>OV651818.1:38437363-41312363 GCA_927349885.1 Psylliodes chrysocephalus
GTGATAATAGTTTTATATTACCCATCTATACACACAGTTATGGGTAGTACACATACAAATATATTACAATGGAATTGTAATGGAATTAAATTACACCTACCCGAATTACAATCTATAAAAAGTAAGATATCGCCGATTATTTTAGCTATTCAAGAAACTCATTTAAAACCAGATGAACGTTTCACGCTCAGAAATTTCCAATGCTTCCGTAAAGATGTACAGCCTGATCTTAGAGCAAGAGGAGGAGTTGCAATCTTTATAAAAGATACGATACCTGCAACAGAAATACAATTAAATACCACCTTGCAAGCCATAGCTATCCAAATTGAAACCCCAATAAAACTTACGATCTGCAACATATATCTTCCTAATTCTCACTGGAATGTGCATCAAATCAAGAATATATTTAACCAACTCCCAGAACCAGTCATCGTTTTAGGAGATTTTAATGCACACTCCCAACTTTGGGGCTCTCAAAGGAGAGACACATGTGGTAGACGTGTTGAAACAATTATGGATGAAGAAAACATAGTCCTCTTAAATAATGGCAAATCAACTTATTTCAATGCAAGATCAAACTCCTTTTCAGCTATAGACTTAACTTTCGTATCCCCAACTATTGCCCCAAGATTTACATGGGAACCTACTGACGACCTGCACTCTAGCGACCATTTCCCACTAGTAATAGGCATTGACATCCCCCCTCAAGAATTTATTTTTGCGGAGAGATGGTTAACCAGAAAAGCCAATTGGGAAGCATTCTCCAGTTATGTCTCTATACCCGACCCAGATCGTTACAATAATATTGAAGTGGCGGCAGATAATATTACGAAAGCTATTTTGCTAGCTGCAGAAAGAAGCATTCCGAAATCCTCAACCAGAAAATCATCTAAGGAAGTCCCTTGGTGGAACGAAAATGTCCGAGAAGCTATAACTGCTAGGAAAAAGGCATTAAATAAATTCCGACGATACCCCACAGATACTAATTTAATAATATTTAAAAGAGCCAGGGCCCGAACTAAACTTATAATTAAGGAATCCAAGAAAAAATCGTGGGAGGAGTATGTCTCATCCTTAACTGTAGATACCCCTACATCTGAGGTATGGAGAAAAATAAAAACCATATCAGGGCAAAATAATCATGTAACCCCTGAAGCTTTAAAAGTTAATGGTGAATTAATCAGAGAAATTCCTGACATAAGTGAAGCCTTTGCTAATCATTTCCAAGCTGTCTGTAGTTCACAAAACTACGATAGAGATTTTCAGAGCCTAAAAATACAAAGAGAGAGAGAAAGTCTAGATTTCAACATTAATGAGAACCTAAATTACAATGCCATGTTTACAAAAGAAGAGATGGAGCATGCCCTAAGCACTTGTAAAGAAAGTGCCGCGGGCCATGATTTAATTATTTATGGAATGCTAAAACACCTGCCTCTGGAGTCCATAGAAAACCTCGTAAAATTTTATAATAAAATTTGGATATCTAACACGTTCCCAAATAACTGGAAAAAGGCAATAATCGTTCCGATTCCAAAAGATAGTGTACCATCATGTGACCCAAAAAACTATCGTCCGATCTCTTTAACATCTTGTTTGGGAAAATTGTTTGAGAAAATGGTTAATTTTAGACTTACATGGGTTTTAGAATCCAAGTGTCTTCTCTCGGAACGGCAAGTAGGATGCCGTAGAAACCGCTCTACAATAGATGCCCTTAGTGCTTTCGAAATGGAGATACAAGAAGCCTTTAAAGAACGTCAACATATTGTAGCTGTTATGCTGGATCTACAAAAAGCCTATGACCTAACTTGGAAGTATGCTATTATAAAACAACTGTATGAATGGGAATTTCGGGGAAATTTACCAAAAGTCATAGCCTCTTTTCTTAATAACAGAACCTTCTCAGTGCGGATCGGGAACTGGGAATCAACAGAGAGAACCATGGAAAATGGAATCCCACAGGGATCAGTTCTTAGTGTAACACTTTTTTCAATTGCCATTAACCATCTTGTTTGTAACATCTCACCAAATATTCAATCCGTATTGTACGTTGACGACCTTACCATTTTCAGCAGAAACCACTCCATGGAAACCCTCGAACACAATCTCCAGACGGAAATCAGTAGAATAGAAGAATCTATAAAATTAACTGGCTTTAAATTTTCAGCTGAAAAAACGCATATGTTACATTTTTGCAAATTAAGAACACCACATCTCGACCCTGTAGTACATTTAGGAGGTAACAGAATTACATGTCAAGAGCAAATAAAATTATTAGGGATCATTTTTGATAAGAAACTGAATTGGGCGTCACATATACAATATTTAGAAGCAAAATGCAAAAAAGTCATTAATATTTTGAAATGCATATCAAGCATTAACTGGGGTTCTGATAGAGAAATTCTACTTAGAATGTATCAAACATTAGTACAGTCCAAAATCGATTACGGCTGCACCGTATATGGGTCAGCTCGACCCTCAAAACTAAAAGTTCTCGACCGGATTCAGAACACTGCAATACGTCTAGCAACTGGATCCTTTAGAACTAGTCCAATAGAAGCTATTTTATCTGAATCCTCCTCTATACCTGTGAGAATACGAAGGGATTTGAATGTAATTACTTACGGAGCAAAAGTACAATCCATCCCAACCCACTTAAATCGACAGTATTTTATTACCATGGAAAACACTTATAGGCCAACTTCAACAAAACCGGTAAACATCCGATATTTAGAAACGGCTACCAAATATTCTTTAGTACTTGAAAGTAACATATTTAAAAAATATTACGACCAAACTATTGCTCCATGGTTGAGGAAGATTCCAAACATCGATCTGTCTTTGACTAAATGGAAAAAAGAAGATACTTCACCTATAATCTATCAGTCCTTTTTTTTAGAGCAAATCCAAAGGTACCAAGGATACCTAAATTTATACACAGACGGATCTCGCTCAGAAAATGGAGTTGGTGCCGCTTTAGCCGTAAACAACGAATCCCACTACTGGACGCTTAATCCAATGTGCAGCATCTTTACAGCCGAATTATACGCAATATGGCAGGCAATGCTGTATTTTTCTTTTCAAGGAAATTCGCGATGTCTCATTTGTGTAGACTCTTTGAGTGCTATCAAAGTCTTGGAAAATCGTTTTACACAAAATGAATGGGCAATTAAAATAATAGAAACTTATACTTACTTAAAATCTATAAATAAAGAAGTTACAATCATGTGGATCCCAAGTCACGTAAATATAGTCGGAAATGTTTTAGCAGATTCTGCGGCAAAGCATGCTACTACTGGTTTAGTAGACGAAGGTATCCCAGTTCCCCTAGATGATATCAAAAAAGCTATAAAACAAAATTTAACAAATGTATGGCAGGAACAATGGGATAGGTATGACGGACAACTAAAGAGAATCAAACCTTCCATCAAAAAATGGATCTACCCGAAAGATATATCCAGACGAGAGCAAGTAGTACTGTGTAGAATGAGAATAGGACATACTAACCTTACACACTTGTATCTCCTAGCGGGTTCAGCGAGACCAAGATGTGAAACATGTAGAGTTCGCCTAACAGTCCAGCATATTTTCACCTGCCCAATTTACGAACCTTACAGGCGCCAGAGTGGAATTGTATCCCCTGAAATGGAAATCGCATTAAAAAATGAAAAAGATTCAATACGACATTTACTAACCTTTATGAAATTAAGTGGTCTTTTTAAGAAAATATAACTCCACGAACGTTGAATAATACTACAGAGCTAATGGCCTTAGCAGTCGAAGCTCTCAAAAAAAAAAAAAAAAAAAAAAAAAAAAAAAAAAAAAAAAAATAATAATAATAATAATAATAATAATAATAATAATAATAATAATAATAATAATAATAATAATAATAATAATAATAATAATAATAATTATATTAACGTAGAATCAATACGTATTAACAAAAATAATTGGTACAGTTGCGATTATAATTTATATTTTCCTCATTTTTAGTTTGAAAGAATCCATAGAAATTTATGATTAAAACTAGTTTACTATCAATGAGTCACATGATTGCAATTCATCCATATATAAGGTTCTTTCGTTCGCTGTTGGTGCAGTGTCCACCAGTGTAAATTACACCAGTTACACCATCTTATTTACCTTAGTTTACTTCCCTCCTTATTCCTTATATACATGTCGAGTGTAATTCACTTCTGCTAAATAGCTGGTGGAGAAAATATCCACCAGTGGACACCACATCGCCGACAGGAAGGTTTAGTGGATTTTACACCGGGCCGAACGAAAGGTTTAGTGTACGTTGGTGTAGTTCATTCCTACACCTATGGGACGAACGAAGGAACCTATAATAATCAAAGGCAGAAATCTTACCCTTGCTAAATATTTCGTAAAATAATAATTTATTGTTTATTTAAAACCTCTCAATTCTCTGATGTCTATTTCCAGTATTACTGTTTTTATTACAAAAATGAATTGTTTTTTCTTTTTATTATACAGCCATCCATTTATTTTTTTGATTTAATTTCCATTTTGTTACTGAAAATTTATATAATTTACAGTTTTTGCTAGTATTTTTACAATTTACAACACAGCAATTCCGGTTGCACATTAAGAGTCGGCTACCGCTTGGTTAATCGCCCTATCCTGCATAGGTGCCTGATTAATCTGTTTTCTCGAAAACTGTATAAGATATCATTGTCAATTAAAAACCTCCAATATGCAAAAGGTCAGGTCTTTCCTTGAGTAGTAATAAAAAATTAGATTAGAATTTTTTTAGTATCTTAAACGAGTCTGAAATTTTCCAATTAAATGGTTTTCTTTGTTAACATTTAAAAATGCATCCAGGACAAACTAAGACAAAATTAAAAAATCTATTATTACCCGAGGTAAAGTCTATTCTTTATCTTTTATTTGGTACAAAATTTGTCATAATTAGTCGAAATTTAAGAAAAATACTAGATTAATTGTCGACCTCTGCATAAAATTTAAATTTAACCGGCATCAATCATTCATTTCGGTTCTATTGTGTCCCTCCTTGTCTCTCTTGATACACGCTGGCGTTGCAGGACCGGAGTTCAGATTTATAAATAGTAAATAGTTATTCTAGTTTTTAATAAAGAAATTGCCTTTTATACTATTTTGTGATGCTAAAACAAAATTGATTTTATGTAATTATTGTGGAATTCGTTCAAATTGTATTTTTGCCTATTGTTTTATCACAAAAATCGAGATATTTTTAGAATAGTTAATAGCGTTTAGTTGAAATGCAGACTTGGCTCGCTACTTGAAATATACCATTTGAGTTCTCCCGAAAGAAGAAATTAGGCTGCGATTTTCCGTAAGTCATATGTACCCCCTCCCTAGATACACACGTGTCCCATTCAAGTATTGACTTGTTTTGAATGTACTCACAATGTACTCTCAGTTCGCTGTTGTTTAGTACATCTACGTACGGCATTTGAGACACAAGTGAAGGTAGTTTTTTATTGTTGTCACGGTGATTTTTGTAGTGTTAATTAGTGAAAAAGACAAGCAAAATATGGAAAGAGATCTCAGAATAAGTAAAAAAACAGGACTTTTTTTAAGTGCGAAGAGAAAGAAGCATAGAAATCTTGAAAAATATAATTTGTAAGTATCTGAGTACCACTTTATTTCCGCTTATTTTGAATTAGTTTATTAAGAGTTATTTTGGTTTACAAACCTATATTGCGAAAAGAGAAAAAATTAAAAGTATTTTTGGCTTTACTCTGTGATTATAAAGAAACTAAATTTAAAAGCATTTTAATCCGACCAATTAATATCTGTATTCTAAGAGAACATATTTACAATTTAATGCAGAAATGTCACAGTTACTTTATGTGTATCTTTTTTCTTTAGAGCCAGACGTGCAGGTCTTCCGTATTTAACAAAAGATGTCGTCGTTAATTCGGTTGATAACCAGGTTCATATTTTGTAAGTAGACAAAACTTTTAGGTCATTTCTTTTTAAACTTATGGGTATTAAACATTTTGTGTATATATATATAGGGTGGATCGATATCTCAGAAACCAGATGTAGAAAAAATTTCATAAACCTAATGGTGTTTTTCACTGGCACCGGCAATGCACACTGATTATACATGTATCTTTGTCTATCAATACGGAAAAGAAGAAAGTGAGAAAACACTCAGTGTCAGTGCCAGTAAAAAACACCACGAGTCTTAGCGTTTTTGACACATTTAAATTTTTGTGTCAAAAATGACGTTTTATAACCCTAATATATCAGAAACGCTTAGACCTAGGTATAAGACATAATTCAAATAATGTGCCTAAAATATTGAGTAATTCCAAAAATATCAGGGTGTCGTATTTAAAATAAGCCACTTAAGATCTATTTGCGGTACAACCGATGGTGCCCAATACATTCAAACATTTTAGCTAAATAGGACCCAAGACAACTAGCAAGTGTCCAAATTTTGACATTTTTCCTACATCTAGTTACTGAGATATCGATCGATGCAATTCCTGGGGGCCCACCCTATATATTACTTTTAATTAAATTGCCGTACAAACTTTTCGAAAATTAACATATTTGGTGTTTCGGTGTTTATCAGCCCCCGTGATATGGTTATAATGATTTAAAAAAAATGTCATGTCATTGCTAATAAATAAAGAGCGAAATATATGAAGAATGCATATATATATATATATATATATATATCTAGCTACGTGGCATTACTGGGACTCCATTCCATAAATGGCCTACCAAAACTCCACCGTATATACGCCATTATATACACCGTTATTTGTAAAGACTAATTCAACTACCATTAGTTGGATAGGTCAACGTAACGTCCACTATATACATTTGACATATGTTTTGACACTGTTTATGTTAATGCGCCTCCTCTTACTAGAGAGAATGTATTTACTGAGGCTCCAAGCACTGTTGCCAATTTTTAATAATTTATTTAGCAAAAGGAAGAAAAACTTAATTACTCAGACCATATGTTTTTATTTAAAATAATAATAACCCGTTGAAGATAAACCTTCTTAGCGAGTAGTATGCGAATTCGTCGTTTCTGCCGGCAAACCAATTGCAATAGTTCTATTCTTTTTAAGTCTTCTCAAGTTTTGTGTGTATATATTATAATGACTTTTTTGCTCAATACTAGTTTAAAATTAAAATTTTTGTTTTCATAAATGTAATAATGGTGCTTACAAAAAGATAAAAAATTAAATAATGTTGTTACAGATACCTCTCAGAAATTTTTCGCCGATATTATTATTACATATAAGGTTTTAAAAGATCTGGCTAAACAATGACCGATATTGTTTTAACAACAATTGAAGAACATTTAAAAGAAGTAAATTATAAAATCACATCAATGAATAATATATCAGTACGCTTTAAAGAAAATAAAAATCTACATGATAAATTTGATGAACAAGAACAAAAATATAGATTGAAACTTTTACGTCTACATAGATTACCAGAAGGTACTAAAAATAATTTATAAAATAAAATATTTGATGGTTTTAGGTTTTAAACAATGCAGAACTTTTTATGAAGAATAACTTTTTCTCGTTAATTTAATAATAAAAAAGTTTTTAATATACTGCGTACTTAAGTGGACTCACTGTATATTTAAAACTGGTTAAAAAATTATAGAAATCTGTTAATAGTTTCTTACTACATAATATAAATTTTTAAACGAATTCAAAAAAAAATCCTTAAAGCTTACTGATGAGTAAACATTCTCATTATATATCCATACGGTACGACCTTGTTAATTTTTAGGCTCACTAAGACTCTGCTGTAGAGTCCATATATTATTAACAGCGGAGTCTCAGTGAACCTAAAAATTAACACGGCTGGAGGCCCAGTCGCACTTTATAAATATAGCGAGATATATAGTTTAGGTATATATATTAGGACGTATATAGTACCTTAATATATAAAGAACCACAGTTCCATTAAAAAATATTTATTTATAAAAAATTCATGAAAAAATAAAAACAAACACGTAAATAAACATGTCATATTTGCACTAAAAAAAAGCCATAAAAAGAAAACTAAAAATTCAAACTCCTATGTAGCAAATATTCAACACTTTTTTGCGTACCGATTACACACTTTTATATTCTCCCATTTCCTATATTTAAAAATCTGATGTGTCCAACACATGACTTTCCTATCTATATAGTTATTATAGGCTTTTCCGGTTATTTTGTACAACCTATTGCAGCACTTCTATAAATGTTTAGAGGAGGATAAACCAAATATATACATTGTCCACATATATCTACCTCGAAACATTTATCTATAGATATTCATTGAAAACGAAAATACTGAAAAATTTAAATTTAGCACTTTTCCATTACGGTCCATTTCAGAAAAATCATGTATAAACAAAAATTATAGAGAGAGAGAGAGAAGAATTTTATTTACAATATTTACATAATTAGTTTACATCTACATAAATGTACGTCATCGATGACTACGCCTCTGTTCTCCAGCCTAGACTGGTGAAGTATGGGCGACGTCTCGTACCGCAATCACTAATGCAAGATGCTTAAGTGTGTGAGAAGTAAGGTGCCATCTCCTTATCGCGATAGATATTATATGGCAGTTGTGATTGGTTTGTTTGCGTCGGTAATGGAACTTTCCTCAATGTAATTTTGTCTGTCGTTAGTTTTGTAATTTTTCCCTGAAAAAGGCTATGAAAAAACAGGGTTGTCTTTGTAATGTCCGTTTGTCCGTATAGTTTATGACTAATTTGTACAAATTCGAGGGCTACACGGTGTCATCGTCGATCGTAGCAGCGAAAAATATCGCCGTTTCGATTTTCGACTCACCGTGCAGTCCTCCGTCCGACCAGATTTTACGTCTAGTCGACTTGAATTTGTACCATTAGTATTGTTGTCACAGGGCACAGTCTGTGTATGTTTCGTGTGTCTTAGGTCTCAAATTTGTCTGTAGATTGTCAGTGCTTTGTGGAGACATCCATGCTTTCTGTGAGCACTATTTGCCTCCGTAATGCTTAATATGTCTTCCTTTACATTAGTGGGAAGACTATTTTTGTAAAATCTTTCTGACATGTTTAAGATGTATGTTTTAATCATGGGCATGGATGTCTCTGCATGCATGTCCGTTATCCTGGAATAGCGGAGCCACCCCAGTGCACGCCTCAAACAACTGTTTTGTATTACCTGGAGCTTGTTAAAGTGACTTTCCGTCATGGAACAGTAGGCCTGACACCCATAGGTTAAGATAGGCCTGATTATCTGTCTGTATAACAACAGCTTATTGTCCCGACTGAACCCGTTATTGCGTCTAAGCAGGGGATATAATGTTCTAATTGCTGCGTTGGCCTTAGTTACCCTTTCTTCAATATGTTGCCTGAACGTTAGTTCCCTGTCCAAGCGCACCCCGAGATATTTTATTGAACGCTGCGACTCGATCACTTGCTCTCCTACTTTTAATTTGGTGGTAATAATAGGGGTTCTACCCTTTCGTGTTTTTGTTAGAGTCAAGCTCTCGGTTTTCGAAGCGTTCAATTTCATCTTGTTCGCGCTCAGATAGGGGACCAACGTTCGGTTGATATGGATATCAAGCCTCCTGTTCGCTACTTCAGCAAGCTCCGAAGTTTTATACACACAGGTATCATCGGCATACAGTGCCGTCTGTACACCATTAGTACCCATGGGCATATCATGGGTCATAATCGTGTACAGATGCGGCGAAAGTACTGAACCCTGAGGTACCCCCGCCATTGCATTAAATGGTCCTGTTAAAGTTTTGTTTATTTTAATGTGGAATGTTCTGTCCTGTAGGTATGATTGAATCGTTTTTACAATATAAATAGGAAATTCATTTATAAACATTTTGTAGATAAGCCCACAGGTCCAGACGGTATCGAACGCCTTTTCGGTATCCAGGGCGACAAGGACGGTTGCTTTTTTATTGTTAAAGCCTTCTTTGGCTTGATGCGCAATGCGTATAACCTGTGCAATCGTACCATGTCCTTCGCGGAAACCGTACTGTTCCTGTGGGATTATTTGTTTGTCTTGTTCTATTAAGCGTAGTTTATTAAGGAGTATGATGTCGATAGTTTTTGTGAGTGTGTTTAGTAGGGATATGGGACGGTAGCTTTCTATATTTTTCGCGGGTTTACCTTGTTTCCTAATCGGGATTATGTTTGCGGTTTTTAACGATTTAGGGTAATACTGTAATTTTAGTATCGCGTTAATTATGTGGTGTAGTTGCACGAGTGCTTTCTTAGTGATGTTCTTCAGCATAAGTCCTGTAATCCCATCTGGGCCCGGTGCCTTCCTATTTTTAATTTTATTAATTGTGATTTTTACCTCTTTGGGAGTGACCAGCTGATTGGTCGGAATTGTTTCTGCGGGGAGGAGCCTAATGTCCTCTACTACGTCCTCAATTATTTGCTGTTCTACATTATTAATTGTGTTATTGGTGAAATTATTTTTGAAATGTTCCCCAAGTGCTTCCCCTTTTTGTGTGTCAGTTGTGTATTGTCCGTTATTGTCCTCAAGTATGGGGAGTTGCATAGTCGGTTTCTTATACCGCTTTACAACCCTCCATAAAGAGTTGTCTTGTGGTTTGAGTTCACGTAGAATGTCTGTCCATTTTTTGTTTCTTAAGTCACGTATAGCTATGTTTATTGTCTTTGAAATGTCCAAGAGTCTGAGTCTGTCGTCGCCTTGTCTGTTTCGTTGCCATCTCTTGCGTATGATATTTTTATTTGTAATCATGTCTTGTATTTCAGTTGTGAGGTGTTCGTGGTGCATTTTTATGTGTTTGATGGCTGTCGTTTTGTCTCTTGCATTTATAATGTTCTTTGTGAGTTTGTCAACTTCCTTGTCTAGCTCTGTGGGTGTTGTGATGTTGTTGTTTATTACAATGTTTTTGTCCAGTATTTCCCTGTATTTTGCCCAGTTTGTTGTCTTGTGGTCATAGTATTGTCCGTTGTATCTTTGTATGTTTGTTTTCGTTCTGAGTTCTAAATAAACTGGGTCATGGTCCGAGTTAAGTGAAGTGATAGTTACGATGTTATGTACGCTGTTAATGTTTTTTGTCATGGCAATATCTAAAGTGCTGGGTGTTTGTCCGCTAAAAGGGAAGCACGTTGGTTCATCGGTGTAGTGTATTTCATACTCATTTAATTCTGCGTAGGAGCTAAGTGTATTCCCATTTTTATTGTTTTTACGGCAGTTCGCGTCCCATTCTTTGTTTTTCGCGTTGAGATCTCCCATTAACAAGACTTTATCCCCTGTTGCCATGAGGTTGTGTAGATCTACGTTCGTAAAATGGTTTAATGGCTTATTATACACCCCTATAAATGTAATCCCCCCGATTTTAATGATTGCGTGCTCTATACTAGAGAGAACACTCGTGACAACTACATGTGGGATGGTACGTTTAATAAAGAAAGCCACGCCCCCTCCAGGTTGGTCTGCTCTGTCCTGTCTGTAGATGTCGTAGTCACGCACTTTTATTTTGTGGATTGGTTTAAGATGTGTTTCCGTTAATACTAAGATGTCAAATTTATGTTTATAAATGAAGTTGCTTACAAGATGTATCTTGTTTAGCAGCCCGTTTACATTGTAAAAACAGATTTTGTGTTTGTCTCGGTAAACCGCAGCGAATTCAATTCCTAAATCTGTATGTGTTGAGGTTGTTCATAAAATTATTATAAGTTAAAAAGATTGACGCTTCGCTGCGGCATTCCCTTAGTTTGGAGTTAAGCTCCCTTACCGCGCGGGTTAATTCGGCTATGTTTACTAGTGAGTTAAGCTCTTGCATTTCATGATTCAGTGCAAATACGTCATCCATACCTCCCTGTGTTGCGTTCTGTGTATTATTTTGCTGTCTTCTGCTCTGTTGACTTGTTGATGGTTCGTCTCGTTTGCCCGGTAGGAGAGGGAACTCCGTATTGCCCGGTAAGAGAGGGAACTCTGTGTTGTATCTTCGTTCACTGCTTTTTGTCTCATTTCTGGTTTCCCACCTATTTTTGGTAGGTAGGGGTGCGGGTATGTATTTTTTGGGGTTGTTTTTGTTGCTATTCATTTTCTTCTCTTCGAGTCTAGAGACTCTCTCTAGGTATGCCTTACATTTAGTAAAGTTGGCGGGATGGTCGCCTCCGCAGTTGATGCACGTCGCGGGGGTATCTCTGGATTTGACACATGTCCTTGTATGGTGACCTGATGCACATTTTAAGCAGTTAGGCTGTCTTCCACAATTGGATGTGGCATGCCCCCATGCCTGGCAATTGTGGCATTGGATTATCTGTTTTGTGGATCTTCGCAGCTCCCAAGTTATGCGGGTGTACAGCACCACCCTGACGTTTCTGTTTAGATAATCCAAAGTGATTGACGGGTCTGTAATTACCAGGAATAGGGGCCTATTTCTGGTGGTCATTCTGTATATAGATCTTGTTTTGATCTCGTAGTTTTGCATCAGGTCCTCCTCTAGGTCATCTATTTTTGTGCCGTCCCCAAGTCCGCGCAGTACGAATGCATGGGACTTCTCTGTTTTATTCGTATAAGTGTGGAAGGACATTTGTTCGCTTTTTATATTCCTGATGACGTTGTCATAGTCATCTTTGTCCTCAGTGAAAACAATTGTGGAGTTGTTTGTGTATTTAAGGTTGAAATTACCCTTAATTATTTCCCTGAGGACACCTGTGAGCCCCTGGTGGTCTTCTGGCACTCCGTCCATGACTATGGGTGGCATATAGTCTTTCTTTTTAGCCTGTATTGTGTCTTTTTTGTTACTGTTGTTTGCGCTAGGGTTTTCTGCCTTTCTGTCGGCGGTTGAGTTTTTTCTTTGATTTCCGGCTTTCTCCCTTCTTTCTTTTCTAGCCAATTCTCTCTTTTTGAGAATTTCTTCGTCTTCTTCTTCTTCCTCAGACTCCGTGAGTACTTGGAATCTGTTTCTGGTTTCGACGGGTTTGGGAAGTGACGCAATAGCTTTTTGCTTCATCATCCTTTTTAGATGGCCGTTTAGCTTAGGGGGTGAGATGAAATCCTGAGTGTCCATTTTTTCGTCCGGTGATATGATGTCTATCCTATTTAGATCTTTATTAGCTTCAGTGATTCTTTTATTTCTTTGTAGTGGGAATGTGCTATTGGGGGAGGTAGGTAGGGGTGGGGGTGGTTTTTCGATAACAGGTGGGGGGTTTGGTTTTGGTCTGGGTTTGTATATTTTTGGGGGGAGAGGTTGTGTTCTGCCACTTGGGAGGGTTAGTTCAGACGGTTGGTCAGGTAAGGGGTGAAGTATGGGGGTAACTAAGGTTTGTTTCAGCCTGGAACTATGGTTTTCATCCCCGGATAGTTCTTGTCCGCTGTTATACTCCATTATGTTTTTCCTCAGAGCCTGCGGTACATCGCACTGCTTAATAGTGATTTTTAACCCTTCCGCTGAGGGGATCGACACATAATCGGACACGAAGTCGTCTTCGTTCTTTTTATTTGCCTGTTCATGCCGTCTGGGGGTGAATTTGAAATTTTTAATTTTCTCCATACTTTCCAAATTTTCGTTCTCCATACTTTCCAATTCAGTTTTCTCCAAACTTTTTAATTTTTTGGTTTTCTCCAAAGTTTCTGGGAATCCTTGGGATTTGGCAACATCGGAGCCGTCTCGATCGTCTTTGTCGGTGCTATCAAGATATAACTGCTCGATGCTTCTGGAGTCGTTGGCGCGTTCGCTAAGTTCATTCTCCGAACTTTCCGAAGAGTCTGTTTTTGGCCCTTTCGGCGAGTTTCTCTTAGCTTTTTTGGCCGTGTGGGTGTTGTTTCTCTCGAACGAGCCGTTTTCGGAGCTGTCTGCCACAAAAATTATAGAGATCGATATCGCAAACAACTTTTAGTTCAACAATTTTCATAAAAATCAGAATTTTGCACATTTTGTCAAATTTCTCGAATACGGACCATTTCAGGAAAATTTGACATATAACAAAAATTATAGATAATAATATTAGAAGTAACTTTTATTTGAACAATTTTCTCCTCCAAACATAAATAACAGATATATTCCATAAAATATAAAAACGGCCTCCCATAAAGTATCCCCCCAGATGATTCGACTTTGTCCAAAATCTAATCATTTCACGTCAGGCCCAAATAAACCTTAAGTTTAAAATTTTATGTTTTTTTCTTTATCAGTTTTTGAGTTTTCTTCAAAATTCGAAATTTACACATTTTCTCAAATATCTCGAATACGGTCCATTTTAGAGAAATTATGTATAGAATAAAAATTATAGAGAATTATATTTCAAACAACTTTTATTTAAACAATTTTTATAAAAAATTAGTTTTTTTACATTTTGTCAAATTTCTCGAATACGGACCATTTTAGGAAAATTTTGCATAGAACAAAAATTATAGATAATTATTTGAAGAATTTTCTTCTCCAAACGTAAATAACAGAAATATTCCATAAAATATAAAAATGACCACCTATAAAGTATCCCCCCAGATGTTCCGACTCTGCCCAAAATCTAATCAGCTCATTGGACGCTAAAACAAAGCTTAAGTTTAAAATTTGGTGTTTTTCGTTGTATCGGTTCATGAGTTATACAGACACACACGCACACACGCACACACACACGCACACACACAAACACACCCACACACACACACACACACACACACACACACACACACACACACACACACACACACACACACACACACACACGCACACACACGCACGCACGCACACACACACACACACACACACACACACACACACACACACACACACACACACACACACACACACACACACACACACACACACACACACACACACACACACACACACACACACACACACAGACATCATCGCAAAAATAGTCAAAACGGATTCAGGGGACCTCAAAACGTAAAAATCCGTCGAAAACTCGAGGTCAAAAAAAATCATGATTCCTCTACTTTCCTTATATCTGTATACAGATAGGAAAGTAAAAATGAATCATTTTAGGTTAACTGAGACTCTGCTGTAGAATCCGTATATAATGGATAGCGGAGTCTCAATAAACCTGAAAACTAGCAAGGCTGGAGGCCCAGTCACACTCTATAGATATAGCGCTAGATATAGTGTATATTAGGAACATATCTTATAGTACCTTAATATACAAAGAACCACAGTTTCATTAAAAAATATTTATTTATTTTTGTGTACCTATTACAAACTTGTATACTGCCCCATTTAGTATCTTTAAACCTGAATATATATTTTTTTTTATTTGAAATTTTGGGAAACTAAACCAAGGAATGTACACTACCTTTTTAAATATATTAGGTGACGTAATCATTAAAAATGGCAGACGGGAGCCGTTATGGCAAGTGATATATTATTTGAAACCCTTTCCAATGATAACAATATAACTAAAATATTTTTTCTTTTTACTCATAATGAATTCTTTGTTTTAAATGTTCAATGCTATCAACTGGTGTACCACAAATATTTAACCTTTGGCACTGTATTATTCTCGTTTAAAATCAAAGATTTTTATGAATTCATATCTCATGACGGATCAAAAAATAAATAGGAGGTGGAGGGACTTTAGATCCGCATTGTATAATCGAGAGCAGAGGCTATGTGAACCTGAAAATTAACACAGCTGGAGGCCTAGTCGTACCGTATACATTTTCAAAAATCTAAACGCGGACCATATAAGCGAAATCCATTAGGGACGAACTTAAGTTGGAGTGAGGTGGAAGTCGTACATACCGTGAGTCAGGCCATTGAATAGGTAGTGCGCTGCACAGCTCATATCGCAATGAGTCTCAAGGATGTAAGCATACTTATATTTATTTAAATCTCTATATTCCACACGAAAAGTTCGAAATGGTATATTTTAATTTTGGATGCATGAAAATGAATAATCCACAATACGACACTTCAGTGGAAAGTCAATTTTAATGATTTATAAGACAACGTAACAAAACTTAATTCGAAGGAACATGAACTTAAATAGATTGTTGCCATTAAGGTTAAGAATAAATAAATGTAATGAAAATCCCAATAAACCAAATTAACAAAATTATGCTGCACATTAAATTACTATTATAATAAGCTTTCAAATGAGCTGTCACACTTAACAATACGTACCACTTTTTTATCATGTTAAAGGGCGCTAAAATCAAAAGTAACACTATAAACAGTCACATTTCTAAAAATTATTCATTAAATTACATTTGCGTTGATGTGTAATACTTAGTACGTTTTCTATTTAAATTGTATTGGTTAGTAGTGGGAAGGAGGAGAGGGGAATGTTGTGTGTCAGTTTAGGATGTGATAAAAATGTGCCAGCCTTAGAATAAAAATCGACCTAATTTAAACAATTCTTTGTATTAATTTGAAGCAAGTGGTGATACAATTGAAATCAGCATAATAAAAGGAAGCTTAAAAATTTGTATGTTATGTTGGGAATGGGGTGCTAAAACACTACGACCTAAAATATTTATTGTACCCCTTTTGTCGCTAATGCAGCAAGGAAATGTCGCAATGCCTACAACGATCCTTCCAATCATATCTTCCTTGAGTGGCTTCAAGTTAGGTAAATATCACTCTTCTATTTAATATGCTCTTAGGTATAGTGTCCTTGGATTTTGGAGTGCTACACATTGTCAGAATGTGAATGGAGGTTTTGTCTTCCTCTTCACAGAATCTGCTCACTATATTCTACTACTCTTAGTTTACTTAAGGAGTCCTTTTAGTGGGCAATGCCCAGTAAGGATCCCTGATACAATACGTAACTTGTTCTTGTAAAATTGGTAAAAATATAGGGTGTTCTATTTATAAAATACTGTCATTGACGTCATTACAAGATGATTACAAGATATATTGAATTATGAGAAAATAAACTAAATTAAAATAAAAAGTTTACTTATTTTATTTTACGTCTTGGTCATATATCACATTTGAGTTGGAATTTTCTTTTTATTTACTTTTATAATAATGCCTAAATATACGTACTAATCAAGGTGCTAACCTTATTATTTAAATAATATCAACCAAAAAATTATTAAACATTTTCTAAAACAAAAATGTTTATTGTGGCATTTTATTTTCTACGGCGCTCTGTAGTACTTGTCGCGTTCAAGATCGAAATTGATACATTTTAATTTTTAAAATGACTCGAGTCGAAAGACAAAATCAGCGAGCCTCCTAGTACGTATATATAATCAACTGCAACGTTGCCAAACCAAAAGCGCGCAGCGAATAGCTTAAGGCGCCCAGTTGACATGTAACATTAAACATCTTATACACAGCGAAATGTATATTAGCAGCGCACCAAGCGGCGAACGCCTGAACTAATATTTTATACAGGATCAAAAAACGGCTCAAATGGGCGTCCTCGAGATTTTTGTGTTAATGGGTGTTTTAGGGTGTCTACATCATCTGGAACAATTTTCAATGGGTTGTCACTGGGGATCCGTATATCGGAAGCCCAGTAACAGCGGAGTCTCAGTGAACCTGAAATTTAACATGGGGGGAGGCTCAGTAATACTTTGTAGATATATATATATATATATATATATATATATATATATATATATATATATATATATATATATATATATATATATATATATATGCATTTTTTGCATATTTTACCAAAGTTCAGAAAATATTGCATATTTCACTAAAGTTCAGAAAATTTGAGAAAATATTGCATATTTTCGAAAAAAAAAATGTATTACTATGCTGTGCAAATTAGAAATTGTTTTAACAGAATATGGAGATAGATATATTTGAAATAAAGACCTTTTAAATTTTTAGATTTGTTTTTTAGCGTCACTTCTTGTAAATTAGTTTTTACGGGTTGGCATACACCGGGTTTTTACCTTCGTAACACTTAATTCAAGACAAGTGACAGCGGTACATTTTTAAATCTAACAAACGTTTCCTGAAGTAATTAAGCAAAAAATAAAAGACTTTATTAAGCGTTTTAGGTTCTAAATATTATAAAGAATGATGAAAAGTCCATCATTTACTTTGAATGCATATTTTTTTTAAAAAGGGATATTTTAGAATGATTTAAAAGTTATGGACTTTCCATCATTTTTTATAATATTTAAAACCTAAAACACAAAATACAATTTTTTATTTTTGCCTAATTACTTAAGGAAACGTTTCTTAGATTCAAAAAATTTACCGCTGTCAGTGTCATTGGGTTAAGTCTTAAGAGATTAATCCCATTAACGTTATTGTTTTTGGATTGGTATAATTGTTATTGGATTGGTATAATTGTTATTGGATTGGTATTTCCACGCACAGATAAAGTATTACTTACAATGCAATAAAACGGTTTATTAAAAATTCCCAGTAATTTCTTGAAAACAATTTACCCGGATCGGTGTTTTTAATAGAAAATTTCAAAAAAATATTTAATTATAAATTCCTATTATAATATTATTAGTTGAAATTTTAATTTTAAAAATTACTTTGTTCTGGTATCGTTTTAGAGAAAATCCTATATATTTTTAATTAATTTTATAATGTATTTTTATACATCCTATGCTTAACTTCTTATATACAGGGTGTTTTCTAATCTCTGACAAAAGAAAGGAGGAGAATTCTCACCTAATTTTAAGACAAAAATGTACTATAACAATTTTTAGAATGTCGCTTTGTTTTCGAAATACAGGGTGTTAAGAAAATTAAAATTTGATGCGTTTTTTTTTTATTATTAATTAATGGCAAACGATAGTCCAGTGATATTTGGTTAATCTAATCACGTTCTATCAAGTTTTTGACATTTTATGAAATTAAGAAATAGGTATTGAAGTAAAATAAAAAAAAATATCTTGATTGATTTTAGTGGGGAAAATGAACATGTTTGTTATAAAAATTATTCAGGTTCATCTACTAGCATGGAAGCAAATATAATTGCTGATGGGTTTCGTAATAGTCTTGGTATGTATAATATTATATATAATAAAATGATAGCGGATGGTGACAGTAGTTGCTACAAAAAAAATTATAGATAGTCGTCCTTATCCAACATGTGTAGTACAAAAAATAGAATGCCGGAATCATTTATTGCGCAATTATTGCAATAAATTAAGAGAAATTGCAAAAACAAGAGGAGTTTCGGGAAGTTTAAAAACTGTGATTAATAATAATATTTTAAAGGCAAGAACAGCTGTTACGAAAGCTATTGCACATAGAAAAACAGAACAAAGCAATACCGAGGAAGAAAAAATTAAATGTCTTCGTCAAGACATTTTAAATAGTATTAGCCACATATTTGGGGAGCACAGAAATTGTAATAAATTAAAATATTTTTGTAGTAAAACAGAAGCCGATAAGAACAATTACATGTCTGATTTAAAAACTTTTAAACTAGACGAAAAAATTAACGAAGTATGTAGATTCTTGGCTGGGCATTCTAGAAGCTTATTAGAGAATGTCGACACAAATTTGGTGGAGCAGTTTAATGCCATGATTGCACAAAAAGTAGGTGGTAAAAGGGTAAATTACACCCAAAGAAGATCATACCAAGGTAGATGTTTTGCTGCCGTTGTTGCTAAAAACACCAGAAGGCCGCTGTTTACTGTTTACAAGCATTTGCTACATGGACGTAATGCACATTTTAATATATTTAATCATGAAACTAGATTAAAAAATAAATCAGAACGAAAAAAGGGATTGAAAAGGCGTAAACAAATATTTTCTACTATAGATACAAATTATGGACAGGAATGCAAAAAACCAGATATTGATAAGGCTACTTTTGATGCACTACAGAAAGAATATATAACTGATTTAGAAAAGAGTGAAGAAGAATTTGTTGAACTAGAAAAAAGAACAAAACTACAAGCAGACTCTGCAGAATGGCTGCAAATAAGAAAGAAAATTTTAACTGCATCCACATTTGGCCAAGTTTGTAAAATGCGTCAAACAACAGGCTGTAATTCAATAGTTCAAAATATATTGTATAAAAATATTTGTACAAAAGCGACTGTTTGGGGCAAAAATAACGAAGATAGAGCGAAAGGGGTCTTTGAAAGAAAATATCCCAATTTAAAGATTTTAGACTGCGGAATTTTTATCAATAGTCAGTGGCCATTTTTAGGAGCTTCTCCAGACGCAATTATATCCAATGATAGTCTTTTAGAAATTAAGTGCCCCTACTCAGCGAGAAATACAACAATTAAAGAAGCAGTAGAAAGTCGGTTAATTGTGTATTTAAAAAGTTCAGGAGATGGATTTGAACTTAACAAAAATCATAATTATTTTTATCAAGTTCAAGGGCAACTCAATATCTGGGAAAAAACGACCTGTTACTTTGTAGTATAGACGTTACACGATTTTGTGTGCCTGAAAGTACATAAAGATGAATCTTTTTTTAAAAATATAATGTTAAAAAAATTAGAAATGTTTTATTACAATTGCCTACTACCAGAAATTATTGATCCAAGACACCCCCGAAGTATGAAAATCAGAGATCCTCAGTACATATTAGATGCCCAGGAAAAATGCGCAGAAAGGAAAAACAGTCAAGAAGGAAAGAGAAAAATCCAAACCAGTAAACCAGATCACAAAATTAAGAAGCAGAAAGTCCTTGAAAATCCTAAAACACAACAGCTTCCAGACGACTTATCCCATTAAAAAGTGTGATACATAATACGAAAGTACCTGTGGTGGTTAATATAGTAATGTTTAAACAAAAACTGGTTTTTGAAAATTATGTATTCTAAATTATTCATAGTCGGATTTTTCTTATTTTCTTCTTCATTTTTTGAAAATGAACTTAAATTTACATTTTTAGAAATGTAAGTCTTGCTATACCTTTGAAATTTGTATTATATATAGAATTAATAGTTAGTACTATTTACTATACTTTGTATGAGATCAGTGTTAATATTTGCTAGAGTAATTTTTTATTTGTGTACTTATTAACAATATTGTAAAATGTTTCTCTGGCAAAAATGTAATCGACATGTACAATATTTATACATACTGCTGTATAGATATTTTAATTGTTAATAAAATTCTCCGAATATTTTTATCCATTTAATTGAAAACTATATTTTTGCAACATTTTTTATCATAGTACGTAATAATTACATGTTAATCTACATGTCTAGTGTTATACTGTTCAAAATTATTTAATACAACTGAAACTGAAGATCCTGTTGACTCTACATTTTTCTATAATTTGTTTTAATTTTGTTTTGTTTGTTAAAAGTTTGATTTAATAATATAATAAAATTATGCCACAATTACCTAGCTATTATTTTTCTAAAGTACTAGAATTTTTTGGAAGAAAATTAATGACTTACGATTTATCTTCGCTCCAGTGCAAATAACTAACGAAAATTTTGATATAAAATATCATTGCGAGAGTGTTTGTGCAACAAGAGGAGCGTCGATCACAATGGAAAAAACCGCTATCAATTCAACGGCCGAGGCATTCGCCCCGACGTTTAAAAGCCGCTACAGGTTTTATTATTAAAAATAGACCACGTATTAATTGACACAAAATGCAGCTCATTAAATTTCACAGTTTTGAAAAAAAAAAACATTTAAATAGCTCTTTGCATAAGAAAGTTATGGCAAGGTGAGTTAATTTTTGTTTGTCAATTTGTTATCTTTTTTTAAATTATACTGTTTTTTCATATAGTTTACAACATTTTTGCAAAAAACAAATACACCAAAAAAAAGTAAATTGAATAAGGAATAAAACAAAAAAGTTGTTTTTTAACTATTTTAGCAAAAAAGTTAAAAAGTTAAGTGTTCAAAGTTAACAAAAAAAAGTTTTTTTTCTGTTTTTTGCCTATATCTTTTGTTTTGTCCAATAAAGATGGTCATCAATTTCCATTTTCAATGTAATAAAACATATTTTTTCAAATAGTAAAGGTCAAATTTGGTTATACCTCAGTTTTTTTATGCATCCTAGACCGGGCTTTCCGTCCTACTATAGAAACGTTAAAATTATATTTGCAATCGCGCGAAGTACATTTTGGGCTGGATACTTTTTACACCTTTCCGAATAAAGGAGCCACGCCTCCGAGGCTGGTTTTAGAATTTCAGGTTATGTCAGCATCGGCAAAGTGTTTCTCGGTAGCGGACTCTTAAATAATATACAATTGAAAAATAATGGTTATTTACACCCATTGTTAGAACTACTTTATGTAATAGATGAATTTCATCTGAAGCTTCACTGATAAATATAAGAACTTGATCTGCTGTCAAAATCTTGGATTTTTTCGGAATATATCTTTTAGATTTCATCTTTAAAAACGTTATTAGCCGGGAAAAATGAGAAATATTGGTATTTTCATTGACTATCAGTGTAAATTTTAAAATAGAATATTTCGTCTACAATGACGTTGGAGAAAATTTTTCGGTCTGAAAAAAATCAAACACATAAACTAAATAAAAAATAATTTTAAATACACTGTCTTGTGTCATTCCAATTGAACATGAAACAAATATTTTCCCAACTTTACTTCGTATAAGGGATCGAACGTGTGTCTTTTGTGCGTGTCAGTAGGTGTGTCTTTTGTGCGTGTCAGTAGGTAGGTATTTTAGTTTGCAAAATTTTCTAAAAATTAACTATTGTCCAATTTTGCAGGAGTGTCCTTGAGTTGCGCAATAGGTACCTTGGGTATTTTTATTTTTCATTCTATAAATAAGCGAAAACACTCTTTAGTTTTTCAGCCCAGATTTTGGATAAACTTTAATTAGGTAAATATCTCTGTTTAGGTACATAATGTTTAACCACTAGAACTATAATCCACTTTATATTGACCTCATTTGACTTTTATTTTGGTGTTGAATCTAAATTTACAGGTTAGAATAATTGATTTGTTTTTTGGAATATTAACTAACAAGACTAGATCTTAATATAAATAAAACGCTAAGCTTAATATACCAATGACAGTATACATATTTATTATAATTGAATTTTCTTACTTAACTATTTTATTTTATTGGAATTAACACAAAAAACATTCAAAAATGGTTTTATTCAAGCAATCTCTGGACGTGATGTATTTTTGTTCACCTATATACTAGTATTTGGGCACACCAGAGACGAACTCGCTTTATTTAAACTGATTTTAAGGAAAATTTCATGAAAACTCCTTTATTTTTGAATATTTATAAATAATTTGCTTGCAGATAAGATCAGTGATGTCTAATTACAGGGGTGTCTCTCACGATTGTTGAGATATTTAATAATACCTAATCCATGTTTAAGTATTTGACATTTTTTACATAGAAGGACCTATAAAAATTATTGACTGAAATACCCAGTCTGTTATTATAAATTTATTGTTTACGTTTGTTCCATATTATTTTAATTCCGTTTAGAAAACAACATTTTTTGGCGAACTGTGGCTCGTCTACAACGGCCTTTAGTATCCAATTTATAGATTGCCATCTCCTCTCTGGATAATAAACATTTTAGACTCTAACGCCCACTGAATTCGTATTATTAATTTTTTTATTAGTTTTGATATACAGGGATATTTATTAATTGAGTGCCGATACTTAAGGGTGTGAATCTCTGGATGATTTTAGGAAGAAAAGTTAATATTGACATATTAGGTCTGCTCTAACAATGATTAAAAACCAGTCACTGACACCAGGTTTCTGAGCAGTTGACTATTTGGAACACCAAATTATATACTACGCAGAATCCTGGTGTAAGTGACTGGTTTCTGATCGTTGTCGAAAAAATCTTTTTTGGTTTTAATTTTTTTTTTCACACGAAAACGGTGCGCCTTACGAAAATAAGTCTATGCACCAAATTTGTTCCAAAATAAATGATGATATCAAAAATAATTTTAGTTTTTATAAAAAACAATGGCGTTACATTTTTTTTTTAAATATTCGGTTCAAACCCACCACGTCAAAAAATGCTCCTTAATGATTAAAACATGTTCACAAAATTTCAGAAAAATATCTGGAGGGAATTATGATAAAAAATAATTTTTTTCTTAAAACTGTAACAACTTGTTACTTAAAAATTAAAAGGTTTGAGATATATATGTGATATTAACTTTTCTTCTTAAAATTAAGGATTCACACTCAATTAATAAACACCCTGTACATCTCATATTTTAAGTTTTAGCTAGCAACATCTAGATATGAGCTGCAAAATTCAATTGTCATCAATACCGGAAGTTGGATCTAGCTTTAATGGAAAAGTAATATGTCAAATTCCCAATGCAATAAGGACAAGAGGTTAGAAATTACTTAATATTCTTCTTTTTTTTTGTCCAGCCTGATACCTATCCTCTAAGCAGTGTCCAAAAATAGTTATTTGTGTACCAAGGCCGTAAATTTGATCTTTTTTGACCGAATCAGAAATTTGCGGCCGAAGGGTAGCCGAGGCCAAGCAACTTCTGGTGAGGTAAAAAAAGATCATGCGGCCGAGGTACACACAACATTTCTTAGGCGACTGTATCATCAGGATACCTATTCTCTAACTCATGGGAGCACTCCCACACTCCCATGCTCCCATACTCCCATGCCAACGTTGCCAAGTCGACAGAATAACTTTGATCTACTATTTAAGGACCGATCCACCGTTGTGTTAAACGAAGTTTAAAATGACATTTTTACATTAACAATGTCATTTTAATCTCCGTTTAACTCAACGGTGGAATCGGCCCTTAGTAGTTCAAATTTGCTTTGTGATAAATACGGACCTAATCTGGCAAGCCCGCAATTCTCCCTCCCATAGTATAAAATCTGACTTTACTACGCATGTACCTGTGCTAAAAGTGAGTAAGCACGATATACCCACCTAAGAGTAAGAGAGCAAAATATATGGGAGCACTCCCATGGGAGCGCTCCCATGACTTAGTGAATAGCTATCCAGGTAGATCAAACATTTTTTTCTTCTTATTCGTGAAATTATAAAACACCTAAATTTAACACAATATAATTATTAAAAAAATAAAAAAATATTAAAACGTATTACCATCCACATTAAGTAGTTCCCATCTAGAGCTTCTATTAGGAATGTATTTACATCATTTCTTGTAAAAACTAGTTTTGAAATCTTGTTAATATCAATATTATTTTTGACCATAATTGTTGATTTTAACATCGAGTATATGGACGATAGCGTTGATGATTTTAAAAGTTTGGTCTTTCCCAAGAAAATGCAATGAATACTTACTTCTCTTAAATTTTTAACCGTATGTATGTTGCACCATTCCATAAAAAGTTCGTATTGTTTTAGATAGATTTGACGGGATTTTTCTGGTAACAAATTTAAAGTCGTTGTATTTGCGGCTTCATAATTTTCAGCTGGATTTTGTCACTATCAGTCATTTTGCTTTTTTATCGTTTTTATTATATATTAACGAATTTTTTTGTATTAGGCATTCCAAAAAAAGTGGCTGCCAGTGGGTTGTGACAAATAAACTGGAGTAGGGTAGAATGCCAATGTGCATGTTGTATTAATAGAACTAGGTGCGACCCTATGGGCTCAGCCATTTTTATTTTTCATCTCACTTGGGCGTATTTATAATAACCATTTTCAGTTTTACATTGTTATTGTCCAGTCCACAATCTGGTGGATTAGTCAATAACAATGTAAAACATAAAATGGTTATTATAAATAATTCCGAGAGAGGTGAAAAATAATATGAATAATGAATAATGTGAAATTGTCCAATAACGGGAAAGGTGGATTGTCAGTTCTTTAAATAGCAAATAAAACACATTTTTATAAAAATAAAATATATTTTTAACTCAAACAAAACAAATCGGAAAATAGCAAAAATTACGACTATCAATCTATATGGCAAGCATGTTGAAATTGAAATGACAGTTGGCCGGGTTAACCCCCCCCACTTCATTTTTTGGCTGAAAAGGCTTTGTCGCTTCTCTGTGGTTGTTATTCTCGTGTTGCGTCGAATGACGCATAGTCTATAAAACAATCAGTTTTACCAAACAAACTTTCAGAGCGATGCGATATTTGAAATATAAATCGCGTCGCTCGCCGCTTCTATTCTGAACAATGCTTAAGGCTTTAGTGTTCCTCTTGACAATAGTTGAATATCATTTAATTTCTTTTTCATGGGCCAATATTGCGTTATATGAGAAAAAGCACTAGTTACAGTGGTCAAAAAAAATAAAGAGTCTATTGACTTGTAGGTTCAGTAAAAACCAAAAATGCCATTTACAATAACAGCGTACCATTAAATCTTTGATATGACGTTTACTTTCAATTTATCCATATTGGTACGTCATAAAAGAAAAGGCTTGTCATTTATTTTTATTAAAATAAATTTTTATTAACCGACTTTAAAAAAAGGAGGTTCTCAATTCGTAGGATTTATGTTCATTCATAATTCTATACCGTGTTATCCGATTTTTATAATTCTTTTTTTGTTAAAAAGAGGGCGGTCCCATATAAATTTATTCAAAATCTAATAATGGGGTCCATGATAAAATCATCGAACATTTCATTTTTTTTAATGTATGTTCAGCGATAATTCTTTACCACATTGTCCAAATTCTATTCTTTTTTGTTAGAAAGGGGTGGTCCCATGTACCTTTGGTGAAGATCTGCTGATGGGATATACAGGGTGAATCCTAAGTGATGGGTCCACTGTGGATTCGGAAGGCGAAAATAAAAATATTTTACTTAACAACAATGGGTCTGAGATCGCTCCTTTCCGATCTACAGGCTTTTAAAGTTGGAAAAAAATATTTTTGTTAATAAAGAAGACATTTTTTGAGATTCAGGTTTGAAAACTGGAGTAATTCTATTTTTTATAGGGGCAAACAAGATTATGTTATTAGATTTGAGTTATCTCGTAGATATCACAACATACGCCATATTGAAGAGAAGAAAACAGCTTAACATTTTTTGTCCCTCATTAATTAACAATTTTCGTATTAAATTTAGAAAGGCTTATTATTTTTGTATAAAGAAGTTGTACTTTTTTGATTTTTAAAATATTGACCGTTTTCGAGATATTTGAAAGTTTGTAATTCACCACCTGGTCGTCGGGCCATGGTAACCACAAAATGTAATATTCCCCTAATTGAAATCAATTCATAAAAAACGTTTAAATGATAATTAATATCGTATTCTAATATCTCTACGTAAGCCCAAAATAGTATACAGGCTTTTAAAACGTAGTTCGTTTCTAAAATTAATTTTATTTTGAGATAGTTTGTATTTATTAGGAAACAATAATACAAAATTATTTGTTTATATTAACGAAACGTATACTGCTTAACAGACCAATAATAAAGAGAACAAATTATGGTATTTTAACCTAAAAATAAAGACAAAATTATAAAACACTTGAACAAGAACCATAACAACAACATTACTTAACTAAAACGAATTTTTCTAAAACATACATCCCACATAATCTTCAGATATTGTTAACATTCAACTTAAAATACTAAATACTACAAAATATTTTTAACATGACCACCATCAACTCTTATACACTTCTGTACCCGTTTACTTAAGGATCGTCTGATCTTAAAAAATGTGGCGTTATTATTTCTAATTGAATCAGCTGCATCTATACTTCTATTCCATAACTCGTCTTTGGAATTTATAGACAGAATAAACAATAGCTTTCATGTAACCCCACACAAAAATCCAGTGGATTAAAGTCAGGGCTGCGAAGTGGCCATTGAAATTCACTACCACGACCAATCCAACGGTAAGGGAAAGTTTGATTCAGGTAATCACGTACAACCAGTGAAAAATGTGGAGGTGCACCATCCTGCATGAACCACATTTTTCTTCTTGATTGTAATGGAAGATCATCCAAAATATCGTTTAGTTCATTGGTTAAAAAATTTAAATATGACTCAGAATTTAAATTGGAAGGTAATTCAAATGGACCCAGCAATGTATCTCCTATTAAACCGCACCAGACTTTAATTTTAAGTTCGTACTGGAAATGTCTTTCTTTATTTACATGAGGATTTTCAGTTTTCCAGGCATGACTATTTCGCCAATTAAAAACTCCGTATCTGGTGAATGTTGCTTCATCAGTAAAAATTATTTTATTCAGAAATGTTCAATTATTATTCCGTTTCCTCCTAAGCCACTGACAAAACTCAACTGTTGCAGGATAATCTCTTTGAAGCAAATTTTGCACAGGTGTAAAATGATATGGGTACAAATTGTCCTTGTGCAAAATTCTAATCACGGATGATTGGCTTATTCCGGTGGTTGCAGATAATCGACGAGTGCTAACTTCACGATTTTCTGCTACTCTTACCAAAATTTCATCTTCCTGCTGTGGGTTAATAATTTTGGTATTTTAGGCGAAACGAGCCTATTTCACCCAATCGGTTATAAATTTTGAAATATCTTGTGGTTTGGTTGCCTTCGGTTTGGGTATAATTCGCGATATTTTCTAGACGCTGTCCAGAAAAATTTTCTCTTGCGTACCTAACAGCAAATCATATCTCTCATTTCTTCATTTGAATAGAGATTATGTCTCGGCATTTTCACTAATGCATCAAATTAACTCAAATCATTCGACAACAAAAATAACAAACAAATTGTTTCAGATTTTTACTCAACATTGTGCTGCTGTCAAAATTCCATGGCAAAGTGCTTTAACACATTTAATTTTAGGTACCTATCCAGTAAATACTATAATTATCGCAATCTTCCTTTTGTATTAGTGTTTCTTAATTTTTGTTTCATTATAATATAATATTTTCATAAAATAAACACAAACTATCTCAAAATAAAATTAATTTTAGGAACGACCAACTTTTTAAAACTATATACTATTTTTGGCTTACGTAGAGATATGAGAATACGATATTATTATGTAAACGTTTTTTATGAATTGATTGATGGCCCGGCGACCAGGTGGTGAATTACAAACTTTCAAATATCTCGAAAACGGTTAATATTTTAAAGATCAAAGAAGTATAACTTTTTTATACAAAAATGATAAGCCTTTCTAAATTTAATACGTAAATTGTTAATTAATGAAGGACAAAAAATTTTAAGCTGTTTTCTTCTCTTCAATATGGCAAATGTGGCAACATCTACGAGATAACTCTAATGTAATAACATAATCTTGTTCGTCCCTATAAAAAATAGAACTACCCCAATTTTCAAACATGTATCTCAAAATCTCAAAAAATGGCTTCCTTATTAACAGAAGTATATTTTTTCCAACTTTAACAGCCGGTAGATCAGAAAGGAACGATCTCAGACCCATTGTTGTTAAGTAAAATATTTTTATTTTTGCCTTTGGAATCTACAGTTACAATTTGACCTATTACTTATGACACCCATAGGAAAATTAGCAAACTCAATTTGTAATAACATCTGTACGGTTTTGGAATTGGTTTTATAAAATTACTATTTATTATGTTTTTATTTTAGAAATCAGATGTGTCTTGAAAGGTAGAGAAAAAACAAGATTTAAGCAAGGAAAAAACACCGTTACTGGACTTCATGAGTTTTTATTAGCAAAACAAGTTTTATACGATAAAGGTAATTAAAAAGTTATTTTGTATTTTTTTATATTAGAATATTAAATCCATTAGTGCCGTTTCACATGCGACGTATTGTCAGCACTGACGATCCGGGATGAGCTGATCATCATTCAACTAGCTTGAGTTCGATCAGTTGCAAAAATAGGTCTGTTCCAACAACGATCCAAAACCAGTTATTGACACTATGATTGTGCGCAGTAGCTTATTTAGACCGCCAAGTTCATACTGCGCAATACTATTTTACAACGCTGACTATCAGGCTTTAAAAATACTATTTTCACGTTGACGTACGTTTCTCGTGAAAATTAGGCAATCCAAATCATATACTTTAAATGGTGGACCCTTGGCAAAAACAACAAAATACGTGTTTCCCTTAAGAAAAACACTTCTAGTGAGATTATTCGTCTAAGTTTGTATTATTTTTTTTTTTGGGGTATTTAGAGTTGTTTTCGGTGTGTTTAGTTGAAAAGTTGCATATTTTAATGTTTATTTTGAATATTAGGAATAGTGAAATACTAATGAAAAAGTCAGATTAAAACAAACTTTGCTGTTTTTGCCAAGCATCGGCCATTTTTGTCCATCCTGACAGGACATTGGATTGCCTAATTAGTTTTCCCAAGTTTGTCAATAGATCCTGAGGATGTGAATATTAACTACTCCATTATAATAAATATTTCTTACAGACCCTAAAGGTATCATTTGGTTACGCGAAACCGATTCAAGCGACAGCTACAGGCAGCAAGGCAGCAAACACTGCCGTGTTAAAAGTTAAAAGTAGAGATGTGCGATTCGATACGATATTTGACAGTATCGATATTCAGGAGTTGGAAACTCGATATTTTGTATCGATATTCTACGACTTAAAAATATCCCGTATCGATACATGTATATGTTAAATCGTATCGAAAATAAAACAACACTTATGCATCACTAATTATGAATTTAAACTGTCATATATGGATATAAGATATTAAACATTGGTTGAAATACTGTATATATTTTTTAATTATATCTTAAAATCTATTTATGCTTCCGTATATGATTATTTTACATTAATATTTTAAAATTAATTTACTTGTACCATATACAATAGTATACAATATCGATATTTTGAGTATCGATACCTGTGCTTACGATATTAAAGTGTATCGATACATTAAAATTCGATCTGAATCGATACGCAGTATCGATACTTTTCTATGTATCGAACATCTCTAGTTAAAAGTACTGCCGAGTCTCTTATATCGGTCGCGCTGTCCAAAATGTGCCTTATTTAATTACATGTGATCAGACGTAAACAGACGCAGTCGCTTGCCATCTTATCCACCAGTCTCATTCTAAAAGCAAATAAATGATCGTGTTAACCGCCGTAAAACGTATTTTAAGAATCATGTTTCATAATTGAATGAGCTGACGCTGAATGATCGTTTTGTTTACGCTTTGGTCCCTTAACATCAAATTTTATTTGACATCTTTTAATTATAGGCAAATAATTAACAATACTACCGTGTGAACCGTGTGCTCAATGTTTTAATAACGAATATTCATTTTTTAAATCAAAATCGGAAGATACATAAAAAATAAACACATAACCTAATAAAATGCTGACAGCCTTAGAAATTCAAGGTCGACTTTATGATTTTGAATCGTAAAAAAGTATTCTATTTGCGCTTTTATGATTGTCCATCATGATTCGAAAAGCAGTAAAGCGGTTGACAGTTCATCGTCACTGATTCTGATAACACATAATTATAACCACGTTGTACAGTGCGAATGTCTTTTTTATTATGCTATTATCTGAAGATATGTTTGTAATGATTTTTAAATGGCCAAAATTAGTGAGTTAGTATTTATTAAATTAACTTATTTGAGTTTTATTTTTTTTTTTTAGCCTAATAGCCGATATTTTGAGTAAGGTTACATGTAAGTTTACTTGACAGATTAACAACCAATAGCCTTGTAGTTTAATCAGCAATTAGTTACTTTTAACTTTACTCAGAGGTGAAAAGACAGGCCCTTACAATCATAAAATATAGTTATTGCATACTGTTAATTGGTTAAAAGAGATATTGATAAAAAACTGTTTTTAGGACACAACTATATAACTTTTTGCTCCTTAAGCATCAGTTTTTTTTTAGATTCTATTGAACCTGGTGCATACGAATTTCCTTTTGAATTTTTTTTACCTCCTGATTTACCAAATTCTGTTGAAAGAGATCACGGATCTATAAGATATTCTCTGACAGCTACTGTCGATGTACCATTTGGTTTTAACTATGAGGAAAAGATGCGAATATCATTTCAACACCCTGTTGATTTAAATCTTCAACATGAAGTATTATTGGTTAGTACCTACATAACACTAAAAAATAATCTATCTCTCGTAATAAGCACAAATTAAACTAGTTCATTAATATACATTTCAATACAAATTATTAAGGTAATAAATATTTTAGGGAAACATTACCTATGAATGGCAAGAAATAATCAATTGCTTATGTTTCGCTACTGGAAATGCAACAATGAGGGTCACTTTACAAGAAAAAAACGCATATCTTCCAGGAGAAATGTTAAAAATGTTCGTAGATGTTAACAATTTTAGTGGTGGCAATATCGAGCGACTTGACGTTACTTTAACGAGGGTTAGTAAAGTTATGTTTACTAATTTGATAAAATAGTTATTTATGCAACAAGTGTGTAAAGTTACTCTTTTTTGACGAATGTGAATGTTGTCGCAAGAGCCGTACGCGAGTGCGACAATCACAAGAGTCAAAAAAGGGACTTTACACAAGACTTGCATATAATATTTTTTCTACTACCGTACACATTATCTACTAATATTAGAAATTTAAAAGTTACTTTTTTCACTAAAATAACTTTCTTTCACTTTACGTACTAGTGAAAAAAGTAAAACTTTACGCACGGCAGTAGAAAAAGAAAAATTTATGGAATCACCTCGTTATCTGCCCTTTTGTCATAGACGTTTTATTCAGAAAATAATAGTAAATAATAATAATAAACAAACTTTATTCCATAAAACTGCTTTTACAAAAAAAAATTTGCAATGTATATTAGGCTGGGCCGAAATAGGCATATTTTTAAAAAATATAATAATTAATATCTATCCAAACTTGCGTTTTGCCTGAGCTTACTTTTCGTAATTTTTTAAAATTTCTAAATCCACTTTTTCAGCTCTTTACAGCCGTTTGGGGAAAAAAGTTAAAATTTGAAATTTTGACGTTCAATACCTACTGAAAGTTACATTTTAATGTTTGTATTCACACTCTTTATTTTTAATATTTTTAAATAACATCTTCAGTCCTTTTAACCAATGTTAAATCCTTCTGTCTTTAAAAGATAAGGTAAAAATTACTTGAACAACAAATAAATATTACACGATTAAAACTAAACAAAACATTTATTTAAAAAATGGTAAAAAGTACCTAAAGAAATCACACATAAAAAGCTAACAAATCAAACATAAAAGCTTACAAATCAAATATAAAAAGCTGACGCATCAAGTACAAAAAAACATAGTAATAAAAAAACATTTACTGACTTTTAAACTGTCGTTTACTTTCAAATATTGATATAATTTCTTTAGATTTTATTCTTGAACGAATAAAGCCGTCTCTTGATTCTAGACCAATTACTAAAGAAAATGACTCTGTAACTAATTTTATGCATCTCTCAACGGATTGAGTATGGCAAGGAAACTTCGGAAAATTAAAGTCTGGAATTTCAGTTTCGTTTATAAGGTCCCTAAGATTATCATCAGTAAAATCCCTTACAACAGGAGGCGGTGTCACATCGTACCTACACATTCCAGTAAATTAACTCAACGTAGTCTGTAGATCAATTTTTGGTACCACAAAGTGTCTTTATTTCAACGATTTCTCGACTGGTTTCTCTAGTTTCTAAGATTCTTCGTAGAGATAGTTCATGAGTGTCTGTTAGCATACACAAAAAATGTTTTCGGGGTGTATAAAATACGCGTTTCTTTGGATTACAGCATCCACAATACTTTTTAAATCATCTCTGAAATACCGTGACAGTTCAATCGTTTTAAATAATGCAAATTTCCACTAGTGGAACTGAAATTTAGTTTAATATTAAATCACATTGGGGCATACACTTTAATTTTGAATTTGGCCATATCTGTAAGACCTGATGTTGGATTTTCAGTTCCAGCATAGAGCCGAAGAACACGATTTGCCATTGTGAGCTATCTAGAGTGCGCTAATTTCACAGAAATACGGTGTGCTATATTTGATGAGAAATTGCCGCTTGATATTGCAATGCAAATTTTATAGAAATATGATTGATCAGAACTTAAATCTCTAGACATTACAGTTATATTTGGCAACTCGCATTTTATTGGGATAAAATTTACAATTTTAAGACGTTCACATTTTTCTAAAGACTTCCTGATTTCACCAGAATAATGACGAGGTCCCACTGTAGGGCAATCTTAATGTTGGAATAAATGTCTTAATGGCAATTCGTTGGAGTTTAGTTGGCAAATATACCATTGTAAAGGACGTTTTAATTTAGTCTCAATATACCTAATAACACCTTTTTATAACCAGTGTTAACAACAGTACCATCATAACCCACAGCATCTACTTCCAAATAATTTTTAGCAAAAAAGTCCAATATTGCTTTTCCAATCCAATCCAATTTTCCGTCCCTGTAGTTGGAATTACGTGGTCAATATAGATAGATTTAGGTTCCTCGATAAGCGATATGTGTTCCTCAACAACAGTTTTCTTGTATAACCTACCGTTCTTCTTCTCTTGCAGTAAACTTTTGTCCTTTCTTCCATCAAAATACAGACTTCTTATTCTTCTGTTATCACTTTCAAACTCCTTCCTTGCGGTATTTCTAGATTTCTTTCGCTCTCTTCTCACTTTATTTCTGTCAAATATTTTCGACGGATCTTCTGTGGTAATTATTCCTACATCTTTTAGTACTGCACTAGCAATCGCAGCAGCTGATCGATCAGATATACCATATTTATCGCATACAAGACCTAACGTAGGTAACTTTGTTCTCATTTGAGTGTTTTTTGAGGATAACTTGAGATTGATAAAGTCGTCATCTGAAGAGGATTGATATTTTGAGGGGTCAGATTCTCACAATAATGTAGTAGTTTGAGAGGAACAGCTGGGTCTTAATAAATTGCAAGATTCTGATTCATATTTCGTTAGTCTTTCAGTTTCTCTGAATTGCCTTTGTTTACTCGACAATATTTTCTTTGTTTCTTTACGGTTTACATTTTCTACGTTTATTTTTCTGAACGATAATAATAATACTCTCCCTAATTCACCCCCTTACGAGTGAATTTCAACCCCTAAAGTCGACTGAACGACTTGTGTAGGGGAAGGGACGGCTATTATTATTATTTGCCGTGGCGCTCCGGGGCGACTTAAGGATGATTGATGGTGCCATTTGACTTACAGGTGAGGAAAACCCGGAAAACCTCACCCACCATCATCGAGACGATAATGTATGGCGATTTTATAATCTGCATGTCATATCAACAGAAATTGATCTTTCAATTAATACGGCACACATCAAATCCTAAACCGAACCATGCAATTTAATTAAAAATCTACATGGTCTGGTCTGGGATTCGAAGCCCAGCAGTCTCGGACTCATAAATTCGCCTATAAATGAATATAAGCGCGATAGACCGCTACACCATCGACCCGATTCTGAACGATCTTTGATCAGAAAGAATAGTTTGTTCCTTAGTAGGTACTTTCCTGGTCTTTTCACCCATGCATGCAGAAAAATCGTATTTACAAGCAACTATGTCAAATAATTTTTTATGACACTCTATTTTAAATATGTTTACCTTCTAATCATAGCTGTTATTTCGCTTACTTCTGGGATATCTTATTAAATTCTTATATTTTTCAAAATACTTCCGTATTAATTGCACAATTCTGTCTTTTAAAACAGTTGGAATTGCTGCCTCTTTCTAAGTGTTTTCAATTTTAGGCACAAGTTAATTTTAAACTTTTAAAAAACTTTGTTCTTTTCCACTATATTTTTGATTTTTGGTTCATAGCGCATGAGTAAATAACATCATAGCATTTGTTCAATTGTTGCCAACATACGAGGGTTCAAATTGGTTGGGTTCACAAATATAGGACATTCCACATTACTCCTAGTTAAACTAACATTTAAAACACTCATTTTTGTTTATGATTGTTTATTACAATGCTTAACTTCTCAATCAAAAACAAAGTTAAGCAGATGTTCGCTGTACGACGATTAGACACAAGAGTTGCAGATTCCACACAGAAATTTGGCAACATGTTTGCCTTCAGCGACATATGGGATAATTTTGTGCAACTAATATTCAGTCGGTAATATAAAAAGCTGTTTTGCTATTTTAATTTGAAAATTGGCGGGCTTTTGAATTTACTTCTACAAAATATAAGAATTTTACATTTTCAATAGCATTTTTTTAACACGCATCTCATGCGTGTTAAAAAATGCTAATAAAAATGTAAAATTTTATGTTAAATAATTTTAGAGCTATAAAATAAATAATAGGTACAAAATTGTATTATAACTAAATATTATTTGTAGAATCTTTATTGGTTACAACAATAAACATAATATATATTTTCTGAATAAACAACTATTTTAAATAACACAAAACGAACAAAATTTTTCTATACTCGTGCGAAATAAAACAAGAGTTCCATCCATAAATCCTGAAATGAAATGAAAAAAATAAAAACAATTGTTGAAAGCAAAAAACTTCTTAAAACACATGATTTTGATTGTATGTGACTAATTAATTTTGCATTTGCAGCTATTTAACTAATTTTTAATTTACTACTTCTAATTTCTATAATTGTCTAATTAAGATTTTCTTGCTTTATGCAATGAAAATACTTTAGATTTGTAAAGATTAAAAAGTTTGGTTAATACATATAATTAAATTCGCATATCTAGGATAATTATTATCAAAATGAATATCAGAATTTAAGCTTTGTTAAGAATTTCAATATTTGGGGATAACACAATTACTAATACGAATAATAATCCTTTTTTCAGTTAACAATAAAGTGAAAATGTTTGTTCTAAAACAGTGTAAATGGGCCAGAATAATTTACTATTACAATCAATTATATGCATTTATAGGACATAGACATGCAAAAGTATCAAAATAAGTTTACTTACAGTAAATTATTACTAAATTTATGCCTAAAACTGCATTAAATAAAAGTAAAACTCACTTGTATTTTGTATCAATCGGGTTTCGGCTATCGAGTCGACTCGAGCGTTAACGAGATTTGGGTTTTGTTATCCAACGCCAGATTTACATTGTACAAATAATTGAATAAATTCATATTTCAATTTTACGATAGATAAATAAAAAAAAATGTGAAACTATTATTTTTGGCAAGTAACTAACACATTTTTAATGAGATATTTTGTAATTATTCTGTTTTCTTTATAATTTAAATATAATTGTGTTACTGTAAAACTGACGTACGCGTTTCGATGCGCAGTAACTTGTTGACAAAATGCGCATATGCTATAAACCCCCCTGCATAATACCGCCCGAATCTAAGAAACAGCGTGTTTATAACCAATCCCGAAAACGTGTTAAATCTTGCATCGACAACTGCAAGTTGCGAATTTTAATAATTACCAGGTCCTGTTTTGTTTCTACCTATTTAAATAAATTACAGTATTAGGTGATTTGAAGTTGAGATTGAGAAGATATATTGTTTAAAAAGTAGGTACTATTCTTATGTAACGGTGAGAGTGGGATGTTAAAAAGAGTGAAAATTAAAGGACGCTTTTATAGTGGGAAATAGTTGGGTTACAATTCTACTAAATATCGGGATTTTAATTTTGTCATGACGACAGTAAATTTCTTTATCTATATAAATTTTCTAAGGGGGCGGTAACAAGCTTAAAGCGTATTTCTAAAATTTAAAAAAAAAATAACAATCAGTCTATATGCTTAAAAACAGCTTTTAATGGGTATATCTAATTAAAATTTTACATATAATTTTAATTTTAATTTTATTTTTGGCTATTTTGGGGGCAGGTAGAGGTCTGAAAATATAATTTTAAAATTGTAAAAAAAATTACTAGCAGTTTTTATAATGAAACGCAGCTTTTAAATGCTATAGCAAATTAAAATTTTAACTTTCATTTTTTCGGCCCATCCTAATGTATATGTAAGAAAGGGGGAAGTTCACTTCACACCTGCAGCAGATTGTACATGTGACCTGGTTTTCCAAATAACCTATAAGACAAAGGCAAAGAGACATCATTTTAATACATTAGCAAACAAACTGACCTGTAACTAGATCAAAAGTATGTTTGGAAATCGAAACATCATTTTTTATCACTGCAGAAAAAAAGAGTTACTTTTAGGCCTACCAGACGATTTCACCCCTATAGACTATTTTGGTGGATACAAATATATATTGAAAAATTCTTATTCTACTATAGAAGCCAACAACTTGAAATGCAAAATACTTTATTAATCAATATACTCTCCTCTTAATGTAATACATTTATTACAACGAACTGCAACGCCTCTAGACTTTTCAAAAACAGAAGTTATTTTGGCCTCTATAGCTTGGAAGAAAATTTACAAAATTTTAAACTTCTTTTCAGATGAGAAAGAGATGACGGAGCCAAATCTGGTGAATAGATGATATTCGAGTAATTCGAATCCCAAATTACGAGTGTGTAAGGAGGCATTGTCCTGTAATACCAAAACACCTTTGGACAACTTTTTCACGTCTTTTCTCCTAAATTTTTTCTCGTAGTTTGGTCAGTAATGGCGAATAGTAATTTCCAGTTATTGTTCTACCCTTATTCAGATAATCAATCAAGATTACTCTATAGTAATCCCAAAAAACTGAAGCAAGAACTTTTTCAGCAAATTTTTTAACACAAAACTACTTAGGCCTTGGAGAACCAGAGTGTCTTCATTCCATCGATTGCTGCTTTGTTTTTGGGTCGTAGAAATATACCCAAGTTTCATCCATAGTTACAACACGGCATAAGAAGTCTGCATCTTTTTCAAATCGAGCACATATTGAACTCGATGCTTCTACCCTTGCATGCTTCTGGTCAACATTCAGACATATGGGGATCCATTTTCCAGATTTTTTTATGTCCAAATCGTAAACTATATGATGGACGCAGTCATATAAAATATTCAGTTCCTCAGATGTTGGTTTTAGCCCAATTTGACGATCTGATAAAATCATGTCATGAACTTCATCGATATTTTCCATCTTCAATGGAAAATTTCTCTCTTTTGAAGCTCGCAATCTAATTTTTCACGGTCTGACATTGTTCGCCAAGAGTACTAAGTATATATTCGTAAATCTGCTTACCTCTTCAAATACAGGTACTTGATGGCTCGATACTACAATTTCTCTTTTCATAATTTCGGTCGATATATTTTTTTTTTTCAAATTTTATTGCGCAAAATTAGTTTGACTTTTTGATGTGAAACTTTACACTGACACTTCTACTAAGTTATTGATCGTTGGTATGGTAACGCAATATTTTTTTATCCATGGAACCGGTCTAGGCTAACTAGAAATCAATACATCCTCGTAACTTGCTAGACGAACTCTCCCAGCAGGAGGTAGATTTTCAATGTTAAGCGGATGATCTGGTTATCATAATTAGGGAAAGTACGAAGAGGTGACCTTTAACTTTCTTTAACCATCCCCAAATACGATCAAAGAGGGTGCGAGAGAGAGCAGATGCCTGTACTGTTTTCGTCCCTTTTCCTCAAAAGAAAAACAAGCTTCGACCACTTAATTTGGCCAGGGAAACTATTTCTTCTGCAGATGAGTTGAAATATCTGGGGATTATCCAGAGACTTTCAAAAGAATAACGCTCAAATCATGGGATATCAGTCCACAAATGATCTACTGGATTTACCAAACCATGGTAAAACACAGTTGCGTACGGCTTGGTCGGGAAAAAAATTTCAACGGACAACTAGACCAAATCTGGCTGGAATCCAGCAGCTTGCGAACGTCGCTAGATTGGGGCAATGTCAACCATGAATAACGTACCGGAACTAACCCCTCACAACATTTTGGTGGAAAAGGAGGGAAGGATGATCTCCGACAGACTCCTGACTGTGGGTAGTCAATGTAAGAATGAACTACAATGCGTCAAACAGGATTGTTAAGTGAAATTAATAACCACTACATTTTTGACTTGCTAGCACAGAAATATCAAACAACGTTCCAATTCAAGACATATATGTATGAACAGAGGGATAAAACACCTTCCTTGCCCAGGTGGACTCTGTATGGTACACGGACAGCCCCAATACCGAAAAAGAAGTAGGAGCAGGAGTTTTCGGTCAGAAGCCAAGAGTTGACATGTCAGTAAACCTAAGTACGCTGACCACAATCTTTCAAACAGAAATGATTGTTATAGAATTGGGAACGGGAGAGTTGAATCATTTTTTCCTTGCTAATAAGAATGTAAATATGCTAAGGAAGTGCATAAATACCCTTGAGTCCTTCGGTTTTCGGAATAAAGTTATTTATATCTGGGTTCCAGGATACAGTAATATGGAAGGCAATAAAATGCTGACGAGCTCACTAAAAGAGTAACCGGAACCATTCATTAGCATTGCAAAGAGCACTGCTAAAGGAATTATCAAAATGGGCAGAGGCTGTAACACTCATTAGCTGGAGAGATACCCCAGGGCTCATTCGAAGGCTTTTAAACCCAATATATCTTTGGATTTCCTGATTCATCCGACTGGAATTAGTTATTATTTCTGTAATCGATTATTTGATTTTAGATAACAACTTTTAAAAGCGACAGAGGAAGTTTTATCAAAAAAAAAGTGCCATTAACACGTCAAACTCACAACGGAGTTCGTTCGAATTCCAAAAATACTTACTCCATTGGTTATCGCATTCCGCAAGCCATTCTTCCGAGTAATTTTTTTAGGTGTACATTAATTAAAGAGGTTTATAGATTAAGAGTAAGTAATACAATTTTTTTGTTTTGTCTCAGTTGTGTATTATTAAGATTCCTACAGATTAAATGTACCTACATTTTATATACAGTGTGTGCTATAAGGCTTTATCCATATGGTCTTTTTTTTTAAATATTACGATTAGAAAAAAACGTCGTAAGACAATCATCTCTGCTAATTTAAAAACTTAAAATAGCCCACATCAAAGTTGGCTACTGACATTAGTTCTGTCAAATTCGCATTTAAAAAAAAATTGAACGTTTTTTCAAAAAAATACCGAATTTGACAGTTAACTAATGCACTAAAAAATGCCCATGTGGATCCAAGAAGTTGTCAAATAAACATAGTTAAAACAAAGAATAATAATTAATAAATTTAAAATCGGACATGAACAGGTGGAGGAAAAATTAAATGAATTAATAAGTCTGCTTATGTTTATTTGTTTTTTTTTTTTTACAAAAATATGAATCTTGAGTATTGTAATGACTGGTCTCATTTAGTTTAGTAGGTCAGTAGTGTATTTATCTGTTCAGTATGGCAAATTAATATTTAAGTGCGTTTTGAAGAATACATTTTAAATAAGAATATATTCGGGGAGGTCTGTGAACTTGGCACCACAACATAGCGAAAAAAGGTCAAAAATGTTTGAGAGGTTTGCCCATTATTGCCCATGGAATAACTTTTTTTGCCCACCCTCTGTTTTCACAATATATCAAAAATAATTTTCGCGGGCCAACTTCCAGACAAAAGTTAAAATTTTCATAATTTAATTTTACGGCATAATAGCATTTCGTTTGCCCACGTTTGCCCATAAATTAGTTTTTTCAGAAAATAAAAATTAAAGAAAATAAAACAAATAAAAAAAAATATTCACAAAAATGCAATATGATAACTGCATTAGATAATCATTCGTTAGCCCACGTTTGCCCATTTTTTTGTTTCACCAATTTCCATAACGATCCTCAAAAAAAATTTAATTAAAACAGGGATTTGATGACAATTCCACTATCCGAGATTTATACAAGTTTATTTGTTATAAAAAAATGGGCAAACATCGAAATAGAGCCTGAATATTTGTGAGTTACTAAAAAATGTTTTATGAGGTTTGCCCATTTTTTTTAAATCCTCGTCCAATCCCCTATTTTTATGTCACTAATAAACACATATAAATGCACTATTATCGGAGTTTACGCCCCGCTATTGGACGAGGATTTTTTTAAAAAAATGGGCAATCCTCAGAATACATTTTTTAGTAACTTACAAGAATATTTGAAATAATTTCGATGTTTAGCCACTTTTTTATATTAAGTAAAAACACAGAAATGCACTATTATCGCAGATTAAGCCACCCTATTGGACGAGGATTTTTTTTAAATGGACAATCCTCAGAATACATTTCTTAGGAACTTTCAATTATTTTGGAATAATTTAGATGTTTGCCCATTTTTTTATATTAAATAAAAACACAGAAATGCACTATTATCGATTAGGCCCCCTATTGGACGAGGATTTTTTTTAAAAAATGGACAATCCTCAGAATACATTTTTTAGCAACTTTGAATTATTTTGGAATCATTTCGATGTTTGCCAATTTTTTTATCACTAATAAACCCATATAAATGCACTATTATCGGAGTTCAAGCCCCCCTACTAGACGAGGATTTAAAAAAAAAGGGCAATCCTCAGAAAACATTTTTTAGTAACTCACAAATATTTTGGTATTATTTCGATGTTTGCCCATTTTTTTTATAACAAATACACTCGTATAAATCTCGGATAGTGGAATTGTCATCAAATCCCTTTTTTAATTAAATTCGTAATGGAAATTTGTGAAACAAAAAATGGGCAAACATGGGCTAACGAATGATTATCTAATGCAGTTATTATATTGCATTTTTGTGCCTGGGCCCGCGAAAATTATTTTCGATATATTGTGAAAACAGAGGGTGGGCAAAAAAAGTTATTTCATGGGCAATAATGGGCAAACGATGGGCAAACCTCTCACACATTTTTGACATTTTTTTGCAATGTTGTGGTGCCAAGTTCACAGACCTTATTCGGAGACTTGTTACATAAGTGCGCGGGTGATTTTAATTTTTATCAATGTTTCTTATAACGCATAAATATAATCAACTTTGTTCGGTGAAAATTGTACAGTTATACAATTTGGAATTAATTATACTTAGTCTTTTATTTTTCATTTATTTTTTATTATTTGAAAAAGTTGTTTATTTTAATGACTTCTATACATAGTTAAAAAAAGTATCAACTGTATTTATATTGTATTATTTATTAAAACTATTGTAGGATATTACTAGAAAATAGAATGCCCAACTTGACCAAAATATATACATCGTGACTGGTAAATGGAGGTGTTCCTTTGAGGAGATGAAAGTAGAGCCTATTTGCTACCTCTATACCATTCTGATTTTATTTTCTATACAAATTTAATATTATTTTACGAAAAACTCTGTTTTTAAACGCACGGAATATTTGTCTTCCAGAAAAGTGTTTATGTTAATACTATTAAGATACGGAGGTATCGGATTACGAATATGCTAGCTAAGACTAAAATCTTAAGCAGGCAATCAGGCATAGATCATTTAAAATTTGAGTTAGTTGCTTTGCGGGACAAAATTAATGTTCTTAATAATAATAAACTTATTAATTAAAAAATTAATCGACTTACCTTAAGGAATATTAACTGTAATTTTCCGAGCTTGTCCGTAGATATAATTACATTGTAGTTTACTTGAAGGTTATTCATCCAAGTGCTAACCGCGCCCAACACGGCTTAACTATGGTGATCGGACAAGAACCGATAGTCGCCTTGGAAATTATTTCTGATAATAGTATATCTTAATCTCTTTCTTTAGCTTGAGGTAACGGTCTGACGGCCCCCTCTCTTTCTTATTATCCTTCATTCTTCCATTGTACACTGTTATAATTTTTAATTAAACTTATTGGGCTTTTCACACATGGTTCGATTGTTTTGAATAAAAAGGTATTGATATTCCTTTAACTTAACTTAAGTCCACTCGGTCTTGTTTAATATTTTTACAAGCCTGTAATAAACCTAAAAGGCACCTATTTTTAGCGTGATGTTGCAAAGTTCTCAAAATTCCTCCAATTATAAATGAGGGATATGAGCCGACATGGCATGATGAACATCGCTAAATAATTGACAGACTTATGCCTAAATTTTGTGATAAATCGGTCGTGTTCCAGCCCTGGTTCTGGCAAGCAGGCTTGAATTTCCTTCTAGAGTTTTACCGTTAGCCGGAATTTTGTAATTATTGAAAAATTCTTTTGCTGATCCCCTGGCTATACCATTTGACAAATTAATTCTAACGAACAACGATTTCTTCATAAAGAGTAACATTGCAATCTGGTTGTATTTTCTATTTTTATAATAATTTACATTGAAACCCAGAAAACCAGAAGAATCATCAAGAATCGCACGACTTTCTAATGATATGTTCTCTATGTCTATATTCTGCTTATTACCTCAAACAGAAGGACAAATAAAGACAAGATAATATTTTTTTGTCTTAATAAAATCGCAAATCGCTCGATTGCTTTTAAGTACCGCTCAGAACTGATCCCACTGCATATAATTTTTATATAACACACAAAAAATCACATGTATTTTTTTATTATTTTAAAAACATTTATTAGTCAAATAAAACTAATAATTTTTATTCAGAAAGGATAACACACATTCATCCCTGTATAAATCCATAGAAACAGAAAAATCATCAAGAATCGCTTGACTTCCTAATGATCTATATTTATCTAAGAATAGTAAACGTCTATTCTGCGTAATTCATAAAGTAGGAACATTAAAGACAAAGTTAAATGAGTATTCATCTCAAGTGAAATCGCTCGATTTCCTCTTAGAAAATACCACCTGGTATTTTAAAATACATTATTTTTGTATAGAATTACTGAAAAAATCGCATGATTTTTTCAGTATTTAGAAGGGATAACACACGTTCTTCCCTGTATAAATGCAGAGAAAAAACTAATATTATCAAGAAATGTCCGACTTCCTAATGGTATATATTTATGCAAGAATAATGAAGGTCTAATCTGCTTAATCCAAACAGCAGGGTTAAGACAAAGTTAAATAAGTATTTCGTCTCAATGAAATCGCTCGATTTCCTCTTAGAAAATACCGCCCGGTATTTTAAAAGATATTATTTTTACATAGAATTAGTACAAAAATATTTAGAAGGCATAACACACATTCTTATCTGAATAAGTCCATAAAAACAGAAAAATCAGCAAGAATCTCTCGACTGTCTAATGATCTATATTTATACAAGAATAGCGAACGTCTATTCTGTTAATTCAAACAGTAGAGTTAAGACAAGGTTAAATGAATATTTCGCCTCAATTAAATTGCTCGATTTGCTCTTAGAAAATACCGCCCGGTATTTTAAAAAAATATTTTTACATAGAATTAGTACAAAAGTATTTAGAAGGGATAACACACATTCTTATCTGAATAAGTCCATAAAAAGAGAAAAATCATCAAGAATCGCTCGACTTCCTATTGATCCATATTTATGCAAGAATAATGAACATCTATTCTGTTAATTCAAAACGTAGGGTCGTAAAGACAAGATTAAAAGAATATTTCATCTCAATGAAATCGCTCGATATCCTCTTAGAAAATACCGCCCGGTATTTTAAAAGATACTATTTTTACATAGAATTACTGCAAAAGTATTCAGAAGGGGTAACACACGTTCTTCCCTGTATAAGTCAGAACAGAAAAATCATCAAGAATCGCTCGACTTTCTAATGATCTATATTTATGCAAGAATAAGGAACGCCTATTTTGTTAATTTAAACAATAGGATGATAAAATAATTATAATTACTTTTAAATATAATTGCATTGTTTTATAAAATAAAGTAGTTTATTTTCGATATTCAGAAGGGATAACGTACGTTTTCCACTCTATAAGCAATATTTTATGTTAATGATGAAATATAATAACAGCCTACCTGTTGATTCTTCGTTAGAGCTATACTCTTTTTATTTGTTCCTGTAAGTATTTCACCTAACTGCCTTATCATCTTTGTTTTGCATTTTTAATTTTTAAATTCACTTTTAAATATAATTTAGTCCGTTGCTGGTGAGCACGAAAAAAGGAATGGTATGCAGGTTTGGTATACGATAGGAGCAGTGAATATGGGGCATTTTGTTTACTCTAGAAAAAATAAGTGCTGATGAGTAGGTTTCAAGGAAACTACAATGTAATTATATCAAAGACAAGCGAAGGAAAATTATAATTTTTGTAACTGTTTGCAGATTAGAGTTTTTCTCACTGAGTAATTATGTTTTATCAATTAGTTTTGTTTTAATTTGTAATCAAGTTATTTGGTAAATTCTATTACCCAATTTTTATTCACCAACCTTTTATAGTTAATTTTGTCAATTCTGACGTACAGATATTTTGTCAAGTATTGAGAAAACCTTATATCCTAAATTAATATTAAATAATTAAAACTTATTTGTCTATTTACTTATATTTTGTTTTTCTCTACGAGGTGCAATCAAAAGTAAAGTGAGTACATTGTCTGTTCTGGCGGTCAGTGTATGCGTTTATTTTGGGATTACTGTGGTCAGTTTTCCAAAATCGCCGTACCATAGTTGGTGCAGGCTAGTGACATTGCGGTCAGTGTGCTAGTAATGGCTTAATTTATATATCGATCGATAGTTTAAGCATTGCGGTCAGTGTCAACAGAATTGAGAATTTAACTTTGTGTCAGTTATGGAAAATTTAAAGTTGTGTCAATTATATAGGATAATAAGTATTTTGTTTATGAATATCACCTTTTCATAACTTTCTTTAATATAAAACAGCTTTTGATAAACTTGATTGCTCATACTTGATTTTCTTTTTATTTCAGGTATGCCATCTCATACATGCATTAATTAAGTATTTTATCTATTTAATTTTACTATTATTTGAGTTGTTTTATTGTTTTTAATCATATTTAATACTAATTTCTATCTAATTTTATTTTGTTCTAAACTTTACCTTCTAATTTAAAGCTATTAAATGTTTTATTGAATTAATTTCTAGTATTTCATGACATTGATTAAATAACTAAATATTTTCGCCCAAGTTAATAACAAATATTTTAAATTAACGAAAATAATAAGAACCCTTTTAAATATAGCTTTTTAATTTATAAGCAGACACAATTACACAAAATATCAGCAGCGAACATTATTGAAATACTATTATTGTTAAAAGTTCTCCATTTTATCGTCTTTAATATAAGTCAAGTGTTTTATTATTAAATAAATAATTTTTATTTGCAAGTACTGGCTTTATTTTCGCATTTATAAGAAATAAGTCTCACTTAACACTATTTTGCATTCTTTTCTTATCGCATTTTGGTATGATACTTGACAAGAAAATTGGTATTTATCAATACACCATATTATACATTGATTTTTTAAGTTATAAACAACAACAAAATTTAGTTTCAATTTATCGTCGAGAGTTTTAATCAACAATTCTGATTAAAAATCTTTGCCTTTTATTTACGGTATCTAAAATGGCAATGTTTAGTTATGCTGAATATGCTGATACGTTATTTATGGTTTTTTTTTTAATGGAATTGCAGCTGAAGCTCGAGAACATTTACGTTGCTTCCCAAATAGGCAATGTTCGCATGTAAGTGTGTTTGGTGCAACCTACCGTCGTATTTTAGAATGAGGCAGTCTTTAACGAGTATAACATGTAGAAGCTCCTCCTCCAACCGTCAATATTGAATGTAAAATTTCAAGATTGAACAAGCACAAAAAAAAATTCCCCATAGCTTGGTGTCTCACAATGGAAGGTCAGCTCAGTTGTTCACCGAAAAGGTCTTCACCTGTTCCGTTATACACCTGTGCCAATATAGTACATTACTACTTGAAAGAGTGCATTCAGAAATGCTCGGCAAAAAATGCACGTTTAACTTATTATAAAAACTTCAAAATTTCTAAGCAGAAAATAATTTTACTACTTCTTTACTAGTAATTATTATTATTATATAGTTAGACATTTGACAAAAACAGTTTAGGTCGTACCTAATTGAGAAAAATTTTAATATTTGACATTTTTATTTTATTTTGATTAAAATAAATAAAATAAAATTATTTATTTAATAAAAGAAAGCTAATTCTGAAATAATGTGACTTATTTTAAAGCCAATGAAATTTAGAACTTTTAACAATAATTTGTACTTTTGATGTACTACAAAATGTTCGTCATTTTTGGGCATAAATGAACCTTTAGTTAGAAACTTGGCAAGAAAAGTTAAGTTTAAACCGAAATAATTTATAGTTAACATTAGTATTTCAATAATGTTCACCGTTGATATTTTATGTAATTGTGTCAGCTTATAATTTAAAAAGCGAAACTTAAATGTTTGCTTCGCAAAGGAGTGAATTTTTTAAAAGTAAAAACCGTTAAGGAGGTCCTTTCGCCACCAATGTTAAATAAAAAATATTAGATTATGACTAAAATAATTTTTTTTCTAATAGTAGATGTCCTTATTTATCTAATAGTGAACTTTTAACTATACCTTACCGTGCAAATTTTTGAGAATTTTTTTTTTAAATGTGTGTGTTTGTACAGTGTCTTATGAGAAAGTAAGACTTCAACAACAATTTTCGAATTATAATTAATTTTACTATTATTTATTGATTAGATGGAGTAGAAAAAAACTAAAAATAAGGTTTTTGAAATATTTAGGTTTTGTTTTTTACAATAAAATATATAGGTTACCGTGGAATTTATTGAGAAATTATTATTAAAAAATTACAAAAAAATTTCAACTAGGTTACTTGAAAATTTTTTGTGATTTTTTAATATTAATTTCTCAATAAGTTCCACGGTTTATATATTTTATTGTATAAAACAAAATCTAAATATTTCGAAAACCTTATTTTTAGTTTTTTTCTACTCCATCTAATCAATAAATAATAGTATAATTCGAGAATTGTTGTTGAGGACTTACTTTCTCGTGAGGCACTGTACAAATACTCACATTTTTAAAAAAAAATTCTCAAAAATTTGCAAGGTAAGGTATAGTTAAAAGTTCAGTATTAGATAAATAAGGACTTCAACTATTAGAAAAAAATTAATTTTAGTCATAATCTAATAACTTTTTTTTTTACATTTGAGGCGAGAGGTGTGGCGAAAGGACCTCCTTAATCTATAGCAAATAGGCTCTACTTTCACGTCCTCAAAGAAATATGTCCACTTACCAGTCACACTATATATTATATATAGATATATAAAGGCTACAATATTCAAAATTAATTGTACTTAAACGGTTTTAATAACAAGTATTGTTAATTAATACAATCTTTTATTTATATTTTGTAGGTTAGGGGTGTATATCCTCAGTATTACGATGATCTTATTGTGGATATCAAGCTTATTATAGGAGTGATCCCTCTCCACTGTATGGCAGTGGGTAAGTTTGATTTCTTTTTGATTTTAGTTCACCCGAGTTGAAAGATTACATGTCAATAGTGAATTAATAATGTGTTTATTAATAATAAAGATTGATTAAAAAAAAATGTTTCCCGTATACCTAATTTTTATTAATTTCAGATGGAGCAATAACTATGGGGAACTAGCAAGTTGGCATGATGGGGGTCACTTACCAATTTTGAACTATGTTAAATTTGACGTCTGCTACCGAATCTTTTATAGTATTTTAATTTATGAGCCCGGTGCCTAGTCTGCTACCTAAGCTTTTATAGTATTTTACTTTATGAGCCCGTTGCCTAGTCTGCTACCTAATCTTTTATAGTATTTTACTTTATGAGCCCGTTGCCTAGTCTTCTACCTAATCTTTTATAGTATTTTATTTTATGAGCCCGTTGCCTAGATCTATACATGCGAGCACACGTAGAGGATCAGGTAATGGGCGTGTATCGTAAGTTTCATGATACACTCAATTTACTACGTTTTGCAACCTAAAATCAAAATAAATAAAATTTTATGATTTGACACTATCATTTATTACAAGTTTCCGAATGTGACTTATAGTAATTTACGTTACAAGACTGGAAAGTAATGTTTTTCAGGTCGAGAAAAGCAGATTCCTAGGCGAGACCTGGAAGCTTGGAGAGACCTGCTTAACAATAATTTTCGGTCGCGTGACGTACATTTTTTTAGGACCGACACTTCGATGTAAACTCAATTATTTATTTTATTTAATAAAGTGATTAACAAATACTAAAACTAGATAATGGATACAACTGAATAAACTAACCAAATACATTTTTGTTGCTTTCAAAATTTCTTCTGGAATTTAATTTTCTATGTCAGATAATTCAAAATCTGAATCCATATTTTTAAATTTGCGAAAACAAGTTTGAAATAAACAACAAACCAAAAATCGACGATTTGTCACTTGGCAATAAATTGGAACATTGTTACCATAGTAACGAAATCAAGGCAGACTGTATTATCAAACAGCAATCGAAAAAATGAAAAAGAGGGACCGGTATAGCTTTTACCGGTCCCTAATGTGTGCTTTCCGGTCTTGATCGGCAAAACGTTACTTTCTGGATGAAAAATTGTTCAGAAAGTGTATACTTTTTGGTCGGTCTTAAAAAAATAACAGTTCAATTATAATAGACCAGTGGTCTGCAAACTCATTAGTCAATAGAGCCAAATAGCAACAGCACAAATTACAACGACTGAAATTTCTTTTGTGAGCCAAATTTTTTTAACTTGAACTATATATAGGTAGGTATATACATTGTGATTAACTTAATTAGGTTATTCCTAAGCTGACTTTTGCAAAAAACGTCCGCAATCTAATTGAGGTCGACCATTTCTAACTCTCTCATCCCCACTCGTCTTGTAAACTTGTTTTGTCTATCTTCTTTCGTTTATCCTCTGTATATATCCATACTATCTGTATATGTAACGTGTGGAGGGTTGGTTACCCCCACGGCACTTAGGCCTCATTAGGCCCATTGTGCATCCTCCTAAGATGATAGGCACCTCCTAGCTCGTGAGCCAGCCTACAGATTTAATGTAGTTGACAACGTCGCCAAGAGGTGCTTCTCATATATCGGCCGGTGTTAGCCGATACTCGCCGAACACAAATCTTCTAATAAATGAGAGCGTCGGGCAATCGTAAAGGATATGCTTGATGGTCTCATCTTCTTGTTCGCACCCTCTGCAGAGTGCGGATTCTGACAGCCCCATGATATGGAGATGCTTCCGTACTTGGCAATGACCAGTCAGAATGCCTGTGACCAGACATACCATCTCAACATACCTTTCTCAATATTTGAAAGGAGATTCACTCCACAATGCTTTTTTAAAAGTAACTTAATAAATTATAGGTGCATTGAATAAATCTTGATAATATCATATTTAATAACTACATTATTTATTATTAAAATTAAATTGAATTGTATTTAAAAGTGTGGTTTTGAAATATCAAATGACAATGTCATAATTTCAACAGGTTTAATATGTAGGATTAAAATAGAATCTCGTAGGGAAGGCAAAATGCTTTGGACAGAGGCAGATGAAATTACTAACTGCAGAGTTGCAGTTCTCAATAAGTCGCTTCAGAGCACTCATCTAAAGATAAAGACTTATAAACATCAACTAAGTATGAAAAAGTAGAAATAAGAGAAACAAACATCATAAAGTTTAAATCATACTGTATGTGCGATTGTCTATTTCTACTTATATTACAGAAATCAATAGGTAAGTACAAAATTGGTGGTAAAAAATAATAATAAGTAATAGAGTAGTCGGGGATAAAAGTTCGCACGCGAAGAGCGGGGAATTAGTGGAAGTGGATATATTACACTCATTATGGTATGATCCATAGATAAATTAATAAGGAAGATAGTCGGATCCCGTGTTAATTTTTGGAAACGTATAGTGCTGCGAATTAGTATGAAACGGATTTTTTTGAACTACACTGGCTGATTGACTTGCCAGTTAGAGGCTGAAAAAGAATAATAAAAAAAGAAGAGCTTTAAGCCAACCGCGGTTCATTCAAATATAATTTATTATTTATTTACATTTTTTTGGCATTCATTACTTTAAAAAAAACTAATATTTACATCAAAATAATGTATTTAACATAAATATTAGTTTTTTTTTTTCGTAATAAAACCCAATATAAAAAAAGATTTACATTAAAATAAAATATTTGAAACACATATTTTAATTATTTATTATACCGTAATACACACATGGTAATGAGCTCAATATTAAATAACAATTGTAAGTAAAATGAATAGTAGGTAGTCTCCCCCATTCTTGGAAAAATGGACCATATTTTGTTGGGTGTCGGATGTTTCCTATAAAAACAAAAAGTGTACATATGTCTTATTGAACAATTTCTCTTATCAAATATTAATAAAATACAACTTTTTATTTATTTATTTATTGTTTTTCTTCTATTCGAGGGTCGTTCAAATTGTTCATCACTAATTATATTAAGTTTACGTTTGCAACTAATTTATTGTTTTTCTTATGCTGCTGTATTTGTGCTTCAGCCTCAACATATTCTAAAATCTAATTCTCAAGTTGTATATTTGAACTGGATGCACAATTATCTAATGAAATTGGTACAGAATGTCCAATAACTAGCAGTTTACGTTTTGAGGAAACCTTACTAAAAGATTGTCTGCACAAAGATAGCGAGTATTATTATCTAAAGTTAAGAGCAATCCAGTCCCTTCTGACGTCACACCGCACGAATATCACGACCTCCACTTAAAGTATTTGGAACCTTGTTCGCTACATAAATTTGGCAATGTTGTGTGTCGTACGCTGAAGGGTCCGATTACAATTCAGGTAGGTATAATTCGTTGGCTATCGCCGCCTACTGGGGGTTAGTGGCTTGTTAATATACGAATGTAGGATTACTATTTTTAAACCAAACAACTCAAATATTTTTTATTTATTGATAGTTATAGATGATATACAGGGTGTCCCGAAATTAGACGGTCATATTTTAACAGCGTAATCTACATCCTAAAATAGTAGTAAAAGTTCATATAAACATAGGTCCGAAAACATTTCTTTTCCGAGATACAGGGTGTTAAAGGTGAAGTCCTGATACCACACTTTTGTAAATATTTTCTAAACGTTTAAAGATAATTAGGTAAAATTTGTTACAAATACTTACCTTTTTACGCTTCATTTATTGGACTAAATCCCAGTTATTGATCATCTTCTTAGGTGGGTAAATTAGGGGGAGCTTAGGGTAATATTGCCGTGTGTATCTGTATGTCTATATCCACCATAACTCATGAACCGATACACATAAAAACACTAAATTTTAAACTTAAGTTTTATTTCGGCCTGACGTGAAATAATTAGATTTTGGACAAAGTCGGAACATCTGGGGGGTACTTTATGGGAGGCCGTTTCTATATTTTATTGAATATATCTGTTATTTATGTTTGGAGAAGAAAATTATTCAAATAAAAGTTACTTCTAATATTATTATCTATAATTTTTGCTTTATGCCAAAATTTCCTGAAATGGTCCGTATTCTAGAAATTTGACAAAATGTGCAAAATTCTAAACTAAACTAAAAGTTGTTTGCGATATCGATCTCTATAATTTTTGTTTATACATGATTTTTCTAAAATGGACCGTAATGGAAAAATTGTAGGAAAATTGCTAAATTTAAATTTTTCAGTATTTTCGTTTTCAATGAATAACTATAGAAATATTTCTAGGTAGATAGATGTATGTGGAAAATGTATATATTTAGTTTATCCTCTAAACATTTATAGAGGTACTGCAATAAGTTGTACAAAATAACCAGAAAAAGCCTATAATAACTAGACAGGAAAGTCATGTATTGGACACATCAGATTTTTGACTATAAAATTTGGAAAACCAATATTTTCTGTATAATAAAGCTACATTTGTTGCATCTCGCTAGGAGGCGCCATTTTCAAGAGAAAAGCATGTTACCTTATTCGAAAGTGTAAACAATAATTAGTAGGTCTGTAGAATTAGAAATTAAATTTTTTTTTAACTTTGAAAAACCGGTAACTAAAGAAATTTTAGAAAATATTTCATCTGGACTTCACTTGTAACACCCTGTATCTCAAAAACGAAACGTTTTCGGACCTATGTTTATATAAACTTTTACTCCTATTTTTAACCGACTTCATAAAAGGAGGAGGGAGGTTCTCAATTCGTCGCAATATTTTTTTTATTTTTTTTATGTATGTTCAGCGATAATAACACGGTGTCCGATTTCAATGATTCTTTTTTTGTTAGAAAGGAGGTACTTCAGGGGTGGTTCCATATAAATTTGGTCAAAATCTAATAATTGGGCCCATGAGAAAATTCTCAAACTCTTAATTTTTTATGTATGTTTAGCGATAATGCTTTACCACCTTGTCCGATTTATATGATTCTTTTTTTGGTAGTAAGGGGGTACCTCAGGGGTGATCCTATATAAATTTGGTTAAGATGTGGTGACGGCATCTGCACGTTTTTGAATTCGGTTTTTTTTTTAATTTTTAATTTCTAATGCTTGTAGGATGTAGATTACACTGTTAAAATGTGACCGTCTAATTTCGGGACACCCTGTATATTGGAAATTCGAAATAATAGTTATGACGTAGCGATGTTTTTCTAATTGTAATCGGATCCAAGGTATATGGATACGATTAAATATTAATATAACAATTTTTTAAAGTCTGTATTAAAATTTTTTTTTTTCACTTAGATTATTAAATTAAAAAAATAACTATTAAAACACGAAATGTTAATTTTTTCTCTTTTACAACACAAAATATACAATACTGTTGAATCAAAATTTTCTCTTGGCAGCAGGTGGTTTTTGTGACGCGACAATTTTGATGCTTTGCATCTCATGAATTAAAGTTAATTCTCTTTCAATCTTAAGGTGTTCATACCCCTTATAATTTTCGGACAAGAATATCTCAAAATATTTAAATTTTGGCAAAATAAATTAGGCTATAATATCTATAATATGCATATATTTTAATGTTTTAATTCCTTCCAGTTTCCCAAAAAAACTAAAAGGGATTTAATTTTGAAATATCATAATGAAAATAAATGCATTCCTCGACAGCACTATCCCCAAATTTAAGCCCCTAATGTCTTGTTAATGATTTCTTAAAATTCGCCAAAATTAGTGGCTAAAACGCTTCGTTAAGTGCTATCTTCTGGTGTAAACTGGTGTAAATTATTGCAAGAAACGAATAATGACAGAGTGTTACAAGCCCGTTAGACTGTTTTCCACTCAATTTATTAAAAAAAAAAAAAAATAATAATAAATTAGGGTGTTAATTTTTTTTCTCTGAAGCTATTGGTTTTGGGAAAAAAATTCAGGAATAAAAAAAAAATTAAATAAATCAAGGATTTCATAAAAGTTCATCTCGAAAAAAAGATTTGATATGAAATAAAGTAAGTGTTGCTAATTTCACCCCCCTATAATGTAACAGAAATATTGAAAAAATACCCATGGTTAGTCCTTTGCGATTACAGAATTTCAAGTTTCTAGCTTTACTGAAATTTTAGAAAAAAAAATAAAAACTCAATTTTAGTCACCACTTTTTAAGGGTGATATCTCGAAAAGGGGTGGGCTACGGAAATTTTGTTATAGGAAAGACCCATCTTAATTTCATACGAGCAATCAGTTCCTGAATTTTGTCGCATGTATTTAGAAACACCCTGTATATTACACATTTTTTTAAGCGTGCAAAATTCTTGACAATCTCTTTTCCCTAATTGGCACATGTCGTATTTTTCTAGGATTTACTAACTCTGGCAGCAAACAAATAAAATAGAAATTTGTCAGCTGTGCATTTTTGCCTTCCAGAATTTTTCATTTCATAAATTAACTAAAAACTAAATTAAACAAAAACCTAACAACGCCTCAACAACAAACTAAGACGATCACAATAATGTCGCACCTCTTCAAAAACAACTACCTATTTTTCGACACAGGGCTGGAACTCTGTGTCATGTAGAATTCTACTTATCGCTTTTTACAATGGAATCGATTACTTTCTTTTGTGATAAATACGTTATCAACCGCACGGGAAATATCGCAATGTGGTTTCTTATGAAACTAGTTATCCTGTAGTAAGTATATACTCGTTGGTTTTTTGCTATGTTACACAGAGTGCCACAAAAGAATCTGTTGTAGAAAGCGATAAGTAGAATTCTACATGACACAGAGTTCCAGCCCAGGAATTAACAAATTTAACTAAACAGCAGTGTTGCCACACCAATTAATTTTTACGTAATAGAATTTTGAACCAAAAGGTAATAAAATCGTAATAGATAATATTTTAAAGTAACATAAATGTATCACAACTATTATTAAATACATTTAACAATAAATCTTTAATATGTATTATTTAGTTGAGAGAAAATTATTTCTGCTGCTGCAAAAGAATTGGGTATTGATAAAAAACCACAAGTTAATTTTTTAAATTTTAAACATTTGGTTCATCCAGTGAATAGATGTTAGGCCAAAATTCACCTAAGGGTAAATTTTTGTAATTTAATATTTCTTCAAAGTCTTGAAGGGGTCTACGTTATTAAAAACAATTAATAAATTATGCTGAAATTCTGGAGGCTGGTGGTAATCCCCTACTAAACTAAAAACTGACCCAAAACAAAAAAAAAATAATACAATATAATAAAGTGACGCCTATCTTGGATTTGTTGAAACAAGAAAACACAGAAATAACAAATGTATAGATTTTTTAAATTTTTTAAAGTATTTTTTAGATAGAGCCACTCATAAAATTTCGATATTTTAAATAGTAATAGATTTTTCCTCTTTTCTTAAAAGTCGTAATAACGTACTGGTGTAACTTTTTAGTAATAGATTTGTTACAATTGTAATAGCAACGGCAACACTGCTAAACAGCAGCTACCCTTTTAACCACGGGCTTCAAAGACTAGCAGCGTTGCCATATTCACTGGTATCATTGTTTTAATAGAATTAGTATCGGAATGAAAACTATGTTAATCTTCGGTCCTGTTTAAAATTGGTAATCTTTTTGAAAAAAAGTTATTTAGAAAATAGTTAAGATATTTGTTATAGAATGCCGGTAAAGAGCCAAAAAATTAAATTTGTTAAAAAGTTGAAATTTTTGTTGTTTTTCTTTAAAAATATAAGTTTTTCGCGGTTTAGCGAAATTCTTGGTTCATTTTTATAACGATTGGCCTGAACCATTTTTTTTTACAATTTTTTTAACTGCCTCAAATGTAAAATTGATTTTTGGTGGAGGAGCGCCCGTCATGTTTGCTCTTAAATTTAAAGTCTTAAATCAGTTCTGGCAAATTTTAATATCGGAAGGAAAATGAAAAAAGGTTTAATATTTTGAATATCCAACTTTCTGAATTTTAGAACAATACTTATTTAAACAATTAGGAGCTGAACAAGAATACTCTCGAGAATACTTAACTATATCCGAGCCAGACATTTTTTGTTTCAAATATTATAACAGAACTGAAAATCCATGAAATATGAAATTATATAAGGTTAAGTAAACAATGATAAAACAAAGTCCTTAAATAAATCTACACACCTTTAATATTAAACTAAATTGCTAATACTTACTAATTACATCAAATCAACACTGTTTATCTTCTTAAAAATAATTTGCCGATCTATAGAACTTTCATCATAATTTATAAAATAAGTTTTATTATATCATTTCATTATCATATTTGGCCTTCCGCCATCACGGTTTTTCATTTTTTACGAGGTTGTCAACTCCTTCTTTTAAAAATGCCATCAATAGTATGGACATTGTATGGATAGTATGGTGCGCATGTAGATTGATAAAAAATTAAAATAATATGAATTTGAAATAACTCTCATCTCATGAAAGTTTACGGAAACCGGCAACATCGCTTTCATACTATTGCGATGGTGGCGCTAACTAATAGTATGCTGGGAACTACAACGTGTTGACAGTGGCGTGCATTTAAAAAATTTATCTTGGTTTATTAATTTATCTATGGTATGATCGGTTCAGTGCATCGCAGAATAACCTGCAGTTTAGACACGTGCATTGTACGCCGTTTTTTGTTATAACTATGAGGTAAGTTTTATATTTTGGTGTTTTAATCTTATTTTCACAAATGTTGTAAATGTTATTTGTCTCTAGTCTATTTGATACAAATTCTTTTAATTCCTGTGAAATGCAAGGATTTCAGAGAACAGATTTCACAAAAAAATTATTTGTGGAGGTTTATGTTTTTCTAATTGAGGATTACTAAATCTAGAAAAAGAAGTGGAATGTTACTCATCACTCTACAGTGTGCTGCTGTCGTCATAAGTAAAAGTAGAAGTAAAAGAAGAATAATATTCCAGAAATGTCCAGAAATGTCATTACCCGTCAAGAATATTCTAGACGACACTTCGAGAAGGTTCCAGAAGGTCAAGCAAGCTATATAAGTCGACGACCTGACGTCAGAGTTTCAGTTTTATGATAGACGTTACATGTTAATGTTATTAGTTGGAGTTATTGTATCAGTTGAATTGAGTTATTGTAAAAGTTAAATTAATAATAAATTGCGATACCAAAAAACTGTGTAACAATATTTTTACCAAGGAAGATTTTCTACCTGCGTCGGTAACAGACCAGGAAAGAGAAATAGAAGATGTTGTAGATATCAATAACGAAGCAGAACATTTTGGCAATGCTGAGAAATTCCTAGATGAAGATGAAGTTTCAAATACTCCAAAATCTCCAAAAGCCAGATGTGTGCAAGAAGACGATCCCCAAAAACCTGGTTGTTCAAAAGAAGTCCCTGAACATTTTTTTGTAACATTACCGTCAGATATCATTCCTCTGCCATTACTTACTAAAAAGAGAAAACGAACAAAAAAAGGATTGAAATCTACTCTCCTTACCTCAACACCTAATAAAGAACAACTGGAAATTCTAGAACAGGAGAAACGAAGAAAAATCGAATTGAAAAAAAGAAAGGAAGCCATTAGAAGAAATAATACAATGGTGAGAAATTTTTTTGAAGAAGAAAGAAGCAAGCTCAAGGAAAACCAAAACCAATCGTCTTCTGACTCAGATGTTCAAATGTCCCTTCATGATAGCAGCAGCGATATGAATTACTTCGAAAGTGATTCCGAATTAAGTAGTGGGTCAGCTGGGTTAAACGTAGAGAAGTTCGCTGTAGTAAAAGTTTATGGAAAAACGAAAGACTCATGACTCATTCCAACTCTACGTAACTCGGAAAATTGCAACAGAAGATGATGGCTGCCATGGAATTTTTTACAAAAGGGCACCTAACACAATGCGCTTTTCAGAGACAGAGGAAGAGTTTTATGTAGTTGTTAGGAAACTTTCCAAGCCATTGCAACGTAGTTCTGCAAGATTTAAGGACATTGTTAGTTTTTCTACAGATTTAAGCGATTTAACGTTGTATTAGTTTAATTGTTTATTATATTTTTAGAATTTTCCCAAAGAATTTGTTTGAATTTTGTTTATTTTTTTAATATTGCCAAATAAGTATTTAAGTTTTTTTGTTAAAATACATATTTTTATATTTATTGTGGTTGGTTATTATTTATTCATAAACATATTTATTCAAAAAGGTCAAAGATCCGCTGGCGGATTTTTGCCCCACTAAATGGGGCAAAGATACCGTTTGGCCTTATTTAGGTATATATTCCTGAATTCTTTAAAACAAGTATTTCGTCTTAATTTCATATATAAAGATACGTGCATGAACATACCAAACATATCGACACATTTCAAGCACATTATAGAAATGGAAAGGGTCCAAAATATGACAAATACTAAAAGTGCAGATTTTTGCCTACACAAAATTAAAATGAATATATTTTTATAATTTTTTATAAATAAAAAAACTTAACTAATTTACCTAACCTGTGTGGCCAGGAGCCATGCAAATATTTCTTTGTTGTCCTCCACCTACCTGTTGACGGCATTTGGGGTAAAGGACACCGATCTGATGCGTGTGAACTTGAGACTCTTAATTTTATTTAGGAATAGGTTTCTTTTAAATTTAAGTAAATCCAAACACCCAGTAAGTCAAAAATAAAACTTTAATGAAACAAAAGATAGAAATAACGTGGAACAAATTACAAAATACAAAAGTGTTGAATAATATAGCAATAGGTTACAAAAAAATTAATTAATACAAATAAAGTTTATAGAGGGGTGTTTCGCGTAACCGTTAAACAGTCAGATTGACGTAACTTGAGTTAACACTGCACAAAAAGTTAATTTCATAAATACTACCTTAATACTTTGGCACTATGTGAAAACTATGGCACATTAACTAGACTAAATTTTATTTAGTCTTTACGATCTCTTGGCAACTGGGCTGGGATCATTCAGTAACAATTATTAATGCAAGCCGTTCCTGCGGCGGGGTGGAAAGGGACCCTCTCGTACTGTCTTACGTCATCACACTCGCGAATTTCGTACTATAGCGCAAGTAAAAGTTGGAAAGGCTTTTGGTAGGTAGAGAGGGAGTAAACGTCAAACCACGTCGGACAGCTTCGAGAATTTCGCTTTGCTTTGCTTTGCTTTGCATATTTTTAAGCATGGTGAAATATTTGTATTTTTAGTGCATGGAATTATTAAGAAAACTAGCTTTCAAATGAGGTATCACAGTTTACAATATGTAACAGTTTTTACCTCGCTAGAGATTACCAACTTTTAAAGCAAAGCAATGAGCAGTCATATTGCAGAGTTCCCCACAAAATTGCCTTTTCGATTATTTGTCATACTTGGTACTTTCCCTATTTAAAGTGACGGAGGGAACAGAAATGGCATATAACAGTTGAGAATATTATAGAAAGGTGTCTCACTCGGTGTCCACCCTTGAAATAAAAATCGACAGGTAATTGAGTTTTTTTCAAAAATATTTACTTTAAGATATTCTGAGATACGGTCATAACAGCCCTTAATTAGACACCCTACCCTGTAAATTTTAAGTTCACCTTTATTTTATTTATTTATTTTATTTATCATGAGTCATCTTTATATATATTTTACCTATAAAGCTTACCAGTGTGACCCATATGGCAACCTTAATCCACATGATGATTTTGTACAAATATTAGCAACATTGAAACAATATTTCAAAGCAATTTTATAACGTTTATAACTGAGCCAAAAATTTGTGAGCGGTATATTAATATTTGAGAAGATATTTCGTACACACCTTCGTGCCCGCATTTTCCCAAAAAAATTGTAATCCAATTTATATATTTATATTTAAGAGTTCATTTAAACCTATTATACCTACTTTTAAAACATAAATAATTTTTTTTAAATATTATTAAAAATTAGTTATATGGCGCCATGCATAAAAGCATTTTAAAATGTATGTACATACTATTGTAACAACTATTTTTTTAAAGGAAAATAAAAATATGTACTTGTTATCTAAAAAACGTGTTTTTTATATTCCTCACCAAAAAACACTTGACATAATTAAAAGAAAATGTTTTAACAAATGAATAAGTCAACAATTAAACAATGTTTTATTTCATAAATTCATCCTAATACGTTCCCGACACAACATAATCCAAAATTCGTAAACATTCCTAATCCGACCCCGAATTCTAAATCGAAGTGACATAAACAAGATCAAATTTCTATTTTTAGAAATGGACAGAGAAATACTGCTGATTGTTTTATATGCTGTGATATAACTTATTTAGGTGTCCCTTTAGTGTTATATTTTGTACGGCAGAATTTTAGCAATTATAGGTTTGTTTTGGTTCTTTTACGAACTAGAATGGGTTACACTCGTTCAGCTCAATGGGCTTTTAACTTATCGTGACCTATTCTTAAAAAAAATGAATTCGTCCAATGTATTTGAGAACTGGAATCGACGGTTCTGTTTAAACCAAAACAAGCCCTTTATAAATTTAACGATTGTCCGAGTTTGGAGGAGTGTCCTTGAGTTGCGCGATAGCTTAGGTATTTTTATTCCTTTACACATGCGTCAACTACAACTACATATATACAATAACATTGCATCAAAAATAAAATAAAAAATAAGATGAACACCAACAGTCAATATTTAATAACGTGATAAATATATAAGAAAACACTCTTTAGTGTTTCTACCCATGTTTTGGATAAACTTTAATTAGGTAAATATTTATATTTAGGTACATAAACATTTAACCATTAGAACTATAAATTATATTTGCTGTGGTCACGTATATTGACCTCATTAACTTTCATTTTGGCGTCTGGAGTCCAAATTTTGAGGTTAGAATAAAATATTGTTGTTTGGAACATTAACTAACTAGATTAGACATTAAACTTAATATACCAGTAACAGTTCACATATTTAATATAATTGAGATTTATCTTAGTTGTTCTATTTTATTGGAATTAACACAAAAAATGTAAAAAATGGTTGAGTTATTTATGCCAAAACAATATTGTCAATCTTCCGTATTTTTGGTTGCCTATATAGGTACCTACTAATATTAATATTTATTTGGGAACGTAATCATTAACATATTACTTAGTGTGTGAATCTTTTATTTTGTAACTAACCAGATACGGACTTGTTTATTTTATTTAAACAGATAAACTGATTTTAATTTAAAGCTGTTCCTAATATAGAGGATTACCTACCTACATTTTATAAAATTAACATACCTATTTAGTGTTGCTCGGTTACAGGCGAAATCTTTTGACTGTCTCCAATAGTTGTTGTAAAACGAAAATAAATACTCGAAATCAGTACCTATCTACCACATAAATTAATTTAAATACTAAACAAACGCAGTTATACAAACCTTAAACTTTAGGCAAAAGTGATAAAAAGTTTGTATTTCAGTAACCGCAACATGCAACATTAATTTAGAAAAACAGAGAAAAAAATTATTAATAAGCATTAAACAATACCTAATGACATATATATATATAGTTAATTTTTTTCTTTTTTTACGTAGAAGGACCTGTAAACATTAACGATTGCATAGGTACCTGATATCTGTATAGGTATATGAATGTATTCTTTATTTTTTCCACTTTTGTTTTTTTTTTTTCAATTCAGAGAATTAAAATTTGAATAGGGGAGGACACACCGATTTTTGATTTCGCTATAAAGTGGCTTTCTTTCGGTTTTCAAATTCTACTAATAATTTTATCATGCTATATTTTTGTTTGTATTTTTTTCTTGTTCAGTTAAAATTTAATTCAGCCAATTTGTATTGGATACATAACCAAAATAAATGTAATATTCTTGACTTTTAATAATATTGTTCTATTTTGACAAATATAAGGGGTAAAAGAATTTTGGCGATGTGTGTAGTTTTAAGAGCAAAATAAAACACAGTTAATATATTCTTTATTCTTGTAATACAAGTATAAAGGGAGATTTGGGAAGGTACATGGTATTACCTCATCCTTTAATTTCAGCTTTCCCCTTTTTATTTTGCAGTACAGTACAATCAGTAAAAATAGTTTCATAATTTTTGATAATATCTTCTAAAAAGTATAGAACAGCATCATCTCTGGAAAGTGCTTTACCGGCACTAGGAACGATATATATGCTGCCACTGTTCTAAGCGTTTAGTATCCTATAAAAAACATAAACACGGCAACGCTGTCTCTAAAATTGGGTCATTTTTAAAGGGTAACCGATTGAGAAAACATTGGCAATTGACATCTTACTTTAATATTGGTCTATGAACAAGGACGCAAATACACTGAGTGCACACTTTTCATATGAAAGGCCACTCGACTCGACGGCCGGCGCGGGTTCATATTTCGACTATCGATAGTTCTTTATAAATCTATCGATTGTTCCGATAGTTAAATAAACAACACTTATTGGCGTATGTTCTCTATTTCACATTTAGAATTTCACTGATTCACGCAATTTCTTGTTAATTATAAAATAAAGTTTTTATTTATTATTATTATTTATTCAGAATTATAGATTGCCTAGCTCTCTCTTGTATATTAGGAGAAGTCGCTCCTGTACCGGACATCTGTCTCTCCCTCTTTTTTCGAAATATGTATCGTAATAAACCAAGTAAAAATGTGTGCTGTGAGAAAACAATGTTATTGATCTAATAGTTTAATTTAAAATTTTCAAAAATCGTAAAAATTATATCTGTTTAAAAACTTTTCCCTATACCGGCACCAACATATCGGACGGTATATTCTGATTAATAAAACTGGTAAAATTATTGACAAGTTTGTATTGAAAGAAAACAGTTGTAGGTATAACCTTATTTCGAGCTGCTAAAGAGCTTTTGGAATCTGAAAACTTAACGGCTGCTACTCTCACACTATAACATTCAGAAATTACACTATTAACAGATTGTTTCATGTCTGTAGTGGTGCCGAGAGACGAGAGATTCTCGTCTCTCGTCTCGTTTTGTCTCGTCTCGAACGAGACGAGAGAGACATTTCCTCTCGAAAAAAGATTCGAGACGAGACGAGAGAGTGTCATCTCTCGACGAGAATTTCTCGTTTCTCTCGAACTCTCTCGGGCTCTCTCGAACAATTTTCTCTTTGAAATTTTCAATTGCTTATCGTAACTTAAAATTTTAACATATTAGATTTCGAGATAGTCAAAAAGTTAACTATAACACACCTATTCTATAAATATTAAATGGTAACAAATGATACTTGTGTTATTAGGATTAAAAATATTTCTCATTTCATTTATTTAAAATTTATACAATCATTTCTTATATTTAATCCATTCTGCTTTGGTGAGGTTACTTTTGAAGATAAGTTGAAAATTTTTAAGCGTTTTTTCGAAAAACTGTCAAAGAAAAGGTAATACACACGAATGTATTATATACAGTGGGGACGAAAATTGTACCCTCCTCTATTTTAACTTCTAAATGAGAGAGGCCACTCTCTCGTCTCGTCTTGTCTCGCGGCATCACTACATGTCTGCTTCGTTCCACATTCTCTTTTATAAATAATTGTTTATTTATTTAATGTCCGATACTGGGAATAGTAGTAGTGTCCGGTACTGAGGCACCACAAGAGGTTAGCACCACGTGCTATTTTCAAACATTTACTAATAATTTGACTAAATCCGCAAATGGCGTAAAATTTTAGGTAACCTATCAATAAAATTAATAAATTAACCTTTATATAATAAAAATTTAGATGCAAAAAACAACGACCTGTGCAATTAATAACATCTCGACAATAGGGCAACAGAATAAGTGGCGCCGAACTAACTCTATATGTGTGATGTACAAATTAAATATATTATAAGGTAGCTCTTGTTCAATATAGGGTCGAGTCAACCGGAACTGTCCAGTACTGGGCACTGTGCGGCGCTGTGACAACTTCCCCTGTATAGTCTAGATTATAACGACGCCACTGGTTTCTCATAATTTAATTTTTTAATAAATCAGTAACCTTGATATACATCTTATATCATTATGGGCTTAACTGTCCTAATATTGTGCTAATTGTAATTCATTTTAAGTTTTAGTTACAGCAACCTCTAGAAATGAGCTGTAAAATTCAATTGTTGTCTACCCCAGAAGTTGGATCTAGCTTTAATGGAAAAGTAATATGTCAAATTCCCAATATAATAAGAACAAGAGGTAAGAAATTGCATAATTAATTTTGAATTAGTTTGTTTTATCTCAGCATTATACTCCATATATAGACTGTCGCAAAAAGTTGTAAACAACAGGGAATAAAGTTTATGGTCATTTCACAAAAAAATATTCTAGATTAAAATTTCTAAATCGGTTGAAAATACATAATGAAGCATGAAATAATAGGCATTAAAAAATTTCTAATGCGCACTTTGGATCAGTTAATGCATAAAGTAAATGAAATAAAAACAAGTGGAATTATTTAAACTATTTTTTTGATTCCTGTTAACATTTTTAATTATTATTTTGTTATGTATTGAAATTTAAAAATGTTTGACTACAGAATGAAAAGGTAGGCCATTGCGTTCTATTTTTAAAATGTTTAAATAAGTTACAGTTCTCTCAAACTAATTGTTAGTACACAATACACGACAAAATAACCCTTTTATTGAAAACTAAATAAATTAAATAATATAAAGTCGTCGAGAATAAATATGTTCTAATCGTGGTTCTATAGTCTAGTTAATAAGTGCTTTTTGGGTCAAACTTTTTTCTCCACCTTCGAAAAATATGAACGAAGTGTCATTCGATTCGGAATAGCATGTAGATGATTTTTGAAAAAATTTAAGAGCTGCTTGCGAAAATTGCAAAAGTTATAAACAATTAACTTAAAAAAAAAATAGGGTTTGGTTTTTTAAAATATCTCAAAAACTATTTGACATTTTCCAAACTTGAGAGAAGGTTTAAAAAGAGAATGAAATTACCCACCAAAAAGTTTTACCTCCTGGAACTGCAGGACCAATATTTATAATTTCCCCATAGGGTTGAAAATACGCCCTAAAACGGGTGGGCCTTTAATGATTAAATATTATTTAAACTTATTAAATATGAACATTATGAATTGAAAAAATTCAGGTGTCTACTGGATAGATGAATGAACAATAAACCGCGGTCAAAAAAATTTTAACGCGATTTTTCTATTAATTATGCATTAGTTAATTAACAAATTTTTCTACTTGAACATGAACATTGTAGGTGCGATAATTGTTAAATAACAAACCTGAGATTTTTCTTTTTTTTTTGGAACAATTTTTGAACGGTCTGAGAAGAAATTCCTGTTGGAAAAAATTGTTATTTTTCACTTTGTTATTAACAATTTACTTAAGTTAAAAATTAAAAAGCTGGATTAATCATTGAAAAAAAAAATTATTTATATTACTATTGGGCCGTTTTCTTATCATGAAAATGATTTTAATTTTTTTTTTATTTCCTATTATAAACAAATGCGTTGTTTATAAGATAATTTAATTTTTTTTTTGCTTAAAAACGGATTTGTTAATTAACAATTTTTTTTCCACTTGTAATTATTATTAACTAACCTTTTTTTAAATCGAAATTTATTTTGCTCTTTGATAACTAAAAAAAAAGAAAATTGTTTTTATTTAAATTTTCATTGTTTATTTAATAAACAATTAATATTTTTTATATTTTTTTTATTTTTATACATGATGAAACAAAAACAACCATGTGATATTTTTTGGGAAAAAAATGTATTTATATTTTTTATCGAATTTTATGATTACCTTTAGCTGTAACTCTACCATTCTCACCTGGTTTTTCGTCTTTTAAATTAATATAACTTATAAACTAATTAAGATACGTTAAAAAACTTAAGATTCATTTATTCTTTATTAATTAAAGAACAAATTAAACCCAAATTTGAAGCTCTTATCCAATTATTTATTTAACTTAGAGCATTTATTTATAAAAAAGAACTATCAGGAAATTTAGTTACAGCTTAAGAATTATAGAATTCGATAAAAATATTTTTTTTTTTTTTTTCAAATAATACATTGTTTTTGTTTCATCATGTAGAAAAATAAAAAAAAAATATAAAAAAAAATTAATTGTTTATTAAATAAACAATAAAAATTTAAATAAAAACATTTTTTTTAGTTAACAAAGAGCAAGATAAATTATGATTTAAAAAAATGGTTCCTTAATAATAATTACAAGTGGAAAAAAAATTATTGTTAATTAATAAATTCGTTTTAAAGCAATAAAAATCATTTTCATGTGTCTTCTGATGATAAAAAAATGGATCAATAGTAATATAAATAAAAAAAAATTTCAATGAGTGATCAAGCTTTTTAACTTTTAACCTGAGTAAATTGTTAATAACAAAGTGAAATATAACAATTTTTTAATTTTTCCAACGGGAAAATTTTCTGAGACCGTTCAGGAATTGCTCCAAAAAAGGAAAAACCCTCAGATTTGTTATTTAACAATTATCGCACTTGCAATGTTCATATTCAAGTAGGAAAAAATTGTTAATTAACTAATGCATAAATAGTAGAAAAATCACGATAAAAATTTTTTGACCGCGGATTGTTGTTTATTGATCTATCCAGTATATGCCTAAATTTTTTTAAGTCGTAATTTTCATATTTAATAAGTTTAAAAAATATGTATTCATTAAAGGTCCACAGTAAGCGGAGCTTACGCATGCCAGAGTCTCCGTTTTCGGCCGTATTTTCAACCCTCTGGGAAAATTATAAATATTGGTCCTACAGTTCCGGGAGGTAAAACTTTTTGGTGGTAAATTTCCTCCTCTTTTTGAATCTTTTCTCATGTTTGAAAAATGTCAAATAGTTTTTAAGATATTTGCAAAAAAACAAACCCTATTTTTTTTGAGTTAATTGTTTATAACTTTTGAAATTTCTTCAAGCCGCTCTTGAATTTATTCAAAAATCATCTACACGCTATTCCGAATCGAATGACATTTCGTTCATATTTTTCGGAGGCGGAGAAAAAAGTTTGACCCAAAAAGCACTTGTTAACTAGAATATAATTGTAAATAAAATGATACTATGCAACTAACAATACAAGAATAAGATTGGTTGCCTAAATGTCAGAAACGTAACACAATTTTAGTCAAATTTTAGTCGAACTTACAAAAAATATTTTAAGTAACACTTTACGACATGCCGTTTTATGTAACTCGTTTATGTTGCCGGACCTCGCTCTGCTCGTCCCGAAAATATTCTCTTGTTACATAAAATAAGTCATTTTGCAACTGGTTTCATAAATAGCAATTTTCTTTCAATTTTATTTCATAAATTAGTAAAAGCTTAACACCGACCGGAGCCATGAAAGCCATTCTTAGTCTCACTCCCCTTGATATTTACATCAAGGAGGTTGCTCTGATGACAATGACACGCCTCCGCACGGTTGGAATAGAACCTGATGTGGGATTTGGTGAGGCGAAACGTCGCTTTTGGCAGGAGGTGCTCGATACGCTCCCACTGCTTTAAGCGAATATGGACTCCATCTCACCGAGATATATCTTCCATAGACCATATAACAGAATAAATAGAAGATCCGGAAGTGACAGGTACCATTCATATCTACACCGACGGTTCTAAAACAAATTAGGATATGGAATATACTCCAGATTCTTAAACCTAAATATAAAATGGACTGTGAGCAATAGTGCCAGTGTAGTTCCAACAGAGCTAACAGGGATTCTCATAGTAGCAAAAGAAATAACCAGAAACAATATCACTGGAAGGAACATGCTTATCTTTACAGATACCAGACAAGCACTACTCACCCTGAACAAACCATAAATTTATTCAGGGTTAGTACTGGAATGTCACGAAGCTTTGGCCGAAGTATCCATCAACAATGTGATCACCTTAAGATGGATCAAAGGTCACGCCACATCGAAAGGTAACCGTCTCGCTGATTCACTAGCCAAGTAAGCAGCCTAACAAATACTTTTTGGACCTTGCCCTTCTATTGGCCTGACAAAATCGGCAGTGACAGACCTAATTAAAGAACATTCCCTTGTGAAATTCAAGGGAAGATGGGATGAAACAAGAAACTGCAGAGTTGCCAGGGAGCTCTTAAGTTATTCTGACAACATTGCAGCAAACACATACTTGACTATGACTAGGCAGAATTTGTGCCTAGTCACAGGTATTCTGATTGGTCATTGTCAAGGACGGAAGCATCTTCATATCATGGGGCTGTCAGAATCCGCACTCTCCAGAGGGTGCGAACAAGAAGATGAGACCATCGAGCATATCCTTTACGATTGCTCGACGCTCATATTTATTAGATGATTTGTGTTTGGCGTGTATCGGCTAACACCGGCCGATATAAGAGAAGCACCTCTTGGCGACGTTGTCAACTACATTAAATCTGTAGGCTTGCTCACGGGTTAGGAGGTGCCTATCATCTTAGGAGGATGCATAATGGGCCTAATGAGGCCTAAGTGCCGTGGGGGTAACCCCTCTCCACACGTTACAGATACAGATAGTCCTTTCAATAAAATTTTAGATTCAAAATGAAATCAATGACTGTGGACTATAAGTATTACATACATTTTTATAATCGACTATTATTCGGAAATTCAAAAATGAGAAAAATATGTTGTTCTATTTAAAATCGATGACATCATGTACACGAAAGTGGGGACGTCATTAGTACCTACGTCCAATTGTTGCTTAAGACGCGCTGTTGAAAATAAATTTTGAGCTTTGAATGCATTTTGTTAACAAACTGTTAGACAGAAAAATATCGAATTTATTCCAACCTATACGTCCGCACTGTATCATGCTGCTTGTTCCTCTTGTATCTTTATTTTCTAGGAACTTTTGTATTACACAAACAAAGCAGGAAAAAGAGAGTAGTGGTGAAGCATGTCACCTTAAAAAAAACTAGAAGGTATTGTGTTTAATAAATTTGGCGAACCAATAATGTTTGAATGTTTTTAGTTTAGTAATTTCTTCAGATACTAAATCATTTGATTATGGGCCAAGTACCTACTTCTTTAAGAGTATTAAACTTGCCAACAAATAAAAGAAGTTATAGTTTGAACAAAAGTACCTCATACACACTTCAATATTAAGTTCAAGGTATGACTCTGAAACTCTCAATCAACAAAATTTGAGTCACCATTAATTAAGAACATCGGATTTGGTCTAAGCTGATACATTAAATTGTATATGAATACTTATTTCAGAAAACCTAGATATTTTGGTAACTTTACGTTGAAGTCTCTAGAAAATCGGTCATTACGAAGACTTTTTAGTTGCTAAATCAATATCAAAAAATTAGTGCAGAATTGCCGATTCGAAAAGAAAAAAATATGTTATTAGTTTTTGGACGCATACTGTATATTTGTACATGGTCTAAAATATAAACTATCATTAGTAATATAAGAATATTTAGTTACCTAATTTAAATAAAGAAACTATATAATTTATATTTTAAACGAGGTCATTAGAAAAGTAAATAAAATTCTGATATATTTTTTTAATGACCTGAAATACTTCTTATGCTAAATAGGTAAATATATATTGGTTTGTTTTATTAGGTATATTTTTTTATGTTTAAATTAAATGCTTTATGTATTTCTTCAGGTTTTCAATAGGTATAGATATTTTATAGAATTCCAAATTCTTGCTGTAAACCTAAGCAATAAAATATTTTTGCAATATTATTATATTTTTTGACATGACTATAATGTCATATTTTGTTTTTAGTTCAATAAAAACGTACTTACCTATCTTTTAAAACATTATTTTGTATTTTTTCATCTATTTGCAGTCACTATTTTTACATTTGAAATAACCCATCGCAATTCGTTTACGTACGCTACTGCTGAAGATTCTAATATGAACGAGAAAGCCTGCATTAGAAAAAGAAATGATTTTATTAGAGCGACATCAACATTGTATAGATTTATGTAATATATTATCTGAGATTTAAAATTAATAACAAATTACTATCACAATCAAAAGTAACAAGTAACTATATTTACGAGCTAAATTATTTATTATTATTATTATTATTATTATTATTATTTTGACTTAGATTTTTTCCGGTAACAGACCGGTAATAGCTTTTAAAACTTGCTCTTCAATATCAGATGGCAAACTTTCCGAATCACTCATTTTATTACTAGAAAATGCAAAAAACGTTTTTATTCAATTGTTAGAATCGCCACCTAACATTTCGATGTGTCGCCAATCGACATGTAGGCAGTGCGGCTGTCCCATTACAAAACACAGTAACTACATTTTTATAAAAACGGAGAAAATCAACTTTTATGATAATTTTCGAGCCCCACTCAATAAATAAAGATATTGCTTCCAAATTTTAAAATTGGTTAACTATAACCTCAAGTATTGTTTTTAACGTTATTTGAAGAGGATAAGTTGTTATACAAATAGTGCAGCAGGTAAAATAATGGTTTTGCATGGGATTTCCTTTTAAAAAAAATTAAGTATACTATATCAAAACACAGTAATTGCCTTTGCGATAGATTTTTTCTAAATAAATTAGATTATACTGTATCAAAACACAGTAATTGCCTTTGCTTTGTTTTGCAATAAAAAAATCATAAAAGAAATTTAAAGTTTTTTATTTGTAACAAACAAAACTCAATAGTATATTATGCAACGATCATGTAATGATGGTTATTAATACACGAGCATTAACCGGGATACGAAACGAGCCAAAGGCGAGTTTCGTATGGTTTATGCGAGTGTTTTAATAACCATTACATGAGAGTTGCATACGCTATTTTTTCTACACCCGATAAATAATCAAGACCTATAAATATTATATTTATATTGGTATTGAACACAATAACAGTAATTACTCGTATTTCTATAAAAAATTCTACAAAATTGTAATTAATGGTATTACCTTGGGTACTGGTATTACCACAGATTTTTGGGGCAAAATATTTTGTACTGCATTTTCTCCTTTCTCCTATATGTGTGGAGGAGTGTTCTATATCGCTGATATCAGACATTTTAATATTATAATTATCGAAGTTTAGCTATCTACGAAAATTTAATACGTTTTGACAACTAAAACAATTACATAGGAATTTAGGACAAACGTCAAACATCATGCTTGATTGAAAAATTGTAGGTTTCTATTGATTAAAAATCTGTATCATAATGAAAAATCTGTATCATAATGGGTATCATTATGAAACGGATTATGGGCATATAAGTGCATTATTATAATACGGGTGTAGAAAAAATAAATTATAATACTTTTTAAGGTTATAAAAAATAGGATCTGAAAATGAGGTAACTGAATACATCAAAAAGGAAGAAAAATATAATTAATGGCTTGTTCATCATGTTCAAATTCTTTTTCCGTTTCCGTAGTTCTTATAGTTTTCGTAAGCTTTAACGTAAAGATAAATCCTGTGCATTTCAATGGCATCGTTCATGCATAATTCCATTTCCTTTTCTTTTTTAATGTATTTTTTTGTTTGGCCACAAGTGGAACTCTGTTAATTCTAGAACTTCCAGATTTTTTCTGGATAATTCGACAGCCTCTAGGAGCTCCTAAAAGTCATATATGTTTCTTTTTCTTAAGAGTTTCTGCTCGATATTACCGTGAATGCCATTCGCACTCATATAAGTGTGGCCCTTGGTGAGATAGCGAATGACAATTTGATTTGGACCACTTTCACAATTTACTTTAGTAACAAGTGGGGTGTACAAAGGCCAGTATTTGTTTTGGGCGGTGCAATTATCTGCCCAAAATACAAAATCGGTAGTATCCCTTTCCTTCTCAATTACTTTGAACATAGCATAAACAAGAGCCTTCACTTTACGTTCACCTAAGGCTTCGTGCCATAGCACACAATAACTTTCATTAGAGGATTCTTTACTTAGTGGCAAACGTTTGATTAAAAACTACAAGTCTACTTGTAAAAAGGGCGGTCTTGCTTTGAAGCATTATAGGTAAAATAATCACTTTTTGTAGATCCATAGAGTAAATTCGTTTATTTGTTGCACTTGCAGCTGGTGTTTCGTCCGAGTCTTTTTTATATTCCACGTTTGCCTTCGCAGCTTTAGTACGATGAGAATCGAATTGATTTTAAATGATGTCATCACCTGCGTTTTCCAGAATGTTTTTTAAAGATGAACACTCTTCACAAATATCTGATTTAGGTTGATAAATATTCATCTCTTTTAGAACTTTCCTATAAACTTCAATTTTACATATATTTGGATGTTTTAAAACAAAATCATCATAGATAACTTTAATTGTGAGTTCCCTAGGTAAATATCTTACATTTGGCGCATTTTTTCTTCTATAATGGTCCACGCAAGGATTAAACGATTCAATGTTTATTGGTTAACTTCTGGTCCATGACTTCCTCCTCTGTGCTCCTTTACCTGACCTCCAAAAGGGCCTTTTTTAATTGCTGCAACTAATTCGGTTACCACCGAATCATTAGTATATCCCAAAGTATTTAAAAATGTTAGTCTGCATACAGCTATTTCAGTAAAATCTGGAAGTGGTAGAGTAAAATACCTTGACTCCCATCTTTTACGTTTCACAAGGATTCATTTTAAATGTTTGCTTAACCATTTGCGCCAACTTGTGTAGTCCATATTCCAGTACTGAATCCAAATAGAGTGACGATGAGCTTCTGTTAGATTTTTACACTGCCTTCTACATTTTCCTTCACAAATGGCCCTTGCAAGATGTTTGGTTATATCTCTATTGGTTTTTTTTCATTCCTACTAGTCTTTTCCAGTTCTTTTTAATGCTCCAGTATTTTGCCTCTCCTTTTCTTCATTTGGGCTTTCTGACTGTACAGTATTATTCTACAAAAATATACCACACTTAGTTTTTCAATTAGAACGTTAAACAAATATTTTACTTCTAAAACGGGTACATCACGTTCAGACACTTCATTGGATATATTACTAGCTTCAGTGTCATTTTTCCCATCTCTTTCTTCACTATCTGTATGAATGTTTTGACTCCTCTCGTCAATCTAAAAGAAACTTATTTAATTTCTAAATAGAAATTATGAACAAATTTCACACCACTGAAACTACTTTGTCAATTTTTGAGATTTCAGGGGCTTCCGTTTTGTTTTCCCCGTTTTTTTCTTCATTGGTGATTTCTGGCTGAATATGGTTTATCTAGGAATAACACAGATTTATTTAAATGAAAAAAAAATGTTTTCACCTTTCTTTTTTCCTTTTTTGTTCTACAATGTTATCATCGTTTTCGCTATCGCTAGATGTAGGACTATAATCTTTGTCCAGGTCACTATTATCGACGGGGCTTTCAAGAATGTCGCACATTAATTTATGACTTTCAAGTGAAAATTCGGTTGAGGCAAATGTCTTTAACCTATCTAAGTAGTAAATTTCTTGTGGCAATTGGTCATTATTCTTAAAAAGCATAAATTTTAAACTAAAATGAAAGTTACCTTCTCAGAGCAAGAACGAGCAGTATTCACCATACGTCGTGTTCGCGCATTACATGATGCAGCTAATGCATCGCCGGATGAGGACATCCTCTCGCTGAGAACAAACTGTTTACTTCACTTATTTGCAGAAAACTGACTCAATACAAGACGGAATACACTTACAGTTTTAACTTGGATAGTATAATGGTGGGGATCAAAATTAAAGGTGAATTTAAACCGAATTTGATACTAACAAAACACAGTAACAACAAAAACCATAACAAAACAGTAATTGCCAAGCAGTTACTATGTTTTGATATAGATTTTGGTAATTACTGTGTTTTGTAGTGGTAAAATCTGTTTTAGCGAGCAGTTACTGTGTTCTCAATGAACTGTATTTTTCTTATTTATTAACCGATTTTAGATTTTAAAATACTAAAATATTCAGCAAAACACAGCAATTACAAAAACCTAATAAAATAAATTTCGACCATAATGTGAGTTACTGTGTTTTGTTTTGGGACAGCCGAGTGGTGGAGAACAATAACCCTAAATTAAATTATAATCGTTTATTTTTACATTTAAAGGCGTAGATAAAAATTTGTACATTATACGTGTGATCGTACTTCTGCGATTGCCCAACTCGTGCTACGTACTCGTGCAAATTTCACATGCATACGATAATAAAGCTCTTATCCCACTTATATCGTAAATAACTATTATTGTTTGCTAGACTTAGTTATTACTCCTTCTAATATCCTAGTAATACTCGAGAGCAAATAAATTGACTCACTAGCTGCACTCGCATTTCCGTTTCCATCTCCGTTTAATTTATTTTATTGATTTTTTTAATATTTGGTGTTGCCACCAACCCTACTAATTATACCCCATTTTTTTATGTTCATGTTCCTTAGACTAAAACAGAAAACAGAAATGTGAGTGCAGCTAGGAGTCGATTTTATTGCTCTCAAGTATAGTATATAGTTTGGAATCTTTGGAAGTCAGACATACGAGTAATGATAAGAAAATTGAACATATTACTTTTTAATAAAAGTTATTTTTATTTTAGAAATTAGATGTGTCTTGAAAGGAAGAGAAAGAACAAGATTTAAACAAGGAAAAAATACTGTTACTGGACTTAATGAATTTCTATTAACAAAACTTGTTTTATACGATAAAGGTAAATAAAAAGTCATTTTGTATTTTTTTTATTTATTCTTTACAATAAATTGCGAGCAGAAACAGAAAAGAAAATAATTCGTTGTAGCTCTAGGTACCCGGCTAACCCCTACAGATAGGCAATGTGTTAGATTTCCGCTATTTATTTTGTAGTATTCTGAACCGTCATCACAATAGAAGTGTTTTAGTGAAATAACAAAAAAGTTAAAAACATAATTATTTTTGTTTTTATTTCACTAAAGCAAAGATATATTCAAATTGTTTTTTAAACTATTATTATTTTTGAAACAAGCAAAAACTATTATGAAGAATAACATTTTCTCTAAAAGTTGAAAATAAAAATAAAGTATTTCCTTTTTTCAGTCCATCCGGGGTTAAATGTTAATATGTTAAACAAATTCTATATTAGGTAGAAATACCTCAATGGGCCAATAGCAATAATCTTCCAATTAACGTCAATTTATGTGTAATAGTTTACAGGTAGGCTGACATTTTTTGAATAGACGTGATTCTCGGGTTTTTACTTATAAAAGAAAATAAATGTTTTATTGGTATAGATTTTTTTATTGTGCTATTTTAGCATAGTATATTAGGAAGATATTTTTGTAGCGATTTTAAAATAAAGTTAAATTACTAAACTATTTATTATTTATAATTTAATTGCTACATATTCTAATTTAATAAATCTTTTTTATATTTTAATTTTTTTGTCCACGATCATAAAGTAAAAAAGTTATTAACACAGTTAAAAAGTTAGAAATCACAATTCCTCCGTTGCGAGATATTGACTGTTACTTTCATTATGTATAGAAATAATTAAAATAAACAACTTTTTCTAATAAATTTTTCAAAAAAAAATCAAAAATACGGATTTTACAATAATTTATTTAAAAATGTAACCAATACGATCCTGTCTCTAGCTATCACATTTATACCGTAAGAACCAATCATAAAACTGAATTCTGCGGGGGAAATCTTCAAAGTTGTAGTGCTTGAACACGTTAAACAAGGGATATAATTAATTTTCTCGCAACGTTGTCCACACTTTTCAAGGGAAAGCGTTTACTGTACAATACCGATGCACTCTGAAGACAATTCATCATAAATAAGCAACACATATCCACAAAGTTCATTGTTGTTATAATTTACCATACTGAGCAAATTAAATTCACACGTACTTTAGATAAACAGATCATTGAATTGACGACTGAATTACAATACGGTAGATAATGCCAGAGTGATTCATAAAAAAAGCGAAAAAAAAAACAGACTTATTATTTAGCTAAATTTTAACACACAACTCCAGACTCGGATTTAGATTTTTTAATTCTGCCTTTTTATATTTGAGTTTTTGAAATAAAGTCATTTATAAAAGTTGTTTATATTAACGATTTCTATACACCATTAAAAACTAAAGATTTACCATGTATAATTCTGTTTGCTCCTTAATTATCTGTTAAAATTATGGAGGTATTACACACTGTAGATATATACATTTACCGAAGAAATATTAAATGGTTTGAAACAAAATTTATACCAGAAATTAAAGAATGATCTACAAAAAATGTTTCCAAAGTAGGCCATGACCGAAAATTACAGAGATGCGAGTCAAGTTCGTGATAACTACGCACTGCTCTGAATTAAATGTAAAGTAACACTTAAAAAGAATATTTTTTGTTGGTCACTCCATACTTTTGGTTCAAATTTTTTAAACTATCTTTTTTTAGATTCTATTGAACCTGGTACATACGAATTCCCTTTTGAATTTTATTTACCTCCAGATTTACCAAATTCTGTTGAAAGAGATTCCGGATCTATAAGATATTCTCTAACAGCTACTGTCGATATACCATTTGATTTTGACTATGAGGAAAAGATTCGAATGGAATTTACACACCCTGTTGATTTAAATCTTCAACATGGAGTATTATTGGTTAGTACTCAACACTATCTCGTATATTTCGTAATAGGTATAACTTTAACTTTATTATTAACTAATTTATTAATAAAGAACATTTAAATACAAAATAAAGACAAACAAAATATTTTAGGGAAACATTACCTATGAATGGCAAGAAACAATCAGTTGCTTATGTTTCGATACTGGAAATGCAACAATGAAGGTCACTTTAGAAGAAAGAAATGCATATCTTCCAGGGGAATTGTTAAAAATGTTTGTAGAGGTTAAAAATTTTACCAGTTACAATATTGAGCGCCTTGATGTTACTTTAACAAGGGTTAGTAAAGTTTTTTTTACTAGTTTGAATACTCGGTGTTTGTCTGTCCATCTGTTACAAACGTTTTACTCAAAAACTATTAAATAATAATATAATAAACATATTTTAACCCACAAGTAAGAGATAAAAGGAAAAGAAAACTATTTTTTATAAAGTAGTTGACAAACTGACCTGTAACTGCATTAAAAGTATGCTTGGAAATCGGAATATCTTTTTATCACTGCAGGGAGAGAGAGTTACTTCCAGGCCTGCCAGAGAATTCCTACCCCTACTGTGAACAATTCTGGTGGATAACCTACTAGACCATCTTTCTCGGCAGGGGTAGATTTCCAATGCTATGCAGATGATCTGATGATCATAATTAAGGGGAAGCAAAGAGGTGATCTTCAAGATTCTTTAACAAACCCTAAATACGATCAATAGATTGTGCGAGAGAAAGCAGATGTCTGTTAATTCGACAAGCTTCAACAACTTACCTTGGTCGGGGAAAACTATACCATATGCGTAGAAGGTGAAATATCTGTGTATTAACCCAGATAAGAAACTCACTTGGAACCCCAATGTGAAAAATCATCAACAAAGCCAGATATTATGCCTCTAGGCCCTCAGAAGGATATGTGGCAAAGAATGGGGATTAGTTCCCTACGAATCTATTAGATTTACCAAACCATGATAAAAGCCATGTTTACGTGCAGCTCGGTCACCAAGGGACTTCAATGGACAGACAGCAAATCTGGCTGGAATCTAGAGGCTTTCGTGCGTTGCCAAGACTAGGGCAATCACAACCACACCGACGGTAGCCATGGAAACCATGCTGGATCTAACCTCTTTCAACGATTTGCTGGAAATAGATATCAATATGGTCTCCTACAGACACCTGACGGTGGATAGTCATTGAAAGGAAGAACATCGATGGCACAAATCCCATTGTTCACATTAAATATGACGGATTTGTAGATGCTTTTTAAAATATGCAAATTGATACATATGTATCTTGCATCTGTAAGTATGTCATATTTGCAGATCTGTAAAATTGCAGACGTGTATTTTTTGTAATTTTGTCTTTGAGTGATAACAACCCAAGCCCAATAAGAGAAAATATATTAGTTATTATTTCTGTAGTCGATGGTTTAATTTTAGGTAACAACTTTCAAAAGTGACAGAGGAAGTTCTAGACGACAAAGAGTGCCTTTATCCAATCAAACTTACAACGGAGTAGGTTCTAATTCCGAAAATACTTACTCCATTGATTTTAGAATTCCGCAAGCCATTCTTCCGAGCAATTTTTTTAGGTGTACAATAATTGAAGAGGTTTATAGATTAAGAGTAAGTTTTTTAATATTTTTTTTTACTATTAAATCGATATTTATGATAAAAAGGATTTTCAGCTGTTGTGATTAAAAAAAAGAACCCAATGATATATGTAGTTGTATAGATTGATCATCTTTATGTAAATCAGATGACGAAAAGTGGGTTTCACTGGGCGAAGTTTTCTCTTTATCTAATACATTCAATGTTTATGTTTTTGTCTCACTTGTATCTACTCAGTGTAAATAAATCATTTACAGAACCAGTTTCGAAATGAGAACTTTTATGTTTAGTTTATGTTAACAAGGGTTTTACAGAAATAATAATTATTTTATTTAGACAGGATGTTGCATGACGTACTGTACAAACTTTAATGTCATATTTTTCAACTCATTTTAAGCATAAAATGTTTTATGAACAAATATCCAATTTGCCATGATAACCGAGCTACAAGCGTGCAAAGATCAGAATATCAATTAACGTCGTAAGTCGTGTGTCATGTACCCAGATAGCACAAAGTCGTCTTAAAGACGTCTAGCATAAGACGTCTGGTATTTCCTGAAAGACGTCGTTAAGACGTCTTAGAACATGTCTAGGACGTCTTATTAATGGCTTATAATGGTCTTGTGAAGCTTTAAATAAGCCATAAATATATATAATATAATATAATATAATATAATATAATATAATATAATATAATATAATATAATATAATATAATATAATATAATATAATATAATATAATATAATATAATATAATATAATATAATATAATATAATATAATATAATATAATATAATATAATATAATATAATATAATATAATATAATATAATATAATATAATATAATATAATATAATATAATATAATATAATATAATATAATATAATATAATATAATATAATATAATATAATATAATATAATATAATATAATATAATATAATATAATATAATATAATATAATATAATATAATATAATATAATATAATATAATATAATATAATATATAATATAATATAATATAATATAATATAATATAATATAATATAATATAATATAATATAATATAATATAATATAATATAATATAATATAATATAATATAATATAATATAATATAATATAATATAATATAATATAATATAATATAATATAATATAATATAATATAATATAATATAATATAATATAATATAATATAATATAATATAATATAATATAATATAATATAATATAATATAATATAATATAATATAATATAATATAATATAATATAATATAATATAATATAATATAATATAATATAATATAATATAATATAATATAATATAATATAATATAATATAATATAATATAATATAATATAATATAATATAATATAATATAATATAATATAATATAATATAATATAATATAATATAATATAATATAATATAATATAATATAATATAATATAATATAATATAATATAATATAATATAATATAATATAATATAATATAATATAATATAATATAATATAATATAATATAATATAATATAATATAATATAATATAATATAATATAATATAATATAATATAATATAATATAATATAATATAATATAATATAATATAATATAATATAATATAATATAATATAATATAATATAATATAATATAATATAATATAATATAATATAATATAATATAATATAATATATAATATAATATAATATAATATAATATAATATAATATAATATAATATAATATAATATAATATAATATAATATAATATAATATAATATAATATAATATAATATAATATAATATAATATAATATAATATAATATAATATAATATAATATAATATAATATAATATAATATAATATAATATAATATAATATAATATAATATAATATAATATAATATAATATAATATAATATAATATAATATAATATAATATAATATAATATAATATAATATAATATAATATAATATAATATAATATAATATAATATAATATAATATAATATAATATAATATAATATAATATAATATAATATAATATAATATAATATAATATAATATAATATAATATAATATAATATAATATAATATAATATAATATAATATAATATAATATAATATAATATAATATAATATAATATAATATAATATAATATAATATAATATATATAATATAATATAATATAATATAATATAATATAATATAATATAATATAATATAATATAATATAATATAATATAATATAATATAATATAATATAATATAATATAATATAATATAATATAATATAATATAATATAATATAATATAATATAATATAATATAATATAATATAATATAATATAATATAATATAATATAATATAATATAATATAATATAATATAATATAATATAATATAATATAATATAATATAATATAATATAATATAATATAATATATAATATAATATAATATAATATATATATAATATAATATAATATAATATAATATATATAATATAATATAATATAATATAATATAATATAATATAATATAATATAATATAATATAATATAATATAATATAATATAATATATAATATAATATAATATAATATAATATAATATAATATAATATAATATAATATAATATAATATAATATAATATAATATAATATAATATAATATAATATAATATAATATAATATAATATAATATAATATAATATAATATAATATAATATAATATAATATAATATAATATAATATAATATAATATAATATAATATAATATAATATAATATAATATAATATAATATAATATAATATAATATAATATAATATAATATAATATAATATAATATAATATAATATAATATAATATAATATAATATAATATAATATAATATAATATATAATATAATATAATATAATATAATATAATATAATATAATATAATATAATATAATAATATAATATAATATAATATAATATAATATAATATAAATATAATATAATATAATATAATATAATATAATATATAATATAATATAATATAATATAATATAATATAATATAATATAATATAATATAATATAATATAATATAATATAATATAATATAATATAATATAATATAATATAATATAATATAATATAATATAATATAATAATATAAAATAATAATAAAAATGGGTATCATCGTATACAAAGGACGTTGAATATTTTGGTTATTAAAATTAGTAGAATAACCTTGCAGGTTATAAAGAATGCTAAAAATAGAAATAAAAATATTTATTGATAAAATATTTATTAATCACAAGTCACTAAGAGTTATTTTCTTTGTAGCTCATTCGATCACTCCTCTTTAGCCATAACTGGATTGATTTTTCTCTTTTTGAATTGCAGTTGCCTTTGTATAGTCGCTCCTAAAGAGCATTCTAGTCACAGAAAGTTATAATTTGCAAAAGTTAGTAAAAACCGAAAGAACAATTATCTATAAAACAAAAAAATGAATTTCTTAGAATTTTAAATCAATTTTTATAACAAATCATTTAAGGCAAAATGAGCTATTATGCTTAATCGCCTAATTTGACAATTTTACTTTAACTGCACTCAAAATGGCTATCTAATAGGGAGCTTTAGATATTAATAGTTCTCGAAATCTCCATAAAAACAAAACAAAATGATAATTGACGAATATCTACATTCAATCTTATATTAAGATGTTTACTTTTTAATTATTCTTAGAAGAAAAAGGATATTAATGTTCCATGTATATAAATAAATATTCATTTATTACCTGTAGAAAGTATTCCAGGAACGTGCTACATCGGTTACAGAAACCTTTTTTTCTCTGATTTAAGTTAAAATAGACTAAATACAAACGAAAATGCACAAAATAGCACAAAGACACTTTTGGCGGCTATAATCGCGTACGCAATAAAATAATCAATAATCCACAATAATCTTGGGCCATAGACATTTTTGGCTTGAACTTGAATGTAGTCTTAAGTCAAACGTCAAACTTCACTTCATTTGATTCTTCTTGTTACTTTACTTTTAAAATTCTTTATTTACACAATATATACATTTGTACATCTACAGATTCAGAAATATACGAAAAAATTTACATTTCTTCTCTAATTGGCTGATCTTCTGCCAATTCTTCTTGTTAAATTTGAATTATGTAAACTGTGTGCACGTTTCCGTCCGACTGAAAGACGTTTTTAAGACATCTTAAAGACGTCTTTGGACATTTCCCCTTTGAACTTGTCAAAGGAAGGTGGGTATAATTTTGTACCGCTCCTCTTAGTTCGGATTCGCGACACCAGGTTATTAACCTATATTCTTAACACTTTTCAATCATTTAATTTACATTCGAGTCAGCCAGGTAGTAAAGTATAATCGTCAATAAGGAGCACCCGATCCATGGTAGAGCCCTCTTCAGGGGCAATCAATCCCAATCTCGTCGAGTACCCGACAATCTACTCTAAACGCCAACGAAACCGATGGAGGTACACTGAAGAACTTAAAAATATATCTATCATACAAACTCCAGAGCATCTTAAGGCCAAAACCAATAGACAAACTAATTTCACTGTGAGTAAGGCCACTTTATTGGGTCTAACCATCATTAACATTAACCCAGAGATCAGCTGCCTAGTACAGGGGTTAAAAATTCCCCGTAACAACCTCTAAATGACCCTCAAACACTCTTAGAGGAAGTTTACGGGGACCTAAACGAATCCTCCAGCTCCGAGGAAAGTATGGACACGACCATTAAAAACACTGATATAAACCCACAAAATGATGACAATGCACCAGGAAATACCCCTCCCAATCACGTTAAGCCAGATCCCAACAATTTGTCCATAAATCCAGACAATATCCCTAAAGAAAGTTTGGAGAATCCGCAAAAAAGCTCGGAGAATCTCAGAAAACTCCAATACGAATTCCCCCATCCTTAGCAGAAGTGCAAGTGATGACAAATCCGACCACAACTTGGATGCAGATGATAACGCCATCACGAACTCGAACGTCAATAATTCTATGCCCTTAGAGGGGGTGAATACCTAACCAGGCGGTACAACAACATACTCTGATCAACACTAGCACCCCTACGGTACAGAATCAGATTTTTCAGTCTGCTTACGTGGCCGAATCGAAACACCCCACCAAAGTGACCATAAAAGGGTTGAAATGCCAGCAGGTACAAGGGCTAGGCGCTGGATTTTGGCCCTGGGCCATGAATTGCACACAGCCCGACTCATTAATAGTATCACTGGAACCATACCGAAAACATTTAGACCAAGAATAAAAAGTTTGGAGAACATCAAAATCGATAAAATTGCAGGAATGAAGACTAGCCGAAGGACGGGTGAACTGAGTAGCTCGAATCTCGGTGAATCTTTATCCCAGAAGTAAAATCCTCAACAGTAATTTTTAATACTAACAAAGACAATACCCATGCCACGGCCACAGATATACCAAAAACTGTTCAGGATACCATCCACAACTTCAACACAGGAGAGTATACTTCAGAAGAGGATATAGGTGCCACAGGCACAGATTCACTGGAAACATGGCTGTTACCTGCATCGCTTAACAGCACTTAAAACTTATGCTTAAATAATCAACCCCAAGAGATGGACACGGAAGAAAACACAAAACAGTCTAACTTCCATGAGCTACCATTCGAAATTCCGAGAAAATTTAGTTCGAATTTCCAAAAACTGATACGAGAAAAAACACACCCTAACCACTACGAGTAACAAATACAAGATACTCACAGACGACTCTGATTCGGAACTTACCAATCTACAAAATTAGTAATGCAGCACTCAATATACAATTTGTCAGCAATTAATTTTATGCATCGGTGTATTTAAATTGTTTTATTGGAAAGTATTGTTAATTAATACATTTTTTTTATTTATATTTTGCAGGTTTGTGGTGTATATCCTCCATTATATGATGATTTAATTGTGGATATCAATCTTATTATAGGAGTGATCCCTCTTCGCTCTGTGGCAGTGGGTAAGTTTAAAATTAATTTCGTTATTTTATTTTATTTCCAGCTTAGATAAAAGAATGAATTATTAATGTTTACATTAATAATAAATAAAACATGAGTATCTCAGTAAGAGAACACATTCTATTTATTAAGTATAACGTGAAATAAGTTAAAAATATATAGAAATGAATTATTATTATTCTTATTTAATCAAAACTGTTTATTTATTATCACGCATGCTATAATAAAACTGTAATTAAGGAATTTTCTCACTTTAATTTGATAATATATTTTTTCTACAAACGTCAGTACAAGTATAATTTTTAACACATGCTGTCAGTGTCTAAAATGCCATTTTATGATACTGGTGTTAAAAGTAAATCACTTTTAGCATACCATTCGGTCGATATCCTTCTTCCTTTCGCTTCAAAAAGCCACAAACTTGTAATATCTGCTTATGTCATGATTATTTATGTTCATCATCGACTTTAACATAGAGTAATTCGATCAAAGCGTTAACGATTTCCATATTTTGGACTTTTCTTCAAAATATGCAAGAAGCACTTTTTCACTGGCCTCCTTGCCCTTCAACTAACTTAAATAAATTAAGAATGTTTTATAACTATAATAGAGACTTTTAATTACATTTATAAAAATATGTTCCTTAACTAAAATTAGTAATTTTTATTTTGTTTGGACCTAAGTATATCTGTGAGAAAATAAAACAACTCCAAATCAATCCCACATATAAATACACCTATCATTATTCAGTCAATCTGTCATTTCTTCTTTTCTTATGACTGATAAAGTTTAATCAGGAAACAAGCAACTGGGTATGTAATTAGATACTCATTTACTCTGCCCCATCACTTATATCTTTAATTATTTATCAAATAAGATATTTTCTTTATTATATGTATTTGTAACGGTTAGATTCATAATCTGACTGACTTTAATTTTTAATTGTATATTCCATTTCGCATTGTTAATTTATAATTTAACTTCAAAACTGACATGCGCACTTTGCCCATGTTAGTGTAACCGTCATTTTATGTATGGTGCGACATTATTGTTCAGCCTTCATTTCGAAATTGATTCAGTTTGTTTTACAGTGTTTCGTCTAAGAATTTGTTATCCACTTTCACAGATGTGGCTTTTGTGGAAATCAAAAAGGAGTCTGCAGGTTCACTCCTATTTTCTCCAACTATTTCTCATCTTTCTACCCTTAGTTGGGCGGCTTGTATTTAAGGCCAAATTGGATGGCACTATAATTTTTACTGGTGGTGAATCCACTTTAATTCCCGAGCTTCTTAATGACGATTGCAGTTTAAGATTCCACTTCAAGGATAGGAATAGCCAGATTGGCCATTCTATCTGTCCTCTACTAGCTCCACAACAAATTTTAGAGCAATACCAATCCGCGGTCATCCAAAAGCCCAATCTGTGGAAGCCTCAAAAACAATTTGAATGGATCACCCCACTCTGGGCGACTACCATCTCTTCAATTTTTCAAAAAAATTTTTCAATTTCTTCTATTCCTCTCCCACATACATTTAAATAATTATAGAAAAAATTTTTTTAAAAATTCTTACTTAGTGTAACTTTAATCCCATTTTAAACATTACTCTTTAATATCAACTGTACCTCTTGCACCTCATATGTTAAGTTAAATTTTATATAGTAGATTTAGTGTATCTACAATTGTATTTCACCTTTAGAAACCAGCTAAGATCTTAGGTATGTATAATGTCTAGCTAATATTACCAACTTTGTTAAAATATCACTCAACTTGTTATAGGCTTGAAAATGGCATTGTAGCCGAAACCGGTCGCCTTGATTAATTAAATATTTATATGTGGGATTGATTTGGAGTTGTTTTATTTTCTCATTGAAGATGGCCACATTTGAGAGGTTGGATTCCCTTCATAACCTAAGTATATCTGTTGATACCTATTAATAATATTTAGATAATTCTTATCTATTTATTCTTTTTAAAAGGATTATAAAGACAGGAAGAAATAAAATATACGATACATGTCCGTTGGGTGTTATTACAGTACTCGTTTATATTCCTGACTCGGCTTCTGCGTCGCCTCGTCTGTAATAAGTCAACTACCGGACTTGTAATGTAAAATACTCTAGCTACAATATATACAACTAACTATCTACTAACTTTTCAGGACACATTTATTATAATCCACTCTTTATTACTATAGAAGTCTTGCTATAACAAATATTAAATAAATAATTTTTATTGATTTCAGATGGAGCAACAATTCTGGGGAACTAGCAAGTTGGTTATAATAATATGATGGAACTCTGTTAATTTTGAAGGCGAACTGCTACATTATATATTTTAAATGTGTTTACTGGTAGAAATCGGGCCTATTGTTCAAAAACCAATTTATAGATTTGAAAAAACTTTACAGCATTATCTATAAATACTTACAAAAGACTGCGCTGCATTATCTGCCAAATTTCATTAATTTAAGAACTTACTTAAGGGAAACTAGGAAGGTTTGAGACAAAAATTAGATTTTACTTTCTGTAATAATGAGAATGTGTAATATAAATATTTTAAATATTTGATTCGAAATAGGTGCATTTTAGTTACACTTTCCATTTTTTTACCATGTTTCCAAAATATTTTTTGATTTTTGCAAACATTTTGGATCAATGGGACACATCGTCTCAAAGCTCCCTGGGAAAAGGAAAGTTGAGACAACCAATAGGGAGCCCTGAGATACTTAAATATATATTTAAAAAAAGACTAATTATATTTATTATAAGAAAACAAAAAAATATAAGTAACTACTGCATGATTTTAACGTACGTTAGTATAATAACTAAATTTTAAACCAAAAGCCAAATTAGATTTCATCCGTTCAGTGCCACCTAGTTATTGAGAATGGTAGTTTTAAAATTATATCCTGGACCGTTGATATATATTCTACTGTAGGATACACAAATTTCCAGTTGGTTCCTAGATGACATAAATATTTTATTTCACCCTTATCTTGTTGTTTTGTTATCAAACAACCTATATAATGCACAATTGAAGCTTTTGTGGAAAATTTCACCAAAACAAAGTCTCTAACTTGAATTGTTTTTACATCCTCTAGTGCTTCGATTTCCTTCTCGTAACTTTCAATATCCGAGGTAAATTCGCTGCTTTTATCTGACAATTTAGGCTTAAGGTTTCATCTTTAGAAGAAAACTAAACTAAAAGAGCAGGTCGGCTCACTTTTTGGGACAAAAGGCCGCTGTCTTTCAACGCAATAACTCTTTTTTTTTTCCTTTTAAGCACCAAGTTCAGCTTTAATTTCGTTTTTCTCTGGGGTGTCGGTAATAATTCTCGAATAACCACTTTTTTGCTTTGTTCGCTGCTTTCTCAGACCTGTCTTTAGGAATGATTGCAGAGCTTTGAGACTAATAACGTTGTCTATACTCTTTAAATTGTCTTTCTCTGTCTTGTGGCTTCTCGACGTTGATAATTTATTATGAAGTGCTTTGTCATCTATATTATCGCACGTAGGCTCCGCTGCTCGGTCGGTTATTGAGCAACCAAGGAAGTTAATGTCAGTAAATACATCCCCATTAAAAGGAAAAATGCCTGTGGATGCAAATCTGGATAAAATATTTTTTGGTGTGAAGGCTAATTCGAAGGCGCGACTAGCCAAAAATGCAATATTATAAATGGACAAAATGTTGCCTGAATTTGCAACCATCCATGAGTTATAAAAATGTTTAAATGGAAAGTAATTTGACACATTCAATGTTTGCAGTTTGTGGTTGCACTAGGGTAGGAAAGGGAGCAAAACAATTCCATTTTCCTTTGCTTTCTTCAACGATTCGATGGAAATGTGACTTTTATGGTTATCCATAATAAGCAATATTTTATTATCCATAGAAAAACTAATGATCAAGAAATCGCACTTCTGCACTTCCTGGGAATCCACCGTTTAACAAATCGTCACCTGAGAACTAGGTTATATGTCCATTTTTCAAAATTTTACAGTAGAGCATTTTTAAAATTCACCAGCTTCTATTGTGTACATCTTAATGATTTTGCTTTTTTTTTAACTGTATTTTAGTTTAGTTTAAGGGGTTATAAAAGAGAGAAACCCAAAACTATACTAAAAATTTTGACTATCTAGAATTATCATAGAAAAAAAATCTGTTGCGAACATAGAATAAATTGCTTTTTACAGAAAAATTTGTAGCAAAATAAATTATTCCATGTCCACAACCCTTTTTTCTAATAACAAAAAACAATAATTCCAAAAAGCTGTAGCAAAATAAACAGACTTTGATTTACATACTTAGTAATTTGAAATAGGTACTTAAAAATTGTTTATAATGCATCTCCAAAACTGCAAGTCCACTGCTGAGAAGTGATTAGACAAGCTTCTGATGTGTTCAATTTTATCTGCTGGCAAATTGGGAGGAGGGGGCTGAACTGTAGGCCTCGGAAAATTTTCAAAAAACGCTTTTTTGTTATTTTGTCTGGTACGTTTCAAAAACACCACAATGGGATTTTCATCCAAGAAATGTATTTAACACAGCTGGAATTATGCTTATAAGAAATCTGAACTGAGTTTTTGTACGGCACTGTTGTCAAAGTTACAGATTTTAGTATTGGTTTAAAATCCACGAATTTATTTTTATTTATCTGGACTATCTAATACGGCTTTCTTTCTCGAACATTTTTTATTGCTTTGTTAATAGCTAGTGAACTGTAGAGTTCTAATTTGTTTAAATTTCGGTCCAGGGTACTATGCATTGCGTCCACTTCCTGGACACAGCTGTGACCTAAGACTTGAAATTTTTGAACAATGCACTCAATTTAAGGATGCTCTCTTAAAAAATACAATATAGCTGCCGATATGTGCGAGTTTTTATTCTGGGGCACGCATGCATCCGACCACAAAATCAGTTTTGTTACATTAGGTCTATCCGACAACAGTTTTTCAAGGAGAACGTACAAAGCACTTGCAATATCGACACCTTTTCTTCCACCCAACAGTTCGTGTCACAAAATGCAATAACCTGTCTTTTTAACAACGTCATTACCAGTCAAATTATAAACAGCGTACTTTTTTTATAGTAAGATATTGAAACCTGTGTTTGTGGACATGTTGGAATAGAACACTTTGCATATCAAAACATAGTAGAGCTGTAGACGGATCATTCTTACAGGCTTCTATGTCCTGCTTTTTTTCTTCGCGAGCTTCTAGCTTAGCTTTTATATGCTCATTGTATTTTTCATTTAAATCTTCGTTTAATATTTGTTCATCTTTTTTTGTATTATATTCTGTGCACACGTTGCATAAATCCTTTTTAGGAGCATGGAATCCCAGATTAAATTCAAAGTTAAAAATATGGTAATAAAGCCACTTATTCTGTGGAGCTAATTTTTTTTCTTCGCACCACTTTACATAAAGCTCATACATTTTTGTATTCTAAGTATTCTTTGGAGGAGTTACTTCTACAGTAGTGTGAGGTATACGAGGGAACATATTTATGTGATCTCTGATTAATTATCTATGCTCCTCACCAATTCTATTTTCTGTGCGGCATCCTCTTTGGTACTGTCTGGGAGTACTTGTGATTCCCGTTCGCTTTTTGCTGTAAAAATAAGCAATTCTACTCTGACTTATATCTACGACTCCCAAGTAAAATTTCTTGCAGACGCAAATTTTCTATTCGTTCTTGATGAAAAAATACTTGTGAGAAAAACTCTTGGTTCTCTGTCTCACATTTCTGTTTCTCTGGCGTTCCACCCGGTCTTTCTGTTGTTTTCTCGTAAAAATGTCCTTTCGCGTCATCAGTTTTTGTCCAAAATTCATTATGAAATAGCGCTGCTTCTTTTTCACTGAAATTGTCCAGACATTTAAAGCGACAGTTTACACAGTTTCTTCTTAAAGCCCTAGCTCTAACGGCCTGGCCTCGGCAACTTTTGTATTCTTTTCCACTTTGTCGTAACCTTTTGCTTATATTTTTCTTCCAATCTTTTTGGTTAGCTTTTCGTTTTCTAGTGGATTTTGGTCTAAAAAATAAAAACGTAATCAAAATTAATCAATACATTAATTTAGGTAATAATAGTTTTAAAATACCTGTGAACATCATCGTCGTCTGGCATATCATCCCGACCGTCTAATTCGACCGATGTACCGTCTGTTTTGCTTGGACTGTCTAAATTCTTAGCACTTGATGTCCCAGGAATTTCGTTTTGCCTCTTATCAAAGTGATATTTTTTGTGACCTGAACGTTTGCTACGTAATAAAGTATCGGAATCACAAGAATTCTCATCGGTATCTATACTAGAATCTTCATTTCCATCGATACTAAAAAAATTATAAAAATTCATTCTAACCTATAATATTTTAGAAATTAATAACTTAAATTTTTCGTTTATTATTCGTTGTAGTAGGTTCATACTCCGACCCTGAGTCCTGGTAAGGTTTCGAAAGGTATTCTTTCGAATCGCTCATTATTTTTAACATATTTTCACACTGTAAACGCGAACACTACACATGAACGTTTTTCAAAATGTTCTGACAAAAATATTTATATTTATGCCAAATTATTCCATGTCCTCACATGGTGCAAATGGCTAAATCCTATTGGCTGGTAAGGACATAGACTAATATAGTTCGAACAATAAAAACTTTGATTGGACATAGTATAAGTTAGACTTTCTGTAAGTATTGAAGCGATTGGCGCAGAGTAACATGGAATAGTTTGGTCGCTAGAGCTTCGGATATAGAATACTTTGATACTAAAATATAAATTTTAAAAAAATGGACATAAAATAACCTGGTAATCAGGCGACCATGACAGTCTTTGAAGTTGACTCGCAAGAAGACAGAAAATGGAGGGATGAATTTTCCTCCAGCACTAATAGCACAACATGCAGTTACTAAAGTGCTTCTTAGGCAAACGTGGCGTTTTCAACTTTTAGGTGCCAGTATTTTAGGTGGTTTATGCACTGTTGTCTCGGCAATATTCCATATTTGATGAGGCTCAAATTTTTTAGTTGAAAAACGTGCAAACATTTGCAGGGTTGAAATTAGTACTTCGAGATAAACTAGTTGCCTCGGGTGTCCTCATAGATAATTCACGGTGGCGGAGTCTGTTCATCCCATTTTATAAATTATTTTTTATTATTTTTATTTTTGACGATATTAAAAGTTACATAAAAATTTGAAATTCATTAAAATAGCTTTGCTTTGCATATCTCTAAGCTAAAATAGTTGCACTTTTACAATAATTATTAATGTGATAATGCGTTTTTTATAAATAACTTAATTAGTTTTGTAAGCTAGCTGAAACTGTAAGAAATATTTGTGGTACAATTTTAAATGCCTTAAAAAGATTAGTAAACAACGTCCGTTTTTAATCTCGAATATATTTAACTAAAAATAAAAGATAAAATTACAATCAAAATTCATTCAAAGTGAAAGTATACTACATAATTGAGATTAAGAATGGACAGTTTACTTTGTATTTTTGCTATTTATTAATACTTAATTCAAAATATATTTATGAAATAAATGTTTCCTAGAATAATATTGTTTTTTTTTGCATTTCCTTTGAGTTCCAATATACAGGGTGGACAGGTGAAAACGGAACAGTACTATTTTAGACAAAACTCCGGACCCGTAATTTTTTGAATAAAGGGAGATTTTTTTTTTTTCATATCGTCAACTATTATACATCATTTCCTTTTCCTTTGTCACTCTAACCTTAACAATTTTTGGTAATGTTTGACCTATCGTATAGATTCCTTTGTTTTACGTGTAAAATTAGGATATAACAAAAACATTGTCTATATAAACCCATTTTACAGATCCCCTTCAGATAGACATGTGGACATATTTAGGTTTAAGAGATATATTAGATAATCACCCTAAACAATTTGTTTACAGTATTTCTATTGGTGATATAGCTAAAGATATAAAGAACACCCAAAATTATTTAACCCTACTTGCTGAATATGGTTTCCTATCGCCTATAAATACTTTTACTAGACCAGATTTCGGATCTTGCGTAGACGACAGTTTTATAAAATCAGATAAAAACAATTTCGATAATATATCATCAACGGCGGAAACTTTCATTACAGACCACTATGTAATATTATTACAAATTATGTTTAATAATTGCAATGTTAAACCTAATATTAATGAACATAAAAATCACTACAAACAAATTAATAACAAAAAATTATTAAAACATACACAACATATAAATTGGTGTGAAATTATAAATATTGAAAAAATGTGAAATTAAAATAAAAAACGAACGGTTGGATAACTGAATCATTGATTAAATTCATCAATAAAAAAAATGATTTAATAAAAAATATAAAAATGATCCACAAAATGCAAGTTTATATTAAATATTATTAGATGACCCGCAAGAATATTATGTTTGATAAGAAAGTTCTACTAGTAACTTTTTAAAATAATCACTGTATTGATTATATACAGAATGTTTATTGATAAAACAAGGAAATGAAAAACGGTATTTTGTCACCAAAGAAATACAGTTATTATGTTATTTAGTTATTATGAAATTTCTGTTTTAATGAAATAAATTTACAATAACAAAACATGATTTAAATCATAAGAGCTTTGGTTTCTGTAACCGGATGGTCCAGGATTATCAAAAACATTAGTTTTATCAATATTAATTTCTTCTAAATTTATTGATTCTTAAAATTGGATATGTGGGAAGTCTGGATCTTGGTATTCCTTATTGGATAATGTGTCGTCATTCTGGCAATCAAAGTAAGTTTCTAACGGTGCTCCGAATCCATTACTTTCGGAACAAAACTTATCCATTCGAGTTGTACACTGGATGCTTTTATAACGACTAATTTGATTTTCCGTTTTCATAAAAATATTTCACTCAAATCCACTCAATTTTTTTATTTTTTTCACGAATCGGTGAATTACACTCGTCCAGTTCAATTAGTAGTTATAACATAGCAACGTTTTCTTGAAAAATAAACTCTATTTAAAAACTGCAATCAACCGATTCCGATGTGACGATTCGATATACAACGGTAGTGGGTTAATTTCTTATTCTTGGCTCGATTAACGATATTGATTGTTTTCCCTTCTATGAACTAGTTCATACCTTGTCGACCAATTATTTAATATGGGGTAAATATAAATATATAAACATAAGAGATGTATCAGTGGTTCATTTCACGATCAAGTATTTTCAATTACAATGTTGCTGTGGTATTGCCACTATCTATTCGCGTACTGCCCACTGCGCTGGTCTGCCTTCTCCCGCTCGTCCATCCTGACACGCATGTGTATGGACTTCAAGAATGTGTGGTGGGGAGCAGAGGAACACCGCTAACACGGCCATCCTGCAATTGGTGTGTCCTCGCGCCACATATATCTGGAATTACAAAATACGAAAACAGAACTACTGTTACGACTTATGAACATTATCACTAATGTTTTAATTAAATTTGGTGGGATTGTTTCCCTAACACTAAACACTAGTGCTACAACACTAAACTCTAGTGTTACTTTATTATCATAATTTATTTAGAAAAATTTGGTGGGATTGCCACCCTAACACTAAACACTAGTGCTACAACACCAAACACTGGTGCTACTTTAATATGATGATTTCTTTAATTAAATTCGGTGGGATTGTCACCCTAACACTAAACACTAGTGCTACAACACCAAACACTGGTGCTACTTTAATATCATGATTTATTTAATTAAATTTGGTGGGATTGCCACCCTAATACTAAACACTAGTGCTACAACACCAAACACTGGTGCTACTTTAATATTATGATTTCTTTAATTAAATTTGGTGGGATTGCCACCCTAACACTAAACACTAGTGCTACAACACCAAACACTGCTGATACTATAATATCATGATATCTTTAATTAAATTTGGTGGGATTGCCACCCTAACACTAAAAGCTAGTGCTACAACACCAAACACTGGTGCTACTTTATTATCATGAATTATACAGGAACATTTGGTGGAATTGCCACCTCAAGTTAACAAAGACAATTTTTTTAATTTAATATTGTGTGATTTTCACTCACCTTTTTTATAATTATTTCGATGACCATAGCAACTGATCTTGAGGGGCTACAGTTATTCGCTGTCGCTTTTTGTGAAGTTGATATATTTCATGTGGTATAATACCTCTCGAACAGTATAAAAGCCCTTTTCATTTGGGCCCCAGTTTTCTTCCACCTGCGAACTGTGAATCTTCAATAGCCACAATAGCACCTGGCTTATAATCTGGCCCGACGCCTAGTTTCATTGAATCGTTGACCTTGGTTTGGCGGTCAGGAGTTTTATTCTTGTAAAATGTTAAAAGTTTCTTCACTTGTATTTTTAAAGTTTTTTTTAATTCTATTTGATTAATTTTCATATCCTTCAATTTTTTATTGTAAACATTTTCGGAATGTTGAGCAGGTCTTGATGTAACTCAATCGTGTTGACGTTTTTCTTAACACCTAAACAAGGTCGGCATATGACATTGCTTCCAATAATAATGTCAAGTCAACATCTTCAGGAATCACATTATTTGGAACGACATCTAACGTAATAGTCGGCAAAATCACAACGATCGATATTCTAAACATCTTGAGATCCAATTCATAACAAAAGCACATGCATCAGCTGGCCTAATCGTTCCTTTTAATGTTTTTACTACGGAATGTTTAATTATTGAACTGTCAGCATCACTCTCAATAAGGTATTTTAATGACTGAGTTTGTTCATAGTATAATAGCTATCGGTGTCGAATTCAGATAGCGTCACTTTTTTTAACACAAATGTTTTCTTAGGCTTTCTTTGTTTATACTAACAATTGAATTAGACGTGACCCTTTTTTTATTAATGCACTAATACTGTCGGGATTTTTTATTAGTAATAACCGCGTTAAATGTACTCGCCTGTTATATTCTCCGACATGGATTTTGTTGGTGTCTCTGGTTTATTTAAAGGAAGGTACATTTAAGATTTTGTTTGGCTTGAAACGTTCGGCTTCTCGTCTATCTTTAAACTGATTTCTTGGTTCTCTAAGGATCTCGGCATTTTTCGTAATTCTCGAGGTCTCAACACTGATCGCATCAAATTCGCTGAGTAATTTTATGAGTTCACGTTCGGAATTAGAATTTTGTATGTGAATGGCAAAACAAGCTTTTGAATTGTCTGAACTCAGAACTGGATTCCACGGCAACCGGCAACGCATCATAAAATCTAGTGATGCTACATTTTTTATTTTCATAGTCACACAGTGAGTTACAATCACGTCTTTGAAGTATAGCCGCCTGGTATTCACGAGCAGCTGGTGTTTCCTTGTCAGCGAATGCAACAATTAGGTCATTATAAAAGTTTTGTCAGGTTCGAAAAAGAAGTCACCAGTCACAACAATAACAACCGCGATTCTTTAGGTGCGCCGCTTATTTAGCGATTATAAAGTTATCGCGAACTCTGAGTTCTTATTTTATTTTGGTTAGCGTCACTTAAGCCATTCTTTTATGGAATATGCGCTGTCGTCAAGGTCATAGCTGGTAAGTCGAAAACAGTACACAGGCGCGAATGTCGGCGCTTGCGTGTTATATTCATCTGCTCCTGCAAGACTGGGCGTTGGCATATCGAACGGCTACGTAGCCATCTTGGAATGTTGAGTTAAATCAGCAATTTATTACTCTTGGGATGCTACAAAGTTTATTAATGTTTCCTGCCACTGAAATTTAGCACGCTTTGAACTATTCCGTTCACATTGTCTTTAATATCGACCGACATTATGTTCGGCTGACGCACTGTTACGAGGTTCAGGAGTTTCGTCCGCCATTATCACTAGCACGAACTTCTAGTTAAATTAATAATTATAGTCTATTAGCCACGGGTACGCGTAGTGATCCCACTTCTGATATAAACATAAGGGGTGTATCATCCCTAATAAAAATGTCTAAACTGCTTTTTCAGTGGTTTATTTCACAATCAAGTATTATCAATTACAATGTTGCTGTGGTATTGCCACTGTCTATTCGCGTACTGCCCACTGAGCTGGTCTGCCTTCTCCCGCTCGTCCATCCTGACACGCATGTGTATGGACTTCAAGAATGTGTGGTGGGGAGCAGAGGAACACCGCTAATAAATATTCTCTGTAAACTTGATAAAAAACGAAAACAAGAAATTATTTAAATATTTTGCTTGATAAGTTTAAGGTTGCAAATTCCATATTGCTTATGAATATTTTTTTTGTTCCCATAGATACTTTTCTATTAATTTCGTAATGCAAAATTGGTTATAGACAATTTACAATCTTTGCATTAATCTTGGAGCGTTGCAAATTTGTATTTATTTATATGAAGGTATTTAAATCGTTCTGTGAAGTTTGCAATAGGTACTTTTAAAATTTTTTGGCAACTGCAACTGACTTTTGTTAATTTTTTAAGGTTCCGGACCTTGTCCGAGGTTGCCAATTTACCAGATTCATAAGAAAAATATGATTTGCAACCAATTTTAAAAACTTTTGCAATTTTCTGGACCAAATTAGAGGAAAATGAAAATTTATTTTGATATTTTTACAAAAAAAAAATATTTCCGTTTAAAATAAAAAGTTGCAAATTGGAATAGCTGTTCTAAAAACTTGTATGAGTTATGTCAGCGGTTTGCAACACTTTTGCAATTTGTTTGTCTATAATATAAACAAAAACGCTATTTTACAAAAAAAAAATCATGTTCTGACTTTCAAAAAAGTTGCAAATAATAAAATATATGTCGTCTGTGTCCCCTTGACACAGAAATAAAGCAATAATTGTAGTAAATAACGTCTATTACGGGTATAATCAAAACTAAATTACAAATTATTGTAGTTAACAGTTCGGTAGCTATATTCTATCTGTCGATGAGCATCGTAAGTAAAAACGGTCTGGCCGAAGTCACGTGTAATATATACCGGACGGACTGTCAGACTGCACGGCCATCCTGATATTCTTTCGTCCTCGAAAGACCAAATGGTCCTGAAATAAAATACACATTGTACAAATACATTTCTCGTATGCCTAAAAGGCATTTAAGTAGCAGAGCTTTGTCTAAGAGCAGTAACCCGTCTAAGGAGGAACTGTCTTGTCTAAGAGGTTAACTAGTTTATCTAAGAGGTTAGCTAGTTTGTCTAAGAGGTTAGCTAGTTTGTCTAAGAGATTCGCTATATTGTCTAAGAAGGCTGCTATGTTGCCTAAAAAGGCTGCTGTGATAGATACCTATGAGGACTTTTGTATTGCCTACGAGTGCTGCTATGTTGTCTATGACGGCTGTTGTGATACATACCTATGATAACTTCTGTATTGTCTAAGAGGGCTGCTATGTAGCCTAAGACGGCTGCTGTGATACATACCTATGATAACTTCTGTATTGTCAAAGAGGGCTACTATGTTGCCTAAGACGGCTGCTGTGATAGATACCTATGAGGACTTTTGTATTGCCTACGAGTGCTGCTGTTGTCTATGACGGCTGTTGTGATACATACCTATGATAACTTCTGTATTGCGAAAGAGGGCTACTATTTTGCCTAAGTCGGCTGTTGCGATTCCTATAAGTGCTTCTGTATTGCCTGAGAGGGCTTCTGTAATGCCTAAGAGGGCTACTGTATTGCCTAAGAGGGCTTCTGAGTTGCCTAAGAGGGCTTCTGTATTGCCTAAGAGGGCTACTATATTGCCTGAGAGAGCTTCTGTTTTGCCTAAGAGGGCTTCTGTGTTGCCTAAGAGGGCTACTGTATTGCCTAAGAGGGCTTCTGTATTGCCTAAGAGGGCTACTGTATTGCCTAAGAGGGCTTCTGTATTGCCTAAGAGGGCTTCTGTGTTGCCTAAGAGGGCTACTGTATTACCTAAAAGGGCTTCTGTATTGCCTAAGAGGGCTACTGTATTGCCTAAGAGGGCTTCTGTATTGCCTAAGAGGGCTACTATATTGCCTGAGAGAGCTTCTGTTTTGCCTAAGAAGGCTACTGTATTGCCTAAGAGGGCTTCTGTGTTGCCTAAGAGGGCTACTGTATTGCCTAAGAGGGCTTCTGTATTGCCTAAGAGGGCTACTGTATTGCCTAAGAGGGCTTCTGTATTGCCTAAGAGGGCTTCTGTGTTGCCTAAGAGGGCTACTGTATTACCTAAAAGGGCTTCTGTATTGCCTAAGAGGGCTACTGTATTGCCTAAGAGGGCTACTGTATTGCCTAAGAGGGCATCTGTATAACTTTGGTGGTGAATTGTACATTGAAGGTCGAGCTTTGTTTAACTCTGTTTTCTAGATTCTGGTCTACTTGCGTACATATCTTTGTAATGTTTACAATTTCTTCATTGGACATATTGTGTGGGTCAGTCTCTGTTCTGAGTGGATAGCCGAGTAATAGCACTGTAGGAGAGTGTTGAGATATTCGGTGTTTCGTGTCAGCACTTGATGTGGAAAGAACATCGAGTATAGTCTTGTTCATTCGTTCTGCTAGGCCATTGCCCCGATGCAGTTCAAAAGCTGTTGTGAACAGCTTAATGCCTTTTATAACACAATACTCTTTGAATTGGAATCTTAAAAATTTCGAGCAAAGATAATTTAATCAAAGTGCAATTGCTGCCAAAATCTAAAAATAATAAATCTAAAATATTTGTATCAGTTAAGAAAAATATCTTTAAAAAAAATATGGAATTTAAATTTTAAATAACTTTAACGCTTTTAGGTTTGAAACTTTGTTTCACTTTTTTTTTTTTGATCGTCTTGTGAATTTTGATACTTCACACTAATGGCTTTTTTTAACAAAACTTGCTATAATGCTCTTTAATTTGACAGAAATTACAAACCTGGTTTCTGTGTCTACAAACTACGGTCATGTCATGGCCAATTTTACCAACTTTTGCATTGTTTATTATATTTTCTACTTAGAGAGCGGTACAATTAACTTATTTTTTTTTTAATATTTTGAGACAGATCTATTTTATTGAGTGTAATCATATAACTTTCAGTTTTAAGATATGCGCCTAAAACTTTGATATCAATTTGCGGTTCCTTTCAATTTATTTAGTGCTTGAATATATGTTTGCAGTATCAGAACAGTGATATACTGGATTATTTTAATCGAGTTACCCTTTGAGTAATTCTGGTAGCTATAGCCACTAATCATTAGAAATCAAGTTCTTACTTAAATGCACTATTCTCGGCCGTATATATCTTAAAAATTTCTAAGAGGTATTCTGGTTAAGCTAGGAGTACTGATATCTTCTTGGAATGTGTGGAAACATGTAAAAGTGGTAAATGCAGTTACCAGGGAATATAACGTACAATTTGTGAAAAACTATCTTTGATCGATAAAACGGATAAATTTTTTGTTTTTATTGTTTTTTTTTTATCAAATTTTTGTTGTGTTAGATTAATATATATTTTTTTAATTAAGATGTTTAATGTTTGATTTTCATTAAGAAATTTGAGAAAACAGATGATTTATTACTGAATGTGACTGTTGTTCTTTAGCTATATGGACCAATATCTCATATTAATTTGTAAAAATAAACATAAACCTTGATACGAGTCTTAAAACTAAACAATTTTGATCAAAGGTGGCTAAAATTAATTACTGTGCATTGTGTCGCTATGATTATTCAACAAACACCAGCTTTTAAGATTGTAAGTTTTCAGAAATTTTTACACATTATTCTTGTAAGAAAAACCATGTAAATACATAAAAACATATTGACAAAACCTTGAAAATACAACGATAATGTTTTGTCTCTAAAATCTATATTATCAATGCTCTATTCTGCTATTCATAACGATCGAACATCGCCCGTATTTTAATCAATAACGAAATTGTGCTGATATGCAGATTCATAAGTTCGCTATCGTCCACACCCATGGCCACAAAAAGTGTATATACAAATAATATTCCTTTGCATTCTTTTGTGTTTTGTTATGTAAAATAAGAAATAAAAATGAATCATTATTGTACTGAAAATATCAAACGAAATTTTTTTGTTGTCCATAAAATTAAAATACTCTTTTATATAGCGTGATTGTTAGTAGATATTTAGTTTGTCTAGTTTTAACTTTTCTAAATATGAGTACATCGATTTTTCCAATTCTGTGTATTTTTTTTTTGTCAAAAGTAGATACTGCTTTTTATATTTGTGTCAATATTCTCAATATATATGGCTTATTCTTATCCAAATAGTACACTGAATGATAAACAACTAAACTGCTTTTTTTACTGAAAACATCACAGAGAGGATTTAAGGTCTGGTTTCTGGGTATTTTCTTGACTTTGACATATTTTACCAAGGAAAAATAGATATTTTGATATAATAGAAGAAAGTATTGAATCTATGTGGATATTTTTAAGGTAAAGGATACTGTGTTTACTTTGACAACTTTTTTTTTTTTGACAAATAATTTATTTAAAAAAAATACTTGCCTATGGAACCGTCATACACAAAGGAAACAATTTTCGAAAGATTTATTTATGTGAGAATCAAAAATTTAAAATTAGCGAATCGAACACTGTTGCTGCTGATAACATTTCTGTATAAATCGATAAAATCTTATTTGTAAGACATTATAGCACTATGTAAAACATCTATAGGGCCATTTCATAACAAAAAATAAATAATAAGATGATCTTTATATCTATTTATCAATGCTATCTTTCTACAACTGAGTAATTCTAAATGCACCTTTATGCATAATTTATAATATATTTTTGTTTAAATAATTGACAGTTAGGTACTTAATGAAAAAAAAAAAAATTAAATTTTGGCACTGTTTTTTCAATTTCTGCACCATCAAGTAATACATCTTAATATTTTGCAAATATATTTAAAAGAAAAGTTTTGTCACTTAAAAGAGTTTTAATGTCCCTAAATTGGGAATCATAATCTGTTATTATCATTGAAACCGCTATGGTTTCGGCATGCTAAACAATATACGATTGAATTGAAGGGGTATGTAACTTACGGTTGATCAGCTTCTGATTTTTTTTTTCTGTTTCTTATATTTACCCCTACTCTTATTGTTACAATTTTTCTCACTTGATGTTGATGAACGATAAAGGCGACTGATATCGTTTTCTCCTTTTTTGTACCATGTCGAGAAAAAAAATTGCACGAAACACCACAGCCCTTGTCTCTCAACACTCTTTTTTCTTTATCAACCACTTCTGATGTCGTCTGTGTCCCCTTGACACAGAAATAAAGCAATAATTGTAGTAAATAACGTCTATTACGGGTATAATCAAAACTAAATTACAAATTATTGTAGTTAACAGTTCGGTAGCTATATTCTATCTGTCGATGAGCATCGTAAGTAAAAACGGTCTGGCCGAAGTCACGTGTAATATATACCGGACGGACTGTCAGACTGCATATAGGTATATTTCTTCAAGTTTGAAGCACTTTTGCAATTTTTTTCTCAACATTATAAAAAAAAGTGCCATTTTGGTATAAATTAAGTAGTTCCGGACCTTGGAAATGGTTGCAAATTTAAACTTAGTGTTATTTAAACTAGCCAATTGTTATTGCAAAGTTTGAAAACTTTTGTAATTAATGTGAAATGTTCAAAATAGGATGTCTTTACTGACTGGCCTATTATTTTCTGACATGAAGCTTTGAGATTTCTTGTTCATCATTTTGTTGTCTTGGTCACATTTGAGTTTCGAATTATTTTCCTTCGTTTAAAAATGTTTGGCCAATAATTCGTTTTCTTTTCCTCTATAATATAATAATTTTCTTTTTATCCATCGGTAAGATTAAATCAGCATACAGATGTATAAATAACGCTGAAACTAAGCTGTGAAATAATAATCGCGATTCGCAATTGACCCAATATATAGAGGACTCGTGAAGGAGTAGTGTAATGGAGTTGCGCGATAGCCCATCCTCATGCATTTTACACAGGCGCCAAAAGAAAAACAAAATTAAATAAAATGTAAACACTTTTAACTGTAGGTGCACTATCTTGGATATATTTTGTAAGGTAAATATTTCACTATTGTAATTGTACAATCTGTAGAAATCGTTTGTACTTTCATTTTAGTCCGCCTATATTTTGAGGTTAGAATATCGAACTTCCAAAAGTTAGGAACTTCCAAAACGTGTGAACATAAGTCAATTTAAAATATTCAAATAGGTACGTATATTATTTCATTACTATTATTTTATTTCTTTCAAAAGGCCTGACTTTGTTTTCCTAGTATAATGTTATTTCTATAGAAATCAGTTGTAGATAACTACCTACACTATTTCAGCACAGTGATAAACAAAATGTAATACAAAGTTATGAAATCACTTTGACAGGTGATGTAATATGTAAAAACAAGATCTATTAAGGAAGCTGCATTCCCCAAATAATACATTTTTCCACAATAATTTCTAAAAAGGTTTACAAAATAAAAACAATCTTTACAGCTATTTTACTACATCACATCTAGTTAATAAATAACAAGTATTAATTTATTGGTTTATTTCCAATTTTTTAAATAGAAATATAAATATACAAATCAAAACATTTTTACTACTTTTATATAATATCCTAAGTATCAATAAGAAGTTTTAGAAAGATGATATGATTCATAACAAATAGTTTGTAGCTATACCATCACATCTAATTCTGGTAATTAAGTTTTAGTAACAGTAACCTCTAGGAATGAGCTGTAAAATTATTGTGGATTCTTTCAATGATCCAACGTACCTCCATGGAAGTGTGATATGTTATATTCCCAAAACCATAAAAATAAGAGGTACGTAATTAGGTAATTATTATAGTAGGTATATTAAAAAAAGTTTCCTATATGTAGAATCCAAGATAGGTATATCCTTTAATGGGGTTGGATAAGGGTTTTATGAGAAATTATGTTGGGTTAGTGAAGACCTTCAACAACAATGACTGGCAAATTTTTTGAAATACAAATTAATATAGTTGATAAAGAGGCTTTAAAGAATTAGATTTATAAATGATAGGTGGTTTTTAAATAAATTTATTTTTATTTTAGAAGTCAGATGTATATTGAAAGGTAAAGAATACACCAGCTTTCAGCAAGGTGAATATGCTTTTTATGGAAAAAATATATTTCTATTAAGAGAAGTCGTTTTATACAATAGAGGTAAATATTGATTATTTGTTTTTATTAAAATTATCTTAACATTTTTAAACCGGCTCAACTCCCTTCCATTTGAATTTTCTTCCTCATTTATTTTTGAATCACATTTAATACTAATAGACCAGGACCGATAATTTTTGAAACAAAAAAAATAATAGTAGTATGAAACCCATTGGAAAAGGAAGAAAATATAACAAAAATGAATGGAAAAATAATTTACAGGCGATCTGAGGTGGGGAAGTGAAAGGGGGTGAGTTTTTAAGGGTAAAAACAATTTATCTCGATTTTCGGTAAAACTACAGGTCCTATGGAAAAAAGTTAAATAGCAAAGATCTACCACTATTTTATTTACACTTTTTTCACATAACCTCAAAATGTCTGTGAAAAATTCAAATAACCAAGTTTTTGGTTTTTTATTTTTCTTTTACAAAAAAAAATTTTTTTCATAAAATTTGGTGAGACCTTACCTTTTTATGTCCCAAACACACTGTAATTTTTTTGATTTAAAGTATTTATTTTTTCACCTTATTTTGATTTAATATCGAAAAAACACCCTAATTTTCAATCGAAAATTCTCCCGTCAAAATATCTGCTTTTTAAAAAAGTTGGTGAGCTTTTTGTTCGTTGAAATATCTACTTTCTGATGGTGTAAAAAAATATATACATTACTATGGTAAATATTCTCAGAAAATGCAAAAAAACGAAAAAAACTCGAATTAGAATTTTTTTTAAATAATATGTACAATTCTGAGCTGTTTATTAAAATTTACACTTTAATTACTCAACGTAAGATTTAATGTTACATTGATAAACAAAAAAATTACAAATCGAAATTTACATTCTATAATTAAATTATATGCTGGAACAACGTTGTAAGCGCCAAATACTGTTTTTTTGAAAAATCAAAATAAACGTTTTATTACTAATTGCTTAGACATTTAAAGTGTTTGTAAACCTAATATGATTGACTTTGGGTTGCATAATTGTTACTTTAGGTATTATTTCCTTAAATGTATAAAGGACGGGGTTTTATGAACTTAGTTGCTATATTTTAATAAAACAACGTTGTATATCCACACGTCAGTTACAACCACTGATCTGTATTATTTTTCTGGAAAAAACGTTCCGAAAAATTGGCCGATTTGGACAAATAATATGGCGAAGCGGATGCTGTTTAACATAACCTCTATTTCCATTTGTCTTCACATTTGCCATTTAATTGTGTCAACAAGTTTAGAAGAGATGTGTTTTTATTGTAGAAAACAAAGTGAAAAAAGTATCCGTACTCTTCATAGGTAAATAAAACTATTATATTTATAATAATTTGTTAATAGATCTAACTATTTTGTCGAAACAAACTGAAACAATTACTATTTTCAATTAAATGAAAAAAAACTGAAGTGAATTATAACGATTATTACTAAATTAAACAATGTTCTTGTTATTTAAGGTTTCCTACAGAATTGGTGCTTTTGGGGAATTGGCCGAAGATTAGGGATATGACCAATTTGAAAATTGTAAGTGCAGGAATGCGATTATGTTCAGATCATTTTGAGCTATCCTGCATTGATAAAACACAAGCAAAGACTCTGTTGGTAATGCATTTAAAAATATTACTTTTTATCTTTTTTACATTAATATAAATATTGCAAGAAATATAAATTTTTTTTTTCACCTTTTCCTATGTTTTCCTCTATTTTATTTAAAATATACACTAGTGGAAAAAATTAAGGGATCAAAAAAATCTCGATATTATGCGATTTTTCGAGTGGCTGTATCTTTGGTAAAAATGGTCGTACGTGAATAAAAAATCTGTTGTGTCCAACACATGACTTTCCTATCTAGTTATTATAGGCTTTTTCCGGTTATTTTGTACAACCTATTGCAGCATCTCTATAAATGTTTAGAGGATAAACTAAATATATACATTGTCCACATACATCTACCTCGAAACATTTTTCTATAGATATTCATTGAAAACCAAAATACTGAAAAATTAAAATTTTGCTCTTTTCCTCCAATTTTTCCATTAGGGTCCATTTTAGAAAAATAATGTATAAACAAAAATTATAGAGATCGATATCGCAAACAACTTTTAGCTCAACAATTTTCATAAAAATCAGAATTTTGCACATTTTGTCAAATTTCTCGAATACGGACCATTTCAGGAAATTTTGACAAAAAGCAAAAATTATAGATAATAATATAAGAAGTAACTTTTATTTGAACAATTTTCTTCTCCAAACATAAATAACAGATATATTCCATAAAATATAAAAATGGCCTTCCATAAAGTACCCCCCAGATGTTCCGACTTTGTCCAAAATCTAATCATTTCACGTCAGGCCGAAATAAACATTAAGTTTAAAATTTAATATTTTTTTCTTTAACCGTTTTTGAGTTTTCTTCAAAATTCGAAATTTACACATTTTCTCAAATATCTCGAATACGGTCCATTTTAGAGAAATTATGTATAGAATAAAAATTATAGAGAATTATATTACAAACAACTTTTATTTGAACAATTTTTATAAAAAAAATATTTTTTTTACATTTTGTCAAATTTCTCGTATACGGACCATTTTAGGAAAATTTTGTATGGAACTAAAATTATAGATAATTATATAAGAAGTAACTTTTATTTAAAGAATTTTCTTTTCAAAACGTAAATAACAGATATATTCCATAAAATATAAAAATGACCACCTATAAAGTACCCCCCCAGATGTTCCGACTCTGCCCAAAATCTAATCAGTTCATTAGACACTGGAATTAATCTTAAGTTTAAAATTTGGTGTTTTTCTGTGTATCGGTTCATGAGTTATGCGACATACAGACACACACACAGACACACACACACAGACATCATCGCGAAAATAGTCAAAACGGATTCAGGGGACCTCAAAACGTAAAAATCCGTCGAAAACTCGAGGTCGAAAAAAATCATGATTCCTATACTTTCCTTATATCTGTATACAGATAGGAAAGTAAAAAACGCAGTTTGAAGCTTGAAGTGTCTAGTTTATGTATCTTGCAATAAAAAAATTAGCACAAAATCCTGATGAATATAATGGATAGAAAAACGCTATCCTTCAATTTCTTCAAAAATTCACTCGCATGAGACAATGAAACGGATTGATGGATCAGGTTGAAATTTTGTAGGGCTTTCGGGGGAACAATGGCCTGTAAGATGCTCAACATTATTCACTTTTTCAATACTTTCAATGTGGCACGTGATTTTTTAAAAAATCTCAAAAGGCCTGTTTTCCGAAATTCTTCAAAGTCATGCTAGGGATGAAAAAAAAAATTCCTCGTTAAAGAACATGCCAGAACCTTGTAGACAATAAATCAAAGTTTTCGAAACCCCCCTTCCATTTTCTAAGCTGCCATTGGTTCCTGAGATATTGACGAGAGAAGAGGAAATGACGCATTTTCGTTAATTTTCTGATAACTCAGCAAGGAAGGGTCATCTCGAGGCCACCAAAAAAGTCATTGAATCTAACTGAACCACCTATCCAATGCATATAGTGGTTATGTCGAGAACATTTTTTTCAAGTCCGTACACTAAGCAAAATTAAAAAACAAAAAATTTTCAAAAATTTTCTATCCCTGATATTTATCAGGATTTTGTGCTAATTGTTAGTTGGAAAAATTTTTATCCCAAGATCCATTCACGTACGACCATTTTTACCAAAGATACAGCCACTCGAAAAATCGCTAAAAATCGATATTTTTTTTGATCCCTTAATTTTTTCCACTAGTATATATAAATAAATATTTGCATAGTTGTAAAAATTATGTAAAGCCTTTAAATTTCTTCTTTATTTAATTGAAAATTACATTCGAATAGTCTACACAAAATTTAAGTCATAACAGTATTTTCCTAGAATAATTTTTGAATACATATATTTATGAGTTGTACAAATTTTAATGTGGTTTGTATAGTGTAAAAATGGTTAGAGAAACAACAAAAATACCATGTTATTAACCTGGAAGAGTTAGAAATGTTAATTAAAATTTTTAACAGTGCTAATAATCGGTAAATTTTGTCAAATTTCCTAGACAGGTGTAGGTAATTTAAAATATATTTCAACATCTAACATTAACTTTGCAATTATAAACTACCTACCTACATTATCTTGCAAAATTCTGAATATAAATCATGTTCCTGAAAACACCACTAGATCAGTTCCAATTCAAATCGCTTTAGTTGCATGTATCCATATTGTTCTCTCTGTTAAACATTTTCACAGGTATGGTTTAGATCTTCTACATCTTTTAACTATGTTAATATCCCTATTCTTCCTGGTTCTATTGTAACAATGGCAAACTCACCGATTCTCATTTCATACTTGTTCCCTAAAGTGACTCGACCATCTATGTAGTTCTAGCTCGAGGCTGTTATTTCTATTACCAATATCTCATTTTAGTTGTAGTCCTTATAAGTTATAAAAAATCCCTAGGGCGGTTTTAAGAAATTTCCTTTCCACTATAGGTACTTTAGAACTGATTCTTTATCTGCTATTTATGTAGGTAGAATCGTATAGCATTATATATATATTTTTTTTTTCATAAAAAATCAAATTATGGGTGAATTGTCCCGAAGGACATCGCCCGCAAAAAGAATAGAAGAAGAATAAGAAAAACTGATCAAAGTATAGGCTTGGTATGTCAAATTTTCCCACCATAATTTGCCCAAATTGGCCAGCAGTCTTGCACTCCCAGTCTCCTTGGTGGAACGGATTTTTAGTATCTCAAATATAGCCTATATCCTATCCAGTAAAATAATACAGATCAGTGGTTACAACGTTGTTTTATGTTTAAAAATAAAGCACAAGTGACAGTAAAAAACGTGTTTATTAACTTAAATTTAAAACATCATTGAGTTGAGTAGGTAAATAAAAGTTGTAATTATTATACTCCTAAGATTTTCATAAAAATGTACATATTTTAATTGAATACATTCACACATATCTAATAATACAGGCACATACAACGTTGTTACACCGGAGTAAGTGAAGTAATTTTATTACTACTCTAAAATACGAATGGAAGCCCCGTTAGTCCGATGAGTATAAACTTTTCAAATAACAAAAATTCCGACAAAGCTAAATTTTCGTAGAGACCTTGGGTACACCAGTAGAAATAAAGCACCAAAAGCCCCCATTGATCCCAAGTGCTAAAAAAAGTTATTTAAGGTCAACGTCAAAATTTTCGGTTTAGATTTTTCTCGAAAACGGTAAGTTTTATCAAAATATAGCCCAGACAAAAATTGCAGATCACAAAATTATCTACAAAAATTATACTTTTTTTCCTAAGATATCGGCATTCTAAGAGTTGAAGAAGTTACATTCTACATGATTATATTAGGGGTTTCACCTTGGAATGAGAGATAATAAGCTGGAAAATCGTATACACCTTCATTTGGGCATTCTAAAAGTTGTCTCAAAAGTCTCATAAAATCTCGTTATTCAAGGTCAAAGGTCACAAAAATCAGTTTTCCGCGATTATCTAGGTTTCTATAACTTCAATGATATTAACAGTTAATATGTTATAAAAATTTTCCGACAAATTTTGTTTTAAAGATTTTTTTTATGCGATCAATCTTTTCTGAGATAGAGGTGGAAATAAAATAAAAACTAATTTTTCGAATACATAGGCTCGATAATTCCAAAGGACCTTTTAATTACCTTAATAATAATGTAATTAGATTAGATATTTACTAATAATCGATAAGTTAATAAGAATATAATGTTTGATTAAAAATTAATTAAATTATATCAATTAATCTAATAATTGAATAGTAATTATTTGAAAATAACTGATTAATGGAAATAATCGATCTCTCGATTGGTCTAAAACAACCGTGTGAACGAAAATAATCGTTTATACCTCGAATATAATTGATCTATTGTATAATCGAATATTTTATATGAACGATTATTTTTTTGGTAATTGTCTAGCACTATAAAACACCATCATTTAATAATTGTTTACCTTCTTGGACATTTCTGATGGCTGGAGTCGCTTCTAAATAGTTAGATATGAGAATTATTAATAACGGTCCCGAATTCGTTGGTGGAAGTTGCCTGACCAGGGTATAATATTATGTACCTCTACAGTTTGGAGCGAAGGATGAAATACCTGATTTAACCTTAGATTTACCAATTCTGTATATTACCTTACTTACCAAAAAGATAAGTGAAATTAATCAATAAATTGTTTTAAATTTAATTTTTTTTGCAAACTTATGTGAATTAGAATTTGATAACTACCTTATCTCAAGCATGGTTTAAGTATAATTTGTTAGTGGTTAGTGATTTTTTTATATGTTATCACTAATCTAAGCTTTAAATATAGTGATGCCCAACTTCTTTTTCAAAGTTATTCGAGTTATTTAAAAACCTAACCCACGCCCTATAAATTGAGCTCAAACACATATAACAAAGTAGATAAAATAACCAGATATTCACGTTACAAACCATAGCAGTTAATATCGATGACACAGAATAAAAAAATTAAAAGCAATTTCCAAACAATATAAATAATCACAATACACCATATGAAACACCACTTTAGCAACGATTACAGTTACGAAGATTACCTTCTTCGGGCGAAATCAGCTGATCGACAGCGCGCGGGAAATCTTAATTTGAATCACATATAGTTTTCACTTTAGGATGAACCAGATTAAATTTTTTGGAAGTCTAATATGCATCCGTATCTTTCTTATATTTATCAGTAGAGAATAAAATACGATGATTTAAAAATTTTAACCTACTATTTTTTATAAAAACATACTCTGGAAACTTTGTACATATTTGCATTCATAAATATGTGTAATAAAGATTTTAAATACTTATTTCACGTATATATTATTACTGAATTTTCTATTTTAATTATAAAAAAACAATTATTGTAAGACTTAAATTAATACGTTTTTCATTTAAACAGGCTTATAAATTTTATATTAATAAAACACTTAATGGTAAACAATACCTATGAAAGGCATGTGGGTGGCTCAGTGGTAGTCTCTGCCTGCGGATCCAAGGGTCCCAGGTTCGAATCCCACCGTTGGCCGGGTTTTTTTCATTTAATTGAATTATTTAAAATTAATTCTGATGCCTTGGTAGGATTCTCCACTCGACCATTCACTGCTGGGTTCTAATTAACAGTGCTGTTCCTAAAGTAGCGCTGGGAAACATTACCAAAGCTTACACATAACACGAAGCTAATAACCGTAGAGTAGTTGATGCCGATGACAACAAATAAAAAAAATACCTATAGAGGCAATTAATTTTTTATCCGAAACTGCTTGTGTCCAAAAGATACGCCGATCGATTCCAATTTTATGTATCGAAAATACTTATAAATCACTTATTCTCAGATTGCTTTATTAATGGTGTGAGATCAGGGAGATGTGGGAGAAATGGTGTCTCTATCCCCAAAATTAGAGAACACATTATAAACTTTTGACAAGTAACAAAGACAGCTAAATGATTTTTTTTATGTTGAACACTAAATCGGTTTAAACAAAATTTTAATTACTAGATCCAGATTTTTATAAATTTTTTTTTAGATACAATTGAAGCTGGCACATACCGATTTCCATTTGAATTCCGATTACCTCCAGATCTACCAAATTCTCTTCAAATGAAACATGGATGCATAAAATATACTCTTAAAGCATATGTAGATATACCACTTAGTTTTGACTACATAGAAAAAATTGGAGTATTGTTTTCCCATCCGGTTGATTTAAATGTTCAACATGGGATATTATTGGTTAGTACTTTGAATTAAATAATCAGTAGGTACCTGAAATGAGTGTAAGATGATCAAATAATTAGATGTAGGTACAAAGTGCTCAGCGCCATTTAAATTTTTCAATATTAAACCGTAATATTAGTTATTTGTGGAGTTTTTAAATAGTGTCCTCTTGTTAGTGTAAAGGTAATAATAATATGGAAGATTAAACAATAAAAGCACATCGTTCTCAAATTAATAATTTATTTTAGTTTGAGGAAGAAAAACTTATTTGCCATAGTATTTTTTTGTCAGATATAATCTAATGAATACAACTCTTTGAATAGACATTATAGATAATCGCATGATTTAATTATGCCTTATATTATCACTAGTTGTGAAAGATACTTATAGACAGTGGCGTAACTAGCCATCTGACCTGGCGATGCCTAGGGCTGATCTGTTATTGGAATTCGAATCTTTAAAAAAATTTAGAAAATGGTGACTATTTGGCAACGAGCGACAAGTGACGCGAGACCGAGACAGAAATAAGGCGGCAAACATTGCCTTACTAAATCTGATGTCGTCGGTCGCTTCTACCGAAATGTGTTCGAACGTGAAGAGACCGTTTAGTAGACATGGGTAACGCAGTAAAATTCTTTGCGTTGATACACTAACTCCGGCGCACTCTATTGCGCCAACTCATTGCGTTAACGCAATTGCGTTATTGCGTCACACCACTGCCTGCGCCGAATGCAGTCGACGCACCTCGGTGTATCGCATGATACCGGTGTTATTCAGCGCGGGCTGTCTTGTCAGTACGTGTTCAAGGCAATAACGCAATTGGGAATTTAACTAATTTTTTTTATTATATGTTTAAAAATAAACGAAAATATAACAGTGTAAAGCAACCATTTTTTTATTTCATTGTGTTCGGATTTTACAGAGAATACAAAAATTTCAATTTATATAAAAAGGATATAACTTTTGTATACTAGTAGCCAATCAAAATGGGAAGAACTAAAAACTGACAGTGTACACAAGGTTGAAATCCATAAAATTCGACCTACAATCCTACAAATTATGTGACATGTTGTAAAGAACATAATTACTTGATACATTTTGGGTAATATGCATTACGAGTTGCATCAATTACGTAAATTAAAATTCTCAATTCGTCACGGAAAACGGAATCAATGCCTGGCGCATGGCCCATCAACAACTCGCGATCAGGGTTGCCAATCGTACGGTAATTACCGTACTTGTACGGTAATTTCAATTAATGTACGATATATGGTCCAAAGTCATTACCGTACATAAAAGTACGGTATTTACATAAAAAGTACGGTATTTACATAAAAAGTACGGTATACGTACGGTATTTTCAACAGAATTAGCAAAGACTGAGTTGTGCAAGAAGGACCGACTCCATTAAATTACCTAATAAAGATAAGAATGACATTGTCCAATGTAAAAATGCAGCAGATGTTCTTAAAAACTTCAAAAGGACCTAGTCTGTACAAAAATACAAAAATATAAGCTAATATAAGGCCTTTTTTTAGAAGCTAGGTAAAAGGACCAGACGATGATTAAAATAATATGATGAGGCCCTTTTTTTTTTTTTTTTTTTTTTTTGTTAGAAACACGACACGAAGAGTTACACAATATAGTTTTTTTTACAAAATAAAAGTGTACGGTACTGGCAGGCCATGTACGGTAATTTGAATTGCGCGGTACGGTAAATGGAATTTGAAAAGTTGGCAACCCTGCTCGCGATCCTTTCGACTCAGTATCGAAAATTGCGTTGCGCTGATACAGTAACAGATGGTGTATCAACGCTCGTAACGCATACAGCTGCGTTAACGCAATAACGCAACGCAGCGCTGCGTTACCCATGTCTACCGTTTAGTGTCTCTCTTGCTGTCGCGGCGCGTTTTGAAGTCGGTCTCTGCCTCGGTTTGCAAAATGTTAGCTGAAAGGTACCATTTCGATAGGCGCGTAAGGAGACAGGAGACCACCGAGACGACCCCAAGGACGACAGATGCATAAATGTTTACGCTCCGTATATTTGGGAAGCTTAGAGACAGGTGGCGCGACACCCCCAGATAATCATTCGAAGGAACGATCAGCGTTGACCTACTGTTTTTACGTAGACCCACTCTGTTTTTGTCTCTAGCAAATTTTGTTTACTAATTTATTAAGTTTGCCTCATTCTTCAGCAAATGATTGAAGAATATTTTCTCTAGTAAATTTTCTGCAGTAAAAGCAGCGTAATAAGCATCCACTACTGTAGATTGGCTCGATAAAAAAAAAACATCAAGATAATCATTATGTTTTATTTAAAATGAAACAAAGAATTAATAGGGCATCATAAAAAGAACATGCATATGCCAAACACTACGATTTTGAATTATCTGATTTAGACTGATCTAAAAGAAGTAGGTACCAGTTTTAATTTTCTTTATAGAAAATTATTTTTTAAAAAATTAAGAACTACTTTTAATATGTCTTTATTGATCAAAGTCAAGCTAAAGAATAATGTATATATTTACATTTAATCCACACCTATGTTTATCTCTAGGAAAATTTATAAAAGTATGATAAGATAAAAGTTATTTACAGGAAGTATTTATTGTCTATATAGCAGTTTTAGCAACACGTAACTCCTCCCTCCTTAAGTTTCGAAAAGAATGGAATGACTTTTCGAATGGGCTTCCATCGGAATTTCTTCTGTTTTTTCAATTTTCTTTTTTCTGCATTTCGGAATTTTGTTCTTGAATTTTAATATAGCTACGACGATTAGGCTGGTAATTAAAAGTCCCAAAATTGTTCCAAATATAGGTGTATCCATTTGAGTATTTGAGCTTTCTTGAATCGGTTTTAGTTTTCTGGAGATTTCGTTGATTTCATACAGACTATCAAAATCAATTTTGGTAATATTAGATCTTTGATAATGTCCGGATGTGCGTATGTGATCCGTTTGAAATTTTAGCAAAATGAATGGTTTTCCTTGAGTAAGTTGAATGTCGTTAATGTACTTCTGTTCGTTGGCCCATATTTCGCAGGTTTTCGGGATTTTGATTAAAATCGGGTTCACTACTTCTAGATATCGATTACTTTTACATTTTGATAGAATTTGTTGCGCGTTGGCTGGTATTATCAAGACTTCGTCTGTGGTAACTTGTTGAACGATTATTTCTTGAACATTAACTTCTAAGATATGGCAATTTTGAGGGATATGACCTTCCAGTAAATTGAGGGTGCAGTTGTCCCTGGGAATAAAATTTTGTTGACAGTAGTAACAATTTTCTAGTGCTGGGCATTCTTCTTTTTCGAATTGAGTTTCCTTTTGTTCTCGTGCCAAATAGGGGAAAGTGGGAGTATATATTTTGTGATTTTGAATTATTGGATACAAATGATAAAATTCAAAAGTTTCGGGTTTAAAGATAGGAATATGAACTGCAAAAATTAATTTTGAATCGGATATTGATACTTGAGTTCCTAGAAATTGGTAATAAGTTAAAATATTTTTGAATTTAGGAATTTGATTTTCATCGTATATTCCATGTAAGTGATTTATCATATCTATTATTTCTGAACTAGAAACTATGGAGCTATGCAAGGAGTTAAGTTTAGAGAATACAATAGCGTTTTCTAAATTATCGATAAATGTTATAGTTGCTTCACAATCTAGATTAAGCTCGGATAGAACACCTTGAAAGCTTAAATAACTTTCGAGAGTTTCTATTTTATTGTAAACTGATGCTGAAAATTTTTCCAAATCATTATTAAACTTTTCTTGATTTTTACTCAAAATAGTAATTGATTTATTGTAATGATCTATAAGTTTTTTATAGAGTGAAATTTGTAAGTTAGTTTCGTCAATTAGGTTTTTCTGATTCTTTTGTAATAAACTGATAGCTTGGTTATATTTGTTTTCATCGTCCGAATCTAGATTTCCAAAGAGCCATTTATTCAATTTTCCAATGCCATTAATTAGGCCTCTTTTATTACGGATATGTGGATTTAAATTATTAAATTTTTTCTGAATAATATTAATTAAATATTCCGTTCTTGTTAGCATGCTTTGAGATAACCCATGATATGATACGGGGTTTGTAACATTTACTTGCGTTATACTACCTAATACTATTCTAAAATGTTGAACTAAACTATCTATTTGTTTAACAAGGGTACTTAAATCTACGTAGTGTAAAAAGGTATGTTTACTATAAACTAATCTAGCATTTCCTAATTGGATAGGAAGAAGCAGGTTTTCTAATTTAGTAATTTGTATATCTTTTCCATTACAGGTCATTTGATGTACCTGAAGGACCAGGTAGATCATCAAGATCTTCGTGTTCATCGGTATCCTGTAACAATTATTTTTTATTACTTTTCGGTTTTCGAGCAATACTTTTGTGATAAGTTCCTTTATTGGTTTTAATTAAGACATTTTTATTTTTGATTAATTTAGTAGCTTTAAATTTAGGGAGTTTTTTATCTCTTGATTTAGTTTTAACGTAAACTATTTTTTGTTTTGAATAGTCCGGCGGATCGGACCTTTTTGTGTTCAATTTATTTATTATTTTTTCTTTAGTTTTTTCGTTACGTTCTCTAATTTTTTCGTACAATTGTTTACTAGCTTCTTTGTGATTTTGAACATAGTGGGAAATTACTAAGTGGTACCTAGATGACCACAAATGCATCAGGGTTATTTGTGTGACCTTTAATGATTTAGAAGGTGTAAATTTGGTAACAGGACTGAATCAAATTTTTGTAACTTAAGACTGCATGTTTAATTATTAATATTATTATTATTATTTATTACTTTTTATTTTATCAAAATAAGAAGCGTAATTTAAATAAAAATATGTTTTTTTTTTGTTAGAGTAGTACTTAATTAATTTTAAATTTTGTTCCTTTTTTCTTAAAGATTGGAAAACATTTAAATTTTATTTTCTTCCTGTTACATTTATATTTTCCTGGTTTTTTCATTTTGGTTTTAATTTTATTATTTAGCAATGAAAGTTCTTTCTTTTCTTTTTTCTTGTATTTATGTATTGTATTTGTTCTACTTTTAATATTTTTATTTGATAATGTAAATTCTTTTTTATTATACGGATTTATTTTATAAAACTTTTTATTGGTCGGCATAACATTTAATTTGTATAGTTGATCGATATCAAATATTTGATCGTCATTTTTAATATCTATTTTTTGATCTAATTTAGGAAAATAATCTACTAACTCTTCAAGAACTATTTTGTCGATATCATTTATATTTACGTCTAAAGATTCGGTTTCTGAAGTAATAATTTCATCTAATTCATTTTGAGATATTGCATTGTTTGCTAAATTATTTTTATATAAATTACTGTTGATTTTTTGTAGATTATTATCAATATTTTCACTTTCAAAAAGTTTAGACATGTTTGTTTCAAAACAAATATCTTCCATAGATTTAGTTTCAAAATTGTTTAATTCCGATATATTTTTATTAAGTTTAGAAGGAATAGTCCCTAAATTATTTTTAATATTTTGCGCTTTAACTAAAATTTTACCGTTGTAAACGCTGACAGGTAATTTTTTAATAGCTGTTTCTCTGGAATTCGCAGAGAATGAAAATTTAACATCGTCAACTCGTCTATATTTAAAGGGTATTTCTATATTATATCCGACTAACTTTTGATTAGTGATGTCGATATTCAAGTTCATATTTTTTAAATCTGTTATTCCTAATATTCCGTCAAAATAATGATGAAAATCGTACAAAATAAAATTAATATAATAATTATTGCGATTAAATTCTGGGAATGCGGGAACCGATGCTTGATATCTTAAATTCTTACTACCGCAACTTGTTGTTATTACAACATTTGAGTGATAAATAGTATCTGGGTAAAATGTTTCGATAACAGAGGGTTTAATTATTGATACGGAACTACCTGTATCTATCAGTAATTTTAATCTAGGGTGAGAAATTTCTATATACGGTAAAGGGTTTTTCGAGAAATTATTTATTTCTATTATCGTTTCACTTTTGACTGGCTGGCGGCCCGAAAATTTTGATTTAAGCTGTCTTCTTCGTTTTTATGTTCATTAAAAATTTGTTCATTATCAAATTCATGATTTTGACTTTGGTATTGATCTAAATTATCGCAATCATTATGGTACAAATCTGTATCATATTCAAATTTAGGGTTAGAATCACTATATTGATTTGAATGTAACTCTTCAAAAACAAAATTTGGTTTTGAATTTTGATTAGAGTTTTGGAAAAATTTATTATTATAATTAAATGGTCTTCTTGTTTGTATACTAGGATTTCGCGATGTTGTTGACATCGGCACTGGTTTTGGTAACTGACTTTCAGAAATCTGATTTGGTCGAAAGACATTTTTTTGTGGGCCAAATACCTGGCGGTTTGTAAAGTATTTTTTATTTTGTGGGATAGGTTCTACATTAATTGGCTGACTAGGGAAATTTTGCCTGTTTGTTGCATAATTTTGAAAACGTGTATTTAATTGTTGATTATGTGCGTACAAAATTTTGGAATCTATTTTGATTAAAATTGTGATTTTGATTAAAATTTTGATTTTGATTAAAATTTGTATTATTTTTTGAAAAAGTTTGTCTGTTATTATTAGAATAAAATCCATTTTGTTGAAGATTTCTGTCATTTATGTTTCTGTATAAATCTTGGAAATTATTAAATTCTTTTACGTACGCCATAGCATCCTCTAAAGAATCTGGTTTTTTAAGGTGCATATTATTTTTTAGAATTCCACTACAACCAGCTATAAAAGTATTTAAGGCTGTCTTATTATAATGGTTAATTTGACAAATTTTATCATTTTGATCAATGTAAAGATCATTGCTTATTCTCTGTACTACGCTACTTTTAATTAATTGTAATCTACTACCAAAATCAATAAGGTGTTCACCTTTAAGAGGTTTAGTCCTTGTTAGTTCTTGGACGAGACAATCAAGATCACGTCGATCTGCAAAAGCTTGTAATAAAGCATCTTTTAATTTTGGCCAAGTGTCGATTTCTACTCTATTGCCTACCATAAATTCGGCACGACCTTCTAATTTTTCTTGTACACATTCAAATGCATGTATGTTTAATTCTACATCATTATAAATCTTATAAGAATCAATAAACTTCTCACATCTAGTAATAAACTTATTTAAATAATCACTTTCACCATTAAAAGGTTTGATATTATTTAGTTTAGATTTGAAAAGGTCCCAATTAATTTGGGCCCGTTGAGGGGTAGAATTACTTGGCGTCATATTTCTTATATCTGAATTACTTTCACTAATTGAGATATTACTAAAAGCTCCGACTAAAGTATCAAAATCGTTCATCAAAAATTAAAACATATGCGTGTATATAAAAAATTAATATTCAACTTAAATTATCTTTCCGAAACCTATGAATGGTGGGAAAGGCGAAAAAAGGAAAATTTGGCACTTACGTTTGCAGAAGAAACTGGCTTCCAAAATCCTCTTCTCCGATTCTTCGCTTACTTTGGGATGTCCACTGAAGGGCTGATAGTTGGTTTTCCACAGATGGGAACCGTTGGTTAGAATTCGCGCTTAAAACGTTAACACGTTAAAACCGTGAAAGTCTGCACGATAGTGACTAAAAGTCCAAGTCTATCACTCGAAGAAAACGATTTTCTCGAATTTACACAGTGTTCACAGCTCGCACGAATCCTACTGACTGCGCCAGTTTTAATTTTCTTTATAGAAAATTATTTTTTAAAAAATTAAGAACTACTTTTAATATGTCTTTATTGATCAAAGTCAAGCTAAAGAATAATGTATATATTTACATTTAATCCACACCTATGTTTATCTCTAGGAAAATTTATAAAAGTATGATAAGATAAAAGTTATTTACAGGAAGTATTTATTGTCTATATAGCAGTTTTAGCAACACGTAACTTACCTATTATTTTTCATTAGTTTTTTTTGTTTCCGTACGTTAAGTATATGTATATTAAAAATGTTATTATTTGTTTTTATTCTTTGTTTACTTTCTAATTTGGGTAGAAAAAACTTTATTTTTCGTTTCTTATATACTTGTTTTTTATTTACTACACTACAAATTATAATTATTTCCCCCTGTATTAAAATCTACTGTTCAGAACTACGGTTTTTTGTACCCATACTGTTCCAGAATTTGGCAACACTGCCATGATCGAAAGAAATTTCCAACCTAATCACCTCCAAATACAAGCGATGCCTGAGGACAGTGACCTTGAGTGCGACACGCAGAAAACGTGTAGTCAAAAAGTGTCGTCTTGACGACACTTCTCGTGTCGGGTCGTGCGAAATGTGTTTCATATAATTGTATGTATTTTAGACGTGAAGAGACACTTCTCGGTCGCGTCTGTTGTCGTCTGTCGCGTCGGCGGTCGTCTGTCGCGCCTACCGAAATAGTACCTTAAAAGGCACGAATACCTAGTTTTTTGATCAAATCGTACTAATATTTTTAAAAATAATTACAATAAATATATAAGAACTAAACAAATAAAAACTGTGAATAATATACACGGTGTAACAAAAAAGTTTCTGGGGTCGAAAAAAATCAATTTCATTAGAAATCTTCTAGAAGTCTTCTACCGTATTGATTTGTGTCAGTATTCCTGCAACCCCTTACGATTACAAGAAGTAACTTTTGAACAATGACTAGATTTTCTGTTGAGGCAGACTGAGTTTGAAGTCTAACTTGTTTACATAAAAAATGGATAGTAAAAAAGTTACAGGGTGTTATAGTAGAAATTTTAGAAGTGATTTTATGCTCGTATTCTAAAACAACTTTACATATTTTAATGAAAATTTACAAGGGATGTAAGTATACAGTAACCAATAAAATGAAGTTAGTGTCGTTTAAAATTGTTTTATTTTTGTAGGTTTTAAGAATGGTTTGGCACCCATTTAGCCCTTTTTTAGACATTCAAATTCAGTTTCAAACAGGACGTCACTGAAATCTTACATTTGTATTGAAATTTGTCCCTGAAAGCCTTAATTATTGAGTTATAGACCACAGAAAGAACGTCGTAGTGAAAAATACAGTGAAATTCCCTTGATCTTAAACTACTTCTTTTAATATTTTATAACTTCATGGATGAGGATGATCTATAATATTAGTGGTTTGAGGTTAATAGAAGAATTTCAATAGTATTTTTTACAATAACCTTCCTTCTGGGCCCTATAAGTTAGTAATTAAGCCTTTTACAAACGATTATTAAGAGACAAAAAAATTCAAAACAGATGTAGGTTTTCAGTGGCGTCCTGTTTTTAACTGAATTTTATTCTACAAAGAATATTGAAGTCAAGTGTTGCGAAACCATTCTAAAAATCTATAGAAATAGAACAATTTTAAATGCCAGTAAGTCCATTTTATTGGTCACTGTTTACTAACATCCCATGTACATTTTCATAAAAATATGTTAAGTATTTAAGAATTTGAGCACAAAATCACTTCTAAAATTTAATATCCATTTTTTATGAAAGCTTAAATTCAGAAACTGTGGTCAAATTTACTGTATATATTTTTGTTACACACTGTATAAAATAAAAAACTTGGTATATTAGACAAACGACAAAAAAGTACCGGCTGCAAGAAAAATTCCTGACCGCGATCGGATATCTTTCAACTTTCATATAAAATCAGAGTCGGCCTTTTCCTGGGGGGCTAGCGACGTCGGAGGGGGGGGGGGGGCTAGCGACGTCGGAGGGGGGGGGGGCTTGCCTCCCCTAGGTCCCCTCTAGTTACGCGCCTGCTTATAGACCAGTAAGCAGGAGAAAAATTTAACAATAATTCTAGCATTTTTTAAACTTCATGGTAAGATGAATTAACTAACCAACCGATTTTATGTAACTCGATACAGGGTCAGCAAGATTGGTAAAATGGCAAAAAAGCTAAATACATGAATTGGGGGATGATCAAAAATGTAACATAGCTGCAAATTTGATATCATTTTCAATTCAATATTTAAGATCTGGAGCTAAATTTGCAACCACTTATGACTTCTTCAAGTAATTAACATTATTTGACCTCATGTAGCAAACAAAATATTTACTTGCATGCAAAGTATACTCGCTAATATTGATTTAAATTAATGTTAAAATTTGCAACCTCTCCGATGATGCATTTTGAATTTTTTGTCATTTTCAAGGATTTTTTAAATTAAGTGTAAAGGTTAAAGAAAAGGTCCTTTATTTCTCACAAGTCAATTTATTGGCGACCGGTTTCGAAGTTGTCACTTCATCATCAGGCACACCTAAATGGAATGTCAAGGAGTCAGTTGTAATAAAAACAATTATAAAAGCATGAACAACCTTAAACATATACAAAATAACAGAAAAAACACAAAAGAAAGTTAAACAATAACCTTGACTCACCTTGACTAATTCCATAAAGGAAGCGCTACAAAAAGTTTAACAGAACGAGTTAAAAAAGTCATGTGTAATAAGTATTTTTTACTGCATTGATTCGTTAAAAAATCTAGATAGATGTCTTGACAGTCTGATAATTTTTACTTTTTTACTTTTTTTACTTTTTACTTTCAGTAATTAACATTATTTCCTTAAAAATTTTTAAACTGTTTGTGCTTGTAAAACTATTTTGTGTTGTTTAGTTAATAATTGTCTTAAATGTGTTTTAATTAATTATTTTATTCAAAAAGACATCTGGTGGTTTAACCTAACCTACATTAAATTTTTTTTTAAAAAATACTTATTACACATGACTTTTTTAACTCGTTCTGTTAAACTTTTTGTAGCGCTTCCTTTATGGAATTAGTCAAGGTGAGTCAAGGTTATTGTTTAACTTTCTTTTGTGTTTTTTCTATTATTTTGTATATGTTAAAGTCCGTTCATGCTTTTATAATTGTTTTTATTACAACTGACTCCTTGACATTCCATTTAGGTGTGCCTGATGATGAAGTGACAACTTCGAAACCGGTCGCCAATAAATTGACTTGTGAGAAATAAAGGACCTTTTCTTTAACCTTTACACTTAATCCCTACTACTCACATATGGCTACCCTCACTCCAAGATTTTTTAAATTATCTAAAAATGGTTCAGAAAAATTGTAACATGCAAATATTGATCGAAAATTACCGTATTCGTAAGTTAAACAAGCTATTCATTTTGCAATAGTCCGCTAAATCTGCAAACGGACGAAATTAGCAATAATAAATTTGGAGCTGTTACATTAAATACAGCAATCCAATAATTACATTTTTGGCCATTTTAACAATGTTGCCAACCATGCATCGAGTTGCAAAATTGACTAGTTTCGATTCATTCGGTACACCATGCCTAAAAAATGTTAGAAATAATGTAAAATGTTTCGGTTTGTACGTCTCTATTTACTGACCTATTACTTGAACAAACATTTTTGTCTTAACCTATGCATACATTTTTAGGGAAATATTACTTACGAATGGGAGGAAAAAATGAATTGGATATCATGCTTCGCATGCTGCGATAATGGACTTTCGACAATGAGATGCACTTTACAGGAAAAAAACGCTTACGTTTCAGGCGAAGTGTTAAACATGTTTGTAGATGTCAAGAATATTAGTAAGACAAATATGCAACGATTGGACGTTACTTTAACAAGGGTTAGTAAATAGTTAATTTTTAATAAGACTTATTTATTTTTATTCTCAATAAAAAAAGGAGATATAGCTTTATCCTGCTGTTACCTTCCCAACATAGTCCTGATATGACCCAATCCACTGGCATTAAGACATTTAAAGCATATAAGACATTTAAGATTCATTAGTAATAAAACTAGTCGATTTATTTTAGATAACAACTTTCAAGGTTCATGGGGGAAACTGTGTAACACAAAAAAGATTTTTAGCATTCCAAACGTACGATGGAGTCAGCTCTAATACTCAACGTTCTTACTCCATTGATTATCGAATTCCACAATCCATTGTTCCCAACAATTTTTTCTGGTGTAAATTAATTGAAGAAGTTTTTAGACTAAGAGTAAGTTTTTAACTTTAGGTAGTGGCATAAAACTGCGTTTTAATAGTAAGATATATAACTAGCAGGCTTCATATCAATATCCAATTAATAATCACGACAAAAACTGAAGATAATGCATATTTTGGATGAGACGTAAACCTGTTCAGCAAAAAAAACTGGTTAGAGTTAGTGTAACAATTAGTTTAGGGATCGTTGTTGTCATCAAATGTAACAACCAACTAGCCCGAAAACCCATTAGTAACAACTTATTCGTCTTTAACTACTGTTTAAATATCATTAAGGGATTAAGGCAGCACTGTTACCAGCCAAAGGGTCCTGAAGTCCCGAAGGAACATCCACCCACCAGTGGTAAAAAAATTAAAAAAGAAATTAAATTATCCCTTAATAGCATAGTCAAGTGGCTTTGGCAGCTAGTTATAGACTCTTAGGGGTAGAAACGCTATTGCTTCACAAATGCTCGGAATATTTAATAACTGGTTTTGGGATGGGAAGGAGAGAATAGTAATAAAAGTGAATAAGTAGTAACATAATAATATGTATATTTAAAGTAATTACAGAATAAATATTTAATTTATATTTAAGAAATAAATAAATATAATATACATAAAACGGGACTAAAATTTAAAAATTGGCATTTATATGAAAAATCAATAAATTAATTGTCTCTAAACAAAACCCAAACATCATGTTAAAGTAATTTAAAAATATTTACCTCTAGTACACAAATCTACAGAAAACTTTACTTTACACCTTAAGGTGGTTTGGGACCTAGGGTCCCGAAGACCCCGTGAATACTGGAGAGCCTAGTGGCCAGAGTTTAGGACCGCAGTCCTTACTCGAGTTTCCTACTCAAGTATGGTTGCCAACTCTCGACAGTCTATTTAAAACCCAAAATTTACGTGACAATTTAACTATTTAAAATGTCATCGTACTACCTTGGACAATTCTCTAGTTCAATGTAAGCAATTGACTAGAGCAATAACCTAATTGTTTGGTTTATTTTAATACGTGTGTTTTCTTTTTGAATACTTAGTTAAAACATTAAAAATTCATTTTTATAATTTTTGTGTAATTCTTTATATTTTACTAATAATAATAATGCCAATTATTACATTAGCTTGCTTTAGCGTCTGTATCTAAATATCGTTGTTACAAATAGGTCAAAACTAAATTTAAAAAATTGATAAATATAAAAAACAAAATAAAGAATTTATCTATTTTGCAGGTGGTGGGTGTATATCCTTCTTGTTATGACGATTTAATTGTGGATTTCTATCTCGTTATAGGACAGATTCCTCTGAATAATTTAGCAGAGGGTAAGTTCAAACTCTATTTTAACATTTTCCTAGGCATAGAACGTAGACGAACTTCTATGTAGATTAACTGACCTAGGCATACCCTGTCAAGGTTATACCGACGACATAGTCATATTTGCTAGACGCAAGTTAAGAAATATCCTGTGTGACGCCTAGAATATACCAAAAGATGTTGCCGTGAAGTGGGTCTTACTATGAACTCTACAAAAACAACACTAGTAGCCTTTTCGAGGAAAATAAAACTTAGAATGGAAAAATAAAGTCAAATATCTAGGCCTAACCCTGGACAACAAACTTCTCTGGAACACACATGAGAAGGAAGTAGTAAATAAGGCCATAAAAGCCCTAATGGTATGCAGAAACATTGCGGGTAAACGATGGGAATGTAACCCGAAGACACTGCGATAGATGTATACTCAGGGCCGCCAAGAGCCAGGTGGGGCCCCGGGACAATTTTCCAGGTGGGGACCCGCGACAATTTTATAAAAAAATTAAGCCCTTTCAATATCATATTTATAAGAAAGTCCTCAAACAAAAGCTTAGATTATTTTTAATGAAATCTCTAAAAAAAATGTATTTAGCTTGTATTTTACATAAACCAGCGCTCCTTCCTTTTGTGGCGAACTTCTAAAAAAATAAAACGTCCTTACCTAAAGCTGCCGGGCCCCCACTTGAGCCCGAGCTCCGGGAATTTGTCCTGGTTACCCTCCTCTCATCGGCCCTGTGTATACTGTAATGTTAGACTAATCATCACTTACGAGGCTATAGCCTGGAGTAACAGAACTAGTTACTACGAGAGCTAATATCTCAAAAAAAAACTAGCCTGGGTTTGCATCACCGGTGCAATGAGAACCTGTCCTATGGCCGCAATGGAGGTGATCTTAAACCCCACCCCTCTACGTTTAATGATAGAGAATGTAGCAAAAAGGACACGATATAGAATGATCAGGAACGGAGTAATCAGACAAAATTCTACTTGTTTCAGGACCAAAGATACCTGAGATATGACCTAGGATGAAATGATAAAGAAGTACAGTTTTGTGAAAAACTTCAAAACCACAGAGCTGGGCTGCAAGAATGAATGGAGCCAAGAATCCATCGCGCTTACAACCGAAAGGTATACGGATGGTTCCAAAACCATAGAAGAAACTTGAATAGGAGTGTATGGGCCTAGAACCAAGCACTCCGAAAACTTGGAAAAATACCCAAGCATCTTCCAGGCGGAAATTCATGCCATCGAGAAGCGTATCCAGTTTAACATCGAGAGAAACTATCGTAGACTATCATCATGTCCGATAGCCAAGCAGCCATCAAAGCGCTGAGCTCAAAAATGGTTTGGAGATGTCTAGAAAAATTAAATGAGCTACGCGAGAAAAATAGAGTTACTCTTACTTGGGTTTCGGGACATAACGGGGTATAGAGTACCGGGATTGCAGATAGTCTCGCAAGGAAAGGGGCTCAAACGCCTTTTGTGGGAACTGAGCCGTTCTGCGGGCAGTAGAAGAACCGATAATTGGAACAATCTCTTGAGGCTGAGACAGGCTAAGATACTTCTGGGTGAATATAACCAGAAAAGATCGGAAGCCTGTCTCTATGTCAGCAAGAACAGGCTACGTACTATAACAGGGATCATTACTGGACATTGCCGACTAAATGGACACCTTAGGAAACTGAGAGTAGTAGAGTGAGTGCAGATTCTGTGAGGAGGAGGACGAAACCTCCATTCACATTCTAACTGAATGCGTAGAACTCAAGAATCCAAGGATACCTAGGAGCATATAAAATAGAAGAGGAAGATTTACCTAACTTGAAGCCACTCTAAATCCTACACTTCCTTGAGAAGATAGGATTGGAAGGTTCGTTATAGGCATTTATACATTTCCTTGCTGCATTAGCGACAGAAGGGGACACAATGGATCTTTTAGGTCGCAGTGTATTAACACCCCATTCCCAACATAACATAACATACCATTTTAGTTCGAAATTATTTACTTAAATTAATTTCAGATGAAGAAACAACACGGACGAATTAACTAGTTACTCAAGATTAAAAGAGCAAATGGATGTTCTCTAGACATCTTCTATAATATTAATATATTAACTAAAATAAAGTGATAAAAAACCCAAAGTACCTAGGCCTTTAAAAAAATTACGTTGTTGGAGATCACAATTATTTTTCTTTGGCCTACTTTAGGAATCCTTTTTTTTGTAAATCATATATTAATATATAATAATATTGCACAATAAATGTTCGATATTTATATTTTCATGCTAGTTATTGTTCTACAGTGTTTTAAAACAAAAAAGGTGCTATTTCTTCCATTTGTTAAATTTTGTTTGTACCACCAAAGGCAATGATAAAATTTGGTGTCAACTTAGGAAACCTGTTAAGAGTTTAAAAGTTTGTAGTAAAATATTTATTATTATAAGAGTTTTATTTGAATCCTACAATAACCACAAATCATGGAAAATATCCCCTACTACCTATATAATTTGTTGGTCCTAAAATAGCGCTGGAAAACAGTAACACAGCCTACATAGAACACACAATAATAAGAAATTGGGTAGATACCATGTAAGTCATATTATTAAAAATAAAGAAAAACCTTAGATAAAAGAGACCAGAGATATAACATACACCGGTGTTTAACCTGCGCAAATGTTGCCAATTTCTAAAGAAAGGTTAACGGAGTGGGGGAACTGGGCAGAAACCCGAACTCTGTGACAAGGACCGGACTTTGTTTATTAGCATCATAATGAACTATTAGAATTATTTAAAATATATATTTAATGGAATTTTGTATTATGAAATAAAATTAACGTGATTTTTTAATATCAAACAGATGCACGACATTTTATGTAAAAAGAAGACCTTTTATAGAATATTTCGTTAGCGTTTATTTACTACGGACTTTTCAGCAAGATACTACATTAAAATGTTGAAATAGAATATTGTTAATAGAGCAAAAAATGGTACTCATTGTCTACGAGTATTATAAAAAAGCATGTGCGCAGGCGAATACTGCAAATCAAACCTTTTGAGTCAAACATTATATTTTTTCTACGGCTATTACATAATATTAAAAATTAGTCAAAATGAGAAAATGCTGTATTGTATTGTAACCTTAGCTTCTTTCTTTAGGAATATTAATTATTATAGAGGATGGGTGATTGTCGAAATAAATTGAAAATAATCGATTATTTTCGATCAATCCATTGTTTTCAATCTATTCAAATAGACTATTTGATTATCTTTGAAAAATCAAAAATAATCGATTAATTAAAAAGCCAATTAACCGATAAATCAGTGTTTACATTCGATAATCTTTGAAAAATCGAAAATAATCGATTAATTAAAAAGTCGATTAACTGATAAATCGATTTTCAAAAACAAAACTGAATTGTCGATTATTTTAAATAATCGATTATTTTCGATCAATCGATTATTTTATTGTATTTCATTTAAAATCGATGATTTGATTATCATTGAAATACAGAAAATAATCGATTAGTTAAGAAGCCGATTCTACGATAAATCTATTTTCCAAAAAAATAACCGAATTATCGATTATTTTCTAATAATCCTTTTCATATTTCCTATTGATTATTCTATTATCTTTGAAAAATCTAAAATAATCGATAAAAATCAATAAATCGAAAATAATTAATAATTATTAAAAAACTGATTAACCGATAAATCGATATTTCTAAAAAATAACCGAAATATTGGTTATACAAAATAACGAATTATATTCAATCAATCAATTATTTTCATATAATACCTTTGAAAATTTGAAAATAATCGATTAATCGAAAATAATCGATTAATTGAAAATAATCGATTGATTAAAACACCGATTAAACGATAAATCGATTTTTCCAAAAAAAATCGATTATTTTCAATTAATCGATTATTTTGAATAAATCTACTTTCTTTTTGTATTTCCTTTAAAATCGATTATTACATTATCTTGAAATTTTAAGTTATTCATCCTGTATTTTATCTAATATTCTTATAAAAATACTACTAATCAACTATGCTTCTTTACTTCTTATTTATCTACCAAAAAGAGCTAAAAACCACCTTTATAATTATTCTTATAAAACTACTTTTTAAAAACAAAATTTCGTTAGCAACAATGTCTATTTACTTCTTATTTAAATTAAATATTTAAAATTTTACCGTTTTGTAAATTTATGTAAGTAATACGAAATCTGTTTTCTGAAATATGTATTTGATGAATATTTATTGAAATCCCTTAATGCGGATCTGATGTATTCAGCTCAAAGGATTATGGCGCTTTATGTCAAAACGTTAATAAATATTTACCGCTGAAAACGAATATATATTTTATATTTCATAACATTGGTACTTGTATTATAAGTATATACAATTTCTCAAGATACATCGTGGCATTTTGAACTTAAAATTGAATAACTAGAACACTTTAAATTGCTAAAACACCAACAAATAAATCAAAAAACAGCTGTCAATGGTGATTAAACTCAGGCGGAGGTGAGCGTTCAATGGGAAATCGGAGCAATTCGGGTGGCGTCGTGCAAACAATGATTTTCAATTGGTGAGTTACTTGGAGTTAAAACAGACAACATGCGCAGTGTGCAATGTTACATCTTCGGTCTCTTTTATCTAAGAGAAAAACTAATTATGGCAATTTTTTTTAGTGGGTCGTAGAAAAATATACTGTACGACTCTTGTATGTTGTCCGTATCGCACGCAGATGATTTTGTACTTTAACTCAAAACATAAACAAAACTTCATAAGGCACTTTCGGAAACTTACTATATAGATAACAAATCCAGATTACTGGGTTTACTCGATGGATTACGTGGATTCATGGAGGTAGAAGGTAGGGAGACGCTGTCACGTCGTCCAAAACGGGTTCACTTCCACCATATTGCGTTGACGAATCCTTCAAACAGCTAATCCTGGTTTCAATCAACGTTTTTTGTATTTTTATTTCATTTGTAAACTAAACATTTTGTACATATTAAAAGTTAAAGATTGGTTGCTTGTGCTCAACGTATTTTTAGCAATAGAAATTTATATGAAAAAATTATCTGAAATAACATTCCACAACTAAATGTACAACATAGTAAACAATGTGCAGGGCCGTATTTGAGATATTAATTGTGCTTTGTGGGAAAGTGTTGTAACCATAGTATGGTTTTGTAAAGATTAATTAAAAATGAGAGAATTTGCTGCAATTGGTGCAAAAATTAGATTTAAAATAATCATAAATATTTTCTTTATCTTAAATTCTAGAAATTTACTTCAGCTTCATTATAAAAGCAAAAAAATTATGAAGGTATAGAAACTTTTTTAAATGACATGGATAAATATATTAGTGCCTTAAAAACACGTAATTTACAAAACCGATTCACAGTTACAGTTTTAACCAATATGCCAAATATCTCAAGACCATTCTATTCGCTTACATGGAGGCCAAAACAATAACACCACCTCCCATCGATTTCCGGGGGGCTATTTTCAAACTCGAGAGAATGTGATTTCTCTCAAGATTTTCATGAGAAGTGTCATACGTCATCGTAAAAACAGTATTTTTAAACCCAGTGAAAACTCGCAGACTATTTCTTTTGGTTTATTTCGAGAGGATTAAAATTCTCCCACGAATTTTGATTCTCATTGGCTTTAAAAATACTGTTTTCACGTTGACATATGACATTTCACATGAAAATCTTGAGAGAAATGAGTACTTTTAAGTTTGAAAATAAGTCCGTAACTTATAAAAAATATTAGTAGGTACATGTTGAAGTTTTCGTGGAAATTGTATTCCTCTAGAAAGAATTGAATTTTAAAATGTCCTTCCTATTCGTCAAACCAACGAATCGTCAATAGACTATAGAACTAGCCAGAGAGTTACGATAGTGTGCTAGACGTAACGGAGCATGATCAAATTATTCACTAAATCCCACGCAAAGGGGTGACCCTTCTACACATTTCAGTGTTGATGAAAAAAATCTCAAAAAATTATTAGTCGAAAAAAAATGGTAAAAATATTTCATAAAAAAATTAATAAATTTTGAGATAACAAAAAATTTCAGTATTGATGAAAAAAATCTCAAAAAATGTTCAAAGGGGGATCCTTCTACACATTTCAGTGTTGATAAAAAAAAATCTCAAAAAATTAAAAGTCGAAATCTTTCTCAAAATTTAAAAGTCGAAAAAAAAATGGTAAAAATATTTGATAAAAAAATTAATAAATTTTGAGATAAAAAATGTTCAAAGGGAGGATCCTTCTACACATTTCAGTGTTGATGAAAAAATCTCAAAAATTAAAAGTCGAAAATTTTCTCAAAATTTAAAAGTCGAAAAAAAAATGGTAAAAATATTTGATAAAAAAATTAATAAATATGTACTCATTATATCTTGTTTTTAAGCTGTCAATGGATGCCATTAGACTGTCTCTGAGGATGTCTAGAAAATATATAATTTACGTGCTCCTATGTATTATTTTGCTATTAGTAGAAAAAACGAAATTTAAAAACAAAAGATTGATGTTCAAAAGAAAATTTTAGAACTTAAAAATTGTGCTAGTGTTTTCTCATCATCTCATTCATCTCGCCATACTAGTCGCACAAATTGTTTCTATGGCGGAGAAGAAATAAAGAAGTGGATAGAAGATGGAAAAAATATATCTGAAATTGTATATAAAGATCAACCTCCTAATTGTTGTTAAGAGGTTCCTAACAGAGATAACTTTTTCAATTATCAGCTAACTAATGATAATTAAAATAACTCTCTTTCTGTTCAAATTGATAAAAACACCGACCATAATCTACTTTTAAATATTGCAAAGCAGTGTGTTGAGAATACGGCAAACAAACAAATTTCTATTTGGTCAAAGGTTGAGAGATTTGGCGCATTTTTCTGGAGAACTAAGTGAATGGCCACTCTTTATTAGTGAATTCCGTAGAACTACAGATGCTTATAGTATATCCGATGCAGAAAATCTAATTAGATTAGATAGAGCTCTTCGGGGAAACGCTAGACAAACAGTTCGAGCTTTATTGACTTCCCCCAATAATGTTCTCAAAATCATCACAATGCTGGAAATGAATTTTGGAAGGACCGAATGGATAATTTTGTCACTAAAAGTAAGAAAATTTGCGCCAGTGAAGGAAGATCGATTAGAAACCTTCATATCTTTATCTAATGCAGTAAATAATATGGTTCCTCCCATTTAAATAATCCAGAATTTATATCCACACTCTTGGAAAAATTTCCTGTAATTCAAAAATATAATTGGGCAAAGTATAGACGGCAACTGGAACTTCAGAATCTTTAGATTACCCTAAAAGACTTTGCAATTTTGCTGGAAGAAGAAGCTGACCTTATGTCTTGCATTAAAATCCTTTCGACAGAAATAAGACTAGTTGTAAGAAAGAAAATGATTTAGTATCTGAAAAAAGGCATGCTAGGTCGCTACATACCTCAACCGTTGCTAGAGGATGTAATTTCTGCAAAGATGACAAACATAACATACAAGAATGCAGTGTTTTTCTAGAGAAACCCATGGAACAAAGAAGAGATGTCGTTTTGGCTCTGAAATTGTGTTTACTTTGTTTAAAAGCTGGCCACGTAACACAAAAATGTTTTCAAAAAAAAAAAAAAAAAAAAAAAAGATGCGGTGAAAATGGATGCAAAAGGTAAACATGATAAACTTCTCCATTTAGAAAGAAAATTTAAGCAAAAACCTGAAGAACAACATTCTCCCAATTCAAATTTCTGTGGCAATCTAAATAAAGAAGACAATAAAACCGCCTTACTAAGATTGCTCCAGTCAAAATTCGTGGACCAACAGCAGAAATTAAAACCTTTGCTCTTTTCGGTGAAGGTTCCACTTGTTCTATGATAGATGAAGATGTTGCAGAAAGTATAGGCTTAGCCGGACCTACACTTCCTTTTGCTTCCAGTGGACTAATGGTATAGTTCATTTTGAAAATAACTCTAAGCTAGTCACTTTAGATATATCATCTGCAAGTCTAAATCCAAACTACAACAAGATGAATGGAGTAAGAACTGTGAAGACTTTAAAACTTCCAACACAAAGTATTAACATTGAAGAACTGTATCATAAGTTTCCTTACCTCGATTCTACCATTTTAAAGTCCATAAAGAGCGCTATTCCCCAGATATTGATTGGACAAGATAATTACAGCCTTATGGTCCCTAGACAGATTATTCAACCAGATTTGCACGCTCCTGTAATGAGTAAATCTAGACTAGGATGGACCATAAGAAAATCCTAGACACATTAACCTTTGTTGCCAGCATTTAAAAGATCTTCACATTCTTGTTAAAGATAGCTTTAAACTTGAGTCTTTCGGTTTAAAACCTACGTCTATAGTTAAATCTGTCAAAGATCGGAAAGCAGTGGACATCATGGAGAAAACGTTAACTAGAATTGGCGATCATTTTGAAATAGGCCATTTATGGAAAGACAAAAACTCTATTTTACCGGATAGCTATTCCAACGCCTTTAATCGTCTGCTTTGCATGAAGAGGAAGATAAATAAAGATCTTGAATTTGCATTGCAGTACTGTCAGAAAATAGAAGACTATATGACTAAGAAGTATGCAAGAAAGTTAAGCCCATCAGAAGCTGATGTTACTCCGAAGAAGACCTGGTACCTTTCTCATTTTGTGGTTTGGCACGTTAAGAAAAAGGATACTATTCGTCTTGTCTTCGATGCTGCTTGTCGTTCAGAAGGTAAAAGTCTAAATGATTTTTTGTTGCAAGATCCTGATTATGTGCCTTCCTTCGTAACAGTCCTCTGGCGTTTTAGACAAGGGAGAATAGCATTTAGCGGAGATGTGAAGGATATGTTCCACCAGGTAGTAGTAATTCGCCAGAAGGACAGATATGCACAGTGTTTTTTGTGAAGGGGTATGGAGAGAAATCGTGATCCTGATGTGTATCAAATGGATGTTCTAATCTTCGGCGCTGCTTCTTCTCCTTCCATTGCTTAGTTTGTTAAAAATAAAAACGCTTCTGAATTTGAAAAGGATTTTCCAGGTATTACTAGGTGTATGGAGAGGCAACACTACGTTGACGATTATCTCTATTCTTGTTTTAATGAAGAAGCAGCTATAAAAAGGGTTTCTGATGTCATTTTTGTCCATAATAAGAATGGATCAAATGGATAACCAAGTCTGAGAACGTTTTAAGATCAGTTCCTCTAGGATTAAGATCACCTTCTCAAAGCCAAATGAAAATTGATTCAGGAAAAGTTGAAAGAGTGCTTGGATTGTGTTGGTTTCCTAAATGTGATGAACTTATTTTCTCTTTAAATTGTGAAAAAATTCCTTCCGAAACAAAGATATCAACTAAAAGGGAAATTCTTCGATTTGTTATGTCAATATTTGACCCTTTAGGTTTTTTAGCTCCAATAATAATTCAGGCACGCATTCTAATGCAAGAGTTATGGAAAATGTCTATAGATTGGGATACATCAATTCCTGATAATATTTTCATATAAAGGCAAAAATGGTTATTAGATCTCCAAGAAGCAATGCCTGTTAAGATCCCTAGATACTATTTCCCGTCTCTTTCTTATGTTTCTGAGGTTAGTCTTTATTTACTTTCCGATGCTAGTGAAAAAGCATATTCCCCTGTAGGTTACATTGTTTCTGGTTCCCCAGAAAATAAATTTGTTTCTTTCATTAGCCCAAAATTCAAAGTTGCTCCCCTAAAACAACAAACCATCATAAAGCTAGAACTTCAAGGTTCTGTTTTAAGTTGCAGGTTAGGTAAAGCGATTTGTAATGAAATCGAATACAAAATTGACCAAGTCTTTTACTGGACGGATTCCATGATTGTTTTAAAACAAATTAGATCTCAATCGCGACGATTCCCAAGCTTTCTTGCATGTAGGATAGGGAAAATACAAGAGGAAACAGATATCTCTCAATGGCGATGGGCTCCTTCCGAATTAAACGTAGCTGATAAAGCCACGAAAGAAAGTAAAAATTTTGATCTGGATATTCGGCTGCAAGGTCCAGAATTTCTCAGATTTGCGGAAGACCTTTGGCCTAAAAAACCTGAATTGAAATGCGAAGATGTGGTATGTATTATTACAAAAGATCCCGATAAAATATTTGTGTTGACTGATGTAAATAGATTCTCCAACTGGCCTCGTTCCACAGGGTGTATCTTAAAATTTAAAGATGCTCTACTTTCCCAAGTCTCCGTAAAATCTAAGAAAACTGTAAAACACTCGGTTTCTAAGCAGAATTCCTTAATCCTTGATATAAAATTTATAAATGAAGCATCTGTTTTGTGGATAAAATGGAGTCAGTACAATTCCTTTGAAGAAGTCTCTATTCTTTCGAAAAATAAATATATTCCCAAATCTAGTCGTATTTTCAAATTGTCCCCATTTATAGATCAGGATAGAATTCTTAGACTCAGTGGTAGGTTCCCAGATACAGATCTGAATTTAAGTTACAATTCTCGATTTCCTATAATTCTTGACCCGAAAACAAGTATACAGAATTGCTTATTGATTACTACCATAAACAAGCAGGGCATATTGGTGTTGAAACTGTAATAAATAACCTTCGAACGAAATTCTGGATTTTACACATTCGTTCATCTGTTAAAAAAGTTTTTTCCAAATGTCAGTTCTGCAAAATTAGAAACTGTAAACCTGTTACCCCAGAGATGAGTATCCTGCCTTCCGTGAGATTAGAACAAAATATGTTTCCCTTTACATATGTCGGCATTGATCCCTTTGGTTCGATGAGTTTCTATAGGGCGTAGAACAGAAAAACGCTACGGTGTTCTTTTCACCTGTCTGACTATTAATAAGAGCGGTTCACATAGAAATAGTTGCGTCTTTAGAAACTAGTTCAACCATTATGGCCATTCGTCGTTTCTGTTGCAGAAGAGGACAGCCTAAGGAAATTTGGACATATAACGGAACCAATTTTGTAGGCTCAGAAAAAGAGTTAAAGGGTTGGTTTGACTCATTGGATCACCAAAGGATCTCAGATAGTTTAAGCGTTCAAGGAACAATCTGGAAATTTAACTGTCCTCTAGCTCCAAACATGGCTGGTGTGTGAGAGCGAATGATAACGTCAGTAAAGAGTCTAAAGGTAACTCTTAATACTGTAAAACCAAAAGAAGAGATTCTTCTTACTTTACTCCTTGAAGCTGAATATATTATCAAGTCGCGTTCCCTGACCCATATTTCAGTAGATGTAGATCCTATTGACCCTCAAGCAATTACTCCTAATCATTTTTGATTGCTAAGACCTGGTGGCGTAAGATCATCTGGCCCTAATAATCTAGTAACGAAGAAGCAGTGGATTTTCGCACAAGCTCTAGCGGATCTATATTGGAAACGTTGGGTTCAAGAATATAGACCAAGTCTTATTAATAGCCAAAAATGGCATCAAAAGGGTACACCCATTAAGATTTCTGATATAGTAGTTATCGTTGATGAAAAATCACCAAGGAACGAATGGCTTCTAGGAAGAATCGAAGAAGTCTACCCTGGGAAAGACGGTGTAATTCGAGTTGCCAAGGTTGTCACCACGAAAGGTACTTCTAGGCCTGTATCAAAATTGTGTGTCCTCCCAGTGAAGATCCTTCACGGGGTGGAGAATGTAGAAAATATATTATTTACGTGCTCCTATGTATTATTTTTATTTTATGTAGTAGTTTATAAATGTCACTTGATAATTTTTTGAATGTTAATGTCAATTACAATTTTGTAATATATTCGAAGTTTAATCGTAGTTAAACTAAGTATTTCCCTTGGATTTATTTATTTATTTTACAATGTCAATGTATCTAACAGCATTAACAGTCTCTTCTATGATGTGCAACTTGCCAACCCCTTGAGCCAACATGTATCCCCAAATCATTACAGAAGCTGGAAACTTGACTTTTCGACGCAAACAACCTGGATGGTAAGGTTCATTTTTTGTCTTTAAAATACCCTACTTCGGTAATCTCCAACACAAACCTAAAATCGTGATTCGTCACTCCAAATAACACTATCCCATTGCATTTGCGATCACTTTTTACTTTCCTATCTGTATACAGATAGGAATCATGATTTTTTTCTACCTCCAGTTTTCGACGGATTTTTACGTTTTGACTATTTTCGGGATGATGCCTGTGTGTGTGACTGTATCCACCATAACTCATGAACCGATACAAAGAAAAACACCAAATTTTAAACTTAAGCTTTATTCCGGCGTCCAATAAACTGAGTAGATTTTGGACAGAGTCGGAACATCTGGGGGGTACTTTATTGGTCGTCATTTTTATATTTTATGGAATATATGTTATTTAAGTTTGGAAAAGAAAATTCTTCAAATAAAAGTTACTTTTTCCTAAAATGGTCCGTATTCGAGAAAATTGATAAAATGTAAAAAAAATATTTGTTTATAAAAATTGTTTAAATAAAAGTTATTTGTAATATAATTCTCTATAATTTTTATTGTCGTCGGTCTAAAGCACACTTATTGTATATCCAAAAACGCATTTTTGGACAATCGCAAATTTAAACTTCTAGAAAGTGTAATTAAATGCCTTAATTCTCAGTTTTAATTTAAATTTATTGTAGTTTGGTGGGTGTTGGAGCTACAATGTTTGTGCCCAATAAAGAAGACTAAAATGCGATTTAATTGGTACCAAGATCGTTATAACATTAAATTTGTAATTACAATATGTGTGCTTTAGACCGACGATATACATAATTTCTCTAAAATGGACCGTATTCGAGATAATGTGTAAATTTCGAATTTTGAAGAAAACTCAATAACGGATAAAGGAAAAAACATTAAATTTTAAACTTAAGTTTCATTTCGACCTAACGTGAAATGATTAGATTTGGGACAAAGTCGGAACATCTGAGGGGTACTTTATGGGAGGCCGTTTTTATATTTTATAGAATATATCTGTTATGTTTGGAGAAGAAAATTGTTTAAAAAAAAGTGACTCCTAATATTATCTATAATTTTTGTTCTGTCATTTTTTTCTGAAATGGTCCGTATTGGAGAAATTTGACAAAATGTGCAAAATTCTGATTTTTAAGAAAATTGTTAAACTAAAAGTTGTTTGCGATATCAATCTAAATAATTTTTGTTTATACATGATTTTTCTAAAATGGACCGTAATGAAAAAATTGGAGGAAAAGAGCAAAATTTTAATTTTTCAGTATTTTCGTTTTTAATGAATACCTATAGAAAAATGTTTCGAGGTAGAGGTATGTGGAAAAAGCCTATAATAACTAGATAGGAAAGTCATGTGTTGGACACATCAGATTTTTATGATTTTTAAGCCAATTTTAATCTATTCTTTTTCTGTCTTACAGTTAACAGTTGTTTTTCTTTAGTCTGCGAAAAATCTTCATTATTGTTTCTCGATGACATATTTTCGAAAATAACTTACTTTGTAGAAATTATTACCCAATCGTTTGATAGCTAGCTATAAGACAGGTCGACTTTGAAAAATTATTTCCTGTTGCTCTATTGTTTCAAAATACGACGTAATGCTCTCATATTGATCGGGGTTATTTTTGAAGTTATACCAAAATTTGGTTTTTCTTGAACTTGACGAATATCGTTACACAGCTTTACCCCTCACCATTTTGTTAACATTAAATATTTACAACTAACTGCTGAAGAGTCACTGTCAGCACTCAACAACTGACAAATGTTTTGTTTTAATTCATAGCTAATACTATTATAAAAAAAGCTATTTTTAATACATGGGCCAAACGAAATGATTCATTGGTATATTACTTAATTAATATTAATTCTAATAAAAAATGTTAATAAACATGTCTTAAATTATAATAAAAATAGTTGGATTCAATATAGATGTAATTCCGCCTTAAATATACTATGGATCAATAATTTAATGTTTATTAGCAAAAGTAAAAATATACAATAAATTATTTTTAACAATTCAATATAGACTACCGATTAACTCGAATAGGTAACATACAATTAGACTGATAAAATAAAAGTTTAAACATTTATACAATTAAACAATAGTTAGAAAAAGACAGATGATTTCTATTAATATATGAAGATTAAGATTGTGTACCTAGGAATGTGAAACTAGATTTGAATTGTTTATTTTCAAATAAATCAATTATGTCTTCCAAAACTGCCTGATTAGTGAGAGTCAAGATTAGTTTTTTGAAAAATGTAGGATTGAGTAGGGTTTCATTAAAAAACGTTATGATATTTTGGTAAAGTAATAGTAAAATGTCTTTATTTTATGAATATTCAACATTGATCCTAAGAAGATGAAGAATAGCTAAATTATTTCTTAATCGTCTCAATTTACAACTTATTTGCACATTACAAATCTATTTACCAAAAACATAATATAATGATGGTTGTTCTTGTTCAAATATTTCTTGAAGATCATAATTTGGCTCGACTTAAAAAGTTGTTCGGGTACTTGATGTTTGATTCTGAAATAAAAAGATCATAACAGATATATTCTTCATCTACAAATGAGTCTTCTTTCAGTTGTTACACAGGAAGAAATTGCTAAATATTTTATATTCAAGAAAATACCCCTATGGGTATTACTGTTGCCACCTCCACCAATTTTCTCGTTTTCAAAGATTACACAAGTTTGTTAATTGTATTAAAATTAGATTGTCAGTGTATATTTTTAAAACTCTTGCATATCTCCCTACTTTCTGCTTCTATAGCAATCGATGGTCTAGCTATGGTTTTTTTAGTCCGTCGACTCAATATTGTAAAAAGAATGTTGACATAGGGTGGCTCTAAAAGACGTTTTTGTTACTTTTATGATTTCCGTGTATGTCTAACGTACAAAATCAATGTACCTGGATTAGTGGTACTTTTGGTTTTCAGAAATTTCCATTTATCTGAAATTGTTACAAGGTTTACTGTACCAAAAAAATTAAATATTACAGGTCATTTTCTAACTGTTCCTGATATACTATTTAACAGAGGCGGCTATTTTCTCAGCTGAGGACTACCTCTACTTTCAGGTGTGTAGATGAGCCACAGGTAGTAAACCTGAAATAAATAAAAACAATTATTGTAATATGAATGTTCCGAAAAGTAAATATTATTACTTACATGTTTATTTATTTCATTTGATTTTAATCTACTCCCATCTATTGAAGTAAATGCTTCAATTTTCTTGATATTTGCCTTCTACAAAGAATTGGTTCATGACTGATTACATACCTTTTTACATAAGAGCAATACGCATTTTCCTTAAAATGCTGCGAAGAGACGTAACGAAGTTTAGCTAAAAATAATTTCTAAACCATTTGATTAATGGTTTGTAACCACTGTTCATGTTGAGTGCTTGAGATTCGTAGGAGATCTAAAAAATAAAATGCTTTAGAATACAACAATAGGAACATAAATAAAGAAGTTACTGTTGCTTACAAATAGAAAGATTTAACATAAAATCACCAAGTAAAGCAAGGTTTTCAAGATATTCATTATTTGTTAATGGTTTTGTAACGTAAATAATATGTTTGGGGATTGACTTTGGGTAAATATTATAACATAACCACTAAAACATGACTAAAACTATTGTGCCAAGATGTAGGCAACACGTAATAAGGCGTCAAAATGGCGGAGTTTTAGATGAGATATACAATCAAACACACCAATGATGTATGTTGTATTGCCTAAGTGATAAAAACTACAGAGGACCCCGCACTTTTTGTATTGATTTGGGTGCTGTCAGAATTTGTTCAAATTTGTATGTTACTTTTTAGGTCATTATGGACAACTTTCTTATGGACCTCAAGTTTGCAGCTCTACAGGGTGAACTGTTAAAAGGAGTCAAAAGTAAAGAGTGCAGAAAAAATATTGTCACTCTTAAGTTATTCATGTTTTTTCCATGAAACTTATGGCATGTGTTACATTTGTAAATAGCTTAGACTAGGTAATAAAGAGAGGACGCGTAACAAGTATATCCAGCACACGTGATATTCTGTGCCGATTATCTATTGGCCGATATTATTTTGGTGCTTAGCATTTCGGTGAAAGCAAAGTTTTTGTTCGTGTTTATTTCTGATTTTTGAATTAAACGACATTTAGTAATTGGTTTATTGCAATGGTTTATTGTGTGGAATATCAGTGTAAAAGTTAAAGCGGCAAGAAAGAAGCAGATATTACGTTTCACAGGTAAATGATAAACATCAGTCGTTTTTACTTTATATATTTTCTTATATTTTTCATTTTATTTGGTTTTATACAACTTGGTATTTACATATTGTACATGTCTCACTCCAAAGTAATAAATTTTACCCACCAAATTTGTTTATTTTATGCTTTTCATCGATATTTATGCAATTAGTAAAATTGCCAAACAAGCAATTTTTCCAGTGGCGTGTCGTACAAATGTAAATATTAACTTTTATTAAATTCTTATTTACTTTTGCTTTTTACTTAATTGCAGCAATGTTTATTTGTTTTATTTTAGATTTCCTGTGGATCCAGCAAAAAAATCTTTGGAATCAGGCAACGAAAATTGCAAATTGGATGCCTACGCTAAATGATAGATTATGTTCAAAACATTTTGAAAGACATTTTTTTATGGTAAAAGACGTTTATTAAATGGAGCAGTTCCCACTTTATTTCCTGAATTACCTAAATACACGCAGCCGAAGAAAGTGCGTATACTAATAAACATAATTAAACATACTTATTTTTTTAATTACTTTATGTTATGCACATTTAAGAATTTAGCAACCCTTTTGTGTATAATTCAAAACATTACCGTCATAATTGATTGTTTGTTAAGAGTTAAAAAGAAGAGCATTGCAGTTGGAAGCTGAGCCAGGCCCTTCAAATAGAACCACAAATAAGGAATATATCCTAGAAAGTCCTAGCATAAAACGGCTTAAAAGACAACTTTTACAACAGGTAGAAAAGAATAAAGAAAAAAACAAGACAAATCAAAGTTCTTAAACAAAAATTTAAAAGATATAAAAAAAGTTGTTTCGCTAAAAATTCTTGTTATTATACCAAATTAGTATCATTTAAGGGTCAGTAATAAATTTATCTTTATTTTAAATATGTCGGTAATGTGGACTCTTTTCGCTATATTTGAATATGGCGCCACGACACCGTTCTTGATCGTCATTCGTCATTGGCTGATTGCATAGCCTCGCGCGCGCGTATCGAGTCGTGTTCTTCCTCTGGCTGCCTTCTTCTCGGGACAGCTATTGTATAATATTTTTAGCGTCAGTCTGTGGACATTGTCATTACATTTTCGTAATTGTGTGTTTTTATATATTGTCTTTTTATATTAATTATTTGCCACTATTGGAACTGTGGTATACCGGAACTAGTAAACTTTATCATTAAAAACGGTAAGTTTTAATTTATTTGCCTTTAATTTCATAACCACATTTTAATAATGTCTTATTTTTTAGAAAAACACCTTAAAACAATAATTCAACAAAATTATGTACTAGTTACAGACGCTTTGGCAAAAATTAATACAATAAAAGAAGTTTTTAAATCGACCAAACTGGAAAGAGTAGGATTTCCGGAAATAGTTTCCCATAGCAACAAGTAGGTACTTGAAGTCATTTTCTAATTATTTTATCCAACACTGTAAAATAATATTTACTCTATGTGTCAGTTTTAATAGTTTAATAATGTATAATAAACTGTATTAAATATAGTAGACAAGTATTCATTAATTTTTTTAAACGAATTGCCATCAAGTAAATAGAAGGCTTAAACACGTCCAATACGGTTTGTCTTAAAGTCGTACAAAACTGGATGTCTTAAAGACGTACAAAATTGGATGTACTAAATACGCCTTTTTGTAATACATGCAGATCATTATGTTATATTTTGCGGAATTTTAAAAAAACAGTCATTTTATTACGTAAACAATTTCATTGAGTTTATTTCATATTTCTTATTTATTGTTACTTATTTTAAATTTTACGCTTTGAACTTGCTTTATATCTAAAAAGATCAAAGTACTAATAACATAAATACAAGTTCGTTTTTTATTTCCAACATATTGTGCCTTAGGTCGAATATCGTTGGTGTTAGAATGGAACAATATTTTCAGGGGCCTTATGAGTCCTCTCTTTATTACCTAGTCTAAGGTAAATAGTTTGTTAACGCTTACTTCCACTTTGTAAAATACATCATACAGAGTGTTAAAAAAAATAGGAATATTAATCACTGAAATAAGGTGCATTTTCATGTATTTCCATAATTAGAACATACTTTCTCATAACTTATTTGTTACATTAAATACTAGATAATATTTAATATTAATACAGAGTGTGAAATATTATCTAATAAAAAAATATAACAGTTTCTTTACATAGATTTTTAGACCCAATAAATTATAAATCAATAAAAAATAAATTGCATTTTTATAAACCTGTCTTATTACATATATTAACTATTTTCACACCATCAAAATCTGACTCATCTTTTAGCAACATTTAAAAGAGTCCTTAATAAAACAATTGAAGGGTACTTTTTATAATTAAAGACATAAGTGGATAAAGGTGTCATGTCATAAAAAGATTATTTCGAGAAAAACAAGTTTAAAGTTTTACAACTGCATTAGGGTATATGGCTGATAAATAGCCGTTATTGATCAAAATTGGAATTCAGAACTATCACAAACAAAAAATGTAGTATATTTTAAGTATATTAGGCCATAAAAATCATTTTTTGAAAAATGTGACATGACACCTTTATCCACTTGTGTCTTCAATTTTTGAATCATCCATATTCCAGTTACAACAAAATACTTGAAATAAGAGCACAGACGCCTATAATTTTTGAGCCAATTTTATATTTACAGTAATATCTAATAATGTGATTCTCTTGTATTTTTTTTAGGTATATAACATTATTCACAAATCTCGAACGAACGCATGCTACATAGAAAGTTTCTTAACAAAAATAAACTACCTACTATCAAAAATTCCTAATAACAAACTTTTAAAATTGTTCCTAATAACATAGCCCAAAAAAGAAGAAGAAAATATAGAATGTAAAAAAAAAGAATCTAGTCTGAAACTGCAAGAATTACAACAGCCACACCCTATCATAATAAATTAGCTGTTAGTTAATCTAACACCAACCTTTTAGCTCATAGAATTTTTTGTAATTATTCTGATTGATAAACAAAGAAACAAAAAAGTTACGTCATATGCATAGAAAATAATCTAAAGCAAGATAAAAGTATGTAGTCATGAAGTGTTCTAATAAAGTAATACTGAAATAACTCTATCAAGGTTTTTTATGAGATTTTATTTTAACTAAAACCTAAAAATCTACAAATACAAATTATATTTATAAGTGATAAGCTGGCATCTGCACTATATATAAAAATCAGAAAGTGCTTTTTAATTAGATTATGTCTTATCAGTCATTCATTCAAGTCAGAGTTAGTAGAATTATTTCTACATTTAAGTAGGCGTAGAACGGGATTTGGTTAGTTAAAAAGAGCTTTGATTATATAGGAGCAATACTGAATTCATTTCAAGACTTTCTACAATATTTTAGATATGTCAAGTTTTTCGTTAAATGTGTTTTTGTAATAATTCTTAGTTGTTTATGTAGCTCTATTACACCCTGTACTACTTATAAAAATTATTTAGTATGAAATGAAACTATAAAATGGCCAGAAGTCATATTCTAACTATTGTAACACATGAAAAATGCACCATATTTCAGTAACCGATATTCCTAATTTTTTGAACAAGCTGTATGTAAGTAAGCATCAACAAATTATATACAAGTGTAACACATAACATAAGTTGCACGGAAAAATCAAGAATTACTTAAAAATTGGGGAGATATATTTGAAAATATTAATTCTGCATTCCTTATAGCTATTCTAGGGACGTCGCTACACATAGGGTGTCTGTATATTAGCAAAAAATAGGATCGTAAGTATAGCAGTTATGTTTAATAAATGTATTGAAAAGCTGTTCGAGGCTTCCATAATAAAGGTTGACATTTTTGACAAAAAAACTAAACTATATATTATTACAGTATACAGAACACCAAAGAGTAAGGTACCTAGATGTTTTTCTTGATGGGGTAATATGATAAACTTTTTTATTATTAATATTAGGGAAAAAATATTCTTCATAAAAAGTTGAGCATGGTCTAAAACGTAAAACACAACCATCAGGTATCAAATTCTATAAGTCGAATAGGTTTGTCAAAAATAAAGGTACTCTCCAGTAAAATTCGGAACTTTTTATAAACTTTTATAAAGAATGATTTTTTTTTCATAAAACTAAGAATAAAATAGTAGCCCATATGGTTCCAACTTAATTGGACACACTGTATATAATGATTGTAAAAACACACAGCCTCAGAGTGATAATGAAACATTTAGCTTGAATGACGCCTCATTATCTTTTACACAATCTATGAGACAATCTACTACTTTTCAGGTACTCGAAGCTAACCCAACAATGTATAAAACCAGGTCTGGTCGACTCAGTAAAAAATCGGTTACACTAGATAAGTTAGACTTGTAAAGGGGAGATGTATGATATATTAGGTTAAGTCGCCAGTTCTTGGCTATTAGCTACTACATACCTAGTTGGTATTACTAGTTTGTGTTGCCATGACTGAGTGCCTTGTCATGGCAGTCAGTAAATCTAGTTGTTAGAAAAACATGGATGTATCTATAGTAGCTTTAAAATAATAAAGACTTGTGCTTAGAGGTACACTTGTTTCATCACCCAAAGTACAGAATAATACAACACCAGTGATAAAATACTGTAATTTAATCACTGCTGTAATGGTCGACAAAAAAAATTATTTACATCTGCTATAAATTTTACTAAAATGAAGTTACATTTTTCTTACTAAGGCAATGATAAATCTTTTAAAACTACTTATGTACATGAAAACAATGCAAAATTCAAAAAAATATTCAAAGGATCACATCTATGACACAAAAAATTAAAACTTTTTCAGTAAAAAAGATCAAACATACATTTTATAAAAATCTCCAGCGTATGCAGGATGCTCACTATATAACCTGTTACCTACAGAATTTAAAACTATAAAAACAAATAAAAAGTTTAAATATGAGTTAAAAAAAGTATGTTGCATATAACTGTTTCTACAACTTGACTGAGTTACACATGTGTATAAAATATCTGTACCTTTCTGTGAAAGTCAAACTATGTGTTCTAATTGTAACGTCTCCAGTGGACTGTACACAATTTTAAAATATTTGTAAATTCAGACGAAACTGTTTTTTAGCAAATAAAATTATTATCATTAGAATAAATAAAGTTATTGGAAATAACACTTACAAGTTAGTGGAAATAGAAAGTAACTTAATAAAAGGACAATATCACATAGAAATCTTATACCCATACTATGACATAAAATGTTTTATTAACAAAAAAAAATTTAGAAACACTAGGATGTTATTATAACAAAAATGTATATTATTTTTATAATAACATTATGTACTGATATTTCACAATACAAGATAATAACTATGTTTGTTAATGTAATCATGGTAGTGTTATAGAATGTAAATGACCAAGCAGGAATAATGTAGGTAAATAATACAACTTACCCATGGAAATTTCTTGATAACAAAAACATAAATTTAATAAATATATCTTAGGTTGAAAGGTAGAGCATACGATGACCGAAATAGTATAGTTGCAACTCATATCAATAGTTTTCAATTGTAAATAATTGAATTCACTGGAAAATCTGGGAAAGATAGGTACCATAGCTAAAATAAAAAAGGGAATAAATAAATAAATGTAACAATAGTGAAGGTAATAGAACATACAGGCAATAGGAAATAAAAGACAGTGTAATTTTTTTTATAATCAAATAGAAATTGTAAACAATATGTAAAATCGAAAGAAACCATGAAAGAAACTTAATATTATGAGTAAAAAAGTGAGGTTAAAAAAGATAAAAAAATTAATTAAAATAGTCATCTGAGATATTAAAGGAAAAAATGTTGCTAGACAACGAAAAACAAAAGAAGGTAAGAAATCAATAATCTTGAAAAGGTTTTGCTTTTTGCTTAGAAAAATAAAATGACAATTTTGAATTTTCATTAAATAACGAAAATTGAGAAAAAACAAGTATCAATTACCTGCACAGTATAGCTGTGAATATCCTCGAAGGTTAGCAGTAGCTTGGGATTTGGAGTACCAGTAAGGTAAGGAACTATTACCATTTTTTTTCAATAAATCAAATACTCAATGAACTCGGTGAAAACGGTAGTCACTCAATTGTGTACGCCATGTAGGTGTTATAACTTTAAGTTAAAGGTATTTTATTTTATTGAAAACTAGCATTTAAATCTATTTAAATACGTTAATAAAATTAACAGAAACATGTATAAACATAATAAATAAATAAGTAAGGTTAAAACGTTAAAAGTTAAACTAAGAACTTCAGACTCCTCAGGACCAGGGTTGCCAACTTTTCATATTCCATTTACTGTACCGTGCAATGGTCTCCCAGTACCGTACACTTTAATTTTGTAAAAAAAAAACTATATTTTGTAGATCTTTTTGTCGCGTTTCTAAAAGAAAAAAACAAAAAGTTCCTCATCATATTATTTTAAACAACCTCTGGTCCTTCGACCCAGACAACACACAAAATCCCAGAGATATCCACGGAATATCTTTTGTGGATATCCAATAGGTATATCCACAGGATATCAGAAATATTCCGTGGATCTAATATGGATATCCAAATGTCCGTCTATATCCAGAATATAGAAGATATCATATGGATATCCAGCAAAATATCTAATGAGTATCTTCTAGACAATACAAGAAATCCCAGAGATATCCACAGAATATATTCTATGGATATCCAATATGGATATCCAACCAAATGTCCGTCTATATCCCAGGATATAGAAAATATTCGGATATTCAGCAAAATATTTTATAGTTATCTTTAGTAGATGTTCATAAGTAATCAATGATTATTGAATAAAGTCGAAAGAAAATAGCAGAGATAAAAAATATTTTCAACACTCAAAATATTTTCAACACTCTGCCTTTGATTTTGCCCACTAAGGAGAAAGTTGTCCTTGTTAGGACTCTTCAACAATAAATAAAAATTCTCGACTCCAGTCTCTAATGGAGTCTGATTGCAAAACAAATTTCGATCGAATTCAATTACAGCGGGTTGAACATGAGTAGATGCGAAAGTAGTATCGCCATCTATACTTAGTAAGCAAAATCAAAAATTACATCTAGTGGATATCCACTATGGTTTGCGTTCGCGCCTAGACTTTGATATATTTAGTGGATGTCCATGGGATATTGAATACACCTTAAAAAAATTAATGTTAAATATCTGAACGGTACTATTAGCCACAATGGCGAGCACAGTGGCGTAATTTTTTAAAAAATTGCTATATAATTACTATTATTTATGGACATTTGCATGTCTATAAATTACAGCTCATGGATATAAAATAGATATCCACCATGGACTGGACACTCAGTGGATATTGGGATGTTCAGTAGATATCCAACGGATTTGGTGTGCTGTCTGGGTACCTAGCTTCTAAAAAAAAGGCGTACAAACCAGGCTCTTTTGAAAAACATGTGCTGTAAAAAGATTAAAATGGCATTTTTACATTGGACAATGTCAATTTAATCTTCATTAAGTAATTTAATGGAATCGGTCCTTGCACAACTCAAAGTCTTTGCTAATTCTGTTCAAAATACCGAACGTTTACCGTACTTTTTATGTAAATACCGTACTTTTATGTACGGTAATAACTTTGGAACGTATACCGTACAATAATCGAAATTACAGTACAAGTACGGTAATTACCGTACGATTGGCAACCCTGCTAAGGACTCTCAAGTCTGAAACGTTTTACCATTTTAAATGCTGGAGTGTTTAAATAGAATACAGGCTCGTACTCAAAATTTATATACTTACATATAATAATGGTTAAATGTTCAAAGTTAAAATTTTCTTTATTAAAATACTGAATTTAAACCTAAGTCATAAAGTAATAGGTACTTAAGTTGTGGAACAGGAGTTGATATTATTTATTCGTAATCTTAAAGAATAAAAAAAGTATTTATAAGTATATAGGTAAATATAATAATGGTATACCTAATAAAAATAAATAAAAAAAGAATTAATATACACATCTTCTTGATCATTAACATTTGAATTCGCCTTTTGATACTGAGAGGTATAAGATACGTATACAGGGTGTCCAATTAGTGCGTAATAAATTGTTAAATATTTCAATTTGCGTTATACAGGGTGGCTCACGCTCAACGGGACGGAGCTTTATGGGAAAACGACCAAAGATATAAAAAATTCGTTTGGGAGGAATACGTAGGTTACAGACGGCTACAATTTAAAATTTGTTAGATGTATACAGGATGTCCCACATAAGAGAAAATATACAATGTTATATTATTTTTAATGGAACACCCTGTTTTTTATTTTAGAATTAAAAACTACATCAAAAATAATGTCAGTTAACTAAAGGTTCCCTATTACTATTATTATTAGTTTTCGATTTATTTAAATTTTTAAGGAAAAAAAGTCTCCCAGAAATTAATTGTTTACTCTTGTACTCTTGTTTGAATAATTTTTAATGAACTATTTTTTTTTTCTTATGTGGGACATCCTGTATACATCTAACAAATTTTAAATTGTAGCCGTCTCCGTCTGTAACCAACGTATTCCTCCCAAACGAATTTTTTATATCTTTGGTCGTTTTCCCATAAAGCTCCGTCCCGTTGAGCGTGAGCCACCCTGTAGACACGCAAACAAGTTTTTAATAAAAGTTATAGGCATTTAAAAAATACGTATTTTAAAAATGTTTTGGATATTCAAGGCGTTGCGTTTTTGCTTGGCAATATCTGTATACAGAGAGGAAAGTAAAAAGTGTCCCTCAAACTGTATAAAATTAAGATGGCGCTTCTGTACTAGAGAAACGTCGACAGTCGATAATTCGGAATTCAGATCATACAATACACATTGACACTGATGATGTACACTTGCGTGCATAGAAATCGGCCCACTGTAAACTTTTGACTTTAACTATATATTTTTAAATATTCATCAGATCAAAAAAAAATGCTGTTTGAAAGACAATTTAATATGCTTTAATGTTAGTATAAATTTATGAAAACTTATTTCGACTTCCTATGTTTAACATAGTGAAATTAATGCATTAAGCAAATTAAACTTTTTTATTATTAACATAAATAGGGTTATTGACAATTTAAAACATAACACTTAATTTTTTAATAATGGGTGTGACCTCCTCTTGCCCTAATAACATCTCTCAGTTAGCTATTGTTACTTGTGGGATGTTAAGCCACTCTTCTTCTACTGCAACAATAAGCTCTGTGATCGAGTTTGGGGCTCCGAGCAATTACTAATAGAGGGAGTGTGAAAACGAGTTTGTAGGCGATTGTTGTGTTAGCAACATCTGTAGAGGAAGTGAGGAAGCGGGCACAAGGGGGAAGGTAAACATCCTTCTTGTTCAGTGGCGTATCATTTATCTATAAAAACACACATTGTCCAAACGTTTTAATTGTAAAAAAAACTAAAAAATTTGCTAATTTTACTATTTTTAAAATGAATACCGTCTTATATATGTCTAATGCAGGAAAAGAAACAAAATCACTGTAAAGGTCTAATTTTTTCAATTGAAGAATAAAACCTTGAAATCAATTTTATTATAAATACAGGAGCGACTAGTTTCGGCCTTACAGGAACATCTTCAGGCCTGTAATACAATAATCTTTAATTATAATAGGTTGGTCACTTACGAATAACATTAAATAGTATAAACCACATAAATGGATCCATATTGTAGCGTTACAGCATTAAAGAATTAAAGCTGTGAAAATAAAAGAGCAGTGCAAACGTAACTAAAAATAAGAAAACTGAGTACGGAATCTACAAGAGAAGAGGTGAGAATGAGCAATTACGAATGCATTTAAATTGCTCGGGATAACAAATAAAGCTGATAATGTAGTGGTATAGTCCCCATCAAAGAAGGTCTGGATATGTTAAAGAGGACGGCTTTTCTCTGTAAATCTGGAGAATGTAAGGATGGAGGGAAGACGAATCTTGCTGGCTCAGGTGTAGATGGCTAGAAAAAGGAGCGTGTAGATGAAAGCTCCAGTAAATATCGTCACTTTCGTCTAATTTTTATTCTCACTCACCGTTTCGGCTTTATCTTCGAAATTCATTTTTAAAAGGAAATAAAAGTAATCATTCATACAAGCATATAATAAAACAAGATGAATTTATTATATTTAATAAGCTAATAAACGTTTGTTTTAATGAAAAAAACATATATGTGAGTATAAAAAATATATAAATAGATAAGATTAATATCAAAATCAATTTGAAAATACAACAGATAATAATAAAATGAAATAAATTAATACAAGTACAAATAGAAAGTTAATAACATACCTTCTAAAAGTAACACATTTTAAGTAGATAAATGTTTAAAGAGTTTATTCCTGAACATAAAAACATAAAACTAATCTAACGTTTTTCCCCTTTTTAATATTATGAGGGTTTTTGTAGTTGAAGTGAAAATTATAATTTATTTTGGTCCCAATAAAAATTTAAACATAGGTTATCAAAGAGTAAAATTCATAATAGAACTTTATAATCTTAAATCGTTATCAAAAATTATTAATGGTAAAACTTCAAACAATAATTAGATTCTTAAACAAATTTCTAGTTTTTGTTTTGCAAAAGACTTTTTTGCCTTCTTCGGTTGCCTCTGCCACTTTTCTTTTAGTAGTTTCGAGGAGAATTTTCATATGGAAACCAGTAGAACCATCAATTGGTTGGTAAAATTTTGATATTTTGAGTCTGGTAAGTCTTGATAAACTTTCTTCTTAGGAAGCTATAACCTTATGGAGAATAAAAATTTAATGTTACATCAAAAGCTCTTAATTGAGAATTATATTTGCAAATGCCGTTTTAATAATATTTTCAAAAGTTCTTGGAATCATTGTTAACAGAAACCTGCAAAAAATATATAATTTTATTCCTAAAATATAAGATATCACACAATGCACATTCATATAATATCATTGTGCTAGAAAAATACTAGGTAGTTACTGAGACAATTTAAAAAAAGTATTTCGAGAAACTCAACTTTTAATGTCATCATTGTACTTAACTTTTTTATTACTAAATTATTAATAATGTCATTTTGTGTAGTTCGTTGTGATTTGTATAATATATATTATTAAAACCCATCGTCAATGTTAATGTGCCAAGTTTTTTTAATAATTATGTCTTTGTTATAGTAAAAACACATTTAAACACATTTTTAAAGTTTTCTGGATTTCTGCTTTAAATTATCGTACAATTGAACTGACTAATTGTGTGTTTCAGTAAAGGTATATCTCTTTTTTGTTATAACAGTCTTTGTATATTGTTCTAACTTTTTAGATAATCAGAGAAAACAGTAAGACATCTTAATATATCCTATTTCACCAACAAAAATGTAGAATAATTAATCTCACATCAAACGAAAAAAGTAATTTTAGGATGTCCTAATAGGTTTTAACTTAAAACTAAATAAAATGTATATTGCAACTGTGTTTAAATAAATGAATGTTTTTATACCTGACTATAGCACCAGACAAACATTATTTTAGATCATAATGATCTGCATAACTCAAAATAGTCAAAATCCACATTATTTAAGTTGTTCTAGTATTGTTTTAGCATAACGATGTTAACTCCAATAATAAATATTCATATTTTTTTGGGACGTTTTTTAAGGAAATTAAAAAAAAACATGAATAATGTGATATTCTTGTTTAGTTTTGTACTATATAATATAGTTCATTAGGTAGTGATTTAGAAGCAAATTATGTTCTATTTATAGAATAAAAAATCACTCATAATATCTATATATTTATACCTATTTATATTTTGGACAGGAAGTCTATTTTATGTTTTTGGCTCTGAATAGTTTTCTTAAGAATTTTAAAACCTTCCTTCTTTTGGGATATTCCATGCATATCTTAGAAGTTCATTTTGTTTAAACCTAAAACAAATTAAGTACAAAAAATTAACATTTAAACAATACACAAAATTAGTCTTTTAGATTATTTAAAAAAAAGTGTCAACAAAAAAATAGCTATGCCTTTTTCCTTAAACATTCTTTTTGAAAGAAACTTAAGTTTCTCTACTTACTTGATGTTTTAGTATTTTAGTAGCAGATGAATATAGTGTAGAAGTAGTGACAAGATTGATTATTATACTTCTTTCGTCGAAATTGCATTTTTCTTTAATATTTTCCTTCCCTGAGATCTGTAATAAAAATGCATTAGCATACAAAGTTATTCAGGTGGTCACTTGTTGAATTCCTATATTTTGGAACCATGTATTTCTTTCTCATATCAAGAAAAGGAAACCTAAAAAAAATAACAATAAACTTTACAAAGATGTGATATTAAAATAATAATAAGTAAATAACCTTTACTATAATCATTATGAGACGGATGAAGACGAACGTAGCTGGAGTGTACTTGCTCTTAATTTTAATTTTTCGATAAGAAAATAAAAAAGTTTAATTGCAAATTAAAGGTGATTGCCTAATGCACCGCCTCTGATAATTAGGTTGTGTCTGTACTTACTTATGATATTATCGTGAAGAAGCATTTTCAACAGGCCTTTTACACATAAAGCATGTTTTCACCATATTATTAGAGATAATAAATCTTAAATATACATTTACAACCTTTACAACGTTATAAATAATAATATTTTCCGTAAAATACAAATAAGAAATTGACATGTGTCAGAAAGTGTCAGAACTGGCGCTCACAGAACACTTCTGGCGCTGTCAAACTTGGCAACGCTCATTAAATAAGCCAATTACAGAAGAGGTATTTTCCCCGTCGGGGGGAGTAGATGTTGCTAACAAAATTTAGCGCGGGGAAGGGGGGAAGACTCCCTCTAGTAGTAATTGCTCGGAGGTTTGGGGTACTAGGTAGTCTAGCCTCGAATTCTTCTTTTTAGCTCATCCAATAAATGTTCGATCGGATTTAGGTCAGGACTCCATAACCCGAAAACCGACTTCTGCAATGTAATTTTGCACGATTCTTGCGGTATGCGGCCTTGCATTGTCATGCATAAAGGAAAATTCGTCTCCAATGTAGTCGACGTAAGGTACCACATGAATTGCTAAAATCTCCTCACTATATTTATCAGCCTTTAAATCTCTTCTTCCGTGAACACGGTCGCCCCTACGAATGAACACAGGTCATACAGATCATACAGGAACCACCTCCATAAGCACTCCGCTCTTCAAAGCAGCAATCTGCAAATCGCTCTCCTGGTCTTCGGTACACTTTCCTTCTTCGGTCGCTACCATGGAGGCATATCCTGGTCTCATCCAACGTACAATTCAGATGATCCCGTGCAAAACGCAGGCATGCTTGCCGATGAGCTGGAGTAAGTTTTGGACCAATCGCAGGAGTTTGCACTTGAACGGCATTAAGGTAACGATTGCTTAATGTTGTTGACACAATAAAGCGGTCATCACGAGCGGTTGTAGTTCGCATTCCGCCTGTTCTAGGTCGCCTATAAAAGGATCCAGTTTCCTCATAACGCTGGTCATATGCAATTGTCCAGCAACATCTCCCTGACCAAGTCCATTTTCGATTTAAGTAATAACTTGGGCGGCTTTTTGTGGTGTGGTATGCATTAAACTAATACACTTGAACACTATTGAGATTATAAAAAACGAGTAATATGCAAATTTCAGTTGCAAACGCAATAATTTTACTATTTGACAAATTTGTTATTTTCTTTATAATCACCTCATAAACACGTTTCATTTGTTTTCCGGTTGCTACGCATATAAACGATAAGACTTCCTGATAAATTTATACTTACATTAAATCATATTAAATTGTATGATAGACGACAATAGTACTTTTCGTCATCTGATTTACATATGGATGAGCTATCTATATAACTATATATCATTGTATCTTTCCCTTCTAGTACACGACGTCATCCTAATTTTATACATTTTAGGGGACACTGTTTTAGATAATCAACCATATGAAATTGTTCTCCTTGCCTCTACAGTCCATATTATTAATTTTACTTAATGTGACGCATGCTATCTATCTCTTTTCCTATCCCAATTCCTATCATTTTGTCTCATGGGAGGCATAAAATTCAACGTGGAAGTATTTTCCGCTGAGGGTATTCCCACTGGTGTTTGAGGAGCCCTGCGAGGCTTAGAATGACTTCTCGGTTGAACGCCCATCAGACTTTGACAGAATTTTGTTAACTACTTTGTATAATTTTTTTTGTTCGCAGATTTCGGAATAGTGATTTTCTAAAAGCAGTTTTCCTTGCGAATTAAAAATTCAGAAGACAATAGTTGTGACACAAGTTGTGGTAATGGCTGATGAGTAAAATTTGCTGGGAGGTACAACTTGCGAGTTTCTTCCTGAACAACAGGATCAAACAAATTGGTTGGTCAACTACACGAACTGGTGACTCAACAGCCTCTGATGACCAGAAATGTTATTAGTCAGCAACAGGTATAGAATGAAAGTGTATTATGAATCCACACAGAAATTTGTTTTCTTAGCCGCAGTGGCCGTATTGACATCAAAAACTATACCAGGCAATGCCTTAGTAGATGGATGTTCTATAACTATGGTACATAGTACATAGAAATTATTTTGCGGAGTCATTTGTAGATATTGGTGAAAACATTCCTCTTATTATTATTAGTTCTACAATTTCATTGCATTATATTCTATCGTGGGTGGGCAAAGGAGTATAAGTCAAAAATTTAAAAGCTGCGTAAATCTATGTTATATGTCTTATAAGTCGACTTATACTGATTTTTCCACCAAAAAAAAAAGGTATTTTTGTAATTTATATTACGAAGTTCAAGTTGAATAGCGACCCTAATAGAAAGTACTGACTTAACCCACGTTTTACACTAAGTATAGAACAAATTAATTTACTCAAAACTTTGACTTATACTTCTTTGCCCAAGCAATCTAGCGGACGTCTTACGATTTTCTAAATAATTTCCGTGTTTTTCTTGTGATCACTTCAGTCATTAAATATTTTTCCAAAAGCTGTCCTATTAGCGGTTCTTCAGATATGGACGCAAGCTGTACAACATAATATTTGAAAAGAACCTAATTATGTCATAAATTCAACCGTTTGTCAAAAATACACGTGTTTAAATAGAAAATTTTACATAATATTCAATATTAAAGAAATTGCCTATAGACTTTACTTTCATATATTCCAAACCCCAGTTTAGTACTCTTATGAGGGGAAACACCCAACTCATGGTGTTGCTTATTCCACATAAAAACCGTCTATAAGCAATTTTTTAATATTGAATATAATGTAAAATTTCCTATTTTTGCACGTGTCTTTCTGTCAAATTGTTGATTTTAGGACATAATTAGGTTGTTCGAAAATTATTTTGTACCTAGTGGTCGGTCAAATAAGAATGGATTTCGGCCTTATCTGGGAAATCGTTTGAAGTATATTTTCTGGATAAAGTTTAATGACTAGAGTGAAGTTACAAGTGAAATATAAATATTATTTAGAGAACCGTAGGACAACCGCCAAATGGCGTAACTGAGTACTAAATAATATAAAGTGCAATTTTGTATAAATGACACATTTTACTATTTGATATTTAGTTACGCATTCTAGCGGTGGTCTTAGAATTCTCTAAATAATTTCCATGTTTTTGTTGTGATCCCTTCAGTCATTAAATATTTTTCCAAAAGCTGTCCTATTAACGGATCTTCAGAAATGGACGAAAGCTCTTCTTAGTGGGCCACCCCGTGCAACATATTATTTGAAAAGAACGTAATTATGTCAAAAATTCAACCGTTTGTCAAAAATACACGTGTTTAAATAGAACATTTTACCTAATATTCAATATTAAAGAAATTGCCTATAGATTTTACTTTTATATATTCAAAACCTCAGTTTAGTACTCTTACGAGGGGAAACACCCAACTCTTGGTGTTGCTAATTCCACTCTGAAACGGTGGTTGTCACCTCTAAGGAGCCAGGTGTCTGAGTGTTTTGGTTATGAAAAACCGTCTATAAGCAATTTTTTTAATATTGAATATAATGTAAAATTTCCTATTTTTGCACGTGCCTTTCTGTCAAATTGTTGATTTTAGGACATAGTTAGGTTGTTCGAAAATTATGTTGTACCTGATGGTCGGTCAAATAAGAATGGATTTCGGCCATATCTGGGGAATCCTTTCAAGTACAGCTTCTGGAAAAAGTTTAATGACTAGAATGTGGTTACAAGAAAAATATAAATATTATTTAGAGAACCGTAGGACAACCGCCAAATGGCGTAACTGAGTACTAAATAATATAAAGTGTAATTTTGTATAAATGACGCATTTTACTATTTGATATTTAGTTACGCAATCTAGCGGTGGTCTTAGAATTCTCTAAATAATTTCCATGTTTTTCTTGTGATCCCTTCAGTCATTAAATATTTTTCCAAAAGCTGTCCTATTAACGGTTCTTCAGAAATGGACGAAAGCTCTTCTTAGTGGGCCACCCCGTGCAACATAATATTTGAAAAGAACGTAATTATGTCAAAAATTCAACCGTTTTTCAAAAATACACGTGGTTAAATAGAAAATTTTACCTAATATTCAATATTAAAGAAAATGCCTATGGATTTTACTTTCATATATTCAAAACCTCAGTTTAGTACTCTTACGAGGGGAAACACCCAACTCTTTGTGTTGCTAATTCCACTCTGAAACGGTGGTTGTCACCTCTAAGGAGCCAGGTGTCTGAGTGTTTTGGTTATGAAAAACCGTCTATAAGCAATTTTTTAATATTGAATATTATGTAAAATTTCCTTTTACACGTGTCTTTCTGTCAAATTGTTGATTTTAGGACATAATTAGGTTGTTCGAAAATTATGTTGTACCTGGTGGTCGGTCAAATAAGAATGGATTTCGGCCTTATCTGGGAAATCGTTTGAAGTATAGTTTCTGGATAAAGTTTAATGACTAGAGTGAAGTTACAAGTGAAATATAAATATTATTTAGAGAACCGTAGGACAACCGCCAAATGGCGTAACTGATTACTAAATAATATAAATAAAGCGTAATTTTGTATAAATGACGCATTTTACTATTTGATATTTAGTTACGCAATCTAGCGGTGGTCTTAGAATTCTCTAAATAATTTCCATGTTTTTCTTGTGATCCCTTCAGTCATTAAATATTTTTCCAAAAGCTGTCCTATTAACGGTTCTTCAGAAATGGACGAAAGCTCTTCTTAGTGGGCCACCCCGTGCAACATATTATTTGAAAAGAACGTAATTATGTCAAAAATTCAACAGTTTATCAAAAATACACGTGTTTAAATAGAAAATTTTACCTAATATTCAATATTAAAGAAATTGCCTATAGATTTTACTTTCATATATTCAAAACCTCAATTTAGAACTCTTACGAGGGGAACACTCAACTCTTGGTGTTGCTAATTCCACTCTGAAACGGTGGTTGTCACCTCTAAGGAGCAAGGTGTCTGAGTGTTTTGGTTATGAAAAACCGTCTATAAGCAATTTTTTAATATTGAATATAATGTAAAATTTCCTATTTTTACACGTGTCTTTCTGTCAAATTGTTGACTTTAGGACATAATTAGGTTGTTCGAAAATTATGTTGTACCTGGTGGTCGGTCAAATAAGAATGGATTTCGGCCTTATCTGGGAATTCGTTTGAAGTATAGTTTCTGGATAAAGTTTAATGACTAGAGTGAAGTTACAAGTAAAATATAAATATTATTTAGAGAACCGTAGGACAACCGCCAAATGGCGTAACTGATTACTAAATAATATAAATAAAGCGTAATTTTGTATAAATGACGCATTTTACTATTTGATATTTAGTTAAGCAATCTAGCGGTGGTCTTAGAATTCTCTAAATAATTTCCATGTTTTTCTTGTGATCCCTTCAGTCATTAAATATTTTTCCAAAAGCTGTCCTATTAACGGTTCTTCAGAAATGGACGAAAGCTCTTCTTAGTGGGCCACCCCGTGCAACATATTATTTGAAAAGAACGTAATTATGTCAAAAATTCAACCGTTTATCAAAAATACACGTGTTTAAATAGAAAATTTTACCTAATATTCAATATTAAAGAAATTGCCTATAGATTTTACTTTCATTTATTCAAAACCTCAATTTAGAACTCTTACGAGGGGAACACTCAACTCTTGGTGTTGCTAATTCCACTCTGAAACGGTGGTTGTCACCTCTAAGGAGCAAGGTGTCTGAGTGTTTTGGTTATGAAAAACCGTCTATAAGCAATTTTTTTAATATTGAATATAATGTAAAATTTCCTATTTTTACAGTGCCTTTCTGTCAAGTTGTTGATTTTAGGACATAGTTAGGTTGTTCGAAAATTATGTTGTACCTGATGGTCGGTCAAATAAGAATGGATTTCGGCCATATCTGGGGAATCCTTTCAAGTACAGCTTATGGAAAAAGTTTAATGACTAGAATGTGGTTACAAGAAAAATATAAATATTATTTAGAGAACCGTAGGACAACCGCCAAATGGCGTAACTGAGTACTAAATAATATAAAGTGTAATTTTGTATAAATGACACATTTTACTATTTGATATTTAGTTACGCATTCTAGCGGTGGTCTTAGAATTCTCTAAATAATTTCCATGTTTTTGTTGTGATCCCTTCAGTCATTAAATATTTTTCCAAAAGCTGTCCTATTAACGGATCTTCAGAAATGGACGAAAGTTCTTCTTAGTGGGCCACCCCGTGCAACATATTATTTGAAAAGAACGTAATTATGTCAAAAATTCAACCGTTTGTCAAAAATACACGTGTTTAAATAGAAAATTTTACCTAATATTCAATATTAAAGAAATTGCCTATAGATTTTACTTTCATATATTCAAAACCTCAGTTTAGTACTCTTACGAGGGGAAACACCCAACTCTTTGTGTTGCTAATTCCACTCTGAAACGGTGGTTGTCACCTCTAAGGAGCCAGGTGTCTGAGTGTTTTGGTTATGAAAAACCGTCTATAAGCAATTTTTTAATATTGAATATTATGTAAAATTTCCTTTTACACGTGTCTTTCTGTCAAATTGTTGATTTTAGGACATAATTAGGTTGTTCGAAAATTATGTTGTACCTGGTGGTCGGTCAAATAAGAATGGATTTCGGCCTTATCTGGGAAATCGTTTGAAGTATAGTTTCTGGATAAAGTTTAATGACTAGAGTGAAGTTACAAGTGAAATATAAATATTATTTAGAGAACCGTAGGACAACCGCCAAATGGCGTAACTGATTACTAAATAATATAAATAAAGCGTAATTTTGTATAAATGACGCATTTTACTATTTGATATTTAGTTACGCAATCTAGCGGTGGTCTTAGAATTCTCTAAATAATTTCCATGTTTTTCTTGTGATCCCTTCAGTCATTAAATATTTTTCCAAAAGCTGTCCTATTAACGGTTCTTCAGAAATGGACGAAAGCTCTTCTTAGTGGGCCACCCCGTGCAACATATTATTTGAAAAGAACGTAATTATGTCAAAAATTCAACAGTTTATCAAAAATACACGTGTTTAAATAGAAAATTTTACCTAATATTCAATATTAAAGAAATTGCCTATAGATTTTACTTTCATATATTCAAAACCTCAATTTAGAACTCTTACGAGGGGAACACTCAACTCTTGGTGTTGCTAATTCCACTCTGAAACGGTGGTTGTCACCTCTAAGGAGCAAGGTGTCTGAGTGTTTTGGTTATGAAAAACCGTCTATAAGCAATTTTTTAATATTGAATATAATGTAAAATTTCCTATTTTTACACGTGTCTTTCTGTCAAATTGTTGACTTTAGGACATAATTAGGTTGTTCGAAAATTATGTTGTACCTGGTGGTCGGTCAAATAAGAATGGATTTCGGCCTTATCTGGGAATTCGTTTGAAGTATAGTTTCTGGATAAAGTTTAATGACTAGAGTGAAGTTACAAGTAAAATATAAATATTATTTAGAGAACCGTAGGACAACCGCCAAATGGCGTAACTGATTACTAAATAATATAAATAAAGCGTAATTTTGTATAAATGACGCATTTTACTATTTGATATTTAGTTAAGCAATCTAGCGGTGGTCTTAGAATTCTCTAAATAATTTCCATGTTTTTCTTGTGATCCCTTCAGTCATTAAATATTTTTCCAAAAGCTGTCCTATTAACGGTTCTTCAGAAATGGACGAAAGCTCTTCTTAGTGGGCCACCCCGTGCAACATATTATTTGAAAAGAACGTAATTATGTCAAAAATTCAACCGTTTATCAAAAATACACGTGTTTAAATAGAAAATTTTACCTAATATTCAATATTAAAGAAATTGCCTATAGATTTTACTTTCATTTATTCAAAACCTCAATTTAGAACTCTTACGAGGGGAACACTCAACTCTTGGTGTTGCTAATTCCACTCTGAAACGGTGGTTGTCACCTCTAAGGAGCAAGGTGTCTGAGTGTTTTGGTTATGAAAAACCGTCTATAAGCAATTTTTTTAATATTGAATATAATGTAAAATTTCCTATTTTTACAGTGCCTTTCTGTCAAGTTGTTGATTTTAGGACATAGTTAGGTTGTTCGAAAATTATGTTGTACCTGATGGTCGGTCAAATAAGAATGGATTTCGGCCATATCTGGGGAATCCTTTCAAGTACAGCTTATGGAAAAAGTTTAATGACTAGAATGTGGTTACAAGAAAAATATAAATATTATTTAGAGAACCGTAGGACAACCGCCAAATGGCGTAACTGAGTACTAAATAATATAAAGTGTAATTTTGTATAAATGACACATTTTACTATTTGATATTTAGTTACGCATTCTAGCGGTGGTCTTAGAATTCTCTAAATAATTTCCATGTTTTTGTTGTGATCCCTTCAGTCATTAAATATTTTTCCAAAAGCTGTCCTATTAACGGATCTTCAGAAATGGACGAAAGTTCTTCTTAGTGGGCCACCCCGTGCAACATATTATTTGAAAAGAACGTAATTATGTCAAAAATTCAACCGTTTGTCAAAAATACACGTGTTTAAATAGAAAATTTTACCTAATATTCAATATTAAAGAAATTGCCTATAGATTTTACTTTCATATATTCAAAACCTCAGTTTAGTACTCTTACGAGGGGAAACACCCAACTCTTGGTGTTGCTAATTCCACTCTGAAACGGTGGTTGTCACCTCTAAGGAGCCAGGTGTCTGAGTGTTTTGGTTATGAAAAACCGTCTATAAGCAATTTTTTTAATATTGAATATAATGTAAAATTTCCTATTTTTGCACGTGCCTTTCTGTCAAATTGTTGATTTTAGGACGTAGTTAGGTTGTTCGAAAATTATGTTGTACCTGATGGTCGGTCAAATAAGAATGGATTTCGGCCATATCTGGGGAATCCTTTCAAGTACAGCTTCTGGAAAAAGTTTAATGACTAGAATGTGGTTACAAGAAAAATATAAATATTATTTAGAGAACCGTAGGACAACTGCCAAATGGCGTAACTGAGTACTAAATAATATAAAGTGTAATTTTGTATAAATGACGCATTTTACTATTTGATATTTAGTTACGCAATCTAGCGGTGGTCTTAGAATTCTCTAAATAATTTCCATGTTTTTCTTGTGATCCCGTCAGTCATTAAATATTTTTCCAAAAGCTGTCCTATTAACGGTTCTTCAGAAATGGACGAAAGCTCTTCTTAGTGGGCCACCCCGTGCAACATAATATTTGAAAAGAACGTAATTATGTCAAAAATTCAACCGTTTGTCAAAAATACACGTGGTTAAATAGAAAATTTTACCTAATATTCAATATTAAAGAAATTGCCTATAGATTTTACTTTCATATATTCAAAACCTCAGTTTAGTACTCTTACGAGGGGAAACACCCAACTCTTGGTGTTGCTAATTCCACTCTGAAACGGTGGTTGTCACCTCTAAGGAGCCAGGTGTCTGAGTGTTTTGGTTATGAAAAACCGTCTATAAGCAATTTTTTTAATATTGAATATAATGTAAAATTTCCTATTTTTGCACGTGCCTTTCTGTCAAATTGTTGATTTTAGGACATAGTTAGGTTGTTCGAAAATTATGTTGTACCTGATGGTCGGTCAAATAAGAATGGATTTCGGCCATATCTGGGGAATCCTTTCAAGTACAGCTTCTGGAAAAAGTTTAATGACTAGAATGTGGTTACAAGAAAAATATAAATATTATTTAGAGAACCGTAGCACAACCGCCAAATGGCGTAACTGAGTACTAAATAATATAAAGTGTAATTTTGTATAAATGACGCATTTTACTATTTGATATTTAGTTACGCAATCTAGCGGTGGTCTTAGAATTCTCTAAATAATTTCCATGTTTTTCTTGTGATCCCTTCAGTCATTAAATATTTTTCCAAAAGCTGTCCTATTAACGGTTCTTCAGAAATGGAGGAAAGCTCTTCTTAGTGGGCCACCCCGTGCAACATAATATTTGAAAAGAACGTAATTATGTCAAAAATTCAACCGTTTTTCAAAAATACACGTGGTTAAATAGAAAATTTTACCTAATATTCAATATTAAAGAAATTGCCTATAGATTTTACTTTCATATATTCAAAACCTCAGTTTAGTACTCTTACGAAGGGAAACACCCAACTCTTGGTGTTGCTAATTCCACTCTGAAACGGTGGTTGTCACCTCTAAGGAGCCAGGTGTCTGAGTGTTTTGGTTATGAAAAACCGTCTATAAGCAATTTTTTAATATTGAATATTATGTAAAATTTCCTTTTACACGTGTCTTTCTGTCAAATTGTTGATTTTAGGACATAATTAGGTTGTTCGAAAATTATGTTGTACCTGGTGGTCGGTCAAATAAGAATGGATTTCGGCCTTATCTGGGAAATCGTTTGAAGTATAGTTTCTGGATAAAGTTTAATGACTAGAGTGAAGTTACAAGTGAAATATAAATATTATTTAGAGAACCGTAGGACAACCGCCAAATGGCGTAACTGATTACTAAATGATATAAATAAAGCGTAATTTTGTATAAATGACGCATTTTACTATTTGATATTTAGTTACGCAATCTAGCGGTGGTCTTAGAATTCTCTAAATAATTTCCATGTTTTTCTTGTGATCCCTTCAGTCATTAAATATTTTTCCAAAAGCTGTCCTATTAACGGTTCTTCAGAAATGGACGAAAGCTCTTCTTAGTGGGCCACCCCGTGCAACATATTATTTGAAAAGAACGTAATTATGTCAAAAATTCAACAGTTTATCAAAAATACACGTGTTTAAATAGAAAATTTTACCTAATATTCAATATTAAAGAAATTGCCTATAGATTTTACTTTCATATATTCAAAACCTCAATTTAGAACTCTTACGAGGGGAACACTCAACTCTTGGTGTTGCTAATTCCACTCTGAAACGGTGGTTGTCACCTCTAAGGAGCAAGGTGTCTGAGTGTTTTGGTTATGAAAAACCGTCTATAAGCAATTTTTTAATATTGAATATAATGTAAAATTTCCTATTTTGACACGTGTCTTTCTGTCAAATTGTTGATTTTAGGACATAATTAGGTTGTTCGAAAATTATGTTGTACCTGGTGGTCGGTCAAATAAGAATGGATTTCGGCCTTATCTGGGAAATCGTTTGAAGTATAGTTTCTGGAAAAAGTTTAATGACTAGAGTGAAGTTAAAAGAAAAATATAAATATTATTTAGAGAACCGTAGGACAACTGCCAAATGGCGTAACTGAGTACTAAATAATAAAAAGCGTAATTTTGTATAAATGACGCTTTTACTATTTGGTATTTAGTTACACAATCTAGCGGTCGTCTTACGATTTTCTAAATAATTTCCGTGTTTTTCTTGTGATCACTTCAGTCATTAAATATTTTTCCAAAAGCTATCCTATTAAAGGTTCTTCAGAAATGGAAGAAAGCTGTTCTTATTGGGCCACCCCGTGCAACAAAATATTTGAAAAGAACCTAATTATGTCATAAATTCAACCGTTTTTAAAAAATACACGTGCTTAAATAGAGAATTTTACATAATATTCAATATTAAAGAAATTGCCTATAGACTTTACTTTCATATATTCAAAACCTCAGTTTAGTACTCTTACGAGGGGAAACACCCAACTCTTGGTGTTGCTAATTCCACTCTGAAACGGTGGTTGTCACCTCTAAGGAGCCAGGTGTCTGAGTGTTTTGGTTATGAAAAACCGTCTATAAGCAATTTTTTTAATATTGAATATAATGTAAAATTTCCTATTTTTACACGTGTCTTTCTGTCAAATTGTTGATTTTAGGACATAATTAGGTTGTTCGAAAATTATGTTGTACCTGATGGTCGGTCAAATAAGAATGGATTTCGGCCATATCTGGGGAATCCTTTCAAGTACAGCTTCTGGAAAAAGTTTAATGACTAGAATGTGGTTAAAAGAAAAATATAAATATTATTTAGAGAACCGTAGGACAACCGCCAAATGGCGTAACTGATTACTAAATAATATAAATAAAGCGTAATTTTGTATAAATGACGCATTTTACTTTACGCAATCTAGGGGTCGTCATAGAATTCTCTAAATATTTTCCGTGTTCTTCTTTTGATCACTTCAGTCATTAAATATTTTTCCAAAAGCTGTTCTATTAACGGTTCTTCAGAAATGGAAAAAAGCTGTTCTTATTGGGCCACCCCGTGCCACATAATATTTGAAAAGAACCTAATTATGTCATAAATTCAATCGTTTGTCAAAAATACACGTGTTTAAATAGAAAATTTTACCTAATATTCAATATTAAAGAAATTGCCTATAGATTTTACTTTCATATATTCAAAACCTCAGTTTAGTACTCTTACGAGGGGAAACACTCAACTCTTGGTATTGCTAATTCCACTCTGAAACGGTGGTTGTCACCTCTAAGGAGCAAGGTGTCTGAGTATTTGTGGTTATGAAAAACCGTCTATAAGCAATTTCTTTAATATTGAACATAATGTAAAATTTCCTATTTTTACACGTGTATTTCTGTCAAATTGTTGATTTTAGGACATAATTAGGTTGTTCGAAAATTATATTGTACCTGTTATGTTGTACCTGGTCACCAGCCAGGTATCTGAGTGTTTTGGTTATGAAAAACTGTCTATGAGCCATTTGTTCAATATTGAATATTATGTAAAATTTCCTATTTTTACACAGAAAGAGACCCTTCTGTCAATTTGTTGGGACATAATTAGGTTGTTCAAGAATTATGTTGTACCCGGTGACCCAATAAGAATGGAATCCGGTCATATCTGGGGAATCGTTAATAGTTCTGCTTCTGGAAAAAAGTTCAATGACTAGATGGGAGGTCACAAGAAAAACAACTGAACTATTTAGAAAACGTAGGAAGAAATAATAAAAATCGTAATTTATACAAAATTTTGTGACTATATTATCCCAGCTAATAGATTAAAGACACAATTACAATCACAACATTCTACATATCTTTCTCTAGGCTTTCAGTTGGACAGAATTCATAAATCTACATAGATTTAATTCATATTTTAAAGGATGTCTCTTAAAAATTAAATATATACTTTCCTGTATATTATTGTAATTTTTCAGAATTTTGTTAGCTGCCTCGTGCAATTTTTTTGTTCGCAGTTTTCGCTAAGTTAGAAGGCAACAGCATACAATCTTCAAGTGAAAAAATTAGGATAGCTGCTAAAAAAGGAAAAAATTGCTGAGAGGTACAACTTACGGGGTTTGTGAATCTTTTCCCGAACAACATGGCCAAGCAACTACTAGAGCTTGTAAAGTGCACGCCAATGAGATTCATATCGCAAGAGTCCGTTTGCAAATTATTTGAAAAGTGTTAAGACAATGGGACAGTGGCGGCTTGTGGTAGGTTACATTATCTCTGCATCTTGTGTTTGCGTTAGATAAATCAAATGCTCTATCACATTGCAACACTAGACCTTTTTGGGAATTATAATATAACTCAGTTACAGCTTGTAAATGGAATTTACCCTCCATAAAAAATTGTATCAGCAAAACAGCAGAAGAAATATGTCCTTCAAAACCACACGAAGCCATTCAAAGAGCATCGAGTGAAGGCAATGACAAATTCCTGCGAGAAAAGAGTAGAAATTTTAGAAAACGTTCGTCAATAATTATCTATCAAAAATGTTAGAATTGATGTATATTGTTCTGTAATGTGTATTATATATTCTATCAAAATAAAAAATAAAGAATATATTTATAATAATACGTTCTTTATTATATCTATATACCCGACAGGCCAGGCCATGGACTGCATTCATTCATGTTCTATGTGTGTGTGATTGGATTTTATGACTGCGGATATAATCCATTAGCCTGTTATGTATTCATGTTCTATGAATATCGTAAAAACGTTATGTTTGTTCTTTTTGGTATGTCCTTTCTAGAATATTTTTAAAACATAATAGTATATACTTTGAAAGTATATTCTAGAAAGTACAGGGTGATTCATTAAGAGTGGCGACCGGCCTTATCTCAGAACATCTTGAAGTAGATTTTTTTTTCAAAGAAACGCAAAAATAGGTCGATTTTTATTTCAATGGAGACACCTTTTTATAAAATCCTCAACTGTCATGCGTCATTCCTCTCCCCTACGTCAATCATACAAATACAATTTAAATAGGGAAAGTACCAAGTATGACACATCGTCGGAAAGGTAATTTTATGGAGAATTCAGCAGTATGTCTGTTTGTTGGCGTTCTTTTTAATTTTAGTGCCCTCTAGCGGGATAAAAAATTAATACCTATGGTACACTTACCACTCCAACAAACATCTTGGGCACATGGCACATGTCACATCCTTTAGCTTACTATACAAAACGCAATTATTCAAAATACAATAAAAAAGACTTTTAATTTAAACTATAGAGATCCTGAGCTGGAGCTGTTACTGGCAATCTCCTACAAGGGGGGCCTCCTATGAAAAAGAGCCCAGCGCGTCCCCTCGACATTACCTTTATCACTTCTCCATAGTTTATTAATATGAAACTAATGTTTAATAATTATTAAATAGCCAACCTTGCACATGATTGCAATTTAAAACAATTGTCGACATAATCAATGTTTTATGTACAGGATGTTATTAAAATAATTAATTAAAATTAGGAAAAATATGAATTTATACAAAGCGTGACAATACTTAATAGTTAATAAAAAGCACTAGGTCTCTAGTAGGGTATTAGGTTTTATTGTTGACTGCTTTTCAATGTTTTGTTACAATTCTCACATTAATACTACCACCACCACCAGAAGCACACCGCATGTCGTCGATGTTCTTCTACTGATAAAGGTAAAGCGCTGTTGCCACGTTGACTTATAATTATGAACATATACGACAGGCCCGTTTATAAATAAAAAACAGAAGAAAATCGAAAAAAATATATGTATATATATATTGTGATGGTATTTAGTTGTCAAATATTAAAAAGAAACATTTTTTCTCGCACCCTATATACGATATAAAATGTGAATTTAGACGTCAAATATAAAGAAAAATATGTTTTTAAAGGTTTACTTCCAATTTTTTTATATAAAAACTGTGAGAAAATTGTAACATCAAATCATCATCTTTTGTGGCAGCTAGAAAAGGTAATCCGATATACAGTTTTTTTGATTAGCGACGCGCGACGGTTGCTAGGAAAAATAAATAAAGGGGGAAGACATCGAGAAATTAGCGTGAAAAAAAAATTGGGTTGAAAAATTAAAGCCAAAAGATTTAAAAAATCACAGTATCAAACAATTTCCCATGGTAGTTTTTTTGTAAATGGATGAACGAGAACTTTAGAAACGGTAAATAAATCAAATATATTCCGTTTTAACTAATTATACAATATTAAGTAGACTTATTCTGGTAGAATTGAACTTTCCTTTGTGAACCTTGCAAAAAGGTATTGCTTCCAATTTGCCTTGAAAATTCATATAAAGCACTAGAATATATTTCGGTATTTGTGTACAAAACAAATCTGATTCTGCATGGTAGAAGCTACAAGTGGAAAATAATGTAATGTATCACAGACTAATGTGAGACTAGCAATACTTTTGAGACAATAATAATTAACAACAATTCTGTAATTCTGTAGTGTAATTTAATCCGATTTTTGACATTTTTGTGGAATTATTAGTGGTTTCTTTTCAGGGGCTGGTAACTCAAATGGAAAAACATGACGCTGGTAATTTAGTACCACTCCAATTAACGGGATGGCGCTCGTATCGAACTGTCATGTCAGTTGTCAACTCGTCAAAACTTCAAACTCAGATAAAATAAAATGGCTGTTGAATTTGAAGGTGTATTGAATTTTGATTCATCTAGAATCTAGATTTATTTTTCAACACCTTCCAATTTTGAGCATGTTTTCAAAAGATGGGAAGATGGATTTCAGCAACAAACAATAAAGCACTCCCAGATATTGGTAGTAATGCAATTTATACCACATTAAATATGCAGTCGTCCCCCAAATTGTAATAAGTGTCTTAAGAAAAATGCACCATCACTGTACCAACGGTAAGTAATATTTACAAACTTGTATTTGATTCAGTGTTAAAATAATTGATTTGTTATTTAAATTTCTTTTTGTTTTCAGTTTTTAAATGATCATTTTTGTAAAGAAAATGTTGGCCCTCCAAAATACCCTGTCGATCGATGAAATATTTGAGCCTCAGCCATCAATATCAAAAATTGATTCAATGCCATTGACTTCAAACAAGTAAACACCCTAAAATCTTCAAGGTTCCAAACGTGTGTAAGTTTAATTTATGCTCAAAAGTTAAATTTATTTATCACCCTGCCCACATGATGAATAAAAATTTGATAACTACAAGTGCTGTATAAATGAATCAAGAAAACAATTATCGGATGAAGAAATGCTCCTCAACCTAACTAGTCAACTCAATAACCGTATGGCAAATTTTATCCACACTCAAATTTGCTTCGATAGTAAAAAAGGATGATGGATGCTTCAACCTCAATTTTTTCAAACTTATTTGCCACTCCAAATCGCAAAACTTTTATAAAGGTCTTGAGCACTTATATATGCTGATTTTGTTACAGAAAACATTTTTGATAGGTTTGTTTTATAAATATTTAATTATTTAAATGGTGTAAATGCATATTTGTTTGAGTATTTCCATGTTTAAATAGACAAATTATATGATGCGGCGTTAATTTACTGTAATAAATAAAATAAAATAAATTGCATTTTATTTCAAGTTTGAAATTAATGCAAACATATAATGAAGTAAAATCAAATAAAGATAAAAATTGGCAAAATATTTGACTAGTTTCAGATCACAAAACAGTCAATATGGTTGTTTTATGATTTAAAACTAGTCAAATATTTTTCCAATTTTTTTGCTTTTTTTGATTTTCTTTATTACATTTTTGCGCTACTACAAAGTTAAATTTCAAAAAGCCCGCTCGTGGCGGCCATATTGAATTTTAGTACCACTCCAATTTGATAGATGGCAGCACATCGACTCATAATTTTACTATTGAGTTTCCCATCTATTCAAGTAATCTATGTTTCTTTTCGTCGAGTACTTACAAAAAGATTTCGCCCTTTTTAACCGACTTCAAAAAAGGAGGAGGTTATCAATTCGTCGCGATATTTTTTTTTTTTATGTATGTTCAGCGATTATTCTTTAACACGGTGTTCGATTTCAATGATTCTTTTTTTGTTAGAAAGAAGGTATTTCAGGGGTGGTCCCATATAAATTTAGTCAAAATCTAATAATTGGGTCCATGAGAAAATCCTCAAACTCTTCATTTTTTATGTATGTTCAGCGATAATTTTTTAACACGGTGTCCGATTTCAATAATTCTTCTTTTGTTAGAAAGGGGATACTTTAGGGGTGGTTCCATATAAATTTGGTCAAAATCTAATAATTAGATCCATGAACGATAAAATACTATTAGAAAATGCTCGAGATAAAATATTTTCCAAACATTGCTCGAGATTGTTAAAAATTTATTGAGATATAGAATACTGTCAGAAATTTATCAAGAGATAAAACATTGTTTAAAAATAGCTCAAGAGATAAAAAAAGATTTAAAAACTGTTCTAGAGATAAAATAATATCAAAAGGTATTAAAATGTTTTTCAAAAATTGCTCGAGAGATAAAATAGTGTTAGAAATTGTTAAAATTTTGCTCAAAAATTGCATGAGAGATCAAATATTGTTCAAAAATAGCTTGAAAAATAAAAAAACTTAAAAATTGTTCGAGTGATTAAATAGAGTTAAAAATTTTACAAAAAAGTTTGTACAAACATTGCTCGAGGGATAAAAAGAAGTTGTTAAAAATTGCTCGAGAGATAAAATATTGTTTCAAAATAGCTCGCGATAAAAAAAAAATGTAAAAACTGTTCGAGAGATAAAAGAGTATCAAAAGGTATTAAAATCTTATTTAAAAACTGCTCGAGAGATAAAATAGTGTCAGAAATTTGTCGAAAGATAAAATTTTGTTAAAAATTGTTGTGTTCGCTCTTTAATTACCATACTTCATAATTAAAAAAATCTTGTAATTTTATAGAATCTAGTACATTTTTGTGAAATCTGGTACATTTTTTAAATAAATCTGGTACATTATAAAAATGTATTCTGGCAACACTGCCCGTGGTACTAAAGGTCGGATTCGTTGCTACATGACCTACTAAAACAGCCACTTCCCTCGCTTCGTCTCTCGTCTCTTTCGTGCACTTCGACTGAATCAGTGGCATCAAATTTTGAAACCAGTTTGCTAAACGTAAGCAGCGGAGACATTTTTTTCAGGATGATGTTCATTAAATAAAGTCGCTGTTACTCGCACAGAGTCGTTATTTCTAATAAACAATTTAATAATTTTCACCCTTTCCCCCACAGAATACACCATTTTAATTCTACTAAAAAAATATTAATCGAGTCCACAAAACAAAAAATATTTTTTCTTTACAAAAATATATACATAAATACTTCTCAAATACCAGTCTGATAAGAATAATTGTAAACAAAACTTATTTTACTGCAAGGAAGTGAATGGTGGCCATTTCCAGCATTTAATAAACTAGTCACAAGTAAATATTATTTTCGTTTGTTATTAAGTAGACATTTTTTCCTAATTATCTTTCACTGTTTTAGATTTTTCTTTTATAGTTACAAAATAAAATTAAAAATATAATATTGAATGGGTTCGTATTATTGTTCATTTTGGGCCTACCGACGGTTTTCATATACCTTTCGACATAATATTGACAAAAATTCCATACTGGCTGAGCCTGAGGGACTTTTGGAGGGCTTATCTTATCCCGGAACATACTTATTGTTATTCTGCTCTAACCACTATCAAGATTAGAACAAAATATTCTATTAGATTATAATTTTCGGTAAACATCTTTAAATTTAATGAGACTATTTTAACTAATGGTACTGTTAGCAAAATAAAAAGGGGACAGCTGAAATTAAAGAATGAGGTAATACCATGTACATTCCCAAATCTCCCTTTATACTTGTATTACAACAATAAAAAAATCTGTTAACTGTGTTTTATTTTACTCTTAAAACTATATATTGGTTCAATTCAAAAAAAAATTTACCACAAAATTGTACTTATCAAATTTCAGCCATTAAGAAACCTTTTCGAATTTGGTCATACATACCAAAATTGTATTTTATACAGATTAAACTAAATAATTTATCAATTAAAACATGCAATACTTATTTAGAAATAAATACAACAGTATGTTCTGTGCTTTATTTAGCTGTAAACAAGTTTATTTTTATTATTTTGACAAAATTAGGTATAATTCCCATAATAAGCCATGTATTTTGAACTACGTAAACCGTACCAGCGCCCATGCGGTTAATTATAAAAGCTCAATTGACGTGTGATTTTTGAGACCGTATTTTGAGCATGCCGATTCGCCTCCTTACCTCTAGTCTTCATAGTTTGGACCAAGGGATTTTAAGCTTTAAGGTTGCTTGACAATGAGATGGTTTGTCTTTTATACATTCCTATTATATTTTGTTTTACAAACAATTTATTTACATGTATTTAGTATCTCAATTTTTTGTTATTTATCCATTTATTTAATACTAGTTTACAGTAAATCTGTTGCCAAAGAAATTTCAGTGCTGACTACATATGATATGCTATTTTCAAAAATATTATTAGAAGATTTTATCAGCTCTAGTTTCTGAGCTTCAGCTATGTAGGTATAAAACAGAAAAACATGTATTTACTAAGAAAAACTTTACTAAAAAAATAATTATTCATTGAGTTCTAAAAAACTTCATTTTAAAGCTCTTCTCTTATGTGTAGACTTTGAAAAATGACGTATCAGAGACCAACCATAGTCAGACATCCTATTTGTGTCTCAGAAACCCTGATAGAGCTCTTCCATGACGCGTAAGTCTTGATGCATACGCTCTTCCTGCTCTTCGCTCATATCTCCTAAATTTTCCGGAAACCTGCCCAGGTGACTATGAAGGAAGTGGAAGTTTATGCTCATAATGCACCTTATATTTTTTAATTGTAGCAGAAGGTCTTCTACAAGTTCAATGTAATTTGCAGATTTTGCAATAAACCATAATTACTATAATGGTCAAAAACAGCTATAAAACTAGTAGGTAAACAAAAATAATATAAAACAAACAAAAATAATAATATAAAACAAGCAAAAATGACAAAAATGAGATCAAAGAAAAATGGAATGAAAACAAAATACCAGTCTCAAACATAAGTTACCATTCTTGTTTTCTACAATATTATCTCAATAAATACTATCACTAATACATTAAGGAACTGTTCAAACTAATTAAAAATAAACTATTAAAATAATAAATAAACAAATAAAGAAAAATATTGCTAATGCCCATATTCTAAAATATTGACATGTTATGTTTAATACATTTAGGAACTGTTGAAACTAAATAAAAATAAACCATAAAAATATTAAATAGACAAATAACGAAAACCACATAATCAAACAGTCCACAGTCCATCACCCCTTCTTATTACTGATTACTAACAGGCTGAATCTTCGTGAGACGAGACGCCCAACTGTTTTCTCTGCGATAATTCTTAATAGTGGTACAGTGATATAGCTAATAAAGTGCTCAACTGGTAATACATTACTATTACAAAATCGCAATATAATTGTAAGCTGGTCATGGTGGGTTATATCAGACGTAGAATCCACGCTTACTGAATAATACTTATTAACTTTAATTTGTTTTACTATTTCCTTTAAAACTTTATTTGATAAAATCGCAAATATCTTTTGATAAATAAGAAACGGTGCCGTTTCCAGGATTTGCAAGTTTCATTATATAATCTTTTCAAAAAGGATGATATTCGGACAAAAGTTCAATCGCACCCAAATAATTGCCGTTATGATCTTCGCCTATCTTTTCATTACTACCTCTAAATGCTAACTCTTGTGTTGCTAAAAATTTTATAACGCTAATAATTCTTTTTAATACGTTAATCCAATACTCCTTTGCTACATTACATACTATTTCAAGTTTATTATCAATTCTTTCAGTAGTAAAAGAGTGCGCAATATATATCCTTAGATTGTTTATATGCTCGGATGATCGTTCATGTTCATCAAACCTTTCTTTATGCCTATTCCAAGATGAAAAACCTCTCTTAACCTGGTTGACTGAACCACCAAATAACATACAATAAAGGCAGTACACATTACCTGTGCTTTCAGAATATATTGCCCAATCTCGACGTAAAATTTCTCAATTCACTAACTTTCTGTGGAACATTTGTTTATTTGCCCACCTGTTTTGTCCTTTAAATGGCCTCTTGGATTTGGAAAAATTAATTTGTTCCAAATTCTGACGTTTCCAAAACTCTAGAATTATTTCAATATCTCGACCAGTGTTCCATAGGGCTGGATCTTTAAAATCTGGTAAAATTATTTCTGAATCTACAATAAAAATAGGTACAAGCTTTATTATTTATATGACGAAATAAAAAAATTGATAATTTAATATTGGTAAATTACCTATATTATACCTACCTAATATTACATCGTTATAGTTGGGCTCTAATTTTGTTTCATGAAGTTCTTCCTGCTCAAGAACTGTAAGATGTTCCATCTTATTCTTTTCATTAACTCCGTCATCATTCGGTAATAATAATGTCAAAGCAAATAAAACCGTATCTGTGCTTATACAAACACTGCTACTCGTACTGGAAGAACCAACAATGCCCACTTCCTCTGGTGCCACAGGTGCCGAAGCAGCATTTATTTGAAAAAAATTTGTTAATGGTGGGATAGTGTCTAAAAAGTTTTGTCGTTTCAGTTTCCTCTTCTTCAGTAGGATCCAGGTAATTTTCATTCATCCATTCTTTAAAACTGATTATTACATATAGAAGTCACGGAGTCGGAATGGTATATACAACAAGTAATTGCTGCAGGAATAAAATACACTTGTACCTCCGTTTTCAAGTGTGTTAAATACGAAAAGATAGTGAAAAAGCAAAGCCACCCCCTCAAACAGTCAAAACCTGACAAAAACCTCCATTTTTTGTTATTTTTTTCCTTGTTAGATTTCAAACCTACTGGTTGAAATAAGAAGAGAATTAGTTGCGATTTTATAGATGTCCCATCACAAGGAAATGTTTCAGTCACATTATATTTCCGCTCTTAATACGTTTTCGAGGATACTAATTCCGAAAAAAAAAAAATAGTATCACGTACTTCGAACCCTTCCCATACGTCTAACATCCATATTAGCGAAAATATTAATTTTTTGTTAATTTTAGAGTAATTCTTAAAAATTTGGATGGCATGTCACATCATTTAAAAGGTAATTTAGAAGATAATAATATTATTTTATTTCTACAAAAATATTGTCCATTAGAAAGAGTTTTAATAATGTAACACTTTTATATATATCTAATGAACTAGTAAGCAACCATTTAAAAAATCGGGCATTTTTTTTTAATAAGTCAAAAATTATATAATTTTTAATAATTTTTAAAATTAATTTTAAATCGACAATTTCATTTAAAAAAAATTCACATTTAATCGACCTTTTATCTCCTATATTAGGCGAGATGCCAAATATAGAGACTCGAATTCGGAACACAGTGTGTACCTTACTGATCTTAACATTACATTACGAAGATCATTTTTGATGATGCACCAGGATGTACATGGATTTAAAAATACTTCGAATGTGCTGCGCAAAACTGGAGTTATCTATTAGCATATTAACACATTTGACTTTCCCTTGATTAAAGGGTGGTTTTTGGCTGTTTGGGGAATGGGAAGAGTTAGAAATACATCCTCAAAAACGAGTGAATACTTTGTAAGAACGAGATATATAAAAAGTCAACTAATTCTCTTCCAAACACTGCAATCTTACAAGCAAAAAAAAATAATTTAAAAAAAGGGTGTTTTTTGAATGTTTGTGGGGGTGGTTTTGCCTAAAAACTTTTTTCACTTAGCACCCTCGATAACGGGGGTACAAATAATGTTCTATATTTCTGTAGCAAATACTTGCCATTTTTTAATTTTTCGACTCCTTGACTCCACTAATATAGAATAGAAATAACGTAGAGTACCGAGTACCTATACCCAAAATAAAATAATATTTAATAATCATATTTTGACTTACCTAATTTAAATCCACATTACTCTCAATAATTAACTAATTCTTATTTTTCGTCCCAATTAAATGAAATCCGAATAAAACCGAGAAGAAAACTTATGCACTTACTAACGCTAAACGCAAGAATAACAAAATGCACTCTAATACTATAATGCAGTGGTTCTCAAACTTTTTTGGTGATGGAACCTTTTTAAAAAGTGAAATATTTGACGGAGCCCTAAACACATTTCGGAAAAAAAGTCCTTCTTGCTCTAGCCTCTTGCCAGGTCCCTCCCGTTTCTTTGCGGAGCCCCTACAACAAAATTTTCAAAATCATATACGCCTTTATCTTCCTGACTTCTATAAAAAAAAGGTCCTTTAACCCAAAATACCACATTCATGTACTCCTTCTTTTTTCTCTGGCATCTAAAAAAAAGTCCTCCAACCCAAACTCACAAAATACCAAACTCTCATATACTCCTTCTAAAAAAAGCAAAAAAATTAAGTTCCTCAAGCCAAGTCCCGTTAATATTAAAATAATATGTCACTACTAGTACTCTACTACCTGCGCACCGCCCTATTACGATTTGCCGCCCGGTACTAAAGTCCCAAATAGCACCCATGTAAAACCGGCACTGTCATCTAACTCATTTTGGGAAAAACATTTTGGCTCTTTAGACATACCTTCAAAATCAGCATCATTTTGTGATGAGCTTGGTCCTTCAATGTCTTGTTCTAAGGGTTCAGATATATTTTTAGGCATTGAAGAATCAGGTGAACGCTGCTCTGGACATTGAACATAACTAGTACTGCCATTTAGCTCGATTTTTAGTGTTTAAACCGTTTACGTTCACGGTACAAAAATAAGATGATTTCGTTGTTCTCGCCAAATAGTCGGTGTTTCAAATTTAAAGGAATTTCTTTTACCACTTTTCCATAATCTTAAATTGTCCACACACGATTTACAAACACAATTGGTTGCCCAAGACTTCTCATTTTCATCCAAGAGCATCCCAAAATACTCAAAATAGGTATTTTTCACCAACTCTGATATAACTTTTCTACAATCGTTAAACACATATTCTCCGCATATATAGCAAAAATTATCTGGATTGTTCAAACAACGTCTCCTTGAACTACTCATGACGCAAAAACTTCAGATACTAATCTTAAAACAGTAAAATACGCCTGTTATCGATTAATATATACGCTTAAATGATAAAAATCAAAAACAAAGAAACTCGAGCTGCTCAAAAAAATTTGAGGTTAGATTTGACAAAAACAAATCATAAGTGAACATTTTCAACCACAGAATTCGCGACAACGGACAAACAGTTAAATTTTGTAAACTAGTGTAATCATTTAATAAAATTTGTCTGACTCCGTAAAAATATAAAGAAAGAATATTTGGCATTCCCCTTGTAGTAATTTGGAAACTAGACTCTATTCCAACAAGGGCGTCCAATGCCAAATCACAAACAGCAGGCTGGCGCCTCCAAGACTCTATTTTCTATCCCTATTCTCTATCGCATTCCCTATCCCGTAAACCAGAAACTTTCACTAGTGTCTGACCCCGAAAAATACTTCGATATGTGTTTTTATATTTTTCTATGTATAAATAAATTATTTTATTGAAAAATCTTTTGGGTAAGTATTTTTTTTATTAAAATTAATAAAATGCATGTAAGTAATAATAAAATGGATAAGTTATGTATTCAATCTTTAAAATATTGTGAGAACGACGTAGATATTTTATAAAAATGTAAAATATAAAAAATATTTAAGTTTCATTAGAAAATATCAAAAGTACCGATAGATGTATATTGTTTACTTTTAATTTTGCTAATAAAAAGGATCAATACGCAGCTAAATAATTTAACCTTTTTGTCCATTGTCAATGTCACAATTACAAAAACTTTTAAACTCTAATTTCGAGCGATTCCACAGGGTTCAGTTTCAGGGCCACTTTAATTTATATTATTTATAAACGATGTTCTTCAAAAATAGTGGTGAATAGAAATTCAGATAATTCTTCGATATCTCTGTTAAAATATATTCTGCATTAGAGTCATTCATGTTTTTTAGGAGTATAGGGGTAATTCAAGATGACCGTTTGCAAGATTATGTTAGATACACCTGGTGTTTTAGGTCCAGGTAGTACGATTTATGGAAGAGTGGTTTGCGTCTTTTCTTCAACTGTTAATATTAGAGGTATTTATTAACTAATTATATAAACGCAATTAAAAAATGGTTATCCGTAAAAATATAATGTTCACACCATATATTTTGTAGAAATAAGATGTAGATTGCGAGGAAAAGAGTACACAACTGTTAGACAAGGAAAACATACTTATGAAGGACTAAATGTATTTCTTAATATGATGCTCTGCCTTACTGGCGAAGGTTGGTATTCATTTTAAAATATATTTCCAATTCTTTTCTTTCGGAAATAATCTGGATATGGTGATCCTCGATTAGACCAGCTATAAAACAAACCTTTCGAATATTGTTAAATTTTGTTAAATTATAAAATTAGAAAAGCATTTTTTTAGGTACAATACAATCCGGCCAATATGAGTATCGTTTCTCTTTCACATTACCAAGACACATACCAAGCACATTTCATGGAGAATTTGGCTCAATATATTACTACTTGAAAGCAACCATCGATATGGCATTGGCGTTTAATTATAAAGACAAAATCACTCTTCGTGTTACTGTTCCTGTAGACTTTAATTTGATTCGACATCGATTACAATTGGTAAGTATATTAAGCATATTACGCAGGATGCTATAGATTTGTGTCGTAGGTCGTGTGTTTTGTCTGCTTTTCATAATAGTCGTGGGTAAAAATATTTTTGATTTTGGCAATGGTAATGGTTATAAAAAATGTTGAGGGAACTCAACATGGGTGCAATCGAAGAAGTTAGCATTCCAATTTTGGACCTGAAAAACTATTAGGTGTGATTATGCGTAGTTTTAGCACAAATTCAATATTTAATCCTCAATATGTGAAAAATATTTGGTGATGCGTATCAACATAGTTTGATAAAAAATATTGCTCTAGATTAGAGCTTCAAACATTTTAAGGGGCTTAATTTTAAATTATGAGACTTTGCTTCCCTAACTAACTAATATATATTGCAATATTTTATTTTCTAAATTCTTAAATGATTATTTAATAACTTCTGGTTTATCCATTAGAAGATTATCTTACTAAAAATTCACATACAAAAGTTTTCATAATATATTTGTGGAAAGTATTGTCAAGTAGGTATTAGAATGGTAATTTTGGAGAAGTTTAAGAGATTAAAGATCTAGCTTTCCTTTGAGTCCATTGAGTTTGAGTTTGATGTTTGGGAAAGAAATATGTGGGAATTAAAGTTAGGTAAGACGTGTAAAAGAAGATAATTAAAGAAATAATATGGTTGAACAATGATGATAAAACCAGAGAAACACAATTAAAAGCAGTATTTTGAAGGCAGATTAAAAAAGTGAGATAATATAAATCAAAAGATACACAAAAAGGCAATAAAGTGTTGCAAGAATTTGAAGACAAAGAGAACTAAGCGCCTGCATAGATCTAAGTAACTGTATTTCCTTAATTTAACTGTTTTTTCAGAAATTGGTATTTTATAGACATGTTTTCATTCATTCAGTCATTCAATTGTTGCTCGTACATAAATATAAAGTTAAAATTTTATATCTCGGTTACGACTTTAAATCGTTGACTATTATAGGTTGAGTTTAAGAGTAAGCTAAATGCTTGAGCTATTCAGTGTGAATGTATCTGTAGGTGAATTTTACAATAAATGGAAAGCGATTATGGATGAGTGTGTACAAAATACAATTTGAAATGCAGTTCATACAACCATAAACCTTGGTTTACAAAGAAAATTAAAGATCTACTAAAATATAAAGAAAAATGTAGAAGATGTAAAAATAAATTTAATAAAATGTGAAAGAAAATAAAAAATGTGATTAGGGTAGGAGAAAGAAAATATATCAAATATATTGAAGATGAGATAGGTGCAGATGAAAAGAAGTAGTTTTACTAGTAACTATTATTCAAAGGGAAAACAATTAAGTCCAATGAAACTGCAAATGCATTAGCAGAAATTTTTATATCAGTATGTGTATTCAACTAATAAATCATCTTATAAGATAGCAATAAAAATTAATGGGTTTAGATTACGAAGAAGCAATTACAAAAAGGCAGCCAGACCAGAGGACATACCTCCTCCATATGTTCTGAAGGCTTGCCGTAAATGGTTAAAGGGACCTATACTTCATATTTAAAATTTAAGTATCTTAACAAACGAATTTTCACTCATGGAAAACTGCAGTAGTTTTTCCCATGTTTAATGTACCTCTGAGGAGAATGAAATATCCGTGTAAAATAATAATAATAATAATAATAATAATAATAATAATAATAATAATAATAATAATAATAATAATAATAATAATAATAATAATAATAATAATAATAATAATAATAATAATAATAATAATAATAATAATAATAATAATAATAATAATAATAATAATAATAATAATAATAATAATAATAATAATAATAATAATAATAATAATAATAATAATAATAATAATAATAATAATAATAATAATAATAATAATAATAATAATAATAATAATAATAATAATAATAATAATAATAATAATAATAATAATAATAATAATAATAATAATAATAATAATAATAATAATAATAATAATAATAATAATAATAATAATAATAATAATAATAATAATAATAATAATAATAATAATAATAATAATAATAATAATAATAATAATAATAATAATAATAATAATAATAATAATAATAATAATAATAATATCTCGAGGCTTCAGCTTCTCACAAGAAAAAACTAATTGCGTACACTTTTGTAGACAAAGACTGGACCATGCAAATCCCGAGCTTCTTATTAATGGCCACCCTATCAATGTAAAGAATAACATGAAGATTTTAGGATTAGTATTTGATAGCAAACTAATATGGACAAAACAAATTGATCAGCTAGTAGCTAAGTGCCAAAGGGCTCTTAACATAATTAAATGCATGGCTAGTATTAAGTGGGGCGCAGATAGAAATATATTAATAATGCTTTACCAATCTGTAATACAAAGTCGGATTGATTACGGCGCAGTAGTATATAATTCTTGTCGCCATTTTAAAATTAGACAGCTTGATAAAATACAGTTATCAGCTTTAAGATACGCAACGGGCGCTTTTAGAACTAGTCCTGCGGTAGCAGTCCAATGTGATGCGACAATACTCCCTTTAGACCTTAGAAGGGATTCACAAACTATGATATATGGCTCTAAAATACTATCAAAGTCATCCCACCTAAACCTATCCAACTTCTGTTCTGATAATGAATTCTCAACAAGGAGATCCACAACACGACCTGCAAGAATTCGCAATAATGAAACGTGCCGAAAGTATTCAATATGTCAAGAGAACATTCTTTCTGATCATCCTCCACAGATCCCTCCATGGAATGTATCCCCCCCAAAGTTAAATAAACGCCTAACTTATTGGAAAAAGGACGAAACACCACCCTCTACTTATAGAATGCTCTTTAATAAAGAGTTAGAGTCTTATCCAAACAGTTTGATCATATACACTGACGGGTCGAAGAGTGACATTGGAGTTGGTTCAGCTTTTGCGGTAAACGGTGACCAATACAGTTGGTCATTAAACCCTGCATGCTCAATATTTACTGCAGAAATATATGCTATTTGGCAAGCCCTCCTATACTTCTCATCGACGCAATATCAGAACTGCCTAATCTGTTCTGATTCGCTAAGCTCTATCACATCAATGGAAAATATATTTACAAAAGATATTCTTTGTCGTCGAATATTAGAATTAAATACTCATCTTACCTCATTAGGTAAAACCTGCACAATTCTATGGGTCCCTGGCCATTGCCAAATCCGTGGTAATGAAATAGCTGACAACTCTGCAAAGGTAGCATCAGGCTCTCCATTTGACGATGGTATCCCAATTCCGTTAGAAGATCTAAAATCATATATAAAACACAAAGTACAATTGACATGGCAAGAGCGATGGACAACATATGTTGGCCATTTGGCTAACATCAAACCTAATATCAAGAAATGGACTTACCCTAGTTGTTTGTCTAGGCGAGAACAAGTTGTAACCTGTAGACTAAGGATAGGACATTCTCACCTCACACATTCATATCTCCTAGGAGGAAATCCAAGACCTAGATGTGAACACTGTAATGCCCGCCTTCTGATAGAACATTTATTTACATGCCCAGGATATCAAGTACAGAGAATCCATCGAGGAGTGAACCCTGAAATAAAATATGCGTTAAATGATGAAAAATCCATTAAATGTACACTTACCTTCTTAAGCGATGTTCAACTATTTAACCGCATTTAAAAACGCGTAACGCGGCGAATGACCTTAGCAGTCGATGCCGCAAAAAAAAAAAAAAAAAAAAAATAATAATAATACTCTCCCTAATTCACCCCCTTACGAGTGAATTTTAACCCCAAAAGCTGAGCTTGTGCGGGGAAAGGGACGGCGGGATGTTTAATATAATCTTCTATTAGCTCTTACCACGAAAATGGACTCCATCTCACCGAAATATATCTTTCATAAGCCATATAAAAGTTATAATAGAACAAATAGAAGAGCCGGAAGTGGCAGGTACGATTCATATCTACACCGACGGTTCTAAAACAAAACAAGGCTCAGATTCTTAAACCTAAACCTAAAATGGGCTGTGAGCAATTTATTAATAAAAACTAAGTGCCTTCGCCAAAAATTGCAATGCTTCGTTTAAGGGCATAGTAGTGCATTTCAGAATTATAATTCATTACGACTGATGACGGCCCAAAGAGGTGTTTCGGAGGTTTTCTCACTTCATCTAATATACGGAAAATAAAGACCGTAATTGTCCCAAATAAGGCTTAACCCAATTATAGTATGACTTAATTTCTTGAAAATGGTTTATTATTTATGTATTTTGTAGCTTTTATCCGGTAATAAGACCGCTGGCCCTTTTTTAAAATAAATAAATAAATTATACATTTTATCCTATCGGTAATATAGTTTTTTTTCTGTTTTAGAGTCCAGTAATTTATCAAAACGAAAAAACGCTGTGCTGCTGGTGCTGCACAAGTGAACCGATAACTCTGAGTTTATTTGTTGAAAAGGAAGCATTCACTTTAGGTGAAATAGCTAATGTTATTGTGGAAATTATTAATATGTCCAATACGAACGTTGAGGAATTTAATCTTTCACTAATAAGGGTAAGAAAATTGCTATAATATTATTAAAAAATGCGCAATGCCATACTTGTCCCACGAGCGAGCAATTTTGTGTGTTTAATCTAAGAGTTCATTTTTTTTATAAATTTTAACTCATGTTTGTATTTGACGACGTTGACAAGATTAATGTCATTATTTTAATGCAGACATACATGATCTTTCCAAAACAAAAAGTTTCCTAAGAACCTTTTCACAAACGATTGATGGTCAGCCTGACGCTCAGTAGGTTTTACCATCGGCGTCCTGACTGAATTAAATGTTATCAATAAATTTTTTTCGTCAGAGAATTTAGGTAGATTACAGATTAGCCACGTTAATAAAAAGAAGAATAGAAGTAGAAGGAGAAAAAATTATCGGAGAAAACCAATGCGGCTTAAAAAAGGCAGGTCCACGACTGACCAAATCTTTATTTTAAAACAGGTACTCACATGTTGCTACCTACCCATATTATATTAGGTTTATTGATTTTAAAACCTCTTAAACTTGTAAAACTGATGAACATGACCCTGAAAAATGCAAGGTGTGCAATAAGAGTAGGAGGTGAGGAAACCGAAGAATTTGAAGTCCAAAACGGGCTTAGGCAGGGAGACTCATTATCCACCCTTCTTTTTAACTTAACCCTTGAAATAGTCATCAGAAACAGTGGAATAAACAGATATGGAACCCTAATCAACAGATCCCACCAAGCGTTAGCATACGCAGATGATGTCGTACTGTTCCCGAGAAGCCAAAAAGAACATAAAAACATAACAGAACAGTTATTAGACGCGGCAAGAACAATGGGACTAAGAATAAATGAAAGGAAGAGTCAGTACATGCAACTAAAAAACAAACATTTAAGTAAACATCCTGGAAAGCTAGAATTACAAACTAAAATCATAGGAAAAATAACAATAGACGAAACAGACAGTTACATGTACCTCGGTGTTCTCATTACAAATAGATGCGATGAACAAGCTGAAATAGATCTCCGTCTAGCAAAGAGCAATAGATGAGCAGGAGCTTTACATAATTTACTAAAATCTAAACAATTGTCATGGGCAATAAAGAAATGTGTGTACAAAACAATAATCAGACCTTCAATGCTATACGGCAGTGAGACATAGACCCTAAATAAGAAAGAACAGAACAAGATTGAAATATGGGAAGATATTGAGAAGAATATATGAGGGGAAAAAAGGCAGAAGAAGGATGTGAAAGATGAACATACAAAGAAATCTACGAAATATTTAACGAACCCAACATATACGAAATAATACAGTCAAAAAGGTTACAATGGTTGGGATAGAAGATATTAAGGAAAAAAAGATCATCAACTGGAAAGAAAAAGCCAAGAACAGGGACGAATGGAAGAAACTAACCAGGCCATAGACATAAACGGTCTGTTCCGAGCCTTAAATATATACTACTATATTAGGGCTTAGTTATCATTGTGAGATATTTAATACCCAATAATCTATTGATAAAACCAGAATATATCGTAATATAACAACTGTTAATATCGTTTTTATATCCATTTGTAACTGCAACAATATATTTTTACAAAGTTGTAAATATTTAAAGACGTTTTTTAATTATGGCAAATTTTTAATTTTCATTTAAAACTTTTAACACCCTGTATCTCAATAACTATGCTTTTTAAGGGTTCATGTTTCTAAATCAAAATTCATCAGTTAACGAGAGGTTTCTGTAGTAGAGCGTTTTCGGTCGAATATAATAACACCCTGTATAAAAACGGTATAATATGTTAGAATATGTAAAAGTTTAGTTTTAAAAAAACGTAGTAGCGTCAGCGTAACCCTTTTATAACTTTTGTATTACTTGGGATGGCATACCATCATCATTTTCATCATCATTCACATACCTCTTTCTCGTCATCACAGTCATTGATTGTAATAGAACAATTCACATATATCATGCCGGTTATTTGCGTTTTTACAGCAGTGTTTTCCAAATATAAACGTAACTTTCTTTGTTCTGATAATCTTTTTTTCACAACGCCACGTTCTTCTGCGCTATGCAATAAGATTTTTACAACTGATCAAACTCATGCTTGTAAACGCAAGTTAGTTGCTTGATAATCAGTTCATCATGATCATCAGGACTGATGATCAGTCGTTTGTGAAATGGCTCTTAGTTTAGAGAAATGCTTAGATCGATAATCACATTGTTCACAGAATAATACCAACTATAATATTTATTTCAGATAACGGAATATTTGGCAGAAAAAGATGGAGGCAAGCATATTAAAGTTAAAGAACGTCTTACTAATGAAACAGTTTCAGGAGTTGGAGCACACGGACAAAGGACTTACCGGATAGACTTTCTAATTCCTCAGACGGTCCCGGTGTACAATTTTACCTCTTGTTGCCTAATCAAGCAGTATTTCATTATTGCCGTAAGTATTAATAATAATACTAATAAAAATTATAACAATAGTGGCCTCCCGGGGCGACTTAAAGATGCTTGATGGATCCATTTGACTTACAGGTGAGGAAAGCCCTCACCCACCATCATCAAAACGGTAACGCATGGCTATTTTTATAATCTGAATGTCATATCAACAGAAATTGAATTTCTGCTAATGCAGCATCTATCAAATCCTATAAAGAACCATGCAAATAAACTCACATGGTCTTCAATACGATTAGAAGCCAGTGCGTATCTTACCACGAAATTGCGGGCGTGTTAGAGAGCTATACCACCGATCCGATAGTGAGCCATGACTAAATAAATAAACTAGAGTCGATGATAATATCATTATAGTTGAAAATTAATATTTGATAGCTAAACTTTATAAAACCAATGAATCCGGTGGTTTAATTTTTATATTTCTTTGTAGGCTGAAGCTACACTACCAGCGCTCCATCAAAACTTTTCTGCCTATTCTACCATTGAACTTGGACATATTCCTTTGATGGATACGCATAGTTTTCAGGCAGCTTATGTGGGAATTGAAGGTTAGTATACCTTAAGAGTTAAAAATAAAATAATCTTAGTGTCAATATGGTTCTTTGTTTTGTTACATTGACATATATAGTGTTTCGTGGTTTTATCATCCTCTTCTCTTAAATATTTAAATAATTTCCCATTTTAAAAAGTCTTAACTTTGTTTTAAAGATGATGAATATGATCATGAGTGTTACTAGCACATAAATTTACTGGATTATTAAAGCTCACTGCGATATTATTCAGCATTTTAAAAGTTTTATACATATTAGGTGCTAGATTTTCCATTTTCCCCTATCCTTAGCAATTTCGGTCTAGTTTATTATTTTCAATGTCTTTAAATCTCCTACTTTTTTTACCTTACTCTTGTTAAGCAAATTTCTGTCCATTACCTTCTTCACTATCACTCCCTCACCCACTCTTCAGATATACACCAATCACCTTATTCTTTAAGCTTTCACTATTTGATATCAAAGGTTCTTTGTACAACTCGTATAGTTCTCTATTACACCTTCTTTTCTAAACTCTATTTACTATCTTCCCTCTTCACCCTAAAATTATGACTCAATATCTTTCTTTCTCATATCTCAAATCTATTTGTCTATATATTTAGTTGGATCCCGTGTCTCACAAGCCTTGGTTACTGTCCGTCTACTTACAGTCTTATGTACTCTTACTTTGGCATTTCCTAGATATATTTTTTTATTTTAATATACTATTATAATATACTTTTTTATAATACTCTTTTAATATACTTTTATTATACTCATTTAGTATACTCTACTCTTTTAATATACTTTTTTAATATACTTTTTCAATATACTCTTTTTTTTCTTCCTTATTTCCATCTTCTTGTTATGATACATATATGGTCCCCAAGTATTTATACCTTTCTATTCTTTCTATTTCTAGGATCTTGTTCTGAGCAACTTCTTCTATTCTTTATTTACGGTTTCTCCGTTTCTTCTGCATAAAATCTATTTCTATGTATTTTGTTTTTGTTCAATGCTTCTGCCTGGATTTGCACTGATGACTTTTAAAATATATTATGGATTTATTCGTTTGTATATTACTTTTTTACCACATGATCTACTATGAAATTAAACAGCACTGAAGAAAGTTGGTCTTCTTGTCGCAAACCTTGTTTTACTTACCATCAAAATTTGATGAAGGCCTTAAAGGTTTTATGTTGGGTGTCATTTAATGTCATTTTAATTATCTTAATAATTTTTTAAACAATATTTTGTATATTTGTGCTCCTTTTATGCTATCGTATGTCTGTGTGACGTTGACTACATTAAATCTGTAGGCTGGCTCACGAGATAGGAGGTGCCTATCATCGTAGGAGGATGCACAATGGGCCTAATGAGGCCCAAGTGTCGTGGAGGGTAACCCACTCTCCACACGTTACAGATACAGATGCATGTGTGAAATTAATGAATACTGCATGAAATTTCATTCGATGTTCTTTGTCGCTTTATTGTATTTGTCTTGTATATGTTCTATAATTGATTTTAAGGCGTTATTTAACGAAAATATCAACTGTGTACTTCAAATTTAGATCAATTATTAGAATATATCACGTACATACTGTGAAATGTAATTTCTTTTTCCTTTTGTTTAACTTGTACAGTCATAAGCTAAACACACCACCATTGTAATCACTAAATAATAACACTGGCTTTAAGTTTTCGTTAAAAACTTCAAAATATTTATGGTTATTCTGGTACCAAAAAAATGGCGGCTGATCGATATTTGGCCGCATTCTCTAAGATTCGGAAGTTACCCCAGGCTAGGGGATTTTTAATAGGGAAATGCCTACTCGTGTTGTAGTACTGTGCACCATACATAGATGGCGCTACTTTGCACAAAGTTTGCTAACTAGCAAAATGCAACTGCATTCGTCGAGCAGATTCCCGAGTGTGTTCAGAGCAGGTTCAGAGTAACTCAAGTGTACACAAGTTGTTATTCAAAACTTTCTCCATTTTGTGATAAAGTTGATTTGTTTTATTTGGCTAGTGTTTCGAAGAGAGGATATGGTCGTGGGTTACCCTTTTGCCTAATTTTTGGATGATAATAATAAGACGTACGTTTCTTGGTGAATATCCAATTGTCACTAGGATAATTAGACCTATATGTGGGATTTTAAATCGTTTTTTACATATTTTCTAAGATTGTCTTCCTTCCCTCACAAATACTAGTAAAATTTTGTTTTAAAAAAAAAGTAACTTTAGTAGCTCATAAAGTCTTTTGTTTTTTCAGTTGAAGATGAAGACCTTAATCCCGAAGGGCTAAATCCTTGTGCCATGTTTTGAAATGTACCTATTTAAGACCCGAAATAATGTATTAATTTTAGTCTTGTAAATGTAAAATAAACATTTATAAAAAATAGTTTGTTTTACTTACTTCTACCTAGATTTTTATTTATTTTCAGGTAGAACTCTTCGTGAGTTGGAAGTTCCTCCTCCGAGGTATAGTTCGCTGTCACTTTGTGATATTGCAGAAAATGACGATGAAGATAATTCAGAAGAAAATGTCGATGAAGAAAATACATAGCAGTTCGTTTTCTATAGCTCAAACTGTCGTATTTATGATTCAACGTGAATTTTTCAAAATTAAAATGTTACAAATGTAAATTCAAACTATGTCAAATTATTACTTTTTGTAGTTCGAAAACTTAACCCATATTCGACACTTAAATTTGTGCGATAAAGAAAGCAATATGATATTTACCCTATCTACACCAAATCGAACAGCCATGTTGCCGCTTTCCATTTATTTTGAACTACATTTATGTAAATGACAGGTATAATTTCACACTGTGGCAACTTTTATGTCATTTAGCGGGGTCAGGTATTATTTTAGTGTCGTATATCTGGGTTATAATGCTTTTAATACCCCAATAGAAGTTTCAATTATTTTTACTAAACTTAGATCACGGTGAATGACAATTATTATAGGTGTTTCAACTTCCCAAAAATCCCATATAAAAATAAAAGACGATATGGCACGAAACACAACGTAGTACCAAAAAATCCACCAGAGGTTGTTGTTATTTTAAGTAATGCTTTTTTCATCTTTGTCGAGGTCTAATTATTTTAGTCTAGTCTAATTTAGATATCAAAAGTAGAAGTGAACGATGTAGAAATAAAATAATAAATTGCTGTTATAGGCTTTTATAACATTTTATAGATAAAGAAAAGAAACGAATAAAGGTACATATTTTAAATTTTTTAAGTGCGTATGTCTGTACATTACATTTTATTAGAATTAGCACTTCGGCTGTTAAGACATCATTCGGATATTATAAATATAAACAAGAATGGAGTGATTGATAATAATTTGTTCTTTTTTACATTTATAATGCAAGCTCTTGGCGAATACTAATAAAATTTCCACGCTTGAAAAAACCTACCTACCTTTCCTTCGTTTTTCTTTATCAATACGTGCGTAGCTACACCTACAAACATTGATTTATTTTGTAAATGATTAAACTAGTACAAGTTAATGAATCGATTGAAAACAATCCTCAGCGTATATATAATAAAAAGTTTAATACAACATTTATTCATGAAGATAATAAGGTTTGCAGATTCAACATTTTTGTACCTACCTTTTTATTAATTTGCTTTGTTATAAGAACCACACTTTATTGCAATTAGGAGATTCCTCCCTCCATAAGAGATTATTTAGGACTGGTAACAAAATAAGCATATATCTTTGCAATGTGTTTATTAATTATCTAAAATGTGGCAGTTATAATTTAATACCTACTCTTCTGTAAACAACTTTAAAATGTCACGTAACTCTTATTTTTTCAAAATACATTTGAACAATATTTAAAATTTTGTAGGAAACAATTCACACTAGTTTCCTTATTTAATTATTGTTGCCTCGTACATTATAAAAATGATGAAAAATATAGTAATGTTCTTACTTTGTTTTGATGAAATAAATGGGTAGTTACTATAAGTATGTGGTAGTATTTTTTTTCTCGTTGTTTTCACTTTTCATTTCGTTTGTTACAAAGTGTACGATTAGTAGACATTATTAAATTACCATTATTTTAAAAATAATTGGATACAAACGTAATTTTCACTTGATAAATATAAAATTAACTAAATTTTTCTGAGAGTTCGCAGTCATTATTTGTTTTCATTTGCGGTACCTCACCTTTCATCGATCTCTCGATGATTTTTTAGTATAATGCACTGTTTAGTGCCGTATTTTAAGAAGAGGTGAAACACCTATAAATGTCATTCATAGTCCTAAAAACATCCCAACAATGACGTTTTAAACAAGTCCTGAGCAGGGCGTCTTAAAACAGTCCGTTTTACGTACCAGGACGTTTGGACGAAAGTAAGACATGAACTAGACGTCTTTAAGATGTAGTGTGCTCTCTAGCTATTATTAAATTAAGCTAGTAAGAAAAATTATGCATAAATGAAGATAAATTTATTACTGACCTTTAACTAATACTAATTTGGTACAATAACAAGAAGTTTTAGCGAACAACTCTTTTCTTATATCTTTTAAGTTTTTGTTTAAGAACTTTGATTTGTCTTGTTTTTTTCTTTATTCTTTTCTAGCTGTTGTAAAAGTTGCCTTTTAAGCTATTTTATTCTAGGGCTTTCTAGGATAGATTTCTTATTTGAAGGACCTGGCTCAGCTTCCAAATGCAAAGCTCTTCTTTTTAAGTACTACAAACAATCAATTATTACGGTAATGTTTTGAATTATACACAAAAGGGTTGCTAAATTCTTAAAAGTTCATAACGTAACAATGAAAAGTAATTAAAAAAATATATATGTTTAATTATGTTTATTAGTATACGCATCTTCTTCGGCTGCACGTATTTAGAGAATTCAGGATATATAGTGGGAACTGATCCATTTAGTAAACGTCTTTTACAGTTCGTCCCATAAAAAAAAATTCCTCAAAATGTTTTGAACACTATCTATCATTTGGCGTAGGCATCCAATTTTCAATTTTCGTTGCCTGAATTCAAATATTTTTTTGCTGGATTCACAGGAAATCTAAAATAAAACAACAAATAAACATTGCTGCAATTAAATAAGAAGCAAAAGTAAATTAGGATTTAAAAAAAGTTAATATTCAGGATTTTATGACACGCCACTGGAAAAAATTACATGTTTGGCCATTTTAATATCATTAATTGCTTAAATATCAATGAAAAGCATAAAATAAACAAACTTGGTGGGTAAAATTTATTACTCTGGAGTAAGACACGTACAATATGTATTGTATATCAAGTTGTATAATACCAAATAAAATGAAAAATATAAGAAAATATATAAAGTGAAAACGATTGATGTTTATCATTTACCTGTAAAACGTAATATCTGCTTATTCGCTGCCGCTATAACTTTAACACTGATATGCCACACAATAAACCACTGTAATAAACCAATGCCGTTTAATTCAGAAATCAGAAATAAACACGAACAAAAACTTTGGTGTCACCGAAATGATTAGCACCAAAATAATGGCGGTCAGTAGATAATCGGCACAGAATACTACCAGCCGTATTCATAGTCGATCGCCAGCGATTCGCCAGAGATTCATTTCGGCGTATCGCCAGGTTCGCTGGCGATCCGCCGGCGAAAGCCCAAAAAGCTGGCGGCTCGCCGGAGATTGTCACCGGAATGTCATTTCACGAAAGTTTTTATGTTCTTTTATAGGGAAAAATTTGATATTCGTTCATTATTTTTTGAGTTTTAAGAAATGAATCATGAATAAAATGCGAGAGATACCTACCGGTGATAATCCCTATAAAAGAAAATAAAAATTTGCGTGAAATGACATTCCGGTGACAATCTCCAGCGAGTCGCCACCTTTTTGAGCTTTCGCCGGCGGATCGCTGGCGATACGCCGAAATGAATCTCTGGCGAGTCGCTGGCGATCGACTATGCATACGAATGGTGTGTGCTCGATATACTTGTTACGCGTCCTCTCTTTATTACCTAGTCTAAGAAAGAAATACAACGCAACGTTTAGTTGTTATTTTTGTTTCAGTACACGTCTCATTGCCTATATGAGATTGTTTATAATTTTCTATGAAATGTAGATTTTTCAATCATAAAAGTGTAACCAATCATATAACACAAATTTGCTTTAATTTTCATTAATGTTCATTAATAACAAATAATAATGACAAACACTTCATATAATAAAATTTAAAATTATTCTACAACATTCCGTTTTTTAAGAATGTTTTGTTTCCTATATTATGTCAATTAAAGAAGGATGGGACTATTATAATGAAGTCAACAATGAACAACTACTAGACCAATTTTGTTTACAAAAACTGAATTACAAGCATTTATAGATAGATAGATAGATAGATAGATAGATATAGTATAGATACAAGGATTGCTTATGGTTATAATTCGAAATTTACTTTACAGAAGGCTCTAAAACACACAAAATACTATCAAAATTGTACTGTTAAAGTCAGTTATTAGTATAATGTTTGTTTATAGTTGTAACTATTATTAGAGCTTAAAGTGAGTTACAGGAAAGTATTTTGCAATGTGACAACGATGTAAAGCAAGCATCTTAGTAATACGAGCTGGATCAATAAAAAAACGCATGCTCGCACAAACCTTTCCGCTGAATTTAGTAGGCGTCTCGCTCTTTTTAATGCAGAAGCCGATACGACAACTCTGTCTGCCTAACAAAAAACACGAGTTGATTATCTGTAAGTAAACAAGAGCTTAATTATGAATGAAGATATCAGTCTAGTAATTTTTTGTCGTTGACTGGGGTATTAAAAACAGAATTGAATTATTTAGTATTGACTGTTAACTTTTAAATAATTTTTAACAAGAACTGCAGTCATTAATATAGGTAGGTACCTTTATACCAAATTGCCATACAAATTAATTTTCATTAATTTTGAGCAATGCTTGTTTTTTGGTCGTGGTCATTTTTACCATAGAAAAGATTTGGTGCTTCAGAGTTAAAGGCTAATTCTGTACCTATTTGTATTACTCAGTAAGTAGCCAAATCATGATTGACTGTTCAAGTTCGTCCAATTTCAATGGCCAAAATTATTAAAAGACGTGTTAAAGATTAAAAAAAGTGTTAAGATCAATATTTTTAAACAGTGTCTTAAATGTTATTCTTTTCAAAGTAAAGAAATGTACTCGCAAAATTAACCGCAAACTAGATTTTTCAGAAAAATAACGATAACAAACAAAATAACTTCAACTAATAATGTTTACTTTAAATACATTTTTTTACAAAATAAACTAAAATTTGATTTCATACTATCAAAAATAATCTTTGAAATTTGCGGGACGAAAATCAAATGTCCGGTTAATTTTGCGTTCCAGTATAGATACTAAATATACAATTGTTAAAAAATTTAAATTTAATAAAGAATTCAAAAACTTTGGTCTGATTTAATCCACGTCCCACGTTAGAACATTCTGTTATAATAATTATAGTGCCTATGGTAAATTATAATTTCTTAAAACGTTAAAATTTTGTAATGAAAAATTTGTAGTCGCAGCTTGGAAGTTCTTTCTAAATTTATCAATATTAAAATATTATCTGTGATTTTTTTAAACCACATAAATGTGCTGTCTTTAGTAAATGCCCAACTTCATCAGAATATTAGGTGAACATTTTTAAGAAATTTAGTTTTAAACACAACCTGGTAAATATAATATGGAAATACAATAACTGAACATACTAATCACTAAATGAAAACAAAAACAAAAATATAATGGTTCCATTCCGGAAGTATCAAACCATTCCAATATCCTAAAGCTTTTAGGGTAACGACTCCTATGGCTCCCTAAAAAAACATAAATACTAAATAGTAATGACTAAATAAATTTTGAACTATATGGTCTAAATACCTAAAAAAATTCGGTTCTAATACTTATGCCTTGCCTGGCTTTCTGATTCCGGTTCTGAGCCTTTCACTGTTCTCCTCTGACTACTACTTTTTCTTTTTTACAATATTCTTTATAAATCAAATTATCTTTGTACGTTTTTGTATTTTTCTAAACTTTATTTAGCTTTATTCAACACCATTCAACTTTATTCAACTTTCTTCAACTTTCTTCAACTTTATTCAACTTTATTCAACTTTATTCAACTTTATTCAACTTTATTCAACTTTATTCAACTTTATTCAACTTTATTCAACTTTATTCAACTTTATTCAACTTTATTCAACTTTATTCAACTTTATTCAACTTTATTCAACTTTATTCAACTTTATTCAACTTTATTCAACTTTATTCAACTTTATTCAACTTTATTCAACTTTATTCAACTTTATTCAACTTTATTCAACTTTATTCAACTTTATTCAACTTTATTCAACTTTATTCAACTTTATTCAACTTTATTCAACTTTATTCAACTTTATTCAACTTTATTCAACTTTATTCAACTTTATTCAACTTTATTCAACTTTATTCAACTTTATTCAACTTTATTCAACTTTATTCAACTTTATTCAACTTTATTCAACTTTATTCAACTTTATTCAACTTTATTCAACTTTATTCAACTTTATTCAACTTTATTCAACTTTATTCAACTTTATTCAACTTTATTCAACTTTATTCAACTTTATTCAACTTTATTCAACTTTATTCAACTTTATTCAACTTTATTCAACTTTATTCAACTTTATTCAACTTTATTCAACTTTATTCAACTTTATTCAACTTTATTCAACTTTATTCAACTTTATTCAACTTTATTCAACTTTATTCAACTTTATTCAACTTTATTCAACTTTATTCAACTTTATTCAACTTTATTCAACTTTATTCAACTTTATTCAACTTTATTCAACTTTATTCAACTTTATTCAACTTTATTCAACTTTATTCAACTTTATTCAACTTTATTCAACTTTATTCAACTTTATTCAACTTTATTCAACTTTATTCAACTTTATTCAACTTTATTCAACTTTATTCAACTTTATTCAACTTTATTTAACTTTATTCGACTTTATTCAAGTTTATTCAACTTTATTCAACTTTGATATTTGACACCTTGGGGCCCACATGTGCGTATCGAATGCACTAAAAGGATCATCAAAATTAAATTTAACACTTATTACATTCAACTATGACACCACCCAAGTAACATTTTATTAGGATTTTATAAAAGCATAAAAATTAATAATTATTTTATTACAGTTATTTTTTTTGCTAATAGGACTGCAGGATAAATTGATCTTATTACTTGGTTTTATAGTTTCCTTTATATATGTTTAAGAAAACTAGTTTATTCTAAAGTAAACTATGCTTTATCGCTGTCCTATAAGGGATAATTAATAAGTAATTTTAGAACTATTTAGTTTGAAAATACTCCTAAGGTGTGTTTGGTGTTAAAGAGGCATACTTTTTAGCAGTTATCTTAATTAGGTTTTAAAACTTAGTTTTAAAATGTGTTTTAGGATTATACTGTAAATTAAATTGATCCCAGAACCTTTTAAGTACATTTCCTACAATTTTACAACATAACTCTTTTATTTATTTAATCTAGTAAACGATATGGCTCTTTTAAAACTACATAGTTTTAATAAGAACTAAAGTTTGTTTTAGAGCATAACCTAGCTTTTTAACCTAATAACCTTATGTTGAAGTTAAATGATAAATTGTTGAAAATTAAGAAAAGTGGCAATTTCCATAGAGAATAAAAAAGTGTATATGTTTCTCCTTCTCCTCAGCGTTAAATAAGTTCATTGTGTTCCATTGTTTAACAAATATCAAAACATTCCTAGGCTCCTAATATTCCGGAAATGATCAGTGAAAAATAAAAAGGAGTAATATATCATTTTTATAATTTGAATGACTTGTTCGTAGAGTAAATAAGGAGCTCAAGAGTGAGGTTAGGTTATACCCGTCTGATTGAACTCACGAATGTTTTATTGAGGTTTTCGTTTTTACTATTGTTTTATGAAACGCATTAAAAAGTGTAGCAGGAGATTTTTAAAACTGGAAAGTCCTAAAAAGTATTTTTTTTGCTTTATTAGTTTTATAAGCTAATGTCCGTTTTTAGGCACAGATAGAACACAGTGAGGAAATCCTACATTTTAAATATGGCAGTGGATGTTTAAACACATATCATTTAAAATGGTACCTGTCTACCAGACCTGTACCTAAAGAATATTCAAATAAATTATGGTCAAAGTTCAAATAATTCTAAAATCTTTCGATTTTAGTAATGACGTTATTTTGTGTACCAAAGACAGTGATAGTGTGTCAATGACAACAGTGTGTCAATGACAGTAGATTTATTATTTATGATTGCGTTTACTGCGTTTAACCACATAATGGTAAAATTTGTCAAATATATCTACATCTAATTCCTTTTAGGGTATATAACTGTAATTTATATTGGAATATACTATGATATAATGTTATACAACTCTTGCCTCGCCTAAAGTAAATTATGATTAAACACAAAGTTTGTTTCTGATAGTTCAGTAGGTAGTATGCGCAATTGAAAATGGTTTTCTGACAATGACAAGTATCCATGCAAAGAGGATATATATTGGCGGTATAGTCACTTCCATTAAATAATTTGAAAAATACAAAATATGATATTTTATATGAAAAACATATCGAAGACAAATGTAATATTTTATAGGCTATATATATGATATTTACAATGTTATTTTCTATTAAATAACTTTTAGTAAATGGATTAAAATCCGTATAATAATCCTTTTTTTACGTATATTTCATATATTGTAAGGCCCATCAATTATTACGACCCACCTTGTCCACTTTTAACAGTACACTGGTGTGTTTGAAAATTGAAAATCATTCTGTCACAGAGTATGATAAAACAGAATAAAGCTAAAACAGTTTAAAATTTAATCCTCTTAAAACTGATTAGTTTTGTAAATATTTTATGCCTATCCCACTTATTATCATAATCTTAAAAAAGATTTAAAAATGGTTTAATAAAATTCTTAATATACTCTTACGGACTTTGTCTCAGGTCTAATTAGTTTTAAGATATTGTTTTAAAAATACTCCTAAGAACCGTTATAGGAATCTCTCTTTTATTCTTAAAGCAGATTTATAGGAGCCCTAAGGCTATCTTGCGGATTCAAAAGTTTCATCAGTGTCTTGAAAAAGGGCTTTATGGTTACCTTGTATACTTTGATAAATCTAAAAATGTTACTTGTGCTTTTAGTTCAAGAATATCACTTACAAATGAGTTTTGATCAATACGCAGCTGAAACAAATGTTCCAATAATAATTATTATTAATTTGGAGTGAGGGTTGTGGTACGCCCGTGGGAAACGTGACGTAGATGCTCGAAATTGACAGTCTGGCGTCCAAATTGTCATGCGTACCGACCGTTTTTTTACCCATGTCTGCTTTGAAATTAGGAGTAGGGTTTATGTTATATAGCCATCCAGTTTAATATCAAGGTCGGTGGTACCTACCTATAAAACAGCAGTTGTTGTAAAATGCAGGAATTATAGAAGGAATAGCTAAAATAAAACTTTATTATTAATTTACCTATGATTTTAATCAATATCTTTGAACACGTGTACGCAAATGAGTTGGATGTATGGATGAACGACCTACACAACAATACCACATATGACTACACTACGCAATACACGCATATGCAAGAGTAGAAATGAGAAAAGATCGTATCTCTATTATGCCATGTTCTTCGTATATATTGGGAATTTGTTATAAATGTGATATATTAAAAAAATATATGGATGTAATATGAATAAATATGTTACCGTGAAACTCCGAAAACCGGTGATTGTCAGAATATACCAGTGAATGTCAACATTCACCAAGTTACTTGGCGTATGTCCGATATATTCATTAATTATCATTATTTCTAACTATCACCGGTGAATGTCAACATTCATCATACACTCATGGTGTATGTCTAAAAGAATTTTTTATAGAAAGAAAACAAACACACTCTATAGGTTATTCTTATTTTATTTTCATTAAAACATGGAAGAAGTTTCCAAATGAACATAAAGTTGTTAAACTTAAAACAAACACAACAAACATATCTAATATTAATATAAAAATAAAATCCATTTTATCTAAACTAAAATTTAAAAAAAAATGAAGTAAATGTATGGCCACCTTATTTATTGCAACAGCTTAAGCTACCATGACATTTTGAATTACACAAAAGGCTCTTATTTTTACAGCTACATTTAGACGTGGAACATTTCTTTTTGCAGTTACAGCGTGTATAGCCTTGCCCTCCACTTTTTGAATTAGCAGAAGCTGCTTGTCTTACCGAAATTTCTTCAGCTGAAATCTCATCCATGGAAATTAACTTTTCTTTGCAAATTGCAAACTGATTACGGGTGAAAAGCTGCTTCAGGGTACCATTTTTGTTTGCTAACTTATAAAAGTCTGAATCCTCTACTCCAACAACAATGGCTAACACATTTCGGGGATCTGTACGACCACGGTCGACGTCAGGGACTTTAATTCTTACGGTATCACCAATTTGGGCGGCAGGAAACTTTTTTTTAGAAGTTCGCAACATTTTTGTTGCTTGGAGTAGTAGATTCTCTTTTGCAGCTACTCTTTTTGAATTAATAAGCTCGTGCTGCATAGTCAGTGCTTGAGATGAAGGCGTAATCGGTTGTAGATCAGTCAATGATTGAGTTGAAGACGTGCTGGGTTGCGGATTAGTCAACACTTCATATGAAGGCGTAATCGGTTGTAGATCAGTCAATGATTGAGTTGAAGACGTGCTGGGTTGCGGATTAGTCAACACTTCATATGAAGGCGTCTTGGATTGCGGATTAGTTAATACATAAGGTGAAGGTGGATTGGTCTCAACCATGTTACTTACATCTGAAACATGGTCATCAATTAAATTTTCTTCACAAGTATTAACGTAAGCTTCTAGCTGTTCCTCGGTTTCAATATTTGTAATTTGCTCGTTGGGGAGAGATGACGATGCTAGGCCTCTTTTTGATTTAACGCCAAACAAAGCTTCATAGGGACTTTGGCGTATTCCTTCATGGTAAGTTGAGTTTTTGGCGAATTGTACAAACGACAACCCTTCTGACCATTTATTTGAATCATTATCGTGCATCCACGCAGTTAACATATTCTGTATGTCCTGATTGGCTCTTTCGACTGAGCCTTGTGTTTGGCTGTGACGAGGCTTTCCGTGCACTATTTTAACATCTTTCCACATAGCGCATAGTTCAGATATGACTTGGTTACTGAACTCTCTGCCATTATCCGAATGCAATATAGCGGGAGCACCAAATATTAAAAAAATTTGAAGAAGGTGATATGCTACTTCTTCTGCTCTCTTGGTTTTTAACGGTCGTAACTGGACAAACTTGGTTAAGTGGTCTTGGTAAACCATTATAAATTTGTAATCGCCATCACTGTGTGATTGCAAGTCTATCAAATCGACTTGACATCTAGAGTTTAATTCGGAACTCACCATTGGTTTTACAACAATACCCTTTTTAGGCGCACTGTGTTTCATTTGACATTGTTTACACAAATTTAAATACAGCATTACGACTTCATAAGTTATATTTTTGTATTTTACTTGCAATTCTTTCAGCATTCGTGTTCTTCCTCCATGGCCTGTTCGTATGTGAGTTTCGGAAAGTATACTGAACAACTCTTCGTTCGTAACATAATACTGGATATTTGTTTCCCCTGGTTTTAATGGCACAATTAACTTTTGTTCGTCACTAACTTTTAAAATGTCAAAACGTTTTAAACGTCTGTAATCCAAAGGAGTACTGCACTTACTTTTAGCAGAAATTACTTCAGAAACGATTTTAGAGTACCTTTCTTGAGAAAAATAAAAACAATTGTCTTCTCGTTTACTTCTTATTAGGGTATTTAATTTTTCAAGAAATTGATCACTATTTACTGCAATAGCCATCGAGTACAAATTATATTACCGCTAACAATTAAACTTTTTGTAAGACTGGCGGGCGAGGCGACAAGCCCACACGAAAGCGAAGCGAAGAAACCACACAAAAGCCTGTTAGGACCTGTCGGTTCCGACATCGACCGAAACTTATATGTGTTTGTCGACATACACCGGTGAAGGGCCGAATTTATTATAAAACCAATAATTGTTCGGTCTTTCACCAATTCATTTGGTGTCTGTCGACATTAACCGGTGTATGTCAACAATCACCAATTTCGGAGTTTCACGGTAACAAATACACCAATAAGCTTTTAATATAAATAAACCTAAATGTATACAGATTATTTACTTTTGTCTACTAGTTTATCTACTGGAAATATTCGTGTAAGGTAAATTATATTAAAACGTATAAAATAACTAGTAACTACAAAAAAGAATCATTTAATATATCCGTTAAACAACGTCAAGCATAAAAATAGTAAATGGTTTGTCAAAAAATATGAATTTTGCTCAAGAATAAAGTACGTTTATTCATATTCATATATTTGACAAACCTCGTATACGGCTTGAAAAATTTGATATCTGATGACTCTATTTTAAGTTTTGGGTCATGCAGGACTTTTTATCAAGAATAACTTTTTTTCCTAAAATCAATAATAAAAATGTTTTCCATATGGTTCCAACTTAAGTAGACACACTGTATACGTTTTTCCGTTATTATATTAGCAATTTCTCACCTAATATAAATTGTTTTTTATTATTTTTGTATTTGTTAAATTACGCCAAGTTTGTAACATCCTAGTTAAGATCATATATGTATTTTAAGTTAATACTTATTATTTTAGATATAATTTTAGTATTAGTTCTTCTTTTTCCATTTTATTTTTCTTTAAGTTATCGAGGTTGAGTGGAAGAGGAGCTTCTATATTTGCTTATGCAAATCTGAAAGCTGAATTTTGCGTTTTGGCTAATTATTTTTAATAAATTATACTATTTTAATTTTATAATTTTCACATGCCAATAAAATCATATTTATTTATTTACTTATTACATCATTTTTATGAAACACACGCAGAATATTTTCTGTCATCTCGATTTTTCATTCGGAGACGTCACACCTCCATCCATAGTATCCAGACGAGACCACCGTATTATCTACGAACCGTGATCCCTCCTATCCCACCACGCTTTGGAATACATAGCGTTTCCAAGAAAACAATTAATTTAAAAATCGTTTTAATAATACTGTCAACAAAACTGACACCGTTAATTTTTGAATGCAAAAAGTACAATTTATCCTAAAGATATGGAAGACGAAACAAGATATCTTCATAGCAGATGCCAATTACTACATCAAGATGAAGAAATGATTAACGAACTAATACATACAGGTATTTTTATATCTTTTCGCAGAAATATCTGGAAGTGGTTTACACTTGATAAAAACCATCCCAATACTCAGTTATACTACCAGTCAGAGACTTCAAGAAGAGAAGAACAAAAGCGACATATTACTTTGTACAAGTACAGATTGATCATACATCCGTTTAGTCTTCACAACTTCTATTGGGAAATTTTCATGTTTTTTACATATATTTACATGCTAGTTGTTTACGCTTTGGATGATATGCACATATTTAGACGTGCATTTTCCATAAACGTTTTTAAACTTATCGGAGACTCTATTTTTCTCTTAGACGTCATCCATTTCTTTTTTCAAGGTTACTACAGTACCGAAAAAAGCAAAACCGTGCTGCTGCAGAAGCATATAATAGAACACTACCTAAAAACATACTTCCTTGTAGATTTGATAGCAATTTCGCCATCTATAGCTATAATTTGTGATTGGTTGGAATACATAGACGGTGAAAACAGTCCAATATTCTTGCTGGTATCGATATTTGGTATCGTAAGACTGTTACGCATTCCGCGCTGGTTGAATGTCATTGATCTTTTCAAATCGTACAAGGATTATCCGCATCACATCTTCAAAGCTGCCAAAATTATTTTCATATATGTAGTTTGTTTATTTGTTTCCTACACAGCGATGATCATACTGTTTAATAATATCTACGCAGTGAAACATACTCATTTATCGTTTAGCGCTAAACGCTATTTAGTCGCAACTATGATCATAATGCTAGCAGCTGTTGGATCTTCCGAACATTTAGACACTTACATTTACACAGTTGAAGTAATTATTGTGTTCACTATAGCTGCGTTTGTTTTGCAGATGTATCTCTACGCAAACATATTTAGAATGTGGAACATATTCTTTATTGCTAGGAATAAAATTTTCAATCACTTCCTTGAGATCCAGCACTATTTACAATCGCAAGGAATACCAATTGCTTTAAGGAACCGTGTGACCAATTTTATCGATTTCAAGTTCCAGATTAGATGTTACGATGAGGAAGACATCAATTATTTAGTGTCCCATGTATTGAGACAAAGAGTAATGTTGCATCTAGCCAGAAAGCACCTAGGAAATTGCCGTTTGATACAGAATCTACCTGACAGAATTCTTTTTAAACTCGTCGCCAAGTTCAATAGCGAAATATATTTACCGAATGATTTTATAATAGCGCCGGATTCCAGGAACAAACACCACAACATATACTTCATCTATTTCGGGAGAGTAGCTGTGTATGATTCGAAAGGGTCGGAAATTTGCCATTTGGAAGATGGCGAAAGTTTTGGCGAAGAAGATGCATTATGTAGATACATCAACATTGGATCTGTCGTAGCTGTAAGCGCTTGTGAATTGTTTAGACTACGAATAAAGGATCTGTTTAATATTTTGGAAGACTTTCCCGATTTAAAAGACACAATTATTACTGAAGCTCGAGAGAGACAATTAAGATTATCTGAAGCTTAAAAAGTGTTTGAGTTTATTATGAATTTATTGTTTCTTTTAATAAAAAAATAGTTTAATCTATATTTTTTATTACAATCTAATCAAAGAAATTATTAGGCAATTTTATTCTGACCTAACTTATCTAGAGGGTCGAAAAACTTCATAAAAGTAGGTAGTAGAATAATTTTCTTTACAAAAACCGAATTGGAAGCTTTCACGATGTTATCCACGAAGTTGCGGAATTATTATAGGAGAATGTGAGAGAGACTTGGTACATGAATTTTTTATGGTTATAATTCGAAATTGACTTTCAAAATTACATCAAGAAAGTATATTTGCATTATTACTGTCAGTTATTATGTGTTTAATGTCTTTTTCTGGTTGAAACTATTATAGTAGCTTAACGTGATTTACAGGAAAGTACAGGAATCAGTTGTAAGAGCTGGTTCATTTATAAAACGCGTGCTCGCACATTAGATAAACAAGCTCGAACAAATCATCCCCATAGATATATCACCAAGACAGATAGGATTATTAAAAATTTCTGAAGCCTCAACGTTAACATGTTGAAGCAATAATTATTTGTGACTACTAGACAAATGTATGCTATTTTATTTTTAATGGTCTCCACATTAAAGTTTTCATGGATATCAATGTTGCGGCAGTACCAGGGTGCATTGACGATAGTCCTTAATATTTATTTTAGAAGCGTTGAATAATTTGGATGCCACTTTTACAGGCACAGACCAAAGACGGATTTCAATATATGACTGTAATAATTGTTATATGTGGACAATTTTGTTTATTTCTCGAGTTGATGTGGACAGAATTAGTGATGCCGCGAGACGAAAGATTATCTCCCATTGGATCCTATGATTGAATGTTTACGTTATCCGTAACGTACATGTTAGGCCAAATTTTAACAGTAATGAGGCAAGTTCGTAAGATGGAAAACTTTTTCCAACATATTACTGTTATTTTCCGCCTGTTATGTTCTAATTTAACAGTTTTCCATCATACGAAGTTGCCTCGTTACTGTTAAAACTCGGTCTAACATGTACGTTACGGATAACGTAAACGTTCAATCATAGGACCCAATGCCTAACTAATTGGTGCGAAAAATGGTGCATACATGCGCATGTTTTATTTGAAACAGATTTGAAGCAGGCAAATGATGCGGACCGGGAACTGAAGAACTCACCATTTCTTATTTTCATATCTCATCGTTTTGAGTTCTCGAAATCTCGATAACCGATGATTTATGTTCTACCCCTGTATATGGTATATACAATATATGCATGTATTAGTAGGTGTTTCTCCCATAGACCTTTAAAAATACCATGGATATCGATCGTTGTCTCCTGTACACGCAACTCTGACCTTTATCTGACCAATATTCACACTATTTACTACAAAACGATTTCCAAAATTAGAACAACGTGCTGGTTTCGGAGTGTTTCGTGAACCGTTGTTTATTGTTAACTGTCAAAATACATTTTTAATGCATAATTTCGTAGTTAAAAACTCTTGCTAGAAATGTCCGCATAGTACAAAATTTGAATAATAAAATATGATTTTATGGTTTAAAACAATGTGTTCCTATCCTAAAACCTGCAAAAATTCGTAGGTAGGTACTTAAATTTAGTATTTTTAATAGTTGCTACTTAACTTAAGCAACCTTGAGAAGTCTTCTCTACGTATACCGCTATGCACGATTTTATTAATTGCATTCTGCATTGACCAAACGTTAGCTAAACAAAAAAGTCGACTGACGACACTCACTGACGTAAACCAAGAACCAAGTGAACAACGAACAACTGTGGGACCGTTACACAGACGAAATGGAATAAATAGATTTGTTGCATGGTATAAGATTTGTTGTATCTCTCTTCATCGTTATCAAATCATGTAAGTACATCCTTGTTTAAGGTGTAGTCACTGATGTTTATGTACCTATTTAATATTGATAAAAACGAAATTGTCAATCAGATTAAAATATTAAAATACTGTTTTAAACATTTTATAAGCAATGTTTTATTTTGTTGTTATTGCAGTTTCGGCTATTTTTTGTTTTTAAATGAATGAATTAAAATGTTTTATGAAATTTTACAACATAACCTCATTGTTCACATTTCACTCTTTGCAATTAAATATTAAATACTACAATACTAGGGATTTACCTGTTTAAGTTTTTAGATTCATTCTAGATACCCATTTCTTTAATATTATAAAAGGAGCATTTTTCACCACAAAATTTAATACAAAGTCACTAAAATGTTATTCTTTTTTTTATACCTATAGACATCGTTCATATAATCATGTTTATGTACGACGCTATAATAGGTATATAAAAATATTATGTCCTCTCAGTATAGGTAGGTATACTGCCCAAGGGCGGCTTCAAGACGAATTTTCGGGAGGGGGCCATTGCCTTTAGCCATCCCCTGTTTAGCATATTTTTTTGAATAAAATGCCCATAAATCGTAAGAATTTTCACCTCGGGAGGGGCATGGCCCCTCCCCTGGAGCCGCGCTTGATACTGCCCTCCTAAGCCAAAAAGCGGTATCTCACATGAAGCGAGTTTCGAGAAAATAGACATTTTCTAATAGTTGTTTTCGCGTTCCCTCGAATTGAAAATAACTATTTGTGTATTAAGAGTAAAAAGTGATACTTTGCCGCTTGAGACAAAAAGCGACAACGAATTTTTCTCTCATAAAGCATACAAGATTTTTTCTACGATCACATTATTTTAAGAAATAAATATAAAAACTGAAAATTTGTCATAACTAGTGTATAATCTCAAGTAACATTTTTAGGCGAAACAAGTTTTATTTGTTTTATTAGGATTTTGTAATAGCATAAAAATTAATAATTATTTTATTACAGTTATTTTTTGCCAATAGGGCTGCAGGATAAACTGATCCTATTACTTGGTTTTATGGATTCCTTTAGTGAATTAATAAGTAATTTTAGAACTATTTAGTTTGAATATACTCCTAAGGTGTGTTTGGTGTTAAAGAGGCATACTTTTTAGCAGTTATCATAATTATGTTTCAAAACCTAGTTTTAAAAAGTGTTTTAGGATTACACTTTAAATTAAATTGATCCCAGAACCTTTTAGGTACATTTTCTACAATTTTACAGTGCCTGAGGGCTCCGCAAATCCTTGGCGTTCCGCAAAGCGTTGGCGCTCCGCAAAGCCTTGGCGCTCTGCAAAGCCTTGGCGCTCCACAAAGCCTTTGTGGGGGCTCCGCGAAGAAAATAATAGTCATATTAAAAAAAAGAAGCAGTACTATGGCCACAAAAGGGAGGGACCTGGCTTGAGGACCTTTTTTTTAGAAGTCACTAAGAGCAAGGAGGATATATGATTGTGCTTGATGATTTTTTTTTTTAGAAGTGACTACGAGGACAGAGGATATGATTTAGCATGATGACCCTTTTTTTAGAAATGTGTTATTTAGGGCTCTGTCAAATATTTCGCTTTTCAAAAAGGTTCCTTCGCCAAAAAAAGTTTGAGAAACACTGTTCTACAGAAATAAGATTCTAACATTTTACGTTTTATTTTAATACTTTTACCTTAAGAATTTTTTGTTTTGTTATTTTAGTTTATGATTTACTTGCGTTTTTTCTCTCAAGCATTTTTTTGCAATATTGCATAGTGTGTTTTAAATTCAAGGCTCGTTATCCCGGTTAAGCCTCGATTTTTTTTTTTTTTTATTACGATAGATTAGAATATTGGGCCTACATCTACAGCACTAGCAAAAATTTCGAAGAAAAAATCGCAACAGCAAACTTTTTACAAAAACAAAAACGTTTTTCTAAATGTTAGTTTAACACCCTGTAACTTTGTTGGGAGCCAGTTTTTGATATAGGTAAATATAGCCAAATCCACTTATTTTTTGATAATTTATCTGAGGATGAATTTATGACATACCTTTTTGAACACCCTGTATATAGTATTCAATAAAACAGTAAATTTTGTAGTTTATTGTATTATGTTTAGTTAAGTCACAGTTTATAGCTATAAACTGTGGTTAAGTGGTATTACAAAAGTTAATTTATAATCGCTTTTCTTGAAAAATAAATGTTTTTGCGTTGTGCCGGTCTTGCTGTAAAGCAGCGATTTGACAAAAATTATTGAATTTAGTATTTGTTATTGTTACTGAAATTTGTTACTGAAAACGATTCCATAATGATAGTCAGATAATAATTTTATTTATTTTCTTTTCAGATTTACAATAAAATGTCATGCACCATTCATATTGATAATCCAGGTATATTTGGCCCTGGAGACATAATTACCGGATCGGTAAAATGTGTATTTGAAGAAAAACTAAATGTACGAGGTAATAAATATTTTTACAGACTTAAAAAGTTCGCTATTTATACGAATTCTAACCAACCGGCAAGATCACCAGATTTGACAGTACTCGGATATTTCTAGTAACACAAAAGTATTCATTTCACTTAAAAACTAAATTGTTTCCATTTGCAGCTATTAAATGTAGATTAAGAGGAAAAGAAAACACATTGTGGAGTGAACAGAGGGGAAGAAACCAAGTCCGATACTCAGGAGAACGTACTTTTTTAACTGGTGAAGTTTTATTTGTTGGAGAAGGTAATCGCATTGACAATCATAGTGTTATTTTTACATCAGATATAATGAAGTTTAAAGCCTATAATCTTCTGAGTAATTACTTTGATCTAATCCATGAGGTATGGAGGTGCCATGAGGCTATTGTTTCCATAAGATCGTTTAATTAATTAATATGACACATCTAGGCGTGACTTCTAAGCAGGGTTGTATTCAGGTCTAATAAGTCACGTGTGCAGAATTATTATACAATTAGTTATACAATACCATTATCTTATGGATCCTTCGAAATAAAGATGAGACGTTTAATTATATTTGCACGTGGGAAAAATAAAGAGAGACTCTCGTGAATCGGGTGACTGTCTGCCGTGTTTGGACAGATGGATACACCTCTACCGCTAGTGGACTGGCGTGTACTGTTTTACTTCTCTCTAATTCATAGCCTCTCTTATTCTATACAAGGGGTGGCCAATAAGTCGTTCGCGATCGCAAGGCCGCTTTTGGTCGATCGCCGGTCACTCGCAATGTCTAGGGTGGAATTCCGTGTACCATGGACTTTTTGTAGAAGATAAAACTTTCTTGCAATAGTTTAATGTATTCTGCGAATTTGCCAAGGTCATAGATTCCTAGAATTCTGACAGCCTGAAATTGTGATCTTTGCCAACCCAGCACAATACATTTTGACTTATGTGTTACACAGTGTTGCCAACCAATTTTAACAGAAATTCTCACACATGATTAAAAAAATCCATTTTTTTAATAATTATCAATGTTCATTTAATTCCCCTGGACGTGAGTTTTTTGCCCTTTAAATAATTATTGTTGTTGTTGTTGTTGTTGTTGTTGTTGTTTTTTACGTAGGTAGATAAGCCATATATCTATATTTCTGTATGAAGGGTACTCAGCGAGCTATTGATAGATTAGCAGAAAGTAAGTCATATTATTCTTTCATGATAAATTTTCCAGGCCCAAAAAAAATTATCAGTCATTTTTAAAACAACTTTTTCAACTTATGCACTGCAGTTGATAAAAAAATTATTTTCATTTTAAGTTAATAAACATATATCATATATACGGAATACCTGCTATCAAAATTTATTTTCTTCATAAGCCTATATCTCGAAAACATAATTAATAATTTAAAAAATTAAAAATAGCTTTCAACATATATTTTATTTATCTACCCATAACTCACTGGAATACACCTTATACTGAAACATAGTATGCATTTCACACCCCCTCTTCCCCCTTAGACTACGCCTATGACAACAAGTCAATCGCGATACATTTTTATGATAAAGAGTAGATCTTAGGTACAGAAAAGTTGGCCACCCCTGTTCTATAACGTCTTCTGGCGTAATTGAGGAAACTTACCATATTATACAACTAAGACTAAGACGTGACTCCTAGATTGTCAACCATTTTGTGACTTAATTAATAGAACAAACGACTTACCTGAAGGAAGTTCGTTCTATATTATGTGAGATATACTCGCCCAATTAGAATACACACGTAGTTTACACAATAGTGACTTTGTCGAGCACATTCTTTAAAGACACCTCATAAGCTAAAAAAACTATAATTCGCTGACGCCGGCCGACAGCCGATAATTATTAATCATTCATTACACTGTATAAAAACAATAAGCAATAATAATAATAATAAAAATAGATATATTTGTTTAAGGGAGGGACTAAGGGTGGGATTCTAATTGGACGAGTATATCTCATATAATATAGAACGAACTTCCTTCAGGTAAGTCGTTTGTTCTATTAATTATATTTCGATATACTCGACCAATTAGAATACACACGTAGTTATTTAAAGTCTAAATATAGATATTTTTGTTTTATTATTATTGTTAGTTAATTTGTATTAATAAAACACTCTTTAGAAATGTCCACTAATTATATTAAACTAACTTTCAAACAGTAACACATTATACATAGTGTTTATATATGAAAAAACAAAGAACAAGCAAAGATACACTTAGTTACTAAGAATTAGATATTAAATATTCTACAAAATTACATTCATCTACCAGTGGACGATTGTAGAATTTAGCAAAAACCTCTGATTTTTTCGTCCAACCCGCTGAATTTTTTATTGAATCGATGTTCATACCTGCTCTATGAACCGCAGATGTAGAAACATGTCTAGTACTATGGCTTTTGAATATTGATATATCTATTCCACTAGCTTTCATCACATCCTTTATCCAGCGGCTTATAGATTGGGTTGAAGCTTTATGAACAGGTTTACGATAAGTTAAAATTAAATAATCTTCCTTATTCCTATTATTTTGAGTAACTTCCAAATACTTAACTAAAGTTTTAGCGACACATAAATCCGGCTGTTCTATGAAAAAATTAAATTTCAGTATGGGTTGTCCGCGATTACTTTTTGAAGTTTTTAGCAAATCCGTGAAATAAATTTCCACCCCGTCTTCCTTAATTTTAATATTTTTTAGATTAATTTTAGAAATTGTTTGAACTCTTTGTCCCGATGCTAACACTAATAGGACCACCAACTTCTTAACTAATTTTTCCAGTGACAACTCTTCCAAAGGATACCATTTTTTTATCAAATTTAAAACAACAAATGGATCCCAAGTTTCATTATATCTTGGAAAACTGGGCCTTTCACGAAAAACTCCTTTCAAAAATCGTTTAATTATTAATTCATCGGTATTCGAAATATCTAAAATAAGAGCTAACGCGGATTTATGTGTATTTAATGTTGCATATGAAACATTTTTTAAAAATATTTCATGTAAAAAAGAAATTACATTTCCAACACTTACAGAGTATAAATCTAATTTCTGTCTATTACAATACAGCCACCACTTACTAAGTGTCCCACCGTACTGCTGCAAGGTGGAATTGCTGATTGATTTAATCATTATGGGAAGAGCATCTTCAGAGATTCCTTTCCTTAAAAAAGATCCCCGGATAATTTCGAAACCGCTAGGGGGATGTTCTTCCAAACCGGGTGGCTGGTGCTAAAAGGCGACAAAATTTTTATCAGGCTTAAAAGTTATTGGCTTTGCTATAGAAAGTCTTAAAAATAAAGAAAACCAAGGCTGATTCGGCCAATAGGGAACTACTATAATACCCTCTCCTTTATCCTCTATAATTTTCTTAAGAACACGCCCAATTATGGGAAAAGGTGGAAACGCATAAAATCTAAGTGACTTATCCCATGTTAATGTAAAAGCATTTGACGTTAAAGCTCCTGGGTCTCGCATCCAGGAGACATAATTATCACATTTTTTGTTTATTCGTGACGCAAAAAGGTCTATTTCTGGTTTACCAAATTTCGAAACAATATTTGAATATATTTTATTATTTAATGAATATTCTGCTTCTATAGATACAATTCTTGATTGTTTATCCGCTACAATGTTTTCATTCGAAGCAATATAAGTTGCGTATAACATTAACTTTCGATCTTCGCACCAAGTCCATATTTCTCTGGCAACTCTATTTAATGATTGATGGCGAATACCACCCATTTTATTAATGTATGCTATAGCAGTTTTGTTATCAACACGCAAAAGAATATTACAGTTTCTTGCTTCGGACGCGAAACATTGTATTGCATAAAGAATCGCTAATAATTCGAGATAATTAATATGATATCTTGCTTCTTTTTTATTCCAAAAACCACGAGTAACTTTATCGTTATATGCCGCTCCCCATCCAGTCCTTGAAGCATCTGTATAAATTTCGTAAACATACTTTTGACATTCAATTGAACTAAAAGACTGTGTTATGTTTTGTTTCCACCAAAAAAATTCATCACGCATAGCTTTTGAAATATACATATTTGAATCGTAGTAGCCGTCTGACTTTTTAAGAGCTACATATTTCTCACGTTCTAATATTTTCATGTGAAACCAGCCGTACTGGACAGCGGGACAAATTGAAATTAAAATTCCTATGATTCTTGAAAATTCTCTAATTTTACAATTCTCTTTTTTACAAAATGTATTTATCTTTTTTATTATGGTTTCTTTTTTATCGTCTGATATATACATGGTCATATTACAACTGTTATAAATGAATCCTAAATACTCGCAAATTTGTGAAGGTATTAACTGAGATTTTTTTCAATTTATAATAAATCCTAATTCCTGTAACGTTTTTAAAACAATAGCAACATTATGTTTGACCTCTGTATACGAACTACCTAAAATTAAAATATCATCTAAATAAATAAGGCATAAAATACCCTGCCTTCTAAAAAAATTAAATACGGGTTTAAGAAGCTTGGTAAACACATACGGTGCAGTAGCTAAACCCATGGGTAAACAATTAAATTGATATACTTGATTATTAAATTTAAAACTGAGAAATTGTCTATGTTTTTTATATATGGGTGCCATATAATAGGCATCTTTCAGGTCGATTGTAGCCATATAACATTTCTTTGTAATTAAATCTTTAACTGATTTATAATTGTCTAATTTAAAATGAGGAGGAGATATGAATCTATTTAGACCTTTTAGATTAAGAATAAACCTACTAGTTCCATCAGATTTGGGAACTAAGAAAAATGAGGAAAAAAAATGTGTTTTCGATCTGATACAATTACTTATAATGCCTTTTTTAAGTAAATCTGATATAATAGGCGTCATCTGTTTTATTTCACCTTCTAGTAGTTTCTTATTGACGTACCTATATTGACAAGGATTTTTAATAAAAGGTATTTTATAACCTTTAACCCAAGACCTTATTTTTTCGTCTTTTGTTAAAAGCTGTCAAGCATTGAAAAAAATTTTCAACCGGCCACCGTAAATGTCAGAACATACCTCTATTTCGTGTTGTTGTGTTTGTTGTAAGGATTGTACGAATGTCTGTACTCTCGTTGTCTCTTCTGTGGTCTCTCCACCGGCCCCTCCTTTTTCCTTCCCTTGGCATACCTGCGCTGATAGTTTAAAGACGAGCTTCTTTGAACAGTGGAGCTCATAGATGCTTGAGGAAGTTTTCTAGGTATCGAAAAGGAATTTTTCATTTCTTTGCCGGTTTTCATTTGCGTCTTAACTTCTCTAAATTTCTCTGCAAAATTTTTTCCACACAAGAATTCATCTGGTTTGCTTTCCTTGACGATTTTCTTTACCGTGGAATTCAAATTGGCTCCAACATGATACTTTCTACTTGTCGAAATCATATTAAAAACACCACACATATTTTTACCCGCATCTACAATACATGGCAACCGCTGATTTCTAACATGTTCAATAGGGCAGTCTTCGTCTTTTAAAATAGTATCAATGCATTTTGATAATGCCGAAAGAGCTAGGCCTAAATGCCCCTGAATAATAGAAGAATATTTATCTTCTTTTTTACCCTGATCTGTCAAAGAAGATTCCAACTCGGGATTTAAAATAGGAGTCTTCAACCAAGGAATATTCTTAGGTATAAGATATTTCTTTTCCATTGCCTCTATTTCACTCTTCTCGACTCCTAAACTAACATACTTGCTCCAACGATCCGCAAGAGCCTGATGTACTTCGCTTCCAAATATTAAATCGCTTCCAGATGGTTCCTCCCCTAACAGTCTTAAAATTTCAGGGTCCTGCTCTGGTACTTTGGGGTCATCTTGAAGATTTACCTCCCGATTAACTTCTCCAGCATTAGTTATAATTGATTCTGGGTTTTCATTTTCAGAAGTTCCTGAAGAACTTGATCCAGAATTCGTACTGGAATCGCCTGAAAATGTTCACCATATTAGGTATATTTTAAAGCTTTACGACTTGTAAGCTAGATGGAATTACCCGAAAAAGCAAAAATAAATTATATTTACTCTCTCAGAAACATTTATAGGCGTGCTAACATTTGGAATTACCTGACATTATAGTTCAGAACCAATCTGGCATTACCCAAACACATGTTTGGAACCATTTACACAAACAAAGAAAAAATAAAGAAAAAATAAAATATTTATATTTAGTGGAATTACCCAAACTCGTTTGGAACCATTAATGCTTACTTAAAATTTTGTGTTTATGACGCCTCTTTCGTTCCAAATTCTCTAACTTCTTCCGCAACTTTCTCCTTTTTTTGTCTAGTTCACCATCACTATCACTACTATTATAAACTCTCTTTTTATTAGATATTTTTATTCTGCGTACCAAATATAAACGCTCGAAAAATAACTTGCCTCGACAAAGCACAACAGTGTAATGAATGATTAATAATTATCGGCTGCCGGCCGGCGTCAGCGAATTATAGTTTTTTTAGCTTATGAGGTGTCTTTAAAGAATGTGCTCGACAAAGTCACTATTGTGTAAACTACGTGTGTATTCTAATTGGACGAGTATATCGAAATATAATTCTTGTTTGAACACATTTCTGGCTGTCGTTCTCTTTGATAGCTATAACATGGTTTCTAAGTATGAGGTAACTGATGTCGAGTTTTTATTGGCACTCCATAATATCCCAGACAGCACAAATAGGTCCATTGGACGTCCATTCGATATACAATTTTGGATGTCTGGACGTCCAAAGATGAGTTTTTTCTGGACTTCCGACGTCCAATGGACGTCCAGTGAAGTATGTAAATGGCACACTTTTGACCGTTCATAGGACCTCCAATTCTGGATTATATTTGGACGTTCGAAACTGGACATTCAAAAAACATCCATTCCTGGATTATATACCATTTAGACCACATCCCTACATTTTTTACGCAACCGCAACTCACCACACACTATTTTATATTATTAATAATTTATTTATCATTTTCGCAACCCGCTCCCAGACAACACACCAAATCCCAGAGATATCCACAGAATATCTTTTATGGATATCCAATATATCCATAGGATATCAGAAATATTCCGTGGATCTAATATGGATATTCAAATGTCCATCTATATCCAGAATATAGAAGATATCCCTATGGATATCCAGCAAAATATCTAATGGGTATCTTCCAGACAATACAAGAAATCCCAGAAATATCCACAGAATATATTTTGTGGATATACAATATATCCAATATGGATATCCAACCAAATGTCCGTCTGTATCGCAGGATATAGAAGAATTCGGATATTCAGCAAAATATTTTATGGATATCTTTAGTAGATGTTCATAAGTAACCAATGATTATTGAATAACGTCGAAAGAAAATAGCAGAGAAAAAATATTTTCAACACTCAAAATATTTTCAACACACTGCCTTTGATTTTTCCCACTAAAGAGAAAGTCATTCTTATTAGGACTCTTCAACAATAAATGGAAACTCTCGACTCCAGTCTCTAATGGAGTCTGACTGATCTACAAATTTCGATCGAACTCAATTACGGCGGGTTGAGCATGAGCACGAGCGAAAGTGGTATCACCACCTATACTTAGTAAGCAAAATCAAAAATTACATCTAGTGGATATCCACGATAGTTTGCGTTCGCGCCTAGACTTTGATATATTTAGTGGATGTCCATGGGATATTGAATACACCTTAAAAAATTAATTTTAAATATTTGAACGGTACTATTAGCCACAATGGCGAGCACAATGGCGTAATTTTTTAATAATTTGCTATATAATTACTATTATTTATGGACATTTGCATGTCTATAAATTACATCTCATGGATATAAAATAGATATCCACAATTCGGACATTCAGTGGATATTGGGATGTCAAGTAGATATCCAAAGGATTTGGTGTGCTGTCTGGGATATACACCATTTATTATTATTTTTTTTTTATTAAAAATCACTTGACCAGAGCGGATATCGAACTCACGACGATCCATTGTCTTTCTGGGCATTGAAGTGCTAGGCGACCTCGACCACGGAGTCACTTGAAAAATTCTTATTAGATACGGTATTAATAGAATAAGTTTCCAAATTTTCGCTGAAATGTAATAGATTTGTCAATTTTTAATGACCAATTCTATTAAAAAAAAAGTGTATATAAATGGGTATTATCTGGTAGGTTAAATAAATAATGACCTAAGATGGACGTCCACTGGATGTCAAAATAATACTAAACTTAAAATTAAGTCCAAAAACAGACGTCCTATGGACATCGAAATGCAGCTGTCAAATTAATGATCGTAAACGGAGGTACACTGGATGTCCGAATACGGATATGGACGTTCTGGCCCTCAAATGGATCTAAAATGGACGTCCATTGGACTATGTGTGCTGTCTGGGATACTTCATTGATTTAAATTATATTTTTTCTGTAGTAGACTAACTTTAAATAAGTAATTTTAAGACTGATAACCTCTTGGCGACGTTGTCAACTACGTTAAATCTGTAGGCTGGCTCATGAGCTAGGATGTGCCTATCATCTTAGGAGGATGCACAATGGGCCTAGTGAGGCCTAAGTGCCTAGGGGGTAACCCACCCTCCACACGTTACAGATACAGACATATTGGTTAAGTAAGGTTTATTTATTATTTTTTTAGGTAGGATAAATGCAGGTTCTTACGAATATCCTTTTAGTTTTTCGTTACCGACCACTAACATTTGTTCCTCTTACCAGCACAGATATGGTTCCATTAGATATTACGTATCAGCTATCGTAGACAAACCATTTTCGTTTGATTACAGGGATGAAATAACGCTACATATCGCTGTTCCTATAAATTTTAACGACATAAGACATCAAATACAATTGGTAATTCTTCCATTTTCTCAAGAACGATCTAAATTTTGTTCAAATTGGACGATATATGCATGAAATCATTTTTTGTTTTTAGGTACCAATTACTTACCAAACGGACAAACAAACAGGGTGTTGTCTCTGTCTTAGCGATTTTATCACGTTGAATATGACTTTAGAAAAAGATTGTTTTGTGCTAGGCGAAACAATAAAAGTCAAAGTACATGTAGATAATAAATCTAATGTGGAGATAGAACAAATAGAAGTAAAAATTACATCGGTGAGATATAAATTTAATTTAAAAGCGTAGTTTTGTTAATTTGGCTAATAGACATAACAAGCTTTTTCATACAAATGTTGTCTTTTACACAATAATAACTGAGTTTCTGTATACCAATAAAGCGTCATCCTCTTCTGAATTCTCGTAAATCCTTTAAAATTGCCGTGTAGTATTCTCTCATTATGAAAATACCAGTTTCCTTGTAGTCGTTGGGTAGGATTCCCTCAGTGTCGCAAAAAAAGATCGCCATGAAGTCACTTTGATCTTCTTTGGCTGTGGTGAAAACTCTTTTTCTTTTTTGTTTGAACTCTGGTTATTAAACAATAAAGTGAAGTTTCGTCCTCTAAAGACCAAATTCTCCATTCCTATCATTGCTCCAGAGGTCTAAAAACACGCTCCCATGCAACACGCTATTGTCTTTGCGTAAGCATTCTTGTACTGACCTTTGTAATACCAAGGTGATCGTGAAGAATCTTGAAAACACCAACCATTTTGGCAGTTTTTTATCCTTAGACTAAAATCTTCTAGAACGACTTCCCTGTCCTGTCCTGTCCTGATACCGCATCAGTACCCAGATAGCAGCACAAAGTCATCTTAAAGACGCCTTTCATAAGATATATCCCAGACAGCACACTATATCCCAAGCATAAGCCACCAATCTGCCTATTTGCCAAAATATATTGCAATATTTATGAAATATTCACAGAATATATTTCATATTCTACATTCTAGAAAGAATATATGCAGCTTTTAAATTCATTTTGTTAAGGGTTGATTTTAGTAGTCCTTACAATAACAATTCATTATTATGCTTAATCGCCAACTTTGACAATTTTACTTTAACCTCACTCAAAATGGCTATCTAATAGAGGGCTTTTGATATTAATAATTCTTAAAGTCTCCACAAAATAATAGAAATAAGATAACTGACAAATAATATCTGAATTAAAACTTATATTAAGATGTACTTTTAAATGCATTTAATTATTCTTATTTAGAGGAAACAAGATATTAATATTTTATGTATATAATTAAACAAATATTCATTTATTACCTGTAAAAAGTATTCCAGAAACGTGCTACATCGGTAACAGAAACTCCACTATACTTCTTTCTCTGATTTTAGTCGCATATTTAAATAAAAGGTGACTAAACACAAAGGTTTAAAATGGTCCAAAGAAACTTTGGCAACTATAATCGCGTACGGTACGCGATAAAATAATAATGCAAAATAAGCTTGGGCTTGAATGTATTATTAAGTCAAACGTCAAACTTCACTTCATTGGATTATTCTTGTTAAATTTGAATTATGTAAACCGTAAACCTTTCGACTGAAAGACGTTTGTAAGACATCTTAAAGACGTCTTAATAAGACGTCTTAATAACGTCCTAGGACATTGAGATCAAGCCAAGACAAAAAAATGTCGTCTTTCAGACGTCGTGTGGTATCTGATTATTGGTATTTTATTAATACTGAAAAGGAATTGGCGCTAACTCTAGGTCTATGAACCTAGATCAGATATAGGTGTCTCTAAAGAGAGTACGCCTCATTCAAGAGAACTCCCAAGTAACACACAAAGTTATAAAATGTTAATATAATTGATTAAAACGTTACAAAATTTACGTAAACGACACGTTAGATAACTTAAATTTTTATAACTGATATACAACTTTTTAATAGTGTAGAAACTAATAGTACGACGTTTTTGTCAGAATTTGTTAAGCAATATTTAACTAGAGTTGTAATAACGTTATTTTATAAGAAACGTATAACTAAATTAAGTTGTTTTAAAATGTACAATATATGTAGTTGTTATAAGGTTTCTATAACTTTTAAATTGCAACTACTTTTAATAAATACATATTCACTTAATAATATAGTTTTAATACCGTTGTAAACTGTAGTTACTATTAGGTTTATCCAGAAAATTATTATTTAATAAAACTATTACAAATTGCTTCAGTGGTTCTTTTGTTTTAAATTATATAATACTCCGTTACTATAGAAGTTGTACAGTGGTTAAATGTGTATATTATTGTACTTATTCCTAGAATGAAATATTATGTTTCTGAGGTTAGGAGTTAGGAATAACTGCTTTATAAATTTTAGAAGAGAATTATCATGTATCGGAAAAAGATTTGGCTCTTATAGATGTAAAAAAAACTAATTAAAGTGGACGCATCAAAGTACTTCAAAAAATAAAAAAATTGGGAACATTTCAAACACAGATCCGTAGTACTCACCTATTCAATAAAACCATCCGTTGTTTTCAACAGTAATATTCGGAATTGTGCTTCTTGCAATAATTTCTAAGATAGTTAAAAAAAGACCAAGAAATATTGCAACATAGAAATTGACATGAAAATAGGGACCAATAACTAAAAGTATGGACAATAATAAAAAGTAAGTTAGGTTACTTACCACATAAAATTGTAACTAAATTAGTGAGAATATAATTATGTGCACAATTAAAATTAAACAACTACCAAAAGTGCAAAAACCTTATTGAAAACTCCCAGAAAAATTAACATAGTTTTCATGGGACCAGATCCCAATGGTATATTATTATTTTAAAACCCTATGGCTCAACACCATATATTTCAAACAATAAGTACTTTTCATTTGATCCTTGCTTTATTAATCCTTGCAAACCAATATCAGAAATGATTGAAATACTCCTAAAGGATTGCAAATTTTAATAATGATGTTAGTAAGCAGTAACAGTAAACAGCACATCTACATAACCTATAAAAATGTTTTTATTTTTTGACAGTTATAACTCAGTGATAAACAAGTTTTGATATAATAGTATATTATTTAACGAGCGGTAATGCAGGTCATAACCCACGCAGATGAAGTTTGCAGCACGTGCCGCAGGTGAGTGCTGTAATTCATCAAGTGAGTTATGACCATTACCGCAAGTTGAATACTATACTTTATCTACGACTATAACAATAAATACTAAGATACAAGTATCGAGAAAGAATTATATAATTGTCTAGATGATAAAAACGTTTGAATCTTTGTAAAAGCTATTACCTTTGACGCCAGATATTTCTCATCAGGAGCTTTATTTATTAAATTATTAAGTTTTTTTGGCGTAAATGTTTTTGCCTTTTTAGCTATATGTTTTTCTGATTGACGTTTAAGAAACGCACGTAATTTTGAATAATTCTCTATATTAATTCCATTATTTATGTTGAGTGTGCTTTTTAGCAAGGAGTAGAAAGTCCATAGATACGATACTTTATATTTATTGCTAAGTTCATTAAAATATGCCAAAGGTACACTTTTTGTAAACGAGTTAAACCAATCTTGAAAATTTTAGTATACACCTTTATACTTGTTTTTTAAAATTTCTGGTAATAAATTCTGTATTGCATTATTAGTTATCTCTCTTATTTCTGAAGGTGTACATAATAACTTATCTTCACTATCTAAGTTCATCTTTTTTTAGCACTATTATTAGAAATTGATTTGAAAACGTCAAAATTATCTTGTTAAAATATCAAATGACATTATTCCCCTCAATCTAATAATTGACTGTTCCGCCTACTAAGAGGCGTTGACAATTTAATAATTTTAAAATCTTTTAATAATTATTAATTCCTTTCCAGTTATTAAAAAAATCTTTCTAGCATTTCACGCCTTAGGAACATCTATCGACTTTAAAATTATCAAGAATTTACTGCGCACACTATTTATATGCCGAATTATCGTAGAAGCCCATCGTGAGTTATAAGCTTTGTCCCAACATCTTACAAAACCGTAATATTACGGTCATCGTCATGCGCAGTAAATAAAAACCGTTCGACTTTGGGCTTTATTGATAGGTTTTTATTTACTGCGCATGACGATGACCGTAATATTACGGTTTTGTGAGATGTTGGGACAAAGCTATATAACTCACTATTAAAACTCACGCTATTTGTTTATTGATACTATTAATTGCTCAAAAGTAGTTGAATAATTAATATATAAATTAATAGGAGTAGATAAATTATATAATATACATAGAATTAAGCTATAACGTAGTGATATTAAATAATATAATACATGCAAATTATACTTACATAATTAAGCTATAATAACCATATTAAATAATATTAACGTAGTGTTTATATGTATTAATTACAACTTTTTAGTCATAAGAAGATTCAACCATTTTATTCGGTAAAAAGGAACACAAACTTCGCCATGTTGATAAAAAATAAACAGAAAATGAAATTTGGATCTTATTCTGTATTATAATTGCAATATGTAGACAAAATAAGGTGACAATATGTTTTTATTTAAAATAAAAATTATTTTGAAATATTTTTAAAGTTTATTTTTTTCCTAATTTTTCTAATAAATTTTAAGGTTTACCTAGTTGCCATTAGTGAGATATTTATGATGTAATGTCATTTTGTAAAAAGTAACTCTAAAATGTTTACACCTGTTATAAATAATAATCTATAGATAAAACCAAATTATATCATGACAACAACTCTTAACAACGTTTTTATATCCAATAACATTATCTTTTTATAAAGTTATAAGTTAGTTATGACTGGAGTTATAGCAACTCTTGTAAAACGTATAGTAGTAGGTTATATATATCCACCAAAAGTCGCATAATAATATATAATAACGGTATAGTGTATTAGTGGTTGAGTTTTAAGAAACGTTGTTGCAACGTCGGTATAACCCTTATATAACTTTTTGTGTTACTTGGGCTATGAGACCACCATTTCCAAAATTATCTTCCAGCATCCAGTTAATCTATAGAATATAAATATGTATGTTCAATTAATTAAAAATAAATTGCTAATATAAATTAGGACGGGTTAGGTTAGATAGTAAATATTTTATGATTAAGCCTATCACTGGTGTCAGATAGTAGTCCACACATCTATATAAGACTTAATTCTTGTTCTGTGTCTTTCAGACAATCCAATTTACCACACAAAGGCCGAGTGCAAGACATAAATTAGATAAAACTCTATTGTCGATAGCGAATGGTGAAGGAGTTGCTGCTAGATCGGAGAAGATTTTAGTATTTGATTTGATCGTTCCACAAACTACTTTAATACCTAGTTTTCAAGGATGTGTCTTATTTAAACAGTGGAGTACAATTGGGGTAGGTAAATATAAACACATTTTTGGGCATCTATGCAAACTTATCAATTGATTATCGCTTATTTGTCAAATATTTAAATGAATTCCATGATTGTTTCAGGCAGAAGCTGTTCTTCCCGCGTTTCATACAAACCTACCTCTTGAAGTTAATATAAATATAGGACATATTCCTTATATCACTACTGTAAGCTCGATTGGTGATCATTTTGTTCCAGTGCCAGTAGCGCAAAGCCATGGTGAGTTACTACAAAAATATTTTACCTAAAACGCTGATTATCTTAGACAAGATTCTTCTTATTTAATAGGCATACATTTACTATGCTTTTCTCCTTGTTGAAATCCTAATGAGTTCTTTCAAATTGTAAGTAACAAGCTATATTTTTTAATGAAAAATTTATTCAGATTTACAAATAAATATTATTACTTCATTAACTTACAGAACAGGAATCCAGAATTTTTAATATAATATGAAAATTATGAAATATTTAGTCAGCTAAGAGCACAATGTAAGCTTCTATCTAGAGACAGCTGTTCAAATGATATATATTTTGTTGAAACTTCTGTTAAGGCTAATGTTAAAGCCTTTTGGAGTTTTGTAAATAGCAAAAGAGCAAATAAGAGTATACCAGATAAAATGAAATTGGAGGACATTTTTCTTTAGTTTACATATTCTAAATTTAAACGATGACCAAATTGAATCTAAATTTAATATTTCCTCATGTTTCCTCATGTTTTCTCATACCAATTTCGATCATTTACAATAAATTGTCAAACCTTGATACAAAAAAGGGACAGGTCCTGACATATTATTCCTCTTATCCTACTAAGGAATTGTAGATTCGCATTGTTTCGCCATCTTTTTCATATTTTCAATGAATCAATTGACGAAGGAGAGTTTCCCGATTCTCAGCACAATACCTAAATTGTCTGAAAACATTATAACTGATTACCTTACTGATGATTGCTCCGGCATCATAACTGAAATATAATATGGTTTTTGTGCTGGAAAATCAACAGAGTTAAATATAGTCACCTATATTGACTTCTTGTCAGTAGCTTTGGAAGGTTTACAAATCTATTCGGTCTATATTGACTTTTCCAAAGCTTTCGACAGGGTCAACCATACTCTCTTACTTTAAAAGCTTAACGAATATAGTCTGGTAGGGTATTACTGCAATGGATCTTACTAATGGAACTCAAATGGTTAGAGCTAATCACCACTATCTAACTTATTTCAAGTAACCTCAGGTGTTCCTCAGGGATTACATCTAGGACCCATACTATTTTACTTATTTATTCATGATATAATTCATTGTCTTCGTATCAGCAAAGCTGAATTATTTGCAGATGACTTAAAATTTTTCCAAATTGTTAAAACCCATGATGATGCCAGTATAATTAAGTCTGACTTCAATCAGAATGGTGTTCTTTAAATGGCATGGACAATAAATCGTTCCGACCTACTTTCAACTACATTTCACTATAACTTAAATGGGCATATATTAGACTCTATTCAACAAATTAAAAACCTTTGAATTAGTATTGATTCTACTTTAAGCATTAATCAACACATATCTGCTGATGTCCACAAATCCATGAACATGTTGGGTTTTATCAAAAGGTTTTACTCACATAACTGCAATTAAAGTTCTATTGTTCGCTAGTCAGACCCCACCTTGACTATTGCTCTTCCGTTTGATCCCCACACTATAAAACATAGTGATGGGTTGCTTAAAAAAGTCCACGGACAATTCCGACGGACTAGTCTGAAAAGTTTACTAGCCCAAACACACTTTCCAAAAATGGAAAAGTGTATTGCGCATATAGTCCAAGAGCTAGTAACACACATTCCATTAAGTGTTTGATACACTTTGAAATTTTGTAATTTGAAATCATTTGGATGGAAAATCAGATATACCTGTGTTGGCTTGACCCACCCCGGGACACCAGGTACTGCGCATAATAGAAAGGGGTCTTAAAATATGACCCAAAAAAAGTGTTTGATTCAGAGGCCAACAAACAACAATTGACAGTTTAGGTAATTCTAAAAATACTAGTAATTTAGGCAGACACTTTTGAGAGGGTTTGTAATTAATAAATCAACCCCAAAGTTGATTTTTTTTAAATATGATTTGAAGTGTTTGATTCGCGCTGAAATTTTAATAGCGTCTTAATTAAATATAAAAAAAATTAATTCCAAAAAGGCAGACACTTTTTCCAGGGTTTAATTGCCGGCCAACATAAAAATGAATGAACCTCGTTATGCGCCACTATGCATTGAATGAGTATATACTTTTTAAAAACTAAACATTCTTAATTTGTGAAAATTTGTGAAATAATAAAACAATAATATTTTTCTTTTTTTTTTTTTAGAAAAAAAAAACAAAAAAGAACTAAAAGTTTCGGGGATCGAACCACCAACTTGCTATCCACACCATCCAAATGTTGATAAACATTGCGTTCGGTCTGCCAAGTTCCTTTAACTCCTTTAACACTTTTAACTCCAAACGACCCTTTTAGCGTTCGGTTTAGTCCGATTAGTGACAGTTTAACATGCTTAAATGTCATTTAAAAGCACCCTAGAATTTGTCCCGCTCCAGCCCCTGACTATCCGAACTCGCCTAGTGTGGATAGCAAGTTTAACCTTCGAATAACCTACTCGTATTTTGTTATTTTAAATGTTCCCAGTTTATATATGAGATGTATAATGGTCTTTGTTTATGCTACAAATATTTGTGATATTTTAATTAATTTTTAAATTGTAATTGAATAAATATGTGTTTTTAGATGTTTATCCACCTCAAAATGTTGGTCCACCTTACCCAATTAGGACACCTACTAGACGTCCCCCGGCGTTACTACTGCCTTCAGCACCTCACGATCAAGCAAATAGACCAACTGCACCAGTTCATCTTGCAGAACAGGAAGATGATTTTAATCCCAGAGGCGAGTAAATATTTTGTAAATGGTTGTTGTATACAATATGTTAACTTTTCATTCCTAACTCCAGAGAACGGTATAGAAAAACAGTGTTATTGACACAACTATTGAATAGACCGAAATAGAGCATATCTACTCGCTATCCCAATACCGGTATAGGTGTAACCATGAGTCCAATTGGGATAGACACGTTAATCGGGAGCTACTCTCTTTATTTCACTCATGTCTAAATATAATTAAGCATATATCATCTTTATGTTGCTGGCTGCGTGGGTGAAAGCACTGTATGAAAAATAGGCAGCAGTATTAAATACACTCTATAACTCCAAAAGTTTATCATTGTTCCACCAATTCTCAATTTATATTTTTTGTTTTCAGTTCCAGCATCACCGCCGCCAACTTATGACGAAGCTTTGACAATGAACCTTTCAAAATCAAAGCGCTATTAATGTTTTTTTTTATTATTTTTATAATTTTTATTATTATTATTGCATTTTTACTTATTAGCTTTGTTCGCGGTAACAATCCTGAACTGATTCAGAATTACTAATTCATACTTTGAGCGCATGACCGAATAATTATCAATTCTGAATTGTTACCGCGCGCGCAATCCCTATTATATCTCGGTGTTTCAGGTATAGACAAGCGGTTCAAAACCAATAATTATTTTACCGCGAACGCAGGATAGAACCAATAGTTCAGTTCTTTTTGTTCCGCAAACGCTTTTTAACTACTGCGCCTGCGAAATCGTTACTGTTAGTAATAATTCGGTTCAGGATTCTTACCGCGAACAAAGCTAAATATTAGGCTACCTCATCTAATTGTGCCTTTTTGAAAATTGTAGACTTTACGAAATGTTTATACTATACAAGGATGTATATGTTGTTGCCCTGCATAATAGAATCATTTTCTAGCAAAACATTTTTCAAAAAGCCATTAGAAATAACAGCTGAACATTGCGATGTTTTAATTAGTTTTAATATATTTTTTTATTTGTTTAAAATATATTGAATTGTTAGGTATTTTTTAATGAAGAATTACAATGAATAAAATATTTACACATATCAACATTCTTTTTTCACAAATTCATGAGCAATCTTAATATAACATGAAAATCTTCCCAGTTTTCTCCATTTTATTAATGAAATTACCTTATCTAGCACATAGTCTCCAAAAGTACGCTAAGTACAGCCCTTATGGTTGTACTTAGGAATAAAGTATTTTATTTGATGAACCCTTAATAATTATCTACCTACCCAAATAGCACTATATATACATAGCATATTACCATGAATATGTTTTTTTGGAATAATGAATGGCTCTGAGAATATCCTCTGGATATCTAAATTCCTCCGGAAATATTCTTAGAATATATGTATGGAAAAATCTCAGAATAACATTTAAGATTATTCTAGGAATATCTAGGATATTCATAGGTTATATTTAAAAAATTAATTGCAGAATATTCTGAGAATAATCCTAAAAAAATATTCTAGTAATATTTAGGATATTTTTAAATTATTCTTAAAATGTCTTTAAAAACAGATATTCTAGGTAGGTTTATGAATATTCTTGATACGTTTAAAAGATATTCTAGGTAGGTTTTTTTTAGGATCTAGGTAGGTTTATTATCTAGAATATTTTTAGGTAGTGTAGGACAATACCTCTATTTCTCGAGATAAAACTATATATTATATCAATAATTGTGAAATCTGTTTATATAAGGCTACAATTTGGTATGTATGAATTTTTGTAGTGTCAAATCAAAAATAAAAATGTCAGCACGATGACACAAAAACCATACATAACTAGATCAGAATATTATTTAAATAATGAATAATATATCATTAGTAGTTAAACAACTGATAAGTTATAAATGTAATTTTAAGAATGAAGAGTTATGTTCATCATCAGATCTTAACCAAATGTATATGGGACTATCGGACAACGTGGTACTTCTAAAGTACCCTCCCAGATATTCCGACTATGCATGAAAAATTAATCATTTCAACGTAGGATAAAGTTTCGTGTAGTCTCTTTATCCGTTTTTGAGTTATCTTCAAAAATTGAAACTTGCACATTTTTTCAAGTATCTCCAATACGATCCGTTTTAGATAAATTATGTGTAGGCCATAACTTATAGAGAATAACAATACAGAAAACTTTTATTTGAACAATTTCAATTTAATACTTTTTAACAAATTTCTTGAATACGGACCATTAATGGATTAACAGACGTTATCGCGAAAATAGTCAAAACGGATTCAGGGAACCCCAAAAAGTAAAAATCCGTCGAAAACTCGAGGTCGAAAAAATCATGATTCCTATACTTTCCTTATCAGTATACAGATAGGAAAGTAAAAATAAGTTCCATCAGTGATTTGCCTCGCACAATAAGTTCACATCAAACACACGCATAATTGTACAAAATAATAATTGATTATAAAATTGAGTCAGAGTTCTCTAATGTGGATAGGTACAGCCCTTCGTATATTTTTATTCTTGATATCAAACTGCGCAGCGGAAAGATCTTTTCGAAATTGAAAATAATAAAAAATGCTTATAACACTAATATGCTAAAAACGTTGGACTTAAAAACTATTTTCCGCGAATTTAATGCCCGAAAAAGTCTCATTTAAATAAATAAAAAATGATTTGGTTTTTATTGTATGTACAACCTACATATTCTAAAGGTGCGTAATGATCTATCTTGTCGTATTAAATACGTATTTTTTTTAAAGACCGATACTAGTTTATTTATGGATAGGGGGCCCACAGGCGTGGATTGCTTAGGGCATTAAGTAGTCTTAATCCGGCACTGATCTCTACTAAAAAATCGTCAACATTTCATAACTCCACGAACGATTTGTAATAACTGATAAGTGGGTTGCATACATTCAGTATTCGTTCGGCAGATTGCGTGTATTTTATCAATGAAGTGGAGACGGGTAGAATGATAACTGTCAATGAAAAAGTCTGGACACTATGCACAATTTCGTTTTGCACATTTTGTACACAAAATTCAGGGACGGTTTAACAACATTTTGTGCAACAATTATAAAATAGTGCATCGAAAAATAATTAACAAGTATAATTTAATACTAAATCGGAATAAAAGCATAAAAAATCATAAATATAAGCAAGATAACAAAGAATTGACGCCAAAAAAGCTTACAACAGCCAAAACACAAACAAAAAACAGAGCTGAACATGAACATAATCGCTGAATAAAGTCGATCCTGGAATTTGTTTACAGTGCTTTAGGGCAACCTCTCTTTGTCATTTACGTGTGTAAGAGTGGAAGGCTGAATCACGCATAATTTCTACACTCGTGATGGATGCGCAGACGGTACCTTATCGTTCTACCCTCTCTACTTCTTTGGTATTTTATATACTTCATCTAGGTTACGGTCTATGTAGAGAAGGTCTTTGACACGGGGGTTTATATCATATGCAAAATATGCCAACCCGTTTACTGCGCAGACCACCCGGCGCTTGGGTGCTCTGAAGTCGGTTTTACAATAACCAAATTGTATTAAAATGTAAAGCACACTGAATAATTTAATAACATCTCGCTCAGTAACACAAAAAAGTATTATTTCAACAATTTTAATTTATATATTAAACCAAATTAAAAAATCATGCCTTCACTTAGTTATTTGTACAATGTTATCCTGTCTTTATGTCCGCTACATGCCTGCTGGCTCCCCCGTGTGCCCGCTGCCAGGGTGACGCGCGCGCTGTCAACAAAAACTAAACAAAAAAACAATATGGTTATGGTTGCCGCCAGGGGTGGGAAACTGGTATGCGCAGGCCTGGGATCAATCAACCACGTCCGCGTGGCGCTGCAGTCGGGTGGTGGGGTAGGTGGTGGGAGTGTAAATGACAGGTGAATATTGATTTTTGTGGGGGTGTCATGGCAATGGTCGAATGGTCTGTATGTCATGGCGTCTTGGCTTGAACCAAATGTGAACTTTGTTTATTTATATTGGTGACTGTTGTATTCAGTTGTTTTCATTTCCAATTTGCTTAATTGATTTAGTTGACCACTGTTAATAAGCTTGTTTTTCCATTATAAATTTGTGCTTTTTCCGCTGTTATTTTGTGGTTTTTCATAAAGATGCGTAATTATAGAAAATGTGTACCGAATTGCCTTGTTGTGGACAACAAGATGCATCGCCTGCCTCACCCTACGAATTCACCCGATTTATTTGATATTTGTGCACTTGCTGTTCGTTGTCCAAGATTTAATAATAAAACAAGACTACAAATTTATTCCACCTTTGTAGTATGTCATAAACATTTTGAAGAGAAGTATAAAGTAGTTGGCTCTCGTCGAGGTCTGAAGCATTTCCAACGCTGTTCCTACCAGCAGTTCCTGGAAGAGTAGCGGATGGACTTTCCTCAAATAACGTAGAAATTGAATATGTTGATCAAACACCTTCTACTTCAAGTAAAGGTTCAAAGAAGAAGCAGACTAATAATATATGTTGGACTTCTTTTCGAGAAGGAAAGTTAGTAATCTACTCATTTATTTTATACTTATACTGTGTATTTTCTGTTTCATGACATTTGGGGTTGCAAAGCTGTATCCTAGAAGAAGAAGCAGACTAATAATATATGTTGGACTTCTTTTCGAGAAGGAAAGTTAGTACTTATTTATTTTATACTTATTGCTGTGTTTGAGAATCCACATCAGATGCATTTTTTACATCTCGAGCGTTTTTTTATCCACATACCTATATATAAAACGTTTATTTAGTCAAAAAAACTATTTTTTACATGTCAATACATCTTCACGTTTAAAATATAAAAAATACATAAATATAGAATCAACATACATTTAAAATGCAATAAAAAATACATAAGATACAGTACACTTACATGTCAACTATACAAAACAATAAAAGAACAAGAGAAAAAAAAACGTCAATAGGTGAACAGGTATTCATGCAGTTTTATTTTAAATATTGCCACATTTGAAGAACATTTAATATCCTCAGGCAAATTATTAAAAGCCTGTACACCTTTAAAAAACACTGAATTTTGTGTACATTTTTCTTGTTACCTGTTTAGGTTCATGAACATCCTGATTATAACTTAAAATATTTTGTAAATATACTCGGGAGATTCCTGATCTAATTTTAAATATAAAAAGCAGGGAAAAGAATAGCAAATATTTTTTAACAGTCAACCACTGAAGCACATTCAACATGGAATTGATTGGTTCCAATCTCGAACAGCTCAGTATTATCCTCAGACCTCTATTCTGCAACTTTTGCAATCATTGCAACTCATTCTGGTTGAGCAAATACAGTATAGTGGCACAATAATTAAAATAAGGTAATATTAAGAGTATTATAAATTATTATTTTAGTCCATTTGCCGAGATGTGGAGAACAGCGCCTCAAATAGTTTATTTTAAATCGGACACATATGTCCCATTACATTTACGTAAACTGAATCACGTGATCAAAGATTTACTACATCTCAGTTGCATCCGATGTGGATTCTTAAACGCGGCATATACTGTGAAATTTGTGTTTCATGACGTTTGGGGTTGCAAAGCTGTATCGTAGATGTTGGACTTATTAAAAAATAAAGTATTCCTCGGACTTATAATTTTTTATTAATACATTTATTTTAATGAGATTGTACTTATACCGTCTTTCTTTTTTCACAGCTAAAATTCTTCACAAAATGATGGACAGTGTTGTATCCTGGAATATGTAGCAGCCATCCAGCTACTTCATACATAATACAATTTTCATATACATTACATTTTTTAAATATTGGATTTGTATTATATATATTCTTTAATAAATTTATTTTTTGAATATTCTTGTTTTTTTTTATCTAAAAACTGTTAGCCAAATTAAGATTTGTTCACACAAACTGCATTTTTGCTTTATTATAGCGATATTCGCTATAATAAAGCAAAAATGCAATTTGTGTGAACAAATCTTAATTTGGCTAACAGTTTTTAATGCGGATAATTTTTACTCTCAAATTTGAATAGCCCCGCGCTTTTCTTCTCTTCTTCTTTTTATTATTTTCTCTTCTTTCATATGGCCTCTTACCAGACAAGGACTTAATTGAAAAAAAATCAACCACGTCCACCAGGTGCCGCTAAAAACTCTATCATCCTTTTTTAACATGGGAGATACCGTTCTAAGAGTAAGTGTTCTGTGGTTGCCGCCGACGAAAACATGTGAGTGAGAGTATTTTTTATTTATTTTAGTTTTAGATATGTTATTTAGGATTATTTAAAATTAAGTAAAGGTATTTTGATGCTTTAACGAGTCTTTACCAGGGAAAATTCATTATAAATACATAATTTCCAAATCAAAGAAAGAAATGGTGCCACATTTTAAACAGTCCATGTGAAACCAATCATGAATTATGAGATAATTTTGATACGAAATCGAATACAAACACAAATCGTTCAAGACTAAGACTGCTAAGATTTGCTTTGTCTTTAGCACCCTCAAAACCAGATACACCAAAGATAATAATACTTAGTAATGTTGTTATCACACTTCCAGATTACCTGTGTTACATTTTAATAAGATAGATCAAAATTTCAAAGAGGGTCAGTCATCAATTGAATTTGAATCTTACATAAGAAACAACGTTTCGATAATGGATTTTTAAATAAATTTAATAGAAAACAGAAAAGTAATATTTGCAAATTAAAAAAGGCCCTATAATTAATTCCTAATGTAACGTTTAAACTGCAGTCAAAATTTCAGAATCAAAGATATTTCAACAATTTAATTCAAAACTATTATAATGTAGGTTTGTTCAGGTTTCTTTAAAACTCGATGCAAACTGTCCGAGAACCAGTGAAACAGTTTAATTCCAAATTATTTGTCGCATACAACTATTAAACTGTCCACTGGTCAACTAGTCTTCTGATAGTTCTCAATGTATTTTTGAAGAACCTGGACATACCTAGTATGAGGGCTGTGGCAATATTTTAAAGACCAAAAAGATAAACAAAATGAAGTTACTGCATTTAATTTTTTTTCTGTTTCAGTTTATATGGATGGTTGCCTTTTATCTTATTTCCCAAGATTCAAGAATAATATTTATTTATTTATTAGACATTAGTTTTTTCAAATCAAGTACATGAATTATTTGTTTTGCAATTTCTGATTTTCATTATTTTAACCGAAGATAGTTAAGGTACATCTAAATAATAATGTAATATTTGTGATATTAGAGTAACTTTCTTAAAGATAATAAATATTTGGAGATAATCTTTAGAGAATAACATTTTCGTGAAATTAGGAGTATTTTTTATAGGAACTAGTAAAACATTTGTAAAAATAGATTGTACTTTGTATGGAAATAAACTAATATATACAAATAATGATGGTAGGTCGGGTTATCTGGGTTTTCCTCACCATAGCAAATAATAATAACTATTCTTGCTACTCACAAGCTCTTCTTGGTGTTTAACTCATGTAGAGTGAAGTGTAGGAAAATCTATTAGTATTGTTGTCATTAATTTGATTTATTTTTATTGGGAATTTTTAGTAAATATAATTATATAAAACTTTGTATGGTATTTATTTTACCCCTCATAGTTATTTGTTATAGAATTTTACATTTTTATTGGCATTTCATAATTGTGACAAACAGCTAATAAAAAAGCAAAATTTTAATTATAATTAAGAGGAGAAAAATTTACTTTAGCAATTATCTTTTTCTAACCAATACGAAATAGAGCTATGAACATTTCTAGTTTATTTTTAATTTTTAGTGAATGAATAATATGTACATTTAGGTAAAGGTGAAATATTTGTTTCTCTGAAGCCACTATTCCGAAATCTAATTTATTTTCTCAAAAATTGAGAAAATCTTTATGAAACAAAATTTTGCGATTTTTGCCATTAAAATTGATCAAATTTTAAAAAAGTGGCTCCAGAGGAAAGAACGTCTACCTTCACTTACATGTTTTTTCTTTCACTAAAAATAAAAATAAATTAACTGAAATTTTGGATGCCTATATTTCGTATTAGATGGAAAATATGAATTGTTAAAATAAATGCTCCTTTTAGTAGAAGTAAAGTCCGCCAATTTTCAAATTAAATATGGTATTACGGGTAACTGCATTACCAACAGAGTAATGATTGAACAGTTAATATTGTAGGTAATTACGTTACCGACAGAGTAGGATTAGTTGAACCACCCGCCCCCACAGGTCGCTGCAAGCAAACTTGTTGCCAAATTTCTACAAAGAAACGGCAACTCTTAATAATCTTTCCTCCATGGTCTTTGATATAAGAAGATTGTCATTGTCAATACGAATGTCAAATTAAGTGTTCTGTGGTCAAATTAACCTAACCACACAAATCATAATTATTGTCAAATTAAGTAATAAATAATTTTTTTTATTTAAATTCTACCTTTTTTAAAATACAACTGTAAAGTTTTTTAAAAAGTTGAATCCAACCATGCCAGTAAGTTAAAAGTTTATTATATGGCGAAGACATGACTAATAATACTATTAAGAGGTTGGGTGTGTCACAGATAAAAAGTTATAAATTACTTGTATTTTTAGGCTTACCATTCAAGTTTTCTGGAACCTATACAGATAATAGGAAATACGGCTATCTTGCCTCTGAAAACACGATTCAAAGGGCCTGGTCCTATACAATCTAATGACCAGGAACAAGACATCATTGATGAGTCACTGTATTATTTTAAAGCCAATGTATTCTTCAGGACATATGAAATAAAAGTAAATATGTTTAATTAGTTTTTCTGATTCTATAGATATCATTTTTCATTTTCAGTCCGAGTCAGATAGACTGTTGATTTATATTACATTGTACATAACGGAATGTTTAAAGAAGCTACAAAAATGTAGTAATAAAAATCAGGCTTACAATGAAATGAAGAGTTTGGCAATTTCTAGGTTTGATATTCCTGGAGATCCAGGATTTCCATTAAACTCTGTATATAGGTAGGTATTTAAAAAATGGCTAGAATGTGAGGACATACATTGAAGCTGTGGATGTGTTACTTGCTTTTGCTAAATTTCAATTATTTTTAGTAAACCTGCCAACTCAAATGAGGCAGACCAATTTAAAAACTATTTAACCCAATTGCGACAGGAAGTTGGTATGAGAGTATGTGATAAAGTTTTCGGTGAGGATGGTAAACCAAGTAAATGGTGGCTCTGTTTTGCAAAAAAGAAGTTTATGGATAAGTCCTTATCTGGGCCAGGACAATAAATTATATGAAGGTTTATTTTATTGCAGGGTATCACAGGGATAAACAAATCATTTTAAAAAGAGGGTTACCTTTTTTGTAATAATCTGATATTGTTCCTACTGATTGAAATCACTCAATTTTTTTTTATAAATTTAACATTATGTTACCATTCCAAATTCATTCATTTGGAAAAAAAAATAAATTTGGCATACATATGCTGCGTTTGAATATCCACATCTGATGTATTTTTTACATTTCAAGCGATTGTTTATCCACATTGGACACATCTGTCCTACTACAACTTACGTATGTTGAATCACATGATCAGAGATTCACATCTCAAATGCATCTGATGTGGATATTTAAACGAAACATATATGTTTTAAAAAGAATCTACATACTCAATTAAAATTATTATGACATTCTAAATATCTATGAATTATCCATAATTTATCAAAGCAATGACTTTGTAGTCTTCAATTATTTTTATTACACTATTATCATCACTGCATAGTTAAAGCCTTGTGATGCCCAGAATGTTTTAATTAGTATTTACCCACATGGTTATTTTTAAATTGGTTTCAAACTGTATGTATAAGTGAGAAAATAAAACTTGGAGATAAAATAATTCAAACTTTGCAAAATAACAAATTCGAAATAAAATGTTTCAATTTTGAAGTAATAGAGGAAAAATGATTCTTACGATGTACTTCCCATTTAAAAATGACCATATTTCAGTAATTTTTAGGCATACCTACCTATTTATATTTTAAAATACAACTATAAATTTTATGTTTATCTTTAAAGCAGTGATTATATCATTTCCTGTGTTTTTATACTTTTATTTAAGTAAAAAAATTATGTTTTTTCTGTGTTATTAATTTATCTCTCCTAAAACTTTTTAGAATAATTTCTTGTCCTTAATTTTCAGAAGCATGTAGTCAACTTTTGGGATGGGCTACAAAATTGGTAATTTAAAATGGTAAGGTCCGTTTAGAATTAGAAGAACACCGCTACGTCATAACCATTACTTCGAATTTCAGATACATATCTATAACTATCCAAAAATACAAAATAAGTAAGTTGTTAGATATACTCGTAAAACAATATTTCCTGTAATATTAAACCCCCAGTAGGCGATGACCAATTAATTAATTCTAATAGTAATCGGACCCTATATTAAAGAATTATTTTCTAGACAAGTTTTATAGTACAAGTGCAATAAAGGGACTTATCGATGGCTAGGAGATCAAATTTTTTTCTCCATTTTTGTGGAAAATAAAATATGTATGATTTTATGCCCTTTGATGTAAAATCGTTATGGTACCAAAATATTGTACCTCCACTTGAAACGGTTTACCAGTTAATAAAGCAATACAAATCATACAGCTCATCATAGCCACCTTGACATATTTGGAATTACATGGTCCTCGTAGCTATTGTTATAAAGAAGCAATGAAAATAGATACAATTTTGCCAAGTTGACAACTATAAAAATGTTCCAAACTGATATAGAATCTTCAGTATGAATAAAAAACAATCTTATATAAGAACACATTTAATTAAATACGAACTTGAATTGAGCCATTACAAATTTGGCTCAAAATATGTACGTTAAAATAATTCTTTACCTACTTTCAAATCTTAACATTTCATTTTCTTAAAGATAATTGAAAATTAACTAGAAAATAGACAAAATGAAAAAACAATAATAATTCTAATTGTAACGTTATATTAACTTTTGTAATAAGTTTAAAATTCAAAGTAAAAAAATACGTTTCTTTTATAGTTTAGAAAATTATGAAAAAAAATGTGATTTGTCTTTTGGTCATTTGTGATGGTAAAAAATTATAGTGTTCTACTCTGCATAAAACCAATTTCACACTATATGTGTAACTTGTGGCACAAGCGAATGCGAGTGTCACACTTTAAATTAATATTTTTTTCTTTTGTATGGTAGATAGTTGATACTTTGACATTTATTAAATATACTTGTCAGAATGTGATCTTTCAAATTTGGTAACAAATGATTTTTTTGGTAATTTAATAACACTGGTTATTTAAAATAAATATTGAAAATGAATGATTTAGTTCTGTAACATTTGTTTGTTTTCTATCTTATAAATGCAATATACGAATGGAGCCAGAAATACAAATTAAATTTTAATTAATAAAAAAATGTTATTAAATTACACCGGCCCACAAAAAAAAATTGTTTGTACATCAGACACGACCTACCTACCGGCATGTATTTTGACCCGCTGAATCCGAATTTTCAAGTCAGTTTGGGCCGTCCACCCTTCAATATCCACCCTTTCTATATCTCTAAAAACTGATGTATGAACTGAATGAGGCGAAATATTTTTTTTTTGTTGGTATCAAACTTTTTTGTTCTCAAATGACCTCCGCAGTATTCAGCGGATCGAAATACATAAGAATTATGCTTGGTTTCGATTCATAAATTTTTTTATTACTAATTATCTTATTTTTATTATTTTTAAAATTTACTCGATATTGAAGGGTGGACGGCCCAAACTGACTTGAAATTCGGATTCAGCGGGTCAAAATACATGCCGGTAGGTAGGTCGTGTCTGATGTACAAACAACTTTTTTTTGTGTGCCGGTGTTATTAGTCTGAAAAAAACAACCAATAATATTTGACTATCAAATGAATGGTGAATCATTAAAATAGCAAGATATCGTTTTCTCCACATATCGAAAAGACTGTCAAAGGAGCAAACCGCGCATAAATTTAGTAAGATCTCTTTATTTTACGTTAGTACGACCAAAAGTGGATTTTGCTTTCTATCATAAGGCAGGGACCCTAGACAGCATACTATATGCCACCAATCTGCCTACTTGCCAAAATATAGGTATTGCAATATTTATGAAATAAAGAATGTATTTCATATTCTACATTCTAGAAAGATATTCCAGCCATATGTATTTTTTTGATATGCTCAGCATATTCATTTTTAATATTTTATAGATATCTCTGTAGTATAGCCCAGTTTAAAATCCCTCTAAATTCCCCCTAAAACGTGATGAAATTTTTAATAGCTCTTAAGGATTTACACAGTGCGAATAAGCTTTATTTTCAGTAATCATTTTTTGATTAAATAGTATAGTAGCATAGAATTTTAATCGAGTTATTTGGAAGTCAGGGCATTGGGTGAATTGTCCGGTTAGATACGGCCCAAAAAGAAGAAGACTTAAATAAATGTTCTACCAGTTACACAATAAGGTTATTGACTAATAGTGGATTTGATTTGTTGCACTAGGTGTAAGATTTCTGCACTAATCGCATTTGATTTGTTCAGTGTAGCTTCAAATATTTGACAGTAGCACGCGTGTAGCATATACTTTTGACAAGTGTGACAGTTCGAATACAGTATTAAGTGTAACACTAGTGCAACAAAAACAAATCCACTATAAACAAGATGCAAAGAAATTCGGAAAATCATTATTCAACAAATGACACTATCAAGATTAGCGATCAAATCATAGAGGGCGACATTCTTCTTTTCGTGGGTCGCTTTCGTGAAGTAGTCATTTTGACTAAAAATTAAAAGGTGGAAAACCCCCCAAGTTGGCATCACTCTGATTGTCAGTATATCCCACTAACTCAAGTTCGTTCGTTGGTCGAGCGGTCTAAGGCGCGGGTTTTCGATTGCCAGACTCACCGATCATGGGTTCTAATCCCCACGGTTGAAAAAAAAAAGATTTTTTTTTCAGTAATTTTTTAATAATTAATCGAACTAAAAAGTAAAAAATAAATATAGTTTAAAAAAACTAAAAAACACGCTTTTATAATACATCGAACTAAAAAGTGAAAAATAATTTGAAAAATATATGTATAAATATCATTTATAAAATAAATTTACCAATTAAAAAACAACCATCAAAAACATGACATATGACAAGAAAAAGTGACAATTGACATAAACATAAACGTTCTGAATTCAGATTAGAGGTTCATAGTACTTTTCGTGGATACTTTTTTTAGCAAATACTTTATTACGTTGTGTTAACATAACAGGTAGGTTAAATAGGTAAGTAACAAATAGAAGTTTTGCGAGGTTTTGATTTCCCTTAATAACTTCTCATGAACGTTGCATTTACGTTGTATAGTAATGTTATTACGTACCCTTAAAGCAACATCGCCGAAAGGCTTGTCAACGTTATTTTCACGTTATACATTTTGACGGTAAATCCACGTTATTCATTCTACCTTTGCATGCACATTGTGTTACTTACGTTTATTACACGTTACTTATACCAACATCTTTTCCACGTAGTTGAAACGTTGTTTAAGTGGGGCAAAACTACGTAGTTAGCCATGTTGAAGTTACGTCGTTAGGCAACGTTACGTGGTGGTTTTTACAACCTTTTATTCACGTAATTATAACGTGTCTTGAACTGGGTAGTAGAACAGAAGTAAAAGTTGGAAATGCTTTTGCCAGTTCTCCCACTTTATACACATAAATTGACAGGTTGGCAGCGGATATCACCGAAGTGGACGCGATACATTGGCGTACAAAATTATTTTATAGATGTTAATAACAATTTCGAGTAAATAGTTTAATAAATTGTGAATAGCTGTTGAAATTTTGTAAAATTATGATTTGAATATTATAATACATGTTTAATAATTATTTATAATCCATAAATACATGCGATTGTCCGGTTCCGCCGATAACAATTTAAAATTACTTATTCTATGAAACGACACTGGCAGGTAAACATTACTGCGAAATTCTCGGAGCCGCCCGACGTGGTTTGACGTTTACCCCCTCTCTACCTACCAAAAGACTTTTCAACTTTTACTTTCTCTATATACCAAAAGTTTATGGACTGCCGTATAAAAAACAATGTAAACTCATTTTCTGGGAATGTGCTTTTGGTATAATATTTTGAGGAACTGATGGAGCAATTCAAACCTTTGTCATTATGGACACAATAATGTATTGTGTATGTCAAGAATCGTCATTTCCATAAAAAATAAAGTGAATATTGAAACTTACCCAAAATTAAAAGCATACCTACCTCAAAAAGCAATCAGATGTTTTTAAAAGCAGAAATGTTTCGGGTGAAATAAGTAAATATTTAAATAAAGCTCTTTATTCAAAATAGTATTAACAAAGGTTTGTATCTAAAACAATTTTTCTTCAGTTAATTTGGTATTTACAATATTTTAATTAAATGTATTTAATAAATGTAATAGATTATGAAACCTTTCTCGTTATTATGAATGTATGATTGTGGTTGGAGATAAAGTATAGTAAATTACTCGAATTGTAAGAGCACTTATAGGCTCGTAGATCTACTTTTCTACTTTTGTTATGTAATATACTATAACATGTCCTAAAATTCAATATATCTTCTCCGTAATGTTGGTTGCCTACGTAGAAGAGTGAATACTGGAAAAAATTCGCCTCAATAATCTGATTAGATAAATCTGGTGTTTGACATTACAATATCGTTATTAGTTTTTAAATAAGTAAAACCTAATTGAATTGAATTTAAAAAAAGTTCATTGCATTAACAAATTTGAAAAATACTAGAGATATTTATTGAACACGTGTATAGTTCACCAGGGCCGCCGAGAGCCACGCCGGGCCCCGGGACAATTGTCTACATCGGGCCCTGTCATAAAAAATATTAACCAAAACTTCGTTTAAAAAAAAAAAGTCCTCACCTCGAAAATTAATTTTCTCCTTACCTCAATTGCTTCTCCTTCTAAAAAAAAAAAATCTCGAAAAAAATCTCGAAAAAATATTTTCTCCCTACTTCCCTACTTCCCTACTTCAATTACCTCAGCCAAACCAAAAACACCTGTAACCTAATAAGTTAAAACTTTTCCTGTAACTTCTTTCAATCACATCACCTCCCCTTTCTCTTCTTATGTCAAATTTCTCATGCAGAAACAGAAATCCCTATTGTCGGGCCACCCTTATAGCGCTGCCGGGCCCCCATTTGAGCCCGGGCCCCGGGAATTAGTCCCGGCTACCCCCCCCCCCCTCTAGTCGGGCCAGTAGTTCACTCGCTAGAACAGAAGTAAAAGTTGGAAATGCTTTTGCCAGTTCTCCCACTTTATACACATAAATTGACAGGTTGGCACCGGGTCTCACCGAAGTGGACGCGATACATTGGCGTACAAAATTATTTTATAGATGTTAATAACAATTTCGAGTAAATAGTTTAATAAATTGTGAATAGCTGCTGAAATTTTGTAAAATTATAATTTGAATATTATAATACATGTTTAATAATTATTTATAATCCATAAATACATGCGATTGTCCGGTTCCGCCGATAACAATTTAAAATTACTTATTCTATGAAACGACACTGGCAGGTAAACATTACTGTGAAATTCTCGGAGCCGCCCGACGTGGTTTGACGTTTACCCCCTCTCTACCTACCAAAAGACTTTTCAACTTTTACTTTCTCTATACTTGAAAGAGAACTTGCAATTATAGAGAGGGGTACACGTCGATTATATATAAAAACGACAGGCCTATTCTTGTACAGGATGTTAGAATATTCGACCGGTAACGCAGTACCCCAGCTATCTCGGTAATTCATGAATTTTGATAGGATGGTGGTTACCTAGATACAGGGTGTTAAAAGTTTGAAATCAACATTAAAGATATGATGTAAATCAAAAATGCCTTTACCTAAATATTTTTTTTTCAAATTTGGTGACTTTAAGAAAGGAATGTTAATTTTTGCTATATTTTGGAAAACATTTATATTTCCGAAACAGTATAGGATGCACATAGTACATAAAATATGTCTAGAATTTTCGGAAGAATTAAAATTAAAATTGAAAAATATACAGGGTGTTGCATTTAAAATAAGAAAGTTGGTATTGGTCACTGTTACATAACACACTCTGTATAAAAAGTTTTTCCTAAAAAAATACATAACTAAAAAATACCAATCTATACGGGTCTGTGCGTTTTTCTGAATACAACCCCATTTATTTATTATCGAATTCCATTTGGCTGTACCACACTGTTTTAATATTATAAAATGGTAAGTAATATTTTCCCTTTTTACTTTTTCCATTTGGCTGTTCCACATTGTATAAACAAGCTTTAACAATTTTTGTACTTTTGTCTCTTAAAACTATTAGGTAATAGTTTGCTTTAACATTTTTAACTATGACCGTCTCACTATCGGTATCAGTATCACTAAAAAAAATTGAATGTTTTCGATGTTTTTGTGGAACACTTTCGGTTATGCGTTCCAATTTTCTCATTAAATGCCCCTTTTTTCTATTAAAATGATAATTTTCATCACTTCTATCACTAATCCTTTCTTAAGGTTATTCGAGAAAGCACAAAAATGTAATGAAATGAATGCGTAGGGTTGAGGCAGTAACGTAGCGGCTGATAAGAAAGTGTTTTGTGATTCACTCTTTAAAATTGTGCTCGATAAAGTAATAATGATACTACATGTATAATATCTATTTGGACGATTATGCGAAATATAATAAAAACGTTTGATGTCTGTTCAATTTAATTTTTTTTAATGGATTAGTTTAGCTAAAAGAAATTTCTCTGTGTGTAGGTACAACTAAAACAAAAGAGTTTCATCTATTTAACTTTATTAAAAATATACAAAAATGTTTACGAAAACTACAAATTATAATTTACAGCTAGTTATTTTGGAATTAGAATGTTCTTGGGATATTTGTGGAATATCTTATTGGCGAACTTTTTGAATATCATTGCTATGTTATCTTCGAGAACAGGTTTGATTTCATTGGCTATTTGTCTCCAGTTATCGTTTAGGAATAGATTCATAGCTTCACCTATAAATTAAAAAAGATAATGATATTAAATGAAAGAGAAGGGATAACATTAACGGAAGTAATAATACAAAGAATTGAAGTAACAACAACCTATGAATATCTCTCAGTGTAAAACCTAATCAAGGATAAAAATCTCGTTTTGGATAGGGATAAGAGAGGATGAAAGTAACAGAAATCTAATATGCTTTAAAAAATGCTTCAGAGAGAAATGGATATAAAATTACTGAAGAAGATGGAGTAAAAATAAATACTAAATATGATAGAGTGAGTGACAAAATAAAAAGACATTATTTTTGTAAAACAAGAACCAATAATGAATTGGATTGAAAACAAAATTAAATTTGTGCATGTTTTTAACAAGAATATTTATTGATATAGTCGTAAGAACAATTATAGAAACTTAGGGAGGAATTAACAGGAAATGAAAAAAGTGAGAAAACGGAAATAATGAAATTAATTATACAAGGTGTGTCATTAATAATGAGACACGGAACAACAAATGAAGATTCTCTGATTAAAAATGTGACAATTAAAAAATAAAACATACATAAAATATTACTCGTTCCCGAAATACTAGGTGTTAAAGTTGAAAATTTCAAGAGTTATTGACGGCTATAATTTTTTCATTTTTCAATATAATTTTACTAAATTCGATAGTCATTTTTGGTGTTATAAACCTATCAGCAAAAAAATCAGTTAAATAAACTTTACCATTGGTGTACGGCATAGGTAAGTAACACATCCATTCCTTCTAAATTTTACGCCACTCTCTAAAAACTTATTCGGACTATAATTTTGAATTTGTTGATATTTACAAATAAATCATATACTCTTTTTGGAAATTTATTAAAAAAACCAAAAACACAAATTTTAAATGAAGAATATCCAGCTATAATTGTAAATATCTGGAAAATCAATCACTTAAGTTCTTAACAAGAGTACATGATTTATTTAGAAAACATAAAAAATGTAAAAGTATAGTCCAAATAAGTTTTTAGACAATGGCATAAAATTTAGAGGCGACGAAGGTTTATTTAAGTGATTGTTTTGCGGATAAGTGTATCTTATGACATCAGCATAACCTGTACTTCGAAAATGACTAATATTTTATCTATGCATTTTTCGTTTAATCGTCTTAGTTTTAATCAGAGAATCTTCAGATGTTATGTGTCCTATTCTTAGTGAGATACCTTTGTATCTCTAGATAACAAACTCTATTTAAAAAATGAGGATAAATTAAGAGGAACAGCGGAAATAAATCCTTAACTGTAAAAAGAATAAGAAATAGGAAATTTAATAATATGACCATACCTACAAAGTAGCAAGATGAAATAGTACCAAATCCACTATCAAAAGCTTTCGTTTTTGGTACTCTTGGGATTTAGATGTTGTTTTTCAAAATAAAAATAAATTTTCTTAATTATTATTTGTAAAGTTTTCGCCCCTTGTTTCGCACCTTCTTCAGTACTTATCATTCTCATCACACAGTAGTCTGTGAAGAGTATTACAAGTTTACCAAATTAAAATTTTTGTACCAAAAATCCTTCGCATGATATTTAAAAAAACTTTTTAAAATGTTCGTCCGACCGTCTGTCCATTTTTTGTCCGCACGATAGGTCAAAACCAAAAAATATTATCAATTTTTCAGGAACAATCTAGCTCTATAACGGGACGAAGCCTACTGATTTTTAAAAAAATCTGATTAAGGGCAGATGAAAATAAAAAAAAATAAAAATGGAAAACGTTATCAACTTGAAATTTTCAAGGAAAATCAAGCTCTACAAAGGGGCGAAGCCTATAAAAAAAGTGGGGTTAAGAGGGTTGCAATTTAAAAAACAAAAATCAAAACCAGAGGGGTTGGTTAGCTCAGTGGTTAGAGTCATGACTTTGAGCTCGAATCCGGCCGGTGGCAGGGATTTTTATTTAATTTAATATATTAAATAATAATTCTTAATGCATAGGTAGGATTCCCTTCTTGATCTTTTACTGTTGGGGTTCTAATTAACAGTACTGTTCCTAATTTGGCACTGGGAAACAGTAACAAAGCCACACATAACACGAGGATAATAATCTAAGTAGTTGATACCGATGACACAAAAAAAAATCAAAAACCGAAACCGATATCAACATGAATTTTTTAGAAAACATTAAGCTCTATATGGGCTTGAAGTCTGTCGATTCGTAAAAAATTATGAATAAAACTGGTGGGAGGCTTGAAATATAAAAAAAATCCAACTCAAAAACAAAAAATGATATAAACTTTAAATTTTTAGCAAAAATCGAGGACTACAAGGCGACGAAGCCTATTGATTTTTAAAAAAATGTGATTAAAAATGGCGGGTTAAGGAAAGAATGAATTAAAAAAAAATATAAATTAAAAACGAACAAATCTCTATGAGGGGACCGAAAAATCTGAATAAACATGGGGCGTTAAGGGGGGTTGAAATTTAAAAAAAGATCAGAAATCAAAAAAAGAAAGCGATATCAACATGAATTTTTTTTAAAAAATCAGTTTCTACAAAGGGATGAATTCTGAAAAAAAAAATCTAAATAAAAATTAAGGATTAAGGGGATTGAAATATTAAAAAAGTAATAACTCTGAAACAAAAGCGGTATTCGCCTAAAAACTTCAGGAAAAATTAGGTTTCATGAGGGGATTATGCCTATCAATTTTGAAAAAAAATCAGACTTAAAATGGAAGGTTAAGACACCATCCTTCCGTCTGTTAAACTGTGAAGGATGTAATATACAATTCCAAGCATTATATCTTCATTCTAGTTTTATTTAATATTATTTAATGAGTCATTGAGTTTTATTATATTTATTTTCATTCTATTATTTAATTAGGACTGCATTATGCGATTATTAGGATCTTTTTTAATATAGTACACTTTATTATTAACAAAATTTATGTGGTAATAAATTATAGCTTTATTTTGAAAAACATCTATAACCCAAGAAAACCAAACATAAGGTGGAAGGACCATAAAAAGCATAGGATGTTTCTAAAATGAATAGTAAAATCAAGAATAATATCAGGAACTGTGTTATCATTTTAGACAAACGCTGCTGAGCCGTCAATTTTTAACTATCTTTCTATCATGTATCCTTAACTGTCATACGTGATTTGACTAACCTCTGCCACTCTAACGGTCTAACCAATACAATTTAAGTAGGGATGGTACCAAGCATGAAACATCATTGAAAAGATAACTTTATGGATTACTTAACACTATAGATCAGAAACCAGTTACTGACACCAGGATTTTGCGCAGTAGATAATTTGGTGGTCCTAGTAATCTAGTGCGCAGAATGACTGTTTTTAGAGTTAGTTATCACTTGTCAGAGAATTTAAAATGGCTGTTGCCTTAAATGTCAAATTATTCAAACAATTTTGAACGCCTGTTAAAGATTTTATTCACTACAGTTTTACAATATGTTTTATTAGTTTTCTCACTATACACTTTTAGCGATGAACAATCATTATCATCACTACTATTTCAAAATGTTAAGCATTGATTTACCGGTTGTCATCTAAAAGTCGAATTAACTTAAATTAAAACCTTATATTTTGACTGCAAAATAATTTGTAAAATGTTTTACTAAAAAATAAGAAAAAGTGGATTCCGAAAATGAAAATGAATTGTCTTTAACTCCACCAGAAATAAAAGAAGCTGCTGAAATTGCGACAAAGAATGTATTGTCCGAAAACCAAAAAAAATGTATGTGGCGGCGTATAAATTTTCCTTAAATTAGTCAAAGAAAAAAACATAAAATCGTATTCGGAATCTGTTACGTGGGTGTATTTTAAAGAACTATCCACAAAATATAAATCCTAAACACTAACGGACCCATTATTTAATGTTTAGAAGTACTGTCCAATCCAATATACATCAAGGAAAAATATAGAAAATCATGCGAAACTGCCAGCGTTATTTAAGCAAAAAGTTAAAGTATTTAACCAAAAAAGGCTAGTATTATCTGAAATAAATATTATTGATTTTCTTACTAAAGCATCAGACGACAAATACCTTGCAGCAAAGATAGGCCATTCTACGTGCTTTAATATATTTTCATGGATTCATATTCGCATTGTATTATTAATTACAAGAAAGTGACTTTGTTGACAAGTGACATTTGACATGTAACTATTATTTATTTAGATTCAAGCACAGAAATATGCTTAGGGCTCAGGATATATTAAAAAAAAAAGAAAAAACATTGAGTTCAATGTTCATGATTCGATGGTATGTACATACGAGTACAAGTTCTATCATTTGACTGTGATTCGATTCTGTGAGTTTGTTGTTGATTAATATTATTTTTTTGCAGTTTGCACTATTTTTATCTCTGAGAAAGTTGAAAGTTTTTCAGTGAATACTACTAAGCTAAGAGGTTAGTGCATTCAAAAAGCAGGGCAAACTTAAAAAACAGATTGTATTTTCATATTGATCTACCATTCGTTTTGAATAAGCAATTAAATTATTATCAGGTTCAGCTGAGAAGGCAAATATGACCAAGAAAAGAAACTGCGAACTGTATTTCTCTATTTAAGCTTGTGAAAATGTCCATGGAATGTTCTTAAATGGACGTCCTTAAGACATGCTGATAATTAACAATGGACGTTCCAAAGACGTCCATAAGACGTCCACGTCCATGAAATGGACGTTGTAAGGATGTCCTAAATGTCCAAGCAGGACATTTTTAAAACATCCATAAGAAGTATTTATACTATCTGAGAGGGTAACGGAATCATATAATTTTACATGGACATATTCAAAAGGGACCAAATATTTTTAAATAAATAGGCTTAAGAAGTAAGGAGCCCAAGTATTTTACATGAGCAGGATTAAGAGGTAAAGGGGCCAATTATTAATAGATAAATTATTCGAACAAGTTGTAAACCCTAATCAAAAGGCGATATAAAATGGTTTTAAAAATCAAGACTTGTGATAATCATCACATGGTGTAACCTAAATAATGGCAATGCTTCACAAACCTGAAAATGAGCCTTACTACTATTGGATTTCAGTCGAGTTTATCCTTGTGGGTCGATAAGGTGAGATCCACCAAGTTAGCGTCTCTCAAATGATATTTGGTAGTGTTGTGAATTAAATTTTTAATTAAAATAACTTTCAAATGAAGTGTCACACTTTACAATATTTAACAGTTTTTTATCCTGCTAACTAAAACCAAAAGTAACGCAATGCATAGTCATACGTTTAATTCTCTATAAAATGACATACTCGGTATTTTCCCTATTTAAATTGTGTTGACTAGAGTGATGGAGGGGAGGGGAATAACATATAACATGACATGATAAAAATATGTCCCGTTTTTGTGGTACTGGTTCTGGTACGTTTTCGTCTGACCAGCCTGTATATAAATATATTATAGAATTATAGGTATCAAATAATGCGTATTCAATAACAATATCAAGTTAATAAATGCAAAAACAAAAAAATATATTGTATAATTTGAACTAAATAACAATTCATTATGCTTTGAAGTTCTTATATTTCATCGAGCTCGAAATTAATACTGGAATTTCATTATCTAGAAATGAATTTACGGAACCGAAAAGTAGGTCAAATTTTTAAAACTTCTCTTGAATAATGTAAAAATGTGTGAAAATATGAATTAAAATGCGATGAGAATTTAAATTAATTTTCCATACATACCTAAGTCTTTGTCGCCATTGAAGAGATCGTCTAGATGAATTTTAGCATCTCCAATATCAAAATTGACGTAAAAGTCCTTAACGTTGTAGTAAATGTTGTCGCCTTTTTTAATTTGTTCGGCCCTGAGGATGACAGTGGCTTCAATGTTTGCTAAAATAAAAACGAAAATTCTAGTTAATTTCAACTTCCGATGAAATTATTTTCATCTCGTATTTTCCCTTAGATGGAATAGGCGATATAAGTTTTTCTTCTGTTCTGCAATATTTAAATCTCCTTTTAACTCATATTGTTGCTATCATGATCCACCAAATTGTTCTGGATCTCATCTCATTCCTGATATAGATGAATGGAACAAGAGTGCAATTCACTAATTTATCTAGTTCTTTAAGCATTTTTAATCGACTATAGATGACGTAATAGAACATAACAAAACAAATTACTACTTACAATAATTCGCAGTACTCAGTCCAGACCCTGCTATGGGCATCATAAGAATTTTGCCATCAATACTGTATTTGCAGCTGACTTTTAAGCTAGGAATCCACAGTTTTATTCTCATTTTATCTTTTTCTAGGTCAACCCTGTAAAGAATTTCGGTATAGTTAGTAAAAGTTCAGCCACGTTTGAGCCCTAGACTAGACCTAAATGGACTAGGGTTTCAAAGTGTTAAAGAAATGCCATACAAAATCTTACTTGATATCCTTGATAGTAAATTTCGAAGGACCGTACACCTTGATATCCTTGTAAACAGACCGAAGAGATACAGGTCCGGATCCTTGATCGATGATGACTTCCGGAATTATAAGCGGTTCAACGCTTGGAATATCCAGATCCGGTATACCTTTAACTAGTAGAGGTCGTAATTCTTCTACTGATTTTTTAATGCATTTCGCTAAATTTGCATCAGATTGGTGACAAATTTTAAAATAAGATGCTGAAAGAAGATAAATAATTCTGATTAGATATTTACAATATTTACAAGATTTACGGCTATATGTACAGGGTGTTTAAACTTGGAAGCTACTAGGCATAGACATTTGGGGAATACATGATTAAAATGACCATGAAAAAATTATGGTAATTATTTTTAGGTGCCGTATTTGGCCGCACTGGTAAAAATTAAAAAAATTAAAATTTTCCGAAATATCTCACATCAAGGTATATCTTTGGTAAAATCATTGGAAGGCTTAGACAATTCTGCATTATTTTGGTCTAAGGTCCATTGGCGTACTGATCTTGATAAGAATGGGGAAGTTATTGAAAGTGTAATTATTTAAATTGCTGTGCTATCTAAACGACTTGCCAGATTTTAGTAAACTGAAGCTTGTTGGGAAGAAAAAAGTTATTATTTTCAAATTTCATATTTACTAGGACACGATAGTTCCTAATAAAATTTCTAGAGGGCCCAATTTTAAATAAAAAAATAGTTTTTTATTTTATCCCGAAAACTTAAACGATACAGAAAAACGCGAAAACCGCAGTTCCATATCTTCGTTATATCTTCGAGTTATTGCCAAATTTTGATAAGTTAAAAAAAATATTCTTTTGGCAATAACTCTGATACGAACAAAGATATCAAACTTCAATTTTCACCCTTTTCTTGCAAATTTAATCTACTTTCCGATTATGACGTAATATGCGTACCAGTGGATACGTCAATTAAAAGTTCTTCCAAACAAGCTTTAGATTACCAAAATCGGATAAGTCGTTTAGAAGTTACATGATTGTATTTTCAATAACTTTCCCCACTCTTATCAATATCGGTACGCCAATGGGCTTTAGATCAAAATGATGCAGATGTCTAAAATTTGTAATAATTTTACCAAACATAAATAAATATATAGTACATATATATTGATACGGAAATAAATTACGTCATCAAAATTGCCAAATTGCACTATGCTGGGTTAGTAAAGTTTTCGGAAATAAAAGTTTAAGTAGAAATCAGGATGTTGGTAGTTTTAGATCGTTGATTTTGAAATTTTCAGATAGAAAAGGAATTGTCAGAGTGCAAAAATTGTAAAATACATGGATTTGTAGCTAGTAATCGTTGAACTGAGATATTTTAGTTAATTTTAACCTCCAGGTTAAAAGGTTATTTACAACTATGACGTTTACATTTTAACCCCTAAATGTCAATTCGATATTTTATCAATTTAATTTTGTATTAGCTTCTTTATTTCCCCCAGAGTTTTAAAAAAGTTACAAAAACATAAAAACATAAACAAAAAAACAAAAGATTAAAAAAGGAGTATTTTGGAAAGAAATCAGAGGTACAAGGAGCGCAAAGTGATAGAAAGTAAATAGATGGACGAAGGGAAAAGAGAGGTAAACAAAGATAAGAACTGTATGAACAAAGGAAATAACAGTATGAAGAAGTGGAAGAAATATAACAAGGTAGTGTGAAAGAAATAGAAGAACAAAATCTAGACAAGATAATTATAGAAGAAAATAAAATAATAATGACAAAAGTAAATGAGACAACTACCATAGGACAGAAGTGATAAAGAAAAAGACTAAGATAAAGAGTAAATAGAATAATTGAATAAGTGACATTCTACATATTTTAATGCAAGAGATACACGAAATGAGAAGAGAAATAAAATATAGACTAGATAAAATTAAGACACAAGGAAAGGAGACAAGTGCAATAGAAGACAAAAAGAAGAAGACCAGGATACAGAAAAGGTAAACAATAGGAATGAACGGTATCCTACAGAATTTAATGAATGAGATGCAAGGAATGGGAAGATAAAGAAATATATATGATAAGATAAAAAGAGCTTATTAAGCAAATGGTTAAAAATAGTAAGAAAATGGATGGATTCTAAAAAAAGATAGGGGAACAGATGAGTAAGAGCAAAAGTAAGAAAGAAGACAATTCAAGAATTAAAACAAAAAAACAAGGAAGAAATGGTTAGATAAATAGAGGAATTCAAAATAATACGATCAAAAGAAACAAGCTTAGGCAAAATTTTACTCGTTTTCGAAATACATGATATTAACATTGAAAATTCAAAAACTAATAATGGCTATAATTTAACAATTTAACTAAATTAGGCAAACGTTTTTAATGTCATTAGATACACCTATCAGCGAAAATATTAGTTAAATTAACTCGCCAGTGGCGTACGGCATGGTTAAGTAACACTCTAATCCCTTCTAAATTTTACGCCACTGTCCAAAAACTTATTTGAACCATAATTTTATTTTTTTTTTATATATTTTTTACTCAAATTATGTATTCTTGTTGGAAACTTATGAAGTGGTTGGTTTTCGAGATATTCGCATACAAAAGTGGATTCCCTTTACTTTAATTTATTTTGAATTTCTGAAATTTTGAAATTTTGATTTTTTTTTAAATTTTCAACAAGAGTACATGACTTATTTAGGAAAAAAATTAAAATTATAGCCCAAATAAATTTTTGACAGTGGTATATAATTCAGAGAGGATGAAGGTATTACTTACTAATGGCATACGCCACTGGCAAAGTTTATTTATTAACTTATTTTTTGCTGATAGGTGTATCTTAGTAACATTTTACCTAAGCATGTTTTATTTAACCGTCTTCTTTTTAATTGGAGAATCTTCAGTTGTTTTATGAAATCCTTAATTGAACACCCTGTATAGAGAAGAGAAAATAAAAACAACAAAATAAAATAAAAGAGTGGAGGTGATTGATAGAATAACAGAAAACGAGAAATTGCAAATTTGAAATTGCATCAAAGAAAGAAAAAGAAAGAAATAAAGGAAGAAGTAGAGAAAATTGCAAAAAGATATAAAAATAGAATGAACAAACAGATAGAAGAAAATGTAAAAGAGGTAGAACAAAATTATTGACAAACAAAAAGAAAGGGATAAAAATTGAAAAGAAAATAGAAGAAAAAAATAATGAATGAAAAGAAAATCATGAAGAAACACAGATAAGTCAGTTTAAAATGATAAAAAGGAAAATAAAAAAAAAATAAGTAGCAATAAGCAAAATTTAAGAAAAACGGAAACAAGAAATCTAAAATGAAAATAAAAATAAAATGGGGGGTGGGTTGGCTCAGTGGTTAGAGTCATGACTCTGAGATCGGAAGGTCTCAGGATCGAATCCCACCGGTGGCAGGAATTTTTATTTAATTAAAAAAATTAAATATTAATTCTAATGCATAGGTAGGATTCCCCACTCGACCATTCACTGTTGGGTTCTAATTAACAGTGCTGTTCCTAAAGTGGCGCTGGGAAACAGTAACAAAGCCTACACAGAACACGAGGCTAATGGCCGCAGTAGTCGACGCTGATGACACCAAATTAAAAAAAAAAAAAAAAAAAAAAAAAAAAAAAAAAAAAAATAAAATGAAAAATGGAGAAATGGAGAGAATATTAAAGGGAAAAAACTTTTTGGAAATATTTCTGAAGTACGCCTTAGAAAAATTCACGCATATGGAGCTTACAATTCTTCCTTTTAAGTGTCAGTTTTGATTTAATTCAGAGCTGTGCGTAGTTATCACGGATACGTCTCGTATCTCTGTCATTACCGGTCATGGCCTATTTTAGAAAAATTTTTTTGTGGAACACTCTTTATATTATTTCTATGGTTTTTGTATTAAAACTCCTTGCAAAACAAATGGAATTTGTCTAAAATTAAGCAAATATTAATAAAAACAGGTAAACAGTTAAAAAATTTAATTTGATTAACAGAGTACATGTACAGTCTACCCTGTATGATAACAAAACAACCTTTATCATCGATTTTTTTTATTAAGACGACGTCACATCGTCAATATAACGACGTCATTCATGTTCATCAAATGTCAAATTATTATTCAGACGATTCTATTCATATCCCGAAATTTCATTTAAAAATCATGAGTGGTTTAAAAGTAATTGCTTTTCAAAAAAAATTGCGAGACACAATTTGGTAATGGAAGATCGTTATTAAATACATTTGAGATAACTGAAGCGGTTTTTGAAAATTGCTTGTGAATATTAAGCATACTTTGTAAAAAAAGCGTTTCTAATTAATATATTAGAAGTAAAAATAAATGAATATAATTTAGATTTTTTTGAGGGACATTGAAAGTTATGATAATAAAAAACTGATGTGAGATTAGAAAAACATTGTGCGGTTTGTTTTAAATATAGCAGTGAAAATGTATTCTGATTTTTTAATCAACTTTTCATCTTGAATACAATCCATGTAGGTACTTTATAAAGCGCTTTAGGTTTTGAGTAAATTACAAAATCATAGGCAAATAAAAAAATAATTACGGACTGAATTCAAAATTTATTAAATTTTGAGTATTTATTAATTATTACAAACATTTCATTTTCATTTTTAAATAGTTTTTACAAATAAGTAGGTATCTAGTATTTTGCGTTAAATTTCTTTTTAATTTTTAGTGTCAAAACTGCTTGTTAACAACTATTTAAAAATGTATAATAAATTGTTTATAATTAATAATTAGTCACCGTTTATTAAATTTTTATTATTTAATGATTTTTTGTTTTTTATAGATTACAGGCAATGGTGTAAAGAATAATCCATAAAAATTGTTTCTAAAGTAGGCCATCATATAAAACATGTCGGTAAAAACTACGCATGGGTATGAATTAAATCAAAACCAACGCCTAAAAAAGAAAGAAGAATTGTATTCTCCGACATAAGTGAATTTTGCAATGGCACACTTTAAAATTAGTATAAAAAATTCCAGGTTCGTACTTAATATAATTAACATGATTGTTTATTGGGAATAAAGGTAGATCGAAAAAGTAGAGCTAAGAAAACTCCTGAACAGTAAAATGGAAGAAAGTAAATAAACCAGAACGTCTAAAATAGAGAGTAAAAACAATAATGATAATAATGGTACAAACCAATAAAAACTGAATAAAGAAAGTTAAGAAAACTAATAAACAACAAAAAGTAGAAAATAAAGTGAATGAAGCACAAAATCTAAAATCCAAAATATAACTTACGTAATTTGGGCACTGTTGCACCAAATGCACCCTGGTACAAACATTGTTGAAGAACAATACAAAAAATTACTTTGCACAACATTGCTAACCGATTAGAATCAACTAACTTTTCATAGATGCAAGAATGGTTTGATTAAATATCTAATTGTTAACATTGTTTTATTGATCGTATAATTATTATAAACAAAAAACTGTTTTATAAACTATTAGAAATGTAGTTCAAGATCATGACTAAATTGACACATAATAGGTTGGTATTTATTAAACAATTACATGTAAAAAAATAATTAAAATATACAGAGAGTTAAATTAATGAACATTATTTTTTGTAAAAAAAAAATAAAAAAGTAGTCAATATAAGACAATAAGCCATAAATAGTCCCTAGGGAAGTATCATGTACAATTTTACGTTTTCATGTCAAATTAAATTAGGAAAATCAGAATATTTTCAAAAAGAAATCTCTTCTATAGTAGAATCCACTAATAGTAGTCAGTAAAAGAATGCCAAAAATGTATAACAGAGTAGTATATTATTGCTGAGTTCGGGCAGCTCATTACGCTTACGCGGAGTCACTCTATCGTATTCTGTTCAAATTACACTTGTCAAGAGACCCGCGTTTTTCTCCATGTTGTGAAGGTGCAGGTATATTTCTATTTTGCATTGCAATTTGGAATAATGATTGAAATATCTACTCGATGCTGCTGTTATGGAATAAAATGGTATATCGTAAAATAATAAAATATTGCTTATTGAAGAAAATATTTCTCTATGAAAGAGAATATTAAAAGTTGCTGGTTTCAGACGAACATTAAATACAAATTGATCATCATATTCATATTGGTAATGTGTTTTCGATATAATTATAAATGTATTCCCCCATCATTGTCAAAATCATTATTATTATTGATGAAGGCTGAGGACATAAGTCCTAAAAAAAAAATAGAAAAATTGGAACAAAAAGATGAGAACACTAAAAATTAAATAATAATGTTAAACAAATACTCGTCTAACTTATTTTTAAAGACGTTAACTGTTGGAAAGGAATGATTGTCTGTGCTTCGTTCTTAGGTTTTCATTTTTTAATTTTAATTCATGACCACGTAGACGAGAGTCAGTATTTAATAAAAAAATGTCACTAAGATTTCCGTAATTATATTTATAAGTATTCTAAAAGTTAGAATCAAGTACTCTCGCAGTCGACGATTCGCAAAAGTTGGTAAGTTTGACAATTGTAGTCTTTCCGGGTAAGATGGTCGAACTGCTCGGCGTTGAACATTTTCTAAAAGGTTCTGGTCTCGCACAAGATGCGGACACCAAACTACACCTGCATATTCTAACAAAGGTCGAACATAAGTCTTAAATAATTTGATGGATGTATGAAAGGATACCTTTACAGAAGACTTTCGAATCAACTATAACATCGAATTTGTCCGTTTATATGTTTTTAAAATGTGTTCAGACCATGTTAGTTTTGACTGAAACACCTATATCTACATATGAAGACACTTGCGCCAAATTATGGTTACCGAGCGAGTAACGAAGACGTGGATTATTTTTGCCGATATATAACTCCACACACTTGTTTATATTTAACGGAAGAAACCAGTCCGAGCACCAATCACTTATTGAATTTAAGTCAGCTTGAATATTATCGTAGTCTAATAAGAGGTTTCCGTAAAATTTTATGTCATCTTCATAAAATGCTCTTTGAGACTCGATATGGTAACCTAGACAGCACAAGTCAATCCATTGGATGTCCATCGGAAGTTCATTGGTGGACATATTGGCTGTCCAAGTGTCCAAAGGACGTCCACTGTCTAGCATTTTACCGAAGGACATCCAATGGACATCCATTGGACTAGACAAATGTCCCACTCCTGGATGTCCATTTGGACTCCATAAACGGTCCATCTATGGACACTTTTTGATGGACATCACCACCTACATTAATAATAAATAAAATAATTTCAACTATGAACATGTTTTTATTGTCATAAATAATAATATCAAGCATGCATTGGTTTTATACACAGTTCTTTCCGTTATACTTCTTAGCCATTTTCTTAAGTCTATTTTACTTACTTTTTAAGCAATACCAATGTCGCTCTCAGCAGCAGCTAAAAAAGGCATTACATTTTATACGAATATTGAGTCTTAAAATCAATCTTTTTAATAAATGTCTGATCAAGCAAAACTGATGGTTAAAAATGTAAAACTAATATAAAAATATGCATTGACTAATGTACTTTACCCCTGTACTTACATGTAAACAAAAAACTGCTCATTATTTCTTTAAATGACCATTTTACTTTCATACCATCAGATTATGTGCATTCTTTTCTAAGGCAACAAAACATATTTTTATTAGTTCGTACATATCTTAGCCCTTTGGTACCTGTTGAATCTAAAATTGCTATAAAAATATGTATTTGTGAACATTAAAGAGAAATAACTTAAGACATCACTATCAATGCATTATTTCTTAAACGTTACAAAACGCTTCTACTTTATTTAATGAAAGTAACACTTACAGCTTTTTTAAAAATATTTCAATTTTCTAAATAGCCTTTTACTTCTGCTAACGTCTCATGCAATACAAATTGAAACTTGAATTTTTTTCTTCTGCTTTAGAGGGTTTCTCACCTTTATTAGTTACAATAATAATTGTGTTGACATCATCTCGAATTTGCTGCATATTAGTTAGCTTTTAATAAAGCCATTTTCTTAAGTAGGTACATCATTTGACAACAGGTCTAAAACGAAGGGATTCTTTGAATGTAAATCAAAAATATATAGTTTAAAACATAATTGTTAGGTTACATTAGTTTAAAACAAATGATTTAATTCTTAATTTTTGGATTTTTAGATAATTTAATGTTAATTATACTTATTTTCTTACCAGATAACAAACTCGTGATATCTGTGGACCGTTCTTGTCTCTTATCTTAACCCCTTTCTTCTTCTTTTCTGCTTCAAGTCTGGCCTGAATGGCCTTTTACTTTTGTATCTCGTCAATAGTAGCGAAGAGGTAAAGAAAATTAATTGGTTTATTTTAATTAAAACCTAGTTGTAAATAATTAAATTATACTAGAAGAATTATAATAATTTATTATAAGTTTGTCATTTTTATAGTGTCCATCATGAATATTTTTTGGACATCCGTTGGACTTCTGAATGGGTATACCCATTGGAATAACGGAAAAAGATGTCCAATAGACATCCATATGAAGTTCATGGACATCCAGGACGTCGTGTGCTGTCTGGGAAAGTAGATCGCTCGAATAAGTTATAAAAAGAAGCGGACCCAGTATCGAGCCTTGGGGGACACCACGAATCTGATGAGTCAGACTGACCAACTTTGACTCGAAAGCTCCTATTTCCTAGATAATTGTGAATCCATGACAGAAATTTTCCTCGAATACCAATTGACTCGAGTTTGTGCTGCAGTCTGACGTAAGGGGCCCTCTCAAAAGCCTTCGCAAAGTCGAGATAAATTACATCAGTTGGTTGTTTTGCATTCGAGTGAGCGAGATCAATCGTTAATGCAGCATAAAAGATTTGTTGTGGTAGATTTACCTTTAACAAAATCGTGTTGTTCCTTTGGTATTACGTTATGCTCTTTGAAAAAGTTAGTTCTGACATCAACTACGATGCTTTCTATGATTTTTGATGGGATAAACAGAAGGCTTATAGGTCTGTATTTGAAGCATCTATTTTGTCACCCTTCTTAAATATAGCTGTGACTGACGCAATTTTCCATAAGTCGGGTAGAGTATATTAATTAAAAGACATGGTGATTGTGGAAAGCGGGCCAGACAATGTGTTTGCAAACTTTTTTAAAAAGAAATAACTTAATCCATCAATACTAGGAAAAGAGTGGTTCTTCAACTTAAGTAATTTATTTCTAACCTTTTCGGGATTAAATTGCACTTCAATCAGACTGTATTATGTATCCTCGTGGTTATTATATGTGGTAGTGCGGTAGTGGCAGGTTCATTTGTAAATACAGAAGTAGAAATGTTTGCCAGAATTTCCGCAGTATCGAAATCTGTAGAATATAAAGTACCGTCTGGGTAACGCAATAAAGGTACACTTAGTTTGGAACATAAATTTGAACGCATATATTTGTAGAATTTTTTGTGATTTTCTGAGTTAAATGTTTTCTTCATAGTCTTTTCTCGCTGAACGAATGGATAGTTTTAAGAAATTAGAGAAATTTCTGTAAGAACGGAAGTTCTGTATATTTTTAGAAATGTTGTACTTGTTCTTTATATTGTACTGCAAATTTAACAATCCACATTAATTAATTTAATTCAACCGCAAACATAAAAATAAGCTTATTATTTTATAGGTTGTTTATTAAAATTTCCAAACTTCTAAACAGAAGTAGCGTTCAAATTAATACGATTAATTCTTTTGACTTCAATGCCACGTGACTAAAATTTACTTCTGCACTAACTCTACTCCGAGTTTTCCGCCTGGAGCTGTATTCAGGAACTATAGGAAAAAGGAGTGGGAACACTCTCTCACGATTTGGCCTTGCTGCGCATGTCACTTAACAAAAATTATAAGGAATCATGTCAACGACGAGAGCAGTGTTGCAAGACACATGATAATTATCGTATTTGTACGATACGTTGAAAAAGTTGAAGATTCCCTATTTTTCAAAATTTTTATTTTCGAACTTACGAGCTAGATTGAATTTCTGTTGCATGCACATGTTTTTGTAATATATTATTGCATAGGTACAATTAAAATTATTTTTAATTACAGGTTGATTTACAAATGTATGACAATAGTTTTTTGCAAAAGCTCAGTAATTCTACTGTAACGTCAGGGAAGAACATTTTCAAAAAGTACTACTCAATATGGTATTTTGTCGATCAAATATTGCACATTTTCATTTCTTATAGTTACATAGTTATGTAGCTATAGTGAGAACCACAAACTAAAATGATTTTTTTGAGGATTACTTCAAAACCCTGTACTTATGAATTGATTTTTAGGAAAAGTAATATCATAAAAATATGTGTACCTCTAAGCTTCAAAATATACAAGACGGCTTATTTGTTGAAAGATATTCTATTTTAATAAAAGTACAAAAACCACGAACACCCTAAAATTTCCCTGGTAAAATTTAATAATTTTCTCGGTAGGTATGTAATAATTTTAACACCGTTTTAAAAGTTATGAATTTTAAATCGGATACTATGAATAGTATAATTATGTTTTGAAATTAATAAAAAGACGACTTTGCATATCTTTAGTGATTTTTGTGTAAGTTAATAACACTACATAACCATAAAATTTTAAAATATAACTAACTATGTCCATTAGAACATCCTGTATAAGAAATGTGTACAGTATAATATTTTATTGCCAAAATATCATAATTTGCAGTATTTTTTAAAAATTTCCCGATTTTTATTTATTTTATTTGACCTCGAGGGTATTTAGGTTTTTATTAAAATCTATTAGTTTATTTTTCCAAATTTGGTTTGTATACTATTATTTTAACACTATTTTCTGTTTCAACATTTGTTCATCCGCTAAGAGTTCTTTAAATTATTAATCAAAACCATTTTATATTATCCTTACTTTTCAATGAATTGACCTTTCTTAATTTTTTTTTCTATATTAGGCTTATATAATATTCAGTTTCGTTTGATTTGCATCCGTTTAAATGTAAAACCTAAGCAAAAAATATATGTTCCTGCAATGACGGTGCGAACATTCCTGCATCTTTGATATCTCAACGTTTCCGTATAAAATATGAACAGAATAAAGATAAAGGGTGTTTCATTAATAACAAATACCAAGGATTTTTTCCTCATTCAAATGAAGAGTCAAGAACAAAACAACTTCAAAACGGTAATTAAGCAAGGTTTCCTCTTGACAGACAACAACAAGCAGGCCGCGCCGTAACCATGGCAACGCCTTGAGTCGCCGCGCTATCCGAGCAATCCATGGTCCTCGTGTTGGCGCGATTCTCGCAGACCAAGTTTGAGATTGTCAGTTGTTTTTGCACCGAGGCGTCAGTGCAGTCGGTCAAATTTTACATAATTCAAAAAAGCCGCGAAATCGCGAAGTTAAAGGCCCGTTTGAAGATTTAGAGTGTTCTGTGTTTGAATTTTGGACACGAAGCATTGAAAGATTCTAGGCGGACTCAGAGGCCGATTGAGGTAGGTTCATTGTTTTTCCGGTGATGGGATTGTCAAACTAACATGCCGGGTTATTTGTTTACATTGTGTCAAATGTCATTTTAGAGCGGCATGTGTTACTTTACTTACTGATTGACTTTCAGGCCTCTACGTTTAAGTTTACGACTACCTATTTTGTTATAATAATATAGAGTAATCCACAAAAATTGTTTCTCGTATGTCGGAGTGTACAATTTTTATTCTTTGTTGGTCATGGCCTACATTAGAATTATTTTGTAGATCACTTTTTATTTTAACATTATTATGATGATTTGTTAATAAGTTGTTATCGTTGCTCAAATTAGAATCTGGTAGAAGCAGAACACGTTGTAGCTCTAGGAATGCGGAATTGTTTTACAACGTGAGCTTTGTACTATAATTTTTCTACGATCACATTCAATATATAAAAAGTAAAATAAGTACTTTATTTGCTATTTTCGATAATAAAGAATGTTCAAATCAAATTAAAATATATCCATTATAGGTAAATGCCTTTAACGATATATTGCAACAAAAGAATAACATTTATGTCAAAATAACTAACAGATAAACATTATACTGTTGTACATAAAAGGTAGGTACATTTACTTGCTCAAAGGCATTATGTATTTTTGATTCCCATGTTGCCACCATTAAAAGAATGTGTTCTGCAGGTTTGACAAATCAAAACCTGTGTACACCTTCGATTTCTTGAGATCCAATTCTTCCACTCCTGCTCTAGCTTTCTGGCTACTTGAAATTCCCGGTTCGATTAGGACCAATTTTATGACGAGAAATAATTGCTGAGAAATAACAAAAATGCTGTGCAATATATATTTTCGACGTTATTACTGATAACTTACAAAATTCTTGTTCACATGGACAGTATTTTTAATAGGCGGGTAATTTGTGCCCTTTTTACAAAATAAGGAAAAATAAACTCAACAGTTTATAAGTTAATTTTTGTTAGTTGTAAGTCGATTTTAATTAGCTGTAAATCAAGTTATAAGCCGAGTCATAAATCAAAAAATCCTTTACAAACATTAAGACACTTTTGTGAGTTAAAAGCAGATTTACCATATGTTACAAGATGATTTTATTTACACATACTGTCAATTTATTTTTAAATTTTTTTTTGTTCTAATTAAAAAAAAATATTTTCAAATCCTTACAGGTGCATACATTCTTGATGTACCTGTTGCTTATTATATAAAAAGAATAAGAATAATGTTTTGAAATAATTTAATAACAAGTTCTGGTAAAACGACAATAACTCGCTAACCATGATAAATTTAAATTGTTCTCTGTGGATATCAGTCGATTTTTCTGAGTTGTAAGCCGATTCAAGCCGATTCGAGCCGATTCAAGTCGATTCAAGTCGATTCGAGCCGATTCAAGCCGATTCAAGCCGATTTAAGCCAATTTAACATAAGTAGATTAATTATGGTAAACATCGATTTTACTGAGTTATAAATTGAGTTTTAGGTAAATTTTTATTAGTTATAAGTCGATTTTTCTGAATTCTAAATCGGAAATCTTTACAAAATTATGACTTTATTTACATACACTATGACATTTTTTTTTTTAGTTATATGTCAATTTTTTTTGAGTTATACGTCGATTTTTCTTTGTTCTATGTAGAAAAAATATTTCTTAGTCCTTATAGGTGTATACATTGGTGATAAATACTATTTGCTTATCATATAAAAAAAAGACTAATATTTTTAAATAATATAATAATAGCAAGTTTTGGTAAAACGTCAATAATTAACTAACCCCGATAAATTCAAATTCTTCTCTGTGGACATCAGTCGATTTTTATTAGTACCAAGTCGATTTTTCTGACATACAAGCCGATTTAATATGAATTTATAATTCGTTTTTTCCCAGTTCTAAATCGTTAAATCTATTACACACAGGATGACATTTTTGAGAGGTATAAGTCGATTTTTCTATATTATAAGTTAATTTTTATCAGTTATAAGTCAATTTTTATTAATTATAAGTCAATTTTGCCAAGTTATAAGACGATTTAACAAAGTTATAAGTAGATATTTTACTGGGTTATAAATCAAATTTTCAGAATGTCAAATCGGAAAATAGTACACACAATATAACAGTTTTGTGAGTTATAAGTCAATTTACAGTTATAAAATGATTTTAATTACAAACACTAAGATTACATTTTTCTGAGTTATATAAACTTTTTGGCAATAACTCTCTCCATGATACATTCTTAAGTATCTGTTTGTTAGTCGTTTTTTATTAAAAATCTATTTTTATGAGTTACAAACAAATTGAACATGAAGTTATAAAATAATTTTTCTGAAGTATAAATCGATTTGTCTGAGTTATAGGTCAATTTGTGTCAGTTATAAGTTGAGTTTTATCACTTCGATTTTTCTGAATTAATAATCGGACAATATTTTACAAACATTGTGACATTTTTGAGAGTTCCAAGATGATTTTATTTATACACACTATGACATTTTGTGAGTTATAAGCTGAATCATGAGATGATTTTATTTAAATACAAGAGTAATGAGTCGATTTTCGTTAGTTATAAGTCGATTTTTCTGCTTAGATTTTTCTTAGTTCTAAGTGAAACCTTACAGGTGTTTACATTCTTGATAAATAACTGTTTTAAGATATAAAATAGAAAGATTAATATTTCAAATAATATAATAATAAGTTCTGATAAAACGACGACAGCTCGCTAACCATGATAAATTCTTATCTGTGGATATTAGTAATAGGAAAGTTTGGACTGTCGGCGTTAATAATTCGTTTCTTTGATAAGCTTTAATCTCCAGTGAATTCAGAAGATAGAGAATGAGTGCAGAAGAGGGTCGCTTGACTGAAAATTAATAAGGGCTGTCAGATGTCTACTTCTCTCTATCTCTATCCTGCATTATGTCAGATTCTTGTTGTAAACATTTAACAGTTTTGAATTGAATTATAAGTTAACCCAAGTTCAGTAGATCCTCCATTATGGCATTTCCACTAGGAAAAGAAAAACACAAAGTCAATTACTATGAAGTTTAAATGTTTAATTGACGATTAGTTTCGGATGCAAAAAGCCTTCTTTAGGTTTACAATTAAATTAAAGACAGCAAGTATATATCAATGTTGAACAAAAAAATGCATTCTTTAAATAAATTTTTTTGATAAGGTCTATCGTAGGATTCTTATTCACGAGCTTGCGGAAGCCGTTAACATTGGAAATGTCTCATTAAATTTTTTTAAAAATACCAACAGGTTCCTTAGGGCTCTCATGTGGATCCCCTAAATTATTAATATAAAAAAATTCTTTACATTTTCATCACCAATAAAATACATTGGTTCGCACTGTATTTGTGTACATAATAAAATGAAATAAATTAATAATGAATACAATTTCAATTTTACTGGTTAATTACAAAAATGACCTTTCTTTCTCTTCGAACTAATTATAAGCATAATAAAATAATTTGATAGCGCTACTTGAGAAAATCGATGCAAACAATTCGTCAAGGATATTATATCTCAATAAAAAAATCCAAATAAGCAAAAACGGAAAAAATCTCCTTAGACTTAATGGTTTCTTCCGCTGAAAGGTTAAATTGTTGCAAACGGAGGAACTTAAAAACCAGTGGCGTTACGACAAATATTTTCTTTTTTCTGATATCTGTAATTATTCTTCGATTTAGTACAGCATATCGGAGAGGGAGCCAAAATTGTCCTTTTATTTTGCGTCGCTTGCAACCCGCGCCCCCTCTTCAAACATTTTTCTACAATTAGATAGAAATTGCTGTCGTTTTTAAAGTTTTCTTTCTTCACACGTAGAAAGGGCCATATTTGAACTTTTATCAATTTCACTTATAAAATTGTGTAAAAAGTTGTGTAAAACGTCATAATTCAAGTTTAATTATCATTAATTACAACAGTAGGCAGTTTTAAACCGATGATATTGTATTTTTTGTTTTTTTTTGTTTTTTTTTTGTTTTTTTTTTTGTTTTTTTTTTGTTTTTTTTTTTTGTTTTTTTTTTTTGTTTTTTTTTTTGTTTTTTTTGTGCTTTTTTGTGTTTTTTTGTGTTTTTTTTTTGTTTTTTTTTGTTTTTTTTTGTGTTTTTTTGTGTTTTTTTTGTGTTTTTTGTTTTTTTATTTTTGATTTTTGTTTTTTGTTTTTGTTCTGTTGTCTATACACAGTAGAGCACAAAAGATGATGTGGTCCAACTTCTCATTTCCTAGTCGATGCGATTCGTGAATTGAATTGCGGAGGTACAATTAATAGCACTGAAGCTTAGGTGGCTCCAATGACCGGATACTTCATTGATAAGAACTTTTCTTAGCAGGAGTTTATTACATTTTCTTTGGAAAGCTTTTGATCATGACCTCTCAGGTTTGTATTGTGACTAAAGTGGTAGATGTTTCTCAGATTACAAGCATATTTACTGTCGAGTACTTTATAAATGTCTCAATAAGATAACTCTGGTTCTTCTTTCTCTTATAGTTGTTAGGTCTAATTTTGCAAGCCTGTCCTCATAGGACAAATCTTTAAGATTTTGTTGTAATCTGGTTATTCGCCTTTACACTCTTTTTATCTGCTCTAAATCTTTGACGTAGTAAGGATTCCAGACATTTTCGACGTATTCATGTTTTGGCCTCACATATGATTTGTGAAGTTTCAAGATCATTTCTGCTGATAAGTCTTTAAAAGCTGTTTGAATAAGGTAGATCATTGAATTGGTCTTTTTGGTCATTTGTGTGATATGTGTTTCTCATTTTAGCTCAGTAAGTAATAACTGACCCGTTTATTTTGAAAGTGTCCATTTATATTTAAATTGAGATATCTAAGGATTTGTGTAAATTTTGTGTAACTGCATTAATTAAACGTATTATTCAACTAATGCAATTGTCCAAAAACTGACTTTAACTTGTTAAATACTAATTAATTAAAATTACCTTCATCACTGCCTTCGGACATTATCAATAATGAATATCCTAATTTAAGTATAAATGGACTTAGGCCACTTTCAAAATAAACGGCTCAACTAATTCTTTTTGTTTTGTTACTGATGTTATTTCCGTTTGTTGAAAAAAAAAATGGGTTTATTTTGACCAATATGTAAAACAGTGCATTTGGAATCAGTTAAAGACATTTTCCACACCTTTTGATGTTGTTAAAGTCCTTTTGTAATTCAGCATGATGTAGCAGTGGATTTGCACATGAGTTTCCATCATCAGCAAATGAAGCGTTGTTGGTATGGAGCCCTTAGTAAAGATTACTTAAATACGCTATAAACAGCAGTGGTCCTAGGACTGATTCCTAAGGAATACCGCTGTGTAGTACTGTGTACTTTATGCTCTTTTGAATGTGAGGAATCCACACGTACCTAGAAAGTACCCTCAGTGAGGAAGCCCTCTAACAACTTCTATAGTTTACTCCTAACTCCAAAATGTTCTAATTTATAAAGCAAAACTCTGTTGGTACTTAGTAGAACGCATTTTCAAAATCATAGTAAATGACATCAATCGGTTCATAATTGTCATGAGCTAAGGTTCACTCATTTAGTATCGACGACAACAGACAACCTAACAAGGCCAAAGTATCCAACTGATGAACTGATTTTAAAACAAAACTGATAAACGCACTGAAAAAATCTATATAGTTAAATCGGTTTTATAAAAATCCTTAAATAAATATAGAGTATGATTAGGTATTGGTAGACAGAAATTTCGCTACTTAAAAAGAGGTCTTTTAACTTCTTCAAGGGCTAAAAATCCGCTGACGTAGCGGAATTTCGCTAATACTACTTTTTACAAATTTCCTCCAGAGGGCGTATCTTAGCTTGAACTGCGTATAAGAACATTTGGATTAAATTAGGGACCTTTTAGGATGAGAAATCGAGATCTACTTTCGCTTTAAAAAGACTAGATTAATTCATTTTGCAAATGGTATAAATGTGATTGAAAATCGGAATATCATATCATTACTAATAGAAAAATAATCATATTTGGGACTGCTGGATCATGTAAACAAGGTGTAATTATTTTCCACATAAAATTTAGAAAGGAGTAGAATATTCAACAGAATGTTCAGAGATGAAATATTAACATACCTTGAAAATTTTGATATCAACTTCCAAGCAACGATGCCTCCAATACATTTGGGAGAATGATAATTAATTAATCTTCTGTAAATATTTTTCCAGTGAGCCAGAAAGATAAAGAATATAATTGAATTGATATTAACCTAGTTTGGAACTGCATACAAGTTTGTTCAGAAAAAGTAATGTTAATACACAAAGTAAAGCCCACATGCTTGCAAGTGAGACCTCAGAGTTCATTATATATAGAGGATATTGTCAAAGGAATAAATTATCTCTAATTACACAAAGGATTGCTTATCTTATAATTAGTCAGCCAAACAGGAGTGAGTCCGTCAATCAGTGTCTTACTCATATATAAATTTGGGGGCTTCTTTATCGTCTTACGTTCCTGAAAAGTTTTTTTTGGATATCTACCATTTACAAGAAGATATATTTTTCATTTCTTTAATCACAAATAATTTACGGAATAATAGGATGGAATGTATAAATGGTTGTTGTTAGATCCTTTGAACAAAATACAAAAAAGGGTATTAAATGGTAGTTTATGTTATAAGGACGAAAAATTGAGTTTTTCGGGCGACTATAGACCCTTTAAAGATGAGCCACTCAACAGTGAACAATTATATCCATCTCTCAGCGCCATCTGTAGTTGTTGCTTATAGTTGAGTTAAAAAAAAGATAACTAATAATTATTAATTTCTATGTAGATGGCGTTAGGTGTTAATGAGCGCGTATTTTTGTTGTCCAATATTAGTTTTGGGCATTTTTTTGGGGCAATAATTAAATTCGAGTATTGATCATAATATATGCAAAAAACCAAAGGTTGACACCTTAAATTCAAACAGTTGGCAAATGTGTAAATTATTGGTTCTCACTATGTTAGTTATTTTAAACTTATAACGGATAATACTTCAATTTTTGTGCAATAGAAAGAAATAAATACCAGTTTAAAGGTGTAATGCCTATTTAACTGACACCTCTTTATATTTATATACTCTAAAATTACGGACAAAACAACCTTTACAAAGGACTATTTCTACGGTCTAATAATACAATAAACAAATTAACACTTCTAAAATATTACACATGTCTTAGTTTTAGAATGATACATTTAACTAGCTCATTAAAGATTTTGACAAAAAAATTCGGAAAATTTCGAAACCTACAGCACCTGTATTATTGCATTAACCACCATTTTGTTTCTAGCAAAGATTTAAACCCATAAATATATATCTAGTTTATAGATGTTAGTAGCAGTACCTTAAAATTGTAAATTCAAATTTATTCTTATTTTAGCCAAAATTTGAGTAAAGTGTCAACTTATGGGGAAAAGTCAAGTAACGGTTTTACCTTATACTTGTAATTAAAAAAAAAGTATTTTTATCAAGCTGAATATACTATTTTTTTATTATTATACTAATAAGTTCGAATTTGTGTACACAACAAAAAGTAACATTTCAAACAGAAGAACTAACGAAACTTCCATACTGTATAATACAATGAACGTGAAACCAAAGATTGTGAAACTCCAATCCTCTTATTTCCCATTGCGGTTCAGCTTTATAGTCGTCGAATATAGCGAATATAAATACGTCGAATTTTCCAATTATCGATGGTTTCAGGGATTGTAATACTGATGAACCGTAGAACTGGATTACCCTCGACGTTCTAAACGTCAACATCACTGATTGTTATATTGTTCTGCTTGCAAACACAGTAAACATCCCTTCTAGAATCTTCATTCAATTCATTGAAGCGACGACAATGCTTCCATATACGGAGTGGAACAAAAAAGGCAGGTCTTAAATAATAATACATAAAAAGTGATGTTACTGAGGCTGGTATCAATCACTCTTTCTGGTTTGAAATGTGATGAACCAAAGTTATTCTGGTCATTTGTTAATAATAAAAAGAAAACTTCTAGAATTCCTCGTAAAATGTTCTATAATGATGAATGGTATGATAATCCTGATTCGATAGTGAATGCATTTAGTACATTCTTTGAAAGTGTCTATTCTTTGCCAGAAGATAGTGAAGACATGAATTTGCAACTTAATTATGATCCTAATATGCTATTAAATATTAGTAGTAAAGCAATAACAGAAAAAGAAATCCTAGATGCTGGTAAAAAATTAAAAAATAAATTCACCTCGGGTTAAAAGATTGCTTAATAGTATTAATATATCCCATACAAACTCTTTTTAATTTAGTCATTAAAACTTCAGTCTTTCCAGATGTTTGGAAAGTAGGTAAAATCTGTCCCATATATAAATCTCAAGATCGCGCTGCTATATAAACAATTATAGGCCAATATCCATTCTTAATAACGCTGCAAAACTTTAAGAGGTCATCTTGTATAACCGTATCTATCTATCTTCTAAAAATCTTATATCTGTATTTCAACATGGATTCATGACTTCTCGTTCAACTGTTAGTAATCTGGTAGTTTTTAGTCTCTGTGAATCATTAGATAGTAGAGGACAGGTTGATGCAGTATATACCGATTTCTTTAAGGCCTTCGATAAAATCAGTCACAAAATAATTTTGCAAAAGCTTCCTAGTTTAGGTTTTAATATTACTTGTGTATATCTTCTTAAATCATATTTAACTAAGCGCAAACAATATGTTTGTTATAATGGATTTAATTCCAATTTCTTTACTTCAACTAGTGGAGTTCCTCAAGGGTCCAATTTAGGGCCACTATTGTTCTTAATATTCATTAACGATTTGTGTGACTCGCTTGAATGCAAAAGGTTAATGTTTGCAGATGACTTAAAATTATATACCAGTATCTCTAGTACAGCTGATTGTTTAACATTGCAAAATCAAATTAACCTATTGCAGGAATGGTGTAACAGAAATCGCATCTTTTTAAATATTTCTAAATGTAAAATTGTGACTTATAGCTGCAAACATATTTCTCTGAATTTTCCTTATTCTATTAATAATATTATTTTGAAAAGAAAAACTAAATCATTTTACTTTGAACCTGTAACAGAAAATGAAATAAAATTAATAATAAAATCATTGAAATCAAATAAGACTCCTGGATTTGATAATATAAAGGCTGAAATATTAAAACTTGCTATGAAAGCGGTTGATCCTCCTATTACTTACCTGATAAATAAAATTTTTGGAAAAGGTATTTGTCCAGAAGATTTTAAACTGTTTGTTGTAATACCGGTATATAAAAAAGGGGATAAACTTATGTCAACTAATTATAGACCAATTTCCTTGATTACCAGCCTGATAAAAATATCTGAAAAATCCTTGCACACCCGACTAACTTCATTTCTAGATAAATATCAGCTAATATCTCCTAAACAATTTGGATTTAAACATGGAGTTTCTACAACAGATCCCATATGTAGCTTGACTACTAGTATTTATAGACTTCTAGACAATAACTCAAAGGCTCTTGCTGTATTCCTAGATCTGGCCAAGGCATTCGATACGGTAAACTATACACAGTTATTCGATGCCTTTGAGGATATGGGAATGCGGTGAGTGCCCCATGAATTAATCCAAAGTTATCTTCTTGGAAGAAAACAAATGGTAAGGATTAAAAATGTATTAAGTACTAAATTAGAAATAATTACTGGAGTTCCTCAAGGTACTATTTTAGGACCTTTATTCTTTTCCATATATATCATATTAAATCAAATATAAATGATTTACTTAACCTTAAGACAACAGGAGAAATCATTCGTTTTGTCGATGATACGGTCATCTTATATAATGATAAATCGTGGGAAGACCTAAAATTTAAAGCTGAAAGCGATATGAATATCATGGTAGACTGGCTTGGACATATGTCACTAACTGTTAATTTCAGCAAAACAGTTATAGTTATACCCTTTTCTATCCACCAACAAAGTATACCAAATTATGAGGTTTTGAAAATAATAGGTAGTAGTACTACCACTGAAATAAATCTGCAAAACATGTAAAATATTTAGTTCTGGTGATAGATAGCAATTTAAAATGGGATAAGCATGTAGACAATATAATGAAAACTTTGCGGTGTTTACTATTTAAATTCAGATACCTAACTACAATTTTAGATCTTAATTATTTAAAGACAACATATTACTCTCTGGTGGAATCCAGATTACAGTCCGGAATTTTGGGTTAGGGTGGAGCATACTCTTTTCACATAAAACCTCTGGAACTTCTTAAAAAAAATTCTTGAAAATTATTACAGATAATAAGGAAAAAACCAATGTCTTATTCCTCTAACCTTATCTTTATGGAATCCATGACACTAGACTTAAGACAAATGTAGATATTCAATATAATAATATAATAATTATAAAAACAAAAATAATTTACGGGACATTGAAGATGCCTATAACACAAGAACCAAAAGTAAAGCAAATGTACAAATGGTTAGATCAAATAAAACCTTTAGCCGAAGATGTCACTTTTATCTTTCCGCCAAAGTGTATAATTGGTTACCTGAAACATATGAAACCTACATAAAAGTTATTAACTCGCTAAATTTTATTAAAAATATTTAAAAAAAATTTATTCTTAATACGGATCGATATAGTTCATGCAATTATTGACTAGGCTTTCCTTTTTTCTTTGTTCTTTTTTTTACATATATGAAATACTTAGGTAACGTTGTACTTTAACGAAAAAGAAATACGCCCATGTGCAGCTTGTAGTTTTTATGGGTTAATTTTTTTATTTTCGTTTATTAAATTATAATTATACATTTAATTTGTAAACTGATCATGTAAACAAAATGCTTAATAAATATTATTATTATCTTTTTGAGACAGAGTTTCACTTTTTATTACATCTTTATTGAAAAATATTTGTATTATAGTTGCTGAATGATCTGCTATATTACTTTTAAGTACTAAAGGCATAATATAATTCATTATATTTTGTTTATATTTTAAGAAAATATGATCAATACAGTTTATTAGTCGGGTTGGTTCGTTGATTGTACATAAGAAGCCAAATTCATTTAGGCTGTTCAGATATTTAGTACTGTGTTCATTATGAGATAAAATGTTAATGTTCATGTCTCCAATAAAAAAGTGAAAATCATCTTTTTCGTTATTACTATCGAATTATGATTAAAGTACCTCCGTAAATTATCTAATTGCCGAAGCTGGTAATCTATACAGCTGTGATGACATATAAACTACACAGTCAAATCACACTTTATTGATTTGCATCTTTTAATGTTTGTTAATCTCAGAAAATATGTACAAATTTCCAAAAGGATCTTTTGGCTCATCTATTGGAAGTTCTGAGAGATTCGAGATGTATGCAAGAAGATTCTTGTAAGGAACGAGGAATAAATTAAAAAATTTAGACATACATTTCTGACCGTAGTTTATTGATAACGTGAATGTTTCTTCTAATTTCAATAAATTTATTTCGTTAAAGAAAGAGGATTTTATGTGAGTTCATGCTACTTTTTCATTCTAAATTGTACTTCACGTATTACAAATTAATTGTTTTTTCTTTGACAGAGATGGATTCTAATATAGCGTTGGTATCTATATGTTGAATTTTTTTTATAGAAAACACGTGTTTACTTTCGCGCGGAAACGTAAGGCCGTAGCAACAGATTTTTCAGCTTAGAATGATGTTTGTGGTGAACAGTGCCGTGCATAAATTATTTATTTTATTATTTATTGTCACCAATAAAAATGCTTTGTATTTTAACTTCAGAAAGTCTGAAATCAAAAATAGGTCGATTATACCTAACTTAGAGCTCTAAAATCATCACAAACCCTGTAGTGCAAACCTGGAACACAGTGACTACCATCTGTTCCTTAAATGGAGAGAACATTTGGTTGGAAGGAAATTCATCTCCTACGAGGAGGTAAAAGATTATATACAACTTTTTCTCTATAACAATACTAAAGTGTTCGCACCTTTCTATTACACTTTAACGTCATGTGTAACACTCGAGCTGTATATACAATAAATGCCATTTTTTTAAAATAGCTCTATTTAAATGATATAGAACCATTTTCATTCCGTAAATCTTTAAATATAAGATTATTGATTTCAAATAAATCAAAGTACGAATCTAAGTCGCTATTTTGATTACACTCTTCCGTCAATTTTGGCATCGCTAAGTGCGTCCATCTGTCATATCGCAAAATAGTATTTATGTCGTCTCTTCTTCATTCTATACATACAAAAACTGTAGCAGCGTCGACAAAAATGCATGGATGTAGAGAAATAGACAAATATTCAGCCTTTAAAATGATGTAAATATAAAAAATAAACGGGTTTCTGTAATTCTAAAAAATAGGAGACCTTACTTTTAGGATATACTATTTTTTACACCACAATATCTGGTATAATTTTTATGACCCACCTTTCTGTTCCACCCTGTATATCTGCGAGATAGTTTTGATAAATCATACTCGCTTGAACTATCTCTTGGTTTGGTTTTATGTTCGACGTTCCAATAATAGAGCTAAAGTTCTCATTTTAAGACGATTTGTAATGTAACGTTGTTCATTGAGTAGGTAAAATCGAAAATGCCTTCAATATAAATCCCTAGAATATACGAAACAGAAAAAGACGAACCAGACATAAAATGATAATATCTCTAAATGGCTGATCTGATCAATAATTACATTTTGTTCTTTTAAACAGGATGTAGATATATTATTGGAGAATGGAGGATACTAAAGAGCCCAAATTACTTACATAATAAGATCTACCTAGTAAGGTGTTCAAAAAAGACCCATGCAAAAGCTTAAGTGTAAAGGTTAAAGAAAAGGTCCTTTATTTCTCACAAGTCAATTTATTGGCGACCGGTTTCGAAGTTGTCACTTCATCATCAGGCACACCTAAATGGAATGTCAAGGAGTCAGTTGTAATAAAAACAATTATAAAAGCATGAACGGACTTTAACATGCTTTTGCACCATATCCCATCAATGATCTTTGCCAAAATAAATTTACAACTAAGCATTAGTGCGTATAATTTCAGGAGTATAAAAATAATTTTTTTGCCCTTTCGTGCAAAACGAATATTTAAGATCATTTAATGTGAACGCCAATGCATAAATAATGGAGTTTATAAAAGATCGTTCAACGATATTATTTTATTCACCTTGGTTAGTGGGCAAGGTCGGTTTAGGTCTTACGTGATCGAACTACTAATTTTTTAGAATGGTTTGGTTGTTGGTGGTGATTTGTGTTGTTTAGCTAGATCGTGTGCGTGGCAATTATTACCTTAATAAAGATCCAATTTATTAGATACCTGTCTACACAAAAAATTATGAAAATGCTTCTGAGTTTAGATTATTTTTAGGAGAAATATTTTCACTTGAGCTCCTTTAAAAATCATACTACGAGTATGTGGCCAAATATTAAGGTACCATTCCTTACTCAAATTTAAGACGGATTTATTTTGAAATTACAGGGTGCTAAAAAATAAAAAAAAAGATCTAAATAACAAAAATTTCAAGCAGAATAAAGTTAGTAAAAACATTTTTTTTTATTTTTCAACTCCCTGCATTTTCATCATAAAATCGTTTAGGGCACATGTTTATATAAGGAATAGCACCTTAAAGTGTTGGTGGGGCCAACTTTAATACGTTTTTGAGACAGATAAGCTTCAAAATATAAAGCTCTCTGCCCACTACAGCGTACCATACCATGACCATAACAGGAACGTGTCAGACACGAAAGAAAGCACTCCGGTGTCCTTTTATGTACGATACTCCGGTCACTACTGGGCCCACTGCAGCGAATCAACAGCGTTTTATCCTCACATACAACATAGCTTGCCATGGACGGTGCGTGTTGATACCTGCAAAATATTCTCGCCGTGAAATTGTTGACGGTCCTGTCATTGCACGCTACGATGTTGGCCGGTGACGGAACGGTCCAGTGGGCGTTGTCGCATATCAAAACATGCAAAGAATATTTATTTGTATGTGTCCATACGGTTACGTCCTAGTATGGAAAGGTGTAATGGGCAGAGACCTTAAACGTTTATTTTTCATACACTGTTTTTTTATAAATATAATCAACTATTTAAATTTAAATTTTGATATTTATTTAGCGTGGGTGTTACAAACATATTTTGAAAGAATAGTAGATTAATTGAAGGGGTTAGAGCAAAAAGGGTATAGGTACAGATTATATAGTTTTAAGTAATTAGATGTTAAAGTTAATTATTGCTATTTAAAAATTCTATGAAAAAAGAAATTGTCTTAGTGTTAAGGTGTGCGGCTAAAAAAATAATGCAAAATCCTATGAATAAAGTGAAGTTTAAAAATAGAAATTAGTCCAGTCAAAATTTTGAATTTCATCTACTTATACCCTTTTTGCACAAACGAAAATAGTAATTTTGTTAAAGTTGGTCAAACAAAACTAATTCTTTTTTAATATAAGCATGTTTATTAAAGGAAATACAACTTAGAATTCATAATTCGAATCAAGGTCATGATTATCCAAGTCTTCTTCACCATCCGATTCTACATTGGCTCCATTGTTAGAATTACTGAGACCTGGTTCTGAATTTTTAGTAATTGCTGTTTTGGCCTTGTGTGATTTCTTCCCTTTAGATTTTTGATGGTTTATATTTTTGTAAAACCCATGATAAATAGGTGGAATGTACTCCAGAAGGCTCTGGAGATGATTCCATTTTTCAAGTTTAATAGGCACTGGAGATTTGTTAGATTGCTGCAGTGTTGATTCTAAGGAAAACGACGTCCGTCCGACGAAACGTGAACCGCAAACACATTTTGAAAATAGATACGAACTATCTAGAGTATGAAAATGTTTCCATATCTTTGTCATATTTAAAATAAGCGATTTCCCTAAATTTCAATGATTTCCTTCGGTGTCTTTTTTGAAATATTTTATTAAGTTGTCTAAATTTTCAAAGGAGTAAAACATTTCTTGACTCATATTACACACGATAAATTTCTTTGAGGAACGAGCAATCACTGTCCTTCACTGATCAAGTATGAATACTTGTGGATTCTTTTTCTTATTTTTCTCAATTAAAGGAAGTTTCTGTCACATTCCATGTATGTATGGCCCGGTTCTAAAAACTCATGATGAATTTCTTCTAGGTGGGTAACTTTAGTTAGAAAAATTTTTATAAATAATTTGCATATATTTTTATTCTTATGAGTTTGATAATATTGGGTGGCAATTGCTTAATAAAATGTATTAAACAATAACCAATTTCTTGTGATCCTCTACCACCTACAGTTTTATCCCAAGTGTACATAGTAAGCTTCACCAATAATTTAATTATGGAAGCAAAAATTGTACGTCCAAAGTTGTCTCAGATAAAATGTAAAATGTAAATCGATGCAAATTACAGCAGTATCCGTCAAATTCTTGTGCATTTTAATGTCTAAATCCTTTGTTTTAGATGCTTACCCACCTATATCATCAGTTTTTTTACACACCATGGTAAAGCGCCTATTGAGTATGTCAAAAGTTTAAAAAAAAATGCCTTGCAAACACGCTTGTTAAGCAGTAAAATTTTTGTAGAGAAATTTCGTGGTTTATCAGATCTTTTCCTCTTTGTTGCGTATTTGGTTATACAGGAGGTTGCATTTATACCAGCATGTGTAATTAAATACTTGTAACTGACTTTCTCGGTGCTCTATCCCCTTGTGTTCTATGCAACGCTTTTCCTCAGTTTTAAGACTCTTCTTTTTATATCTATTCCATTCAGGATCCATGTTTCTTTTCCTTGTTCTTTTAGGTGTAACATGAATATTTTGAACATGCTGAGTTTCAGTTTCATGTAATGAGCTACTACTTGGAAAAAATTCTTCATCTTCGTCGGTATGATATGGGTCGTCTTACCTTCATCTCGCCATTTCTTCGATGTTGTAAACTATAATTATTTATTCTTAAACTCTATAACCACAGCTAAACTTAATTAATAAGTAAAAACTACACTGGTATTACTAAAATTAAGCGAACATTTACAACGCATGCAAGGCACTAATAAATTTCGTTAACTGCAAAAACGGTACAAGTGCACATGAATCCCTTAAAATGGCTAACAAGGTTCTAGATTTCACCAAAAGAGGGCGTTACTGATCGTCAAAAGCACTTATATCCTTTATGCTGTGACAGAAATTTCATTTAATTAGATGAATCTGTACTTATCTCTAAAATGAAAAAAAGTCACTTGTACTCTTTTTGCTCTAACCCCTTTAATTTGTTAAAACAGCGCAAAACACTAACGTTTTGTCATAAAAACGTATTAACGTTTCCATCACTGACACTGTGCAGTACTCTTTTATTACTACTGTCACTGTATAGAGAACTATTAGCATTGCGACTCAAATTTTTCGCAAGGTCCTCGCATCAGAACTACGTCGATTGAGTCCCATTTACGAGTTGGCAAGCTATGTGATATGTGGATACCAATGCTTTTTATGGTAGTCTTTTGCTGTAATCTAGAGAAGAAAGTAGTACAGTAATTTAATTTGCAGAACGTAGTGCAGGTTCAAGAGGTAGATATTTTATTTATACCTTATCCTTCAATGCTTATTTGTAGTTAAAATAAAAATTTTAATACACCTTAGATTTTCAAAGATATTAATTGTTGTGACACTATCAACTTCGTTACTGAGATCATTACATACATTAAATACACAGTAGGATAGAAACGATTGAATATACTTCGTTTTCATGTTTAATTCTAGTTCATGACCACGTAAACGAATAGTTAGTATTTATTATAAATATTTCACTAAGGTTTTCGTAGTTGTATTTAAAAATTTAAAACATTAGAATCAGGTCCCTCATAATCGATTCGCAAAACTTGGTAAATTTGTCAATTGTAGTCTGTGGCTGATGATCGGGTCACGCCAAAGGTCATTCTGGTAGCCCAACGTTGAACATTTTCTAAAAGGTTCTAATCTCGCACAAGAAGCGGAAAACAGACTACACCTGCTTGTTCTAACAAAGGTCGAACAAAAGTCTTAAATTATTTAATGGATTTTGGAAAAGATCTTTTGCGAATGCCTTTTGTTGTAAATATAACATCGAATTTTCACGCTTTCATTTTCTTAAAACATGCCTAAATCATGTTAGTTCTGACGACACTAAAATACCTAAATCTGCATCGGCCAAAGTATGGCTACCGGGTGAGTAACGAAGACGTGGCTTGTTTTTGCTGATATGCAACACTACCTATTTGTTTATATTTATAGGGAGAAACCAGTCCGGTCACCAATCACTAATTGAATTTATAACCTCAAAAACCGGGGTTATAGTGTACCGGGTTGTCGATCTCAACCTTTCTGCCTTCAGCTTCACTCTGTAGTGGAGATGGGAGTGAGTTTAAAAATGATCGAAATAATTGAGCGCCAAGCCGTTATATCTTCTTCCAGATTTCAAAATTGACCTACCTCTTAAACGGCTAAACTGGGTAAATCAAAGACAATACTTCCAATACACACCGATATGTATTTTATTTTGAGAGAAAGACTACAACAAGCAACTTAATGATACAATATGGTATAGGCAAAAACAAATTATCACTGACACAAATTTTGGGTAGCGCACAAGTCCAAAATGTAATAAAAATATTGAAACACTAGTACTTACACATTAAGTATCTAAGCGGAGATTAAATAAGTAGAAGTACACTAAAAGTGAATAACGCACGGCGGTTTCGGTACCAAAAACGACGGGTAAAAATTAATCATCGACGTTAGAGAAATAAAAATAAGAGTAACCTTAATTTCCGCCTTACATCTAAATATATAAAAGTAAAATGGACCATTAATGCCAATTAGGCCTTCAGTATACCCCCATTTACACAGTAAATATACCCCAAACAATTTAACAAAATCCCTGAAATTAAATTAATAATGTGTGTGCTACTTTTCCCAAATAAAGAAGAAAGACCTATATATAAAAAAAAGAAAATCGGTGTGCGATTATATAAACTTAAATAAACAGGGCGGACAAACAAATCATGGCTTTTTCGCAGCTGCAGTCAACGATCTCGTAGAACAGTACTACCACACTAGCTGATACGGGCTCAGCCCTTCGAAATTCACAGGTGATCCAAATCTCCATATACACCAAATGTTCCAACTCCAATACTATCCAAATGGGGTTTTATATGCCCCCCTCCAAGAAACTTATGCAAATGGGGTTTTCTATACCCCCTCCAAGAAATGTATGCAAATGGGGTCTTCTACACTCCCTCCAAGAAACCCTTTTAATCAGAAAAGGGTCCAAATCCAAACCAACTTAGGTTCCTAACGAACATAAGCGTGAACGGCGGTTATGGCCAAGGTGTTTTCCAAAGGGGCCAGCTATCCCATTCAAAAATCCAACACGAGGTTGCTGCGAGGTAATGGCGGCCGACAAAACTCAACCACTAATAATATTCCACAAATCACAGGCACCAAACCAAATGCCCTCACAGTAATGGAGAAAACGGGGACTAATCCTCCCAGACGGAGATGGCTCATAAACCACAAAAATCTTCCGTAATCCCAAGGATGCTTAACAGCCAAAAGCAAAACCGTCCAACTTAGGTATACCCAACAAACGTTCTTTTTGAAACAATGCCGGCTTCACCTTCTCAGTTTATCGAGAGACGGTGTAGATCGAACGTTAGCGACCAATTACCTGTCGATCTAGTCGTCACCTGACCTCAAAAAGTCGTACTGACCAATCAACAAATTACCTGTGCTCACAAACCAAAATTACCAGAACTCGAATTTGTGAATACCAGAACTATTCGCCACCAGAACTATTCTCAAAAATTAATAATAACGAAGGGTGTTGTCTTCGTCCAGAATACCGTTTTAAAACAAATCGATGCATCTATTGCTGTCGAAATACGACACGCACAAATCGATAAATCACGCCGAGAATGTCATGAAACAGGCGAGTATCTATTCCGGAGTGACACAATTTTTAATAAACAAGCGAACAAACCCAGAGCTGCAACGAAGACAGTAATATTTCCGAATAACAAGCAAATACCAATAAAGAAAGAAGAAAAGATTATTAACCTAACCATTTTGACGATGACGTCAAAAATAACAAAAAAGATGTTATTAATTAGGTTTTCTACAACTTACCAAGAACCAAAAGATTAGGACAGATTTAATATTAGATTGGGAGAATATGTGTAATTGGAGGATATGAATCTATGACAATTTAATAAATGAATATTGGAAATTTTGCTAATAATTTGAGTGAATGTTCGAAATACAGGATCTGAAAATGCAATAGATGCGAAAAATTAAGAACAAATTCACTATACAAGGTATGATGTATATTTAGTTACTAAACAAGTACTGAAACAGGGTATTTAATTCAATAATAGCAGCAAAACTCAAATTTTAGGGACGTTCAACTAAATAGACTAATAGTGACACGAACTCATTATAAAAGAACACAGGGATAAAAAGAAACGAAGAATGTAGTAAACAAACACCCTTATTTGGATAAAAAGGTAAGCGTAGACTGAAATTACACATTCAAGGGGCCATCAAAAAGTACTTGTCTAAATATAAAAACTGGATCGTTACACAACTTGACTATTATTACAGACCACTAAGGAGGACATCATTTGTCACTGATCTATCTGATGATTACGACTGACCAACTTTGATTCAAAAAGCTCCTATTTGCTAGATAATTTCCTTCGAATACCAAATTATTAGAGCTTGTTCTGCGATGTGACGAAAGGATCCTGTCAAAATCCTTCGCAAAGTCGAGGTAAATTAGATCAGTTGGTTGTTTGCATTCGATAAAACAAGACTTATTGTTAATGCAACATTAAAGATTAGTTGTGGTAGATCTCTTTTTAACAGAACCGTAAAAATTATCTAAAACAGAATGTATCTTAAAACTATGAAACCCGGATCTGCGAATGATCCTAGCAAAATGGCGTCGCCTTATGGAGAACCGTGTCCCGTACAGATCAAAGGTACCGCTTGAGAGTTGCGCTACTGATTGTTCCTTATACTGTGTTACATTTTTAGAAAATTTAAATTAGAACACTAATTTAAAAAGTGTTAATAAATTTTTCATGTTGGAAACACCTTCAGAACTCGCAGAGGCAGTAAAAAGAAATCGAGAGAAAAATGCAAATATGTTATAAATCTACGTAAATAATTTATGAAATTTCTCAAGAGTGAAAATAAAAGTTATTTTTCGAAAGAAGTTGTCAACAAATTTATGCACGAAACTCCAGGCAAATACAAATTTATTAATTATGACAACTTACAAAATTTGAAGTTTTATTTGAATTACACATTTATTTATTTCCTAGGTTTGTAGAATAGACGTCTATATACAGTGTGTCTCAAAAAAGAAAATTATATACACAAAAAATATTCTTGATAAAAATGTTCTGCATCACTTGGAAATATACAGGGTGATTTCTAAGTTGATACTTTTTTCATGTGTGTATACAACTATTTAAAAGAAACAACTTTCTCAAATTAATTTTTTGAAATAATTCAAAAATAAGGGAGATAAGTTTATTTAAAAAGTCCAAAAATCTCTGCGATACGACGCGACGGCTGATAAATTTTTTGTTGGTGTTTACATTTTTGTCAAGTAAATGATATCTTAATTTGTTGTCAGATCATCGCGTGATAGATATCAGTTAAAAATGGCTAATGCGTATAAAAATAAGTTTTGAGTTATTTAAAAAAAGTTATTTGAAAAAGTTCTTTCTTTTAAGTAGTTGAAAAAAAGTATTAATCTAAATAAAATAATCTAGCATGGAATTTGTAAAATTTAATATTTTCAGTACACAGCTTAGCATTGTTTTTGGATTATTTATTGAATAAAGTAAATCGAAATCACTTAAAAATTAGTGCAGTTATTAAAATTTATTTATATTTTTTAATTTTTGAAATAATATTTTAATTAACATTTTTGCTCTATACAGGGTGTCCCAAAATTCCGTGTACATATAGCTAGTGTAGTTATACGCTTCAAAGTTCTTGTGAAGGAGTTATTTCAAACATTTGGTGGCTTGTGTGGAGTACACATTTAATGAACAAACTGATATGTTGCTAGTGCTTGGTTTCTGTAATGGAAACAGTGGTGAGAGTGTTCGGGTATACCATGAAAGATTTTCAAATCGACAGATTTCGAATCGTCAGACCTGTTCTATCGAAAGGCAACTTCGAGAAACTGGTCAACTGAAACCGAAGAGAAATAATATTGGACTACCTCGTCAAGCCAGAACTGCTGCTGCAGAGGAGGGAATACTTGAAATAGTTGAAAATAATCCCAGGATTAGTACCCGACAACTGGCATACCAAGCTAAGATTTCAAAAAGCACATCCAACAGAATAATTAGAGAATATCTTATTTATCCCAAATGCACATAACATGCCATTAAAGAGAAACATTTTCAACGAGAGTCTAAAATTAATGTATGGATGGGTATTATTGGTATTATTGACACCTACTTGATTAGTACATTTAGATTGCCAGATCATCTTAATGGTGAAGTTACTTGCATTTTCTACGTCAAGATTTGCATCAACTGTTAGAAGACTTACCGCTCAATTTTGCACCACCTCATTTTTTCCGTCATTGTGAAAGATTATTTAAACGAACAATAACATGGGATATGGATTGGCAGAGGTCGGGATGCACCTATTCAGTGGCTACCTCGATCACCGGACTGTAATCCTTGTATTTATTTTATCTGGGGTCACTTGAAAACCAAAGTTTATGAAGTTCCTATCGACAACATTAAACAATAATTATGGGGTGGGATTCAAAATGTTGTGAACTCTATGCAGAATATGAAAGGCGTACACTTCAATTTCTTCCACCAAAGTGAAATCTGCATGAACGAATGAAATGGGGCCATATCGAACATTTTGTGTAAAGAAAATTCATCCTTCTCTTTGAATTGTTATTTTTTTTTTTAGATATCTATGCCTATTGATGATTTTGTTTTTATTGTAATAACGTTAAAATCGACAGTGTTCGGGTTGCGGTAGTTATAACCGCCAACTTAGTTTTATTAAAGTCACTAAACATCAGTCCATAATTTTTTTTTAATGGAACAAATGAATAGAGCTCTCCATAAAAAAAATTGAGCGAACGGACGGCCCTCAAAAAAAAAAATGTAATTTATGATAAAATTAGGGTGGTTTCTACACTTCCATGATTTAAGTTGGTATAATATTTGCATTAAACAATGACTCTTTAGTTAAAATAGCTACATACCAAATTTTATAAAAATCGAACTAAACGTTTTTCAGTTATTAAAAAAAATGCAAATTTTCTTTCAACTTTGAAGCTTCCTCACAGGCAAATGAAGCAGTTTGTGATATCTATAATTTTGGTTCAATCGATTTATTTTGATATCACCAACATACAGTAGCTCTATGTACACGGAATTTTGGGACACTCTGTATATTAAAATTTAAATGTATTACTTTTCATTATACAGGGTGTTTCATCTCAGACAGCCACCCCGTATAGTTCTTATCCCATAGTATTTTCCCGAAACACGCTGGATAATTTTCTTTGGGGGACATCTTTTGACGTATATTTGAGGCTTGAACAAGCAACCCCCTATGAGGGGGTGCTTTATTCCCTCAAAATTGAATAGGGAAGAGGGGTTGAGTGATACTTTATTTGTAAGGTCTTGAAGCCTCTTTATAACGGTGTATGAAAAAAATCATATTCTCTAAAAAAAAAAATTATTTTATCATGCTTATAATCAAAAAAATCAAAACTGCGTTTTTAAATCAAATGTTCGAATTGTTCTACATTGACTTCTATATAATAATACAATCTTAACTGAAAACCGTCTCTTTCATGGTCCAGCATAATTAGAGTTATTTGACGACATTCATTTATAATTCGTTGGCGTAGTTTGTCCAAATTTTCAGGCTGAGTCACAAAAATCTTGGACTTAACAAGAAGAATTCCAGAGGGTTCAGGTCAGGAGAGCGAGCAGGCTACTCCAAAGGACCTCTTCTTCCAATCCAACGACCAGTGTATTGTAAATTGAGGTATTAGCGAACTAATGCGGCGTAGTGAGGAGAAGCTCCGTCTTGTGGAAATGAAATTGCTGTTCAATTACTAGAGGATCGTTTTCTAATTTTTCTGCTATTAACAGATCAATCGCATTTTCTAGCATTTCAAGATAAATTTCGCCATTTAAATTACCAGAAATAAACAGAGGTCCAATTAGGTGGTCTCCCAAAATTCCTACCCAAACGTTTAGCTTTTCCGAATATTGAGTTTGAGCTTTTTGAAATACATGAGGATTTGTACCGCTCCAAATTCTACAGTTATGCCGGTTAACCTCTCCATTAAGTGAAAAAGTGCATTCGTCAGAAAAGCAAAAGTTGTACAGGAAATTTGGGTTATTGTTGATACGCTCGGCCATAATTTCGCAAAACTCTTGCCTTCGATCCAAGTCATCATCATTTAATTCATGAATTAATTTAATTTTGTACGGATGGAACTTGTGTTTATGTAAAATTCTGAAAACGTTAGATTGGCCAATACCTGAAACTGCAGAAAGTTGTCGGACAGATTGCGTGTTTGGCATAAGTTGGACATGACCCAATACCGCCACAGCTGCTCCTTCATCATTCACAATTCCAATGGGTGCTCTTTTTTTATCCATTAGTGAACGTCTCAACAAATTTTGAAATCAATTCCATTACGTACTTATGGCGAACGCTACGTTCAGGATGGTTTCGGTTAAATATCCTTGCAGCCGCTCGGGCACCATTTTGATTTTGGTAATACATGCTAACCAGCTCAACACGTTCTTGCAATGTGTACACCATAATTTATTTTTAAAATTGTAAGCAAATCAGCAAAGTAGTAACTCAACAGATTGATTTTTAATACATGAAATGATCGAAGAAACGTGATAAACACCTTCTAAGAACAAAAAATGAAGGCAAGATAAAAACACGTTTTGATTTTTTTTTAGTTATGAGTTCGAGAGACTTTATTATTGTCTGAAAGTCAATGGAGGACAATTTGAACATTTGATTTAAAAACACAGTTTTGATTTTTTTAATTGTAAGCATGATAAAACAATTAATTTTTTTTAAGAATGTGATTTTTTTCATACACCGTTGTAAAGAGGCTTCCAAGACCTTACAAATGAAGTATCACTCAACCCCTCTTCCCTATTCAATTTTGAGGGGTTGAAGTGCCCCCTCATAGGGGGTTGCTCGTTCAAGCCTCAAATATACGTCAAAAGATGTGTACCCCAAAGAAAATCATCCGACGTGTTTCGGGAATTTTTTCCAATTACTATGGGATAAGAAATATACGGCGTGGCTCGTCTGAGATGTATATCATTATTTTATTTAATTTAATATTTGATTATGGAGCAGCACTTTTTAACACAAATTTTTTTTGTGTGGAAGGTAAGATAAAACTTTTTCACGTTTGTATATACCTTTTTGGAACACCCTGTATATAAAGAATAGTCTAGAATCTATGCTTTTAATTAGTATACCTGGTTCAAACACCATCTCATAAAGAGCATCTTTTTATCAATGAATAAGCCAATGAACAGCACCTGAGTGGAAAGGTTGTAGGAAGTATTAGAAATGCTTCAATTATTTATAAAAATGCTTTAAATACTAGCTACTTAAATGAATTTACTTTGTCGGATATGGCCCAACCTCTTAAAAAAAAAACGGCACAACAAAAACCGCCAAGGTCGTTGCAGTATAAGTAATAAAGAAAAATAGACTTGGGAAGTTTTAACAAGCAGGTATTACATGGAAATTACTCAATTTTGTACTCAATTACACAACTGATTTTCCATATTTTACGCATCATGTCAACTAGAAACACGACTTATTTTATTAATTGTTTGTATACCTACCTATTTATTACTTAATTATGTAAATTATACAAAATAATTTTACAGTAATTCTTTAAAATGTCACCTCGATAATCATAGTCATCAATATGAATGAGAATTGCGTCATTAACGAAAAAAATAAAGAAACCTATGGAAAAAATGTCCATGTCGTGACTATCTATTTCATCAGAAGAATTTGTTAAGGATATATGATATAAATAACCTACAAAACTGAATTAACTATCAGGGTGGCACTAAATTAAAACATTGTTTCAAAATCAAATAGAATCGGGCACATCTACTTAAAGCACAATTTTAAAGTAGAAATGAAATAGCTATTTGTGTATTAAGAGCGGACAGTGTTGCTTTGCCGCTTAAGCGCACCCGAGTGCGGCATTTTATCGTAAGTGGTAAATTGCTTTCCGCTCGAATTACACACAAGATTTTTTCTACGATCACACGATATTTAAAGTATATAGTTTTATTTTGCCGAATTCAAATCTTACTACGTTAATTTGACAGACACGGCTAACTTGACTAGCAAACGAAAAGTATGTTATGTGTATATTGTTATTTCCTGCTTACTTAAAGATTAATTTTATGATTAGCATAAAAAATATTTGTTAGTAAGTATATCTAAAAAATAACTTCCAAGATCGGTTAGAATACTCTTAATCGCGAATTGATGGCTCATCCACTGTTTTAAAAGTTTTATTTTTACAAATAAAAAAATGATTTTAAAATAAAAAAAATAACCGGTGAGGATTGAACTTTAGGTTGAAAGACCAACACGCTACGCTCTACACCAACAAGACATATTAAATATGAGTGGTAAACACAGGGTAATTTATGTTTAATATTTTAATTATTATTTAAATATTAAGGAAAATGAGTTTGAGCATTAAATGTTCAACTAAAAGATTCAGATTAGTCTACATTTTCTTTTAAAATACCGATTAGCTTTATAATAACCTTTATAATGAAATTTTCTAATGAAAATAAGCGTGTGCAAAAAGTAACTTTCCGCCTATATGCGGCAATAATGTCAAACTATGACAATTCATTGAAAACGTCAGCTTTCCAGTTAGATTTGAATGTGCAAACGCCTACTTTGGAAAGTGATCGTAGAAAAAAATATATTTTTATGATATAGATTGTTCACATCCATGAAAAATAACTGTAATAAGCTTCGTCACATACTAATGAACATATATGTACATAGCTAATATGTGCACGCAATTGATTTAAATATGTTTTTTCCTTTTACTGTAAAATTGGGTAGATGTGCCCTTTTCTTTCCAAATAACTGATTTAATTGTTTATTTAAAATTTCTTATTGTATGAGCCACTAAAATTACCTGACGCATAACTCATATACTGGAACTCCAAATCTGTGGTGATTTTCCCCTTAAGGTGGTTTTCTGGAGCTACTGGAGTTTCTTGTATGGATAATTAAATCTTCTAGCTATAAAAGCAATATCAGTGGAGGAACCAGGATTTTGATGAGGGCAATACACGTTTGTGGTATTCCGAGCACTCTGACCAGGAGATCACGGTTCGTAGACAACACGGTGACCTAAACTGAAATTAAAGACTTTTGGTAAGATTTTAGAGTAATTGTTCTGCAAGTATCCTTCACTATTATTAATGTAATTGCAGATTTGTCCACCCTGCATTTTAAAGCAGATGAGATGGTTTCTTATAAACCAAAACAACCGAGAGCAAAAAAGTCAAAGGGTTTTACTAAAAGAACATACATTTTTGAAAAAAGGGTTTGCTACAGGAAGTTTTTAGTAAAAAGTACACAGTTACAAATCATTTTAAAAAAGAAAACAAGGGCCGTTTAGAGTTGAGAAGTTTGTAAATCATTCATGATAAGATATTTTAGTAAAAGGTGCTATCTTTACCTCAGAAGTACTCTAAATTATCCCTTGCTGGGGATTTCAACTTTACAAAAGTGCGCTGCTGAAATGAATCTGAGATATAGGCTTTTGGATGATTGATTTAAGTATTCTATGTATATGTAATATCTCCTCCGTGTATTGTATGTATGTAGATACAATAGATAAAACTGTTTTTTTCTAATTTGGTACCTATATTTATAGATTATTATAATAAAACTGGGTTGTTGTTGTTTTATTGTTTTTTTTTTTTTAAGTAAATTATACTGTTCATACACCCTAGAAAGTCACAAAATATATCTTTTATTTCCGATATAAATATACATTGTATGTTTCTTCTGAAGTGCAATGGGTTCTTGTTTTCTTCTATAAAATTATTTGTAACTACTTTTTATTAAAAACTTCCTGTAGATAGCCCTTTTTTTCAATAATAAAGGTTGTTTTAGTAGAGCCCTTTAACTTTTCTTGTTTTCTGTGGTGTTTAATGCTTGTAATAAACCATCTCGTCTACTTTTAAATGTAGGATGGACAAAGCTGCAATTAATTTAACAATAGTGAATGATATTTTCAGAATAATACTCGAAAATCTTACCATAAGCCTATAATTTCTGTCCCTTTATTAATTCTAACAATTTTTGTCTGTAAAAATTAAAAATTGTTTAGCACGTTTGGCAGGCAACAGCAACATTACGGCTAGCTACAGGCTAGCCAAAATTTCAAAATATTTCTGGATATAAACAAAGTGTGATCCGAATTCAGCTCGGAGGCCGTACCCTAATCCAAAAAGTTTAAAATAAACCATTCACACAATAATATTTCTCTTTATAATTCAAATAAAAAGTAATTCATTTGAAATTTGATGGAAATCATTACATGATTTTCCTTGATGTTTTGTAGCTTATCTTTCAAAAAATCAAACTACCGATATTATAAAAAATCTAACACCAGAACAAAGTTCAAAAATAAAAATATAAATATCACTAAATAACAATAAAATTTTAAATTTTTTAAAAAACTAATGTACCACACCAAATAAAATATTTTCTGTCAACTCACTTTTTTATTTCCGTGACGTCACTGCATTCTTAGCAACCGTGATGAGACCACCGTGTTGTCTGTAAACCGTGGACCAGGATTATCCAGGCAAAAATGGACTTGAGAGCGAGAGATTGTAGTTATTTTCTCCTCGATAAGAATGATCTTTTCGGATAGCCAGTTGGTCCTCAAGGCCCTGAACTACAACTGAACAAAGCTAGTTTGGGATTGTATAAATACGCTAGAGTGTTTCGGTGTCTGAAAGAAAATAACTTTGATCTGGATTCCGTAACACAGCAGTGTGGAGGGCGATGAATAAAGGCATCGCGCTCACTAAAAGAGAAACCGAATCTAATCACAACCTATCCTGGACATTACAAAAAGCACTGCCAAAGGAATAATCCTAAAAAAGGGCAAAAATGTAACACTTATGAGCTAGAGCGATACCCCAGGTTATTCGAAGTCGTTTTTACCCACTCCTTCCACGAACGTCTCTGCTCAGATCCGGGAATGGAGTAGGGAATATCTTCGCATTCTAATTGGACTGATGACAGGATATTTTCGTGTAGGTAACCACATGAGAATAGGTCTGCAACAAACGTCGATTTGTCGTTTCTGCTCCTGCTCCGTTTTGGATAAAACTAGGTTCTAGATCTTCGGATTTACATGACGGATGCTCATCGACTTAAAATAAGTCTCATTCAATTCACTCATGGCCTTTATCAAAAGGTGTGGCTTGTACGGTGAAACTATACGTTAGACATAAGCCACAATAAATCCAACTGAATCGAAGTGGAAGGCGATGAAATCATCCTACTCATTTTCAACCTAACCTAACTCTTCATAAGTCGATTATTAGACTGGTCCTTTAGAACCTCTTTCTTTAATATTCTAATTTATTTGAAAAGTGAGATAAAGTTAAAAAAGTACATATTACAATTTCCATCTTGCTTTCATTACGTGAAAATCTAGAAAAATACACAATTTTATTCTAAAAATGATTCGTCCATAAATACTTAATAGAGAATGGCGTGCGTTCAAAGAACAAACTTCCGTCTACAGACAATAAAAGACAATAAAGCACAACTAATGTTTTATGTATTGCAACACTCTATTTTAAGAAAGATAATGTATTCAAATAATAACGTTGTGTATGTAATGTAGTTTTTCTGAAATGTAAAGGGAACAAATTCTAAGTTTCGAAGAACGTTTCATGCATTATTAAACAGTATTTTTTCGTATCTCGGGTCATCGCCAGTTCCTCTTTAACGATCATCCGTAAAACATGTCAATAATTATTGACGAAATGTCGAATATCCAGTAAGTCACATTGCCTGTACGTATTTTGGTCACGTAAACCGGATAAAATGCTTTTGAAACAAACAATGCAAAAATACTGTACACAGCAGTTTTAACGGGTTTCGATATGTAACAAGAATAAAAATAACTATAGTTATGCAAATGATCGATTTAAATTATATGGACACAGTGGATCGTGATAAGTCATGACGTCAGAACAAAGTTGGTAACATGTATTTGTTTATATACAAAATAAGTTACCATGTAAGCAATGATGTCAGATGTCACTATCATCTATCGGTTTAATCCTACTATTTTGGTGCTAATCATTTCAGTGACACCAAAGTTTTTGTTCGTGTTTATTTCTGATTTTTGAATTAAACGAAATTTAATAATTGGTTTATTACAATGGTTTATTGTGTGGAATATCAGTGTTAAAGTTATAGTGGCAAGAAATAAGCAGATATTACGTTTTACAGGTAAATGATAAACATCAATCGTTTTCACTTTATATATTTTCTTATATTTTTCATTTTATTTGGTGTTATACAACTTGGTATTTACATATTGTACATGTCTCACTCCAGAGAAATAAATTTTACCCACCAAGTTAGTTTATTTTATGCTTTTCATTAATATTTAATCAATTAATGGTATTAAAATGGCCAAACATGTAATTTTTTCCAATTTACAATTCTAAATATTAACTTTTAATAAATCCTAATTTACTTTTGCTTCTTATTTAATTGCGGCAATGTTTATTTGTTGTTTTAATTTAGATTTCCTGTGGATCCAGCAAAAAATCTTTGGAATCAGACAACGAAAATTGCAAATTGGATGCCTACGCCAAATGATAGTGTTCAAAACATTTTGAAAGACATTTTTTATGGGACGACTGTAAAAGACGTTTACTAAATGGAGCAGTTCCCACTTTATTTCCTGAATTCTCTAAATACATGCAGCCGAAGAAGGTGCGTATACTAATAAACATAATTAAACATATATTTTTTTAATTACTTTTCATTATTATGTTATGAACTTTTAAGAATTTAGCAACCGTTGTGTGTATAATTCAAAACACTACAGTAATTAATTGATTGTTTGTAGTACTTAAAAAACAGGGCATTGCTTTTGGAAGCTGAGCCAGGCCCTTCAAATAGAACTTCAAATATCGAATCTCTTCTAGAAAGCCCTAGCATAAAACGGCTTAGAAGACAACTTTTACAACAGGTAGAAAAGAATAAAGAAAAAACAAGACAAATCAAAGTTCTTAAACAAAAATTTAAAAAATACAAAAAATATAAAAAAAAGAGTTGTTCTCTAAAACTTCTTGTTATTGTACCAAATTAGTTTTATTTAAGGTTCAGTAATACATTTATCTTCATGTATGTATAATTTTTCTTACTAGCTTAATTTAATAATATCTAGATAGCACACTACATCTTAAAGACGTCCAGTTCATATCTTACTTTCGTCCAAACGTCCTGGTACGTAAAACGGACGGTTTTAAGACGCCCTGCTCAGGACATGTTTAAAATGTCTTTGTTGGGATATTTTTAGGACGTTCTAAATATGTCGGTAATGTGGACGTTTAATTCTTTTCGTTATATTTTAATATAGCGCTACGACAGCGTTCTTGGCGCTGCCTGCAGCGTATGTAGGTCGTCATTCGTCATTGTCATTGGCTGATTGGAGTCTCGCGCGCGCGTATCGAGTCATGTTCTTCCTCTAGCTGCCTTTTTCTCGGGACATTATATAATATTTTTAGCGGCAGTCTGTGGACATTGTCATTACTTTTTCGTGGTTGTGTGTTTTTATATATTGTCTTTTTATATTATTTATTTGCCATTATTAGAACTGTGGTATACCGGAACTAGTAAACTTTATTATTAAAAACGATAAATTTTAATTTATTTGCCTTTTAATTTCATAACCTGCAATATTACATTGACACATTGTGCGCCATTTTGCAATATGCGTCGTTACCTTTTCGATAAATGTTAATTTCAAAACACTTATAAAGAGATTTTTACTAGCTCAGTGAAATTTAATATCAAACATTACTTACTTTTAAAAATTAAAAGAAATAAATGAGCACATTGACCATATTTTTCTCAGTCGTGAATTCGGCTTTTCTAATAGACACCTTTAGGGTAATAATTTTTCTAGGAAATGTTGGGCACCAATAATTCTCTTTTTTTATTTTTAAAAGCTAGTGAGAATTATAAACAAGCTAGAATTTAGTTTGAGTAAAAGAGAATTGTTGTAACCTTTAAAAAATAAGATTCAACATATATACGATTTTATTTAGATAAAAATAAACCGTTCAGAAACAAATCATATACAGTTTATCAAGTATCAATTTTGATTCCGTTATAGATAAATTTAGTCACTAGTAATTACCACTTTTGCCTTTTTGCTGGGAACTTCTTTTGGAGGTAGTTGAAATTTCTGCACATCTGGAACCCAAGCCTTTGTCGGTTACTCGAACATGAACAGCATGCCTTTTTTGTCTTTGTTCTCGTTCTTTCTTGTAACTGTGAGTTGTAACTGTCGCTTTTACCAGTTAAATCAGCTCGATCAATTTTACAGCATTTAGTTTACAGCGTTAAGGTTACAGCGTGTAGGGTTACAGCTGCATTCATTCGTTTTCTAATCAAAAATAGATTTTGTTTTTCACGTGGCTCTTGTACGAGATATAAAATAAATTTGAAACATCTACTTTTTTTTAAAAAATGAACCAAGATACAATAAAAACTAGTGACTATAAACATTGTACCGTTCTAGCAACCAAAATGAATCATAACAACATATTTAACTTTACTATCAAAAAAACTAATAACTAACAAAAGGTTTGAATAGTATTTATACCGAGATATTTTATAACGACATTATACTTTTTATGCTTACCACTTTTACAGCCAAAACACTACCAAATATGAAGAGAAGGTAGTAATAAAATGAAATTTAAAAATCTAATGCGAGATCGTTTGGTTAGCTGTACTCCCACTTGAAGAAATTTTCCTTTCTTTGGAATATTGTGTGTGGCGATAATTGAATTATACAGGATGGCACTTATTTAGAATAACATTTTTTAATTAAACTATTAAAATGTTACAAACCTCACTTTAATAATGTCTTATTTTTTAGAAACAAAATTATATGCTACGGAGACATTAGTTACAGACGCTTTGGCTAAAATTAATAATATAAAATAAATTTTTAATAGTTTCCCATCGCATCAAGTACTTGAAGTCATGTTTTAATTATTTTATCCAACAAGGTAAAATATTATTTATTCTGTGTCCATTTTAATAGTTTATTAATGTATTAAATATAGTAGACAAGTATTCATTAATTTTTTTAAATTAATTTCCATCAAGTAAATAGACGACTTAAACACGCCCAATACGGTTTGTTTTCAAGACGTACAAAACTGGATGTCTTAAAGACGTACAAAATTAGATGTCCTAAAGACGCCTTGTTTTGTAACAAAGTACGTCCTATAGACGCCTTTAAGACATCTTTTGGATATTAGCGTAGATCTTCAAAACGTCACGAACGTCGTGAACAAACGTATTTAAGATATCTTTAAAACGTATCTGTGCTATCTGAGTAGTGTCATTCTTTATTAAGTAAAAATAAATCTTTTTATAATACATGTAGATCATTATATTTTATTTTGCCGAATTTAAAAAAAAAACAGTCATTTTATTATGTAAACAATTTCATTCAAATTATTTCCATATATTTTTTTGTGTCTTATTTATTGTTACTTATTTATTTTAAATTTTACGCTTTGAACTTGCTTTATACCTAAAAAGATCAATGAAGTACTAATAATATAAATACAAGTCTGTTTTTATTTCCAACATGTTACGTTGGTGCCAAAATGGAACAAAATTTTTAGCGACGTTATGAGTCCTCTCATTATTACCTAGTCTAAGGTCTGAACGATGCAGAAGAAATAGCTCTTGTGACTCACAAGAAATAGCTAAAAACTTCAAGTATAATAATAATAATAATAATAATAATAATAATAATAGAAAAAATCCACGTTCTGATCTGATTTGATTCCAACATCACTGGGACTGTTTAGCAGATAAGTAGATTAAGTTGATAAAAACAATACTATAGGTTAGTCGAACATTAGTTTTAGCATAATCACATATTAGCTTATCTATGCACAGATTACAAAACGAAAAAGTATGCTATTACGATCACCGGAACGAATATATTCCATATCCATTTTAGGTAGAGAGAATACTGCAAAAAAATAAGATCCACTAATCACAGTTCATATTTTGGACATCAACTACTATTATTTTTAAAATTTTAAATAAGTGACAATTCTGCCAAACTAATTGTCAGTATATTTTTTAGTTATTGAGATTAAAAATACATTAAAATAAGTTATTTTTGTTTAGAATCGATAAATAGTAGCATTTTTATTTTTATATGGGCCAATATTTAATAGAAAAAAAAATAATCAAACTATATGAAACTAGTTTAATTACGAGTTCATAAAAGTTGCGGTGAAGTTGTGGACACAGTATCTGCCTTCCATGCGAATAGCCCGGGTTCGAATCTGGGTTAGAGAATAATTATTTTGTGTTTATTTTATTTTATAAATTAATAAAATTTATAAATTATTTTAAAATTAGTTATTTTGTCTTAAGGAGGTCCTTTCGCCACCAATGTTAAATAAAAAATATTAGATTATGACTAAAATTCATTTTTTTCTAATAGTAGATGTCCTTATTTATCTCATAGTGAACTATACCTTACCGTGCAAATTTTTGAGGTTTTTTTTTTTAAAAATGTGTGTGTTTGTACAGTGTCTTATGAGAAAGTAAGACTTCAACAACAATTTTCGAATTATAATTAATTTTACTATTACTAGGTTACTTGAAAATTTTTTGTGATTTTTTAATATTAATTTCTCAATAAGTTCCACGGTTTACTATATATATTTTATTGTATAAAACAAAATCTAAATATTTCAAAAACCTTATTTTTAGTTTTTTCTACTCCATCTAATCAATAAATAATAGTATAATTTGAGAATTGTTGTTGAGGACTTACTTTCTCGTGAGGCACTGTTCAAATACTCACATTTAAAAAAAAAAATTCTCAAAAATTTGCAAGGTAAGGTATAGTTAAAAGTTCAGTATTAGATAAATAAGGACTTAAACTATTAGAAAAAAATTAATTTTAGTCATAATCTAATAACTTTTTTTTTAACATTTGAGGCGAGAGGTGTGGCGAAAGGACCTCCTTAATAACCTTTACGGCGTCGTGCTCAAAGTTCGTCTTCGTGCGATATGGCCATCATATCCACTCTTTTTGCACAAACTAGTATTGTCGATCACTTTTTAAATTATTTATTTGAAAAATCTACGATTAGCATAGTTATTTCATTACCTAATACAAATAAATAAATCGATGACGATAAATAAAAGTAAGTATGTTTCTTATTTTCATTATTATTTTTACCAAAATACCCATTTAGGGGTATTTTACTTATTACAATCTGACTATTAGAAAAGATAAATGGGTATAATTTAATTCTATCTCAATTATTACGGTTTTAAAACTTTTAAAACTAAAATCTTTACAGGTCTTTAAAATTTTACTCAATAGTGTTCCTTAGGGTCTAATATAGTATATTACATTACGAGGGTGCAAAGTGACATTTTTCACATGACTTGAAAATATTGTCGAAATAGGCATAAGCCGAGTGCGACAATCACGCAAGTGTGAAAAATCACTTTCACACAAGTCATGTACAATATTTTTCCTAGGAACACAATATTTATCAAAAAAATGTAAAACTAGGAAATCTGGCTATAAAAATGCAATCAAGATGTGGCTGGTTTTATATTTGGTTCTTTATATGCCTAATTTTTAAAGCCAAGTTGAAAAAATTAAACACTACAAATTGTGCTATTGAGGTTTTGTTATTCGACTTATCTAATTAAATATGTATATGTACCAAGAATAGCAAAAATAAAGTAGGTAGTTACTTTAAAATTCTTCTAATAAATTATTAAAAAGAAATATCTTAGAGCTATATTTAAAAATTAATATTAACAATTTAATCATCAAATCGGTTTTACTATTAAAATGGATATTACACTAATCCAAATAGAAATTAGATGTCTGATATATTTGACAGCATATTCACACACGGGTGGAAAGTAGATTTGTCCACACGCGTGTGATAGAGGGCACTTCGCATAAGACTAAATAGAGCGATAGGTGTCACTTTCAGACCTATTTAACCATGATTAACTAAATTTAACGGTTGAGTACATTTAACAGTTGATTACATTTAACAGTTGATTACATTTAACAGTTGATTACATTCAACAGTTTATTACATTTAACAGTTGATTACATTTAACAGTTGACTACATTTAACAGCGTCATTGTACTTTGACTGTTGTTTAAGCTTAATCAGTGCCTGGCGCTGTCAAATCGCTGGTAAATTTAATCGCTGCGAAATGTTTCGATTATAACTTTAATCAAGATTTCTTAACCCTACATTTTGACCGGCCATTTTGAGAAATTAGCAGAAATTACGAAGTGTTGTAAATTATATCACGAATATGAGCACTTATATACGGTACAAGGAAGTAAAATTATTTTAATGTTTTAGATAATGATGAATTTTTTAAACGATTTCGTTCGGAAAAGGAAACCTTAAACTGAAGAAATTGAATTAAATAAAACGGTTTACCTCCGGTACCTTTTTGATGCTTTTCAATACACGTTATTTTTTTTTTCTCAAGATTTCTTATGTTTTGTCATATTTCATTTTAATTTAAGATACATTCCTTTTTCCATGTTTTCTGTTTGTCTTTTAAAGAACTACCAGAAGTAGCATCATTTCTTTTTGTTTAAAATGATGTCTAGTTTATTTAGAATACCTACAATTCAGTAATAAATAATATAATTTGGATAGAGGGAAATTACTAAATCTTTCTTTTCTTTTAAATTTCTTTTGCCATTTCTTTTTATTTTTTGACAATTTCAAAAAGAAGTCATCTGAATCAATGGTATTTAGCGGAATATCTGAACTATTTTAAAAATTCAGTACTACCAACAGATATTATCAGAAACAGAAAGTACCGGCCCTTTATAATTAATGTGTACACTTTTCGCACTATGCTCTATTTTTCACTATGCTCTAATTTTTCACTATGCTCTATTTTTTTGACTATTAGCATAGCTTAAACGGTTTAGTCCTCTTGAGTTTTCTCGCTTGGTTTGTGTTGTCTAGGAGATGGATTACCTCGACACGTACAGTTGAAGAAGTGTTTGTTCATAACTTCTAACGAACTTGGTAATAATTTATTTGATAGACTCCATTCCTATGTCTCGGTGAAGATCCGAGTTGCAGCAGTTCAGGAGTACATTTACGATGTTCCTTGTTATCCTGTTCTGTTGATGTTGAATTACATGTAAAGAGCTTGTAATTTCTTCTTATTAAACAGTAAATTTTCCTGTATTTCATTTTTTTACTGTACTCCCAGTGAAGCCTAGCGTAGGTAGGTAATTTGCTGAATCATCAAAAAGGATCTGAGTATCGTTTATTCTGTTTTGAATGTGTTGCTTCCGTTTATTTTTAAAGTTGAAGTAAATAAAACTTGTTTTTATTCAATAATATGCCCTATTTTTCAATCCAGGTGTGGATCTGGTTTACACATGTTCGAATTTTTCTGGCCGCTTCTTCGTGAGCTTTCCCTGCAGCCAGAATTGCAGTTTTATCTGAAAATATACCTATTGTGTCGAGCTCATAGTTAGATATATCATTTGTGTACAGTAGGTAAAGTACGGGACCCAGTACACTACCTTGTAGTACGTCTGTCTTATTTTCCGTTCATTCAGAATATGCTCCTTTATGTTTAATTCTGAAATATCTTCCTTTTAATGATTTCAATAGATCTAAACATTTTCTTGGCAATAGCGTTTTCAGCTTGTGGAACAATCCTTCATGCCATACATTATCAAAAGCTTGCTCTATTTTCAGGAAGATTGCAGAGTAAATTTTGTTTTCAACGAGTTTTTAATAGTGTCTGTAATTTTGTGCACTTAGGCTATTGTAAAAATGGCTTTCGCTGAAGCCAAGTTGACGAGAAAGAATTAAGTTATCTTCTATTATTTATTTTCAATCTTCTAAGGAGTAATTTTTCCAGTTTTTTTCCAAATACATATTTTACACGTTGGATATATGTCACATGTGTAAAGATGTTTCTTTGAATGACCTTTTTTTATAACCCCTGGTTTATAGTTAATTTGGGACTAATGTTTCTAAAACTGCTTTAATAGCCACAAAACACCGTTGGCCGAGATTTAAAAACAATTACTTAATTAAAATTTATTTCTAATGCATAGGTAGGATTCTCCACTCGACCATTCACTGTTTGGTTTTAATTACCAGTGCGGATCCTACAGTGGCGCTGGAAAACAGTAAGAACGCACATACACAGAATACACATTGATTAAAAATTATAAGTTAAAAATTTACTTATATTTAACATAAATATATTTATTCCCCCAGTCTACTAAGGTAAGGATTCTCGTTAGTATGCTTAGACTGATACAAGCTTTCGATCTTTTCTGGTTATAATCATTAGTCGCCGAGAAGTATCTAAGCCTCCCTTAATCCCAAGAGATCTTTTCAATTGTGAATTCTTCTACTGCCAAATTTTTCTTTTAATCTCTTATTATTGTGTTACTGCTGATACCGCAAAACAGCTAAGGTCCGACAAAGGGTGTGAGTCCCTTTTCTTGCGAGATAATCTGCAATCTCGTTATCCTTCATCCCGTTGTGTCTCGGGACACAAGAAATTGTATTTTCCTCACCTAGCTCATTCATTTTTTTTATACATTTCCAGAGAGGATTACTAAGAACTCAGCGCTTCCATGGCTGCTTGGCTATCGGACATGATGATAATCTCTTGTCTGCGAGATAATTTCTTTGCTTCTGTTCGAGTTGTTAGCGTGGCTTGAACTAACACTGTCGAATTTACCGGTATATCACTTCTTTGTTCAATATATCACGTTTTCTTCATCCGTCCCTAACCAGCAAAACGGCCTTGTATAAACGATAAAATTTGCATGAGCACGTCCTCAAAGTAAAGATCCAATAAAACCACTTTTACTTGCGCTAATTGACATTCTCACGAGAAGATAAAGGTGGTAATTCCCTTTTTGCACGACAACGTATCGTTTCATTCCGCACACGCTCATGCCAAATCACTTTTATTCAATTGCGAAGGGCTTTTCAAAGTCTTTCATTTTAAATACAAAACGCCCTCTTTATCATTCCACAGGAAAAAAATTAATGAACACATTCAAAGACTTTCCTTTAGGTTATATAGTCGGAATCCACTTCTATTTTCGAAATGAAAAAATGTGGTGTGCAATTTAAATGTTTTATGAAATTTGATACAAACAGGAATATAAAATAATTCAACAATAATACAACTAATGAATACCTAGGAAGTATATTAACAGACGAAGGGAGAATACATGTAAGGCAAATAAATCAACCAGAATATACTACTTCCCTAAATAAAACAATACTATAGTCCAGGGGTTCCCAAACTTTTTGATACGCGGGCCAAATTCCTAATTATTTAAAAAGAGAGTTGGCACATTTAAAAAAAATTGTAGTCATTATTATATTTATTTTTATGAACTAGGTACAACCTAATATACATATTATTATGCAATTTTGTTTTGTCCACAATATGTAAAACAATAGGTAAGACTAATAAATAATCACTAAATTTTTATAATACGTTTATGTTTAAAATACAAACTTTTAATACAAACTTTTATGTAAAACAAACTAAAATTTATATATATTACAATTCAAAAATATCGTTACACAGGTTTTTGGTATCGCAATTTATTTCAACTCAACTTTAACAACAATTATACAACTGATAACATTAACATGTAACGTCTATCACAAAACTGCCAAACTGACGTCAGGTTCATCCTTATATAGCTTGCTTGGCCCTTCTCGAACCTTCTCGAACTGTCATCTAGAATATTCTTGACGGGTAATGACATTTCCATACAATTCTGGACTATTCTATCTTCTTTTACTTGTACTTTTACTTATGACGACTGCAGCACCCTGTAGGGCGATGAGTAACATTCCACTTCTCTTTCTATCTGTACGTTTCCTATAATAGCCGCAGGATATATATCATATATATAACAAAATACTATCAGTTATTCTGGATCTTAATTTTTTTCCTTATTTAAGTGGAAAACTGAAAATGTTTTTTCACAAATAATAAGTACTTCCGAGTAACGATGCGTGTTTCAATAATTCGTTATATTGTCAACCAAGTTTCGCAGTTGAAAAATAATGTAAAAATGTATTAGTCATACCTCACTAAATAATTTTATAAAAAGTTTAGCAACTTGCTAATTTATAAACATTTAATTGAAACTTACACAATATATTCACTATTCAGCTAAGAGCAAAATCTCCCTTTAACATTTTGGTCTATCAATTATTATCCACTTATATCTTACTTTTTGCTAATTTCCCCATGTCTTCCACCTTCTTAGTTGCTTAGTCAACTCCCAACTGCTAGATTTTCAAGGGTAATACCGCAAGAGGTGAGAAGTTTTTGAAAACATTTTGTTGTTTCCTTGGAAATTATGAATCTAAATTACACAAAACAAAATCCTCCTTCTTTAGTCGCTTATGGGTCTATCAGGTGTATAATTTTTTATTTCGTTTGGGTAACTATTATTTTTAAGACATTGTAATTTTATAACATCTCCGAGGTGTTTTATAAAAAAAGTATGCGTGATTTTTAGGGACCGCATTATTTTTATTTCATTGCAAATGGTCATTAGTTCAGATGCCTCTAGTTTATGACTGATTGACACCACACGAATAATCGTACGCAAATAGGACGTTTCGGTTTAGTAAAACTTAAAGGTATCAAATAAAATTAGGAAGTAGGAAGTCCTATCTGTCATAGTTAAAAAAAAGGCTGATGATCTTTCGCGCGTCCTGTGGCGTAGTGGTTAGTGCGTTAGACGGGAAATCCAAAAGGCCCGAATACGTATCCTGGCGGAACCCAATTATTTTTTGAGTGATTTATAATACATTCGCATGCCACAAAATTAATTCCTTTATAAATCTTATTATTTTTATCCTATGTGTTTACCTTTTTTCATATTCCTAAGGATAAACGTCCTAACTAACAAAAGTCAAAATTTTGGGCAACTATGTGATTTGCAGAGTATATTTATTGATTTATATTGCCTTGAGTTAACTCATGCCAAAAGTTCATAGCTTTTGAAAAATATTTACACAGTAAACAATATGAAAACAGAAAATCGTTAATTTCTCAAAACTTTCCTCATGTCAGATATGGCGTTTCTTCTTAGCATGTAAAAGCTGTTTGTCAAATATGCCCAGAAGAAAACTATGTAGAAGAAACCGCCGTTAAAATTGAACTGTTTTATTTAATAAGTAGGTAAATGAAAGTTATTGTATACATTACAGAGAATTGATATAGCCCGATAATTCACAAAAGCGCTTCCATTGTTTAATACTCGCACGCTTCCAGTAGATCTTTTCATCATGAGATGTGTGCAAGCGCAGCCGCCATGTTGAAATAGCGGTAATTTAAAAGTTTCGTACTGGTTTAATAAAAATGGCTGGGAAAGAAATATTATTTCTACAGACAAATCAATCAACAGAAAAAATCGTTGGTGTTGATTCTCTTTTTTATAACTCTGTGGAAGCACATAATTGTGAGCAATTGAATAGGTGGTTGAAAAATTGAAAAATCTTATTTAATACATTTAAACATAGTAAAGCAAAATATCTTATTCCAAACAAAATAATATATAATATTATATAAAACGTGTTATCCATTGTTGAGGTTATGTTCAAAATTTGACATTTTATTTAAGAAATTCTTGTAGAAAATATATATTTTCAACAATATATCAGTATTAAAACTTACCTTATAAAGTCAGACGGAATTTACGATAGATAAAAATTATTTAGTACATCGGATGACCAAGATATATTATATTAAAATTCAACTCAACTTGATTCGTTGACAAATTCAAATCAAATGAAATACGAACTTTTGACACAAGGCATAAACGACAAATGACATTTGAGTAGAGGTGATTGTGTTGAAATAACGAATAACGGTTCCAACCCATAATACACATTTTGAACATGCTTTAATATCTTTTTGCCTGATGATGTGATATTTTTATTACGATAGTGCTATGATTTATACCATATGTTACTTTTACATACTCCATAACAACACCATTTTGTTGTTCCTTTCCGTACAGATAACATAATTATAATTGATTGCAGAAATTTGTTTTTCAGTTAAAACATTTTATTTTTTCTTCCTTTTTTTAAATCAATATACTTAAATTAATATTTATCGATCACAATGTTCTTCACGTGGACATTCTAACATGCTTGTTTACAAAAAACAGTACAAAAAGATGGCTGATACTGACGCATACGCACAAAAAAATGTGATAAAAGGCCTATTAGTAAAAAATAAGGACTGTGTCGGAATTAACCTGAATAATTTATATAGCGGATTTACAAAGACATTTGTTACTTACTCTCTTACAAAGAAACTAGGTAGCAAGTCTGGACCAGAGGTAAATTTATTTAGCAAACGTGTTATAGCTGCCAATATTTCTTGTTCCAATATCTCAGTGACATTAACGCAAGAATGATTCGATATACAAAGACAGGTAAGAATACAAGCAGTGACAGTTTTATTCTCAACGATAATGAAATTAAGCCTCAAGATACCGCTAAATATTTTGCAAATTTTTTACTTTTACGTAATCAACCAATAGGTCAACATATGCCTTGAAAATACTGAGCTCTGGGAACAATAGCTTGATAATAAATACAATAAATTAATAAGAACATTTAGCAGCAATGAAAAAGTTGAAACCGAAAAGGGCTTCAGGTACTGATGGCATCCCTCCATATTTATTAAAGTGTTAGAATAGAATAACTTTATTAACATGTTAAAAATAATAAAATTCACATCTACATTTCACGTCAATCTTCGATTTCTTCAGGGCCGACAAGAGGGGGGACTAATTCCCGGGGCCCGGGCTCAAGTTGGGGCCCGCTGGCAGCGGCATAAGGGTGGCCCGGCAGCTTTAGATAAGGACTCAAGAGGGCTTTTTGTCACTCCTAGAAATTTTTGCTTGAGGACCTTTTTTTTTAGAGAAATAATTGAAGAGGAGAAGTTAGTTTTTGCTTGAAAACTTTTTTTTTTAGAAATGTGATATTGAAATTAATTTTTTATAAAATTTTCGCGGGTCTCGACCTGGAAAATTGTCCCGGGGCCCGACCTGGCTCTCGGCGGCCCAGGATTTCTTCGGCCTGTCCTCTTGCCGTGGCTGGAGGTGTCTGGGCGTCGCGTCGTCTCGTAACCTCATCATGGTATGCAAGATGTTTATTGTTGACATAGGGGTTGCCACCTCCTTATCATCGATATTATGCGGCAATTAGGTGTTTGTTGAAGAATCAATAATGGATCTTATTTCAAAGCTGTGTCTGTTGTTAGTTATGTCGTATTTTCCTGAAAAAGCGCTAGAAAAAAACAGGGTTGTCCTTGTGTTTGTCAATACTTGTGTACTCGCAGTTTGTGTCTGTCTGTGCAAAAGAAAATCAAAGTATGTGGTCTGTGCAGTACTCGCGGATTACACGATAAATTCGTCAAGTAAAATCTCGATCGAGGGGTGCTCAGTCGCGATTTCAATTTTCGGTTCACCGTGCAGTCCACCGTCGGACCAGCTTTTACGACTAGTCGGCTTGAGTCTGCAGTGTCTGCACTTTTAGTTATTTTGTCACTGTCGTCCTGTCTGTGATGTTCTACGTTACGATTTATATATTTCAGTTCCGTCTATAGAATTCTGATGATTTGTGGAGACATTCATGCTTCGTATGAGCACTGTTTGCCTCGTTAACGTTGAAAATGTCTCCCTTAACGTTATGTTGACAGTTTTAGAATATATATGCTTCTCAAAGACATTTGCTTCTATAGTAGGCATGGATGTCTCTTCATGAATGTCAGTAATTCTGGAATAGCGGTCCCATCCCAGAGCCAACCTGAGACACCTGTTTTGCATTGTTTGTAGCTTTTTATAATGTGAATCAGCCATAGAACAAAAGACCGGACATCCATATGTTAATATCGGCCTTATAATTTGTTTATATATGAGGATTTTATTTAATCTCGATACCCTGCTTCTTCTGGATATTAGTGGATATAGTGACTTAAAGGCTTCCTCAGCCAAATTTACCCTGTTCTCGATATGCTTGCCGAACGTTAAACCCCCATCTAGTCGCATCCCTAGATATTTGATGGAATCTTTTATATATATTATTTGTTATTTTATTCTGAGTTTATTTCTTATTTGTTTATTATATTTTTTAGTAAAGATCATACTTTCAGTTTTCGTGAGATTGAGTTTCATCTTTTCTTCTAAGTTTGGGATTAACGTTCTGTTGATATGGATGTCAAGCCTTCTGTTTGCTATTTTCACTGTGTCTTGAACACACAGGTATCGTCGGAGTACAGTGCCGTCTGTATACCATTAGTTTCAGTTTCCATGGGCATATCATGTGTCATAATAGTATACAAATGCAGTGACAGTACCAAACTTTGAGGTACTTCCGGTATTGCATTATATGGTCTCGTATGTGAATGATTGAGTTTTAAATATTCTGTCTTGTAAGTAAGATTGAATTGTTTTTACAATATAGATATTAAAGTGTTGCCATGAAGGCTTAAAATTGCTACTGCCTCATATCTTCAACCTTATCATAAAAACCTCTACATATACTGAGACTTTTTGTAATTTATATACTGTTTTCGATCATGCTAAACACGAATATAAACTATACCACCTCTAATTTTTCCAGCAGAAAGTAATTTTCTTTTTTGTTTTTCATTCTAAGTTATTTATTTTTCTATAATAACATATATGAATATACATGAAATGAATCGATGACGAAAATCAAGTTGAAGGAACACGATTTGAAAAATCTAATAAAAACCCATTTTTAATTACCTATTGTAGAGTATGTAGCATTCACATAAAAGTTTTAAACCTTTACAACGTTAATGTTTCATCGTTATTTTAAATAAAATCTTAATCTTAATTTAAAATATCTACGTTTTGACTTCCTTTGTACTTATTTTTTTTTTAATGTTTTAAGTATATATCATCTTTTAAGTGATGAACTAACTTTTATCACGAATATTTTTTTCTCAAACATGTAAATATAAAAGTTTTCTATATGTATGTTGCAAACTTATTGAGACACACTGTAGTATACCATTTTGATCACTGACAAAAGTTCTTATTTTTTTTTATAGTATTGTATTCAGTAAAATATACAAAATATTTTTTATTTCTCCTATATTATGTAACAATTTAATTGTTCTCCTTGGCTCACAATCTAGCAACAAAAAAGTAACTTATCATTCGGGATTGTATCCATCAATCATAAAACTTTCCACTCTGTTTCCTATATTATCATTTTTTTTTTAAATTACAGACAAGAAGTTGAAGACGTCAACCACAAGAGTACTCTTAACTCATCAGAGACTGCTCGATATCTCCTGAGAACGTTTTTCCTAAATATTGTGGGCCAATCGATAAATGACAAACGATTGTAATCAATCTCATGGCCGCCCTTCAACATGGTATGTAGCTTAATTTTTTATTTTAGACTGGATTATTTTGTTATGGAATGTAACCTTTAGGTAGAAATTATTTGATTACACACGCAGCATAGACCACAGAGGTAGGATATTTACAGATATTATTATAGATAGATAAATTTAGATAGTAGATCCATTTATTTAATGTAATAATTTTATATGATTCGTCATTCGTCAAAGATAAAATAATAAAATTGGTCTTACAATACCAATACATACTAGTAGTTATTACAAACCAGATTTAAAATTTATATAATCCTATACAGTATAGAAATAACACTTTTTTAATCGCAGTTATTGTCAAAATCGACGATCTACTTAATGTAACCTGTTATATAAAGTTGAACATTTAGTAATTGGTTACTAAAAAATTCATTATCATCAGTTTCGAATAGAAGAGAATAAAAAATAAACCTATTTTAGTGAAATAAATATATACATTGTTTTTTAAAGTTTATATAGAAGAAAGGAAGGTTGGCTATATAAAAATAGATTTACTTAGTGAACTTACAATCTGTTGTAAATCTGTTTTGGTCCTTATTTTCCATTTTAATTCTGCAAAAATAATCAAAACACAATATACGTCAAAATAACCCACTTTCTTAAAAACTAACTTTAAGAAGCAAGATAATCCAGATAGCACAAAGTCGTCTTAAATACGTCTTTAAGATGCGTTGCATAAGACTTATAGGACGTCTTTAAGAAGTCTGGTATTTCCCGAAAGATGTCTAATATTACAAAAGGGGATGTCTTTACGACGTCTTATTAATTGCTTTATATTGGTCTTAGAAGCTTAAAACAAGCCATAAATAAGACGTCTTTAAGACGACTTATTAATAACTTATATTGGTTTTATAAGCCATATATCGACAATTAATAGGTGAACAATAATATTATCATCAAAAATATACTTAAAACATACCTTAAATTTCCCAAAAACCGTACTTTCACAACTATATTTGAGGAAAAATCTAAAAGCCCCATACATAGGAAGACCTATGGTGGAATATTAAAAGATGACTTGCTTTTTCAACTATCGATAAGCGACTAAATCAAAGAATGCTGCTGTTTTGTCTACAGCCTTGACATGTCAAGGCCGAGTGTCTTCAAGAAGCTCCTCAAAAAACCAATCAATTACTAATATGTCTTAGAGACTAACCTACTAGACTCCAATAAACTTAGAAAACTATATCTCCTCAAAAATCGATCCAAAAAATAATCGCGAAAAATCTCCTCACACGTACCGGCACTGTGAAAACCACAAAACTGCAATTAATAACGAACGCGACTCTCCAATACAGGAGTGCGTTTAGAAACCACGCACGGCGCGTCTGGACCCTATTCTAATGTATTTGGTGAGACGCGCCGTGCGGGGTTTCTAAACGCACTCCAGCGAATCGCAACTCTGGCACGTCAACTCGCCTATTGTGAAGTTTCCATTATCTGACATTCGAAACAAGACCTGAATGACGTCTAAGTCAAACGTTTCGTCAACTGTCAAAACAACCCCTGAAATTTTTTATATGGTTTTTCCAACAATATAACCAAATAATTAATTAAAATAAGAAGCAAAAAGACTCGTTGTTATTGGCTCGTTAATAATTAATTCTCTTGAGGTAAGAGGCTAAACATATAAGCGAACTCGTAAAACGATACATTGATCTTTTTTCCAGATAAACGTATAAAATCTGTTACAAGCTAGTTTTGGCCAAAAATACAACAATTTGGAAGAATAAAATAAACAACTTAGGTACTACGAATACATTTCTATACTCCTGTCTATTGATAAGATGAATTAAATAATAAATACAAGAATCCGAAAGACAGAATGTTGTCAACAAATATCGTCAGTCTCCAAAAATTTTAGCTTCGAAAGCTTATGTCAGCAATCTAGAACGCTTAACCTTTTTGTGTTCACTAGACAGAAGGTGAGTTGAATTTAAAATCTAGTATTTCGAACTGCCAAATATGCACGTTACATTATGTTCACGGATAAGGATAATGGAGAAAAAACGTTAAAAGGACACAAAACGGAACTACAAAGGGCAACATATTAATATATACATAGTGATATAATCTGTAAAAATGTTGTAAATACGTAAATCTATTTTAAACTTGAACTTGTCAATTGAATCGACTGAGTTTTCCCCGCAGACCAATCCCACGAAAATTGTGTGCATCCACGTTCTTGCAGTAATCTCTTCGGTCACGTCATGGATGTGTGACGGCTGGAACGTTTTACCATGGGTCGTGTCACCATGGGACTTAGCCTATTTGTGTTTAACCATCGACGACGTGGAATTAATTACAGGAATAAGTAAGTAAATTGGTGAATGGGAAAGTAGTAGGACCTTTAAAGGGTGGTACGGCCGCAGGCTGCAGTGCCGCCACGCTACAAGCGGCTCAGAGTTATGGCACGGGGGTCAGAAGGTTGTGAAAAAAAAAAAATGTGGGAAAGGTTCGACTATATATTTCATTATTATTTTAATTAAAAATAGATTTATTTTATCGGGACCTCAGGACCGTAACAAATATTTTTTTAGATTTCACATTTCCAAACATAGTAGGTTTTGTCAATGTGTGTCTAATTTTGACGATAATGGACTGTTATATATTTAGTTGTTTATTTAGATTAAAGTTTCTTACCCAACACTGGTTATGAGCTGAGTTCTAAAGTAAATATTTACATTATGGATTTATGCATACAATGTACACATTGCCACCACATCACTGTCATTGACTTAACCGGTGCAGTTGTCCCTTTCCCAAGATTTGCAGGAAAGAGAAAGGGTTGATTGATATAGAAGGGTATGATGTAAAGTAAATAGGTCGATTGGTATAATAGGTTATACCTATCTCAAACTTTGCAAAACAAAGGTGATTTGGGCTTTCATCAATTTAGGTAGAGAAAATTAAGTGTCCTTTTGATGAATTTATTGTGAAATGTTTTATCGTACTTAAATTAAATCATAGAAATTTATATTTTACCAAAATTAAACGATACTTATTATCACTATCAGTCGTATTTACAAAGCATTTTTCAATAGTTTTTTTTGCTATGTTACTACGAACAATTTACTCAGGTAAAATTTATTTGCAATACTAGATGTGAGTAATCATTCTTCTATCATCTAAACGCGAAAAAATATAATGAAAATCAAATAGGGCCTATCAAGTATTTAGTATAAATAAATTGAGTTATGAAATAAGTTTAGTAAAAATAAACTAAACAACAAACTGAAGATTGAAGATTGAAAAGGAGTGTGGGGAGGGAATAGATGGGGTTAGACAATGCATAGTTGTCTGATGTATAATTATATAAACTATTCCAAATTTTTTTGATAGAGGGCAAAAAGTTCAATATCTGCTTTTACAGGAATTTTAATAGTCCAGGATCCGTAAGTAAGGTCGACCTTCACCCATCTGTTTACCGGATGAAAGTTTCTTTTTATTAAATAAAATATGTTTTTAAATATACCGCAAATGGGTTGCCTAAAAAAATACGGTCACGGCCATTTTTTGCTTTCCTTTCTGTGTACAGATGAGGAAAGTATAAGAATCATGAAAAAAGTTGCTTATGATGTCATTCTCTATTATTTTGCCCCTATACATGATTTCCCTAAAATGGACCTAATTCGAGATATTTAAGAAAAATTGTAAATTTCGAATTTTGAAGACAACTCAAAAACGGATAAAGAGAAAAACACCAAATTTTAAACTTAGGCTTTAATCTATCCTGCGGTGAGCTGATTAAAGTTTGGGCATAATCGAAGCATCTGTGAAATACTTTACAGGGTGTTGTTTTTTTTATTTTTAGAAAATAAATACTCTGGACCGTATTTTCTTAGGCAACCATTTTGCGATATATTTATAAATATATTTTATTTAATAAAAAGATACTTTCATCCGGTAAACAGATGGGTGAAGGTCGACCTTATTTCGGATCTTAGACTATAAGGGGCCTCTCTATATTTGCTAATTGATTAGGTTTATGGTAGCTAGTAAGGAATCCTGGAATTCAAGCCAAATGTGATATCGGATATTATTCATAGTCAGTAAGATGCATCCTTTAGTTAGAAAGAAACAACGATTAGAAAATTTAAAAATTTTAATAAACCGTTTTGAGTCCGAGAAGACAGTCTTCTTGAAAATACATAGCTTTGTTCTGAAGAGAATACATCGAAGCTCAAATCATTATAAGGAGGAAGAACAGCTCATGTTGATCAAAGGATCTTTTGACCATCTTCTTCCTTATTAAAACATGTATTTATAAAGTTTGTGTAACCGGGAAGCCTTGCTTCGGGAGAGAGGGAGATAGAGGGAGAGGGAGATAGGGAGAGACAGAGTTATAATGTCAATTAAAATTCATAGCATAGCTGCAGTTTATTAGAATACATATTTGGAAGAAAATTTTCCATTTGGTTTACTAGACAATAATAATGGTATCTCATTCACCTTTTTGGAAATTTTAACTTGTCCAACTTTTTCTGAAGGTATTTCGGATACGTTATTGATAATCTAATTTTTGGATCACTACTCCACCAGGTACCATAAAGAACTAGATCAAGACATTTATACCGCTGTTAATTTATCGCGCAATGGTATGTATATGTGTGTTTATGTTTAAGTTTTTATACAAGGTAATACCGAAAGATTTATCGAATCTGGCCAGTGAAAGATTGTATTATTAAATTTTGTATGGAGGGATTAATTAGGAGAGCCGATGATTCAGATATAGATAATTTAAAATTAAGCTCATCAAGCCAGTCTTTAAGGTTAATGAAAACATATAATATTTCAGTAATAGGAACATTCGCTTTACTAACCAGAATTGTAGTGTATGCAGCGTATTGGATCAATTTAAATGTTTTAAATATGATATTGAATAGAGGTAACAAAGATTGAATAGAATGGGGCTAAGAAGAGAGACCTAGGGGAATCCTTGATTGGAGATTGGTAATCCACGAATTTGACCAGTTATCTGAAATTGAAATGGATCTGTTATTTATAAATGCTAAAACAAAGCATAGCATTTGACCACAGTTATATAAAATTTAATTGAATCTGATATTTATAAATGCTAAAAGAAAGATGCATAGCTATATATTTACACTATTATGTTATTCTGACAAAATATCCAGGAATATACCAACTCTATCAACAGTATGATTATTTGATAAGAAACCTATTTGACTTTGAGTGATTAAATAAAATAATACTGATAATATTTAAACTGGTAAAAAATTATTATGTTCCAACCTATAGGTTTCTGTCGTTTTTGAATAAGCATTTAAATTTACCTTTCAAATCAATATTCATTATTATCCCACTCATCAGATACATCAGATACAATTTTAATATAGATCTCTGACATTCAAAAGGTTGCAGCATTCTTGTCAGAAGATATTAAAATATTTAAGGCTTTTATCGCAAAGTGGAATATTAAATATTTAGAATATTTTATAAGGCTGGCAAATATCATGTGATGAATGGGTAAAAATGAGTATTTTGGTAGTATGTAGGCAAAAAGGAACAATATACCATAAGCGCACCCCAAAGAATATCCAGGTATTAACTAATGAGGATTTAAAAGGTTTATTAATCTTTAGAAAATAATTATTTTTTAACACGCTTTTATTAGTTTGTCATGTAAATTTTTATCGAATTTTATTTAATGTTAGGGGTTGAGAGGAGGGGGTGCGTCATTTACCATCTCGGTCGATCCTTTATTCATCCATGTACTCATTATTATGATTAGTCATAATAAAAACCTAGCTCAAATTCCCTTTAGATGCAGTTATTCAGTTATCCCCGTGGTAACTGTTTTAAAAATATTATTAAACGATTCCGCCAATATCACAGAGGTTGTATAAAAAGGGGATACCGGCGAAATCGTCTAATATTAAGGTGGATTTCAGTGAAATCACCGAAATCTGGAAAAAAGTTTGTAGAAAAGCGTGGGGTTTCTATTTTTTATTTTGCTTTTCTATTAAAGCGTGTTTTTTAGTTTTTTTAAGCTATTATTTATTTAAAACTACCAAGTGAAGCATTTATAAATATTACAATCCAATTAAGAATATCAGTATACATATTATACAATCTTTTCGACAGTCTCTGCCTTAAGGTTCCCAAGGAGATCAGTGTTGCAGCAGGATCAGCGTGCATTGACGATATTCCTACATACTTTATTTTGGAAACGTTGAATAACTTGGATGTTACTTTTAATTGCACAGTCCCAAAGCTACGTCCATATGGGTTTTAATATCTGACTGTAAAGGAGCAGTTTGTTAGGTGTGAAAATTTCAGAGTTTTTTCCTAGTAACCAATACATTCTTTTGTTTTTTTATACTAAGGTCTTTACGTTTCTTTTTAACATGGCATTTCCAACGAAGTCTACCATCAAGTGTCATACCCAGATAGTTTGCTAAATTGGCATATTCTAATGGGAATATATTAACTTCATTTATTGCTAAAATTGATATGGACAAATTTTCCATTATTCAATTTAATTTTCATCCAGGTGTCAATCTAGTCTATAGATTTTTCCATGTAAGCTTCTTTGTGATCCTTTCCCACAGCCAGGATTGCAATATCATCAGCAAATGTTACGATAGTATTGTGCTCAAGATTAAGAGTATATCTTAGGTACTCCTGTCTTGATTTCTCTTAATTCAGATTACGCTTCTTTCTGGTTTATTCTAAAACATCTTTTTGATAAATACGATTTCAATAGTTCTGACTATTGATATGTTCGAATTAGGCGTTTATGCTATACCTAATCCACAACCAAAAAGACGACAAAGCAAACGTTTTCTCTTCTAGGAATTTTTCAATGATGTGATTCTGTGAGATTTGTCGATAGTCGAGTGTTTTTCTCTAAAGTCACACTGATGGGAGGGTACTAGGTCCTTTTCTTCTATTGTAGGTTTCAATATTTTAAGAAGCTAATTTTTCATATAGTTTCGAGATAACAGTAAACAAGGAGATGGACCTGTCACTTTGTGTGAAAAATTAGCTGGCTCAGGTATCATTATAACCTTGGCCACCTTTCACATCTTTGATAGGCACTTTAGTCTAAAGGACGCGTTAGTGACTCATGTGGCTTCCTACAAAAACGAGAAAACAAAAATACTTGATAACAAACAAAAAATTTTACGTATTTTCTGTCCTTTTCTTCTTTCACCACCTCTCAAAAACCTGCTCCAACTCCTACTTTTATTTTCCTCTACCTTCTGTTCTGCCTTTTGATTTACGCCTCCTGCTTTGCTCTATGATTTGTTCTGCGACTTTCACTGCTTTGCCTCCTTTCACTGTTTTCATCTGCCTCTTCTGACTTCTCTTTCTGCTTAGTTCTTCTTTCTGCTAACCCATTCTCCCCAAGCATTGGTTCAAATAAAATTATGTTTACTTTTTTTTTATTACGTTTGTATCATATAAACAATCTTTAATTCTGATATCTATCTAACTTAATTCAATAATATAATATTTATCATTTTTATTACGATAATGTACCTACCGATGAAAATTAATTTTCAAAAAGTAATTTTTAGCAGTTTTTGAGCATCTAAAAGCACTACAACTAACCATTGCATTTATTACTATATTTATGCACTAAGATTATGTATTATTGAATTAAAATAGGATTTAATGTATTAACTATTCTATTATCGACTAAAAATGGTTCAACAACTAATAACTTGCAAAATATAACACAAAAACCAACTTTCAAATGACACATAAACAATCGATGAGTCACGTACGTTTCCTATTAGAAATATGGCACATACTTCTTCCCTACTACCTTATATTCTAAGGGCATAGCCTACAGCTCCTTCAATTATGATGATGATCAACTAAAGTTTACTGTATGTTATATAATGCATACTTGAATGCTTCTTGCAGCAACTTTTCAAGAGTAATACAAAATACAATAATTGAGAATTTTTTTGAGAAAATTTTGTTGTTTAAACCCAGTATAAGTATTCTAGCAGTAATTACACTCCTTGGGCGGGAAAAAGTCGCGCAGCTTTTATTGCGCTGACGTTTTCGGTAGCTACCATGCGCAGGTAATCCATATTTCGTAAAAAAATACAAACTTCTGTTTACATTTTATCGAAGTAGTTTTTGTAATACATTCACAACTTAAGAACGGAAAATTTGTTATTTTTATAGTGGATTTAGATAAAAAATACCACAAATAAACTTCAGGATGTGTTTTATCGTTATTTTTACGTATTATTGTTCATTTTATTTGAGGACATTGAAATAAATAGAGTACTAGAAGTAATCAAGCTAAAAAGGTGTGTTGTAAAAAGAAAATACATTGCAATCGACTGATTTATGTTTAATATGTTTTCGTGAAGTATTTCCAACATGATAGTTACTTGAATGGTTGTAAATTGTAAAAGTATAAGTGATAGAAACTGATCTAGTGCTTTGTGCTTCCTTGTTTTTTTTGTTGATGTCCCAGCACAGCATTCCCAGCCAGCAGTAGTAGCAAAAACATTAACATTGTCTACATTCAACCCATTTACATGTAAATGATTTATCAGCTAAAAGCAGAACACAATAGTTCTCTACAAAGTGTAAACAACGCTACAAGAAAAATTGCTCATGTATAAATTCAACAATTGAATCAAAATATACCATCAAAATCAGATTATATAATGCCTTGAGTATGTTTCACAAATATGGATGCCCTTGAAAGCCACACATATTGATCATGTTGAAAAAGTATAAAAAATATTTTTACGATACCTTTATGTCATAAAAAGCAACTCGTACCCTTATAAGATCTCATATAATACATTGCTCGATAGCTTTAAGGTTAAAGCTCTTTTACAAAGAAGAAAGCAACAGGCTGCAATATATGTTGTACTCTATTTTAAATAGTGTTAAGTACAAAGATTGCGATTTAATTGACTATACATATACACATAAGTTTTACTTCGACTATGACTTATTTAATACAACGTTATATGCACTAAAGAACAATTTGAACATTTAAAAATAATTTTGTTCTAATTTTTATGCATTTTGAACACTGTCTTGCTTTTATTGTTTCTTGTTTTTTTTATGTGGTATATTCTTGTGAACCGAGTTGGTTGATTTGACATATATGTATATTTTAATTTTGTGTACCATTTAGAATAGTAATTCTGTAGTGTACCTATATGAATAATAAAATAAATTTTAATGTGGCAAAGATTAATCTAAGAATCCCAAGTATCAAAAAATTATTCAGTTTAGATCCAAGTACTATATCTCCTTTTAACAAGATTGATGGTTTTTCAACATAGACTGCAAGGTTTAATAACAGAGCGAAGGCATTAGGACCTGCAATGTAATACATATTTTGGATTAAAATAAAGACAAGTTATAGATTCGATTCGACTTTGGTTTCATTACAATATGTAAGATAAGAAAGTCCCTTGTCCTAACATTACACTGTTACCAATGAGTTTCTTAGCGAGGTTCAAGCAGATGTTTTTAATGTTAGCCTAAGAAAGTTGAGGGCTGTACCAAATTAAGTTCACTAGATATAAGGTTTGTTTTGTTTTTAAATCTCTTGTTACTTAACTCTACATGTAACTACTATTTTTTTTATAGTATCAAATAAATACATGGCTGCTTTCAAACAATTCTGTGTGTAGTCACTTAGTTTAAAGTCAATTTTGAATTAGTGAGTTTATTAAGAATGTCAAATAGTGATATGTATTGTATCTATGAATTTGCTGTGTGTAATTAATGGCCAATATAGATAACTTTGATATTTTTATTACAAGTGTAAAAACTACGAAAACGATATACATAGTTCTCATTTTTAAATAAATATAACAAGTAACGATTTTCATCTGCCATACTTAATATGTCTCCGTTATAAATTTTTATATTGAAAACTACATACTTTCCTATAGATTTTGCAGTACCTAAATAACGTATAGAATAAAATTCTACAATACTCGTATACTAGAAAAGTTTTAGATTAGAGTAGTTCTTAAGAAATAAAGCAAAACCTTGTTTGTTTTATATATTTCTCTTGACAAACTAATGTTATATTTTGAACAAAAAGTAATTAAACTTTTCACTAAAAAGTAATATTTCAGTTTCGAATTAACCAACTTGGTATAACCAAGTCCGTGTAAAGAAATCTTTTCATATCCTGAAAAAGTCATGTGTCAACTAAAATTTCTACTTTTAAAGATCAAACATGCCGCCTCAGAGTGCCAGTACTGATTAATACTTATACTGGGGTTTAAATTTCACGAAACAAAATCCTTCTTAAAATAACACATCAGTCGTTGGATGATGTATTATAGCACTAAATAATCAATTAAACACAATAAGTGCCCAATCAGTTTATATTTAACTCATTCTACGCCTAAATAACTATAGGTGTAGGTATTACAAACGTGGAATATCAGGTTATTTTCTGGTAACTAGCGTGTGGGCAACGTCCAATAACTTAAATCATGTTTTAAATAATTTATTCAATCGTCGATCGATCAATCTGATTACAGTGAACGCGATCCTGAAAGAAAACGAAACAAAAATCGGAATATCTTTTGACATCGACCTTCCGGCTTAACCTCGGTCGCGTTATTTTCATTGTCATTGGCGTTTTAAAGAATACAGAATTGCTCGGCTCGGCACACAAAACATTAAACAAAAAAAAAACTATGCAAAAAATGTTCTCTCGTGACTCGTGACGGAAGTTTCTAAAGACCTTTAGCAGGCTAATACAACGAAAGCGAAACTTTTTATGTGCTTTGATGAAAACTCCAATTCGAAAAAAATACGTATTGTGGTTAGAATTGCAAAGCATTCGCTGTAATTTGCATGTACATGTTTCGAATGTGAAATTTTGAAATTATTGCTACAATTACATAATGGAAAAAAAATTCTTAAACATTTTAATAGTCTAGATTATTATTTAATTATTAAAATAAATATGGAAACGTAATATCAATAAAATATTTTAAAGGTGAACATTAATTAAAACGTGCTGGAAACTTATGTTTTTGCATTTAAATAACTAAAAAAAAAAAATACTAGTTTCCCTGCCTTTTTTTTTATACCCAGCCTGGTTAATTAAATCGGTGTGTACAAAGTCAGAAGTGCAGTTAGGCACAGGAATTGTTTTATTTGGTAGCTGTTTTTCTATTCCCGGTTCATCCCTTTTGAGATAACTACTATTAAATTCCTTTTAATTTTTTATTTCTTCTGAAAACGTCTTATAAAAACTATCTAAAATCTGATGAAAATAGTACTATTACTAAGCCACAAAATTTTTGGTCATAATTTTAATAAGAAAAGAGTAATTTTGCAATGAAAATGTTTTATTGTTGAAGGTTTCGCAAACTACTTTAAAAGTGTTTATATTTCATACCTAATTATTCGCTAACAATTCAGAAGTAAATCATATTTCATGCTGTAACATTTCAGAAGTAAATCATATTTCATGCTGTAACATTTCAGATATTGCTGAAAACCATATTTTAAAGGAATTTAATAAACTTCTATATAAATTCTAATAAATTTCTAGTTTTATTCTATCAATTTTGCCAAAGTTTTGGAGACCACAGTGTTTTACCTAATTTATGCCCAAATAAAGTTTTATTTCAAACAATTAGCACGGCTTTATACGACAAAGATCCACCACTTCCAATATTGTAAAAATTATTCAGTATATAGGTGAAAAAAGCTATGGACAGTAAACACATCCCTAACTAGCCATTGATAAAAGTGTATTTGTTGTAAAGCCATCACGCCATTTCTAAATCGTAGTGATAGGACCGATTATCTTTGTAAAATATTTCTGACAGCGCCTCATCATCATCTACTAACGGTATAGTCCAGGAGACAGTGACGATTTTCGGTATTTATTTTCCCAGTCAGCAAACATGGATAGAGAATTGTAGGGTTAGCAATTCTAAGCAAAATTTATATACCTTATTTATATAGACTTATTTTATACCCAGTGTCTTAAAACATGTCTTAAGTTCAATTTATTCAATTTTTCAAATGCAACACCCTGTATATATTATTATGTTATGAAAACACCCTATATATTAAAAATAATGATAAAACTAATAATAATAATAATAATAATAATAATAATAATAATAATAATAATAATAATAATAATAATAATCGTACTAATAATAATAACGATAATAATATTAATAGTAAAAAATAAAGTAGGAAAATTATTATAACTCTGTATACTGAAATTATATAAAAAAGTCTTAAGGGAAGCAGACTATGAGAAGTGGATACAAAAGATTGGTTTCTAGATATGAAAAGGGGATTGTAAAAAGTCACTTTTGAAAGTAATGGGAAAAAAGGTTGTCAATTTTGAAAAATTTAAAAAAAAAATGTCAGAAGTTTGAAGTTAAATTGTAATTGAAATGTACATATATGTTAAATTTAAATAAGCAAACTATAAAGATACGGTGTAAAGGTTGACAAAGATCATAAGATTAAGGAGAGGAGGAAGAAGACGAAAGACGAGATTGACCAGAGAGTGACCTGGACAGAGGTGAAAACGAAAACCCTAAAACTGTGAGAACGGTATTTATAAAACTTTTAATAGTGTCGTACAATAATTTCGACTATTTATGAATAGAGATTCATAACCAATTTATATTGAAATAATAGTTGTTATTTTTTTTGTGATTTATTTTTGAGAAGAATTGTATTTTTTTTTTATTAAGTTAAGTTTAGTAGGGACAGTAGGGTAGTTATTAATAATTTTTCATTTAGTACAGGTAATTAAATACCTGACATATTTGTTTCAATTTGCTCATAGTGGTTTTGTTAGAATTAAACAATTCAATTTTGGAAAAGTTTGTTTATTTAAATTTTTATTTTTTCAGTATACAGGTATCAAGTTTATTTAGGATCATCTTGCATAATTCTAAATAAACTAAATAAACTAAACTAACTAACTAACTAATTAAACTAAATTTAATTGAATAAATAAAAAAAAATTAGTAATAATTAAAAATAAAATAAAGTTTATAAAAATAAAATAATTCTTGAACCGACACCACTTCTGCTCTAAATAAAATAAAAAAAAAAAATATATTAAAGGTTAGCCGAGGTAAGTTAAGTTTAGTGTATATTATAAAATTGTGAGGTTAGTAGAGAACATAACAATATATTACTTAAGCGTAAAATTCCTTATAAATTTACATATCCAACGATTCCAACATGTTAGCCAATAACACATACACAGGGTGTCCCATCACTGCGTAATTGATCGATAGCCGTTTTATTATTGGAAATATGAAAAAAATATATATATAAAAGTTGTATGATCATGTATAATAAATATTAATAAATATACAGGATGGTTCATAAACGAGGGTCCAAGCATACAAAATTTATCCGGAAAATACGTATAAAAGTGGAATAATAACTTTATTTTACAATTATTCAGGTATTTCAATATGGTGTCCTTCAAGTACTCCCCCTGAGACAAGATGCACTTCTGTCAACGCCGTTTCCACTGTTGATAAGATCGCTAAAAGTCTTCAGTTGTGACGCTCTTCAGTTGCTGTGTGGTTGCTGCGTTGATGGCTTCCACATCCCCCAAGTGCCGCCCCAGAAGCATCATTTTGCATTTTCGGAACAGGAAGAAGTTACAAGAGGCCAAATCTGGCGAATAAGGCGGGTGTTCTGTCACGGTGATTGAGCTTCGGGCCAAAAACGCACAACTAGAGACGTGTGAGCAGGCACGTTATCGTGATGAAGGATCCACCTGCTTCCTTGTGACAAATCTGTTCGAACTCGGGCCACACGAGCTCTGGGACGTCTCAAAACTTACTTGGAAATTTCCATTCACTGTCTGGCCGGGAGTGATAAATTCCTGGTGAACAATGCCCCGAGATTCAAAGAAAATAATCAATATTGTTTTCACATTGGACTATTATTTTCGTGACTCTTTTGTTCTCGGTTCCCCTGCTTGCTTCCACTCCTTGCTTTGAGATTTTAGCTCTACATCGAATTCGTAGAATTAAGACTCGTCTCCAGTATATGATCTGGTTGAGAAAGTCTCTCCTTTTCTCTGCTTCCAACTAATCCTCAAAGCAAACAACCCTCCTTGCTTTCTATTCTGGAGTCAAGAGCTTTGGAACGATATTCGCGTACGATTTTTTTATTTTAAGTTTTTCTGTAAAATTTCGTGGACGATTGTTTTGGGGATTGACAGATCCTTAGCTATGATTCTAATTGTCAATAGACTTTCTTTAATAACACAAACCTGAATTCGTACAACATTTCCCTCAGAACTCGATGTGGAGGGACGTCGTGAGCTAGGGTCATCTTTCACCTCTTCTCGGCCTTCCCGGAACCCTTTTAACCACTCGTTGATGGTTGGTTCCTTTAGAGAATTGTATTTGTAAACTTGTTTCAAACACTCAAAATCTCACGGCCATTCTTGCCTAGCTTTGCAATAAACTTGATGTTAACAAGCAGACGTAGACTGCTACTTACTCGCAGTACGCTCTGACTTGAACTAAAGCTGTTACGATGGAACTGGACCTGTTACATTGGAATAGGTATCTCCTGCCTATTCCGCGTACCTGTTACCAAATTTCACACAAACCTATTACTTGTGTCACTGGACGCTGTCACGCTTTGTGACTGATGTTCGTAACTCATTGCGTTCGGTCTGCCAAGTTCCTTTAACTCCTTTAACACGTTTTACCCCAAACGACCCTTTTAGCGTTCGGTTTAGTCCGATTAGTGACAGTTTAACACGCTTAAATGTCATTTAAAAGCACCCTAAAAAATGCCGCCTTTGTCCCGCTCCAGCCCCTGACTATCTGAACTCGCCTACTGAAACGGAATAATATGGGATTAGTCAGGCAACTTGTAATAGGTTCGTGTACCTATTCAGTATTTTGGTATTAGATTTCTTTTGATGTTTCAAATCTCTTGCTTGTAGGTATTTGTTTAGGGATTATAATATGTTTATAAGACAAAAGAATATTTACTAGTGACATTTTAAAAATTATTTAGATTCGGAACAAAGTTTAAGAATTTGATTTTATATTAGGTAAATAAAATTCATTTCTTTATAAGAAAATACAGTAAGTGCACGTTAAACTTTATTATTTAATGTTACAACAGAAAATAAAACGCATCTCATTATCAATAAGGTATCAACTGTACCTAACAATTATGAGGGATATAAACAGTGTTAATCAAAAACAACAAGAAAAATATTACAAACATTTATTAAAACGGCTTAATAAAGTACAAAAAAAATTAACAAGATTGCATCTAAAAACCAAAATATATAAAATGATCAAAAATTAGGATATTAAAACTAATTAGTCACACCAACAAAATAAAAAAATTAAAATCAAAATTCCCTCCAAACTTTAAAATAAGACAAGTTAATAAAAACTTAAGTCTGACTTAAAAATTTTGAATTACAATTTAAAAACAGTAGCATCTGCACTTTTTTGGTTTAAGACTACGTCGACGTTCACTAATAATTTGGCCAGCTTTAGAAAAAAGGCTTTCGCATGGCACTGAGGTAGCCTCAGCACATAATTTACTTCTTACCAATTGACCTAAATTTGGATACATATATTGGTGTTCTCTCCACCATTGTAGAGGGTCTTTTTTTCGATCTAAAAGATCATCATCCAAATATCTTTGGACTTCTATAATGACCCTAGAAGTTGAGCTTTTCACAGGGTGCTTACTTACTTCTTCCGCAGCTATTTTATCTATTGCACTCCAAATTAAGATTTTTTTTCTTGCTTGGGGGGTCTCTGGAAATATCTGCACTATCTGCAGGTTCGGGTTTTTGTGACTCAGTTTCTTGTACATTCCTTGAAATTATTTCGGCCAATGCCGCAACAGGGTTTTTCCTGACTCTTTCTGCAGCATCGTTTTGAAATGGTATTAGTTTGAAGCGAGGATCAAGAGGATCAAGAGGTACTCTTTTAATACTCCCTTTGAGGTTTTAATACAGGAAAGAGCGGAGATCACCATAAGGGAGCCCAATGCCCAACGACAGGAACAAACCTGGTATACAGACGGGTCTAAGACTGCGGAAGGCACTGGGGCAGGAGTATTCTCCAAAAACACTGATACTAACCATAGCTATGCTATAGGAATACATTCCTCGGTATTTCAGGCCGAGGTATACGCAATTTTGCAATGTGCAAAAACGAACAATGAAAGAGCTGTCGAAAATCAGCATATTCAAATAATGTCAGACAGCCAAGCGGCACTTAAGGCCATATCGAGTCAGAAAGTTACGTCGAGGCTGGTATGGGAATGCATCGAAGAACTAAGAATACTGGCAGACCGTAATAGAGTAAAACTATTTTGGGTGCCAGGTCACAAAGGGATCGAAGGCAACGAAAAGGCTGACGAACTTGCAAAAAGAGGGTCAGAAGAAACACCGGAATCAGACACAAACCCAGGAGTACCAAAAAGTACAGTCCGGGGTTTTATAAATGACTAGATTCGGGAACAACATATCAACTATTGGGGAAGCACCCCAAAACAGGCACATGGAAAAGCCTTCATAGGCAGACCATGTCCCAAAAGAACTGGAGAACTACTCTTAATGAATAGGAACCAGTTGAAAGTGATAACAGGGTTCATGACTGGGCACGCCCCAGTAAAGGGACACTTGAACAAAATTGGCATGTACAATGGGGAACTCATGTGCCGACTATGTCACAAGAAACCAGATACGGCCAAACACATACTGTGCGAATGCAAAGCTCTAGATCTCAAAAGACAGGCTCTTTTTGGACAACCCCAGGTTGATCCAACAACGTATAGAACCCACTCACCCAAGGATCTGTACAAACTTGTACAAGGTGTGATAGAGTGGGTGCTATGAACTAACATGGGGTAAAACACAATAAGCCAATAGGCTTCAGTGTTATTCGGAGACACATAGTCAGACGAGCCCAGGAGAGAGAAAAAAAAAAGTTTACTTTAAATGGATTGTTATACACATTAAATACTAGAGAAATTTTTACAGCTTGTAATAAAAATTAAAATGAGTCAATTCACCACATTTTGTTTGATTGTTCCATTTATAATGTCATGACATGTAAAAATTGTAATTATCTAGCTAATTTAAACTCTGGTATTTACTCTCTTGATAATACGACGATCAATTCAGCTAAAACTATTGCAACTTTTATATAGAACGTTCTAAAACTTAGATCATTCATGATAAATGAATAACTTAAATAAAGATATGGTAATCAACATGATCTTTTTTTTTGTGTTTTTATTTTATAGGATTATAGCTTTAAATGAACAAAACAATGTATTTTTCTTTTGCTTTTCTTCCTCTTACTTTTTTTTGTATTATTAATTAGGTGAGTGATTAATTTGTATTAAACAGGTATATTTTTGTATGCCAAACCCTTGCTGTAGAACAATCTGTTTTTAAAAGCAATAAATATATTAATATACCTTTAAAATGGACAACCAAAGTGCTTAACGTCTTCTTAATTACAAAAATCAATATATGTTGTATTTGTTTTTGAGTTATTGATTTGAAGTATTTATTGATAAGTAGTTTCGTCAAAGAATAATAAAAACTCTTTTAAAATTATAAGGTTTTATTTACTTTCTCTAAAAGTAAAAACAATTTTCATGAATATTCCATTCTAGACCGCCCCAAATCAATAAACTTCCATCTTCGTGGCTCGATATTATTATACAACATTCAACACGAAATTACTGTTCAAATGGAGCAACCTATCTTTGATTCTAACATAGCTGTGCACGTTACTAATTCTAATTGTATAACCAACCAATTTTCACAAATTTGCTATTAAATCATGTCGACAACAACTCCCATCAACACAGTTTGTCTAAATTAGAACACTGGAAATTACTAGAAAATTATTGTGCTCGAGGTTCATACGTAGTTTGCTCAAAGCATCGTTGCAAATTAAACCCTCAGACTTCAGAGTTGCCAGCCTCAAAGGTGGAGTTGAAGATTTTTGTAAAAGGTGATGGATGCTGTTGGGAAAATGCTAGCTAAAAGTAGTTTCTTAATTAATGGAATTTCTTCATCGACCGTGTAAGTATTAATGAATAGAAAATTTTTCTGTTAATAAACGATTTTAGTGAATTATAGACAAACAAATAATTAATAAATTTAATAATAAAATGAAGAGGGTCTGTCATCTAGATCTGTCACTGTAAAACAAAATTTATGAAGTGTAATAAAAATTCTAATCAATGGAAAGCAGACTTTCTCTAATTTAATAGTAATGCTATAAGAATAAGTATTTTGTAATAAATAATTTTTTTTAAATTTACAGCTGTTATTAGCGCACATTTTTTTTAATAAATATTTTTGTTGATTGTGTTAATTAAATTATAAAAAATCGTTTATTAATAACGCCTTTTTATTAAACATTTTTCTATTAATGAACGGTTTTAGTGCAAACAAACAAAAAACAAAATATTCAAATCAAGATTCTGACAGACAGCAGAATCTGTCACCATATAATTTATAAAACTTTCGTTTAATGGGAATACGATTCAGTGGAAAATTGTAAAACAAACTCGTGTATTAAATGGTGGTTAGAGGAACTGCTGAGAACATGTGCCCCTTTTTTATTTTCTGAAACTTCTGATTTGTTTTGACTAAAATGAGAATGTAATGAAAAATCTTGCAATAACATTAAGTAAGAGACTTTTAAAAACATTTTTGCTTTATTCTAAACTAAATGCATTCTATTAGATCAAATAAAAAAAATGTATTTTCGGTAAACCGGACAAGACGGTTTGGATTATGGGCCATATACAAAAATGAAATTTTAAGCAAAAAAATAAACATTTAAAATACAAAAAAAAACATTAAACATTTCTGAAGTGCCTTCTTGGGGTACTGGTTCCAGTTCACAACTAGAAGAATTGTTGGTTGTTTCAGTTGAATCCGTTTTATCCAGAGATAACAGAAGATGTAACCACTAACAAATATCGTGCGGTCCTGAATAAGACATATTTTAAGGGACATAGGAGGGTATAATATCCGCTGTTGTCATATGACTATTTCATTATTCTCGTTTTGTTTACAAAATTATTTACATATAATAAAAAAGCTAAAATATTTCAACCTATTTTATTGCAACTGAACTCAAAAAATTTTGAATCATTAGTTATATCAAATTTAACTAAATTAGATGTAATTTTACTAAATTAAATGTAATAATTTTCAATAAATTCCAAAACCTTGTTACCGAAAGTTGAAAGTGGCAACAGGGCTTATACTGTCACGTTGTTTATTATAAGCGCACATCGCTTACACATTAATTCATTAATAAAATAAAGAGAATGGTTATAACTCTGATTTTATCTGTAGTATGGCTGCAGCGTTTTCCTGCTTCATTTGCTCCAAGGGTTTCTTATGTTTTTGCACACATATTCTATTTTTGGATAATCCAGGCATTCTTATCAGTAAAAAAGTAAATTGAAGTAACGTGACCCTAATAGTCCCTGGCCAATATTAACAACCAGTGAAGGGGTCCATATTTCAACATGGGTATGATATAATAAAAGTAAGGCTTTTCAAATTTCTTTAAATAAACCAAAAATCAATTAGAATTATAAAATAATAAAATATATGAGTATCGCTAAAAATTATACTTGTAAACTTTAGTTTAAATTATTTTTCTAAATTTCTAAATCGGCAAAAATACACACAATCATAACCGCTTGGCACCCGCTGCTGAGTCTATGCAGCAGGTAGTGTCGGGCGCAACTCCGACTATAATCCCTGTTCTTCTACTAAGCTACATATAGCCGGGCAACATCGTGTTATAGAGCTGTCTTTAATATATCTCTTGTGGCCTCCTCCTTTCTAACCATTATATTTTTTATGAAGCTGTGTATTGCTTTCCAGCTTTTTTCGCAGCTCCACACGTTTTCGATCATAGACTCCTCCGCCAGCGGGCCCCCTAATTCGGCTTCCAATTGTTGCCTATCTGCAACCCATCTATCGCATATAAAAATCGTATAGGCAAGGGTATCTCTTTCTCCGCAGTATTAGCAGGACTCGTCTAGTGACTTGCCGATTCTAAAGGTAAAGGTTTTAAAGCTACCATGCCCTGTCATGGCTTGTGTTAAAAAGTAGTCTACTCTTCTGTGCTTGCACTTCAACCACGGGTCGATCCTTAGTCTACGCTGCCACTTCCCTTCCGTTTTCCCATAGTAATTGCCATTTTTACAATGTCTCCTTCCTGATGTCCATTCTTCCATTTTGGTCCGTTATATCCAGGAATAAGCTTTGTCGTTCCTCAATCAGGAGGGCTATGGAGGGCACCCCAGCCGTACCTGGAGGGCCTCGGATGACACAGATCTGTATGCACTCACAATCTTTAGGTTTGCTTTCGTCTGGATACTGATGAGTTTTTTATTGTATTGTTCGACTCTCGTAGCTTCGCCCCATATTGGTACTCCGTAAAGTAAGATGGATTGTACCACCCCGCCCAAGATCCACCTTTTTTCGTCGCCAGGCCCCTTTAGGTTTAGCATTATCCTGGTCAGTGTTGCTACAGTTTTCTCTGCTTTTTTACGGTCTTGTTTATGAGTGTCTTTAAAATAAGTTTGTCGTATTTTCACACACCCAGATATTTGATGATTCGGCTTGGTTAACCACATTATTTCCTACCTGTAGAGCTATTCCGTCTCGATTTCTCTTTCCTTTTAAAATAACAGCTTCGGTCTTCTTTGGCGCAAGCTGCAGCTCATGTCTCCTCATCCAAATTTCAATTTGCATTACTGCACGCTCCGCCATCTCTTGGAGTTCTTCTTTACCGTCATCCAGTATTGAGAGATCGTCCGCGAACGCCAACGTTGTGCAAGATTCGCTAAGGCCCAGGCATAGTACAAGGTCGTACAAAATGTTTCACAAGGTTAATCCTAAGACCGATCCGTGTGGTACACCGCCGCTCACTTGCATCTTTGCCTCCTTTCCGATGTATATTTGTCTACTAGTAAAGTAGTTTTCAATAATTTTAATTAAGTATCCGCTCACTCCTAACTCCCTAATTCTGTTTATTATTATCCTCCACGATACAGTGTTGAAGGCGTTTCTAATATCCAAGAAAACCATCATGTACCATTTTTTCTTGCTCCGTTTAACCCAGTCGATTCCCCCATTTGATGGCATGTATAGCGGATTTCCCCTTTCTGAACCCAAATTGTCTCTCGGAGAAGGCGTTTTTGTCTTCTAGCTCCTTCTAGCAGTCGGTCCCTAACCATAGAGCTTGCCCATTTGTTAAGTTGGTCTATATGCAGATGGATCGTTGGACTCACTTTTGCCTTGCCTTTTGGGATCGGAATTATCTTCGCTTTCTTTCACTCTGTGGGGAAGGTCTTTTTGCTTAGTAGATCGTTCATACACCCCAGGATCGAGTCTGGTGCCAACTTTATTGCGCATTTGATAGTATCCGGTGTAATTCCGTCTATTCCGGGTGACTTACATCTACTGAAAATGGAGGGGGTAGTTTTACCTGTCTACTGCGTCTGAATTCCCCGTTTGTTGCAGGAACTAGATGTTCCACAATTATTTTCTTCTCTTCAATGTCCATCTCATACGGGGTTAGTTTATTACAAAATTTGGTGACAATTTTGTAATCCTCGCCCCAAATGCCCTCTTCTAGACTATTGCAAATACTTCTCCAGCATTCTTTTAGGACCTGTAAATTAGTTTGTTAGCTCCTTCTTTGTCTCCTTGTATGACCTTTCTCTTTCGTGTGCCGTGATGGTTTCATTTAGGTTTATGGCTCAATGCTTGATCATTTCCCTCCTCTATCTATTACAATCTCCCCTTTTCTCTTCCGTTTTATTATTCCACCAGTATGGCATCGTGTTTGTTCCATATCTTACTGTTCTGCATCTTTTCTGTGATCTTCTGAATGTTTTTGTGACCTCTTTAAAGGTTCGGCCACGTCTCGTCATAAGATAGATGTTTAGTATCCTCTCCAGCTCCTGATAGTTGGTAAATCTCGTAATGTATGCAGGTTTTTTTCTGCCTTTTCTACGTTTCCAGCTCGAAATATGTGTCTGTACAAGCTTAAGTATTCCTCATCCGACACTCTACACCGGTAGATGTTGGCGCGATACCCGCTGTGGCTAGTAAAATATCTACGAAGGAGACGCTATTTCCTCTAACGAAAGTTGGGATGTGGATGCCCGCGTCTTTTTGAGTTCGCAAAACCAATCTTTGCTCCCCGAGATTTTTTTATTTGGCTCACTGATTAGAAGTATGTCCACTTTCTCCCTTCTAGCTGTAGCAAGGGCCAGGTCGTGTGCAGCCGGAGTCATAAATAAATAGATAGAGTATAAATAAAATAGGATAATATGAATAAAATAGGATAATATAAATTAAATAAGAAAAATAAATAAAACAAGTAAAATAAAATAAATAGGTATCACATCATTCTTACCTGAGAGCTACTAAATAGTAAATGCTAGAAATTTTAATTTAGGAAAGCACCTTCTACTTTGTGCTACTTTGAAATAAATTGTGTTGACTACTTTATAAATTATGTGTGCGGCCCATATTAAATGCATGGCCCATATTCGGACCAATTGCTCTAATATTTTAAATTTTCAATGGTCATTAACAGCTGTTATTAATATGTTTGTTCGTTAAATTAATATTTTCTCTGACCCTATATTTATAAAATTGTTTAATATATAGAAAATCGTTTATTAATAACTCCTAATAATAAATTAATAAACAATTCTAGTAAGGCAAATAAAAATTCTTAAAATAAATAATCAAATCAATATTTTTAAAGCTCATTAGTCGTTTTTATTAAATATTTGTTCGTTAAATAACTAGTTCCGTCAACAGTGTATTTATTAGTTTGATTTATTATTTATTAATGACCCCTTATTAATAAATAAACTTTCTAATAATAAACGATTTTAGTGTAGGCAAACAAAAATACATAACATTAAATACTCAAATCAAAACAGAATCTGTCACTATCAAACTTATAAAACGTTGTTTAACAAAAATACGATTGAGAAATGGTGAATTAAACGGTTATGATTGTCAGTTAAATGCGGAATTTAAAAATAATTTTTATTTAAAAAAAGAAAAACCATTGGCGTACCATTTTTTCTTCAAAAATATTGACAAAAATGTTAAAGGTAAACAATATTTTTGTATTGAAAAGTATGCACCATTATTAACTGTAACTGAATATTAAATATCATTACAGCGGTTAATAAATTTTTCTTTTCATTTCCAAAACTTTAGTACCCTCTATTTGGACCATATATTATAAAGCAAACTATCATTAATTTTTAATCACACCCTTATTTATTCGGATATAATTAAGGAACACCCTATAGGTATAATATACCTTTCTATAAGACTGAAATTTTTTTATCTATATTCTACCAATGTAAACCCCAAATATTTTGGTCACGAGCCGCCATTGATCCCAAAACAATCGCAATAATGGTATTTCACAAATTTGAAATTAATCTTACTTCTCTGAAAGAAGATAACATGGAGTATATCTATTAATATGGAAAGCTTCTTCTGGTATAAAGAATTTCCATTCGTAAATGTTTGATGCTCTTTATTACCAAGATTATATGGATACCAAGATTATATGAATAAAAAAGCTTAAAACCTAAAAATCTAATCTAATATAATATGTGTGTGTAGAAAAATGAGTTTTTTTGTGTAGAATCGATAAATAATAGCATTTTTATTTTGTCCATATTTAGAAAAAAAAAAATAAATGAAATTTTAATCAAATTATTTTAATTGCGAGTATTAAAACTTAAAACCAGGGCCCCCGTAAGGGCTACTGGCGCCTGTGTGCAAAAAAAGGATTTTGGCGCCCCTTAAGGCATTTTGGATCATATTTTTTTTTTTAAGATAGGTAGGTAGGTAGGTGCTTGAAATAAAGCAAAAAACTGAACTTTAGAAGTCATATTTATTTGTAGACTAAAATATCAAAATGAATCAAAAAGAATAAAATCATAACAAAATAAATTAAAATAAATTCTTGTTCACACCCTAAACTAAAAATCACATTTTTTTAGGAACAAATTACAGAAATATTGCCTAATGTCTACATATATATATAAGTACTATTTTCTACTTATACATAGATATTTCAAAAAATATGCAGATACTTCTGATAACAAATACCTAGGTAACTTCATTATAAAATCAAAAATGATAGGCTAGGTACAATAGAAAAATAAAAAATAGCTATTGTAGTAGCGATATTTTCCGAGACTTTACTGTTGCAAATTCATTAATTACATCGCTAAAATTTACAGCATCAAAAATTTCTTGTTCAATTGCTAATATTGCTAGCCATATAATCTTTCTTAAAGCATTGTCGATCTTAAATATTTTTTAATGATTTTTAACTTTGTAAAATACTTAAGGGGTCAGTATCATCAGGTAATGAAAACAACTTAAACGCTTTAATTTCATTAAACAAATCATTGGAGTTTATATCCACATTATCCTGATTTGTCAGTCGTTCTTCAAGAACAGAACAACGTTTTAAAAGATCGCTGTCACTTAATTTGAATATGTCGCTAAAAAATCCGAAAATATTATCATACCCATTTGATAAGTCAAATCGGTTTTTTTAGAGAGCTTAAAGTATGATCTATAATTTTTAAGAAAAAACTAATTTTAAAGACTATTTTTTGATAATGAGAGGTCTCATCTCGGTGTTCATAGTCAAACAGTTTTGGTTTAAATTTTCTTCTGACCGTTGGTAACGGTGGAAATTCTTCAATTTCGAGAGAGAGAGAGAGAGAGAGAGAGAGAGAGAGAGAGAGTGCTACTTTTTTCGCTTGTACAACAATTTCTTGAAATGATTGGTCAGATCTGATGGTGGGTGAGGTTTTCTGGGTTTTCCTCACCTGTAAGTCAAATGGCACTATCAATCATCTTTAAGTCGCCTCAGAGCGCCACGGCAAATAATAATAATAGCCCTTTCCCTTTCCCCGCACAAGCTCAGCTTTTGGGGTTAAAATTAACTCGTAAGGGGGTGGATTATGGAGAGTATTATTATTATATTATTATCTATATTGCTGGAAGTGATCAACTAAATTTTTTGGGTAGGTTTGGCATACTTTAATATTAATTGTAGCACTTTGCATTTGTTTGCTGACAATATTTATATGAAATATGAAAATTTTGTTTAGACGTTAAGAGGGAACTCGCTTTAAGTCTTGCATCAATGTGAAAGGAATTACCTTCAGCTACTTCCAGAAGACTTTCGCAAACCTTAATCAAATAAAGTTTAAAGGGCTTTATTGCATCAATTCTGCTGGACCATCTTGTCTCACTTAAAGGCTTTAAACTTAACCCGGGGACATTTTTTGCGTTTTTGAAGCCCAACATCCTTTCTCTTCATGTTTGCCTCATTATCATAACCTTGTCCCCTAATATTTTTTATATCTAAATTTAATTTTTCAAAATTTCTGTCACAAATGTGTATATCCCTTCCCCTGTAGAGTCCAGTATTTGAATAAACGCATTAAAACTTTCCTTAACTTCAACCTTTTTTGAAGTGGTGTTAAGGACAACATACCTCAGAACAAGACTAATTTGCTCAGTATGACTAGTGTCTGGTGTACAATCTAATATTATTGAAAAATATTTTGAACTACGAACCATTTCTAAAATATTATTTCTTACTTTAGACGACAATAATTCAATTATTTCATTCTGTATTTGCACGCCTAAATAATGAGTCATTTTAACAGATTTTTTTTGGGAGTTACACACTCGGCTAATGTACTGTCTCATCACTGAATCAAAAGAGGCAATCATCTCAACAGCTTTTAAAAAATTTCCATTATCATGTTCGAAAAGTAATTTAGAAGAACCTTGAAATGCCAAGCATTGTGTAGATAAATACTTAACAATCGCAATAATTCTTTCCAACACGTCACGCCAATATTTTTTTTCGTTTCTAAAATCCGCAGGTGATGAGCATTAACAGTCGCAGATGTCTCCAACATTTTTTTAAAATTTATCCAAGTGTTCATATAACTGTTGTGTAAAATTGACGTTTCGTGTCTCTTCATTAGCAAAGACAAGTGTTGCCAATCAGATACTCCATTTGTATCACAAAAAGTGTAAGGAGTTTTACAAAACAACAAAATACAGAATCTTTAGAAATAGAGTAAATAAGCCTTTCGACTTTTTCTCCATTTGCTAAACTTCTTACAAAGTATTTGCACAAAGTCTTTCTCTTATCTTTATTACTAGGAAAGCTAAAACTGGTGTATATCAAGGGCGGATCACGATTTACCAATATTCTTGGTGATTCTTTCAGGCCACAAACCGGAGTCGGACGGAATTATATCGACACTAGCCTCATTAAAGCCTTCATCGAACGTGTCACTTGTAGCAAGTATTTCGGTATCTGACCATACCGAACTTCTTACAACCGCCGCTACTTGTTGCAGTACTTGATGTTAGCGTGGTCGCCTCTGTTGATATTTCAGATGGTTCACTCATGGTTACTGATCAGGGATGTTGCGAATATTCGCATCCGCATCCGCAAATGCGGAGTTTCCGCATAGATTTGAACATCCGCATCTGCATCCGCATCCGCAATAATCAATACGGATGTTCATCCGGATGCGAAGGTAATACAAATGGCGAGTTGCGACAAGAAAGAAATTGGGTGGAGCCGGCGAATGACGCGTGCCGTTCGCACGACGCGTTTCCTGAGAATGACTGATCCCACGAAAAAGAATATGAAACAACTAGGACCAGAACCATCAAGTTTCGTCAGAAAGCCAAGCTTAAAAAACGACCTTGCTACGATGTTAGATTCGTCAAGTGAAGATGAGAGTCAAGAAATATCAGAAAATGGTAGCCTTGAAGCTGTACTTAAAAACGAATTACTTTCTTACCGCACTAAAAAAAGAGTAATTTCTGATCAAAATCCTCTTAAATGGTGGAGTGTTCATCGAGAGGAATTCAAGATATTATCACCGATAGCACGAAGATTTTTATCCAGTCCACCAGGCAGTGTTCCTAGCGAACAATTATTTAGTAGCGCGGGTTTAATTTACGAACCTCTGCGTAACCGCCTTGAATCAGAAAAGGTGGCAATATTACTCTTTATTAAGTACAATGTTCCTATTTTTGACTTCACTTACTAATATGAAAATTAGTAAGTGAAGTTAAAAAAAATAGGAGCATTGTACATAGGAATACATACATAACATAATACTAATTTTCATTGATAAAAATGTTAATAAATACTTTATCATTGTTTTAATTCTTCATTCGTTTTCGTATTCTATTTTTATATAGGATCTTAAACATCCGCGTCCGCATCCGCATCCGCGGATGTGAGCCTTCAAACATCCGCATCCGCTTTCACATCCGCGGATGTGAAAAAATCGGCATCCGCAACATCCCTGTTACTGATATTACGGATTTAGAATCTTGAGATTCGGTCGCATCGATAGTCTCCGTGGAATCTTGATTGTTTTGCAAGAAGTGCTTTATAGATCCAGCCATTTTTTCCCTTTCTTGTAGTCTTAGTTTCTTTTGCTGGCAAAACTTTGCACCTGAAGGTCTCTTTCTTTTATCCTGAAAAAACAAATAAATAATTAGTACTCATGGGAATTAGGAATTAACTTCTAAAGTAAGCACAATAATAAGCACCAAGTTTACATATTTGAGTAAAATGCAATTTGTTCCAGCCTTTTCAGCTTAAACCCTTTCAAAAATAAAGCCAGAAAAAATCTTTAACTAATTTGATCTGATAGCACTTAAAAGACCCTACAAAATGGTTTTTTAAAAAGATCGATAGCATAAAAACTAAGCGGGTTATGGATAAAAAACCAATTACTTTTTAGGGAACACTTACCATTTTATAAAAAATCAAACCGTTGAAATTGCAGCACTTATTTTTTTAAAAAATAAAGTAGTAAACAAAATATTATTCAACACAACATTTGAGAAAATAAAAATAACTTTAAATGTAAAAATTAATAGGATTACTTGTTTTTATGCACTTGCTTTTATGCACAAAAAGTGCAATTTCCTTATTAGGATATCCAATTCTGACCCATAAATTATTTCTATCAACAATATCTAAAAAAAGAGTCGTATTGTTTATTATTTTGCATTTCGTATTAAACTACGAATTGAGTTCCATTAGGAAGTTTTAAAGATAAATATTTCATCCTCGTAAGTACACCCACACATCCTTGGGAAATACTCAAACTTTCGACTAATCTGTATTTGGAAGTTTCTTTCAGGAAAAACTTCGCTATTAAACTTCGTGAGGCAGTTGGACATAGCCGGTGCATCATCATTGTGCTATCGATTTTTCGTGTTGACTGTAATTTTGATTTATACCTACGCAGTTTTACGAGAAATGTAAACATATTCATGCGTATAAAATGTTATACAGGGTTAAAAAATGTGCCATATTCAGTGGCTCTTGCAATTTTTATAACCGGGACACACAGCGTTTTATCGATTTAACTTACTTATGTGTTTATAAGGCCATTAGTAAGGAACCACTCAGTATATTTATTGATATTTGGTACATATGCATCCACTGCCAACGTATTATGTACAAGAAAAATGCAGGTACGGATTAACAAAAAATTCAATCAAAATAACACCCGGATATCAGAATTTTAGAATTGTCTTTAAATATTTTTAAAGAAGATGTAAAAACGGAATAAAAACTGTTCTTTTTATTATTGATCAGACTATTTTACTAATAAAATTTTGAACTTGAAGTTTTAGTGTATCTAGTTTATCAAAAATTTAATTTTATGGAATTTTAATATTAAATTATAAAAATTATTTAATTTTAACTTATTATAATTTTAATCAGTAAATATTAACTGCATATGTTAGCACATTTTGATACCTATAAAGCAATTTATTGTGTAGTTAATACTTAATAAGGTTAGAATTATTTAACATTAACAATAAAAATCCATAAATTTCATTTTTTTAAATATTAAATGTAAAAAAACTTTAATTGAAGTTCAACACAAAATTTAATTACCATTCGAATATTTGAACATTCTGTATATGATTATGGGTGCGACCACTACGACGCACGTGTACTATTAATAATTATGATGATCCTAAAGCACTTAAAATTAATACTAAAAGGTTTTAAGTGGCACTATAATTAAAAAGCCATTTTACACCCAGTCTGTAGCTATAATTTAGATATCAACATTTTTAGTTCAAAGCACCTTTCAATGCGTTATAATATGTTAGGATAAAAACGGACATAACTTTCTAATGGAATAATAAAAAATCTGTAGGTTTTAAAATAGCAGAAATGAAATATTATTGGAATGAGTATGACTTTTTGAATTTGGATATATTTTAATGGTTTTAATCAATGACTGTCTTCAAAATATTGCAAAATCTAGATTTTGAATTTTTTTTTATAATTTTCATTTAATATGAATTGACTTCCTATATACCCTAAGTTTAAAATCAATGAAAATGAACAGTAAACAAATATGGAATAAATTAAATTAAAAATCAGTTTTCCAAAATGAAGTCCTAAGATGAATCGTTGATGCACCTTTGTTCTATCAAAACGATTATCCTAATAGAAAACCGAATATGTCAATAGTCGAAGAAGAAACAAAAAGGTTTGATGCTAAACATGAAGGGTCGACTACCACGTAAAAAGAAAAAAGCCATTTAAACTAGCATTATAAAGATTAAAGAGAAGGAGGCGAATCGGCAATGGTCAAATTTAAAATTTCCGTCCTTCTTTTCATAAAGTTCGTGAAATTGGCTGTAGTTGGCATGTAGAATAACAGCGGTGTAAATTTTCTATGTAAGTCAATGTAAAATGAAGTGATTTATTAAAAAATTGGTAAAAAGAATCAAAATAATGTGAAAAAAGTACCGGAGTATAAGTAACATGAGTGACAAAAAACATCAAAGGAAGATTTACGTCGTTCCAGATTGTAAAATAGGATACCAATCAAATGTAAAACTAAAAAAACACAAGGAGAAATCAATTCTATCTCATTTTAAAGCTTCTAATGTAAGTAAAATAATGTATTTATGTCTAAATATAATATTTATTGTAAACTAGTCACAATATGTATCTTACGGAGAGTAGTTTATTTTATTACAAGTTTCTATAATAAAAAAATTTATAGTCATAGATCCTGACTTACAAACAATAATAATTATACATTAAATTTATTTTTTATAGAGTTTTAATGTTAGATAAAGAGTTGCTACTGTTACTTTTTTGTTGAACCCCAATTGTGTCAATGTAAATGTTTTTTATAGGATACTAAACGCTTAGAACAGTGGCAGCATATATATCGTTCCTAGTGCCGATAAAGCACATTCTTGAGATGATGCTATTCTATACTTACTATAAGATATTATCAAATATTATAAGACTATTTTTACTGATGGTACTGTTAGCAAAATAAAAAGGGGAAAGCTGAAATTAAAAAATGAGGTAATACCATGTACATTCTGAAATCTCCCTTTATACTTGTATTACAACAATAAAAAATCTGTTAACTGTGTTTTATTTTGCTCTTAAAACTATATATAGGTTCAATTAAAAAAAAGTTTGCCACAAAATTGTACTTATCAATTTTCAGCATTTAACAAACCTTTTCGAATTTGGTAATACCTATATACCCAATTCAGAGCTGTTTAAGATCATTTTAAAAACGATTTAAATCAAAGATCATAAATCGTTTGCATTTGAACAAATGATTTAAATCAAAGATCGATTTTTAAAAAAAAAAGATTTAAATCAAAAATCTTTTTTAGATTTAAATCTTTTTTACAATTTAAATCATTTTAGGAAAGATTTAAATCTTTTTGAAAGATTTAAATCATTTTGGGAAAGATTTAAATCTTTTTTCACAATTTAAATCATTTCAGGAAAGATTTAAATCTTTTCGAAAGATTTAAATCTTTTTATAGATTTGGGTAACTCTTTAAAAAATGCTTTCGGTATGCCAAATATAGATGAATACTTTTCTCGTATTTATTTTTTATCGTTATTAGCCCAATGCAATTCTTACCGAAATATTAATTTTAAATAATAAATATCCGATCAAGATAAATTTTTTAAGGATTTATGTAGCATTGATATCTATAGTTATGAAAATTGTTATTTAAAAATGTCATGTTGATTGGTAAATAGGAATTTTTCAACCCTTTAAAAGATTCTGATGCCACAAAACAATGGAGACCTAGTTTTTAAGAAAAGTGATTTTTTTTCTGAAAAATCTCTTAAATCCGTCAACTCTTCCTTGAGTTAACGTGCTTAATGTCATACATACATAAACACCTACAGATGCACATACATCAGACTCTTTAAAAATATGTTTTTTTTGTACTTAGGAGACTCTCTCGGAAAAATGCATTTCATTTTCAAAATCTCCCGGCTATGAATAATGAAATTGAGTGGGTTGAATTAAAAGAGTTCTTCTCTTAACGTGAAGTTATTGCGAGTAAATAAATAGCCAAAGTAGGCGCGTTTGGGTTAATTTTTTTGATGAATGTGTGGATGAATCAGGCAAAGAAATAAAAAATTTAATTAATTCGTTCTTTCTATGCCAAGCATATTTATTGAACTGGTCAAAAAGTCATAATCGTCTTAATGCAACTAATGTCAAATCTGAAATAAAAGTGTGCATAAATTTAAAATACATATGTAAAGAGTTTCAGGATTATATCGATAATGAAAAAGTATTTCCAGCTGCTTGCGGTGTAAAAAATACAACTTTACAAAAAAAATATCGGGTCAAAAATATTGCAAAATTTCATACTTAAGAATAATCTTTAGACATTGCAATTATTTGTTACACTTTACTATTTTTTGTTTCTCTTTTCTCTCGGATTTCTGATTCAACCCTACTGACATGCTGGCTAGATTATTATTGAAAAGACAGGTTGATTTTGACGAATCAAGTGATGTAAATCGTTTTAAAAAGATTTAAATCTTTAAGAAAATTTAAATCATTTTAAAAAGATCGCATCATTTTACAGGTTTAAATCATTTCAGAAAGATTTAAATCAATAAAAAGATTTAAATCGTTTCAAAAAGATTTAAATCGTTTTAAAGATTTAAATCGTTTTAAAAAGATTTAAATCGTCTTAAAAAGATTTAAATCGTTTTAAAAAGAATTAAATCGTTTTAAAAAGATTTAAATCGTTTTAAAAAGTACTGAAAGGAGTGAAGATTCCATTTTCTCAAAAGGTCAAATACTTGGGAATCATATTTGACCACAGGTTAGCATGGAATCAACACTTGCGAAAAGTCACCAAAAAGAGCACAACATCCTTCAACTTATGTCGAAGGTTGTGTGGGAAAAATTGGGGACTACAACCGAAAATATCCCTATGATTATATACCAGAGTCATAAGGTCGATGATAATCTACGGGTCTATGGTGGCCAAAGACTCGGCAAGCTGGAGCCATTCGACATCTCAATGGTTTCAAAGGCAAGCATGCCTGATTACCACGGGAGCTATGAGAATGACTCCAACAGCAGCTAAAGAAGTCATGCTAAATCTAACACCATTACATATATTCATTCAAGGCGACGCCAGGCCTGTCACATACAGACTGCACAAAGACTCATCACTTATAAGCAGTTTGCATGGACGCGACTACAGCGAGCTATACTCGTATAAAGAGTTGGAGAACGACTAAATAATGGGAATGCCTTCAGACGAAATGATCCCAAAGTATAGCTTTTAAAAGCAATATCAAGTGTATATCAGATAGGGAAGTGTGGACGCAGAATTCACCTGGTATAGAGACGGCTCCAAAATCCATGAAGGTTCAGGAGTAGGTATATATAGTACCAAGCCAAAGACAAGAATCTCACTGAGCTTAGGAAAATATGCGACAGTATTGGGTGGGTGAGGTTTTCCGGGTTTTCCTCACCTGTAAGTCAAATGGCACCATCAATCTTCTTTAAGTCGCCCTGGAGCGCCACAGCAAATAATAATAATAGCCGTCCCTTTCCCCGCACAAGCTCAGCTTTTGAAGTTAAAATTCACTCGTAGGGGGGTGAATTAGGGAGAGTATTATTATTATTCCAGGTAGAAATAGCAGCAATACATCACTGCGCAAAAGAGGTATTAAGACAGAAATGTAAATGTAAAAACCATTGTCATATACTCAGACAGTCAAGCGATGTTAAAAGCACTAACTTCCATGCAGGTACACTCGAAGCTTTTGTGGGACTATTTGGAAGCCCTAACAGATCTAGGTACTCAAAACAGACTAACCTTAGCCTGGATACCAGGCCACAGAGAATATAAGGGCAATGAAGAGGCTGATATACTAGCCCTAGAAGGAGCTTCAAATGCCTTTATTGGCCCAGATCTCTTCTGTGGTGTAACAAAAATAACTATCAGAACATGCACAAAGCAGTGGACGTTTAAAAAATCTCAGAAATGGTGAAAAACCTCACCAGGGCAGAGACAGACCAAAGAGTTCTTAAAAGGATCATCGCCTAAACTCACTGAGCATCTACTAAGCCTTAATAGAAAAAACACTAGGGTACTAGTAGGTCTACTAACAGGGCATTGTAGGATTAACAAACATGTATAATATTGGTCTGACAGAAGAGACCTTGTGCTGATTCTTTCAGGAAGAGGAGAAAACGGCAGAACACGTATTGTGCTAATGCGAAGGTCTAGCAAGACAGATTCCTTACATTTGGAGAAGAACTACTTCCCAGTCTATGGACTCTACTACAAAAGATCGAATTAGGCAAGGTACTCTAAACAACGATTAAAGGATATCCACAATAAAGTCGACGTGGGGGTGGCCACATGGCACAGAGTCCTAATTAAATCTAATCTAGTACTTTACAAAAAAGTACTAATCACCAAGTCAAGGACCATATAAAAGGACTGTATGCTAATTACAACGTGCTACCTGCTGTGGTAATAATTGAGAAATAGCATCATTTCAGGTCGGGACAGGCTTAATGTTTCTGCGCTTTTAATAAGGGTATATAATAACACTTATTAAGTTTACCTACAGCAAAATATGTGGTTATTTATTTTGCCATTATTCTGATGTAATTAATAAAATAAATGTGGAACTAGGTAAACAGATGATCGATTACATAAGTAACACAGTAACATATTGAGTTACAGAATATATTTATTCTAATTTTTACATATAAAGTGACATTTTTGGTAATCGCAATAACTGTCAAACTGATTTACGCAACCAGATGCATAATATTACTGGAATTTTAAGGAAATTTGTGCGTGAGTTTTGCAATTACTTTAAGTAATTATTTTAAATAAAAGTTTTAATATTTTTAGCTCTAAAACAAAATAAAAACCGTTAGATAGATAACTAAAATTAACAAAAAAATAATAATAAATACGGAAAAAAGTATATATAGAAGGTAATATAGTAACCTTTTTGTTTAGTGAGCAGGTAGTTTTCAATTTTTAACATTTTTTAAATTTTAACATTTTTTCATGTTATTTAAAACCATTTTTTATATATTTTTATATAAATAAAAATTTCCTTGGTTTATTCGGTCTTTTTTTATTTTCAATTTTTTATATAGTTATATATTTTTTATATTATTTTGGTTTCCCCTTCTACTGGAGGGAAGTAGCCCTATAGTCCTTACAGACAAGCCGCCGCTGAACAAAATGGCACCGGTTGTAGCATTACCCTTGAAAATAGCACGAAAAAGAGTCTTTGATAAGTCTAAAAGAACATTTATATAAACACGAATTGAATATACCACAAAATATAATAGACGACTAAGTAGGGATAAGGAAAATATTAAAAGATTGATTCAGTTTTATTAAAATTAGAAATCTACAGCCGTGTATGGTAATATCTAAACTTAAAATTTAAGCAAACTACAAAAATCAATAGTTTGATATGCTAATTTTATGCTGGTATGCTAAAGAGAACACACTTGAAGTGGATATTGATGTTTACTTTACCTTAAACTCGAACACAAATATTACGTGCCTACAGATATTATGGAGTATATTTCTATATACAAGACAAACAAATCAAATATTCCATGAATCAATTTTTTTCATCCAAAAATACGAGTATAATAAACACAAATCCATAAAGATGAAGCGGGAATTTTATATCTCAAAAGAAATGAATATATAAATATTGATAAAACTGTAAACTTCAATTTTTGTGGCTTTCTGGACCGATTCTGGTTGTTGTTGTAGAAGGTCTTTTCGATTTTATACTTTTGGCACGAACTGAAATAAATTGCTCTTACAATTCTATTTTTATTTTTTACTGAAGAATGTTTTTCCCGAGTGCTTGTAAAAAATCATAAAATTTTTCAGATTTGTTACCACTACAACTATTTTTTACCCTATACGTAGCTTTGAACTCCGTATGCAAGTCTTTAATTCACCAAGGCAATATCTTCTTCCGTAGTGGTCGATACAAAAGTTAAATTATAATTAAATATATAATTTCGAACTTAAATGAAACAAAATCAAAAAAATAAAAATACAATAAATTTTGTAAGCCATATACGATCGATCGTTTTCTATTGAAAAACAACTACTCCTTTGACTACAACATGCATTGGATTGTATCCAAAGAAAAATAAGAAAGACAGGAAATTGTTTTCAACATTCTAGCTATGAATATGCCTACTAAGGAAGCAAAAGATAGACATTATTTCTTTTAATTTTTAATGACATAGCATACAAATATTATAAAAGAGAAATCAACTCAATTTGGTTTGCGATATAATCACGATATTTTTTATGTTAGAAAACTGACATCGATTTTTTATTTGAAGCAATACAAGACGTCACTTTAAATTTCTCTCTTTATGTCAACAAATATGTAACAAGATGAATTTAATAAAACGTATGTTATTAATGAATATATGGCGGCTACTGACGGCAACACTATTAGCTACTAGAGTACATACAAGTCCGGTATAAGCCATATAAATGAAAAATAATAATTAAAATGTTTTGATCGAGTTAAATAAAATATCAAAATAAAATATTTTTATTTTTAAGTAAACGACATTTTTAAATGTATACGTCTTCAATCAAAAATAATATAGGCTTATGTAAACGGGTGTACTGGACAAGAGATAATATTACACTTTACTTGAGTTTTTTTTGTAATAAACCATCAATCATTGTAATAAAGCCAGGGATAAAATAGATATTTGTGTACCAAGGCTGTGTTTTGACCAAATTAAAGATTTGCGGCCGAGGCTAAGCAACTTCTGGTTAAGTATAAGAGTAATAGGCAAAAAACGGATGTTATATCAAGATTGACATCGAAATAGATATCAGATAAACAGGTGTACTGGAGATGAACTTTGCAGGACCCAGCATCAGATAGGTATAACACTTGATATTCTGAAAATAAGAACGAATGGAAGTATCAGGAGACTGAAGTCAAAAAATAGAGGGAACAGAGCTGAGTAGATAGATAAGTAATATTTTAGCCAGGAGAGAATCAATGAATGTTATAAATAAATATGGTAAATTTATGAATGTATTAATGTATTATTTGTTTATTTTCATTTTTGGTATAAAACTATGGCTGACATAATAAAACTCTTAAAATATATATATTTTTAATCTTTATTACTATAAATTATTGTTTTCATGTATTCTCCCTGATCTAGTAAAAAGGTTAGAAAACCCTGGTCATAATTGTTTACAATGTTGATACAAAACATTACAGAGATATGATACTTAGCCGATGAAATCTCATCGAGTTCACTCACGTGACGTATTGTGGTACGGAATATGGCTATATCTATGATAAATATGCAGATTGAAATTTATTTTTGTGCATTGTTTTCGATCAACTGATACCTCAAATTCGTACAATCCACGTCTTCGTACTACAATGTGATGTAGCATCAAACCTGCTTAATCATATACCATTTTTAGAAGTATCAAGGATATTTCTTGGTGTGGCTGATCATCATGTTTCATTTGAGTCATTGAAACTAAAAATTAACAAATATCAATTAATATTATTCAGAATTTATTCTAAAAACATTTTTCTATAAGAATAATATAGAATGTTAATATACTGACAGACTTTTAAAGGTGGTAGGTGCATCAAAATAAAAAAAAATTGCCTAATGAACATAATAATATGTCCAAAAATGCTTCGTTTTTGAAACACATGTTTATTTAGCAAAAAAGTTTATTTTAATGTCTCCTCTACCATCCCTAAAAGTTTGTCAGTATATTTACAGGACCCTTTGTATATTTAAATCTGTACAATGTAGGTACTCATCAGTTTCTTGTTAACAACTAAAAATATAATAAAACATAGTTACAGGGAAACTATTACTGAAAAAAAATAATAGTTACCTATATAGATTTATAGTTATTACAAAATACATTATAGGCAAGTTGTACAAAAAATGTTGTAAACTCAGTTTAACTAACAGGAGTTTTATTTTTTACTGGTTATATTCAAAAACAAATTTAATTTTTACCCGACTTCAAAAAAGGAGGTTCTCAATTCGTCGTAATATTTTTTTTATATATGTTCAGCGATAATTCTTTAACACAGTCTCCAATTTTAATGATTCTGTTTTTGTTAGTAAGGGGGTATCTCACTGGTGGTCCCCTATAAATTTGGCAAAGATATGGTGATAGCATCTGCACGATTTTGAAGTCGGTTTTTTTAAAACTATGTTTAACAATAACCGATGAGTATACGACAAAGTTCACTGTTTAAACTGTCTACATTTTAACTGCCTATTGTACAACCCGCCATATGTACTATTAAAAATTAATTGTATTTCTTTAAAATGCATTTGATTCTGTTGATTAAAACCATTTGATAAATAATTTTAAAAGTATGGGTATAAAGGTGGTTTTTTATATCTATGGTATAAAGCATGCATTGGAGTAGTGTGTAGATTATCTAAGTAACAGGACATAAAGGTTAAAATTAAATAACATATGCAGTGGGATTCTCATCTTTCGAGACTCCTATCTTTATTCGACAGACAGCGATTTTAATGTAATGTGTCTCTCTATTCTGTATGTAATATGTCAAGTTCGGACATAAGAAGCGCTGTCCTGATCAGAAGAAATTAACCACATCAAAAGTGTTATACAGGAAGAAAATTAGGTCCCCTGTCATTTTTAATTTATATCAATGACACAGTTGATGTCGCAAGGGTCAATATGACATTTACCTGTTTGCTGATGATGTCCTTATCTACGTTTCTTGTAAGTTGTAAGGATTCAGAAAACTTAGTGAAAGTTGTTAATGAAACTTTGCAAAATGTTTATAAATATGGTGTTGCAATCATTTGTTAAAAATTAACACAAATAAAACAAAATATGTGTTGATAAGTAATAACTATATGCACTTTGTGGATTAACAATATAGGAAATTGAAGGAAATTCTACACAGTTAGTTGCCCCTCACCCAGGAACATGGTCTAATTGGGCTAAGCCATTTTACATTCGCCTGCATAGGGAGCGATGTTGCAATTTTTCACTTTAGTATCTATTCCGTCTATTCAGATGGCAGCATCTTATGGACAGTACATTTTTAAATCTTAACACAAGTTTCCTGAAATAATTAGGGCGAAAATAAGAGTGTATTTTACGTTTTAGCTTTTAAATACTATAAGAAATGGTGGAAAGTCCATATCTTTTAAATATTTGTTAAATATCACTTGTTAAAATAATATGCCTTAAAAGTAAACCAAACTATAGACTTTCCACCATTCTTTACCGTACTCTGAACTTATTTTTAAAAACAATTTCTGAAAATTTTATCGTTCAGAGCTGTATTTTTTGTGATAAAAAATTCGCCGTCACTTGTCATTGCCAACGCGTTGAACTTGGACTTAAGGCCGTGCAAAGGAAGTGAGAAGTTTCTAGAAAGAGACTACAAACAGTTATCTGTCAAGTGCTGCCTTTAGTTAAGCGACTATCTAACAAATATAAGTTTTGCAGTTTCGCATCACCTAGCAAAGAAGAATTCTTCTAAACTCCCAGATACGGGCTCGGCTACATTATATTTCAAAGACGCGATAATTCAGTTGAATATAATAAAGCTGGTATTTCAGTTATAATTTTCCTAAACCCTAATAGGGCATTTCAGTACCTATTAAATAATTATTTGGTTTAGCCGCGTTTGACTAAAATTTTTGTTCTTTGTCAACATTTAGGGCTCGATAAATAACCAATTAGCTCAAGTAAGATGATGTCTGAAATCGGTTATTTAAACAGCAAGCTCTTTTTCATGCAGTATTTTCATTTTACAGACAATTTTGTAAAATCTTTCATATAAAAAGGCGAAGTGGTGCAGTGGTATGACGCAAGAACATTGTTCGAGCTTGGTTCGAGTTTAAATATAATTTTTTATATTTCTAAAGTGTTATTAATTAAATTAAACAGGATTTATCGATTAAATAAAATTTAAATCATAATTATAAATATTATATTATCAACTATTTGCACAAATTACAGAACGGAAAAGTTGGACGATATCTGCAGTCTACTAAATGGATATAATTTAATAGATACCTATCCATTGTAGTACGGATATGAATTCCACCAATCACAGCTCATAACATTTACAGCCCACTATTATTTTTTTAATATTTTAAATTAGTGACTATTCTGTCAACTCATTCTCATTATATTTTTGTACACCCAAATAGATAGATACATAGATCTATTCTAGGCACAAAATACAGAACAATAAAGTAGGTCATTGCGTTCTACTGAACAAATATAATTTTATATCCATTCTGATAAGGATGGTGGATATGTCCAATCACAGTTCATATATAGTAATATTTTCTGGAAAACTAATTATCAAAATATTTTTTAGTTATGAAGATTAAATATAATTTAAAATTGTCAAAATCCAACTAAACTCATAAAAGCACAATACAAAGAATAGACAAAAACACTTAATATGATAAATGAAATAAATAATTAAATCAACACCTATATTAAATATAATGCCCACGTCCGGCCTTAGGGAGATTATTATCTGTTTAAATATGTTTATGCAACATACTGTAATGTTTGTTTATTTTAAACAACAGTTTATTTATTAATAATTTATTTAAACAATTATTTATTTTAGAACAATACTATTCTAATTTATATATTTAGAAAGTCTTTGAATTGTTCACTATTTATCTTCACTATCTATATACAAGTGACTGCCGCGTTGTTCCTCCACCAATATTTATACACACATTTAAAATTTTGGCGAAGGTACTAGAATTTTCTTCACCAATACTAGAAACATTATCACGTTGACTCTGAAATATACTCGAAAGCGCCTCCGCCATAGTCACTTATGTTTGGTCCTAAGGGATTTAATTATGTATGATAATCGGATAAGTTGAGCCTCAAAGGCCAAATAAGACAGAGAGGGACTTGGAGGATTAGAGTATGACTAAATAATGAAATAGCTCGCATTGCAATACTGCTGGAAGAATATTCTGGGAATATTCTTAGCTAATATTCTGTTCTATAAATTTTGTTTTGTAAACCTTTTACAGTTTCCATTAAAGATTGGAAACGAAAATGTCTATTATTTGCTGACCAGTCCTAATAAGGCCGACATTTTTTAGCTCTGCTGTTTTTCTTTGGATAAAATCAAATGCCTGTCGTAGTTGTTTTCAAGAAACGATCTCCCGTATTGTTTTGTGACAAAAGGCATTGATATTTTATTGTTTCCTTTTTTATTTTTTCCATTTAATTGGAGACACAAGTGGATAAAGGGTATATAATACAATTAAAATACACACAGAGATATTTGAGTTTAAAATTTTTTATTTGAATAATTTACCATAGGTCCTTTATCCCCTAGTAACATCTAGAATATCTTAACAAAACAGAATAAATTTTTGGTAAATAGGCCCCAAAAATATCCAAAAAAGTATATGGGTTTTCCTTCACAACATCTGCCAAGCATATCATTGAGATGGCTAATGGTGATGACTAAACAATTATTTTGGGCACCATACCGCCGACATGTAGGTTATCATAAACATTTTATCTGAGGTATGGTATAATATTTTAAACTTTTTATTAAAAACTTATATAACCGCTGTTTTTAATTTTAGGTAAATAACCTCAGAACACTAAATTCTTTATCCCTTTCTTCAATATTCTTCTTTTTCTATTAATATCTTGTTACACTGAGTTAATAGTTTTTCATTTCCTATTATATGGATTTCATTTAAGTGATGATAAATAAAGACAGTATTCTAAATATTTTCACTCAGTTGAAAGAAAGATGAATATAAATGGCTGGTAATAAAAATTCCAGACTTCAGTCCGAAATTACAAATTTTTATTTATTTACGTAAAACGAACTACATCAAACCGAACATTTCTGTTTGGAGTTTGATTTCACCTATTTTTTGAGATCGTCTTGCGAAACTCTCAAACTACGAATATATAGTGTAAACAAATTCAAAGCGCACTATTTTTAGGAAATGAGCAGTAAAATGGAAATACCTTGCAGCTGGTACTGTAGCAATAGCATTTAATTACCTCAGAAACTCCATCATTGTAAATAAAGTTGTAATTGTATGCTAAAGAGTTACTTAATTACAGCCAGAAGCGAACGTATCTTAGGATTGACATAGGCGTATCTTTACTCACCGATTAAGGGAATAATTAATTAATATTAAAATATCAATATCTATACTAATATTGACTAGGTAGCGCAGTGTGTCGAGCGGTAGGTATTTATTTACGGGCCTTTCAGTGGTACAGAGACAGACGGCTTCAGATCCTAGAACAAACCATGAATTTGCATGATTCGTTGTATGATTTGATGGGTGCCGTATCAGCAGCTGATTACAAATTGCAGTGCGTTACTATTTCCATGATGGTGGGTGAGGTTTTTCGGGTTTTCCTCACATATTGGTAATGTGACACCATTAATAATCAGTAATAAGTTGCCCTGGAGCTGCACGGCAAATAATAATAGCTGTCCCTTCCCCACACAAGCTCAGTCGGATTCAGATGTTAAAATTTTCTAGCGAGGGAGTGAAATGTAAGGAGAGTATTATAATGTATTTTTAAAGTTTTAAAATTAAATATATTTTGTATAAACACACTTCACTGTATATAATACTACTTAATAGAACTTTAATATTAAATAGGGACTGTCTACGTATCCTACTAGTAGGACATATAGCCAGTTTTGCTAAATATCCGATTAATATTCAGAATTTGGCGAATTCCAGAGTAAAAGTGAGGTTAAGATCTGTTTCGTGATGTTTCTTTAATGTTTAGGCTGTTTGTTTTATTATTGCATTAATTTATTTTAAGTTGGGGTTTTCAAAATTAGTTTGTTTGAGTGCAATATTTATTATGAGTTATTATGGTTAAAAGGAAATTTAGAAATACAGACGTTTATAAGGAACTATAAAGATCAAAACTTTGTGCAATTGTATAAAAAAGACTTATTAACATTAATTTCTACTAAGAAAACCTTGCCAAAATGGGTAGAGAAAGCGAATAAAGACCTGAAATATTAACGGATTACTTATACTTGTAGTGATGGTAGAAAATATAAAAATAGATCAACTGCAAAGCATACTGCAAGGTAAACACACGACATGGTACATCTGGTTATTACCTACCTTACCGATCCAAATAATACAGTGTTCATAGTTCAAAATGAAGAAAATTTAGAATTAAGTGAGAATGTTTTTTAAATTATTAGTGCCTTAAGTAATTATTTTGTAGATCAAACCCTTGAAAATCAAACTTCAGAAATAACAGACGTGATACAAAATTCAGATATCAAAAAAGATTTATTGGAAAAAATCAGGACTCTTGAATCTATGAAACAGAAAGGTCGTCTTAGGGGAAGAAAGGTAATTGCCATAGGTTTAAAACGATCCAGAACGAAGATTTCAGAAAAAAAAAACTAATAAATTAGGTACATTTAATACCTATGTTAAAATTTAAAAATAAAATTATTGAGTTTACAAATGATTTATCTTCATTTTCCTGTATAAATTTCTGAATCTAAGATAATGGAATTAAATTACTATTGTCATAATAAATTTATTACAAATGAAATAAGACATGAGTGGATGAAAGAGTTATTTATTTATTTTCTATGCATTGATTTATACAAATTAAACACTTTGTAAATTGATTTATACAAATTAAACACGGCAAAAGAACGGCACCTTCTTTTACACCTTCCACTTGTGTCTTCAAATAATATTAAAGGTGATTAAAATAATGTTTAAACTGCAAATTAGGTAAAAAGCACTCAACGTAACAGGTTTTATAATCGCAAGGCCTACGTAGGGTAGCGTACGCTATGCCTAAATTTATTAAGAGTTCAAGTTTAGCTCAGTGTATTCTGTAATTTAAAACTAACAAACTTAGCCTCAATTTTCTTCCTTATTGATATTATGGTACACGATGAGAAACCGCTAAATAGTTACACAAACTTGTTAATTAATCTTTTTGACAGTCATATGCCACTATTTGTCCTATTGGAATATGGTTGATGATGATAAATCTACCGAATAGTAGGATATTTAGCTTTGGTACTATTTGTCCTATTAGTCAGCTATTAGTCGGATATTTAGCGAGACAGGCTATAAGGCTATATGTCCTACTAGTAGGACACGTAGACAGTCCCTATTAAATATTAAATATTAAATGTTTTACAGTTTGGCTTATTTTTTCTTTTTTAATTGGTACTCATTACTCATCATGTGTAAATTTGGTATCACTCGTAATATGAGCCCTTGAATTATCTTTTTATATTAGGACAGAAAAGTTCCTTTTGGAAAAAAATCAAGGTTAACGATTTTTTTTACGTTATGTATTAGTTTTTTTTTGTGAACGTTTTACCTAAACGAAATTTTATTGGAGCGAAATCGCTACGAACAACAAACTCTGGATTCTTTGTCCGAGCTCATAAAGTGGCTCAAATACACATAGTCGGGATCAAATTTAATCAACCTTTCTTTTGTAGACCTAATAAAATACCTAAACGATATGAAGGGATTTGGTAGCTTAACATCGTTCCTATAAGGGCTATACTATGATACAATGAAACTAAAGTAGATTAAATTTATTCAATGCATGTTTTGTCAGCTGCATTTGAGTGAATCCATTCTTCTTATTCTTCTGCTTTTTAGTTGACTGATCCATTATAGACACCCGTATATGACAAATTATTTTAAAGATTATTTTCCACGAGATTTTATTAAAAGAACAATACTTAAAAATTTGTTATCCAGAAATAACATATTTTTCCATTCATTATGATTTTTAAAATATTTTAAGACGAATAAGTAATTTGAGTTTGATACTTTAATATAATTATAACAAAATTTTCAGTAGTAATATCCCAAGGACAGTAATAATTCGAAATAATTTTTTTCACTTATCGATATCACGTTGCTTGGTAACAGGTGACTGAAAATAAACGATTTTAATTGATGCTAAAAATTTTCAACAAAATTCACTTACGTGATTGTATTTTTTAATTCGTGACCACCCAGCTAGACATCATTTTATTGCACAACTGGTAAGGAAACGAGAGTGCTTATCTTTCAAATTAAATATTAACTGAGCAAGTGTTTATCATCCTCTATTTTTATTAATTTTCTTTATTTATACCATTAAAATAAAACATACATATTCGTTGTTTTCGACAAAAAATAGGACAACTGCACAGTGGAACAAATAACAATTTTAGAAACTACTTAATGGCATTTAACAAACTTCCTGCTTTTTCCGTGAAAACGTGTCGACTGTTATACGTATTATATGTGTTATGTCTGATATAGTGTTTCCAGAGTCAATCCAATACAGGCGTTTGTACCGGGATTGCGTAATAATTGCGTTACATGCCATGCGAATGTTACAAATTCTATACCTTCACATTGCAAATAAACGTGAACCGTCTTGGTATAGCCTCTCATGTGTCACACTTAAGTTTTAAACATCTACGCACCTACAGTTCATGTTAAGTCCACTAGTGAGCGGCCAGAATTGCATGCTCGCCTGGCTGCTTTTGTTGTTTTATCTTTGATCAGTAGCGTGCACGGTTTGAAAAATTTTCCCAAAACGTTTGTTAAACTTGTTTTTATTTTTCGGTGTTTCTGTTAAATTTTGATTTGTGTTATACGAGATGTTTTCTGGAGACCTTTTGAGGTAGATGTAGATGCTAGAGTCATAATTTATATGCCCGAAATGAAAATGGCTTTGTAGCAAACGCTTCGCTACTTTCAGCAAAATATGTCAATAAAGCTCTGCTGGTTTATCATGAAGATATGAATGCAGCAGTTTTTAAGAACTGGTTTGCTGAACAACTTTTACCGAATATTCCACCTAATTCAGTCATTGTAATGGACAATACGCTATATAATTCCCGGCAAATTCACAAGAAGCCAAGTAGTGGCTCTAAGAAATCAGATATATCAAAGTATTCAAAAGATAATATAACATTGATAGTTCTGCTTCCATAAAAACAAAACCACAATTGTTACAAATTGTTAAAGTAAGAATATTCCAATACAGTATTATACAGGGTGTAACTAAATAAGTGTAAAACATTTAAGGGGGTGATTCCTCATCGAAAAAAAGATTGGATCTTTCATATAAAGAAACTTCATTGGAGCATCCCTTGTTAAGATACAGCCCCTTAAAGGGGGTACATAAAATTTGTTTGACAATTTTTTTCACAAGCACTAAACAAGTTACAATATTGAAATTAACCTGTCGTTTTCTACTACCAAAAAGACACTTAGCCAGTAATTTATTTGGTTTACTCCATGGTTGCAAGGGGTGGAAAACGCAACACCTAAAATTTCGTTCCAACGTAACTTTTTGTCTTATTATTTGTTTACCATTTAAAATTTTATTTCCGATAGCCTGTTTCATTCTAAACAAAAAATGTCTCTTGAATTGTTTGCCCAAAATAAACCAGTTCGCAGCAAAACATTATTTTACGAACAACTACAGAGATACATCGTCATAAATGCGAACTGGATTTATTGTTATTTTGTAGTTGGTACCTGCATTAAACGATTAAAAAGGGGAATAATCAAAACTAATTTATTAATAACAAAACATACAACATGTAGAAATCATAGTAAATGTTCAATATGTCTACCTTCAAACATTACGCATGCGTCTAGACGTCGGCGCATTGAGCGATACGTTTGTTTGTGCAGTGTATGTAAGATTCAAAAAATCCCCGGTATCGCAGGGAATTCCCAGCGCAGCGATCCAACTTACATCATCTCGAAGTGTAAAAGCTCGCCGCTAGATGATGCACAGTCGTCAGCAAATTCGAATTGTTGTGGCAAAGAAAATTATACTTATCGTTAGTATAATTTTTTTTGGTTGTGGGAAATAATATTTATATAATAATTTTAATTACCTTTTATCAATAAAAGTATGTTTTAAAATTTTTGCTGAGCATGTTTGGGTTTATTTGTAAAAATCCGTAGATTTGGGTTCTATATCCGTATATCCGAGAACAGAGTTAAAATTTCGTAGATCTACGGAAAAATCCGTAGGGTTGGCAACACTTACTGATTGTAGGAACAGGAACACTGTGAGCCCCAGATGGTGGCGCTAGCCTCGCCTACTATCGCAACAGCGCAAAAGGTCTGTAACTTTCTGGACAGCCCTCATAGTTTCGTTCGCGGAAAGAATCCTGAACTAATTCAGAACTACTAATTCATACTTTAAGCGCATGCCTGATTCGTTATCAATTCTGAATTTTTACCGCGCGCGCAATCCCTATTATATCTGGGTTTTTCAAGTATAGACAAGCAGTTCAAAACCAATAATAATTTTACCGCGAACGCAGGATAGAACCAATAGATCAGTTCTTTTTGTTCCACGAACGCTTTTTAACTACTGCGCCTGCGAAATCGTTACTATTAGTAATAATTTGGTTCAGGAGTCTTACCGCGAACAAAGCTTATATTTAGGTATTCCAGGTATAACATAAGTGGTTCAGAATCAATAACGAATGGAATTAGTTTTACCGCGAACGCAGAATTAGAAGCTGCGCATGCGAATAGTTACTATTAATTCAGAATCAGTTCAGGATTGTTAACGCGAACAGTGCTAATATAATTTTCGGTTATATATTTAGAATAAGTGAATTTTTTTTCAGAACTATAAAAAATCAATTTTGGAAAACTATTTAAACAAAAACTATTTAATTATATAAAAAAGAAACCATTTATTTAATTTAATTCTGAAAACTATATTCACATCTTATTTTAATAGCATTCTGTTTATACTTACCTGTATGTTGTTTTTGAAGTTTTCTTGTTATTCACACCATTCCTACTTGTGCAACTCCACTTGACACACGATGTCATGGTTCTTTTAACGTTTTTGAGACGAACAGTTTATATGAACGTATATAATCTATTATAATGCACATACTTTGAAATGAGATTAAACAATGCATTAACATAGAAACTGTCACAAGTGAAGGAAGTCTAGTATCAATATGGCCGACGTGATGACACTTTTGACCACGTAATTGCGTCTCCTTCGCTATTTTACCTCCATGCGATCTTCATAAGCTATTAATATAAAAAAAAATTAAAAAATGTTAATTTATGGGGTTTCCGGTAGTATATTTGAAAAGTGCTGCCTTCTTTAAGCCTAAAATTTTAAGTTTTGTAAAAAACTATTTTTTAGAAAAGGGCATCTTCCCAATATTTACCAAAAAGAGTATTTTGGATTGTGTAGGGTCTAAAATGCCTTAGAAAACGCGAAAATTTAGCCCGTTCGGACGATGGCGGATTTTCCCCCTTACCATTAGGGTGATTCGAAATCAAAAATATTTGTATGTTTTAATCGACTTAACTCTGAATGAAAACACCGGCAACATTTTATTTCGAAGGAAAAATCGATTTTTATATAGAAAATCTACAATGTGTCATAATACAAATGAACAAATTAAAACATGATATTAACTGAATCAGTTCATTCACTGATTTTACATTATAGTTAAAATGGCATTTTAATGATAATTTCTTTATTTTTTATATATCGAAACAAAAATATCGATTTGTAAAATACATCGATTATAAACAATATAGTCCCGTCATCGTATCATTAGTCATTTTTTACTTTTCTACTCAAAAAATGGTGAAAACTTCCATAATAAAAAACGAAAAAATTAGGTGTAGTAGTGATTCCGCTAAAAAAAGTATGGTACCCAATTATGCAAGTATATCATAAATACTTTCTCAGAAATAAGTGGATTTAGGTATATTTACCTATATCAAAAACTGGCTCCTAACAAAGTTAAACTAACATTCTAAAAAACGTTTTTTTTTTTTTCGTAAGAAGTTTGCTCTTGCGGTTTGAATGCCCAATATTCTAAGGAGAAAAAAAATACAGCGACCCCCTTAAAAAAAGTTAGGGGGTTGGGTATCTTTTAAACCCTCCGTATTTTTTGACATAATGAAACTTGCTTTATCGATCTTAAAATCAAAAAGAACTATGAATTTTTAATTTTTTTTTTATAGTGATATGAACTTTGTATCTTTCTGAGTTAACGAGCTACTCACAATTTTTTAACTGAATTTCTAGAGCAATTCATCCGTCCTGGACATATCTATCAACAAAACTAATAGTAGGTCAGGAGTTATTGTACAAAAAACGCATATAAAAATCAGTAGTGTGTCTAGGGCTGCGCTTGAGCCGCCCCTGCAAAAACTACATCTTTCCTCTGAGGAAGAATTTATGACATACCTTTTTGAGACACCCTGTATAGTGTGGAACAACCAAATGGAATAAATTCGGTAATTAATAAATCGGAGCGAAAAAACGCTCGGAGACGCAGAGTAGTATTTTTAGTTTATCTTTTTTTTTTAATAAAAACTTTTTATACAGGGTGTGTCATGTAACAGTGGCCAATACCAACTTTCTTATTTTTCAAGCAAGATTGCTTTAACTTACTAACTAAAATAACCTGAACCTAATATGGTTTATAAATATTTTGTTTATTTTTTATTTTCTTTTTGTTTTTTCTAGTTTTTGTTTTTTTTAATTTTATGTTCGTTTTTGTTTTTCTGTTTTTTGGTTTTTGTTTTTTTTTTTCTTTTTCTTAACATAATTTTTTTGGTTCCGGTGCACAAATAATTCATCGCTACTTACATGTTTTATTTTCTTTTCCTAATTACAATTTTAATTCGAGTGTTTTGACGAAATTTTAATGATAAAATATGTTATATATACTGTTTAATGTCAGTAGATTTTTTAAATTTTAAATTTTAAACTAAATTTGGTTGTTAAGTTTTGGTATAATAAATTAATTTTTAAATCATTTAGAATACAATCCAAAAATATATGTTGTAAATCAGCAGTCTCATCGCAAATACCCAAATCATTATCTAATAGACCCACATACTAAAAAATCGAAGTATGTGAATAGACCTATTTGCTTCTTATATTAGGGTTATAAAGCATGATTAGTTCTAATTTTGATAATCGTTTAGATTAGTTGTCTATTTGACAACTTATCAAACCAAGGTTTTACCCTTATTTTAGGTTAAATAAATTTACATAAATTACCTGTTTCCCTCTATACATATTTTGCTTGCCAATTTTGATGCCTTTTATACCTGGAACAAGTATTTAGATCGAATAGGGGTATTTTAAAATTACTTAGGTAATTAAGTTTGTTGTACTTTTAGCCATAAAATCTATTTTTCACTATTAGGCAGTGGCGGTTTGCCGGTAAGGGCACTTGGGCACGTGCCCTAGTATAATAAACAAAAAAAAAGAATTTACATATTTTATATTTTCCTCTATGCCTATTATTATTTTATCTAATATTCAGCGCAAACCGCGTTGGCACGACACTGGACGACCGGGCGTTGAGCGACGTTCCGAGAATTCCGAAATTGATGAGCACAGGACACAGTAAATGTGTGTATCTGTTGTTTTTTCTCTCATTATGATGCGAAAAACAAGGACAACGACAATATCGCTTAGCAAGAGATGAACACATGCGATGGATTATACGTCACAAGCGGGGCGCTGTCCGTATCGTGACGTGCTATACCCATGGCACAGATTACCTAGACCAGATACGAATGTACGCAGTGGCATCTTTACTGGCTCTCTCACAAAGGCGATGCCGGTTTCGGCTAAAGGTGCGCCTTTGTTGGACACCATGATAATAACTTATTTATTGTGATTACGAAAAAACGTTAGTTGGACCATTGTTATAGTTAAGAAATAAAACTACAAAGAAAAATAACTTTTTTTTATAAAGCAGTCAAAAATATGAAAAAAATCAATAATATTTATAAATGGGACAAAATTTAAATTTTTCTTTTGGTTTTGTCTGACTTTTTTGAGGATTTCAAATCTCTGTTTCCATATTTAAGAGTATAAAAAATTCTGAGTCTTATAAATAATATAATAGTGTACATTTTCGCAAATTGTTGGCAAGGATGACCAAATTCTATTTTGCTCATCTTAAAAAGGTAATTCCAGGCTTAGTTGACAAACTATCAAATAGAGATATAAATATTTTTTCCAATTTGAAAATATAAAAGAGACATTTTTCGCTGGGAGATTTTAAATTGCCAAACACTTTTTCTTCAGAGTCGTATGCTTTAAAATGCGTTAACAAGTTAGAATTGTTAAGTAAATTGCATTCTTCTGAGAAATTTACGCAAATTTCGCAAGAGTGGATATGTAATGATTTTTTGATTAAATAGCCACATACATAGTTAAATGCATTTTGAGTGGTCACATTTAGCTCCCTGTAGTCACATTCAGAAATCGGTATTGCCCCAACTGATTGTTTTGCAATATATTTAATTTTCATTAAGCCGAGAACTTGTTTTCCTAAGGGAAAAACGAATCCCGGGATTCCTTTCAAGTGTGTGCCCCACTGCCGCTAGTGCCCACGAGCCGCCACTGCTATTAGGTATAGGTATTCCTATATGAGCATTCACCCAAGATATGTGTATTCGTTTATCATGATTTCTTGCCTCAAAATGTAGTTTTAAAATATCCAAAATTATATAATTAACTTCTGAATAAAAATTTAAATTTTAAAACTTTTGAACTAAACTTCTGCAGTCTCTGAAAATGAAAAAATTCAGTTCCTGTTGATTTAAACATAACGAAAAGGCTTCTTAAATAATTGCTAATAATTCTGCACTAAAAACTGACATACAATTTGGCAAACGTTTTAAAATTTGGATCTCTTTATTGGGATAATATAAAGCGTTATCTACTTAATTATTTAATTTAGAACCGTCAGTGTACAATCAATATTTCTAATGAAAAACAATTTGTAATCTGATCTCCATTGACGTTCAAATAACTAACTGACGTCAACGATACAGAACAAAGACACGGCACTAACAGTTCAATGACGGAATCGTGACAATATATTCTCTATTATCTCTTGCCAATTTGGTGAAAAATTCTTTTTATGTCCACCACAGTCACTGTTTTTAAAAAATTTACTAAAAGTGCTTCAATGAATCATTCCCTAAACTGTACATTCTTCAAGAATTTTTGGTTTTTTAGTGTTGCTAAAAGCAGGGTTGTCTGTCTCGTTCAACTACATATAAAGTAGTAGTCATTAATTTAATTTGGATAAAGAGAAAAAAGATTTATTGTCTTCTATTTTTTATACTTATATTTGTCTCTTTTAAACCATCTCAATGCATGCATCCTGTAATAATATAGAAAGTAGGACAAACCATCGTTCTACCTCAAATATAATGTAGGTTCTTTCAGTAAAGCCCTTTGACTTTTCTTGGTCTTCGTTGTGTTTAATACTTGTAAGAAACCATCTCATCTGCTTTTAAGTGTAGGCTGGACAAAGTTGCAACTATATAATTTAATAATAGCGAATTACATTTTCACTAGTAATACCACTAGAGGTCAAAAAATTTCCTGATATTAATTTGACCTCGCGTGGTATTCGGTAAGAAAATTCCACGCCGAATTATGGTTGAAAATTAAATATTTTTAAAATTTATTTTTCGTTTCTCAACAATGCAAATTATTTTCTCCAAGTCACCAGTGAAACATAAAAGGTGTTGTCGCCTTGATTGCTGAGTTGTCATGGTAACTAAGTGAGACCCTAACCTCGAATATAATTTCAGTTTTGAAGTTGTCAAGCGACCCGACGTAAAAAAATGTTTCGCTGCAATTATTTAGGCCTTCAAATTGCTTATTTCTACTCATTGTAGTTGCATGGGAATACCATTTGAAAATAGAAAATAGTATATTCTTTAATTTTACGTAAGTTTTGAAAAACTACAAGTGGTAGAAAATTGTTTTTCTGCGTTTTTATTAACATGCGTTATGAGCGCTTTAAAATGGTATGAAATTCATAACCGGCGTCAGCAAGCATCAATCGTAGGAGGCTGTGATCATTGTATTTTGACAGTTCAAAACATTAAATAACCCGCGTTTTGTTGCGATAAAGAATATTGCACAGCAAGTAAAACCAACAAAATTACCTATTTGTTTAAAAATGAATCGATTTGAAAATCATACGCTATGCAAAATATGCGTGAAATGGTCTGATGTAATGATCAATCATTGCACCATGACTTACTTACTCGGATTAATAGAGGATTGTGGCTCCAACTTGAAAAACGAAAATTTGTTCCGAATTGTCCACGAATATTTGCACCTAAACTACGCAAAATTCAAAGTGCTGAATGGGAAAAAGGTGAATAAATTAATGTCTAAATATTATATATATTTTATTAGACATAGACACATAACTCAAAGCATCCAAAGTCCTGCATTTTCGCCATTAAGAAGAAAAGAAGTGGCCGAAGAATATAGAAAACACCTTAGCATTGTAACTAAAATGTATCAAAACTAAACCTATTATGTGAACAAATAAAAACCAGTCTGTCAAAAATGGTCTGTTATTGTAAACGTCAAAAAATTTCCAGTATAATTCGCTGTTGGGTACCCCACGAGAAAAAAATTTCCACTAAAATACCTCCGTTGCCATGGTGATCTGTCAAAAACACGTATTTTGATTGGTTCAAAATTACAGGTGTGGAATTTTCAGAATAATACTAAAATCTTACCAGCTCAGTCCCTTTATTTGTTCTAACGATTTTTGTGTTGTAACAATTAATAATGACATGTTTCAGGGTTTTTGGATTTTTACGTTTTATGGGGGAATCGGAGGTTGAAAGTTTGCATGGAAGTATTGATTTTTTTATAGGTAGGAGCTTGACAAGTATTAAAAGTAATTTTAAAAAACCGACTTCAAAATTGTGCAGATGCCATCACCACATCTTAACCAAATTTATATGAGACCACCCCTGAGGTAACTCCTTACTTATAAAAAAGAATCATAGAAATCGGACAAGGTGGTAAAGAATTATCGCTAAACATATATATTAAATGAAGAGTTTGAGAATTTTATCATGGGCCCAATTTTTAGATTTTGATAAAATTTATATGGGACCACCTCTGAGGTACCCCCTTACTAACAAAAAAAGAATCATAAAAATCGGACAAGGAGGTAAAGAATTATCGCTAAACATACATAAAAAATGAAGAGTTTGAGGATTCTCTCATGGACCCAATTATTAAATTTTGACCAAATTTATATGGGACCATCCCTAAAGTACCCCCTTTCTAACAAGAGAGGAATCATTGAAATCGGACACCGTGTTAAAGAATTATCGCTGAACATAAAAAAAATATATACCGACGAATTGAGACCTCCTCCTTTTTTGAAGTCAGTTAAAAATAAGGACATATTTGAATCCCTATCAACCACGGGCCTATTTCATAAAACTACTTTGTAACTTTTCATTTTCCGCTTCGCAAATTTCATTAAAATTATATTTCATAAAAGAGACAAGTTAAACAGTAAAATTTAAAAACCAATTTGCAAAGTGAAAATGAAAAATTAATAATCTGCCATGTTAACGATATTATTTTATAAAACACGAATATTTATTATCAAAATCGTAAATTTGCGGAAAGTTAAAAGTTGGAAAGTATTTTTATGAAATAGGCCCCAGGTGTATTATGTATTATAACGTCGGAAAGCTGACGACTCTGAGTAGTTTTCGAGTTTCCAGCAGAAATCCTGTCAAAAAGGTTATTGTTGTTTCTACTTATAAAAGATCTTAAGCGAATGTGAGCTTACACTTCCTTTGATAAAAAGTAAGTACCTACTCAAAGCGCGGTCTATTTTCACACAAGAAATTACTTCAAAGTTGAAAACAGTGAAAGTGGGTAGGTATGTGTTGATGAGTTTTAAGATTTGCAGAGTGCTTGGAAAAACCACTTAACACACTTTCTCAAAAGTTTCGTTCCTTTGTTCTTTTATTTACTGTACATGGAAATATTAAAAGCATTTTTTTGTTAAAGTTGTCTTCGTTCCTTTAACTTAGAAACTTATTGCAAAATAATAAACAACAGATAAAGATTTGGTAAGATATTAAATCTCATTCTTCTGCTTTATTTATTTTTGAATACTACACTCGCGTATTACTAGTTGTATAGTTTAAAGATGGTAACGGTAACGGAACTGAACGTTTATTTGAATACTGGATCCAGACGTGGAAATAAGATTAATAGTAAAATGTATGCTCTACACTTTTTTTTGTTTTAATTCAGGGTGGTTAAGACAGTCAAGCATCGTAAAAAGATGCTACGTCGCCTTCCGTTTTTTCTTAGATATTTTAAACCTTTTGATTGGTGAATTTCATAAATATTTCAAATTTGAACCAATCATAAGAGGGGTAGATCTGTTTGGCTGTTAGATAATGCCACCAAAAAGAAGACGCTGTTACATATTATACATAGGTTGGCGATATAACCAGGACTCGGAACACAACCTAATTTATGATTGTTATTATATTGTTGAAGAAGAAACTTCAACATATATTTAAATCAAAGCAGAAAACAAAGTATATTTAAATTAAAACTCAGAACAAAAAATAATTGAATTAAAACATAAAACCTAAACCGTCTCTGGCACATAGAAAATATGGGATAGTTTTGTGCAACTCTTAGATAATATATTGACAGATAGGCTACCACTGCATAAATCTATACAATGTTGATGTCGCTCTAATAAAATCATTATTTCGTTTTCTAATGTAGACTTTCTCGCTCATATTAGAATCTTCAGCAGTAGCGTACGTAAACGAATTGCGTTGGGTTATTTTAAATGTGAAAATAAATACTGCAAATAGATGAAAAAATACAAAATAATATTTAAAAGATAGTTGTTTTTATTGAACTGATATTATTGTCATGTCAAAAAATATAATAATAATGCAAAAAATATTTTATTGCTTCTAAAATATTTTGGTTTACAGCAAGGATTTGGAATTCTATAAAATATCCATACCTGTTGAAAAGCTATGCAATGGTAGGACTGAAGAAATACATAAAGCATTTAATTTATACATAACAAAATATTCCTAATAGGAATAAAACAAGTCAATATATATTTACCTATTTAGCATAAGTAGAAGTATTTCAGAATATTAAAAAAAATATATAGGAATTTAATTTACTTTTCTAATGACTTCGTTTAAAATATAAATTATCTAGTTACTTTATTTAAATTAGATAACTAAATATTCTTAAATTACTGATGATAGTTTATATTTTAGACCATGTACAAATATATACAGTATGCGTTCAAAAACTGATAATTTTTTTGATATTACACATACTTTTTCACTCATCTTAATTGTGTCTGTAATGTTTTATTTCTGTTTCGTAAGTTTGAAGCAGTAGTTTTGGCAACAAAAAAGTCTTCGTAATGACCGATTTTCTAGAAACTTCAATGTAAAGTTACCAAAATATCTAGGTTTTCTGAAATAGGTATTCATATACAATTTAATGTATCAGCTTAGATCAAATCCAATGTTTGATTTACTTCTTAATTAATGGTGACTCAAATTTGGTTAATGAGAATTTGAGAGTCATACCTTGAACTTAATATTGAAGTGTATGAGGTACTTTTGTTTAAACTATAACTTATTTTATTTGTTCGCAAGCTTAATACTCTTAAAGAAGGCCCATAATCAAATAATTTAGTATCTGAAGAAATTACTATACTAAAAACATTCAAACATATTATTGGTTCACCAAATTTATTAAACACAATATCATGTATTTTTTTTTAGGTGACATAGGTTCACCACTACTCTTTTTTTCCTACTTTGTTTGTGTAATACAAAGTTCCTAAAAAGTAAAGATACAATTTTTAAAAGTGCTCGATATTATTTAGAAACGTACAAACTTATAAATATATTTGTTGCAGCAAAGCCGTCCTCTAAAAAGTGCATTGAACAAATGTAATATATTCGTTCAACTTCTAACATTTCAGTCCATTTAAGTGCCTCTAACCCTAAGTTTCTTCTAATTCGTATTTTATAACACTAATAATAATTTAATTTTTTTTTAATATGCATATTTTATTTTCCTTTTTTCTCCTAAAACGACGCCCATGTTCTTCGGTAAGAAATAATATTAACGAGTGAAACGTAACCTCACTTCCTCTTTTATATTTAAAATGACATAAAACACAAGTTTTTTCCTAGTATAAAATAAACCCTACAAATCAAAGTCACTTTTAACACCATCATACTTGAACGAATTTAAGTAAAAACTTAAAAAATTGTCTAAAAATAACTGGAAAAATAAATGTAGAGATCGAGATATTAATCTATTTTTCTCTAATTAGAACCTTTCATGCGATATCAAGGCGACAAAAAAATTGTTTACTGTCCTCTCTGTACTACTCTGAGGTGCAACTAATAAACTGTCACACATCAACTGTCATTGAGTCTGTAATGTAGATACATGCAATGTTATTTTATTTTGAAAGTTAGCGGGCTTCTGAATTTACTTTGACTTGTTAAAATTTTAGAGTGGTAAAACAAATACAATAAAACTTTTATAATCAAGGGTAATATAACGAGACCTTGATAAATAGTCCACTATTTTAATGTATCTACATTTTGAGTGTTTTTGGTACCAATTTGTCGAGACATAATTTTGTCATTAATAATCTGAATAGAGTCCGAGAGCTTTAGCTCGAGGGCTTTTCTCTTTGATTATTATTGACAAATTTGTCGAGACAACTTACAAAATACACGCTGGTCATCCATCTGTAAGTATGGTTGAATAGATGAGTCAGTGAAAATAGTCGATTTATTTGTTTCTAATTGGTTCTAACGATAACGTAAATTGCGATGTGATTGGTTTAAATTTCAAATCTGACAGGCTATATAATAAAAATTAACCAGGAAGAAAAAAAAGAAATATTTTATGAATTGAGAGGCAAATAAAAATAATAGTCAATCCTACAATTCACTCCCTTGCAAGTGAACCCAAGAGAGCAAAGGGGCTACTATTATTATTTGCCGTCGCGCTCCGGGGCGACTTACAGATGTTTGATGTTGGAAACCCGAAAAACTCTGCTAACCATCTTTATTTCGAAATATTTATATAGTTATAAATATGATACAATTTTATAAGTTTAACTTAAAATAAATTATTTTAATATCACAATCTAATATTTAATGTTTACTCGAGATTTAATAGAAAATAATCCTAAAATCATAATAACATTATTTTCTAAAATTTATCTAATGAAATTATTTAATTATTAATCTAGGGTGTCAATGAAATAGACTAAAACATTTTGGGGGTTATACTACTCTTAAAAATTGAAAACAAAAAGTTCCCGCGAATTTTGGGGCTAGAATTTTTATCAAGCTAATGCAAAATAAAATAAACATACGCTATAATCTGAATAAATTTTTTATAACTGTCAAACAATACAATTTTGTTAGTTGTCTATGTATATAAAAACTAATAAATATTTAAGTTAATTTTAATGTTTTTGAAATTTGCAGTAGTGTAGCAAAATCTTGAACATTCAATTTTCTCGAAAACTATGGTTCCAAGCAATTTGCATTAAGACGACCTTTTTTTGTGCCGTAATTTTTGAAGAAAAAATCATCCCCACGTAAGTTATTAACAGAACAACCCTTAACAATTATCAAATTATCAAATAAGAAAATGTACCTCATTTCATAGTTGAAAAAGTGCAGTTTTGTATCATAGCCCTAAAAAGAGATCGTATTATTGTATAAAATAAGCATTAAAACTAATTTCTAATAAATTTTCTACATTAATAAATATAAAACAAATAAATGGTCTTTTCTTTGCTCCTGGGAAGTAAAAGATCTGAAACGGAAAAAAAGTAAAGGCTGTAATTTCTTAAGGGGGGAGTAAAGTTTTTAAACTTTTTTTTTGAATTTTTTTTATATTTGATTTTGTGAATGGAAAACCTACCAAGAATATTGTGTGAAAATTTGAGATGAATTGGAGCAAAACTAACGATACAGCGGTTTGAGTAACCGCGCCTCATACCTACATGACTCAGCGCATCAGAAAATACCTGCCCGGCCCGAGCGCGTTATTATTACCTGGCAGCAAGGGTGATTTATTAGCCTTTTATTAAAAAAAATATGCTAAAAAAGAATGGCTAAAGGCAATGGCCCCCACCGAAAATTCGTCTCGGAGCCGCCCTTTCCTGGCAGCTGTTTCGCTCACTATATGATCCTTAACTTTACCTCCTACCTTTCTTTATAGAAATTTTAACACAAGTAGAAACGTGTTTATATCTGTACTGTATATAATTTAGTGTAGCATTGGCCTGGCATGTTCTTTTGCTTTACTAACCTAGATGCAAGACATAGGAATCAGTAGTGGATCAAGCGCTCATAAATGAGAATTCGTCGTAGACAGGAGCACAAAGATGCTTTAGACATCTTGAATGATAGCAACATCCTTTATGGACCTGGCATAGATGATTCAGTATGAGATAAGCCGTAAAAACTCGCTTATGAACGTTTTATTCCAAATTTTTTTAGTGTTCAAAACTTTAAAGCTTTTTCCCACAACTCATGTTTCCAAAGTCGGTGCCCCTCATAACTTTAAAACTACTGCACCCATCCTTTTAAAATTTTAAACACTATTTCTGTACATAATTAACGAGGTAACGCTGGAGAGTTTTTTTAAATTTATTATTACTTTTTTATTTTATAATAACAAATTAGCCTATTTTTTTTTCGCAAGAATCGCGGTTTTTACTTCAAAGTGTCCCCTAAAGGTGAAAAATTGAAATTTCGAAAAACCCTCTCATTGCTACCTGTGGAAAACGATTATCTAACGAGAGAACTTTAATTTTTTTTATTTATGATGATCCAGCACCGAGTTAGGAGTGGCACCGCAATTCTACTTTTTTCCGAGACGCTTCCGAATAATTGCTACCATTTCCGTATTTGTAATAATTCTAAATGAAAATTTGACACAATATTCTATGAATGTTATACTTTAATGTACCATTAGTTTAAATAAACAGATTTTAACTGTGTTGTCAAAAAAAATTCATAAAAATGTGCCTTTTTTGCACGAATTAACCTTAACCCCTCCCCCTTAATATATTATTTTGATTTTTTGTTTGTTAGACATTGTCACAGCCCTCATATTATCAGTAGTAATATCCCAAGGACAGTGATAATTCGAAATAATTTTTTTTCACTTACCGAAAGCACGTTGCTTAGTAACTTCCCGACGCAGTAGGCGGGGTGAAGTTACCTTAAGAAACGTGCTCGAGGTATTTTAAAAAAATATATGATTATTTATTACTGAAAATTTTTAGCTTATTTTAACTCATTTATTTAATAAAAAGTAACTTACTAGTTACAGTCCATAAAGTCTTGACTGTACATTCCATAAAGTGTTGACTGTACATTTTTTAGGTCGGTATCATCTTTTTTTCTCATATTTACTGCCCAATCGTTCAGTATCAAAGTAAGGTCTTAAATACTTCCATTTACATCTAACACATATTTTTTAATTTCATAAAATTGTATAAATAGTTTCCCTATATATAATTTTTACTGTTAACGGTAATTATTGGTGTGTTTTCTTCGATTAATTATCAATATTTTGATTATTAATTTTACTAAATCAATACATTTAAAAATAATTAAACTTGAATGTGTCAAAAGTTTTTTTGGAAATTTCATATTAAAGCTGGTTTACATATGGGGTACACCAGATTAACGTTCGAATTAAATACTGATTGATAATGAAATGAGGAAAAAGGTAAGAAGTCATGAATTACTGTCTCTACTGTGAACCTTTTCAATAAATAATTACTCAAATAGTTATTAGACGAAATGTTCAATTTTGAGTTTTATCATTTAGCGGAATAAAAAAATAGACGTAATAGTTCATACATAATGGTTTGTTTGATGCAAACTTGACTTAAGGGATAACACCCGTAGGGAATTTATCAGTACAAGTCAGAGCTGATTGGATATGCTGATACACGTAACTGAAAATTAACGATTTTAATTGGTTTTCTATTGATGCCAGAAACTTTCATTGTAATACTTTCTAATTATTAAGGGTATAAAAGTTTTAACTCAATGAGAAAAGATGTATGCTTTTTTGTTCTTTACGTGTGTAAATCATTCAAAATCAACATGGGCTAGCAAAAAAGTTTAATTTTCTGAATTATGTTATCAATATTGCCCATAAGTGTTAAAATTGTATAAATAAACTCATGAATCTTGGAAAGAAATTTAATAACATTTCTCTGTACAAAAATAAGACGTCTTTTATCATAATTTCCTTTAAAATAAGTAAAACTATGATAATTTTATAAAATGTATGTTTGTAAATTAGCCAGACATTCTTTACCACAAACTCTGCAACGTTACTATTGGCTTGACTTTCAAATTTTGAATCATTTATTAATTCTGTATTGGAAAAGGACAAATTAATATTTTTTAACTCATTATTATTACAAATTAATATTTTTGGTTCTATAGAAAGACTTAAAAATTAATTTCAGTTGTAATTCCTTGCTAAAAAACTATTTAAAATTGATGTTTTTAAAGCAGATATAAATTGGTACCAATTAGAAGTATTGTCAACACCATACTGCCAAATTGTGCCAAATATATTTGCAACCGGGTCTTGGTTTAAAGCACGGGTTCTGATGAATGTAACCCTTTTTCTATTTTAACAACTCTAATTGTAGTTAATCAACAAGTCTTAAAAGGCATCACCTTTTTCATGTAGGAAAAAATAGAAAATTTAGGAACTTGCTAGGTTCTTTGCGGCCTATTCAGTTAAAATAGTTTAATCTATTGGGCATTTTCGGATATACCGAAAATAGACCTTAATTCGCCTATTTTAAATATGATAATTACACTTTTGAATTTTACTCAAGATTCTAGGCAAATTTTATGTATTATGTTCTATATATACAGACTTAGTCTTCATAAGCGTTTTTGGCAATATTTTAGTTTTTATTTCAAAGATTACGATGCAAGCCCTAATACAGTTTCTATAAGGAAGCCCTTATTATTTATTTTGAATTAAATTTGAAAATTTTTAATTTTTTTGTAAATCCTGTTTTTGAGATATCGTTCGATGCAGTTCCTGGTGGTTTAACCTGTATAATTAACCTTTCGTCTACAAAATTATGTATTTAATGCTTTGCGGATAATGCTTTATAACAATTTTACTTCTTCTTCTCTATTTCGATGACCTCTTGCCTTAATTACGAAAATGGCCAGTTACAGTGGGTTTTCTTTTAGAAAAGTGCATTTGACGATATATCTGGCTTTTGGCCATGTTCTTCGGGGCTTAAGTTCTGTAGTGGGATTTCGTTTTACGATTCACCTTCTAATTCCTGTATAAATCTTATGTGAATTCAATCGAATCGGAAATCACATTATCTAAGGTATACTCGCCCTTTGCACTCTTTAACCAATACACCTTTTTCCCGCATCACCGTTATCTATGGCATCACTGCATAATACATCAGAGGGGGGGGAGCATTTTATAAAAAAAAATTTATTTATCCAATCTTAATAAAATCTACACACAATCTCAATACGTCTTCTGAATCAAAAGAAAATGTTAAGAAACAATGACGATATGAAAATTTATAGGGAAATAAAGGATACCTCATGCAGATTGCATTGCTCTTCAAATACTACCTGGTCAACTTACTTACAACTGGTCTAGCTTCTTAAATAACACTAAGAAATACAAAGTACTGTCCTTTTTCCAGAAAAGTAAATACTGCTTTATATGATTATCAATTAGATAATCTTACTCAAGATATATAATTACATAGATTTAGGTGCCCTATTTGATTTTTTTGGAACACATTAGAAACACTTTACAATGATAAATAAATTAAGCCTTATTCTCTATATATGCTAAAAAAAAACCTTACCTATGGTCGAATAACATTCTTATTACAAATATTTTAGTACACTACACATATCCTCACCATCCTAAATGTCCTTATTAAATAATTCAATGTTAATATTATTCCCGAAAATCTCAAAAAGCCACGAGAAGCACAATACAACTTAAACTGTCACCTGACCCCGTCAGCCACATCCGTCAGCGAAATGTCTTAGGTTGCCAAACTTAAAGGTTATGAATCAGAATGTTCGATATCCACATACAATACACGTGTTAAAGACGATAAATAAAAATCTTTTTTTAATAGATTATAATAAACATTTTATGCAAGATATTTGATGAAAGAGACATGACAACATAAGAAGAGCGTACTGTCGGAAAGATGTTGCGGAAAAATTTAATATAAAGAAGGCGTATCCTATTATATCCGATATCTTTGAAAATATGTAATGAACTTCGCATAGCGATTACATTTTAGATTAACTGTTATAGTATCAATTTTCTTATACAGAGTCAGGCCATCTCGAGTTAAAAAAAAGATTACCTATAATATGTATATTAGAAATAACCCCGAGTTTAAAATCAAATGTATGTTTTACTTTGTAGTAGTTTCCACTAACATTAGACTAGACCTAATCTTCTTGAAGTGACATTTCCGTCAAATGCTGGGGAAGTTAATAGACTAGAGTCAATTGAAACCATGATGAAACTTCATCGTTTGATGTTAAGTTTTCAATGTTAAATAGAATGTTCAAAAGCGGAAGTCACTTACAAAGCTTTGCTTTTCTCTCTAGTTCACATCATGATAATAAGTAAGGTGGACGTGGCCTCGTTGGTCACATATTTAGGGGTTTTTTTGTATATAATGTTTTAAAATTGTATTCGCTTAGTGCGAAGTCATGGTAGAGGAAGCAAAAGCGATACTAGCGCTAGCTGCAGATAATTCGTGCATTTTAGGGCGATATTTTGTAATTTTGGCATTACAAATACACGATACATTTTACATTTTTTTTCAAAAAATTGGGTAAAAACAATACAATAAGAAACCAGAGTTGCTGTGTTGAAAATTGTAAAAATAATAGCGAAAAATCCAGTGTAAATTATAAAAATTTTCAGTAGAAAAGTGGAAATTAAATTAAAGAAATAAATGGTTAGGTGTAAAATAAGAAGAAAAAGTACCTTTATTTTTGTAATAATTACAGTAATACTAGAAATAGTAGACATCAGAAAATTAAAATGTTTTAAATAAACAATAAATTAACATTTTACGATGTTCTTCAACATCCGTTTAATCTTAAATGTTCAGCAAGGACTAGATTTCTGCCTTTGATTATTGTATGTGGCTGGAATGCCATTTTGTGACTTACTGATAGGAAACCAGTTTTAATCATTCATTCTGTTTTCTTTCGAACAAAAATTAATTTTACGCTATTATTTAATGCTATTTTTTTATTTTGACAGAATAGGTAATTCTTCAATGACAACTTATTAGACTTAGGCAACTTCTCATACATTTTCTCACGTTCAACGTTTAATAAATTATTTTACTCAAAACTATTATTACTAAATTTACCAACTGCTTCTGAAAGTCATAGCAGTGGTGCCAAATTATATTATAAATCTCATTTTGTCGCTGTATTTTTCTTTTTGTAGTAATATAAATAAATATTGTTGTAGCGAAACTATTTGATAAAAATGGAAAATATTATTATATAAATAAGGAGGAAGCATCTATACTTTCAAACATAATAGATGATAATAAGGGGACCTGGTCAAGTTACAACTGGTCTAGCTTCTTAAATAAACGACCTATGAACTAACAAATACAAAGTACGGCCCTTTTTCCAGGAAAGTAAATAATGTTTTATATGATTATCTTACTCGTGATATATAATTACATAGATTTAGGTGTCTCAACATGAGACAATTTTAATTGTGTATTGTATTTAGTAAAATAAACTGCGACTTTAATTCAACGATTATTACCGAAAAACGTCTCAGGTAAAATAAAGAAAAATATGAAAAAAATTTTAAAAAATCACACTAGTTAAAAAAAGGCATTTATTTACCAAAACTGACTAGCTCGAGTTTGACATATATCGTAAGTGCAGACACTTTTAGTACCGTCTCTTTATCTATGATTTGAAAGATTGGCATGCCCCGCCCTACTTTATGACGCCACTGTGTGCGTTGCGCAAAATAAGGTGATTTTAAGCAGGTCATTGTTCGTTTCACGGATCTGTTAACGTGTTGACATCTCTTTTTAGCTAGTGTAACGAAAAAGCTCATTGGTGCCAATTTGCTATGTGATACTTAACCTAGTTACCCTCGGCCTAGCTTATCAGGGTCGGTGAATTCGGGCTTAGAATTTACTAACAAACCAATGGCATCATCTTTAATTAAAAATACAAGAAAGTGTTCTATTAATGGTTAAGGTGTATTTAGATGGTCAATAAATACAAATGATGCCATTAATTTGCTAGTTGAAAGTAAGGAATAAATTCAAAGAGTTAAATTAAAATATAGTGACTTTAATATTACTGTTAAACAACTTGACAATTTTAAAAATTATGAAATATTATGAAAAAACAAATAGTTAAATCGAATAAAATTGACTTATAATTTAACAAATAAGGAAAAATGTGACTCGGTAGATTTACGTAAGTAAAAATGTTCGGATTACTGGCCGACACTTATCTGGCTCGGGTCTACGGTCGAGGAGGAGCTTTAATTGGGCCGTTGATGAGAAGATACTACTGCTTGGACACCATATAGCATCAGGGTTACGGCTTGAGCTCGGGATCTCTTATTTCCTCATGGTAGCCTCTTAAATATGACGGTATCCTAATTTATGGAAGGTATCTTCCTTGCTGTTCCTCTTGTTAATTTGCCGATATCTTTTGTACCAGCTTAACCTCATTAGTACGGATTTATTGTTCCTCTTTATGTAACGGCTCTTCTATCTTTTTACTTTTCTGGTCTCCTCTTTATGTGGGCCAGTATCTTCTTCACTAAAAAAAAAAAAACACGGGAGTCAGTCACTTATATAAAAAAACTTTCCATGGGTATAATTATTAAATGAGGGTAATATTGCGGAAATAAAACTGAAACGTTATTTATAACGTTACACTAGAGGCTTTGGCAAAAGCATCTCGCTCCCTCGGGCTCACTCAGAAAAGTGAGCCAAAAAAGACTTCTAATCCGAAACATTTTTTATATGGATATATTCATTGCCAATGAAAATGTTTCGAGATTGAAGTATGTGGAAAATGTATATATTTAGTTTATCCTCTAAACATTTACATAGGTGCTGCACTATAGGTTGTACAAAATAATCCGAAAAAACCTGTAATAACAAGATGGGAAACTCATGTGTTGGACACATCAGATTTTTAATCGTAAAGGATATGCTCGATGGTCTCATCTTCTTGTTCGCACCCTCTACAGAGTGCAGATTCTGACAGCCCCATGATATGGAGATGCTTTCGTACTTGGCAATGACCAGTCAGAATGCCTGTGACTAGACGCAAATTATGTCTAGTCATAGTCAAGTATTTATTTGCTGCAGTGTTGTCAGGATAACTTAAGAGCTCCCTGGCAACTCTGTAGTTTCTTGTTTCATCCCATCTTTCCTTGTATTTCACAAGGGTCTGTTACTACCGGTTTTGTCAGGCCAATAGAAGGGCCAGGTCTAAAGTATTTGGTTGGCTGCTTTCTTGGCTGGTGAATCAGCAAGACGGTTACCTTTGGATGTGGCATGTCCTTTAATCCATCTTAAGATGATCACGTTGTTGATGGATACTTCGGCCAAAGCTTCGTGACATTCTAGTACCAACCCTGAATAAATTCGTGGTCTGTTCAGGGTGAGTAGTGCTTGTCTGCTATCTGTATAGATGAGCATGTTCCTTCAACTGCTATTGTTTCTGGTTATTTCTTTTGCTGCTATGAGAATCCTTTTGAGATAATTCCAAACATAATGCGTAAATACAAGAAAATTTGGCTAGCTTCGGATGTGCTCAGTTGCACGTTTTTTTTACCACCTCTTCTTTATCTCACATTTCAAAAATTAGAAAAAGAATTTACAACAAACTAAGTTAATTTTCTAATAAAAGTTTATTTACAAACCTACTCTGCTCCTGCCGGTTGTATTTCCAGCCACCTACACTGTATTGAGTAAGAATCGTTTAACTGCCGACGAGTTAGTCAAGACGCAGATTGTTTAGGAGTACATTCAACATGATGACAAAAGCGGATATACAAAATTTTCTTATGGTCAATGATTTGTATTTTCAAGACAGCTATAAGAAAGAAGAATTTTTACGGATGAAACAATTTAAAAAAGTGTACGCCATAGATAGTATTGCTGAATACCATGGACATACTGTATTGAGATTTCCCCCTTATTTTTGTATTTTTAATAGGATATGCAATAGAGTTTGCAGAGACGCCACTGGTAGAGCAATAAAATAAATTTTCTAACTAAAATATGTGGTTTTATATCCTATTAACACAAGTCAAAATTGAAAATTATATCTAAACATTTTCAGAGATATTAAAAAATATCTCTTTAAAAAACAACTTTTCAACTCACTGTATCAAAAAATTGAAGCCTTGCGGACATTTGTTCATGTAAGCTTTTCTTCATAAAATGACCTGAGGAATCACACCCTACAATATTAGCATACCATTAAAAACACCCTGTATAAATTGTAAACAGGGAAGCCATTTTGAAGTTTTAAAAAGTAATTCATGACCTGTTGTCTTTGATCAGATAACAATTTTATCAGAAACAAATTTTAGTCGAAATCAGCTGATTTTTAAAAATAAATGTTTTTTTTTAATTGCTCACCCTGTATATATCTGACCGGAAGTATAACCGGTTTTGAGCCAAGAGAAAACCTTACCTGCATACAAAAAGTTTTTCTCTCAAGCCGTTTTTGAGCTATCGCGCCAACAGACAGACGGCGGACGGCAGACAGACCGACGGAATTGGGAAAACATGTTTTTTTGTAATCTAGGGATTCGAAAACGTGAAAATCTAAATTTTTACGGTTACAATACTTTCCTTTTATCGAGGGAAGCAAAAATAAAATAAGTATACTCATTCTCTTGAATGCTTCTCTACTATATTTTAATGTATCAGTGTTGCAGTCTGGCTTTTAAGCTTTAAAGTCACACTATATCTCTTGCTCGTACTATACCCGTTAAAATATGAAACTTTTTCTCCATTTAACCGACTTGTATATATTGCGGTTTACGAGATCTCTGTATACTTAAATTAAATCCGGTCCACTCTGTATGTATACTCCTGCAATTGGAGCGATGAAGCCTGTTAGATGTATAAATAAAAAAATAAATAATTATGATTGATTACCTTTTGTTGAAATATAATTTCTAAATTACAAATATAAACTTTATTCACATTTTATTAAAATCTATTAATATTTATTTTCGTTAATCTCCTATAAATTTTGTCATCGTCATGCAAGTAGAGCTTATAGCGAAATTATTAATTTTAACGAATGCCGTTGAAAATGCGGGACATTAACATGACATGGTTCGTGAAAAAGGGGAGCGTTATAGATTTTTTGCTCTATCAAAAATTAAAACGAGTCAACCATAATGCACAGTTGTCATGCGATTACTTCCTTCTAACCTACGTCAAGTCTAGCCCGTATCTGAAATCAGATTTCGCAAAATTGGCGTTTTATAAGCAACATTTTGCAAAGTAGGTAGTTACGTGTTAAATATTTATGTATTATAATTTCCCTTCGACTGGTTTCATTGACCTTACGGAGAGGATAAAGTTTACAAGGTAAAGTTCACTGCTTTTTAGCAGCATATCAATTATGTAACTCTTGACTTGAGAGGGAAAATCGCGTGAGAAATTCAAGGTGGGCTGTGGGAGAGTGAATGTTGAAAAACAAAGTTATGGACTAACATGCATTGACATTTTTAAACCTATGATAGAAACCATAATAAATGGGTTTTAATTTTCTAAGAAAATCTTCATTCTGTCGTGTAATTAGGAATTTAAAAAGAATTGGTATAAAAAAACAATATTTGATTACAATTCGCGCTCAACCCACCAATAGAATGACTACACATTGTTACAAAATTGCCAAATATTATACCCGGAAAGCAAATATTTGCATTTCTTTTTCGTATTGTGATTCAGTGTTTAGTAATTGTATTTTTGTTCTAGTTGTAATGTCCTATCTGATTTTTGTGGACATTTTTAATTTCAGTTTATAACATATATGAAGTTTCTATCCCTTGGTTTATTAGGGTACATAATGATGTTCCAAATATTTTATAGGCCTACATACAATCAAAGGGTTTAGGTAATAATCCAAAGACTTAAGAAGGTATTACAGAGAAATTGCCTGGGAATTACTAACTAATTACAAAAGATTTGTCAAAGAATTACCAAAGTAGTCCAAAGTTAAATATTGCAAAAATAAAATAAAAAATAAAAAAATATTATTGAGAAGGTGAAGGGAGTTACCGATAAGTTGCGGGGATTGGCAAGGAATCAGCAATGTATTTCCAAGGAATTGGCGATAATTTGCCAAGGAATTATCACGTAATTACCAAAGAAATACCAGGGCATTATCCACAAATTACTAAGTAATTACAAAATAATTTCCAAGGAATTACCAATTAATTACCAGTTGCTTACCAAGTAATGACCATGGAACTACCAATGAATTCCCAAGAAAAAACCAAGGAATTACCAATTGCTTGTTAATGAATTGTTAAGGGATTATCAAGAAGTTACCAAGGAATCGTTAAAAAATTACCAAGGAATTGCCAAGAAATTGTCAAGAACTTATCAAGGAATTGCTAAGGAATTGCCAAAAAATTACCAAAGAATTGTTTATAAGTAACTAAGGAATTTTAAATTAAACTAAGCAATTATCAAGCGATTATTAAGCAATTGTCAAGCAAGTATCAATAATACATCAAGCAATTATCAAGCAATTATCAAGCAATTATCAAGCAATTATCAAGCAATTATCATGCAATTAGCAAGCAATTAGCAAGCAATTAGCAAGCAATTATAAAGCAATTATCAAGCGATTATCAAACAATTATCAAGCAATTATTAAGCAATTATTAAGCAATTATCAAGCAATTACCAGATAATTATCAGAATTACTGAAACTGCCAAGGACTTAAGGGCATTAAGATGTTATAATTTAAATTGCCGGAATTTGATAGTAAAAGGAAACATAATATATATAGTGACAGTTACAATTTTTTTGCTTGTTAAAAAAACGGATAAATCTGATAAATGTAAATTTATCTTTTAAAAACGCAATTTTGTATGATTTTAGATCAAAAGTATCATCTTGATTCAAATATTCATTCAGATTAAAATAATACTATACGCGCAGCTGCCGATCATAAGAAAGCGACGTCGTCAGCAGGTTTTTTAACGAGTTGAGAGGTAGTTCCGAAATGCCTATGGAGGGTGTACTATGAGCTTAGTGAGGCATAAGTGTTGTGGGGGTGAAACCCACCTTTCATACCTAACAGATACAGAAAGAATACCATAAATATTAGTATAATTGCCACATTTTGGTTCAGCTATAGGAAGTTTGTAAACAACAAATACCAGAATATTTGTAATATAAATCTTAAAAAATGTGATCGCCTTGAATTTTAGAAACCGTATAAAAAACCACTGACTTATGTGTTAGAAATACCTTATTAATAATTATCAATAATAATTTAAATGTGCACTTTGAACTTGTTTAATCTGGAAATCTCGACAACAAAGTCATAAATATTTTTTGTAAATGTATTTGAATAATTTTAAAATCAAATATTTCTTCAATGTTGTACGTATACATGATGGGTACAAAAAAAATATTAGAAATAATACCATATGTAGCAAAAACTTTTGGGGTCCATATTTCAAAACTGCGCTTAGCTGAGAGCGTCTTTGAACGAAATTAAAGTTTGGGTATATCCCAGAAATTTAGAGATGGACAGTAACAAATCCGTAAATTCACTGTAACTTTCTGCCGGAAATGGACTACATGCGATAATATATAATATACAGAATAGGAAACAGTATACGAGCCATACAATGTAGTTATTAATTATAGCGTGTAGTATCTATCGTATCACTACCCAAAACATACATTTTATCTTCAGCTCATTTCTAATTTCATTTACTGCTTTGATTTTCACGCGATAACTTATGCTATAGAAGGTAAGCTATTTGGTAATTCTGTAGGTGTTCGTAAAATTTTATTTATTTGGTTTCACTAAAGAACTAAAGATAGAAATTTTTAAATGGTATTGTGGGGATAATTTCGTGGACGAAGTAATAAATGTATTTATTGGTCAATTCCACTATTCGTTAGGTTTAGTGATTTGGCATTTTAGTTATTTTTACGTTTGGAGAATTTTTTTGTTATTGTGTAGAATTGCCTTTTATTTTTTAAAATTTTCTTTTTCTTTTTAGCATTTTGTAAGAATACATATTTTATTTTGAAAGCCATAATCGCTTGTAAATTTTGTAAGAAAACATATTTTATTTTGAAAGCCATAATCGCTAGTAAATTTTTACATAACAGTTATTTGAAGAATAAACTATTTGTTACTTGCAAATAATTTTTAGTTCTACAATCAGAGAAATCTACGTAAATATTGTCTTATTTAACTACAGTTCATACATTACTAAAATCGGAGCTAAAATTTAGCTGCTTGATGATTAATAAAAGTAAACAATATCGAACGCAGGAGAGGCGGTAGGTATGTAGACGTTGATCTTGTACACAATGTATATAGATGACCGAACACTCGAAATGCCTATGTACTACGGCCTATGTACATCTGAATTTCCAGATCTTCGTGTTGGTTTACGTACATTATATATTATATCGCATTCTGTTATAATATTTATCCAAGTTTCATTAGTTTTGTTGTTTTTATAAAAATCTACATCAATTTTCAAAAAACAGTTTCTATGAAATAATCCATATTTTATGTAAATAAGTAATAATAATTTAGATATAAAAATTATTTAGTTGCTACAAAATGCCCAACTAGTCCAACTCAAACCGCCAAAAATTTGCAAATAAATACGAACTAATTCGCGACAAGACATAAGGTGGTGAGATATACTGTAAAGAAATATTTGATATATATTAAATAAAACAAAAAAAAATGCTCTTGTCTTCTTGATCTGCGGCTTGTTCGCCTCTGCTTATCTATGCCGTGTCTGCCTCTTGTGCCTCTGCTTGTTTCTGCCGTGTGTGTGTGTCTGCTATTCTGCTGGTTCACTCTGGGTTCTCTTTGATTAAATAAAATTTCCCTTAACTTTTTATACTTTTCTTTGTTTACAATCCTTCTTTCATTAACAATTCAAATCTTTCCTAATAACTTATCTTTAACATTTCTTAAAAATGGCATGACTATCAATAATATCCTATAAATTATTTTATTAAACAGAAGCATCTCTCCCAACTACTATTACTACATTAATGAAAAATGTATTTACCCCACCCCTATCTGTCTGTATCTGTAACGTGTAGAGGGTGGGTTACCCCCCACGTCACTTAGGCCTCACTAGGCCCATTGTGCATCCTCCTAAGGCTCTTGAGCTAGCCAAAAGGAGCTTCTCTTATACCGGCCGGTGTTAGCCGATACTCGTCGAACACAAATCTTCTAATAAATGAGAGCGTCGAGCACTCGTAGAGGATATGCTCGATGATCTCATCTTCTTGTTCGCATCCTCTGCAGAGTGCGCAATCTGATGATAATATGGAGATGCTTCCGTACTTGGCAATGACCAGTCAGAATGCCTGTGACTAGGCGTAGATTCTGTCTAGACATAGTCAAGTATTTGTTTGCTGCAGTGTAGTCAGGATAACTTAAAAGCTCCCCGGCAACTCTGCAGTTTCTTGTTTCATCCCATCTTTCTTTAAATTTCACAAGGGAATGTTCTTTAATTAGGTCTGTCACTACCGATATTGTCGGGCAATGAAAGGGCCAGGCTCAAAAAGTATTTGGTTGGCTGCTTTCTTGGCCAGTGAAGCAGCAAGACGGTTACCTTTCGATATGGCGTTATCTTTGATCCATCTTAAGGCGACCACGTTGTTAATGAATACTTCGGGCAAAACTTCGTGACACTCTAGTACTAACCCTGAATAAATTCGTGGACTGTTCAGGGTGAGTAGTGCTTGTCTGCTATCTGTATAGATGGGCATGTTCCTTCCAGTGATATTGTTTCTGGTGATTTCTTTTGCTGCTATGAGAATCCTCGTGAGCTCTGTTTGAACTACACTGGCACTATTGCTCACAGCCCATTTTATGTTAAGGTTTAAGGATCTGGAGTATATTTCACATCCTGAGCCTTGTTTTTGTTTTAGAATCGTCTGTGTAGATATGAATCGTACCTGCCACTTTCTATTTGTTTTGTTACAACTTTATATGGCTTATGGAAGATATATCACGGTGAAATGGAGTCCATGTTTGCTTGAAGCAGTAGGAGCGTATCGTGCGCCTACTGCCAAAATCCACGTCTCGCCTCACCAGATCTTACATCAGGTTCTATTCCAACAGTGCGGAGGTGTGTCATTGTCGTCAGAGGAACCTCCTTGATGTAAATATCAAGGGGAGTGAGTTTAAAAATGACTTCCATGGCTCTGGTCGGTGTTGTTTCCATGGCTCCTGTTATGTTGAGACATGCTGTTCTTTAAATTTCTTCTAATTCAATTTTTAGGTTTTCGGTACCCAGACAACTGCTCCGTATGTTAGCATAGGTCTTATGATAGCAGTGTAAGTCCATGCGACGAATCTGGGGGAGAAACCCCAGGTGCGCCCCACGGTACGATGGCATTATTCATAAGCAATGTATGCTTTTTTGACTCTGTTTTTTAAATGCGAGTTCCATGTTAACTTGCTGTCAAAGGTTAGACCTAAGTACTTCACCTCTGTTGCAAAGTTTAGTTTTGTGTTTAGTAGTTCTGGAGATTTTAATTCCATTTCATCCTTTTTATTGTGAAAAGGACCATTTCAGTCTTCTTAGGATTGATAGACAGTAAATGGTTCTTACACCTCTGTTCTATAATTTTGAGAGCTACTTGCATTCTATTGCAGAGTATGTTCTCAAAATTCCCTGTTTGCAGAATGACCAGGTCATCTGTATATGCTATTGTGTAGTGACTGTCATTATTGAGACGACTGATGAGGATGTCGAGGACCATGTTCCACAGTAGAGGTGATAGTACCCCTCCCTATGGAAATTCCCTCTTAACCAAACCTCTTATATTCACATCTACACTTATGTTTACCGCTCGCTTTGAGAGTATGTTATGTATCCTCCCACTAACCATCTGTGGATTTATGTATATTTGTTATACCTTCATATTTCTTCTTCCTGGTCCCATATGTTTTGATTTTTACTTTATCTTGTCTTTTACTTTCATCTGCACTTTGGTTTCTATTTTTCTTGATTTTCTGTCTTACTCTCTTCCTTAATTCTTTAATTCTCGTTTTTATAGTTTAATTTATTCCTGTTTTTATTTTTTTTACATTATTTTACATCTGTCTTTCTTCATTTACTTCTTTTTCTTTAAGTTCTACTTTTTCTATCTCTCTTATCTCTTCTTTATTCATTTGTTCTATCATGTGTTTCATATTTTTAATATTCTTATTTATTATTTGTCTCATACTTCATATCCTCTTTCATTTTCACTCTCATGTTATCGTTATTTTCCCTTTCATTTCAATGAACACTTGCATTAGATCTTCCATCATCACCTCTGTTTTTTTTTCTTTTTAGATTCATCTATAACGGTGTGTTCTAAAATGTTCTCATCCTGTACATCCCTATCTCATATCATTCTAAAAATAAAATAAAATACAGGGTGTTCTATTTAAACAACATACATTTTTATTTGCCAGGCAAAAACGCAATTTTTCTAGTCCATATAACTTTTATTTGAAACTTGTTTGCGTGTCTATAACACAAATTTAAATATTGAACAATTACGCACTAATAGGACACCCGGTATATAATATTCCAAGCTCAATTTTTAATTATCCTCTCAATGCATAAACAGACCCACACTTTGCACAGTTACTATTCTACTAACCCAATACAATACTTCCACACTCAAAACAACAGTTCAATACAACTTAAAATATAAAATCTTACCAAATATTAAATTCGTCTATGCAAATTTAAATTTCAAGTGTATGCCATAATTTTAGCGCCCCACGTGGGCAGACTTTGCTAATTTTTTACTTTCCATAACATAGTTAACTCGATGCTGTTCCAAAAAACAAACGTTTGACGTATATGTATATGAAAATACGAGTAATTGAGAATTTGCAATCTATAGAATGTTATTTACCAATTATGTGGTAAAATAACTATAATTATTATAATTGTTTAGGTAATTATATAATAAATTAGCGAAAAAAATGGCAGAGAAAATTTCGAATGACAAACGAGATATACGGGGTGAGTCATATAATAATATAATAATACTCTCCCTAATTCACCCCAAAAGCTGAGCTTGTGCGGGGAAAGGGAGGGCTATTATTATTATTATTATTATTTGCCGTGGCGCTCCGGGGCGACTTAAAGATGATTGATGGTGTTATTTGACTTACAGGTGAGGAAAACCCGGAAAATCTCACCCACCATCATAATGAATGAGCCAAATTGTAACTGTACGTTCAGAAGACAAAACTAATATTATTTTACCATTAATAATGACTCCAACTGCAGAGTGTTAAAGAAGTAAAATATAAATATATTTTTGTTAATAAATCAGCTGTTTTCTAGAAGCGATGAAAATACAGTCGACACAAACAAAATATGAACACTCTTTGGTTGTCATGGGATTTTTTTTATTCATTTCCTGTAAAGCCCGCTATTCCCTATTCGTCGATGCGTTGACGTGAAGCATTGAAACACGGATCTTTGCATAGTGAGGATGTGATGCGTTGTGCGGCAATTCCGCGGGATGTCTGTTTCTATACGAATCACCAAAGAAAATGACGCATTGTGATGATTCGTCGTACCGATGCGCTGATGCGAGAGAAATGTCCAACAGCAGTTTTTTTACTACTTACGCACTGCACTGCAACTGCACTAACGAATCGCATTACGCACTATGAGTAGGGGACTGACGCTCAATCTTCTGTTTAAACGCACATCACGCACTGCGTCAACAATTCATATCGTCGCGTCGCATCCCGCACTATGAATAGCGGGCTTTAGTCTGGAAGTGGCCAGTGGTGTTACAAAGAGAGGGGATTGAGAACAAAAATATATTAAAAAAAAAAAAAACATTGAATTGAAATTTACAATAAAAAATTAAATGAATATAAATTTACAGAAATAGTTTATTTATTTATTAACATCCAGACATATAAAATTACAACAAGCATTTATTTATTATAATAGAAAATTAAATTAACATTTGAATATATTAAACTACAAAAACCATTTATTACAAGAAAAAATCAAAGACTATAGCAAAATTGGAGCAAGATCTTTCAGACAAGGGGAAGCGGGTAGGTCTCTAATGAAAATGAAGAAAATTTAACAGCTATAGCAAGACTGATGTTACTAATGTTTTATTGCAGGGCCATTGGCTACCACAACACTTTCCAATCTTGTTAGCATGGACAAAATTTGCCTTTCCTAGAAAGATCTTTGCAATGTTTGTTCTATTATGCTATAACCTTTGATTTTCTTTGGTAATAAATGGTTTTTGTATTTTTATATGTTTAAATATTAATTTAATTTTGCTGGAGCCTTTTATTTTCTATTAAAATAAATAAATGTTTTTGTAGTTTTATATGCCTAGACGTTAATTTAATTCTGTAATAACTAAACCATTTTTGTAATTTTTTTTATTGCACATTTAATGTAGTTAAGGCCGATTCGACAAAACGACACTAATTGAAGTAAAAGATTTTTGTTCTCAGTATTATCCCCTCTCTTTGTAACACCACTAGCCAAAGCCTGACTTTCAGGAGAAAATTTCAGTAAAATCCCATAACAATCAAAGAGCGTTTACGTTATTTGGGTTCCGACTGTACACCTACCTAGACATTTTTTTATACTGAAATTATTTATTTTTTTTTTAAAGAAAAAATTCTTTGCTAGTCAGAGACAACTAATGAGACGGTTAACTCAATGCAATTTAGCTTTTCACCAAGAATTGACTGGGCGATTGGACTGGAAGATAAGGGCGATGGCTCTGGTATACCTTGTGCTTTAATAGTGGCCGTTTTCTTTATAAGCAACCAGTCAATTTAAAATTTTTCTTAAAAAAAAGAAGAACCGCGGGAAATTCAAATTTGTAGATCCAATTTATCTATTATTTTTATGATTTTTTTCTGATTTGATGCACTGGAAATGTGAATAAATATGTAATTCACATTTACTAGCACATCAAATCAGAAAAAAAAAACATTTTTTTTAGGCACATAAAATAAACAGCATTAAAAAGGAAAATAAAACGAAGTATGATTTCAATAATAAGATATATTCTGTATTAAACAATAATAAACATTCACACCACAAAGGTTCTACAATAAAATTGAAATACTTAATTTACGGAAATTAAACAAAATCCCGGCGTGATCCGGGCATTGTTAGTTCCTTCGGGTTTGTAAACAAACTTAAAACTACCTAATATGAAAACACCACGATGAAAATGTCATTCACCGGGGAAAACAGTGAAAACACTAAACTAACAAATTTAAAAACGTAACTAATAATGAATGAAAAACAACCAAAAAATGAATTTACAAGTTAAATTGTAAAATATATATAAGTAAAACGAAACGAGAATAAAACGACAACAAAGTCACCAAACATAGAAACAAAAAAATAGGACTAGGAGTTAAAATGACAGGTTAGAAATACGTCAATCTGGCAGACATCAAAGTGAAATGCTCGTGCTGTGATGCCAAACTTATTTTCTTCTAGTGCTATTTGCCTTCTAGCATTCAGTAGTTAGCTACCCAAAACTTTTTATTTTTGATCTATGTACACCATCCTGCAGAATTCCTGCTATATATTTTTTAAAACACATCGTTTGTTATATATATTATATACAAAGAAATTAAAAGTCCAATATAAGTATTACTTATGGATAAATAAGATCATTATTATTTAAATGTAAAAGAAACAAATTTGGAAAATGTTCATAACGGCAACATTGCTGGAACGTTACCAGCGACATCTACCCTATCTTTTAGCTTATGAGAACAAGATTACGCTATAAGGAAATAATGTACTTGACAAAGATAAAATACCAGCTGACCCTGATGACTACTATATCTAAATGTCAATCAATTTTTGCTATGAAGTTAACCGTCTCGTGTTGTCTCTGCTATAATCAAAAACAATGTAATGACACCTACAGACACAAAATTTCAAATTAATATAGTGGAAGTGGTGTTACTTATATCACGTGATGTTATCTCCATCCCTTATCACCTAGTCAAAAAGAATTGTCCTATCTAAAAAAAGCTGTTCAAAACTGTTTAAAAAATAAACAAAATTAGTATAGTTAAGTTGCTCTTGAAAATTCTCTTAAAAAAGGCATCACTTATTTAAAATAAAGTATCAGTACATAAAACTGCAATGATATAAACGTTATAATTAAAAGTTTAATAATAGGATATTATTCAATAAGCGTGTAATAATGATTACATATTTCATCTTTGTAGATATTAGCTATATCATTTTATTCATATTATGTTACTCAATGGCGTAGCGACAATTTTTTCTGTTAAAAAAAAATTGGCTCACGTTATAAACAAAGTCAAATAAATTTAGGTATTTTTTATCACTGCATCATATTATGTAAAATATAAAATATAAAATATAAACGAAATGAATAAAATTTTTGACAAAAAACAAAATAAACGAATATTCTTTAAGACTAAAAAGAACAAAAATTAAACATTTTTTAGGTAGTTTGAAGTATACGAGTATACGAGTAAGTCGCCCCGGAGCGCCACGGCAAATAATAATAATAGCCGTCCCTTTCCCCACACAAGCTCAGCTTTTGGGGTTAAAATTCACTCGTAAGGGGGTGAATTAGGGAGAGTATTATTATTATTATTATTATTATTAAAATAAAATTAAGCCAACATTTATACACATAAAATAATAATATTTATAAAAGTAAAAATTATATTTTTCTAGCCGTCTGCAAAAGTTTTAATTAAATTTTTATTATCCATTTTAGCAGGCATTTGTGCCTCTGGGATAGCATAGAAAAATTACTTAACCTTGTCTGGGAGGAACTATTACGTACATAATTTTTAAGTTTGAAAAAAATCTGTCAGGAAGAGTTAATAATAATAATAATAATAATAATAATAATAATAATAATAATAATAATAATAATAATAATAATAATAATAATAATAATAATAATAATAATAATAATAATAATAATAATAATAATAATAATAATAATAATAATAATAATAATAATAATAATAATAATAATAATAATAATAATAATAATAATAATAATAATAATAATAATAATAATAATAATAATAATAATAATAATAATAATAATAATAATAATAATAATAATAATAATAATAATAATAATAATAATAATAATAATAATAATAATAATAATAATAATAATAATAATAATAATAATAATAATAATAATAATAATAATAATAATAATAATAATAATAATAATAATAATAATAATAAAAATAATAATAATAATAATAATAATAATAATAATAATAATAATAATAATAATAATAATCATCTAGTTACCTCAGCAAAATTTAAAGCTAAATATTTTCGATTATAAAAACTGAGCAAAGTCTTTTATATTTTGTAGTGAACCAATTTTTTCTTTCAATGGTAAACATAAAGCGACTATCTCTAAAGGAAAAGCTGTAGAAAGGTCGCTAAAATATGTTTGCTGCAAGATTTCTACCGATTTAAATAATTCCTCTTCCAACAAAGTTATCATAATCGGGACATAGAAATCTAAATTTATTTTCAAACAGTTCCATTCCTTCAAAACGATTTGCTATTGGATTAATTACAATATCAAAAGTTTTGTAATATACATTTGCCTAGAAGTAATTTTCACGACTAGAAAATACATAATTTGTACTCGACTCATCAAGTATTTTCTTTGGTTTTGATTGCCTTTTATCTTCAAATTTTGTATTTATATTCCAAGATTTTGCAGTACTAATTGCTTCATTATTTAAATTTAAATAATTATTTTTATAATGTTTAAGATTATCTACGGACAATTTTAGACATTGAGATGCTTTCAGTAAGCCTATTTCTTTTACTTGCAAAATTTGGGATGCAATTAATTTTCACGCGCCTGTCATTTGTCACCTATATCTGTATCTGTAATGTGTGGAGGGTGGGTTACTCCACGGCACCTAGGCCTTATCAAGCTCATTGTGCATCCTCCTGAGAAGATAGGCACCTCCTAGCTCGTGAACCAACCTACAGATTTAATGTAGTTGACAACGTCGCCAAGAGGTGCTTCTCTTATATCGGCCGGTGTTAGCCGATACTCGCCGAACACAAATCTTCTAATAAATGAGAGAGTCGAGCAATCGTAAAGGATATGCTCGATGGTCTCATCTTCTTGTTTGCACCCTTTGCAGAGTGCGGATTCTGACAGCCCCATGATATGGAGTGCTTTCGTACTTGGCAATGACCAGTCAGAATGCCTGTGACTAGGCGCAGATTCTGTCTAGTCATAGTCAAGTATTTGTTTGCTGCAGTGTTGTCAGGATAACTTGAAAGCTCCCTGGAAACTCTGCAGTTTCTTGTTTCATCCCATCTTTCCTTGAATTTCACAAGGGTAAAAAGATCGGCCCTTATTTTTGTAAGTCCCTTAATTATATCTTTGTACCTTAATTTTAGAGCTAACAGTAAAACTGTCCTTCCAACCTAATCGAGCAGAATTAAGTGTTTCTAATTTTATAGAGGATTCACCAGTAAAAAACTAAAATATCTCATCTGTTAATACTACATCCAAATTGATCACTTCCATCATTATTGAGTCATATTTAGCAAGAAGATTTGCTTGGGTCAAAAATTATTGGCTCACTACAGCTCGGAAGCAAGGCCCCTTCGGGGCCCGGGCCCCCTTGCAGCCGCGGTCCTACGCGGTAGTAACGCTATTTAAAACTTAGTTGTCCTGTTTTATGTTCAATAGATCGATGAATTAATAACACATCTAACTGGAATATTAAAAAGTTTGGAATTTAGAACTGATCTAATTTATTAATGTAAGAGTCGATTATTTCACCTACGAGTCAACATATATGTAGGTTTACTTGATAGATTAACAAACAATAGCCCTATAGTTTTATCAGAAAGTAGTTACTTTCAACTTTACTCAGAGTTGTCCATGTCCATATAAGAGTGATCCACAAAAAATCTTTTTAAAATAGGCTGTGCTGTGACTGATATGTCATGTTACCCTAAAGCCCTCTTCTTTATATTGTGAGATGGCAAATGTAACTTCTGGAAAATCTAAGCAAGCAATTCGAGCTATCAAATCAATAATGGCAAAAGCCAAAGTGTTTACTTGGTACCTAAGAATTAATTACTTGAGTCCTTAGTTAAAAGCAAAATGACAAAATGCCTCCGTGTTTGGATTTTAAGATATAGTGACACACTTGAGGATGTCAAGACCAACTTTTTAAAAAGAATTATTCTGTCAGTGCCAATATATACATAAGATTACGTATTGAGACTTGAAACAGCCCGAGTCAGAGTTCTCTTGAATATTTTTAAAATGTTCTTTAAAAATTTTATATATTAATGACCGGATAGTCCCAACAATTTGTTTCTTCTAGCAGAAGCACATGTTAAACTGACAAGGTCATTAAGAAAAACGTCAATTAAAATTTATTGACACGATATTTAGAAAAAATCACTGACTCTGAAACAAAATAAAAAACATTATTGTCCCAATTTTTTAATGAGTTAGGAGTTAGGATATAGTAATTATACAAATATCCCATTATGTCTTGTCTTTCGTCAATTTTTACAATGTTTTACAATCAACAACTAGCCTTAAAATTATCCTAACCTACAATTTTCTATTCATATTATTTGCACCATAGCCCAGTTAAGACCATAGCTAAATTAATAAAGAAGATAGTTAAATCCCGTGTTAATTTTTGGAAACGTGTAGTGCTGCGAATTAGTAGGGAACGGGTTTTTTTAACTACACTGGCTGATAGACTTGCCAGTTAAAGGCTGAATAAAAAAGAGAAGATTAAAAGGGAAGAGATTTAAGCTAACCGCGGTTCATTTAAATATAATTAATTATTTCTTTACATTTTTTTGGCATACAAAAATCTGATGTGTCCAACACATGACTTTCCTATCTAGTTATTAGGCTTTTTACGGTTAATTTGTACAACCTATTGTAGCACCTCTATAAATGTTTAGGGGATAAACTAAATATATACATTTTCCACATACATCTAACTCGAAACATTTTTCTATGGATATTCACTGAAAACGAAAATACTGAAAATTTAGCACTTTTCCTCTAATTTTTCCATTACGGTCCATTTTAGAAGAATCATGTAAAAACAAAAATTATAGAGATCGATATCGCAAACAACTTTTAGTTTAACAATTCTCTCAAAAATCAGAATTTTGCACATTTTGTCAAATTTCTCGAATACGGACCATTTCAGGAAAATTTTGTATAAAACAAAAAAATATTGATAATACTATTGTAAGTAACTTTATTTGAAGAATTTTCATCTACAAACGTAAATAACAGATTTATTCCATAAAATATAAAAATTACCACTTATAAAGTGGTAAAGTGGTATCAGTTCATTGGACTCCGGAATAAAGCATAAGTTTAAAATTTGGTGTTTTTCTTTGTATCGGTTCATGAAAAAAATCATGATTCCTATACTTTCCTTATCTGTATACAGATAGGAAAGTAAAAACTAATATTTACATCAGAATATTGTATTTAACATAATTATTAGTTTTTTTACGTAATAAAATCCCAAAAGATATAAACAAAAAATATTTACATTAACATAAAATATTTGAAACATATATTTTAATTATTTATTATACAGTAATACATATATAGTAATGAGCTCAATATTAAATAACAATTGTAAGTAAAATAAATAGTAGGTTATCTCCACCATTCTTGGAAAAATGGACCATATTTTGTTGGGTGTCCAGTGTTTTCTATAAAAAAAACAAAAATTGTACATATGTCTTATTGAACAATTTCTCTTTTCAAATAATAATATGCAACTTTTTCCCTTTAGGATTTAAATTTCTGACTCTACTTTTAATTATTTATTGTTCTTCTTCGTTTCGAGGGTCAAATTGTTTATCACTAATCATTAAGTTTACGTTTGAAACTAATTTCTTGTTTTTCTTATACTACTGTATTTGTGCTTCAACCTCAACATATTCTAAAATCTGACTCTCAGGTTGTATATTTAAACTGGATGCTTAATTATCTAATGACATTGGTACAGAATGTTCAACTAGCAGTTTACATTTTGAGGAAATCTTACTAAAAGACTCAGGCCAAAATGGTCTTCACAAAGAGACCCTGAAACGTGAAAATTGTGCCAGTAATAAAATAATATTTTGCCTTCAAATTTGGTAGGTATGTATTGTCAAAAATAGAATCGAGAATATCTTTTAATCATTTACCTTATCAAAACATACTTTTTAATAGTAGAATAATTGAATATTTATTAATTCTCATTTATTTTTTCCTAATTATAATCACTTTATCTTCGAAGTATTATACACTGAAAAAATTAACGCTGATTATAAATTCAATACAGATGATCCGTACCAATAAAATTTGGATTACGGTCCATATTACCCAAAAACTGTCAGTGAATGCCATTGTGTAATACACCGCTGGATGCAGGACAAAAAGATATTTCAAATAATGTTATAAAATACCCAGGCCCATATTTAAAAAAAAAAAGTAGATGGTGGTCTGGAGAATACGAAACGTTGGATGCAAAATATGAAAACGCCAAATCAAAGAAAATTTACTATCAAATAAAAAACCTTTAAAATATTTTTTAGTAGTTCTGAAAATAAATGAACGATAACCAAAAAACCAAAATGATCGAATTTCCTTTTATCGAAATATCTCAAGAACCGTGCCTGCTATTTTCGATTAATTTTCACCGCTAGATTATGCTTCGAGATACGCAACTATTTCTCCATTTAACCGACTCTCTAACTAGTATGGTTTGGAAATTACTAATACAATCCCATTAAAAAAGTATATAAATCAAATAATATAGTCTTTTTTCTCCTAAATTTCTTTGTGATTCAATTATATTTTATAAATAGGTATGTTTTTGTATATCAAATCACTGCGGTAAAACGATGTTTTTATAAGCAATGTCCGTGGTAAGTACACACACCTCTGAATTAAATCCAAACTGACATTTAAAAACTCATGTAATTCAACGATATACTAGTTATTAGCGGGACACCTTGTATTTGCAATAATGGTCTTAATAAAAATGAAAAAAGTTGTTTGTTCGACAAATTTTAATCTATGAATATATAAACATTTGTGGTGGAATATTTAGGAACGAATGTATGCGATTACTATGATTCTTTAGTGTCGCGTTCTCTTTTGAGGTTCGAGTGACTTTTTTTGAATAAAAATGGACACCGGGACGAGTAAGTTTATTAATATAAATGATAATGTTCATTATATTATAAGTTATAACATTGACAAGGTCATTTATACAGTTTGTTTTCTATTATTTTATTGTTGTGTACCTATATCTATTCATACTACATCAAATAACGGGTTATCAAAATATTGCCGCATGTCTCATCGCAGTGATATTAATTATGTATTTATAAACTTTTTTCCGAAGCTAAATAATTTTTGAAATTTTTATGAAAGTAACAAAATTATAATAATTATCCCTCAACTTTGAATGGGACATTTTAGCGCCAACTCTTTTATCATACGGACGCCATCAGCAGTAACAGAACTCATCAAATATTATTCCTGTGCACAACACTTCTTAGATGAAATAAACTTAAAACTTAAGATTTTGTTAACACCATTCGTTTGAAGTTGAAATTAAAACTAAATTAAAAACAGACTTTAAAAACCTTTACCTATACTTTCGTATTATTTTCAAATTTGAAAACGAATGTTTTTGAAAATACTATTACAGATGAGAATACTAAAACTATTCTTTAAATTTGAAATAGTATTAAGATCTATTTGCAACTGGGAAAAGGTTTTCACAGTAATACCACAGCTTATACAATACAGCTCCACAACTCCGTGTCGGCGTCTTTGATCTGGCGGTCGAGAACCAAGCAAGACGGAATGGTGCTATCTCTGTTAGATTAAAGGGAAAAGTCGGGCCCGGATTAAGCAATTTTTTTATTATTGAAAAAATTGAAAACCTTGACGTAATAAGGTTGGTTACATGCCATGTTAAGTAAGTTTTGGGAAATTAAATTTTTAATTTGTTTTAAATCTGTCAAATATAATTAAAAAAATTATTTAAATATAAATATTACGAAAAATAGTACATCTTTCGGATTAGAGGTAAAATAATTTGTATATGGCTAGTAAAATCCTCGTTAACAAATGTTTTGAGCTAAAACAGTCACTTCACGACAAATTGTGACTTGGATCCTTTTTACACCAAGGGCTTCAATTGTTAAAGAATTGTGTCACGCTCGTGGATGCAAATCAAGTGGTACCCCGTGTCTCTGGCAAGTGTTACTCTTCGCGCAAAGGGTTTATACCTAGATAAACGAATGCTTCGACTGAGGTCTGGGAACTCTATGGTATTTTGGAATTATAAAGAATTTGTGCTTTTATTTTAACAATATTGGTTATATTTAGATGTATTCTTATTAATTGAAATACAGATTTGTAGAAGTAATACTTTAACAGTTTTTATTAATATAATATATTCAATTTTTATCTGACCATACCGAAGTAGGGAATTTTGAAACTTTATAGTAATGTGAAATTTGAATTACAATATTACACGATATTACATAATTAGTACTTATTTTAGGTAGGTACTAAATTTGTACTTGGAGAAAGTAATATCGATTTTTACAAGAAAACTTGAAAAGTAAATTAATTTAGTTCTTATTTCTGATGTAAAACTTAAACCAAGAAAACAAATAAATTGTAGTTTGTTCAACAAGGGTGGATATGATAGCCATATCACACAAAGACGAAGTTTGAGCACGACGTCGTAGGCGGAGTACTCAATCGTCTGATTGTGATATGAACAATCCACTCGATATGGTCAGTATATTTTTTCTACGACCCACTAACGAAAATCTACAAATTTAAAAAATTATTTTAGGTTATTTAGACAAAATAACTAATTTTAAAATAATTTACGAAGTTGACTAATTTATAAAATAAAATAAACATGAAAAATTAATTAGTCCTCGGCCTAGATTCGATCCCGGGCTTTTCGCATGGAAGGCAGATGTTCTGTCCTCATCTTCACCGAAACTTTCAGGACTTTAGTTTTAATACTCGTAATTAAATTAGTATCATGTAGTTTGATTAAAATTTATTTTTTTTTAAATGTGGACATAATAAAAACAAAAATGCTATTATTTATCGAGTCTACACAAAAATTTTAATGTATATTTAATATCAATAAATAAAATATATATTGACAATTAGTTTAACAGAATTATCACTTATTTAAAAATTTTTAAATAATAGGAGTTGGGTGACCAAAATATGAACTGTGATTTGTAGATTTAATTTTGTTAAAGTGTTCTCACTACCTAAAATGGATATGAAATATATTCGTAGTTGAACGCAATAACATAATTTTTCGTTTTGTAGTATGTGCGTAGATTGGCTAATATCCATGCACAGATTACAAAACGAAAAAGTATGCTATTGCCTTCAATTGAACGAATATATTTCATATCCATTCTAGGTAGTGAGAACACTGCAAAAAAAATAAATTCGCCAATCACCGTTCATATTTTGATCAACCGACTGCTATTATTTTTAAAATTTTAAATAAATGACAATTCTGTCAAACTAATTGTCAGTATATTTTTTAGTTATTGAGATTAAACATACAATAAAATAAGTTATTCTTTTGGAAAACGTTAGCATGGATGACTAAAGGGTATTGGGTTAATTAATTCTAAAAGTGTGGTACAAATGTTATTTTTTGTAGCCAATTCTTCAAAATTATTTTAAAATATCTTTTCAATATTGAATATTAGTTCTACAAATTCATCATTTGACAGTTGCAGATTTCCAAATGTATCTGAATTGGCGGTATCATATGCCTTTTAAAAGCAATAAAAAGAAAAATCGTCTAATTCAACGTGATCTTTGTTATATTTAAGACAGGTATCGCAGGAGTGGATCCGCAAGGCTTTTATTAAAAGGTAACCACACACATACCTGATAAAAATTTTCTGTAGCAATTCGTCTTTACAATAATTTAGGGTGTTAATAATTTCATCATAAAATAAAATACAAGGTGTTCCATTTAAAAAACATACATTTTAATTTTCCAGGCAAAAACGTGACACCCTGTATATCCAAAGATATTTTTAAAATATGTAGGTATTTTTCAAATCCATATAACTTTTATTTAAAACTTTCTTGCGTGTCTACAACAAAATAATGAACAATAACGCACTAATGAGACACCCTGTATAAATTATATTTTTAACAATGAAAATTTCTTATAATGTAGTACTTATCGGTTTGGGTCCTTGGGAAAACTAAAGAATGTTTTCTTGCAGGTATAACCCTTATTAAAACAGCTTTTGACTGCACAAACTCATTCTACTCACAGCTAAAGAGTCACCAAAATAATAACAGTACCTTTAACTCAAACAAAATCAACGAAATTATAGGCTCCACGAAATTATACAATCAACGAAATTATACGCACGACTCAACACCTTGCTTCTGAACGCCAAAACCGTCTTTTCCCTTCGAAGGCGGAGCTTAAGCGATGCGCGACGAAATCGACGCAAACCGTTGCCGCCAAGAGAGTGTTTTAGCTGTATTGTATAAGCTGTGGTAATACTGTTTAAAATATTTATTCAACTCTGACCTTGAAGATTCGATTTGATTGGATACAAAGTCACTCAATTTTCCTATCTATAAAGCAATCATTATTTGGAAACTTAGTCAGTTGGCAAAAGCTTTCGCCAAAGACCCTTTTAAGGAGGTCTGTAAGATGTATGAAACAATGACGACATGATAAAAGAAAATCAAAATCAGATGGACATTCTTTTATAAACATTGCCAATATGATATCAAATCCATGTGAATAGTTTGATTTAACTTCATTACAAAACTCATACTAAATGCTATGTGAAAAATAAACATTTTACAACGTAATGCAAATCTTGAAGTCAATATCTAGAGTAGGGTGACTGTGTGATTACAATAATCTCACTAATAGCCCTATACATTTTTCTAATAATACTTATCTGCTGACCTCAATAGCTATATTAACTTCATTTTGTTTAATCAGTTTTCCATAGTAAAAAAGCGATGTTTACCAATAAAAGCTAAAAATAACTAAGTAGATATTTGAGAGAACTTTACGAGTTTGTAATGTAACAATAATAATGGTAGGTAGAGGTAGATATATACAGAAACTTATTTTTCAAGTAAACCTTTAATTTAACTTAAGAATAATATGAACGAAAAAGGTACGTGATATCAATAAAAATGTACTGTTTTGTGAGCCATTTCATTATTCAGTCATGCTCTAATCCTCCAAGTCCCTTTCTGTCTTATTTGGCCTTTAAGGTTCAACTTGTCCGTTTATCATACATAATTAAACCCCTTAAGACCAAACATATGTGACGACTATGGCGGAGGTACTTTAGCGAACATTCCTGAGTCATCGGGATAATGTTTCTGGTATATTCCGGATATGAGATGTTTTGGTGGAGGAGCATTCTGGAATCACCAATTTGTATATAAGTATTAGTGTAGGATCAACAAGAAGTCATTATTAGATAGACAGTGGTGAATATAAATAGTTAACAATTCAAAGATATTCGAAATATATATAAATTAAAATAGTAGTGTTATAAAATAAAATAAATTATTAGTTTTAAAATGAACAAACATCACAGTACATTGAATCAAAGATCAAAAACATTAATTTTCCGCCTATGAGGGTTGACATTAAATTAATGAACGATCGTAAGTAAATTTTCTTGCTCATTAAGTTATGATGGGGTACATTAAATTAACGAATAATAGGCATGGATCTATGTTTGTTAGTTATTAATATTATTCAGTGAACAATGAGCATGGATCTATGATCGTAGGTTATTTATTTAAGATTGTTGTACGTTAAATCAATAAAAAATGACCAAAGAACAATATAAAAAATATTAACTTAAATCTGTATCACTAAACAGTAGTCCAAATCATTTAATTCTTGAATTTTCATTTGTCACGGCTGCCGTTAGATATTAGTCCGCTTAGTCGAGAGCAATTTACGCGGTGCCACCTTTCCTTCTCATCAGGTACTACGAACAAGCAAAAACCGTTTTTATGTTAGCTGTTCATGGTTTTTTGAAGTAAAAAAATATTGAATAAATGTTCAATTGTTTGGGGGCTAGCGATGTCTGGGGAGTCTAGCAACGTCTGAGAGGGGGGCTGGCATTTTGTATGTAGAAATAGAAGACAATAATCAGTTTTACCCACTCTGTTTTAAACATCAACTTGTGAACATAATCTTAAACCTAAATCAATGAAATTTTTTGTAATGCTTTTGGCAACACAGCAACAAAGTATACCAATTGTCGTAACGATATTTCGTCTCCGTAAATATGAGTTTCATGGGCGTACAGAATGTCAAAATTACTTAATGTAAAGTATGGCGTTTTGAGTACTAAACATGTAATAATATTTTTAGATTATTAAGTATAAAGCCGGGATCCAACGGCGCGTGGAGCGGCACTCCACGCGCCAAACTTGCCAGTTCCCGCTCCGTTGGATAGGGTAAATCAACACGGTTCAAAGGGGCGCGGACGTTGGCGCGCCACACGTGCTTACAGCTCCAACGGCGCGGCTAGGAGCGTGGTACTACCAGTGCCGTTGTAACTTTCACCATGGAGTGGTCTAACGAAGTGGTGTTAGAATTTTTATCATTTTATGAAGCCGAGCCGATTATTTGGAACCCACGGGATCCAAACCATAAAAACAGGAACTTAGTTCATGATGCCTGGAGGCATGGGAATCTTTCGGAAACTTTTCGACAAAAGTTTTTAAAATAGCCTGAGGGTTCTTGGCGTAAATCTTCTAACATGTCTGTGGCACTGTACCTACAAATGATTAAAAGAAAACTATATTATTTGCAGCAAAATATTAAAATTACAAATTATTCCAAAGTTTATTTTTTATGACTGTCAGACTATGTCTATTATTCCAAGCCTTTTCCAAATGTGTGTAAAATAAGAACCAAATTGCAGTCTTAGAAAAATTATAGTATATAACGCTTGTGAACATCAGTTTTAAACACTTGTTGTAAAATATTCTATAATGTACTTACCTATCTCGATTTCTATACAAAGATCATCTTCTTTGTTTTCGTTTTATTTTTTGTTCTCTTGCCATCCTGTAAACCCCTAACATAAAATAAAAGGCTGAGGCAGCAACGATACGCGTCCGCTCACGGTTCATCTTTTCATGCAATTAAACAAAATTATGAATTTTTTATCGCCAACACTGCCTTCGTAAAACAGACTGCAATGGGCGCGTGTCCACATCTGCGCGATCCTCATGCGCCGTGGGAACGGTCCGACCGTTGAGACTCAACTCACAACCCAGGATTGCCATTCCACGCGCCGAGGAGTGCCGTTCCACGCGCCGTCGGATCCCGGCTTAAGACGTGTGTAAGCTAAATAATTGAAGTAATCCTAAAATAATCAAAATAATCAAGGATAATATAACGAGATCCTGACAAAATAGTCGACTATTTTTATTATATTTAAATTTTTAGTTGTTTTTGATATTAATTAGTCTCAACATATGTTTGTCATTAATAATCTGAATAGAGCTTTAGCTCGAGGCTCGAGGACTCTATTCTTTCATTGTTAATGACAAAATTATGTCTAGACAAAGTTCAAAATAAACGAAAAATTTAATAACAATAGAAATAGGCGCTACTTTATTAAAGTCGAGTTATATTTAATGATATTATTTCTAAAGCCCTAGTTGTAAATTAAATTAATAAATACACAATAAAATAACTTTTACTTTCGGTTCATTTTGAAACGCCCCACGAGATATTAGCTTGTACTCTGACAATATAATTGACAGTAGCCGTTATTAAATAATACACCTATAATCAAGTATGCGAGTTACTGTCAACCTAGGTGAATATCAAGCACCATGCATGATAGTCGATATGATATTTGGTTGTAATTGGTTCTAACAATAACGCAAATTGCGATGTGAATGGTTAAAATGTCAAAGTTGACAGGCGAGGGAAATAATCATCAATACATTTTTCGGTATTTTAGTCACGGTTCGTAGACACCACGGTGGTTTCTTCGTTTGTTGCTAAAGAAGGCTGTGACGTCATAGTATAAAAAATCGAGTTGACAGAAAATGTTCTGTTGCGGTTCGTACATTAGCTTTTTAAAAAATCTAATATTTTAATAATATTTATTGGTGTTTATATTTTTATTTTTGGACTATACACCTGCGTTGTAGTTTTTATAAAATCTGTAATTTGATTTTTTGAAAGACAAGCTACCAAACGGCATGAAAAAATAATGTACTGATTTCCATTAAATTTCAAATAAATTACTTTTAATTTGAATTATACAGAGAAATATTATTAATGATTTATTCTAAACATTTTGGATTAGGGTACGGCGACCTTGTAAAAGTCAGATCACACTTTGTTTATATCCCGAAATATTTTGAAATTTTAGCAAGCCTGGAGCGAGCCGTAGTTTTGCTGTTGACAAACAATTTTTACTGTTTACACAGTAGTAGTAAGGACTGAGCCTAAACTGAAATTAAAGATTTTAGAGTAATTATTCTGCAAATATCATTTACTATTTTTAAATTAATTGCAGCTTTGTCCACCCTATATTTAAAAACAACATTAAAAACAACCGAGAGCAAAAAGTCAAAGGGCTTTACTAAAAGAACATACATTTTTGAAAAAAGGGTTTGCTACAGGAAGTTTTTGGTAAAAAGTACAGTTACAAATCATTTTAAAGAAGAAATCAAGGGCCTTTTAGAGTTGAGAAGAAGTTTGTAAACCATTCACGAGAAGATATTTGAGTAAAAGGTGCTATCTTTACCTCAGAAATACTCTAAAGTATCCCTTGCTGTGGATTTCAACTTTACAAAAGTGCGATGCTGAAATAAATCTGAGATATGGTTTTGGATGATTTATTTAAATACTCTAAGTATATGTAATATCTCCTCTGTGTACTCTATGTAATAAACACAATAGATAAATCTCTTTTTCTAACTTGGTACCTATATTTATAGATTATTATAATAAAACTGGTTTTTTTTATTGTTTTAAGTAAATTATATTGTTCATACATCGTAAAAACTGACAAAATATATTTTTTATTTCTGATATAAATATACATTTTGTTTCTTCTGAAGTCCAACGGGTTCTTGCTTTCTTCTATAAAATTATTTGTAACTACTTTTTAATAAAAACATCCTGTAGAAAACTATTTTTTTAATAATGTAGGTTCTTTTTTTGAAGCCCTTTGACTTTTCCTGCTTTTGTTGTGTTTAAAGGCTTGTAAGAAACCACCTGGTCTGCTTTTAAATGTAGGATGGACAAAGCTGCAATTAATTTTATAATAGTGAATTATATTTTTAGAATAATACTCGAAAATCTTACCATAAGCCTTTAATTTCAGTTTAGGCTCAATCCCTTTATTACTTCTAACGATTTTTGTCTGTAAAAATTAAAAAATATTTGGCACTTTTGGTAGGCAACAGCAACACTAGGGCTAGCTACAGGCCAAAATTTCAAAATATTTCGGGAGATAAACAAAGTGTGATCCGAATTCAGCTCAGAGGCCGTACCTTAATCCAAAATGTTTAAAATAAACTAATCAGACAATATTATTTCTCTTTATAATTCAAATAAAAAGTAATTCAATTGAAATTTTATGGAAATCATTACATGATTTGTCCTTGCTATTTTGTAGGTTGTCTTTCAAAAATCAAACTACCGATATTATAAAAACACTAACACCAGAGCAAATTTCAAAAATAAAAATATAAATACCACTAAATAACAATAAAATATTAAGATTTTTTTAAAAACATAATTTACGACACCAAGTAAAATATTTTCTGTCAACTCACTTTTTCATTCCGTGACGTCACTGCGTCCTTAGCAATTGTGATCAGGCCACCGTGTTGTCTCTACGAACCGTGTATTATAGTAATATGACTCCGTTTACGAATGCTCTTGATATTTTTCGGATTATTAGCATAGCAAGGAACATTTTAATTAGTAGTACTATGACGAAGACTAACGTCACTGATGACGTGAAAAATATAACACGATTTGAAAAATCGTTTTTTAAAAAAAATATTTTTTATTTAAACAGAGTTATAATTATGTCTTTATTATATGAAAGCTAACATCAGACTAAAAAATGTAAAAAATAATCATTGTTAACACATGTATGCTGATAAAAGAAACTTGAGCTGCCGGCTGGTGGGATTCTTAGAATTTCTGGGCACTTCGGCAGTTTCTGTGATATAATTCCTCCCTTCCCAGAGAGATCCATACAGGGTGTGGGTCGTTATTCGTCTTCTTCGGTATTGATATTGAAAGTGGCTTGTTGGGTGGCAGGTATTATCAATTTTTGATTTCTGGACGTCGATTGCCTAATCTTGAAAAACATGATAATGAGGGCAACAACACCCAATGTCCACAGTGGCGTATACCACAGATGGGTATTGTTTGAAGGGGGTTGAAGACTTATTTGACGAATTCGATATTGTTCCTTCTGCAATAGGTGGATCTTGTCGAGGGGTATTTCATTAATATCGATTTTTCTGAAATGATTTTGACTGACTTTATTTATCTTAATTTCGGGTAGAAGTAAAGGCTGTCCATGAATAACGTCGATGTTATTTGAGTATCTGTTCTTCGGGGTTTAGAAACTGCAACCCTTTGGTACTTCCATAAAATAGGTACCTTTTAAAACTGCGAGATCTGACTTTGCACAGCTGATTTGGATCTTGGTTTCTCGAGGAAATACTGCAATATAGTGGGCAGAATTGATTGGTTCGATTACCTCAGAACTGATTTGGATTGGAGTAAGTTCACATGCAGGAGAGTCTTGATTATTCAATTGTAATATTTGGTGGATACAATCATCTGCATTAGCTTTGGCAATAGATTTCATGTTTGTGCAAAAATATAATGAGTTCAGATTTTTGCATTCTTCGTCCTCGTACTCATAGTTATTTCCTTGTATTGCCAGAAAAGATTTGGAGGGGATAAGGATAGAGTTATTTTGGGTAGGTATTGAATAGAGGTGAAAGTAAGAATATATTTCTGGATAGGTTATAGGAAAGTGAATCACAAATACTATCCGATTGTTAGAATAATAAGAGTCTACTGTAATAACTTCATAATATTTATAAAAATTTTGTGGATCGGCACCGAACAATAAGTTATTTTCTGAATATGACTTTAATAGAAAATTTATGATAAATTCTAAATCTTCTATTTTTAAAATGCTATAGTGAACTGTTTTTAATCTCGCAAATATTATTGAGTTTTCTAAATTATTTAAGATTTCATTTAAAATTTTGAGAACTGCATGTACCTGGTCTAAGGCGTTTATTGCTAAAAAATATCCGGAAAAGTCGTTTACGAATTTTTCTAGTTCGTTATTAAGATCATTAATTTTTTGAGCCATTTGTATTTCGTTTTGCTTTATTAAAGATAGACTTTTGTTGTAATCATCGATTATTTTAGTAGTTAGGGATATCTGTTTATTTAGTGTATTTGCTATATCTTTTTGATTTGAATTTAGTAAGACAATAGGGTCGTCGTATCTTTTGCCGTCTTCGGCGTCTAGGTTTCCCGAAATACTTTTAAATATTGTACCTAGACCGTTTAAGATTCCTCTTTTAAGTCTCTTATTAGAATGAAGGTAATTTAATTTTTCTTTGCATTGTTTTATTTAAAAGGAGATTGAATTTATGTTATTTTTAAATTCGGATGTGAATACCGCATTTTTATTTTCAATTGTTAAAATTATATTTTTGAATTGATTATTTATTTTAACAAGTTCGGTTTCGATAGGGTCTAAATCAAAATAATGGATAAAAGAATGGTATGTGGATTGTAATTTAGCATATCCTAATTTATAGTGTAATATTCCAGGGTTGGATTCCAGACTCGTGATTCTAATTTCTTGGGCTGCGATAATCGTAGCCATGATGAGGAGAATGCTGTAATAGTACATTTTTTGATTAGATAAAATTTTTTTAAAATAATTTTTATAAAGTGTAAGAAAAACTTTTTCAAATGAATTCGGATCTTTTTGTTTTTTTATTCTATTTATTTTTACTTTGGGACGCTCTTTCTTTTTAAGATGACGACAACCGAATTGTAGACCATCTTTTTTGCGTGCTACAGATTGGTGGTACGCGAGGGTGACAGGATCATACGTTAAAGGGTTGTGAAGGGCTTCATTAGTTTTTTCTAATTTTTTACCATTTTGTTTAGTTATAAGTTCATTATGTCTTTTATAAATTCCGATAGTCATTTCTTTGTGATATATCTTAATTAGATCATTAATTATCATTTATCAATTATCATTAACTTTCATTTCGGGGATCACTAAAATTCATAATCAACTCTTCCTTAATTTCTTTTATTTTAGTGGCTCCACTAATATTAATTACTTCGCGAGCGGGTCCATGCAATTTACTTATAATCGTTCTAAATATTATAACATTCTGATAGTTTCCAATATTTACGTTATCATAAAAATGGGTAACTATGCTATCAATACTTTCTAGGAAAAATTGCAACTCGTTTTCGTAGCCATAAAAATCAGGTATGGTCTCCGCGTGAACTTTTTGAAAGTTAGGGGGAGGAGTCATTGTTTGATTTAAAATATTTGTCAATTTACTAAAATTAGTTGGATAATTATTATCGTTAATATTAATCGATTTAAAACTTTCAATTACAAAATCTAGCTCTAAATCATATTCGTGATCACTAAAGGATAAGGAATCAATGTTAGAGGAGTCTGACATATAAGAAAAATAAAACTTACAGTACGGTTTTCGTTTGCATCGAAGGTCCGGCTGTCGTCTTAACCAAGGAAGTCTCCAGTACAGTTCTTTGGTAGCACCACAAAACTTTTCTCGCGATGGAAAGTTGTTGCGAAACGTTGAAAGTTCGTAATTGTCACTTAACTATAAAAATAGCGAAAGTTATCCACGTCGGATTCTTCGTGACAATCCTACTGACTGCGCCAAAAATATAACACGATTTGAAAAATCGTTTTTTAAAAAAAATATTTTTTATTTAAACAGAGTTATAATTATGTCTTTATTATATGAAAGCTAACATCAGACTAAAAAATGTAAAAAATAATCATTGTTAACACATGTATGCTGATAAAAGAAACATGAGCTGCCGGCTGGTGGGATTCTTAGAATTTCTGGGCACTTCGGCAGTTTCTGTGATATAATTCGTGTAAAAGGCGCGTGATTCATATATAAGAAAAAAGTTAAACAAATATAGAAAAAGGTAAAACAGATGAAAAATAAATAGATTTCTTTAACTTAGTTTTTTATACACAATTCCAGGCTCCGATTTAGAATTTTTAATTCTCTAACTGTCTTTTCTTTGAGTTTTAAAAGAAATGTATTTGAAAAATTTGTTTGTTTTATTGATATCTATGCACAGTTTTAAAAAGGCCAACGTAGGATTCACCTTGTATAGCTAGTAAATGGTCATCATTATGTATCCTGAGAATTCTCTATTGTGATTTTAGGTTAAATTACAGTGAATGAAAAAAACGAATGAAATTATTACTCGCATTTATTAAAACGTTTTCTTTAAGATGTTATAATTATTTCAGATGATAAATTGTTCTCAATAATGTGTATCAAAACTGAACTCGCATTAATACTTCTACACTCAGTTAGATTTCTTTACACTATTAATCATACAAGCCATTACTAAAGAAATCATTATTTAATAATTGGGAATGATGGATAGACATAATTTTAAGTACATAACCAATTATAAGTAAATTTCAAGATATTACAGATAAGTGTTACTATGCCTTTATAAACATAACTAGTTGTTTTAGTTATGTGTGGGTCGAAAATATAAATCCTTTTAAATCCAATCCAATGGAATATTTAAAATAATCGCAGAATTATTTTTGACACCCTTTATTTGTCGATAGGTATCATGATCTCACACTTCATGTCTATGTCTATTACTTGCTGATGAGTCCTAATAACGTTCTAAGACGTTCTCCTTAGTAAGTAAAATCAAAGTTGGAGTGTTAATTTTTTTGCTTAGGATTGATTGTATGACTACGAACATTCAGTTCATTCGCCTGTTCTGCCGATTTTGTCGATTTTGCTAATTTTTTTACATTTACAAGTTCTACAAATATTACCTATTTACATATATTTTTTTTATTATACAATTTGTGTTCTTATTTTTTCATTTTTTTTTAATGTTTTTTATTTATTTATTTCTTTTTTAAAGAAGGAAAATGGAAAATACAAGGACACTTTTACGCCTAACGGTCGTTTTAGGCGATTTATTTATTTAAATGTATAGGTTGTGCTGTTAATTGAATTAAATTATATAGGTGACTTATACTAAAAGAATTTTTTAAGTTTTTCACAAAATATGTTACCTCTGTTTGTATTAGTTGGCAATTTAACATTTTATGTTCGATATCCCCTATTTCTACAAGTGCAAAAGGGATGATCATTTAATTTTATTTTGTACAGATGAGATGGAACTAAAGCGTGATTAAACCTTATTCTACAAATTTATCTAACGACTGATTTACCAACAGGTACCAAAGTGAACCATGACTTGTTTGGTATCTCATTTTAAATATTCTTTAAAAACAAACCTTTTCTACTTTTAATATAGCATTTTATCCACTAATTTTTGTAAATAGTTTTGGTAGTCGACATTATATCCAGAGATGTACAAAGAGATGTTGTTTCTTGATCTTCTTCAATGGTCTGTTTTCCATATTTGTCAACCATTTTATTTTCAACTAACCCACAATGTTCTTTTACCCAGCTCAAATGAATTCTCTTGCTGCTATTTTGTAAATTATTAATTTCTATTATATTTGTAATGATGTAATTTGTTTTAGTGTTCGTTGTAAGTGGCTTAATTTCTGTAGTGCACTTTGGCTATCTGAGAGGATAGCAAAGGTGTCAATAGCTCTGCCGAATATATACTTATATTTATATTTAGTTTGAACATCTGTTTTATGTCATTTTTGGGATCGTAAATTGCACATGCAAAACTACATCATCATTTTTCGATGCATCTGTAAATATTGGTTGTGCATTGGAAAAATATTCACTAGTAATACCACTAGAGGTCAAATTATTTCCGGAAATTTGACCTCGCGTGGTATTCGGTAAGAAAATTCCACGCCGAATTATGGTTGAAAATTAAATATTTTTAAAATTTATTTTTCGTTTCTCAACAATGCAAATTATTTTCTCCAAGTCACCAGTGAAACATAAAAGGTGTTGTCGCCTTGATTGTTGAGTTGTCATGGTAACTAAGTGAGACCCTAACCTCGAATATAATTTCAGTTTTGAAGTTGTCAAGCGGCCCGACGTAAAAAAATGTTTCGCTGCAATTATTTAGGCCTTCAAATTGCTTATTTCTACTCATTGTAGTTGCATGGGAATACCATTTGAAAATAGAAAATAGTATATTCTTTAATTTTACGTAAGTTTTGAAAAACTACAAGTGGTAGAAAATTGTTTTTCTGCGTTTTTATTAACATGCGTTATGAGCGCTTTAAAATGGTATGAAATTCATAACCAGCGTCAGCAAGCATCAATCGTAGGAGGCTGTGATCATTGTATTTTGACAGTTCAAAACATTAAATAACTCGCGTTTTGTTGCGATAAAGAATATTGCACAGCAAGTAAAACCAACAAAATTACCTATTTGTTTAAAAATGAATCGATTTGAAAATCATACGCTATGCAAAATATGCGTGAAATTGTCTGATGTAATGATCAATCATTGCACCATGACTTACTTACTCGGATTAATAGAGGATTGTGGCCCCAACTTGAAAAACGAAAATTTGTTCCGAATTGTCCACGAATATTTGCACCTAAACTACGCAAAATTCAAAGTGCTGAATGGGAAAAAGATGAATAAATTAGTGTCTAAATATTATATATATTTTATTAGACATAGACACATAATTCAAAGCATCCAAAGTCCTGCATTTTCGCCATTAAGAAGAAAAGAAGTGGCCGAAGAATATAGAAAACACCTTAGCATTGTAACTAAAATGTATCAAAACTAAACCTATTATGTGAACAAATAAAAACCAGTCTGTCAAAAATGGTCTGTTATTGTAAACGTCAAAAAATTTCCAGTATAATTCGCTGTTGGGTACCCCACGAGAAAAAAATTTCCACTAAAATACCTCCCTTGCCATGGTGATCTGTCAAAAACACGTATTTTGATTGGTTTAAAATTACAAGTGTGGAATTTTCACTGATATCACATTGAAAAATTGGATTTCTTATGAATAATGGATGGTTCTCATAATTTCTTAAAAAACTAATCTGAAGATTTTCTAAGTATTCTACCTCAAGTAAATAGGTTGGGTTTGTAAAATTGCGATGTAATATTTATTGGTAATCCGAAAAATTTCTATAACATTCTATTATACATAGTGTTTTCTTTTTATTCCAATATTTGTTTGTAAGGTTCAAAATAGGAAGGTGAAATATTTTGTCTATTAATTTGGAATTTTTTGCCGTGATATTTATTAAAAAGCGGTTACATAATATTTTGCTTCTAATTGATATTGGCCATTCTGAGTATTCTACGAAAAGATTGTCGATAGGTGTGCTTCTAAGTGCCCTGATATATTGCGTTCGGTCTGCCAAGTTCATTTAACTCCTTTAACACTTTTAACTCCAAACGACCCTTTTAGCGTTCGGTTTAGTCCGATTAGTGACAGTTTAACACGCTTAAATGTCATTTAAAAGCACCCTAAAATTTGTCCCGCTCCAGCCCCTGACTATCCGAACTCGCCTATACATAGTCTTCATTTGTTAATAATAACGTCTATTTTTTTGAGTGTTAATATAATAATAATAATGTTTATTTTTACTAATACGTTTTTTTTATAAAATTTTTTCTAACATAAACATTTTTTTAAGTAAAACAAGCATGAGGGTAACCCATAAAAACCTAAGAAGGTTGCGCACGGGTTTTAGCTCTTGTTCATTTATATCTAACATGTGAAGTAGAAGTAACAATAGTATATTATGTACAAAAGGACTAAAGTGCCACATTTAATTCCGAGAGTGAAGATTAAGGGATTAAAACGCACTTTAGTTTCGTGGTACATACGCTATTTTTTGTACCGCAGGAACTAAAACTTTACACGATAATTATGTGAAAAGAAACACTCAATATTATTTCATAACGATTATTTAATCTATTACTTAATGATTATGAAAAGTTTTTTAAAAAAAAAGAAAAATAAAAAATAACTTTTCGGGGGTTTGAACCTGGGTCCTCTGCTTACAAGGCAGGCGTAAATCAATTAGGTATACACTAAATGTCAAATTGAAATTTATTATTTTAACGTTTTATAGTTATCAATTGTACTACTAAGAGCGTTATCTATGTGCTAAAATTAACTTAAAAGTAATTCCAAGATTCCAGGCCTATTTTTTAATATTTTTTTATGAAATTTGGCATGCATATTTATGGAGTCGTACATAATGGGGCTACGCAGTTCAAATTTTGATATATACAAAAAAGCATTTTTAATATATCAACAAAACAAAATGTAATAAAAAAGAGTCTGTAGCCGTATTTTTATTCAAAAAATATAATGTTTATTTCAACTATTTTTGTTTCTACAAAGCCTATTTTTTTTTAAACCTGGAAATACTAAAAATCGAAAAATGTATTTAGATTTACACGAGTTAATAACTACTTAGCAACGTCGCACTGATATTGACCATGTCTCCAGGATCAGCTTGCCGTTTAACCTCTAAGGCCCGATTGTACAAAGCAAGCTAAAACCTAGGTTCAGGTGAACTCGGTAAATGGTTGAACTTACTTTAAAAATTGGTATGAATTGTACATACCCCGCTCAATGTCGGTTTAGATAAACTTCATTGTTCAGGGTTGCCAGATTTTAATTTTACTAAATACGTAGTGTATCTTTGTTTCTCTTATTAGAAAATAAATGAGCTATATAAAATGTCATTTTTGGCATTTTTACTCTAAAATTATTATTTTTAGAGGTTATACGTAGTTTTCCCTTGATCCTTTTCCAAACTGATAATATAAAGAACGCCAATCTTCACGCATGCCGAAGAAGGACTAGTGAAACTAGTGAAAAAATATAAATACATTTTAGAAAATAAAAACACATATGTGAATGTAACGCACAAGAAGAATGAGTGCTGGATATAAATTAAAAGTGAATTTAATTCACAAATCTTTGTACAAATTCAGTATTGTTTCACTTCACAAAATGATTATCCCTTGGTCTATATATTTATGCTTGTCTTTCTGGTTTTTGTAACACATTTGCTAATACTAAAAAATCTTCGTCTATAGACATTTCATCCATTTTTACGTAACAACTTCTATTAATTAGGAATTCAGTAATTCGTATATATCTTGTTTTCTATTTGCCTACCTACGGTGTACGGTTTGTGTACGGTAACGTACAAGGTACCAACCCAAAAAATATTTTTTTTGTAGTGTGTTACCAACTAGCTAAATTCAAAAATAGGTCTGAACTCGGTTTAAGCGCGGAAACATGACCGCTTTGTTGAACCTATAGATGAACGCAGTTTATGTTATGAACTAGTATTATACAACGCCAAGAACCAGGTTCATGCTAAACCGAGGTTCAACTCGCATTGTACAATCGGGCCTAACCAGACAGGTTAAATTTTCGTAATGCTGCTACTGATTTGACTTTTCTGAGACACTTACTTGCATATTATGTAAAAACTACTAAAATTATTTTTTTTAGTTTTTTATTATAAACGCTTTTATTTATCAATTGACCTTAATAATTATGTATAGATATTTATTAAATTGAAACATAATTTCATAAAATATTTTATTAAAAATTTCTACAAAAAAGATATATAAAGGAAAACAAAAAAAATCAAAAACCTAAACCATTTGAAAAAATATTTTGGCAAAAGGAAAAATAATCACAAGGGTGACAAACTGTTGATCAAGAGTGTAAAAACTAGTTGAAACGCGCTAAAAATGCGAATTATGCCCCGATTGACCGATGGAGGGGAAATACCTCTGGGAAATACTGAATACGTCTCACAACCTCATTAATTTTACATTTCTCTTTGGTTCATAGATAAATAGATAGTATTTTCATTTACAAAAGAGTGACAGTCTTTAAAAAAATTGTGTTATCGTTGTTGGTGATAGTGTTTAATAATATTATAATATGAGAAATAGATAATACGGTTTTTCTTTAAAATGATAATCTATAAAAACTCGTACAAGACTTCTTAGATTTAAAAGCTACTGTCATCCGATAATTTAAAAGTGTATCTTTACTGTGGCATTTTTATTGTATGTAAAAGCAAAGCATAATTTTTGATCTGGCAGTTTCTAGAACCAAAATGTTAAAGACAAAACTATTGAATTATCTACGAACTACTACTTAATAATTATGAATCAGTTACCATAGCACTCATTAAATCATATTAATATAATGATCAGTTGTGCAGCTATCACGAGTAAAAAATGCTAAATTATGTTATGGAAAAAAATCACGCATGTCGCTAGATAAAATTTTTCTTTATTGTTAAAGGACAATTTTGATTTTATTCAGAGGCTTGTAGTTATCACGAGTTAATAACTGACTGAAGGTAAAAAAAATGTCATACCAGATAAAGATTACGGTCATCTTGATCATGAGAATATAGTACCCGATTTAAATGATAAGGAGTATTAAAGTAAAAAAGAAATATTTTTAAAATAATTACAAAAAACTCTCTTGAAATAGAATTGATTGAAAAAGAGACTAGAGGGCAAGGAGAAAACCCTAAATGGAAACAAGTTAGAAGTGTACTGATTGTAAAATGCGACTAAAAACAAATTTTATAAAACATTTGGTTTACTCCACGCATACGGGAAATAAACATACAAGATATGGCTTAGAAAAAGAACAAATAGCACTATGTATGGTTTTCAGAAAAATTTATTTTGCATGTCGAAACTTGTGGTTTTGTTTGTCGATCTGGATTTATGTTATTTTGGTGGCTAGTCCTAATAGCCTGGTAGGAATTGATTGTTTAATTAAAATTAAATGCCCTGCTTCTGCTTCAAAGTTAACATCGCAAGATGCAATAATGCAAACAATTATAAAATATGTAATAATTAACGACAATAATAATATACATTTGAATCAAAACCATAACTATTTCTACCAGGTCCAGGGTCATAACAAAAAGGCAATGTTATTTTTTCGTGATGTGGACCCCTCTGGGTTTTTTAGTGGAAAAAATTGAACGAGACAATAATTTCTGGCATAACACAATGCAAAGAAAACTCTAGTATTTTTATATAAATTATTGTGTTCTCCCAGAAATAATCGACTCTCGTTTATAACGGGGTTAGAAATACTGAAAAAGTATGTGCAATATCAAAAAAATTATTAGTTTTTGGACGCATACTGTATATATTTGTACATGGTCTAAAATATAAACTATCATCAGTAATATAAGAATATTTAGTTACCTAATTTAAATAAAGTAACTAGATAATTTATATTTTAAACGAAGTCATTAGAAAAGTAAATTAAATTCCTATATATTTATTTAATATCCTGAAATACTTCTACTCATGCTAAATAGGTAAATATATATTGGTTTTTTTTATTCTTATTAGGAATATTTTTCATGTTTATATTAAATGCTTTATGTATTTCTTCAGTTCTACCGTTGTGTAGCTTTTCAACAGGGATAGATATTTTAGAGAATTCCAAATCCTTGTTGTAAACCTAAATATTTTAGAAGCAATAAAATATTTTTTGCATTATTATTATTATATTTTTTGACATGACAATAATATCATGTTCTGTTTTCAGTTCAATAACATACCTATCTTTTAAATATTCTTTTGTATTTTTTCATCTATTTGCAGTAACTATTTTCACATTTAAAATAACCCAACGCAATCCATTTATGTACGCTACTGCTGAAGATTCTAATATGAGCGAGAAAGCCTACATTAGAAAATGAAACAATGATTTTATTAGAGCAACATCAACATTGTATAGATTTATGCAGTGGTAGCCTATCTGTCAATATATTATCTAAGGGTGACGTAGAGGGTGTCGTTCAGAAAGACTGTGAAAAAACGCAATTTATTTTCTAAAAACATCACACCCTGGCTCGTTGTACGTTCTGGCATTCTAAAAGCACCCCTGTTGTTACATTCTTAAATCAGAATTTTAAATACTAAACAAGAACTGTATATTTTTCTGTATGTCATTTTTTTAAAATAATTTTAAAGCATTTTGGACATCCCATCCCAAAATTACGAAAAGCTGCATCATTATTACAAGAGTTGTTTTTTAATATTTCCATCATTTATTCATTTCATGATGTAGCAGACGTTTGGTAAACAGTGTATCAAATTCCATATTCGCTCAATCAACACTACATCAAATTAGCTCTAGTTAATTAACTAATTATTATTCAACGTAATTAAACGTTACTGAAAATGGTAGATGAATTCAAATAAAACATACTAAAATTAGAATCTCTTGCGGGTTGCAGATGTACCTTAATGATTATAATCTTTACCTACTAAAGGGTTAATTTCATATTCAAATTACAGGTTTCAATATTGGAAAACTATGTTAAATAGGATATTGACTTCATAATGCAAATTTATTAAAAAAATACACTTTAAAGCTTCATTTAATTGAATACACGTTTTTGCTCATTTTGGACTAATGCTAATGAAATTAAAGGAGGCTTCATAATAAATGGGTACAGTGCATTCGGGCACTTGTGACTAATAGCGGATTCGACTGGCTGCATTAATGCGCATTTAGTTCGACTTTTTTGAGTGGTGTCTGTTCGACTGACAAAACCTAATGAATTAAAAGTCAATTATTGCATTCGACTCAAATTGCTCGGTATCAAGGCATAGTGAAATTTTTGTTCGACTGGCAGGCGTTCTTGCTCAAAGTTCGAATTTTTTGGAACTGTACTTTTTTCCAGTGCCAGTGTAATTTAGGAGGTTAGGAATTATTTAATATATTTAAATATATTGCCATCTTTTAGCGGATTCGACTGGCTGCATTAATGCGCATTTAGTTCGACTTTTTTGAGTGGTGTCTGTTCGACTGACAAAACCTAATGAATTAAAAGTCAATTATTGCATTCGACTCAAATTGCTCGGTATCAAGGCATAGTGAAATTTTTGTTCGACTGGCAGGCGTTCTTGCTCAAAGTTCGAATTTTTTGGAACTGTACTTTTTTCCAGTGCCAGTGTAATTTAGGAGGTTAGGAATTATTTAATATATTTAAATATATTGCCATCTTTGTTTTTATTATTAGTGAGAATGGAAAATCTTTGAAATTAATAGAAATTTAATTTTTGGTTTGGCAACTATAAATAAATATCGTTAAAACTTTGTTAGAAACCTGAAATGTCAAGGGCTAACTGTGCCAGTCAAATAACGATAAAGATGCGCTACACCAATGTCGAATTCTAGCTCGTGCTTGCTGTGTACACTGCTAGATATAAATTTGAATTATAAAAATGCTACCCAAAATCAATTCAGAACTAAAAGCGCTTTGTCATCGAGCAAGAGCATTTGAGTCGAATCCACTATTTGTTTTTATTATTAGTGAGAATGGAAAATCTTTGAAATTAATAGAAATTTAATTTTTGGTTTGGCAACTATAAATAAATATCGTTAAAACTTTGTTGGAAACCTGAAATGTCAAGGGCTAACTGTGCCAGTCAAATAACGATAAAGATGCGCTACACCAATGTCGAATTCTAGCTCGTGCTTGCTGTGTACACTGCTAGATATAAATCGAGCAAGAGCATTTGAGTCGAATCCACTATTAGATTTATTCTTTCTTCAGAAAAAACCAGTAAATTTGTTAAAAGTAATAAAACGGCCTAAATTTTTGCGTCTAACCAATCATCTTACTAACCTATTTAATACATGTAATACTTTCATTGGAAAATATGTACACATTTTTTGGAATTTGATTTTTTTTAAAACAATGTCAGGTGTCACAATTACCCTACAAAAATTCTATTTGTGACACTGTTTGGTTTTAATTATGACACACTACCAAAATTAACATCATTGATCTGGCAACCTAGGGATACGACATGCGTAAGCGAAAAGTGGGACCGGTCCGCCATTACTGTGAGTGCAAATTGTCAAATTAGCGCTTATAGTGGATACTTTTCCTAACTCGATAAACATTTATTACCTAGATGTTGGCCTCCCTTTATCACCAGCCTACAATTTCAACTCTTTTGCTGTTAACTTTAACTTCATCTGCGACTTTAACTATGATTGAGACTTCAACTTTATCTTCACATTCTTTGTCTGAATTTCAATCATATATGCATGATTATTGTGCATAGACCAATTAAATTGGACCGGCACGTTTGTGGTGCATGTTGTGTGTTACTACGGTATGCCTTTATATAAGTAGCCATAATCTCTGCAGATGGTGAGAAGCCCAGCTCAAACCAACTACCATAATATCGTCATTGGATCTATAGGTCTCAAGTAAGATCACTTCATATTTTACATTTGTTAGAAGTGCATCTGCACACCGCTTGTTGTGGCTTCGCTGATTTACTGAATGTCTTGCATGAAGATATACACCTTTTAGTCTGAATCTACAAAAGTACCAAGACCAAGTAAGATTAATCCACATTTTGATTTCCTGAATAGTGCATCTACCTACACAGAGATTGCTTATTAACCTTTTGCCGCGAGCCTTGCATTAAGTTTCGTATCTGATTATCGAGCTTTTAGTGTATGAACATTTGTTCTTAATCTTAATTTGGGGAAACCTGTTAATTAAAGTAAGGTTAGATTATTTGACATTTGCGACCTTGTACTTTCCGATTTAAAGATAGAAAGCATTGGGCTCATAGAAAAAAGAAAAACTAAAGATTGAGCTATGTATGTGCCCTAGTGCAAACGTGTGACGACTGATCCAATAAATCGAACTCTGTTTACTTTTGTCGCCTATGTGAACCAAAAATGTATCATTTATTTTTTCTGTGAATGATTTCAACGCTTTAGGGTTAATTTTACCATTGTGTTAAAGTTTAAACTATTAACTGAAGATTAAAATTACATTTTATGTAAAAATGTCATTTTAAACTTCGTTAAACCCAATGGTGTTATATCATGGTCATTGATTAGTTGCAATTTTGCAAATAATATATACTCCAGCGCTTAATAGCCACTTGAGTGATAATTAAATCAGTTATATTTTACTTCTTTCATTTACTTTATTCAGCACCTCTCGGCTGAAAACCGGGCATATTTAAGCCTTTAAATCCCCTTCTTTTATAACCTCGGCCTTCCACCACCTTTTAAGTCAATGTCAATAAAAAGGAAAATAATTTTTTTATAATCCAAATAATGATACTTAACCAGAAATAGTAAAATAAAAACTTGTAAATCCGGTTCTGCTCTTCCGCCATTTTAGTGAGTGCAAAAGCCACGCCTACCGGTCCCACTTTTGTATATCAAAAATAATACATATGACGTATCCTTACGTTGACTTATCAATGATTAACATTTATATCCATAAAGCTTGGTAGTTTTAATTTCGACTTATTTTAAAGGTCTAAATATAAAATTAAAAAAATATTTGAAAAGAAAACTTTAATGTTTTATAAAGAATTAGTACTAATTTGTGCATGAAACTAAAAAAATCTGTGTCTTATAACAAGATAAGTATTTTCACTACAAATAAGGAACAAAATAATAATGCCTATGTATAAGAGTATGTACATAAAACTAAAAAACATCTATTTTATAACAAAATAAGTATTTGCTCTATAAATACACGTTCTTTTGGGCAATGCTTTAAAAAGTGGTTTTTAAACCAGTTTAAAAATGCTATTTCCGTCATCCATCCGCGTGGGGTAGCAGCATATCCAGTTTTTAGATAAGCTTCCTCGGGCATCCAAATATCCCAAAGGTGCTTCGCATGATATAAGATAAATGAAGGCATCTTCTCACCATTTGCAGAAATTGTAAATAATAGTGTGTTAGTACTACCAGTACCAGCAGTTTGACGAAACACAGGATGATTTGTTGCTGATACAACCTTGGTATTTGATCCTATTCTCGATAACTTTCAAATGTCGTAAATCTGGCAACCCGGCGCGTTTACCGCAATATGACCAATTATATATCGTTATAGAGATTGCTCACCTTTATTTAAATATGACTACGAAAAGCGTCTTTCCAAGTGTTCACTGAATAGAATCGTTCTGGCCCAAACCTGTTTTTAAATAAAATTTCAGCCTTTTATTATTAAGAAACAAAAAAAAGAATGATCTATTTTACTTCAAGACATCATATTATAATAGGTGTTTTGAACACATATTTTTTTGTATTGTAAAGTTGAGTTTTCATATTGTCAAATAATATTGCGAGATCTAAACAATTTTATAACAGAGAAACAGTAACAAAGCCTACAGAAAACACATATTATTAAAAATCAAATATTGTAAATATCTAAGCCATAAAACACTAATACTTATTATAATAAAAATTATGATTAATTATACAGAACAAAGTTTTCTTGATTACTGAATAAAATTAATTTTATTCTAATTTCATAGCACTAGCCTACAATAGTTTCAATTAACAATATAAACTATCTGTAAAATGGGGAAGGTAGGTTTTTTCACAGCACTTATACCTCATAAGGCACATTGTGCATCCTCCATGTGGGTATAAAACCTGCCTTTCAACTGGTCAAAATCTGATGCATACCGTCAAATTATCTAAATATTATTTAATTGAAAGTCATATAAGGTACGAGATAATTGGATGGGGGTGTGCTCTCTAATCATACAGTCATCCACTAGAAGTAATCATCAGATGATCTATATAACGAAATTGGAGTGCTCGATGTTAAGCAACTATATTACCTAACAATTGCCTTTAAATATCAGGACGTTAAACAATTAAATTACCCTATCACCAACATGACACACGAAAAAAAAACATTATACACTACCAAAAATGCAAAAATCCTTATGTCAACGTTCTTTCCGGTAGGTATATCGTTTCAAAGATATTTAGCTCAATCCCTGAAAATATTAAAAATTTAAATGGCAGACTAATTTACAAAAATCTTGTAAACAATTTTTTTACAGTAAATCAAGACATTATTTTAAAGAAATAATTGAATTTTGTTTCTAGCCTTGAGTTTTGTATTCCTTTTTACCTCTTATTAATATTCACCAAAATTTAAATTAAAAAAAAAAGAAAATAATAATTTAATTAGGTTTAATTAATATTATATAATATTTAGTTAGGTATATTTAAAATGTATTGGGTTTTAGGGTTTCTATCTTTTTCATGCTTTTTATCTTTTTTATGTATAAAACAGGAATCATAAAAAATAATATAACAAACAACTTTCATTTGAACAATTTGCTTAAAAATTTTTTTTACATTTTGTCAAATTTCTCGAATACGGACTATTATACAGAAATTATATATAGGACAAGAATTATAGAGAATTATATCACAATAGAGAGAATAATATTAGAAGTAACTTATATTTGAATAATTTTTTCCAAATGGAACTAATAGATACATTTCATAAAATATAAACGACCCCCTATAAAGTACCCCCCAGATGTTTCGATTCTGCCTAAAATCTTATAAGTTACCTCTGGTTGGAATAAAGTTAAAAATTTTATATTTTTGTCTTTATCCGTTTTTGACTTTTCTTTAAAATTCGAAATTTACACTTTCAATAAAGAGGATTTTAAAATGTTTTCCCTGCTTGCAAGCTTTTGTTTCTAGAATAATTTAATTTTAAATAATTTAATCCCGCACTCACCTACTTTAAAAAAACCCGATGCTAAAATGTTTCTTGTTTTAAATACGAGATATATTATTTTAAAGCTTACATATCACCTACCATACAAGATACATTTTTATATTCGCTAGATGTTGGAACTAGACACATATCAGCAATACCAAATTAGTAAAATTTTATTAAAATACATTTTGGTAAATATATGTTTGAAGAAGCATTATGAAATAACTTATTTTAATGGAGACTTTAACTTTAAAGTGAACTTTAAATATAAGCTTCCGTGGGTTAAATCTGCATTTAGGCTTAGATTATAAAATAAAAAACTCATAAATCTCAATTGCAACGGCTTAAAACTCATAAAAAGTAATGAAGTTGTGTATTGCAAACTTCGAAAGCGTGTATATTTATTCATAATTTTCTAGTCCATCCTCTTAAATACAAACTTCCTTCTTTTCCATAAAGCTGATTATTAAATATTTACTTTTTTTTTAAATAAAAATAAGTTCAATTAAAAAAGTTTTTAGAGCCAGTGGGATGGATGTAAAGTACTTCAATACTTCTTATTTGGTTAATGCACTTTATTTCGAAGTTAGGAGTTTGAAAGTTTCGCCGTTGAAGTTAAAATTTCCGTGCAGGTAATGATTTAACTTTGATAATAAGAAACGTATCATGCAAATTGGATGGATGATCACTTTAAAATGCGTTTTTATTTTTTTTTAAACACCTGAGAGAGTAGGCTAAACTCTACATCATTAATGCATCAGACTCTCTGTGCATCCTCCTCAATTCCTGACGTGTTTACTTATACATGGTATATTTTACGTTTTTGTTGTTTCTATAGTTTTGTGTGTTACTTTTCTTGGCTATATTTTATTTAACCCTTAACTTGGCAAACAAGTAAAAATTTAAATTAAAAATATTTTTTTGTCAATTTTATGTTATAAGACCATTAAAGTGACGTTGTGATAAAAAAAAATATTTTTTTTGTAAAAATGACTTTGATTTGCAAATTTGTACCTAAGTATACAGTGCCAATAAAGCGGAACATAATTCGTGTGTACTGACTTACACTGTGCCAAAATATACATGCCTTAAACGAACGTAAAATCCAAATAAAAGTGATAGTAATAAAAAGTAAAATAAAAGTAATAAAAGTATTTAACTTTTATTACAAATTACAAATGGTGATTTTAAATTAACATAAACGAACAAAACAGCAAAAATAATCTGTTAATTGTTATTATTATTGTGAAAATCATAAAAACAATTTCTTTTAGAAACAAAACAGAGGCGGACATCGCATTTTCCACATGACACGTGGGTTTGCGTGTCAGGGCAATTGTGGCATCTTCCTTTAGTTGTAAACTGGGGAAAATGTCCAACTCAATCGAAACGCATTTCATTTTCAAATCGAGGCTTGAAGATGGTTTTCAATTTCTTTGTGGTGTACTATTTTCATCTAATTTTGGCCGTACTTTCTTTTTGCCTTTTAAAATAAAGAGCCCAGCAATAGAAATACGAAATTCCTGCGGGATGCATTTACCTTTATGTGTCTTTTATACAGAAGCCATCTATTATTTACAGAAATGTCTAGTATTTGAGAAAAAATAGACATGTACCATCTATGTGTTTTTAAAGAAGTTCTGTATAACGACACCAACATCCCAAGCAGCAAGGTATCGTCATTATGACGTGATTTTTTGGGATTAGTCGTCAGAAACATCACTATCCCAATTAATGACGTTACTTTGACGTCATTTTTGCAACGTTAATTAGACGTCAATACAGACTCGTCATTATGACGTAATTTTTTAGTATTAATTTATTCGAAATACAATATCCTAATCCGTAACGTGTATTTGACGTCGCATTGATGACATAGAATAGACGTCACTTAGAATTCGTCATAATTACGTTATTTTTTCGTATTTTGCCTAGCCTGGGACACCCGATGTACACGTTACTTTAACGTGATATCGATTCGTCAAAATGACGATATGGAATGACGTCATTTCTCTGTGACATTCTCACATAACCATAACGTTATTTTCACGTCATCAAATAACGTAACACACACCAAAAAATTACGTCGTTATGATGGCATGATGTTGCATGGGATACCTGCCAAGTCAACACCACCGGTATGCTGGTTATAGTGTTTGATGACTTGGGGATATATAATCTCATTTTTTTTTCGTATCCTTTGCTTCTTTTTATGAATCGTTTTATGCTGGTTACTGGATGTGCATCTACATACGAACTACAAATAATGACAGCTTGCAGTTTTAAGTGTACAACCTCTTACTCTGTTAGATCGTACAGTGCCCAGTGAGAGTATTTCTAAGGAATCGCGCAATTAGGATACCAAATTTGGAGTTGAAAAGAAATTGTCAAAATATAAAACTTTTAGTGCTGGGTCAAAAATAGTTTTACTGAGAGATATCACTGTTTGTTCACTGAAAGCGAAAGATGCATCTTCCCTATTAAAATTGATTTCTCGAAATATGTCGTCACCTCCCTAAGGAATGAGGTCATATACAAACCCTGATACTCCATAACGTAAAAAAATTTAAATCGCCATTTTTTAGGTTTATTTTTTATGTATTGACGTCTAGAGTTAGCCTTTTTCCCCTTGTAGGGACCATCATCTCATCAATTTACATTCGGGTTTCCTCTTCAACTTTTAAAATATTTTTTTATCTAAGATGGTTAATAACGGGACGAACTTTAAAATAACGATCATCATTCATATCTTCATAATTTGTAAAGTGCAAGAAACGGCGAATTTTCTGGTATTTTGTTAACATCATTACGTTAGCTATTTTCTCGTATCTGAGTTTTGTGCTCCAGTAATCCGTGGATGCTGGCATTGAAACTAAACCCATTAATAATTATATACCAAGAAAATCTGTAAGGTCATTTACATCTATTTGTATTGAAGAACCAGAAACTTGCTGAGAGTAAATATTCGTTTGTTCTATCATATCTAGTCAATTGTCATCAAAAAATAATTTAAAATAATCTATTGAAGACAAAACTTGCTTAGGTGGATCAAAACAATCGGTGGCTATGTCTACAAATGTAAACAAATTGTTCATCTAACCAGTTATACTCTCTTTGCTTCCTTTTACGCTTACCTGATTTTACCGGAATGTTTGTCTATTTAAAATTTAGCGCTTCTTTACTTCTTCCTGTGTTATGTTCGTCAGTAATCTGTACCTCCTCCTCAATATCTGCTTGAAGTTTAAGAGCCTCATTATCTCTAATTTCTACTTCTTCATCATCACTTACTGCTATCTCGTATGCGGCTTGAACAGTCGTTAGAGTATTAAACTTAAGTGTTTCTTCATAGGTTTTATCAAATAAATTGTTCGTTACTGGATAGGCAATTTGAGCAGATGGTAACATTACTTCCTCATCACTTTCAATATCTGAGTCGATTCTGCTGTTGGGAATTAAAATGTTTAAAGGTTCGCTAACTTTACTATTTTTCTCGTTCTGTTACTTGCCATTATCTAAAAAAAAATAAATGCATAAGCAATCTAAAACATTATAAATTCCTATACGAGGAGATCTTAGTACACAGGAAACGCTTGAATACAGCCCTGTCTCGTCAATTGTGATGGATATGTTCAAGATGGCAATGTGTATTAAAATATACATTTATAATCGTTCGTTTACTTGGCAGTGTGAATTTAAGTACACTTGTTTTTTAGAAGACAATTACATTTTTTCTACAAATTCTACAGATAAAATACACATGTACAACCATTAAGTAATATCCATTCTAATGATTTTTAGTGATTTATTTGCAATTGGTACATACAAAAGTATTCGAAATCAGAAATTGCTTACCTGATGCACGGACAATTAAAAATGGCTGTTAAAAAGCATAACTTACTAGACAAGATGTGTATCTTGTCAGATACACAGTGCTTCAGATATACAATTTTTCCCTGAAACATAGAAGAAATTAAGACACACATCGTCAAGTTAAGGGTGGAGTAAGTTCATTAATTGTGGATTAACCTTTCATTAATTGTTCCAAGGCAATTTTGACTGAATTATGTTTGCCTTAACACCGGTTTGACTGTTTCAGATAATTAAAATGGTTTGTTCTCGTGACTTTCTTTTTAAATTTTCTGACCAGTTTCTTGTCTTACCATTTCCATCTATTAAACTTACTTTCAAAACTATATTTTTAGTGAACAATAACACCATAAATTGTTTCATTTAAAATATAACCAATATAGGTATTACTTAATCTGAAATATTCCAGCCTCCACTTTTTATAATATATTCAAAATTAATTATTGGTACCACATAAGCTATTATTAACACTTTATATTTTGAATATCTTTATTAGATAGCGCACTAAATCTTGATAATAATCATGGTTTCTATAATTATAGGCTATGGAAGGTTATACAGAAAATCATTAAAATTATTATTAATTATTGTAACATAAAATGATAAAAACAGTGTCATAATAATTTGATTTTTGTCTATTTATATAATTCGTCCTACTTTTTAAATGAATTTAAATATTCTTCATTTGAAATTCAAAATAATTATCGTCAAGTATATAATTGAATAAAAGTAGGTAGGTATAGTTTATGTAAATATAAAGAAGATATAAATTGCTGTTAAACAGACGATGTTTAAACATAAGTATGAAAAATTATGTTTAAAATTTACCTAAAAATGTTAAAAAAAATATCTTTTTGATACAGGTTTGACATTAAAACAATTTATGTATAAATATTTGGGCCCTTTACCCCTTAAACCTAATAATGGAAAAATAAGCCTGCAGATGTAAAAAATTTGGCCCTTTTACCTCTTATGCCTGCCGGTGTAATAATATTTGGCTCATTTTTATGCCTCATGTAAAAATATTTGGTCCCTTTATCTTTTAATACTGTTCCGAAGGGTAAACCTCTAAAGTCAAAACGTACCCGTATTTAGGAAATCATCTAAAATTCGTATGATTTCGGTGATATCGCGAAATCATTGTACACAATTTCCTATGATTACTCTATAAATTTTCATCTTGAATATTCAAATTACCTTTTTTTGAGCGCCACTTTATTTTTTGTTCGACCTTTCTTTTGTCCCCTTGTCTTGTTCCACAAGCTGCTGCGTTTATATTTCTGCGCCACCATGACTTCCGGTGATGAATTCGGTAATTTCGAGAGAATTTGTAGTGATTTCGGTGATTTAGAGTGAAAATGTACCAGTATTTCGGGAGTGGTTCATTCCTCGGCCTGTCCATATCAAAATATTTAATCTTTTTTCAACTTACGCCTGTCCGTGAAAAAATAGTAGCACCCTTTACCCCTTAAGCCTGTCCATGTCCATGTAAAAATTATATTAGGGTCATTTATCTTTTTAATTCTAATATCAAATTCAGATACCAGTCACATATTTGACTTTGTAAAGTTAACTATTGACGTTAAATTTTGTGTGCTTTTATTGACCTTATTTTGTAAATAAATGGGATTTTTAAGTACCTTGTTTATTTATAACTGGTAGCAAAGGTATTTTTTAAGCTTTTGTATATCTTGTGATACATATGTGGCATAATTATCCTCTCCAATTTTAATAATAGGGGTATATTATCAGCTGGTATCTTGCTGTCCATATTTTTCTCATGTTATCACCCAGCCTATACCGTTTAGGGAATACCCACTTGTGACAAAACTCCTACAAATAAAACATGAATTTAGAAACCTTTTAGTCTCTGTTAATTATTTATGTCCTCATTTCCATATAAAAGGTATGATTTCGGTGCTTGACGTTTAAAGATTAGTGACGGTTGACAGGTTTGACACTCCTCGAACAAAGCATCAGTGCTTAATTAATTAATTTGTGAACACGGTCTGATTTTAGTTAATTTATATTGAGATTTTGGTAATTTCGGAACGAGGCCGTATAACTTGTATTATTGCGGAGCGTCCCACCATTGTCGTTTGTCGTTGTCACGTATTTATGGGCCGTGACATAGAGAGTTTTTACACAAAAACAACGTTATTTTATCCACGTGTATGTTTTTCGCGTAACTTAAAACAAATTGTTACTTGTTACTTTCATTTACTGTACAATAAATAACAACACTAATAAAATATTGTAACGTTTGTTTAATTTATTTATAGTTTATTTATTTAAAACAAACCTTACATTGGTGTTAGAAGTGGAACTGTAAATAAATAGTGGACAAAAATGGCTAAAAAACTGTGCGATTTGAAAGTGGCTGAGTTACGTCGGGAATTAGAAGATAGGGATCTGCAGACTACAGGAAAGAAAGCAGAGCTGGCAGTGCGGCTTAAAGAAGCACTGGAAAGTGAAGGATTGGATCCGGAAACGTATCTATTTCCTGATCATGCGTATTCTATAATTTCTTCTTTGGAAAGTAAAACGTTTTCCATGGAAACCAAAATTTCTTCCTTAGAAAATAAAGTGTCTTCTGATATTTCTTCATTAGATAATAAAAATTTTTCCAAACAAACTAAAGTTTCTTCAGAAACATTTTCCTTAGATAGTAAAGTTTCTTCCTTAGAAGAAAAGGTGTCTTCTGAAATTTCTTCTATGGAAAATAAGATATTATTAGTCGAGAATAAAATAATGTCTTCTGTTGAGGAGAAAATAAAAGAGATGAAAAAGAAGATAGAAGAACTGGAACATACAGAATCGGCCAAGGACGGTGAAATAAAGTGCCATAAAACCTCAACTTTCGACGGAAAGATGCCATAGACCAACTAGGTACTTTAAATAGTTCGAAACAGCTGCCATAGCAAACAAATGGTTTAAACGAGAAAAGGCAGTAAATTTGACCATCGCCCGTCGAGGAAATGCTTTAAAAATTCTTCAGACAATACCTGTGGAATAGACGGATGATTTTAAACAACTCAAAAAGAGACTAAACATGCGATATGGCCACGAACACTTGGAGCATTTATACCAATCACAGTTGAAGAATCGCAAACAGAAACGAGACGAGATCTTTCAAGAATATGAAGTAGATATTGCCCAACCGATGCCAAACTCCAAGAAATGCCAACTATTTCAAAATAAAGTCAATTTCCTGGGTCATATAGTCAAAAAAGATGGCGTAGCTGTAGATAAGGAAAAACTCGTTTTTATCAAAAAGTGGCCACAACCAACTGATACGTTTCAAATTAAGTGTTGGATAATAAAGACAAATTGTAATAAATAAATTAGAATTCCGAGTGTACTAGTGCCTAAGTATTATATAAATTAATTAGTACGTTATAAATAAATTGTAAATAAAGTGTTTTTAATAAATAAACTATAAATAAATTAAACAAACGTTACAATAATTTAAAAAACTGAATAATTTATTTGACATTTTTTAATGACAGCAATACAGAAAAAATCTGTGGTTTTACAGTTGACAAGCATGGTCATCTAGATAAATCAGTACCTGTGCCGCAGTGCATTAAATAAGTTTTATTAGAAATGCATTGCATTGTTAAAAGTACTATTTATAGCACTAAAAGTAAATCTGAAAACAAGGGCGGCTCCATAAGGGGGGGGCGGGCTATGGGTGTACCCCCCCTCCTGAAAATCGACAATTAATTATGTATTTTTTCTTAATATGTAGTATAAATCCGCAAATGAATAAATTGTTATTAAATAGTTATCGGATTGGCGAACATACATACGCCCGTACAGACAATTATTCGAGTTTTTGAGTTTTCGGACGGTCGTATCCATAACGAAGAATGTTAAAAAGTGGGGGTAAGAAAATGTATGGCATCCACTCACCAATTGAATGAACATTAAAAATAATTAATTAAAATAACTTAGTGTTTAGGGCATATCCTTTATTAAGTTTGACAGTATTGTGTAGCACATCTAGGACTAAATTTGGTTTTGTTTTCTGTATACTTATTTTTGTATTCTAACCTTATTGAAGCATTTTAACATTTACTGTATTTTACCCTTATTGTTGTATTTTAATCCTTATGTTAGTATTTTAACTTTTGTGGATCATATTTAATTTTTGTGATGTAGTAGGTCCCGTAAAAATTGCTGCACTAGTATAATTGTTCCAAATGACGTCCATTTTCATATATAGATATATTTTAATAACATTCTTTATAATATAATACTTTCTTTATTCAATGCGCTCAAAATCCTACCATATGTCTTCCAAGCTCTATTCAATATTTCATAACAAATTTCTTCATAGCCAGCCCTTTTTCGGGCATATATTATTAACCCCGTTTCATCATTTCTACTTTACAATGCGAAGCAAAAAATCAATTAAGTACACAAAATATAGGCATCTAAAAATGTTCCCTGCTTATATATTTAATAATTCTCACCTAAGTAATTCGAATTTAATTATAACTTCCAACAGTTTATTATTGATGATAATAAAAAAGTAATGACTGGCAGTTTATCTTTTTCATTTCGTTCTATCAACACCTAATGCTGTAATTTGATTCCCATAGACTTGTGAACATGTGTTACTGTTAATATCAATTTTTTATGTTTATGTAATAGTTCTTAAAGTTACGAGGAAGCTGTTAAATATCATCACTTTACAGATTGCACCAAATGGCTGACGCTAATTTAATTTTAAACGAAGTTGTACTAAAGTTGAACTGAAGTTATACTGAAGTTGAACTTAGATTTGTGTCAGGTTTTGTTGTTACTAAAACTTGTCAGGTACCTAACCCAGCAAACATTTTGGTTTAATTTTACGTCGAGACTACCTAAAATATGTATAATAAATTTGGTCGCAAAATTAGATTTAACCATATTTAACGAAAATTTACGTTATCTCGACGTGGATTCGACATAAGTGGAGAGTAAGACGACGTTGAAATTTGGTTTTATTGACCAAAATAGGTAAAATTGCGCCTAAATCCACATTGTAGTAGCCTACTACGTTTGGTTAGTAATACTTCTCGAGGGAAATTTGACGTCAGTATAACGTCAATTCGACGTTGATTTAACCAGCTTTAGGTAGAAACTACAAAGATTTTCAGATGACGAATGACTTCAAGTGCACAAAAAGATAAATTTTATACTTATTTGGTGATTTTATCTATAGAAGTCGAAATATTGTAGGAAGTGACCAACACAACTAAAACATATACTTAATAGGTTACGTTTGTTAAAATGAATGCGAAGGAAATTTTGTCGTGCATGTTAACAGTTCTACTTTGAAAAATAACAATGCCCTTCCAAAATACTCTTTAATGAGAAAAAACATATGAAGAAATATTATGATGTAAAAAAATTATAATAATATTATGAGCTAAAACTATGTTACATTTGTTGTGTATCACTTTAGAAAATCAATAATGTTTTTTTTTTGTAATTTTCATCCGTTCTTTTCTAGTTAAGTTAATTTAAAAAATTTGAAATTTGGAAGAAACGTACTTTAATTATGTTAAGAAAATATGGCGTATTGTGCTAATTCGACTTAAAAGTTAATACGACTATGGAAATATACGTATTTTACAAATAGCTTTCGACTAAGTTGAATTACCATAAAGATAACGATATGTTAGTTAACTTTACCTATTTATAGAATTAATATCTTGTAAGTTTTATCAAAAATTTACCTGTAGGTAAATGTAACATATTTAGGTCACCCTATTTTTGAAAATGCTACCTATTAGTAAATTTCAGCTATATTAAGTGTAAATTTTTATTTAATGTGTGTTGACAAATCAATTTACTGGATACTGGAGTAATTTGTTTATTTTTCACGTTATAGTGCACTTGAGATTTAAAACGTTTGACTTTACGAAATCGAAAGTATATTTATTACTTTTGCATTTATTTATAGCTCTATCTATACGGCAAGAGAATTAAGTTTACCATTGTAACGGTTTTTTAAAATGGCCGAAATTCTTAAGAATAACCTAATTGTTAAAATGACCTAAATAATATAAATTTTACAAATAGGTTATGTATGGCAGGTTTTAAATTGGTGGTTTATAGTCGAAATTACTTTGTAGTAGATTTCTCAGGTAATTGCTACAATAAAGTTAATGTTTATTTATTCAGGATGACTTTTAGGTCAACTAAATGAGTAATTGACTATTTGGTTGAAATTAAGTAGAACAACAAGGTATAATTTTTCTACAATATCAACCTAATATTACTTTGAAGTAGAGTAAATAAAGCATCCAAATAGATTACTATATAGGTATAAAGTTACGAAAAATGTTCAACCAAATCTACCTAGTAGGATATTCTACTATAAAGACGATTTTTAGTTGACAAACCGGTAGATGTAACCTAATTATGATACCTAATTTTACTTTAATGGAAATTTACCTTTGAGGTAATTTTTGGTTATTTTTGTTAGTAGTTTTCCCCTTTCTGATTTGGTTAAAGTTACTTTTAAGCAGATATGTGTACTAGGTAGATTTCTTGGTATAATTTACGTAAATTTATACATAAATTAGAACCATTTGGTAAATTTAAAGTAGAGGTATATTTTTCTAGTCAATTTTACGTAATAATTACCCCAATAAGTAGATTTAACTTTTAACAAGTCGAGTTATAGCTGGGAACCTACAGCTATTGCGGATTATGCCAGACAAGAGACAAATAAGTCATTATACAAGTTTAAAAGGTAAATAAAAAAGTTTGACCAAATGAAATAGCAGAATTATGTTTCATGCCGTAGATATTTTAAATTAATAAGAGTTGATATATTGATAGATTTAGCTGGCAGGCACTGATACAAAGTATCCGTACCGCAGAGCTAGCTCTCTTTGTATAAAAAACTATCCAACGGACAGAACCGTAAAAATTTTCATTCAGTCAAATTTTTCGGAGGTTACTTTTGAAGATAAATTGGAACGACGTCAATTTTAAAGTGTTTTTCTTTTCGAAAAATTGCAAAAGAAAAAGTAAAATAAAGGAACGTACAATATATTTTTATTAAATTCCAAATGAAACTGAATCTGAACTGATGTTAAGTTGTTCGTCTGTCTGTCAGCAGGCTGTATCTCATTATCCGTCATAAGTAGACAATTGAAATTTTCACAAAAAAATGTATTACTATTGCCGCTATAACAACAAATAATAAAAATAAATTAAAAACTAAAGGGGTTCCCCTACTACGAACGTGTTTTTTTTTGCTTTTTTTGCTCGCTTTTCATAAAGTATAAAGTACCTACAAAGCATTAAATCTTGTACTATGGTACGGAAACTTTCATGCACGAGTCCGACTAGCAGTTGGCCGGTTTTTTCATCAAGTTAACGAATTTATATTTTTGTTTCAGCAAGTTTATGGCAAGATGGTTGTGGCAGTCGCAAACCGAGGCCACCAAAGATTGGAGACATTCCCAGGTTAGTGAGCCAATCATTGTACACCTTTTCATAAAACAGTCGTGATGATTTCATATAAACATGTATTCTAGGTTAAAAACAGGGTAATATTATTTTATTATTTTACATTTTGTTGTAAAAGATACCACATGAGCGATTCCTGGTAATAAAATATGGTCAAACCTCCCTTTGACGAAACTTTTTAGTAAATTTGATCATAAAACATAATATTATACTTAATCATCATTTTTATATAAAATTTCAACAAATATCGAGAAAAACTTCATATGACTCTGATAGTTCTTTCAAATAAGAAACACAGTGGCATAGCTAGCGTGAGCCAAAGGGCGGCTAGAGTAAAGCTTTTATGGGTCGCTCAAACCTCTGCCTTAAAGTTTAATCGAATAATGAGATATGCATTTGGAGATTAGTGAACGTATAATTCAGCAGTCCACAGAAATCAAAGGAATGCAAGGCTAAAACCTTAAATTTACATTTTGTGAAGTGTTGTGAATAAAAAATTTTTCCAATAGCTCGACTTATTTGTAAACATAGAAACAGTAACATTTTGCCTAATCTCTATGGTTCTGTTCAATAATAAGAAAAATAATATATATTAAAAAAGAGAGTGACAGCAGGCTTAGCAGGTCGCACGCAGTTAGAACTTGAATGTGTGCCTATTCGAGTAAAGACCGCGTACCTATAAAAGCCCAGACAAACTGGCTGCGTAGTTGCAGGCGCTATATCAATGAGTACGAGGTATAACGTAGTGTGTACCATCTTTGGAAGAAGATGTAAAGCCATCGGTCCCGAGTCCATGAATGTTGGGCTCGTTAAAGATCCCTACCTCTGGTTAAACACCAGAGGATTTAGGCAAATTTCTAGTATTTGGGGGTGGCGAGCTCACCAGCGTCGTTGTTTAAAAAAAGAAAGGGTCGTATATTTATTTAAAAATCAAAACGTCTGCTCTTTACACTTTTCATTCGATCTAAACTAAATTAAAGTCAATATCTTAAGCAAGTTCCGATTCAATAATTATCAGTTCTACGTCAATAAGCCTGGTCACCAATATTTGTTCTTTGGTAAGATTTTATTTTTCGCAAACGACTAAATGATCGGCTTCAGCACTATTTTAAAATATTTTATACAATATGTCTCACTAAGTTGGAACCATATGGAAAACTTATTTATTATTGGTTTTGTAAAAAAAATTTTTTCTGATAAAAAGTTCTGCATGGTATAAAACTTAAAATCAGATATAAATTTTTTTCAAGTCGTAAACGAGGTTTGCTTTGCTGAAAAGTAAAATATCTTTTTTTTTTTTTGATAAACCTCGTGTACGACTGATAAAAACCTAAAATGGTTGCATTTTAGGTTTTAGACCATGCTTGACTTTTTATGGAGAATAACTTTTTTATTATTAATATTATTATTCATAAAAAGTTGAGCATGATCTAAAACCTAAAATACAACCATCGAATATCAAATTTCATTAGTCGTATACGAGGTTTGTCAAACATAAAGGTACTTTATGTTTGACAATTGATATTTGATGGTTACATTTTAAGTTTGGGACCATTCAGAAATTTTTATCAGGAATAAATTTTTTCACGAAACCAATAATAAAAAAGTTTTCCATATGGTTCCAACTTAGTGAGACATTGTATACGTTTTTGATGTTCCGGTAAACTAGTTCATTCTACCTTTTGACATCTAACAAACAACTGCAGAATGACTTGTATTCATCTGTTACTGCATGCTATATTAAATCATTCTTCGAAAATATGACCAAATCCATTCAAAATGTTATTATCAGTTTCGCCCAGTTTTCCAGTTATTATATCTATGTGAAGGTTAGGCTGCCCCACAGTGTTAGGCTTCACTTGACCCATTGTGCATCCTCCTAAATTGATAGGCCTCTCTTAGATCGTCAGCCATCCTACAGATTTGATGTAGTCAACAACATCGCCTTATATCAGCCGGTGTTAACCGAACAAAAATAAGAGCGTCGGGAAATCATAGATGAGACCTCTTCTTGTTTGCTCCCCAGGCGTAGATATTGTCTAGGCAGAGTTAAGAATTTTTTGGCTGTTGTATTGTCGGGATAACTTAGAAGCTCCCTGGCAACTCTACAGCTTTTTGTTTTATCCCATCTTTTCTTGAATTTCTTAAGGAGGTGTTCTTTAATTGGGTTTGTAACTATCGATGTTGTCAGTCCAATGGAAGGGCCAGTTCCAAAAAGTATTTGGTTTACTGCGTTCTTGGCTAGTGAATCAGCAAGATGGTTACCTTTCGATATGAAATGACCTTTGATTCACCTTAGGGTGACTACATTGTTGATAGATACTTCGGATAAAGCTTCTTGACATTTTAGTACTAACCCTGAAAAAATTCGTGATCTGTTGAGGATGAGTAGTGCTTGTGTGGTGTATCTGTATAGATTGGTACCTTCCTTCCAGTGATATTGTTTTTAGTAACTTCTTTTGCTGCTATGAGAATCCCCATGAGTTCAGTTTAAACTACACTGGCACTTAGTTCACAGCCCATTTTATGTCTAAGGATCTGGAGTATATTCCACATCCTGAGCCTTTTGATTTAGAGTCGTCGGTATTCGCTCCGTGCGAAGTCATGGAAAGGGAAGCAAAAGCGATACTAGCGCTAGCTGCGGATAATTCGTGCATTTTAGGGGGATATTTTGTAATTTTGGCATATCAAATACACGTATACATTTTACTTTTTTTCAAAAAAGTAGGTAAAAACAACACAATAAGCAACCGGAGTTGCTGTGTTGAAAATTGTACAAATACTAGCAAAAAAAACAGTGAAACTTATATAACAAATTTCACTAACAAAGTGGAAATTAAATCAAAGAAATAAATGGATAGGTGTACAATAAGAAGAAAAATTACCTTTATTTTTGTGATAATAACAGTAATGCTGGAAATAGTAGACATCAGAAACTAGAAAGTTTTTAAATAAACAATAAATTATCATTTTACGATGTTCTTTAATATCCCTTTATTCTTAAATGTTCATTCAGCAAGGACTAGATTTCAAGATTTCTGCCGTTGATTATAATATTTGGCTGGTATGCAATTTTGTGACTTACTTATCGGAAACCAGTTTTAATCATTCATTCTATGTTTTATTTAGAACAAAAATGAAAATATAAGTAGCGATCCTTTTTATACATTTTAACTTCACGCTATTATAAATGGTTTCTTCAATGACAACTTATTAGACTTAGGCAACTTCTCATACATTTTCCAGTAAATACTGTTGCCTGCCTATATTTTATTATTGATTTTTAATGATTATACATAATTTTCTTCAATTTAAGCGTGAAAAATATATAATAATAATAAATTAATGTTTTAATTGTTTTATAAATCCATAAACTTTTATTAAAACTAACATATATACTTTTTATTTACGAATTCTATTAAAAATTGTATTTGTCAGTATAGGCAGAAATACTCCTTTAATACCAAAACAAATTGGCGCTGCTGTCGCGCACGGAGCGAATAGATATTAGGTTAAGTACAATAACATACCAATGTTTCAAAAAATTTAACCGGTCGTCACTTTACATAAGGAAAGTGTGGGAATTTTTTGGGTAATGTATAGACAAACACAATTGGAAGATCAAAATTAGAAAGGATTACACGAAGAAATTTATTTATTTTTTTTATATATGTTTATTCAATAAAATTATTATCAAATTACCCCAAGCCCAACCCCATAAACTCTTAAATTAACCAGCCTTTGATAACGTCACACTAATAAGGTCAGTTTGTATAATAAAATCATAAAATAAACCATGGTGCAATTTGATTTTGGTCACCTGGCAACATACAGATCATATATACAAATTAGTAATCACAACTACACAGATATGAAATCACTGAATATTGACCTACTAAGAAAAAGGCGGGAAGATTATGATTTGACAATTGGTTTTAAGATTCTCAATGGTTTAGTTAGTTGTCCTGAGCTTCTTGAGAGTACTTATACGTTTATATGGGCCAACTAGAAATTTCCGATACTCTGAACTGTTTCACATTCCATTTCATAGCACAAATTATAAAATAGGGATATAGACATATTTGGTATATCACTTTGTACATTCAAAAAACGTGTAAAGAGAGCTTAATTCGATTGATATACTCGCAAATTTAGTTTTTAAACTTGTATACATATTTTATGGTATATTTATATTTTTATTTTTTAATTTTTTTAATTTACATTTTCTTTTTGTAATATACATTTTTATATATTGTATATTTTTGTAATAGAGGTGAACCCGTAAATAAATAAATAAATAAACACTGGTGATGGAACACTCGTGTAGGAGCACTCTCCTGATTTTGAGAATAGGGTACCAGATCATGACATCGCTGGTCGCTCTCACTTTGAATGTTTGCGTTTGCTCGACGCAACGCTATCGCATCGCCACGCTCGCCGATCCTACTCTAAACAAGGCTTTACATTACGGTTTGTTTCGTGGATTTAATATTTTTCGGATCGAACATTCTGAGCTTGCGAAATTAAATGCATAAGTTATTGAAAAATAATGTTATTACATTCTTGATTAGGTGTTATAATTTGCCTAAATTTACACGTTTGTGCCAATTATGATAACGATTTATTAATACAAAAGCTCCAAAAAATATGTCAACTTTAACATGCTGTATCTTTTTCCACATCATGGTGCAATAAACATTTTTTATATTTGGAACATTATAATCGAATAATTTTCGACCAGTTTCGTTTTTTGTATTGAGCCTCTCCGCTATTACGAAAGCATTATTTAAAAGCATAATCAATACATGCTAACAAATTATTTATCGCCGTTTCATTAATTAAATACTTTCTGTATTATTATAATTTATGTATTCAAAGCAGCATATAAGTAGGTATACATCATTTCGCAATTTTTAACAACACTAATTTATACTACAGGTACCCTCTTCATTAATTTAAAGTAAATACTATTTACAAACACATTATGCAATAATTATTATTGTTACGTTGTAATAGTCGTTTATCCAAATCTGAGGAACATATGTTTATAAGTTGGATACATGTACCTACTTGAGTATTTTACATTATTTTGAGTAGGTAAATATCGATCAAAAGTTTTTGTTTGTCATTTATGTATGTCACATAAAGCGAAATAATTTGTTTATGTTCACCTAACATATTAGATTCGAATATTGTTGTTTTGATAAAGTTTGCCTACTCATTAAATTTTATTAACGTCTGGACAAAACAAATAAATTTGTTTTTTTTTACTTATGTAATAATTTATTGTTAAATGTCAACCATACTAAAATTACTAAAGTTTTTTTTCTGATTGAATCTGATTAAATAATAAAAATATCTCACAGTATAGATGCGAAGATATTTTCTTTAACTAAAACTAATATTTAGTTAATATTTTAATGAGTAGGAGTAGCGCTTTGGATATAAATGTTTACATTTTTACAGAGTTGAGTAAAGGCCTTTGTAACACCACTGGCTAAAGCCATACTTACATGAATTAATTTCGGTAAAAAATGTCATGACAACCCCAAAGAGTATTTACATTTGTGTTACGGCGACTGTACCCTAACCTAATTTTTGTATTGGTACAAAGGCCATCTATTGTACTATAAATAACTATTTAAATCTCCTAACATAGTATTATTTACTGTAATTTAGATTCTAAATTGTTTTTAAAATTTGGTGGATCATTTCTTATTAAAAACATCATGCCAGAAAGGATTTATTGTTATTCCACTTATTAGCCTCGGCCTTACATTTTCCTATTAAGGTTCTAAATGTTTTTTGTTTTTTTTTTTATTTTAAACACTTTAAGACAAAAAACTATTTTGTCGATATTACTGTTTATTTTTACTTTTAACATTTTTTTATAATTATGTTATTCGACTGTCCTTAAAAATTTAATTGGACATTTAGTACTTAATTTAATTTTAAAAGCATTTATCTATCATGTAAAATAACATTAAAATACACTAATTCTTTTACTTAACTATATATTACTTATACAGTGCGGGTCTAAAGTTTCTCCTTTGCTTTAAATTTTTAATGCTATCAACTGTCGAAGTACAAATTTGTAACGTTTGGCACTGTACTATTCTCGTTTAAAATCAAAGTTTTTTTATGAGTTCATATTTCAATTATTACGTTTTAAAAAATAAATAAGGGAAGGGACTTTAGACCCGCACTGTATATAGGATAACAATAAAATGCAAAGAGCCCGGACACTTTTTTTATAAAGAATGGCATTCGTTCAAATTTTTTAAAACTTATTATGTGATATACTTATAGCATATGAATGATATATTTAGATTGATAGTTTTATATGGTTATAGGTTTTAGTAAATCAAGCAGAACTTTTTGTATGGGTTGAATTTTATGACTCATAATAATAAAAAGTTTTCCATATTATTCCAACCTCTGATTCCAGCTTAAGTAGTAACACTATATATATTTTGATGGTTAGCAAAACTTTTTGTAATGGTTAACTTCTGGTTCCAACTTAAGTAGGCACACTGTATATAATTTGATGGCAAGCAGAACTTTTTGTAAGGGTTAACTTCTGGTTTCAATTTAAGCAGGTACACTGTATATACAGTGTATATACTTTGATGCTAAAATAATCTACTGCTTTAAAAAAATTATATTTCTTATAGGCCAATAAAATTAAATAAAAAAAACCGTTTTGAAGATTGTTTTATTTGTGTTTTTGGCTTCAACAGCTTAGATCAGTGGTCCGCGGACCACTGGTGGTCCATGAGAGCACCCAAAATGATCCGTGAAAAGTAAAAACGAGTCGACACAACGACGCGTGGCGTGAGACGCGCTAGAGTCGTAGAACATCAGCAGACATCATGAGAAATCGGTAAATTTAAATTTTAATATAAATAAATATACATTCTAAATCAGTAGACATAAAAAATCAGTATGTCAAATGATATTGAAGAACAAACTATTGACAAGATAAAATGTAGTCCTTATTTTACGCTACAATGTGATGAATCTACCGACATAACACAATATTGTCAATTACTTGTATTTATTTGATTTTGGAATGACAATAAAACGTTTTAAGAGTAGTTACTATTTTTTCAAGAACTGGAAACGACGTCTCAAGGAGCAGATATTATGCAATAAGTCTATATGTGGACAAGGTGGACGGACTTATATGTCAAAAGCTTGCGGGGTTTTGTACGGACGGTGCTCCTGGTATGCTTAGTTCCCGTTCTGGTCTTGCAGCGTTGATAAAAACAAAAATCCATCTGCAATTACGACGCATTGCGTTATCATCGTCAAGCATTAGCCGCCAAAACGCTGGAATGCTTTGATGTCGCGATGAAAACAGTTATAAAAGTAGTAATTTCATTAAATAGAGTACACTTAATACTCGTCTCTTCAAACAATTGTGCTCAGATATGAACTCTGAATACGAAACACTGCTTTTCCACATGGAAGTACGTTGGCTTTCCAAAGGAAACATTCTGTCTAAGTTGTACGAACTGAGAAGGGTATTCTTAACTGACAAGGAGAACAAAAAGTTGCTGGATCAGTTCTGTGATTCCAAATTTCAGATACGTTTTGCTTATTTGATTGATTTTTTCGCACAACTAAATAAATTGAACCTTCAGCTGCAAGGATCAGGTCATTTAAAATTGCAAGGTACGAGCAATATGAAGATAAAATCAGTGCGTTTATCGCTAAAATCGAGTTATGTATCAACAAAGTCGAGAGAGAAAACTTTTCTCCGTTTAATACGCTGAATCCAATTGTTGACTGCGAGGATAAAGGTATTCGGAAACTAATCCGCAACCCTTTCATTGTCAATGTTTCTGAGGTGCCTGATGAAATTTAAGAAGTGATTGAAATGCAACACGATAGTAACTTGAAAGATACATTCGAAAAGGGAATTAATCTTGAAAAATTTTGGAGGCAAAAGGCAATTTCTTTCCCGAATGTTCGAAAAATTGTTATACGTTACCTAACTTTGTTTTCATCGACATATCTATGCGAGCAGGGTTTTTTTGGCGCTTCTGATAATTAAAAGCAAGCACAGAAATTATCTGGATGCCAGTGCCGACATGCATTTGGCTTTAAGTAACACTGAACCAAGCATTCAGAAATATTTTCTCTCTCTAATGTAACATTTTCGTAAATAAATTAAAATACTGTTGGCTTTGAACAATTTTATGCCTCTTTTATTTATAGATAGAACAACCCCTTATTAATCTACTGTATATTACCTCCAAACAGTTGGTGGTCCATGGCAAGGCAGAAATTTTGTCAAATGGTCTCTCATCTAAAAGGTTAAGAACCACTGGCTTAGATCATTAGCTTCGTGTTCAATGTAGGCTATGGATTGTACTAGTAGTCTAATACTCCATAGTACAGAAGTGCTAGTACTCTAAAACTCCAACATGCCTACAGACAGGCCTTCTTACTGTTTCCTAGTGACACTTTAGAAACAGCACTGTTAATTAGAACCCCCATCAGTGAATTTTCGGAGTGGGGAATCCTACCTATGCATTAGAATTATTTTTAAATAAATAATTTAAATAAAAAAATTCCAGCCATGCATCGGTGGGATTCGAAACGCGGACCCTTCGATTCGCAAGTCGAGACTCTAACCACTGAGCCACCCACTCCTCGTTTTAAGGAATTAATTTCTAGCAAGCTGAAAATCGTTTTAATACCTTTAATTGATGCAATCTGAGTTTGCACCATCCCAGCAGGTGAGAATAACTTTTGGTAGCCATATTTTGCACTTTCTCAAGTTTTTGCTTGTGTCTGGAAAACGGTGCAGCGGTTTAGTGGTATAGCCGAAATCGAATATAATCGAGTTTCTTATTTCGGTGCAAACTTGCATTTTGCTGCTTTCCAAGACCACATTTCTTAAAAACAAATACTCCTATCAAAAAACTAATAGAATAAAAGTTGTACAGAATAAAACTTTACGTTATACAGATATTTTAGTTGATAAGTTGATAAGTCATTTTAAAATTCAAAATCGGTTTTTGGGCATTTTGTCATTTTTTTTATTTAAGTTATTTTAAATCATTTTAAATAATTTTAAGTCATTTTAAGCTATTTTAAGTCATTTTAAGTCATTTTAAGTCATTTTAAGTCATTTTAAGTCATTTTAAGTCATTTTAAGTCATTTTAAGTAATTTTAAGTAATTTTAAGTCATTTTAAGTCATTTTAAGTAATTTTAAGTAATTTTAAGTAATTTTAAGTCATTTTAAGTCATTTTAAGTCATTTTAAGTCATTTTAAGTCATTTTAAGTCATTTTAAGTCATTTAAAGTCATTTTAAGTAATTTTAAGTAATTTTAAGTCATTTTAAGTCATTTTAAGTCATTTTAAGTCATTTTAAGTCATTTTAAGTCATTTTAAGTCATTTTAAGTCATTTTAAGTCATTTTAAGTCATTTTAAGTCATTTTAAGTCATTTTAAGTCATTTTAAGTCATTTTAAGTCATTTTAAGTCATTTTAAGTCATTTTAAGTCATTTTAAGTCATTTTAAGTCATTTTAAGTTTTAAGTCATTTTAAGTCATTTTAAGTCATTTTAAGTCATTTTAAGTCATTTTAAGTCATTTCAAGTCATTTTAAGTCATTTTAAGTAATTTTAAGTCATTTTTAGTCATTTTTAGTTATTTTTAGTCATTTTAAGTAATTTTAAGTAATTTTAAATCATTTTAAATCATTTTAAATCATTTTAAATCATTTTAAATCATTTTAAATCATTTTAAATCATTTTAAATCATTTTAAATCATTTTAAATCATTTTAAATCATTTTAAATCATTTTAAATCATTTTAAATCATTTTAAATCATTTTAAATCATTTTAAATTATTTTAAATTATTTTAAATCATTTTAAATCATTTTAAATCATTTTAAATCATTTTAAATCATTTTAAATCATTTTAAATCATTTTAAATCATTTTAAATCATTTTAAATCATTTTAAATCATTTTAAATCATTTTAAATCATTTTAAATCATTTTAAATCATTTTAAATCATTTTAAATCATTTTAAATCATTTTAAATCATTTTAAATCATTTTAAATCATTTTAAATCATTTTAAATCATTTTAAATAATTTTAAATAATTTTAAATAATTTTAAATCATTTTAAATCATTTTAAATCATTTTAAATCATTTTAAATCATTTTAAATCATTTTAAATCATTTTAAATCATTTTAAATCATTTTAAATCATTTTAAATCATTTTAAATCATTTTAAATCATTTTAAATCATTTTAAATCATTTTAAATCATTTTAAATCATTTTAAATCATTTTAAATCATTTTAAATCATTTTAAATCATTTTAAATCATTTTAAATCATTTTAAATCATTTTAAATCATTTTAAATCATTTTAAATCATTTTAAATCATTTTAAATCATTTTAAATCATTTTAAATCATTTTAATTCATTTAAGACAAAAAGTATTATTAATATCGGAGCCAATCTTTTCACCTCTGAGTAAAGTTACACGTAGAGTTCCTTGGCAGATGAACGAACTATAGCCTATAGTTTAATTAGAACGTAGTTACTTTCAACTTTACAATGAAGCAACAAAAATACTTGGTTTTTTGATGAAATATAAATGAAAATTATTATAAATCAATAGGTTTGTAGCACAAAAGAGGCAGCATCCATGTTAGCATTTTCTTAGTTGTCGATGGCCCTTCATATGAGAAGCTCTCAGCATATCGAAGCCCCTCTTTATCGGGATCATCTTTAAAGGGACTATCCTCACTGATTTTTGCTTCTAAGGCAATGTGGATCATACCAGCCCTGGATTTGAAGGTGCATCCGCAGAACATCTTGAGCGGTGGCTGCATTTGTTGGAGGTAGAAAGGCTAAATTCAAAGTTGTCTTTGTTAGGGACTGAAAATATCTCATAGCGGATTTTGTCTAAGCAGGTGAATAGAGGGCTGCCAAGAACAGTTGACCTGCTGAAATGAGAACCTCATGATCATTATCTGTCGTGTTCTTTTGAAGTAGCTTGACAAAACTTCAACTTCCCCTTGACGATAGAATAAAGATGTTCTATCACACCCACTAATTGTATATAAGAGATTCTGTTTGACAATAGATCAGAAGATGAAGTACCTGGGAGAAGAAAATGTGTACTGAGAGGTTCCCTTTTTAGATTTCATGACGTAAATGTTTGATGAATTTGGTGTTATGGTGGTTAAAAGGATCAATTAATCGGTGTTATCTCTGACTATTATAACCGTCGCAAAGTTGACTGCCAATTGGATGGCAGTGTTGACAATAAGAGGGTCAGTATCCTCAACATTTAGCCTTTCTACAAACCCATGCTGTACCAATTTCTCACGCATCACCGAAATAAACCGTTCTTTGTTATTGTCGTTGGAGAGAAATTGTTCTTTAGGCATGGTTGCAGTCATCGTTTCAGTGAACACCACATTATTTGCAGAAGAGTATTTGCTTTAGAAAGCCACAAATGTAAGTTTGAAATTTTTCCCCGTTTATAACTATTGATTTTGGTTATATCGTTGAACCGAATTAAAAGTTTTAAACGTCATTCGATGCAGAATTTAGTCATTTTTAATATTGTTTGCAATTACATTTTTTGTCCGATGCAACGTTTTCCAAGTAAAACGTGCAAAGATTTGGCGGTTTTTTTGGCTACCAAAAGTTATTTTCACCTTCTGGGATGGTGCAAATTTAGATTACACGTATTTAGAATCGAATAAAGATATTAAAACGTTTTCCAGCTTGCTGGAAATTAATTCCTTAATAAATATTAATTTGATTGGCCTATTAGCTAGTTTAAGTTTATTATGTTACACCTTAATGATTGATATTTTCCCATGATATTTAACATAACAATTTTAAACACACAAAAAGTGAAATAATTAAAATAAATAAATAATTATGTAATAGTTGTTTAAACAACACAGCCAGAGGATGTATTTGCATCTTCTCAGTATTATTAATCTATGTATTTTATTTGCAAATACTCATATAATCTTATACTATAAATATTTATATTTGAATTGTTTTTTTAGCCGAACACAGCGGATATACATATTTTTTTTTAATGAATAACATGTGAATTAAAATCTGGCAAGACATAATAAGTACTATACATACGGAAAAAATTTCAAATTGTTTGGAAGACAATCCTCACAACCAAACTTGTATCGTTTGTCAGAGAAATATTGTTGAAATAAAATAAAACTGGTCTAGCACTGACCTAGAGAACAACATGAACCAAACATTGGTATTGATTTTAGAATAAATTATTCAGAGAATTTTTAGGCATTAGTCCGGGAGTTGTTTGAAAAAAAATACGACTAAAGGGTGTTCCAACAACAGCTTCCGAATGTTGATAATAAAAAATGTTTTAAAAGAAAATTTAATTTTAATATGATTATTACAAAAATATGTGGAAAACAATATCTGTCCAATCTCCTCTTTTAACTCCTAAATTATCTATAAGGGGTACGTTACGCTTTAAGTACGTCGGAATTTGGAAAAACAAATTTAAACACTAAAAAGTAACCATTTTATATAGTAAATTAGTTAAAAAAACCGCGGATAATCCACTATTATCTAAGAAAAATTGAATCAAAGTCAAAAAAAAATTGATGTTTCTAAACCTAAGATTTTGTAACTTCCATAGCAGGGTTGCCAGGATATTTCAGTTAGTAAAAAGACCTCGTCTTTTTGTTTTATGCTATACTATAAAATAAGTAAATATTGGAAAGATGCCCTTCTCTTAGAAACCCAATTTGTTTACAAAAGTTACATTTTAGACCTTGGGGAGGGGAGTACTTTTGAGTACACCACCGGAAATTCCATAATTTAACCTCTTTTATATTGTGTTAATGTTTTCTTAGAATTATATCTGTTATGCTCAGTTATAATAAATGGGCGGTGTTGCCAAGTGCTCAATTAAAATTAATCAAACACTTTAAAAAGCACTACTTCTATTAATTTCCATTTTGATTGAATTGTTGTAGTATATTATAACAATTAAATAATAATATTGTAACATCTATAAAATAATAAAATTTTTGAAAACGTATAAACTTAATTACTTTGTGTTATTCAAAAGTTTATAAATTTTTTTGAAGCAAGGGAATTTATTTGTTTCAAAAATGACGCCAGTTAGCCTAAATCAACGACTACTATTAACTAAAGAGGATAGCCGAATTAGTCCAATTTCTACCGGGTTAGCCGTGTCGTCACTCAGTGGGTACTTACAGCTGCATCCCATTTAAAACGTACGTCTATACACCCTTTTGTAATTACAACGTTTAACTTTTTTTATTTTTAAAATAAAAAGTATTTCAGATATTCAAGGATCATTTGACCCAGAGAGATAATGAAACGTATCTGAAAATTATAGAAGTAAATAAAAGGTAAGTGGTAGTTAATACATTTAAATACTCTCGCCATGTTACCTTAACACATTTTTTAATTAACAATTATTTGAGAAATTTGAAATGTTAAGGTATAAGATGAAATTTACATACAGAGTGTAAAAAAGTAACGTAACTTACTAATCGTTATCCTGATAGGTTTATGAAAAAAGATTTGAATAAAAGTTGATAAAATAAATCAAGATAATAAGCGAGATATTGTGTTGACTATTACTCCAAAATTAAGTAAATATCGAAATTCAAAAAATTCAAAATTTCCCTGACATGCCTACAACATAAAAGCGCGCTCGTTCTCTCACGTGCTAACTGCCTTAGAAGCAAGCGCGTTTGACCGATGTTTCGAAATTGACCTGTGTCCTTTTAAGATGTATATCATTAGATTAGATTAGATTTAATTAGGACTGTGGGCCACGTGGCCTCCCCCACCTCGACCTTTCCAGATCTATTGTGGATATAATTTAGTCGTTGTTAAGAGTACCTTGTCTAATTCGGTCTTTTGTAGTACTTATAGGCTAGGAAGTAGTTCTCCACCGTAGCTAGTTGGTTTTCTTCTCAAAGTGTAAGAACATATACCACAAAAACATTCTACGCCCGTCTCACCCACCTCATAGTCACTACAGAAAAGCAAGCGAAGCGAGCGCTCCCGGCCGACGTTTTGAAATTCGCGCGAATTTCGAAAGGTCGACCGGGCGCGCCCTTCTTCGAACTATACCATAAGAGCACGATATACTCGTTCCACCCACCTCCTAACCACTTCCATCTACACTATAAGAGCTCATTCCACTAATCTCCTAACTACTTGAGAAGACAGAGGGTGAAGCTAGATAAATGTGAAAAGGCTGTATTCGTTTCGACTTATACCTTAATATTTAAAATTTCTCAAATACTTGTTAATTAAAAGATACATTTAGATAACATGACTGTTGTATTTAAATTTATTACCTACTATTTGCCTATTTATTTTCATCTATAATTTTCAGATGTGTTTATTAATCTTTCTGGGTCCAATAATCTTTTGATTATCTAAAATACATTTTATTTTACAGATAAAAAATATTAAACGTCGTAATTAAAATATAGGGTGTATCGATATACGTTATAAATAGGATGCAGCTGAAAGTAACCTCCGAGTGACGTCACAGCTAACCCAGCAGCAGAATTTAAATTAATTCGGCTATCCTTTTTAGTTAACAATAGTCGTTGAATTTGGCTGGCTGGTAGGCATTATTTGTCAAACAAATAAATTCCCTTGTTTGAAATTTTTTCGAACAGTACATTGTTTATTATTTTATAGATGATCTAATATTTAATTATTATGTACTACAACAATTCAATCAAAATCGTTAAATAAATCGTCGTTTGTGACTGAAAATTAGAAGTTAAAAAAGTTTTTTAAGAAGAGCAATGAAATAAATTATACAAGTAGTGCTTCTTAAGGAGTTTGAAAATAAGGTACTTTTACGTTTCTTATTCGTTGATTTTAATTGGACACTTGGCAACACCGCGTATTTGTAATGACGAAGCATGGCAGATATAATTCAAGAATAAGTTTACATAAATGTTCCTTATAAGTAAAAAAATAATTTATGGATTTTACGCTGGTATATATGAAAATAACTCTCCTTCCTAAAGCCTAAAATTTAGGTTTAGAAAAAAAAAAATGGATTTTTAAAAAAAGGGCGTCTTCCCAATATTTACCCACACTTTTTTTAACAGCAACATTATTTGACAAAATAAAATTTCAATATGGCAACATTGCAAATTACAAATTCTAGGTTTATGACAAAGTGTAAACTTTAACTATAAAGGCGTCAACAAAAGACGAAAGGAAATTATAAATTACATAGTTAAAAGCAGATTAAACAAAATAAATTTAACAAATGACCTCATTTTCTGTATCCAATTCCAGTTAAAATATTAGAAAAAGTAAGTTACTTTAATATATTAGTGATGAAACTTCGAAATTACCACCTTTGGGTAATATGATAAAAAGCCATTCAACCTATAAAATTTCAACTTTTAATTCATTTTTTTCGATTAATAGCCCAGCCATCCGGCAATTATTTTTTTTAGAAACTCAATATTTGAAATATGTACTTTTTAGTAGTACCAAATTTCTGACGTACTTAAAGCATACCAGAGCCATCTGTAAGATATGGAGTGTACCTTGTTTCACATCACTTAGGCCTCACTAGGATTTGCATCTCAACTCGTCAAAAACCAGTCTCTCAGTTGCCTACAGGCATCTGAGAACAGCCAGGCTCTCAGTTGCCAAGAGGTGTCTGAGGACAGCTAGCCATATAGTTACCAAGAGGTGTCTGTGAACAGGCAGCCTCTTAGTCGCCGAGAGGTGTCTAAGGACCGCGAGCCTTTCAGGTGCCGAGAGGTGTCTGAGCACAGCGAGCTTGACAGTTACCAAGAAGTGCTTAAGAACAACTAGCCACTTAGTCGCCAAGAGGAATCAGAGGACAGCCAACCTCTCAAGTGTCAAAAGGTATCTAGGGACAACCAGCCTCTCATCTCGTCAAAATCCTGCAGGTCAATAACGGAGCCGAGAGGTGTTTCTAAATGTTGCCATTTTTGAAAGGGCCTATGTAGTGGTCTTTTACTATCCCGATGGTAAATGCTAATTACCATGCGAATCAGTCTTCAAATTTTATCTTTTTACTTCCGAACTATTTGGGGACTGTTTTTGTGAGCTCTCCTGTTAATTAAAATATCCTCACAAAAATAATCTAAAGAAAATTCACAAGATCGTAATTTTTCTGAGGGTCGTTTTTGTACACCAAAGTAATTAGGAACTCCACGATATGTGGCTTTTACAAAAGACCCATTTTCAAAACAAGTTTTAACATTGTTAACAAAGAAAAATATTATTGAGATACCTTATAGTATCAAAGAATAATTGACTAAATGTCGGCAGAATGTCCAAATTTATCCTTCCATAACCTTTTCGCAACATTTATACATGATTTCATTAGTGCTTCTTACCTAAACGGTATCCTTTACCAGAACACAAACACCACTAAAATTATTATCAATCTAGCTACTTTCCCAGAAATATTTTAAATGCTCTACGAGATTTAAAATGCGTTTTATTCTCAATTAAAAGACCCATATGCTACAGTGGAGAAGTATGAGAAAAATCTATTAAGCAACTCAATGAAATAAGAACATGACGAGAATATTTCATTTGGGGAAAATAAAATAAAGAAAATGTTGGAAATAATAAAAAAAATGGTAAACACGTAGGGCAGAGAAATAACATAAAAGTGGAAGAGAACGGCAATATTTTAGAACCTTTTTTCACTGCCAACAATTTTATGATTACTTTTTATCCGTGGGTAATAACACAATTCAGCAGACAAAATAATACTGACTACATTTTTTTGAAAACAGAAAATCAAATAAATTCGTTTTTTTTTTACCTCATGTTACCGAGAAAAAATCCTCCACATCTTGTGGTTTCAATAAAATTTCAAGTATATTACTTAAAAAGTGCAGAACGCACATTTTTAACCATTAACACATTTTATTAATATTTCTTTCCAGTGGGACATTTTTCCCAGCTCATTAAAGCAAACTATCATTTTACCCTTATTTAAAAAGGATAATCCCAATGACATTTGTAACTATAGATCAATTTGCCTTCTTTCTACATTTTCAAAAATTTATCAGATAATCATGTACCACAATTTAAGTAACTATGTTATCCGTAAGGGTCTGAATAATGATTCACAGCATGGGTTTACTAGATAAAGGACGAAATGTTGACGTCACTCTTTACCTTAGTTAAAGAAACTAGAAGCAATTGACTATTGTTCTGCAGTTATCGGTTTATAGACCTAACAAAAGTCTTGTGGGTCAGTAACTCGTTACTCTAAAAAAGCTCGAGCATCATGGAATACGTGATATAGTCCACTCAAAAATATTTTATTACCTCTGCCGGTAATACCGTTTTGTCTAACTTGATAGACATTTCTTTAGGAGTACCTACCATAGATTAGGGTAATGTGAATAGATGGGAAACTCAATGGTAAAATTCTGAGGCAATGTACTGCCATCTATCAAATTGGAGTGGTACTAAATTCAATATGGCCGCCGTTGGCGGGCTTTTTGAAAACAACCATATTAACTGTTTGATGATTTGAAACTACTCAAATATATTGCCGATTTATATTTTAATTTGATTTTACTTCATTAGATGTTGCATTAATTTCAAATTTGAAATAAAATGCAATTTATTTTATTTTTAAATTTTTTTAATACAGTAAATTATTGCCGCATCATATAATTTGTCTATTTAAACATGGAATGTTCAGATAAATATGTAGGTACTTACATCATTTAAATATTTATAAAACACACCTATCAAAAATGTTTTCTGTAACAAAATCAGCATGTATACGTATAAGAGTTTTGCGACTTTAAGTAGCACATAAGTTTAAAAAAATTGAAGTTGAAGCGTCTTTTTTTTAGTGTCCTACTATCAAGGCGAATTTCAATGTGGATAAAATTTGCCATATATGCTTATCAAGTCCTCTATAGATTGAAAAACATTTCTGCATGAGATATTTTTTTTATTATTTTATTTGAACACCATTTGTAGTTTTTCAAATTCTAATTCGTCCTCTGGGCATTGTAATAAATGAATCTAGCTTTCGAGCTTAAATTATACTTACACACGTTTGGACGCTTGAAAATGTTGAGGTAGGTACATTCTTCTTGTTTGTTGTCAATAGTATTGAATCAATTTTTGATGCCGATAGCCGAGGTTACCAGATTTCATCGATGTACAGGTAATTTTGGGGAGCCAACATTATCTTTACAATAACAATGATCATTAAAAGCTGAAAACAAAAAGAAATTCAAATAACAAACCAATTATTTAAACACTGAATTGACAAGTTTGTAAATATTACCATTGGTGCAAACCAGTGCAAGAACTGTATTTTTCTAATTTTTTGGTTATCCTTTAAATGACGATCGCATATTTGATATGACGTATAAATTGCATCACTACCAATATCCGTGAGTGCTTTATTGTTCTCTGCTAAAACCCATATTCTAAAAAGATGCGTAAATTTGGAAGGTATTGAAAAATATATCTAGATTAATCAAAATCCATTACACCTTCAATAGCCATTCTAAATTCTCTGACAAGTCACAAAAAATGACAAATGACTCTAAGAACTGACATTTCGATACGAGCGCCATCCCATTAATTGGAGTGGTACTAAATTACCTTCCTCATGTTTCTTCGAGTTATCAACCCTTGATTTCTACCGCAGGGATAAGTCTATTTTATAATTTACGTTAACGATGTAAAACGTGCTTTAGGACATGCAATAAATTCATTTGTCTATTATGCTGATGGCACAAATATTCTTATAAAACTCAACCTACTACAAATTACAAATCCAGATTACTGGGTTTATGCGACGAATCACGTGGATCAATAAACTTAGTGCCAACAGTTTACAAACTAGTTAGTTTATTGTTTTTATAGTATCATGCTTTTATCTACGTTTGTCAATTTTTGACTTTTCTTGCGTAACAGTCACAAAATATTGATCTTGATCACAAAACTAGATCAGTAATCTATTAGTTTCCGAAGCGGATAGGGTTAGTAACTCTAGGTAAACGAACAACAGGATTCATAATCTTTTTGTTCCGAGTAAGTTTCCGAAAACGTCTAAAGACGTTTTTGATCTCAAAGCAAAACTGAATTTAATAAATTTGTGTCTACAAGAATGGATGTATCACAATAAGTTAACTATAAGTAATGGAAATTTTACTTTCAATAAATCGATTTTAAAAATTGGCAACGGAATATAATATATAAATGCAAATTTTTTTAAATATGCAAGTAATGTAAGATAACTTGGTCTTTATCTGGATTTCCACTTAATTTGGCAAGAACGTTTTAAACAAATCAGACAATAATTTTCTTGTTTTGCAATTGGTGTTCGCGACAAAATAATGTAGTAGCCATATAACAGGAACTCTATATTATTTTGTATACCATAATATCAACATATTTCTGAATAGAATGCATTCATTTCTAAACATTTCCCTAGATAAGGAAACAGATGTGGTTAAGCAACCGGACTATAGTTTTCCACCATTTTAATAAACAACAGACCGGATGCTACGAATTCCAGTAATTTTCTATCATATATGTAGAGTTTTCCGCTCAATGTTGCCAGTTGAAACACTTTAAAAGATTCAAGTTCCAGCATCACGTCATGTGGAGCTATTATTTATTTACCAAAATAAAACATTCATTGATTTATTTTTAAAGAGAAAAGAAAATTGTAAAAGTATAAAAGTACGAAATTTTATATATTTATATTAACCTAAATTCCTGATTGATTAATATCTCAGTAGTTATAATTAATTAATAAGCCAATATTTGAAGAAGCATAATCATACTAATTATAAAAAATATCATTACTTTGGTGGTTTGTTTTTATATGTAAGTTACATAATAGTATACAAACATAATACGCTAAAAAAACTTCTAAAAATATCTCAAAATATATTTGTTGGAAAATGTTTTTTACGCCTTAGAAGAATACATATATGTGGGGTTTTAAAGGTAAAATTATAAATATTCGGTTAGTTTAAATGTTTCTGTAGAAATTGTTACTCTTTAAATTTTATTATAATTCACCTTATCTTGTACACCAAAAATCTGTGGGTTATCGTTATTTATCGAAATAGAGTGTGTTAACTAATAATGACGATTAACTAACACATACATATTTTCAAGTTAAAATCTCTACCATAAGAGAAGATAGAAAATTATGTATTTACGAAATTCACTTTTTCATACCGTAAACTGAAAACTGGGATGATTACAGGAAAATTATGTTTAGCTTTTCTTATTAATTAGTTAAGATCTACAAGTTCTCCATGTTTACGATACTTTATTCTGAAACACCCTGTGTGCAAAAACATAATAGTCTAGACTCTAGAAAAAGCCAACCCTGGCTAGAAAAATCTCGAAATCCTTCCTTCACGCGTTGGGGTGTGTACAAAGAAACATTCTAGTCGATCGCCACCGGACCAGCGTGCGACATAAAGGTACCATTTCGGTAGACGCGATAGACGACAGCCGACGCGACAGACGACAACACACACGACCGAGAACTGTCTCTTCACGTCTGAAACACATACAATTATATGAAACACATTTCGCACGGCGCGACATTTCTCTACCACACTTTGGATCGGTCTCCGGGCACAGCGTTTGCTGCGTGTCGCACTCGAGGTCACTGTCCTCAGACATCGCTTGTATTTGAAGGTGATTAGTCTATATATTACAGGTATTAACCTTGACAGGATATGCCGAGGTTATTCAATCTGCTTAGAAGTTTGTCTACGGTTAGGCTCCACATTAGTAGGATATAACTCCTCCTTGAGGACATCCTTTGGTTCTGCAGATGGAGATAGTGTCCTGCCCTATCTCTGTTTCTGAAGTTCTCGTAGATAACAGCTAAGCCATCCATCTGGATGTGATGTTATCTACTCCTCAGTATGCAAGTGCTCTTTTTACAAATTCGTGTGGCGTGTTGTCAAAAGCTTCTTATATGTCTAGGAAGACACACACGACCGTTTTTTTGTTTGTTGGTGCATCCTGGATTACGTTAGTCAACTGTACCAGGACAGTTTCTGTAGATCTTTTTGCTCGGTACGCGTGTTGGCTGTGGTGGAGTTGCATTCTCTCCAGGCCTTCCGTTCTGATATAATTATTAACAGCCTTCTCCATTATTTTTAATACAAAGGATGTGAGGCTGATTGGTTGGAAAGATTTATGATGTGTGGTATCCTTTTTCCATACTTTTGGAATAAAGGGCCTTCTCCATGCTTCTAGTATATATCCCAGCTCCAGACTGCTCCGGGATAGCCGGATTATGTGTGGTAGTAATTCCTCCTGTGCCTGCTGAAGCAGGGCAGGAAATATTCCATCCACACCTGGAGACTTAAACGGTTCAAAAGTGTTTACGGGGAATTGCATACAATTCGTTGAAAAGTTACAAGACCTATGTAATAATATTAATCATACTTTCCCTAATTTACCCCCTTACGAGTGAATTTCAACCCCTGTAATTTGACGTGGCGCTCCAGGGCGACTTAAAGATGATTGTAGGTGCCATTTGACTTACAGATAAGGAAAACCGGGAAAACCTCATCCACCATCACTGAAACGGTAACGCATAGCGATTTATATACTGGTTGCCATATCAATAGAAATTGAGTTAAATAATTTAAAAATTCGGAAACAAGCCTCAAAAATCACCCCACGAATTATTAAGACCATCTTCGAACCCCAAAGTTGAAAATAAATACTTGCAGATTTTGAAAAAAAACCCTCACGCAGCCAGGAATTGAACCCGGGCATTCTTCTATGCTAGACAAGTGCCCTTCCTTCTAGACCATTATGACATTGAAGTCAAGATTTTTAGACAGAAATTTTATGTTCTATTTCGGGCCAGACGGCGGTCAAGCTCTTTCTCAAATCTTTAAATACCTCTACAACATCTATATACAGGGTGTTAGTATATTCGATCGACAATGCTCTATCACAGAGAGCTCTTGTTAATTGATGAATTTTGATATAGGAACATGAAATCCTAAAGATCGTAGTTGCAGAGATACAGAATGTTAAAAATTTTAATTTAAATATTTGAGACTTGTATAACATTCAAACTTCTTTAAAAAGTTAGTTACACGTAGTTCAATTAACTTTTTAATTAGAATAGATGCATTGTTCATCTAAAAAGCAATGAACAAAACCAGTTAAGCTGTATCAATTAACATTCAACTTGGAACAGCTGGCGCTTTTCAGAAATTGCCATTTAACTGAAATTATTGCACGATTTACTGTACCAAATAAATAATTTAAATATTATAATGAATAATAATAAATTTTATAACTGTTCCTGATAAACTGTTTAGCTAATGCTATTTTCTCAGTGGCGCCTAGACTAGTTCGAATTTTATATTTTAATGATATAATAATTAATTTGTCATATGTCGTATGTCATATTTGAATATTCTAAATAAACATTATTATTTTTATTACTTTACTGATCAATAAAGGACCTAATATTCTCCTTTGTCTTTCTCTCTGTTTGGTTTGTAATAAATTATTTGCCAAGGTATATCGCAATTCTGATTTTATTAACAATCTTCTTAACCATGTCATCCCAGTTTCCATCTCAATCAATGTCACAAAACATATAATCCTGATATTTCCTTGCTAAAATTTTGTCATAATAATTCTCCGAAACAAGACTAATTTACTTTATAACCGCAAATACATACTTTGTATATAACTTCCATCCAATTTGCTGCGTCATTAAACCTATAATCGTCTACAAACAATACCTTAACAAATAATGACAAAGACACACTTTATGAATGTAATTAACTAAGTTAACTAACCAAAATTCCTTTCTCGTCAAAAACAAAACTTACCAGAATAGTTTGAAGCCTATTATAGTTATAAGGGTCGGTTAACGAAAATGCCGAGAGCTAAGTTTGGAATTTATTGTTTGGGAATATTATTTCGTGGAAAAGTTAAGGTCAAATAATAGGTATGAAAGTTAGTAAACACTGCTGTATTATATTAATCTGTAAATCTATTAATCTTGGTGATTCGGATTATTGATTCCCAAACTTTTCTCTTCGCATACCACTTTTAAAAAGCCGAATAAATTGGTGTTTAATAGTAATAAAAAAACAGTAAAATCGACTCGTTATTAAAATTTATTTTTCTTATTGACTAATAGTTAATACCAAAAAACTAAAACCTAATCATTTGCACAACATTTACAGGCAATAGTATAATAGTATATTAATAATTGGCATTATTATTTGAAAATATAAAGAATTTAACAAACATTCTAAAAACAGTATTTTTTATTGTTTTATCCTAATATTAGCACCTATTGAAATAAAACAAACATTAAGTCAATGGCTTACATTGAACTGAAGAATTATTCAAGGTAGTACGTTGACATTCTAAGAAGTAAAGCTGTCACGTAAATTTTGTGTTTAAGCAGAGAGACTAGACAAAAGAAAAAACACTTGAGTAAGGACTGTTGTCCAAAACTCTTGCCGAAAAGCGAGACACTCATTTCAAGACCCTAAGTCCCGAAATACCGAAATGTGCATAGTAAAGTTTTGAGCAGCGATTTGTGTACTATAGGTAACTATCTTTAACTTATTTTTAAAGTGTTTTGTTTGAGATAATTAATTGATTTATATGCCAATTTTAATATTTTATATATATTTTATATGATTATATAGTCTAAGTTTCCAGTGCTATTTATAGTTGTTAATAGGTTCAAAATATATAATTCAATAGAAAGTGTGCCTAATTGTCATAAATCTTAAACGAATTTTAAAACCGACTGATATTGCTGATTCTTTTGCGGATTTTTTCTCTGGCTCAATATCAGACCTTTTATCAAAAATAACAATAGAAAACTCAAACGAAGGACACAACACAAGTTCATGTAAAGATTCACTGTTTTTATATCTAGTAAGAAAATCCGAGGTAGTAACAATTATAACAACAATATCTTTAAAAAACTCTTGCGGAATTGATGAAATTTCATACAGTTTATTGTTCAATGCATTGCAATATATCGTGTAACCTTTGATTATTTAAATTAATTTGTCCTTTCAAAACGGTTCATTTCCTCGGATCCTAAATAGTGCAGTTATAATACCACTTTTTAAAAAAAGGAGAAAAAACAGAGTTTGCAATTTACCGTGGCATATCATTATTACCAGCATTTTCAAAGATCTACGAAAAAGCATTCCAAACCAGGCTAGTAAATTATATTAACTCGTTCAGCATTTTAAATCCTTATCAATTCGGTTTCCAATCATCCTAGAAAATTTTGATAAAAATAATAAATGTCTAACTTTCTTTTTTGATCTTTTTCGAGCCTTCGAGACAGTCAATCAAGAATTACTTTTACATAAACTTGAGTTGTATGGTATCAGGGACCCTGCTCTGATGTGGATAAAATATTTTTCCGCCTACCTCTATCCAAAGTATACATTTCCTGACCTCATTGCAGGGAGCAAAGTCATACTTTTCCTCCCTAGGGAGGAAAAGTAAAAGTGACGTCATGGTATGTCATAAATGAAATAGCTTATACGGCATTCTATTATATAAGTATGAATTTTACCGTTTATTTATAGAACACCCTGTATTTTACAAAATAGTAAAAATCAGTAAATTGTTATTTTAATTTAACGATTTTTACATTAATAATTTGACTTCAATTCATAGATTCATCCGATTTTCGAATTTAGGACAGAAATATTATAGCATGCTATGGTCGATTGACAGATCAGTTTTAAAGTGTGTTACGCTATAATATATCTACAAAATATAAAATAATATTTAAAACATGAGTGATTCAAGCGAATTTAAAGATATAAATAATACACCACCGGATATTTTGGAACAGTTTAATGCAACAGTTCAATCTCTATTACCCCAAAAATCTAAAGAAAAATACGAAAAACGGTATTAACATTTCAAGCAATGGGCAGAAGAAAAGCATATTCGTACTTACTCAGAAAAATAACTACTCTACCACAAATTAAAAATATGTAGGATGCAAGAATGAAAATGACATGCCTATAATTTATACTATACCTACTTCATAATTTTAGTTCTTTAATAAATTTTGTTTATTAGTTTCATGAATAAATTATTTAAAAATGACTTGTTATTTGAGGGAGGCGGAAAAATCATATGTATTACTTGGGAGTAAAGTGCCTTTTCCTCCCTTGGATGTTTACTGCCCTCCGCTTCGCGTCGGGCAGTAAACTTCATCCTGCGGGAGGAAAAGTGGCACTTTCCTCCCTAGTAATACAAATAGCTATTTTTAACTAACAGATCCCAAATAGTTCTATTTAATTAAAATTCATTAAAAAATCAACTTCTCGAAAAGTCAGTTCCGGTGTACCACAAGGTAGTGTCATAGATCCTACTCATTTTCTTCTTTTTATTGACGACTTAGCCAGCCCTAATATTTTGATCACTCAATTTGCTGATGATACATCATTTAGTGTTTTAAGTAAAGATACTCTTTTGTTACGAAATTAAGCTAACATGGCTGTCGAAACTATGAGTAGTTATTGTGACAACAATGGGCTATTTTTAAATGTTAATAAAACAAATATGTTATTATTTTCCCCAAAAGAGTTAAATTACAGTTTACTGGTCCGCCACAATGGCACATCTATAACTCAAAGTAGATGTGTCAAATTTTTAGTAGTTTATTTTGATTGTAATGTTTCTTGGGATTTTCATGTTGACCATATCACATCTAAATTAGCCACTCACTGTTATGTCCTTTGCCAGCTAAGACATTTCAGTAGATTTAATAGATTCGGGCGCCAGTTTATCAATGTGGTTTGCTCCACAACTTGGGAGGTGACTGAAAAATTCCAGAGGTCTCGTTTTTATCAGACTCTGAACATAGGAGGGTAACAATAACGGACTTTAATAATTATTGTTACGTAAAAGAAAATTCCCGGAAGCTGTTTTGCTGGGAGGTGGAACAAAACGTGAAACGATACCAGGTGTCGGAACTAGTCAAAGTCTTCTATTCGCAGCGTCGGTCTGCACTAGGTTTTTATGGTTTTTTAACGCGACACGCCGCCGTGCAAACTCGGTTATTAATTGAAAGTGGGGAATCGATGCTATCGTTCGGTTACTAATAACAAATTTTGATGGAAGAAATCATACACAGTAAACGTTTGAAATCTCGAATTTTTACCATTCAGGCTAAATGACAATTGGTAAAAGTAAATTAAAATATTAGGTTCGGTTTTCCGACGAATTCTGTATCTCAAATAATTAAATAAAAGTAACTTTGTTACATGCCCCCTTTCTTCGTTAAACAAAATAAGAGTTAATAACGTTTAAGCTTATTTTTTTTTCAACCTACCTAGTAAACACAAATTTAAAATAATTTTGCAACATGTTAAATTCTTTATGCGTGTTCGTATCTTACTTCTTTTTCTTCTTCGGTTATTATTTTTGGTAACATTATATCAATGCTATGGCATCTCGAAAATATGTCAGCTTGCACTCCAGGGAGCGCAACGTGAAGTTATTGCTTATAGCGGAGTCGGCATCTGAAAACATTTACAATCTTTGGACATAGTACTTACTAGACCACAACGGGAGCAAAATAAAAGTTTCTTTCTACTACAAGTATCCCTACAGTTGTCGGGATATCCACATCTCCAACACAGACCTCGGTCTACTCGCAAGTGAATCTCATCATCAGGCGAGGTGATATGCCACTCGGCAACCCCTGGGAGAGGGGTATTGAAATCTACAACGATAACCAGGGTTGATATTCTCGGGTTTTCAATAACGGGAGTGAGATCTTGTTCGAAAAGAGGGGCCTACGGACTAAACCAAAGAGGCCTATGATGTCAAAGGCACCATCGGAGTTATTAACGCTGAAACTTTGGTAACGAAGTGGGGGTACAAAAAGAGAGGAGTCAGATGAGGGTTCATAACCTTGGAAAGCGACCTCAGTGTCGGACTAAAAATAGTCAATAGTTGAGTCCAGTAAAAGGTCGGGTAGTATGACCTTGGAAAGACGAATAGATACAGACAGAGACGGTCGAAGAGACTTGACCAGAGGAAACCTTGGCTCCCCGGATGGCAGGTTAATATCTTGTAAAATGAGGCTTTTGGGATTATTTTCGAGATGATTTGCTAAAATAAATGTCAGCTTTTCGTTTATTTGATCTTGTCCAGATTACGCTTCTTAATTGGTAGCATTTGTACTATTGGATGTTTAAGCTTTCTGGGAGTTCGTCAATTTTCTACTGATTCATTTTTAATACCTTATCTTCGGGGAATCTAGTGATTTGCCATTTTTTCTTCCTTTCTATTTGTAATTATTAGTTCTTTTATTTCTCTAGGGTATACATTGTTTATGGTTTTTCTTGTAACTTTCTTACATAATTTCTTGCTATATGTCAGAGTAATGAAAGAGCAATCTTTTAATACAGCTCTAAGGGAATAATCCTATGACCTTTTTTTTAATAAAGTATCTAAACGTATATATCCTTGAAAAGGATTACCTATACTAATCCAGATATAGTAGTATTACTAAAAACACAAAATAGTTGACCAACTGTAGTTTTTTGAGATGTTCAGTAATATCCCTTTTAATATGTTCGTTAATTTGAATGCAATTTTCTGACAAAATGCCGTATATAGAAAAGTTAATGATTCTGTTCATGTTTCGAGGTATATTCTAGTCATATGCTATTTACAAATAATGCACAAAAATAGAAAATCAAATTACAACAAAACCAGAACAGTGCAACAATAATGATGTCACAAATAAAAGAGGCTTCAAACAGATAGCGTTTGGTTTCGACATTCCTAAAATGAATTCTATTAGGTACGCCGGAATATTTCGATATTTCCAATTGAATCAGAAATGTAGAATTATTTCGGTGGAAAACGGAATATTTCCGTAACCAAATTTGCTGGTTTTGTGAGTTCGTATCGATGAAATTGTTATAAAGTTTCCAAGAAGTATTCTCGATTTGACACGGAGTAATTTTTGTATTGTTAAAACGTTTATATCAATCTCTTTTGTAAAGAAATATAGAAACAGTAAATGTTAATAAATTGACTCTTGGTTTTACTCGTGTATTAGCAGATTTTATTTAGGATTCTAATACGTGTTTAGAGTTTAACCACAGTTTATAGACTGTGGTTTAACGGTTTCCAAAATGTCACATAAATTTGACATGTCCTCTAAAAATGCAAAATACAATTCCATTGAAAGAAGAAAGCTCAAATATTTAGTTATTTAACATTTTTACTACGTTGCCGAAACACACAAACCACACCAAAATTTCTACGTTCGAAAAGGAACATCAAAACATCGTATTCCCAACAAATTTTTGACAGGATGGAAAAACATTATTAAGGGAGAGAATCCATCAAACACGAAAGCAGTTATCAAGAAATGATAAACAACTGTTTAAACTAAAACATTTACTAGAAAGGAAAGAATGGGAAAAGATCGACAGAATAACACTCAGTAGAATGGAATCAACACTATAGTTGTTATCCAATGAGAGACAAACAAGAAAATGTAACAAAATCCAAACAAAACAACTCGAGACTCCGAAGACAAATATGAAACAGACTGTAATCATTCTCTCAAATCGGTCATTCACAGATGACGAAACAAGCTTACTAGCCAAAGGAGGAAATTTCAATATAACCTCACAGACAATACCTACAAAAGAAATCATTGCCAATATAGAAGCCGAAATTGAAAAACTACCACTTAATGTCAAAGAAGAGGTACACGCAGTTAATCTGCAAGAAATCTACGGAAAGTCAAACCACCAAAAAGCAATATTTTAAGAGGCGAGAAGGCAGTTATAAGAAATATCAATGAGGATAAAAACATCATAATTTTACCCGCCGACAAAGGAAATGCAACAGTTGTCATGAACACATCGGACTACAGGAGCAAGCTGGTCAATCAAGACACATACAGGAATATGACGAAAGATCCAACACAGAAGATTTTAAGAAAAACCACCAAATTAATAAAAGAGTCGTCACTACCGCCGGCGACAAAGAAGAAAATCTGCACTACTGAAGCAAGACTATGTGGATTACCAAAAATTCTCAAAGATAATGTACCACTAAGATTAATATCAAGTGCCCTAGGATCCACCAACTTACAACCTGGACAACCATCTGGAGAAAATACTGCAAAAACACGTGGGGCAAGACAAAATACTACGTGCGAGACTCTACGAACACTTAAAGAGTATAAGCATAGAGCCTAACGACATCCTAATCAGCTTTGACATCATTTTTTTTATTTACAAATGTGCCACTCGAAGAAGTAATAAGCTACATATGGGAGTTTTTCCAGAGTTCATCGATCTTTTTCGACACACGCTCACATCATATTTCCAGTGGAATCAAACGGAGTCGCCATGGACAGTCCACTCTGCCCAAATAGAGAGCTATTCGCACTGCTGAAAAGCAACTAAAGCATTGGCTGAGGTCCGTAGATGACACATTTGTAATCTGGAGTTACGGGAGAAAAGACCCAGAATTTTCTAAACCATCCCAACATCCAGTTCACATCATGAGTTGGCATCAAGGATCATGCCAAGGTATTACTGAGGCCCTTCTTATGCGGTTTTAATTTTCTTGAATAATTACTTCTAACTTAGAACCCTATTGATTTTCAGAATTTTTGGTTCATCCTAACTACTTTAATAACAATTTTCTAAAAATCCGCCTATGCATTCCTTATGTGATAATTTTAGGAATTTCAATTATTTCTAACGTCAAAATTCCTAACATTCTTTACATTCCATAAATTGCAAACATTCTCTAACGACCTGTCAAACAACAGCTGTTGATAGTAAAGGTGAAATTTCTAAGGTGGGTTGCGATCTTCATACTTTCAACCATATATCCATTTTGAAGGCTATTTTCATTTGAAATTAGTCGCCAAGCCTGCCAATTTATGAAAAATATATAAGCAGTTTCTCAAAAATTACTTTTTTATGGTGGTGCTATTAAGCGTACGCCTATTTCGCCCCTAGCTACAGAAACACCTTTAACAAATTTACTGGTTCTCTGTCGCAACCCCATAGAATAATTAACCGGCCATTTTATTTGGCAAAAATCAAAATAATGCTTGGCTGTGCCTGTCAAGTATCAAGATGTTAACTGTGATATGTGAATGGATCTTAAATGTCAAATTATTTAAAAATGTATACTTATTTTGATATTTATTGCAAATAATAAATATCTCAATTCAGGCTTTTCATAAATAAAAGTACAGCAAGACAGATAATATAATGTTCTTATACAAAATACTTTTTAATTATATAAAAGAGAGGTAGGATATAATGCCCATTTTAAATTTGGATCAATTATGATATCGTGGTATTTTGTTGTTTTTCATTTTAATTATAAAGTTGTCATTTTTTTGTATGTTGAAAGAAGGCCTTTGTAAATTACATTGCTCTCTATGGATCTACTTTAACCCAAAAATAGTTTCGTGGCTATAAGTTGCTATAACCTATCGTCGCAAAACTATTAATAATTTAAACATAGTAAGTAGTATTAATATAACATCAAGTAATTTTTTAAAATAAAGGGAAATACTTAAAGAGGGCAGGTTTAAAGAGTATTATCACAAGAAAGTATATCCGTTCTATTTAATTATCAAGTATTACTTTTGAATACATTTATTGTTTTTTGTTTAATTTCTGTAGGCAGTCTATTAAATTTTTTAAACCTTTATTAAAAATTGTATTTTGGGAACTTTTAGTGATGGCTTGCCGTACATGAAAGTCAGATTGATTTCTTATATTATAGTTGTGATATTGCAAATTATATTGAATTTTTTCTAATAGATCTGATGCGATGGTACTATGTCATATATCAGTCATGTACTAAACATAATTCTGAACTGAAAGCCAATTTATTTCTTTTAACATAGTTGCAATATTCATCCTTCTTTCCTTTATTAATAGAATATAAATAGGCGAAGTAAGAAGCCCAAATATTTTACATGAGCAGGCTTAAGAAGTAAAGGGGCCAATTATTATTGGATAAATTGCTCGAACAAGTTTTTAAACCCTAATCAAAAGACAATATAGAATGGTTTTGAAAATTAAAGCTTGTGAAAATCATCACATGATTTAACCTAAGTAATGCCAATGCTTCCCAAACCAAAAATTTAACGTGCTTATACTACTATCGGCTTTCGGTATTTTGTTCCAAGTTAAATCCTTTATCGTTTTTGTTACGCTACGAGTTTACCTTTGTGGGCCTTAATCTCGATAAGGTGGGTACCACCATTTTAGCGTCTCTCGAATTTTGTATTCAACTCATGATGTACCGTCTTTCCGTTGATATTTAGGGGAAAATGTTTCTTTATTAATGAAGTTCACATAAATAAATGAATGGTTTGGAGTTTTCTTACTGATCTTTCTTGGTACTGGTTAACTGCAAGAAGAGCGGTGTCATGAGCGTATGTAGCTACAGTCATATCTTCCAGAGCTGGCAAGTTACTAGATAGTAGTACAAAATGGGTCTCAGGTACACGGAGTTCTCTTTTCTTTTAAATTAGATTATTTGTCTTTCTGTTTGATTCTTAAAAGTCTGTTTGAGGTATATGATGTTATAATATCTACATATTGTTTCCTTCATGCCGCACCTTGTCAATGGCTCTATGTTTATATAAATATTTGAACTGATTTTATATCATATTTCTTCTTAAAAACTTGTGTATGTGCAGCATTTGAAAAATTATTATTTTAAAGACAAGAAAAATCAGATTACATTATTTCATTTTCCTAAAAACATTCCTTTCATCCGGGAAAATTTCAGCGGTTTCTATGAAAGTTACATAACTTGTTTGTGGGTTTTATTCCGATTCCGTATAAAATTCTCTCATTTCATTTTGGATTATGTTTAATGGAAAAGTGTCCAGTAGATTCCGAGAATTTTAAAGAAAGTAGTTTTATCATGATTTACTGTAAATTAGGTGAAAGTAATCTGAAGTTATTCCCTGCACGCCTTCTTAACTTTTAGAAACTTTCTTTTGGGATAGTTTAATGGAACGTTAATCTCTTTAAATAGTTTTCTTTTCCATTGAAATATGATATTTATTTTCCTTTTTGTAACGAAATTAGTGAAATGAACATCAAAAGTGGATTAATTTCAATATCCAGTTGGAGAAAGTCAGATTTTATAGAAATGAAAGCAAGATTTTATTAATTTTAGTTTAGAAAAATGATCTATTACAGAAATTGGTATAGGTAATTACCTTAAGAAAAGTTGTGCTGTTTCTACATTTAAATGGATTTAATATTTGGATCCAAGTGATTTGGAAATGTTTATAAGATGTCTTTCAAGACAAGACCAATACCTATCAAGTCTTGTCTACTTTATTATTGAGAGCATAATTAGAGGGGAAGCAAGCATTTAAAAAGAGGGCAGCAAAAGCTTCAGAAAAAAATTTCTTACGTAATTCTTGGTGGAGATAAAACAAAATATCTACTTAAAATATGGTTTTGGTAAAATAGAAGGTCAGTTTATCATAGTAATAATGTAACTTGAATACTCTGCAATGAAAGTATACAACAATAGTAAGACCAATCATCATTTATTGACTATAACCTGAAAAAACAGGCTACTACGAAAGCTAATCTCAAAGATACAAAGACTGGCCAGTGTTTGCATTACCGGTAGTATGAAAACCTATCGTACGGCCGCAATGGAGGTGTTCTTAAACCTCACATCTTATTCATTTGTTTTTTTGTTATTGTATCACTTGTCCTTGTGTCATTGTCATTCAATCCACCAGATTGATAAGATTTGGTTCTGGGTGAACTAAAGTACAGTTAGAACTTATTAGACAAGGTTAGACAATGGGCGTATACCTGTAATTGTTAAGAAATAGAAAGAGATAGATACTTTTGTTAAACATCTTTAAAGAGAACTGGAACTCTGACTTTTAACCTTTTTTTTTTGGGGTTGATTTGGTCACTCTCTAACATGACTTGCTGGGCTGCAGAAAGTTCTGTATCTACTTTTTTTGAAAAGGATTCTGCAAGTCAATTTAGAACCCAAAAATATTATTTGGAGATTATTTATTCTTGCATAATTTGTTAGATAGGGAATATACCTTAAAATTAGGGATTCCGATTATCCAAATAATATTAGATTTTACTATCTGGCCACCCTCCATCCTAGGTAAGTCTCTTTGAATTTGAAACATTAATATAAAAACCTTCGATCACTTTTGTTATGCACATTTTTACATCAAATATTTAATTAATCAACTCTGTGATTTGGGATTAGATAGATGGATATTAATTACTTGATAACTTCACAACACCGGCCAGTGTCCGATTCCTGCATTCATATTGTATATCTCGATGATCCTGGAAGAAAAACCAGAGTTACCAGTTAATTTAATCAAATAAGGAATACCAGACTTACCGAATATCCTTCACAAATACTAAGGTAGGACCTTCCCATAAAAACCAATCAATATACCCAGGGTAACCTTTATTCGGACCATCCAGTTAATACTTACACTGTCTCTTTAAAATTTAGATAGTAAATATCAGTTGTTTGTTGAACCATTAGATTACTTAATTGCTAGTAGCCTACTAATCTCTTGTAAATATATTTTATTTACAACCATATATGTAATGCTGTCATTACTAACGTCATTGAAGATTGGAAAGTGTCACATTACATACCTCTACTTCCCGCCCTCACTTCCCGCCCTCATTTCATCTATTCTAGATGAATATTTTTAATATTAAAAAAATAACACATTTTTTTGATAAATTTTATAATACCTATTTAATGGCAAACAATAAAAAACAACAATGAACTAAAATACAACAAACTACTTATTGATATTTATTATTCGCAAATTTAATATCCGGCTTTATCTGACATTTATTTATATTAGTGACAGTTGTTTACCCCGTAATCACGGTAACAATATATTTACTTGATAATTCTGAGAAAACCGCGCGCTTGGTAATTTGTCGTTAAATGTAATATTTTAGGTATGTTCAGAACGAAACAGAGATTTATTAACTTTGATCGAAATATGATGGTTGCAAATAAAATAGTATACAAACCTCGGTAGGAAGTTTCATTCCTGTCTCGAGATCATAGCTCACGACAGGAATGAAACTCTTCCCACCTCGGTGTGTAATATACTATTATCGTTTTTAAAGCAGGGTTTGGTCCTCATAGCGGGTATCTTTTCTGTATATGAATTAGTTTTATAGGTTAATTTAATTTGTACTATATTTCAAATCCTTACTTGTGAACCAAGAGTACGTACTTGAGGGGCAACTACCCTAATTATATTTAGAATTGTCTTGGTAAAAATTACTCGAGGATCTTATTTTTTTGTATATGTGTGATTCTAACCTCACAATATTCACCAGTTACGTATTTGACGTCTGGTCAGGGCTTACAACTTCCCGATCGTAAATTTGTAGGAAAAAATATAATAAACTGCAGTCCGTATGTTGTGCAGGCCGTATGTTGTGCAGGCCGTATGTTGTGCAGGCCGTATGTTGTGCAGGACTGGACTCTAAAAGAAGATGCTATTGGACTATTGATATAACACAGGTCAAAAGTAATAATGTGCCTAATTATTTTTTGTGTATTTATCTAACAATTTGCAACTGTTCTTGATTAGCAGTAAACATTATTGCTTTTTTTTAAGCTATTGCATAGCGTTTATCGCGGGCTTTGAGCGCGGCGACCGAATCAAGAAATTCCTAAACGAAAATAAACCTAACACCCCCACTCCGTCCGGCACAGCAGGGCGGCGTTGAAAGCCGTGGAGGGTTTTATCCGACCCTATTCGTATTAGTATGAAGCGAAGTTAAATATACGTCTGCGGACTGGAACGTTTATGTAATACTAGAAGAGCTTTCTCTGGCTTCTAATGAAATGGTATCACAAATGTTCCCGGCTGGCGTAAATATTAGATATTAATATTTTTTGTAAGATTTATAAAATATTAATTTTATTTTATCAGTGTTAACTATTTCATTATTAAACTATTGCATAGATTTTATCGCGGGCTTTGAGCGCGGCGACCAAATCAAGAAATTCCGTAACGAAAATAAACCTAACACCCTCGAAAAATCAAAAATCGAAAAATAGAAAAATTAAAAAATCAAAAAATCGAAAAATCGAAAAATCGAAAAATCGAAAAATCGAAAAATCGAAAAATCGAAAAATCGAAAAATCGAAAAATCGAAAAATCGAAAAATCGAAAAATCGAAAAATCGAAAAATCGAAAAATCGAAAAATTGAACAGTCGAAAAATCGAAAAATCGAACAATCGAAAAATCAAAAAATCGAAAAATCGAAAAATCGAAAAATCAAAAAATCGAAAAATCGAAAAATCGAAAAATCGAAAAATCGAAAAATCGAAAAATCGAAAAATCGAAAAATCGAAAAATCGAAAAATCGAAAAATCGAAAAATCGAAAAATCGAAAAATCGTAAAATCGTAAAATCAAAAAATCGAAAAAGAAATTCCGTAACGAAAATAAACCTAACACTTCCCGCTCCGATCGGCACAGCGGTGCGGCATTGAAAGCCGTGCATCATCTAACGTCGTTTCAGTTCGGCAGACTTTTTTAATTAATTTTTATAAGTACATATTTAGGAATGAATTATACCTAAATAAATTTAAAATTTCAAACATAATAGTGAATACAATAAAAAATTATTTTATCCAGTTTATTTAAAATGTATCTGTTTATTTATTGTAGAGAATGGAGTACATAGGCTAGGAAAAGCTAAACTCGAACGGGCGGTTCAAAAATAAAAAAAAAATACTACCGGGTATTCTACGTAATGTACAATTTTGCAAAGCACAGGTTGTTTGTTTGATGACATTCATAAAATGCATTACTCTCAACGATTACATTTTGCACAGCAACCATGGGTAAAATGAAAACATTTCCACCTCAACGGTTTACTAAACAAGCAGGAGTTGTATTGAGTGGTATTGAGCTGCTATAACTCCACAACGACTTTACGAAAAACATAGACACCGCGATATGCAATGGATGTTAAATATATGCCGGAACTCTGGTTAAACCGCAATCACTAACTTGTTATTTCAAATAAAACTAGCATGTGCAAATACGCAATGTTAAAGCGTCCACGGGTCCATGATTATAACTGACAGTTAAATGCTATGAACCAAGCATAAATAAAATCAAAGATACTCGAATTTTAAAAAATTACTTGTTTTTTTTTTCTTAAAAAAAGTTTTTATTTCCTTAAAATTTAAGTGATATAAAATATGCAGTAATTGCCAATCTTTTATTTAGTTTTAATTCACAATTTCTGTTTAAATAGTTAAATAGTTAATTTTTTATAGTTCTGAAACAAAATTTACTAACTCTAAATATACAACCGAAAATTGGATTAAACTAATTGTTTATATCTGCTTTCGACTCAAATAGAAAAAACAATTTTAGTATATTTTGGCATTCTATCCAAATTGACCTAGTACGACCGTCATATTGATTCACTTACGTCTACTTAACCTTACCCACCGATGTCATTTTTAGAATACATATTTAAACGTAAATAAGGTGATTTTAAATCAGTTACTTTATTTCATTGTATCGTGTCAATAACCATAGCTGTTGAGACACGTTAATTGTTAAAAAAAAATCAGTTACTAGAATTGTGACCAAGTCAAGTGTGGTTAAGGTTCTTACGTCATTATTATGACGTTCTATTAATCTGATTTAAAATTGTTTGGTTTATATTGACACTAACTTGACAATGCGCATGATATTGCCAGATATCGCGAATTTTTGTTTGTGTATAATAGGTTCTTTCTTTCGCTGTTGAAGCAGTGTCCACCAGTGTAAATTACACCACCTTGTTTACCTGATTTACTTCCTTCTTTTTCCTTTTACACATGTCGGGTGTAATTCACTCCTGCTAAATAGCTGGTGGAGAATATAATCCCCGGTGAACACCACATCGCCGACAGGAAGGTATTGTGGATTTACACTGGATGAAACGAAAGGTTTACTGTCCGTTAGTGTAGTTTATACCTCCATCAGTTGGATGAACGAAAGAACCTTATGTATTGCAGTTATGATTTGGTTTTAAATTTGTAAGGATAAAAAATAAATATTTGTTTTGTGTACAGATTATGGATAAAGAGAATATTGGTGTTGTAGCTGCTTTGGCATCTAAAATTTTATCAAACCTTTTGCCATGTTCATCATTAAGTCTTGGCTATCTTGAAACTAAATTGGCATTCCATTTACAAAAATCTTAAATGCATCCATATCTAGGTACTCAGCTAGGGTTGTCAGACGTCGCGCTTTAGGCGTAACTGTCCCGCTTTTTAACTTGCTGGCATGCGTTATGCCGTAATCAAAGTATGTGGTTACGCCAGAATACGAAAATGCCCCGCATTTAATCGAAATGCTACGTTTTTTAATTCCAAAGTTATACAAATATTTTTTTTGACAATTTTTGACATTTTTTGAGAAGCTCCTTAGAAAAAGAACCTGATGGTTTATAACAATATAAGCGGAGGACTTTTTTAGATCTCCACAAAGAAAGGAGCGTATTTTATAAAATACCTGTTTTTTTCAACCTGATCCCCTGTCGTCATCGTTGTCCCACCTTTTCCTTTCGTAAATCTGGCAATCCTATACTCAATATTTCTTTTAATTTTACAAATAACACAACCAAACAATAATTTAATAATTAAAAGGTAAAAGTTTTACATTTTTCATTTCATTTGACATTTCATACCTGTGATGACCACGTTTTTACTGTAGTAATTTTAAACTTGACCATTTCAAGACAATATTCAATATGACGTCATTGTTTTTGATTTATATCAGTGTAGTCATTCATATTCAAGACGTATTATCTGATTTAAAATCGCCTATAGTATCTTCATCAATGTCATACCTCCATTATGGTACAAACGCAACGTTATTCCGTTGGTCGAATGGTCGAAACATATAGAAGAAACACATTCTTAATTGAACAAAATACCATATGGACTAAGAATAACTAGTAAATATTTAAAAATAGGATCTGATGTTTCTCTACTTTGATAATTTTGAATCTGTTCTTAAATATCGAATTATTTTTTGGGGGACAATTTACACTGCTGTAAGAGCATACAAAGTAGAAGAGGGCAACCTACACAACTTAGAGCCAGTCCAGTTTATACACTTCCTTGGGAAGATGGAAGTGGAAAGTACGTTATAGACATCGAGACTATTCTATTGCTGCCATTGAGACAGAAGGGGGTACAATAGATCTTGTAGGTTACAGTGCATTAACGGCCCTCATTTCATAACTTTACATACTTGCCATAATAATAAAAAAAACTGTGGAATATGAAAAGCACTATTTATTTTCAAGATCACATTGTTCTTTACTGAAATACTGAAGGTACGAAAAATGGCAAACAATTAAGTATAATTACTAGTTTCATCGTACTGACCTAAAACATGATATTAAGTTGGTCAGGATTCTGCAACACACAGTGGTAGTATTACTAGAAAATGTCTACGACACGAGTTTAGAATTTATTTTCTAACTGGATCCCGAACTCATTGTAATATTTTCCATAAATAATTTTAGTTTCTACATATTGTTAAGGTTTCTTTTGTTTTTTGTAGATTTATTGTTATCTATTAAGTGACTAAAATCGAAACAAGAACAGACTGGCCAACTCCCAAGAACTAAAGTTCAGAGATTATAATTTATTGAGCTCAACCTCTACATTTTCATTTTTTAATTTCCGAAGATACCAGAATAAACCTCTTTCAAAAAATAATCTTTATTAGGAAGGATAATTGAAATTCCAAAGTCTGTCAGTGTAATTTTATTTCAATTTACCTGCATTATTGAAGTATCTATCCGGATTGAAAAGAATTTGCGAGTTCGCTACCTTTAGATTTAAACCTTAAATGAAGAGACAATGAACGTTAGGAAAATTTGTAATCAAGGTCGCATCCAGATTTTTTTTCAAGAGGCTATTTTTTGTAAAATATCAAGCTTAAATAAACATAGAGTAAATTTTTGTATCTCATCTTCAAAAACTGTATATGTCGTAGCCAAATTCTAACACGTCGTTTTATAAAATGCCTTGACATTTTACAAAAGGCGGCCAGATTGTCAAATTTTCGTTTAACATTCATTATTTTCTGATCTGACTAGAGGGATTGTAAAATCCCTAGGGTGCGTTCATGACGCTCTACCCGAGTAAAGTTAAGATGGCGTCTGGTAAACTCGCAGAGTTAAAATATTATGGCTCCGTCATAAACGCTGTTGGGTAGTAGGCAGGGTTGTAGGTTTGCAATATTTAAAATATTTTGCTAAAGATGGGCAATAAAAACAATAAATTACGAGTAGTTGCTTCACTAATAATTTATTTTTCAAAGGAAATTATTTTAAATAATGCTGTAAGGAAAAATAATTTTTGTTCTCATGTGAAGTTTCCCTATACTCAGCCACAATTATTTTTGATTCATGTTCCATACTTATTTTGTTTTAATTATACTTAAATTATGTATAATAAATTCAAAATAAAGTAGTCATATTAATTGCATCATTTGCAATAACAGTCAAATACTAATGAAAAAGTCAGGTTCAGAAGCTTTATTGTTTTCGCCAAGCATCAGTCATTTTTGTCCATTTTGACAGGACATTGGATTGCCTAATTTTACTTACAACCTAACCAACAAAACTTTTAGCGATTATTGGGCATGTGGAGTTATTTTTACACACCTATCTGACCAGCGTAAATAATGTAAACTCTGTGTTGAATTTTATCCGACTCGTGAACGACTTCCGCGAGTAAAAATGTAAACAAGTGATGCATAATGAACGGTTTGAGTCAACTCAGGGTGAATCGAGTAAGCGTCATGAACGTAACCCTAGGTATTTTATAAAATGAGGGTCAACACGCGGCCAGATTGTCAAATATTTAGAATTATATTCTGCTTGAAATTCCTGCGGGTGAAATGTTTTAGTCGTTTTATAAAATTTTACTTTAAAGTTAGGGCCATCAAAATTTTAATTTATGGATTTAATGGAATTAAAACATATTATAACGAATATTTTATATTATATTGTTCTAATAAACAGAACAAATAAAACTGAAGAACAAATTAAATTGTAGATAAAACTGAAGAATAAATGAACATAAGATAAAAGAACACTTGCTAATAGACCGTCAGATAGTGACGGATTTAGATGCCCCATTTTCGCATACAAGCCCGAAGAGGGTTGAAAAGTACATCGATGTTGAGTAGAATCAAAGAATCAAAGATTTTAAGTAGAATGAAAGTTAATTTACGAGTGGCTCTTGGAGATAACACATGAAAAATTCGATTTGTCCCTGTTAGAAAAATTTTTCTGACCCCAAAATGCAATTATACATTCAGGTCATTCAAGAAAATATATTTTTCGGACTAGTTACGATGTATGTTTTCATACATTCGATGGGCTTGTGTGAAAAAATCTGATAAACTCTTGATTTTTCCTTAGAAGATTATGCCCTTATTTCAACGCTTTAGCCACTTGCAACATTAAAGCCTTTGGTTTTCCGAAGCCTAATTCTATTAATTAATCATATAGTGAAAACGGCTTGCGTGGAAATATGGGCAACAAATAACTTCCCATTTTTGTTGGGGAAAATCGAATTTTACATGTGTTATCCCCAGGAGCCACTCGTAAATTCACTTTCATTCTACTTAAAATCGATGTACTTTTTAACCCTCTTCGAGGCTTGTATGCGAAAATGGAGCACCTAAACCTGTCAGTATCTGACAGTCTATAAGCTTAAAAGATAGTCTTTGTTCGATCGTATGATTTATGCACTATTTTTTAATCAACATACAATTTCTATAGATTATTATTGATGGAGAAATACGGTTTTACAGGGTTGCCTATCAAAATATGGCTTTTGAATATTACTTAAAGGTATATTTCTGTTATTTATGATTATGGAAGAAAATTCTTTCAATCAGAGTTGTTTGTGATATTATTCTCTATAATTCATATACGTCATTTTTTTTTTAATACATGGACTGTACTGGAGAAATTTGAAAAAAAGTGCAAAATTTGATGTTTTCAGTATTTTTGTTGGCAATGAAGTTATAAAATAATGCTTTGAATAAATTTTATCTGTAATTCATTTTTTGATTTGATGGGCCCCACTTAATATTTACTTTACAGAAATATTTGCACTTTTCCTCAGATTTTTCAATTATATTCCATTTTTAAAATTATAGAGAATAGCATCACAAACAACTTGTATTGAAAGAATTTTCTTCTATAAAAAAATTTAAGAAAGTAGAAAAGAAAGTATTATTAAAAGTACTTATATTTTGATAGGCAACCCAGCAAACCTACGTTTCTCTATCAATAATTATCTATAAATTACTATAATAAGCATATTTTATTTATTGGAACATGGATCATTGAAATGACACGTACTGTGGCATTTTCCTTGTATCTTAAAACCAGGAAATTTTTTGTCTGTATAACATTAAACTTTGGTTTTCACTGGCTTTTTTAAACCCTTGTCTCCCAAATTTAAAACCCTTAGAAATAGCTTCTCTTAACGTAATACTGGTATTTTTTGGATTTAAGTTTGACGTACCAATTGAATTAAGTTGGTCCCTAGAAAACCGTCCATTCAAAGCTCATGTCCAGTATACTCCATTTCGTACATCAAGAATAACACAGGCTCACAGGCTCAAGCGCACCCCTGGAAAATTTTGGAAATGTTATAGAAACATGCTGCAAATTTTTCCATTTTTTTTTTGTGATTTGGACCATTTGGTCAGCTACACATTTTTGATCTATTTTGCACTGTATTTTTATTACTTTTTTCTACACCAACATGGATATTAGCTTATCTACGCACAGATTACAAAACTGAACGAATATATTTCATATCCATTCCAGGTAGTGAAAACATTGCAAAAAAAATTAAATCCATCAATCACCGTTCATATTTTGATCAAACGACTGCTATTATTTTTTAAAATTTTAAATAAGTGACAATTCTGTCAAACTAAATAAATAATTTGTTAATTTAAATAAAACTAAAATTTGAAGTCAATTTAATTACGAGTATTAAAGCCACAAAAATAAAAGGATAGGTGGTCCTGCGGGCAGCGTTCTTGCCTTCCACACGGAAGACTCGAGTTCAATTCTCGGATGGGGAAAAATGAAATGAAATTTTTTCTTTTGTTTTTTCATTTATTTTGTTTTAAAAATTATTAAGTCATAAAATTCGAGAGTGGGTCGTAGAAAAATTGTACTGTAAAACTCGAGTGGATTGTCCACGCCGTGCTCAAATTTCGTCTTAGTGCGATATGGCCATCATATCCACTCTTGTTGCACAAACGTGGTAATTTTATGATACAGAGATTCTGACTCTACGACGACGATATTTTAAAATCATAAAAGGACAAATAATAAGAGATTCAAATTGTGTATACAATTTAACATATTATGAAAGTACAAATGTTAACACTTTTTATTATTATTATTTTGTATTATTTCGTAAATACATTTTATTATTACCATTCTCAAATCCAGATTCCTAGCACTCTTAGCGAGTCACTAATATGGAATGATCCACCAAAATAAAAAATGTTTCAAAAGTAGCCCATGGAAAACATAACGCTGATTCTTCTTTTTCTTCTTCTTTTTTCTTCTTTTTCTTCTTCTTTTTATTTTTCTATATATAACAGTTTGGATTTAATTGAGGTGCATGTAGTTATTAAAACATGATTCGTATGTCTGTCTTTGTCAGTTATGGTTTTAATTAGAATAGTGTTCTCAAAATCACACACTGTATATGGGAAAAGTAAAAAAATAATAGAGGACTCACAAAAGTAGTAGGTCAACATCCTTTCTTTGCCTCTCCCTATAATTGTCGCTACTAACTAGAAATGTAGGAGAGGTTTGAATGTGGATATTGGGTTGGTAGGTTTCCAAGAGCTAATGCAATAAACACCGTGTTGAGAGTAAGAGTGTGGGGTTTTATCTTGTTGTGAAGGTTGTAAATTAAGTAACAATTTATTTATGAAAAAGGACAGCAAATCAAAAATGTAATAATCTCAATAATAAAAAATATAAATAACCGAAGTTGCCAACAAGATGAGCTTAATCTTTTGTCTTTAGGACTGCCACGTAATAGAAGGTTATCTAAGTGATATAGATGTTTAGCATATTCGACGAAATGTAAGTATGAAGAAGATTCATATGACTCAAACAAAAATAAGAAATGCCATCCAGAGAAGAGTTTACCGTGTTTTGTACGTTCATCAGTAATTATAACCGTACTTCGAGGATCATCATTGTATATCATGTTTCGTCATATTTAGGACTCTTTAGGCAGAAATAGTCAGCTCATGTAGTATCTGTTTAATGACTTCTTTGGCCCGCTTCTGTCTTGTTGTTGTCTATACAGTGCTTGACTGTCCTTATTGATGCAGATGTTTTGTTATTCAAGATATTTTATACATCATTGTGTGAGTACAAACATTTATCGCTATTACTACCAATATAATTTACCTTCAGTTTTGAAATATTCCAATCCCTTACGCCCCTTTGCTAGTACGCTATGGCCGATGCCTTAAACTAACTTATACGCGGATGATGATAATAATAATAGATTTTTAAATTCGATTTCCACCTTACTTCAAAGAACCTCTTTTGGATTAAGCCCGACTGGTGGATTATCAATTTTAATGCTATAGCCTCGAATATTATTAGATCAATTTTCAATATCGACTTTTACAGCTCATGTCAGACGATACTTTTTAGGAGTTTAAGAGTTCAACGACAATGATTAGATTTTAGAATCGATTTAATTGTGTACCTACCGTTGAAAGAATTTTAAATTTAATTAACTCAAAAATAATAAGGAAAATTAAAACGCATTTATAGCCTAACTCACAAAGAATATTTAAATTTATTCACATGTAAATCCTTAATCTTGTAGGTGAAATTTGTATTATTAAATTTATTTTCCTAAACCTTTTCCTTCTAAATTCTTTTAGCAGATGATTTCTTGGGGATACTTAATTAAAAAAATGTTTTTAGTATAGGTTTCGGCTCCAAATTGGATGACCTTCTTCAGTAAGTTTTATTTTTCTAGGTAATAATATGGACATTTTTTTTCGTCCATTTTTTATAAACGATCAATTCTTTTTTTTGCATTTCAGTCAAATTTGATGAAATCGTCAAGGGACCATACAGTATCTTTATCTTTGTCGGTTATAAGCAGATAGGGTTAGGTTTGGCCCAGAACACTGCGGCCTCTTGGGTCGATTGTATTCCCCTGCTTTTCCCATATTCAGGTTCTATCTTTGGAATAGTCCTGTGTCTTTGGTGAGTTTTAATAAGTTCCCTATCAAGTGTTCCTGGGGCGTTATTTTCGGTTCTAGGCCGAAAAGGATGAAACGTCGCCCAGTAAGAGCTTTGCATTCGAAGATCACATGGTATGAGGTTGCTTCCTCTTCCATACAGAGTCTACACGTAGTGAGATCATTGTGTAATCCTATCACATGAAGCTTTTTCAGCAAGCAGTGCCCCGTTAGTTATCCCACAATGGTGGATATCTGAGACCTTGCGAGTTGTAGTGCCTCAGTAGCCATGCGTGGGTTTGGTCCCCTTAGCATGAGCGCTTACTGATTCTGTGCCCTCTTATCTGTTGCCAGTGAATTTGGTCTTTTGTGGTTATCAATCTGTTCACTGCCTGTCGAGCAGAGGTTTTGCTTATCCCAAATATAGGTTCGGGTCCTGGTGAATTGACGAGTTCATTAGCCTTTTCATTTCCTTGGATACCTTTGTGCCTTGGTACTCACGCTAGTTTTACCTTGTTGTGGGTTGATAGATCATTTAGTATTCCAAGGCAGTTCCAGACAAGCTTTGACTTGATTCTCTTTGAATCAAGAGCCTTCTAAGGCTGCTTGGCTATCTGAGAGAATTAGGATGGTTTTTTGTATACTTCCTTCTTAAATTCCCTCGTACACACAATTCGTTTTTCCAGTGAGACGATGATGTCGCATTTGGGTTTAACTCCATGTACGCCAGAGCCTGTTCTCTTGTTAGTTTTAGATCCATCCGTATACCATACCATGCTTAGCGGTCTAAGCAAGTATTTATCTATCTCCTTATTTACCTCGTTCTAGGTGCAGTTGACCTGGAAGAGTCTGTTGAAGGTTAGAAGGGGTGTCATGTGATCTGATCCCATGTTTAGTATAGAATAACTTAGTTTATATGTTATTCTGGTATGTTTTATATGTCCCAGTGGGTTCCAGTTGTTGAAGATTTCCAGTCTGTATGCACTCAATCTGACCGCCCCTTTATGACTAGGTCAAGGGGTGGGAGGTTTAGAATGATTTCCATAGGGGTGTACTTCTTAGTGCTCCTGTAATACAAAGGCATGCCAGCCTCTGAACTCCTGAAAGGGTATTGAGGGCTGTTTTTTGGTTTACTTTTGGCCACCAAACAACCGCTCCATAAGTTATTATGGGTCTTGTTATTGCCAAATATAGCCAGTGGACCGTTTTTAGTTTTAATCCCAATGTTTTTCCAAATGCCCGTCTCCCTACAGAGGAAGACATTTCACATTTTCACTTTTTGTTAGTGTTGGTTCCAAGTAAGTTTGCTATCTAGGATAAGACCCAGATATTTTACTTGGTTCGTTTTGTTTGGCCTTCCTCCAAACAGAGTCGGAGTTTCTAAGACCTCCAACCTTATTTTCCGAGTAAAGGTTATGAGTTGTGCCTTGTCAGGGTTTACCAAGAAGTTTTCCCTAACGCACCATATTTCTGTCAGCCTAAGAGCTCTTTGCATGAGTCCGAAGACTGTGGTTTGATGTTTACCTCGGATAAGGATGACTATGTTATCGGCATATCTTTGGGTGAACAGTCCTTGATTGTTCAGTGTTTTCAGCAGAGCATCTGCCACTAGGTTCCACAGACGAGAAAGGACTCCACCCTGTGGGCATTCCTTGTTGATATTTACCTGCATGGTTTCAGTGAACATTTGTACCTGTACTTGCCGTCCGCATAACATGTCTTCTATCCACCAGCAGATGTTGTCTTTTATTCCATGACTATTTCTTGGCTACTGAATCCCCCTTCTATCTTGGTTACGAGATGATTCAGAGCAGACTCACAAGATTTTCCTGATTGATAGGCATGTTGATTTATATGAAATGGCCTCTCTATCAGAGTGGCTTGCCGGATATGCTGATCAATCAGTTTTCCCCATTCTTTCAATAGAAATGACGTGAGAGTTATTGGTCTACAGGCCTTTGCCACGGCATATGTTGGTATAAAAACAACTCTGCTTTATTTCCAGGTATTTTGTATATGTTTATGCACCAAACTTGCCCTGTAGAGCCTACAAATATGCGGAGCCAGCGTTTTTATTGCCTGCTACAAAAGCACCGGCAGTACCCCATCTTGTCCCGGTAAATTGTATGGATCGAAGGAGCGTATTGCCCATATTACTTTCTCTGTTGTGACTACCCGTTTAGCAGTTTCCACTCTTGGCTGGAGACTTTTTTTTTGAGAGTTCCAGTTCGTGTGGGTTTGGTTTGCTGCATTCGAGATTGTTGTGCAATCAGGGAAATGAGTTTTAAGAAGTAGTTCTTCCATTCCAGTTTTAGTAATGTGATCGGTTTGATAAAAAATTACTTAGTTTTTAATTTATGGCACTTTTAAGTTAATAGGAAGCTGTCATTTTCTCTTCTCATTTTCCTCATTTTAAAAATTGAAGCGACTTATTTAATTATTGTATTTAATTTCTAATTTTTAAATAAAAAATTTTATACGACAATGCCAAAAATTATTTGCGATATGTATTGAATTTTTTATCTGAATCAAAATCATGTTGAATGCTACTTGTTGTAAAGATTAATGATACATTTAAGTGACAAAAATAACAATCCCTTTCGTCAAGAAATTGCAGTTTTCATTGTGTTCGACATAAAATATTTAAATATAATTTGTTACTTATGATTTCACGTATTGTAGGTAGGCTACGTCGTATGTCGCAAACCCACCGTAGCACCGCGTTTCATTTGTTTAGAATACCTAATTGTCAAAATCTTTCAATTGATCAGAAACAACGACAACGTTCTGTCACTAAAAAGACTTGGTATGTTTTTTATGTAAGCTCAAGCAAGGAACTAGTTTCTTTCTATGCTCAATTTTTTGCTATTCCTCATGGCAAGCTAAAGATAAAGCCTCTTGTTATTCATATTCTACACTTTTTATTCATTCAATAAGTTAAAATTAATTTTTAATTGGTAATATTTTACATTTTTAACCGAATTCAAAAAAGGAGGAGGTTATCAATTCGTCGCAATATTTTTTTTTATGTATGTTTAGCGATAATTCTTTAATGCGGGGTCCGATTTCATTCATTCTTTTTTTGATAGAAAGGGGGTACTTCAGGGGTGGTCCCATATAAATTTGGACGAAATCTAATAATTGGGTCTATGAGAAAATCCTCAAACTCTTCATTTTTTATGCATGGTTAGCGATAATGCTTTACCACCTTGTCCGATTTATATGATTCTTTTTTGTAAGTAACGGGGTACCTCAGAAGTGGTCCCATATAAATTTAATTAAGATGTAGTGATGGCATCTGCACGTTTTTGAAGTCTGTTTTTTTTTTTAATTTTTAATTTCTAATACTTGTTAAATGACTGTCATGGTAAGACGTCTTTTAAAGTTTATATCTTAACCCTCGACAAACATCCTCGTGCTTCTGACTATCCGATAAAAAGAGATTTAAACAAATATTGTTTGTAATACCATTGTTGATTATGCGTGTACAAAGATGTCCATGTTTGTCGTATACAGTGTGTACCAATAAAAACTCCAATGCCGGATATTTTGGTAAGTAATAGAGATATTTTAATTCTGTAAAAACCAGTTCACAAAGCACTAAGAAAGCTTTAGTTTTAGATATAAATTATTTTAAATGGGTCAATATGTAGATGGCGCTGCGCTCATTTGTTTTTTTTTTTCGATGGGAGGATCTTTATTGTGTAGCACATCTTGTAAAAAATGCATTTTTAAGCAGATTTTGTTCTATGAACTAATTCGATAAATCTGGCCATTTTTGATATACAGAGTGGGTCACTCAAAACAGTTTCATCCTGTTTTTCAGCATTTATCATTGGATTTTAAGAAAATGTTAAAACAGGTCGATTTTTATTCCAAATTAAAAACATTTTTACAATACAGATATCTTTTATATGTCATCTCCAACATCTTAATTTGAAAATGTAATTTAATGGGGGATTCAGAAATATTCTTGTTCGTTGCGTTACTTAAATTTTATTGCCCTCTAGCGGGATAAAAAACTATAACGTATTATAGTGTGACACTACAATGTGTAGTACATGCTTAAAAAGGTAATTTTATAGGCAATTTAAAAATATGACTGTTCATTGCGATACTTTTAATTGTACCGCCCTCTATCGGGATAAAACACTACGTATTATAAAGTATGGCACCTTATTTGAAAGAAAATTTAATTACAAATTCAATGCACCACAACATTAATATAAATATCCTCCATATTGCACTTGCAATAGTTTAAAAATTAGTCATGCATTATTTTAAAAATTATTGCTAACTTTATTTTATTGCAAGTGCAATATGGAAATATTTATATTAATGTTTTGTGATGCATTGAATTAGTAATTAAATTAGCTTTCAAATGAAGTGTCACACTTTATAATTAAAAGTATCGCAATAAACAGTCATATTTCTGACTTCCCAATAAAATTACCTTTTTAATGATGCGCCGTACATGGTACATTCCTTATTTAAAATTAAGGGGTTGAGAGGTGGAAGGGAGGGGGTTGACACATGACAGATGTCTGTATTGTAAAAATTTGGAATTAAAATAGACCTGTTTTAGCATTTTCTTAAAATCTAATCATTAATGCCGAAAAACAGGATGAAACTGTTTTGAGTGACCCACTCTGTGTAACAAAAATGGCTAGATTTATCGAACTAGTTTATAGAACAAAATTTGCTTAAAAATGCATTTTTTACAAGATGCGCTATATAAGAAAGATGCTTCCATCGAAAAAATAAATATTGACCGCAGCGACATCTACAAATTCACATACTTAAAATTAATTTATATCTAAAACTGAAGCTCTTTTAGATATAAACTGAATTTTACAGGATTAAAATATCTCTATTACTTACCAAAATATCCGTCCTGGGAGTTTTTATTGGTACACCCTGTAGATGCATTAGTTCGCAAACCTCGTAAATCAGTTTTATTAGTTATGAAAACTTTTTAACTTCCATATCTAATAAATAACTTAAAAATACTGAAAAGTTTTGGGATGTACTAATTACCTTAACAAATCAAATTATTCAACAAATGAACTCTTGGAATTTTCAAATTCTATTCAGTTTTAAAATAAAAATGTTTTTCTCCTGAAAAGAACCTTTATTCAGTATACTTTTTCAACCTGATTTCTATACCTTCGTTCGTATCTTTTCATTGAAGTAATATAATGGTCTTCAGTTTTCAGGAGTAGTGTTTAGTTTTAATTTCTGTAAAGTTTCTGTAAATACTATAAACACTATAAGGGTTCAATGTAAAGGTTTTCTTAATGCTGTAAAGTTAAGATGGTCCTTCGATATTAATTGAGTTTTACAAGTTTAATCCGGTGTATTTTATTCATGTATATATTGTTTCTTGCAAAACAAACCAGTCAATAAAAAACGACTATGGAAGTTGCAGTATAGTTATTCATTGCTTTTTTATTCTGTGTCTTGTTATTGTATTTTAAAGTAAATTGTGTCATTTATGAATGGTATTCCTTCAGGCTATTGATGGTCGATGGAATATTACTGTACAATCTACACAAAACGCAATTGTGTTTTACCTAAGGAAGACCCTTTATTTTTATAGTATAAATATTGTATTTTAGGTTCTGTAACCGCCCACCCCATCGATTTTTATTTATTATTTATCTCTCAATTTTGTTTTACTGTATTTGGTCTTTATCCTCTAGTAGTAATGATCGTCTAGTTAATTAATTGATAATTTATATACCCACGTTGTAATAATGTTAATTAAGAATAACTAGGATTCAATGCAAAATTTGGTGCAAACTGGTAAATAAAACCTCACAAAATTTATATTTAGAGCCTTTTATTTGTCATACTTTAAAATGTAACATATTTGCAAAGTATATTACAACAGGTACTATTTGCTGAGATCTCACTTGAGTCCCACTGAAACGCGGACCACATTCATTTGCTATCAATATATATTTTATTTAGCTTGATGACTAACGCTGTTCGTTAACTCTGTTCGGAGTTGACGAACAGCGCCAAGTCGCCAGTTAACTAACTTTGTTAATGTTCACTTATATTTTATGGTTTAAACCTAGTAGAATGTGTGGCTAGTATAGGTGCTCCTTTGAGCTAACAAACAGTATCAATTTACTAGTTAGTTAACTTACTATTAAAATTTATCATCTAGGTTTGCTTAGATATTTATCCAAAGCAAATACATCCCTGTATATTTTTTAAAATAATGATATTTATAATTTCTATCTAAATGACCCAAATTCACCATACATCTAAAACATATGTTATCTTAACTGTGTTTCGGGGTTATGTGATTTATTCGGGTATATTGATAACATTTTAAAGCAAATGTCAGGTCTTTGTTCAAACGAAACCCCGGTGTTATCTCAAAGAAAGTCACATTAACCTTTTCGACTCGCCATTAAAAATACAGATATTTGGTTCATCTTAACTTGACATTATGTACTAATTTTATCTTGCATTCTGACGGCGTCGATTCTAAGTACGTCGCAGCGTAGAACGTCGCCTTGCGTCGAGACGCCTAGCGTCGTGGCAGAGAGGAAGATATTTATTGCGGGACTTAGTCGGGATGAATATAAGGTAGGAAATACTTAGGTGATGCGAAACGTGACAGCGTTTGGAAGATAGACCGTTGAAACGTAGAAGGTTGAGACGTAAAAAGGTAGGGAAGTAGGGCGGCATCACGTTGAGCATCGGAACTTCGGGATCTAGGTCGTCGGGAGATAGGAGGTAGGGTAGGATAGGCGTCGGTTAGGAAGAGCGTCGATTTAGAAAAGGTACTGAATACTGAACTTCAAATATAACTGAATTTGAAAAGTAACTGAATTAGACTGGATTTAATATAATAATAAATGAATATAAAATAATAATGAATAGACTGGAAATAAAATAATAATCAAATGAATGAATCTGTAGTTCCTCCCGTTTTAATGACTTTTTGTGACGTCAATTTGTCGTAGCTCCGGTGAGAATGATTTTGGGTAAATAAAAAAGGGGTGATCATTTTATTACGTGCCTTAAGAAATTCTTAGAATTTTCTGTCGATAACATAAAATTAGAGACCCCGCGAACAGCAATATTGCTTTTATTATTAGTTCTCTTAGACAGGATTTAATTTTCTAAAGGATTTTTCGTATAAATTAAGGAATTTGAATTTAATAAGAACGCAACTTTGCTTTAATAAATGGAATTAATAAATTATGGAGGTACCTGTGTGAGGTAGGTTACAGTTCTTTATATAATCTTCTCTAGTTCTCACATTCCCTTTTTTTATAAATTAATAGCTTAACTTCATTCATAACTTTGTTATTTAATATATTAAAGAAAACTTTACTTGTTCCATCTTTCAAGTACCGGTTTAGAGGTTTTCTTATAGCTTCATTATCAAGCTTCTTATGTCACCTTTCTTCTTTGGAAAATACCCCAGCTAGTCTGAATAAGACAATTATTAGCGGTAAATTACTTTATTTTATTTCTGTAAAACACCTGCTTGGATTCTTTGATTTGTATTTTTTTATCGACACAGTCCTAATTAAAATAAAGGAACTTGTAACATGATATCTAGTTAACCTATCTACTAGTTTAATGTGTTTGAGCTCAATTGATAGGGTGTGGGTTAGGTCATTTAATAACTCGAATAACTTTGAAAAAGAAGTTGGGCACCACTATATTTAAAGGTTACTACACTTGACTCTAGATTAATGATAAAAATATAGAAAATCACTAACCGCTAATAAATAATATTTAAACCATGCTTTAGATAAGGTAGCTATCAAATTCTAATTCACATAAGGAACTAAATTCAAATTTAAACGATTTATTGAGAAAGCACTTATCTTTTGGTAATATAATATACGGAAAGGAAATCTATAATATGGTATTTCTTTAGGTAACTTCTACAAGAGATTCGGGATCCTTATTTGTAATTCTGCATAATTCTGCACTGTGAATGATCGTCTGTATTCGAACATAAACTGTCTAGAGATTGAACCAAAACCTTCTTGAGATGGAACCAAAACCTTCTAGAGATTAAACCAAAAAAACTTCTAGAGATGAATCCAAAAAACGTATAGCGATAAATCCAAATCACATCTAGAGATGAATCAAAAACGTCTTAAGAGGAATTCAAAACCGTCTAGATATAGCCAAGCTAAAAAAGGGTTAAAATATTAAGATAGGAAATAGGAAATCTGAACAGGATTCAGATAAAATGCTTTAACTATTAAATGAACAATTTAAAGCTATTAAATGAATAATTTCACAGGGACTAAAATTAATATGAAAAGGAAAAATCTTATTTAATATATTTAAACGTAGTAAAGCATAATATCTTATTCCAAAAAAAATAATATATAAATTAACCATGTGTGATCCATTGTTGATATTGAGGTTATATTCAAAACTTGACAATTTATTTAAGAAATCCTTGTACAAAATATATATTTTCAACAATATATCATTATTAAAACTTACCTTATAAAATCAGACGGATTTCAAAAACATTAAAAATCATCTAATACTTCGATGACCAAGATAACTTAAAATGAATGTGATCTATTTGATATATTCAAATCAAATGAAAAATGGAAACTTTTGACACAAGGCATAAAGACAAATGACATTTGAGTAAGAGGTGGTTGTGTCGAAATAACGAAATACGTTTCCAACCGTTTCAGACTATCACTTGACGATGAGGTTATAAGAAAACCTCGAAACCAGTCGTAATTAAATAAGTCTGTTAGAGCTTAAGGACATACTTTTATTTCTTTTCCTTTAAAAATTTATTAGAATAGTTTGGGAATATATTGCCACACAGCAAGCGTTCCCTCATTTTCGAACCTCGTGTGTTGTTTGTCACTCCGACGCATTGTGGGTGAAGTTTTCGTGATATTTTCCAAAAATGTTCTAAATAATATTGAAGAATCCAAAACAAATTTTATTAAAAATATTGTAAGTCAAGAAAATATCTAGTTTTGGTCATTATAATTACATCACCCAGTATCTAAAACACGGTAAATGTAAAAACCATCAAGTTAGTACCTTCATGATAGAAACATTCAAAACAAAATTAAATTAAGGAGGCAAGGAATACCAACTTAACTTGATGAAAATGCAATTTAAATAAAATTAACAACCAGAATTTAGTTGTGACAAATCTGTCAAATTAGTTTATATATTTTTAGTGATGAAGATGTGTGTTAATTAACAATTTTAATTTTAAATTAATGTTTCTATTTTACCGTAGAAAAAATTGAAAAACTCGAAAAGATCGAGATTTTTATTCTTATCGACCACAATTTGTTTGGTTTTCAAATTAGCAGTAAATTAAAAATATGAAAAGCCAATCTATTATGTGCCTGGACTTGGTATATCTATAGGTCATTAATCCTTAATAATGTGTTTTAATATTATCGTTTTCTTTAAAGTTTTACCAACAAGGTTTTAAAAATCTTAGTGCACTATATTAAATACGAATAGATAGTCGCCTGAAAATGTTTTTAAATCCGCATTACATCTGCAGATTTTCATTTAAAAACTTTCTAAATTATAAAGAAAAGCATTTATGCTTTCGTCGCTTTGATCCGGAAAATTCCTGCACTGCTTTTAGTCCTTTTCGCCTATCCTGCAATTAAAGCTCATCCTCTCGTTTTTATTTTCACTCGTTGTTCGCTCATGTCACTTACCGTTCCCGCCCAATGGTATTTAGCCTATGTTCACTCTTGTAGTTTTCGTTCTGCTGCTGCTCTTTCGGACTCAACTCGTACGAGTTTTAGTTTTTGTTGGTGACGTGACTGGTGTTCAGTCTCACAACTATCAGCGAATAGTTTGGACGCTCCTGAATTTAAGCTCGCGCGCAAGCACGTGTTGTTTACGGTCGCTACTTCGTCCTATTGGTTCTTCGGGTTCGAAGAGATAACAGTTGACAGTACGTATTCGTTCAAAATATTATTCTTGTAAAGGTTAAATTAAAAAAAAAAAAAAAATTGAGTTCGCGAGTAAGCGCATTATACGGGTTGTCCCAAATTTCTGAATCAATTATAAATCTCCGTTAACAAAATCGTATAAAATTGATCATAGGCACTTCCAAGTTCCATATTTAATATTATTTAGAAGTATACGATGTGTTTCATTAGTAACAAGCATTTTTCTTAGTGATAAAACAGTATTTCTCAACTGATTACCCTCTTTCGTTTTACCATTCTGCGAGATTCTACATTAAATTTATAAAATTAAGGCTTATGCAGGGTGGGCCACCGGTAACGCCTCGGTCTGTGAAGCCAAAACTATTTGATTTTTTTGAAATATGTTTTCATAGTAAGATGTATATCAGAAAAGTCAACTATCTAAAAATAATTCAATTATACAGAGTTCTCCAAGAATGTGATATATATCAAAGTTAGGCCATTGCCCTCGCTTTTCCCATCATTACAATACCAAATAGTATCAGTTTATACAGGGTATTTCACTCGCTACAACCAATTTCAATAACCTCTATAGTCCAAAAGAAACAATTGATGCACTACTTTTTTCAATTAGAAACAAATCTGTACAGGTTGAGTCAAAACTCAAAAACATCATTTTCTCATTTTTTTTTAATTGACCGCCCTGTATTTTATATCACCATTTAAAAGTACCATAATTAAAGTTTTATTTAAGTTAAGCATTCCCTACCTAAAGGTAAAAATAATTCAAATATAAACTAATAAATAAATAAATAAATAAATTCTTTATTGCCCAACAGATATAACATCCAAAGATAGGACAAAATATAACATTAATAGATTTTTAAGAGTAAATATTAATAAGTACTAAAATAAATAATAATAACAAAATATATATATAAAGCTAAAAAAAAGTGAAAATAAAAATTATAAATTAAATTGACCCTGCGCAAAACATGTTCAATTCAAGTTTTTCATCAAATCCGTGGGGGGATAGATACCCCTAACCTTGTAATTTAAAAACTTTAAAAATTTGCGTTGCACCCTTTCAATGCTGTTCTTCTGCAACTCTGTCTTCGGATACCAAATCAAAGAAGCATATTCCAACTTGGAACGAACTAATGAAAAGTACAGTGACTTTAAGGCAGCTTCAGTTCTAAACTTTTGACAATTGCGAAATAAAAATCCTAACATTTTATTTGCAGATTTAGTAATAGTATTAACATGTACACTAAAATCAAATATAACATATATAATATATATAATCTCATTAAAAAAAACTAACTTTGTTATATATCATTTTCTTGGAGGCCTTTTAAATTATTTTTAAATTGCTGCTTTTTCTGATACATCTTGCTGTGAAAACAGTTTTAAAAACAATCATATAGTTTTGGCTCTACATGGCAAGGCGTTACCGGTGGCCCGCCCAGTATAAATTTGTGTTGTCTATACAGGATGTATCAATTTTTTGGAAAAGTTCGATATATTCCTTGTTGTAAGCTATATTAAAAACATTGTATTAACAAAATTTATGGGATGGCTTGAGGGCCACATTTTAAAATTACGTACAGGGTATTACGTAACTAACTCAGGGACGAACCAAATATATGCTTTTTTGAACCAGTTTATTCGATTAGATTTAGATTACTCTGTTTTTTTTCCATATAGGGTACTCTAAAAGTAATTGGCACTTTTGTGTGGAAAAAATAGTTTTCTCAACTTCAGGAGTTTCTTAATATCATGTAATAAACTTTTCTTTAGTAACGTTCTTATTCTATGCATATTACTGCACAGGGTAACTCAAGACTCGGACCCTTGATTTTCATGTTTTAAATTAAACGGGACAATCTATAGTTATTATCAGTAGATTCCTCTGAATTAGTTTTTTTAAAGAGAAAAACAATACTTTATAAACTTTATAAAATAATACATGTGAAATTAAAAAAAAAACAAATAAAACAAACAAAGTTATAAAAGTTATTCAAAGTGACCTCCCATAACATAAAGTGTTGTAAACAAAGTTCAAATGATTCATTCACATTTCATAGCATTTGAATATCAATACTCTGAAACACATTTCTAATTCGAATTTTCATGTCCATAACCTAACTTTTTTTTTACTGTGTAATACATCATCGTTAGAAAGGTAAAAAAAGGGACTTTTCAAAACAGTAAAAATCCAATATGACGCATATATGAAAAAACAAAGTTGATGATGGTTCCAAGAAACCGAAACGTTGGAAATAAAATTAAATGACACAGGCGTTTTCTACGTAAAAAATTTCTCCAAGAAAGTTTTTACAGATTTTAGAAATTTTCATAAATAAATTCTAGTTTTTTCAAAATATCTCAAAACCCAAAAGAGAAAACATCTCAAAATAAACGGCATTGAATTATAAACAGAATTGTCTAAAACTTTCCCCAATTAACTGTTTTTATATCTCTAACAGTTTCGGAGATCGCAATACATGCATCACCAATTTCGGACACACTGTACCAGTTACTCATCCCTTAAAAAAGTATGGCTCTGTGACATAGTCACCTACAATTCCACCCCAATCATTTAATGACCACCTCGTTTGTCTATAGTATCTATAAAAGTGGATTTGAAGTAGAGTAATAGTGAAAGTTAAGCCTATTTAATCATACATTTTTATGAAAAGTCGATTTATCACACCACAATTTTCATTTATTGTTACTAAATATCGATAAATATTAACATTAGGTATAGGAGGCGCTCAATAAAAATTAAATGTTTATTATAGAGGGTTCTAGTGGTATACTAATAAGCATAGAGAAAAAAACGATACTAACATGATATTAAAAAAACTCGTGTAGGTAAAAAAAATATTTTTTACATAGTATGTGATTGGGCTACAGGGCGTTGATTTACTTATGATTTTCATACAAAAATGCCAATTTATTTTAGAGTAGATACCCTATATAACCTAGACAAACCACATATTAAAGGAATGAAAAAATGAGAGTAATCTAAACTAATAAACTGGTTTTCTGGTTTAAAAAGACAAATGATTGGTTCGTACCTGAATCATACAACACCCTGTGTACCTTTAGGTAATTTTAAAATGTGGATCTCAAGCCACCCTATAAATTTTGTTAATATATATTTTTTTGATATTTCTTACAACAAGAAAGATTTAAAACTTTTCCACAAGATTGGTACACCCTGTATATATTTCAAGATAATCCTGCCCACTTTTGCAACTTTTCGTATGGTGACTTAATTCTCCACCGACGTTTGTGGTTTTGAAATACACATCAGTACTTTTTGAATTTTTATTGTTTATGGTTATAATTTTTTTTTCAACCTGCAAAAACTGTTCTGTACGGAAATCAATGAAATCAGATGTTATAATAATTGTTATAAATCATTTACGTTGTTATATTAATAATGATTTGTACATTTAGACAGTATATTTTTGTATTAGAAATTGTTGTTAGCATCTAAAATATATTCACTCACGAAATTTCCTTCATCAATAAAATTCATCAATTTTACGAACAAATTTTCTCAACAAATATGTACGGATATTTATGAGTAGAAAAATTAATTCCATCTCTGCTTGTCTTTCCATCTCATTATCAGCTCTATCTTTACTCCCAAAGCTTTGTTCATTAAAAAGTTTATGATTTTAAAATATTCCCTTTTCCCATTATTTTTACATTTTATCGTCAATCTCATTCATTCACAAAGTTTTTTTTATGAATAAATTGTAGTTATGTTATGTATGCTTGTTCTTGGAAAGGTTCTATTTTTCTAAAATTACACACATTGGAATTTCATACTTTTTGCCAAATTCTGCTGAATCATATTAACCAATTTCACCATCAATTATTTCCAAAAGTTATTGAGAATTTAAAATTAATACTTTCATCTTCTTTACAGAATTACATTCTTCTTTCATGATTTATTAATTTTCGCTAATATTATTAGGATATATTCCAAAAAGTTTGTATTTTGCCAAAAACGATAGTTCTTACAAAACACCGCCAGATTTTCATAATACAACATACCTTTAAACACCATTTTAGTAAATCTAATAGTTCATTAAGATGGTAATAAACAAATATGTCCCTGTCACAGATTTCCTCCCAGTTCCCCACTCCGTTAACCTTTCTTTAGAAATTGTCAACATTCACGTAGGTTAAACACCGGTCATCTCTACTTGTTTCTAGAGACACCAATTTTCCACTTTGGCTTTCGAGCTTCCGCATGCGCAGAGATTTATTTCACGTTTGATTGTTTTGTTCTGGTAATTTGTAGGTTAGGTTATGTGTTGTTAGGTTAGTTAACCGGTTAGCGGTAGGTATTTATTATTTAGCGACAAAAAATTCATTTAAAAATGGTTGCTACTTGTGATATATGTAGAACCACATTTAGCAAAAAGTTCCATCCTGGTAAGTAGAGCTTCTAGTTTCGCTTAATTTATAATTTAGGTAGATATTGGTTTATTTACATTTTTAATTTTTCATCTTAAATTCGACGTTTATTTAAGTAGGTATTTGATTATAATTGTCTAAAATTTATTTTCAGATCAGTTAAGCAAATTAGCCCCATATAAAACATACAAACCAGCAGCCTTCTGTAATGAATACCAAAAAACTTTTGTGAAATATTCAAATTTAGTTCAGCACGTAAAGCGTTTCCATCCAGGTAATAAATAATATTTTACAAGTTTTTATTTAACTAGTCGAGTTAGTTTTTAATCATTAAACTGCTACCTCTGTAATGATAAAAATAGAATAATTGATTAGTTGTACTTATAAACTTTCACCTATTGCAGATAAAGAAAAGCAGTTGACAAAACCCAAAAAGTACACACACCAATGTGACAAATGTAAAAGAAATTTTAATCATCTAAAACATTTAAAAACCCACTACAAAAATAACCACAAAGAAAGTACTAGTTCAAACAGTCTTTTGTTAAAACGATCAACAAAAACCTTAAAATGCAGTATTTGTGGCTTTACAGACTTTTCCAGGAATCAGATATATCAACATTTTCAAAACTTTCATGATATAATAATTACCACAAAATCTATGGAATTTGAAAACAATGATGCCTTTACACTTTGGAAAACAAAGGAAGAAAAGGACACATGTTCTTTTTTTATTAGTGAACATGGGTGGTATACAACTGAGAGTTATAAAATTTTAAAATATGTTTGTCATCGATCTGGATATTATAAAAATAAAGGAAAGGGAACAAGGCATATTAAAACACAAGGGACAAAAAAAATAAATGGGTTTTGTCCTGCTGGATAAAACTTACTATATGTCGCGCATCAGGAAAATGCCTTGTAGAATACACTAAAACACATGCAGGACACGGATCTAATAATTTAGGGCATTTGACTTTAACAAAAACAAAAAGAGAGAGTTTTGCAATGAAAATTGCATCAAAAATTCCATTTCAGACTATCTTGGATGAAGTTAGGGATTCCGTTTACAATTCAGAACTGGATCGAACTCATCTTTTAACCAAAAAGGATTTGCACAATATTCAGCAAACTTTCAATTTAAACAATGAGGCTATAAGACATACAAATGATGCCGTCAGCATAGAATTATGGGTCAAAGAGGTCGAGAACAGTGGATGTGTGTTATTTTATAAGCCTCAGGACATTACTCTATTAGAACATACAAATTTGAAAAAAGAAGATTTTATCTTGATTGTTATGAATATGGGCCAATTGGAAATGCTTGAAAAGTTTGCTGATGATTGTATATGCATAGATGGCACCCATGGCCTCAATCCTTATGATTTTCAGTTACAAACACTTTTAGTTCTGGATGATTTGCGGGAAGGATTTCCTTGTGCATTTTTATTTAGCAATCGGTCAGATGAGGAAATTTTGTTTTTATTTTTTTCATGTATTAAAGACAAATTGGGAAGACAAATAAAGCCACGAGTATTTATGTCAGATATGGAAAACACATTCTATAATGCATGGGTACGTGTTATGGAACCAGCAGACTTTCGGTATGTATGTATGTATGTTGCTATAAACAGATAAATATTGATTTTTTTGTGTTACAGAATTTATTGCACATGGCATGTAGACCACTCTTGGCGTAGGAATCTAAACAAAATTCATTCTAAAGAAAAACAGGTAGGTGCTTAACTATGTATAGGAAATTCTTTGAAGTTACATGTGTTTATTTTTTTCATCTCAGGTCATGGTCTACAAACAACTTAGGACTATTCTGCAAGAACTGGACCAAAGTGCATTTACCCAAATGCTGGGTAGTTTTTTAAGACTTTTGCTAAATGATGAAGATACATTTAATTTTGGTCAGTACTTTAATAACTATTATACTGGAAATGTTGAAGCTTGGGCATATTGTTATCGCTTGAACAGTGGATTAAACACAAATATGCATATCGAGAGAATGCATGAGACCATTAAATATATATATTTAAATGGGAAAGTAGTAAAGAGACTCGATAAAGCAATAAATGCACTGATGAAGTTTGTCCGAGATAAATTATTTGAAAGATTGATCACTTTAAATAAAGGCAAAATTTCCAGTAAGCTTAAAGATTTGCGAGCTAGACATAAAACAAGTGAATGCATAGATTCAAACCTAGTCATGGTGAGAGAAAAGGGATGGGATGTAACTTCAACTTCATGTCAAGATATTTATAAAGTGGAAGAAAGAAAACTAAAATGTAATAATTGCAAATTGGTGTGTCAACAATGCAGTGCATGCATTCATCAATATTCCTGCTCCTGCATAGATTCCTCTGTGAAGTGGAATATGTGCAAGCATATTCACCTGGTCTGCAGATTCCTTAATGACAGAAAAGAGCTTGAAGTCAGAAATATTGCACAAGAACCAGGTAAATTAACATACGCTTAATAACACATTTCAATTATAAAAATCATCATCCATTATTGCAAAGATTTACACAAAATTTACAATATAATTTTATATAGTTTACATTTACATTGTTTATTTCAGATCTTATGCGTTTATATGAAATGATAATACTATAAGGTAACAAATGTTCAAATGTATAATTTTTTTTGCACGTTGGTGGTTGGCAAAATTTTGGTTTGGGTTAGTCATTACACACATTGCCCCAGCAACAATTTCGAAAGAAACGCATTTTTAATTTGTTTTTTTACGCTGCGAAAGTGTATTTTCTAAAAGATATTTTCCTGTATTTTTTTATTAATAATTGGGTATTGGGTGTAGGTATTATTGGTAGTATTAGGTATTATTAGTATTGATATTGGAGGTGATATAAATTATTAGGTACTCTTTGATTATATGCATTGGTTAAGTAGTTAAGCTAGTGCTAAGTGTTAAGTGTACTAATTGACATAATATGTATTATTAGAAGTGGTAACAAATTAATTTTGTTCTAGCTAATAGTTTTCTACAAATCGATGACGGCATTTTTAGTAAGGAAGAGGAAGAGCAAAAAATACTTGCTGCCATTTCGCAAAATGCATACCAACCAGAAGAAAATATTAATAATGAAAAAGAAAAATTGAAAATGGAATTAATGGAGCTAATCCATGATATTGATAATATTTCTACAAGAGAGGAAATCTCTGCTTTCAAAAAACTAATAGGTCCAATTAAGCTAACATTGCAGGCAATATGGTTGCAACAAAGTCGCAACCTAAAACATACGATAGGTACAAGTTCTAAAGTACACCACAACAAAAACATAACAAAGCAAAGACGTCTTTACAAAACGAAGAAAAATTCCAAGAAAGAAAATGTGGTCTTATCAAATCCAGATACTGAAGAGGTCAATCAAATTGCAATAAATCTATTAAATTTTAAAACCTAAAGTTCTTCGGCACATTTATTTTTATGATATTTTATAAGTACCTCTACCTAAGTTGGAATGTTACAATAAAGTTCTTTTTATTTATTTTTTCTGTGCTTTTTTTTGTCACTTGTTTTGAATTTTAGAAGGCATTTTTACTTATTTTTAGATATAAAAAGTAGAAAAAATCAGATATTAATTACTTAAATTTTTTTGTCAATAATACTATTTATTGGTTAAACTTCATAATTTATTTAGGCGATTAAAAGACAAAAAATAACTCTATTTGTTTTATTTAGCCTAGAAAATGCAATAATATAATAAAAAAAGATCTTTTCAACAATTTAAATTAACGCGGCAACTTATTGCGCATGCGGAAGCTCGAAAGCCAAAGTGGAAAATTGGTGTCTCTAGAAACAAGTGAGTAACTCTTGTCTCTTTAATCTAAGAACGCAGCTAATATACGTATCAAGCTAGCAGAGCACCTTTGGATTTTTCACATTCTGAGTATTCCATAATTTTAGGCTCATTTTATGCTAATGTTATACCAACATAAAAAATGTTCCGCCCCTTTCTTTACAGGAAAAATTAGGTGCTCTGCTAGCTTGATATTAAGCTAGCAGAGCCCTTTTGATTTTTAAAATTTTGATTACGCCATAATTTTAAGCTAATTTTATACGAACCTAAAAAAAAATCCGCACTTTTCTTTATACAAAGAATTAGGTACTCTGCTGGCTTAACAACAGGTACTTATTGCATTTTTCATTAAAAAATTCAGCAATTTAAGAAAGTATAACGGCATAATTTTAGGCTCATTTTAGGGTAATTCTAAACTAACATAAAAAATTAGACGTTAAAAAATAATAATATATGAAGCTTGTTTAATTTAAATAGCATACCTATAATATGTCTTCCCTTTTATTTTAAGAAATGTAAAATAAAATGTGGTTAGGTAATTAAAAATTTCAAATTTAATAGGTTTTTTATAATTTTTTTTATCATTATGCCATCTAGTTCAATATACCTATAATTAAGCGCAGTGTTTAATTTTCATAATAAATTATAATAAAGTACGTAGATATGTATGCCCTAGCTTGGATCAATCATGTCCAGGTTTTGGGAAATGGAAAGCTGGCAACCCTATTATTATCAAAAGCTAAGGGAAAAAACTAAAAATATGCTATTTCTTTAAATTAATTCATTTTTTGTCCAATATTTTAAATGTCCCTGTAGATATCAAATGTTTTTTGGCTCCATTTTAATGAGCACAAAACTGGGCAACTTTTGACTAATTTAACCAACTTTCTATTTGTTACCTTTTAAGAATTAGCAATACTATCTCTATGAAATAGTAGGGACTCATATGTTATTAGAAGTACTCACATTTTAGAAAAACAGGCAATAATGTAATAAAACATTAAAGTAAAAATAAATTCTGATTCAAGTTATTTAATTAAGTGAAACTGTGTGTGAATTAAAAACAGAAAAAAAAGGGTGAACATTTTTAAAATTATCTCTCGCTTGCGACTCGGGATAATTTCCTAAAAATATTCATGACCGGTGAAAATTTTCGGATATAATTTAAGCTCTATTGGTTTAGGACATCGGGTAATTCTTTACAAGCAAAAAATCTCCAAAGTTAATAAATATCCTGAATTCGATCCCTTAAAATTAAAATCAAATTGCGAATTTTAAACCCATGCTGCAGTACCTATTAAAACAAAAATATTTGAAATTTATTAAAATACGTTTATTTACGAATCTTAGTATTAGAAGCAATTTCAGTCTATAGGGAGATATGAAACAATTTACAAAGAAACGCTGCCTCGAGCGTTGTTTTTTAATGCCCCATGAGGGATGGTATGTCACATTAATACGTACACGCAAAAAAAAGTGTTAAATAAATTATTTGCTTAAAAAAAGTACGATTGGCATAGTATTTTTTTTAACTATTACAAAAAATAAATCAATAATCATAAATAAAAAGTATTTGATTTATTTAAACCCATTTCATATCTTAGTTAAATAACAAAAAAACACATTACTAGTTAGACAATTTGAAATTTCTTATTTTTCTTTTAGTTTTTACATAATCTACTGTATGATAAATTCAATTGAAATTTTTCTCTCCGTAAACTGGAGAGTTAAGAGTTAAAGAATTTAGCTAATCTTTGTCTTTTAATCAGAATAAATGTACATACATTTGTAAAATTATAATAATAATATAATAATAATAATATAATAATAATATAATAATAATATAATAATAATATAATAATAATATAATAATAATATAATAATAATATAATAATACTAATGCTCTTCCTAATACACACCCTTACGGGTGAATTTTGGCACCTGAAGCCGACTGAGCGACTTGTGTAGGGGAAGGAATGGATATTATTATTGGGTGTGATTTTATCGGTCACCAAATTAATACAGTTTTGAATATCAAATAAATAGATTTGTTCTCAGAATAATAGATCTGCCACCAACTTAGTAACACCAAATTATTTCAAAACGATTATCTATAAATTCATGTACAAACATTCGAAAACATAATTAGTTTTCAAATAATTAGATTTATTCTCAGAATGATAGATCTGCCACCAACTTGTTGACACCAAACTACTATTTCAAAATGATGATCTATAAATTTAAGTACCATCTCCCAAAATCCTAAATAAATTTTAAATAATTGTATTTATTCTCAAAATGATAGATCTGCCACCAACTTGTTAACACCAAACTATTTCCAAATAATTGGATAATAAATTATAGCAATTACATGAGTATGTTTAATTTTGTAATCAGCAGGTACATCTGTCGTTATAGGAATTTAGATAAATAAATAAACAGACTTCTTAAAGGCATTTGTATTTATTACAAATTTAAATAAACCTACGTACATATGTATGATAAACTAACGGTAAACCTAAACATAATAATTTGAACAAAACATTTAGTTATGAGAAAGAAGTCACTGAATAATAGCTCGTTTTGTTTTTGTGGGACCCCCTCTTCTTATTTTTTGGCCAATAGGCACATTTTTAGCCTCAAGCGATGAACTTGGTGGTTTGAGATAGATTGATAACTTCATAATATATTTACACATTTACTCTTTATAAAATGCAGGGCAGTTACATTTTCCATGTATCCACTCACTGTTTTGGGGCAAAGTCACTTTCCATTTACTAAAGAATTTTTTTCTGTATTCATTGAAGTTAGTACAGTTGTTTTGCATATCTTGAGTTTCTTCTGCCTTACCAGCAGGTACTCCGCAATAATTAAAAGTATCGTGTGTCAGCTTAATTTTTTTTTTTTTTGATAATATTGCCTGTCTACTGTTTTAAAGTTAGAGTTGGTAATATTGCAAAAACTGTATTTTCAGCCGATTTCCGCAAATATTTTAAAGACCACTGGTTGACCGACTCAAAAACAACTGTCAAAAAAAGTGATAGAGGTAACCGCTCACGAAAAGTGTGTTCATCTTCTATGACTCTGTTGAATGATTCAAGGGCATTGTTTGTGGCTAGCGATCCCATGTAAACACCTAAATACCAATTACGATTTTGTGTCAACTACTGTTCATTGAAATATTTAATAAAATCGGATTAATTCTTCCATTTTGTCGAAAGTATTTGAATCAGTAGCTGCTTGTAAACAATCAGCATCTGCCAATAATTATTCCTGACGCTCTTTTTCACGCAAGCTTAAATTTTTCTTTTTGCGTGTGCCCAGCACATACGTACAATTATTTCCTCACCAAATATATCTATAAAAGCATTTTGTATTGCTTTGGCTGCATCACAAACCAAACCATGTGGTCTTAAACAATGTGAATACAAAGTTTGAATATTATCTTTGATTGCACCTAATAAAAATTTTAAGTAATTTTTTCCTCATTAATTGCAACCCCTAAACCAAACAGATGACACTTTTTATTTTAATCTGTACTTCCGACGACAAAAACTGGAAATCCTTGCCACACCAATTTATATGTAGCATCAGAATAAATGTTTTTTACATCGCGAGCTAATTGCAACAAAAATTTTGTAGATAACGCAAATCTAAATTTAGGCGAATCATTTTCTTGATCATTGTCGATGACCTCATATTCAATGACATAAACTTTATTCTCATCTTCAGGAATTGTTGAATGAGATGGAATCTTGGTTAAGATTCCAATTTGCCCAAACTAATTATTGGAGACCCATATTTAACACGACGTCATAACACGTTCTTAATTGTAACATTTTTGGCATCGTAATGCCTTTAATTTTGGCCAGATTACTCATTATTGCTTTTGGTTTTAGGTGTAAGTAATATAGTTTATTTATTTCCTTCTTGGTCCTGTCGCGCAACCCACAATTAGTAAGCAATTTTGATTCGTGATCATGATCTGATTCTGTACAATACATTATAACTACATCCGATGCTGCATCGAATAATAAATAAAGCTAAGTCGCACATTAAGGTCCCTTCCATTTGACTTTATTGCATCTATAGTATTTCTTCTCACCTTCTTCTGCTACACGCTTTCGAAGAAATGACCCAGTATTTTCTCTTTGAATGAAATCCTCGGTGGTTTTTACGCTTTCGAACTTTTCAAGAAACTTCCAAACTTTATTTTCTGTCCGTCTTTTCTGTTGTTCCAATATCTTTTCGACCTCTTCTGAATCTAGTAAACGAGACAAGTGAGTAACTAAAGTCAACAGAATATTTTACGCGGCATTCTTCTAGCACTCATTGATCATTTTTCCATCACGCCACTTTAGTCCCGTTTCCTATTGGATACTGGTCCATTAATTTTGAAAAGAAAAATATAAAATTATTAAGGAATCCTATTATTTTGATAACTAAACGAATTATTTGTTTCTAATATGTTGGCGACCAAAAAAGGATAAAACATACATTGTAATAAGTTTCTGAAACATTTTATTTGGTGACAGATCTATTATTTTGAGAACACAGTTTTTATTCCGGATATAAAATAGATTCATTGGACATAAGTTACGATGACTATTCATTTGTTTTAGTTACACACTGTTAAATATTTGTATACATATGTTTGGAGACAATTATGTAAATCTGAGATAAAAAATAATTTCTGGGATTAAAATTAATAATCAGCAGATATTGTTTGATGGCAAATATTTATTATGGTGATTAATACATTTATTCCCATTATTATTTACCGTGGCGCTCCGGGGTAACTTAAAGATGAGTAATGATGTATAATGGGAAAACCCGAAAAACCTCACACGCCATCATCGCAACGGTAATGGCGATTTTTATAATGTGGATGTCATATCAACAGAAATAAAATTTCTGTTAATACGGCATCCATCAAATCTTATATAGAACCCCATGCAAATAAATTAACATGGTCTTCGATAGGATTCAAAGCCGGGTGTCTCTCAACCACAAAATTGATCAAAAATGAATGCAAGCACCTTAGATACCTATGCCACCGATCCGACCTTGTATTATTTATTATTAATATTAAAACAGTCATGAATGTCTACAGAAATTTGTAAAAAAAAAACTGCCATGCTACTGTTTCACAGTCGGATGGTTAAATTACACTGATCCGCTAGTACAGCAAATGAACTTTTTTAATATCCACCTCAAAGGGGTCGTAAAAACTACCATGAAAACTAGCGTTTGGTTTCGACGCTTTTGCGCCTCTCGTACATCAACTTCCCTCTTTTTGTCCCATTCGTCCTGGAAACAAACGAGCGCAGGGCGTTCGGGAAGATTTATAGGGACTGATGGAGGTATTAATTTCAGTAATTAAACTGTCACGTTTTCTTTTTTTTTGTATTTAGAGAAACATAATATACGCTATGTTTGACGTTGATTTATACGGTTTTTAGTGGATGCAATCGAACGCATTCGCGTGTACCTATTTTGGTCTAACATCAGTATATATTCACAAAGCATTTTTAGTTAATAGTTATCTACTTGTAAATCTTTAAAGATTGAAACATCAACGTCAATTCAAAGAATAAGTAGTATAGTTGGACAATTTGAATAGTAAAACTCGTTTGAAATTTACATAGGAAAATGAATCAACACTGGTGAGAGAAGTGTTCGCTCAGAATATGTTTAAATATATATACGATAGGAAATAAAAAATAATGTAAACAAGAAAAAGGAAATCGTTTTTCTCTTGTGAGAATCTACATATTTTTTTATTGTATTGTTAAGAAAAGATAATAGTAATTGATCTAAGAATAATGATTTTTATAAAATATTCAATTATTTATACTTGAGTTTTCAACTTATGCTACTTTCACAAAATACTCTTAAATTCAACTTTACTTTAAACAGCTTTAAACAAACCAAACTTCTAATGAATGTGGATTCAGCTCAACGATTTACGTTACTGTATAGCACGACAAATGACATTTGTGATAATACAAATTTTTGTTTGGATCTTATTCTGTAAGTTTATTGCATTCGTATAAAGTGCCAAGTTGCAATAAATCTTTCTAATAACGCTTCAAAATTTTAGCCATATTATACAATTCAGTCAGTTACATACATCGGATTTCCTAAGCTGTTTAGCTGTTTAGAAGTTGTATCGATATTATGAGATTGTTCAATTGTTTGATATATTACGGATTACCTGTGTTCCTCCACCAGTATTTATATACAAAGTTTAAATTATTGGTGGGGCTCCAGAACGTTCTCGCCAAAAATTAGAAACACTATCACGTTATATTTGGAATACACTAGAAACATTATCCCGTTCTTTCTCGAATAGTAATCGAAAGCACCTCCGCCATAGTCGTCACATATGTTTGGTCTTAAGGGGTTTAATTATGTATAATAATCGGACAAGTTGAGCCTCAAAGGCCAAATAAGACAGAGAGGGACTTGGAGGATTAGAGCATGACTGAATAATGAAATGGCTCACATAATAATATATATTTTGAGCTAAAACAGTCACTACACGACAAATTTTGGCTTGCATCCTTTTCACGCCAGGGGCTTCAATTGCTATACGTAACGGACAGTTGGTAAATCAATATTTCTTTTTATGACATGTATAATTGAACTATCAACAGTATTTTTGATTAATAAGCATTTTTTTTTATTTATTTAATAATATATTTTGAAGAAGAACGAGATAATGGTGGCCCGTTACTACCAATAAATGCAGTCAGAGCGCGTGTAGCAGCGGCGTTGAATTTGAATATTTCGACGATAAGCTTAATTTTCCAGACAATAAAGAATAACCATATTTAAAACATTTAAATACTTTTTTAGAATTTTTCGTAAATTCTTTATATTTTCAAATAATAATGCCAATTATTATATTATTTCCCCAGACAGAAAAAAAATTGAACTACTTGTTCAATTCTTTTCAAAACTCTTAATGTAAATAATTTACAAAAGTTATAAAATTATCTACAATATATATGGTAACCTTACACTTGCTTCACTGCACAAGTTTTCTTTGGGTGGGTTAGAGGTAACTACCCTTTGCTCTCTGGCTGTCACCTAACATCATCCACTGATCCTTGACTTTCCTAGATTGGTTTCTTCTCGATCAGGTTTGGTCCTTGGGCTGCTGTACAGTTCAATTAAGTGTTCATCTAGTATCATAAATCTTTATTCAAAGTTTGGATATATTATCAAATAGCGCTTTATTACCTAGTTATAATTTGAGTAATATATTCTTTAGAATACTAGTTACTTTTGTACTTATTTTAAATATACATTTGTTAATTTTTTAATACTTATTATTAATCTCTCCTCCCCTCTTTCAAAACCAGGCAAATATTCCAAGTATTTGAGAAGCCTCGGCGTTTCTATTCCCTTAGGACTAAAAGAGTCCTAAACTAGTTCGACTATGCTATTAAGGGATAATTTTTTGTTATTTTAATTTAATGTTTTTATTATTTTTATTTGCCACTAGGAAATTAATGTTCCTTCTGCTCTCCAGGACCCTTTGGCTGGTGACAGTGCTGCCTTAATCCCTTAATAGTATATTAACAACAATAGCTATAGACCTATCAGTAGTAACAAATGGTCTTTAGGCTAGTTAGTTGTTACAGCGGTTGTAACAACATCAGCATATATACAAGAAGATTTATTGAACACAGTTTTCAGAAATAAATCACCAAAAACGTATAACGTAGATCAACTTTCACAAAAATATGGCCACACAGTTATTCGGTTACCTCCTTATTATTGTACATTTAACTCAATTAAAATGATATGGGGTATTGGCAAAAATTGTTATAACCGCCTTATTGGTAGGGATGGCAACTTAATTCAAAATTGTTTAAGTATGTATAGGGAAGCACTACTTACTGACTCTTACCCCCCAAATCTGGTTTAATTGTGTCAGTCATACAGAAAACATTATTCAGAAATGTTGGAACCGTTAAATTATATTTGAACGGGAGGATATTTTACCTGTAATTTGATTTTAATGATAATAGCGATAGTGATTATTCTTCTAAATAAAGCTTTACTTGTTGTTTATTTTTATTCTATTAATTTATATTGATTGAAAGAACTACTTCCGAAAGCTTCTAAAATTGTATATATAGGTTTAATGAATTAATTATTTAAAGTGTCAAATTAAACATTAAATTTTTATTAAATGTTTCTTGAGATCCTTGAATATTGTAACAACGTGGCAACGTCTACTTTCATGAGTTTATTGGAAATTTCATTACAATGACTAAAGTTGGTATGACATATATGTGTATCAAGATGTAGTGCTGTCAATAGCGTAGTGTTAACATTCAGTCAGAATGTAAGTGCAGGTTTCGTCATTCTCCTCCCAGAATCTGCACTCACTTTCTTCTACTACTTTTAGTTTACTAATGTGTCCTTTGAGTCGGCAATATCCAGTAAGGATCCTTGTTACAATGAGTAGCTTGTTCTTGCTCAGGCAGATACAGGCTTCCGATCTTTTCTGGTTATATTCACCTAGAAGTATCTTTGCCTGTCTTAGCCCCAAGAGATTGTTTCAATTTTCAGTTCTTCTGCTGGCTAATTCTTTTTTAATCTCTCCTAACATTGTGTTACTGCTGATACCGCAGAACGGCTCAGGTCCCACAAAGGGTATTTGAGTCCCTTTCCTTGCGAGACTATGCAATCTCGTTACCCTGTACCCCGTTATTTCCCTGGACCCAAGTGAGAGTAACTCTATTTTCCTTGCCTAGCTCATTATATTTTTCTAGGCATCTCCAAATTAATTTTAAGCTGATTACGTAAGAGCTCAACGCTTTGATGGCTGCTTGGCTATCAGACTTGATGATAACCTCTTGTCTACGATAGTTTCTCTCGATGTTAAACTAGATACACTTCTCAATGGCGGGAATTTCCGCCTGGAAGATGCTTGGGTATTTTCCCAAACTTTCAGAATGCCTGGTTCTAGGCCCATACACTCCTATTCCAGTTCCTTCTATGGTTTTGGAACCATCGGTATACCACTGAATAGCATGTCTTTCGGTTGCAAGAACGATGGATTCTTAGCTCTATTCTTTCTTGCAGTCCAGCTCTGTGGTTTTGCAGTTTTTCACAAAACTGTACTACTTTCTCATTTCATCTTGGGGAATATCTAAAGTATCTTTGGTCCTGAAGCTATCAATGTTTTAAAATAAATTGGAAATATTGAGTAATTTTCAATTAAAAATTGCAAATGCTGCTATACAGTGTTGCAAAATATTTACAAGACAAAACTTCTTAAACATTTGTCTTACTAGTAGTGTTTATATATCTATTTTTATTATTGTTTTAATTTTAACGTTCTTTAAACTAACAATTACGTGGGTGGATCAAATATAAACAAGCCTTTTAAAATTATAAACGGAAAAGTCATTCAAGGTGAACGCGGCTGTTATAGTATTGGAGTAGGAATATTCAGCAGCATGTAAGCGGCTGGCAGTGACGCGATTCTCATTTGGCCCAGTAGCAATCGCAATGAGCGAGACGAGGGTACACAGTAGTGTTGCGCAAAGAATAATCATTAAATTTCTTACGCGCGAAAACGTGAAACCTGCTGAGATTCTACGCAGATTGCGAGCACAGTTCGGGAATGAAACGCTTTTTTGGGAATGTGTAAAATCTTGGTGCAAAACGAGCAAGCATGGAGTGGCGGACAAAAAAGAATCAAACCCAGTGAAGGCGCTAACTCGTCTGTCTGCAGGCAAAGTTTTAACGACCGTTTTCTGGGACTGGAGTTTTGTTGGTATATTTTTGCATGAGCGAAAAACAATAAACGCGGCTTACTACTGTAACTTACTCGACCAGGTAAAACTTGCTTATCGCCAAAAGAGAAGAGCACATCCCATCCGAGACGTATTGCTCCTGCATGACAACCCTAAACCTCATACGGCAGCTTTAACACAGGCCAAAATCAATGAAATGCACTGGACTGTGCTGGAACACCCTCCATACAGTCCAGATTTATCATCTTGTCATTTTCATATGTTTGAGCCACTCAAAGATTCACTGGGAGGCGAGCGATTTTAGACCAATTAAGAGGTGGAGGCATTTGTGCGCAACTGGTTAGCTACCCGCCCTGCTTAATTTTATGAAAATGGGATTAAGAAACTGCCAATCCGTTGGGAAAAATGTATTAACAGAGAAGGAAAATATGTAGAAAAGTAGAAAAAAATCTCTTTTATGTCATGTTTAAAAATAAATAGTTTAAAAACAAAGGCTTGTTTATATTTGATCCACCTACGTAATTGTAAATGTTAAACTTATGTATAATAATATTATTTATTTGATAAATAATATAAAAAATATTCATTTTTTCTTTCATGAACTTAGTTATAGAAATTTATCTATTTCAAAATGGCTAAACTCATTTATACGAAATCGTAATTTCCACTGTAAACGTCCTGTACATCGATTGATATATCCTAATTATTTGCTCGTCTCATTCGCATCTAGTAATTACGAATATTTATGGGAAAGGATATGAATAATATCGACATCTCAATAATTTATTTGACCGCACAAAATCGATTAGGGTTCGAATTCACGGGCGACTCTGCTTAATTTATCTAATAGCGAAAATGGCCATAAACTAGACCAAAATATAGCTTTAACGATTTATTTATTTATTTGCTTTTCAGAACATAACTTTTAGATATAATATTCATATTATTATTATTGGAAAACCAAGGACATCATCAAATCGACCTTTTTCAATAGTCGAAGTCGGCTGCATATACAGGGTGTAACAAAATTGCTAAGACATAACCACGTATCGTGGAAGTTATAATAAGTCGCCAATCGACTTGAGTAAGTTGTCTGAAGATACTTCTGTAAATCCTGCTCGTACTTAAACCATTTTTACAAAATTAATATTAATAAATCACAATTGATAAATGAAAACAAACTCGTAATCGACTTGTCAGAGAAAATATCTCGCGATAATGATTTGAGTAACATTTCGATAAAGAAGAAAGTTTACTTATTGATATAGACTTTCAAATGACGATGTTTGAAGAACATTGAGGCGCGCGTTTCAAATTTGCTTGAATTTTTTGGACTTTTAAAAAATTCTTTTTGAATTTCATTAAATATGGCCATTGGTTACACGCATTTCTGAATAGCTTACAAAAATGTGATTTTTCTGTAAATTTTGAACTATTTTTACGGATAAATTGGGTTCAATACTCAATTGGGTCCAATACCCATTTATCAATTGTGATTTATTAATATCAATTTTGTAAAAATGGTCTAAGTACGCGAGCCGGATTTAGAGAAGTATCTTCAGCAACTTACCCGAGGTGGATTTTGATATGATTAATTATTTTTTTATAAATAATATAAAGTTTATTGGCTTTGAAATTCACAACGTAAAGACGAAAACAGTCCACTTTCTTAGCTCTAAATTTACAATCTTTCTATAATTAGATTCAAAGAAATTTTCGTTTTAAAAAACACCTTTTATTATACAAACTCACCTGTTCTGTATCTGTAACGTGGGGAGGGTGGGTTACCCCCATGGCACTTAGACCTCATTAGGCCCATTGTGCATCCGCCTAAGATGATAGATACCTCCTAGCTCGTAAGCAAGCCTACAGAATTAATATAGTTGACAACGTCGCCAAGAGGTGCTTCTCTTATATCGGCCGGTATTAGCTGATACTCGCCGAACACAAATCTTCTAATAAATGAGAGCGTCGAGTAATCGTAAAGAATATACTCGATGGTCTCATCTTCTTGTTCGCACCCTCTGCAGAGTGCGGATTCTGACAGCCCCATGATATGGAGTTGCTTCCGTACATAATGCCTGTGACTAGGCGTAGATTCTGTCTAGTCATAGTCAAGTATTTTTTTGCTGCAGTATTGTCAAGATAACTTAGGAGCTCCCTGGCAACTCTGCAGTTTCTTGTTTTATGCCATCTTTCCTTGAATTTCACAAGGGAATGTTCTTTAATTAGGTCTGTCACTACCGGTTTTGTCAGGCCAATAGAAGGGCCAGGTCCAAAAAGTATTTGGTTGGCAGCTTTCTTGGCTAGCGAATCAGCAAGACGGTTACCTTTCGATGTGGCGTGACCTTTGATCCATCTTAAAGTGACCACATTGTTGATGGATACTTCGGCCAAAGCTTCGTGACATTCTAGTACTAACCCTGAGTAAACTCGTGGTCTGTTCAGGGTGAATAGTACTTGTCTGCTATCTGTATAGATGAGCATGTTCCTTACAGTGATATTGTTTCTGATTATTTCTTTTGCTGCTATGAGAATCCCCGTTAACTCTGTTTGAACTACACTGGCACTATTGCTCACAGCCCATTTTATGTTTAGGTTTAAGAATCTGCAGTATATTCCACATCCTGAGCCTTGTTTTGTTTTAGAAGCGTCCGTGTAGATATAAATCGTACCTTCCACTTCTGGCTCTTCTATTTTTCTATTTTAATTTTATATGGCTTATGGAAGATATATCTCGGTGAGATGGAGTCCATGTTCGCTTGAAGCAGTGGGAGCTCACCTATTAAGATAACTAATATTCAATATTGTTGACATTTAATTATGGCTATACCTATTTATTAGGTAAAAATTATTCCTTTGTAGGTCTACAAAAGAAGTACACTATCTTATGTTCAGCTTAACAGAGGGTGTTTTGTGCAACATTCCTAACATTAAAGCTAGAATTATACCAGAACACAATTCACAAAAAGTTTAATAAATGAACAAAAAGAAAAGGTCATGTCTTGTAAATCCACAGAATATTCTGCTTCTGAAGGTAATTTCAATTTCTCTCAATATAAAAAAGCTCAAAATATAGATGCGGCTGCACCATCGAAGTGAAGAACATTCCATCACATCCACATTGTGTTATTAGAAAGGATCATTGTTGTCAAAATTTAGAAGTTCTACAAACTTGAGGGTGTCGATTCTTTTTCGAATTAAAAACATGAACATCAATAAATGTGTGCTTTTTATAAATAAAAATGATCAATCTTTGGATCTGCACCTGCGTTTATGATTCTCATGTCATTGAAGTAAAATGTTCATATAAAGAGAAGAGTTATAATATATCAAGTGAAAAGTGACAAAAAAATTATATTATTTTCATATTTAACCGAAAATGTTGCTTTTAAAAAAACAAAGGCTTCTGGGCGTACCTTCCCTCCTTTGATATAAACTTTCGATAATAACGTATTTGGGGGTCTATTCTGTAACAATTCCTTTATATTTAACGGCCTTTAAAAATATTTGCGGCCTATAAAAACATGTTCGTATTCGTTAATTTACTTCTATCATTATTTAAACAGATTTCTTTAAGATAGTCCTCTAATGTATTTTAAAGATCCGTTTAAATAGTGACCGAATTAAAGAAGAAAATATTTTTAAAGGCCGTTAAATATAAAGGAATTTTTACAGAATAGACCCCATATTGATTTTAAAACCAAAAACAGTTTAATTTAATTTTGAGTGATTTCATACCTTACATTTGTTTTCTTTTTGCAATTTGTGACAATGAATTTTTTGTAAACAATGTCATAATGTTCAACTTTATACAACTAGTTGTATTGTAGTTAAAGTACATAATTTTGACACAATCGAAAATTAATTTTTTATTGGTAGGGCAGCTCATTTCGGTCAATGGTCATCATCAGACCAAACCAAATAAAGCAAAAAATCGTTGTATAATAGATGTAATACGTAATACAATAACAAATAATATGTGACAAAAAGGGGTGGGTGGCTCAGTGGTAGTCTCTGCCTGTGGATCCAAGGGTCCCAGGTTCGAATCCCACCGTTGGCCGGGATTTTTTTTATTTAATTTAATTATTTAAAATTAATTCTGATTCCTCACTCGACCATTCACTGTTGGGTTCTAATTAACAGTGCTGTTCCTAAAGTGGCGCTGGGAAACAGTAATAAAACCTACGCAGAACACGAGGCTAATGGCCTTAGTAGTCGATGCTGATGACACCAAATTAAAAAAAAAATGTGACAAAAATCAAAGACATTAAAACATAGAGACAAAATGTTTCATTCATAAATCCCATACAATTGCGGACTGTTATTGTTTTAAAATTGTTAGTGAGTGGAAGAGAGAAAGACAGATCTCTTAGGACCGGCTGGCAACGTTATAAACAGTGTCCATAATATGCTCGCCAGTGGCGTAGAGTTTTAAACTTACCAGTATTGTCAGAGTAGTATGTTAAAAAAATACGTAAATAAGTAGGTATATTTTTTTAGTAATATAATTATGATGATTTTTTTATGTAGGTAAATTCAAGTACAAGTAAATTCAAATACAAGAGAATTAAAGGTACCTTCCGATTTTTAATATTTATTGGTTTATAGTTTATTGGAATTTACTATATACGAGCCCAGACGCACATGAATTGGACCAAAACAAATAATAAACACAATTTTATTTTTCTGAATTAGAATTTATTTTACTATTATAAATTCAACGGATACGATTAAGCTTATTTGATACCATGTGGTTTTGATAATTAATCAACAATATATAATATTTTTATCGACTACAATAATTATAAAATAAACTAAAAAGAAAAGTAATGTCTGGCGCAAATTAATTGGACCATCACCCAATCGTAATGATAAATATTTATTTATCCAATAAAATCTCTTGCATAATTTTTTCTGGAAATTATATTATCAAGTGGGCGTTGAAGAAATAATTTATGACGTTTGTTGAGTAATTCAATTTAGTTACTTGTCAAAATGGTTCGCGGAAAGTGTTTATCTGACGATTTAAGAAATTTTATTGTTGCGGCCCATAAGAAAGAACTTTCTGGACATAAAATTGCTCAAAATTTAAGTATTCCTCAAGGAACTGTAAGAAATATAATTTCAAATTTTAAAAAAACCGGAAATGTTGAAACAAAAGTTAAAACTGGCTGTGTTTCAAAGATTACCGAAAGAGATGATCGTGCTCTTCGGACACTTATTAAACAAGATCGCCGAGCTTCTTCTCGAGAATTGGCTGTAAAATGGGCCCATGCAATTGGTAGACCAATTTCAAAAGACACTTGTTTGAGGAGAATGAAAAAAATGGGATATGGATTCTACAAGGTAAGTTTTTACAAGAAACACTTATCTCATCTTAAATATTCAAATTTATTATCCCACTTTAGGCAAAGGAAAAACCACTTCTCACAGAGAAACAAAAAAGAAACCGATTGTTATGGGCAAAAGAGCACCGAAACTGGATTCAACGTCAATGGGATTCAGTTATCTGGAGTGATGAAGCTAAGTTTGAGGTCTGTGTTGGCGATACACGAAGCAGAGTTATCCGAATGCCAGGAGAAGAATATCACAAAGATTGCCTCAAAAGAAAGGTTAAGTTCCCGGCATCTGTGATGGTCTGGGGCTGTATGTCATCACAAGGAGTTGGACATCTCCTTTTCATTGATGGCACTGTCAATGCTATAAAGTACAAAAGTATTTTACAAGAAGAATTGTTGCCTTCCATTAATGAAATTCAACTGCCAGATGGAGAATTTATATTTCAACAAGATGGCGCAGCCTGCCATATAGCGAAATCCATAACATCATGGTTTCAGGAAATTAATATTCCTGTTTTAAACTGGCCTTCAAGCAGTCCTGACCTATCTCCTATTGAGACTCTTTGGCATCAGATGAAAAAAGCACTTCGAACTACGCCAGTTCGCACAATTCCTGAATTAAAGGTTAAAGTTCAGGAAATTTGGAATAACTTTCAACCAGATTACTGTCAAACATTAGTAGGCACTATGCCATAGAGAATTGAAGCCGTTATAAAACGTAAGGGTGACGTCACACAGTGGTAACGCTGACTAAATATTTGGTCCAATTAATTTGCGCCAGACATTAATTTTCCTTTTTTTTTTCATTTTATAATTATTGTAGTTGATAAAAGTCATATATTATTGATTAATTGTCAAAACCACATAGTATCAAATAAGCTTAATCGTATCCGTTGAATTTATAATAGTAAAATAAATTCTAATTCAGAAAAATAAAATTGTGTTTATTATTTGTTTTGGTTCAATTCATATGCGTCTGGGCTCGTATTTGCCTGATATGATATTAACCAAAATTATTTAAAATGTTAAATTAACATTAAGTAGGTAGAGGTATCTAAATAAAACACTGTCCTAAAATTATATAATTTTATAATTAATAATTATAAAAAAAACATGGTATGGCAAAAAATATCGTAAAAAAACTGTAAACATTTTTAAAATAACGTTTTAAATATATTAAATACCTTAATTTTATTAACTAAAATTTAATTTAATTTTTTTATTCTTAGTTATTAGTGTTATTACTTACTGCAATTTTTTTTGCAGCAGGTGGTATTCCAAATACAGTTGAATCAGAACTAAAAACCCACACATTAGATATACATACATATAGGTAATAAATAATGTTTAGAGGTAAACAAAAAATTAATATTTTGCATTTTTGTGTTAGATAAGTCATCCAAAAATAGAAAGCCCTTACACCGTCTGGGGGTTTGCATCTTTTCTGCACCATTTGCACGTACCAAAACATTTTCAGGAAAAAAGTGTTCTGAACACAACTCTGTGTTTTTACGAAGGGGCTGATTTTCAAGGATCCCTACGAGAGAAAACCAAAGTTTTCTTTTCTCAGGATCCCGCGGAAACCTAAATAGAATATTAAAAAATATGTATAGGTGCCTAATAGGTAAATAATTTTTCCGCCTATCTCTATCCAAAGTATACATTTCCTGACTTCATTGCAGGGAGCAAAGTTACACTTTTCCTCCCTAGGGAGGAAAAGTACTTTTACTCCCTATGGAGGAAAAGTAAAATTGACGTCATGGTATGTCATAAATGAAATAGCTTATACGGCATTGACGACCTAAACTATATTATAAGTATGAATTTTACCGTTTATTTATAGAACACCCTGTATTTTGCAAAATAGTAAAAATCAGTAAATTGTTATTTTAGTTTAACGATTTATACATTAATAATTTGACTTCAATTCATAGATTCATCCGATTTTCGAATTTAGGACAGAAATATAGCATGCTATGGTCGATTGACAGATCAGTTTTAAAGTGTGTTACGCTATAATATATCTACAAAATATAAAATAATATTTAAAAAATAAGTGATTCAAGCAAATTTAAAGATATAAATAATACACCACCGGATATTTTGGAACAGGTTAATGCAACAGTTCAATCTCTATTGCCCCAAAAATCTAAAGAAAAATACGAAAAACAGTATTTATATTTCAAGCAATGGGCCGAAGAAAAGCATATTCATACTTAGAAAAATAATTACTCTACCACAAATTAAAAATATGTAGGATGCAAGAATGAAAATAACATGCCTATAATTTATACTATACCTACTTCATAATTTTAGTTCTTTAATAAATTTTGTTTATTAGTTTCATAAATAAATTATTTAAAAATGACTTGTTATTTGAGGGAGGCGGAAAAATCATATGTATTACTTGGGAGTAAAGTGCCTTTTCCTCCCTTGGATGTTTACTGCCCTCCGCTTCGCGTCGGGCAGTAAACTTCATCCTGCGGGAGGAAAAGTGGCACTTTCCTCTCTAGTAATAAAAATAGCTATTTAAGGTATTCTATATTTTACATTAAATTTTCATTGCCACTATTCAATAATTATTTATGTGTATAAGAATAATTTACAAATCTATAAAAGGAATATCTCTTTAAAAACTGTTTTAAGGCTGTTTTAGACTACACACGTTTTTGATACAATTTCTTGTACAATTTAAATTGTATATTATCAAACCTGCAGTAAATTGTCTGAAAAATTAGATTGGATAATCAGTCTTAAGACGGGTGCCCTACTCCACTGGTTCAAATGAAAACAACATATCTTAACCTAAAAATACTTACCGATGAAAGGATAAATTTCAATCTAAATGATCTACCTTATTGAACACTACACATGCATGTACCATAATTCTTTATATATCTCACAAAAGTTCACAAAAATAGTATGTTATACACAGAAACTGTCAGAAACACAAAATAGCTGTTAGACCCGATTGGCAACGTTGCGGCTGGTTACGGTAACTACATTTCATTCATAAAAATAGGTACTGGTTGTAAATTCGTAAAATAAGATATTCAGCGTTGCCGTATTTACGGAGTTCTTTGCAACCCTAATATTTTGTTTAGATTAATATTAACATTTAGCTTATATTAAAACTTTAAAGAATAATTTGATTAAAAACATATTTTTATTTATATAATATAAAATTGTAGCTATAGGATACATTAAATTTTATTTTTCGAAAGTAATTTCTCCAAATAATTTTTACAGACTGATAAAACCGACAAAGACGCAATAAACGAGAATCTAGTGGGAATAATGATTTGCCACAAAAAAATGTAAACAATTTGGTCTCTTAGTTGTAATATCTTTGGACAAAAATAGACAATATTTATTTTATTTATTAAATAATTAAAAACATTGTCAAGCAAAGACTTCAACATGAATGAGAAAATTATGAAAGAGTTTAAGCAAAAAGTTAAAATTATGACTCGTTTGTTTGTAACGTAAAAAATAATTGGTCATTTCTCATTTGATATTAAGTCTAAAGTCACATAACTATTCTAAACATAAGGACATCGGCAACTTCGCTTCAATAAGTGTGATGCTGTAGTTCTACATATTTTTGTTGCCTATAAAGTATTTTAATTCTATTTCAAAACATTAATATTTCTATTAAAATAAAAAAAAAACACTTCACTTAAAAAAATATTTTATAATCTAATCCTAAACAGTCAATGTTTGATGTGATAACTTAAAAAAACAATTAAAATTGCCGCCGAGGATTGTAATTAAGTTAAGATAAAATTATGCGGTTCTCGGGGAAACTGCCTAAATTGACAGAAGAATATTCAAGTGTTTCAGAATAATTAACCAGTGCCAGAAAAGCTATAAAATACACAACTCCGTCTAACTTAAAAGTGTATAAGTTTGGGAAAACTTTGTTCTTTGTGAGTTCGCTTTTTTGCTTATTATCGTCATTTTAAAATTTTAATAAAATTATCAGTTAATACTGCTTTTCGATATTCTTCTTTGCTGCTAATATATTTGATAGAGGTGGTATTACTTTGAAAATTTACATCAAATAATATATTTTCTTTGAAATACATTTTTAGTCCAATTCACAAAGAATTTAATTTACCCATCTTAAAACCATAAAGATATAAATATTATTAGTAACGAAAATCGACGAAACAAAACGATGAAAGGGAAAATTTATATTTTTAGATCCGTTTCTAATTAGTGCCTCCATATTTATCAGTATACAGGGTGTGATTAATATTTTAAGGTCATGAACAACCTATGGTTAAATTATTTACCATTTCTTTCTGTATACGAGCCCCTTCCCATTTCAGTTGGCCCACCTATTGATATTTTCTTTATATAACGACAATAAGAAAGTATTAAAGATTGCATGGTCTTTTAAATCATAAATTATTTAACAATACATCAATTTAGAATTATATTAGAACTAGAACTAGAACTAGAAAACATCAATTTTTTATTTATTTTTAAATTTATTAACATTGCATTATTTAAACTTGAATTCAATTCGTTAGAAAATAAACCAAAATCGAAGGTAGCTTTGAAAAAATAACAAACAATAATGCAAATAACTGTCACAAGACAATTTAACCTCTTTTAAGCTAATTCTGTATAGTAAAATGGGTAGAGGAAAAATCATTGACGAAAAAATACGTTTTCTTGTTATAAAACATTGCAATTCTGGAAAATCGAACTCGGAAATTGCAAATATATTAGATTTATCACGATATAGTGTAAGAAATATAGTTAGAAGATACAAAACTAATCGTTCAATCAGCCCAAACCCCCGTCATGTTAAAAAAAGCAAGATTACAAATGCCGATAGATATTTTAATGTTTTCTACATATTTTTTGTGATTAAACGATATTAAACATATTGTTCAACGAATAAAAATTGGAAAGTTCATGCAATATTTATATTTTTAATCTTTAAATACGAATTTCCTAAATTTCAATAGGTGGGCCAACTGAAATGGGAAGGGGCTCGTATATCTCTCTATAGCCGTTCGGAAATAACTGTCAAAAATAATTGAAGTAAAATTAACGAGACAAGGCTTTTATATAAATTATATTAAATTTATTTTTATTTTTCCTCGTCCAACGCGACCTTTTCACATCTTTTGTGGGATTCCGTTAGTTAGAGCATGTCATCTGGCTTGATCTATTTTATTAGACTTAGTAGCTTTGACAGTGTGTGACTCCCACATTCTTCTGGCTTTTTTTACCTAGTATTACAAACGTCAATCTAGCCAGGTCTTCATACCGGTACAGGATGTGGATTTATATTTCCTCTTCTTCTTCACAGAACCTGCACAATGCTGCTTCTTTGGCTGGTTTGGTGTTATCCTAACGATTTGTCGTTTTTAATTCAGTAGGTTTTTCGTAAATTTGCTGATTGGTCCTTAATGAAATCTTTGACATGTCTTCTAGTTCTGGATAGTAGTTCCACTAATCGTGATACCTTAGCAACCCGACAGAAGAGTTCGGGGCCTGTCATGGCCTTATTTGACCCTTTTTAGGCTAGTTCGTCGGCCTTTTCATTGCCCTGATATCTTTCTGGCCTGGTGTCCAGGCTAAGGTCACTTTATTTTGACTACTTAGCTATGTCAGGTATTCTAGGCAGTCTTTAATTAACTGTGATGTGATTTCTGGAGCTGTTTGTTTTTCAGAGTAGTTGGCAATAGTTTTTCCTTTTGCACAGTGGTGCATGGCTATTAGTTCAGCCTAAAATGCTGTTGCGTATTCTCCTATACTTATCGAAATCTTTGTTTTTGACTTAGGTCCTAAGATTCCAGCACCGGCTCAATCCTTGGTTTTTGAACTGCCTGCATACCAAACTAATTTAGCCTGTATGGAAGGCATCTCTTTGCAAGATTCTCGGGGTAGTATTTGAATTTTAAAATTTCTTTCAAATTTGTTTGTGGTGTTAGTGGCTATATTAGTAGGCATTCCTAGAATCTTATCATGTTTACTTTGCTAGTATAACCTTGTATGGTCAACGCTTAATGGATTTTGTCTCTGTGTTAGCCTGTGAATGACGGACCTGGTTTCTCCTTGCATGCAAATGTGTATTGGCGTGAAGTTTATATATAGATTCGTATATTCATAATTTCGTGTAAAAGAGAAACCACATCGGTACATTCATGTAAAAAATATTGCAGACATTAGATCACGTCTCGTGACATCGGTATAGCATTCTGTTCCCATTGCGTGTATTCTTAATCTAAAAAGAAAAATGACAGCTACATAAATATTTCGGAAAACGTAAAATAGGTTACGCATCCCAGAATTTATTCAGAACGCGTTCGTTTATTTCACATAATATACTTCTTTAACACGAGCGTAGGTTATATGTGTAAAAACTTCCGTTGACGCGTTATCCTTTGAGCATCTCAAACACTTTTCTTTTGAGAATGAAAAGGAAAAGAAAGGAGAAAATTGACACAAACGTACTCACGGAATCTCAATGGGGTTTTTCTATAAACAGTTTTTTTCACTATGCGCCTTTGTTTCAACTAGTGAGGATACAAATGAACGGCACATATTATTTCAGGGGAATAATAAAAGAATCGTTTTTGTGTGGGATGATAAAAGAATCTGTTTTCTTTAAACATATTCTTATGATCGCCCTCTATAAAACAGTATAATTATATTCATACTGTTTCCAGACCAGACTAATATTCATACAATACTATGCAGGAAACTATAATAAATCAGGCCATTTATTTTGATAGCCAAGCAGCTCTACAGGCAATTCTCTGACTAGAAATAATATTATAACCGGTGAAAGACTGCCTAGAAGATCTGACAGAGCTAAGCAGTTAAAAAAGTAACTTTAGTCCGGGTACCAGACCACGAAGGACACCAGACAATGAAAAGACTGACGCGCTACTTCTAAAAAGCTCAGATAAGGCCATGCCATGCTACGATCCTTTTTGTGTAATTGCTAAGCTAGTGTACAAGTCATCTATCAAATAATCGATTCAAAAAGAGTCTTATAAATGGTGGAACAATTATCCAGAATTAAGCCAGGCTAACAAGTTCATTAAAGAATCGATTTTCGTTGTAATAAAGCAAAAATGGAGTTGCATAAATCAATCTTGATTAACAGTTTCCAGATAAAAAAACAAGGATAATCAAAAAATTAATTTATTATAAATATATACAAAATCAATATTTAAAAACTGTATTCTGTATGAAGTAGTTGGCTACTACATAATCCAGAATACGGCATTGTGCCCCTAACATTATGAAGAATAACATTCTATGCTTTTAGTAAACAGTTGGAATGAGGGTAAACGAACAACGGACAGTGTTGAAATTTGAAATATCTTATAGGGTTTGTACTTTAAATTAACCTAAGAACAGTTATTATTTCAAACATTTTGAGTTGGGTATTGTAATTATTTTACGGTAAAATATGTTACAGACATTTTCTTCAACTTGCACAAATAACACTGCCACAGAAACATTACTTTTATTCCCATTTGGTTTATTTGACAAAAGTAAATGCAAAAAAAACATTACAAACCACAAATAATGTGTCAAATGTAAAATTTCGTTGATTTAAAGGTAGAAGCGACTTTAATTTGCTCTTTTACATTTTAACAAACTGTATCAAAAAAGCTGTTCAATAATAACTCAAAAATAAATAATAAATTAGGACCAAAGGGACATTAAAACATAATAAGCAGTTCTCGGGTAGGTATTCAAAATAAAAAACGTGACTCAATCTTTTTAATAAATAATGGAACATTCTTTAATATTCCCTAATTTGTTTCAATAGTATGTTATGTTGAGAATGGGGTGTTAATACACTGCGACCTAAAAGATCTATTGTGCCCCCTTCTGTCGCCACTGCACTAAGGAAATGTCTCAATGCCTATAGCGACCCTTCCAATCCTATTTTCTCAAGGAAGTGTAGGATTTGAAGTGGCTTCAAGTTAGGTAAATCTCCCTCTTCTATTTGATATCCTCCTAGATATAGTGCCCTTGGATTCTGGAGTGCTACACATTCAGTTAGGATGTGAATGGAGGTTTCGTCCTCCTCCTCACAGAATCTGCACTCACTATCCTCTACTACTTTCAGTTTACTTAGGTGTCCTTTTAGTCGGCAATGCCCGGTAAGGATCCCTGTTACAATACGTAGCATGTTCTTGCTCAGGCAGATGCAGGCTTCCGATCTTTTCTGGTTATATTCACCCAGACGTATCTTGGCCTGTCTCAGCCCCAAGAGATTGTTCCAATTATCGGTTCTTCTACTGCCCAATTCTTTTTTAATCTCTCCTAATATTATGTTACTGCTGATACCGCAGAACGGCTCAGGTCCTACAAAGGGTGTTTGAGCCCCTTTCCTTGCAAGACTATCTGCAATCTCGTTACCCTGTACCCCGTTATGTCCCGGGACCCAAGTGAGAGTAACTCTATTTTTCTCGCCTAGCTCATTCAATTGTTCTAGGCATCTCCAGACCATTTTTGAGCTGATTACGTAAGAGCTCAGCGCTTTGGTGGCTGCTTGACTATCGGACATGATGATAATCTCTTGTCTATGATAGTTTCTTCCGATGTTAAACTGGATACACTTCTCGATGGCGTGCATTTCCGCCTGGAAGATGCTTGGGTATTTTCCCAAGCTTTCGGAGTGCTTGGTTCTCGGCCCAGTTTCAATAGTATGATTTTAAAGCAATATTCTTTAACTAAATTACCTATTTGCAACAAAAATGACAATTATTTTTTTTTAGTTACTTTCTTGAGCACGTAAGTTTTACGGAATCCTTCAGTATTTTGGTCCCGCGGATTACAGTTTAAGAAACGGTTTGCATTAATACATAAAATTTTAAAACTTACCAATAATAGCATATTTTGTCTTCAAACGTTTAGTTTAAGCCAGAAGAAGTAACTAATTACATCAATCAACTTATTTGATATCTAAATCATTTGAAGTTAAAGGCATTTCTTTCACTGGATATTTTCTTTTAGATTATTTTAAATACAAAGGTGTAACCAAATTACTATTACTAAAGTAATTTGAAGTCAGTCCATCCGGTACACTTCCGAGGAAATAACACAAATTTATTATAACTAAATCAATTAAACAAATTGAAACACAAATGTATGCAACCTAATTTAACAATATTAATAAATTCACAATTATTAGTTAGTTTCCGCCATGATAACTTGCCCCCACAACACAAAAATCAATATTCACCTGTCATCTGTCATTACACTCCCACCACCCACCCCATTACACGACTGCAGTGCCACAGGTGAAGTGAAGGTTGTTGATTAGTCTTGCGCATAGGAGTTTCCCCCCCTGAGTACGACTATGAAATTATATAAAGTCGGTCGGGTCAAGTAGATTACGGAAAAGGAAAAGAAACGATGTTGATTTACCGATCTCCGACATGTCGCTTGTTAGAAGTTTGAAGAACGACTCGAAGAGACTTGTATTGGGCGAAAAGTTGCCGTCCTTACTTTCCTTATTTCCTAGAGACAAGGTTGATGACTACTAAGATGTGGAATATGTGATACAATATTCGAGTGTTGCCACGCGCTTGGTGTAGGTGATCTTTCTTATTGATTGCAGTAAATGTTTTGATTCTCTTAAGGCGGGTATAGATCTGAGCACGTACGGGTATGAGGCAATCCGAGGACGCATGAGCATGCAGATGTGGACGAGCTTTCGAAAGCGCGGCAAATTGCTTCGTTCTTTCGCCGTGCGGCTTCGCCCCGATCCGAATTTGTACCATACAGCACCGAATAGATTATAGCGAGTTTATATAATCAGTGTTCTGGGTGTACGGTTTCGTGCTCGTGAATTCACTGGGTCAGTAACGAACAGTGTCTCGTACGTCTACTATTCGTGTGATCGTGTGTACAAAATTCGCTGCACGAGGCATTCAGTTCGGCCTCGGCCTGCCTCATACGCGTACGTGTTCAGAACCGTACCCATCTTTAGGTTAGAGCGAGATGATACTGCTGTCGGTAGGTACGACACGAAATAACGGTGCTTATTACATGTTTATGCTTCGGAGATTCAAGAGCGACTCGAAGTAGTGAGGTTTGTTCAGGTTTTTTTAAAACTCAATGCAAACCGTCCAAGAACCAGTGCAACAGTTAAATTCCGAATTATTCATTGCATACAACTACCTACTGATCAACTAGTCCTCTGATAGTTCTTACTGTATTTTTGAAGAACCCGAACAGACCTGCGACGTGATCATTCAAGTATTCGATTTTTACTATTCGAATTAATTCGATTACACCAATATCATTCGAATGATTTGGAATATCTGAAATTGTAATAAACGAACGAAAGTTGCTTCAGGGACTCTCAAAATACTGTTTTCACGCTGATATCACATTTTCCATGAAAATCTTGAGATAAATCATTTCTTTCGAGTTTGTAAATATGTCCACAGGTGACTTGTTTAAATATGGAGTAGAGTATTGTGCCAAAACTACTTATTAGGTATTCCAAACAAATGAATTGCCATATATGGTATATATAAAGATTGCGACATATGATGTATTCTATTTAGAATACGTAAAATCGTAAATAATGGATTACTTTTAAATGTTTATACATTTTTCATAAATTGGCAGACTTGGCAACTACTTTTTTAAATTAAAAAAACCGTCCAAGATGCAAGACTATGTCACTACCTCCTTAAATATACGAGACCTTCCCACTGTCAGCTATTGTTTGACAGGTCGTTGGAATGCCTAATTTCTTGGGATTCACATGCAATATTTTTGCCTCTTCGCTTTGAACGTACCGCGTTCTGATTGAGTAGATCTTTATCAAGTTAGGGAATCACCAAATTACTCCAATGAGGTTCGTCACCGCTCACCGACGCCGTAACTCAAAACGTTTGCATGATAAATAAAAGTAAATATTGACATATGACGTTTAAGGCTTTAGTGTACTGCGTTTTGATTGGACATTTTTGACACATTGATCTTGAACTACCCAATCACTGATGTTGACATATAATAAATAATTCGAATGATTTGATTCGAATACTCCATAAATTCGATTTTTAATCATCCGAGTATTCGATTATGACAATCATTCGATTATGCCCATCACTAATTCGAAGTCGAAGTAAATTGTGTTGGACGAGAAGTTGACACACTACGTTGCTAATTTAATAACAGACTCGTCTGCATAGAGCCAAGATTGATAACTACCAGGGATGAATTATGTGCTTAAATATTTTACTGTTGTCAATTATATTTTTATTTAAAACGAATTAATAGTCAACAAAAATAAAGACAGGCCTATATTTTTTTTAAATCATTTACATTACAATTAATTGCATTACAATTACAATTAATTACATTACAATTACAATTAATTATGTTACAATTACAATTAATTATGTTACAATTACAATTAATTATATTACAAATACAATTACAATTAATTACATTACAATTACACTCACGCACAAATCTCTCCTTGAGATTTCAGTGGGTGCTCAGTTTATTTTCCGCAACCATTTAAATTTACTATTGTAAATCTGTTCTTACATTTATATTTTTTTGTGGAAAATAAATTATTATTATACTTTTTAGAAGATATTATCAAATGTTATTAGACTAAAAAAAAAAAAAATTAATTATATTACAATTACAACACAATGATTTGATAAAATAAAATGCAAAATGTAATTTATGACATATAACTTCAATAAAACCACTCTATCGTTCACAGTCAATAGAGCCAACTAAATTACATCCGAACAAATCTTGAATCTGGTAACATTTTATCAAAGACATCCAATGAAATTAGTCGAATTTGGCGCCAACTTTAAACTGATTATTTCTTGGAAGATAACAATTTTAAGTAATAAATAAATGTCTTTCAGATAAATCGAATTTATTTGTTTATCCCTTTATAACAAATGTGTAAAGACTAGTCTATTTTCATTTTAATAAAATTAATTTTTAACAAAGGGAAAAAAACACCTCTATTAATAGCGAAACTTTCGTTATTGAAATATCAATCTGATAGAATTCAAACATTCATGATGCATTTAATTAAAAGTCAGTATAAATTGTTAAATATTACTAGAGTCACTTGTTCGGTATTCTTTGAACCCCGGAACCAATTAATGCAAAATGTATATTTTCTAGAACAATTTCAATTTTAACGAGATACCTATCTGTTTATTGCGTTCATTTGGAAGTTCCTAGTTGATGTATCACAAATTGCAAATTACGGCAGTTAAAAATCGAATCATCGTGTTCAAGGAAAATGAGAGCATGAACTGAAAAGCGGAAAATCCATTGTGTGTTTTTTGGGTGACTCTTTGTATGTGTTTATTTATTTATTATTTTATTTATTTATTCATAAATTTGGCAAATAATAAAATTAAAACAAAAAGAAAATTTTAAATTAAGTGACAACGGAATATCAATTTAACATTTAAAATTTTAGAGAAGATACCACAGGACAGGTTTAATAGATAAATTTTATTTTAAATATTTTATTAACTGAATTTCTTAAAGTTTTTTTTTTGTTCCGACCCCAAAACACGACGCGAAGGTTAGCACGTCCCTCTGAAATGTTCCTATAATAATATTCCAAATAGAAGGAACGTCACGAGAGCATAGTTGGAGATAAATATATTCTTTCTCTTTCGGCACAATAAAGGGATTCGTATTTAAACATCTGCAATGTCAACCCAGGGACGGACCTAATTAGTTGTATGTTACGCTTTAATTTGAGATTATCTATTGTATATTTCAAGAGTATTACGATTTCCACCTGGATATAGAATGGTTTACAGTGGCCAAAGAAATGGATGTTATTTTTGGTTCCGGCTAGCTCAATTGAACCACTAAATAGTTGACAATTATGGGTTGAATTGAATCTTACAATTCTGTTGAATCGGACTTTTAATAGTCAAATTCTACAATTGAAATATGTTGTACGATCGAGTGGTACCCCTTGGCGTTTACAGGTAAGTTATATACATATAAGTTTTTCTTGCGAACAAAAAGATCTATTATTTTTATTATTATTATTATTATTATTATTATTATTATTATTATTATTATTATTATTATTATTATACTTATGTCTAATAAACAGTGACTATTCTTTAATTTCTTTTTAGTGGAAAACATCCAACCAGGAGGGTAACCAAACTATTCTAAGGACTTGCAGTCCTATTCTTATATTGGGACGAACTTACTTGTTAATCGTGATGGGATGGTTGGCGAAACCTTCACCTTCTGTCTGAGCCCTAGGACTGATTGTGATGGTAAAGCAGGTGGCATAAATATATAGCTAAATGTATATAGCAGTGGTAGTGTCGTCTCTGCCCTATGAGTGATAAGCAAGCACCTAGCACATGCGAAAAGCGGGAGAAGGTAATGCGAAGTATGAAATGTATATCTACCATGCAGGATGTGTACTTAGTATTCTGATATTTAATGAAGTAAACAAGATGAGAAGTAAAAGGCCTCAAGTTGTCGTGTGGCCTTAAGGAGGTTTTCGATCCTAATATAAAAATCCACAATGTAGGTAATTCAACCTCTGTTGAAAATGATCCAAGGATCTTTATTTTTAGCTAAGAAAATCCGAAATTCGAAAATTAATCTAAGAGCCATGTGCTCCAAAAGAAAGCTAAGATTAAAGAGGGTAAGTTCAAAGTTCAAACTGGTAATGTCCAAAAAGCCATTCACAGAACACTTTATTTGATGAAAAGAAAGGTATATAAGTTGGCAATCATTGACAAAAAAAGAAAAGAAAAGAATATTTCATGAAACTAGAAATATGTCAATAGGTCAAATATCAATTTATAGTCTAACATAAACAAACTAATTTTAGGTTATCAAAATAAATTATTAAAACAAAATGTGTCTAGTGTTTTATAATTGTTTTGGAACCAGGTAAGTAAAGTGTTAAAACGTATAGATAATAAATAGGATCAACATAGTCTTATTGTTATTTAGCTAAATAAACCTCTAGATCTGATTTTAAAAGGTAAACAAACCATCAGATTTTGGTTCGAGTTAAATTGTTTGATATTTCTTTCTGAATTAAATCATAAGGACTAGCTTTAGAACATTATAATTATTAAATGACCTCTAATATTTCATTGATTTTATGTTTTCTTTATATAAAATACTTTGTCAATTTTAAAACCGTAACAAGAGGAATATTAAACGTATTTAAATATTATCACATTATTCGCATAACATTCTTCTTTAAATATTTAATACATATCAATAAATTTAGTTAAAAAAAAAACAATTACGAAATTGATCCGAAATAAATATTCACAACTTGTAATCATGAAGCTATATTATTTTATCTACTGCTTTAATTGAAGTATTTGGATATTGCATTGAATACTGTTATTTGTATGCTTTTATTATAAAAACTTTAAATTACTGTGGAATGTATTAGTATGGCTGTATTTTTTTTTTAAATGAAGCATGCTAGCCTTCTCACCACGTCAAGGTTACATTCCTAGAGAAGGAAAACAGGAACAGTACCTTTCCAAAATAACGTGAACCAACAGATACATGGTTACGTTACGTTACCTAAAAATATAAACAAAATGGAAAATCAAATCTCATCAGAACTATCATCTTCACTTGACGTATCATTCAGGTTTATAATGCAAGAATGAGCCGAAAATATTTTATGGTTATTTTCAGTTTTGGTAACATGGAGAACGCAATTGTAGCATAATTCTTGAAATGTACCTCCAATTATTTCCCTAATAATATCTAAAACGCTTCCACACAACGTAGGATTTTTTTTCTGACCTTCCTTTTGATGTTTCTCCAAATTAATTCTATGTACAATATTTAATGTAACAATAATTGTGGTAAATATATTACTTTATAAACAAATGCCGTAGACATCTCATCCACAAGATGTTTGAGATTTAAGTCTTTCAATATTGCAAGCAAATCTTTTTTTTAATTTCTAGGTGGATATGATACACCCATTTTGTCCAGAAACGTGGAAATTACCTCTTTTTGAGCTTTCGCTTTTGGAATATTACTAGTTTGATGAAAGAGAGTGGCAAGGAGCATTATATATTACTATAACAGCATTTGGTGGCAAATTTGGGAATTAATTGTTCGAACGAGGTAGATGTCATATTATTGGTGACAATCTGCTAAACAACTCAAAATATAATTTGCTTAGAATAGAATTCGATACAAAACCGTACCAGCATGTAATATAATCGTTTTTCTCTATTTGGATTGATCAATCCATCCTTTTTTCACAATATCATGAGTGTCGTACCAATTCTCATCAAGATACACTATGAATCTATTCTAGTGAGGTATTCATTACGTAAATTGAGATTCTATAATATGATGTCTTCTATTTAAGGTACAATATACAAAACTCAAAGAATGGAGCACTTTTCTAGTGGTTTTGTCAGAATTGTAAGGGAAACTGGAAACCAACTTTATTTCATTTTTGATCATTTGAAAAAGCGGCACGATATTATTAAAATAAAAATTATAAACCTTTCTTCTAATATTCTTCTATCATGCAGTGATCTATACTAACTAGAGATCTTTTATTCCGCTTTTTTCTTGGAAAACATTCCTGGCTTGTAATAACTTTTCTATCGGAAGATTTTGAAATTTTTTTCAAAACTTGTATTCTTTCTATGACACGGTAATTAGAGCTTTTTATATAAATAAAAACTTCATTGGTTTAATCATTCAAATAGTTTAATTTGTTTTATATAATTAAATCACAGAGACTACATATGTTTCGGATTTGTTTCATCTTCTGGTGCCAGTCAATATTTAATAAAATATGAGGGACGATTAGTTTAATGTTTTTTTTTTTTTTTTTAATAACAGAAACTACATCTTTCTGTTTCACAGTGTGTGAAGGTGATTCCTGTGATTAAATTATATATAAAAAAAATAAAAACCAATGAACTTTTTATTTATATAAAATTCTACTACGGTCAGGAAATTATCCTTATTCAAGTAATTAGACCCATTATTTTGAATTGCGGATGACATCTATATACCAAATTTTTGGTTATTATCACCCTCCTCCCCCACTTTCTCCAATTCTTCTTTACTCTCAGAAGAAACTCTGATAGATTCTGTACATAATTATGTAAGGTAAGTCATGGTAATAACAATATTTTAAATAATAACACGAAAAAAATCAATTTTAGTGTGGCAAAATGCCTTTACCCTATGTTTACGAGATCAACAAAAATTTTAAAAATATATTTTACTAAAATTTATAATATATATAAATGCCAACTGTTTGTTTCATTTAATTAATAAAGTCTTACTTATTTACTAGTAATTAATTAATATAAGTTCAGCTTTTTTTAATAAAGTGTTCTAGTGCAATTTTTTCATTTTTTATTGTTTCTCATTATGTATAAATAATTGACCCCCAGTTATTGAGCCAAAAATTTTCCAACATAGAATATAAACTTTTCTTGTGATTCACCCTGTATAGGTAAACAATAATGTAAACTGCCAAAGCCGACTTTGAACTGTTTAAATTTTACAATTTATGTGGGTATTTAAATATTTCAGTTGTTTTTGGGGTGCAACTGATCCTTCTTATTTAAAAAATAGTCAATCAGAAATATAATTATTTACATTATTTCCATCACTTTCAAAAGGCCTTCAAAAAGCCATTTTTTATAAACCAAAAATCCAAACAGTAACGTGAATAAAACACTGGATAAACAAACATTATCCACCTGTGCTCACTTAGCAGGGCGATGACACATCCAAGCGTGGCGTAAAATCAATTAGAACCTAAGTTGAGCAAAATCACAGACTTACGATTGGATATCGAGGTCCACGTCCATATACATATAGATATAGAAAAAGCAGCGTGCCTGGTGTATACAGGGAAACAAAACTCATATATAGGTGACAAAATATTGATTTTAGCAGTATTGCAGTCTTGTTACCTGAGCATTGGCTAAATTATCAACTTGCTTAAAAATATTAGAGAAGGTTCAGAATACATTTATTAGAAATTTGTATTTAAAAATGTCGTATCTTACCTTACTAAAGTACAGTCAGATCAAGTCATCTTAGAAATGAATTTAAAATATTATCGTTGGAATAAAGAATAACTTCATCTGTTGTTATGTTCCTGTAAAAAGTTATCAATCTGTAAAATTAATAGCCACGAAATTCTATCGTTACTTCCATTCAATGTTCCTAGACGGCGTACACGCATAATGTTCATATACTTCATGTATTTACTTTTAACACTTACCTAACTTAAAGCCACTCCAAATCCTACATCTCCGTGAGAAGATCCTTGCTGCATTGGCGACTGAAGGGGAAACAATAGATCTTTTAGGTCGCAATGTATTAACACCTCATTCCCAACATAACGCAGGGCACCTCTTGTAACTTTTTTTGAAATTAATGAAAAATAAAGGAAAACAGAAAATCTCTAAGTCTGTGTCAAAACAAAGTCGAGCGACCATTTTCCTACTGGGAACAACTACTCCCTTGGCTAACACCGTAATAGGCATTGCATTATATTAAAAGGAAAATGGCAGATATAGAAAATAAATTTCAACTTTCTTAGGAAAAAAATCATAGTTGAAGAATTGGAAATTATTTCCTATCTCTGCTATTTTTCTTTGGATATAATCCAATGCCTGTTGCGGTATTAACCCAGAGAGTAGGTACTAGTTTTCAGCTGGGAAACGGTCTCCATTTCCTTTGTTTTAAAATTAATGAATAACTCTAACTTAGATGGCTGTAAATTGGTGTTTGCCTCAAAAAGTATATTACGTCGCATTTTAAATATTTCTGTTTAAAAGTAGAACAACTCTGGTGAACTAGTTTAAACTTCTACAATTCTTAGATAAGATAAATATTGAATAAGTTACAAGTATTGAGTTGTATTAACCATGTAATAAGAAGCCCTTGTCTGTTTGGTTAAAATAAAATGAAAAAAATAAAATAAAATTAGTTTTGCGGGAAAAGTGATTTTAGCGCAAAAGTTTAGGTTTTCTAGTGTGTAGACAAAATTATTTTTGTTATTTGTGGTGACAAGACCTACTTGTTATCCAAACGATTTGTCGTTTTTGATCCAGTAGGTTTTTTGTAAACTTGCAAATCTCGAATAGTTTCTCCACCATTTCAGGAACTATTTTTTGCACCGATTGTCTAATAAATGCCTTAGCAACTCCACAAGAAGAGTTCGGGGTCTCTCATTGCCTTATCTTAACCTTCTCGGGCTAAGTTGTTGGCCGTTTCATTGTCCTGATATCCTTCGTGATGACTTGCAATCTAGGCTAAAGTTACTTAATTTTGACTATTTATTTATTAACCGAGATAGATATAGAATGGAAAAATGAAATCAAATATCTAGGCCTAACCCTGGACAACAAATTTCTCTGGAACACACATGAGAAGGAAGTAGTAAATAAGGCCACAAAAGCCCTAATGCTATACAGACACATTGCAGGTAAACGATGGGGATGTAACTTAAACATACTGTGATGGATTTATACTGCAATAGTGAGACCAATCATCACTTATGGGGCTATAGCATGGAGTAACAGAACAAGTTTAGCTACTACGAGAGCTAATATCTCAAAAGTACAAAGACTAGCCTGTGTTTGCATTACTGGTGCAATGAGAACCTGTCCTACGGCCGCAATGGAGGTGATCTTAAACCTCACCCCTCTACATTTGATGATAGAGAATGTGGCAAAAAGGACACGATATAGAATGATCAGGAGCGGAGTAATCAGACGAAAGTCTACTTGCTTCAGGACTAAAGATACCTGGGACATGCCCCAGGATGAAATGCAAAAGAAGTACAGTTTTGTGAAAAACTTCAAAACCACAGAGCTGGGCTGCAAGAAAGAATGGAGCCAAGAATCCATCGAGCTTGCAACCGAAAGACGTGCTATTCAGTGGTACACGGACGGTTCCAAAACCATAGAAGGAACTGGAATAGGAGTGTATGGGCCAAGAACCAAGCATCTTCCAGGCGGAAATTCACGCCATCGAGAAGTGTATCCAGTTTAAAATGGAGAGAAACTATCATAGACAAGAGATTATTATCATGTCCGATAGCCAAGCAGCCATCAAAACGCTGAGCTCTCACGTAATCAGCTCAAAAATGGTCTGGACATGCCTAGAACAATTGAGTGAGCTAGGCGAGAAAAATAGTGTTACTCTCACTTGGATTGTAGGACATAACGGGGTACAGGGTAACGATATTGCAGATAGTCTTGCAAGGGAAGGGGCTCAAACACCCTTTGTAGGACCTGAGCCGTTCTGCGGTATCAGCAGTAACAATATTAGGAGAGATTAAAAAATTGGGCAATAAAAGAACCGATAATTGGAACAATATCTTGGGGCTGAGACAGGCCAAGATACTTCTGGGTGAATATGACCGGAAAAGATCGGAAGCCTGCATCTGCCTGAGCAAGAACAGATTACGTATTGTAGTATAGGGATCCTTACCGGGCATTGCCGACTAAAAGGACACCTAAGTAAACTGAGAGCAGTAGAGGATAGTGAGTGCAGATTATGTGAGGAGGAGGACGAAACCTCCATTCACATCCTAACTGAATGTGTAGCACTAGAGAATCCAAGGGCCCTATATCTAGGAGGATTGGAAGGGTCGTTATAGACATTGAGACACGTCCTCGGTGCATTAGCGACAGAACGGGGCACAATAGATCTTTTAGGTCGCAGTGCATTAACACCCCATTCCCAACATAATATAGCCGTTCAGTTTACAGTAATTTAAATTACAAATTATTACATAAATATACACATTAACTTAAATATAAACAAGGTATCCTAATTACCTAACAGTGCGACTTAAGTTCACTAGTAGCTTAACATTCAAAGTAATCAACAACTTATAAATTAGAAGACAAAACTTTTAATGGTCTAATTTTCAATTTTCATTTCTAGGAATTAATTAAACCTTGTCTCCTAGTTGCATTATTGAAGGGAGAGGAAAATAAATAGCTATTCAGCGCACAATGGCAAGTTGTGTGTGTGTGTGCTTAATGACACTTATATACATTCTTAGGAAGAGATTAATTAGATATAAATCCAGTCTAGTATTAATGCTATGAGACAATCCTTGTTTAAAATGGTTTGTTTTTAACATAAATCTGATTATCGATTTCATATAAAGTTAATAATGAGTTAGTAAATTACTATTTTAATAAACCAGTTCGGTTGATTATCTTCTGTCTTTAAAAAGCATAATTTTAATTATGTATTTCTACTACCAGCATTACCCCAAACAACTAACCCATAATTTATGATTGATTCTACAAGACAGCTTATAAAATTTTTGGAGAAAGAATGTTACGTAATTTATAGAATTTAAAAATTTATTTTCTAATCTTTCCGGTGACATATTGTATATGATCTTTCCATGTGAGATTTTCGTCAATGAGTACTCCCAAGTATTTAATGTTATTTGATCTTTTTACACTGACAATTATTAGTTAATTGACATGTTTGGTCATGAAGGATGCTTTTTTGTAAATTAGATGTTCTAGCCAAAAGAGAGAAAGCCAAAAATTTTGTTTTATCAATATTTAGGGATAGTAGACTACTATACAACCATTTTTTTAGTTTAAACATGGCTATCTATGCTTTTTTTAACGTTATCGGCCAATCCTGTCCACTTATTATGACAGCCGTGTCATCGGCAAAACAGTTAAAATTCCCCTTATTGATAGTGGACAAGATACCATCTACATATATATTAAATAGCAATGGTGCCAGCACTGTGCCCTGTGGAACACCAAACTCCACTATAAGTTCCTCGCTTAACTCCTTTTCAAATCATTGTTAGCTATACCCCTTATACCAAAGTGATGTAACCTATCTACTAGCATTTGGTGTGCCACAGTGTCGAAGGCTTTAGCCAAGTCTAGAAATGTACCAATCACCTTATTTCCCCCTGATCCAATCTTTGAAAAATTTCACTAGATACCTTGCAGAATGCATCTTCAGTACAGGAACCATCCCTAAAGCCATTGATTTTCATTGATTAAATTATACTTGTTTATAAATGGCAACAACTTAAGCCTAATACATTTTTCTATAATTTTACTAATGGTGCTTGTTAACGTTCTTAGCTCTTAGCTCTTCTAAGTAGAATTCACCGGCCGTTATTTTGAGAATAAACTCGATTTTTTTTTAAAGATTTCTGGGCAATATTTTCTATATGAATGTCAAATCTTGACTTCGAATCAAGAGTAATCTCAAGACCTTTAATACTATAAACTTCACTGATATTAATATTGCAGATAAAGTAGGTTTGCATTTTTTTCAAAGATATTTTGTTACTTTATATATAATCCACATAAATCTCCCTTATAAATAATATATAATTAACATAAGAACAACAATATATTTTATGATTAATTCAGAACATTGTATCACCAAATTTAAAAATCGTTTATAAAATCGGAAGCCAGCCCTGACTCCTAGCAACAATAAATGCAATTTGCGGTTTTTTTAATTCCAGGAAAAACATACCTATTTGTACACCTGCATTTTATTTACAACCATTTTAAGTGGAAAATTTCCAGTAATTTAATCATTAGTGCTAACTCCTTCAGACTCATAAATCTGTTTCACTCTCGCTAACAGAAGTAGAGTAAAAAATAGACCGTTAAATGCATCATTAGGTGCAAATTGCAACATTTTATCTTTTGTGCAAAAATCACACGGAAACATCATCCGATATTCTCTCAGCCAACCACGACGAGACATACCCACAATTACAAGCATTCAACCTTCCACTCGACAAGACAAACGATGAGCACTCTTTTGACCTACGACACATCAACATCTTTTCTTTTCTCCCGTCGCGAGCTCGACGCTTTTAACTAGACAGTTTGACAATATTTATAATAGCGAGATATGGCCTTCTGCAACTATCTCTTCTGCTTCCAATAGTTTTAAGTTTTAAATCGTCGGCATAAAACGGATTTTGAAAAGTTCTAAAGTATGACGTTATGCAAATAAACGAAAAATAAAGACCTAGATGTGACCCTTGAGGTACTCCTGAGGTTATGGATATAAAAGGTGAATTTGTATTGTTAAACGTTACAAACATCTGTATGTCAGGTAGGATTTTATCCTTTGCAATCCAAAGTTTTCCATTTTTTTTAATTTGAATTAATAAATAAATAACCAAAATAATTTAAAAGCTTTTCACAATAAGTATCTAAGTGAAAGCTGTCAAATATTGTGATCACAAAAATTTTCAATAAAGAAGGTTATAAACGGGGAGATAAACACTTGTTTTCAAGAAATAAAAATGCCAGCAGAATTTCATACCCTTTTTTAGAGCTAGAAAACTTTAATTAAGTTGGACGAAGAACCCCAAAATATTTTAATATCTATAATATGGGGGAATATTAGACTATAAAGAATTTTTTTCCCGTGCATATTTGATTTCAGATATTCAGACGCAATAAATTATAAGACGAAACTATCTTATTTAATATTTAGTTAAGGCGGAGCTTAAACAGTCAATATTACTATCATTACTGCCGACCATTATTATACTTCATTATTACCGTAATATTAATTTTTTAACATTCACTGATATACCTACATTTCTACTATCATTATTTTCTATCATTACAAAACAGCGCGTGAAGGAAAGTACACTGTTTTTTTTTGTATAGTTGGTCGAAATCGATCTATCAGTTAATGTTTCCTCTTAAGTTAAAATAAGTGTGTTCCAGAGAACTATATAGTTCCGTTTTATTTATAATATATGTACATAATATTTTTAATATAAAAAACTTCAAAGGAAAATCTTGGAATGGAGTCCAATCTACAGACACACGTTTAAAAAATATACAAATATGGTTAAATCACAATTTACTCAAATAAATTATAGGAATAATAAAATATAACTTTCTGGGTAAGTTATCTATTAAATTTAAGTTGTACCTTTATTAATTTTTTCTTGGGTAGACTTCCAATCTTTTAAATTTGTAATTTGTACCAACTTTCTATTATGATATTAAACATTTTACTCAATTCAATTTGTAATTAGGATACTGTTAATTTAAACTAGTGATTCTCAAACTTATTTTGCCCACCGCCCACTTTGAGAATAAACATTTGTGTAGTAGCACCCCCCCAAAATTTTTAAGTATCTAAAAAACACCTGTAATTGAAGATAACCAAAAAAAAATAGAACCGATTTTAAAAAATGCTAGGGATAGCATTTAGAATCCTGCCGAGTTTCGCGGATTTTTTACAATTTGTTTTTGGTGTCTTTTCGTAATAGAAATGTAACAATTTATTTCACAATTTCTTACAAATGTTCAATAGGTTTCGGATTTATAACCTACAAATATATTTCCAAGTGCATGCGATCCTTGAACAATGCTGTTATTATGGCTGAAGAAAAATTTAAAAGAATCTGGTTATATTGGTGGGATTTAAGCACCATGGTTTATTGTTTAGAAATGCATTCCTTAATTTCTTATCTATTTTTAATTAATATTTAGTTAAGACGTATACAATGTATTTGAAAGCAATAATAACTTCGAATAAGGACCTGATTTAATTTATTTGAGCTTGGTACGTCCCTGAATTTGGTACAGTGTCCCGCAATTAGGTAATTAAATACAGTATACACATACGTAGGGATTTGTAAATTTGTAGTAAATTACGGCATTACTGGCTTTGGCACGTTTCCATATAACGAGGATTATTGGCAACATTATTACCTACAAAAGTTTATTTTTATGTCGGTTACAAACATTATTAAAATTGCTTTTTTTGCAAAAAGAGTCGCCTATTATTTTCAGTTTTTTTTTATGAAAATCAGCAGTCTTTCGTAAGATGCCATGAACTTGTATACAGGGTGTGCCAAATTTTAGCTCGGTAATTATAAAAATTATAGGGTTGGTTTAATGATTACGTTAATAGATTTTTTGATTAGATCCACCTTCAAAATTTTTATGTTTCCTTCTCTTTTTTCCAATGTAATATCTTTAGAGGGTCAAAGCTGTGAACTTAATTATTTATGTCTGCCCAGAAATAAGTATCAAGAGGCGTTAAGTGGGGCGAACGAGCAGGCTACTGTACCGGACCATTGTCATATATTACCTTGTTGTCAAAGCATGGAGGTAGTAGGGACAGGAGTCGCTACGCGTGTAGTGAAGCGGATCACCTGCGCCATATTGTTACCATCCTAATGTCATTTGTGACATTTACTTATAAGTTTTGTGGTATGCGTTTTATTTTTAGGTATGTATTGCATTTATTTAATTTTTGTATAAATGTTGAAAAAACTTGAGGAAATAATGGTATCTTGTGCTTTACGAGATTGTACATGCCTAGATCGTGAATAAAACCAAAAAAATATAGGAAATAATAATGACGGTATGGGGATAACATATAAGTTGGTGAACAGAGTCGCACTGAAAAAAACATACTATAATTTCCAAAGAATTCGGGAAAACTAAATGGATACCGTTTTACATAGAGATTATTGGTAACCGACCAAATATAGTATGAAAACACATTTTGATCGATCTTCATTGTGTAGAATCTATAAAAATGATATCACAATAATTTTACCATATTATTTCTTATTTATAATTTTAAATAAGAACGGTTTCATTCCAAGAAACTTTATAATTTTATAATTTCGTCATTTTAAATGTTTTTCTCTAATTAAGTAATAAATTTTAAAACTTTAAGCCTACATTCTAAAACATTCACTTTGTTGCAAGATGAATCTACCTTGATACTATCCTCCTATCGTTATGTTAATAATGTTTTTGTTTTAACTATCAGTGGCGACTCATGACTTGTGTAATAGGGAGGGCTGAGTATAAGGGCACCAAAAAATAAATACCAATTCTCATTTAAACTTAAACGGCTAAATACGAGGCTTTTTAATTTTGTTACTTTCGTGATAAATAATTCTTACGAAGATAAATAAACAACACCACACTAGATCAACCTAGAAAAACAATCCACAAAGCGATCGCCTGAGGGGCTGACTGAGCTGAGGGCTGACTGAGCTTCTCTCGCCAACGCATCTATCCAAAATACATAATTTCTTGCCAGTACTCCGCGATGTACACGTTGACGTTGGTAACCATATGTCCACCGTCCAGCAATTCGCTATGGGCTGCTGGTAATACGCCGATACAAAATTAAAGCGCATTTATTATGATAGAGAAAAACCGTATTATTCCTATTCGTATTGTACAGGTCCGGCTCGTCCGTAGCTAATTAAATTGTTCGCTCACAAACTTTATTATTGCATTTATTTGTATTTGACTCTTTTATTGTTAATAAATTTAGGAGGAGTAAAATTACTGATTAAGTATATGAAAATACTAATTTGCAGACGACTCCTGATACTTCGCATGGAGGGTGGCGCCCCAGTGCCCTCCCTTACTAGCTGCCACTATTAACTATACATACATTCAAAAAACATTTTCCAACACTTTTGAAGTGATTCCTTACTCAAAAATAAGACAAATAGTTTCGTTTCAATATAGGTCCACAGATGCTTTGTTTCAGAAATACAAGGATTATGTATGTTCGGCGACTGGAGACTTTTCGGTTTGTCCTATACGACAACTTCGTTTGTGTTCTTTTAGTCGTGTACCAATGCTTCTCTTTGTTTGTATACTTTTCCACAAGTGCATGGAATTCTGTAGACTCCTGTTGATGTGAGGAGGTCTCTGAGGTCTTTCGCTGGGTTAAGATATTCTCCTATTTTCTTTGTTATATTATATTTAACATAAATATTTTAGATTGTTAAAGTAATAAAACCCCAAAAAATATAAATAAAAATAAGTAAAATTAATAGTAGTCTCCTCTTATTCTTGGAAAATCGACCAAATTTTGATGTAGGTGTTTCTATAAAAACAAAAAAAAGTGTTATTGAACAATTTCTCTTACCTATCAAAATTTTGGCCACTCTTATAAGTACAAGTTATTTTTAATTCGTCCAAAATTCGTATATTTTTGGAAAAACTAAGCTATAGCTTACAAATTCTAATATGTCGTTTTCTATTATTAAAATTAAGCTTTTTCTCTTTAAGTTAAATTTTTGACTCTACTTTCATTTATTTGTTACAAAACAGTTTTTCTTCATTTTGAGTGTTGTTCAAATTGTTTATTACTAATACTAAGTTTACGTTTGCAACTCATTTCTTGTTTTCCGTTGTGGATAGATAAGAAATTCTATCTTATGCTGCTGTGTATGTTTTTCGGCCTCAACATTTTCTTCAATCTGACTCTCAGGTTGAGTTTAGTTGGTTATAGTTAAACTGAATGTACTATTATCTAATAAAATTGGTATAGCATTTGCAATTAGTTGTTTACGTCTTGGGGCAATTTTGCTAAAAGACTCTGGCAAAACATGATATTCACAAAGACGGCCAGTTTTATTATCCAAAGAAAGTTAAATTTAAATTCTTAAACCAGTTATCACAAATTTTAACATGAAAATGAAAAAAGGTTTTATTTGAATACCCAACTTCAATATTAGAATACTTATTTAAATAATTAGGAGCTAAACAAGAATACTTAGCTTTACCTTTCGACGATTTACCCGGGCTAGACATGTTTTGCTATAAAATATATTCAAAAAGAATTGGAAACAGATTCAAAATGAAATTATATTTCATTACGGCTAAGAAAACAATGATAAACAAAGTCCTTAAACAAATCTAACACCTAATATTAAATTAAATTGTTAATACGTACTATTTACATCTTACATCAAATCTTCTGAATCTTCTTAACTTAAAAAATAACCCTATAAAACTTACATCATAATAATAAAATAACCACAATATATCCCCTGAGAGGATAGATATATCATGAAAATAACTTTTATTATGCTTTTATTTAATTGTAATTCGCCCAATTCGCCCATTTCGCCTTTCGACATTTCGTTTTTCATTTTTACGAGGTTGTCAACATAGTTGTCAAACCTCTCTTTAAAATATCTCAGCAATAGTATGCCATTGTATGGATGATATCGAGCTTGACAAAATCAAAATAATACACAGAAAAAAAAGGTGTACTATATTCAAGATGAATAGTCCTTTTTCAATGCTTTGTTGTATTTGTATATCTGCAAGTAAAACTTGTCTCGATTTGAAATTCTAGTAATACTTGTTCAACAGTAGCTAATAAGCCTTGCTTCAAGATTAGAATCAACTTGGCCTAACCAAAATACCTATAATTAGATGAAAAGTATTTATTGCTCAATTGCAGTATTAATTTAGGAATGTGCACGAGCTTGATCGAGCAGGCTCGGTTATTGCTTGTATTGCTCGAGCACGCTCGAGCGGAGCTCCGAACAGTACGACCAGTCCGATGCTCGAGCGGCTCCTGTATAATATTAGGCTCGAGCGCCTCGCGTATCGGCTCGGCTCGAGCTAGACCATCTAATGGATGAATTAGTTGATAGAAATCAGTTGATAATTAATCTAAATGATGATTCTTCTAGTAGCAGTTCTTCAGATACTGAGTAACCGGTCTAAAATGACAAAAGGATTTATTATAATGTTTTTATTATTTATACGCTATTATTAAATAAACATAATTTTGGAGTTGAAAAATGTTTACCTGTTTTTCCTGCTGAAATAAAATGTCCACATTTTTTTTGTAGTTCATTAAATGTTAAATACACAAAACTGAATTTATTTTTCTTCATTAATTAAAATTTGAGTAATTTTTTCATACCTAGTCGCATATTATTTAATAAAATTAATAAAACCTCGATCGTCCCTTAGTGTGACTCTGTAAAAGCAGCCTCGTCAGAGAGATCACGTGTACAAGGTGTGATAATGTTTTCGATCACTCCATTGCTTAGATGGACCGAGTTTATGACTGGTTACTTATTCGAAATATCAAATAATTTTCATTTATTAGAATGAAAAAAATCCTGTATACTTACTGTAAACGTAAGTGAAGTCAAAAACTTATTTTTATCACACTTATATTACGGGGACCGAAACATATTAATCACTTTTCACCACTAAACTTAATGTTGAGACTCGAGCTGATCGAGCCGTACCGGTACGCGATGCGCGGAACGCTCGTATTGTTCGGAGCTCCGCTGTAGCGTGCTCGAGCTGCAATTTTTCGAACTTGATCGCGAGCGCTCGAACTTTACAATCTCGTGCACATCCCCAAGTATTATATACATCTTAAATGAAATAGTCCTACCCTTTTTTTAAATATACTTTATTTATATTCACTAATACCTTGTTCTTAAATCCAATACAACTAAATTTGTTACTATAATAATATGAACTGATCCAAGAAATCTTAGTATTGGCTTTGACGTAAATATATTGATAGTTTCATTGAAGAAATTAATAATCTTGAAAAAAGAACAGGCTGTTCTTGCTTTTTAATAGGGTTCTCACATGTACCTATCTACCGAAAAACATTTTTCAGAATTGGTTTTAGTTAATGTACCAAATTCCTCTGTCCTCTGAGGTGTCCCACCTATAATTAAAAAAAAAAATAATTTTATAACTACAGAACCTAAATGGAACATAAAATTGTGTCCTGCTTATAGGTCGTATCTACAAAATGAATATTTTTAGTAAATGTGGGTAGGTAGACTTCGCAAATAAGTTTTGCATGTTTTACTAACCTTTTCTTATAATTATAGTAAATATTTTCTAATGCAAGTAGGCCTTTATTATTTTGTGTCATAATAAAATAAAATAAAATGAAAGCTTATTAAATTTGTAAGAATCTTGTCTTAGCAGCTTTCCAAAAAGTCGTCATCCAGCATCATACATTTTTTTTTTACTTCTAGTTTGTTTCGTGTTCTTATGATTATAAATTTACTTATATATAATACCTAACAAGAAGTGAACTAAATATACTTACATTTAAATATTGGTATCAGGTCGCTGAGGCCCCATCGATCTAACAAATCTTCCATTTCAATTTAATTTATTCATACACCTATTAATTGAATCACAAAGAATTTCTAACAAAATGTAGAACTCAACCTTAACGATACGATGCAAACTTGTTAGAAAATGGACAATAGGATGAACACGTGCTAATGCCAATTTGCCAGATTCTCTATAAATGTGTTGTGTCTCTGACTTCCGAATAATAACTATCACATTTCAACATGTACCAGTCATACCTATCAGTGCAGTGGTTGGCATTTTAAAATAAGTTACAGCTGGCAACACCGTGCAGTGAATTTATACTTTTGTGAAGTACATAGATTTTTAATTCGAATTGTTTAATTCTTGTTCTGAAATTTAAATGCTTTGAATCGAATCCTTTTATAACATTGAATCAAGTACGCGATAGTCGGTTTTAAGAGCATATCATACTTACAATAAACGTAGAAGCTTTCTTGGATTAATTAACAATTCTAGACTCGAATGAAATAATTTATTCTCAGATTAATTATTATAAATCTTAAAATACAAGATTATGCCTACACTTCACTAAACATTTAATTTCTTATTGTATCGAGAAATATTATTTAAAGCAAACTCTACTTTATTTTAAACAAATGTAATCTTCCAAGTGTAAAGATTTTCTTGAATGTAGATGATAATTTTTTTGTGTGTATGTTTGAAATAACTCTAAGAAATATTATTTAAAGCAAACTCTACTTTATTTTAAACAAATGTAATCTTCCAAGTGTAAAGATTTTCTTGAATGTAGATGATAATTTTTTTGTGTGTATGTTTGAAATAACTCTAATCTCATGAAAGTTTATGGGAACTGGCAACATCGCTTTTATCTTATTGTGATGGTGGCTCCAAATAGTATGCTGAGGAACTAAACTTGTTACCAGTGCCTTGCATTTAAACGGTTTATCTTCCATATTAATTTATATATGAACCAACCACATGTTTGGTGAATTGATATTTTAAACATTATTTAAAATACAACAAAATACATTTATTTAGCTGTCTCGAACGCTTTATGTGAATGTATAATTTTGAAACCATAAGATGTTTATTTTTATTAAAAATAGGTAGGTACTATTTTACATAAAAAAACACCTTCCCAAGATAAAAACAAAAATTATTTATGTCAATTGAAAGAAATAGAAACCCAAGCCACTCCGAACGAACTTAAAATCCCAACAATTACAAACAAATAGCACGAACAAGAAGAGACGTTCAAATGCGCATGTGCTGATAAATTGTATAAGCGATGAAGCTCTGATCGTTTTGACAATCCGCCGAGTTATTCTTGTACGAATCAGAAAATACGCTGGAACGTTTTACTGATCGTTCATCGGATTATCCGTGACTTTGTAGGAACGGACTATTTTAAATGCGCATGCATCTGACGTCTTTCTGATTCGCTGTTGGAATAAACTTATGATATCTCGAAGGTATTTCAAATATAACGTATGGTAGGCAATAGGTAATTTAATAAATTAGTACAACTAACTCAGATGAAACGCCATAATAGAAAAAGCCGACTTCAAATCTCTAAAATATTGCATGGTCGTCTTGACGTCATACTCGATTTACCTAGCTCAAATTTTAATTTTTTAAATTCCTATATTTAATTATGCCCATCGGCCATCAAACTTCAACTCTATTATTGATTGCTTTACAATTTTGACTGATCATCCTCTAATCCTCTGAATGCAAGTGGTAAGTCAAATCAAAATGAAATATCTTGACACGGTCTTTACATCATTAGACTTTAACTTCGGTGGTATGTAATACTTGCTATATCATATAGTATAATTAGTAGTTTCCTTTAAATTTGATTTATTAACAGTCTCCGACACTATCATTAATACTTCGCAAATGAAGTAACCGATAACGAATATAATTAAAGAATATCAGTTCTAAAATTACACACTATCGTATCTATTCAAATATGAAAACAACAGCGGGTTGACATTGATGTTAGGAATAACAAATTTATTACAAAAAATTCGATATTATGAAATCCGGGAAGCTGCTAATGGGTGACGTCATCCGGCGTCAATTAAATTTTAGTAAAGAGATAATGGTCATTAAGACATTTAAAAACAATTATCAGTTTAACTCTGTTCCTGCAGAACAATCGGAATTTGTTTGCTTTTAGCAGTTTCATTTGCGATACGAAACAGAATATGTATTAACTAGCTCGCGATTCTTAATTTTTGTGTTTTAAAGTTCGTGTTTTTCTTTTTGTGGGTGAAAATTTTAATTTGAACTTTAGTTTGGATAATGATATTTTATGCAAAATGGAAATGTAAGTATTGTAAGATAATTTAATAACGAATCATAGAAAAAAAAATCATAATTGGAGTAGGCTGTTGAATTTAAATGTTTTAAGAACTTTAGCTACTTATACAAAATAACATTTATTACAGGAAATTTTTATTGTAAACAAAGTTTATTGCCTCGAAATGATACTGCAACAAAAAAAGAATGATATAATCAATTTACTATCGAAATCATAATCAAAATTAACATAAAATTGACATTATTGAAAATGTTGAAAATATTATCCATTTACCACTAAAGATAAATCAACTATTCTCCGCAATTCAGAAAATTTGAGTATTAAATATTAGGTCGAAGATGAGAAACAGAAGAAAATTTAAAAGTTACCATCTGTGGAGTGGATAATAAATATATAGAAGGAGAGGATGAAGATATTTTGAGCGCTCTAAAAAATCAAAATGATTTAAATCTAAAGCAAAATTCAGTAATTTAAATTATAACCAAGTTTAAACTTAATAATAGAACAAACAAGGAGATTGCTGTAGATCTAAGTAAGAACATTTGTGAAGATGGACATTTAAATATTGGCTAAAAGCGGTGCTTAGAAAATAATTATAACAATATTGTAAGATGCTTTAAATGTGGCAAATATGACCATACACAATCACAATGCCAGATTAGTATATGTAACAGCAAAGAATGTAATAATACACTAGAAAAGAAATGCATTAACTGTCTAGAAACCAACAATAGATTGGGAAAGAATTTATAAACTAACCATTGTCTTACTCATCCTGAATGTCCCTGTTTCAAACGGCTTGCTCAGTTAGAAATGAAAAAGAAAAAGAAGATGTAGAAACTAACGAAAGACAAAGAAACTACAAACGGTAAAGAAAAAAGTGTGATTTGATTTTTGGTGTGTTTAATCAAAACGTCGAATGCATATATACTAGTATTAATCAACTAAATGTACATGTTAGTGAAGTACAATCCCAATTCGTAGCAGTCAGTGAACATTTGCAAACTGTTCATAGTATTGAGGCATATCCGCTTGACAATTACAATTTTGTTTAATATTTTTGTTGGTCAAATGAAGCTGCTCATGGTGATGTAGTGTTATAACGTATGTAACATAAGTTTTGGGACAAAAATCAAGTCAACACTGTTTGTTAAAATTTTCAACTTTATTTAAATTTGCAAAATGGTTAACGATTAACATCATTTCTTAACAATAAGAATATAATATAATGCAGCTAACGGCCCATGGTCTTCAATCCGTCATATTTTTGTTTTTCAAGCACCTTCTAAGTGATTGGATGGAAGCAACATTGATTTCCCGAATCTTATGATACATTTTCCTTCTTAAATATTTATTTTCTGCCTTCCATTTATTATCATAAACTTTCCTCCTTAATAAGGCCCAAAATTCTTCGATAGGGCGTGCTTGAGGTACATTAGATGGATCATTTTCTCTGGTTTGCCTGGCATAAGGACAAGATGCTAGCCCAGACCGAAACATGATTTAGTCATTATTGTAATAGTTGTTTATAAATCGTAACAATTTAGGCAAATATCTTTGTATATAAAGACTTGCAGTGATGGATTCTCCTCTAACATATCCTAGATATGAACGCGATGCACCTGTCGAAGAAATAGCGCACCAGAATTTTATCTTCAAATTTAGATTTCACATTATCCGAACCTGCATTGAAATCCTCCATATAGAATCAATCATTCTACGTTTAAACAAGGTATTTATTTCTCCAAATCCTTTATTATGCGGTATAACTAGTTGCACTGGAGACATTAGGTCCTTGAAATATGTTTATATCATCCGCATTTTGCATTCGGCCAACTAAATTATAGATGCTTTTTCGTATTTTGATTTTGTACGCCATGTTACAAATTTTTAACGAAAACAACTGTCAATATTTATGACAACAAGGCCTACTTGAATAAATTACAGACAATGGTAACTAGACTAAATCTTTTTAAAGTGATTAAAATTATTTACCAAATTTGTCTCAAAACTTATGTTACGTACGTTATTCTCGATGTGATTTATGCCAATTATAAAAAGAGACATTAATAATGTGTCAAAGCAGTATATTTTTAATGTTTTGCTATTAAATTTGAATTGAACTATGGGTTATATGTATTATGTATGTATCGTTTACAAGCCCCTTACAACTAACATATATGTTTCCCTAAATTCTTTGGACGAAATGTTGAAACTGCCTCACAAGGGAATAACGGTATCTTACCCAATGAGCACACACTCGTCTTTTCAAATGTATTTACAAAGTCTTATTAGCAGAGAAGGTATATGAGAAAAAAAATCTATAAATAAAAATTAATGAATCAGACAACAAAATAAGGCCAATTTGGAACGTTGTTAATACGGAAGTGGGCAGGCTACTTGCAATGGAATTAAAGTTGAAGGTCAAATTGTAAGTTCTCCAGAACAAGCCTGCAATAAATATAATAACCATTTCAAAATAGCTGCTTCGCAAGTTCTAGGAAACATAAATATAGGCAATGTAGATATAAATAGAATACAATGTAATCAACATTCTATATAATATCTAGCAGATGTTACAAATAATAAATTTGAAAGACAAACTGTCAGGTAAAGATGATATTCATAATCTGTTTACTAAAAATGTTGCTTAATATATTCTTGAGCCGTTATGTTACATAATAAATAATTCCTTTAAGCAAGGTAATTTCCCATCAAAACTAAAATCTGCAGTTGTAAGACCTATTTTAAAAAATAAAACCGGCCAAGTGCGAGTCGGGCTCGTGCATGAGGATTCCGCACCATCGTACAAGATTTAATACTATATATTTAATACTTTTTAAATACTTTCTTAAGATCGCGCAAAAAAGTAAAAAAACGTTTCTAGTAGGAGAGCTCCCTTTACTTTTTAATATATTTTTATTATTTGATTGTTACAGCGGTAAACACACATTCTGTGAAAATTTCAACTACCTATCTACTACGGATCATGAGATACTGATAGACGGACGGACAGCGGAGGCTTAGTAATGGGATCCCGTTGGTTACTCTTCGGGTACGGAACCCTAAAAAAGGAGATCCATTTTTAATAAAAACTATAAACCTATGAGCCTGCTAACTAGCTTCTCAAAAATGTTTGAAATTGCAATAAGTAAACGCCTTATTAAGTTTAGCCAGCCTACATATTTAATGTAGATAATCTCTGTGGTAGGCTTAGTAAGGCTTACTTTGCTCTAAAAGAACTAACCCAAGTTGTAAATTAGTTGTAAATTACTAGATCATCTGTATCTGTAACGTGCGGAAGATGGGTTAATCCACGGTACTTAATCCTCAATAGGCCCATTGTGTATCATTCTAGGTAGATAGGCACTTCCTGGCTTGTTAGCCAGCCTACATATTTAATGTAGATAACAACTTCGCCAAGAGATGCTTCTCTTGTGTTGGCCGGTGTTAGCTAACTCTAGTCGAACACAAATCTTCTAATAAATGAGAGCGTCGCGCAATCGTAGAGGATATGCTGGATGGTCCAATTTTCTTGTTTGCACCCCCTGCTGAGTGCCGATTCTGACAGCCCCATGATATGGAAATGCTTCCGTACTTGGCAATGATCAGTTAGAATGCCTGATCATTCGCATATTCTATCTAGTGATAGTCAAGTATTTGTTTGCTGTAGTGTTGCCAGGATAACTTAAAAGTTCCATGGTAAGTCAGCAGCTTCTTGTTTCATCCCATCTTTTTTTAAATTTCAAAAAGGAATATTCTTTAATTAGGTTTGTTACTACCGATGTTGTCAGTTCGAAAGATGGAATAAGTCCAAAAAGTATTTGGTTGGCTGCCTTCTTGGCCAGTGAATCAGCAAGACGGTTACCCTTCGATGTGGCGTGAACTTTGATCCATCTTACGTTAACCACATTGTTGATGGATACCTTGGCCAAAGCTTCGTGACATTCTAGTACTAACCCTGAGTAAATTCGTGGTCTGCTATTTGTATAGATGAGCATGTTTCTTCCAGTGATATTATTTCTCACTAAATGATGTGACAATGTTAAATATTCCAAATTAGGATCAGAAATAAGATAGGATCCAGTTTTAGTTGTTTTTTGTTTTCTATCTGCATTAATTTTTTGTTTGGTTATTGCTTAATATAAGATTATGTAATGAAATGGTTGCAAACTATATGATTGATATAATTACCAATTACAACTTATGATACTATGGGTTTTGTCAGATTTTACTTTAGTCCTGGTGATTCAGCCAATCTTGCTTAGTAAGCCGAACCTAGCTCGCACAATAACCCTATAACATCGTGTAGTTGGTATTTTGCATCAGTTTTAATTTGTTTTAATTTTCTTTAAATATTTAGTTATGGATATTGACGTGCACAACACAATACATTTTGAATATTGTCTCTAGTAAAAAAAATAAAGAAGTGACCAATCTACTACCTACCAATTAAAAAACCAAACACCAACTTTTTTGGGATGCAATGGTTCTTCAACAAAAAAATAAGGATTTTCAATTGACAACCATTTCAAATTTTGTGATTGAGTATATTCAGAAAGATAAAACGAAGTCTCAGTTGACAAAAAAAAACTCTGTTAAGGATATCTTCATTGTTTAGATTATTTTGGAACCCTTGACAATTCCACTCGTCTTGGATGTTCTACTGGAAAAAGCTCATGAAAGTATTGCAGCTTGTATGCATGACAGTGTAAGTCTTTTTTTACGACGGTTTTCCACTAAACGGACAGTTGAGTTTATGTTTTATTTGTGTTTTCTGGAATTTGAAAAACAAAAACAGAACTGAGACAAACCCAAAACTCTTGTTTCCATCAAGCGGACTACATTTTGTTACAGTTTTGTTTTTGTTTTCGGTCCTTTTTCACTGGTTGTCGCGAGGAAGTCAGAACACATTTTTTCAATATTAAATTTATATTTATAATATCTATTTATTTTTTAAGATAGGTCCAATTTAAAAATATATATAAAAGTAGTTTAAAAGATGTATGTGACATCGTAAAAACCTAAAAAGTACAATATTTGAACTTAACCTAGTCTCTGACATACAGCATTTAAAAATAAATTACTTATTACTTATCTATAGAAAAATACGTTATGTACTTACCTGTAGGTACCAATCTGGTACAAAATTTAGACTACACAAAACGACCGTTTTCAATAAACATACTCGATTTTCAAAACCCGTCGAAACCTTTTGATGATATCGCTTCCGAGCGGGACTCGAGAAACAAAACTCCAACTGTCCCAAAACACGCCAGTCTTCAAAAAGTTTGCGAAAAGCTGCAGTTTCGTTTTTTCGACGCGAGTTTGTGTTTTGTTCTTGTCTTGTCCGTTAAGTGGTAAACCGCCATTAGAATGAGTTGGCATGTGCCATAAGACACAGTTGTTCGTTAGGCTACTACTGAAATCGATGTTTATGGATTTTAATCGTCTTCAATATTTTCAGCTGGAAGTTAGACGGCTGTCCACTTCCAGTTTTTCGACCTAGGCTACCAGTCTCTCTGAATAACTGCGCAAAATTTGTCAAAACATTGTAAAAATTATTGTAATCAATACACTAATAATTCAGGATGCTCTTCAAGAAAATCAGCCGTGAATTCTAAAATTGAATACTGCCTCTTGCCATTTACTTTCACACCTTTATTGTGTTGAATACCATGTTTTACATTATTTTTTTTTATTAATATTTTATCAAATTATCAAGGTTAAAATGTCATTCTGTGGCTAAAGCTAAGTGCCAAAGCAACGATCCATAAACATTTAAATTTCACAGCCAACTCCAATTTAGATTTTTCTTCATTGCTCGTTATATGTATTATTAATTATTATGAGGGGTAAAATAACTTTTTTATTTTAGTTCCAAGATAAATTAAAAACGCTGCGCTGCCTCAAATTAAAAAAAATTAATTAATATACACAGTAAAATGTGTCAAACTAAACGGACATATAGAAGTAAATGTACGTGCAGGCTAATATTTTAAGACCCGATGGAAATGTGTAATAAAAATGAACAGTTCGGGCATTCGAAATCGAAAAGCAACAAATACCGGAGCTTTACTTTGACGTCCAAATAATTTAGATTAATTATTCACGTGCCTTTCGTGATTTGAACCAATCAATTACTGTCGTTCCAAATAAAAACTTCGCTGTCTGTTGATTTAAAAATAAGCCGAGGTTTATTTGTGGTACGCGCATATTATGTCACCGAATGTGTACAGAATTTTAAGAGAAAAATATTTTGTTTGCTTTCATTTATTGCTTTTTTCAATTGCAGTGGGGCTGTGTTTTTTTTATAAACATAATGAAAAGTATACCGACATTCACAATATTTTTAAATATTCGCATAAAACATTATCGTTTAGACCAGGGAGTACTAAGAAAATGGCATCACAAGGCGGAGCTTATTTCAAATTAGCAGAATGGGGATAGGAACAGCAATGTATTTAAATTTTAAACCCTTCGATTAAATATTAAAAATTAATAGCGTTAAGTAACAATTTATTTCAACCAGAAAAATATAACCAATTCTAAAAAAAAGTTATTTGCTTTTCTTAACAAATATTTTTTTTTTAGATTACTGTATGTTTTTGCATTGTTATAGTTTTTGAGCAATTGAAGATTTAATTAGATTCACTGGCATTTTTAGTTTAAATGTCTTTACAATTCGATTTTATGAGTCGGTAAAGAGGATAATCAACTAATTAGAAGAGACAAGGACAGGGGTTAATTCCATTAATTTTTATAACAAAATGTGCTTTATCAAAAATAAAATATGGCGTATTCTAAAATTTTCTAATATATCACAAAAATTATTTTTTTTATAAGTAGTATCCTACGGTTTAATGTACAAATATAAGTATTTTAAATTACCCGCGGTTTTGCTAAATAACGTACAGCGCAATCTGCTTTCAACTTTCGCAGCTTAGAGAGAGAAAGGATATCTATCTTCGGACATATTTTACTCATGAATTTAACCGGGTCGTGAGTTGTCTTTACCAATATGGCAAAAGTGATGTCACTTATATTATATGATAATTATATCCGAAATAGATACCTATATTGAAAATGACTAAAAAATAAAAAAAATAATATTGGACATCATGAGAGAGAGATAGCGTTATGAAAGGGTAATTTGGATATATCTCAGAGAAAAATAAAATTAGTAGAATAACAAAAAGAAGAGATTTCACATAATTAAAATTACCAGTGATGTTACAGTAAAAATGAAATAGTTTACAAATAGCTGATAAAATTAAAATAAATGACAAATATGTTGGGTTGAACTCTGATTTTTATAATTCTTTATTCTTGTGTATAAATATTGTTTTGTTTGTCCAATTTAAGTGGAATTTCAATCTCAGCTGTACATTTTTTACTTATTTGCTTTAACAAAATACGCGTTAGAAAATTTGCTCGCTTTCAATTTTAAAAAAATAAGAATTCAACAATAATAAAATTGTTATTTCAACATTTATAAATAATCTAATTGAATACATTTTGTTTACAAACATACCGCTGTTTTGATACATTCCTTTTAGATTTTCGTATTTTTCAATGTTTTTTATTTCTGTTTGTACAATGGCCCTGGTTTGAATTTAAATTCGTTTATAAATTATTTTTAGCATCGAAACGGAGTTTAAATCCAATTTACCTTATTCGCTACTTTAAAATTTCTTCTTCTACCTTACACAAACAGAGTTCAGAATTCTCTAGTGGATATTAAACTTCGGAGTGAGTATCTGCGTCCTTTCCTACATTTTATGCAGCGTATCCTACATTTAGTTAGTTACTTTGAGGTACACATTTCCTTTACACCAAGCTTGAATACTAAATAAACTAAAGTACCCATCTAATTGCAATTCACTTTACATCTTACATCTACGTTGGTAGTATAAACTTGATTTCAGCTGGTAATCTAAGTCAACTTTGAACGTAATTATTATCTGTTAAGTGAAATTATACTATTTAATATTTACAGCAGGATTGGGACTATTTGGTCAAGCTATCTGTACCGATAATTTTTTTTAATCCTTCATCGAGTAGTGTTTTTCAACAAAAATTGGTATTTTTTGCTGTCTAAAAACTGTTCTTTATGTGATATAAAGAAGACAAAAGCATTGCTTTAGTTTGATATTTAATACAATTATTCCATTCATTTTATTTCATAATAAAACATTCTATTAAGTTTTTTCACATATGAGTAAAGTTGAAAGTAACTACTTGCTGATTAGGCTATTATGCTAGATTATATTTAAAATGAGTTGGACATTATTTTCAGATTTACTTATTATGTTTATTTAGAGTATGTCGTCTAGCTTGGTCTCTTTTATGATATTTAGTAGCTTTCACAATGGCTCATGCATGTAGTTACATGCGTGTGGCTTTTCTTCAACTCTTGTTAGAAACAAACCTCACTCCAGCTAGGCTTTCATACTGGCGATAAGACATTGATTGATGTGTCCTTTTCTTTTTATTCACAGAACCTGCTACTTCTGCTGAATCGATGACATTCATGTGATGTGCCGTCTCAGTTGACAGTGCCCGGTAAAAAGATCTACTGTTATCATACCAATTTCTCGTTTTTGATCAAGTAGATCTTTCGTGAAAGGTTTCTTAATGAACTCATCGGCCTTTCTTAACCCTGGATAGTTGTTTTACCATTCTTGAGCTTCTTTTTTCATCGATTGCTTGATGGATGCCTTACACAATGCCTTCTAGGGCTATTTCGTCGACCTTTTAATTGCCCTGATATCCTTCGTAGCCTGGTACCCAATCTAAAGTCACTTTGTTTTGATTACTAAGCTCTGTCAGGTCTATCAGGTTTTCTAGGCAATCTTTCAGTAGTCCTGAGAGAATTGCTACATGCTACTTTTTACCGTTGCAATTTCTAAAGTGCTCCCTTAATCGAAGGACCATCTTCTAGATTTGGACCTGTCGACGAATCTCTACATAGCCCGAAATACTTATGTCACCTATATCCTAGCTAGATAACTCTCAATTATTCGATCGCAGCACGAAGAACGGTTCACTGACAGTGATTGGTTTAGTTTAATATTCTCTAATTTGTGACATGGTGCCCTAAAACTTAAAACTGGTTTTAATGAAGAAAATAGTTCCTAGTTTTCGTCAATTTTAACATTTTAATATAGACTTTGATAAAATATACTGGTTTATTTAGATAATAAGAAATTGCTCTAAGATTTTGTTTTAATTAGACCTTAAGAATGAAACTTATGGGAACTAATTGGTACCAATTGGGGTAACTCGTTGTATTATTTAATTTTAAAGAGTAAATTTGTGTACAAAGGATATATTTAGTGTCATTTAAAATGGATATTATATTAATTTATTATTGGTTATACCTAATTGAATGTAAAATTTAACTTAGGAAAAAAAATATAATACTCACCCCACTCTACTATTTCCGAGCTAGCTTACATCACAATAAAATAAATAACTTTTGTGCAACTTTTATATTCTTTTGGTTTTATTTTATATTTGTTTTTGGTTATAGGGAACAGCCACCAACCTCGACTCGAGTATAAAATAACATCTTTTGACAAAAGTAATCTTTGACCAAAAGTTCTTTTAACAGATGATAACAAGATGGCGCCTTGAGTAGGTACGGACTCAAAAATTTTTGGATTGGTTAAAGTGGTCGTAGTAATTTTGATATTTACAATTCAATGAATATTTACTCGATATATCTTTTCAAATATGAAATTAATAAAATAGATAAATAGATAAAATAGGCTAAGTACTAGTTTTTTGTGAGACTATTCGAGATTCAAATTAATTTCCCGTGCTGTGCAAGTGGCTAAACGACACTTCAGTGTTGTCATACCAATTAATTTTTTCCTAGTTTTAAGTTAAGCTCTATGTACAGCGGTTACCGCTATTGCCGTGTATACCTTTTTCACTGAAATTATGACATACGGAATTATATTTTTTAGTTGCACTTTAAAAAATTATAGTAGATTTGTTACAATTTAAATAAGAACGGCAAGAGTTAGCATACTTACACATGTTATAAAAGAACTCTATTAATTGGATGATAACACTGCATAACAGCATTTCTGATGATTTAGTTATATAACATGACACTGGTTTAATTTTTAATGAAGACTTCATATTTTTGTATTAGCTCTAGTTTAGAAAATATGACACATGGCCGTTTCATAGTAAAACACAATTTGTTTGAAGTTAATCATATTTTATTTAGTTCTTAAGGTGAAAAAAACTATCTTTTATAAGATTTCTCTGCAGAGGTTGAACCCATAGAACTGTTCTGAATGCTCCAACAATAGTCAGCCATCATGTGTGCGTTCCAGTAGCCTTGTTCTTCACTTAGATCCCCAAGATTAGCGGGAAAATAATATAAGTGGTTGTAAAGAAAGTGCAACTTGATGCGCATGTTACATCCAAGGGTTTGAAAGTGACTCATTAGTTGTTCAACGTGTTGAGAATAGTTAGAACTATTCTTATTTCTCAAAAAATTTTGAACAAGCCAAACAAACTCATTCTATGCGTTTTTCTCAATTTCTGTCATAGTGTCCGTAAATTTTGTGTCTTTTATTAATGATCTTATCTGTGGCCCTTCGAAAATGACCGCTTTTATCTTTTCTACACGCAGTTCCGGGAATTTTTTTGATAGAAATAGAAAACAATTTCCAGTTTTGTTAAGACTTCTGACAAACTGTTTTATAAGTCCTAATTATACGATTTCTTGACACTAAAGGTGGGTTTATCACGTTTTGTTGTCCAGGAACTAGATCTTTCCGAGTAGGCCAATCCTTTTTAAACCAATGTTGATTTTTAGCTCTACTATCCGACAAGCAAAGAAAATAAGGATACTTTGTGTAACCATCTTGCTGGCCTAATAGAAAGTTGACCATTTTTAAATCAACATATATGATCCAGTTATTTTCCACATATTTAATTTTGTCCAAAACCAGATCAATAATTTTATATTCTTCTTTTACTTTTGTAGAATGTGCAATAGGCAACGACCCTAATTTATTCCCATTGTGTAAGAGAAAACATTTTAGACTCCGTTTTGACGAGTCTATGAATAAACGCCACTCTCTAGAAACATAATTTTGTAATTCCATTGCAGCCATCAATCCAGGTACATCTTTACAAAATACGAAATTGTCTTATTCAGCAAAATATTTGAGTAAATTCTGTGCGTTAATAAGAAATTTTAGATTCTTTCGTTACGAATTTTCTTTCTTTTAGCCTTGAATCCAAAATTTCTGAAGCTGACTTTGACAGTCCCAGGTCTCTAATTAAGTCTTTTAAATCATCTTGATTGAATGGTTTTGGCGTTCCTTAAAGTCACTATCACTATTGTCGTTTTTCGTCTCAAAATCTTCTGGCTCTTCCTGTAAAGTACCAAATTGAGGTTAAGGTGTAGACTTAGGGCTTGGGACACGTCTATGTGCCGATTGTATGGAAGGATATTCCCATTTGGCTCGATTTTTTCGGTTAATACCAGTTATGTTCACCAAACAAAAATAACAATCGTCATGCTGGTTCATGGTTTCATTCCAAATCATAGCGGTTTTGTACCTGAAGCTATGTCTTTTCTTATTTATCCATAAACGTAGGAACTCAACGCATGTTTTGCATACCTTTTGCGGAATCCAAGGCTTATTTTTCATTTCCAGCGGGTGCCCAAAGTAATTTTTGTAAGCCTCATTTACGAACGTTGTCACATTACACATTTATACGGTATTCTTTAAACATTCTCTCCGCAAATGAAACAAAAATTCTTTGAATCATGCACATATACTCTTCTTGACGATGCCATATCAAATTACAATATAAAACAGTAATTCAAACAAGAAAGATAATTTCACAATTGTCTTACTAAACCTTCCCCTAAAATAACAAAAGAACATTTCTTAAGAATTCTGAAATTGGGTTTTACCGGTCATTAAAGGTACTTTTACTTTTATAAGTATGTTCTAAGAAACTACAGGGGGTGTCCGCGGTCGTACAACAGAGGGGTCGTTAAAGAGGATTATAAATTAATGGTATTTCCAAATAAAATTAAATATGTATAATTCAATAATTATTATTAAATAAACTGCAAATAAACATAATATAGCGAATTTTTAGTGAAAGCTATAACTCGTAAACAAGAGCTGTCAGAAAAAAGTGGGGGTATAATTAGAATCAGCGACTTAAAATTAGTAAAAGTCATGTGACATAAGTCATTCATCAGTCAAAAAGTGTAATTTTGTTAGCTAGTGTGAGCAATAAATTGGCGCGTGCGGCTAAAGTACCTCATAGAAAGCCACCTTGCTCTTTTTATGCCAATTTTTCCAAATATCGTTAAATAAATTGCAAATAAATTTATATAAAAATAAAAATTTTGTTTATTTTTGTTGTAAACAAAATTTTAAGGATGTACGGGAAAAAACAATTTTAGTCAAATGTCAGGGGGGTTTCAGGTGTTTGTCCGGCGTCGGCAATTTAGATGATGGCAGGCCTAAATGTACGAGACTCATGTAGAGACAAGTTCAAATAAAAAGAATTACTAATATTGATAGCAATCTATTTACAGAAATTTGTTTTATGTTTCTTTAAAAACAATCATCTTGTCAATGTCAGTTATCTACACAACAAACTAACGACAACAGAACTTAGAGCTTATTAAAACTATAAAAATATTCTATTGTTAGAAGTTAAACGAATTACCTTCAAAATTAGTGTTTTTAAATGATTTATCACCCTTATACTATAACACCCTTTATAGGCAGTTCACAAAATACTTGTTAACATGGTTTTATAATGTTTTATTAAATATCTCTTAAACAATCTTTAAAATCCAATTAATTAAAAAACAAAATAAAGAATTTCTTTAACGGGCCCTTAAAGCCTAGGTACTTGCTTAATAATAGCTTTCATGACGGAATATTTCTAAATTTCTTAAAAAACAGCATTGTACCCATCCATAAAAGCTGTAATAAGGAAGATCCTTTCAACTTTAGACCCATTTCTGTTTTTAAGCTCCTACAACATAATAAGCAGTAAAATTAATACTTCAGATGCCATATTTAATTGCTTAGAGAGAATCTACAATAATATTAACATAGGTGAGAAGGTGGCAACGATATTCTGTGATCTAACTAAAGCATTCGATTGTGTAAATCACGGAGTACTGCTGCAAAAACTTTCCTGTTATGGAGTCAGAGATGGGGCTCTGAAGTGGATTGAATCATACCTTGAAGAAAGGAATCGACTAGTTAGAACTATTCACTCTTCCAGCATAATGAATGTAACCTGGGGTGTACCCCAAGGGTCGGTGTTAGATTCCTACCTTTTCCTAATCTACATTAATGATTTATTACTCCTTGACATTTCTGGAAACTTCAGTCTTTTTGCAGACAACGCTACTGTCTTATGGCATTGCAAGGATGTGGATACTCTACACCATATTGTTGCATCCGATATCCAGAAAATTAAATTATGGTGTGATTCAAATTGTCTTAGTCTAAATATCTCCAAATCTAAATTATTAACCTTTAAATGTTTACTTCCAGAGCTACATTTAGGAAGCGATTTACTACAAGTAGATAATAGAATTAAATTTCTTGGGCTCAATATAGATACCGACTTTAAATTTAAGAGTTATATTGAAATTTTAAATAAAAATATATAATCTGGCTGTTTTGCTCTCAGATCTACATGAAAAGAGCTAGAATTCACTTCAGCAAGGAATGTTTATTTTGCACATAGAATCTAATCTAAGATATGGAATTCAGTTTTGGGGCTCCTGCAGCAAGGAGCTCTTCCATAGTGTATTTTTACTTCAAAAACGTGCTGTACGTAATCTGCGTCAGCCTTTGTTCTTGCAAACCACTTTTCCTCAAACACAAAATATTAATTTTAACCTCTTTATATCTGTTAGAGACTATTTGCTTAATATATAAGAACAGATCTGCTTACAACAACAACAACAACAACAACAACAACAACAACAACAACAACAACAACAACAACAACAACAACAACAACAACAACAATAACAACAACAACAACAACAACAACAACAAAAACAACAACAACAACAACAACAAAAACAACAACAACAACAACAATAATCGTACAGGACGAAATGCAACCAATTTATACCTGTTAACTTCTAAATCTACCCTACTTTAGGAACGATTAGTTTGCAAAGCATACTATGACTTAACAAAATATTTTAACGACGACTTACCTTGATAATTTCTTTCATATCTATTTAAAGCGATACCTGAAAAACTATATATTTTTATTATGTAATGTTTATATCTGTATTTTTATGTATATGTGTATTAGAGTTAACTTCTAATGTATTGTATATTTATTTGTTTGTCAACAAGATTTTATCTTAGACAATAAACGCATATTCTCTCTTCTCTCTCTATCCATTTCCATCCACCATGTCTTTATTTTCTGTGGAAATAGGTAAAACGTGACCTAAATGCCAAGGTCCAATATACACTTTCATGACCCCAAACTTTAAAATATTGTAATCTTGAAAAACAATTCACAAATAAAATATTTCATCGGAGTATGGTTTAAATTTGTGTCCTTCCCAATTTTTCCTTTGAATTTTTCAATAAATTTGTTTTTACTTTGACAATTCAATAAGTAGTTTTCGGGAGTAATTTCGAAAAATGTATTTGGGAATTTTTTAAATAATTATCAACTTTGTTTTTGGAGCATCAACCGATAGTTTTTTTGACAGTATAAACCGATTCTTAATTTATATTTGTTTGTTCCAGACATACAGCAGTAGAAGTCGATCTAAAAACAGTAGAAGTGGAAAAACCAACACCATTCCCCACCCCTTTCAAAAAAGTGTACTCGCCCAAAGGTGTGCTGCGAGCTCAAGAAGAATTCACGCGATCGCTAACAGAATCTCCTAACGATGGCAAACGAATGATATCGGAACCAACAAAAGTCCACAAAGATGTTTTACACGCACAAACCACCTGCCGAAGCTGTCCCAAAACGGAAGTCGAAGTCGCCCGAACGATTGCGAACAACCGAACGCCGTCCGAAGTCGCCCGACAACAAGTCTCGAGAGAAGTCGTTGTAGGGCAAGTCGGCGGCTGTCAAACGAACGTTAGATCTGGCGGGCTAGTCGAAGTCGATGTCGAACGGTCACGATTAGATGATGGCGAGAAGATCTTAACGAATCCTGTGATAACTAATAACTTAGTGCCTTCCCAAAATAAATTGTCTGAGAATGTCTCTGATGAGCAAGTCGCAGGGTACAATTCGAACATGGCGGTCCAATCGAAACTTTTGGGTAAGTTTGTGAATAGTCATTTTATAACTAAAGTTTTGGCAAACGGTTCGTAAATTACGGAAACGGTAGTTTGTCCTCAGAGGGTGATATTAAATAGATGAAACTTTTAGTCATCTACAAGGTGTTATGGAAAAGAACGCCGTAAATTGAAAGATTAATAATTTTTATCTTTCACCAATTAAAACAAAAGAACTAAAAATACTGTACTTATTTACAGTACTTTATTAACCTCTGAGAGATGTAATAATATATCTGATGTTTTTTAAAAAATGAACTAAATTGTTAAGAACACTGTTGTCCTGAAGTAAAGTACTCGTGTTATTTTGGAGATTGTTGTTTTTTCGTTCTAATTTATATAGCGGATACTCGATTAGGATAAGTATTACATATAATAATAATAATAATAATGTAAAGCAGAATAATTTGTGCCTTGCTACATTATGTCTCAATCTCAGGCGCGATAAAACAATCTGATTCAAATGGTTAAAAGGCAGTAATTTCCATGGCAACATCGAAGTTTTCCAAGTTAACCGGTTTTACTCTGATTGCCACTCACTTTGGACGACCTTTTTTAGATCTAATAAGTGCATTGTCTCGATGTTCACTAATAAACGACTTGATATAGCTGCTCTCTTGTTTCCTTCTAATCCTATTATTGGTACCCATAGACCTCAAAGTGTGATACTTTTTTGGGTTTTGTTATGAAATTCCGTATTTATGTATAATAGAACTGGGTAACTGGGATAAATTTCTTTCACGCATGCATCTCCGTTGTAGAGAATCAGTAATTTAATTATAGATTTTGGGGGTTCTATCTCATTTATATATTTTAGACCATAGAGTGAGCCACAAAAGATCCATTTAGGTTGCTGTCGAAGGCGATAAGATCATTCCATTCATTTTATACTTAACCATAGAGTACTGCTGTAAGTTCGGCGGTGTAGATAGAAGCTGTGGACGGAAGTTTGCAAGTGGAAAGTTTAGATTAAGGTTAGTTGGATACTGGTTTAGGCGTGGTCAAAAAGGGAAGTGGATTCTTTCTCTTTAAATAACTAGAGAATGATATTAGTAAAGATATAGTTATTAACTGGATTTTCAGAATTAGAAGTAGCAGCTCTTGAGCTTGTGTAAAATGCTCCTAAGGCAAATTGGAACTGCGCTATTGCGGATGGTTTCTAGTTACTGAAGTAGTGTCTTCTTTGTAGTTAAACAATACTGTCATAATCCATTTTAAATCGAATTTACTGTATTGTATAAGTTCAATTAAATTGTTTCCGCTCCCCATTATCTATGGGCTGCAGATCTCATTAAATTTAAACCTCGTTGACAGTTTGCCCGAAGAGTTTTTATATGCTTTTACTGCTCGAACAACGTTCCAATAAATCATATATAAATATATAAATCTTTGAGTGTATAAATTTAATAGTATTAGGGGTCTATTCTGTACCGTTTTAGTTAATTTTTACCCTTTAGGTTAAAAGGTTATTTATAACTATGACGTTTACATTTTAACCTAACTCTATTCGATATTCCACCATCCACCAATTTAATTTTGTGTTATTAGCTATTTTATAGACAAACGCAGTTAAAATTGATGTGGCAACGACTGAAAGTGAATTGAAATTAGGCTCAACGCAGCTTTGAAAATAAGAAAAAGAATATATTTGACATATAATCATGATTAACATAAGTTATAATTTTAACTAAAATAATACAGAATACAAAATTAAAAATATCATTCGGTTATTTTTATAACCCAGGGTTAATTTTAACCAGTTATTTATAGAACAGACCCCTAAAATCGTAATTCTATTTAGTAGAATATCTACTACAGTACGTATGGAGACGTAAAAGCAAAACATATTTTGGAACAATTGAAAAAAAAATAAAAAAGAATCTAGTTATGTGAACACCGGTTCAAGTTTTCTCCCTATATTTTGTTCTCGTCTTCTCTTCTATTTTTCTCAAGAATCTTATTTCTACTGCATTTAAGCTGCCTCTCTATTTGATAAAATACACGACTCACTTCCGTAATTTCTGACAATTTCGTTTCATTTACTGAGTATGTCTGGTCCACATAGCCCCTAGCTTTTCATTTAAAAATACTTTGAAGGAAGTATTTGTGAACCAACGTTTATTTTTTCACTTCAATCCTTTAAAAATAAGGAAAAGTACAATATTTTACAACATTTATTTTAAAAAACTTTTTTAAAAGTATGGGATGATACAATAAAAAATGGCACACTTCATTACATCCATATTTTAAAATTACTACTAGGGTATTTCACAGTATAGTGATACGGAAATCTAAACGACCCTCTATTTTACAATGAATTACACAACATATAATAAGACCACGCGTAAAACAAAGACCACTGAGCAGCGCGGAACGCCTGGCGCATGGTACGTACGACTCTTACCTTACTGCCACTTACGATCGTCTCTCATAAATTTGGCTAAGATGGTCAGCGTTTAAATTTCCGTATCTGTGTAACCAGATTTATATAAAAAAGTGAAAACAGATGATTTTTTTTAAATAGCGGCAAAATAATTACTTATGGGGTGCCCCAAGCAACGGCATTGAGACCCATACTTTTAAAATTTTATCTAAATACCCTTTTCCTTCTCGTCACAACTATGGCTCAACAATTTGATCATCTTAAGATGGATCAACGGCTACGCTGATTCACTGGCCAAGAAAAAGCAGCCAACTAAATACTTTTTGGACCTGACAACATCGGTAGTGACAAAACTAATTAAAGAACATTCCCTTGTGAAATTCAAGGAAAGATGGCCCTTCTATTGGACTGACAACTTCGGTAGTGACAAACCTAATTAAAGAACATTCCCTTGTGAAATTCAAGGAAAGATGGGACAAGAAGCTGCAGAGTTGCCGGGGAGCCTTTAAGTTATCTTGACAATACTACAGAAAACAAATACTTGACTATGATTAGACAGAATCTGCGCCTGATGTAAGCATTTTGACTGATCATTTCCAAGTACGGAAGCATCTCCAGTCCATGGAGCTTTTAGAACCTGCACTCAGCAGGAGGTGCAAACAAGATGATGACCATCGAACATATCCTTTACGATTTCCCGACGCTCTCATTTAATAGAAGATTTGTGATCCGCGAGAATTGGCTAACACCGGCAGATATAAGCATCTCTTGGTGACGTTATCAACTACATTAAATTTGTAGGATGGCTCACAAGCCAGGAGATGCCTATCAACTTAGGAGGATACACAAAATTAACCCACCTTCCACACGTTACAAATACAGATATAAGTTTGGCCGGAGATACGGTATTATTTTGCAAAACGATTTACAAAAAATTAGAATGTGATTTGATTTGAGACTTTTATCGGTTAATTTTCATTAAAACTTCTAAGTTGATATAAAACGTTAGTTAGAATACTGTAAGGGGTTTTCTCGCCTCAGAGAAAACGATTACTTACAAATGACGCCTGTTGACGGGACGGCTCTCGGGCGCCAGATTTTATGTGTGGTTTACTCCACAAACTTTCGAAACGGCGTCGAAAGTACTCGGGCAGCACAGATGGAGATGAAAAATTCCAGGGGTCGTTGGTCACTCAGACACAGGTAATAAGTAACCACAAGTAACGGGCTTTAATCGTGACTTGTGGTGATAAAGAATTTCTCACTGCTGAAATAAAGGGGGAAGTAAATTAGGGATCAGTAACCTCAGTAACAGTCAAGGTAACGTTGACACATATATTGAATTTAACTATTTACAACAAAAAAAATAAATAAATATTTCAACGCCCACCCCCGCTCGTATTTTTAAAACCCTGAACAAAAAGAAAAACAAACAGACCGGCTTTGATTAGTCTCAATCAGACGGTATAATTAAAATTTAGAAGAAAGATGTTCGGTAACTAATTAATAAATTGTCGGTTCGGTGGTTGAGCCAAAACGAAATCAAAAACAAAATTACTATTTTAGTTAAAGAAGAAAAATGGCAAATAATTGCGGTCGTAGCAAAAGTTAGCTAGTTAACTGTTAAATCGGTAAAAAAAAATTGAAGTTAAATATTTTGTTTCGTAAAAGTAGAAATAAAATCACGGTCGTATGAAAAAGTTATCTGGTTAACTATCTAGTCGGTATTGAAACTGAAACAAACCTCCTTGTGTTATTGAATAGGGAATAGATAAATGATAAGAAAACGGGATAGTATCAATCCTATGAGAAGTATACTCGCCAAAACCAGCCCACTCAAACATAAAACAAAATATTAAACCGGATCAGTATTTATCCTATGATGAGTGTACTCGTCAAAACCAGCACTCTCAAACATAAGAAAAACACTAATATTTTAATCACGGCTAGGGGTTAATCTAAAAAATCTAAAACCTGGATAGTATCTAATCCCATGTGAGCTTTCTTGCCAAAACCAGTCCACTCAACATGAAAAATGATACTATTTCAACTTTCGAACTAATTCTATTCCCAAGTAATAATAAAAAAAAGTTAAACCAGATTGTGAACAAATAGAAACAAAATTTACGGTCGTAGTAAAAGTTAAGTAATTAACTATATACGGAATTTAATTTAAATTTAAATTTATTATTACTTAAAAAAAAATCCACGGTCGCAATGAAAATTAAGTAATTAACTGTATACGGAATTTAAATTGAAATTAGGTTTACTATTACTCTGAAATAGAAACACAATCCACGGTCGCAATAAAAAATAAGTAATTAATAAAATAGAAACAAAATTTTACTTCCTAATAACCAAAACTAATTTCCAATGTTAATAAAATCAAAACTAAATAATTTATCTGTAAATCAAAATATTTTTAACGAAAATCTAAAATCAATTGTTATTTCTATTAAATAAAATCGAAATCGGAATAATTTAGTCAAATAAAACTGGTATTCGAACGTTTAGCTCAAGAACCGACGACAGGAAAAAAAAACGTAAACAAATTCGGTGTACCTAACTACGGACTCGGCGATGATTTTACAGTGGCGTATATCGAAGCAGAAGCAGCAGAAGCTAGTCGAATCGGTAAAGTCAATTGAATGAATTTTAATAATCCAATCTGAATCCGAGTCTCTATGCCCAAGCAGGCTAGCTCCCCACTCGATGTGCCCGGATCGCGCGCGCTATCGTTACTCAGGTATAATACGCGAATTTAAATAAAACAAAATTTGATATACAGGGTCTACCCATGAAGTTAAAATAAAATAAAAATTGAAATTTATATCCGGAATAGGCCGAAATATAGTAATGAAAATTGACTTCATTACAATACCTAAAAATTACTAGTAGAGTGTTTTGCCCTTAGCTTTTTGTTACAATAGTAGATGTAATATCCTAAGCCGCCTGTTGTATGTTTTTCACAAATATTTCTCTTTCACTGTCTAGCTGTTCTTCATTTTTCAGTGGAACTAATAAATTGTTAGTCTCTTCTAACTATGATGAAGCTGTGCTACTCTAGGAGGCAGTTCCTCTTAAATAATATCGCCTAGTCTAGAAGAATGAGAGAGTGATCAGAGTTCATATGCCAAACTTCTTTCATGTAATTACAAGAAATATTTCGAGTCATGAAGAAGTCAATTAACTTCAGTATTTTATTTTGATCTGTAGGTCAATATGTCGGTTTTCCAGTAAAAATTTCGTATTTTAGCTATTTGGTTGATTCCAGAAGCTTATTTTCTTTTGTAGTTGTTATTCTAGAATCTTGACCCCTGTTAAGTATATTTGGCATTAAAGTCACCTCCGACGATGAATCTATATTGCTCAGAAAGTCTAAATATTGTTCTCTTTTAACGGTATATTATCGGAGGACAGTAATACTGCCCAGATAATGACCTCATAAGGTTTAGTTTTTAGTTTTACAGCGGTAGATTGAATCTCCTTTTTATATTCTGTTTTTTAATTATTTATAACTGATTCTTTTATTACGATAACGCTGTCTCCTTTAGCTGTGTTATCAGGATCTATAGTACAATATACTTTATATCCTTTAAATTTTGAAAACGATTCTATTGTAAAATAAGGCAAATATCAATTTTTCTATATCCTGGATTACATGCAGTATATAGAAAATCTATGTTTTAAAATTACTACTAGAGTATTTTACATTATCTTATCTTTACATTTAAGTTAAGTACTTCATAATATATGTTAATAACTAGTATTAAACACATGTTAAAAATTGATTGTAGGTAAGTTATAACAGAAATGATTATTAAAGATTTTGTGAATTCTGTAATATTTCATATAGGTATTGTTACGCAGGTTTTTGGTATCACAATTTATTTTAACTAAACTTCAGCAATAACAATGCAACTGATACAATAACTCCAACTGATATCATTAACGTTTAACGTCTACCATAAAACTGAAACTCTGACGTTAGGTCGTCGCCTTATATAGCTTGCCTCGACCTTCTAGACCCTTCTAGAACAATCTGGACTTTTCTTTGACAAGAAATGACATTTCGGGAATATTTTATCTTCTTTATTTACTCGTACCTTTACTTATGACGACCGCAGCACGCTACAGGGTGCTGCGTAACAGTATCTACAGTTAGCAGTTTTGTAAGACGTTTAGATTTAAATTTTAAAAAGTTTAATTCAAATAATTAAATTTTAACTATAAAGAAATCAATAAATATTATTAACAAAGAACAGTCAGTTTTATGTGAAAGGGATTATATTGAGTCGAGTTTGTCGCTGCTTATTTTATTTCTCTTCTTACTGATTGGGAAAGTCATGTCGATGGCGTAAAGTGAAACCCTCGTGTGTCCAAAATAGCAAATTTTACAGGAGTCAGTTAAAACTAGCCTTTAAACGTGACGAAAAATTAAAATGTTTTAATAGATAGTGTGTCTAAATATCAATACTTAAGTTACATAACATTTTTTACGAAATCAGTATTGTGACGTAGTATCATGACTTACGAGGTTTTTACGAAACATTAGTTGCTGTTTTATTATGTGTTATTAAATAGCCAATACAATACTAATAAACTTTTATTATTGATTTATTAAAAATAAGAAAACAATACATTTAAACTAAACCGTATTAAGTCTTAAACAGCAAATGAACAATGTAAACAAAGCAAGCCAAACAAATTAAAAAAAAAAGTTTGTTAATGTGTCAGCTCATCATAAAATGAATGGATATCTTTTGAAATAACCCTCTTTAATTATTGGAGAAATTTTTAGCGGTTACTGAACAAGGGATTTTTTCAGTGATGGGAACATATAAATGCATCATCCCTGTCAGGAGTTTAACACATTCTTGGCATTAACTAATTAATTTCTATTATTTTGGTATTACTCTGTATAGAGCCCATTCGAACAAGACGTGGTAAAAATGAAAATTCTTTATCTAACGAGCAAATTTCGTGTCTCTGAAAATGATTTGTGGAAGGAAGAGAACTACGTTCGCACGGAAAATGCAAGAATATAGATCGTTAAAAAATAAGAAAAGCAAGAGAAGAAAATTATGTTAGAAATTTCCTTACAATTTTCTAAGGAAACATTTGCGAAATTTGTATCACAGTATATATGGCTTGTTATAAATCTTTACATCGTTGAATGTAATTTGTAAGAACTTCGCGGTTTACTCGCATACTCGTGATATTAAATTGGTAAAAATAAATTTTCATTGCTCTATATAAAGTATACAGTGCGGATATTAAGTGCAGAGCCGTCAATTTTAATTTTAATCGAGACATAATAAAATTATCTGTCTTCTTTTTCATCATCTCTACATGACACCCACTCCCTCAATTTTTTTATTATTTATTTAATTTTTATTTTATGTCGCTTTTGACTTTTAAATTTGGCATCTACTTCCAAGCAAGATGCTAAATCTTTGGAATCTACAAGAATGTCATTAAAATCTATCTGATCGATATTCTTTAAATATGAATTCAAATTCTGGTAGAATATTTTAATACTGCAGTACTTAACATTTAACATATAACATCATAAGATCCATGGATAAAGGAAGGCTACATCAGTTACTCTGATTGGCTTTTCTAAAGCGTTTTGGTTTCGATTAAACATCATTAAGAGTTTTCAAGTTTTATTTAAGTAAATCGCTTCCAAAAAGTAACGCTAGAGAAGTCGTCTAACTCTCCTTGATCCTTTTGTTAATCAATATTTCAGACCTATCAATTATTGGAGCATATAAATATATTGATGTGAAAATTTCTGGATGACATTATGAAATTGGAGATAGCAATATCGGGGAGGGGTATAGAAAATTGTATAATGTAATAGTAATTGGGAGGAAGGTTTTTGTTTAAAAAAAGATGATTATTGATTGTCAGCGGAAAAATAAAATGTCAGAGATGGAATTTTTAAAAAGTTATAAAAGGGAAATATTGAATATGAAATAGAAATTAAGTTATTGTATGAAGTTGAACATTGTATTGGAAAATTAAAATAAAGAAAAAAAATTAAACAAGGTACGAAATTTTATTTATGAAATATTAAAGGCAGAGGTAAGCAGAGACAGTAGAGAAAAGCAGACATATAGAGACAAGCAGACAGGTAGAGACGACAGAGGTGAACAATGAATAAGTAGCAGAGGAATTTATTTTTGTAAATAGTTTATTCAATATTTTAGATGTTTAGGTGTTCGTCCTCCAGGGGAAAATAGAATCTGTCAATTGGTCAAAACCTGCTATTTATCGGTGATAGTTTTTTAAAGACAGACATCTTCCCAACTCATCAGAATCCTGCAGGTTATCAACTCGTTAAAGTCCTGTAGGTTATTAACTCATCAAAAACCTGCTGGTTGTCGCTGGGGGTGTGAAGGAATTGCTGATCTCTTAGGTAAAAGTCCTACAGGATAATAACGTCGCTGAGAGGTGTCTCTAGATGTGCCACATTTTAGGGACTATTGTCATGGATATGAACGATCTAGAGCAGCCATACTCAACCTGCGGCCCCCGGGCCGCGTGCGGCCCATTATGCTTTTATGTACGGCCCGAAACACTTTTACTATAGGAAGGTGCTTTTTAAAACTATGGGTTTCTAAGTCTTGTGTTTTATTTATTATAGGTTCCCACTAAACTAATTCTAAATGGATGACCAGAAAAAAGGTCATCACTCTAAAATGTTGCGGCCCATGTAACATAGCAAAAATATGTATGTGGCCCGAAGGTGAAGTAGGTATAGCTGATCTAGAGCAATTATTTGAGTATTTTCAAAGATCATTGAAAAAGTTATAAAGAAAAGATTGAACATGTTCGTATCAAAACATAAAACACTCAATCAAATGCAATTTGGATTTAGAGAAGGAAAATCTACACACGATGCTATTTTAGAATTAATATCATACGTCTATGACAAAATAGATAATAAAAATTCCTACAATTGAGGTATTCTCGGATTTATCAAAAGCATTTGCTACAGTCAATCATCAACTTCTTTTAGAAAGTCTAGAAGATGTTGGAGTCATTTATCTGAAGTCAAGCAAGGAGGGAGAAAAATTTTGTCGTTTGCAGATGATACAGTCATTATCTATAGCCATAAATCCTGGACCGAATTAAAATTATTAACAGAACACGATCTTACAGAAGTTAAGGAATGGTTCGATAATCGCTTACTCTCTATCAATTATTCAAAAACCTTATAAACCATTTTAAATGGTATGTACATGTTTCATTTTTAATTAAAAAACTACGATGTATTCTAGGAAGATTTAAACTAGTTAAATTTGCTTTATCATGTGCTCAAATGAAAATACTATATTATAGCCTTGTAAGAACTCTCCTAAGTTATGGTAAAGTGAGCTTGAAATAATGCAGAAACGGTTTTTACGAATAATTTTGAATAAACCCTTTTTGTACCCTTCCAATGACCTGTACGAAGAAGCTGAAATAAATGATTTAGGACAACTTTATTTTACTCGAATGAACATAATCCAGTACCTTAACAAAAATCAGCTGCATAACTCCTCTCATCAGTATGCCACTCGCCAAAAGAAAAAATTTCTAATTCCGCATATGTGCAAATCTATAGGTCAACAAAGTTATCAATTTATGATACCAAAAATGTTTAAATATTTGCATGAAACACTGAAAAATTAAGTACCAATTTCTAAATTTAAAAAGGCTCTAAAAATATTTGTTAAAGAAACAGAACGACTAGAATTGCGCATGGTAATTTAAAATTAAAAAGAAAAAAATCTAGAACTTATCTCATTTTCAGTAAAAAAAAAAAATTTACTTGAGTAATAAAACATTTGTATTATTATTATTTTTAAATCGTTTAAATTTGTTAGTTCTCAGTTTAGTTTAATTTAGTTCAAAAATTGTATAAATTATTTCATCTACACAACCTCGTAGAAATTGCAAATATTTATTGACATATTACAATTGTTTTATTTGTTATTCATGTATTTACTTTTGCCAATAAATATTATTATTGTAAGATAGATAACATGGTCTACTGGAAATGCTCGATTGGGAGTTTTACAATAGTCTGTACGCTACCGAAAGAGTAACAAGATTCTTACAAAAAAAATAACGTGACTCTGCTGCCATGACATGTGTGGGATATAATCAGCAATATATTGAGTTATTTACCCCAACCACCAAAACCTACTTAACCTTCGTCAACGAATTCAAGAAGCGCTGAATGACATTTCTCAGGATACCATAATTATTTAATTTCAAGTATGCCTTGGAGAGGTAGTGAATGCATAAGAAACCATAGCAGACCCACTTATTATTAAATAACTTTGTTATTATGGCATCATTTTGAGAGTCGATTTATTTAATTAGGCGCTTATTATTTTCCTAATGAAATTGCGTGTGAATATTATTTTATAAACTAAATTTCAATATCAAGACAGATTAATTTTTGAATGCCCCGAAGCGCCAGTGTTTTTTGCAATTTTCCTGGCCGACTCGACCAAAGCAGTGTTTATCATTGCATGCGAGAAACGAAACATTTTAGGCGATGACTTCAAACAATTATCAATGGTCTCTCTATAGATATCAACCATTAATTCGGTAAATATTTTGGTATGATATACATCGCCTTCTTTATCTAACAGGAATCGGGAGATCGTTTATGATTTTTACATCCTCGAGAAAAGGGCTCCTAGTTTAAAATGTAAGTTTGATAGAAATAAAATAGTTATTTTTGTATTGTCTAAAATCAGGTTTTTCTGTATTGTACCATTGACAGATACTAAAAATCTTCAGAAGAAACGTCTATCAGTTCACTTTTAGCCCTAAAACTTTTTTAGGCTCGAAAGTATTTTAATAATTTTTATAGAAAAAAAGTTTTTTATTAAGGAATATATATTTTTCTAGGTATTCTTCACAAAGTACAAGCTGTTCTACCTGAATTTACAGGAAGTAAAACTTCTTTATGGAGGCTGCTAGAAAGTATGGGGTTTAGGTAAGTAGTTTTTGAAGTTAAAGTGTAATTTTAGTAGGTTTTTTAGAAGAAAAAAATAATATAGGACTAGAATAGACATTGTGACATTAAAAATATTAATAAGTAACATGCATAAGCATTTAATTAAAAATAATGCTCTAATTCTAGGTGGCAGCGCACACAAGATAACAGAAAGATGATTATGGAATCCTATGATATTCGCCTCAAAAGAAATACTTTCTTAGAAAATGTTATTAAATATAGAAACGAAGGCTGGAATATTATATATACTGATGAAACATACATCCACAGCTCACATGTGCAATCTAAGGGATAGTATGATATATCAGGAAAAGGTTTGAAGAAGCCAATCTCAAAAGGAAGGAGACTTGTGATTATACATGCAGGCGGAGAAAAAGGATTTATTCCTAATGCCTTATTAATATTTCGTTCAGGTATATATATCTCTACATATATTGAAAAGTGTCATTTTTTAAGTATCGATTGTCCCAAATATTTATAAACACTGTATATATCAGGTATAACATGTTTTAACTTAGTTTAGGGAAAAACGCTATTTACTAGTAATGACTATAGTAGTAAAAATGATTTAATTTGAATGTGTGGAAAAACGAATAACTTGACTCGTTAACATCCATAAAAATGTTGGGGTAGAACAAAAAACATGTACTGATTTTTAGATAAATTTTCGAAAATTATACTATTGTTATTTATGGTATTTTTCATTGGTTTTCAAACAGTATATAATAAAAGATAATTCTAGCAGTCAAATTAGGCAACACAATTTACAATGTCTTAATATGTTGCACTGCTATTTTTTTTTTGTATTAAATAACATTCAAATAAAAATTTCAATCCTTCACTTCATATGTGTACTGAATGTTTAGATATTATGTAATTTGTTTACAAAATAGTACATTTTCGTGTGGGTCCAGATTAAATTTGTTCTATTTTTTTTAGGTTCTAAAAGTGGAGACTACCATGATGACATGAATCATTCAAACTTAATGAAGTGGGTTTAGGAACAACTATTGCCCAATATGCCTGAGAAATCAGTTCTGGTTGTAGATAATGCTTCTTACCACAACGTGAAAAAAGTATTACTTCAGCATCTAGGAAAGCAGAAATGTTAGAATTGCTTAGGGCCTACAAAGTTGAACATGATGTCAATAATACAAAACCCGCTTTATATGAATTAATAAAAAAAATCGGTTAGGTATTCCTGTTTCCTATAAATTGGACTGTTTACTGAAAGAACATGGGCATAAAGTCTTACGGTTACCACCTTATCATCCAGAATTCAACCCAATAGAAAAAATCTGGGCACTGGTTAAGAACTGGGTGGCAGTGCACAATACCACATTTAAACTGGATGATGTGGAGAAATTAGCCAGGAAGAAATTTTCTGAAGTTTCTGATCAAGAATGGTATTCTATTTGCGAACATGTAAAGAAATGCGAATCTGAATGGATTAGAACACATTCTGGATAATGCTGTAGATTCTCTTGTGTTTACTGTAAATACAGGATCGTCTGATGAATCTACTTCAGAGGATGATTGCAGCAGTGACAGCAGTAGGAGTATTATAGAATTGCTTAGTGACTCTGAAAGCGATTAATAAGTCAGGCCTACAAGAAATATTTTTTTCCAATATACCTACCTAGATTCTAAGCAAACATATTTTAAATTTTGTGATATGGCTTAAATTTATGATTTTAAAATCGATATATCAGTAAGGTCAATAAACAAAAAATCTTGAATTTCTTCATAATATACTTTTCCAATAACTCGTAACTAACATCTAAAATTTCATCAATTTGTTTAACTGTAAATGGAATTAAACAAGTTTGAATTTTTAAAGTAAGGGTAAAAAGTATAAAATTTTGTAAAATATTTCACACATATGCAACTAGCAGTCAATTGAATAAGAAAAACAACAAACATTTATTATCACTAAGCTATTTTGTATTCATTGTTCCTACGCTTATCGTTTGATTAATTATTATTGTATGCTGCAGATTTCGTTAAAGTTTTTAGATGTGAAATGTTTTAAAAATTTATATATTTTTCCCTGCTTTTCAAAATTTAAAAAGTAATACTAAAGTTGCATATTATGGCATTTGAGTTCCAACTTTTCAATGATTTTTGCCAGTAATCTGAGTAAACCATTTAATAATCAATATTTTTCATGCATTCCTAAATTAAAATAAACAATTTTATAAGTTCCTATTTTGTGTTTTTTTTTTACCTTTTTTTATTACCGAAACGATATATTTAGGGCTTGAAGTAATAGGCTATTATGTCCTAAGAGTTCAATATGTCAGCTAGTCCATTTTTATCTAAAAAACATTTATAACCCAAGATTTTAAAGGAAATTTAATATACTTTTTATTGTATGAAGCAATGCCTGCACCTACCTGTACTCAATAAGCAAAAAAGTAAAAAACAATGAATTTTTTGCGTATTAAATTCTTTTTTTATATTTTTTACATAAAACAAATAAATAATTTGATGTGAAATAATCATATTATTATAATTATATTAACTGTATGAATTTTGCCTCGCTCAGAAAGCAATTATACGCAAAAAATGGATCTTCTGCTATTTAATAATTTTTTCTTATAGTTGCATTTTCAAAAGATTTCGTTTTAACTATACCTGCATTTTGCTTCGTTTCCGAGATATAAAAAAACTCTAAGGGTTGAATTTTCACCTCTATCTCCAATTTCCACCCGCTGATTCATTAGCACATTTATTGACCATTTGAATTATTTTTGCCATAAAAACCCATAAAAGTGATCATTCCTATCTATATTACATATTCAATAGTCTATAAAGGATTTGCAAATTGCATTTTTTTTTATTTCAATATTCCTTGTATTAAAACTGGTGAAAATAACACCATTTTCATATTTATATTTATTTAAGAATTAAATTTGAAATGGTTACGCTACTGATTTGAAGTCAAACATCAAATTTATAATATGGCGCTGGTTATGACGACACGTTCGCGCATACGACTAACTTCAGGTGGATTCTTCTCTGGTGAAACGGATTCTAATACAAAATGTATCAACACAAGTCAAAAGTAAAAATTGAAGCTGTAAAGAATAACCTAAACATAAGAAATAATATTCAATCAATCGGCTTTCGTCGCAGTGTTGCCAAATATCAATGTTCCGTCCTGTAGTACAGACAGCCGTGAATAAACCATAAACAAGATAAATATTTGTAAAAGGTTTCACATGAAAAGTTACTACTTTTTATATCTTCTACCGTAACCTTGAGCCGATCCTGTCTTCTCAGTAGTGCCACCTTAAAACTTAGTTATCATGGCACCCAGTATGTAGGGGATCAAAATTGTTTTCGAAGCTGTATCTAGGGTTTCTAAGATCTATAGTCATATTGATGTAGAACCTGATTGTTGATGAAATAAGCAAATGCATGGGGCCCTTTGAGACGAGAAAAAGAGACAATCTTACTTTTAAAAATATTAAGTTGTAACGAATTTTTCAAGCATCAGCAAATAATGGTAAGCTGCAATCTGCAACCTTCCCTTTGACCACTAATTTTACAGTAAAGTTTTAGATCATCGGCGAAGATGAGATGGAAGCAGTCTAATTAAAAAAAAAAGATCGTCTATGAATATTAAAAATAATAACGGCCCTTGATTTGATCCTTGTGAAACATCTAAAGTAGCTACATATGTATGAGATCGAAATCAACCTGAGAACGTTCAACTAAGTAATTTTTAAGAAGTTGAACAGAAAAAAAGCATGCTCGAAGTTTTGATCTGTACTGTAAACAACTTGTTTAAAAAGTTTATTTGCTTTACATCGTTAAATTAAATTAGATTTAGTGCTTGTACCCGCTAAATGGTCATATCATGAGAATAGAGCACATGTATTTGAAGAGCATCCTCTCTAGGCATTATGTCCCGGATAGGTCCATTGCAGTGTAGGACGGGGAATTTATACTAACAAAGCCATTTCACCTCGATTGTATGCATGAGAATTTCGTCGACTGTGAGAGATAGAGATTTAGTTAAATGAGTCGTGTGTTAGGGCAGGAATTGTGCGCCATTATCAAGTTTTTCAAATTAGGTTGAATAGAAAAATCTCGGAAAATCATCTGAATGTTTTATTTTTTAAAATCTGTGGTAATGCGATGCTGATTATGCAAACTATTAGGTCAGATTAAATTTGTATACCGAGCTACATTCGTTAGAACACATCTACAGCGTGTCTGAGTTTGCATAACATTGAACACTTTTTGACATGAAAACTTTTTTGGAGCGCTTTACATAACTTGTTTCCTGTGTTCTGAATGAGACTCACTCTGGAAAACTTATAAAAGTACTCCTTATCATTTCATATTTTTTTTTTATTCAAGTCATTTACCGCCTTATTTTTCGATATTTCAATAAAAGGTTTTATTGACATAGTTGCCAAATGTATATCTGTCAAAATCCTGGATTGTTGTTTCAGCATTCCTAAGACTCATTTGGCATCCATTATTTGATGGATACTGTGCACAGTGCCTTAGTAACTCCATAGACGGTTTCGGAGCCTATTATGGCCTTATCTGAGTCTTTTTGGGCTACTTAACTCTGACAGATCTTCTAGGAAGTCTTTCACCAGTCGTGATTTGATTTTTGTTGAGAGAACTGCATTTAAGGTAGTTCACTCGCGACAGTCGTACATAAAAAAATCGCTTAATGGTGAATACCAATAGTTCGAGATTCTCAATGCTAATCAATTTTATTTTTGTAAGAGACTGTACAAAACACATATAAGCTTATATACAGGGTGTTTCATAATATATGCGCAGGACTTAAGGACGTGATTGCTCGTCCAAAAATATGAAAAAATGTTTCTATTAACTTACGCTCTAAAATGCACCATTTTCGAGATACAGGGTGTTGAAATTGAAAAAAAAAATTCTATGCCACTGGAAAAAGTACGGTTTTGAGACGCCCATTTGAACCATCAATGTTTTTTACATAAAAAAGGTACTCTTGGTCATACGCTCTAAAGTCGACCGTTTTCGAGAAAAATCAAATTTTAATGTTGAAATACATGGTCAATTTTTATTTCAACTTTAGAGCGTATGACCAAGAGTACCTTTTTTGTGTAGAAAATATTGGCGGTTCAAATGGGCGTCTCAAAACCGTACTTTTTCCAGTGGCGTAGAATTTTTTTTTTTTTTTTTTTCATTTTCAACACCCTGTATTTCGAAAATGGTGCATTTTAGAGGGTAAGTTAATAGAAACGTTTTTTCATATTTTTGGACGAGCTATCACGTCCTGAAATCCTGCGCATATATTATGAAACACCCTGTATATGGATGGGTTATAATTTTTATAAAATCCATCGGGCAACCTCATAAATATATGAATGGTTTGCTATAGAAATTTGTGCCTTCATATATTAATTTTAAGGGTTTGTTTTGGTTCAAACAGAAACGCTGATTCCAGTTCTCAAAAACAGTGGATGAATTAATTTTTTAAGAAAACGTCGCGAGGTTATAACAGCCTCTTAGCTGATTGTTATTTTGGTACAACGCGTTGATTGCAGCGTATACAATGTTGCAAAGTTGTAATAATTTTACGCAGCTACGCGTCGATTGCTTTAAAAATATTTTTATTTTAACAATTTATATTTTTTTACTAGAAAATTTTATAACTTCTTGATTTACATTACATTAGTTTTTAAAAAATATGGTAAGAACCGTTTTCGAGATATCTTGAAGTAAATGCATTACTTGTGTACATGAGAGGCTTCAAGAGTGTTAATGATGCACATTTTGATTGTTAATATCTCGTTTCACAGACGGTCAATAAATTTAATTTTTTTTAGTTACATAAAAGACACTTTCATTAACCTTATATTTCAATTTTATTAAATTCTTAAGAAAAGCCGTTTTACGAGTGAACTACCTTAAAGTAGATCACAATAGTTTTGCCTGATACTTGTTGATTTATTTTATTTATCTTCCACAGTGTTGTATGAATAATATATAAAACTAATTAAATTATTTCTTCCAGCTGGTTCAGATAATAGGCATTTACTTACAAATTGCCAATTGTCTCCATACAACAGTCCAACAAATAGTCCTAGGAGTAATAGAAAAAGACAACCACTACGAGAGTCTCGAAGAGTTAGCATAGAAAAATCTGGAATGTATCTACAACTAAACCAGTACAGACTTATGGATAGCATTGGCCAGGTAAATTTTTTTATATTCCATTAATCATAATTAAAATAAGTCATTTAATGTCAATAAATCATATGAAGCCGTTTATTATTTTAAAGTTTTTAAACCTCCAATAATTATGCGAACGTTATTGCATTCCTAAAAATAAAATAAAGTGGTTATAGACCATACACCTCTAATATTATAAAAAATAAAGTCGTTTGCGCAAGTGTACTGTGCTAGTAATAAATATCGATGGACTACTTGTACCACCTGACCTAAAATTTGACATTTGGTTCCTGAAGGTTGAAATTATTATTTTAGACTAATAATATCACAGTTTTCACGGATATTTAGTGTTTCCTGCTGCAGTTCTATGTTTTATTATAGATAAAAACATTTCTCATAACGTTGCAATTTCTTCATCAGAGAATTAATTAAGTCCCAGAATGAAAATATTACTCACGTCAACAACTAAACAGAGTAAATAAAAAAAGTTAGATACCTAAAGTTTAGTTTAAATAATCTGAAGCCAAAAGAAATTATATTATCTTCAGCATTTAACCAATACGCGTGTTTAGTGAAAACGTCACAGCTTGAGGAAGGTCATAGCACTGGATGCCAACAAAAGAACCATAATGTCAACTGTCATTAATGTCCATAAGAATAACACAGCGGTCATTGAAATTATTAAAGCATAATTTTGAAAATGGCAACAATTTAATTATTTAACATATTAAAGCTTATGGACGTTTATATATTTTTCTATCGATTTCATAATTTTTTTTCAGGAAAATATTTATTTGCCTTCGATTTGAAGAATTTTAAACCAGCATACTCAACCACTCGTTTTTGAAGTGGATATAATTTAATTAATTGACACCTTTAAAGCATATCAACGGTAAGTTGATGTCCTTTACATGTAATTCTATCGATTTCATAATCTTTTACGTATAGAACAATCCATTTTACTCTATAATAGGACTTACCCATGTTATGTTCAAAAATTGTAATACTTCCCTTATACAGTAGATGAAGCAAAATGTTTTAAACGAGATTATCATAAATTAAAATTTTCAGTGAAAATGTTAGTTACGAGGTTCTGCATTGTGGCCCTCAATAAAAGTTCTCAGAGTTATTATATTATGTTACTAGGAAGTAGAATGTGAACTTTATTGTTCTGCCAATGGAATCAATAGCATCTTTTAATCTTCATGAAGAAAAATATTTTTTTATTTAGATTCTGTTATGACCAAAGCTGAAAACTATATTTAAAATGAAAGTGAAGAGGTCAGAAGAAATGATAAGAACTATATATGCCTCCGCATTTTTCTTATACACATATTTGTGAAAATTTCTTGTACACATATTTGTTAAAATTATATATTAAATATTCGAAAGTTTACTCTGTTCTGCAAGATAAATAAATAAATAAATTTGAAGTAGTTTTATTATATAATATTATAAATTATCAAATATTTGTGTAGTAATAAATAATAATTTAGTATCTATTAAATTGTAACTATCGAGAACAGCTGATATGGATTAGTCAATATAAAATATATGTAAAATGTTTAAATTAGGAACCCATTCAGCCTTTACGGATTATGGCCAAACAAAAAACAGTATAAATCGCAACCCATGATGTACAGTCCTTAGATCAGAAGCATTTTTAACTTCTTCAGGGCCTTCCCAGTTGCGTTAATAATGTAATGGGCATAATACAATGAGGTAGCCATATTGTGGCAAATCACTTGGCATCTGGGACATGTACGACTGCTTTAAAATCCATTTTAAAAGTTACCTTTTAAATAAGTTGGCACAGTGGCCTTCTATATTAAAAATAAACTTTAATTCAAAATAATTAGCAAAGAAAATTTAGAATTCTTAGAGTATATTTGGCTTGAAATAAAAGTTGACAAACAGAAATATGCATTTTGTACATTGCACAGAATCTTTTATTATTTTTAAATAAATTTGAGAATTTACTTCTCGATATATTTCCGAGATATGATAAAATTATTGTTTGTGCACAGAAACATCCTCTGTCGAGCAATTGCTCTCTATTACTCATTCTTTTAATTTAAATTTAAAAATTTCTGATCTACACACATTTCCAATAACACCACGGCATTAATCGATCATTTGTACACAAACTTTGATATTAATAATTCTGGTGTTTTTGATGCAATGCTGGGTAGACATTGGATAGTATATGCATCTGTGGAAATATCTTTACAAAATGCAGCTGATAAGAAGTATAATTTCGTAATTTTATATCTATAGACTTGAACCAATTTTAGCTAAAATTAGATAATTTAAACTTGCACAGTGTATACAGGGTGATCCATTAGTGTGAAAAAGTCCAATATCTCCGTCATTATTAGAGATATAAAAAAAAATATTTTCACAGAATGGTAGACAGCGTTAAACTACATATTTTAAAATTATTTTTGAATATACAGGGTGTTTAATAACTTCAATGACGACTGTGTTATTCTTATGGATATTAATGACAGTTGACAGTATGGTTCTTCTGTTGGCATCCCTATGACCTTCCTCAACCTGTGGCGCGCACTAAACACGCGTATTGGAAAACACTGGTTTCCCATTTGCTATTCGCGATTCAAGCTAAGTGATACGCCCTCTGGAGGAAATTTGTAGAAGGTCCGTATAAGTAGGATATCGTTCAGTGTTGCCAGAAGTAGCAAAACTTATATGGTGTTAATGTCAAAATCTAAACTGAAGTATTCTTTATTGTGCAAGTCGTAAAATTTTGTTTTTTTTACGATAAATGGATATTTAAAAATTCACAATATTGAAATTTTACAAAACTTTGTTTAGAATCCAACTGTAATCTGATTTGTGACGGTTTTATTACCATTTACATGTATACAAAGTACTACATGATTCACTTCATAATATAAGAATAAGTCTAGTAAGATTTGTAAATAAATAATAATAAAAGTAATAAACGTTTGGTACCTGAAATGTCCTTTAAACCACATAATAAAGCATGTCCTGGGTTTAGTGAATACATATTTCTAGATGTTCTTGTAGCAACCAATAGGTGAATATTTCCAACAAATTAAGTCATACACATGATAAATATTATATTTATGACGAAAGCATGAGACTGGAACTTAAATTAACACTAAATGAAACTCAAAAACACTATTACAATGAGAATATTATCGAAAAACAGTTAAAAAAAATCACAAATACAAAATCCGCCCAAAACGAAAACATGTAAATAAACAAACATCCTACTTATAGGTGACAAATGACAGGCGCGCGAAAATTAATTTAAATCGCCAATAATAAAAAGAACGCTGTAACATAATTCTCCGCTTGAGATCACTTAGGGCGGATGTCCAATTATTAGCAACAATGAATTTCCAATTAATTTTAATATATATTTTTAAATTCTGTGTTGCACTAACAGATGAAGACCATAAAATTATAAAAAGAATACCCAATTCACTAATGCATGTTGTCACTTGTGGCTCAAGTTCACTCAGGGCGGCTCATACTTTTCTGAAAAATTTGATTTGTGAACTCAAGCGGAGATATACGAAGTTTGACTATTTACAAACCGAACTGCGCTTTCTGGACCCTCTCCTTTCCAACTAAACCAGTTTCACACAAATACGTTAGGTTGCCAGAATTTTGGAGAGTTTAAAAATCGAGGACCGCTTGAATCTTAAATTTCTTGTTAAACTAAAAAAATCTGTTAACATAAGTTTATGGGGATTATTACATCTCGTGTACTCTATCATTCGAGTGGCAAAAAAGGTTTAGCGAGGATCAGGAAGAATTCGAAGACAACAAACATCCGGAACGTCTGACTTCGTCGAAAACTGTTGAAAATATCGAGAAAGGTAATCAAATCGTCCGGAATGATAGACCTCATGTTCATACAGTCAATCAGCACTATTACGTCGAGGTTTTGAGTAAACTGAGAGAACGAGTAAGGAAAAAACGACCAGATCAGTGAAAATATAACTCTGCATGAGAATAACGCGCCAACTCATAACGGATTGTCGGTTAAACAATTTTTGGACAACAAACGCATGTCAGTGCTCGATCACCCTCCATATTTACTGGATTTGGCATCCTGTGACATTTTCATATTCCCAAAAATAAAAAGCGCATTGAAATGGGCCCATTTTAAATCTGTGAAGAACGTGAGAAAAACGGCACACCTGTTGCACAGGGTGTCAGCTGGTGAGCTGCAGCATTGCTTCAAACAATGGAAGAGGGGAATGAAGCTAAGTGTAGATAGTGTAGATGTGGTCACCTTAGGATGGATCGAAGGTCACGCCACATCGAAATGTTACCGTCTTGCTGATTCACTAGCCAAAAAAGCAGCCAACCAAATACTTTTTGGACCTGGCCCTTCTATTGGCCTGACAAAATCGGTAGTGACAGACCTAATTAAAGAACATTTCCTTGTGAAGTTCAAGGCAAGATAGGATGAAACAAGAAACTGCAGAGTTGCCCGGGAACTCTTAAGTTATCCTGACAACACTGCCGCAAACAAATACTTGACTATGACTAGACAGAATCTTCGCCTAGTCACAGGTACGGAAGCATATCCATATAATGGGGCTGTCAGAATCCGCACTCTACAGAGGGGGCAAACAAGAAGATGAGACCATCGAGCATATCCTTTACGACTGCTCGACGTTCTCATTTATTAGAAGATTTGTGTTCGGCGAGTATCGGCTAACACCGGCCGATATAAGAGAAGCACCTCTTGGCGACGTTGTCAACTACATTAATTCTGTAGGCTGCCCCACGAGCCTATCATTTTGGGAGGCCTAACTGCCGTGGGGGTAACCCACCCTCCACACGTTACAGATACAAAATCATATTATTGATGCATGGCCAAACGAAAAAACTTAAGAAAGATGGCATTGCTGACACTTTAAAGTACTCATCTATTCACACAAATCATAAAATTTAATACAGCTTTGAAACATAAATACAAATTTTTTACCCTATAAATTATCATTACAAATAAGATATTGAGTCAAAATGATTATTAAGGAATGACTTAATACACAGTTAAAGCAGTATAACGTAGGTCTTCTATCAGAAAATTAATCTTATTTATTAGAAACAATTGGTAATTAAAAATAAAGATAATTTTGACAAAAAAATACACAAAATATTTTGAAAATACGGCAGAATAAATTAAAATCGAACGATTTTATTGAAGATTTCTTTTCCGTTATTTTTAGCAGCTCTGTGTCGAAAACAAAAATACTATTTCTGTAACATTTATAACAGGAATGTTGAAATATGAGGAAGCATTGCATGGCGTTGGAATTTAATATAAGAATTAATTACTCCATATAGAGAGAGCGGTATTTTTGGTTATGTGTAGAATAAAATTAAAATTACTGTTACTGATACTCGTAATATGATATATTTTTATTGCTATTTATAGCATATTTATCATCCAAATCCAAAAATAATATATTTTTCATTATTAATACTTAGAAACAACATATTTATACCCAAAGGAGAATTAAGTAAATGTAATATTGATAACATATATTTCTATTTGTCCTGATTGTACTATATTTGAGTATTATTTATTTAGTTTAAAGTAAATTAAACATTTTTTTACTGTTAAGTTTTGCAACAAATTTTAAATCATCATTTTTGAATAAAAAGTAAAAAACCCTTTCAATATAAATATTTGGTGGTTACAACTGTCCTCAACTAAATCTTCCACTCCTTGTGCTAGTCATAAAGGGTGGATAGAGACTAGATATCTCCAACAACTGGAATCCACGAGAAAATATACAATATCAGAATAACACATGAGATAAATGATCCCATATTAAATATTAAATTAAACCCCTTTGCTCACTAGGCAGAGAACAGGTGAATAATCGCTAAACACCAACCTCACGGGCAATAGATAAGAGGACACGTAACCATACCATGAAGACCAAACCCTTGCATGCCTGATGAGGTACTACAGCTCACAAGAAACCAGATATTCTCCAGTGTAGTGATGCTGCGAGAGGCCTCTCTCTCGTCTCGAGGAGAAGCCTCTCGTCTTGTCTCGTTTCTCTCGTGATAAAAACATATATCAACAACTTCAAATGTGTAAAAGATATACTTAAGATGAAACAAATAAATTGTTAAATGTTGAAAACAAAAATAATAAAAAGTAATTTGTTTAATTGGTAGTAGATACCTACCCAAATTGGCAATAAGAAACACTTATAGAATCACCTTGCTGTCTCTCTGTCTGTACATCTGTCTTTCATAGTCGATGTACTCACAGACTATTTGAGGTACAGAATTAAAATTTGAAGTAAGCGGTCGCCCAAATTAGGCGTTAAACGTAATTACTTTGGGTGGTATGCATAAAACATAGTACATGCTAATGCTCCGCGAAAAAGTATTAATACAGCCTTTTCTTTTACGTACAAAGTACCTACTCCACGTGAGAAGCACATAATGCGAATCATAGCTAGGCAAGGGTACCTACTACTGATTTGAAGTATCTACTATTGACATGGAAGTACCTACTACCGCTTTTCGTAGTAGATAACAATACTTTATTCACAATTTATTTCTACAGCATCGCCAAAAAATAATTTGCAAGCCAGTCAAAATTTTCCTTGAACACACAATTATGAATGTAACCAGATATTTAATTGCAGGTATAATTTATAATACATACCTGAATAATTTACTATATACATCATCGTATCGTCTTCTGTAATTGTACACTTTCCTGTTACCCACATTCATAAAAGCGGCCAATTCTTTGAATTATTACTAATTTCTAGCCGCCGAAGCTGGTCATTGACCAACTTCAATTAAACTGAAGTTAATACTACTAAGTGTCCCATTTATAGGATATGCTATGAAGTTATGGAGTAGATTCTTCTAAGGCGAAGTACCTTCTTCTATGTATAAGGAACATAATAAAAAAAATATTAGTTGGACGAAGTAAATAACTACATTGTTTTAGTAAATGTTACATTGCTGTAGTAAATACTCCACGTGCGAAGGTGATACTTGAAGTATTAGCATTTACGTTTTATGCATATAACCTTTTATCTTGAAAGTCAGTAGTGGGAAGAACAGTATTAAAATAGAAGTTAGAATTTTTCTGCAGCCATATCAAATGAAAACATTTTGAAGCATGTTTTAAAAATATATAATACCTTCGTTTGTTTTACTTTTTCTTTGACAGTATTTCGACAAAACGCTTAAAAATTGCTGTCTTTCCAACTTATCTCGAAAAGTAACCTCAGAAAAATATGACTGAACGAAAATTACCATGATTGCTATCCGTAGTTTTTTTTATACAAAGAAAGAGAGTTCTGCTGTACTAATCCTTTGTATCAGCGAGAGCGCCTGCTAGCTAAATCCATCAACATATCAACTAATTAATTTAAAACTTGTATAATAATTACTTGTTTGTCTGTTTTGTATAGTCTGTACGTTACCTAAGAAATTGTACTCGTACAACATAAAATCTGACATAATAAGTGTGTCCCCAAAAATTTTATACAAATGGAAAATAGTTTATCCTACATTTCACAAAAAAATGTATGGTTAAAAACTGCATCACTTCAAAAATTTCTAATACACCATCATTAATGGGAATATTTACTGAATACCTAGAGTATATTCAAATCACGATGGATATAACCGTTTTCTTTTAAAATTTTAATTTTAAGAGCGGTTTCCACTTAAAATTAATTTTAATTAAATGACTTGGAAAATAATTTTTCTTATAAATCATTATTTATAAAATCCCAATTAAACACGTATTATTTGTTACCATTTAATATACATATACAGGGTGTTAAAAAAAAGTGTCACAAAATAAAACGGGGGGTAGTATGGGCCAAAATATGCAGAAAAGTCTTAATAAACATATGTTCGCAAATGAATGGTTTCAGAGATACGTGTGTTTTGTATCATTTTTTGATTATCTTTTTTCATTCTCAAAAACTTGCTTTTCTTATCGGAGTCTACCGATGTTTTTTCATAGATACTATTTGCAGTTATTATTTTGTTGTGGGTGAATAATTTTATAAATTTTCGTTATGCCTGTTTACACTAATATTGAATTAGCTGACATGCATTTTATGTACGGTCGTGCAAATGGCAATGCATTGAAATGGAGGGAGGGCACTTTGAACATCTCATTTAACTCTATGTTGTTATTGATTGTTTATAAATATCATTGTTTTTTTATAATAATAAAAAATTGTTATAAACACAAAATGGTCCGTATCTCCGAAACCGTTAATTTGCGGTCATATATTTATTAAGACTTTTCTGCTTATTTTGGGTCATACTATTCACCATTTCATTTTGTGACACTTTTTTTTTAACACCCTGTATAGAATATGTATTCTATAGTAAACTTTTTGACTATCTTGAAATGTGATATGTTTAAATTTTAAGTTACAATAAGTAATTGAAAATTTCAAATAAGCGAAAAGTAAGTTGCTCTAGGGAGTTCGAGAGAGCTCGAGAGAAACGAGAAATTCTTGTCGAGAGATGACACTCGAGACGAGACAAGAGACGAGACCCTCTAATCTCACGGCATCACTTCTCCAGAGGCACACTGCTTGTTGAAGCATCTTTATGATGCCATAATGACTCCATCACGTGTTAACTCTGCATTTAAGAGCAAGAAACCTCATAATACATTACCTTTAGTCTAGAACTGGAGAAAACATTCCAGTAACACTTGGTAGGAAACTAGTAAAACTAACAAAAGATACAGATTATTCAAAGATAGTACCTGAATCCGTAAAATCAGCTAAAACCCCTTTTGGGATAGAGCAGAGCACACAAAGAAAATAAATGTGTCCGTCAATTGGTACCTCACCGATTTGGACGTGTTGGCCTAAAATGTCAACTTTTTGGGTCGTTAAATAATAAACAATACAATGATCTCCAGTGAAAATTATCACATTACCCAAAAATTTGATTCTATGAAGATATATTTTTTATTACCTCTATCTAAAGTCGACCATTCTATGTTTATATCTAACTTTACCATATTTTGGGAATTATTTTTAAACATTCCGTTACATAAGTGCGTGTGAAAAGTACAGAGAGTTAGCATTAAACGAGCAGGAAACGAATAATATCAGCGATGCCAGCTTGATCTAATGCTAACTCTTTGTATTTTTCACATGTATTTGTGCAAATCGTATTCGAAAACGTTCAGTGGCCAACTCTGCGTATAACTATTATCGGATTGTAGCATAATTTGAGAATTATTTTTGTTTTATGACAGTTAAAATAACTTCGAACGCAGGTATGTAAAAACATAGTTTTAAATGACCGTTTTACACTGATAATTGCAGTATTTTTATTTGTAATCTCTAATATGTCCTTAATCTAAATTATAATATACCTAACCTCAAAACCTTTTCATTTTTGTGTTTTGTTTTAAGGTGACTTGGGAAGTCATGAATATAGAAACTTTTCAAACGAAACGCTCGAGAATGCTTTGGAAGACATTCAAACAAACAATATGTCTTATCGAGCAGCTGTCAATAAATATGGGATTCCCAAATCGAATTTGGAAAGAAAGTTTAACAAGAAAAACATGAAGTCACCAGAAGGTCAAACAAGTCTCTCTGAATTAGAGCAGAACAAACTTGTACACGCAATAACAACTGTGATTGCGGATTTCCATTGGAGAAAAAAGACAATAAAGATTTGGTGCATGGCTATATTATGACTCCAGGCCAGGCGACTCATGGTATTATGGGTTTATTTTAAGACATAATAATTTGAGTACACTTTTGTCAGAAAATATAAAAAGAAGCAGGGCTGCTGTATCTACAGAAATATTAAATGAATATTTTGATAATTTGTCGACCTCACTGAAGAATGTTCCACCCAAAAATATTTTAAATTATGATGAGGGTGGGTTTGTGGATGACCCAGGTCGCAATAAACTGGTGGACGGAAAAAAATCTAAGCAGAGTAATGGCGTTGTTCGAAGATTATTTTCCTACAACAGCTCTACCCTATCTTAAAAAAGTAAATGCGCCTAAAGTACTATTGGGTGATAATCTTGCGAGCCACATTTCGATTGAGGTTTTAGAAGAATGTGACAATAACGAAATTCGATTCATCCTACTGCCACCCAATAGTACCCATCTTACACAACCACTTGATGTGAGCTGTTTTCACCCGATCAAAGGTGCCTGTCAAAAATTTTTGAAACTGTGAAAGACGAAATATCGTGGTCCTTTATTATCTCAGACTCTTGAAAAAGTTGGCGCAAACCAGTTGAAGAACATTAAAGTAGGATTCAAAGCTGCGGGTTTGATTCCACTTGATTGTGAAGCTGTTTTTAATAAAATACCAAAGCAAGATCGACTTTCAACAGACAATGGATTTACTTCACGATATAAAGTTTAGTAAGAGCAAATAAGGACAGCAAGTGGAATGAAGAGAAAGAACAAATTGAATGTTGCAGAATGGGCAAAGCGTGTCTTTTGAGCATATTAATCATTTGCAGCACAAAAATAAAGAAAAATCTAAATCGAAAGATGAGATCACAGAGAAAGAGTTATCAGAAGAGACATACTAATACGATGAAACAAGTTACAGTGATCTTGAAATAGATGACTTCATAGTAGTTCAGCTCAAGACGGTCAAAGGTCGGAAGCAACGATTTATAGGACAAGTCATTGGAAAAAATCCATATCGTTGTTCCTACCTTAAACCTATTTCGAAAATAAAAAATTCATATATCTTTCCCCGTTTTGGACGAAGGAGATTTGGAAGAGAACGAGTTTATAGCAAAATTGCGACCTCTGGAAAAGCTGAGAAGAGGAGGATTATTATTTAATGAAATTGCTCTGAACCAATTTATCCACAATTACTAATATTTTATTTTATTTATTTAAGTTTATTTGTTAATTTATTTGAGTGTATTGGTTTATTTGAGTTAAAAGTACTGTAGTACATTTTCAATAAATGACTACAAAAAAATAGTTTGTTGTTCAAATAAACGTTTTTAAAATAACTTCTTTGGCCCATGACACCTTTAAGAAGCATTACTTAGGAATAAAAATGTAAATCAATAAAATGACCTAAGTGTTCAAAAACGAGGGGTGACTTGGGACAGCCTATAAAATTTTTCGAAATCAGTCGATTTGATTGTATAACTCTTTACCATGAATGATAGCCGTAAGTGTTTGGCATGATATGATATACTTCAAATCGATTAAAACTTCAAAACTTTTGAATTGAATTTCAAAATCGTCCCAAGTCACCCAAATCTACAGTATCTCTTTGTTGCAATTTCGATCAAAAAGTCACTGAAATAACGTTGTACCTATATTAAATACATTGACAACAAATATAAAGCTAAAATGTCACACGAAGATGGCTGGGGATTTTTTTATAGATATATAAAATAATAATTGAGATACTAAAGTTATTCCTTTTGGCAGTTCCACACTGTATATTGTAAACTCGAGCAGCTAATTTAAACGGATACAGATACCAGAAATATTTATAAATGGTTACAGGTAATTATAATGAGGAACGCACCTCTATCGATCTTTATTTAACAGCTAAATCATAAAAAAAATTTAAATAGCCTACGAACGATGTTTTAAAGAAGACGTTTGTGATTAGATCTATCAACATTTTTTTCATATGCCTAAATTTCTATCCAAATTAGTTGAATAAATGGCTTTGAAAGATTACATTTTTTTATAATTTTTGTGGATTTAAATATTTTTTATAGCAACAAAAATGAATGAATTACAAAATATTGTGTAAATTTTATTGATATCTAAAGTTATTTATAGAAATTCAGAAATCCGGTTCAATTGAATTCCATACAAAACCATCGGTTATACAAATCTCCCGTTTTATGATAAATATGTTTTTATGCAAAATATGCACTTTTAATGAATTCATTTTAATAAATTCCATAATAATATTATTAAAATATTCTGGTATCGGTAATTTTAAAATTTGTATACGTTTCCGCTTATACATTATAACATATTCTAGTAATTCTACATATAGGTATTGATATTGGAAGTACGGCGAAATTTGTAGATTTGAGCAGTTTATGGTGTGAAAATTATTAAAACATACTATTAAACTTATAATAAATGTATTCTACATTTATACATTTCCATGGTGACAAAAAATGTCTGATTTAAATCGTAATTTCAAATAATAATATATCTTAGAGTAGGAAGACTACACTTTTATTCAAGAAATACTCAATATATTAAAATGGCCAGAGTATTTTTTATTTCAAATACTTATTTTTATTAAAAATAAAAAATATAGCGCCGTACTTGATAAATTAAACCAAATATCATTTTCAAACTAACACATATTACACAAGACGCTATAGCGACTTTTAAATGGTCGTGTGCGCCGTTTTCGACCAGGCAGGTGATGCTGCGAAGCCCCTTTCCGATACGCATAATGCTCGACAAAACAGACGGCCCATCTACTAACAGTATGAAGCGAACTCTGTAGAACGCTGAGAGTGTTGTCAGAACTCATCTAGAATGCTCTAAAAATACCTGGAATTCTTTAGCAGACGTGACCAACCCCTTTCTGATCAGAATGTCTCTCTAGTTTCTTGAAGCCGTGCTACTTTAATGGTTTTACTGCTACTAAATACCACCGTTATCTTCCTGTATAGCTACTGGCATGGCACTGTCCCTATATAGATGTAGGAATTCTTGTTCAGCACCAATATTGATTTCTTTGTTCTTAAAATTAAGCTGGAAGCCATATAAGTTTGTTGCATTCATTTCTAGTATAACATATTTTCGATATCAGCGACAATAACAGTATGAGTGAATTTTTATGAACAAATTTTTAATTGAACCTGGATTTCCCCATGGATGTTGGCACTTTCACCTGTGGCAGTCCGCAGTCGCAACCTTAATAGTAAAAGTGTCTTACGGTTATTTATGGTTGTTGGTCGTATAATGGTCCTGGTTGCTCCAGTATCAACTGACAGTGTATACTTTCTACCATTTACTTCGCCGTCTATGTATTCACTATCATCGCGACATTTCAGAGGCTACCAGTATGATAGGGTCGAAGCTATCCCCTCTAGGCCTGACCCGCTTTAGTTTTCCTGCGTCGTGTTGTCTTGGTTAGTTGTGACCCTAAGGCATTTGTACAAACTACGCAAATGTCGTAGTTCACCGCAATTTCGGAACCTAATGGTCTTCGTTCTTCATCTTTTTCTCAGTAAAGCTCTTCATTATTTTAACCAGTTGATCAAGTTTATCTTCCATTTCTTCGTCTTTAACAGTCCTTACTTTATTGTATACACCAGAAGCCTGCATAGCTGCCTCATACTCTAAAGCAGCGGACAAGACATTCACCAATATTTTGTGACAGGCCAACCGAAGTGTTTCTGCATTTTATAGTCACGAAGTATATTAGCACATGTTTGGACTGTCAAACATTTCTCATGTTTACTGGAGCTGATGGGCAGGCAAAACGTATCAACCCCGCAATATCTGCTTCGTATTCTCGAAGAGTCTTGTCTCGTTTCTGTTTAAAATTCTTCAACTGTGATTCGTGCAAATGCTCTAAGTTTTCGTGGCCATATTGCATAATTATTCTTTTTTTAAGCTGTTCAAAAGCATCTGACTCTTCCATCGATATAGTTTAAAGAATATCTGAAGCGTCTCCTCAAAGGGCGATGATCAAATTTATTGCCTTTTCTGTTTTAGTTCATTCATTTGCTTTCGTAGCTGTTTCAAACTGTTTGAGGTAGTTGGTCTATGACATATTCCCGTAGAAAGTTGGGGCTTTAACATGGGCAAAAAAAATCCTTCCAATTTCAGCTTTGACTCATCATGGCACTTTATTTCACTGTCCTTGGCCTGTTCTGTATGTTCCATTTCTTCTATCTTCTTCTTTCTCTTTTATTTTCTTCTCAACAGAAGATATTATTTTCTTCTTAGCTAAAGATATCTTATTCGCCATAGAAGACATTTTTTATTCTAGGGAAAAAATGTCAAACGAAACTTTAGTTTCCATGGAAGAAATATCAGAAGAAACTTTAATAATTTCAGTTTCCATAGAAGTCACATAAGAGATTTCGGTTTTTAAGAAAGAGATTTGGTTTTCCATCTCGGAAGAAATTCAAGAAATTATAGAAGACGCTTAATCCGGACCCAAACCCTTATATTGCTTCACTCAGACGTTCTGCCACCTCTGCTTTCTTCTCTGTCGTCTCCAGTTCACGTTTTTCTAACTCTCGACTAACTCAACCACTTTAAAATTACAGTTTTTAGCCATTTTTGCCCATTATTTATTCACAGTATCCTACTTGACACCAATGTAGCGTTTATTTATTTAAAACAGTTTATTATTTATAATTTATTTACACACACTAATCAATAATTTATTTATTTATACTTAAATATTTAGTTGATTTGAATGGCTGTCTTTAACTTCTGTTTATAAACTTAACGTTTTAGACACATAGTCTATTTATACGAAAATGCTGCGCACTTTACTGTTCTCAAAGAATTCCAGATATTTCTCGAACGTACTAGATGAGTTCTGGCAACACTTCCAGCGTTCTACAGCGTTCGCTTTACACTGCTCAGTATAGGTGTATCAGAAAGGACTTTCGGAGCATGACCTAACTGGTCAAAAACGGCGCGCCCAACAATATTCCATAAACCTCCAACGGTAGTGGAAGAAACTCTGTGATTCTTTAGTTCATGATTGGAATAAGTGATGTATTGACAATTTCTCATAATCTTTTTATTTACAAATATTTATGTATTACCAGATGATTTTAAACTATATATTTTTTTTAATTATTACTATTATACAGGGTGTTAAAAAAAAGTGTCACAAAATGAAATGGTGAATAGTATGACCCAAAATAAGCAGAAAAGTCTTAATAAATATATGACCGCAAATTAACGGTTTCGGATATACGGACCATTTTGTTTTTATAACAATTTTTTATTATTATAAAAAAACAATGATATTCATAAACAATCAATAACTACATCGAGTTAAATGACTGATGTAGCGCTTCCCTCGCATTGCCATTTGCACGACCGTACATAAAATGCATGTCAGCTAATTCAATATTAGTGTAAACAGGCATAACGAAAATTTATAAAATTATTCACCCACAACAAAATAATAACTGCAAATAGTATCTATGAAAAAACATCGGTAAACTCCGATAAGAAAAGCAAGTTTTTGAGAATGAAAAAAGATAATCAAAAAATTATACAAAACACAAAACACTCCGTATCTCTGAAACCATTCATTTGCGGACATATGTTTATTAAGACTTTTCTACATATTTTGGCCCATACTACCCCCGTTTTATTTTGTGACACTTTTTTTTAACACCCTGTATACACTAGTATGCATTTTATTACTGAATATATTAATAAATTGCTAAATGAACAACATATAATTCTCAAACTCTACCACAAGGTAGTGGCTTTGATCCACTTCAATTTAATACCTTTATAAGTAATGCCTGTAGGATAGGGAGAGCAAGTTAAGCATTAGGCACATTGTGAATCGTCCAGGGTCATATAGGACCTGCCTCCCAATATGTCAAAAACCTGCTGATTGTCGCTGAAAAGTGTCTAGAGTCAGCCATTTTCCCAGCTCATCAAAGTCCTGCAGATTATTAACTCGTCAAAAACCTGCTAGTTATCGCTGAGAGGAGTCTAGGTTCCCAGCTCATCAAAGTCTTGCAGTTTACCAAAAACCTCCTTTTTATCGCTGGGGGGTGTCTAGGAATATCCAGCTTCTTAGTTCAAAGTCCTGCAGGTTTATGAAGTCGCCGAGAGGTGTCCCATTTTTGGAAGTACCCATTTAGTGGACTTCTACCATCCCGATGTAAAATGCCCAGGTGAAGCCATTCTGTCTGTTCACTCCACAGGACACTATGTAAATAGTATCTATTAGTTCAAAACTATCGTGAATTAAACTTAATGCCGAGATAAATATTCTATATTCTAGCGCAGGGGTCTCCAAACTACGGCACGCGGGCCAATTTCATCCGGCCCGCAACAGCTAATGGCTTAATGTTGCTGTGATAAGTTGGATAAAAAAAAAACAGTATGATTTATTTACTTGCTAGGTATAGCTTAATGACAAGTATAATACGCAGAAAATTTAACTTAAGCATAATAATTAACAAATAATTGAGCTAAATCCCATTAACATTGAATCACACATATGATTTTTATCTTGAAAATCCCTCAGGAACGGAAAATCTAAATTAACGCGAATAAAAATGCGCGGTGTCCACTTGTAAAAAATACTAATGAGATTTATGTAATTGAGATTTTCCACTGACAATAGTTTGTAGTTGTGGGCCAATTTTACTTGTATCAATTATTAATAAAAGAGATTTAAGATGCTCATCGGTTAACTTAGATCTGCACAAAAAAAAGGTGTACTATATTCAAGATGAATGGTCTTATTTCAATGCTTTGTTGTGTTTGTATATCCGCAAGTAAAACTCGTCTCGATTTGAAATTCTAGTAATACTTGTTCAACAATAGCTAATAAGCCTTGCTTCAAGATTAGAATCAACTTGCCCTAACCAAAATACCTATAATTAAATGAAGGGTATCTATTGCTCAATTGCAGTATTATGTACATCTTAAATGAAATAGTCTTACACTTGTTTTAAATATACTTTATTTATATTCAATAATACCTTGTTCTTAAATCCAATACAACTAAATTTGTTACAATAATAATATGATCTTTGACATAAATATATTGATTTTGGTTGAATTATAGGATAGTTTCATTGAAGAAATTATTAATCTTAAAATAAGATCAGGCTGTTCTTGCCTTTTAATAGGGTTCTCACTGGTACCTATCCACCGAAAAACATTATTCAAAATTCCTCTGTCCTCTGAAGTGTCTCACCTATAATAAAAAAAAAAATAATTTTTTAACTTCAAAACCTAAATCGAACATAAAAGTTTGTCCTACTAAGATAAGAGGTCGTATCTACAGAATGAATATTTTTAGTAAATATGGGCAGGTAGATAAGTACGTCCTTTTAGACTTCGCAAATAAGTTTTGCATATTTTACTAACCTTTTCTTATAATTATAATAAATATTTTCTAATGCAAATAGGCCTTTATTATTTTGTGTTATAGTAAAATAAAATGTAAGTTTATTAAATTTCTAAGAATCTTAAAATCAGAATTTTGGTAGATACGACCTCTTGTCTTAGCAAGGGAGACGTCGTCTTTCCAAAAAGTCGTCATCCAGCATCATACATTTTTTTTTACTTCTATTCCAGTTTGTTTCGTGTTGATTATAAATTTACTTATATATAATACTACCTAACAAGAAGTGATCTAAACATACTTACATTTAAACATTGGTATTAGGTCGCTGAGGCCCCATTCATTTAACAAATGTTTCATTTCAGTTTAATTTATTCATAAAATTATTAATTGAATCACAAAGGATTTCTAAGAAAAAGTAAAACGCAACCCTGACGATACGATACAAACATGTTAGAAAATGGACAATAGGATGAACACGTGCTAATGCCAATTTTTCAGATTCTCTATAAATGCGTTGTGTCTCTGACTTCCAAATAATAAGTATCACATCTCAACATGTGCCAGTCATATATCTACCGTATCAGTGCAGTGGTTGCATTTTAAAATAAGTTTTATCTGGCAACACCGTGCAGTGAATTTGTACTAGCTAAACATAGGTTTTTGATTTGAATTGTTTAATTCTTGTTCTGAAATTTAAATGCTTTGAATCGAATCCTTTTATAACATTGAATAAAGTACGCAATAGTCGGTTTTAAGAGCATATCGTACTTATAATGAACGTAAGAGCTTTCTTGGATTAATTCACAATTCTATACTCGAATTAAATAATTTATTCTCAGATTAATTATTATAACTCTTAAAATACAAGATTATGTCTATACTTCACTCAACATTTATTTTCTTATTGTATCGAGAAATATTATTTGAAGCAAACTCTGCTTGATTTCAAACAAATGTAATCTTCCAAGTGTAAAGCTTTTCTTGAATGTAGATGATAATTTTTTTCTGTGTATAAACAAACATTCTTTGTGTACTTCATTTTGCAGAATGTTTTCTCACACAAGTAAGTGGTAATAAAAACAGAAAACACTTACTAGCCAATTTATGCAAATTATCAAATTATACCAGTGAAAGACATAAAATTCCAACAAGGATGAGTTTTAATTATATCACTTCGCTGTAAATCAATAATTTCCATTTGAAGTTCCGGGGCTAGGGTTTCAATGTCAGCATCAAAAGGATTTTGAAAAATTTTAATTTCATTCGCAAAGACATCAAAGTCTGAGAAACGAATATCAAAATTAATCTCCAAAGCACTAAAATCATCTATTGGAAAATCTCAGTGGTGTGGCACATAAAAATAACAAGTAAAATCAAAATACTGTTTCGTAAGAGCGTTGGTGGGTTCAAAGATGTCCTTTAAACGCGGTTAAGTACTACTTTATTTCACAACAGAAAATTTCGCTTGCTTCGCCTTCCCTAGACAGACTCACTGGCGGTCGCACCGCTAGCCTTTTTATACTCCAATTACTGCAATCTCGAAGTGAGTGGACTACACCACAGCTTTTTCGAACCACTGAGGTTATTCACGGATGTTCAATTGAATCGGTCATTTTGAAAAGGGGTCATATCTTTTTGGCATTTTCACTTTTTGGCGATTTTACATTTAGCATTCCTAGAAGCAACCATTCAAGATGAAAACGGCTCATCTGTCAAAATTCTTACCGCCTATTCACACCACACAAAAATCAGTTCATATCGAAAACGGGTTATCTCCAGGAGATATAACCCCTTCTCAAAATGAATCGCGTTTTGTCCCCACCGCCAAAGTTTTATTAGGTATTATGGATATTTTGTGGTTTGCGGAACGGATGATGCAATCTATCCAGTAATTGTTTAGACTACGAAGGCGAAAGACACAAAGGCCCTGACGAAGTTTGTTCTTTTTTAAATGGCTACATTAACAATAATATTTCAGAAAATATTGAAGAACTGCATCTATTTTGTGACAAATGTCCTGGTCACCATAATACGATTTCTTTTGGCTCTGGTAATGAAAAGTTCCAGATAATTATTATTTACTTTTCGCAACGAGGTCACTCATTCAATGATTGTGACAGGGATTTTGGCACAGTAAAAAGCAAAATTCGTCGCCTCGACCGGATTTTCTCTGTAGGAGAATATGAAGACCTAATAGTTTCTTCATCTAGAAGCAATAAATTCGACATTAGACATGTAACTCACGTAGATGTAACTGGTTTCGAACAGTGGTGGCCGGATTTCAAGAAGAAAGTGTTGTCTACACGAAGTCTTGGCAAACAAGTTCCAAAAGAAGAAAAGGTTAATTTCACTTTTAACTCCTTCTATGAATTCAGCTTTAACTCAGAAAATTTGGGTGTCATATTTGCCAAACCATACATTGGCAGCTTTGTTGAGGTACGCTATCTTTTTTTGAAAACTCTACAACGAAGCCATTTCGACAATAGTGGTGCCCGATCCTTAGAATTTTCCAGCCTATCAAGCCAAAATTCCGATAAATGTTAAGAAAATTGAGGATATAAAGAAGCTTCAGCAATATATTCCAGATAAATACAAAGAATTTCACACCACTATCTACGAACAGCCCACTACCACCGCTGAAGAAACGGAGGAAATATATTTTATGTTAAGATTCAAAATTGATGGTGTCTACCCTGCGATCGGAACGCCTCATAATTCTCTTTTGCAAAGACACGCAGTTAATAGCTTGTCAGCTCGCCGTTCTTGTAACTCTGTGCTGTTTTTATTTAAGTTACTGACTGATAAAATTGATGATTCCGCCATATTAGAAAGGATTAACTTTCATGTTCCTCGATTTTCGGCAAGGTCTGCATGCACTTTTTACCTTCCAGTGCCTAGAACAAATGTTTTAAAAAGCTCTTCCATTTATGTAATGTGTGAATGTTCTAACGAAATGTGCAGTAGTTTAGACATCTTTAATTGTACTGTAAGTAAAATTAAGAAACATTTTCTCTTATACTAGGTTGTAACTCTTGTTCTTATTGTAACCTACTTACTTTTGAATTTTTATTGTTCAGATTCTAAATATTTTTTTTTTCTTGTAATCCTGTTCTTTAATTAGGTGTCCTGTTGAACAGTGTATTAAATAAATAAATAAATAAATAAATAAATAAATAAATAAATAAATAAATAAATAAATAAATAAATAAATAAATAAATAAATAAATAAATAAATAAATAAATAAATAAATAAATAAATAAATAAATAAATAAATAAATAAATACCACTTGTTTAAAATAAACAATATTTATATTCTATTTGGATTTTAAATACTTGTTCATTTTGAAAACGGGCTATCTCTTTTTCAAAAAATGCCAATTTTTAACCCCTTTTTAAATTGAAATTATATTTTTTAATAATTCATGGCAATAAAAGTTCATGTTTAAAGCAAACAATACCTTACAAAAGATTAGTTTTAAATAGTATTAAAGATAAAAGGTTTTTCATCTCTCCTGTAAAATTTTAAAAAGTGGATATGACCCCTTTTCAAAATGACCGATTCAATTGTTACTGTGATTTCGAAAGTACTCCTAGCGCCATCTGTTAGCGATAGAGGGTACTAACACTACCTATTTCCGTTTTTGACCACTAGATTTCGTCAAGTGTCACGGTCGTAACAATACACAATAGTGATTCAACTAGCGAATTTAGCAAGCATATGCTCGCTCAGGGCGCGTACTGGGCTAGTCAAAGAAATTATAGATAATTGCAGAAAAATTAAAACGGTTTTGGCCCTTGCAACTTACTGGAGTATTCAGTGTGACCCTAAGGCTGGAAAGTTTGGAGACCCCTGTTCTATCGTATCGAAATGACTAACTCGGTACTATCAACGTTGACTACATATTATCTGTCACGGAATAATTTCTAAAATAAAAGACAAAGGCGATTGTGTATAAACAACAATTTATTTAAATATAATAATTTGCAAGTAAATTTCTAAAATTGTTCGCATTTTTTACAGGGATCTTACGGCATAGTGAAGCTAGCGTATAACGAAGAAGACGATACCCATTACGTAAGTAATTTTATGTTAAATTTATAAACACTTTCATTAACATGTAAATTTAAATTGCTTTCAATATCGTTAAAGTCTAGGTACGCGTAGGTAGGTATAAACGTATAATCTTCTTTTTAAAATGTCTGAAACCAATTTAGGTTAGTAATATAAAATTTTATTGAATTCTACGTTGTAAATAGATAAAGTAAAAGAATGAGAATAATACATGCTGAGTTCAAATAAAATGCCTTTAATAAAAGGTTCACGACAAAATAAATGTATTTTATTTTATATGCCTACCTATCATTAGTAGTTAAGATTTTATACTTTCATCAAGATGATTTGAGATCGACTGAAACGTATAATTTTTTTCGATTTACGGTAATTCATATTCGGATTAAAAGATTCAATATCTAGGTTGATTTGCCCGAAATAGTGCAGTATGTGAAGCTTGAAGCCTGTCGCACACTAATGATACTATTACACAAGTGATGAAAAGCACGAATATATGTGAGCAGCTTATTTCAATCATAAAAATTAAAAAAAATAATCTTACTTGGCTTACACATAGAAAACACTTTGCGCCTATGTACTAGTGATATTGAACCCAATATTGATCATCTTGTTTCTCAGCTTTAAACTCTAGTCTCTCATTAATTTTCATTTTATTTTTCTATCTTTATTTATTAACTTGCTTTTTATTAATTTTTTTTTACACTACAACAGATTTGTATCCAATTACCGGATAGAAACCATAAATACATTATATAAATACATAAATACAATAAAATTACATAAATGAAATAAAAATTACATAAATGCCATAAAATTACATAAATACTACTTGTTTTCTAACTACATTGTTCCATTTAAAAGGAAAAAAATACGTTATATAATTTAGGCTATTTTTAACCCCAAACTCCTAGGCTCCACAACAGGTAATGAGTAATGTAGACAGAGCGGAGAGTGACGTAAAATTTAAAATCTAAACATGTGGGTCAGCGGCGTAACATAGGTATACTACATGGTTATCTTTATTTCCACTAACAAGGATGCTCTCATAATTAGGATCGAACTTCATTTAGGTAAGTCGTTTGATCCATTAAATTTGTCCCAGGAGTAGGCAAATAAAACATATGTGTATTTCTTGTACTAGGACGTGGCACGTAAATCTCAAGCCTGTGTAGTACTTCTTCACAGGCAATTAGATGGTGAATAACTTTGAATAGAAATACCTGTTGTGTGATAATTCTTCGGGACTCAAGCGATTTGACAGAAAAACGATCAAGAAGTGCATCATTGGGATAGCCTATAGCAGGATATGTTCCGTCTTGTTTGAAGGAAGCATATTTAAGGAAGCGACGCTGGACTGATTCTAACTCAGAGATATAAATACTATATAATGGAGCCCGGATAACAGAGGCATATTCAAGTTTGGATGTGACATATGAGTTGTAAAGTAGCTGAAGTGTATGGAACACTGTGAAATTTTTTGAATTGCGAATAACGAATCCTAAGGATTTACATGATTCATACGTTTTCTTTTGCATATGTTCCGAAAAAGATAGTTTTGAGTCAAACCATACCCCAAGATCTTTAATTAAGTCTACTCTAGGTAACGATATAACATCGAGCAAATAATTAGCTCCAATAATACTTTGTTTTAAGGAATAACTCACGATATAGAATTTTGATGGGTTTAATAGGAGCCGATTTTTTACACACGATTCGTTAACCTTGTTTAAGTCAGTTTGCATTTTCTCAGTGTCGGATACATTATTAATTTTGAAGTAAAGTTTAAGATCGTCTGCATAGAGTAAACTATTTACTTTTTGGTCTGCAATAATGACGTTGATAAAAATATTCATTTTGATTTACCGTGGCGGTAGTAGTATATTACAAACCGAGGTGGGAAGTTTCATTCCTGTCGTGAGATTAGTTAGATCACCGAGACGCGAAGCGTCGAGGTTAGCTATGATCTCGAGACAGGAATTAAACTTCCTACCGAAATTTGTATACTATTTTATTTACAACCATCATATTTCGATCAAAGTTAATAAATCTCTGTTTTGTTCTGAACATACCTAAAATATTACATTTAACGACAAATTACCAAGCGCGCGGTTTTCTCAGAATAATCAAGTAGGTAATATATTGTTACTGTGATTACGGGGTAAACAACTGTCACCAATATAAATAAATGTCAGATAAAGCCGGATATTAAATTCGCGAATAATAAATATTATTAAGTAGTTTGTTATATTTTAGATCATTGTTGTTTCTTATTGTTTGCTATTAAATAGGTATTATAAAATTTGTCAAACACTGTGTTATTTTTTTTTAAATATAAAAAATATTCATCTAGAATAGATGAAATGAGGGCGGGAAGTGAGAGCGGGAAGTAGAGGTATGTAATGTGACACTTCCCAACCTTCAATGACGTTAGTAATGACAACATTACATATATGGTTGTAAATAAAATTATTAATTGTGTTTGGAGAAAATGAATTTTAAAAGAATTTTGCAAATTCATAACTATTTCCTGTGGATGATTATAATTTTCGTTATTATAATGCATTGTTCTCGGAAACTCATTACAGTTTTGTTTATTTTTTATATATCTCCAGAATTCTTTAGAGTCTTGTTGGATTTCGCGTTCAGCTTTATTATAGTAATTTTTGTAAGCGATTCTTGTCTCATTCTTTATCTCTTTTCGAAGACATTTAAAATTAATTAATTTAGAGTTATCACTGTTTTTCTTCCAGATTTCCAAACACGATGTTTAATTTTAAGTTTTATGATAATGCTGCTCGTGAATCATGACAAATAACACCGATTTGAGATTTTACATTTCAGCACATATCTATCAATTAAATCATATATTTTACTGTAAAAGTAATTAAATGCTAAATTCACATCAATAAAGTCATCTAACCGATTCCAACGTCTAGTATAAATTGCCAATGTCATCTTTCTTATAATTGTAAAAAAAAAGAGAATTAGATTTAGTTGTTTTTTGGCGAATACCATTTATTAAAGCTAGAAGTGCTGGGTGAGATGCTGTTTGTCTTCATCTAATAATATATAATAATAATAATAATAATAATAATAATAATAATAAAGGTCTTTATTGTTTTCATTACAGCATTTGACAAAATTAATATTACTAATAGTTTATTAAAGAAAACAAAAGGCGAAGTTCACTTTCCAAAGTTTAAAAAAAACACTTGGAAAATGTTCTTCCACTTAACCCAATGATGGTGTTTATATACATATGTAAATACGAGTAGGTATATGAACTAAATCTAAACATATTGAAAAATCAAAATAAAAACAAAAAACTATATCTTTATATTTTTATATTTTAGAGGGGACAGGTAGAACAATTACGATTTAAGTGCATTGCTTGCTAAATAACAAGGTTTTGTATTTACATTTGAAAGTAAGAGGGTTAAGATTTTTAAATATAATAGGAACAGAATTATACAATTGAAAAATTTGATATGAAAACGAACGTCTAAATAGTTCGGATCTAAATTGAGGTGGTGATAGTAGACCTTTGAATCTTAAATTTAAGTTGTGAACATCTGTCCTAAAGGATATTTTTTTGTAAAGATAAATGGGGATTTTATACAAGACAATTTTGTGGTATAGCGTAGTTGCATGATGAATTCGTCGGTTTTCCATATTTAGCCAACCGATTTCTTTGAGTTTATGTGATATCCTTTGATATTTTTTTATACCGTATATGAGTCTTAAGCAACTGTTTTGTATTTTTTGTATTTTTTTTTTTGAAGGTTACTGTTAAATTTGGACCATAGACAGAATCAGCAAAATTAAAATTTGATAGTACAAGTGATTCACATAGTGATATTTTAATACTTTTAGGCAACAACTTACGATTACCGTATATCAATTTTAATGAGCTATAAGCTCTCTGAATCAATTTAGTGATGTGTTTTTCAAACCTTAATTTAGAATCAATTAAAACTCCTAAGTTTTTAGCTTCATTTACTATGGTTAGTCTATCATTATTAATTTCAATACCTAATTCTTCAATAATTTTGTCACGATTACGACTTGATCCAAACAACATCACATTAGATTTTGAAGCATTAATTAGTAAACAGTGCTCAGTTGCTGATCCAACAAAAGAATTCAAATCACGATTAATTATCTCACACGCATTTTGTGATAGATCTGGAGGGAAACTGTAATAAATCTGAGTGTCATCGGCATATAGGTGAATTTTACAGTTTTCTAAAGAATTAATAAGGTTCGAAGTGTATATTGAAAAAAGCAGAGGGCCTAAAATGGAACCTTGGGGTACGCCCGAGTGAAGATTTAAAAATTCTGATTTATGTTCATCGATTTTAACACATTGTTTGCGATTTTCCAAAAAATCTTTAATAAATAATATAGCGTTGTCAGCAAAACCTATATATCTGGCGCTGAAACAACCTCACAGTCCAAATTTGAAAAGACTAAATCCAAAAGTCTATTATTTTGATTTAAGAAAGAGTTATATTGTTTTAAATCGAAAAAATTTGAAAAATTATTCAAGGAACGTACCTTTAAGCTATTATTGTTTTCAGAGAGAGACGATGCGACTTCAGTCACATTGAAATCACCTAAAATTAATGTTTGATCATGATAGGATGTTAGAGATTCAAGGGCTTCAAGAAATGACTTAAATAAGTTTATACTAACATCGGGCGGAATGTATATCAGAATTATATTGACACAATTTGATAAGTCATTTGACAATATGGGTAAACTTACAAAACGGGAAATATGTTTGATTGAGCATAATCATTATACTATTATAATTAATACTTTTTGTCGCTTTTTTATTCACTACTACATACTTATTTCTTGCAAACGACTCGCGACCTAATCAAGTCCAAAAATTACGCCCTCAGCTAAGCAAAGGTTGCCCATTCTTGCTGTGGAGTATGAAAAATGTAAATTATAATATGGATTCTATGAATATTTTATAAATATTGCAATATATTTTGACAAATAGGCAGATTGAGGGCATATGCCAGAGATATAATGCGTGCTCTCTGGAATGGGGGATATATTGTGTGTAACACTACTCTGCATTCTCCATTAAGTTGTAAAATACACTTGACGGAATTTGATCTGAAAGTTCAGCTTTCAATCACTCCTACCTCCCTTTGTTATCGATTTTTGCACGAACGTTGACGTGTTTGTAAAAACAAACACAAACGAGTGTGAATGCAATTAAAAAAAAATGCATAAAGGGATATCTGATTTGTGTGTCGTTGTCGGAGGTCGAATTAAGTAAAAATAAATCGAGGACAGATTGAAAAATGCTGTTGGATTGTGCGCTTTATAAATTGATTTCGGTGAAAGACAAAAAAAATCAACACGGAGGACTTGGGGATATGAGAATTGGAAAAAACTAATTATTGGGCCGAAGCGCTTTAAATGAAGGGTTGCTGCGGTTCAAAGCTCGTTTCTATGCATGGCAAATCAAAGTAGAATCGAGTTATCAGATTTTCCTTGATGAAATTAACGTTAAACAATGGGCTATGGGGTTTAATACAGATCAAATCGAATAAAACTGCTTATCCTGACCATGTGAAAGCGTTTATAGTTAGAGACTGTGCTGTAACTCTTTCTTTACATTTAATGCCAATTTTTAATACTTACTATTCCTAATTTGGGAAAAATTTCCAAAGTTTGTCCTATATTTATGAAAGATGACAAATCTGATATTAGGTATTTTAGACCAATATAGATAATATGCAACTTTAGTAAGTAACGTCTTCGAAATCATTCTGCACAAATACTTTTACTACTATATCATCCCATTAACATGGTTTTGTAAATGGTCGATCTCATGGCATTTATTCAACTTTTTGATAAATTAGAATTTTATTGACTTTCAACTATTTTTTGTTAATTTCATTGATTTCAAAGAAATTTTGTAAAAATTAAATTCTTAACAAGAGCACAATTTGATGTCATTTGACAATATGAGTAAACTCACAAAACGGAAAATAATTAAAATCATCAAAACCAATGACCCAGCTAGCACATAACTTTGCCAAGACTTTCGGCGATGTTGTTTTAAGGAAACATAATAACATTACTATACAACGTAAATGCAACGTAAATGCAACGTTAACGACAGTTTGTTGAGGGAAATCAAAACTTCGCAAAACTTATATTTTTTGTTACTTACCTATTTAACCTAACTGTTATGTTAACACAACTTTTGTTAGTTTTCATTGCACCTAGTTATATTTCAGTCAACCAGCAATTTGTCTTTAATATAAACTTAAGTAACTTAAGAGGCTTAAAACTAAGAGTTCACCCAATGGTATCTTCTCTTTTCTGTTCTGATAACTATACACTGCACACGCGCAATGTGCTCTGCTTTAACACACTTTCACATCACTAATTCAAATAGTTCGGTCCTTCTGAACTTTCTCATTAGGTATCGGTTTTTTTGGAACTGTAGAACTTCAATATTGACGTAATCATAGTCTGTTTTCGTGTTTTTTTTTGCGATGGTTTTCCTCTCTTCTTCGACTGTAGACATTCACAGATCTCTGTGTAGGTGTGAGTTCCTAACATACCAAGGGGCATTTACTACTGCCCTTAATATTTTGTTCTGGAAACGTTGTATTATATTTATGTTAGTTTAACTGGCACACCCCCGGAGCTGTATGCCGTAAGTCCATACTGGCTTAAATACTTGTTTATATATTAAAAGTTTATTTTCAATTGAAAGCTTTGATTTTCTTTTCATCAACTAGTATAATTTTCTATATTTAATATCCAACTATTCCCTTTTTTTCTATATGTGTTCTTTCCACTTTAATTTAATTTCTAGGTTCAAGTATTTCACCGAATTAGAATATGGTATTCTAGTATTATTTAATATCACTGATCCTTTATCGGGGAAGTTACCCTAAACTGTTTTAGTTTCGTTGAGCTTAATAGGCCATCTTTTGTCCACTCACAGATTTTATTAGTTGCATGTTTGATGTTTTCTAGTCGATTCTTCTATGGTTTTACCGATGGGCAAGTATGGCCGTGTCATCGGCAAATGTGGCTACTTTCACATTTTGTGTTTGTGGTATGTCGGAGGTAAAGAACTGGCCCCAGAACACTTCTTTGAGGTACCCCTGCTTTAGTTTCTTTAAGCTTGTTTTACTCAGAAGATTCTATCAGTCAAGTAAGATTTTAAAATGTCACAATATTGCCTAGGTAGAAGATTATTTAATTTATATTCAAGGCCCTCTGACCATACTTTATCGAAAGCCTGAGCTACATCTAGGAAGAGTGAGGTGCAGATCTTCTTTTCTTCCAGTGTTTTCTCTATTTCATTTGTTATTCTGTGGACTTAGTCAATAATGGAATGCTTGTTCCTAAATCCAAATTTGCGGTCATGTATTATATTTTTATTGTCTATCAGTGGTTTCAATCTTTTTAGTAAAAGTTTTTCGAAAAGTTTAGATAACACTGGTAACAGGGATATATGTCTATAAGACTTTACTTCATTTGCTGGTTTTCCAGGTTTGGGTATCATTATAATTTCAGCGACTTTCCAGATCCTAGGTACATGATCTAGTCGAAATACAGCGTTTATTATATTAGTAAGTTTAGCCAAAGCTTTTCTTGGCAATTGTTTTAATATTTGACCTGTAATCAGATCATACCCGGGTGCTTTCTTAGAATTGATATTTTCTTTGATTTATTTAGCTACCTCTTCAGGCGTTACCCTAGGAATTTCTACTGTTTGTGTTCTCTTGTTTTCATAAAGCAAGTCCTCTTTCTTCATTCGGTTGAAAAACATTTTCGAGATGATCTGCAAAGATGTCGGCTTTTTGTTTATTTGATCTTGCCCAGTTTCTGTTGTCCTTTTTTTGGTGGCATATAGACTATTTGACGTTTAACTTTCCTAGTCGCTTTCCACAGAGAGTAATGAGTGTTTTTATCGTTCGTCAATTTTCTGAGATATGCGTCTATTGATTCATTTTTAATAGTAATTATTTCTCGTTTTAGTTGTGTTAGTCTGTTTTGAAAACTACTTTATCTTTGGGGAATCTGGTGATTTGCCATTTTTTTCTTTCTCTTCTTATTTATTAGTTCTTTTATTTCTCTAGGATATGAATTGCCTTGTAATTTCTGGTGTATTGACGATTGCTGTATGTCAATGATAAATTTTTTCAGCTCGTACTCTAGTTATTCTTTTGTTCTAAGTAGTGCACTTAGTTCGATTCTATTACTTAATTCAGCTTCCAAACTTGCCCAGTCTCTTTTTATTACACAATGTGGGTCTAATTTCTTTTTGGATTATATTTTCGCTTAATATAATTATCACCGGGGAATGATCTGAGTCTAAGTCAAAGTTTTCTTCTGTTTTAATAAAGTTTCCGGGTATTTTTCTAGTGATGTAGAAGTCCAGTAAGTCAGGTATTTTATTTCTGTCGGTTGGCCAATAGGTTGGTTTTCCTGTTGACTGGTAGTCACACCCAATTTCACTTGCAGCTACATGCAATTCCCTACCTTTAGTGGTTGTTAATCTCGAGCCCCAGATGATATTTTTGGCATTAAAATCCCCACCCAAGATAAAATTTTCTTTTATTTGTCGTAAGAGTTCTCTGTAATTTTCTTTTTTCAAATTATGTCATGGTGGGATATATACTGCTCCGAAACTGTATTTATTCGTTTTTATGTTAATTGCTGTTACCTAGATTTGTTTTATTCCTATTTTGTTGTCATCATAATGGTTAATATTTTCTTTTAATATTACGGAGCTTCCACCTCTAGCGACATCGTCCGATGTATATAAGCATGCAAAGTATACTTGTAAAAAGACTAACTTCTGGGTAATAATATTCCTAATCGAGCTAAAAATACATTTTAAAAATGTTAGGTATATTGTAGGTTTCCTTTGTACTAGATGATAATTTTATAAAATTAATTTTTTTACGATCACTATCCAAAGTAGGCTTTTGCGCTTCAAAAATCCAACCGCAAAGTTGACGTTTTCCGCGAACTGATATTTAGGGACAGCTTTGTTGCTCGCCAAGTGACAAAGTTGACAGCTAATTTAAATTAGCTATAATACAATAATATTTCTTTTTAATAAATGATTTTCAATTATTTGTACCGGGTGTTCCATTAAGAGAGGTATCCGGCTATATTTCAGAAACTAATAATAGTACAGCTTTGGGGAAAACATATTTTTAATAAAAACGGCCAAGAGAAATTGCTGGAAATTATTTTCAAGATGGATAGGTTGAGGCGGTTCCGTTAATTAGCCGCCAAGATCTCCAGATCTAACACCTCTGAATTATTTTTTATGGGACTATCTTAAATCAGAGGTGTACAGCGAAGACATGAATACCCGACCACAGTTATTGGAAAAAATTAATAATGTATGTAACAACATTAGAAATAAACCGGAAATAATCGACAAATTAGTGAAAAACCTGTTAAAACGTTCGCAGATGTGTATTGACGTTCATTTTGAAAATCTACTTTAGTTTCATTTAATTATTTGTTTATGTTAGTTTGTTCTCTACTTTTTTTTTTTTTTTTTTTTTTTTAAATTTGGTGTCATCGGCGTCGACTACTACGGTCATTAGCCTCGTGTTCTGTGTAGGCTTTGTTACTGTTTCCCAGCGCCACTTTAGGAACAGCACTGTTAATTAGAACCCAACAGTGAATGGTCGAGTGGGGAATCCTACCTATGCATTAGAATTAATATTTAATTTTTTAATTAAATAAAAATTCCTGCCACCGGTGGGATTCGATCCTGAGACCTTCCGATCTCAGAGTCATGACTCTAACCACTGAGCCAACCCACCCCCTTGTTCTCTACTTATCAAATAAAGTGAGCCGGTCCTGTGTAGATGTTCAGTTTCTTATTGGAAAATGCAGTAGTTAAAAATAAATGAAGATGGTACCTAATTTGTGTAGAGTTTTAAAAATACAGAGTGAAATTATTTGATTTCAATATTGTAGTCGCCATTATAAAAATTTACTGTAAGAAAGTCATGATGGTGCCATTAAATATTATTACATTATTTTATTTATTGATTCATATACTATTTTAATGTCCAGTAACATTTATTAAAATCCGATATACAGGGTGATATTCTAGCTAAGAAGAGCAATATAAAAAAAGAGAGTCCGTTCGTGGAAGTTTTTAAAATTAAACTATGGCTTTGATTAACCTAAGAGAGTGTAACTTTTGTACAAAATTTTATCAAAATATCTCTAGCCGTCCAAACAAAATGGCTGACTACAGTTTTGGTAAAAATCATAAAACACCCTATATCTCAGAAACGAGTAAGATTAAAGGCTGGAGGTGTTCTGAACTCAGCTAAGTGTACTCTACTTCCCATTAAGCTGTGTCCGTTTAAATCTGAAACACCCTGTATAGTATTATGGTATTAAAATAGTTACACTTTTTTCAATATTACAATTCTCAGGGAATATTATAATATACGAAATCGTAATAAAAATACCTAAATACAGGTATACCTTGCTTTTATTATAATTTATTCAATAATGAAATAATCAATAAAGCTTCATATTAGTGTTTTTAATAAAATCAGCTTTTCTAGAATGTCGGTATTTTCTGTCGTAAATTAAATAAATTATTCCTCGTTAGCTAGAAATGTGGAACAAAAACCGAGTACCCATCAAATACTCTCAAATTTATGTACATTCTCTAATCGAGTTGGAATTACTATTTAAGAGGATATAATATTCTAGTTAATTACTTTTCCAGTAGATACGCATTAACTTAGTTATTTATAGAGCTTATAAGTATGCAAAGCGTTGTTTAAAATCTCCTTCCCAGTATCAATTATGTAAAGCCTAGATAAAAAACAAGATTTCTATTAAATAAACCCTCGAGTTAATTCAAGCATACAGGGCCCTACATACTTTTGTTGATACTTAAAAAAATACTTTTATTAATACAGCATTCGCAGGTCTAAGAGACACTTTGCAGTTCAAAATTGATGTATATTATACTATGCCTCTAAAGTTCGCCAACTTAAGTCACTAAACTGAAAGGAAACATTTATTTCATTTTTTGTTAGCTTTTAAATACGAAGATTAAATAAATCAACAATCAAAATCACACTTTTTGCATCAGCAACAGGTAAATAATTTTTACTAGCATGTAATCAGTATAATAATTGCGAAACAATATCAATAGGAAAACCAACATATTGGCCGACAGATCCTGAACAAAAATCTTTTAGACTTTATGTATCTCATAGAATAGAAGCTTGGGATTTGTATGGTGCTCTGTACACCACGCACGGCGCCAAATGTGATCTAAGTAATAAACTCACAGCACTGTATAAATCTGATGACCTTTAGCAAAGTGTTGGCAAGTTTTAAAAGCAGAATTTCATATAGGGGTCTATTCTGTAACTATAGTTATTATCTGGCTACTTTCTAACCACTTGATATCTTACCACTTTCATAGCAACTGTAACAACTTTGACAAAAATAGCTATTCTAGTATTCACGATTGCTAAATTAGTCTATGCTGTATAATACAGTTAGGCTACCGACCAAGTTGCTATAATTAGGTCAGTTATTGTATGACTTCTGAGAAAATCAGAATTCTCTAAGTAAAATCTGTAACAACTAGTGGTTACAAAAGTAGATTCAGAGTTATTTGGAAGCAACCAAATATTCTTGATGATTAAGCGTAACAACTAGTTGCTAAGAAAGAAATATTATGTACCCTGGATAATAAATATTTTAATATTCCAAGAAATTAATGGAAGGTACATTTCTGGACCTTAGAGGCAAAGAGCTTTAAGTCCATTTTACAAAATTTTACAGGAATGCTTGTTAAAACTTTTGTCTGTCTGTATATTTAATTGGACTTAATATTGATTTTAAAAATATATCTGGAAAACTCAAAATAATAGGGCTTAATACTTAGCACCAATGGAAGGAGCAGGAAAAATTATGTAGATGTAACCAAAAACTTGAATTTGAAAAAAAGGTGGACTAAATACTGTTTGGCTCGGAAGTCCAGATTACTTATAGAATAATAGATATCAGAAGTAAATAAATATATTATTTTCTCTAATGGTTTGATTAAGGATGAAGTAAAATTTCAGCAAAGGGTATACTATATCTTGCGATCTGTATATGTAAGGAAGGATGACCCTTCATGTCACTTAGGCCTCAATAGACCCATTGTGCATCCTTCAACGGAATTTAAGATCTGCCCCTCAGCTCTCCAAAACGTCTGCTGGTTGATATATAACGTCACTGATAGCTGTCTATAGGAACCGCCTCTTCAAAAGGCCTGCATGTCTACTTGTGATAAAATTGCACATTAAATTTTCCTGTCTTGGTGAAAGTTTACAACTACAATATATTTATGATTTTTTTTTTAATAAATCAGTCCACCAACAAAATATAAAAAGTCCCAAATGATAAATTATATTTCACTTGACATCTATGACCGGGAGATATAAACCTCATTGGTCCCGTCCCTCCTTCCTAGAAGGTTAGGTTGTTAAAAGCCTGATTTACACCACACATACAATTTTATAGCGACCGTAAATACTAGAATAGTTACTTTTGTCAAAGTTGTTATACGGTTACTATAAAAATAATACAACTTGTAAGTGTGGTGTAGATCAGGCTTTTAACAACTTAACCTTCGAGTCGAAAGTGCCGGGACCTCAAGTGAAGTGTAATTTTGTCATTTGGAAATAATCACATTTTGTTGGTGGACTGGTTTGAAATTAAAAAAAAACTTAATACCGCAAAATGTATTATGCAATTTTATCTCAAGCAGATCTGCATGCCTTTTGACGATCTGAAAGGTAGTCACCCCTATAATAGACGTCAAACCTGAAAGGCAGCATCTGGAGGATGCACAATGGGGCTATTGAGGCCTAACTAATGTAAGGGGAATACTCCTTACAGATACAGATTACAAGCAATAAATAGTAGGCTTTGTTAAAGTCTTACTTTATTCCTAAAACAAATAATTAGACAAAAATATGATAAGTTCCGATTATCTTATTAATAAACATACCTCCTATTAATTTCTTGATATACTTAAATATTTATTATCCAAAGGCCCATATCTCTTTCTCAGCATAATCTCAGCAACTGGTTTTTATACTTAAGCACCAAGAATATTTTACTGTTTCTAAGTCACTCGAAATCCACTTTTATAACCACTACTTGTTCCAAATTTAACATTAGAGAATTCTAATTTGTTCAAAGTGGCAACATAACGACTGACCTTGGTCTAAGCCACTTGCTAGCTAGCAACTGCATGATACAAAATAGACTACATAATCTAATAAACTAGTTTAATAACCGATGACCAGCATATTAAAAACAATTTTGTTTGGTGTAACAGAGAGAAACCAGCGAGACTTGTAACACTATGTATTTTTTTTTGTTCGGCAAAAGTTTTTTGGGCGATTGTAATGGCAACCAGTCTATGATGGCGCCACTAGTCAATTTTCTTCTTTTCTTAACGCTCTTACTGCTGTGTGTACCCAGTCATTAATAGCGGAAAAATTTAAAAATTCTGTAGGTCGAGAAATTCAAACATGGATTTAGAAATAACTAGTTATTCCATACAAATTTTCAGAAAGAACAAAAACTGTTCTTTCGCTATATATTAAAATATGTAAAAGCTTCCAATAACATCAAATTTTTTATCATAGTTTAATATACGCAGTGAACATAGTTTTTATTACTTGTATATATTTAATAATTCTAGTAAACTTGGAAAAATAATACAACACTCTTTTTCTATAATTTATTTTTGTAATATACATAAAAACAAACTACAAGTACTACGTTTAGAAAATACCTCGTCTTGCTCTTTTTACTCTATGCCGTTCTTTTGTACATCTACTTCCTCTCTATCGGATCTGCTCTGTGATCTTTTAACGCAGAGCGATAAGGTCTGTTTATTCCATATTAAATTCCAGAGCTTTAGGAGTAAATAATCGTTTTGTGACAAACTACAAAGAAATGAAGTCAAAATTGTTATTTAATTGAAAAGTATTACAAAATCAAGAAAAATAGAAAAAATAAGTTTTATATTCACAATATAATTGAAAAAATGTAACAAATATTTTATATAGTTATGATTGTTTATTTTAATAGAAACCATGGAAACGAAAAACACACACAGTCACACAGATGTATAAGGCCCGAATCGGGTAAATTCCCATCCTGTAAACTGTATCGAAACCTGCTAGACCCATTTCGTCCACTCCCCTGCTAACTCCTCTTAAGGTCAACAAAATCAATAGATTTATATGCCATATCTTCTAAAAGGGCATGTTGACATACTACCATCATTTAAAGAGGACGTTGCTGTTATGTCGTCTGTTTTTGTATTTTGTGGGTGTGCATTCTGTTGTGTACTCAGTCATGTGAAAGTTCTCGTAGTCTCCTAATTTGGTGACTCTTTTCCAACTAGTCGTCTCTTATACGAAACCAATTTAAGATAGCCTTTTTTTATTCAAGCACTGTTTGCTCTATGGTCACGTGACTAAAAAATCTATTCGATCCGCTCTACACCAGAAGATACTTTTCGAACCCAGCAAATAATAATATTAATAATAATAAACAATACTATTTAAAGATGAATATATTTTTGTAATTTTTTAATTTATTTATTTGTCATTGTTTCTTACCTGTCTCTTACACCTCCAGGGTATACCTATTTTCAATTCCCCCTTAACTATGGATTACCTTAAAATGTTTGAATGAATATCACATTTTACCCATGAAAAATCTAATTTCGAATTTATCTCTTTTTCAATTTAATTCGAAACATTTGGTATATTACAATTAGTATCAAGTAAATCTTCTAATAAAGTTATAGCAGTTGTTCCTACTGAAACTACTGGTTGTTTTGCAGGATAAATTAACTTTTCTAGAGATTGATATCTCTCTAAAACCCAAAACCGACCTGATGTCCCCAAATAAATTTTCCAATGCATCCTGATTTAAAATTTTAGTGATTTTTTTTCTTCGTTTATATAACTCTACAATCCTCTAATAGCCACTAGAGTGGCTACTAGAGGTAGATATGTGTAAGAAATTGCCAATCTCTAACCATTTCAAAAGTACTTTGCCAATGCTACATGTGCAGAGATTTTTTACTTGGCATACCTTTTAATTCTTTTCTAGTAGGTGGGAAATTTGTGCTGCCATTAAAGCTGTCGAGACATGCACCTTCCTACTTGTTGAACAAAAGTAGCTAAACAATGGATCTATGTTCCAATCCACCTAAAATAATTATAACCATTTTGTAATATAATATTAAATACACACATTATACAGTAGATGTTGATTTTCTTAATAAATTGGAAATTACTTACCTCTAGAAAGTAAAAACGATGACACACTTGTCTGAGCAGCTAGGTTGATCTCCATGACATATTTCATTTTTTGGTCCATATGATGTCCCTTCATTTAATGAATGCTTCTAAAAATTAATGGACACTAGGATTCTATGTCATAGTTCTGTCTGATATCACTTGCCTGCAACACAGCATATTGGTGCGTAGGAACTTTAATTTCAATATTATGTTTCTTAAGCAAAGATGCTGAACATTTAAGTAATTGGGGTGGGTAATATATTGAAAATTTTCTGACCTCCAATCATTATGTAAGAATACACTACTGACGATTCCAGATGCTTCATTGCTCATATATTGGTATTAAAATTATTATTTAAACAAACAATGGTAAGTTTTGCTATGGTCCGACTCCAATAATATTGTTTGCGAGTTTGGTTCCAGAAACTGCTTCATGCGAAAAATAATATGTGAAAATAAACACTACCCCCAAACTAATTAAATAACAAAATCAGACTCAAAGAAATAAACGGGAGCACAAATTAAATTAATTTTAATAAAATGCATATGTTCATAACCACATAACACTGTCAGTTGTAAGATCTAGTCTATACGTTACACGTCGACAACGTCAAAAAACCAGCAACATCAGCGACCTCTAGCACTGGTTGGAGTTTTATTGAAGAGAGATAAATATATGTATAGATCAATGTAAAAGAAAATGAAAGTCGTATATGTAATTTAAATGGACTACCAAACAAATTTTCCTTACACGCCTCTGGCTGTAAATACTGCTTACGTATTTTAATTTTTAACAAAAATCGCGCTACGTTTTGTATTATTTCGGTTTATTTAAATTTTTCTAATAAATATCCGATAACGATTCCAATATTATACTTTATGATTTCAACACCAGACCCCGTAGTTTTGCATGTTTATATATGATCGCCTTAAGTGAGATCGGTTGCAAAAATGCCGTAAATCCAAGTTTTAATAACTTGAAATCGACAGTTTAAAGTCTACAAGCGTAATAAAATATTGGAAGTTATTTGTTTATTATTTTTTTTGAAAGTCTAAGTAGCGCGCTAACAAAAAGTTATTTTTACGATTGTACGTATCTAATCGAGACATAAAGTTAACTTTATGGCAGCTGTAAAAATGCGAAATAATTGGATTTTAGTTTTCGTTTTTTGTGTTGTTGATGTTGGGGAATATTGCACAAGCTCGACATAGGAAAACTAGAAAAATAAGTTCCTTCCTCAAATATTTTCATCAAACAATATATCTGCATTTTTACTGCAGAAAATATGTTTTTTTTGTGGGTATACATGAAAGGGACAACATTTGAAATACTTTTTTTACAACCAATACAAAAATTACATTTTAATACTTGAATATTCCTAATGATTTACACTAAGCGGTGACCTTAAAAAAATAAAAACTTAAAAAATATTTATAATTGAACAAAATTTATAACTTTTAGTGAAAGGATCAAGTTATTAATTTAAAAAAATGGGCTGCTTATTTAAGATACAATGATATCCTATTTTGAGGCAGATCCCAATTTTGAGACTCTTCTTTGAATTTATTCAAAAATCCTTTACTCTCGCTAAATGAACATAAAACGGTATAATTCTTGAGTTCTTTATAATCCAAGGGAGTCCAACTGGTACTACTTGGACCATTCTTCTCCGCACTAATCTTTAGAAAACTTGTCCATACCAAGAGCTGGGCAGTACTCGAGTAAATTGTACCGTAAATCGTACTCGACTACTCAAAGTACTCAGCAATTAGTACTTGTCAGTACTTTCATCCTTATGGAACTCAGTACTCGAAAAATTTCGAGTACTTTACATTTTAGAGTATTCAGTATTTCTACAGTAATGAGTACGAGTACCGAAGTGCCCAGACAGGCCTCATCTTGTCTTGTTTGTTGTCTTATTTATAGAACTACCCTGCTTCAGTGGCGTACTTAGATGTGGATCTTGAGGGGATAACAAAATTGAACAAATTTTTATTTTAAATTTGAGTATTCTATTTTATATAACAAAATCTAGTCGCCTAGTCCATACCATAGGTTTGTTCCAACAACGATCAGAAACTAATCATTGCCACCAGGATTCTGCGCAGTAGATCATTAGTACCATAAATTATATACTGTACAGAATCCTGGTGCCAATGACTGGTTTTGGATCGTTGTTGGAATAAACCTCATATTACATAACTGATCGATGAATTTTATATCATCATCGATGATACAAGCAGAAAATTCGGTTTTCAAAGTGCCGCGAAAACTCCTCACAACAATTTTGAGACAAATTAAATTTTTATTTATTAAGTTACTTCTAACACCTGTATGATGTATTTGATTCAGTAATTATTATAAAACGATTTAGAGGTCTCTTACTCTTATTTTTTCTTATGATCACTTATCACTTTGATGATGTGTTTGAGTTTGCGAACGTGCTGGGACTTCCTGGGGGAGGATATATCCCTATGATCTCCCCCCGTGGGTATGCCACTGCCCTGCTCACTATTATTATTGTACATTTTATGTTTTGCTAGTTTTATTTGCTTTTGATAATGTAGATGCGAGACTGCAAGTCACTCTCAGCAGTCTCAGCCTTTAGACTGTGTTGTTGAGTCCAGGAAGAACTCTTTTAATGCTGAATGACTATCCAGTAATAAAGTTTTTATGTATATACTCATACTCGTTCCCGATTTTTCCACGAGTACTCTCTAAAATTTACAAAAGTACTCATTTGTTTTGAGTATTCTTCATTTGAGTACTCATACTTCAGATACTTATACATTTTCTAGCTTTTTTAGAATATTTTATTCAATATCTTTTTTAACTAAACCAGCAGCTTCTCCCATGGGCGTAGATAAGAGGGGGGGTAATGGGGGTAATTACCCCCCTCCTCAAGCCATAGTCAACATCAATATTTTTTAAACGTTATATTAAATAAAAATAGAGAGATAAAATAAATACAATAAACCAAAGAGTTTCTCAAACATTGTGATCTAAAATAATAATATTCCTACAAATTGAAAATTAAAATTTATATACAGGGTCCCATTAGATAGTAATTGTTCAATATTTCAATTTGTGACAAGCAAACAAGTTTTAATAAAAGTTATATGGATTTGAAAAATACGTATTTTAAAAATATTTTTGGATATACAGGGTGTTGGGTTTTGCCTGACAAATAAAAATGTATGTTTTTTAAATAGAACACCCTATATTTTATTTTATTTTTAGAATGGCTTGGGAATACTGTATTTAACCCTAGAATGTTTTTAAAAAATATTACAGTGTTGCCAAACAATTGTTTTTTAATTAGAGAATGATGCAGACCCCAAATTAAATTATCATAATTTAGGTAGGTTTACAATAATTTCAAAATTGTTTAATATACAGACCAAGCTAACGAATAGAGGTGATACAACTGGTTTATTTTAGTGTTTTGAAACATGTCTTAAATATGGCTAATTTTAAGTTCAATTTACTCAATGTTTTCAAATGCAACACACTGTATATTATCTTGGCATAAAATTCCCTATAAATTTTCCCATGTAACAATACCAATGTGTTAGTCAATAACACATATACAGGGTGTCCCATCAGTGCATAATTGATCGATAGCTGTTTTATTATTAGAAATACGAAGAAATGTTTAATATAAAAGTTGTATGACCATATTTAACAAATATTGCTCCATAAACGAAGTGCTGACCAAATCTTTACTTTTTAAAGCAATACATCCTGCAGGTAGTAATACATACTTGATTGTTTTTACATCGTCAAACAATTTTAATTAACTTCATTCATTTGCTGTGTTGTATATAGGGTGTGTCAAAACGTGAGGTTTCAATTTTTTCAATTTTTTAAGTGGAATACCCTGTATTAATTAATTGGTGGTATGACATATAGATTATTCCATTTTAAAAAATGAGAAAATCGTTACCCCTCATTTTGAAACACCCTATATACAACATAGCAAATAAATAAAGTCTATTAAAGTTGTTTGACGATGTGAAATACAAATATAAAAATGTATAAGTTTGGTCAGCCCCTCGTTTATGGACCACACTGTATATTTAAGAATATTTATTAAACATGGTCATACAACTTATATATCAATTTGTTTTTCCTATTTCCAATAATAAAACAGCTATCGATCAATTACACACTATTGAGACATGTTGGTATCGTTGGATAGGTAAATTTATAAGGAATTTTATGCGAAAATAATATACAGTGTGTTGCATTTGACAAAATTGAGTAAATTGAACTTAAAATTAGCCATATTTAAGACATGTTTCAAAATAAATCAGTTCTATCACCTCGGAAATGGAATAGTCTAATTAGATCAACCAGAAGTCCCTTTTTGGTGACAGATGGCAATCTTAAGTTTTATGAAATGTAGGGTGTTTAAAGTTTTGAATACAATTGTTTTTTTAGCCCTTCATTCTACGACAATGGGTTATGGTAATTTATCGAAATAGTGTGTTAACTAATAATAACGATTACCTATCATATACATATTTTCAAGTTAAAGTCTTTACTGTAAGGGAAGATATTTAGAAAATATGTATTTATGAAATTCACTTTATCACCCTGTAGAATTAAAACTGGAACGTTTATGGGAAAATTATATTTAGCTTTTCTTTATAAGAAAGATCTACAAATCCTCAAAATTACGGTACTTTAATCTAAAAAATTAAAAACTTCATTATAAAACTCACTCTTTTTTCTGGAAATACACATATGAACTCTAGACGTGGCATTAGTATCATATTCTATGATAACACGTTGCGCATTCACCAATAATGTGAAAAGTGTTACCCCCCTCAAGAAAACAACCTAGCTACGCGCTTGGCTTCTCCCGCCCTGATACTAGTATTTTTTTTGTTTAAGTTTTCATTACATTCAGCGAGAAATATATTTGTTCAGGTACAGTTTTCATTTGTTTACTAGCACCGATATTAATTTCACGTCTCGCATTGCAATTTATCACTTCTTCAATTAAAATAACTCATCTTCGTTTTCCATTCATCTCGTAACAGTTATCTTTAATTCTGTTCTTACCATGTCTATTCTGTTCATTCCCTTTTTTGTCATTCTCATGCTGATCTTTTTCTATTTGATAATTTCTATTTTGTTTAGTCTCGCTTTGGTTCTCGTTTTCTCTTTAACAGCGAATTTATATTCTTAAAAAAAAAACATGATGATTAAGAGCGACCTGTGGACCTCATTGTTTACGTTTTCGAGGCATCTGTCAACAATAAAACTTTAAGACCAAAACATAACTTAAAAAAAAATTAAGAATAATAATATAGTTTAATATACAAAATGGATTGGGACTCATTAGAAGACATTTTGAAATGTTTTATTTCCTATTGTATAAAAATACTTGTGTTTAAAGGTCACACGTTCTAATATATTTGGAAAATGATAATGTACTTATTTATTGTTGTTTTAATGTGACAATCTTTGCAACGTCATGTAATCTAATATTTAATTGCTGATTTTCCTACCAGGTAATTTTCTATTTTTAAAAAGTAGCTTGCTTTCAACATTTAAATTCTTTTTCATGAAATACTAAATCGCAAACTCAATTTAAAAATGAAATAACTTAAAATCAAAATGACTTTTGATTTAACTGCAAAATATATAATAAAATACACAGAATTCTGTTTTCTCTCTAAAAACATATCCTTTAAGACGATAACAACAAATCTGCAACATTCCTACTCAATCAATCTTTCTTACAGAATTCAAGTTCAATTAAATATAATGTAATTTGGGATTTGCTGTGAGCTTTCTTGTCCAATTTATACGTAAATTTAGTGAAATTTGCCGACTAGCCAGATAACAGATGTCGGTTTTCGAATGATATTGGTTAGGACTCGTTTTATAGCAAACGTGTGACTTTGATAAAGGAGCTAAACATTATTATTGTGAATTTGAAACACTTGTCAAATTCGCGAAGCTTATAAAAAACTTTAATAAGCAGTTTTATTAAGATAGTAGATTACATTTACTCAGGCGAATGTCCTGTTGGGATCTTCTGTGTACCCAGTAGGGCAAATGGACAAATATGGAATCCTTTTTGTTGGATTTCTATTTGTACTAAAAAAATAAGGAATGAGAGAGGCTCAATTACTCGTTCAGGTATGAATTTGGCAAAAATTGTTCCATGGAGTGGTTTAGAAAGGATTACTATTTATTTTTTATTATTACTATTATTTACCATATAATAAACATGCTCTTCAATTTTCGCAAGCTCCTATCCTCTTTCTTCTTCCTTTCTTGATCCACTTGGTTGTCTCCTTGGATTCCTTCGGTTTTGGTGGAAAGCAGGCTTGGCTGGATATCTGTTAAATTAACCCCCAAATTCCAACTTTCAAGATCTACGGCCCAGCTATTTTACAGAAATTCATATTTGAAACTAAAAGTTTACTGAGGTTCCAAGAAAAATATAAAGTAAATATAAAGAAGAAAAATTAATGGAGAAATAAATAAAATAAGCTTAACAAAAATTCTCTTTGCCATGTGAAATTTCGTCATTAATATTGTTGAAATAAAAAACAAAAACGAAATTCTTAGTATTACTTTTTTTTTGGGTGTCTCATAAAAACGAAAGTTTGCTTAGAATAAGTTATTTTCATATTAACATTTGCCCATTTGGGAAAAATACTCTGAATTCTCAAGGGAAGTCATTTTGAAGTTTGCCAAGTTTGATCAATTATTTTTCAGTAATATTTAGGAAAACAGTTTGAAGGTGAATTGGGTTTTCTCCAAAGTGCAGGTCGAAATCTGGACAGAAGAGGATACGATGTACTGGTGTGTCTTCAACGCCACAGTTTATGCAGTTTGAACTCTCTGATTTTCCTATTATATGCATGTGGATCATAAAGTTTCCATATCCGGCAAAATGAACACAGCTTTACGTTTAAGTGATTCTGTGCCAGTGGAAAGCAAGTTCTTTACAATGGGGATGAGTGTATATAGGTGTCTTCCTTTAGTGGTATTTGTTTAAAGCGTGATGTTTAAGCTTTGTGGACTGTATATTTGTGTCATGAATTTAAAATTCTCGTGAAATCTCCAAACTTTATTCATATAATATATATATGACAATTCATATTTTCCTGACATACAAAACAATAACTACAATAATTGAAGTGGCGTGTAATATAATTTATTCCGGTACAAAATTTACCTATTTAATTAGACAGTATTGTCCTATTTGACTTGCCATGTCTGTACTAAGATGTGTCTCATTTCAGAATCTGTAGACTGCAGTTGCGATGTGGTTTGTTACGAATAAGGTTGACCCTGTTTTCTTTAGCTTATACATTGATTTGAGGTACATTAGGTGTAGGTGCATAGGAGGCTGCTTTGCCATTATACATAGTTTTTCTACCAGTGGTGGTGAGAAGGTGTATGTCCTCAGGATATCTGTGAGACAGGTTGTTTGGGCCGGCTTGTTTTTCATGTTTACCACAAAGTTTATTCTTTGTCCTCAGATTGGTAGTGAGTATGACATTATATGATTGATGGCCAAAGTATAGATGTCTCGTAAAGCGTTGTGGAATTTGTCGAATTGTCCTCATTTTCGACTTTCGACTACTATGGTCCCCTAGCTAGTTGTACTATCGAAAGCAGTATATTGAGGTTGTTCATGAGGAAACTTCATTATTTAAAATTGTTGACGTTGGCATTCTCCCAAGATTTGATCATAGGGCCAATATTTGTACTATTAATTAGTGATTTATCTAGTTAAATACCTCCCATTATGTATGATGACATCTCACAAATAGTTTCACATGTACGCGAACTTTAGTTAAATCTAATGTGTACTGACTGTAATAAAGTTAATGAATGATTTAATACCAACATGCTTTACCCTAATTTGTATCAATTCATGAATTTTAGAAAATTCTTAGAATTAGATCAACTGTTGAAATTATACTTTGCACGAGTTGATTAGAGGTTATATTGTGAGACCTGTTTCAGGAGGCTCAGAAAAAAGCGTTAAGAGCTATTATTGGAATATTTAATCGTAACTCTCTTCGAAACCATTGTAAAATCTTATTCCTTCCATTTTCAGTTACTATTACTTGTGGAGGATGGGTTGCCCCGCGGCACTTAGGCCTCACTAGGCCCATTGTGCGTCTACGTAAATTGATAGGATCCGCTTAGCTTGTCAGAATACAAATTTGATGTAGTTGATAACGACGGCGACAGGTGTTTCTCTTATATCAACCGGTGTTAGCGAATAGTCGCCGAACATAAATCTTATAACAAATGAGAGGGTCGGACAATATACTCGATGGTCTCATCTTCTTTTTTCTACTTCATGCAGAGCAAGAATTCTGACAGCCCCATGCTATGGACATGCTTCCATACTTGGCAATGATCAATCAGAATGCATGTGGATAGGCACATATTTTATCTAGTGATAGTGAAGTATTTATGTACTTTATTGTTGTCGAAATAACTTAAAAGCTCCCTGGCAACTCAGTAGTTTCTTATTTTATCACATCTTTTCTTGAATTTCAGTTATAATATAAGTTTGGTTTATATTTCCAAAACCAGATTAAATTTACAAAATGCTTCTAGATATGAAATTAAGATATTCCAAGAAACTGATTTCTATATTAAATGTAACCATACAAAAGTTTATAAACTATTGCATATATCGTCCCTGTTCAGGCAAAGTATCGTGATTGAATTACTATTTATGAAATAAGTAAAATCCAATACAACCTGTGAGGGCTCGCTTATCTAGTAGACTGATGCAATCGATGCTGGTTTGTGGCATTTTTACAGTCAATGAATAGCCACCTATTTATATAAACATTTTATTTTATAACGATGAACACTTTTTATGCTTATTTACAAATTGGGTTTTATATTAATAGCACATACTTGTATCTGCTCAGAAACTAATTACAAGCTAGTACAAAGCGGCCAGCGTCCAACTTTGTATTTTACCATCCGACCACTGCCGAGGTTTAGAACGATCTGATCTAATATTGTTTTGCTTGTTCGAGGAAAAGAGAGAGATGGATATAGTCACGGGCGAAAGGTGGTTGGCCTTGAAACTTTTTTTCTCTTTTCCCGGTATTTAAATTATCTTAAGATTTAAGTTATGTTTAAATGTATTTTAAACGATCATAAGCGATATTTTTTGCGAAACTGAGATTTTGGTGTTGCCCGAATCGTCTAAGTGAGCTACGTCGACTCAAAAAAATATCCTATGCTACAAAACCTATAAAACATCAAATTTCTATTTAAAAGTTTGCCATAGTATATGCCCACAAATCATAAAATATCGCAAGCTAAAATATTTTCAACTTTTGTCACTTTGTATCCACTATAATCTTCTTAAAATATCGTAAGCTTATGTCACTTTTTATTCTATTCGGGATTCAAGCTAAGTGATACGCCCTCTGGAGGAAATTTGTAAAAGGTCCGTATAAGTAGGATATCGTTCAGTGTTGCCAGAAGTAGCAAAACTTCGCTACGTCGTCGGATTTTAGCCCTTGGGGAAGTGGATAAGACCTTTTATTTAAGAATCAAAATTTGTGTATGGTAATATGTAATCATACTCTATATTTATCTAAGGATTTTTTTATAAAACCGATTTTTTTTTAAATTTCAGTTCATTTATTAATTTTGTTTTAAAATCAGTTCATCATTTGGCAACATTGGCGTTCATGTTCATTGTTTACATTTTAATTTGTATCAATTACAATTCGAGTTTTTTCTTACTTTTTAGCTTTATGAAATCTGCGAAAAAGTACCCAGAAAATTGCAGTATATGGTGTTAATGTCAAAATCAAAACTGAAGTATTCATTATTTTCCAAGTGCAAGTCGTAAAATTTTGTTTTTTACGATAAATGGATATCTACAAATTCACAATATTGAAATTTTACAAAACTTTGTTTAGAATTAAACTGTAATCTGATTTGTGGCGGTTTTATTACCATTTACATGTATACAAAGTACTACATGATTCACTTTATAATACAAGTCTAGTAAGATTTTTAAATAAGTTCATCAATAATAAACGTGTGGTACCTGAAATGTCGTTTAAACCACATAATAAAACATGTCCTGGGTTTAGTGAATACATATTTCTAGATGTTCTTGTAGCAACCAATAGGTGAATATTTCCAACAAATAAGTCATACACATGATAAATATTATATTTATGACGAAAGCACGAGACTTAAATTAACACTAAATAAAACTCAAAAATACTATTACAATGAGAATATTATCTAAAAACAGTTAAAAAAATCATAAATACAAAATCCGCCCAAAACAAAAACATGTAAATAAACAAACATCCTACTTATAGGTGACAAATGACAGTCGCGCGAAAATTAATTTGAATCGCCAATAGCCAAAGTTCTAAAACATTTAAAACATAATGCGGAAAAAAATAGTTTTTTGTTTTCTTTTAAAATTACTTAAATGGCACATACGATACTTTGCCTGGACACGGATGATATGTAGAGGTTTAGGTGGACAAAATTATTTTACTATGTTATTGAAAAATGTTGCATATTCTAAAATTAGCATGGTTACCCGCCAAGAAAGTGAAAAAAGTGGGATTAAAAAGTCAAAACCTTAGAAAAAATTGTTAATGACAAATTTTTCGAACAAATAAATATGCATTTCTCGGGACAACCAATTTTCAACTACACACTTCCGCGCATGAAGAAAGTCTCGCAACTGGGGATGGTAAATTATTCTTACTGGAACATTTCTTTGGCTCTGTGATTTTTATGGAGTTTTTAAATTTTTATAATGTCTCTTGGAAAATAAATATTTTATTATCATTACAGAAAGAGTTGGCCTTCTCATTTTAAAACTTATTAGAAATTGATGAGAAAACATATATCGTGCTACTATTGTGAATGATAAATGAGAAAGAAGAAAGTGGTTTAAGATCATTTCTGCTCATAATCATATTGGACAAAATAGTCAAGACAATAAAAGAAGGTAAGAATGAAAAACAGAATAACGAGAAACGTAATGGAAATCAGGAAAACAGCAACGAGGAAGGCCCAGAAGGAAATGGATTTGGTCAATCTGGTCGATTGAAGAGGTCAGAATCAATAAGGGAAACCTTGGATTATGATGAAAACACTAGCTAGGTAGACCCAGGAAGAAATGAGAGAGAGAGAGAGAGAGAGAGAGAGAGAGAGAGAGAGAGAGAGAGAGAGAGAGAGAGAGAGAGAGAGAGAGAGAGAGAGAGAGAGAGAAAAAAAATATATGTTTATTGTCAAAGATACATTATCTTATGGACATACACATGAAATATATAAATAAATAAATAAATAAAAAGTTAAAAGGATAAAATAAAATCCAAATAAAACTAATAACATAAAAGTTACACTTATAACTAATATGGATTTGGTAAATCTGGTTGATTGAGGAAATCAGAATTAATAACGGCAAACCTTGGATAGAGATAAAGACAGTAGCCTGAAAAGCAGGATATGTGAAAGAAAGAAAATCTCAACCAGGATAAGAGACTGTGAAAAATGGTTCCATAAGTCAATAACATTTAACCATCTGTTTTACTAATTATTTGGAACCCAGCAGTAAATAACCTGTATTAAATTACTTTCTTTTCAAATTAATTAAAAAAAGTGCCAAATAATTATGAAAAAATGTGTCGGTAGGTGTATATTCGTAGATATTTTCCAGTAGAAAATAGATTTAAACAGAGTAAATCGATTGAAATTAATTGATTTTGATAATTTGATTTGTCTTAAAATTGTTTCCTTGCCTTCAGGGACAGTAGCTTTGTCACTCATTAAGACATTGTTCGAAAACAGCATGGAAATTGGATAGAATTAATTAAAGGTTTAGAGAACTCAACGATCAGTGGCGTAGTTATCAGAGGGCAATTCGATGCAAGGCACCGGGGCCCGGAGATATTTGGGGTCCCGCAGGAGCTCTCTCATAATTATTTTATTGTATGCAAATTCGTGATAATTTTAAAAATTAATGTTTTTTAAATGCCTAAAAATTATAGCACAAATTACAAAACGTTCTCAGTGAAGATTGTTGGAGCCTATTTTTATTTCATTAAAAATTAATAGGAAAAAATGTAGTGGGACATGGTGGTAATATACAGGGTGTCCAGAAAAATGTGGGAAGTCACTCGGATTCAGATAGAACATTAAAAATAAGATGACAAGTTCCCATAAATTTTTTTCCTAGCGGCCCTCCATACGTAGATCCGGCCTACAAAAGGACGCAATTGGAAATCAATTTTTCTTGAATAACTTTTAAACTACGTAATATAATTTAATGCAAATTTAATATGATAAACTATAGTAAGAACCTCTTAAAATACTGCCCTTAAAACATAATTAGCTTGTTTAGTTTACCAGGGGCGGACTAGGTTGTACATTTTAATGCTTGCATTTTTAACACCCTATATGATAAGGAGTTAAATTTCGATACCTTGAACATTAAGCTAAAGAGAAGGTACTCTTCTTCATTGTCGATAAAATGAACCGTTTTGGAGAAAAAAAAATATAATAAAACCATCAATGTTTTATTTTTATTAAAAAGAAACCATGATTTCCAATTTTTTTTTGTCTGCAGCAAAGTGTGATACGAAAGTCATTGAAATAGAACTGTTACCAGTATTAAAAAAATGCACTGTTTTTACAAACGTTACTATGGTACCTACAAAATTGACGTATTTTAAATCTTGTTGACACGTTGATCTTTTAGTACTCCGATATTAATTTATTGAATTTTGAATATCTTGGTAAATTTAATTCGATAATGGGATACACATTAAGTGAGTATGCAGATATTCATCTTATATACGGTCTTGCATCTTGCAATGTTTATGAAGCAAATGAGAAAACATTTCAGCGACTTGACCAACGTCTAAGAGAGACTGGTGGGCGATTCCAAGTTAATAAGGTAACATTATTGACTTTCTTTAATCATTTTTAAGAAGTTTTTGGAAAACAAGTACTGATGCTGGTGTGACAAGAACAGTAGGTACGGTGTAATTGGAGGAAAATATTTTGAAAACTGCAGCTGATACTCATTCAATAAGCACTCGAAGATTAGCCGCGCAGCTTCATGTGTCAAAAACGACAATTGCTGAAATACTTAAAGAACAGTTGTTATACCCTTATTATCTGCAAAAAGTACATCAACTACTTTCTGAAGATTTTCCTTGAAGAATCCAGTTCGCAAATTGGCTATTAGATCAGCAACGAACAAACCGAAACTTCATTAGCACTATTCTTTTTAATGATGAAGCAGTGTTTACCAAAAATGGTATTGTAAATTTACATAGCTTGCATGAATGGGCTAATAAAAACCCTCATGCCACTATTGTTCATCATTATCAACATCAGTTCCAATCAATTAATTTTTGGGCAGGAATAATTGGCTTAAACTTTATTTATAGTTCCTTCAGAACGCTTTTCTGTATTCCATAGAGCATTTGCTACTTGAAACTCGCCGAAGCATGTATTTTATACACTTTAGCGTCGCTGTACAGGACACCTAAATAACGTCTATCGAAACCGTTGGATAGGCGAAGGAGGTTAAATTGCCTGGCCTCCACGGTATCCCGACCTAACGCTAATTGATTTTTACCTGTGGGGTCATCTCAAAACCTTGGTGTATTCCTCTCCGTTTTATACTAGGGAGGAACTTTTACAGAGAATCACATTTCATTGTGATGTGAGGAACAATGCTGGGTTGTTATGGCGAGTACAGCAGTCCTTTATTCGTCGGGCCCGCGAGTGTGTCAGACTTCACGGAGCACATGTTGAACCCACTTATAAAGTTTTAAATTGATTATTTCTAATTAGCGTATTTAGGTTCAATCGTTACAAGCTTTAGTGAATTCAGGATGAAAACATAATACTCCAAGTTGTATTTTAGAATATACCAATTTGAAATTAGCTAATTCTGGGAGTTTAATTTTTTAATAAAAATAAAACATTAATTCTTTTATTTTTTTTTTCTCGAAACCGATTCATTTTATCGACAATGAAGAAGAGTATATTTGCTTTAGCCGTATGTTCAAGGTATCGAAATTAATTTTTTTTAACTCCATATCATACAGGGTGTTAAAAATGTAAGCATTAAAATGTACAACCGAGTCCGCCCCTGGTAAACTAAACAAGCTAATTATGTTTTAATTTTAAGAGGTTCTCACTACTGTTTATCCTATTAAATTTTCATTAAATTATATTACGTAGTTTGAAAGTTATTTAAGAAAAATTTATTTCCGGTGGCGTCCTTTTGGAGGTCGTATCTCCATAGGGAGGGCCGCTAGGAAAAAAGTTATGGGAACTTGTTATTTTTTAATGACAAAGGCAACAATTTTTTTTTTATTTTGATTTTAGTAAATATATTTAGGTATTTTGAAATTTTTTGAAAGAGTTACTGAGAATTTTTCTATTATTTTTGTAAAGTTGATTCATCTTTCGTTTATATAATTAAGATTTTATAAAATATTTACATTTCAAATTTAAAAAAGTACATTTTGATATGAATTAAATTGCTGTCCCAGTAGGTACTACTGGGTGGTTCTTATTGGGACAAACGGAGTGTACTGGGATACCTGCTTTTTTCTTTAAACCTTTAAACATTTTGTTCTTAGGGCTAGAGCAGTTCGTGTCGAGATGTTGATACCAAACTGGGTATATGGCTGTATTATCCTATTTATATGAAGATTGTATGAAAAAAATGCGCCTCCATCCCCTAGCCGATATGAAGGTGGTATCGCCCTCAAAAAAGAAAGGGTGGCATCCCCCAAAAATTAAGTTACAATTCTGTATGTAAAATCGTTGAGATTTACGATTTTTTTAAATATATACCCAAAAGTTTTCGACAAAAATTTTCCCTACGAACTGTGACGATTCAGGTCAAAAATGTTTAAAGAGATAAAAACATTTTTGTCGAAAAATGTTAAATTTTGTGAATATATTAATATTCTGAAAAAATCGTGTATATAATTTAAAAAGTTCTAACTAAATTTTTAGAGATGATACCCCCTCCATTATCCTCTATAAGAATGTAGGGGTAAGATTTTTATATAGAAACGTTGTAATTGAGGTCTGGTAAAAATCTATTAAAAATGAGATTTTTATTTCCTCTGTAACAATTTTTAAATGCCAGGCCCCACAACCGAACTATCACGTTCAGGTCCAAACAAATTTTTGGAAAAATATTGTAAAAAAAAATAAAATTTTTGATTTATACGTAGAAAAAATCGTAAATTTCAATTGTTTTCTTGAAAAACTTTTAACTTTATTTTTTGAGGATGACACCCAAATCAGCTATAGGATGGAGAGGCGATTTTTTTTTATGCGATATTTATGGGATAATACAGCCATATACCAAGACTGGTCTGTCGGTACCACGCTCCCCTATTATTTATTTTAAGATTTTTCTTAGTTTTTCATATATTTTGTGCATATTTTTTTTTGACCCAGGGGTCCCCAAAAAATTTCTTGCACCCAGACGACGATGTCTTTTTTCCAATAAAAAATTTAATACTGTAATTATTAGATTACCTAGTTATATTGCTCCGATCAATTTCAATAAAAAATTAAATGCTTCAGTAGAAGAATTGATAAATAATTGAAATTAAAAATTTAATATTCTATTTATTCAATAAATTAAATAATACTCTTTAAAACATTTTAAATTTTAATTTAATTTCACAGTTTAATATGTACCTAATTTTAGTAAATATTATCTTGAATTCAATATTTTAACTATTAATATTGTTAAAATAAATACATTCTAACAGAAGTCACCAAAGAAAATTATCGTAAGATTTTTCCCTCCACATACGTTCAAAATTCCCACTTTTATGAAATCCCGGACCTTTGTGAAATTTCTAAACAAAAAACGTCCTCAGCATCATTTTATAAACCAGGTCATGTCGAGTTTCTAAAAAAAAGCTCCTCAGATTTTATACTAGAAATACAAGTTTGTATCATAAATCTTTTAACAATACTTTAAAAATACGTCAAACAATTAACAAATTTTATTTTTCAAATCATACATTTTTCACATTGTAGACTGAAGTGAAAAATTCCCGTTTTTAGTTAACTTTTCCATTTTTTTCCTTTTTCCCTTTTGTGTTAAAAATTCTCGCAAAACGGGAAATTTCTCTCCGGTGGTGAACACTGTCTTTATTTCTCAGTGGAAGCTGTACCAATCAGTTCATTTATATAATATTACGCAGTAGTTTTTTTTTGAACAATATTATCATCGCTGAGTATGAGAAGGAATTTTGTTTTTGTAGTTGTTGACTTAAACCCCAATGAGTATGTTCGACATTAAACTAGATTTGTATACAGAATTGTTAAGAAAATCTATTGTTTTATTTTCAGGGTATATTTAGGTAGGCACATACAATCACCTCACATGTTTTAGTCTTTATTTTAACAGGGGTAGATGGGTAGATCGTATTTCTGTTGTTTTATATTCCGTCCCAAATATTATATTAACTCCATAATAATCCATCAGACAGATGAAGTAATAACTTCGAAACGAATCGCTAATAAATAACTGTGAGCTGTGAGACAGAAAGGATTAATTTTTCCTTCTTCTTATGTAATCCATAGACTCACATAAGGCTACCATACCTTTAATTTCTTCTAATTCACAAGTAAATTTAGTGCAAGATGATGCATTAAGAAAAATTGCAGAATAAAATAATAAATTAAAGAATGGATTTCAAATTGTAAAAAACAGCTATAATAAGTTGAAATCATTTAAACCCATTTGAAATTAGTTAAAATCAGTCTAAATCAGTCGAAATCAGTTGAAATCAGTTGAAATCAGTGCTACGTTTAAACATCTAAAACATCTAAACATCAATATTCAATAATAACTATAAAACCATAACAACTAACTAACAACTGAGAACCAACTCCTACCTAACGTAGTGCTGAATAAACCAATGCAATTAAATGTAATTTGCAATTATACCACACAATAATTTTCCTTCCTGTTTTCACTAGTTTATTTCTCTTCCAGGCAATGAAGATCCTGTCAAAGAAAAAGCTCTTGAAAAAGGCGGGAATGTTTGGTCGTCTACCTCCAGCACGCAAAGATACTAGATCCAATTCATCGCCAATCAATCACCCTTTCCAAAAAGTGTATAGAGAAATCGCCATTTTGAAAAAACTGGACCATCCTAATGTAGTTAAGCTGGTTGAGGTACTAGACGATCCGGTGGAAGATCATCTTTATTTAGTATTTGAGCTTCTGGATGGTGGGCAGGTATTAGAAATACCGACTGATACTCCACTGGATGAGGATAGAGCGTGGACGTATTTTAGAGACGTAGTGCTGGGCATTGAGTATCGTAAGTAATGATAATAAGAATAAATATTCTAAAATTCCAAACTAACCACGAACATCCCAACATTTGGTAAATTTCCCAAGTACCTTACATTGATAGCTGCCTAATTTCATTAGAGTTGATTTAGACTTAAGATTCTTACTAACCTTCATATTAAATAAGAATCTCCGTTACTGAAGATTTCGATCTTGTCTGGCTATAGTCACCTAGAAGTAACTTAAAATATATTATCAGCAGAATACTGTTCCAATTTTCGATTATTAGTCTACTGCAAATTGTTTTAATCACTCCTAATATTGTGTTACTACTGATACCGCAAACCGTTTCCACAGCAGGTCCCATAAAAAGTATTTGATCTTTTTTCTTGCAAGATTTCTACAATTTCGTTACACGGAACTCAAGTGATAGTAACTGTATTTTCATTGCCTAGCTCATTCACATTTTCTAGGCACCTCCAAATTATTTTTGAGATGATTACGTAAGATCTTGGCGTTTTGATGGTAGCTTAGTTATGAGACTTAATGATAATCTCTGGCATGCGATAATTTTTATCGATGATGAACTTGGTACATTCTCAATAGTGTGAAAGATGGTTGGGTATGTATTCAAACCTTTAGAGTATTTGGTTCTACGCTCATACACTCATATTCCAGTGTCTTCTGAGTTTTGGAACCATCCGTAAAATACTTACTAAAATCTTAGCTCCATATTTCTTACAGCACAGCTTTGAATAGAAGTACGTTATGTTATTTTTCATTAAAAATTTGAAGCATTTCCATTCATTGATAATATGGAAGTGATTCAATGCCCGAACTGCTTAAGCAACAATTTATTAAAAGTGAGTCAATAGAGAACAAAGCACGTTATGTGTGTCTACTAGACATAACTGCCTAATCTTTAGGTAAAGATATGAATGATTTTAAGGAATAGGCAACTTTGGCATGCACAGAAATTGTTTTAAATAATACTCTACGAAGGCAGGATGTTTTGAAATTTTGTTGGTTAGGCAAATCTGGCACCGAATTACTTATGGACTTTTCCTTTTTCTGTACAACAATCACATTAAACCTACTGATTCTATTAAGATGAAACTTGACAGTACTGTCGAAATTTTTACACTGATGATGCCTATCTATACGTGAATTCAGATAGTGGTATGACTAGGTTTAATGCTACATTAACCAGCACAAGCAGTTTAGTTAATTTTGCCTGACAGTAGATTAAAATAGATTTATTTTGGAAATATGAACATATATAATCTCCATTTCCCCCTACGAAATTATGAAAAATACACCCCCACATGTCCAAAGGGGAAATAAATTAAAGAAAAATTGAAAAAGCTAAGAGTTAAAGTAAAGAAAAATAAGTTGTCTTAGCCTCTCCGGTTGGGCTATCGAAGCACATGACTGCAACAGTCGAACTCGTAGATTTAAAGTCAATCTTGGCGACATACACAAATTCTCATGCCATACCGGTTCTCACAATTCTCGTATAGGAGGACGCCACTCTCTGATTGTACTAGAATACATTTCCAAGATCCTTGATTCGTTCACCAGTGTTAAGTTTTCGAGTCCGGTCCGCCGTAAACGTGAAATGGCAAAGAAAAGATCTCAACCGATTTTCTCACTTCATTTTTCTTAGATTAGATTTGGTTAGGAGTGTGGACCATATAGCCTCCCCCACCTCGACCTTTCCAGATTAGTATCTCTTGTCTAGTTTGGTATTTTCTAGTATACTCCATAAACTAGGAAGTAGCTCTTCGGTTGAGTAGATTACCTTGTCTTGTATTCGCAGTAGCACAGTAGTAAAAAGTGCTCTTTTAATAGGTCACTAATAATTTTCCTATTGTGGCTCAGTAGATGATCGGTGAGTATTGATGATGGTACTTTTATTAACTATCTGGTATGTCCTTGTCCTGGTAAATTGTTCCACTATTCCTAAGATTTGCTTAACATTCACTGCTTTTTACATGTTCGGATGGCTATCTTTGTGACATGACAGAAGGGTTTTGGGGCAAAAAACTAGCGTCATATATTGCCTGCTACCTAGTTTAGGGTTAGTCTTTTTCGACTATATTAGTCCTATTAGGGCTTCAAAATAGTCCCATAAAAGCTTTGAGTATATCTGTGTGTGTGTTTGTTTGTTTGTTTGTTTGTTTGTTTGTTTGTTTGTTTGCGTCGAGACCATAATCACAAAATATATAGGCAGGTAGTAACAAGATTATGATCAAGAGAAGCTGTAAATTCATTTAAAAGTAGGGTTGCCAGACATAGGCGCCGGAATTCAAAAATCGCTTTGGGTGCCCGGCTTCTATGCGGAAAATGGTGGCTATCCCCCCCCCCCCCCCCCCACCATCCACAACTCACTTAAAGGCACCACCGGTTTTTTAAAAAGCTATTTTAAAGTTGATTTTATGAAAATTTTCTTAAAAAAAAAGATATTGTCAAATGGCAATTGCTGGATAGGCTCCCACCTAAAACGGGATATCTGGCAACCCTATATGCTCGGTGCAGCCACCACTGGTATTTTGAAGGTATTTTTAAATAGAATATAACCCCCAAATTTTAAATCGCCACTGTCTTCCTAGTCCTTATCTTTTAACGATTTTTATTTTCTGTAAAAGCCTACCAGTTAATCGAGTAAATGCTAGAAATGCTGATTCTGGGCCTCTATGCAATAATAGAGGTTTTGTTCAAAATGCTATCGGACATTTTGAAGCATCTATGGGGTTATTTGATGACATTTATCAATTATCCGTCGTTGTCGCAGATTTTCCAGTGATGTTAACTGGGTGGCATAAATTTTAGTTTTTAAGTGGCCCCATAAAAAATCCAACGGGCTTAGATCCGGAGACTGTGGGGGCTACTCAATACTTCCTCTCCTTCCAATCCTGAAAACCTGGAAACATTTGATCCAAATACTGACGAACAGTGGTGCACCGTCATGGTGGAATATTAATTCTAGTAATGCTGGATAAATAGCGTTTTCTAATAATTCCAGATACATTTCTGCAGTTAAAGTTTCTGGTAAAAAAGGGACCCATTATACGGTTACCAAAAATGATAGCCCAAACATTCAGTTCTTCCGGATGTTGCGTATGTACTTCATGAAATATTCTGAGATTTGAATCAGACCAATAACGACAGTTGTAATGATTTACCGTACCATTAAGAAAAAAAGTGCATTGTCTGAGTAACACACATTGAAAAGAAATTGCTGATCATTTAATAGCCGTTCAGTCATAATTTCACAAAATTGTAATCGCCTATCAAAATCGTCTTCAATAAGTTCTTTTACCAGATGTATTTTATAGGAATAAAACTTTCAATATCTTCTGAATACTACTTTTCTTAATACCAGATGTTATCGCCAACTGTCTTGTACTCAATATGAGTTCATGAACAACATGTCCTAAAATCTCCACCTCTGTAGCTTCATTTACTACAGAATTTTCCATTTCACGTTATTTGTTAGCTACTGACCCCGTTTTCCAAAATGTTAGGACTAACTCCAAAATGTAATTTCGATGGACTTTTGATATTGATCGTTAAACAGTTAGGTAGTTCTATTAGCACATTTATTGTTAGCAAAAAAGTGAAATTATTTGCAACCTCTTAGCAATAGAGTAAACCATTATCACTGATATGCCACTTTTATGCCGACTCTACAACGAAATAAACTAAACCTTACTACTTTACGGCGACCAAAGAATGTCATCTGATAAGAATAATTGAGAGCCACAGGAATAAAAGTAAAATTGTTACAAAGAATTCTTTTTTTTTTTAATAACAATGTAAATATGTTAAACCGGTTTTGTAGTTTTGGTGAGCCACTGTATGGGCTACATAGATAGTAGCGATGTAAAACTCGGGGGTTATTATCTAAGTAAAAATACCTTCAAAATAACATATCATTCGACCAATCTTTCCATTTAAGATATAACTGGTGAGTTTCACCCCCGATAGAGGGTTTCCGCTTAGGGGGTGCAACTGCCAAAACAATGTTCCCCCGTAAAAAACAAATTTGACTGGTCCAAGCGTTTTTTAGTAGATGACCTGGTTTCTCGCCAGCAATACTAGAGAGATGTTTCTAACTATAAATGAACGTTTTTTTCTAACGGTGCTTGATCAGGAGCAACTTTCAAATGTTCTCCCTTTTCCCCTTAAGCATTTGCTTAATGGCATATGTACAAAGATCTTATCTTGATAATTGTAGACCGTTAATAATCTTTCTTTTTTGACGTCATAGGGTTTTATACACCAAAAATAATAAACCCTTAAGTTCAACGCATTGTCTATGACAATTTACGGCGACTTTTTTATCACAAAAAAATATAGCTCCGAGCAATAATATTTTATTGAGGCATCTGACGCTATACCAACTTGGGCCACGACAGCTTCTTCATTTCACTTATTGACACTTTTTGTCCTCGTTGTGCTCTGGGTGCTCCGCACCCTGTTCAAAACTGCTCTGGGTGCTTGCGCACCCGGAGCCCCGGGGATTCGGCGCCTATGTTGCCAGACATCACGTTTTAGGCGTATTTACACGCTTTTTGACTTGCTTGTACGCGCAACGCCACAGTACGAAAATGTCCCGCTTCTGACAAAATGCCAGTCTTTTTATACAAATGCCACGCTTTTTTATATTCAAAGCCGGATTTATATAAAAATATAAGGCGAGAACCTTTTTTTAGAAATTTCATAAAGAATGGACCTGATTATATAAAAATGCTTGGTATTTGAACCTGATGCTCTGTCATCACGGTTGTCACGCTTTTCACTTTCGTAAATGTGGCAACCCTATTTAAAAGTCTGGATGAATTATTCGACAGAGCACACAAGTTTTACTCGATTTGGACTTTTCTAAGGAATAAATAAAAAAAAAACTATTAGATCTCCCAATTACTGGCGAGATTTCTGCTAAAAAATACATCAAACGGAGACAATTTAATATTTGGCTGCTTGTTACGGAATTTTTCCCAATACCCTACAGCACACTTCCGGATTTCTCTGTTTTCTGTTTCCGCGAAACTGGGAAAAGCATCAGATGATATAAAATAATTTAAGGTTGTTTGAAAACTGCGGTTAAAGAAAGAGAGAGGAAATATCAACCACAGAGGGCTAATTTATAATTGTATTGTAATCCTATACTCACAGATGGCAACCTTCATTATTAATTATTTATAATTACTTATCTTTGATGTAAAACAGTAATTATCAAATGACATATACAGGATGATTTTGAAATAGTAATATAGGACGTCCAAAACCGAATTACAAATTTAAATAGAATTACAAATATTTTCCTATTTGCAACCATTATTTTACAAGTGTCTAAAAATAAACAAAAACTGAATAGAAATTTATTTAATTTTTTAATACCAATACAGCAACCAATGACCATCCTTTTTTATTTTAACACACTCCAATCAAAACAAACTGCATCGGAAAACAGTGAATAGTGCAGTGTTGTTACTCAAGCCTGCGAAAGATCAATGTGAAGTGTGTCAAGGTGACAAAAAATGAATAAAAATCGTTTCGGTTGTTCAAATGTACACTGCAAATAAAAAAATTGACATCGCTTTCAACTTCATCTTACGGAAACAAAGCAAAGTTATGTTTATATTGTTAAATAATTTTTCCAAATACCAAGGTGAGAATTTAACATTTTATTGTTTCCTTACAAATAATGCAAATTTAACCAAACATAATCCTCCCAAAATATTGTGAGGAGGATTTTGTTTCGTCAAATTTAGACGCATACCTTCCAAATAAACAACAAAATGGTCTCAAAAAATGCTCACCTCTTGTGGTATTACCCTTGATCAGCTTTCACATAAAAAATTAAATAAAACTCAGGTGTTCTAATAGTGGACGAGGGAAAGAACCAAGTTCTATTTTTTATTTCCTCAAAGTTTAGCTGCCATGTAAATCATATAATAAAGAAAGCATTTAGCAACATCAGGTTAATTTATGCAAATAAGGAAATTCCACCAATTTAAACACGAAAGACGCTTTGTCAAACTCTTTTTCACATCTCAATTATGCTCATTCGAGTAAAATGGAAAATAACCAATTCCAAAAAAAGTACAGAACCTTTACAAGAATGATCTTCGGTCTCCCTAAATTTGATCACATGTTAGACAAATTCAAAGAGCTAAACTGGCTGAATGTAAAGCAACCCTTTCATGTATATTTGTAAGCAAACTAATATAATTCAAAAAATCACTATACTTGTACAATAAAATCACATACAGATCCGCAGGGGTGTGCGGTCCATGGAAGCGGAGGAAGCATCGCTTCCCTACACTTCGAAAATGTACTAACAATTCATTGGGGTAATGTGTAAACGCACGCACCACCAATGAGAAAATTAATTGTGTAAACGCACACATACTTCAAGTAAACCTAAATTTTTCGCCTCTTTAGAAATATTAATATTAACGCCATCCAATTCTAGTTTTAAAAAGCTGTCAATAGTATCTCATTTAGCTTCACTGCAAAACAAAACAGCAGTCATTTTTAATGGGTTAATGGTCAAATTATGATCTTTAGAATACTGCGTAATCAAAATTAGGTCAGTATTGACTGAGTTTGTTGCGTTATTAACGTCAAAAGGATCAAAAATATGTATTACTTTTGTGTCATCAGCATAGAGTTGTAATAAGCTATTATTTATTATTTTAGGTAGGTCTGATGATGTGTATATAAGAAATAGTAATGGGCCCAAAATAGACCCTTGAGGTAAACCTGACACAATATTTTTAGACTTTGAAAGATAATATTGTCCACAGACACTCACTGGGATCGCTTCCATTGGTATGACTTAAAAAAGATATATGGTCGCAACCACAATATTTGAGTTTTGCATACAGCAAATCGTGGTCAATTAAATCAAACGCTTTGGAGTAGTCTAAGCTAACTAAAATGAGACCCATCTTTTTATCCATAGCTCTTATAATATTATCATTTAAATTTAGCATTGTGCTATGACCTTTACGAAAGCCTGATTGTTCGGGAATGGGACGTTTCGGTGTGGCCATTTCGGCGTGACCGTTTTGGCGTGGCCGTTCGGACGTCGGCCATTTCGCCGCCGGCCATTTCGACGTTGGCCATTTCGGCGTTGGTAGTTTTGGCAAACTTAAAAATATAATTTTTATAAATTTTAAATAACTGTTATATTTATTATAATTAGGTTTATTATAATTAAATAATAAAACTGTTTTCGTGTCGAAAGGAAGACTAAAATAAAATGTCTATACCGGGTGTTCAAATTAAAGTGTTACAGCTAAATACCGCCTTTTATAAAAAAAAAAAAAAAACGTTTCAGACGAAAGTTTTATAGTTTTGTGGGGAAAATTTTTAGCTAAAATCGTTTTTATAGCTAACCATAACATGGCCAACTTTATTTTCGCCCAGCAAAATTTTCAAGTAGCTGTTACTCAAAAAGTAAAGACCAATAAAAAAATATTTTTATCGAAAGTTTCTTATTTTTTTATGTACTTCAAGAATATGTATAAAAAAATGGGATTCTCATTTAAAAAAACTAAGTCCACCTCTATATGGCCATATTATGGTCAGCTCTAAAAAAATGAATTTAGCCAAACTGTTTCACCCATAAAACTATAAAAGTTTTGTCTGAAACTTTTTTTCTAAAATGCATATATTTGGCGGTATTTAACTGTAACATTTTAATTTGAACACCCGGTATACTATTGTTGTTCGGCAGGTAGGTCTTCTGCTAGAACATCAAAGGCATAATCTAAATGATCGTAGGAACAAATGCCAAAGATATCACCGTTCTGCCATTTAGAGAGAATTGTAGATCAGCATTGTACTCTCTCGTATGTCCCATAGAAGCCACTTGTTTCCTCATATTTTGGGCCAAGTGAAAAAAACAACCATTTATAGTAACGCCTGTTCGAAATCGCAATATATTATTATACTAATTTTCATATAAAATATTATTTACACTAATATTAATTACACTACTATTATAATTCTGCTATGTACTTGAAAAACAGATTAAAACATTTATCCCATTCCTATGCAATGCCTCACTTATTTCAATACTTTACTTATTTCATAATAAAACTTACAGCGGTTTTAACTTACATACTAAAAAATAGTATTCCCGACGCCGAAACGGCCGACGCCGAAATGGCCAACGGCTATTGTTCACTAGGTAAAATGCTGTTTGCTGAAACATATTCATACAATTGAGAGTATACCACTCTTTTAAGAATTTTAGAGATAACTGGTAATAAGCTAAGATTTACAATAATTAATCGATAATAGCCTGTAAGTGAAGTATTCTTTTTAATAAATAATTTAGCGTAATTACATTAAGTTTATTTACAAGAACATAAGAGTGCAGTCGATATTTATACAACCTCTATTATCAGGTTTTTAAATTTCATTCTGCGTTGTTTGATATCGATAAAAGCGCCACATAGTGAGTCAGATGTTAACTGCGATAAAGCTGGTCGTTGTTAAGCATTTGCTTCTTATGGGCGTTTCCTATCTTTATCTCCCTTATCTCTTACCTAGACCAGATACGAATGTACGCAGCGGCATCTTTGCCGGCTCCCTCACAAAGGCAATGCAGGTTTCGGCTTAAGGTGCGCGTTTGTTGGACCATGATAATAATTTATTTATTGTGATTACGAAAAAAACGTTAGTTGGACCATTGGAATAGTTAAGAAATAAAACTACGAAGAAAAATAACTTTTTTTATAAAGCAGTCAAAAATATGTGGGACAAAATTTTAATTTTTCTTTTGGTTTTGTCTGACTTTTTCGACGATTTCAAATCTCTGTTTGCATATTTAAGAGTATAAAAATTCTGAGTCATATATATAATTTAATGGTGTACATTTTCGCAAATTGTTGGCAAGGGTGACCAAATTCTATTTTGCTCATCTCAAAAAGGTATGCGTTGGAAATTCCAGGCTTAGTTGACAAACTATCAAATAGGGATATATATATTTTTTCTAATTTGAAAATATAAAAGAGAAATTTTTCGCTGGGAAATTTTAAATTGCCAAACACCTTTTCTTCAGAGTCGTATGCTTTAAAATGCGTTAACAAGTTAGAATTGTTAAGTAAATTCCATTTTTCTGAGAAATTTACGCAAATTTCACAAGAGTAGATAGCTAATGATTTTTTGATTAAATAGCCACATAAATAGTTAAATACATTCTAAGTGGTCACATTTAGCTCCCTGTAGTCACATTCAGAAATCGTTATTGCCCCAACTGATTGTTTTAAAATATATTTAATTTTCATTAAGCGGAGAACTTGATTTCCTAAGGGAAAAACGAATCCCGGGATTCCTTCCCAGTGTGTGCCCCACTGCCGCTAGTGCCCACGAGTCGCCACTGTTTAAGCCACTACACACTACTTTTTACCCACTAAAAACTATTCTTTAAGGGTAAAAATTAATTATTTATCAATTAAAACTACCTTTTAAAGGTAAAAAAAATATTTTTTAATTGCAAAAAAATACTTTCTTAATCAGTACCTAATTTTTAACCAATAAAAACCTACTTTTTAACCACAAAAAACTACTTCTTTGTGAGTAAAAGTTTTCTTTTTAACCACTAAAATTAATAAAAACTAAAAAGTTCATTCCAAAAAATTGTAGCATAGTACTTTGGCTGTCGTCTATTTCAATAGTTTTTTTTAAGGGTTAAAACATTTTTTGCTATAACAGCAAAAAATTTCCCTCAGTGTATGTCAATTCCTTATTTAAAAAATTACTCAACTCATGAAGCTTTCTATATATTTTTGGTTTATATTTACATTAATTTTAGATATGTGAACCGGAAAAACGTAGATGTGCACCAGAAGCAATTTTGTTTCCATCTAACGGCTTTTTTTTTTCTTATTATTATCTTATTTTTCCAGTTCACTACCAGAGGATAATCCATCGCGATATCAAGCCGGCAAACTTGCTCCTCAGCGATACGGGCCGCGTTCAAATAGCCGACCTCGGGGTGTGCAATGAGTTCCACGGAGCCGACGCTTTTCTTTCCACCACCGCGGGCACGCCGGCATTCACCGCCCCCGAAGCTTTGAACGAGAAGAGAGAAGCCAGTTTCAGCGGAAAGGTATGCTATTGTGTTTTCTCAATTTCAAAATGAACGAATGAATACATTTAGGTGAGAATGGAAAAGTAAACAATAGTAGAAGCAACTCAAGTAATAACAAAATTGTCTATTTGTCTACGGGTTTTGTTGCTGTTTTTCCAGGAAAATACCTAGAATATTTTCCGCTCTGGTTCAAAATGCAAATGGATGCCTCTTTAATTTATACTATTAACAATTCTGTTTCAACCCAAACATAGTGCGGGAGAAGATAAATACAAAATTAAAATAATCTTATTTAATAACGTTTATTGGGGGGTGGGTTGGCTCAGTGGTTAGAGTCATGACTTTGAGATCGGAAGGTCTCAGGATCGAATCCCACCGTTGGCCGGGATTTTTTCATTTAATTTAATTATTTAAAATTAATTCTGATGCCTTGGTAGGATTCCCCACTCGACCATTCACTGTTGGGTTCTAATTAACAGTGCTGTTCCTAAAGTGGCGCTGGGAAACAGTAACAAAGCCTACACAGAACACGAGGCTAATGGCCGTAGTAGTCGAAGCCGATGACACCATCAACATCAATCAAAAGCATCAATTTAGATCTAGACTATAAAGACACTAAGTAACAAAGTAGTCTTCATGTTTTTAATACCCATCCTCTTTCGGAAAGATCTATGAATTGAATGTTTCTTCTTAAAAACATGAATTAAACAAAGGTTTTGTCATTGCATCCGCTAGGTACAGGTGTTACTGAACATAATTCAATTCCACAACTCTATATTCTACAATTTGACAAATGTAATAATATTTAGGCGATTTTAAATCAGTTACTAGAAATGTGACCAAGTCAAGTGTGGTTAAGGTTCTTACGTCATTATAATGACGTTCTAATAATCTGATTTAAAAATGTTTGGTTTATATTGACACTAACTTTACAATGTGTGTAACATTGGCAGATATCATGAATTTTTATTTGTGTGTTATGTAATAGTAGTAGGATTTGTTTTTGAATTTGTAGGGATAAAAAATAAATATTTTTTTTGTTTACTGATCATGGATGAAGAGAAAATTGGTATTATAGTTACTTTGGCCTCTGAAATTTTATCAAAACTTTAGCCATGTTCATTAATAAATCCTACCTTGAAAATAAATTGGCTTTTCATTAGCAGTAACCTTAAATGCGTCCATATCTAGGTACTCAGCCAGGGTTGAAAGACGTCGCGCTTTAGGCGTAATTGTCCCGCTTTTTAACTTGCTGGCATCTTCGCTGGCACGCGTTACGCCAAAGTACAAAAATGCTCCGCATTTCATCTTATTGCTACGTTTTTTAAATTTAAAGTTATATACAATGATATTTTTGACAATGTTTGACCTGTTTTTGAGAAGCTCAGAAAAAGGAATCTGATGGTTTAAATAAATATAAGCGGAGGACCTTTTTTTAGATCTTTACAAAAAAAGGAGCTTATTTTATAAAAATACCTGTTTTTTTAACCTGATACCCTATCGTCACCATTGTCCCACTTTTCCCTTTCGTAAATCTTTCTTTCTATTTTACAAATAACACAACCAAACAATGATTTAATAATTAAAAAGTAAAAGTTTTACATTTGTCATTTCATTTGACATTTTATACCTGTGATGACCACGTTTTTACTGTAGTCATGTTAAACTTGACTATTTCAAGACAATATTCAATATGACGTCATTGTTTTTGATTTATATCAGTGTAGTCAATCATATTCAAGACATAGTATCTGATTTAAAATCGCCTATAATGATACACTGCAATGTTATACCATGGCAACCAACATTTTTATTTACATACTGGCTAACCGACCGCCGGCGGTGCTTGCATTTGTTGAAAAGAAAACCGTCTCCCGGCGGCATGGTCTTCTTTATACAGGAAAGCCGCCGCAAATCTAAACTGATTTGTTAATCAGCGGCATGCTATCAGTGAATTGAAAATGCCGCCGGGCGACGGTCTACTGTATTTAAAACATTGAATGCCGGTGGTAAGAAAAAATACTTGTAAAATCGTCTACATTTTTGTGGCAAATGATCATATGTCGTTCGCGTTTTATTTGTACATCGGTCTTCTTTTACAGAGTAGATGAGCTGTGAACAGGCCGTTGGTATTTATGCCGGTCGGCGTAGCCAGGTATGAATTGATATTTTATGGTGTCTACGAGAAGTTGTTATTTCGTCTTCTTGTTGTCACGGCATTATTATTATTATTATTATTATTTGTTCATATATGTGAAATTTGCTTCTAAGGTTTATAAAATACTACTGCTAGTTAGGGCGTAAATGAAAACAAACAAGACGCATTCACACAAACGCCTCCCACCACAGCAATTACAAATGATTAGTGTTGTCTCCGATACGCGAGTTTTTTCCGGCGGCATTTAATGTTTCAAATACAGTAGATCGTCGTCCGGCGGCCTTATCAATACTCTGATAGCCTGCCGGCCTCGTCAACAAATAAGTTTAGATTTTCTGCGGCTTTCTTATATGTAAGAAGACCATGCCGCCAGAAGACGGTTTTCGTTTTATTAAATTCAACTACCGCCGGCGGTCGGCTAGCCAGTACGTTTTATTTAATAAAAAAAAAAACAAAATTAAATATCAATTCTAATGCATAGTTAGGATTGCCCAGTCGGCCATTCACTGTTGGGTTCTAATTAACAGTGCTGCTCCTGAAGTGGTGCTGGAAAACAGTAACAAAGTCTACACAGAATGCACTAAGGAGAGACAGACACAAACTGAGACTGGTCGTTTTAGGGATATACACCTAGGCTGTAAAACGAAAAAAAAAATGATGGTGCCAAATCGACTATCAAACGTTTGAGGGGTTAGGTACTTTTTAACCCCCCCGTATTTTTTTTTTTTATAAAGGAACTTGCTTTATTGATCTTGAAATCAAAAAGAACTATGAATTTTTAAATGAACTTTGTATCTTTCTTAGTTAACGAGCTATTTACAATTTTTTAACTGAATTTCTAGAGCAATTCGTCCGTCCTGGACTTAACATATCAACAAAACTAAGAGTAAGTCAGGTGTTATTGTACAAAAAATTCATATAAAAATCAGTGGTGTGCCTAAGGCTGAGCTTGAGTCGCCCCTGCAAAAACTACCTCTTTTATTTATATTTTTATATTCAAGAAGGAGGAGGACATGTTGAACATTTACTAAATTAAATAGTTTATAAAATATGTATAATAATTATTGTCAAGTGTTTATTTTTAATTGTTAATTTTCTGATAATTGTTTAATTAAAAAAATAATTTTTTTAATTAGTATTAAATTTAATAAATACATTTCCAAACTAACGTTTATTTTTATCAGTGGCATGGTGAACCCATGAGGACGGGTGGTACACCATTTTTATGGCGCCAATCCAATATTATAAATATTGGGCCTTCAAATCTACAGCACTGGCAAAAATTTCAAAGAAAAAATCGCAACAGCAAACTTTTTCAAAAAAAAAAAAACGTTATTTTGAATGTTAGTTTAATGCCCTGTAACTTTGTTGAGAGCCAGTTCTTGATATAGGTAAATATAGCCAAATCCACTTATTTTTTGGTAATCTATCTGAGGAAGAATTTACGACATATCTTTTTAAAATACTCTGTATAACTAAATTACCTTTTTGCAACAAAAGTTACAAATATTTAAAATAATTATATCCAGATTAGTATATTTGTAGAATCTAATTTTTATTGTTTTTTGTTCACGGAACCCTTCAGTGACGGGGTCCCGTGGATTATAGTTTAAGAAACGGTTCGCATTAATAAATAAAATTTTACTTTAAAACCCTCTACTTATGAATTAATTTTTTTAAATATATGTACCTCTAAGATTTAAACTATACATGGCGGCTTATTTGTTTGAAGATATTCTATTTTAATAAAAGCAAAAACCACGAAAACCCTTTTGTTCCTCGGTCAAATGTAACCATTCTCGGTATACAATAATTTTAAAACTGTTTTATAAGTTAGATTGTCTCTATGTAGAATATATAAGTTTAATATAAGTTTTGCTGAGATATCCATTACAAGAGACAGTTTAAAATAGTTTCAAATCATAACCAAAATATTGGGGGTTTACAATGACAGAATATAGATCTCATTACAGATGTAGATAAAAAACTTTGTGTTTTAGAAAGGTATAGGTATAGAAAGGTATAATATACCGAAGAACAGAAAGTTTTTTACCCACATCTTTACTGATCTATATTCTTTGTGAACCCCAATATTTTGGACACAAGCCGCCACTGGTTTAAAATAATTTAATTGTTACAGGGTGCTTCACAAATAAATCACAATATGATTTTGCAAACACTCGATAACTACAGTTGCGTCACAGATAAATTATTTTATTTGGCTAATATATTTTTATACAGGGTGAGCCGTCCAGCCAATCACCAAAAGATAATTATGTTTTGAAATTATTAAAAAGACGACCTTGCATTTCTTTAGTGAATTTTGAATAAGTTAATAACATTAAATTAGGTGTGTAACCATAATATTTTAAAATATACATGGTAATCTAACTGTTTCTATTAGAACACCCTGTATAAGAAATGTGTACTGTATAATATTTTAGTACCAAAATACCATATTGTGTAGTATTTTTAAAATTAGGTAATTTTCATTTTTAATTAGAAATAAAAACGTTTTTCTCTATAGGATGGTTTTAAATTATTGTACAGTAAAATCTTTTGGTGGTCGCATGACATGCGACATGACTCACTAGTTAATTTATGAATGTGTGTTTGCTTCTTCACTTAAGTATAAATCACCCTGTAAATAAACATATTTTCAAAGTAAGGAACATAAAGTTACCTACGTGCTGATCATGAATATTGCCAGTAATATTTGCCAACGCATTCGCCAACGTGAAGAGGAGCCTTATTAAGACTAATCAGTCTTAAAATAATGTGTATTAATAATATTAATTTCAATGCAACATTTTGTGAGGTAAAATACAATAAGTTATTTTTGTTACAATAATTTTATACACTTTTAATTACCTACTAGGTGCTGATAAAGTGTAATTGTCCTGATCATAAATGAATCGTGCTAACAACTGAAGTCATCTTTCAAAAGTTACCAAAATTAGGTACTTCAATACAATACAGGGTGCGGCAAATGTCAGTTAACGCTATCAAAAATAATCGCGCGCGAGTTTATCGCGTTTACAATTAGATATATCATGCTCAGTGGGGGGGGAGCAAATATTTAGTGTTTAGTATACTCATGTCGTTTATCCGAGTTACATCGCGAAGGCAGCGCAGTTCCGTATAAAGTACAAAACAGCCGAACGCGTATGCCTCTTATCAGTTTTCCTACGTTACATGCTTTTCTAAATGAACAGTTGTTTGGCGATTGGATAGGGAGAAAAAGCAGAATCGAATGATCCGCGCGGTCGCCAGACTTAACGTCGTATTACTCGTCATAGGGGGAGTACTTAAAGATAAAGCCTTTGCCACCCCAATACGGAATATACTGTATTTATAAGACAGGATTGAAAACGAATTTGAAGCTCTTCGTGACAACGCAGAATTCTGTAGGAGGACCTGTTTTTCTGTGTATAAGCGATGCCAAGAATGTATTGATGAAGATGGTTAACACATGAACATAAACTGTAAGGCATGGACTTTTTGTATATTTTCAGTCTTTTAATAATAAACCATGTTTTTGTATGCCGTCAGTTGTTCTTATTAATATGTGGTTAACTGACTTTTGCCGCACCCTGTATTTAAGTCCGGCCCAGAACATCTCCCTACTCCTTTCACCGAGTTGTTCGGTTTTGGCAAAATTCGCGCAGTGCAAATTGCTTTCTATGTTACCTCGCCCTTTCTAACCTCTTTGGGTATAATATAATAATATTGTTTTGTAATAAATGATTCGGAAGTTATTTATACGTACTTGCATGTGTTTTTGTTTTATTATCCAAGTTAACATTGACTTTGATTATCAACTCCTTTTTGCATGAGTAAGGTAGATATAGGCAACCCATTATACACTAAATACGGCAAATTTTCAGTTTTTATGTTTATTTCTTAAATAATGTGATCGTAGAAAAAATGTGCATTTTGAGCGAACAGTTCGTTGCAGCTTTTGACAGATTTCTGTCTCAATAGACAAAGTACCACGTTTAGCCCTTAATTTTTAACGTATGGTTCATAAGTTCATAAGGCCAAATATGTTCAAACTGAAATAACTATTAAAAACTATTTTTCCTTGCAACTAGGAATCTGTCTAAAAACATAAATTAATTATTTAATAATATGTAGTGGTCCATGCTGCTCCACAAGCCTCAAGTTCCTACGGACGTTCCTCATAAGTGTTTGGGCATCCTCAGCGTCAAATTCTCGACATAATTCTACGTCGTAGTTGGTTTCCGTTTTGAGCAAACCATTCATTGTCGTACACTTTTCGTGACAATACTGCCCAAAAATCTTCGATAGGGCGAGCCTGGGGTAATCAATTTTCGAAACGTATAGAATATTCTGTTGTCTAAGAAAGATTTGCGTTTGTCTCGCATAATGACATGATGCCAAGTCGTGCCAAATTCGTTAGTGGCATGATTTTCTTCAATAAAGTTGGCCAATTTTGTTAAACAGTTCTAATATAGCGCTTGCTACCTAGTACCTCGCCCCTGACATGACCAATATATGGCCTTGCAAAACCCTTTGAATATATAGCACACCACACCAAAATATTGTCGGCAAATTTTGCTTTTTCCTTGAACCTTACATGGTCTGGTCATTCTTCTATGTTATCTGTGTAAAATCCATCGTTTCGTTTTATATCGGAGATCTCCAAAGTAAAATACTTCTCATCATCAATAATTATCGACTTGTTATTTGCAAAGTATACGCGTCGAAGATTTCGGCAGCATTCTGGTATTATGGCCAGCTGATTAGGGGTATACTTGGGACATTTTTTGTTGAGACACGCCGACCCTGTTTTTGTTCTTCTCACTATTTTACGGCACTGCTGAGGATTGAAATGACGCGGTTTTCCACTTTTTGGCAGATTTTGGCTTGAAATTCCCTGTTCGCAATCTGCTATGGTCAGGTATATGGTAGGGTGCGATTAAAATTAGAAGAACACAGCTACGTCATAACCATTACTTCGAATTTAAAATGCATATTATCTATAACTATCAATAAATAAAAAATAAGTAAGTTGTTGGTGTAAAACAATATTTCCTATATCCCTATAATATTAACACTCCACCAAACTCTAATTAGGCGGCGATAACCAATTAATTACTTTGCCAAATGATGACGTTTATGTGTTCTTCTAATTGTAATCGGATTCTACTCATCGATATATCTCGGTATCGAAAAATTCGAACAATTTCAACCTTAGGCATTCACCCAACCAAATTGTAAATACTTTTTCAGATTTCCACGACATTATGAGTGAACAAAATTTTAGTCTATAATAGTCAAATTAAAGATTAAAGACCAAACAAACTTTTATTTCCATAGCTATCTTGTGATATCATATAGGCATCCCATAATGAGCCTTAAAACTTTTTCGCAAGACTTATGAACCATACGTTAGCTCTTTCTCTATTTCTAAAAATATTGAGGCATATTCATATTTTTTGGCCTCCCTCGTATATGGTACAAAAGTTTTAAAATTTAATAATAAAATATTGTATTATATAAATACAGTTTAAGTTTATAATGGGTTTGAGATAACTTTTATTAAGAATAAATATTTTTGAGAATCAGTAATAAAATGTTTTCCATTTATTAGTGCAAACGTTTTTTTGACGCATTGTATTCGAAAAATATCATTTTACTAAAAATTTTCAATGTGTACGAATAGTGCTTTCAGGCTCGCACTCACCCCTGATTCTTTACATGAGGTATTCGTTGTTAACAAACTTCTTTGTTCCTAAAGCTTTACGGAAATAGATCATTTTTCTTTCAAATACAACCCTCATCACTTTATAGTGCCTTTGAGAAACAGCATCAGGAAGAATTCGATTTTTAGTCAAACTTCAGAAAGTTGCTTTGAATTTTTTTAACAAAGGCTTGGAGGAAACAATGAAAGACGAGTAGCTACCTCTTATCTTTCACCTATATGGAAAGGTAATTTTATTTCTTGTTGACTGTATCCTTAATCTCATTGGGAAACGTGTAATGGAATACTGGTGTTATTGGAATATTAGGTACTCATTAATGTATAAAATACAATGTTTTCTTCATGTAAAAATTTTTGTACCTTAAAACCTTCTATTTTTGTTAATAGTACTATCTAATGATTAAAAAAAAGAGACTCTCTAAAAAAAAAATAACAAACAAATACACTCTAGAACTTGAAAACCAGTTTAAAAATTACAGAAACAAACTTCATTCCTTAATAAGAAAAACAAGAAATGACTATTATCAAAATAAAATTACACAAGCCGGAAACGATTATAAAAAAATATGGAAAATCATTAATGACATAACAGGTAGTACAAAAAAAACTAAGCAAATTGGAAACATATCTATAAAATCAGAAAATAATGATAATATAAACAATAACAAAGAAAAAGCTGAATAGTTTAATATTTTTTTTTACAAATTGAGGTGAAAATATGACAAATAAAATACATTAGGTAGTACCAGTAGTAAAATTTCTTAAAAATGATAAAGTTAAAAACAACATATTCTTTAAACCCGTAACAAAAAATGAAGTAACTATTTTAATAAGCAAATTAAAAAATAGCTCCGCACCTGGTCCAGATAAATTAACAGCAACTACAATAAAAAATATAAATGAGTATATTATTCTTCCTGTAACGCATATCCTTAATATTTGCTTTCAATCAGAAAAAATTACAAGTCAATTGAAGGAATCAATACAAATCCGGAGACCCTAGTGAGCTTACAAATTGTAGGCCAATTTCTGTTTTTTTTTTGTGTGTCATCGGCATCAACTGCTACAGTTATTAGTTTTGTGTTCTGTGTAGGCTTTGTTATTGTTTCCCAGCGCCACTTTAGGAACAGCTCTGTTAATTAGTACCCAACAGTGAATGATCAACAATTTCGCTAAAATTTTTGAAAATGCAGTGAAAAGTAGAATACCTAATTTTTTTATAATCATAATGTTATTACAGATTGTTAATACGGTTTTATACAAAACTCAAGCACTGAAAATGCGGTAAATGATTTTTTGGAAAAGACGGTTAGCGCAGTAGATGAATCATTAAAAAGCATTTGATACCGTTTCCCATAATATTTTACTTCACAAACTAAATAACTATGGCATACGGGGTTTAGCATTAAGGCTCCTGAGGGATTATTTATCTAATAGAACCCAGAGCGTAAAAATTGGCAACGCCGGAAGTTCTAAATCAGTAGTAAAGATGGGGGTCCCACAAGGAACAATATTGGGCGCAATTCTGTTTCTGGTCTATATGAACAACATTACACAAATTAATAAATTATCTGGGAATATCATATGCTATGTGGATGATACGGTAATTATTTTCGCTGGAAAAAATGGGATAAGGTTAAACTCACTGGAGAAACGGCTTTGAGAAAGATAAGTTTATGGTTAAATAACAATCTACTAACTTTAAATGTTTTGAAAACAAAATGCATTACTTTTAATTCAACCATCGTTAACCAACCTAACAGCTTTTGTATAAAATTGCATAGTAGTGACTGTCAAAAAAACGATTGTAACTGCCCCTTGATAGAAAAAGTTTCTCAAATTAAATACCTAGGTGTAATACTTGATCAATACATACGTTGGTCTGAACATATTGTCCATGTTAGTAATAGACTGAGAGCCCTAAGGCACAAATTTTATGTTCTCCGAGATATTCTTTCAAAGAAAAATATAATGACACTTTATAACTTCCTAGTAGAATATATATTAAGGTATTGCATAGTAGCATTTAACACCATTATTAAAATTGTAGAGACAACACGAAATATTATTTTAAAAATTATCCTAAAAAAAATTGTACGATGAATCGAACATACTAAACATCAAATTACTTTTTGCTTATGAATGTATAATGAGAATATATACCAATACTGAAAATTTTACTCAAAAAAATACCCGCTTAATACGTTCAGTCGCTAATATGGAGATTCCTGAAAAATTTTTCAAAAAATCACTTTGTCAAAGGTCATTATCATTCTTTGGCCCAAAATTTTTTAACATAATTCCAATACACCTCAGGCAAATAATGAAAACAAAAATGTTTAAAATTGAAATAAAAAATATTTAATAACAAATAAAAAAAATTATGATCTAATGATAACATAGTATAAATAAAAAACATATCAAAAGCCAAAAGGCACATGCGCTTCGTCGTTTTTGTCTACTTTTCCTAAGGTACTGTCTATTTTTTATTTATCTTTTTATTTATCGGTTTATTCTGTCGAATTTCTTCATCCCTTGTTCTTATTTTTAAATATTGTATCTTTTGTTAAGTGATAAATAATTATATGTAAAATTCAATACCTGTCTCTAAAGTAAATATGTACATAAATAGAGTCATCTGATTGATCAGAAGCAAAACAGGCAGAAATGCCTAGGTTCGATGCTCAATCAGATGTCTTTAAAGAACTTTTTTTTGTGTAACTATTTTTTTTTTACTATTAGGTAATGTATTTTAATATTTAAATAAACAAATTTGATTTGATCCCCCTTATTTATTATTATGATAACATTAGTATCCTTCCCCAGATGGTTTTTAAAATAAAAATTTGTACTTTTAAGCATCCAAAAATAGCTCTTGGCCTCTTATAACTAAATTACAATCATTTAAAATACGTGATATTTAATTCAGTTGGTTACTTTTTTTATTTTTTGTACATATGGTCAATTCTCCTATCCTTTAAACTTACAAAATTATCTATTATATCATCAAAAAATGGCTCCTCTGATCGTACAAGCTCATTTAAGAGTGTCTTTTCAATTGAAATTTTTGCTAAATTGGTAAGTCGATCTTCTGCTATTGTATTTCGTAAATATGTTTTAATTCATTTTAAACAAGAAAAACTACGTTCGACTGAAACACTAGTGGATGGAATAGTTAAGATTAAGCATTATACCTTCTTTAAAAATATGACGATTCTCAAATAGTTTTTCCAACAATTTATCGATGTCAACATTTATAAAGTTTTCATCACTGTAAATAAACTGTAACTCATTTTTTAACCTTTGTAAGTCATTTAATTTACTAGGATACATACATTTGAACTAAATTATTTAGTGCTTCTATAGGAAAGCTCTCCGAATATACAGAAAACAAGTGTCTGAAATCTGAAAGCGAGTGTTAATTTGTTCTAAAATTCTGTCCAGGATTTTATAATACAGAATTTTATATTGTTGAACTACTTGATCTCTTGTCAAGACTTGTCTTATGCGCCCATCACCGGTGCTCAGTGGGCAGTTCTGTTCTTAGGAAAACTAAATCAATTACACTGGCCAACAAAATTACACTTTTTGACTGATGAATGACTTATGTCACATGATGTTTACTAATTTTAAGTCGCTGATTCTAAATATACCCCCACTTTTTTTCTGACAGCTCTTGTTTACAAGTTATAGCTTTCACTAAAAAATTGCTGTATTATAGTGTTTATTTGCAGTTTATTTAATAATAATTATTGAATTATTATACATATTTAATTTTATTTGGAAATACCATTAATTTATAATCCTTTTTAACGATCCCTCTGTTGTACGACCGCGAACACCCCCTGTAGTTTCTTAGAACATACTTATAAAGGTAAAAGTATCTCTCTTTAATGACCGGTAAAACCCCATTCTTAAGAAATGATCTTTTGTTATTTTAGGGGAACGTTTAGTAAGACAATATGAAATTATGTTTCTTGTTTGATTTATTGTTTTATTTTGTAATTTGATATAACATCGTCAAGAAGAGTATGTGTGAATGATTCAAACAATTTTTGTTTCATTTGCGGAGAGTATGTATTTAAAGAATACCGTTTAAATGTGACAACGTTCGTAAATGAGGCTTACAAAAATTACTTTGGGCACCCGCTGGAAATGAAGAATAAGCCTTGGATTCCGCAAAAATATGTGTTGAGTTCCTACGTTTATGGACAAATGAGAAAAGACATAGCTACAGGTACAAAACCGCTATGATTTGGAATGAACCCATGAACCACCATGACGATTGTTATTTTGTTTGGTGAACATAACTGGTATTAACCGAAAAAATCGAGCCAAATGGGAATATCCTTCCATACAATCGGCACATAGACGTGTCCTGAGCCCTAAGTCTACACCTGAACCTGAATCTGGTGCTTTACAGGAAGAGCCAGAAGATTTTAAGACGAAAAACGACAGTAGTGAAAGTGACTTTGAATGCGACCTGGGAACTCCAAAACCATTCAATCAAGATGATTTAAACGACTTAATTAGAGATCTGGGACTGTCAAAGTCAGCTTTAGAAGTTTTGGCTTCAAGGCTAAAAGAAAGAAAATTGGTAACGAAAGAAACTAAAATTTCTTATTACCACATAAGAGAACAGAATTTCCTCAAATATTTTGCTGAAGAAAACAATTTCGTATTTTGTAAAGATGTACCTGGATTGATGGCTGCAATGGGATTACAATATTATGTTTCTAGTGAGTGGCGTTTATTCATAGACTCGTCAAAACGGAATCTAAAATGTGTTCTCTTACACAATGGGAATAAATTAGGGTCGTTGCCTTTTGCACATTCTACAAAAGTAAAAGAGGAATATACAACTATTGCTCTGGTTTTGGACAAAATTAAATATGCGAAAAATAACTGGATCATATGTGTTGATTTAAAAATGGTCAACTTTCTATTAGGTCAAGCAAGGTGGTTACACAAAGTATCATCGTTTTCTTTGCTTGTGGGATAGTAGTGCTAAAAATCAACATTGGGTTAAAAAGGATTGGACTACTCGGAAAGATCTAGTTCCAGGACAACAAAACGTGATAAACCCACCTTTAGTGTCAAGAGATCGTATAATTTTGCCCCCGTTACATATAAAATTAGGGCTTATAAAACAGTTTGTCAAAGGTCTTAACAAAACTGGAAATTGTTTTCTATTTCTATCAAAAAAATTCCGGAAACTGAGTGTAGAAAAGATAAAAGCGGGCATTTTCGATGGGCCACATATAAGATTATTAATAAAAGACACAAAATTTACGGACACTATGACAGAAATTGAAAGAAACGCATGGAATGAGTTTGTTTGGCTTGTTCAACATTTTTTGGGAACTACACAGAACACGAGGCAAATGACCTTAGTAGTCGATGCCGATGACACCAAATTAAAAAAAAATTGTAACTATTCTCAACACGTTGAACAACTAATGAGTCACTTTCAAACCCTTGTATGTAACATGAGCATAAGTTGCACTTTCTTCACAACCACCTAGATTATTTTCCTACTAATCTTGGGAATCTAAGAGAAGAACAGGGCGAGCGATTCCACCAGAACCTTCGTACGATGGAGGAACGGTATCAAGGCTACTGGAATGCCCACATGATGGCTGACTATTGTTAGAGCATTCAGAACAGTTCTATGGGTTCAACCTCTGTAAGGAAGTCTTATAAAAGAAAGTTTTTTTCACATTAAGAACTAAATAAAATATGATTAACTTTAAACAAATTGTGTTTTACTATGAAACGGCATGTGTCATATTTTCTAAACTAGAGCTAATACAGAAATTTAGATTACAGATTTGAAGTCTTCATTAAAAATTAAGCTAGTGTCATGTAATATAACTCAATCTTCAGAAATGCTGTTGTGCAGTGTTATATTTGCAAAAATAACTTCACTTCGTTTAGCGTTTAGTTGATTCTGCGTATTTTTAATTTGAGATACAGTTATTTATATCTAAAGAACGTTTCTGCAATACATCAAAAAGTACATCGCTGATGGAAAACATTCTGTTAAAACTGATAACTAGAAGAACAAATTCAAGTCATTAAACATATTTACGTAGTTCTGGCTCTATATTATTGAAGCCTGATCAAAATTTGGGTCGTTTAAATTGTTTTTAAAAACTTGTTTTAGAGAATTCCAATTTTTATGAATAAGACTCAAAATCTTAGAATTAGATGACTATTTTGTAACTACTAAAGTGGGTATTCGCTTATTGAGGATTACATCGGTGGCGTGAGTTCTTTTTGCTGAATGATGAAAAAAGAAGGCATACCATTCACATTAGCAAAAAATATACGGCACTTCGAAATGCTGTTACAGCTTTGAGACAGAACTAAATTCAGACGGTGCGCCAAACAATGAACGATAATCGCCTCTGGTGCTACTTCCTTAATCTTCGATTGTAAACCATTTAATTGTCCTGACATAACACTTGCGCCGTTATAACATTGTCTAAGTTTTGATTTGTAGTCATATTTTTCTAGACAACTTGTAACTAGGGTAAACAATGCTGTTCGATCAGAACTTACATCATGTAATCACAAAAATCTTTCAACTAGCTTACCTAATTATTATGCTACATTGAGATTTTTGAGCAATATCTGTTGAGTCGTCTACTTGAATGGAAAAAAATTACGATAATTTAATTCCATTTCAATATATTTGTCAATATATTGGGAAGTACAGTTTATTAATTTATTTTGAATTATTTTAGAATTTGCGAAATATTTTTATAGTGTTCTTGAATCTCTATAGAACTAAGTGAGATATACGAATCTATAAGTTCCTTAAAATTACGTTTTCGGAAGATTTATCTTCATTATGACCACGAAATGCCAATTCTTGTTTTCCTAGAAAAAGAACTGCCCGAATTGGCAACTGCATAAAACGTCTGTTAAGACGCACTTTTTCATTAAATTGTTTTATATATAGCCTAGAGTTTTCTTTTAAAGCGTCTTCAATAGTATTTAATTTTTTTTAGTTCTGTAAACCTTATTGCACAACCCAAATAGCATAGAGAGTCATAATTACTATTACTTTAGTATTTATTACTTTAATTTAGTAAATATGTAGTAGCTACAACTATAAATGCCTGTTTAATGTAACAATTACTTTATATTCCTAATGATACAGTCACTTAAACGTAACAGTTATTGTCAGTGTGTCTGTTGTAGTTATGGTTATACATACACCCATAACGAAGTTACAATAACCGAAAATTTACTTAAAAAATGTACTTAAAGTAATTTTTACTTTAAAGTCACCATTTTATAGTAGCGGAAACCATAAAAGTTACTAAAATGCGACTACAAAGTAATAATTGGAACTTAACTGGGTGCTTCATTGTAACTTTATATTTATAGTAGCATGTTATCACTTTATAGTAACTTCGGCATAGTTGCAAAATTGACTTTATAGTCGCATTTTCTTTAATTGACAATATTTTGAGTTAAGAGTTACTAAAGACAAAGGCAAAATTACTTTGAAGTGATAGTATTATCTTTCATAGTCACAACTTATAATTCGGCCATATATTTTAGGTGAAATAAGATATGCATTTTTTTAACATAAAAAATTGATTAATTTAAAATTTTCATTGGTTTAAAATAAATTCAGCATTCAAAAAGTTGAAATTATTATCAACTTGGGACTATGTGAGTGCTTAATATCACTTTTTATTTTAATATTATTATTTTATTATCTTTTTTTTATGAAAATCCTAAAATTTGGGTGGCGCTTTTATTTTTTCGAAGTATTTTAACATTTTACTCAGTAAACTACTATTTGTTAAACAAATATATCCCCAAATAGCTTTAAACACACTATTATAAAAGTATAATATCATACCTACTATATTATTACTTTCAAGTAACAAAGTCAACCACTGGCCTCGCCATCTATCATAATATCTTTTAAACAAGACTTTAAATAAAAATTAAATTCATACATATTTAAACGAGAGAGTCAGGACACGCTCACGTCCAATTGAGATGAAGCAGTTACTATGTTACGTAGCAATAACCAGGCTGCCACTACTTTGTGACTTTAATAATAGTGGCGGTTGAAGTTCCAATAACTAGCCTGGAACTACTTGGTTACCTGAAAATCATTCCCCACTTTGGTAACTATTACATAGCAGCTTAGTAACTAGGTGGTAGCGGTGGATGGTCGCCGTAACCTTTGTAGTTACTAGGTTGGTAGTGGTTACGTCTTCGTAACTATAAATGTTAGCTGGAAACGTATATATTCACATGATGATTCATGTTTATGTAGGCCGCGAGTTACGTTCCCAAAATCACTAAAACCATTTTCATTCCATACATTTGATTTTACACCTACTATCAAACAGGGTACGCAAAAAAGCTTGTTTAAGTAAAAACTACCACACAACCATTTACATTCGGAATACCACTTTTCCGAAAATTTCGCACAAACACTTTGTCTTTTGCTTTCATTTAGTAGAGGATCTGGTTTTGGCGAATTTAAAAAGTATTTGTTATCCTCACTTCCCCATCTACAGAATGTCATCTCCAATACTGGATCATGTACTGGAAACATTGTTAGAAAAATCGAAAAAACTCGCAATAGTCGCAATTGACCAACCAGTCCAACCACTGTATAAAAATAGTCCCGACCGGAAGAAGCAAACTAAATCAACGCGTCAATTGCATTAATCGGCTAGAACGAAACGTGCCGTTACCATGGCAACCATCATAAACGCGCAGATAGAAGAGACGCGTGTTCGGCGGTTTTATGCATAGCGCGTCAAGCGCTCCGTTCGCTCGGATTAGGAAATCTTTCTATTGTATTATATTTCCAAAAACAAGCGAGCCCTTACGGTCGGATTTTTTTTATCAAGCGCCTCGTTTGTTTCATGCAGTGGTCCAGATACCCCGAAATTAGGTACAGTTTTGGAAGTTTCCGTTTTGTAATTTGTATAGAGACAAAAATGCAGGGCATTTTGTTACAGAAAAAGAAATATTTAGCTATTCAGTTGATTTTTTTATTAATATCTACTGAAATTTTGGTGAAGCAGCGCATCACCTGCGTCATCTAGAGAGCCACCACTGTTAGGATCGTTTTTGAAAATCAGAAAAAGTATTGCTTCCTAAAATTTATACACATAACGTTTATATAATCGATAACTAAGTTTAAATACATTAATAATGAACATAATTGGAAACCTAATCAGCTCGAAAGCCGAACTCTGCAAATACTTGTATAACGAATTTAATTTGAACCGGAACCTAAACATGTTCCTTTTGTTATACACTGTACTAGCACCTAAAATCTGATCTGCAATATTGATCCAGTTTAATTAGTGACAACTTATAATTGAAGGAAGTATGGAATATGTTTCATATTATGAAGTTACTCTCACAAGCAGAGCAGCGGATCAAAGTCACTTATTTTGGAGTGAGTATTTAATTTGCGATCTTTAGTGGTACACATTTAAAATAATGATATGAAGGGCTTATTGGAATAACATGACAAGCCACAACATTAATTTATTGAGGAAAGACACATCTTCAAAAGTTAAAATAAACTTCTAAAACTACTACAACTTTGTTAAAATGCAATAATTTTTCGACTAATGATGATAATTGTTGGAGAATTTCCATTTGGTTTATGGCTTTTGTAACCTTAATTTTTATTGTCGTGAAGTAAAAATGCCCTTATTAATAAGTGTGACTTGTCACGTTTTTACAATTTGTTAACCAAGCAGTGTGATTTATTTTGTAATTTTCAGTGGTTCTGGAAACTTTGTAATAAAGTCAAATACTGCTAACATGGGTAATAGCAATAAATATGTTTTTGTTGTCTTATCTAATGTTCCATAAGGATCCCATTCAGAACATCTTTTTACTGATTCCATAAACGAAATTATGTTATGTCCAGTTTTTCTTATATAGCTGAGATGGCTGTTATCTATAAACAATTATTGCTGTCATGTCAGTGTGCTTGTGTCAAATAAATTTAATTATTGTTTTTCGGTTTTTTCTCTTATTTAATTAAAAATACTTTACAATAGTAATATTAAGAAAGTTTATTATCATTTATCATAATATTTGAAATATTTAAAAAAGTTCTATTTTTTATTGTATTTTTGAAAAACGTTTTTTGGTTACTTAATTGATATTTATACTTTTTATCTATTTGCTTTTAGGGTGCGGATATTTGGTCGATGGGGGTTACTCTCTACGCATTTGTCTACGGTCAAGTGCCATTTTTCGATAATAATATAGTAGGATTATACTCAAAGATTAGGAGCCAACCAGTCGTCTTTCCAGAATCACCTTCCATCAGTGACAATCTCAAAGATCTCATCAAGAAGATGCTTGTGAAGGAACCAACCCAAAGAATAACTTTGCCCGAAATAAAGGTAAACAATTTCAATAATTCATCTCCCAATAGAAAAAGTTTTTAAGCAATAAAATATGATTTTTGTAAAAAACAACTTGCATATCTATCATCTGTCAAAATAGTCTATACGATTTTTCTTGTCTAGGTGCATCCATGGGTGACTCGACATGGACAATATTCGCTTCCATCGGAAGAGGAAAATTGTGATTTGGTCGAAGTGACTGAAGAGGAAGTAGCTAAAGTTATTACTTCGATTCCGAAGTTAGACACTTTAATTTTAATCAAACACATGCTCAAGAAACACTCCTTCCAGGTATTATTGCACCAATTTTTTTTAAATCGTTATATATATTTATAAATTATTCATTTCACCCTGTATATTTTAATCTCATGATTTCAAGGTCAACGTTGCTATGCTTCCCCAATCACTGGATAAAATTTTGTTTTTCTTTCATTTTACTTATACATTATGCCAAAATCACTAAGGTTGAGAATTTGCTTTGCCACTTAATAAAGTAAGGAACAGAGCAGAGTGAGACATGAACGAGTTACACAAAATGGCATTTTGTAACGTGTTCCATACAATATTTTTTCTAATTTTGACTAGATTATTTATAAAAATGTGTTTTGGTAAAAAATTATTAATATCTATGCAACCAATATTACTTTCTTGTATTGATAGTTGTATGTGCATAACTTCGTCCAATCAAGATTCATTTGAGGCTCGGAACATCCATAGCCACATTCGGACGTCCGTTTATGAACATTAATTTGACAGCTACATATCGATACCCAGTGGACGCCCGTTTATGGACATACGTTTAAATTAAGTAAACATTTTCCTCACTCGACCATTCACTGTTGGGTTCTAATTAACAGTGCTGTTCCTAAAGTGGCGCTGGGAAACAGTAACAAAGCCTACACAGAACACGAGGCTAATGGCCGTAGTAGTCGACGCCGATGACACCAAATAAAAAAAAAAGTAAACATTTAGTAGTATTTTGAGATCTTGGTCACTAGATAATACCTATACACACTTTCTTTTCTTTCAGAAATATAATTGATCATTTAAAAAAATGAATATATTGCATTTAATTCCACCAGCTGAAGTTTGAGATCTTTTAGAGATGGGTTGCTATTTCACAGTAGCAGGTTTTGTCACTCCTTTTTACTTGAGCAAAGTGCTCCACGCCTCACCGAAAAGGTGTTACTTTTCGTAGCAGGTTCCGAGTAGAGACAAAACGATATACGTTCTTATTCTACCAAAGACGAAATTTATAATATTTATTTTGGCCCTGGCTGTAAGGTGCATTTAGTCAGTTCCAAGCAATCTTCAAGAAAAGAAAATAATAAAATTTGTTTTGTACGAAATTATTATCTCTATAGTCATTAATTTATAGATTTTACTAAACCCACATAGCCATAACAAACTTATTGCTATCGCATGTGTGAAATATAAAAATATCTAAAAGCTGCTCCGAAAAATAGCAGTATTTTATCACTGCTTTTTTGTCGTAGCAGAATAAGCGGTTGTCACTGCTCCTTAAAAATCGCTTACTTTACCCATCTCTAAATCTTATTAGACTATTAGAATTGTATCCAATAACATTTAAGATGCTTTCTTTCCTCAAAGAAAGTGATACTTACTTTTGACGCCCTACTATTGTAGAATCCTCGGGCGCCAGATTTATTTAGGTGGTTTGCTCCATAACCCTTCGATCCAGCTTGCTAAGGGGCTCAGGCAACTTTAGTTGAAGATAACGTAAAAATTTCAGGGGCCAACATTGGTAATAGCCTAATTTTAAATTAGAATATCAATACGGGGCTTTAATAGGGATTGATACGTCGGCGTCGTAGAATTTCCGGAAGCTGAAAAGAGCTAAAGCGGGTTGTTCACGGTTCAAGAATCGCAATATAAGCCAATCGGGTAAAATTTATATATATATTATTGTTTACCAATACTATTTGCAACAATTTATTTCAAAGCCCACCCCTTTGTAACCCTGATCATAGTAAATTAAAGAAAATGTTCGATCAGCAAAAAGGAAAAATAATATAGATAAATCGACATGGAAGGGGACCTCATGAAAAAAAATGAATCGGGGAAAATAAACAACTCAATAACTCATTAATTCGGTGCCAAATATACCAGGTGAAAGAATTTAGTATGTCTTAATTCTTGCAAAAAAATTCCAAACCTATGTTACTGATTAATTATTCGACAACATGTAAGGGCTCATATATAATCGATGGAAACTTGACAAATGGAATTAACACTAGGGCTAAATAGGTTTATTAAAAACAAATGATTGTTAAATGTCTCTGCAGACAAACGTGTATACCGCACATACTTTGATTACTATACGAGGCAAGAGATAGGCCCGACACGCCCAACATAGGGCGTGGCCATTTTGAACCCTGTGACACAGTTTACAGCTAAAGAATCAGATCGCTCACTCTGCGTCGGCACTTTGGATCTCAATGTTTCAGTTTATACACTGTGCAACTCGGATGATACAATATATGACAACCGCCTATAATAAGACAGCAGTCTTCTGCGTATCCTGAATTTGTATCATTGGAGAGGATATTATTTTGGAACTTTCAATTGGTCCGAGTGAGCTAACTGATTCTTTAGCAATAAACTGTGACTTCAAAAATAATATTCACTGACACTGACAGCAGCAAGCAAAATATCAGGTGCGTTTTAATCATCCGCTTCTGCTTTCGGAATTGTCGGTTTAGTCGTTTTAACCTGTCAGATTAAAACAAGAAAACTGACAATTCCGAAGCAGAAGCGGATGATTGAAACGCACATATTAAAAATATTGCTCCAAGATGTAGGCAACACGTAATAAGGGTTCAAAATAGCGGAGTTTTCTATCTCCTTTTAAAAGGCACTCAGAAAGCTGCGCAGTGCGACCATTCTCCGTATAGTAAAATAAAATCAAAGTATGTGGTATACCGACTGAAGGCGCCGAACATTAACTGACGTATCGTGAGTTAGATTCCCGGCCAGGTTAAGCATTTTTTAAATTTTTAAAAAATAATAAGGGTGTATGGTGTGTTAAGAAATTAATAATTTTACTAGTGTTGGTTATGTCAACAGTGCTGATCTCTGACGTAGTGGTCTCAAGTAATTTAAGTCATTGGTCATCGTTATTACGTGAACATGCAATGTACGAATATGAGCCAGAAAGCGACATCTTTTGAATATCTAAAACGTTCAATGCATGTCCATTGGTTATTGTTTAACTTTTATTGCGTAGATGTGCAATGTCCGAATATATTTGTATACTCCACTGGACGTCCATTGAATTAATATATCGAATGGACGGACAAATGGACGGTCAATTTACATTATTTGTCCTGTCTGGGTCGTTTAATTTTGTTGTTTTGTTTTCAGAACCCCTTCCTTCATCGACGAGACACCACCGTGGTACCACCCGTATCTCACTCGAGTTCGGTTACTACGCCACGTCGACACATCGGCCAATCCGGTCGTTCGAATTCCGCACCTGGCAGCTACGATTGGCGGAACGAGAAGCAGCTGAGTATCGAAACGAACTTAGAGTGCGTTCAAGAGGTCAGCGCCGATCAAGGCAAGGACGAAATTCCCGTCAACGGTCGACAAGTGGACGAAGAAGAGAAACGGTGATAAAGTTGTTTTATTTGGCTGCGGTCACTAGAAATGGGTATCAGAGGATGTAATATTCAATAAGAAGAGTTTGTCTAAATATAGATGGCGCTCTTAAGATTATGAACAGAACGATGATGATTGTTGCCTATGTGTATGTAGGTTCCAGCGTTTCTCAACCTTTTTTGGCCCGCGGATTTGTTAAAAAAAAATTGCGGACAGTAAATTGCGTGACAATAAAATTTCTTCGCGGACCACTGATGGTCCTTTGGACCAGCGGTTGAGAATAGCTGGGTTAGACTAGTAGTAAAATACACCCGAGAACAGACATTTAAACTGTAGATATGTTGGTCACAGAACTGATAAGAATTCTGACTGTTGATCACCATAACCTCAATTTTCAGAGTGTGACGAACGAATAAAAATGAGTATTTTATTTTATTAATTTGTATTTGGTTTAAAATTAATTATATTCACATCATTTATGTTCTTTTATTTAAATGGAAGATGATTTGAAAATTAAATTAAATTAACCTGAACAAATAAGTTATACCTAATATATTATACATTTTACTGATTTAGGAGGAATAAATAGCTTATAATACTCACAAGAGCACTTCTATTAATACGAAGAAAAATACACACTTTTACCGTTAATTCTAAAACGTCAACTGTTAAGATAATTATTAGTTCTGTAACCCAAACATGTCATTTCTGCAAATTAGTCATTACAACGATCTGTCAAACAACACCTGCCAATCGTATATCTAAGTCTTGCATCTTTGACGCTACTTTTATTTGAAATATTAGTCGCTAAGTTTGCCATTTGTAAAAAAAAGTACAAGCAGGTTTTTTAAATAGTTTTATCGTGTTTGATATTTAAATGTAATTCATTATTCATGATTTTACGTATTGTAGATAGAATACATCGTATTTCGCAAAACTTACACTGGCAATTCATTTGTTTGGAATGTCTAATTACACGTCTGTCTTCCGCTTTATTTTATTGTAGTCTATGTAGGTAGAGACCACGGTTCGTAGACTAAAACGGAGGCCTTATCGGGGTTGCTAAGGACGTCACGGAATGAAAAAGTGAGTTGACAGAAAATATTCTACTTGGGGTCGTTAATTAGTTTTTTCTGTGACGGGAAAAAAGTTTGACATTTTATCTTTCTTGTCAGGTAACAAAATGTCACTTTTTATGAAATTACTTTTTTCCCAGTTTCCCTGGAAAAAAGTGTTTCCTCGGAAAAAAGTGAGTATTTACGAACCCCAGCAGAATATTTTGTGTCAGCTCGATTTTTCATTCCGTGACGTCACACTTTTTTAGCAACGGACGAAAGAGGCCACCGTTTTAGTCTACAAACCGTGGGCAGAGGCATTTTCTAATATCCAGCAAAATGTGGTAAGTCCTTAATTTCTTAAGAAAGACTGACATTTGTTATTTAGAAACTTTGAAATCTTTAAAGAAAACAAACTAGATAATTAATTCGAAACATATGATGAGCACCTTCATTTTGAAAAGATTTTAAAAATATACTTACATTCTCAGTTATAAATCAATATTAAAGGACAAAACAACTCTATATACAGGGTGTCCCAAAAAGTTACATATACATGGGAAAAAGTTTTTCTTATATTTGATAAAATAATTCTTTATAAAATGTTCTGCATTCCATAATAAAGTATTTTTCCGTCTGAAATATGATCTATTGCTGTTGGAGTAGCAAAACCACTATTTCTGGCAGACCAATGCAGATCATTTTTCCTTTTTATATAAATTAGTTGTGAAATTTTAAATAACATAAATTTCACAAGAACATGTCTATTTTAACAAACAAAAGTACGTGCTTGTAAATAAAATATTTTCAGCAGCTAAAAATTAATTTGTAGGCAACCATCATTAATCCCAGTGTCATACTAAGACTCGAAGTTTTTGCAGTTTTCAAATAAATATATAAGATTTTTAAAGTTGAAGAAAAAGAGGTCATTTAAATCTCACAAAGATATTACGTTTTTTGTCTTCTTCTTAAATTGTGAACTGATTCGAAGTTACATTACTTATTCATTTGGCACACATAGCTAACCGCCTCAATATCAATTATATAAGAAAATCTATTAGAAATATTATTTATTTTTTCTTTTTTTGATTGCTTTTGCTAATGAAATAAAGTTTTTCTTAGATACAAACCTAGAAAGGTATACATTCCCCTATTCTTTATTAGAATTATTTTTATTCAACTAAAAATTATTTTATTTTAAAATTATTAAAAATATGATTACATAATAATCAAAATGACCACCGAAACATTAGTTAAACTATTTTATCTTGTAATAAAACATTAATTAAAGAAATTTAAATGGTCACAATTAAACGATACATTCTCGAAGTATATGTTTAAAAGATTTAGTAATAAACCTCAAAATTTTAATTTTTTAGGGAGAACTCAAAAGCCTGATACTAATTTCTAGTGAACACGACCAAATTTAGTGATAAAACGTACGAATCTGGTGCTTGAATGCTGTTGCGAATTTTCGTCTGTGATTTTATAAAGTTGATATGTTTGTTAATTAAGGAATCTCATGTTTTCAACACTTTTGTGGATCTGAATTATAATAAGTTTTTTTATGGCTTTGATAATCTGAATTTGTAATCAGACTGCTTAACAATGAAATCCACCAGCTTCATCATTGTTAAGAAGCGTTTTCATTGAATCTTTTTTGATTCGTTTTGTTTTTGTTGTATACGTTTATGTATAACGCACATTTTTTTAAATTACTTTATTGAAGACGACCCACAATTTTTTGTCTGTGTTTGTACAAGTATAATACTTTTTTTTACTACTGTAACGTATTTTTAATTTTTATTATTTAAATAACTTTACATTTTGGTACTTACTAAGATAAATTAACAAAATTTAGTTATATTTCAAAAGATAAAAGCTAAATTGCATGGTAGGGTTGTATGTTCTATTTTAAAATAAACTTAATATTTTTTATTTTTTTTCGTTTTGTTTTAGTAATAAGTTTTCCTTCCTACATACATGCTTACTTATTTGTGATGTATTATATAGTGACCGCATGCTCCAATAGATTTTTTAATTTAAACTATGTATATTTACAAGTTTTTTCTACCTCATAAGTCATTCTAATTATTTCTTTATGGATTCGTCAAAATTCGTAGAAATTTCTATGAATATAACAGACTCAAAAATTTATAAAAAAATTTGATTCCATCCTCATAGCACGAAAATATCGCATATTTCTCACTATAACCGTGTACTTTTTAAAGGCACCTCATACCGCTTTACACATAGCTCAATGCTTTCTCTCTCACGTATTCAATCTTATCAATACTAGAAAAAAATTATGTTAAGCAGATGACATCGATGCTGCTTAAAAACCAAAGAACTTGTCCAGGCAACAATAATTCTTACAGAACATTTGTCCACTCTAAGCTCTTACGTTTAATAGGGACTTAAATCCAGTGCCATTAAATCTAAAAGATTTAATAAAAAAGCAAATGTGCTGTGCTCCAAGCAGTAGCGGGTCGTGACCAAATAATTGTGGTTCACAATGACGGAATATAGATCTAGTACAGATTTAGGTACAAAACTTTCAGTTTTTTAGAAAGGTATATTGTAAACACTGAAAGATTTTTACCTAAATCTTTAGTGAGATCCATATTCTGTCATTGTGAACCCCAATATTTTGTTGGTCACGAACCGCCACTAACACCAAGTGCAATTGAACTGCAACATTCTCCACCATAACAATTAGGTGTACTAAATATTTAAAAGTCATCTCTTGATTACACTCTTTTAAAAAGAAAAAAAGCTACCAAAAGTACAATAACGTAAATACGATTTACGAAACTAATGTGTTTGGTTTAACAGTTATCACACCAACCTGATCGATCCCTACCTCAAAAATACGCCTGATTATAGAACAATTTTAGGCCAACACTGTCTTACTGGTTTTCTCTACAAAGTAACAGCTATTATTGCAAAATCCATCCGTACCTGCCACAACATATAAGGAAATCCGATATTACTTCTAGTGCCAACATGCAGATTTATGACATATATTTTCTTATGACTAAATTTATTATTAAATTGTGCTATGATACGTGTTCAACACTTAAGCGCCCCAGTCTGAACGTCGCGCTTTCGTGAATTTGTTGGATACGTATTATAGAAAAGTTTAATAATAAATTTAGCCATAAGAAAATAAGTCACAAACTTGCACGTTGTAGGTAGTACTCATACAGGACGATATACATATCCTCCAGTGAAACTGCAAGCTTCAATTCCTTTATTCCTATTTTCGAAATAATTTTTAATTATTTTTGACGAATCCATAGCTTGCCATATTATTTCAAATTCAATACCTAATTATTGTTAAATTTAACTGATAAGGGACCATGTAGTAATTGTAAATGTGGTAGTTGATAGAAGGAATTTTTGAACTGGTGAAAACTTGATCCTAAATAAAGCTGTATCCATAATTTGGAGGACACTTAATTTTAAAATTTTTAATAATCAATCGTTTTTTAATATTGGTTATTTTCTTAACTTTAGAAAATAATATTGAAAGCTGACATTTTGAAACTGTAGTCACTATAATTATTTGTTTAAAGTCTGTTATCAATATATAGCTAAAAACAAAGGGTAAAATTTAAGATTTACTGGTTTAAAAATTACATTGTATGAAAGATATCTTTAAAAATTATAATTTTTATAAACCAATATTGTCAATATATATGTAGAGTGTTTAATTTTCTACAACTTGTATGTAAGTAACATTTTTATTTTTATTTATGATGTAGGTTATGCAATTATTTATTATTTACTGTTTTATGTTATACTTTTATCAATTATTGTGTGAAACAAAACGGTTTTGATCCAGAGATACTAAAATTCTATCAACTAAATTTAAAAAATACTTATTAAAAATAAAAAGTTTACTTGTACAGTTGTAGAAAAATAGAAGAAGGTGCATATATTCTTAGAAAATTACTTATACAATACCTATTTGCTTAAAATAAATAAATACGTTAACTACGTACAAATATTTTTTTTTTAAATAAATTTATAAAAAAGTAATAAATTTGATTATCCAACTAAAAAACGTTTAGGTCATTTCTGGAACGTTCCAGCAATAGTATAAAAAAACTTACCTAAGACGTTTGAGCAACATCGCAGGCTGTTCTAAAAACATCTATGTGAAACGTCTCTAATACGTTACAAATGATGACATGGTCATTGCCAGAAACATCTCAGGCATGTTTAAGGAAGAATAAAAAACATGACAGACGTTTCTAATGTCCCAAGTGCATGTTTCTGGAACGTTCGTGTAACAATATTAGGGGAGCCGCCACTGCAGAAATCATTAATATAAAAAAAGACTGTTTGCATTCTTAAATAAAAATTATCTGAAATCTAATAGAGGTTCCACTTTCCAGACGAAATAATCTATATTACACTATAATTTTCAAAGAAAAATGCACCATCACTATTTTAACTTTATGAAATAAAAGATATTCCGAAGGTAACGTTTTTTGAACTGTCTGAACCATTTTTGCTCCTGTAATATTTATAACAATGTCTTCCTAGTAGATGAGCTTTAAAGGCCTTTATATTTATGTAATCGTTAAATTATTTCTAATTTAGATTACAAAAACTGAAAGATAATAGTATGGACCATGAAAATTTCATCATTTCAATATACAATATATAAATTTTTCAAAATGAACGTTTACACATTCAAACTAGATTTTAAAAATTTTGGACAGTAACAACATAACTTTGGATTATCTTATATAAGTAGGCTTTAAACTTCTTAAAATACTCTCCTCGTTAAAGTTTTGGTATTTAAATATTATGCATGATAACGAATTTCCCTACCTACACTTAAAAATATATCATCCTCACCTACACAAATTTTACACCAATGAATAAGGCACTACATTTTTACAATTTTGCACGCCGTTTGTGTCGTTACTGTAGAATATACCTCTGTAGTTGATAAAATAATGTATTCTTGAAAATTTAAAATACATTTTTTCATTTTTAGTTTGTTGTTTTAATTTGTAATTTACTGTCTTTTAAATTTAAAATTCGTTGGGCCATTGAAGGCTTTTTAACCGATTCCTCTAAATAATCCCAGATAGCACAAATACGTCTTATGGACGTTTCTAAAAATATTCTACTTGGACATTCAGGACATCCTTACAACGTCAATTTCACGGACGTGGACGTCTTATGGACGTCTTTGGAACGTCCATTGTTAATAAGCAGGATATCTTAAAAATGTCCATTTAAGAACATTCCATGGACATTTTCAAAAGCTCAAATGGGGAATAACATGATGTTTAAGGAAATTAGTGAAAATAATAAATAATTTCAAAAAAAAAATATTTGGAAACAAATAACCTATGAATAATAAAATTATCAAAACTTTTTCGTGAAATTCTCTACTTTGCCCTTTTCAACCATGCCTGGATTGACAGCAGTTCATTTTTTTTTCTTGATTTAGCCATATTTGCCTTCTCAGCTGAACCTGAAAATAATTTAATCGCTTATTCAAAATGAAAGGCAAAGATTAAGGCAGATTAAGTTTACCCTGCTAGACATTATGAATTTACTAATATTTTAGCTTTGTTGTATTCACTGGAAAACTTCCACCTTTCTCAGAATTAAAAATAGTAGGCACAAACTGCAAAAAATTAATATTAATCAACCACAAACTCACAGAGTCGAATCACAGTCAAATGGCGGAATTATAGAACTTGTACTCGCATAATATGTACATACCATCGAATCATGAACATTGAACACCATGTTTTTTCTTTTTAATAAAATCTGAGCCCTGAAAATATTTCAGTGCTTGAATCTAAATAAACAATAATAAAAAATAATAAAATGTCACTTATTAGCAATGTCCCTTTCTTGCAATGATCTTCTTCGTTTTCGGTCTATTTGGCCTTCATTCAATTGGATATTAGGACAATGCCATCCAGTGGCGGCTCGTGGGCACTAGTGGCAGTGGGGCACACACTGGAAAGGAATCCCGGGATTCGTTTTTCCCTTAGGAAAACAAGTTCTCCGCATATTTAAAATTAAATATATTTCAAAACAATCAGTTGGGGTCAATAACGATTTCTGAATGTCACTACAGGGAGCTAAATGAGACCACTCAAAATGCATTTAACTATGTATGTGGCTATTTAATCAAAAAATCATTACATATCTACTATTGCGAAATTTGCGTAAATTTCTCAGAAGAATGTAATTTACTTAACAATTCTAACTTGTTAACGCATTTTAAAGCATACGACTCTGAAGAAAAGGTGTTTGGCAATTTAAAATCTCCCAGCGAAAAATTTCTTTTACATTTTCAAATTAGAAAAAATATTTATATCTCTATTTGATAGTTTATCAACTTAGCCTCGAATTTCCAACGCATACCTTTTTGAGATGAGCAAAACAGAATTTGGTCATCCTTGCCAACAATTTGCGAAAATGTACACAATTAAATTATTTATAAGACTCAGAATTTTTTATACTCTTAAATATGCAAACAGAGATTTGAAATCCTCGAAAAAGTCAGACAAAACCAAAATTAAAATTTTGTCCCATTTATAAATATTATTGATTTTTTTTTATCATATTTTTCTTTGTAGTTTTATTTCTTAACTATTCCAATGGTTTCGTAATAACAATAAATAAATTATTATCATGGTCCAATAAACGCGCACCTTAATCCGAAACCTACATCGCCTTTGTGAGAGAGCCGGTAAAGATGCCGCTGCGTACATTTGTATTCGTATCTGGAAAATCAAAGTATGTGGTATCTGGTCATTGTGATCTAGTCTAGGTAATCTGTGCCATGGGTAAAACACGTCAATATGAGGACAGCGCCCTGCTTGTGACGTATAACCCATCGCATGTGTTCATCTCTTGATAAGAGATATTGTCGTTGTCCTTGTTTTTCGCATCATAATGGGAGAGGAAACAACAGAGGCACCCATTTACTGTGTCCTGTGCCCATCTAATTTAGGAATTCTCGGAACGTCGCTCAATGCCCGGTCGTCCAGTGTCGTGCCAACGCGGGTTGCGTTGAATATTAGATAAAATAATAATAGGCATTATAGGCATTGAGGAAAATATAAAATATGTAAGTTATTTTTTGTTTGTTTATTATACTAGGGCACGTACCCAAGTGCCCTTACGGGATAATAATTATATTATCTCATTATATATGTTGTTCATATAATATAATCAAATAATAATACAATGCGAATGTAAATCCATGGAAATATAATAAAGCACGTATAATTGACGTTCTACGGATATCTATTTCTTGACGTCCCAAAGATTTACTAAACTGGACATATTTAAAACGTCCAGAATTGGTCCTGGATGTACAGACGATAAATGGACATGTAATGGATGTCCTTAGGAGGTCCTGTGCTATCTGGGATAAGTTTCCCACAATTACACCAGAAGAACGATATAGATAGAGCTCGCTAGTGGTAGAGCTGTATCCATCTATTTAATCACAGCAGACAGGCAGCCGATTCACGAGAGCCTCTTTTTATTTTTTCTCAAGTGCAAATATAATTAGGCGTCTCATCTCTATTATATATTGAATACTTTTTTGGGCCAGCATCCCAAGTAATATCTCAAACTGGTTACGTTGATTATTTTAGCAATTTAGCTAATGTGTAGGTGATAATATAGTAATGGCAAAGTCTGAAAAACCAACTGGATCAAAAATTTGCATCGAAGACTGGAAGAATAGTATGTTAGGCTCAAGAAGTCCTGTTGTAGCCCTTAAGTACACCACTCATCAACAATTAGAAATACTCAGCATAATGGACTGTAAGAGTACTGCATAAGTCAAATTATAGCTTTGTTCGCGGTAAGAATCCTGAACCGAATTATTACTAATAGTAACGATTTCGCAAGCGCAGTAGTTAAATAGCGTTCGCGGAACAAAAAAAAAGAACTATTGGTTCTATTCTGTGTTCGCGGTAACATTATTATTGATTTTGAACTGCTTGTCTATACCTGAAACACCGAGATATAATAGGGATTGCGCGCGCCGTAAAAATTCAGAATTGATAATGATTCGGGCATGCGCTCAAACTATGAATTACTAATTCTGAATCAGTTCAGGATTGTTACCGCGAACGAAGCTTATATACCTTTATTCATCTAGTTGGTATATGCCGAACGTAAAGCTGAAGAAGCCCCCTTGTTGCCCTAAAGTACAGCACTCATTAGAAATTAGAAATACGGTTAATATTAAGCTGAAAAAGTTCTGTATCAGCTTATTTTTTAACTATTGTTTACAGTGGCGGCTTGTGGATAAGTGCTGCAGACCCCCTCCAAAAAAATGCTAAATACATCATCTAACTCAAATATTTCCTATTAGGTACCAACACTTAAGTTTAAAGATAAAAAACACGAAAACTCTAAAAGCCATCTTCATAATTCCATGGAATTTGCGTTACTAGGGAAAACTAATATTATAGCTCAATTAGATTCTGTTTATTGGTTAAATATACTCGTATAGATACGTAATGAAAATGTATCAAAGAATAGGTATATTTTATCCAAAATTATTAATTTCATTAAGTTTTGTGGAACTTTTGAACTGGCTCTTCGGGGACATGATGAGAACGATTCTTCCGAGAATTTGGGGATATTTCGTGGACTTATAAATTTCTCGGATAAATTAGATACAACTCTAAGTGACCACCTAAAAAATTTATCGGTATTTAAAGGCACCTCTAAACAAATACAGAACGATCTGTTACAGTGTGTGCTCGATATCTAACATGAACAAATAATTGAGGAAATTCATAATTCTCCAATTTTGGCGATCACGGCGAACGAAACAATAGATGTTGCTGCAAAAACTCAACTATAGTTATATTTAGATACGTTTGCAATGGTAAGCCAATTGAACGTTTTTGGAACTATTTAATTCCTGAAAAATGTGATGCAGAAACACTTAGTAAAACAATTTGAACTGTTATAGCTCCTTTAATTTAAAATTCACCGAACAAACTGATTGCACAAAGTTATAATGGAGCCGCGGTGATGAGCGGCCAACACGTAGGAGTTCAAGTATTAATTAAAAAAAAAGTGTCCTTTTGCTCACTATATACATTGCTATGCCAATCAGTTAAATTTAATTATGTCTAAAGCCGCTTCTGCAAATTCACAAGTACGTGTATTTTTTGGAAATTTACAAGGCATTCCGGGCTTTTTTAATAATTCACCCCAGCGAGTAGAAGTCTTAAACAAGATTGTGAAGAGAAGGATCCCCCACGGCGCTACAACCCATTGGAATTTTAATATAAGGACCATTTATGTTGTATACGAATAGAGCGTCTATCATTGAGTGTATGCATGAAATAGAAAAACAATTCACCAACAACACAGTCTGTAGTGCAGCCGGCTCTATTCGCCGTACATTAAATGATCCCATCTTCAATTTTTGGCTCAATTTTTGGCTGACATTTTTTCATCATGTGATGCCCCACGTAGACATCCTATTTAATCAACTACAGCAGAGAAAAATTGAACACACTCTAGTAAAAGACGCTATCGATAATTTTGAACGCAGCATCACTCAAGTTCGAAATAATATTGATAGCATCATTACTGAAGCATTAGATATAATAAGCGACCAGCCACCAGAAAATAAACGCAAGCGCCCATGTAACAGCAGATTTGATCAATTGTTGCTTTAGAGGTGTGTGATGTTATCCTAAATTGTGCAAAAGATCGATTTGATTTTAAAGAGCATCTAGTAGGTGCCTCAATTTTTTTCGGAATGCTTTGGAAAGTATTGTGGTAAATTTCCCGAGGATAAACTCACATCCGCATGATCTTTTTATCCCACACTTGATAAAGAACGATTGCGAACTGAACTGTCAAGAAATGATTGCAGGACATTGAATGGTGCACTATATCTACTAAAATTTTTAATATCAAACAATCTAGAAGATACGTTAAAGGAGACTCGAAAATTATTAGAAATTGTTGTAACAACTCCTATGACAACATCAGAAGCCGAACGATGTTTCTCAACACCAAATCGAATCAAAAGGTTTCTCAGAAATTCAATGGCCGAAGATCATTTAACAGCTCTTTCCATGCTATCTACTAAAAAAAGTTTACTTAAGGAAATTTATATAAAATATTTGTTTTTTTTTTGAAAACCTAAAATGTAAATAATATTTTATCAAAGGGTAATCAAAAAACGTTGCCACTGCACAAGAAGATGAAAATTAAAAAGAAAGAAGGAAAAGAAAAAAGAAGAAGAGGTCAACACCGTACTACCTTTGCCAGAGTCACCATCAGCACCGTTTCCAGGACTATCACGAAGTCCAAATCGTGATAGTTACCCAAGTCCAGGACCATACCAAGGCAATCCAGAGTTCCACGATTCTACGATCTATGGCAGAGAATGGGCCGAATTCCAGGACTCCTGAATCCAAGGCTACAAGAGACGGCTACATCCAAATGCAAAAACAAGGGGCAACCAATACCACCAAGCTCTCAGAGGACATGAAGCATATCGCCAAGGGAGCTTGACATGGTGTTGGGTCCATTTTGAGTCTGTGGGAGCCAAATCCACAGCAGGAAGAAGATGGAGTCAAATGCGAAAAAAGGGCCCAAAGAATTTATATGGAATGGACTAAGGTTCAAAGAAAGAGGCCATCCCAGTAATTAGTCAATAGGGACCTACCAGTAGCAGCCGTGTTCAGCAGCTATGTACAAGTAGCAGTCTCACAGTAGCAAGCCAGGAAAGCAGTATAAAGCCAGAGTCTGTTGAAAAATAGATAGACTACTGCAGCAGAAAGAACCCATAACCTCAGTCAAAAGGGTTACCAGGTTCAGCAGACCAAAAACCAATCCAGATCGGAAAGGGACCATTTCAGGAAGGTCAAGGATCAGGGGATGATGAGATGTGACAGCCAGAGAGCAAAGGGTAGTTACGGCCAACCAAGAAGACCAAAGAAGACACAACTTGTGCAGTGAAGCAAGCGTAAGGTTACCATATTATTGTAGATTGTTATTGAAAATTTTTGTAAATTATTTACGTTAAGGATTTTTAAAAGAATTGAACAAATAGTTCAATTTTTTTTCTGTCAGGGGAATAATTTAATAATTTAAATTATTATTGGAAAATATAAAGAATTTACCAAAAATGCTAAAAAAATATTTTAATGTTTTAAATTAGATACTAAAAAAGGAACACACGTATGAAAATAAAACAAACAATCAGGTTATTAATCTATTCAGTGGCTACAATGAGCGTGACATTTTTAAAAATACAACCATCATGTAAATTTTGGTTTATATAGAGAGGAGACAGAAAAAAAGGACTCTCACTCTCCAGTGCGGACTAAGATCCAGAACTTTCTCCGAGACGAAAGCTCTTGTTTTTGGGACTCCTTAAGTCCCAAAACAAAGTCTTATATATATTTTTTATATTAAAGTTTCTGCAGTGCTATTTATAATTGTTAATAGGTGCAAGACTTCGCTGGAAGATCCATGTTAAAAAGAAAAGACAAGAGTTAGATATAAAATTCAAGAAAATGTACTTGTTACTTGGTAGGCATTCCAGCATATCTACACCTAACAAAATTCTAATATATAAACAAGTTCTCAAACCAATTTGGACCTATGAAATTCAGCTCTGGGGTTGTGCCAGCTACAGTAATATTCTAATAATCCAGAGATTCCAGAACAAAGTATTGAGGAACATTGTCGATGCTCCTTGGTACATTAAAAACAGCGACCTTCATCGAGATCTTCAGATGGACACTGTTGACCAGACTATCACCAGATTCGCTAGGAGTCACGAACAACGGCTCCACCAACATGTGAACGTTGAGGCGATCCAGCTTCTTGACAACACGAACCTGACAAGAAGACTCAAGAGAGTGAAACCTTTTGAGTTAGCCAGGTAATTGTGTTAATAACAAAGCAAAGCATTGTGCGGTTTAGTGTTACACGTTAGTTTAGTGTAATTAAGTTATCAGACCCTAAGGTATACTAGCGAGTAGAACTTTAGTTTTTAAGATTGCAACCCTAGTTAAGTTAGGTTATAACAAAATTACTCATTGATCAACTCTTGATCAGATTGTAGTATCAATAAACGCTCCTTTTGGAGTGTTTTTTCACAAAAAAAAGTCCAAACTGTATGGTTCAATGAAATGTTTATCTAGTGTCATAATTCTTTATTTAAAGTTTGGATATATTAACAAGTAGTGCTTTATTCCCTAAATGTAATTTTATTCATTCTTTCATTATAAAAGACTATTAGTCAAATTTTGTACTTATTGTAAATGGATGTTCCTTCTGGACTCCAGGACCCTTTGGCTGGTAACGGTGCTGCCCTAATCCCTTAATAGTATATTAACAATAGTAGCTAAAGACCTATCAGTAGTTATAAATGGTTTTTAGGCAAGTTGATTGTTACATTTGGTGACAAGTGGTGGTCTTTAGAACTCCTGGTTGTTACACAATGACGGAAAACTACTTGATTAATTTTGTTTACAAATATCGAATTGCAAACATTCACAGTGTTGTCAAATTGTTATGAGAGTATGTGAGAGTTGTTTATGGATTGTTTATGGATATAATTCGGTATTGACTTAACATATAGCTTTAAAAGAACGCACAAAAGGCTTTTAAAATAACATTAAGGAAGTATATAATTTGATAAATAAATACTTTTTTAAAAATAAAAAAACCCTTCTAAAACACTACGTTTATGTGCGACGTACGAGTACCTCTTTCCTCGTCTGGTATATGATGTGGACAAAAGTTGTATAAGGGGTAAATAAAAACAAAGAAACTAGTATAATCAGATATAATTTATTAAATACAAACATAAATAGCTACCTCATTTTAATTTATACAATTTATCAGTAAAATACAGAAAAAGGTATTCTCATTACATTATATTTCTTCAAAAAACGTTCATGTTTTGTATTTTTTGTTTGTTTTGTATATTTAATATCCTAATAATGGTCTAACAGAGACTAGATAAATATATTTAATTCTTGCGTGATTTTTTAGTAAAAACAAACAGGTATAGGAAATAACTAAGGCTATTCATTAAGATAAAGTACCTAACGTTAGTATCACAGTTTTTTTTTTATATAAAATATTTTTAAATAAATATACATAGAGGGTGGGTGGCTCAGTCGTAAAAGTCTAGACTTGCGAGTCCAACAGTTCTAAGTTCGAATCAAAGTGATTTTTTCTAATCAATTTAATTAATTATAAATTAATTTTAAAGTACAGGATTTTCCACTCGACCATTCACTGTTGGGTTCTAATTAAAAATGATGTACCCAAAGTGGCGCTAGGAACTAGTAGCAATGCCTACAATTTGGAGTATAGAGTACTATCACTTCGTAACCTACACAAAACACGAGGCCAATGGCCTAAGTTGTCGAATCCGAAGCCACCAATAAAAAATATAAATATACATAAATATAGGTACTTAATATCTAGTTATAAATTAATAACAATAATGCACTATATTATTAATACATTCATAATAATGATAAGAGTTTTATTACCTACTATTTACACTTTAAAATATTCTTTATTAAATATCAGTATTCAATAATAGCATAGAATATGTTACTAGTGATACCATTTTTGTCAAACGTCAAAATTAATAAAAAAAAACTAATACCTATATCGTTATGAACAAAAAAAATATTACGACGAATTGAGAACCTCCTCCTTTTTGAAGTCGGTTAAAAAAGCAAATATTAGGAACGTTTTTAAATTTCCCGCTATGGTATTTGTTTGATAACGATATTAGTGCCACATAGTGGGTCAGATGATAATTGCGTTAGAGATGGTCGTTGTTAAGCATGGGCTTATTATGAGCATTTCCAATCTTTATGTCCCTTATTTCTGCAAAAAAGGTGATATTTTGAATGGCAAAATTCGAAGTTATCAAACTTTGAACATGACACAACTATCAACTGCAGTGACGCATCCAGAGTTTAAGTCTGTAGAGTTAGTGGTAATATTTAAGACATTATTTCTGATAATAATATATATTTAGTACCTATAAAAAGTTAGGTGTAAAAATTATTGGGGGAGGAATTACATCCCTCTCCACCGTATATGCGCCGCTGGTCAACCGATTTTCAGGTAGTATCTGATAGGTATGAATTTTAATAAGTACGTTCTAATAAATAATTTCAAATCGTTCGCAACTTACTAATGGACTGTTTCTGAGCTCACTCGATAATTTATTGACTTCTGAACTCACTTTATGTTGCAAAGGTCAATCTCCAACTGTTAGATCCCAACGGTCGCTTCTTCTTTGTTATTTTTTTTATCTATGATTTCTAGCTGGATTTTTCCATTTATTAGTGACAAAAAAATAGTGTACACTGCAAAACAATACCGCTTATTCACAATACATACATACGACTGCAGGATTGTAGCCCAAAAAAATGAAAGAACCACGTGAATGAAGACGCTGTGTACATGTCAGAACCAACAATTCTCGGTCATTACTGATTCAATTTTCAGTTTGAACAACGGTGTGTTATAAAATTTATTTTAAATTTTCGTTGAAACACACAAATTCAGAACAGTTCTTTGTTGCTGTTGAATCAAACTTAATGTTAACCCAAAGAATAATTACCATATCCGGAATTTCCGTTTTTGATATTAGAAATATGTTTATCCTGTCTTGAATTATTCAAGCACATAAGTGTTTTCTGAGCATATACGGCTGCTATATTGGAACAACAATGCTGAATAAATACAAGCACAACTGAGAAGCATTTTTTTTGGTATTTATATACTTCTTTTTACAGCTTTAAATATGATGACAAATGAATAATTTTTCCCCAAGTTAATATATTCCACTATTTACTTAAAAGTTCCTGTATTTCCTGCAAACTTTTACCCTTAGTCTCGATTAGGTAAATAGTAGTAAAAATAATGGATAGAAAACAGCAAAGTGCGCAAAAGAAAAACACGTTATCCATACCGAAGGAGGTTACGGCTACGTCAAAACATTTAGTCACCAAAAACGAAGCCACCCATGCGACTGTAGCCACAAAACCGATAGCGAACGATTTATATTTATTTGAAAACATTTCAGCCATGATAATCCACGGCAGAGGGCCGAAACCTACATTGAAAAACACTATGAAAGTAGTTAGGGCCGCTATTGGTATCCACGTGATGTCGCTGAGGTCGTACTGTTCGTGCTTGAAGTAACAAAAGAGACCGAGTGTTCCTTCCGTTAGAACCATGCCAACACCCGAGATCACCAGGCAAACTTTTCGACCAATTCTGGAAAATAAAAATTAGATGTAATTAACGACGAACAAATTTTTGACATCGTTGAAAACAAAAAACAGAGTAAAATCAAAACACCTTTGTTAAAAAATTCGAATGAACCATTTATTTGATTATCTTAACTACGCTAAATTTGTTTTCGAAAGTTTTCGCACCAAAACACAGGTTCCAGGAAGGAAGTGAAAGTTTCGGTACGATAACGATGCAAGGTGTAAGTGGCAAATGGTAGATTTGAGGTCCAGAAACTAGAAAACGTCAGGCCCAAAATCGAAGCTGTTTGTCTAGTCTAGACGAATAACTAATGAATCTTGGATTTTTCCATGTAATCCGCTGAAAACTTTTCTCTCTTGCTGACTATTGCTACGGAAACAAGAAATCGAAATACAATGACCATTTGCCAAGTTTGTTATGAAGAAATAGGAAAAGAGAAAAATAATCCCTGTATCAGAGATTCCAGTAATAAACAGTAAGCAAGTAAAAATATACAAAAATTAACGAGCGATCTTCCAGAAAAGCAAGAGGAGCAGCTGTGTGCCTCTTTGCTCTCCCAAAAAATTGATAACATGAAATGTACGTTAGCCGATTAACAGAAATATGTAAGCTTGAGTACACAGGGCTGCAAGAAAACCATTTTGCTGAAAGGCGTCAGACAAACCCAAACTTTTCTCAGCTGAAAGCTTGAATGCCTATCAAGTAGAATCTGGGGCTTCGGGGAAGAAAATTAAAAATTTATGCCATTTTATTAAGGCCAAATATTGGAAGTTTCAAAAAATGCCAAGTTTTTAGAAGATTTATACCGGGTGTTCAACCTAAAGCGTTACAGGTATATACCGCTTTTTATAAAAAAAAAACGTTTCAGACGAAAGTTGTATAGTTTTGTGGGGAAAAACTTTTGGCTAAAATCGTTTTTTATAGCTAACCATAATATGGCCAACTTTTTTTCGCACAGCAACATTTTCAAGTAGCTGTTACTTAAAAAGTAAAAGTCCAATAAAAAAAATATTTCCCTCAAAAGTTTCTTATTTTTTTATGTACTTTAAGAATATGTAAGAAAAAATAGAAGTTGCCAATAAGTATGTATATCTAGGTGTGACGTTTTCTTCTTCTGGGTTATTCCATGATATGGCTTTATCATCAGTTGATAAGGCAAAGCAAGGAATAGGAGCTATAATACCTATAATGTCCAAAGCTAAAATTGACACCTGGCCTCCTAGAATTAAAATATTTGAATCCTTGGCGCTCAGTCTTATGTCCAACTGTTCTCCTGTTTGGAGTCTGAGGTACCAAGATTTATTAGAAAGAGTGCAAGTTTCATTTCTTAAAAGAATACTCTTAGTTCCTCGTAATACTCCCGATAGTGCAATCAGATTAGAAACTGGTAGAGTGAAATATGCATTTAATATATTTAAAATGACACTAAATTGGTTACTTAAAATACTTAATATGAGTGACGAACGCTATCCTAAACTTTGTTTTAAGCAACAACTCCTTTTGATAGGTTCTTCGGATAAGAAATATAATTGGGTTGCACAAGTTAAAGAAATATTTACATCTATTAATCATCTAGATCTATGGAATAACCTCAATGCCAGAACTTTAAAATTAAACACAAAAAAGCTGTTATCTGATTATTATAACAGATTGTATAATCTGGATGTCTCCTTTTCCGAACGATGCCACTTTTTATCTTTTTATACGTCATTTCCAACTGGAAAAAATCCTAAAAGTTACCTACTATTAAAATTACCAATTCACATCACACGCACACTTGCCCAGCTTCGTTTAAGTAACAAATATCAGCTAAAATTCACTGTAAATAACTTTTTGTACACAATAGATCCCAAAAGTATATGTACAGTGTGTAATAAGGCGGAAAACGAAACTCTTTTACATATTCTTTTTGAATGTCCGATTTACAATGTTATGAAGCCTAAAATTCAATCACTTGAAAATATAAATGCTCTTATTGCAACACTAGAAAATTTGACCATCAATGATGCTAAGTATATTTACTCATATATTTGTAACATATTAAAATTGAGATCATTTATTTTGAACGAATAATGTATTCTAGTATTCTATGATTATTTAATATATTTTTTTTTTTTTTTTTTTTACTTTACTTTTAGCTCAATTTGAATTATGTTTATGTTACTGTGACTACACTCAAACTCTTGCTGTAACTTTGTATAAGTTGATAAGCAATAAAAATTATTATTTTTATTATTATTATTATGTAAGAAAAAAATGGGATTCCCATTTAAAAAAACAAAGTCCACCTCGATATGGCCATATTATGGCCAACTACAAAAAAATGAATTTAGCCAAAAACTATAAAACTTTTGTCTGAAACTTTTTTTTCTAAAATGCATATTTTCGGCGGTATTTGACTGTAACACTTTAAAATGAACACCCGATATAATCACGATTTTTTGGATTTTGATGTTGAAAGAAATCTTGTAAAGCAGCGGAGACCTGTAGTTTGGGGCAACGCTGAAGAAATTTTAAAGAATGTAATAGATAGACGAAACTTAATTGGAGATTAAAGTCATGGCTGATGGCGGACAAGGGTTATTCAAAATATTAATGTCAGTGATTCCTAAAAGTTATGTTTCTGATTATTTAAGTTTTGAAGTACAATGTTGGCTCTCGTCCCTGGCATTAAAGAGTCGTACGAAAACTAGAAAATATTATTCGATTTTTTAAAGATTAACGATATTTCCATGAAATTTGTTTCTGACTTCAAGTTGCTACTTCTTGTGAATGGGCAACAAACGGCTACATTTCTATTCCGTGTACTTATTGATTTATCAAGTTACAGGATTTACGAGATCGCAAGCGTCTAGAAGATCATACACCAACAAATGATCATGTTGGCTCCGAGAAGAGGGATGAATCATTCAACTATAAAACTTAGGGGGATCTGCGGCATGATTATGAAAAATTTACTTAGAGGTAAAACAAATATATCTGGACAGAATCGAAGTACAATACATTTGTAAATATAATACATAAAAAGAGGCTTACTCAAAGTTGTCATTAGCATATACATTTTTGCTGACAATTCCAATTTCAGAAGTAGCCTGAGAGGGAAGTTTTTCCAAACTAAAGTACTTGGAAAACAGGCTAAAGAGTACTCTCAGTCAAAACCGTGACATATACAAAACTTCATATTAATGTGTTAAATACAATAGAAAATGACGACTTCATTGACCATTTGACCAACATAACTTAACATAGAGGTAACTGCATGTAAAAAGTAATTTAAATGGACGATTGCAGTCGAGAGCATAATAACCCTGAAATAACATTTTTGATGCATTCCGCAAAACCAAATTTGTATTTTTGTACCAAAATTATTTTAAGTTTATTTCAAATAATAATATATTTTTAAATAAAACTTACCTGTCTACTAAAAACGGAGCTATAAAGCTGCTAATAAATTGCACAAATATTAAAATCATTGTACAATAAGTTGGTGCCAACTTAGTACCAGCCTCTCTAAAAATCTGCTCGCTGTAGAACATTATAGCATTTATGCCAGATAATTGTTGAAAGATCAGAATGCCCACAGCAGAAATGATTCCTTTTAGTAAAGGTTTTGACCTGTTAAGAAACAAAAAAAAAATAAAGCAGCCTTTCCACAAGCAGGTAGTACGTGTATATACACTGGTTAATCATAGATTGAGATGAAATGACAGGCGTATCGAAAGTGTGAAAAGAGTAAAGATATTTCCTCTCTTATATTTAAATAATATTTTCTAGCGCTTTTAGCATTTAAGCCATAAACGGGACTCTAAAAGACCGTTAACAGTGGAAGCAGATATTGATAAACAACATTAAAAAGTAGAGGTCTCTAAATCTTTCTCCGATGTTTCTTCCTTCCATCTTGAACAAGTAGAGAGTTTTCGAATTTGAAAGATTTTCAATATCAAGTTTAATTTTAACCAATTTATTTAACGTTGGTTATATCTCAAGTGTTACCCTTTTCTTTTATTTTTGACGAGTTGTACTTTTTAATGTTGGTGGTCGAAATGTGATAATGACTTAAATGCTGAAAGTGCTAGACAATATTATTTAAATATAAAACTTTAAATAGCCTTTTATTTCACCTTAAACTTTGGCTAAAGCATCTTTTGTTTCCCATAATTTTTTCTCAGAAGGGAATAATGTAAAATTTATTTTAATTCAACTTTTACAATAACTATACAACTTATAACATTAACGTATAACGTCTATCATCAAACTGACTGACTGATGTTAGGATCACCAACTTATATAGCTCAATGTAACCTTCTAGAATTTTCCCGAACGTCAAGATATTTCTTGATGTGGAATGACATTTCTAGACATTTCTTGAATATTCTCCCTTCTTCTTTTTTTTAGCGCACCTTTACTTATGACAACCGCAGCACATTACAGGGTGGTGTGTAACACTGCTCCCTTCTCTCTAGTTATTCGTCTCGAATAACTTGATTACTGAGACCTGGTACCCAGTACCCTTTAATAGCTCAACTGTATTTGGCTATCTCTTGCCAAGTAGGTGTAACTTTATTTTTAAACCATTCTCGGACAACCTTCAAGTCATTGTCTTTCTTCTGTCCCTTTCTCAGACTTTCAAGGGTGATTCTTGTTCGTCGCCCTCTGGCTTGATAGTGGTTGCCCGAAGAGTAACTTTGTTAACCGGTTCCTCTCGTTTTTTGAGTTCTTTACTGTACTGGAATCCTCGTTCCAAACAGGGTCGCCTGAAGGGAATGTCTGCGTTGCTATGGAGACTGCCTCTTCGATGCTCTACTTCCTCTGGATATTGCTAGAAAGTCGGTTAGGTGTGGGTGATCGGCTTCTCCGGGACGCATAGGTGCTGTATTTATTTCTTGTTATACATCGTGACGCGCTTTGGGAGATTGATCTATGTGACTTTCTGGCCTCATTCCCTGATTCTTGATTTATAGAACGAGCTCTGCTTCTGCAGATCCTTTGATGGTGTCCGATTCTTCCGCAACGAAAGCATCTCCTGCTTCCATTTTGGCTGTTTTGCAGGATGTTTAAGATTTGTTAGAGGGTAGATGGGGAATAGTATTAGTATTGGCCTCCTCACTTTTCCGGGATTTATTTTCTCTCACTCTTGTGCGAGAAGATCTGGATAGGAGCTTTACCGCTTTATATTCCTAGGCTGCAATTAGTTTCTCCCTCAGCGTTTTGTGATGTTGTAGACGAAGGGCTTGCTGCATTTTCACATTAATGAATGCCTGTATTCCGATTTGTTCTTGGAAATTTTAGGATGCATGTGGATAGGTCAGATGAATCAATCTTCTTATGTCAGCCTCAAATTCCTGTAAACTCTCATTATGTTTTTGAATACGACCTTTAGCTGGCTTTGAAATAACTGCTTCAAATGCTGCTGGCCATATTTTGTTTCCAAAGCTTGGACGAGAAATGAATACCTGGGGTCTTCTTGGGAAAGTAACTATAAAACGGTTGCTACTTGACCTCACAGTGACACTATCAATGAAGCAGCCATCTCTTTCCCTGCCCAGCGATTGGCTCAAACTGCAACTTCAAATTGGCGTCGATATGTTTCTAACTCAGCCATTTCAGTTCTAATTTACCTTTCCAACTCTACTCTAGCCTATTCTTGTTGTTTTAAATTAGATTCAAATTCTCCTGCTGTTTCTCTAAATTATTTTCTCGCTGTTCTAAATTGGCTTTTAAATTATCTTCTTGTGTTAAGAGATCTACTCGGCTGTTTAGCTGACTTACCTTTTGCTTAAAGTTTTCTTGAATTTGCAGCAAACCATTTATAATTTCTACCTTAGCTTTTTTACGCCTTTCTTCCTTCTCTTTTTCTTCGTCCTTCTTGTACATTTCCTTTTCCTCCTCCTATTCCTTCCTGCGTTTTTACTTTTCTTTCTCTTTTTCCTTCCTGCGTTATTTTTCCTCCTCTACGTCCTTCCTGCTTCTTCCATTCTCTTCCTCTTCATCCTTCCTCCTTTACTTTTCCTCCTCTTCGTTCTTCCTGCGTCTTTCCCTTTTCTCCTCTTCGTCCTTCCTGTGTCTTTCCCTCTTTTCCACGTTTCCCTTCATGTGTCTTTCCTTTTTCTTCTCTTCGTCCTTCCTGCATCTTTTCTTCTCCTCTTATCGCCTTTCCTTTTTCTTTTCCTCCTCCATCTTCAAAAACTATGCTGGGAGACCTAAAGTATCCATGCCTGTTTCGTACTCAGTGCATCTAGTATTCACTATGAACTTCTATTTTGTATCCCACTGCTGTCACCAATGTTACGCAATTTATATCAACTCAACTTTTACATTAACTATACAATTGATAACAATAGAGAGTTATTGCAAGTTCACTTAAGGTCAGTCACTATTAGTGCCGCTCTTATTTTGACATCTGAGCATGCGCAGATCACTAACTTTAATAAAGATTGTGCCTGTCCTTAATAAGAGAGTTATTGCAAGTTCACTTAGGGTCAGTCACTATTAGTGCCGCTCTTATTTTGACATATAAGCATACGCGGATGTTTATGTTCTAAAACTGACTTTATTAAGGATTGTGCCTGTCCTTAATTGTGTATGTTTAAGGGCAGCAGGTAGTGGCGACTTTATAGCTTTCGGATGTGCTCGCCGACATTCGTATCCGTTAGAAGTTTTTTAATATTAAATATTTAATATAATCGTCATTGGTTTAAAGGTTTATTTTAAAATTATAATTTCTGATGCTTCTTTAATATTATCTACTATTATAGACAACAAAAAAGATAAACTATAATTTAAAGTTATTAAAATAAGGTTAGAAATAAGTATAAGGATGAGGATTCTAAAGTCAAAATTTCAGGTTTGATTTTAGCATGGAATTTATTTGACTCTAATTACGACGTCACTATTAGTGGCTGGCTTAATAGAAATTTACAATATCTCTCTATTAAGGACAGGTACAATCTTTATTGAAGTTAGTGATCTGCGCATGCTCAGATGTCAAAATAAGAGCGGCACTAATAGTGACTGACCTTAAGTGAACTTGCAATAACTCTCTATATTAACGTAAAACGTCTATCATAAAACTGACTGACATCAGGATCACTGACTTATATAGCTCGATTTAACTTTCTTCCTAAGCGTCCAGATATTTATTGACGTAGAATGACATTTCTAGACATTTCTCGAATATTCTTCCTTCTTCTCTTACTCGTATCTTTACTAATGACGACCGCAGTACACTATAGGGTGATGGGTAACAATAGCAATAATAAATGAACTGAGCATCTTAGCAAAGTATAAAACAAAAGAGAACTTGTGATTCATTATAAAAAATTGAACACAAGAAAAAAACTATTTGAAAAACTCACAAAAAATTAGGAGGAAGATCAAAAATAAGAAAATATAAATACAAACTTACGTGAAAAAGTCTAAAGTATTAAATGGTTCTTCCTTCACTTGATATTCCGCTTGCATTTCTATAATATCCTTTTTTATCATCTCCGGACTTCTTCCTAGATGTTTTAAGATTAGTTCAGCTTTATCACTTTGTTGCTTCTTCACAAGGTAAATAGGGCTTTCAACTCCTAAGATTCCAAATAAGACGAGAAAAATCAGTGGAGGCATGGCCATTACTGAAACAAAAACGTAAATTAATTTAAAATATTTCATATTTAAAATCTCCTCATCATTTCAAAATAAGTATTTGTTCCTTAATTTTAGCGTACCTGCGTTAAAATACCCGATTGGTTTGTAGGGTCCAAAACACACTGTAAATAGTAGTCCCATGCAGCAAGAACACCCGGCTGCACAACTAATGAGTCCTCTGTTTTTGCTTTCAGCTATTTCACTTAAGTACATTGGCAAGACTATAAATGTTCCTCCCAAGCTGATTCCTGCCAAAGCTCTGCAGAAAATAAAACACAAATTAATAGTTCTATTAACAAACCAATAATTGGTTATTTTATAGATTGTATACCATAATGGCGTGTACAAACTGCTTAACCCAAATGTGAACGCTCGTTGGTTGTCAAGCGATTTTTTACTGATATTTTTTCCTGTAAGTTTGGCTTTGGCTAGTGGTGTTAAAAAGAGAGGGGAGAATGGTGAGAACAAAAATATAATAATAGTGTCGTTTTGTCGAGTCGGTCTTATCTACATTAAATGTGCAATAAAAATTAAAAAAATATAAAATTACGAAAATAGTTTATGTATCAGAAAATTAAATGAACATCTAGTCATATAAAATTAAAAAGGCGTTTATTTGTTACAATAGAAAATTATTTGAACATACAAAAGTACAAAAATAATTTACTACAAGAGAAAATCGGAGGCTATGGCAAAATTGGACGAAAATTGGTCTTTAAGTGGGTAAATTAAATATTAGTAAAAGTTGCATATTTTACATTAAGAAAGCTGGAAAAAATAACAATGATTGCGAAGACGTTTTAGACAATGCTCTCATCGAAATTTAACAGCTCTTTGACATGAGTCAAAAATTTTAGATAATAATATTAGAAACAATTTTTTTCTCCAAACATAAATAACAGATATATTCCATAAAATATAAAAACGGCCCCCCATGAAGTACCCCCCCAGATGTTCCGACTTAGTCCAAAATCTAATCATTTCACGTCAGGCCGAAATAAAACTTAAGTTTAAAATTTATTGTTTTTTTCTTTATCAGTTTTTGAGTTTTCTTCAAATTTCGAAATTTACACATTTTCTCAAATATCTCGAATACGGTCCATTTTAGAAAAATTATGTATGGTATAAAAATTATTGAGAATTATATTACAAACAACTTTTGTTTGAATAATTTTTATAAAAAATAATTTTTTTACATTTTGTCAAATTTCTCGAATACGGACCATTTTAGGAAAATTTTGTATAGAACAAAAATTATAGATAATAATATAAGAAGTAACTTTTATTTAAAGAATTTTCTTCCCTAAACGTAAATAACAGATATATTTCATAAAATATAAAAATGACCACCTATAAAGTACCCCCCAGATGTTCCGACACTGCCCAAAATCTAATCAGCACATTGGACACTGGAACGAAGCTTAAGTTTAAAATTTGGTGTTTTTCTGTGTATCGGTTCATGAGTTATGCGACACACAGACACACAGACACACAGACACACAGACACACACACACACACACACACACACACACACACACACACACACACACACACACACACAAACACACACAAACACACACACACACGCACGCACGCACACACGCACCCACACACACACACACACACACACACACACACACACACACACACACACACACACACACACACACACACACACACACACACACACACACACACACACACACACACACACACACTCACACATCATCGCGAAAATAGTCAAAACGGATTCAGGGGACCTCAAAACGTAAAAATCCGTCGAAAACTCGAGGTCGAAAAAAATCATGATTCCTATACTTTCCTTATATCTGTATACAGATAGGAAAGTAAAAATTGATGGAAAAGTTCCCACCATCAGTAGTTCCAAACGTATTCTCTCATAAACTTGAGTTTCTAGGACAATAAACAGGTAGCTTTCGGCTGTTAGAAGATTGCAACGTCTTTACATTGGAGAATACCACGTTTTTGCAAAATTCCGTCCCGTGAATTAAAAATTCATTTGCAAAATGGACTTTCCTGTGCTTATTTTCTGCATTTGAAAAAACATTGCGACCAACATCGCGGTTTTTTAAGCCAGCTTGTTTTAAACGGCTTGTGCCTAAATCACTTCATCAAATTTTGGCGTTCATATTTCGGTTTCGTCAACTGTATGTCATCACTAATAGCCCAAATAAGTAAACATAAAGCATGAACAATGGCGAAATTGTCATTTGTTTGAAACAGATTATTATTTATAACAGTTTATTAAAATTTACTTAACTAAAATACAAATTAATTAATTTACACTCTAACACATATATTTATATGTCACACTTATAATCAAATTTATATAGCAATTCGAATGTATATCTTCAAATACGTCTGAATTTTAATTTGATTTCTCCGACAGCATATAGCCTATTTATACAAAAGTGCTGCGCACCGTACTGATCTAGAAGAATTCCAGGTATTTCTCGAACGTATAGTAGACGGCACAAATAAATTTTACTATTCCACAATTAAATATCAGTATTATTAATATATCTATATATAATTTACAAAGACACCGCCGACGTTCAGCTTAGAAAAGACAGTTGTCAAAATGCAAAAAAGTGATACGTTCAATTCTATTACAGTTAAGAGCATAGTACCCTTCGAGCAAATATGCTGGAAGCTAGTATCGAATAAATATTTTATGCTTGGCATCGCTGTACGACAAGACTCTGTCGCGTCGGCTCGATTAATTTTAACAGCTTAATTTTAGCGTCTCCTATTGGTTGAATCGAACATTTCTCAAATTTTTATTTGTAATAGCCCGCGAGAGCACGTAAGAAATGCACGTACACGTGGACTGGGATATCCAATTGTAATTTTGTTATTTTATTCAACTCATGTTCTAATTGAATATTCGGCACGCTTCTATGTGTCATCGATGTGTTGACTGAGCACAGATGGATAATGTTTGTTTATCCAGTGATGTATTCACATTACTGTTTGGCTTTTTGGTTCATAAGAAATTGCTTTTTGGAGGCCCTTTGAAACTGATGGAAATAATGTGATCCCTGAAGCAGTCTGAAGCTAACAACCAACCCTAACACGCACGCACACCTCTTCAGCTTTCAAAAAACGGATTAAAGTTAGCCCCATAACACTCATATATACTCCCAAAGGACCCTTAAATACCTGGGAATAAAAATCGGACACAATATGAACATGGGATTGCATATCAAAGAAGCAGCTAAAATAGGATCCAGGGTAGTAGCAGCTCTGAGTCGACTAATGCCAAATATCGGAGGGTCTAAAGCAGGAAGAAGAAGAGTTTTTGGTAATGTCGCTAACTTAATAGTACTGTATGGAGCACCAGCATGGAAAGAGTGCATTAAAGTTAGTAAACATAGGAGAGTAATTAAGAGTACACAAAGAGGGCCATCCAAGTAATAACGTGTACTAGTCCCTTACACCTATTAGTAAATGAACGGTCACAAGACAGAGGAGCCAACGAGAGAGCAACAAAAAGAAGAGCAAGAGAAAATACAATGGAGAAGTGGCAGAAAGAATGGATCCAGGAATCCATGACAGCGCAATGGACAAGACTAATAATCGAAGGGGTACAAAATGAAATTGCACAATAACGAGGACTGCAGCTACTGTTGAGCTAGAGATATGCCAGAACACACAATAATAGAATGCAGAAGATGGGACATAATAAGACATAGAACAAAGAACGAAATAAAAGAACCGCTAATATCAGCAAATGTTATAAAACATACGCTAGAAAGCACAAAATACATTACATGATAACCCACTGATCTGTTTTATTTGATAACCGCAATATTGAAGGCTAAGGAATCAGATAACAGAATACAATAGAAAAGCAAATAAATAAACAGGAAGAGCCCAAATCCAACACTGAATCATCTTCTTTAAAGTAATGCCAAAGGTAGTCCCGAAGAAGACCACTTGATTCCTGAGTGGTTAGTTTTTAGTCGGTTAGAATTCGACACTGTTTGTTGGTCATGTGGCGGCCATTAAAAAAAAACCTCTTCAGTTTACACATTAAAAATAATTGTTCCCTCTACTTCAAACGCCTGCCCATGTACAAAATATTTGGCCCTTTTTCCTCTTAAGCCTGTTCATGTAAAATTATTTGCTCCTTTTAGCCCTTACACCTGCACATGTAATAATATTTGATCCCATTATCTATTAAGCATCCCATATTAAAATATTTGATTCCTTTACTATCTACTTATTTTTTTACCAAGGTAGATTTAGGTTTGTTTAATCAAAGCCAAATCTGCATAAAATCCAACAGATCTATTAGTATTTCTACAAGTATATTTGGTTTTATATAATATTAGGCTGGGTGTTTCTAAAATAAAAAGAGAAGTAAGCGTTAAAATTTGATGGGTTTTAAAGAGTGATCTGCAAGAGGCAGAATATTATGCCTGGCATAGTAGACGAATAGTCCATTTTTTGGAGGACAAAATAAATGTACTATGGAATATTTATCTGCTGAAAACTGTAATGCATACCTAAGATTCGATTTAATTAATCCAAAGTAAATATTCTTTTCTGTTCCAAATCCCAATTTCCTCCTGGTGGATCTAATCGCGAAACAATCAGAGGCTAACTTTTTATTTGAACCATCCACCTGGCATCTAAACTTCAAATATGATTCTATTATTCTTAAACCTTAAAATGTTACGTTGGTATGATATTCTAGCAAATTCATCTTTATAACATTTTCAACATGGCCCATATACTTTATGTCCTTACTTAATATTGAGTGTTTATTTACCACTCTGATTACATTTACCTATCAAAATTATAGCTATTACAGTATTACATATTCTACTCATTAATACTTTACGACATTTCCACGAAGGTATTAGGGAAGTATTCAATATTCTTGGTTTATTAAAGGACAGACAATATTTTTCTAATGTAAATGCGACTTCCTCATTATGTTTCCAGTTATTTGAAATCAAGGTAATTTTCATTGACAGTGACCTTGTCAAACAATACAATAATATATGACCTTACCACTGGCCACTAGCACATGGAATTTCGTCATATTATAACTGCACTTTTCGCAGTCAAAGAGTCTGTCAGAAAATACATTCCGGATATAATTTGTAATCTGGTCAGGTTTTAAATTCGTTAATTATTTTTTATTAGTTTCAGACATTTTATACATATTAATAAGTTGTATACATAAAAATAGATAAGTATCTCTAGCCAATACCTACATCATATGTTGATATCTGAAAATTCATGCAGACGATTTTCTTGGAATATAATGGCATGAGTATTTAAAACACAAGTAACACAAATATTTATATAAGGGTTATTACGACGTTGCAACAACTTTTCTTAAAACTCAACAAACATATTCTAATACCCTATACCGATATTATATTGTTACTCAGCACCCTGCAGTAGCCTGCGGCTGTTTTAGGAAATAAACGAATAAAAGAAGAAGTATGGCACCCCATCACCGTGCAGCGTGTTGCGGTCGTCATAAGTAAAATTACGAGTAAAAGAAGAAGGAGGAATATTCGAGAATTGTCTAGAAATGTCATTCTACGTCAAGAAAAATCTGGACAGTTTGCGAAGGTTTGAGGTTGAAGCAAGCTATATAAGTCGGTGATTCTAACGTCAGGGGGCAGTTTTATGATAGACGTTATACGTATGTTATACATTAATGTTATCAGTTGTATACACATACTTTGATTTTCTTTTACTATACGGAGAATGGTCGCACTGCGCAGCCTTCTGAGTGCCTTTTAAAAGGAGATAGAAAACTCCGCCATTTTGATCCCTTATTACGTGTTGCCTACATCTTGGCGCAATATTTTTAATCGGTGCGTTTTCTTGTTTTAATCTGACAGGTTAAAACGGCTAAACCGACAATTCCGGAAGCAGAAGCGGATGATTTAAACGCACCTGATATTTTGCTTGCTGCTGTCAGTGACAGTGAATATTATTTTTGGAGTCACAGTTCATTGCTAAAGAATCAGTTAGCTCACTCGGACCAGTTGAAAGTTCCAAAATAACATCCACTCCAGGGATACAAATTCAGGATAGGCAGAAGACTGCTGTTTTATTATAGGCGGTTGTCATATATTGTATTATCCGAGTTGTGTAGTGTATAAACTGGAACATTGAGATCAAAAGTGCCGACGCAGAGTGAGCGATCTGATTCATTAGCTTTAAACTGTGGCATAGGAATCAAAATGGCCGCGCCCTATGTTGACCGTGTCGGACCTCTCTCTTGGACTGTATAGTAATCAAAGTATGTGGTTGTATAATTAAAGTAAAAGTTGAGTTGAAATAAATTGAGATACCAAAAACCAGCGTAACACTATAATATTATAGGACTTTTGGTGGATATATACGAGGGGTATTTTTTAAGTTAGAACCGTTTTGATAATTTGGCGTTGCAGCGCTGCGGTCGGCATTTCGCGCATGCGCGCTGTGTACCTGCATCTGATAACAAAACTGGGATGGCATTACGGCAACAATTGCCTTTATTACGTGTGTTTGAAAGTATTTAAAATAGCACTGCCGATCGAGAATCCCGCCGACTGTTATTCGTTTTATGAATGGAGAAGGCGAGAAAGCGAGAAACTTAAGGACAGTCATCAGATAACGACATAATCGTGAAAGTCTGTTTTTTTTACTGTTTGGTCAACTTTTTGCACCAAATTGTCAGTAATAACTGAGATGGTCATCTACTCTTTTCATCATCATGCACATTTGTGCGGCCATCTTTAAATGCTCGAATTATTCCAGCGCTGCAACGACGGATTATCAAAACGGTTCTAACTTAAAAATACCCCTCGTACAACCTAATAGTATACGATTTACAGTAGTTGCTATAACTCCGGTTATAAATAAATAAATATTGTACAGTCTAAATCGACTTAAGTTAGGGGTCGCGGAATTTTGTTCCAAAAATTTTTGTTTGAATCTTTTTGTTCGAAGTAATTTTGCTTGAAAACGTTTTGTTCGAAAGTTATTTAGTTCGAAAATATTTTGTTCGAAAGTTATTTAGTTTGAAAACATTTTGTTCGAAAGTTATTTAGTTTGAACACATTTTGTTCGAATATCTAATTTGAAAAAATATCCTTCCTAGGCAAATGTAGCCAAATTTCGAACATGGCTTTGTAAAGCAGAAAGTGCTCGCTTATTTTTAATAATTATTTATACACACTATGGTATGTGTCAATTTTTTTTTAGCTCTATAAGTCAAATTTGTAGGAAAATAGGGCTGTTAAATGTTTATTAAAATAAAACTAATTGAAAAAAGTTGAATATTATTTTTTATTGAAATTTAATTTTTGGCAAAGTTGGTTTAAAAAAGGTGTAATAGTTCCAAGCCGCTGAGATTAGGTAAATTATTTTTTTTTTAATTTTTGCCATTTTATGTAAAACATTATTGCGAAGCTAGTCGCGATGGCTCCGGCCATGTAGGTTAGGTGAATTAGTTAAATTTTTCTTATTTTATGTAAAGAATATTTGTGAAATTACTCGCGATATCTCCAAGTGGTGCAGGTTAGGTAAATTAATTAAGTTTTTTATTACTTTAATCAGAATACTAGGAAAATATTTTCATTTTTATTAAGTAATATATTATACATTTAGGTTCAACCATTTGAGATCAAAAAATATTTTAAATCATGTTTCTCATAAAAAAATTTTCAATCAAAAATCCGTATTGCATTTTTTTTAAACAACCAGATATTCAAACAAAATGATTACGATTAAAAAAAATCGAAGAAAATTACTTTTCAGCAATTGTTTTAGAGGTAATTTCCTTTAGACCTAAATAACTTATGAACAAAATAAGTTTCGAACAAAATGTTTTCAAACAAAATTCCTTCGAACAAAAAGATTCGAACAAAATTCTGCGATCCTTAAGTTATACGTTTCTTATAAATTAACGTGGTTGCAACTCTCATTAAATCTTTAACACAAACGTCATACTATTAGTTTCTACACTATTAAAAAGTTGTATATCAGTTATAAAAATTTAAGTTATTTAACGTGTTGTTTACGTGTTTTTTGTAACGGTTTAATTAATTATATCAACATTTTATAACTTTGTGTATTACTTGGGAATTAACTTTAATTTCGAGTCAAACGTTACACACTGTCGACTAGGATCGTAGGTAGATATTTGCAAAATAATGTTTTTATGCAACAATCAAAATATAAAATGGTTTTCTTGAGATATGACATTTCATTTAACATTAAGGTTAATATTATTTAATTGACACCAGTTTTCCAGATGCTAGGACTAGTTAGGCGCTGTATCACAAAGTCTAAAATATTACGATCAAACTTTAATACTTAATTTGAAACACAGCCTTCTAGTCGAGTCTACAAAATACATAAATAATAACATTGGCCCTTCGGGGCATTCTAAAAGGAATCTATTTTGATAATAATAAAATTTAGGGCCAGTCTTTTACTTTTGAGTAAAGTTAAAAGTAACTACTTGTAGAAGGGGGGGGGGTGGCTCAGTGGTAAAGTCTCTGCCTGCGGATCCAAGGGTCCCAGGTTCAAATCCCACCGTTGGCCGGGATTTTTTTATTTAATTTAATTATTTAAAATTAATTCTGATGCCTTGGTAGGATTCCCCATTTGATCATTTACTGTTGGGTTCTAGTTAACAGTGCTGTTCCTAAACTGGCACTGGGAAACAGTAACAAAACCTACACAAAACACGAGGAGAAATAACCACAGTAGTTGAAGCCGATGGCACATAAAAAAACTACTTGCTGTAGGCCTATTCCTTGCTAATCTGTCAACTAAATACATATGTAACTTTACTCAGAGGTGAAATGATCGACCTCTAATGCATACAAAAACATTAATTTATTAAAATGAGACAAACTGATTAAAAAAGAAGAAATTAGTAGAGCCATCTGTTATGTGACGAGAGAACGTCGAATGTCAAATGTCAACATGAATTAATAATCAATTTATTAATTTGCATTAAATAATGCAAACAATACTTCATTTTAAATTACAGGTGAGTATACAAAACGCTTAAATTATTCAGTTTAAAGGCGAAGACACCCTAGAGCTGCCAAGACCACGGCTGGTCGAAGAAGTCGCAGACGATCATATTCAAACACCAGTGTATTATCCCGCCCTATCAATATGCGGCCAGCTGGTCGTAGCAGCCACACTTCATCAACCGACCAAAGTACCAACCGATCGTTGGTATTAGGCAGATATAACAGAGATATATCCATTCATTGATAAAATATAATATTTACGATGCCAAGATTAATTCGACAATCGATACACTATTTGTAGACGCGGGGCGAGGAGACGAAAGGTGAGAAGTAAGAGAAGGGATAAAAAGAAGAATTTTACGCAGATACAACTTATTTTTATCAATGAATAAATGTGTAAGCCGCTGTGCGCTTATAATAAACAACGTAAATATCAATGCCTGTTGCCACTTCCAACCTAACATGAGTAGGTTTTGGAATTTATTGAAAATTATTACTTCTAATTTAGTGAAATTACACATAAATTAGTTAAATTTAATATAACTAATGATTCAAAATTTTTTTGGTTCAGTTGCAATAAAATTGGTTCAATTATTTGAGCTTTTTTAATATATGTAAATAATTTTTGTAAACAAAACGAGAATAATGAAATAGGCATATTACAACAGCGGATATTATACCTGCCTGTGTCCCTTAGAATATGTCTTATTCAGGACCGCACGATATTTGTTAGTAGTTACATCTACTCGTTATCTCTTGTATTAGAGCTGTTACGAAATAGCTTTTTGACGTATCTAGTACGACCTGTACCTGTTCCAAGTAGATACCTATTTTATGACAGAATATTGTTGGCTCTTGGGCCATATTTAGTAGGTAGTAGGTGAATCCCATAAGCATAATATATATTATCGATCGATATTGAACCTAAAGCGTGCTGTTGTTTACATAATAACATTAATTAAATTATTGTTCAATATGAATAGACGTTCGAGTGTAGTGTGGGATTTTTTTTCGGTGGTAGATGACAAAAACAAATTGCAAAATGTAATGTGCAAAACAGTAATTTCTTATAAACCCACAGTGGCTAATTTAAAAAAAAAACACCTTCTAAGTACAATTACAATTAATGTGAATAATTTTGAAAAGGTCATTGATTCGTAAATATTTTCTTGTCTTATAATGGTTATTTAACGAACAAGTGTATTAATAAGGGCGATTAACAATCAAGGTAATCTAACGCGCGAGCAGAGCGAGCGCGTTACTATTCGAGATTCTTAATGGCCATTTTAATTCACGGGTTCCTTACAGAACTTTTCCGTCGACCGTACTTACTTTCAATTTTTATTTATTTATGCAATAAATTCAGCGTATGTTTTCTCGTATAACAGTTTCCTTTTATCAGGGAATAAACTTACCGGTATTGCATTCGCAGTTTCTGCCACTTCTGGTAGAGTTAAATTAACTCTTCGTCAACATCCATTTTTTGATTTTAAACTATACATAGAGTTTTGAATTTTAAGAAATTAAATAATCACATACAATGACAGATATTATTAACACACCTTCTTGATTTTACATGTATATGTGTACGTTGAGTTGCATATAATAAAATCGTTGATTAATAGAAAATCATTCATTAATAGCCCACACAGCATACGACGTCCATTTTGTCCAAATAATGTCCTGGATGTCCATGAACTTTATATGGATATCAATTGGACATCCATTTTTCGTTAACCAATGGATATACCCATTCAGAAGTCCAATGGATATCCAAAAAATGTCAAACTTATAATAAATTATTATAATTCTTCTAGTATAATTTAATTATTTACAACTAGGGTTTAATTAAAATAAGTCAATTAATTTTCCTCTCCTTTTCGCTACTGTTGACAAGATACAAAAGTAAAAGGCCATTCAGACCAAAAGAAGAAAAGAAGAAGAAAGCGGTTAACAAATACTAAAAACTTGCTAAAACCACAAGAACGACACAGCACAGATAAAATAATATTAATTTATCTATGGTTCACAGATGTAGGCCACAGATATGTAGTTTATCTGTTAAGAAAATAAGTATAATTAACATTAAATTATTTAAACATCCAAAAATTAAGAAGCAAATCGTTTGTTTTAAACTAAAACCTATCAATTATGTTCTAAACTTTATATTTTCGATATACATTCAAAGAATCCCTTTCTTTTAGATCTATAGTCAACATTTAAGAAATAATGCATTGAAAGTTATTTCTCTTGTAATGTTCACAAATACATAATTTTATTGCAATTTTAGATTCAGCAGTTACCAAAACCAGAGACAAGGACATGTACGAACTTATAAAAAGATGTTTTGTTGCCATAATTTCTAATACCCTCACGAAAGAATTCACATAATATGATAGTATGAAAGTAGAATGGTCATTTAAAGAAACAGGGAGCAGTTTTTTTGTTTATATGTAAGTACAGGGGTAAAGTATATTAGTCAATGCATATTTTCATATTAGTTAATAACATTTTATCTAAAAGTTTTACATTTTTAACTATCAGTTTTACTTGATCAGACTTTTATTAAAAGATTGATTTAAAACTCAATATTCGTATAAAATGTAATGGCTTTTTTTATCTGCTGCTGAGAGAGACAATGGTGCTGCTTAAAAAATAAGCAAAATAGCCTTAAGAAAATGGCCGAGAAAGTCAACAGAAAAGGGTGCATATAAAACCAATACATGCTTGATATTATTTATGACAATAAAAATATATAATATAGGTGGTGGTGTCCATCAGAGGTCCATACATTGTCCAAAAGCAATGCAAAAAGAGTCGATACATGGACCTTTCATGAAGTCCAAATGGACGGCCAGGAGTGGGACACTTATATAGTCCAATGGATGTCCTTGGGATAGTCGATATGTCCATCAATGGACTTCCGATGGATATCCAATGGATTAACTTGTGCTGTCTAGGAGGGGTCATTAATCAACAATTTTGAGTGCGTTAAAATACATTATAAATGGTCGGTCGACGGAAAAAAATATTAAAATCCCTAAATAAATACCTACAAGCAAAAGAGTTAAAACATCAAACGAAAAACTAAACCTAATACCAAAATACTGAATAGGTACACGAACATATTACAAGTTGCCTGACTAATCCCGTTTCATTTACGAATATGAGTCACAACCTGAGGTCACAACGCGCGATAGCGTCCTGTGACACAAGTAAAAGGTTTGTGTGAAATTTAGTAACAGGTACGCGGAATAGGCAGGAGATACCTATTCCAAAGTTACAGGTCCAGTTTCTTTGTAACGGCCCTAGTTGGTATGGCCGTACGGCCAGCATTCGTGTGTACTTAAATCTGGTTACGCGAACACCAGCACGGCCAGTTGTTGTCACTGAACATATTATATGGTTGTTGATGAGACGTAGTCTGGTGATTGTCAAATCGTTATATGTACGGCCAGTGCCAGCTGACCGCTACGACCAACTATCCATAGTCCGCGTTAATACACTGTTGTTCTTAACAAATTTAGTCGTTTGCGACCAGCCGAGGTTGTGGTCGTGGCCATGGCAACTCTAGTGCATCTTCGCCTTTAGATTGGGTATGATACTAATAAAAACATACATTTTGTTACAACTAAACTTTTCGCCTTGTCTCTATTATCGTATCATATTTAAATCATTATTACTTATTGTGTTAACTATACCATTTTTTTGTATCTACAGTTGTTTTTAAAAAACTATTTAACAAATTTGTGTAATAATAGGAACCATAGTAATTGTGGTAACTATGGCAAATATGATAACTATGGTAACTATAGTAACTATGATGAGTATGGTAACTATAGTAACTGTGGTAACTATGGCAACTGTGGCAACTGTGGCAACTCTGGCAACTCTGGCAACTGTGGCAACTGTGGTAACGATGTTAACTATGATAACTTGTTAATTATGGTAACTAAGATGAGCAGTGGTCAAACGAATTCTGAATTAATCTGTTTTACAAACAACTCATCCCAATTATTTTAAAATGTTTAATTTCTGTTGAAGCACTCACCTTGCCAAGTAAAAAATTTCCACGACGGTTCCCACTGCCATTAATGTATAGGAAACTAAAAACGGGACTCCAACGCACAGCATGGTATTTTTTCTTCCGATTTTGTCTGCCAAATAGCCGAACATGAAAGGACCAAAGATGGCTCCAAGAGCTAGTAGCGACGAGATCCATGATATTTCGTAAGGGGTGATGGGTCTTCCGAAAGGATTTTCACTTGCGTCTTCGAGTTTAGGGATCTCTGGAGATGACCAAGTGCATGTTGTACCAGCCACGAAGAAGATTATACTGGCTGTAAAGAAAACGTATACACATGAAATATACAAAATTTACGCAGATGATTTAGTTCTATTAGCAAAAATACCAATCCCGATTACATACAATGGATAGCACCCCCAAAGGTAAGTTTATCACATTTGTAACCCTTTTAAGAAATTACTTCGACTTTAAATAAAAGTATATTTTAACCTGTATCGAGTAATACCGAAATTCTCAAAAATCATTGGCTACACAATTTTCTCCACGTTGCTCCACGTTATTTAATGGCTCTCCTACATCCTTAATGATGTAGTTGACGAGTTCAAAAGAAATCGCTTGCGCAATATTGCTCTATTGTTGGAGTTCCCCGCGCACTTTGACAGTTTATATCAGCTAATAAAAAATGTATAGGAATTATGAATTAATTATAATCATGGGTTGAAGAAAATAATTTTTTTCGAGAAAAATTTTAAAAATTGATTTTGTTTATTTCAGTCAAAAATATTTATTTTTCAACTAAATTAAAATGACCATGATAATGATAATTAATTAATTTAAATTCATCTTTGAGCAATTAATTTTATTAATTCTGTGAGGAACTTTGGACTGATTTCTTTTTCAGCATCTACTTCCAGTTCGAAGGCCTACACCCTGAAGAAAATATTTGAATTTGTCAGAGATGTATGGGCAGAAGGGACTGACAAGCAAGTCGCGGCTGTACAGTCAAAATTGTTTGTAGACGTAGGCAGTCCTTTCCTGATAACAATTGCTGCCGAAAAAAATTGAGATAAAACTTTGACGAAATTGTCGACAAGGTGGAATCAGGCTCAGCTGAAACGCAACAGATTCGAAGTTACGAATAAAAGTTGGCTGGAAAAGGCAATTTCATTCGAGGCGATTAGTGACCGAGTTTATATAATTGTTCATTCCAATACTTTTTTTTATATTATTGTAATAATATTAATTTTTTGTTATATAATGGAATAGAAATCCAAGAGCAGCCCAAAAAAAGGCGGAAAAGAATAAGTCGACTTGGGAACGCTCTTTGTGTGATGACATTTTCGACCGAAGTGTACTGCTTGAGCGCAGCCAGACGGCATGTAAAGCTCTACGGATGGTACCCGGTGCCGACATCAATCCACATTGCTTTGTTTCAGACGCGCAGGAAGCTCGAAATAAGGATATCCGACGTTACCGAGAAGATTTTACTCTTAAATATTCCCGAAAAACAAAAAAAAAACGATGCACAAAGTGTTCCATCGGCTTGTAGCATCTTCGGATACACTGACATCGAGCTTCCAGCAAATGGATATCATAGAAAAAAAAAATTCCAATGGATGTGAAAGTTCTGCTCGTTGAGCCTCCAAATGGACAACCTTGATAGCGACCCGCATGATAGCGAATAGATGTTAGCTACGAAGAAAATAACTACAATTTTTATTAATTATGTAAATATGTAATAAAAAGTTTGAATCCCAACATTTAATGCATAATAAGTAACCTGTATCTTTTTTATCCGCCATTTTGAGTTTTACAATTTCGACGACTAATTCGTAATCCATGTCCTCAAAATACCATAAATCCAAATTTTTATTCAAATCTGATAAATTTTGCTTTTTTGATTCGCCATCTTAGATCCACCATTTTTAGTTTTTAAATTCAAATGTCTAATTCATAATTATTGACTTCAACATATCATATATCCAAAGTTACATACAAATTTATAATTTTTTATCCTCCATATTGGAACCGCCATTTTGAATTTTACTTTCTTGACATCATATTCATAATCAGCGATCCAAAAAACCTACAGGGACACAGTTTTATAGGTTTTTGTATTTATTTTGTGTCTATGTCCTGGTTTTGAAGCGAGTTGGCCCACTATGAGGCGAGGCGAATCTTAGAGCACATCTAATCCAGCAATTCTTTTTCCATACATAAACAACAATTAATAATCAGATATGCACAATATAACATAAACTAAAGGATGAACACATAGTTCTAGACCAGCTGTACTCAACCGTTTTTTCTTTCGGGCCACATAAATCTGTTTGTTATGCTACACGGGCCACAATGTTCTAAAAAAGGTCATCATGTTGTTATACTTTACATACATACTAAAAAAAGGTCCTGATATTGTTTTAGTTTACATACTACTTTAAAAAAAAAAGGTCCTCATATTGTTTTAGTTTAGGAGCGCGGTGAGGGTCTGGACGACGGGAGGGTATGGACACTTCAAAATTTCCTGGTCATAATACACGTGCATTATCTGTGTAGCGTCAAAACATTTGATTTTTAGTCGAGTTAGTACTCGACTAGACGCCGTACGAATCACATTTCGCGTTTGACTTTAATAAACATTTTTTGATTTAGGAGTGTTGGGACCTATTATTTGTGTGCAAGAATATAAAGGATATTTTGATTCCAGCTTGTTATTAATTATTTATTTTGTGGCCACACCTTAAGGTAAGTCTATAGGTCATATTGATATATTGTTCATATTTGATTTAATAAACATTTTGTAATACAAATAATTTTTTGTCAATGTGTTCTTGAGGGAGGGTCAGGACAGTTGTCCAGACCGTCCCGTATGTGTCCAGAGGGTCCCACTTCTATCAATGGTTATGTGTTATTTTTCAGAAACATGCCTAGGAAGTACCGAAGGGTGACAGACAGATCTTTTCCTGCGGAAAATATGAAAAATGCCACAGAAGATGTTTTGTTGGGACGACTGTCTGTAAGACAGAGTGCAATTCAACATAATGTTCGAAAATCAACTTTAGCAGTTTATGTTAAGAAAAGCAGGGAAAGCGGAATAGAAAATGTAAAATTTTCTCCACAATATGTAACAACACAAGTGTTTTCAGATGAGTTAGAATCCGCAATGGCTAATTACCTTAGAAATTGCTCAAACATGTACCATGGCTTAACGCCTAAATCTACGAGATGGTTAGCTTACGAGTTTGCTAAAAAAAATAAAGTCAAAACCCCACCTGCATGGGAAAAAAATCATCAGGCTGGACGAGATTGGTTTACTGGCTTTTTATCCCGCCAGCCTAATTTATCTTTAAGAACGCCGGAAGCAACCAGTTTAGCTAGAATATCAAGCTTCAATCCAACCACTGTAGGTGACTTTCAGAACAAATTAGAATCTGTTTTAAAACGACACCAGTTTTTGGCATCTGATATTTATAATTTGGATGAAACTGGTGTTACTACAGTCCAGAAAGTACAAAAGATAATTGCGACAAAAGGGCAGCACCAAGTGGGTCAAGTTACCTCTCGGGAGAGGGGCGAGTTAGTAACACAAGTTGGAATCATTGCAGCAAACGGTACAACTCTGCCGCCAGTCTGGATATTCCCCCGAAAAAAATACGACCCACATAGAATGTTAAAAAATGTTCCTGCAGAATACGGTGCCATAAGCTTGGTGCATCAGAGCGAATGGATGACAAGTGATAATTTTCTTAAAGTTTTAGAACATTTTGTTAAACACGTTCGATGTTCTGCTGAACATAATGTCGTTCTTATTATGGATAATCACGAATCGCACCTGTCAGTCGCTGGGATAGATTACTGTAAAGAAAATGGAATAATAATTTTAACGTTGCCTCCCCACACGTCTGATCATTTACAACCTTTAGATAAAGCAGTATTCGGTCCTTTTAAACGTTTCTTTAATCAGGGAGCTGACGACTGGATGCTTTCTCATCCTGGACAAACCCTATCAATATACGACCTTCCAGCAATATGTTGTAAAGCATGGGACAGAGGTGCCACTCCAAGTAATATTAAATCTGGCTTTAGATGTACAGGGATATGGCCATTTGACAAGAACATATTTACTGAACAAGATTTCCTATGTTCTTATGTAACTGATAGACCTGTATCTACATCGGAACCAGAAAAATCGGCATCCAATGACATACCAGTTACGAATTTGTCACCAAAAGCTGCTTCCTCCAAAGAAGTTGAAGCTGAAGCTTTGTTATATCCAAAAGCGGGTCCATCTACTGCACCAGTCGACGAAAGTTATGTTTCACCTTCAAAAATTTTGCCATATCCAAAAGCACCCCAAAGGAAGTCCCCTACTGTGGCTAATAGAGGTCCTTTCCGAAAAAAATCAATCATTGCTACAGACACACCGGAACGAGATAATATTGCAAAAAAGAAAATGAAGATAACAAAGCCAAAGATTGATAAAAATAAAGTAAAACAGGTTAAGAAAAAGGTGTTTGTAGAATCATCTTCTTCAAGTGACGAAGAATTAAGTTATCAGGACTCATCCTCTGAATTGGAACCAGAGATTGAAGAAGAATCTGAAAACACTGAGAATCTTGAGGTCGGACATTTTCTAATTTGCAAAGTTTATGGTAAAAAGTCTGTAGCCAGAGTAGAAGAAGTAGTGTTTGGAGGCTACAATGTAAAGTTTTTAAAAAAACAGCTTCTAACAGATTTAAAAATTCCGAAGAGCCTACATCTTTCGTTCCGTTTAATGATATTGTAGTGCAGCTGCCAAATCCTATAGCTGATAGGAGCTCTAGATACAAAGACATGATTTATTTTAATCGGGATTTAACAGAATACAGTCTTTTTTAATAATATTATTCTGGATTTAACAATACAAATTTTTAAATTTTGATTTAATTGATTTTTTTTACTTAAACTTGATTTAATATTTTTTACTGTTTCAAATATGTTCGAATGCTGAGAATTATTTATTTTTTGTATTATTCTATAATACCTTCCTAAGTTACTCATTATTGGTATGATTTTAATACAAATATAATGCTTATTTAGTACTGATATTATTAATTTATTTATGTCCATACCGTCCCCACCAGTGGGTAGGGTCTGGACACTCTGCATATAACCACTAAATGGATTACTATATGTTTTAATATGATTGAATTTATTTGATTAATGCCTTAATTGTACAATACTAATGTATCAATTTATTAATGGGTTAATTCGTTTACTAAACACAATTTTAAAATTTTTAGATAAATTAAAAAAAAAAGTGTCCAGACCCTCACCGCGCTCCCCTACATAATACTTTCAAAACAAAAGTCCTCGTGTTGTTTAACTTTATAAAAAAGAGCCTTATATTGTTTTACTTTACATACTTTCTAAATAAAAGGTCCTATGCTGTTTTAGTGGTGTCAATGCTTTGAAAAGTCGCAAGGACAGGACAATAGGTCAACCATTTCAATTACTAATGATCCTGTTTGGGGCCAGACATAAAAGCTTGGAGGGCCGCATAGAACAGCTTAGAGGGCCACATGCAGCCCGCGGGCCGCAGGTTGAGTATGGCTGTTCTAGACTATCCAATATAGAATACGTTAAGAAATTCATTAATTATTAAAACATGAGGGGTCATTCAAATGATTTGGATATTTAACAAACGATACCAAAATACAAAAATACAAATAAAGTACAGTACAGCTATCTAGATATAACAAATTGCTTCTCCACAAGCAAATTCTAAAACATGTCTGGACATATGGCATTCAGCTATGGGACTATACCAGCAAAAACAACATCAAAGTAAATCAACAACGACAGAACAAGATATTATAAGGAACATAATAGATGTACCCCTGTACTCCTGCAACTCTGATTTTAATCGGGACCTAGAAATGGAGTATGCTAAAGTCATAAACAAAGACTTTTTCGACGTGAATTCGAGGTAATCCAGCTCCTAACCAACACAAACCAAGTAAGAAGACTCAAGAGGACTAAATCTTTTTAGTTAATCAAATAGTGAAAAAGCAGAACATAGTGCGAAAAGTGTACACGTTAAAAATTATGTGTAATTAAGTTATTATACCTTAAGGGTCACAATTGAGTAAGACCTTAGATTTAATGGGAAAAATTTCTCCGCAAAGTATATTTTGTTAAATAATAATAAAAACATTGCTCAGTAAATTTTCTTAACCCTTTAACATGGGAAACAGCAAAAATGCGTAAATAGTTTACGTCAGTTATGAGGGAGACGCATTTTTTCAATTATTGTGAGAACTATTTGGCAACGGCAAGCACACGAATATATATACGGAAGAAAGCTGAGGTACGGCGAAAAGTTTTGATATTGCCAGTAATTTTGGTAACGTGTGAAATAACGAATTCCTTCTAAGTTTTTAAAAAGTAAATGGGTTTATATGAATACAATGAACTGAAACCGAAATTCGGGAACGCAGAAAAACACGCTAGCGTAAAATGTCCCCGTTAAAAAAATACCGGTGCAAAAAGGAAAAAGTTTAAATTTTTGACCATTTCTGAAAAAAAGTCAAAAAACTTTCTCGAAAACGGACCCTCTTCCTGTTCGCCCACACCGTACTGCGGAGTCTGTGGCATTATAGTTCAATGGCTTCTACCTCCATGGTCAATGGTATAATAATAGTTACCTAAATTCGTTTATTATTGTCCAATTCGCACTGTTTCCTTTTAAAAGAATAATCATTTGTATATTTGCACAGCTTTATCACTTTCATTCATGTGTCAATTTATTTCCCATATGTCAATGTCAATCCTAATTCATATATAGATAATATCAAAGCATAAAACTACATCCAAAAATAGAACAACTACGCCGGTTTACTTTTAACTTCGTGTTTACATCGTAATTCCTTTACGAGATAAATTCGCTAATTGAGCTGTTACCTAAATCTTTTGTATAATTTACAATGGCATCTGAATTGATAAATGTGTATACTATATTTAGATTTAAATGCGAAAATCCCCTCATTTTACTCGGGCTATTTTAGTACAAACAGGTTAAAAATAAATAGATAAGTGTGGGCCGGAAGGAATAGATGATGCGATTTTAAAATGTCTTGGGATAGGTACTTACAGTGATTTTGAGTGCCAAGGCAAAGATAAGAATCTCATTAAGCTTAGGTAAACATACGACAGTATTCCATGCAGAAATAGCAGCAATACATTACTGTGCAAAAGAGGTTTTTTTTAATTTTTTTATTTGGTGTCATCGGCACTAAGGTTATTAGCCTCGTGTTCTGTGTAGGCTTTGTTGCTGTTTCCCAGCGCCACTTTAGGAACAGCACTGTTAATTAGTACCTAAGGGAAATAATAAAAACATTGTCATATATTCAGATAGTATTGTGCTTCTGCGAAGGACACTCAAAACTGAGGTTCCTTACAATTGGAGAAGGAAAACCAAGGGCAACTAGTTACTTCCTAGTCTCTGGAGACTACGTCAAAAGACCAAACTAGGCAAAGTGTTCTAAACGACTGAATTTGGGAACAACATATCAACTATTGGGGAAACACCCCAAAACAGACACATGGAAAAGCCTTCATGAGCAGACCATGTCCCAAAACAACTGGAGAACTACTTTTTATGAATAGGAACCAATTAAAAGTGACAACAGGGTTCATGACTGGGCACGCCCCAGTAAAGGGAAACTTGAACAAAATTGGCATGTACAATGGGAAACTCATGTGCCGACTATGTCACAAGAAACCAGAAACGGCCAAACACATACTGTGCGAATGCGAAGCTCTAGATCGCAAAAGACAGGTTCTTTTTGGACAATTCCAGGTTGATCCAACAACGTATAGAACCCACTCACACAAGGATCTATTCAAACTTGTACAAGGTAGAAAGGTGACAGAGTGGGTGCTATGAACTAACATGGGGTAAAACACAATAAGCCAATAGGCTTCAGTGTTATTTGGAGACATAGTCAGACGAGCCCAGAAGAAAAAAAAAACATTGATTAAATGATATCCACAATAGATCTGAGAAGATCGAGAGGTGTGGGAGTCTACATGGCCCACAGTCCTGACAAAATTTAAAATACAGTTTTTTCCCATTTTACTTTGTTAAGCTTCTTCTTTAATTCCCACACTTTATGTCACTCTTGGCCGTCTTCTTCGTTCTTCTCTTCACATTTCAGATCATGATCGTGGTCGGCGCCACAAGAAGACCAGGGGGGCGTTTATCCTCCCCCTCCTAGATTTGAGATTTTTTATATTTTTGCCATTGCTTTAGACTATAGTCTGCGGCGTTTAGACCCTGCCTATAAAACTTCCCCCCTGAAAATTTTTTGAATGGCGCCCGTGCTTGATTATTTTTTTAATTTGCATCCTGTGTTGTAGAATTTATGTATACTGAAATTTACTCAATATTTACAAAATAATGTAATTTATCACTAGAAATATTACGATCAAACCCAATTACCTATTTATTTATTTTAAATGAAATTTACACTAAATCGATACTTTGTGAACTGTGGATAGAAGTCATTAAAATAATTTTTTTGTTCAAAAAATATAAGCAAGATACAGATTTAAAAAATCTAAATTCGGGACTGGACTTGTGTATGAAAAGTTAAACTAAATAAAAAACTGTATGTTTTTGTATTATTTATTCTATTTTTTCGTTTTTTCTTATAAATCATGCTTCATTGTGGATCGGTTATTGTAATTCAGTCTCGTGTGATTTCATTAGCTTGTTTATTTGAATAAATAAATTTAAGTTGTTTAGTATTGTAAATTACGACAACAATGAACATCTGTATATGTTGCTTATTCATGGCGAATGTATTTAAAGTGCAGCTGCTGCATCGGTGTTGTACAGTGAACGCTAGTGCGTCTATTTTAACTTTAATTAATCTGGCTCAAGGGACTAGGGATAGGTATATTTTGCGAGGACATCGTGGAGGACATGCAGGAAGATCGTGAAGACATAAAGTGCGTTTAAGTGAATGGTGACAACTTTTTTTAATTTTTTAATTAAAAAAAAATATAATGAAAACGATGTTTATTTTAACGGGTTCTATACATAGTTAAAAAAGTGTCAACTTAGGATTCACCGTGTATGTTGTACAAGTCTAAACTCTCGAAAATTGTATTATAAAAATATTAGTTGCATAAAGTAAATGTTTTTATTATTTATTACTAGATATTCACATTAATTATGTTTTATCCCTTAAATATTTTTTTTATTTTTTCGTAACTTAAAATTTGCACAATCCTAATAAACTAAGTCATCAATTTTTCAATATTAATTATTTTCTTTTATGATAATGAAATGAAAGTACAAATAATAATGTAATTCTTACTATTAATATTAAATAAACAAAAATAAGCTATTTAGTTATTTCTTTAAAAATTTCCATTTCATAGAAATATAACCAACTTATAAGATATTACGTTTTTAACAATACACAATTAAATTGTGACTTATCTGAACATTTTGCAAACAACCTACCAAATTAAGGTAGCCGGATATTAAAGTATTGCGTGACAAGTACATATGTGATTAATTTTTTTTTAAATGGCTTTACTCCATAAATAATTTACCACTGATCTTCATTAATACGAGTACATCCAACTGATGACGGGGGTGATATTCAATGTCGCCGGTACATTGAAACCAACGATGTTACAAAATGGTTATTATAGTCAATACAGCACAAAGCACGATAGGATTCTTGGAACTATCCAATAAGCTACAGAATCTGTAAGATATAGTTCTTATGTAATTTTTTACAGATTTTGGCTTACAGATCTTATAGATTGTGTTTTTTTTAACAATTTACTGTATGATCTTTATCTTTATCTTTGTCAGTTATAAGTAGGTAGGGTTAAGTTTGGCCCAGAACACTCCGGCCTTTTGGGTCTATTGTATTCTCCTGCTTCCCCGTATTCAAGTACTATCTTTGGAATAGTCCTGTGACTTTGGTTAGTTTTAATAAGTTCCCTACCAAGTGTTCCTGTGGCGTTCTTTCCGGTTTTAGGCAAAAAGGATGAAACGTCGCCTAGTAAGAGCTTCGCATGGTATGAGGTTCCTTCTTCTTCCATGCAGAGTCTACACGTAGTGGGATCATTGTGTAATCCCATCACATGAAAGTGTTTCGGAAAGCAGTGTCCCATTAGTAATCCCACAATGGTGGATATCTGAGGCCTTGTGAGTTGTAGTGCCTTAGTAGCCATGTGTGGCTTTGGTCCTCTTAGCATGAGCTTACTGATTCTGTGCCCTCTTATGTGTTGCGAGTGAAGTTGGTGTTTTGTGGTCACCCACCTGTTCACTGCCTGCCAAGCAGAGGTTTTGTTTATCCCAAATACAGATTCAGGTTTTGTGAATAGTAGTTCTGATCCCTTTTTGGCGAGTTCATCACCCTTTTCATTTCCTTTGTGCCCTGGTATCCAGGCTAGTTTTACCTTGTTGTGGGTTACCAGATCCTTTAGTATTCCAAGGCACTTTCAGACAAGTTTTGATTTGATTCTGTTTGAATCAAGAGCCTTTAGGGCTGCTTGGCTATATGAGAGAATTAAGATGGTTTGTTTTTTGTACTTCCTTCTTAAATTCTCTCTTACACACAATTCGATTGCATATATTTCAGCCTGAAATACAGTAGTATATTTTCCCAGTGAGACGATGATGTCGCATTTGGGTTTAATCATGTACGCCAAAGCCTGTTCCCTGGTTAGTTTTAGACCCATCTGTATACCATACGAGACCGCTAATCAAGTATTTATCTATCTCCTTATTTACCTCGTTCCAGTTGCAGTTGACTTGGAAGAGTCTGTTGAAGATTAGGAGGGGTGTCATGTGATCTGATCCAATGTTTAACAGAATAATTTACTTCATGTGTTATTCTGGTATATTTTATATGTCCCAGTGGGTTTCAGTTGTTGCAGATTTCCAATCTGTATGCACTCATTCTGGTCATTCTCCCTTTATGACTAGGTCAAGAGGAGGGAGGTTTAGAATGATTTCCATAGAGGCTGTCGGTGACTTCTGAGTGTTCCTGTAATACAAAGGCATGTGAGCCTCTGAACTCCTGAAAGGGTATTAAAGGCTATTTTCTGGTTTACTTTTGGCCACCAAACAACCACTCCATAAGTTATCATGGGTCTTGTTATTGCCAAATATAGCAAGTGGACCATTTTTGGTTTTAATCCCCATGTTTTTCCCTACGATGAGAGACATTTTACATTTGTTGGTTACTTTTTGTAAGTGCTGGTTCCAAGTAAGTTTGCTATCTAGGATTAGACCCAGATATTTTACTTGGTTCGTTTTGTTTAGCCTCCCTCCAAACAGAGTCGGAGTTTCTTAGACCTCTAACCTTATTTTCCGAGTAAAGCTTATAAGTTGTGCCTTGTCAGGGTTTATCAAGCGGTTTTACTTAACGCACCACACTTCTGTCAGCCTAAGAGCTCCTTGCAGGAGTTCGAAGACTGTGATTTGGTGTTTCTCTCGGCATATCCTTGGGCGTACTGCCCTTGATTGTGCAGAATTTTCAGCAGTTCTACTAGATGATACTAATCAAATCTTGTACAAGAAATTGTGTAGTCTAAAGCAGTTTTTAGAAGTAAGTCTATTTGGATTAGTACTGAGGCTACTTCTATATTTGCTATTGAACGTAAGGTTTATTACAATGCAATAACAAATCAGTTTTCATACTGTCGGGATTCGGTGCAGTCTAGAATTGGTGTTCCAACAAACTTCGGACTAAAAAATGTATATAAACTTGTTACAACACACTCAAACCTAATCATAAACCAGTTTCTATACTTTCAAATCAGTTCCTGGGTCTGAATAAGAACGAATTCTGAAGACATGTTCAACACGAAAGTTAGCTCGTAAATAAACCACGACCAACTCTGGAAATTTCGTTATTAGGGGAGATCCAGACAAAGAAAACCTACTGGGCAAAGAGAGTCAGTAAAATAAATAATTGCCCAGAAATATTTGGATATTTGGCAACATTGGATTCAATCAGCTTCTATAAATCGTACCAGTTCGTTTCGTCATATTTTGTTTTCACAAGAATTATTGGAGTGTTTTACTTTTGGTATGTGTTGAATAGTGAATCAGTTGAGATACTAACAGGAATCATCCATATTATGAGAATTTCATTGTTTAAAGAAAATAAATAAACAATTAAGGTAAGGTATAACCTGACTTATAAGCATGAGTTACTATGTTTACACAGCAATAAATTAAACATTGTATAACTCTTTATTTCGGTCAAAAATAGCCATGGTTCTTTTGTCCGAACAGCATTCGAAATAAATTTTCGATTTTTTGTTTCAGATGGTCTATCGTTACAAGAGGTCATGGACCAAAAATTAACAGCTATCCGTAAACTAGAAAAAATTCAAAGAATAGCATGTCTCAACATAACAGGAGCCATAAAAACAACACCGACCAAGGCCATGGAAGTCATTCTTAGTCTCACTCCCCTTGATATTTACATCAAGGAGGTTGCTCTGACGACAATGACATGCCTCCGTACGGTTGAAATAGAACCTGATGTAGAATATGGTGAGGCGAAACGTCGCTTTTGACAGGAGACGCTCGATACGCTCTCACTTCTTCAAGATAACATGGACTCCATCTCACCGAGATATATCTTCCATAAGCCATATAAAGGTATAATAGAACAAATAGAAGAGCCTGAAGTGGCAGATACGATTCAAATCTACACCAACGGTTCTAAAACAAAACAAGGCTCAGGATGTGGAATATACTTCAGATTCTTAAACCTAAACATAAAATGGGATGTGAGTCATAAAGCCAGTGTAGTTCAAACAGAGCTAACGGTGATTCTCATAGCAGCAAAAGAAATAACCAGAAACAATATCACTGAAAGGAACATGCTCATCGATACAGATAGCAGACAACCACTACTCACCCTGAACAGAACACTTGGCCCTTCTATTGGCCTGACTAAATCGTTAGTGACAGACCTAATCAAAGAACATTCCCTTGTGAAATTCAAGGAAAGCTGGGATGAAACAAGAAACTGCAGAGTTGCCAGGGAGCTCTTAAGTTATCCTGACAACACTGCAGCAAACAAATACTTGACTATGGCTAGACAGTATCTACGCCTAGTCACAGGCATTCTGACTGGTAATTGTCAAGTACGAAAGCATCTTCATATCATGGGGCTGTCAGAATCCGTACTATGCAGAGGATGCGAACAAGAAGATGAGACTATCGAGCATATCCTTTACGATTGCCCGACGCTCTCATTTATTAGAAGATTTGTGTTTGGTGAGTATCGGCTAACACCGGTCGATATAAGAGAATCACCTCTTGGCGACGTTGTCAATTACATTAAATCTGTAGGCTGGCTCACGAGCTAGGAGGTGCCTATCATCTCAGGAGGATGCACAATGGGCCTAATGAGGCCTAAGTGCCGTGGGGGTAACCCACCCTCCACAGGTTACAGATACAGAGAAGGGGTCATGGCAGAGGCAATTGAAAGTGAGAGAAGAAAAGGGTTTTCGATTCACAAAGCAACTGAAAGATTTAATATCAAATACTCTACGCTTCAAAGACACGTTAAAAATGATACAAAAGAACAAGAAAACGAGTTTGTAGAACACACTACCGAATTGGATGGGCGTTTTTATGGCCTTACAAGGCGAGATTTATGTGAACTTGCATACCAATATGCTGAACAAAATAAAATTGAACATCCATTTAAAAATCAGTTTTCCACAGAACAGTGGTATGCTAATTTTATGAAGAGACATCCTAATTTAAGTTTTAGATAACTAGAACCTACAAGTATCGCAAGAGCTCGAGGTTTTAATAAATCCCATAGGCATCTGTTTTTTTTTTAAATCTTAAATACGTTTATCGAGAAACATATTATTCTCGACAATATATGTATACAATGTGGATGAGATCGGTATACAAACTTCAGCTAAAAAACCTCCTAAGTCATTTCTGTAGTTGGAAAAAAGCAAGTGGGTTGCGTTTCGTCAACAGAAAGAGGAACGTTAATAACTACCATTTTTCGTTTTTGTGCTACAGGAAAATTTATTCCTTCCACATTGGTTTTTCCTCGTAAGAAAAAATCCTCGTTTTCTTAATGGAACTCCTCCAGGGACCTTACACTTGGTGACAGACAATGCTTAGATTAGTAATGGATAAATTAGTAATGGATGGAGTTTTTTGGAGCAAGTGTGAGACCGACTGCAGATCATAAATGTATATTAATTATGGATAACCATTCTACGCACCGATCTATTCAGGTATTGGACTATGCATCCAAAAATAATATTGGATATTGCAGTCTATGGACCCTTTGGAAAATATTTTCAAGTAGAAATCGATAAATGACAAAAGACACATCCTGCCCAGCGCATTAAATTGTATGAATCAGGTCAGGTATTTGCTCCTGCATACCTTAAATCTCAGCTGTTCCAATTAATACCATAAAAGGATTTAGTAAAACCGGTATCAGTGAGTCCAATATTGTTGTTTTCTCTCATTATGATTTTTTACCAGCTATAGTTACCGACGTTGATAATATCGTAGATGATAGAGAGACGGGCTACATTACTATTGAATACCTCTTCTGCTTCTTTACCCTTAAACTTACCATTAACATCAAATAACAGCATCGATAACGCCAAGAATAAAATTAAAAAGCCTTTAGCAACGGAAAACACATCTATTGCTGTAACCTCAAAATGAAATAATGTATCGGCCGTAGATACCAGCATCAATTTACCATCTACTTCCAAACTGTGTGCACTTGAAGAAGCGTCTCTAGAACTTCCCCAAACACAACCTATTTTGCCAGAAGATAGATAGAAAATTAACACTATAGATATTCCCATTGTTCCAAAATGCACAAAACGTTTGCGAAAATCGTCGACAAGAAAGACCCAGAAAGCAGAAATTTTAACATCAACCCCAGTTAACTAATAAATTAGGTGTAAAGTTTCAAACAATAAAAAACAAACAGTGAAACGAAAAATGAGCGAGTTAACTGAAACCACCAGTGTCCAGATGAAAATTTAGTGCCCTTTACTATATGCGCGGATGTCTTTGGAAATTCTAAGCCTGGAGAAGAATGGTTTGAATGCAATATTTGTTTCCAAACTTTGTGCAGAATATAAAATCGAGTTTTTATTTGTGATTGTTTTTGTGAATCAGTTCTGAAAGGGATGAACAAGTAAACAAGTAAATTCGCATTTTCAAATACTTTTACTTTCCATTTTAATATTTTTTAATGTTTTCTTTTTAAATAAATACTTTTAATTTCCAATTACCAATTTTTTCTTTAATAACGATTTCTTTTACCCTGGGTAGTTCCTTTTTCCCAACACGATGATTCTTTTTGCCCAAGGGGGTAGAGCAAACAGGACCATATGGAATAATTCCTTTTTTCAAGAATTTCTGGGCATTTAGAAGATCAATCACAAATTTAATTGGTTAAAAATGTCGCTTAAGCAACATTCTAACAAATCACTCAAGAAATAAAAATAATACTTAAAATTAGGATTTGGTACAAAGTGGTTCTGACTGCCCGGGTCTCCCCTATATTTGTTTTAATATTGTTCCTAGTCTCGATCCAAGGATTATATATACTATTATTATAGATCGTAATTTAGTTTTTAATCATTATCATTATTTATAGTCTCTATTATTGTACACGAGCATCCGTTGACTTATTAATAATAATAATAATAATAATAATAATAAGTAATGAGTGACGGAAGTGAAAAGGACTATTATTCTAACTCTAGTGACGAAGACATAGACATTGAGGCACTTTTAAATACAGTAAAAAAATTAAATAAATAAATTAAAAAAACCAAAAAAGGTTGACAGCTGTGTGCACGTAGTTTAGATTCAAAAGGAAAAACTTGTATTTCGTGCAAAACTTTTTTATTAATCAATGCAAAGCGCTTTCGGCTTATTTGCCGAAAGTTTTTCCTTTTGAAGTAAATAAATAAAGTTTAATTCACTAACCAATCGAATAATCAAAATTTATAAATCTTTTAATAAGTTTTATAATTTTTTTTATTTCCCAAATTCAAAATTTAACGTTTGTTAAATTTGTTTTGACCTTGAAGTTATTGACAGAGTGTGCCTGAAAATACAAAAATGTGTTTTAACACATTCAAGTTCCGAATTAGAGAGTCCCAATCCTCGACACAGGTCGTCGATTATTAGCTGTTAACAATAAGTTGTGGACTGGTTTCAAGAATTTTTGTTGGAACAAACCTTTAGTAATTTACTTTAGTATCAACCATGAAACTTTCACTACCATTCTTAACAAATTAGACTGGTATATCGATATAAAAAAAGAAATGCAGATCCCTATACACTTTCTTTCATTAACCTGGGTAAATTACCAATAACTATAAATAATAAGGAACTGCCTGACTAAGATACAGTAAAATATCTGTAAATGAACCTAGATGTTCCATTAAAATGGAAAGCACATATAAAGAAAAAAAAAACAGAAAGAACTTGACTTCCATGGGATATTGGGCCGAAAATCAAAACATTTGGTGTTTACTAACCGGTAGAGATGCAGAAGCTCCGATTCATTGGCCTCCACGTTCATCCGATTGCAATCTTTTGGTCGTATGTTAAGGACAAAGTCTATGCTACAGAGGTAAATTCACGTCAAGACCCGCAAGACAGAATTGAACATCACTTTAATGATCTCATAGCTGATACTCAACTATTTAGGAGATTAATGAATTCTTTAGCACAAAGCTGATGTGTCTAACACATGACTTTCCTATCTAGTTATTATAGGCTTTTTCGGGTTATTTTGTACAACCTATTGCAGCACCCCTATAAATGTTTAGAGGATAAACTAAATATATACATTTTCCACATACATCTAACTCGAAACATTTTTCTATAGATATTAATATTATAACTTTTATTTGAAAAATTTTCTTTTCCAAGCGTAAATAACAAAATACAGAAACGCCTCCCATAAAGTACCCCCCCCCCCAGATGTTCCGACTTCGTCCAAAATAAAACTTAAGTTTAAAATTTAATGTTTTTTCTTTATCCGTTTTTGAGTTTTCTTCAAAATTCTAAATTTACACATTTTCTCAAATATCTCGAATACGGTCTATTTTAGATAAATTATGTAACAAATAAAAATTATAGATAATTATATTACAAACAACTTTTATTTAAACAATTTTTATTATAGTAATTTACTTCTTCAAACGAATATAACAGATATAGTCCATAAAATATAAAAACGGCATCTCATAAAGTACCCTCCAAATGTTCCTACTTTGTCCAAAATCTAATCATTTCACCTCAGGCCGAAATAAAACTTAAATTTAAAATTTTTTCTTTTATCCGTTATTGAGTTTTAAATTTAAAGTTCTTTCCGTTATTGAGTTTTCTTTAAAATTCGAAATTTACACATTTTCTCAAATATCTCGAATACGGTCCATTTTAGAGAAATTATGTATGGAATAAAAATTATACAGAATTACATTAAAAACAACTTTTACTCAAACAATTTCTATAAAAAATTACATTTTGTCAAATTTACACATACACACACACACACACACAAACACACAACACACACACAGACGCACGCACGCACGCGCACACACACGCACAGACATCATCGCGAAAATAGTCAAAACGGATTCAGGGGACCCAAAAACGTAAAAAACCGTCGAAAAAAATCATGATTCCTATACTTTCCTTAGTAAAGTAAAGTAAAATAGTTGTTTAAAACTACTCGGTACGAACCGTGTAACTAGCGCCCTATATCAAAGGCGGATATAAAAACAAATTTATGCGATGTTTCAGCTTTTAAAACATATTTTTACAAAATTTCATTACAATGTTGCCAATAGTTTCGACATAATTGTAAAAAATGTGTTCAATTTTTTTTAATACACTATCTTGAAAACGAATGCCGTAACGAATATTTTTTACTAAGGAAACTCAACTTATTTTGCGGTGTTCTACCTCTCTTAGCAACGGGATCACCTATTTTTGAATCACACTGTATACAGGAGGTCTCATTAGTGCGTAATTGTTCAATATTTCAATTTGTGTTATAGACACGCAAACAAGTTTTCAATAGCAGTTATACGGATTTGAAAAATACAGTTTAAAAATATTTTTGGATATGCAGGATGTTACATTTTTGCCTGGCAAATAAAAATGTATATTTTTTAAATAGAACACCTTATATTTTATTTCATTTTTAGAATGGTTTGCTAATACTATATTCAATACTACATTTTTTTTTAAACATTACAGGGTCGCCAAACAATATTTTTTTTATGAAATTAGAGAATCATGCAGATCCCAAATTAAATTATTATAATTTAGGTAGATTTATATTGATTTCAAAATTTAATAATCAGACTTATTAGATACTGAGCTAACAAAGAGTTAACGTCTTAAATATGGCTCCGTTTAACTTTTTATTTTCTCAATTTTTTTAAATGCAACACCTTGTATATTATTTAAGCATAAAATTTCTTATAACTTTTCATATCCAACGATGCCAACATGTTAGCCAATGAAACATATACAGGATGTTTCATCAGTGCGTAATTGATCAATAACTGTTTTATTATTAGAAATACGAAGAAAATTTTATTATTAAAGTTAAATTTAACAATTACTCTTTAATATACATGGTGTTCTATAAACATGATGTTGACCAAAGCTATACTACTTTTTTAAAGCAAAACACCTTGCATGTAGTTATACGTATTTGATTATTATGACATCGTCAAACAATTTTAATTACCTTCATTAATTTGCTATGTTGTATATAGGGTGTGTCAATACGAAAAGTTAATATTTTTTTAACTTTTTAAACGGAATACCCGGTATTAATTAGTTGGTGGTATAACATAAAGAGTATTTCATTTAAAAAATTGAGAAAATCATAAACTCTCATTTTGCACACCCTATATGCAACATAAGAATAACTCATTTTAATGTATATTTAATCTCAATAACTAAAAAATATACTAAAAATTAGTTTGAAATAATTGTCATTTTTAAAATTTTTGTAAATAATAGTAAGGTGACCAAACTATGAACTGTGATTTGTGGATTTAATTTTTTTGCTGTGTTCTTACTAGGCAGAATGGATATGAAATATATTAGTTCAGTTGAACGCAATGGCATAGAGAAAATGTTATTCATCATGGAAGTTTTAGCTTGTTTTAAAACTAAGAATATTTCAAACAGAAGTTGTTTTAGTATAACATTAACATACTGCGATGGATGTATACTGCAATAGTGAGACGAATCATCACTTATGGGGCTATAGCCTGGAGTAACAGAACTAGTTTAGCTACTACGAGATCTATTATCTCAAAAGTACAAAGACTAGCCTGTGTTTGCATTACTGGTGCAATGAGAATCTGTTCTACGGTCGCAATGGAGGTGATCTTAAACCTCACCCCTCTACATTTGATGATAGAGAATGTGGCAGAAAAGGACACGATATAGAATGATCAGGAACGGAGTAATCAGACTAAAGTCTACTTGCTTCAGGACTAAAGATATCTGAGGCATGCCCCAGGATGAAATGCTAAAGTACAGTTTTGTGAAAAACTTTAAAACCACAGAGCTGGGCTGCAAGAAAGAATGGACCCAAGAATACATCGCGCTTGCAACCGAAAAACGTGCTATTCAGTGGTATACGGACGGTTCCAAAACCATAGAAGGAACTGGAATAAGAATATATGAGCCGAGAACCAAGCACTCCGAAAGCTTGGGAAAATACCTTAGATTAAAGAGACCGAAGATGTAACATTGCACACTGCGCATGTTGTCTATTTTAAGCCAAAGTAACCCACCAATTGAAAATCATTGTTGCACGACGCACAGTGGCGCGGAGCGCCACTGTGCCACCCAAATTACTCTACGACTCACAGGATTGATCCGTTTTAGACGTACGTCACCTTAAAATGTTCGTCTTGAGTTTGCCTATCGACCCTTGTTCCTAGATTTTTGATTTCGAATTTTATTTTTCTGTAATTTGTGTCCAAAAATTTACTTTCATGGAAAAATGGCGATTTTGGGTGCAAAAGTCATCCTAGCGAACGCAACATTGAGTTTTTACAAAACTTTTTTGAAGGAAACTCTTCCTCTTGACAACCCCTACGACCCTGTGTACGTCAAATTGCGAGAGAAATTGAACGAAATTGAACGAAAAGTGTTCAGTATCACTTAAGGAATATGTCCGAAATTTTACAGAATTTTTGGAAATTTTCCGAGATTCTGGAATTTGGCGATTTCCTGGCCAAATTTAATGGCCAAAAATATCCTCAAACATTCTGAGAAAATTTTTACGTATTGCTGGATTGATTACAAACACTTTTTATTGAAACAAATTTAGATTTTTGTTCCAATAGATTTTTGAGGAACAATTTCCTTTCGCATCAATAGTTTTGGATCACTATGGTCGTTTTTAGGCATGACGGCCAATTTCTCTCGCAATTTGACGTACACAGGGTTGTAGGGGTTGTCAAGAGGAAGAGTTTCCTTCAAAAAAGTTTTGTAAAAACTCAATGTTGCGTTCGCTAGGATGACTTTTGCACCCAAAATCGCCATTTTTCCATGAAAGTAAATTTTTGGACACAAATTACAGAAAAATAAAATTCGAAATCAAAAATCCCGGAACAAGGGTCGATAGGCAAACTCAAGACGAACATTTTAAGGTGACGCACGTCTAAAACGGATCAATTCTGTGAGTCGTAGAGTAATTTGGGTGGCACAGTGGCGCTCCGCGCCACTGTGCGACGCCACCCGAATTGCTCCGATTTCCATTCAGCGATCACCTCCACCTGAGTTTAATCACCATTGACAGCTGTTTTTTGATTTATTTGTTGGTATTTTAGCAATTTAAAGTGTTCTACTTATTCAATTTCAAGTTCAAAATGTCACGATGTATCTTGAAAAATTGTATGAACTTATAATACAAGTACTACTGTTATGAATATATTCGTTTTCAGCGGTAAATATTTATTAACGTTTTGACATAAAGCGCCATGATTCTCTGGGCTGAATACTTCAGATCCGCATTAAGGGGTTTCAATAAATATTAAGCATCAGAAATCAGATTTTATATTACTTACATAAATTTACAAAAGGGTAAAATTTTGAACATTTAATTTAAATAAATAGTAAATAGGCATTATTGCTAACGAAATTTTGTATTTAAAAAGTAGTTTTATAAGAATGTTTTCTAAAGGTAGTTTTTAGCCCTTTTTGGTAAATAAATAAGATGTAAAGAATCATAGTTGCTAGCTAAATTTTATTTTTATAAGGTATTTTTATAAGAATATTAGATGAAATACAGGATGACCTACTTAAAATTTCAAGGTTCATCTTATTTGCGGTCAAATCGAAAGTGACATTGAATTTTCAGTCTTAAAACAAAGTAATCTAGTATAAGCCCAAAAAAAATACTAAAGTTACAGGAGTTAGGTCCGATTCCACCGTTGTGTTAAACGGAGATTAAAATGACAGTGTTAATGTAAAAGTGTCATTTTAAACTTCGTTTAACACAACGGTGGAATCGACCCTTAGTCACGTTAATAAAATGTTACATTATAAACCCCTAAACAACTCGAACATAATTTTCGTTTACTAAAAAAAATCCAAAATTTAGCAGTATTTATTTATTATACAATCGAATGCGATTTCAAAGATAACTGGATCAAAAAATCCGAATCTCTAAATTTTGGATGCTAAATGCAAGCGACCGATAGGGGTTACAAAAATAATCGATTTATCGATAATTTTGATATTTTTTAATGAAAATCGATTTATCCGCTGTTTTTAATAAATTATTTTCGTTTTTTTTTAAGATAATGTATTAATCGATTTTAAAGGAAATACAAAAAAAGTAGATTTATTCAAAATAATCGATTTATCGTTTAATCGGTTTTTTAATTATTTGATTATTTTTTGAAGATATATGAAAATAATCGATTGAATATAATCGGTTATTTTACATAATCGATATTTTTGTTATTTTTTTAAAATTATCGATTTATTGGATAATCAGCTTTTTAATAATCAATTATTTTCGATAATCAAATAATCAATTTCAAAGGAAATATGAAAAAATGGTTATTAGAAAATAATAGATAATTCGTTTTATTTTTTGGAAAATCGATTTATCATAGAATCGGCTTCTTAATTAATTGGTTATTTTCGATTAGGCGATTATTTTGGAATTATTGATTATTTTTGGTATTTCAAAGATAATCGAATTATCGATTTTAAAGGAAATACAATAAAAATAGATTATTGATAATAATCGATTGATCGAAAATAATCGATGATTTAAAATAATCAATCATTCTGTTTTTTTGAAAATCGATTTGTCAGTTAATCGACTTTTTAATTAATCGATTATTTTTGAAATACAATAAAATAGATTATTGGTAATAATCGATTTATCATTGAATCGGCTTCTTAATTAATTGATTATTTTCGATTAGGCGATTATTTTGGAATTATCGATTATTTTCGGTATTTCAAAGATAATCGAATTAACGATTTTAAAGGAAATACAATAAAAATAGATTATTGATAATAATCGATTGATCGAAAATAATCAATTATTTAAAATAATCAATCATTCTGTTTTTTTTTAAATCGATTTATCAGTTAATAGACTTTTTAATTAATCGATTATTTTTGATTAATCGATTATTTTCGATTTTTCAAAGATTATCGAATAATCTGTTTCCATAGACGAAAAAAAATGGTTTATTTGAAAATAATCGATAATTCTATTTATATTATATTTTGTAAACACTGATTTATCGATTAATTGGCTTTTTAATTAATCGATTATTTTTGATTTTTCAAAGATAATCAAGTAGTCGATTTTAAAGGAAATGACAAAAAATATATTGTTTGAAAATAATCGATTATTTTCAATGATCGATAATTTATTTCGATAATCACTCATCCCTAGCGACCAAATTACTTTTAATAGATTTAAATTTTAAAATGTTATCTGGTTTCAGACATATGCATTTCTAGAATTTTATGTGACTCATCCTTTATAATAATTAATATTCCTAAAGAAAGAAGCCTTAACATACCTTTTTCTGAGGTTATAATACAAAACAGCATTTTCTCATTTTGACTAATTTTTATTATTATGTAATAGCCGTAGAAAAAATATAATGTTCAACTCATAAGGGTAGATTTGCAGTATTAGCCTGCGCACATGCTATTTTTATAATACTCGTAGACAATGAGTAACATTTTTTGCTCTATTAACAATATATTCTATTTCAACATTTTACTGTAATCTCTTGCAGAAAAGTCCGTAGTAAATAAACGCTAACGAAATATTCTATAAAAGGTCTTCTCTTTACATAAAATGTCGTGGCATCTGTTTGATATTAAAAAATCACGTTAATTTTATTTCATAATACAAAATTCGATTAAACACCTTTTAAATAAACCTAATAGTTCATTAAGATGCTAATAAACAAAGTCCGGTCCCTGTCACAGAGTTCGGGTCGCCGCGTGTCGCCGCCCAGTTCCCCCACTCCGTTAACCCTTCTTTAGAAATTGGCAACATTTGCGCAGGTTTAAAACCGGTGTATGTTATATCTCTGGTCTCTTTTATCTAAGGAAAATACCCAAGCATCTTCCAGGCGGAAATTTACGCCATCGAGAAGTGTATCCAGTTCAACATCGAGAAAAACTATCATAGACAAGAGATTAAAATGGTCTGGAGATGCCTAGAAGAATTGAATGAGCTAAGCGAGAAAAATAGAGTTACTCTCACTTGGGTCCCGGCACATAACGGGGTACAGGGTAACGAAATTGCAGATAGTCTTGCCAGGAAAGGGGTTCAAACACCCTTTGTAGGACCTGAGCCGTTCTGCGGTATCAGCAGTAACATAATATTAGGAGAGATTCAAAAAGAATTGGGCAGTAGACGAACCGATAATTGGAACAGTCTCTTGTGGCTGAGACAGACCAAGATACTTCTAGTTGAATACAACCAGAAAAGATCGGAAGTCTGCATCTGTCTGAGCAAGAACAGGCTACGTATTGTAACAGGGATCCTTACCGGGCATTGCCGACTAAAAGAACACCTAAGTAAACTGAGAGTAGTTAGAGGATAGTGAGTGCAGATTGTGTGAGGAGGAGGACAAAACCTTCCATTCACATCCTAAGTAAATGTGTAGCTCTCCAGAATCCAAGTGCACTATATCTAGGAGGATATCAAATAGAAGAGGGAGATTTACCTAACTTGAAGCCACTTCAAATCCTACACTTCCTTGAGAAAATAGGATTGGAAGGGGTCGTTAAAGGCATTGAGATATTTCCTTGGTGCAATGGCGACAGAAGGGGGCACAATAGATCTTTTAGGTCGCAGTGTATTAACACCCCATTCCCAACATAACATAACATAGTATAATAATTAGAAAAAAAATATTTTTTACAGTTTTGTCATTATTTCACTAAAGCAAAGATATATTCAACTTCTGTTTATATTATGATAAGTTTTAAAATGAGCTAAAACTTTTAAAAAGAACATTTTTTCGAAAAGGTGAAAATAAAAAAGTTTGTACTCTATATTCAGGCGTCTAATATCAAATGTAGAAAGTCCACTTTTCTAAATTTTCCACTACACAACAAAAACTATTTAAAAAATAATAGGACGTTACATAAAATTACTGTTTTGGCTCTTAAGTGTGTAAATAAATTATTTTATGTAAATTGCAGTCAAAATCGCCGTAGGATTTTGAATAATATTTTAAATATAGTTTGTTATATATGATTTGTTCATGAAAGGAGATTGCTATTTATGATAGTAAACTGGGGTGTGAAAACATCCAGGACTGTATTGAATACAAACACAGTTCTGCTCACTAATTAATACTGTGATTAACAGAAACTAAAAACAAATGTTTTTCATATTGTCAATAAACAATGTGTCCATGGGCGTCGACCAAAAAATTGCTGGGAGACAAGTCTTATAGGCAAGTTTAAAATGCCACAGGCTATAGACGAAAGTCATAGCGACAAATGCAAAATCGGAATTCCAGGGCGCTTGCCCCCGTGTGGCGGCGCCTATGAATGTGACCCTTAAAGTTGACCACAAATGAGATACTTTTTTATTATTAGTTTATTAGTGCAAGCAAGAAACTAAAATATCAACGTTGCCAGTAAACGGCCGCCTGGCTGCGTGGGGATAACTCTCGATTATGCACCGTTGACCATCTGTGGTGTATTGTAGTATTGTGCGTGCAATCTGTCTGCGTTTTATGCTGTGTGATGTGAACGCACAATCCCAACGCAGATAGGCCGTTGGCAACGTTGATATTATTCGTTTTCTTCTCGAACTAATGCGAAGTATCCGTAGTTTTCACTTCGACACTAGCAAACCGTATTAGAGGGTTTTCAATAGCCGATACTGTATATGATTAAATAAATATGTATACAGAGTTGCGCAAAAGTCCGGAATAAAGCCTGAAATACGTGAATTGATTTTACATTGGAGGTATTTGTTGCCAATAAAATGATTTTTTTTTCTTCAACCCCTTAGATGCAACCCTACCCAACTTGTGTGTAGGTCATTGAAAGGCTCGTGAAAAATGGAATCTCACCATAACCTATTTTTTTTCTTTTACTTATATGGTCATTGGGAAATGAGAAAAAATTCTTTTAAAAACAAAAAAGTTACAAATAGGGTATAGTGAAATTCCATTTTTCCCTACAACCGACATATTCTTGCATTCGAATGTACTTAATGTAGGAATTTATATATCTTTCTTATTGTCAATGTAGATTTACTAATTGCGGTCCTGGAAAAAAATGTTGCTTATCTCAATTATTTCGCCTTATTTGCTTTCCCATTTTTGGGATTTCTAACATTCTTTGCTACGTATTTTTTATCGACAGGAGGACAATAGACCTCCATTTTATGAATTTTCACTAAACAATTCTTATTATTTTTTTATTATCTACAAAAAAAAAGTAATTAACTATGCACGTTTTGTTACAACCCGATTACAGCTACCATACTGGTTTAACTATTTGTTATTGGATGAAAGTGACTTTGCTACTTTTGAAAGAGTAAAACCAAATTTGGTAGATTTTCACACTTTTATTTTAAAAATAAAAATTTTTAAAAAAACACTAACATTTGAAAAAGAAGTTGTACTTCGAAACATATGTCATGTTAGTGTTTTTTTAAAAATTTTTATTTTTAAAATAAAAGTGTGAAAATCTACCAAATTTGGTTTTACTCTTTCAAAATTAAATGGATTTTCATCAAGTAAAGGCCGAAACAATAAATAATTTGCTACTTTTGTATTGTCAAATCTGGAGATTGCTGTTTCTGATACAAACTTACAACTTTGCTGAATGGTTTTAACGGCTTATTTCTATTTTTGTTACAAAATAAGATCTGATATTTTAATAAACAAACATTCCAAACTGGTACGACACAAAAAGCTTCAATAAGAAAATTGCTGCTTTTGATATTAGACCTCTGATATCTGAGCCGCACAAATAGTTGCTTTCGTTTAGTGAAATATGTTTTCTCCAAGATGGCGTCTTCACTTTGCGGCATTGTTTAATATCTTAATTATTAAGATGATGTATATTTGTTGAACACGTATCGGCTAAAATATCATTGGCAGTAGATGAAGCAAATAGCTCATGAACATTACCTTGAGGAACTGTACATAGGATTTTATTTACATTACATAAATTTTAGTTTTCCATCAGTACATATAGTTGATACACCCTTTATCAAACAAAAATTTAAAAAAAGTAAAGCTGAGAATCTTATTAAAAGATAAATCAATTTACCTATTTAGATAAACCAATTTATTAACAATTAAAAAAAGAAAATTTAAATACCTTGCATGATTGAATAATTTAATAAGTAAAACCACAAGAATCATAAATTTAAAAAACAATGTTATTATAACATTTACGATTATCTACAAAGTGTGAAATGTTCAATTTGATTGTGTTACAATATATTTTAATGATCTAAGTCAAGTACTATTTTTATATTTATGTTTCTTCGTTGACATTTTTAAGAGCATAAACTATGAAAATTTTTAAAACATTATAATTGTTTATCTGTAATGTTACAGTTTGTTTAAAATACCTAAAGCCGAATTGTTAATATAGTAGTTTGTGCAACAAGAGTGGATATGGACAATACAATCAAGTTGTACAGTATATTTTTTCAACGACCCACTAACGAAAATCTACAAATTTAAAAAAATATTTAAGACATAATAACTTATTTTAGAATATTTGATGAATTCTACTAATTTATAACATAAAATAAACATAAAAAAAGAAAAAAGGATATAATTTAATTAGTCCTCAGCCCAGATTCGAACGCAGACGTTAAAAATTTTAATTTTAATAATCGTAATTAAATTAGTTTTATACAGGGTGTTAAAAAAAAGTGTCACAAAATGAAATGGTGTATAGTATGACCCAAAATAAGCAGAAAAGTCTTAATAAATATATGACCGCAAATTAACGGCTTCGGAGATACGGACCATTTTGTGTTTATAACAATTTTTTATTATTATAAAAAAACAATGATATTTATAAACAATCAATAACAACATAGAGTTAAATGAGATGTTCAAATACTGACGTAGCGCTTCCCTCGCATTGCCATTTGCACGACCGTACATAAAATGCATGTCAGCTAATTCAATATTAGTGTAAACAGGCATAACGAAAATTTATAAAATTATTCACCCACAACAAAATAATAACTGCAAATAGTATCTATGAAAAAACATCGGTAGACTCCGATAAGAAAAGCAAGTTTTTGAGAATGAAAAAAGATAATCAAAAAATGATACAAAACACAAAACACTCCGTATCTCTGAAACCATTCATTTGCGGACATATGTTTATTAAAACTTTTCTGCATATATTGGCCCATACTACCCCCCGTTTTATTTTTTTATTTTTTCGATTTTTCGAGTGGCTGTATCTTTGGTAAAAATGGTCGCACGTGAATGAAAAATGAGCATGTTGAAGCTTGAAGTGTCTAGTTTATGGGTATTGCAATAAAAATATTTTCCAATTAACAATTAGCACAAAATCTTGATGAATATCATAGATAGAAAATCGCGATCCTTCAATTTCTTAAAAAATTCTCTCGCATGAAACAATGAAACGGCTTGATGGATCAGGTTGAAATTTTGTAGGGCTTTTGAGGGAACAATGGCATATAAGATGCACACTCAACATTATACATTTTCCCAATATTCTCAATGTGGCACGTCATGCTAGGGATGAAAAAAAAATTTTTTTCTCGTAAAAGAACATGCCAGAACCTTATAGAGACCCCCCTTCCATTTTCTGAGTGGCCATTGGTTCCTGAGATATTGACGAGAGAATAGGAAATTACGCATTTTCGTTCATTTTCTGATAACCCAGCAAGGAAGGGTCATCTCGAGGCCACCAAAAAAAGGAATTGAATCTAACTGAACCACCTATCCAATGTATATAGTGGTTATGTCGAGAAAATTTTTTTTAAGTCCGTACATTAAAAATTAAAAAAAAAAAAATTCAAAAATGAGAACATGATATTCATCAGGATTTTGGGCTAATTGGTGGTTGGAAAATATTTTTATCGCAAGATCCATAAACTAGACACTTTAAGCTTCAAACTCACGTACGACCATTTTTACCAAAGATACAGCCACTAGAAAAATCACCAAAAATCGAGATTCTTTTTTTGATCCCTTAATTTTTTCCACTAGTGTAGTTTGATTAAATTTCAATTTTTTTTTCAAAATAAAAATAAAAATGCTACCATTTTTCGAATCTACACAAAAATAACACATTTTATTGTATATTTAATCTTAATAACTAAAAAATATACTGACAATTAGTTTGACAATAGTCTGAGCATAGATGATAAGCTAATATCCATATGGGTGTAGAAAATAGTACTTTGTGCAACAAGAGTAGGTATGATGGACAATCCACTCGGGATAAACACTGTACAGTATATTTTTTCTACGACCCACTGACGGAAATCTACAAATTTAAAACATTATTTTAGGTTAAGACAAAATAACTAATTCTAAAATAATTTATAAGTTTTACTAATTTATAAAATAAAATAAACATTAAAAAAACATAGTCCCTAGAAATCGAACCAGGGCTATTCGCGTAGAAGACAGATACTCTGTCCTCAGCTCCACCGCAACTTTTTAGAATTTAGTTTTTAATACTCGTAATTAAATAAGTTTCATATAGCCTAATTAAAATTTGTTTTTATTTTCAAAATGTGAACCAAATAAAAATAAAAGCATTTATCGAATCTACACAAAAATAAATCATTTTATTCCGTGGAGGGCGTAAAGTATATACTTTACGCACGGTAGTAGAAAAAATATTTTTCTGCACCCACATGGATATTAGCTTATCTACGAACGGACTACAAAACGAAAAAGTATACTATTTTAATTAACTGAACGAATATATTTTATATCCATTCAATGTAGTGAGAATACTGCAAAAAAATGAAATACACCAATCACAGTTCATATTTTGGTCACCCGACGACTATTATTTTTAAAATTTTAAATAAGTGACGATTCTGTCAAAGTATTTGTCAGTATATTTTTAGTTATTGAACTTATATATACATTAAAATGACTTATTTTTGTGTAGAACCGATAAATAATTTTTATATATACTATAATTATAAATAATTTGTCAATTCAATTAGTATCAAAAAAAATTCCCAAATATGCCGCTGGATGGGTGGTGAGAGTATCTGACTTATGAATAATTTTTTTTTCTTTGCTTATTTTATTTTAAAAATTATTAGAAGTCATACATTATTTAAAAATTAATTATTTTGTCTTAATGACCTAAAATATTTTTTTTATTTGTAAACTTTCGTTAGTGGGTCGTAGAAAAAATATACTCTACAATTCGAGTGGATTATCCACATTGCACTCAGACGATTTAGCACTTTGCCAAATTTGCTCAAATTTCGTCTTCCTGCGGTGTGGCCATCATATCCACTCTTGTTGCACAAACTACTATTATTAAACAGGATTTTTGCAAATATTAACATACCTATATATTCATAGTTCAAATAATTATTTAATTATTATTAAATATATTTTCAATTTATAAATAAATTAGAGATTTAAATAAAATGAATATAGTTAACTATTTTTATTGTAAATAATAATAATAATAATAATAATAATAATAATAAATAATGTGTTTGAATATTGTATATGCATATAATATGCGTACTTTTAAATAATTAGGTATCAAAACAATTAAAAATGGTAAAAATTAAATAAAAAAATTTCAAAATTTGTTTTTTTTACCCCAGGGAGTAAAATATACCTTTTACTCCCTTATTTTAGGGACTGAAGTGTCACTTTTACTCCCTTGGGACTAAAATATTTTAGCAAACTACTTTATTCGAGAGGTAATATAACAAGACCTCTTTTATAAGCGAATAAATTTATCGATTTTCCTGAAAATAGTTTTGGTTGAAATTTTGCATATATTTTTATTTATTAAAGCTGGATTTATAAACTACGTTCAGTTGGCGCTCAGTTCGAGTTGACAAGATATAACCACAAATTCCACAAAATAAATTATATTTTGTTGTTATTTTTGTTTTAATTATATTTGTAGATGGTGTTGGTCATAAAATAATTATAAATCCGTTATAATTTTTTATCCAAAACATACTTAACGTGTCATTCTGCTTTGTTTATATTGAACTCGAACTGAGCGTGAACTGAGTGCGACTATCACACGAGTGTGGAAAATCACTTTTCACACAAGTGATGTACATTGTTTTTCCTACGACCACAAAATAATGTCATCAAAAAAATGTAAAACCAAGGTTAATATTACTATAATAATTAAAATGTATTTAAAAAAATAATCAACAATAATAGTATTTATTCAATTTTCATATTTTCTAAACAAAAAAAAAAAAAAAAATTGCCCCGCCAGGATTTGAACGCGGTCGAAAAATGGCAAAGTTGATAAGTTCGACGTCCTAACCACCTGAGCTAATAGCCCTTGTGTCAATTGAATGATCTAATCGGTTATGTATTTAACCAGAATAAAGAGCAAACATTATTTAAAAATTATTTTAATAATAATTGTTAAAGGTAAATATCTAGGATCTAATTTACAACGATTTTAATAATTTAACAATCATATCGATTTTAGTATTAATATGGACATCACATAGATCAAAATAGAAATTAGGTGTTTGACATTTTGTGACAACTACTGCGGAAAGTAACATATTCTCACTCGGGTCGTAGGTCGTAGGAAAAATTTTTACGTTTCTATTATTAATTAAGGACCTTTAAATAAATCTGAAAATAATTTATGAAATAAAAATGTTAAATTGGAAGTTACAGCTAATTTGATTCAGTTTGAATAAGGATAATTTCCTGACCATAGCAGAATTTTATATACATAAAAATTTCCTTGGCATATTCGGTCATTAATTTTATTTTATATTGTTATCACAGCACTACATATGTTTCGGAAACCTATGTTTCCATCTTCGGGTGCAGTTATTTTAAGAACATTATAAAATACATGGGGATGATTACAAACAGTTTAAAATTTTTAAAATACCAGAAACCCCATCTTTTTTTTTTAGCGTGTGTTTTCGAAATAATATTGATTTGCTTTAAAACAATAACCATAAAGTTGGGAAACAAAAAGATGAGGTTTTACAAAATTAAAAAATTATCAGTGGCGTAACAGTTAAGGACTAAAAAGGGCAATTATTTAATATTATTAAAATAAACGTTTGAAAAATCTTTTATGTCTGTTTTATTATTTACAGAGTTGTTATTTTTTTTAATATGTATCATCTCAAGGATTGTTCTTTTGTTAAGATTAGGTTCATTTTCGAGAGTTCTTACATTTTCATCGAAAGAGTGCAAATTTTCTAGTGCATTTTTAGTTAGAGCAATGGAATTTTCATTATTAGTAGCGATATTATTTTTATGGTTTTTTATTCTTTTATGTAGATATTGTTTTGTTTGTCCTATGTACCTAAGTGGTCGATTTATTTTACTAATTTTGGGCTTAAAATTCGAGAATAACGTTTTAGTTGTATTGTTAGGTTTATGAGCAATTTTTTATATTATGTTTAGAAAACATTTTAGACACTTGTTCAGAAAATCCTTTTACATATGGCAACGAAATATAGTTATTATTATTTTTTGTGTCATCGGCATCAACTGCTACGGGTATTATCCTCGTGTTCTGTGTAGGCTTTGTCACTGTTTCCCAGCGCCACTTTAGGAACAGCACTGTTAATAAGTACCCAACAGTTAATGGTCGAGTGGGGATCCTACCAAGGCATCATAATTAATTTTAAATAATTAAATTAAATGAAAAAATCCCGCCCAACGGTGGGATTCGAACCTGGGACCCTTGGATCCGCAGGCAGAGACTCTACCACTGAACCACCCACCCCGTTTATTATTATTATTATTATTATTATTATTATTACTAATAATGAAAATACCACTGCTCTAACTAAACATGCGTTAGAAAATTTACACTCTTTCGATTTTGAAAATGTAAGAATTCTCGAAATGAACCTAATCTCAACAAAAGAACAATATTTAAAAAAATAACAACAACTATGTAAATAATAAAACAGACATAAATGATTTGTCAAACGTTTATTTTAATATTATTAAATAATTGTAAGCATTCTAGTCCCTAACTGTTACGCCACTGATATTTTTTTCATTTTGTAAAAACTAATCTCTTTTTGTCTCTCAACTTTATGATTATCGTGTTAAACCAAATCAATATTAGTTCAAATACACACGCTAAAACAAAAAGATGGGGTTTCTGGTATTTTAAAAATTTTAAACTGTTTGTAATCATCCCCATGTATTTTTTAATGTTCTTAAAATAACTGCACCCGAAGATGGAAACTTAGGTTTCCGAAACATATGTAGTGCTGTGATAACAATACAAAATAAAATTAATGACCGAATATGCCAAGTAAATATTTATTTATATATAATTTGATTCAGGTAATTTTTTTAATTTTTAATTAATTTCTTATTAAATATTTAAAATATATTTTTTACAAAACATATAGGTACCTTGTTTTTTTAGTAGGAAAATTAATAAAAAATCAATAGGAACCAAGTGATTTTACAAATAATTCAAATTTAAACTGAATACGAATTTAGGTTTTTCAAAATATTATGCTTTTTCTTTCTCAAAAATAAAAAGAAAAATAGTAATGAAGAAATGGTGTGAATATATTTTCTTTCTTTACAAAATTTAAAAAAAATTATTTAAAATTTTGTTCCTCAAAATTAAAAAAAAGAAAGGGTAGGTATTATTTATAAATGTAATTAAAGGCACCAATTAAATTACATTTTTAAATTATTAATAAAGTGAATAAAAAAAAATTAAAAAATTTGGATTGAAATAAAAAAAAAATAATAATCTAACCTGCTCCGGCTGGAACATAAACACTATCAATCCGTGGTAATAGTACCATTTTTATCCGTACACTGAACAACTTAATCGATAATAGTCTTACTGATAACCAACTGCACTTCTCCTACTTTGATACTGTTAAAAAAAATTAAACTTGAACTTGCGAAAATTGAATTTTATATTACTGGTATGATCGCATTTATTGTGACCTTAAAGTACTACTTCTAATAAACATAGTCCCCGGCAAGCGTAGAACTTATACGTGCGTGCCTTCCTTGTGTAAATTAATGATTGTCTCTTAGTTTATCGTTTATTAAATCATTTGTCGTTAGAACCGACCAAATATTGAACAGGATAATTTTGATTTCGTATTTTACTGTCGTCTAAATAGGAAGGACAAAAAAGCAAGTAGATAAAAAAGCGGATAAATTAGGTTACCTGGCAACGATTTGCATATGATATTTATTTATGTGTCGCGTTAGTTTTAAAACTTTGAAATGTCAGTTAGAGATTTTATATTTAAAAATTAAGTATTTATTTTAACGAAATGCCAAGAATTGATTATGACGGGTGAGAAGAAGCGTGGGAACCTGCTGTTATAGAAGCTATTCCAAGTTTGCAGGAAATAGAAGCCCAGGAAATAATGGTATACGAGCCTTAACAACTATGTGTTAGAACCTTAGATTAAAGAGACCGAAGATGTAACATTACACACTGCGCATGTTGTCTATTTTAACCCCAAATAACCCACCAATTGAAAATCATTGTTTGCACAACGCCACCCGAATTTTTCCGATTTTTCCATTCAACGCTCACCTCCGCCAGAGTTTAATCAACATTGACAGCTGTTTTTTATTTATTTGTTGGTGTTTTAGCAATTTAAAGTGTTCTTGTTATTCAATTTTAAGTTCAAAATGCCACGATGTATCTTGAAAAATTGTATATACTCATAATACAAGTACCAATGTTATAAAAGATAAAAAATATATTCGTTTTCAGCGGTAAATATTTATTAACTTTTTGACATAAAGCGCCATGATCCTTTGGGCTGAATACTTCAGTTCCGCATTAAGGGGTTTCAATAAATATTAAGCATCAAATACATATTTCAGAAAACAGGTTTCATATTACTTACATAAATTTACAAAAGGGTAAAATTTTGAACATTTAATTTAAATAAGAAGTAAATAGGCATTGTTGCTAACGAAATTTTGTTTTTAAAAAGTAGTTTTATAAGAATATTTACTAAAGGTGGTTTTTAGCCCTTTATGGTAGATAAATAAGAAGTAAAGAAGCATAGTTGCAAACTAAATTTTATTTTTATAAGGTATTTTTATAAGAATATTAGATAAAATACAGGATGACCTGCTTAAAATTCCAAGGTTCATCTTATTTGCGGTCAAATAGAAAGTGACATTTGAATTTTAATTCTTAAAACAAAGTAAAACGCACAATATGATCTAGTATAAGCAAAAAATACTTAAGGGAGTTAAACAACACGAACAAAATTTTCGTTTACTAAAAAAATCCAAATTCTAGCAATATTTATTATTTATTATACAATCGAATGCGGTTTCAAAGATAACGGGATTAAAAAATCCGAATTTCTAAATTTTGGAGCTAAATGCTCAGATGAAATCAAGCGACCGAGTGATTTATCGATTATTCTGATATTTTTTTATGAAAATCGATTTATCCGTTATTTTTAATAAATTATTTTCGTTTCGATAATGTAATAATAGATTTTAAAGGAAATACAAAAAGAAAGTAGATTTATTCAAAATAATCGATTGATTGAAAATAATCTATTTTTTTTGGAAAAATCGATTTATTGTTTAATCGGTTTTTTAATTAATCGATTATTTTCGATTTTTCATAGGTATTATATGATATATATATATATATATATATATATATATATATATATATATATATATATATATATATATATATATATATATATATATATATATATATATCAATTGATCGAATATAATCGGTTATTTTATATAACCGATATTTCGGTTATTTTATAGTATTGATTTATCGGTTAATCAGCTTTTTAATAATCGATTATTTTCGATTTATCGATTTATTTTCGATTTTTCAAATATAATAGAATAATCAATTTTAAAGGAAATATAAAAAGGATTATTAGAAAACAATCGATAATTCGGTTATTTTTTTGGAAAATAGATTATCATAGAATCAGCTTCTTAATAAATTGGTTATTTTCGATTAAGCGATTATTTTGGAATAATCGATTAATTTCGGTATTTCAAATATAATCGAATTATCGATTTTAAAGAAAATACTGTAATGTGAGCCATTTCATTATTCAGTCATGCTCTAATACTCCAAGTCCCTCTTTGCATTATTTGGCCTTTGAGGCTCAACTTGTCCGCTCATTATACATAATTAAACACCTTAAGACCAAACCTATGGGACGACTATGGTGAAGACACTTTCGCGAACATTCCAGAGTCAACAAAATACTATTTCTAGTCTAAATATAACGTGATGTTTCTGGTACATTCTGGTAATTTTGGTGGAGGAGCATTCTATACCACCAATTTGTATATAAATATTGGTGGAGGACCAACAAAAGTTAGTTATTATATGGACAGTGAAGATAAATAGTAGATAGACAGTGGTGAATATAAATAGTGATCAGTTTTAAGACATTCGAAGTATATATAAATTAGAATAGTTGTGTTATAAAATAAATAAGAGTTTAAATAAATTATTAATAAATAAACTGTTGTTTAAAAATAAACAAACATCACATTGGTGTCAGAAGTGGGATAGTGTAAATAAATAGTGGACAATAATGGCTAAAAAAACTGTGTGACTTAAAAGTGCCTGAGACGTCGACAATTAGAAGAACATGAACTGGAGACGACATAGAAGAAATCAGAACTGGCACAACGACTTAAAAAAGCACTAGAAAATAAAGGTTTGGATCCGGAAACGTTCCTATTTTCGGATGATACGTCTTCTATAATTTCTTCAATTTCCGATATGAAAAACGATATGTGTTCTTTAAAAACTGATATTTCTTTTGATATGTCTTCCATGAAAACCGATATTTCTTCTAACATTTCCTCCTTAGAAAGCAAAGTTTCTTCAGACATTTCTTCCTTAGAAGAAAAGGTTTCTTCTGATGTTGCTTCCGTAAAAAATTAAATGGCTCACATTACAATACAATAAAAATAAATTATTGATAATAATCGATTGATCGAAAATAATCGATAATTCGTTTTTTTTTTGAAAATCAATTTATCAGTTACTTGACTTTTTAATTAATCGATTATTTTAGATTTTTCAAAGATTATCGAATAATATGTTTCAATGGACAAAAAATGGATTATTTGAAAATAATCGATTATTCAAAATAAACGATAATTCTTTTATTATTTTTTGTAAAAACTGTTTTATCAGTTGATTGGCGTTTTAATTAATCGATTATTTATGATTAGACAATCACCCACCCCTAAGCGACAAAATGACTTTTTAATAGGTTTAAATTTTAAAATGTTATCTGGTTTCAGATATATGCATTTCTAGAGTTTTATGTAACTCATCCTCTATATTAATTAATATTCCTAAAGAAAGAAGCTGAGGTTACAATACAAAACAGCATTTTCTCATTTTGAATAATTTTTAATATTATGTAATAGCCGTAGAAAAAATATAATGTTCAACTCACAAGATTTGATTTGAAGTATTCGCCTGCGTACATGCTTTTTTTTATAATACTCGTAGACAATGAGTACCATTTCTTGCTCTATTAACAATATTATGTTTCAACATTTTACTGTAGTCTCTTGCAGAAAAGTCCGTAGTAAATAAACGCTAACGAAATATTCTATAAAAGGTCTTCTCTTTACATAAAATGTCGTGGCATCTGTTTGATATTAAAAAATCACGTTTAATTTATTTCATAATACAAAATTCCATTAAACGTATATTTTAAATAAATCTAATAGTTCATTATAATGCTAATATACAAAATCCGTTCCCTGTCACAAAGTTCGGTTAAACACCGGTGTATATCTCTGTTCTCTTTTATCTAAGGTTGGAACAAGCAAGTAATTAAAAATAAAATAGTTTTAATATAAATTTATATTTCTTTTTGACATAAATCGTAAAGAAACAATTAGTAATATTTTCAGTGTCTTCTGACATACTAGAAAGAACAAATTTATCTTTTTTTTTTGAATTTGTTGCAATTATTTTAAATATTTGATATTCGAAAAGGCTGACAACTAAATATTGGAACACAAATTAAAAAAAAAGTTACTAAGACGTCATATTATAAATTTGATGATTGACTACAAATCAGTTGCGTAACAATTAAAAATTTAATTCTTAAATAAATATAAACATTAAAATGGTGTTGTCATTTTCATCAGTTTTAATGCAAGAAAAGTTGAAATAAAAAAAATGCAATTTGCAAATTCCTTATAGACTCTATTGAATATGTAATATAGATAGGAATGATCACTTTTATGGGTTTTTATGGCAAAAATCATTCAAATGGTCAATAAATATGTTATTGAATTAGCGGGTGGAAAATGGAGATAAGGGTGAAAATTCAACCCTTAGAGTGTTTCTATATCTCGGAAACGAAGCAAAATGCAGGTATAGTTAATACGAAATTTTTTGTAAATGCAATTACCTATAAGAAAAAATAATTAAATAGCAGAAGATCCATTTTTTGCGTATAATTGCTTTCTGAGCGAGGCAAAATTCATGCAGTTAATATAATTATAAAATAGTGCAAGTGAATCATAGATGCATCCTCCTACTACAACGTAAGTGATCCTGAATTTCTCACTTGTTTAGTCAAAGAAAAACCTTAGTTCAAAGCAGAAATAAAATAAATTTATCTTATCAGTAAAACAAAAAAGATATTGAATTGCGATAAATTCCGCTGTATTCTGCTGTCTTCCAGCCATTGTTGCCGAGTCTTAAAAATAAAATAGTACCTACATATGAAATACAAATGGGGTCGCTAACTCTAGAAGCAATAAAAGAACTACTGAATAAACAAACAAAGGAAATAAAAGAGGACATTCTAATGAGCAATAATATTTTAAAACAAAAAATTGCACATAACAAAGAAAAAATAAACACTTTACAAAAAAAATGCCTATTTCTTGAAAGGAAGGTACGAAAAAATAATATCGTTATCTTTGGTCTATCAGTTGATGGTAACAAGTTAGTTGAAGATACATTAACAAAAATTAACACTCTGTTAGGTATAGACCTCGTTCCAAACGATATAAATAATATATATAAAATTGGTAGAAGCCAAAATCCTCCCTTAATAATTGAATTTATTTCTTTTCTGAAGAAGCTAACTGTGTTTGAGAATATTAAGAAATTACAATCACAAAGAGTGAAAATAACAATTACGAATGATCTCTGTGATTCAGATAGAGAAAGACATAAAATCCTCGTCAAACATTATAAATTGGCCAAGCAAAATAGTCTTCCATCTCGAATTAGAGGACATCAGCTACAAATAGATAATAAATGGTATAAAGCAGAGGAACTGGAAGATATTGTGTCTGATTCTGAGGAGTCGGAAGACGAAAGTAAAGCAGTTACTGAAGGGGAAGATACCTTGGAAGAAGAAGAAGAAGAAGAAAATAAAATTGAACAAAGTTCACAACAAAACACAGAGAAAGAAACATTAGAATTAAATAAAGACAAAAAAAGAAAGACACTAAGTCCACCTGCATACATCCAAAAACTACGTAAACATAGACTTCAAAAATTATAAATTTACTACTTTATTACCATTTAAATATATTTACTAATTATAGTTTGTCCTTTCATTTTTTACTTAGCTTGTTATTGTATTTATATTTCTTATGGATCAATAAATAATCACAAAGCTGAAATAACAGGCGTACCAATTGATATTAAACCTGTCAAAAATGATCCTTATTGTTACCAATCTTATACAAATTATAAAACATTATGTCAAGATTTCGCTTTGCTTAATTGGAATGATTACTATAAATCCTCTAACCCTAATACACTTACTGAGATACTAGTAAATAAATTAATTCAACTCGTTGAAAAAAATACAACGAAATTAAAAGTTAAGAAAAAAGAAAAACCGCGTAAAAATTGGATATGCGATAGTATTGTAAAGCTAATAGGAGAAAAACGGTCACTTTATAGTATGTACAAAGAGGATCCAACAAACATTAACAAAAAATTAAAATATACACGTTTTAGAAATAAATTAAACAGAAAAATAATTGAAGTAAAGAAAAAGTATTACCAAAATGAGATAAATGCTAATAGTAACAATTCAAAACAATTATGGAAAACAGTTCAAACTTTGACAGGTTCAAATATAAATAATCAATTAATAGATAAAATATGTAATGCTGAGAATGAATTAATTACTGATCACTTAGAAATTGCAAATTATTTTAATTCTTATTTTTCTGGTATAGGTATCAAATTAGCTGAATCTATCAAAGAACCCCCTACGAATAAACCTGAAACTGAAAATAAATTACATTCATTCTTTCTTTCACCAATAGACAACAAGGAAGTTCTTAGTATCATACATAACTTAAAAAGTGGCAAGACTCCAGGTATAGATACTATTAAAAGTGAGACTATAAAAAGCATTTCGAAAGAAATATCTCCTTTGTTAGTTCATCTTATAAACAATATATTTACAACAGGAATCTTCCCCGATGAATTTAAAAAAGCAGTAGTAATCCCTGTTTTTAAGAAGGGAGAAAGAGATAATGTTAGTAATTATAGACCAATATCCCTCATAAGTACATTATCAAAAATCTTTGAAAAAAGTCTCCATACCCGTCTCTACTTGTACTTTGAAAAAAACAATATCATTTCAAACCGACAATTTGGGTTTCGCGAAGGTGTGTCAACAGAAAATGCAACAGCTACCGTGGATAAAGAACTGTATTCATGCATAGATAAAAAAATCCCAACATTATGTGTATTTCTGGACCTTGCAAAGGCTTTCGACACGGTAAATCATTACCAGTTGTCGGAAGCTTTTGAGAGAACAGGAGTAAGAGGCACAGCACTTGATTTAATTAACAGTTATTTAGGAAATCGTAGACAGGTCGTAAAAATTAAGGATAAAATAAGTAATGAAAAAAATTTAGTTATAGGTGTGCCACAAGGAACTGTATTAGGTCCTCTATACTTTCTGCTTTACATTAATGATCTATTACAACAGGATATTAATGGAAAGATATATTGTTTTGCAGATAATACGGCCATTATATGGTCTTCTGATACTTGGGATGGGCTTAAGGATCTTGTCGAAAGAGATATGCTAAAAATACAATATTGGTTTAATCACCATTTACTTACAATTAATTTTGACAAAACCTTCTTTATTCCCTTCACAAGTTATGAAAATAATTTACCCGTGTATAATTCTTTAACCATACAAACACCAGACGGTAATTTAATTATAAATTCTACAAATTCTGTAAAATATTTGGGTATCACGATAGATTCACACCTGCGGTGGAACTATCATATTGAACAAGCTATGAAAACCTTAAGAATATTATTGTTTAAATTTAGGTATTTAAGAAACATACTCACTGTCAACCAATTAAGAATCCTATATTATTCTTTAGTGGAGTCACGTATAAATTACTGCATTATATGTTGGGGGAGCTGCGCATCTGCTCATCTTAAACCACTCGAAGTGTTGCAGAAGAGATTTATTAAAATTATTTACAATAAACCTGTATTATATCCTACTGATCTATTATTTATTGAAAGTAAATTATTTAATGTTAGGCAATTGTTTGTGTTCAGTACAATTATATTCATTTATAAAAATAAATCTATATTAAGTAATATATCCCACGAATATAATACTAGATTAAAAAGTAGAAATTGTGTTTTAGTCGAATACTCAAAAAAATCAATTGGTCAGAGAAGTTTTTCTTATTTATCAGGTAAAATAATGAATAACTTACCTGATATTTACAAATTGTATATATACAACTTAAATAATCTGAGCATGATTAAAAAATATTTTAAAAACTATCTATTGAACGAAAGATCCCTGATATATGAACTTTTTAATTAAAAAAATTAAAAAAAAAAATCCCTTATTTATATGGTCTATACATTTGATATATATTTAAAAAAAAAAAAATTAAAAAAATCTATTACATTATTTTATATAAACATACTTTTCATTTAGCTGTATTAGTGTGAGTAAAACAAAATTAATAATCTGAATGCTTCACTGTTATATTCAAAATGACAACCTTTACACAACCTCCGGGTTCTTAGGGTTCTGTTGCTTTGTTTATTTCAAATACTTAGGTTATCAGTCACTACATAAAAAAAAAAATTCCATCTATAAAGCTAATTGTTCATGTATATTATTTTTCAATTTTGTAAAAATTATTATGAAATAAACATTATTTATTTATTTATTTATTATTTATTTATTTATAATATTACGATTATTTCACATCAAATTATTTATTTAAATTTTATGTAAAATATATAAAAAAAGAATTCAATACGCAAAAAATTCAGATTTTTTTACTATTTTGTTTATAATTGCTTTCTGAGTAAAGGTAGGTGCAGGGGCATTGCTTCATACAATAAAAAGTATATTAAATTTATATTAAAATCTTGGGTTATAAATGTTTTTTGGATAAAAATGGACTAGCTGAGATATTGAACTCTTAGGACGTAATAGCCTATTACTTCAAGCCCTAAATATATCGTTTAGGTAATAAAAAAAAGTAAAAAAACAAAATGAGAACTTATAAAATTGTTTATTTTAATTTAGGAATGCTTGAAAAATATTGGTAACATATTGATTATTAAATAGTTTACTCAGATTATTGGCAAAAATCATTGAAAAGTTGGAACTCAAATGCCATAATATGCAACTTTAGTATTAATTTTTAAATTTTGAAAAGCAGGGGAAATATATAACTTTTTAAAAAACATTTCACATACAGGGTGTCAATTTGAAAACTTTCAGTGCGAATATCTCGCAAAATAAAAAAATCGAAAAAACTCCGTTTGGCAGAAATGTTATAGAGTTAGGGGGAACTAGAACCACCATTTTTAAGTGAGCGGGTGAGTCACCCCTTAGACGCGACACACCCCAACTTTAAAATGTCAAATGTGATACCTCAAATGAAAGGTCTCATTTAGTAGTATTCAACTGTACAAGATTTTTTCCATTCAACAAAAAACAAAAAACAAAAAATTCGAATAAAAAAAATTTAAAGATATTTGATTTGATTAGATGTTTAAAATGCATTCCATTTTGTGCTAAACAATAGTATAATCGATTTTCGAATTCTGTTCTAACATTGTGGAACACTTCTCTTGGAATATTGCTGCATTCCGTAATAATTCGTTGCCGAAGATCTTCTATTGAATCCGGTTTTGTTTTAAATACGATGGATTTCAAATGTCCCCAGAGAAAAAAGTCAAGAGGTGTTAGATCGGGAGATCTCGCCGGCCATTCGATTGGACCTCTCCGTCCAATCCATTGACCTGGAAAAGCGTCATTCAAAAATTGCCTGACTGGAAGAACGTCTTGCTGAAAATATATTAAATTTTCATTCAGATTCCTGTTTCCGTCAATGTCCAGCTGATTTTCAATTTCTTCAACAATGAGAGGTTAAATGGTGGTGTTTAACATTTCCAAGTAAGTATCGCCATTACGATTTCCATTAATAAATAATGGCCCAATCACAGTGTCGCCTAAAATTCCCGCCCAGACATTTATTTTTTCTGGATACTGCTTGTGCCCTTCCCTGAACAAATGCGGATTTTCGTCACTCCAATACCTGCAGTTCTGTTTGTTCACTGAACCGTTTAAATGAAACGTGCATTTGTCGTTAAACAAATATTTTTTAGCAACTAGGGAGTGACACGTAACATTTCGGTTATGTCCTCGCAAAATTGCATTCTTTGATCGGGGTCATCCTCCTGCAACTCCTGAAGAATTTGCATTTTGTACGGGTAAAACTTATGAAGTTTGAGTACCCGACGAACAGCTTCATGAGAAATTCCCGTTATCGCCGAAGCTTGGCGTAGAGACATTATAGGATTCATAGCAAAATGTTCTAAAACTTCCACTTGTGCTGCTTCATTAAGTACTCTTTGATGGACCCTTTTTTGTTGAAAATCGATTGTACTATCGTTTAGAAATAAATGGAATGCATTTTGAATTATCTGATCAAATAAAGTACCATTTTAACAAAATACAGTTTATTTTATTCGAATTTATGTTTTGTACAGGTGAATACTACTAAAACCTTTCATTTGAGGTATAACAAAAGGGGTAGTGCCATTTGGAATTTTAAAGTTGGTGTGTGTCGCGCCTAAGGGGTGACTCACCCTTTCACTGAAATATGGTGGTTCTAGTTCCCCCTAACTCTATAACATTTGTGCCAAACGGCGTTTCTCCAACTTCTTTATTTTGCGAGATATTCGCATTGAACATTTTCAAATTAACACCCTGTATAAAAACTTTAACGAAATCTGAAGCATACAATGGTAGTTAATCAAACGATAAGTATAAGAAGAATGAATACAAAATAGTTTAGTGATAATAAATGTTTGTTCTATTTCTTATTCAATTGACTGCTAGTGTTGCACATGTGTGAAATATTTTACAAAATTTTATCCTTTTTTCTCTTACTTCAAAAATTCAAACTTGTTTAATCCCATTTATAGTTAAACAAATTGATGAAATTTTATATTTTAGTTACTAGTTATTGGAAAAGTATATTATGAAGAAATTTAAGATTTTTTGTTTATTGACTTTAGTGATATAAAGATTTTAAAATCATCAATTTGAGCCATATCGCAAAATTTGAAATATGTTGGCCTAGAATCTAGGTATGTATGTATGTTGGAAAAAATAATTTCTTGTAGGCCTGTATTATTAATCGCTTTCAAAGTCACTAAGCAATTCTATAATACTCCTACTGCTGCAATTATCCTCTAAAGTAGGTTCATCAGATGATCCTGTATTTACAGTAAACACAAAAGAATCTACAGCATTATCCAGAATGTGTTCTTTTTTAATCCATTCAGATTCGCATTTCTTTACATGTTCACAAATAGAATACCATTCTTGATCAGAAACTTCAAAAAATTTCTTCCTGGCTAATTTATCCGCATCATCCAGTTTAAATGTGGTATTGTGCACTGCCACCCAATTCTTAACCACTGCCCAGATTTTTTTCTATTGGGTTGAATTTTGGATGATAAGGTGGTAACCGTAAGACTCTATGCCCATGTTCTTTCAGTAAACAGTCCAATTTATAGGAAATAGTAATACCTAACCGATTTTTTTTTATTAATTCATACAAAGCGGGTTTTATCTTTTTGGTATTATGTTCAACTTTGTGGGCCCTAAGTCATCCTAACATTTCTGCTTTCCTAGATGCTGAATACTTTTTTCAGTTTTCACGTTGTGGTTTTGTGGTTATCTAACAACCAGAACTAATTTCTCAGGCATATTGGGCAATAGTTGTTCCTGACCCCACTTCATAAAGTTTGAATAATTCATATCATCATAGTAGTCACCACTTTTAGAACCTAAAAAAAATATAACAAAAATCTAGACCCACACGAAAATTTACAATTTTGTAAATAAATTACATAATAACTAAACATTCATTACACATATAAAGTGAAGGATTGAAAGTTTTATTTGAATGTAATTTAATACAAAAAAAAAAATAAAAATAGCAGTGCAACATGTCATTTGACTGCTAGAATTATCTTTTATTATATATTGTTTGAAAACCATTGAAAAAAACCATAAATAACAATAGTATAATTATATGATATTTTATAATAAAAATTGGTACATGTTTTTCGTTCTAGCCCAACATTTTTATGGATGCTAATGAGTCAAGTTATTCGTTTTTCCACACATTCAAATTAAATCATTACTATTAAACAGCGTTTTTCTCTAAACTAAGTTAAACATGTTATAAGTGATATATACAGTGTTTATAAATATTTGAGACAATCGATACTTAAAACCTTTTTTCTATAAAAATTATTAAAATACTTTCGAGCCTAAAAAATTTACGGTTGAAAGTGAACTGAACGTTTTTTTGAAGATTTTTAGTATCTCTCAATGGTACAATATAAAAAAAACCTGATTTCAGACACTTAATACAAAAATAACTATTTTATTTCTATCAAACTTACATTTAAAACTAGGAGCCCTTTTCTGTAGGATGTAAAAATCATAAACGATCTCCCAAATCCTTTCCAGTTCTCCAAGTTTTACTGCTTCCAGTACTGATTTTTTCCTCGGTCTCTTTTTTCGAGGAGATCCAAACGAAGTAGATGCTGTTCTTTCAATAGCTAAAGGCTTCCTTTTTAATTTTGGTAACTACTTTTACTCACATCAGTTGCTTTTAGTGTTCGTTCTCTGCAATTTAAAAATATAGGTATTAAAAATCAGCATATTATAATAATAATAATAATAATTTTATTTCCCAAATTCTACAATTTACATAATTTTTTTTTTATACATATCTTTATAAATGAAGATGGAAAATAAATATCTTCACTGAAGTCTTACGACTAGTACGTGGGAAAAAACTATATTTTCCTTCTCTTTTAAAAGAAAAGTTAATTATTACAATTTAACAGATTATACTCCTAAAAACTAAAAATATATATTATATATATCTTTTTAAGCTTACCTAAATATGTACATACAAATAAATTAAATTAATTATTTAAGTAATTAGAAAAAGTGTGTGAACAAAAATATTGATGGCAGGATTAATTTTCATTCAAATAAATATTTAAACTTTTTTCGCAGATAGTTTTTTAACCAAAACTTAACATTTTCACCAAAGCTTTTGGAATTTTTATTTCTTTAATTTTTTCAGGCACAAAGCGATATATGTGAGGCGCTATATATAATAAACTTTTTTGGGTTGCTGATTTGTAAACTTTTATTGTTTTTGTTTTCGTTCTTAATTTATGCCGGGTGTTGTGTTCGTGTTGAATATCTAATAGTTCGCGTCTTTTTTTGTGTTGGTAAGTAACTACTTTTTGTAAATAAATTTGTCTAATGTCAAGTAATTTACTCTCTATAAAGAGAGAGGTTGTTGGATAATCATTGTTTCGATTATAGATTATTTTAATAATTTTTTTTTGCATAATTTTAAGATGTTTGATATGGTTATTATAAGCGTCTCCCCAAGCTGTAATTCCGTACTGGATATGTGAGTACACCAATGAATAATACACCATTTCTAAATGAGTATTATCCAATATTTTTCTGATGCATTTAAATTTGTACAAAATAGATCTGAACTTTTTTACTAAGCCTTTTATATGCACATCCCATTTAAGATGTCTGTCTATTTCCACCCCTAAGTATTTTATATGATTTACTTCGTATGGTTGTGGAAATACTCCTAGTCCCTAAACAAGTTAGTTGCTAACTGATACAATGTCCCGTTTGAAATTAAATTATGGCTAAAAACAAATATATAGGTAGTAATAAATAACAGTATTTTATCAAAATTTATTATAATTTTTTTCTCAAGGAAAATAGAGGTAACATATATTAAAAAGACTCGATCAGGATATATATTTTACGAATTAAAGAAATGTAACACTATAAGCTTGTCTTGCAAATATACCAAGTCACATAGTATACAATAATAAATATTTTCTTTACAGGCAAAATCATATAAGTCGAATACTTTTTAGTACAATTAAAGTATTTTTAAATTAGAATTCTACTTTTCTAAAGACTTTATTTATAACAATCTCAAAGCTACAAACTACTGACAAAATTTAGCAATATTTGTTTTACAGATAAAATTTTATACCCAAACTTCGTATGTTTATGACAAAATATGTAATTAGGTGGTATTTGCAATAAGGGCACGATTTATAATCTATAATAACATAATGAACCAACCGACTTTTTTTGTCCAAAGACATAATTTCTATAGTCTATTACTATAGTATATAAATTCGCGAAAGAATACTTGTAAATTCTGATTGATCTGGTTAGGAATAATAAATTATATTATTACATAGGTATTATACTTTTTAATTTTATTTTCCGATGATTTTGTAAGGGAATTTAAATTCCATCTTCAGCTTCGGATTGCATAAAAGATGTGACATTTTTTATCTGCCGATCTTGACTATGGATAAGTTTTCCTTTTAAACCAACAAGCTTTTTAGGAGGCAAGGTTTTAGATTAAATAAAATACACAACACTCACTTACAAACGTCTTAAAATAATCGAAAATCAAAAATATTTAACAAATACGCGATTCCAAAAAAATATCCTTAAGTGGCAAACGCTAACGTCGCTAACAAATAAATAAATGGCTATTGGCAAAAAATATTCATTGTACGCCAGTGACGTGACCCTGTCGTTACTAAGCGACGAAGGTAAACAAGACAATTTGGTTTCTGCGACTGTCATTGTTGCAACTTCAGATGGGTTCTTCTCTCGTGAAACGAAGTCTAAAATTCTTTTTGCCCGAATAACTGCCTGAAGTCTATCTATCAGGCATAGTATCGACAAAACCTTTGCAAAATTCTGGTGTAAAACTATCCCAAATTTCTTGCAATTTGGCACGCAATTGATTTACGTTTCGCTGAGGATTGTTTCTTAAATTTTGTTTCATTTTGTGTGTTTTTATCGAATTGAGATCCGGACTGCTTGAGGGATGTGATAAAACTTTAAGATCATTGTCTCCAACATTTCTTTGTTGTTTTTGCGGTGTGACATGATGTACCGTCCTGTTGGAATATACAGTGCTTCTCAAAAGTCCCATCCCCCCTCTTTTCTTTTGAACGGTGATACTTAGACTGATGAAATTTGGAGGGTGGAAATGAACTATTCTCACCAGGCAACTCAAAACCAATAATATTAAATGGGACCTTATATCAAGTGACACCTCGTTTGAAAGGTATTTAAAATACCTATTCAATCTTACTATTTTTTTTGGATTTACGATATTTTTGATGGTTAAAGTAAATAAACACTAAAATTTGAGTTTCGCTTTCAATTAATAAAGATTCAAAAGTCCGCCTATGGTTAATTGTCAAAAAAACTGAAATTTTTTAATTGACGTTTTAATTGCAGGCGATAATATCTTAAATTTTTAGTTTAATTATTGTTTAAGGAGTCGTTTAAGTATCTACAAATCTACATCAAAAAAATGGTACGTGTCTAGCTGATAAAGTAATTGCTATCTTAATTATTTGTGAAAGTGAAAATAATTTTCATGCGGTGGAACGCATTTTGAATGAGAGCTACCCCTATCGCCCTATATCGAGGACTTATTTGAGGGAGCAACAAACAAATAGTGTTTATGATGCCAAACGATAGAGTCGACCAAATATTGGTATTAATAAACAAATTGATACAGTTGCAGAAATTGTAGTAAACCCTACTTCTTCCACAGCCCAAGTAGCGTCTACCTTTGGAGTCAGTTATAGTATAGTATACAGCAGTGGCGGCTCGTGGCACTAGCGGCAGTGGGGCACACACTGGAAAGGAATCCCGGGATTCGTGTTTCCCTTAGGAAAACAAGTTCTACGCTTAATGAAAATTAAATATATTTCAAAACAAATTAAATATTACAAAATTGAAGACTAACTGCTAGGTACCGCTGCAGTTGTATACTATTTCTTATAGTTGAAGTCCATTCTTCTGGATTTTTGGCTAGCGAAGTGATCGATGACCAGATTATTAAAATTTGGAATGGACCGAATAAGTTTTTTTTCGATGGATAACATGGCTAACGCGCACAATCTATCTTGGCACATAGTGTTCCTTAAATACGTTTTAGTGTCGAAAAACATCTTTCACTCTCCACTATGGTCATGGGAATTGTACACAGGATAGTTAGCAGCTCCAGAGATTCCGAAAATGTAATTGTCAAATTGTTCTCAAAAAACATTTGTAATAACGGTACGGCCCCATTGTGTTGCACAAAGTCATCTCGGGTGTAAAGTATGGACAGTTCGTTTTTTAATTTTAAGCTATTTACGTGTGGAAATAAACTACACACGGTTTTAACGTCATCATTTGGAAAACAACCTCGGTAGTCTTTAAATTTTTCACTATCAAATAAACTTGCAATTGTTAGGTGGGTAGTAAAACTAAAACGTTCATTTACCGGCACTACTATTGTATCAGTAATTTCCTTACATATCCTTAAATTAGGAATGGGGTCCTCCTTTTCAACAAACCGTCTCTTCTTGCTTGTACTTGGACTTGATTGGGTGTTGTCGTTTAAGTTTAATTCTTGTGGGTCTTGTTGTGATTGCCATTTTTCATGAATTAGCGTGTCTATATTATTTCTTATATTTTGAATAGCTGCTGCAAAATTTAATATGTTTATCTTAACCTTGAGAGCATCGAGCTGTCTACTCTGCAGTTGATCAAAAAGTATATCGCAATTTGGCATTATTTTGCTGAAGAAAAATAACCAGAAACTAAAATCTTTCTTTCAAAATTTATCAACCCTTTAGTCTGATTAATATTTTTTTTATCGAATTCTGTGTTCATAATTTCTTCGAGACATTTAATCAAATCCTCTTTATAAACATAAATAGTATTGACACACTTCGATGTAAAATTCCATCGTGTAGGAGCATTTTAAAGCATACGACTCTGAAAAAAAGGTGTTTGGCAATATAAAATCTCCCAGCGAAAAATTTCTCTTTTATATTTTCAAATTAGAAAAAATATTGATATCTCTATTTGATAGTTTGTCAACTAAGCCTGGAATTTCCAACGCATACCTTTTTGAGATGAGCAAAATAGAATTTGGTCATCCTTGAAAACAATTTGCGAAAATGTACACCATTAAATTATTTATAAGACTTTTTTATACTCTTAAATATGCAAACAGAGATTTGAAAACATCGAAAAAGTCAGACAAAACCAAAATTAAAATTAAAATTTTGTCCCATTTATAAATATTATTGATTTTTTTCATCATATTTTTGACTACTTTATATAAAACAGTTATTTTTCTTTGTAGTTTTATTTCTTAACTACTCCAATAGTGCAACTAACGTTTTTTTCGTAATCACAATAAATAAATTATTATCATGGTCCAACAAACGCGTACCGAAACCGGCATCGCCTTTGTGAGGGAGCCGGTAAAGATGCCGCTGCGTACATTCGTATCTGGTCTAGGTAATCTGTGCCACGTCACGATGAGGAAGGACAGCACCCCGCTTGTGACGTATGATCCATCGCATGTGTTCATCTCTTGCTAAGCGATATTGTCGTTGTCCTTGTTTTTCGCATCATAATGAGAGAGAAAACAACAGAGGCACACATTTACTGTGCCCTGTCTACTTAATTTCGGAATTCTCGGAACGTCGCTCAACGCCCGGTCGTCCAGTGTCGTGCCAACGCGGTTTGTGCTAAATATTAGATAAAATAATAATAGGCACTGAGGAAAATAAAAAATATGTATTTTTTTTTGTTTATTATACTAGGAGACGTGCCCAAGTGCCCTTACGCACAAACCGCCACTGGTACACATGGTGTTGACCAAAAACAAATTTCACCCATACAAATTAAAAATGGTGCATCATCTTTCAGATGACGACCCCGACCGAAGGCAGGAATTCTGTGAAAATATGTCCACTAAAATTCTCCAACAGCCAGACTATGTAAGGACAATTTGTTTTAGTGACGATAGTACTTTCTTCCTTAATGGAAATGTTAATACTCAAAATGTGAGGTATTGGAGTGACATAAATTCTCACATGTTTCGTGAAACACATACCCAGTTACCATTAAAAGTAAATGTCTGGGCAGGTATTTTGGGAAACCACATATGTAGTCGGTTTTTTTTTTAAACTCTAATTTAACCGGTGAAGTATCTCGAGATGTTAGAAAACGCAATTGAAGCGTTAGTCCTTCAAATTCTGGAAGATAATCCAATTGAATTTGGTAACTTGGAAATAACTTTCCAACAAGATGGTGCTCCTGTACACTATTACTTTGCAGTGAGACGTTATCTAGATGAGGAATATCCTGGTAGATGGATTGGACGACGCGGTCCAATAGAATGGCCAGCTCGGTCACCGGACCTAACACCTTTAGATTTCTTCTGTGAGGATATTTTAAATCTAAAGTTTACGTTACAGCTCCTGACAGTATTGACGTTTTAAAATAACGATTTGTTGAAGAATGTAGGGCAATTTCCCCTGACACATTTAATCGAGTCCGACAAGAGTTTAATAATAGGATGTTTTATTGCCAGGAAGTAGATGGAGCACATTTTGAACAATTATTATAAGAACTTGTTCTTAAATATTTATTAATTAAAAGCTAAACTTAAATTTTAGTGTGTATTTATTTTAACCATCAAAAACATCGTAAATCCAAAAAAATAGTATGACTGAAAGTATTCTACGTACCTTTCAAACGAGATGTCACTTGCCATAAGATCCAATTTAATATTATCTATTAGTTTCAGTTTTAGAGCATATATAAGACTAGAGATATCATTCAATGTATTTTGTTACGTATAAGCGGGGTCATCACTTTTGGCGTGAGGGGAGAGGGGTAGGTACTCCATTCTCAATGGCGTACGGTTTGAAAGGGTTCGTATTTATGTTTACCATTTATGGAATGTAATTTCACAATGACTAATAATTTAGATAATTGATTCGCATGAATAATAAACAAATTCATTTATGTTAAGCTTTCATTATACACTGTATTGTAAACATGTTTTACTGGAAATGACTAAATGTTCGTTTAGGATTGAAAACTTTTTTTATTGTAGATATATGTTTTGAAACTGTATGCTTTCAACTGAATTCGTGGTCGCACATTACTTTTGTTTAGTTCCAAGTAGATCATTTAGAAAATGAAATCTTTTTTATATAGAGTAAATAAAAAAAAAATAAAAACAAATAATAATTTATTTCTAGTAGTAATAACATTAAATGTACATGTTTATAATAAAATTATTAATCAATGTAATCAAAACATAGTTATTGATTGTGCCTAGATATAATATATGTGTGTAGAAGTAAGCTATTTATAAAACAAAACAAAAAATAAAATAAACATTAATGCTACTGAATTCTCATGAAATTTATTTATTATTTATTTGTTCAGGTCACCACTTAACAGTTAAAACCCAGTTACCTATAGAATGGGATAAATACAGAAAAAATACACATTTTATTCGTTAGATATATCATACACATTTTCAAGCAAAAAATGTTCAGTTGCATTTTACTGTCTATATTAGAGCACAAAACATTTTAAAATTATCACACACAAACTTACATACTATTAATATATACACATACAGTAGGTACTATATACACATGAAAGAGATAATATAAAATACAGTAAGTACCTAACTTTTCATAATAGACATATTTATTAACTTTACAAGCAGAACACAATATCTTATTTTGCTTCAACTGACTGATTTTGTTGAAACTTGCTGCCAACATCAACATATCCAATATATTTTTGGCCAGTCCATTTCACCCTTTGCATAATTGCCATTTCATCCATCAAAAAATTCAAAAAATCTTTCTTATAACCTTTTGACTTTCTCCGGCTTTAAACTTCAATGCTCTTCAGTGAATCCAGAAGAACCATCAACAGCCTAATACCACTTTGAGAAAGTACTAGGATGTGGTAGACAATTGATTGATAACATGACTTTGAGTGATACACAACTTATTTTCGCACATGCGCGTATCAAAACGGTACACTGAAAACACCAAGCTGTCGCTAAAAACGTAAAATAAACAATGCGTGTTCCAACATTTAGTTGTCAGCGTTTTCTAACGTCAAAAGGAATTAATTCCAATAAATAAGAGAACATATAAATTTGCCCTTTCTAGTAAGTCAAAACGATAGTGAACATATTAGTAATTACTTCTTTATAGTTAAAACAAAAAAAGTTGTAAATTTAGTTTAATTTACTGATTAGAAATATATGGATGCAGGGAAAAATGCCTAAAGTACGGTAAAGATGGTGCTGTTTAAATTGTTAAAGTAAGGAGATTTGTGAAAACTATAGGGACACAGCTCTTCTGAATGTTGCATATAAAATTCTAGCTATAACCTTAAGTACAGATTTAGTAATGAAAGATGGTAGGAGAATAACAATGTGGTTTTAGGAAGGGACGGGAAGTAGTGGATCAAATTTTTGTCTTAAGGAGGTCCTTTCGCCACCAATGTTAAATAAAAAATATTAGATTATGACTAAAATTATTTTTTTTCTAATAGTAGATGTCCTAATTTATCTAATAGTAACCTTTTAACTATACCTTACCGTGCACATTTTTGAGAATTTTTTTTTAAATGTGTGTTTGTACAGTGTCTTACGAGAAAGTAAGACTTCAACAACAATTTTCGAATTATAATTAATTTTACTATTATTTATTGATTAGATGGAGTAGAAAAAAACTAAAAATAAGGTTTTTGAAATATTTAGGTTTTGTTTTTTACAATAAAATATATAGGTTGCCGTGGAATTTATTGAGAAATTATTATTTAAAAATCACAAAAAAATTTTCAACTAGGTTACTTGAAAATTTTTTGTGATTTTTTAATATTAATTTCTCAATAAGTTCCACGGTTTACTATATATATTTTATTGTTTAAAACAAAATCTAAATATTTCAAAAACCTTATTTTTAGTTTTTTTTCTACTCCATCTAATCAATAAAGAATAGTATAATTCGAGAATTGTTGTTGAGGACTTAGTTTCTCGTGAGGCACTGTACAAATACTCACATTTAAAAAAAAAATTCTCAAAAATTTGCAAGGTAAGGTATAGTTAAAAGTTCAGTATTAGATAAATAAGGACTTCAACTATTAGAAAAAAATTAATTTTAGTCATAATCTAATAACTTTTTTTTTAACATTGGAGGCGAGAGGTGTGGCGAAAGGACCTCCTTAAAATAATTACACGCAAAAAGTTATAAACATAAATTAGAGACTAATGAATTAGGTATTTATTGATTTTTAACAATTTTATGAAATAATTAAGAGAAAAGAGCTATATAAAGCAATGCAAGAATTGAAAATTTATCAAAAATAGTAAATATGGAGCCAATAATATAGAAATAAATCAAACATTATTCAGGTTAAAGACGAACTGCAACAAAAAGATTATTTGTACACCGAATTCCCTATCTGTATCTGTAACGTGTGGATGGTGATTTTCCCCATGGCACTTAGGTCACACTTGGCCCATTGTGCATCCTCCTGAATTGATAGGCACCTCCTAGCTCGTGAAACTGCCTACAAATTTAATATATTTGCAACGTTGCCAAGAGGTGCTTCTCTTATATCGGCCGGTGTTAGCCGATACTCGCCGAACACAAATCTTGTAATAAATAAGAGCGTCTGCCAATTGTAAAGGATATGCTCCTTAGTCTTATCTTCTTTTCTTATTCGCACCCCCTGCAGAGTGCGCATTCTGATATGGGAAATTCTTCCGTACTTGGTAGTCACCAGTAAGAATGCTTGTGATCAGGTGCACATTCTGTGTAGTCATAATCAAATATTTGTTTGCTGTAGTGTTGGCAGGATAACTTAAAAGCTACCTGGTAACTCTGGAGCTTCTTGTTTCATCACACGTTTCCTTAACTTTCACAAGGGAATGTTCTTTAATTAGGTCTATCACTACCGATGTTGTTAAACCAATAGAAAGTCCAGATCCAAAAAGTATTTAGTTGGCTGCATGGTTGGCTGCAAGCTTAGAATATAAATTTATTCTACAAGACGGTTACCTTTCGATGTGGCGTGACTTTTGATCCCTCTTATAGTGACCACATTGTTGATGAATACTTAGGTCAGGCCAAAGCTTCATGACATTCTAGTAATAACCCTGGGTCTGTTCAGAGTGAGTAGTGCTTGTCTGCTATCTGTATATGTAGATGAGCATGTTTCCTGCAATGATATTGTTTTTTGTAACTTCTTTTGCTGCTATGAGAATCTCCCTAAGCTAGGTTTGAACTATACTGGCACTATTGCTCACAACCCATTTTTTGTTTTTAGAATCATTTCTGTCTTGCTGGGATTAATAGACTGTGAATGGTCTTTGCACCACAGTTCTATAATTTTCAAAATCACTTGCACTCTTTTGCAGAGTATGTTCTCAAAATTTCCTGTTTGCAGAATGACCAGGTCATCTGAATAAGCTATTGTGTATAGACGGTCATTATTGAGGCAGTTAATGAAAGTGTCAAGGACCATGTGGACATCTCCTTAAAACCAAGCCTCTTAATATTCATATCTTCTACACTTATATTTACTGCTCGTTTTGAGAGCATATTATGTTTTCACGCACTAACCATCTGTAGAACATTCGTGTTGGTTAGTGATTGTATTACCTTGGAGAAGATGCACGGTATAATTTAACATTATATTAGAGAAAGTAACCAAAAATGCAAATATTAATAGAGCGTAATTACGATTACTTTGCCATAAAAAATATCAGTGCCTTGCACATGATAAGAACAAAAACTGAATTGAGAGAAGTTAAACAAAAGGTAAAAAAATCTTCTCTAAATAGGGAGAAAACAAAGTACATGAATTTGCCAATTAAACAGTACTACGAAGGGAATACATTTGTAGTGAATAGAGATGCGGGAAAAAGAAGAAGAAATATTCACTTTCAAATATTATTTGAGGGTGACAGTGACTAGAAATCCAAAAACTGTGGAAGAGATACACGCTAGACTTATCAACGCTAATAGGTGTATGTATGATCTCAGTAACATGTGCAAAATTAAAAATCTATCCATAAACTTAAAAATACAGATGTATATAAAATAGTGGTCTGCCTAACAGTTACCTTTTCGAGCGAGACTGGGATATTTAAGACAGAAAGATATGCAGACACTGGAAATATGGGAAAGGAAACTGCTTAGAAAAATATTTAGGGGTAGAAAAACTATACACTGAGGATATACAATTTGGAATACATTTGATATTTTTCTATTTAACAGTATTTTAACAAAATGATTTAACAGGTCAATTTTTATTTTTATTTGCGCCTCTTACGCTATAATTGGATGTACTTATGTCGTCTCCACTTTGGGGTACATGACGTCATCGATTTTTTTTAAATAAAACAACATATTTTTGTCTTAATTTTTGCTATAGGCTAATTTTACGGTCAATCATACTTTTTAGATTTGGAAAAAAATTATTTACCTGACACGTTACTGTGTGCACTTTTCTGTCAGTTTTTTTACGATACACATTTTTTGTTTTATCTAATTATTCCCAAAACGTTATATTTTTCAATAGCTTAAGTAGATGGATCTTTTTCAAACGAACAATACAATCGGTCATCTTACTTTTAAGCCCTGGAATTATAGTTATTTAGGTACCAAGTCAGCAAAGTGATTCTTTATCGAACTAGTCTAAGATTATGAGCCGAGCGAGAGAAGCGATCGAGACGAGTTCGATAGACACTTTGCTGATATGGTCCATACAAACTTTTATCGCCAACCGTAAATAATTATATATAATAAAAACCGAAATATTATAACATTATAACAAAGTAAACAAACACCAAAAAAAAAAAACGGTGAATACAAAATAAATCAGTTACAGACGGTCATAGCTGTGTTGACAAATATTAGCGGAAAATAAAATATTTGATTTTTACAGTGAGATAATGTTTTTGTTTACTTCCGCAAATCGCTATGGTAATGCAGGGCTTTAATGACAGTTGGCGATAAAAATTATTTGTCCACGACCACTTAATAATAAATCAATATTCTACCTCCTAACTAAAAGCATATGGTACCCATATATCACTAGGGTGAATTATGATAATTCACGCTTTTGTAATTCTGGCACATTCCGGTAGATAAATAAATATGGGTGATATTTTTCATAACGATATTTTCTAGATCGAAAAATCGAAAAATCCAAAAATCAAAAAATCGAAAAATCGAAAAATCGAAAAATCGAAAAATCGAAAAATCGAAAAATCGAAAAATCGAAAAATCGAAAAATCGAAAAATCGAAAAATCGAAAAATCGAAAAATCGAAAAATCGAAAAATCGAAAAATCGAAAAATCGAAAAATCGAAAAATCGAAAAATCGAAAAATGAAAAAATCGAAAAATCGAAAAATCGAAAAATCAAAAAATCGAAAAATCGAAAATTCGAAAAATCAAAAAATCGAAAAATCGAAAAATCGAAAAATCGAAAAATCGAAAAATCGAAAAATCGAAAAATCGAAAAATCGAAAAATCGAAAAATCGAAAAATCGAAAAATCGAAAAATCGAAAAATCGAAAAATCTAAAAATCGAAAAATCGAAAAATCTAAAAATCGAAAAATCGAAAAATCGAAAAATCGAAAAATCGAAAAATCGAAAAATCGAAAAATCGAAAAATCGAAAAATCGAAAAATCGAAAAATCGAAAAATCGAAAAATCGAAAAATCTAAAAATCGAAAAATCGAAAAATCGAAAAATCGAAAAATCGAAAAATCAAAAAATCGAAAAATCGAAAAATCGAAAAATCGAAAAATCAAAAAACCGAAAAATCAAAAAATCAAAAAATCAAAAAATTCGAAAAATTGGAAAATTAAAAAGTCGAAAAAACAACAGTTAGCTATGGTTAATAAAAACTTTCCATTCTACACTTTTATTTAATAAAAAAAACCATAATGGTCGTGGACAAAATATAGTATTAGACTTGCAATTTATGGCCATTATTCACTCAGGTGACTTGCGCCGCTCGCCTACGCCTCGGGATGCAAACGTCAACCTGCTTGAATAATAACTACCATAAATTGCTAGTTTAATAATATACTATTATTTACCACACGCTAGATTTTTACTAAAATAAAATTATTCATTTTAAACAATTGTAGAAACATAATAATGATTGTTTTTTTTATATTGTATTCTATTATTAAACTTTTTAATTAAAAAAGAAAATATTAAATTTAATCAAAAATAAAGTTGAAATATTTAAATAATTATATTGCTATAAAAATAAATAAAATATACAGTTTTTTAAATTTACCAAGTTTTTATTCTCTACAATTTCTGTCTAGGTACACTTTATTGCTAATTTTTAGTTGCAATATATTTTGCTTCAATAAGATTTGACTTTATCTTTTGCTTTGTATATTTATGTGCAATAGATATTAATCTCATGGATGGAAATAATTTTTCGCCAACTTTTTCTCGACCTTCTGTATTTTTAGCAGCTAGCAACCCCTATTTGCAGTCAATTTCACTTAGACAACCACTTTTCATCGTGTAGAGAAAAAATTAGCTTTAATTTAATATATAATGTACTACGATACGTCAAGAACGTATAAATTAAACAAATTTTTACATGTTTACACCTGGTTGACAAAAGGTTGTGGTCGAATAAGAAACAACAAACCAAACTTTTAAGGTTTTTTACAAATTATCTCTCTTTGATAATTAATTATATTTTATCTTCAAAAAAAGTAAACAAAATTGTTGAAAAAAAAAAAATTATTAAAAGTACTTGCAGCCATATTTTGATAAGCAACCCAGCAAAACCGTTTTTGGCGTTCCGTACCCAAAGGGTAACCGACGGGATCCTATAACTAAGCTTCGGCTGTCGGTCCGTATGTCCGTCCGTCGTCCGTCTGTCGTTATAAGTGGACAGTTGAAATTTTCATGGAATGTGTATTTCTGTTGCCGTTATAACAACAAATAATAAAAATAAAATAAATTAAAAATTAAAGGGGCTATCCTACTAGAAACGTGTTTTTTTTTTTGGCTTTTTTGGCTTAAAAAGTACCTACATAGTATTAAATCTTGTACGATGGTGCGGAACCCTTCATGCGCGAGCCCAAATCACACTTGGCCGGTGTTTTATTGTATTGTCTCTGTAGAGCGCGACCTTGAAGTCTGCCACCCGAATCATGATCGAAACCCCGAAATCTTCTAGGTATGCAGCTGACGCTTCGAGAAACTAGCGGAGTGATCCTTTTGCGGCGTATGAGTCACAGAGAGGTAGTTCTCGATTGTTGTGAAAACCCCAGAGTATTTTCGCACAGAGTTGGGCTTTATATAAATATCGCGAATGGTCGACGGACGAGAAAATTGAATTTAATTGTTGGACAGAAAAGATAAATTGTAATAAACAAATTAGAATTGTGAGTTAGTGCCTAAGTATTATATCAGGGGCGTGCAGCCCATGGAAGCGGGGGAAGCACCGCTTCCCTGCATTTTGAGATTTAAAAATAAATATTTTTCTGTTTACAATGCATAGAAATTAATATTAAATTAGGTACTGTATCTTCTCAGAAACATTACGTAAACTCCGTAAATGTATTAACAATTTATTGGTGTAATGTGTAAACGCACGCACTACCCATGATAAAATTAATTGGGTAAACGCACACACCATATACTTCGAGTCCGTCGGCGGAAGCGCGTCTTGAAATAGCCGGATCATCTTTTAGTTGATTTCGCTTCGTGTTATTGACCCTGCTATGCCGCGACAATAGTCAGTCTGTTTGGGCACGTGAAATACGGTCGAGAAGCAGCGATTTTTACGTCGCCTTACGCATATTGTAATTCGCACCGCGAATCGACATGTCAGATTTCGGTTTGTTTTTTGTAGTTGTTTTTTTAAAATGGAGGAACTATGCACTGTGCCTGTGAACAATATTAATGTGGTAAATTATGTCTGTATTGTGTGCTCTTTATTGAAAAAAGGATTTTCAAGTAGAAATTTTGAAGAGAAAACGGACATTATTAATTCTAGTAGACTAAAGGATCCTATCAATTTAGAGACGAAAGTAGAAAAGTCAGCAAAGAAATTTACCAGGCATTTTCACGTAGGGTTCTATGAAAAGTATGAATGGTTAACCGGCTGCAAAACTTTGAAGAAATTGTTTTGCTGGCCTCGCCTACTTTTTAATATGCTCGAAAAACCGCATTGGAACTCAGTCTATATTACAGACTTGAATAATTTTCACAAAAGTGTAAAACGACATATAAATAGCAAATCTCATATAAGGGCTACAATTAAAGAAAAACATTCGGGACCTATTGCATTGAATATAGTTTGGACAATCATTTAAAAATGAGCAACAAAATGCACAATAAAAGGGTAAAAAACAAGTATTAGAAATTACAAGTTTAAAAAAACCGACTTCAAAAACGTGCAGATGCCATCACCACATCTCAACCAAATTTATATGGGACCATCCCTGAGGTACTCCCTTTTTATAAAAAAAATAATCATATAAATCGGACAATATACATAAAAAATGCAAGAGTTTGAGGATTTTCTCATGGACCTAAATATTAGATTTTGACCAAATTTATATGGGACCACCCCTGAAGTATTCCTTCTCTAACAAAAAAAGAATCATTGAAATCGGACACAGTGTTAAAGAATTATCACTGAACATACATAAAAAAAAAATATCGCGACGAATTGATAACCTCCTCCTTTTTTGAAGTTGGTTAAAAATAGAGACGTCTTACAACGATTAATAGATGTAACTTGTTTCCTGGGAGAGCATAAACTAAGTTTTAGGGGTCACAATGAAGCAAGTGGATCCGCCAATCGAGGAAATTACATGGACCTTCTAAGTTTTTTTAGCAAAATACGATGATACCCTAAAAAATCATTTTTTCTTCAAGCGTATAATAATGTTAACATTATATCAAGGTACACGTGTTGTAGAAGTAGCCTATTTTTATACTAGTACAAATATTTTTCATTTTTGTACTAGTATAAAAAAGCACAAACCTAATGTTAAATGGCTTGTTATGAACGTTGCAATCAAGTAGGCTGGAACTGTCATTTAAATACTAATTTAATTTGACGTTTGTCAGTGTATGATTTAGAATATAAAAAAAATAGTGTTAACCCGTTCGTTATACCTGTGTTTTTCAAGTAAAAAGGAAATGTCAGAAGAAATGCAATCAACACCTCCCGAATTGCTAGAAATAGCGAAATCTTCGATAGAAACCTTAATACCTACGAAATCGAAGAAAGTTTACGATTATGCTTACACAAAATTTGTGAAATGGAGTGAAGAAAATCACGTACATTTTTATTCAGAAAATGTTCTGAACGCATATTTTACTAATTTGTCTGAAAAATTCAAAAGTTCAACAATGTGGTCGCAGTATTCAATGCTGAAATCAGAACTAAATATTAAACATAATGTAAAAATTGAAAAGTTTTCAATTTTTACATTACGTTTAATATTTTCAATGAAAACTATTCAAAATTAATTGCCTTCTTAAAACGAAAAGTGATAACTACAAACCGAAGAAGTCAATAGTTTTTTCTAAGCAGGAGTTTGATAACTTTCTTAAGAATGCAACAAACAAGAGATATTTAGCAACTAAGGTAGGTACATAATTTTTTTAAACTGTTATTTAGTTTTGCAGATATTCTATTAATTTCAGCTTTTTTATTTTAATTTTTTTCTAGGTTTTGATGTTATTTGGAGTCACGTGAGCGTGCAGATGTGATGAAATTGTTCAAATGAAAGTGGAAGATATAAAAGATTTAGGAAATTTAATTTTGGTAAATATTCCTAATACAAAAAATCATAAACATCGTTCATTTACTATAATAGGGGAAGTTAATTTAAATTTATTCAGAACATATGCCAACCTTCGACCAAAAGATATAAGTTTTGATAGGTTTTTGATAAAATATCAAAATGGTCAATGCCATCGTGTAGCAATGGGGATCCATAAAATTTCAAATACGCCCAAAGAAGTTTCCCCCTTTTTAAAACTATTAAATCCAGAGGAGTACACGGGACATAGCTTTCGAAGAACATCAGCAACTATATTAGTTGATAACGGAGGAGACATTACAGCTCTTAAATGCCACGGTGGTTGAAAATCAACCACCGTTGCTGAAGGCTACATCGAGGAATCGATGAATAATAAAAAAAAAGTAGCCATGAAAATTTTAAACCCGACAAAATATATTAAGCCTCTCGACAAACCCTCTACTATAACAAGAAATATTGAAGAGGAAAATAATATCACAGAAGATAATGAAATTGTTAATATTGAAAATGACAATCTTGTTGCAAATAATTTTATTAATGACAAAATAATGAAACTTCAAACAAAAACGGGTAACAGTGCCCTAAATATGAATAACTGCACATTTCAAAATTGCATATTTAATGTAAATATTGAAAAATAATATCCATTGTGTGTGTGATTAAGTTTAGGTTTCCCTTGGCTACGGATACTAAGTCCATTCGCCAGAATAATATCCATTGTTTTTTGTTATTTTATATTTTAGATTTAAAATAGTTTTGAAAATTTGGAATTTTGTTTAAAGAGAAAAGAAAATTGTTCCTAATTATTTATTATAAATAAAATTCTGTGTATTTATAATGTTTATTTTTATCTTTTGGGCAGATGGAAATATTTCTATATTGAAACAATTATTTTTATCCATACTTTTATTTAAATGCTTGAAGAAAAAATAGTATATGTCACTTAAATTAGAAGGCCCATTGTATGTTTCGCCCAGTTTGCACAGCTTCGGCTAACGCCTCAGCTGTGCAAAATTCTGGGCTCAACATATAATGTTGGCCCTCTACTCCTAGTAACATAATATACTATTATTGTTTCGACGACTTTCCGAGGTACCTCAAACAGAATCCAAAATGATTTAATTAAATGCACTGCCGACGTTGTGATGGATCACATTAAAAGTGAAATTAAAAAGCACCTTTCGTATCAATTGCGCTTGATGAAACCACAGATGTAACAAACTTAAGTCAATTATCCATTTTTGTGCGATATGTATTGGATGGCATTCCTCAAGAGCGATTCTTACTAGTGAACGAACTGCAGATATATTGTTTAAAATTGTTTGTGACATTATTTCAAGTTTAGAATGTGGTCTAAGCTTATTGCCCAGAGCTACGATGGTGCTGCCGTAATGGCTGGCCATTTAGGAGGCCTTCAAGCTAAAGTGAAAGAGAAGTTTATACATGGAATTTTCGTACGCTGTTTAGCACAAAGACTTAATTTGGTTTTATCGCGAAGCTTGGATAATATTAGAGATTGCAAAGTTTTCTTCTTGACGCTTAGTGGTTTGGCTTCCTTCTTTTTAAAGTCGAAAAGAACTCGCGCTTTGGACATTCACGTTCAAAAAAGGTTTCCAAAAGTTGCTCCGACGCGATGGAACTACAATGGACGTTTAGTGTAAACAGTATTTCAATACCGTGATTATTTGATACACTTTTTTCAAGACGTTTGGGATAATAAAGAAACATGGGTTGCTGAAACTGTTACTGCCGCTAAAGGGTATTTGCATTGGCTCAAACAAAACTTTGATTTAAATTTTTTCCCCTTTACTGACATTTTTTTCGAAATTTTACAGACAAAGTCAAATGACATTGGCTTTTGCATTAAACAAATTTATAATTTTAAAAATAAAATGAATAAAAAACGAGATCAGTTTGAACACTTTTGGAATAAGACTCAAAACATTGGCTTAGAACCTGAAAGAAAGAGAATTAGAATTTATAATGTCGGCGAGAGAGAGACCTCCTATCGTCGATTATACGCCGAAATTTTTGATAATATTTTACAACAAATGAACTCTTGATTTCAAAATTTTAACGAATTAAAATTTGTTGGACTACGATTCATCAAAATTTCCATCGGAAGCTTTTAATTCACTAAAATTAAATTATGGAAATTTTTTCGATATTCCAGCATTAAAGTCCCAGTCAAATGTTGTTTATGAAACAACTGAAATTAGTGATAAAAAGACGCCCATCAATGTGTTAAATTTTCTTATAAAAACTGGTTTAAATAAGTCCCTTTGTGAAGTCGTCAAGTTGTGGGAATTAATACTAACCATCCGAGCCACAAGTGCGTCGATGAGCGCATTAAAAGTTTTATACGAAATTCAACAACTGAAGACAGACTCTCTAATTTAGCCCTAATATCCATTGAAAAACAGCTTGTTAAACAGTTATTAGAAAATCCAAAATTTTACGATAATGTTATAGATAAATTTGCAGCCATTGAGAATAGGCGAATAGATCTTAAGTATAAATAAATGTCAACTGTTGTGTCAACTGTGCGAAAAATGCTGAAAAAATAACAAGAAAACTCCAGTTAAATGTTTTTTTTACGTTTAAATAAACCAAGAAAATTTTTCAATGGTAAGTTTATTTATAGCTTCTAGTACTGAACTAGGTAATAAAGTAATAGTAATACTTCTAAAGTCTCAATCTCGAATATCCGTAGTACTGAGGAAAAAAAGCAAGATTTTGACAAAATGGTGAATACGCCGCTTACTGGCCTGCTGCATTTTATACAATCGCTTCCCCTTCCAAATTAGTACGTCATAAATAAATTATAAATAGTGTGTTTTAAATAAATAAACTATAAACAAATTAAATAAACGTCACAATATTAATAATTTTCTGTAAACTTTGTATTTTTATAATTTGTGTTTTGATTAAAAGACATATGAATGCAGTAATCACACGGTTGGATAGGCTATATGAATTATCTTGACGAGGCCCAGTAGCAAATTGCAAATTTTAATTGTCAAATTATGTTGATTAACTGTTTGCATTGAATATAATTTCATCCATTGCAGTCGTTTTTCAGGAAAAAAGGTTTAGGATTGCTTAGCCACATTATCAGTAACAATCAGGTACCCAAAAGGTAATAAAATTGGCACCAAAAGTTTATCAGCTCTCCTAATGTAAATATTTTTAATTTTAACTTTGTAAAATTACCTTATCAACGATTCAAACTGAAACAATACTAAAGCAGCTATTTTACAACTTGTTTTAATTATTTTTTCATTGTAATAGTCGTTTATTAGTAATAAAATCAAATAGTTTTTCAAAATCACGAAAACAATTGAAAAATGCTATTTAACTTCGACAAAATAATAATAGCTATTTGAGTATTAAAAACGAAATCTGATACTTTGCCGCTTAAAAGACAGCGACAACGAACTTTTCGCTCAAAATGCACACAAGATTCGACGATCACACATTTTTTAAGAAATAGATATAAAAACTAAAAAGTGTATAATGTGTTGCCTATACCTACGTTATTCATGTAAAAAGCAGTTGATATTCAAAGTCCATATGTTCACTTGGATAATATAACAAAAAAAGATGTAACTACCTACAAATAACTTGGAAATCATTTATTAAAAAGAAATATTACATTATAGCTAATTTAAATTAGGCGAGCAACAAAGCTGCCACTAAATGTCAGTTCGCGGAGAACGTCAACTTTGCGGTTGGATTTCGAAGCGCAAAAGCCTACTTTGGATAGTGGTCGTAGAAAAAATTATTTTTCTTTTAATATAAATATCTACTAACATAAATATATTATGAAGTTGAATTTTCTTTATAAAAATATGTATCATTTTCAATATTCTCACTTTATGGTGTTATTTCTTTTTTTATCTAAAAATAATAAAAATCTTTGAAGTTTCTCATACATCTTCCCTAACTTCGTTCTTCTAATTTTTCGTGTTCCTTGCCACAGCTTGCATTTCTTTACTGTTTTGGCTTTTTCTAAATGTTCCTTCATCCATATTTTCCATTCTTGTTTTTGTTTCCAGTATCTACTTACCTCTTTCTGTAATCTAACTTCCTCCAACTTTATAATATTAGTGAAACTCACCAGCTAATTTTTCTTCCAGTTTCCTTCTTATTTGAATTTGTTACGTTCATTTCGGACTTACTATTCTTAAGAAATGTCAGTAGACAACAAAAGATTATTCCACAAAAAACGTTTATAAAGTGGGCCATGAACGACAGAGATAGAGACATGAATCATGTCCGTGATACTACGCGCGGTTCTGAATTAAATCCAAACCTTAGATTATACAAACCGCAGATAGAACATAATATACTGTGCATAATCCCACTTCGAAATTATTCACACCCACCAATCACAGTTGAGGACGTCTCATGTCAAAGTGTTGTTCGTCCAAATCTATTGTGTCAACGAGAATTATGGTATTTTAGTGACTTAAATTTTGGAAATTAACGTTGAAAATGCCAAGATGTGTTGTAAAAAGCTGTATTTATAATAAAAATGCGAAATGTAACGCTGATAAAGGAAACTTACATTTATTTTGGTAAGTTATTTAATTTTTAGAGATTCTATCGACAACCATATTTGTTAATTTGAAAATAAACAGAACCAGACTTGGTCATTGGAACGTATTAGAAGTTGTAAATTGGATGAAGCTTTTTATTCTAAACTGTTTACTATTTCTTGTTTTATGGGGAATCTTTTTTTCAGGAAATAGAAAGAGCAACATACAATCAAATACAAAAATATCAGTTTCATTACCAATGTATTTGTTTCAAACTTCACAACTGGTTTTAATAGTTTTCAAAACTATTTATTCAGTATTTCTTTATAATAATATGGGATCGATCTATTTAATTTATATTTTGTTTAAAGGTTATTAGAGAGTTATTGCAAGTTCACTTAAGGTCAGTCACTATTAGTGCCGCTCTTATTTTGACATCTGAGCATGCGCTGATCACTTACATTCTAGAACTGACTTTAATAAAGATTGTGCCTGTTCCTAATTGTGGACAGCAGTTAGTGGCGACTTTATAGTTTTCGGGTGCGCTCGCCAACATTTGTATCATTTCGAAGTTTTTTAATATTAAATACTATACAGGGTGATTCAAAATTAAGTGCAAATATTTTAAGGGCGTATTTACCAGCCAAAAATAATAATTTTTTTTCACATAATCGTATGTCCTAACTTGCTTCATTTTCTAGATACAGGGTATTTTTATCAATTACTCAAAAACCTTTCAGCCGATTTAAATAAAATTTGATAGGCTTATTTTTCGTCATAAGGGCCTTCCTATATTCCTTAATAAATTTATTAATTCCAGTGGCGCATCAGGGAACTACCTACTTGATACTTATAGATAAAATTATGATACGGCACTGCTTTTTTGACAATTAAATTTTTTTTTTAGATTAAGCGGTCAATAATATGACTTTCTTGCCTTTTGAGCTTTACTTGTATCTAGCTTTGTTTCAAAGAAAAAAATCTGTGCCTGGCCCTATTAAAACAAGTAATATAATAAATTCACATCAATTATTGAGATTCAATTAATTTCTTTTTAAAATTTAACTTATCCTAAGTAACACATACATAGAAAAGCACACTTTCATAACAAATGTTGGAAAAGCCTGCCTCCTGTGGCGATACAAGCCTCCATTCTTCGCCTTATGGACTGCCGAACGCGCTCTAAAATTCCGGGAGTGTTTCTGACTACCTCAACGGGGGAACGCAGTGGCCACACTATTGGATCTACTCGGCCAATCCAGCGTCTGGGGAATTCAAGGTCTAAAAAATATTCGCGGCCAGTTATTCGAAAATGGGGAGGGGCTCCATCGTGCATAAAATAAAGGTTTTGGCAAATATTTAACGGCACATCCTCCAATAAACCGGGTAAAATATTTTGTAAAAAGTCCAGGTAAGTATCACCATATACAGTTCGGGGAAAAATAAATAAACCAATCAAAAAGTCCTCAATAATCGCTGCCCAAATATTCAAACTGAACTGTTCTTTGTGGTTCGACTGTCGAATTTCATGGGGATTTTCCATTTCCCAAACATGGATGTTATGATAATTAACGACCCCATCGCGGGAAAATTGGGCTTCGTCCGTAAACAGGAAGCGAGATAAAAAGTTCGGATCCCTGGCACAATTATTTTGTATCCATCTTGTGAATTATACCCGCAGGGGGAAATCGCGTGGAAGCAAACCCTGCACGCGCTGGATATGGTATGAAGACTATTTTGATGTAAAACCCTTCAAACTGTTGATTGACAAAGGTTTAAATCCCGTGTAATTTGCCTCGTGCTTAATGTAGGATTCTTCTCAATAACTTGCAAAATTTCCTCTTCCGTCAACGCGTTGCGGACTTTACGCGGCCTACCAGCATTCATTCTGGTAGTTTGGAATCTGCCAAATTCGGAGATGCCGATGAGAGTGGCTAAAAGTTCTGCAGTTGGACAGCCGACGATGTGGAAATCTCAACGAGTATATCCTACAAGCTTCAAGCGCGTTTCCACCAGCCAGACCATAAACAAAATGAATATCTGCAAGTTGTTAATTTTTCATTGTTAAAAAAAAGAATAATGAAAAACAACCACAGAAAAATAACTAAACCGAGTGTAAAAACCAAAACGTAAATAATGACAAATATGTCATTGTTTAGGAGAAAACAAAATACTGCTAACGAAGGTCACATAGTCCCCTAAGTTTTTTTTTAAGTAATTTTCATAGTAGTTACAATTTTTTTTATTAATTAAATAAAATCACACTTTGAGACGCCAGTGGAATAAATAATGAATGAAATTTTTTAACACAAATAAAAATTAAGGCAGACCTATTTGGTGACAATCTCCAACATATAGTAATTAATTTTTTACTTGTTTTTAATAGGGCTAGGCACAGATTTTGATTAATCTAAAAAATTGTCAAAAAAGCAGTGCTGTACCATAATTTTACCTATAAGTAGGTAGCCCAGTCCCCTGAGACGCCACTGGAATTAATTAATTTATTTTATTCTCACCAAAGGAAGGCCCTTATGATGACTAATAAGTCCACCAAATTTTATTTAAATCGGCTGAAAGGTTTTTGAGTAATTGATAAAAACTTTGACACCCTGTATAGAAAACGAAGCAAGTTAGGACATACGATTATATACATTTTTTCTTATTTTTGGCTGGTAAATATGCCCTTAAAATCTTTGAACTAAATTTTGAATCACCCTGTATATTATCGTCATATAAATCTTCTAAAATGGTAATTTCTAATGCCTCTTCCATATTATGTATTATTATAAACAATAAAAAAGATGAACTGTAATTTAAAATTTTTAAAATTAGGTTAGAAATATGTATAAGAACAATGATTCTAATGTCAAAATTTCAGGTTTGCAATAAGTCTTATTTTGGCATGGAATTTATTTGCCTCTAATTACGTTGTCACTATTAGTAGCTGCGGTTATAGAAATTTGCAATATCTAATATTTATAAGTAAGTTTTCTTCATTATAAATACTCTTTTTATACAAGGGTGACCCAACGAAAACTTGATATGGGAGTTTAGGGTATTAATATCGATGATGTTAAAAAACGCTCGAACGGATCGATTTTAGTTTGTAGGAGGCACATACTTTGATTTTCTTTTACTATACGGAGAATGGTCGCACTGCGCAGCTTTCTGAGTGCCTTTTAAAAGGAGATAGAAAACTCCGCCATTTTGAACCCTTATTACGTGTTGCCTACATCTTGGCGCAATATTTTTAATAGGTGCGTTTTAATCATCCGCTTCTGCTTCGGAATTGTCGGTTTTCTTGTTTTAATCTGACAGGTTAAAACGACTAAACCGACAATTCCGGAAGCAGAAGCGGATGATTAAAACGCACCTGATATTTTGCTTGCTGCTGTCAGTGTCAGTGAATATTATTTTTTGAGTCACAGTTTATTGCTAAAGAATAAATTAGCTCACTCGGATCCGTTGAAAGTTCAAAAATAACATCCACTCCAGGGATACAAATTCAGGATACGCAGAAGACTGCTGTTTTATTATAGGCGGTTGTCATATATTGTATTATCCGAGTTGCGCAGTGTATAAACTGAAACATTGAGATCCAAAATGTCGACGCAGAGTGAGCGATCTGATTCTTTAGCTGTAAACTATGTCACAGGGTTCAAAATGGCCGCGCCCTATGTTGGGCGTTTCGGACCTCTCTCTTGCCTCGTATAGTAATCAAAGTATGTGGTAGGTGGATATTATCTTTATCATATTAACTGCCATACGTCATTTCCCTCCACTCCCTTACTCTAACCAATGCAATTTAAATAGGAAAAGTGCCAAATATGATACGTCATTGAAAATATAATTTTAAGGAGAATTCGGCAATACGATATTTAATATTAAAAAACTGATACGAATGTCGGCAAGCGCAACCGGAAGCTATAAAAAATAAAAATATTTTATTTGAAAAAGAGGCAGATTAATATTATTAATTGACCTTTTTTTATTTACGTTAAGAGTGAATTTTGATTATTAATTATTATCTGTCAATAATGTATATGCGAGTAACTTTGAAATAAACAAAAATCAGTATGCAATGTTTGCGTTTTTTTTTACTTGAAAAGAAGTGTACTCTATACTCCTAAAATTTGAACATAACGATACGGGACACCTTGGGTACAGAGCGGACTGAAATAGATATACATGGACTAAAAAATCTGATGTGTCTAACACATGACTTTACTATCTAGTTGTTACAGGCTTTTTCCGGTTATTTTGTTCAACCTACTGCAGCACCTCTGTAAATATTTAGAATTTAACTTAAGATTTACATTTTCCACATACATCTAACTCAAAACATTTTTCTATATACAATATACACTTATTGCCAACGAAAATGCTGAAAAATTAAAATTTTATACTTTTCCTCCAATTTTTCCATTACGGTCCATTTTAGAGAACTCATGTAAAAAACAAAAATTATAGAGATCGATATCGCAAAAATCTTTTCGTTTAACAATTTTCTTAAAAATCAGAATATTTTTTATTTTTAAAAATTTCTCGAAACGGACCATTTTGTATAAAACAAAAATTATAGAAAATAATATTAGAAGTAACATTTATTTCAAGAATTTTCTTCTCCAAACGTAAATAACAGATTTATTTTATAAAATATAAAACTGACCACCTATAAAGTACCCCCCAGATGTTCTGACTCTGCCCAAAATTCAATTTGTTCACCTCAGGCCAGAATAAAGCTTAAGTTCAAAATTTAATGTGTTTTTCTTTATCAGTTTTTGAGTTTTCTTTAAAATTCGAAATTTATACTATTTTTCAAATATCTCGAATACGATTCATTTTAGAGAAATTATGTATGGAACAAAAATTATAGAAAATTAAATTAGAAACAACTTTTATTTAAACAATTTTCATAAAAATTTGATTTTTTTACATTTTGTAAAATTTCTCGAATACGCACCAATTTAGGAAAATTTTGTATTTACCAAAATTATAGAAAATAATATAAGAAGTAAGTTTTATTTGAAGAATTTTCTTCTCTAAACGTAAATAACATATAGTTCATAAAATATAAAAATGACCCCCTATAAAGTACCCTCCCAGATGTTCCGACTCTGCCCAAAATCTTATCAGTTCACCGCAGGCCGGAATAAAGCTTAAGTTTAAAATTTGGTGTTTTTCTTTGTATCCGTTCATGAGTTATGGTGGATACAGACACACACACACAGACATCATCCCGAAAATAGTCAAAACGGATTCAGGGGACCCCAAAACGTAAAAATCCGTCGAAAACTGGAGGTCGAAAAAAATTATGATTCCTATACTTTCCTTATATCTGTATGCAGATAGGAAAGTAAAAATAGCAGGATTTTTTTATTTTCACCTTTTCTAAAAAATGTTATTCTTCATAAAATTTTTTGCTTGTTTCAAAACTTATAATAATCCAACCAGAACTTGAATAAACTTTGTTTTAGTGAAACAAAAATGTTAAAAAAGCATTTTATTTTAGAAACAATGAATTGTAAAGTACTTAGTATTATGTTGAACCGAAAATTCTAACAATCAACTGAGTTCTAAGTTAGAAAAACTTATTTCACTAAAACAAATAGATTCAACTTCTATTTGGATTATTTCACCCAGTTTTTCAGTTTTTGCAAAATTCGCGAGGTGGCAAATGCTCTACCCTTTCTAACCTCTTTGATTCAAACTGACATTTAAAAATAATATATTATAATACACTCGAAAAACGTGAATATTTACAAGGCCTACTTTATAAACATATTTTGTGGATTACCTTATAATTCGTTAATGTAAATTAAAATTGTATAAGTACGTACGTTTCATTAAACTAAAATTAACGTCAATGTTTAGAGTAACTACGTGCAATAATTATTCAAATACATTTTTGAAGGTTTATGATTTGTAGGTTATTGAACCACTACTTATTCTTGTATTGTACGTTTATATTTCACAAAATAATATCCTCCTTAAAATACCACGAAACGTCAGTCGAGTGGTATTTCAGATGATTTTGTGAGTCAAATTAGCATAATTTGTAAAGACACAACAAAATGTGTTCAAGAAAATTCTCACCTCGCGTGGTATTTGGAAATATTATTTAACAGTATAAACAAAATTTTTAAGGGTCGGTCATTTTACATTCAAATAAAGTTTTTATCTCTCAAATAACTTAAAATGTTATCTTTTCTTCTTTGGATGAAACTAAACGACAGATAAATTAGTCTAATCTGAAAATTAACTTACTTTTGTATTTCTTGACAAAGTACTTAACTGATGGATAAATAGATATATGACATAAATGTGACACGAGCCAACATATTATTTTATTTGCTTTTATGGACATTGTTGAAGATGTGTTTTTGTAAATAGCGGTTTACTTATTTGTTTCATATAATGGTATATTTATTCCTAAACATTTTTTTGGAAAAATAAGCAATGTAATAAAAAAACTACATCTTTGAAAAATACATTTAATAAAATGAACAATTTATGTTAACTACAATACAGAATCAGTTTTTTCTAGTACCTACTGCTTTGTGTCTCAATTAACTTTAATAATAATCCCACTTCTTGATTGATCTTTTCATTTTGTCATTTAATAGAATTTTAAATAATAAATAATTTCAGTAAAATAGAAAATTTCTTTCAAATAAGTGACAAAACGAAATAAGTGACAATGGAGACTAGATATAAGGAGACGAATCGGCATACTCAAAATACGGTCCCAAAAAACGCATGCTAATTGAGCTTCTATAATTAACCGCATGGGCGCTGGGTACTGCATACGTTGTTCAAAATACATGGCTTCTTATGGGAATTATACATAATTTTGTCAAAATAATAAAAATAAACTTGTTTACAGCTAAATAAAGCACATAAAATACTGTTGTATTTATTTCTAAATAAGTCTTGCATGTTTTAATTGATAAATTATTTAATTTTATCTATATAAAATACAAATTAGGTATGTATGACCAAATTCGAAAAGGTTTCTTAATTGCTGAAATTTGATAAGTATAATTTTGTGGCAATTTTTTTTTTAATTGAACCAATATATAGTTTTAAGAATAAAATAAAACACAGTTAACAGATTTTTACTTTCCTATCTGTATACAGATATAAGGAAACTATAGGAATCATGATTTTTTCGACCTACAGTTTTCGACGGATTTTTACGTTTTGGGTCCCCTGAATCCGTTTCGACTAGTTTAGCGATGATGTCTGTGTGTGTGTGTGTGCGTGCGTGCGTGCGTGCGTGCGTGCGTGCGTGCGTGCGTGCGTGCGTGCGTGCGTGCGTGCGTGCGTGCGTGCGTGCGTGCGTGCGTGCGTGCGTGCGTGCGTGCGTGCGTGCGTGCGTGCGTGCGTGCGTGCGTGCGTGCGTGTATCCACCATGACTCATTAACCGATACAAAGAAAAACACCAAATTTTAGCCATTTTTATATTTTATGGAATATATCTATTATGTTTGAAGAAGAAAATTGTTCAAATAAAAGTTACTTCTAATATTATTATCTATAATTTTTGCCTTAAGTCAAATTTTCTTGAAATGGTCCTTATTCGAGAAATTTGACAAAATATGCAAAATTCTGATTTTTAAGAAAAATGTTTAACTAAAAGTTGTTTGCGATATTGATCTCTATAATTTTTTTTAAATGATTTTTAACAGTATAAACAAAATTTTTAAGGGTCGGTCATTTTACATTCAAATAAAGTTTTTATCTCTCAAATAACTTAAAATGTTATCTTTTCTTTTTTATATAAAACTAAACGACAGATAAATTAGTCTAATCTGAAAGTTAACTTACTTTTGTATTTCTTGACAAAGTACTTAACTGATGGATAAATAGATATATGACATAAATGTGACCCGAGCCAACATAATATTTTATTTGCTTTTATGGACTTTGTTGAAGAAAAATGTTGAACTAAAAGTTTTTTGCGATATTGATCTCTATATTTTTTTTACATGATTTTTCTAAAATGGACCGTAATGGAAAAATTGGAGGAAAAGTGCTAAATTTAAATTTTTCAGTATTTTCGTTTTCAATGAATATCTATTGAAAAATGTTTCGAGTTAGATGTATGTAGAAAATGTATATATTTAGTTTATCCTCTAAACATTTATAGAGGTGCTGCAATAGGTTGTACAAAATAACCGGAAAAAGCCTATAATAACTAGATAGGAAAGTCATGTATTGGACACATCAGAATTTTTATTGTTGTAATACAAGTATAAGGGAAGATGTGGGAATGTACATGGTATTACTTCATCCTTTAATTTCAGCTTTCCCCTTTTTATTTTGCTAACAGTACCATCAGTAAAAATAGTCTCATAATATTTGATATCTTCTAAAAAGTATAGAACAGCATCATCTCTAGAAAGTGATTTATCGGCACTAGGAACAATATATATGCTGCCACTGTTCTAAACGTTTAGTATCCTATAAAAAACAATTTCCCAATTGGGGTCAAAAAAAAAACAGTAGTAACTCTTTATCTAACATTAAAACTCTATAAAAAATAATTTTTTTTTTAGTAAGTTAAATGTAATGCATAATTATTGTTGTTCGTAAGTTAGCATCTATAACTGTAAAATTTTATATTACAGAAACTTAAAATAAAGTAAACTACACTTCATAAGATACATATTGTGACTAGTTTACAATAAATATTATATTTAGACATAAATACATTATTTTACTTACATTAAAAGCTTTAAAAAGACAATGAATTGATTTCTTATTGTGTTTTCCTAAGTTTTACATTTGATTTTTATGCTGTTTTACAATCTGAAACGACGTAAATCTTGCTTTGATGTTTTTTGTCACTCATGTTACTTGTACTCAGGTTCTTTTTTTCACATTATTTTGATTCTTTTCATCAATTTTTTTAAAAAAATTACTTTATTTTACATTGACTTACATAGAAAAGTGACTGCCTGTCATTAGACATGCCAACTACAATCAATTTATAAAAAGAAGGACGGAAATTTGAAATTTGACCATTGCCGATTCGCCTCCTTCTCTCTAGTCTTCATAAGAGTGACATATTGCACGCGTAAATACATTGATATGAAGGTAGTTACATGACCACAGAACGTTAAGAAGTACCAGATAACTGCCCTACTGATTATTTCTATAGAAAAGACAGAAACTTAATTATCTGTCAGATGGTAACTGTCGGATAATATACCTGTAGTTAGTTAACTGGAACTTTATCTGAAGGTGAACAGACTAACCCTGAGTATAATTTACCATTAATTTTAATTGTTAACGAACCCAATATTAATATTTAATTAATATTTTAACAACCAAACCCTTTTTTGTCCTTTTTTCTTTACCTTTTTGACGTTTCGCATAAATCATTGATATACTTTCTTATTTTGACATCTGAGCATGCGTGCCTATTCTTATTTGTGGATGTTTAACATCAGCAAACAGGGTTGCCAGACCGATCATGTCCATTTCCCCCAAATTGAAATTAAAAATCCCCCAAAACCGCAACCTTATAATAAAAAATCCCCCAAAAAAATTAAAAAGTACACAATTTGAAATACAATATTTACTTTAACCAAAAGTTTGTAAAAAATGGTTGTTCGTTGTATCGAAATTTAAAAAAAGAAACCCAAATATTATTAATTTAATAAAAAATCCCGAAAACCTAAATAAACGTTGACACAACAATAATATTTATATTTACAGTAAAAAACAACAAAAATTTGGTTTCCTAATAATAAAAATAATTCTTAAACCCTAATGTGTTTAAATAAATCTAAATGGGTCAAATTAAATATCTCACAAAATACCCCCGAAAAAAGTTCCCCCCCCAAAATTTACCGCGACCTAATTACATAAAATTCCCTAAACTTGGGGAAAAATCTCCTCATATGGCAACTCTTTCAGCAAATAGTGGCCACCTTATTAGTTCGGGTGCGCTCTCTGACATTCGTATCAGTTCGAAGGTTTTAATATTAAAGGGGTACCAAATATCCAGAAAAAGTTTTAAATCATTCTAAAAGCAACACTACCATCATGATTTGTGGATCTGCGGATGGTACCCTATTGCCTCCTTATGTAATATATAAGAGCGAGCACTTATATAATATCTGGAAGGAAGGAGGCATTAAAGGTTGCCCGTGTTGTGACAAGCTATGTTGTGTAACTAAAGCAGATTTAATAGGACATCCCATGGATGGATAGACACAAACACATTCCAGGATTGGTTTGAAACTAGCTTCTTACCACATGCTCGAAGATTAGAGGGAAGAAAGGTACTAATTGGTGACAATTTAGCATCGCATTTTAGCGAATCTATTATTCGTTTATGTGAAGAGAATAACATTTCCTTCGTTTGCCTCGTGCCAAATTCGACGCATATATGCCAACCGTTGGACGTGGCATTTTTTAAGCTGATGAAAGTAGCCTGGCGTTCCATAGTGACGGACTACAAGCTAAAAAATAAAGCATCTGGTATCCAAAAGGAGACTTTCCCTTCGCTTTTAAAGCATGCCCTACAGAAAATGGACCAAGCTACGCCACAAACCAGTATTAAACCAGGAGACCAAGAAAAATCTGCAATAAAACGGAATCTAATTAACGGTTTTTACGCGAGTGGAATACACCCATTTAATCCCAGGAAAGTCCTCGACAAAATTCCGGGAACGTCAGAAAACGATAACACTCCGGGGCCCATTTTTGAAGATGCTCTCTCAGAATTATTACGTGCAAATCGTTTTGGTGGCCAAAACAGTCAAAGAATTCAACGAAAAAGAAAACGCATCAATACAGAGCCAGGAAAAAATGTTGCAACCGTTGACAGCAGCAGTTCAGATGAAGCTTTAAACATGTCGGAGTCGGATAATACTTCAGTCGATGATTCAGCTATAGAGGAAGTAGAATATACGCATCCTGATCCACAACTGTTATTACCATAATGTTTTGTTTTGGTTCATTTCCTTGGGGGAAAACGACGTTCCATGCAGTACAAATATGTCTGTAAAATTCAGTCACAATGTTCAGAAACTGAATATACAGTGGTTGGCTATAAGTCTACAAACCAAGAAAAAACAGTATTCAAGCTTATGCCAAAGGATATATCGACAATGCCATTGTCAGATATTTTTGCCATATTGCCCCGACCAGCAAATGTTGATGGAACCACTGAGATAAAATTTGAGGAGAAAGTTGATGTGCAGGAACTTTCAAAATGATTTAAACTTTTAAATACCCAAAGAACATTAATAGACAAATAATAATATTTTACACAGTTTCAAATTTTAAGAAAGTTAGTTATTAGTTCTTGTCATATGAATTCTTTGATTTAGGTATTTATTTTTGTGTGAAGGTACTTTTTTGTTTTGTGTGTAAGTAAATTGTAGTCTAAATCATTCCGAACAAAGTCGCCCTCAGAACAAAATTTGACATACCAAAAAAACTACAATGTCAATTTGCAAACGGGGCGATTATGATCACTTTGAACATCTTGTGTGCGTTTTAAACGTATTTTTAGGGGGGTGTCAAAGATGCCCCATTTCGCGTATAAAGTTGATTAGCATGTTTTTATTTTATTTACTCTGTAAAATTATCAGTCACCCCATTTTACGGTATAAATATTACCATAATTTTTAAATCTAGAACGCAAAATATAATTATTGTCATCAGAATAGTTAAAAATAAATTACGAATAATTTCAATATATCTTGAGTTCGTTCATTGAATTGCGCTTAACCTAATGGAATTCTGGTGGACATGGCATTTTGTTTGATATTTTGGTAGTAGTAAGTTTTAACTAACTGTCCCAAAAGTTTCAAATTTCTTCCTAAAAAATACAGAAAATATAAATGCAAAAAACCTTGAAAAAAAATTTTGCTTTAACTAACGAGACAAAAATATTGTTAAATTAGGAATAAAAAAAAAACAGAAAAAAGACAAAAAAATGAGAGAAAAAAAATAAAATGGGAAAATCATAAAAAAATATTTTTTTAACTATGTTCTTAAATTGTGTTTTAATGCAACTATTGTTTGTTTAATTTATCTACGTGTTATTGTAAAAAGCATACTTACCCACAGGCATTTTCTTTTGTTTACATATTTAATTTTGTATCATAAGTATGTGTTTATTGTTTTTTCTACGCCCGTCAGTAAACGTTTAAAATCGCACTATTAACATAACTCGTAAATGACATTTAACAAGAACATGCACGTAATGGGATCTTATAAAATACACTTGCGTTTTAATAAGAAAACTTAAATTTCTTGGTTTAATCAAATTGCAATCAAATTTTTGTCTACGTACGACTTTATTTGGTCTATTTATATAAATTTAATCATTTAAAAAACCATAAAAACTTTTAGCATTAGCGAGATACATTTTGGATTAAAAAAGTGATGCCCCTAAATGTCGGCAACATATTATACAAATATGTCGCGTTTTCTTATGGAAATAAACGTCATGCTATTTATATTGTCAATTTTTGTAGCAAAATATGATTGTATCCGAAGATTTTTTCAACTTTAGGTACTGTAACATATTATACCTAATTTGGGGTGGTTATTATAACTTGTTACAAATACATATAAATAAAACAACAATCTCAGTACCGTAGTTTATTCATGACTGTTTCTACAAATCACACCAATATCATTCCAATAGGTAAAACCACTTTTTATAAATTTACTTCAATTGGAAAAGAAAACAATAAATTAAATCTAATATATAGAGTGATGCACACCAATTACCCGTACATCACATATTCCCCCTTAAAATAAATTTAGACATAATCCTTATATATACATATATTATAAATTTTTAACAAAAAAAAATGCAGAAAAAAAAATTAATTTTCATAATTTTACCGTTCAGGCGGTTTAACATTTCTTTTTGGTCGGTCACATATTAAACTTTCTGCTTCGTCGTGTGAAGTAACGCCACTGGTATCAGAATTTATTACAGATTCAGATTCAATATTGTTATTACAAATAGCTGAATTTTCATATTTTCAATATGAAATATTTTTATCTGATTCAAATGGCGTTTCCATGACACGTTTAATTCAGGTATCGTTACAAATAACACCTTTGATCCATGTTTTTACATTCGGTTTACGATAATCGCGCACAGTAACACTTTCACCTGGTTCAAAACACAAAAATCGTTTTCCACCATGATAAAATTTTTCTTGGCATTTTATAACACGTTCTTTCAATTTTTTATTTGAATTGGGTAAGAGATCATGAAAACGGGTTCTTAAATGACGACCCATCAGCAATTTAGCAGCTGTTTCTTGGGTGGTACTATGAGGTGTAGAGCGATACCTAATCAAACAAAAAATTATTTAAAATGACATTGATGTTTGAAGTATGAGATTTGCCTAGAGCATTTTTTAATGCATTCTTGATTGTTTTTACCGCGTTCTCGGCCGCGTCATTAGACGAAGGATTATATGCGGGAATCGTAATATGGGTTATGTTATTTTTTATTAAGAACTCCTCAAATTCAGCAGAACAAAATGATGTTCCATTATCAGTACAAATTTGTTTAAGTAATCCAAAACGTGCAAAACAAGACCTTAAAACATCGATTGTTAAAGTTGAAGTAATTAAATTCATTGGAAAAACCTCTATTTACTATGGGCATCCAAAATAATTAAATACTGTTTATTGAGATATGGGCCCATAAAATCGAGATGAAGTCTGTGCCAAGGTTGCTCAGGATAAGGCCAAGAATGCAGAATTGATTTATTGGGTACTTTTTTATTTAGGTACTAAACAAGTTCTACAAGTTTTGCAAACTTCTTCAATTTGTTTATTTAAATTGGGCCACCAAAAATATGATCGGGCAAAGCTTTTCATTTTAACTGCTCCCATATGTGAGGCATGTAAACTTTGTAAAATTTCTTTTTGTAAACTACTAGGAATATCTATGCGATTGTTCCACATTAGACAACTAGAGTCTATACTTAATTCAATTCTAATGCGATAGTAATTCTGTAACTGTAAATCTTTATTGAATGATTTGTTTACTGGCCATCCCTTATTGATAAATTTTAATAATAAAATTTCATCTTTTGATGCGTAATGGGTTATTTACAACTCTTGTTACGTAATATACGTTTATGTGAATAAACTACTATTAATATAAAATTACAATTACTACTATTCTTACATTTTTACAACTTACCATATTAAACCAAATTTTACTCTTTGCCATCCCTGGTATTAAAATAAATACAATAAGCAGATTAAAAGATAAAAATATATGCCATAATTGGTACTAATAACATTATAATATTATTTCAATGGAATAATCTTAGGTATAACGATTACAAATTCAAAACAGTTGCATAACTACTGTATCGAACAAATGTAAGTATAAGCAATAAAAAACAATGAAACCAATAATATTTTCAAATTTTTTTAATATTTTTTTTATTAAAACAATAACCTACTGTTATTTGCTACTTATTTTGATGTACTGTTCTTGCAGGTAAATACCACCTACATATTTGAGTTTTTTATAAGTATATATGAACAATTATTAGTAGTTATTGTTTTTGATATTTTATTACAATAAAATGTACCTATATTGTGCTCTTTATTTAAACATCATTGAGTCTGTTCGAAGGGGTCGCCTTAGTCGATTGTGTTGACTAAAGGAAGCTGTATTATTAAAGTATGATTTAACAATTATCATAAAGATATTCATTTTATTATGCATTCACAATCATTTGAAACAACAAAGGACCTTTGAAGGTTTGAAAGTAAATTCTTCATTTTCTATTCGCTGATCCTCACTTTCGTAGTAAAATTGATTTTTTTTGCTTTATTTAACTAGTCTTTTTAAGTTTCTAGACTTTTCAATTAGACTTTCCAGTAAGACACCTAACCTTTGGCATCTGCAAGAATATCATTGAAACCTTTATATGATTCTTTTAAAAATGAATTTAGTTTATATAAACTGTAACAAGCATATGACTATGAAGACTAGAGATGAGGAGGCGAATCGGCATACTCAAAATACGGTCACAAAAAATGAACGCTAATTGAGCTTTTTTAATTCACCGTAAGGGCGCTGGTGCTAGTACCGCTATTCAAAATACATGGCTTCTTATGGGAATTTTACATAATTTTGTCAAAATAATAATAATAATAATAATAATAATAATAATAATAAACTTGTTTATTGCCAAATAAAGCGCATAATATACTGTTGTATTTATATCTAAATAAGTCTCGCATGTTATAATTGATAAATTATTTAATTTTATCTATATAAAATGCAATTTAGGTAGGTAGGAACCAATTCGAAAAGATTTGTTAAATGGTAAAATTTGGTAAGTACAATTTAGTGTCTAATTTTTTTTGAATTATACCTAAATATTGTAGTTAAGAGCAAAATAAAACACAGTTAACAGATTTTTTATTGTTATAATACAAGTATAAAGGGAGATTTGGGAATGTGTATGATATTGCCACATCCTTTAATTTCTGCTTTCCCCTTTTTATTTTGCAGTACCATCAGTAGAAATAGTCTCATAATATTTGGAAATATCTTCTAAAAAGTGTAGAACAGCATCATGTCTAGAAAGTGCTGGCCGATAACCTAGGAACGATATATATGCTGCCACTATTTAGGTTCCTATAAAAAATATTTACAATGACAAAATTGGGGTTCAACAAAAAAATAACAGTAGCAACTGTTTATTTAACATTAAAACTCTATAAAAAACAAAATTTCCCAGGACAATTCTCCAGATCTGGCCCCGCGACAATTTTATAAAAAATTAAATAACAAAAAGGTCTTCAAGCGCTAATCCTCTACTTGAATTATTCTAAAAAAAAAACAGGTCTTCAAGCAAAAAATTTCTCCTTCTCTATTTAAAAAAAGTTCATCCCCTAAGAACTTCCCCCCTCTTCTGTCGAACTTCTAAAAGTAACAAGCTCCACCGCTGCCGGGCCCCCATTTGAGTCCGGGCCCCGGGAATTAGTCCCGGCTATCCCCCCCCCCATCTAGTCGGCCCTGAGGATCTATGAGTGTAAAATTTTATTTTATAGAAACTTGTAATAAAATAAACTACGCTCAGTGATACGTGTTGTGACTAGTTTACAATAAATATTATATTTAGACATTATTTTACTTACATTAGAAGCTTTAAAAAGACATTAATTGATTTATCCTTGTGTTTTCTTTAGTTTTGCATGTGATTTGTATCCTGTTTTACAATACGGAATGAAGTAAATCTTGCTGTAACGTTTATTGTCTCTTATGTTACTAGTACTCAGGTACTTTTTTTCACATTGTTTTGATTCTTTTCGCCAATTTTTGAAAAAAATCACTTGACTCTACATTGACTTATATAGAAAATGAACGTCAGTGACGATAGACGTGCCAACTACAGTCAATTTAGCGAACTTTATAAAAAGAAGGATAGAAATTTGAAATTTGATCATTACCGATTCGCCTCCTTTTTTTGTAATGATCACATGAGTCATTTAGCCAATCACAATTCATCTATAAAAGAAGGCTCTAACTAAGTAAAGAGAAATATAGAAGAAATACAAGCATTTTCTGAATTATATTTTTATTTTTATTAAAAATCTTCTAAAACTAAAAGTATAGGTAATATGCCTAACTGAATTGAAAGTATAATTATTATGGTACTTTTTTATATAATGTATAGTATAGTAGAAGAACATGTTTGGTAGCATTCTAAAAGCACACACAATGTGTATTTGCTGTGGGGATTGGGTGCTGAGTTACAATATCAGTTTTTTAATAATCCATAAACACATTTTATCGTTATTATTATACAGTTTCTAAAATTTAGTCTATACGCTAGTTAAGTAACATCCTATTTTTGAGAAGTTCCCGATATATTTTTGTGGCATTATGTTGTCCAAGGTGTACATATTGAAGATCTTTTGGTTACCAGGCCCAAAAAAGGCCAGTTTAGTTTTTATACAGGGTGGTGATATAGTTAGGACTATACACATATGACATTAGAGTATTCCACATACACTTGTGTTTTTATCTACTTAATATATCAGTTTTTTTTTTCATTTTGTCACTGTTCAATATATATCTGTAAAAAATATATCTGTATAATAGTTGTTGTTTAGATTATACAGGGTGGTACAAAATATCAGCATGCAACAAAAATTTAGAGGTAGAAAAATACGAATATATTTCGAATCTCTTAAAACATAAAATTTTTACATATTATAGGATTTATTGCACTGGTTTGTCGGACAATTACAAAAGGAGCAATATGCAACATTTTACAAGCTGGGTACACGCTCTTCGGTTGGAGGAAAAATATTTTTTACACGATTGGGCACCAGGTAACCGTTTTCGTTATTGTAACCAAATTGGAGGGGATCGAAAAAATTTGGTGTTCTTTCCAAACAGTGATTTTGAATATATATAATATAAAAAGTTGTTAGAATATGGAATCTTATCTTTAAAATTGTTGGTGGCAATTTTTGTAAAGAAACACTTTTCTGGTGATGATCCATCCAATACCTCAGCTCATTAAACGTTTTGCATTAAGTCTTTTTTCGTAAAATATTCCTCTGCATTTCCAACAGACTTTTCAATTTCTGTATTCAACAAACCTAAAAAAAAAATATAGCGAATAAGTTACTATACAGGGTATATTTTAAATAGGTATTTATAAGCGAATTTTTTAAGTAATTATAGGTAGTTATACCTTGTCCAAAACTTGATAGTTGATTAAGAGGTTTGGCAAGAAGGGCAGCACGTTTGGTCCCAACTGCTGGTATAATTACTCCTGTTAAGTGATAAAGTGCAGGAAGTACCGAACAAGTTTCCGTTCCATATCGAACAGCCATAACATGTAATGGAACATATCGTTTTGTAGCTCCTGCTCCTGCTTTTATCCAAAGTTTCTAAAAAACTTTAACAAATCAAAATATACATTTGATACCAATACCACTCATTAAGGGCTTACCTTTATTCCTGTTGCTTCAAATGTTTTAAAATGATATAATGCCATAATTATGATATCAGTATCTGACAACAAAATAAATATGTTTTCATGTGTATCTCGCACTGCCTGAAGTGTGTGGACCATTATTCTCATGTCGGCAATTTATTTAATGATTCAGAAAAGGGTAATGTTAACTGGAAAGATTCGGTACTTGTAGCGCTGCATATCAGTTGAACCCCAGGCCAGAATTAAGAACCATTTTTTTAAAAGAATTTTCGAAGAAATGATTCAAGCAAAATTTTATTTTCTGCAGCGCCCCATAACTTCTTTTTTCCGACAGGTAAAGAAACATCCTCTTTGATTTCATGCACACAAATGTACTCGTCATTGTATCGTCGTAACCTTTCTCCCTATTTTAGTGACTGTTCTAAATAGCTATCGAATACAAAATCTACCCTATTAAGCCTTCCCTTCAATGTCCTGCTAATGAGATTACAAAACTCAGAGGCTAAATCTTTAAAAGATATATCTAATAATTAAACAGAGTTATCGGGTAAATTTCCAAACTTGCGACATGCGTTTAGCAATAATAGAGGACTTCTATACAAGGGAAGTGCAACCAACTTGACAAAATAAAATTGACACTAATGACATAAGAAATCGGGTCACATAAAGAGGCTGTTTTTTAGTTTGATTTTTGGTTTTTCCTATCTACTTTCATGCCATTTGCATACCTTGTTGTACCCGTAACGTGAAAAAGACTTTTTATTTTAGGGTATTTTACATTTAAAGGTTGAAAACATTTGTCAATATCAGCTGCCGATAATGTCAAAACATAAGCGTAGCATTGCATTTTATTTTTTGTTGTTATTAGTCTAATTGTGTTTCTCCTGCTTTCTTGAAACATTATTTTTCATTTGGTTTTATTTATTTAAAAAAATTAAAAAAACCCAAAAAAGGTTGACAGCCATGTGCACGTAGTTTAGATTCCACATGTGGAAACGGTTAAACAACTTGAACCAAAATGAAGAGAGAAATTTAAATTTGAAAATATTAATATTAATAAAATTATGATTTAGCAAGTTGTAAATATCCCGAAATATATAATTTTGGGAGTGAGGATGACCAGGAACTTGTTGGATACGTTGTGGACAATGAGCACTGATGATGGCAAATAAGCCGAAAGCGCTTTGCATTGATTAATAAAAAAAAAAGTTTTGCACGAAATACAAGTTTTTCCTTTTTATTTATTTATGTCAATTGCAAAATGCTGCTGCTACTAATACAAGTTCTATAAAATATACAACCAACATACAATACTAGTTATGTTATGCCTATCTATGGTTACGCCTGTGTTCTATCATCAACATAATTGACAGCTGACAATGACAAAATATTTCAACCTTTAAATGTAAAATACCCTAAACTAAAAAGTCTTTTTCACGTTACGGGTACAACAAGGTATGCAAATGGCATGAAAGTAGATAGGAAAAACCAAAAATCAAACTAAAAAACAGTCTCTTTATGTGACCCAATTTCTTATGTCATTAGTGTCAATTTTATTTTGTCATGTTGGTTGCCCTTCCCTTGTATAGAAGTCCTCTATTAATTGTATATTCTAACCTCAAACCATACTGCAGTGATTCACACGATACCGTGTCCTGCTAGTTCGATTTTATTGGCCAGTGACTTCCACGTGCATTCAGCTATGGAAGCAGCACATTCCTAGACGTATTCCAGAGAAGCTGTTGTTTTCAAGGTTCAGGGGGAGGTAGTGCAGAAATAAGTAACTTTGAGAAATAAAAATTATAATATGAAAATGTATTCAACGTAATTAATTAACACGTTTAACACACTTTGTAACTATCTCGCTCCTGCGAGTCTATATTTTTTAACTTTCTGTCCCCCCTCGCTTCGAGTACGCACTAGACCTTTCCTAAATTAATATGGGGATCATCACGGATATAACAACCAACAATTGAATTCTAAGCCAATGCCCAATCTTTAATATAAAGCTCAGGAAATCAATATTTTACATGGAACGCATATTTTCTCCATATAATGTAATGGTAAAATTTCAAAAAAAATAACTGGCCATATTTTTGAGTGGTAACAAAGCAAAATATGTTCAAAACGGACCAAAAAGACAATCCGTTTAAAAACTGCATGGGCCTTTCAGCGAATACAGAACCATATAGCGGCTGTATTACAGATACTGTCGAACAATTTCTTCTAGTAAATACAATGGCAATTATTATGCAGGTAGCATAATTGATTTACATTTCTTTGTATGCCATCAACAAATGATTTCTTATTTGGGCCAAAGTCACATGGGACCTTCGATCGTATCTCCAATAAAGCAATAAAGGCCGATTTTTACCACACAGAATGTCGCAACGCCTGAAGAGGGATTGTCAAAACTATTTATGCATATCACACTGTAGGTATTTTTTTATTGTTATTGTTGTTGTGATATTCTTCTTGTAGGTCTTTATAATTTGAAATATGTGGGTGCGCGGGTTTGTTATAGGAGTTCTAATTTCATGTGTAAGTAAAATCAATACTAATAGATTATCGAAAAAACAAACGATTTTCATTAATAGATGGTTACAACAGCTATGTGAAACTAACCCCCCGAAACTCCAAAATATTTGTTTTAAAAGTGGGATACGTTTGACCACCCTCGGAAACCAAAATATTTAAAAAGTTGTACGTATATTTTTTACGACCCACTAACGAAAATCTACAAAATTCAAAAATTATTTTAAGACTAACAAAATAATTAATTTAAAAATAATTTATGACTTTCAATAAGATAAATAAATGAATAAAATGAAAAAAAAATTAATTAGTCTCCAATAGGTATTAGATTTGAAGCCAGGACCTCTCCCATGACAGGTAAATGCGCTACCCTTAGCTCCATCGACACAACTAAAGTTTTAACTTCAATTCTCATAATTAAATTGATTTCATTTAGTTCTGTTAAAATTTGATATATTTGTAAATATAGAAGAATTAAAAATAAATATAATGATTTTTCTAAAGAATAACTCATTTTTAAGTATATTTAATCTCAATAACTAAAAAATATACCTGCTGACAGTTAGTTTGACATAATTTTAACTTATTTAATATTTAAATAGCAGTTATTTTGTGCAACAAGAGTAGATATAATGGTCTAATCACACGAAGACGAAGTTTGAGAACGACGCCGTCATCTGTGATACGGACAATCTACTCGAGTGGTACACTATAATTTTTTCTACGACTCTCTTACGAAAATTTTCAAATTTTACAAATTACTTTAGTTTATTAAGGCAAAATAACTAATTTTTAGAATAATTTATGAAAAAATAAATTTGTTACTAGGATTCGAACCCGGGCTATTCACGTAGAAGGCAGATGCTCTATCTTCAGCTTCACTGCCACTTTTTGGAAATTAGTTTTATTATTCGTAATTAAATAAGTTTCATATAGTTTTAATAAGATTTATGATTTATATAAATGACATTGTTTATCGATTCTACACAAGAATATCTCATTTAAATGTACATTTATTCTCAATAACTAAATAATTATACTGACAATTAGTTTGACAAAATTGTCACTTATAATATCACAAGAGCTTAAATTATTTCCGGAAATTTTTTTGAGGGTACACATATTTTTAAAATTATCCTAAGTTGCGAAGCGACTCAGGGTAATTTTCCTAAAATTTTCGTGCCCGAAAGAAAATTTCCAGGAATAATTAAGGTATTCGGTAAGAAAATTTCACACCATAATTTGGAAAAAAATTATTTATCCAACCTGACATTTTAAAATAATTTCACTGCTTGTCAAGTTGGCCAGGGTATTGTTGTTTTTGACATATGTTGATTTGTCATTTTTGTTAAACCGGTTCTGTCACAAAGCTTAATAATTACTAATATAAATTAACGAAATATTCCTCTGCATCTCCAACAACTTTTCAACAAACATTAAAAAAATAAATATACCAAATAAGTTACTATACAGGTTAAATAGGTATTTATAAGCGAATTTTTTAAGTAATTATAGGTAGTTATACCTTGTCTAAAACTTGACAGATGATTTTGTGATTCGGCATGAAGGGCAGCACGTTTGGTCCAAACTGCTAATATAATCTGCCCCTGTTAAGTGATAAAGTGCAGGAAGTATCGAACAAGTTTCTGTTCCACATCGAACAACCATAACATGTAATGAAACAAAGCTTAATAATTACTAGTTTAAAACGTCTGTACGTTGAGTTTAATAAGTGTATAGCGAAATGTCGCGATTTGATAAAGAAAGTCAACAAGTAATTAGACAAGAAATTCAAAATATAACACCAGATAAACCCGAAAATCAAAATCATGTATATGGAAAGAGTTTGTTGAATTTTGTGACGAAAAGTTGTATAATATTCATGAGTGTATGAGTGTATTACATCTGGCTACTATACTGGAGGATTACGCATTTAATATGACTAAGAAAAATTTTGAACATTATAAGGAAAGTGTGGTCAAAATGATGTGGAACTCTACTGCTAAGCAGTTACAAAAAAAATGATTACGAAAAATATAAAATAAAATTTAATCCGTTTTCTAATGTGGAATTTGCGACCGACAGAGCTGCACGCGATGCTAAGCGCAGAGAGACCCATTAAAAAGTAAAGTGTGTGCTTAAACGTTAACCAGTGACGAATGCAAAAAAATTATTGAAATGTGGGATGAAAATACTCCAGATGGATTGCAGCGTAAATTTTTTCATATAGTTTCACATGAGTAGGTATGGAGAGAAGGGGAAGGATATTCTGCGTGTATCCAATACTTCAACATTCTCTAAAACCACACAAGGTTGTTCTAAAGAAATGTATTGTAAATGGTTGATTACAAATTTCGACAATCCACAAATGTGTCCGGTTCGTTTGTTTAAGAAGTTGATGAAAAAAAAAGGGAAAATTTTATTCAGACCGACAGATTATTCTTAGCACCAAACCCATACTAGAGTCAACCCAATTCGAAAGGATGGTACTAGAATAGCCCAGTTGGTAAGAACACATTGTATCTTCATGGTTTAAATCAGCAGTCTCTGATATAAGAATTGACAATAAAAAAGTTAAAATAACCAATAATTCTGCAAGATCAACAGCTGTTTCGAATTTGGCCAAGGAAGGAGTTGGTGAACAACAGCTCATTAAAATTACTGGACACAGTAATAGTCAGTTATTCAAACCTTACATACAATTGGACGTTGAACATCATCATCAGATGATTGAATCCATGCGGAAAATTTCATCAAGTACTAGCAAGTTTAATCATTATCAGAGCACAATACAAAATAAAACAGAAAGTACCCAGATTCAAACCAGCAATTCAAACATTTATAATAATTGTGTTTTTAATATTAATAAAACCTATACTAATTAAATGTATTTCGTTATTATTTTGCTTATTAGTCGATATCATTAGAGATTTGTCAATGAAGTATTAGTTCAACATGAAATAAATTCTAACAAAATCATGTAGGAATATCCACCATATTTCGTTAAATAGAAACACATTAACCAACTTTAGTTAAACCAAATGCTAAAACTCAGATGGGTACTAGCTCAGTCTATCGCCCTTTGGTAATTTTAGTTAACTAAAGGTGATAGAAATATATTTTCTACAAGTAACATGACGCAATTACGAAGAAATCCACTATTCATCCGCCCTTTTTTCAGAGACGAGTCCAGTAATGGTAAGATGTCCCAGTGGTCCAGAACAATGCATACATTCTGCTTCATCTTCTTCAGATGAGCTACTAGAATCCTGGTTCTAACACTCTTCTTTAGTTGGTTGTTATTTTCTACTTAGCAATAGATTTTTCTTTCTCTTTTATTTGTTTTTTTAGAATGGTCACATTATTTGTCCATATCCCATTTCGGAATTCCTTTTGAAATTCTTTTATTTATCTTGTGTTCTTACAAACTACTTTCTAAAGCATATTGTTATGGGGTACCTGTAATCAACACAACATTCCCTTTTCCGGACTTTCTTTCTTTCTTTATCGCCAGGCTTGCTCGGTAAATGCCTAATATCTTGGGACCGCACTTACACAAATGACACTAAAACGTACAACAGTCCATTAGAATATAGTATCTGTATCTATAACATGTGGAGGGTGGGTAACCCCTACGGTACTTAGGCCTCATTAGGTCCATTGTGCATCCTCCTAAGATGATAGGCACCTCCTAGCTCATGAGCCAGCCTACATATTTAATGTAGTTGACAACATCGCCAAGAGGTGCTTCTCCTTTAACGGCCGATACTCGCCGAACTCAAATCTTCTAATAAATGAGAGCGTCGAGCAATCGTAATGGATATGCTTCATGTACTCATCTTCTTGTTCGCACCCTCTGCAGAGTACGGATTCTGACAACCCCATGATATGGAGATGCTTCCGTACTTGGCAATGACCAGTCAGAATGCCTGTGACTAGGCGCAGATTCTGTCTAGTCATAGTCAAGTATTTGTTTGCTACAGTGTTGTCAGGATAACTTAAGAGCTCCCTGGCAACTCTGTAGTTTCTTGTTTTATCCCATGTTTCCTTGAATTTTACAAGGGAATGTTCTTTAATTAGGTCTGTCACTACCGATTTTTATCAGGCCAATAGAAGAGCCAGGTCCAAAAAGTATTTAGTTGGCTGCTTTCTTGGCTATTGAATCAGCAAGATGATTACCTTTCGATGTGGCGTGACCTTTGCTCCATCTTAAGGTGACAACAATGTTTATGGATACTTCGGCCAAAGCTTCGGGACATTCTAGTACTAACCCTGAATAAATTCGTGGATTAGAATATAGTAATGTTTATATTGTCAAAAAATATACAGTATATTAAGCCGACGCATCAGGCAAAATAAAGATGAGACGCTTGTATTTGGATGTGAGAGCGATAAAGATAGTAATTTTTTTAACCACTACCTTTCAATGGCAAGCAAGGGATATTGACGTCCGCACTCATTCGTATTATTCTATTTCTCTCTATTCAATGGTATTGTGAGCTATGCCGTTTTCCTGGAGTCAGGATGGAAAAGTTAAATTATTGTTTGTTGGAAAACAATTATACATACAGTGTAATTGTTAGATATTTTAGGAAACATTGTTTCTTATGTTGCAAAAAATTGGCAAAACGTTTTACTTGCCATGATTCACTATCTAGCGAAACAGCTAATGTAAATTATTGAAAATTATTTTTTAGGAAAAAATGGGGTAATTTAACAGTTTTAGCTTTAAGTACAAGATTAGAGTGTAAAACTGTCGAATTATCTTTAAAAGAAGTATTTTTAATCACATATAAGCAATTATCTGCTAAAATATTTGATTTCAATTAGTTTAAAATAAAAATTTGTTTCAAGAAATCAATAAATCTAAGCTTGGTGGAAAATCACATAAAAATTATTAAAAACCTTAACAAAGATGATATTGTTCACCAATGAAAATTTAAAAAACAAAATTTGTATTTTTTGTTTCTTTATAACTTTTTTTTTAAATAAAATTTATTAATGCCGTTTTATAATATATAATATAAATGTTTTAAGTTTAATAATACAACGTTAACATTTTTACTGTACTATTATAATTACACAAGGTAAAGAGTAAAACCTGTACTTGACCAAATCAAAGCTTTGTTACTTATAATTCTCTCACAACCTCCGTCCATGTAAACCGGTGAATTTATCGCCTTTGCAGGTTCCTTTAGTGACCGGAATCGAGAATGTCTATTTCTTGCTGATGAGTCCCAATAAGGACAAAACCGATCCAAGAATAAGTAAGCAAGATCAAAGTTTGAATGTTGAAATATTGAGAATAGAACTTCTTGTTTCATGCTGCTTTTGTTAAGAATTTTTTAAAGAACTGCCATACTTAAATTAAGCAAGATATTTTCTTCGATTAAGAAGTAAAATTAGAAAAAACTTCTTATTATAAGTATGGATAACCGTCTTTCGCTTAAGAATTTTTTAAGAAAGCCCATGCTCATAATAAGTGTGCGCGTTTCTTAAGGAGTTCCTTTCGCCACCCCTTTCGCCACCAATGTTAAATAAAAAATATTAGATTATGACTAAAATTTATTTTTTTTTTTAATAGTTGAAGTCCTTATTTATCTAATGTTGAACTTTTAACTATACCTTACCGTGCAAATTTTTGAGATTTTTTTTTTAAATGGGAGTATTTGTGCAGTGTCTTATGAGAAAATAAGACCTCAACAACAATTCCGAATTATATTATTATTTATTGATTAGACGGAGTAGAAAAAAACTAAAAATAGGGTTTTTGAAATATTTAGGTTTTGTTTTTTACAATAAAATATATAGGTTACCTTGGAATTTATTGAGAAATTAATATTAAAAAAAAATTTGAAGTAACCTAGTTGAAAATTTTTTGTGATTTTTTAATATTAATTTCTCAATAAATTCCACGGTAACCTATATATTTTATTGTAAAAAACAAAACCTAAATACATATTTCAAAAACCTTATTTTTAGTTTTTTTCTACTCCATCTAATCAATAAATAATAGTATAATTTATATGCAATTTATTTAGCACTAATTACTATTTAATTCAGTTTTACCGGATTTAAAATCCTTTTTGGATGCATTATTAAAACATGTTAAGTCCTTTATTGTTGTTTTGTTGGAATTTCTCACTAGTTACGCAACAGTTTTCTTACTTCTTATTTATTATATGGGTTTTGATCTATAAATTATACTCGTATATACAATGTTGTTGGTCGATTTCTGACGCAAATCGACATATCTAAGTAAGGATACATATCTATTGAGTGGTTAATTTGCTATACATAAAATATTTCTATTATTTTTATTAACCTGCACTAAAAACAACGTCTTATTTCAAGTATATTTACAAATAAATCATAAATTTTAATAAAACTATATGAAATCAATTTAAGTACGAGTATTAAAACTGAAATGTTAGGTGTGGGATGGAGCTGAGAATGGCGCATCTGGCTATCATGCGAGAGATCCCGAGTTCAAATCTAGGATTGGAGACTAATTAAATTAAATCTTTTTTTTTAAGTTTTATTTTATTTTATAAATTAGTAAACGTCATAAATTATTTTTAAATTAGTTATTTTATCTCAATAACCTATAAATAATTTTTTTAAATTTGTAGATTTTCGTTAGTGGGTTGTAGAAAAAATATACTGAACAACCGAGTGGATTGTCCGTATCGCACTCAGATGATATGGCGATATGGCCACCATATTATTATTATTATTAGTATTATTATTATTTTTTTGTGTTATCGGCATCAACTGCTACGGTTATTAGCCTCGTGTTCTGTGTAGGCTTTGTTACTGTTTCCCGGCGCCACTTTAGGAACAGCACTGTTAATTAGAACCCAACAGTGAATGGTCGAGTGGGATTATTATTATTAATATAGAATATTTATGGATTAAACTATGCGTTGAAAATACTACTGTAGCAATTGAAACATTGCATAGGCAACCAAAAAGTAATTATCTACACTTTTTAGATGAAGTCGAAATAGTATATTACATTACGAGTGTGGAAAGTGACATTTTTCACACAAGTGATGTACAATATTTTTCCTACGACCACAAAATAATGTCATCAAAAAAATGTAAAACCAAGGTTATTATTACTATAATAATTAAAATGTATTTAAAAAAATAATCAACAATAATCGTATTTATTCAATTTTCATATTTTCTAAACAAAAAAAACTAAAAAAAATAAAAAAAAAATAAAAAAAAATAAAAAAAAAACAAAAAAAAAATTCTGCCCCGACAGGATTTGAACCATAGATTGAACGCGGTCGAAAAATGGCAAAATTGATAAGTTCGACGTCCTAACCAGCTGAGCTAACAGCCCTTGTGTCAATTGAATGATCTAATCGGTTATGTATTTAACCAAAATAAAGAGCAAACATTATTTTAAAATTATTTTAATAATAATTGTTAAAGATAAATATCTAGGATCTAATTTACAACAATTTCAATAATTTAACAATCATATCGATTTTAGTATTAATATGGATATTACATAGATCAAAATAGAAATTAGCTTACAAAATAATATAAAAAAAATGTAAAACCAAGGTTATTATTACTATATTAATTAAAATGTATTTAAAAAAATAATCAACAATAATCGTATTTATTCAATTTTCATATTTTCTAAACAAAAAAAACTAATAAAAAATAAAAAAAAAACAAAAAAAAAATTCGGCTCCGACAGGATTTGAACCATAGATTGAACGCGGTCAAAAAATGGCAAAGTTGATAAGTTCGACGTCTAAACCAACTGAGCTAATGGGCCTTACGTCAATTGAATGATCTAATCGGTTATGTAATTACCCAAATTAAAGAGCAAACATAATCTTAGTTATTTTAAAATTATTTTAATAATAATTGTTAAAGATAAATATCTAGGATCTAATTTAAAACAATTTCAATAATTTAACAATCATATCGATTTTAGTATTAATATGGACATTACATAGATCAAAATAGAAATTAGGCGTTTGACATTTTTTGACAACTACTGCGGAAAGTAACATATTCTCACTTGGGTGGAAAGTAAATTCTTAGTCATACGCGTGTGATATAGGACACTTTCCATAGGACTATATAGTGTGATATGTGTCACTTTCCTAAGTGGTCGTAGGAAATAGTATATTACATTACGAGTGTGGAAAATCACTTTTCACACAAGTGATGTACAATATTTTTCCTACGACCACAAAATAATGTCATCAAAAAAATGTAAAACCAAGGTTATTATTACTATAATAATTAAAATGTATTTAAAAAAATAATCAACAATAATCGTATTTATTCAATTTTCATATTTTCTAAACAAAAAAAACTAAAAAAATAAAAAAAACAAAAAAAAAATTCTGCCCCGACAGGATTTGAACCATAGATTGAACGCGGTCGAAAAATGGCAAAATTGATAAGTTCGACGTCCTAACCAGCTGAGCTAACAGCCCTTGTGTCAATTGAATGATCTAATCGGTTATGTATTTAACCAAAATAAAGAGCAAACATTATTTTAAAATTATTTTAATAATAATTGTTAAAGATAAATATCTAGGATCTAATTTAAAACAATTTCAATAATTTAACAATCATATCGATTTTAGTTTTCATATGGACATTACATAGATCAAAATAGAAATTAGGCGTTTGACATTTTTTGACAACTACTGCGGAAAGTAACATATTCTCACTTGGGTGGAAAGTAAATTCTTAGTCATACGCGTGTGATATAGGACACTTTCCATAGGACTATATAGTGTGATATGTGTCACTTTCCTAAGTGGTCGTAGGAAAATATGCTTCTGGCCATTCAACTATTGACTGTAAATTTAACAATTTTTTTATCAAATCTCAGGAAAAAATTAAAATTACATATCGATATCTGACAAAAGTTAATTATGAAAACTTTCAAAGAGATCTTATAGGTCCATGCCTTGACATAACATTTATACTGTAAATAATATTGACGAAATGGTAAATTTATTAAACCCTTATATTATAATGACAGTTTTCGAATTACATGCTCCTAAGAAAACAATTATCAGAAAACGAATTAAATATTGTTACGCAGGTTTTTGGTATCTCAATTTATTTCAACTCAACTTTAACACCAATTATACAAATGATAACATTAACATGTAACGTCTATCATAAAACTGACTTCTGACGTCAGTTCGTCGACTTATATAGCTTGCCTCGACCTTCTAGAACCTTCTCGAACAATCCGGACTTTTCTTTGACAAGGAATGACATTTCGAGACATTTCTGGACTATTCCAACTTCTTTATTTACTCGTACCTTTACTTATGACGACCGCAGCACGCTACAGGGTGCTGCGTAACAATATTAAATATACTCGGAGATAAAGCTTTGCGAAAATTTCGCAGAACTCAACTACCACAACATTGGTCATATAAACAATTAAGAAATTTCACAAATAATGCTATAAAGGCTGAAAAAATAGCATACCTAAATTTTAAATTCCAAAATAGTAATATAAAAGAAAAATGGTCTGAACTAAAAAACTTAACGTATATAAAAACAAAACAAAAACATTAATTCCCAACAATTTGAAAGATGCCAATGCCATAAATAGTTTTTATTTCTAGATGTAAAAATGTGGCTATGGATGATGACTTAACCCTAGAACGCTAAGCTTCGTAAATTTTACGACGGTGATTTTTATTTTCGGCCACCATCGTTCGGATCCGTTAGCTATCGGGTTCTGCGTCTAGCAGCTAGCTATTCTCTCAGACAGTGTTGGTGAATAGCCCGTGTGTGTTGGTCGATTTTTAAGTGTACCGTACTGGCAGCTATAAGACGCATATCGTAAATTTTACGAAAGGTTAGTCTTAACGTAACTTTTGTTTTTATCACGCTGTACAAAAATAAATTATTTTTCAGATTTTTTTCTTTGTAAATATAACTTGTAGTACTTGCAAGTTATTTCTAAGAAATATGTCTAAACAAATAAAAGAAAACAGACCTCTTACTCAAGCCGAACTTGAGAAAATATCAGAGAATTTGACTCTAGAATCAGATGAGGACAGCGCCCAGGAAAGTGGGAGCGAAACAGAGGATGTCATAGAGTTTGAAGATTTTGAGGACAGTGGAAGTGAATACGTACCTTCAGAAGATGAGGACGGAGACGAATATAGTCCTCCTAGAGCAAAAAAAAAATAGGACTTTACATGAACAATCAAATAAAGAAACACATGCGGATAATCAAATAATGGCAAACGATTCGTTATCTGGAACATCCAGAAGTAACGAACCTGAACAACAAGAATATGAATCACTGAATACAAAAACAAGTTCACAAAGAAGAATCGTAAGAGTTGATGAGACAATTCGATCGCAAGTGAGACTCGTAGGGAAAAATGGTCATCGATGGAGTGCTGTTCCCAAAGCGACATCAAAAACTCCGCAACGAAATATAATTCATATTTTTCCGGGTCCAGTAATAAATTTCCAGAACGATTCTTACGCAAACGAATTTTTCAAACTATTCATAACGGATTCTATGATTGATAAAATTGTGTTACATACAAATGCTATGATTGAAATAAAATCTGCTAAATATAAAGCAAAATCTGCTACAATATCTACTACTAGTCCTGACGAGGTAAGAGCTTTACTAGGATTACTAGTATTGTCAGCGTATTTGAAAAGTAACCATTTGTCGACCAAAGAGTTATTTGATGATAAAATATCTGGAGCAGTATTCAAGGCAGTCATGAGCCGTGAAAGATTCAAGTTTTTATTGGATTGTTTACGTTTTGATAATAAGAACACAAGGGAGGAGAGAGAAAAAACGGATGGATTGGCGGCTATCAGAGATATTTGGGATGCATTTATAAGTCAATGCAGACATTCATACAAACCAAGCTCTTACGTTACCATTGACGAACAACTGCTAGGTTTTCGGGGAAGATGTCCCTTTAGAATGTACATACCTAACAAGCCTTCTAAATATGGCATAAAAATAGTTTTGGTATGCGACGTATCGACAAAATACATGTTCGACGCCATGCCATATTTGGGTAAAAGCACAAACACCAATGGGATGCCTTTAGGCGAATTTTACGTAAAAACGTTGTGTGAAACTATTTCAGGGTCCAATAGAAATATTACAATGGACAATTGGTTTACGTCCGTCAAACTAGCTGATGATTTATTAGCTCCTCCTTACAATCTTACCATGGTTGGTACCATTAGAAAAAATAAACGTGAAATACCAGCAGAAATGTTAGCAACCAAGAATCGCGATCCAGGCAGCTCCAAATTTTGTTTTGACAAAGAAAAAGTGCTTGTCTCCTACACTCCAAAGAAGAATAAAAATGTTCTACTTTTATCAACTATGCACCAAGGATGTAGTGTTTCAAAAACTTCAGGAAAACCGGAAATTATTGAGACTTACAATCAGACAAAAGGAGCAGTGGATACATTGGACCAGATGTGTTCAATTATGAGTTCTTCCAGAAAAACTAAACGATGGCCCCTATGCCTTTTCTTTGGCATGCTAAATATTGCCTGTGTAAATAGCTATATTTTGTACAATGCTCATAAAACAAAACGCCGACAGAAATTGATCTCCAGAAAAGCATACATGCTGGAGTTGTATAAACTTTTAGTGGCACCATGGTTAGAAGAACGAGTGAAAATACTCCGTGAAACTATAAATCAGATTCTAGAAAAAACAGCAACAGAAGACAGACATACAGTTCTAGAAGAGAGAACAGCTACTAACAAGTCCAATAGAACCATTTGTGCGATGTGCCCTTCAAGAAAAAGACGAATGAAAACTCACTTCTGCTCAAACTGTAAAAAACCATTTTGTAGTGAGCACCGTGGTGAAATTTGTCAAACATGTTTTTAATAATGATATGTTAATGTCAATTTTTAATAAATAATACATTTTTTGGCTATTCTTTGTTTTGGTATGAAAAAAAAACACGAAAAAAAAAAAGTCGTAAAATTTACGAATGCTTAGTCTTAAGTAGTGTTAGAAATATGCTTAGCGTTCTAGGGTTAATAAATATTTATTCAACTAATACTAAGGAGAATATCATAGAACACTTTCAATTTAAGGAAGTTAGCGAGGATGCTATCAATAATATTATTTTTAGTATTAAATCTAAAGCTTACGATATGGATGATATTAATAGTACAATTTTACAACTATGCTATCCATTTATCACTCCATTTATAACAAAAATATTATTAATGAATGTTTAGCAAAAAGTTTTTTTCCTTCTACTTGGAAACTTGCTAATGTTATGCCGTTACCAAAAGTAAGTGTGCCTAAAGATTTTATTGAATTGCGATCAATTAGTATTCTACCTGTTTGTTCAAAAATTTTAGAAAAATTAATGGAAATACAAATATAAGTGTTTTTTAAAGAACAATAACATATTGCCAAATAAACAATCAGGCTTTACGGTAGGATACAGTTGTGCTATACCGTATCTAATGTAATAGATAATATTTTTAGGGCTATTGATAATGATAACATTACTTTTTTAATACTGAGATTTTTCAAAAGCTTTTGACACTATAAACCATGAAATATTTCTAGCCATGCTTAAGTATTTTAAATTTGATAATCACTCCATCTTATTTTTAAAATTATACTTTCATCAAAGAAACCTGATAGTGCAAATAGATAATATTTATTCTTCTTCGCTGAAGGTCACTTCTGGCGTACCTCAGGGCAGTGTATTAGGCCCATTGTATTTTAGTCTATATATCTCACAATTTCCTACTGTTTTTAAATACTGTAATAGCCACTTATACGCGGATTATTTTACTCTTTTAAACATTCTACCCTAAATGATTCCATCTTGAGAATAAATTCAGATTTGACTAATATATTTAATATATTTGAAAGGCATTCATTAAAAATAAATCCAAGTAAATCAAAAGCTATGATATTCTGTAATGAATTAATCAAATAAGAAGTTATATCTGCACCATCAATCAAAATAAATGATATGAATATTCCTATTGTTAGCGAATGTAAAAATTTTAGATTCCATGTAAAAAATTTCAAAAACACATTACTGTTAAATTAAAGACATCTTATGCAAGTTTGAAAATAATATATGGACAAAGATATTTTTTGTCTTAAGAGGTTAAAAAGCTGTTGTGCGATTCATTGGTATTGTTAAATTTCAATCACTGCGATATTGTGTATGGCCCTTGCTTAAATAGTTTTGAGTCTAGAAGAATTTAAAAATTACAAAACTGTTGCATAAGATTAATATATGGAATTCGGAAATATGTTCATATTTCCACTAGTTTTAAGCAATCGAATTGGTTAAATATGTATAATAAAAGACTTCTACATCTTGCCTGTGTACGTCGTAAAGTTTTTAATACAAACGTGCCTGCATATCTCCACGATAAACTAACTTACAGAACAGATATACATATTCTTAATATTCGCCTCAAAAGTATCTTTAGGTTACCAAGATTTTATAAAGCTGGCTTCAAAAAGTCATTTACTTATAATGCATCAATCTGCATCAATGATTTATATAGAACTGATCAATTATTATTACGACTTAAAGCAAAAACTTTTAAAAAACAATACAAGATTATTCTGTTACACCAACAATAATAAATTCTCGCTTCCAAACTGTTCCCTTTTCCTTCCTTTCTTTTTGTTCTTTTTTTTTCTCTTCCTTCTTTCTCTCATGTTCGTGCACCTCGTTCCTTATTCTTTACCTTAACTGCATAAACATCGAATAGTCTCGTCTTCTGTTCTATCGTTCATCTTAATATACATTATTTTCATCACTCTGGCACAGGAAGAAGATCAGGAGTGAAGCGATTCACAACTGAATCGGTTGTAGCCATTTGCTCTCTTTTTGTAAACATTAAAGATTGACAATAAATGTATTATTATTATTAATATCAAATCTTTTTGCACAAACTACTATAGTCAGCATCCCTTTATTTTATTACATACCATACTAATAACATACGAAAATATGCAACTTACTTTCGTCACTAAAAACATAAGTTAACGTTATGGAATTTTCTCTCACTTGTGAATGAAATCAAGTTTTTGCTATAAATAGGAGTCGTAGAAAAATAATATTTTTATTTTTCTCTTAATCAATTAATTTTGTTAATCTTATTGACAACCAAGAATGTATTTATTGAAATATCAGTAATAAAAAGTTTTCTATATGACGCAGCCATTTGGCAGACACTGTCTATTATTATTTTCTAATATTTTTTATAATTTTTTTTTTTCAGATATTACAGCTGGTTCACACAAAACCATTCTTACACAATGCGCTAATAACGCTGGCATCATCAGCATCGGCATCAGCTTCGTCTGCATCCACAGGCTCTTCATCTTCAGAAAGACTTACCAACATAGCTGACTACACCAAAAAGCGGGAAAAAGTTCAGCAACTACAAAATGAAAAACAGTTAGCGCCCGACGATGATTTCAACGATGATCAAAATGAAAAAGACAATAATGAGGCTTCGCCAAGTTTAATACAAAAAAAAATTAATAAAATACTGGCTAAAATACAGCTTCTAACAAGTTTTACAGTCTCATCATCATCGTCAACTGAAACTCCAGATTTAGAATTAGATAGTGATGATAATAATAATAATACTACAGACGGTATAACTGAAATGCCAAAAAGTGGAGTCAAAATACAATTTGAAGATGTTACAACTAAACAACCTAAAAAATCTGAAATTATTCAGAAAATTAGCTCACCAACCAAAGAATACGGAGTACCTTTAAGGATCAACCTGGAAATAAACGATTTAGAAAATATTTATAACGCTACAGATATAGAAGAAAATATAGAAGTTTCCAGCAGCAATCAGAATATGAACCGTATTGGACAAATTGGAATATTTTTTGTTGAATTATTTGGAAGTTTAGTTGGACTTGCCTATGGCGCTGTTGCGCATCTTAATAATACTATACAGGGTACAGGTACACCTGAGACAGCTATTTAAAAGTATAATTATTTTTATTGTGGGTAGATGCACAAATTTGTTAAATGTTTACTTGTAATCTTTATCATCGATGATGGCCAGCACATTATAACCCGAATCAGAAATGTTATTTACTATGTTATTAAAATATTTTCGACAATATTTGATTTTATTTACATCATTTTTGATACACCTGTCTCAGAAAGAGGTAAAGAATAAGAGATTTTCCGGAATAAATCTGATACATTTATCAAAGTACTAACAGGCATATACATTTCTAATTCTGCTGATTGCATTGCAGAATATGTTTAATTATTAACTAACTTTATACAAGTCTCGAAACGTTATATAATTTAATGATTTTAAAACTAAATTTTTGTGGTTAATAGCTATTGTTAATGGAATATTGTTGGTGGTACTAATAATTTTAAAATAAATATACTCCGTTTTGTTAATATTTATTTATCAATGGCCGTTTTTATGATAACATTATAAACATGGTTATTGTTCTACGATAAATACAGCCACAAGAGTTTTTGAAAATAGTGTAACGGTTGAAACCGTTTTCGTTATTTAGACCCAAACATTGTAAAGGTAACGTCATTTGTCGTTTATGCCTTGTGTCAAAACTTGGATTGTCATTTCGATTCGTCTCTGTGAACAAGCAAGTGGATTTTAATTTTTAATTATCTTTTATCTTGGACATCCGATGTACAAATTGTCTTTAATATTTTTAATGACCGTCTGATTTTAAAAAGGTAAGTTTCCTACCGATATTTTGTTGAAAATATATATTTTGTACAAGAATTTCTAATAAAATGTCAAATTTGAAACATAACCTCAACAACATGAAAAACACAAGAATCACATGTTTTATATAATTTTATATATTATTTTGTTAGAAAAGAGATAATATGCTTTACTATATTTAAATATGTTAAATAAGATTTTTCCTTTTCATATTAATTTTGATCTCTGTGAAGCTATTCATTTAATACTTTAAATTGTTCATTTAATAGTAAAAAGTATGTTATCTGTTTCCTATATAAACTTCCCAGTCCCTATTTATATTTTTACCTATTTCCTTGTAGCCTGGCTGTATCTAGACGGTTCTGTAGGAGTTATATCTAAAGAGATTGTTTAGAAATTTAGAAGAAGGTTCAAGCTGCATGTTTTGATGTTTAGAAGTATAGAAACTTAGAAGTTTAGTTCCAGCTACAGAATTTTATTTCAAGTATATCAAGAGGTTTAGTTCGAGTCATCTAAAGAAGTTTATGAGATTTAAGTTTACCTATGAAGATTTATACTTAAGAGTTGGTGATATCCGAAGTATATCATACGAATCCCCTTGAAGAAAGCCTCTACAAGTCTCTCCTTAAATACACCTATTATTTAACAGATAAGTCTTGAATAAATCATTTAAATTTGAATAAGTAAGTGTGAATTAGAATTTGTCGCTACCTTATCTGAAACCTTATTTAACTATAATATCTTAATGGTTAGTGATTTTCTATATTTTCATCACTAATCGATAGTCAAGTTTAGTAAGTTTTAAATATAGTGGCGCTAAACATTCTTTTTCAAAGTAATACGAGTTGTTTAATAACCTAACCCACTCCCCAAAATCATAAGAGCTTAAAACACTATAAAAATAGATAAAATAACAAGATCACGTTACAATAGTCACCATATTTTTCTTAAATCTGATAATAATATTTATAATAATATACGAGGATATATCAGTATATAACGAGACTAGTGCTATAACTTCTTTTAGAGGTAACATTTTATAACCCAAAAAATGAGACATGAAAGCCTTATATTTAATGTACTACCCCGCAAGTAGGCTTTGATTTAACTTTTAACATTTGTTACAAATTAATTATTGAATTGTCAGTGTTTTGCGTACCCATCGAAAAATGAAAGTGAAGCAAAGATACGCGATAAAATTTTGTGTTCGATTGGGTAAAACACCAACTGAAACTTTTGAAATGATTAAAGGTGCATATCTAGATAATAGTTTATCACGATGTAGAGTGTTTGAGTGGCATAAAAAGTTTAAAGACGGTTGTGAATCAGTTGAAGATGAACCTCGTCCCGGTCGACCACAAACTGCGAGAAATTACACAAAAATTGCAGAAATTAACGACTTGATACAAAATGATCGCCGGATTGGCATAAAACGAATTTCTGACAATGTTAATTTGTCTTAAGGTACCACTCAAAAAATTATTCATGAAGATTTAGAGTACCGGAAGATCGCGGCAAGATGGATTCCAAAAGTGATGACCGATGAACAAAAAGCGAATCGAGTGACAATTTGTCAGCAGTGGAAAAGGCAATTGCAACGTAACCCACAGTTTTTAAATAATGTGGTTACATGTGACGAAAGTTGGTTTTATCATTACGATTCTGAATTGAATTCTCAAAGTATGCAATGGAAGCATAAAGGCAGCCCAAGACCGCAGAAGGCCAAAACTGCTAAAAGCGCTGGTAAAGTGATGCACCTGATTTTTTTTGATAAATTTGGCGTTATTTACGATCACATTGTATCTAGAGGACATACAGTAACAGGGGAGTACTATTCTAATGTACTTCGAGGACCCTTAAAGGCAAAATTAAAGAAAAAAAGGCCGCTTTATCAGGACTTTGGCTGGACGCTGCATCACGACAATGCTCCGGCTAATAGATCAATGATTTATCAACGAACAATTGAAGAATTAGGGGTTGAAATTATGGTTCATCCCCCTACTCTCCTGACCTTGCTCCATGTGACTTCCATTTGTTTCCTGAAGTCAAAAAAGAATTGAGAGGTAGAAGATTTGAGTCGGATTTAGAGCTCAACAACGCTGTGATGGGTATACTAAACAGACTATCAAAAAAATGGTTTCTCAGAAGTTTATGATAAGTGGATAAAGCGATGGAATAAGTGTATTCAACAGAATGGAGAGTACTTCGAAGGATATTGATATTATTTTTCAAAGCATATCCTGGGATTCTGTATTTAATTCAATGAATACGGACACTGCAACCAATAATAAAATAAAATAATAAAATTACTAAAAAAATGGTATTGGAGAGTGTACAGAAAAACACAAATTTCGAAGAAAAATTATAAAATTGCACCTTGGGTAACTAATGTATTAAAAGCAATCAATGAACACTTATAGAGATATTCAAAAACAACCCCATAATGAAGAATTGTATAAAAACTAAAACAAAAATAAGAAATAACATTCATGCTATAATAAAAAAAATCCAAATTTAATTTGTACAGTAAAAAAATCAAATAAATATTATAGAAAAACTAAGGAAAACAAGTTCAGCCGAAACATTAACTAAAATTATTGATATAGACAATTAATTTAATAATACTTTTGTCGATACTGGAAAAAATTGTCTAATTCCATAAAACAAGATCCAAACTTTAGCCCTAAAATTCATTTGTTTTCGAGTCATCCATATATGTAAAATAAAACTTGCTCTGAACTAAAAAATAAAAATGGGATACGTTTAGATAATTTAAACTGATTCACTCAACTACATATTAAACAAAAGTATAGTCGAGGGTGTTTACTCAAATGCTTTTAAATATTCGGCTGCTACTCCGTTATATAAAAAAGGCGATGCTACTGAGATCTCTAATTATCGACCGATATCATTAACAAATATATCCAAAAATTTTGAAAAAATTATGAAAATCGATTAGATGTCTATTCAAATAAATGTAAAATCCTATCGAAAAATCAGTATGGTTTCAGAAAACAAAGGTCAACTGAAGATGCTATATTAACATTAACATCAAAAATTATTACAGAATTCTACTTGACCAAATCTATGTATATTTATAGATTTGTCAAAGGCATTTGACAGCGTAAGGCACCAACTTCTTTTACATTCCTTGTACATCTTTCGAATTAGAGAAAATACCCTAACTTTATTCGAAAGTTATTTGAACAACCGATTGAAGATTGTAAGAATAGGTGCAAAATCAAGTAGAATTTAGTGTGCCACAGGAGTCAGTACTAGGACCGACCTCTTTAATATTTATATTAACGGGTTGTTTTTATTAGAAACCAAAGGTAGTATCGTAGGATTTGAGGATGACACCACGATCTACTACGCTGATGAAGACTGGCAATCTTTGAAACATAAAGTAGAGCAGGATTTTACCCTTATTCTAAAGTGATTACAATCAAAATTGCTGACAATCAATGTAAAAAAAACTAATTTCCTACCGTTTAGCTGTAACTCCGCTAGTATTCCTCCCTTTAATCAAATAAAAATTAATATTAGCGCCAAAATATTTACAAAACATAAATTAAAAATCTAGACATTAATATTGATTCTCGTCTAAGATGGGACATACATATTTCACATAATGTAAATAAACTGAGAACGATTTTATATAGATTTAGGTTTATAAAATCATTGTTACCTCTGAAACACCTAAAAACATTATATGTCTCACTTGTCGAAAGCCGTCTTCAGTATACAATTACAGCTTGGGAAAGACTTTAAAAACGGACATACATCCGCTTGAAGTATTCCGGCGTAGATTTTTAAAATTAAGTTTTGAAACTCGAGAGAAAGTGAATTCTCTTAAAATTTTCATGAGAAATATCATACGTCAACGTAGAAACGTTATTGTAATACCAGTGAGAACTCACTGATTGTTTCTCTAGGTTTATTTCGAGAGCATTAAAAATACTTAGGATAATTTTAATTCTCACTGGCTTCAAAGCTACTGTTTTCACGTTGACGTATGACATTTCTCGTGAAAATTTTGGGAGAAATCAGTTCTCCCAAGTTTGAATATAGGTCCTCAGGAGACAAGACGAGAAGAGACGATACGAGAAGTGACGAGACGAGAGACGAAAGACGAAAGACGAAAGACGAAAGACGAAAGACGAAAGACGAAAGACGAAAGACGAAAGACGAAAGACGAAAGACGAAAGACGAAAGACGAAAGACGAAAGACGAAAGACGAAAGACGAAAGACGAAAGACGAAAGACGAAAGACGAAAGACGAAAGACGAAAGACGAAAGACGAAAGACGAAAGACGAAAGACGAAAGACGAAAGACGAAAGACGAAAGACGAAAGACGAAAGACGAAAGACGAAAAACGAAAGACGAAAGACGAAAGACGAAAGACGAAAGACGAAAGACGAAAGACGAAAGACGAAAGACGAAAGACGAAAGACGAAAGACGAAAGACGAAAGACGAAAGACGAAAGACGAAAGACGAAAGACGAAAGACGAAAGACGAAAGACGAAAGACGAAAGACGAAAGACGAAAGGCGAATGACGAATGACGAAAGACGAAAGACGAAAGACGAAAGACGAAAGACGAAAGACGAAAGACGAAAGACGAAAGACGAAAGACGAAAGACGAAAGACGAAAGACGAAAGACGAAAGACGAAAGACGAAAGACGAAAGACGAAAGACGAAAGACGAAAGACGAAAGACGAAAGACGAAAGACGAAAGACGAAAGACGAAAGACGAAAGACGAAAGACGAAAGACGAAAGACGAAAGACGAAAGACGAAAGACGAAAGACGAAAGACGAAAGACGAAAGACGAAAGACGAAAGACGAAAGACGAAAGACGAAAGACGAAAGACGAAAGACGAAAGACGAAAGACGAAAGACGAAAGACGAAAGACGAAAGACGAAAGACGAAAGACGAAAGACGAAAGACGAAAGACGAAAGACGAAAGACGAAAGACGAAAGACGAAAGACGAAAGACGAAAGACGAAAGACGAAAGACGAAAGACGAAAGACGAAAGACGAAAGACGAAAGACGAAAGACGAAAGACGAAAGACGAAAGACGAAAGACGAAAGACGAAAGACGAAAGACGAAAGACGAAAGACGAAAGACGAAAGACGAAAGACGAAAGACGAAAGACGAAAGACGAAAGACGAAGGACGAAAGACGAAAGACGAAAGACGAAAGACGAAAGACGAAAGACGAAAGACGAAAGACGAAAGACGAAAGACGAAAGACCAGAGACCAGAGACGAGAGACCAGAAACGAGAGACGAGAGACCAGAGACCAGAGACCAGAGACCAGAGACCAGAGACCAGAGACGAGAGACGAGAGACGAGAGACGAGAGACGAGAGACGAGAGACGAGAGACGAGAGACGAGAGACGAGAGACGAGAGACGAGAGACGAGAGACGAGAGACGAGAGACGAGAGACGAGAGACGAGAGACGAGAGACGAGAGACGAGAGACGAGAGACGAGAGACGAGAGACGAGAGACGAGAGACGAGAGACGAGAGACGAGAGACGAGAGACGAGAGACGAGAGACGAGAGACGAGAGACGAGAGACGAGAGACGAGAGACGAGAGACGAGAGACGAGAGACGAGAGACGAGAGACGAGAGACGAGAGACGAGAGACGAGAGACGAGAGACGAGAGACGAGAGACGAGAGACGAGAGACGAGAGACGAGAGACGAGAGACGAGAGACGAGAGACGAGAGACGAGAGACGAGAGACGAGAGACGAGAGACGAGAGACGAGAGACGAGAGACGAGAGACGAGAGACGAGAGACGAGAGACGAGAGACGAGAGACGAGAGACGAGAGACGAGAGACGAGAGACGAGAGACGAGAGACGAGAGACGAGAGACGAGAGACGAGAGACGAGAGACGAGAGACGAGAGACGAGAGACGAGAGACGAGAGACGAGAGACGAGAGACGAGAGACGAGAGACGAGAGACGAGAGACGAGAGACGAGAGACGAGAGACGAGAGACGAGAGACGAGAGACGAGAGACGAGAGACGAGAGACGAGAGACGAGAGACGAGAGACGAGAGACGAGAGACGAGAGACGAGAGACGAGAGACGAGAGACGAGAGACGAGAGACGAGAGACGAGAGACGAGAGACGAGAGACGAGAGACGAGAGACGAGAGACGAGAGACGAGAGACGAGAGACGAGAGACGAGAGACGAGAGACGAGAGACGAGAGACGAGAGACGAGAGACGAGAGACGAGAGACGAGAGACGAGAGACGAGAGACGAGAGACGAGAGACGAGAGACGAGAGACGAAAATCTCGCGGCGTCACTAACAGAAGCCGATAAAATTTAGAAGTCAATTGCCATTCTCGAGTTGTACAGTAAAATTAAAAAATTGGCATTATTTTGTGTAAAAATAGCTGTTTGTGTATTAAGAGCGAAAAGTGATTCTTTGTCGCTTACAAAATGTTTGCGACAAGAAGAAATGGCTTTCTCGTCATTTTGATTAACAGTTTCTTTACAAGGAGGAATGGCTTTCTTATCATTTTGCTCAACAGTTTTTTTTATTGATATGAGAGGGATGTCATCATCGGATGACGAGTCTTCGTTTTCAGGAGCAGGTCTGTAAGAAATAGATTTATGATAAAATAAAGAAGGTTGCTAGTTCTAACGCCACTCAAGTCATAATAAAATTTGTTACCTATATGTAAGTTGCTTCACTTGTTCCAAAGGCTTGTTCAGGACAAATATTAGGATTAAGAGGCCAAATACCTGTTGTCTCAAATCCGCTGATAGCATTTTTCAAAGTTGCTGTCTTCAGGTACGCTTTTCCGAATTTGTCTTATTGTTATTCGTCTTCCAGAATCAATTCTTAGCCAGAGCTTACATTCCTGCTGAGAAGAAGCATGAATAAAACATCCAGTGGATGGAGGCGGTGGGAGGTGTGCGGGGGTAAGCAGAGAATATGAACACGATTTTTCCTAGCTGCCTCAAGTAAAACCATATATTTTGTGAAGCTTGCGTGGCCATCTAGAATTTGTAGGATAGGCTCATCGGCAGTTGGCTTGGTTTGTTTAAAAAAGTGTTCGAACCACATTGGGCAAAATATGTCGGTATTCATACAAGTTTTGTGTCAGGCGGTGTTCCCTCTAGAAATTCTAAATTTTCCCTTGCTCGTGGAAATATCATTAACGGTAGAATATATCTCCATGCAGCATTGAAACAAATGACCGCATTAGTTGTTGTTCCCCCTTTCTAACCGTTGTTATTCTCGTCTCGTCCACATTATAAATCTGGCTTGGCGTAAATTTGTGGCTATCGTATAGTTCAATCAGCAGGCCAAAAAGGTAGAAACTTTATGGCGGTTAAATGCCGTAGCCCTAGCTACAGAGGTTTTCTCGGGAGTTCGAAGAGAAAGCTTTGGGTTCGGCTTCATAAACGCTAAAGCCCAATCTTTTCCGGCTTTTCCTTTCACATTATTAAATGGATGTGATATTCCATTTCTTACTGCATACTGATAAGCCAAACGCAACGAGTTTGATCTTACTGCTATAATATCTTCAGCCATATTACCCTCATTCCAAGCATGCTGCGAACATAATTTCTAACAATTTTTATCTAAAAACAAAAAAAAATAGTACAGAATACCAACCTAATAACCCATTATCCATTATCATTATAATTTTTCGATTCCAATAAAAATTATAATTTTTTCGAAAGTTGCAATGCATTCCATGTGAGAAATTTACTGTGGTTAGTACTGTACCTTCAAACAGAAACAGCAGTTTTCGTCTCAACAACACCATTCAATCACAAATTCACAACATGAAAAAATAAACAAATATTCGCCCGCTTTACGTAACGTTACTTTCAGCCAACACGTATGCGCTGTGTTTTGCGACTCGAGTGGACCTAAGAACACTTACTCTTAGAACGGTAACTCCCTTGTTAGAAAACGGTAATAGGGAAGAAAAGCGCGGGGCCATTCAAATTTGACAGTAAAGCTTACTTTTATTAAAAACTGCATTTTTGCGTAATTATAGCGATATTCGTTATAATAAAGCAAAAATTCAGTTGCATGAACCAATCTTAACTTGACGTTTTTAGATAAAAAAACAAGCATAATCAAAAAATTAATTTTATATGAATATATAACAAATTCAATATTTAAAAAATGTATTATGTTTGAAGTAGTTAGCTGCTACATAATCCAGATTACAGCATTGTGCCCCTACATTATGAAGAATATTAACGCTATCCCAGTCTTGCGCATAGGAGTTCCACCCCCCCCCCCCTGATTGAGAAGAACTACTAAGCTAATAGACTACTTGTTTTGGCTAAGGTTGTAGTAATGCAACGATTCCGTTTTGTCCCTCATTCCGCTTTGCCCCACTCTCCCCCCTTACAGTCAACACTTTATGGAATGTACAGACAAGACTTTATGGACTGTCACTAGTAAGTTACTTTTTATTAAATAAATGAATTAAAATATGCCAAAAATGTTCTGACCGAATACTCCTCGGCCAGTCATAAATATTTTCACACATTGCTTTCTATACAGAATTAATTTCAGTTTTTTTTTGTTCTTTAAATTCATATCAGTATTTCATCTTTAAGAACTGGATAGATGAAAAATAAAACAAAATAAGAAAAACATGAAATTCTAGTGGATTTTATTGAAACGACAGTTGGATCTACACTAATATTATAATTTTTGGTTTTTGGTAAAATTGACTATCAGATCCGTCTCTGTATTTTATAATTGGACAAGGTTTTAGATTGAGGTTATTAACACGCCGGCCGGTGCCCTCAAGGTCATTTGTCAATTTATTGTAGTGCTAGTACCTACTCCTACAAGTGACGCATATGAAAACCTGTTCTTCTACTTGTCAACCAGCAGAAAACAAAATTCTACTAGATTTTTAAAATCAAAAACGAACCTTAATAAACGCAGAAGCCACAATAAGAATACGAAAAAGTAGATTTTTTAGTTATTTATTTTTATTAGAGACGATATTCTATAATCATTTTGTATTAAATGTTGACAATAGTATAAATAATTATTATTATTATGTACGATCATCAGCATTCTTGCACTAATGGTATCAAATATATCGTTCTTAATATTTTAAATATCCGGCTAAAATTTGATCTTGAACCCCAGAAATCTTTGACTAAGACACCTCACAAATTGTTGTGACAGAGGTACAATAAATACCATGAATATATTTTGTTCAGCCCATAATGATATTCTGTTTTTTTTTTTTTTGAAAATAATTTCACATGTGTATACATTAATTTTCGATAATCTCATCTAACATGGATTATCAGAGTACCCTAATGCCTATTGGCAGTGCCTTCGCTAGGTTTTATCTATGAATAAATACTTTTAACTTAATTAATCTCCTGATAATGATATTTATTTGTTTATCCATATGTCATTGAACATTCACTAATGTATACTACTCTTTTGAAAATATGCGAATATTTACAAGTTCGCTGATATTTACAAGAGCTAGTAAAATCTGTTATTCCACTCCCTGAATAAAAAGTACATCGTTATAACATTATTTTGAGTGACGCAAATAGACTTTACCAATCAATATTTTTTATTGCTAATGAGAACGGGATGTACTTCTAGTATCTCTTGAAAACACGTTCCTCTTTGTTTATGTGTCTAGTAGTTGTGATTTTGTAATAACTCATGAAAATTTCCACGACCCACCTGATAATTTGGGTTATTGAGAGGGTGCCTTGTTATATTTGGACTCTTTTTAAACTTATTGAGATAAAAATAAACTCATTGGAGACGCAACTGATCGAGGAATATGACTGCGAAAATGGGGAAAGTAAAAAAAAACATTGGAAACAAGATAGAGAGCATGTGTAGTAGGTTGGATAAAATAGAGGAAGTTGAAAAAGTACAAGACGAGAAGATTCAGAATTCATAAAAAAGAGGTAAATGTTAAGTTAGGTAAAATAAAATACATAATAAAAGTAGTCAGAAAAGGAGGATGATTTGTATGAAGGAACGAGTGAAAGAGATGTAGAATATTGGGATGGTAAAAAATGAAAATGGGATAACAGGGAGAAAATTAGAACATATTATATTTCAACAATACCTGTTATACATCTTGATGCAATTATATATAAAAGAGGCTCTTATAAGTTACCCGTTTGGAGAGTTTCACAGGATATATTCGATTTATATTTCGACTTGTTCTTATGAATCATGCAACAAGTTTCTAAGATAAATAATGAAGTTATTGCTAATATTTCATGTTACCCGTTTGGAGAGTTTCACGGGATATATTCGATTTATATTTCGACTTGTTCTTATGAATCATGCAACAAGTTTCTAAGGTAAATAATGAAGTTATTGCTAATATTTCATGTTTTAAGAACAGCAGTCTACATGAAACTAATCTGTGTGCTCCACATAAGAATCTTATTGTCCGTTTCTGCATTATAAAGACGCTACCAAATAACTCGGCAGAACAAACTCCCTAAAACTGAACAGCATAACGTAAATATGAGTCAACTAACAGTTTTTGCTACACAAACTCCTATTTTACGAGAGGTAGTTCTAATGGCATAACAACTCGATACGAGTTTTTTAAAAGTGGATCAACATGAGATTTAAATTTCAAATCCGTTTCGAGATAAAAATTTCTGTGGCTTCTATAGTATCCATATCTATTAAAATATCAGGAATATTACATTTAGTTAGTATTGTTTTTTAAATTTAATGAAAGAAAATTTACAGTGCACCATATTTTAACAGATTTGAGATCATTACCTACTAATATTTGCATGAATTATATTGACGTTTTTATTATGCCACAAGATAGTAGTATCATAAGCAAATAGAGTGGAACTTCCTGAGATATTTAACTTACCTAAATCATTTATATAAATTAAAAACAGGATGGGCCAAGAACAGAACCTTGAGGGACTTTATTATTTGAGCTCTCAATTCTTTTATGATAATACATATCTTTAGCTTTTCTAATAAGTGTTCTACGAGGGTGGATCAAATATGAACCGATCTTTGTTAATAACTTTTTATTGAATTATAATAAAAATATTGTTAATTTATTTTTCTATATACATTCCTCCTTTCTGAATACAGTTTTCCCATCGGTTAGGTAGAGTTTTCATACCCTTTTCGTAAAAATAAAGAGGCCGTGTACTCAACCAGTTGCACACAAATTGCTCCTCTTGATCATCGTCATCAAAACGTTCTCCTCCTAGTGCATCTTTGAGTGGACAAAACATGTGGTAGTCACATGGTGAAAGGTCTGGTTTATAAATATGGTGTTAAACAACAGTCCAATGCATTATTGCTAGTTTTTCTTGAGTTTGTACAGTTGTATGCGGTCGAGCGTTGTCATGCAAGAGCAGCACTTGTCGTACCTTACATTCCCGTCTTTTGGATCGGTAAGCAGCTCGCACACGCTCCAATAGATCGTAATAATAAGCTGCATTAACGGTTCGTCTATTGTAAAGAAAATCGACCAACAAAAGACCTCTATAATCCCAAAACATTCTCGCTAAAACTGTACCCGCAGACAAACGAGTTTTTACCTTTACTGGGCCAGCTTCGCCTTTTTGTTTCCACTCCTTACTTGATCTTTTGGACTCATGTATATAGTGGTGCACCCAAGTTTCATCAGAGGTCACTATACGCTCTAAAAATGCTTTCCCTTCCGCTTCGTAACGTGTCAGCAGCCTTTGAGAAATTTCAAGACTAACAGTTCGTTGATGTTCATTCAAGAGTCTTGGAACCCATCTTGTAGAAATGTTTCGATAGTGAAGTTTAGCTAAGTCCCACTGCTTTATGAATTTCTGCTATGGATACTCGACGATCTGTGGTAAAAAGATCTCGATTGGCATCAATGTTTTCATGTGTGGTGCTTGTTCGTGGACGGCGTTGGTGAGTTTCATTTTGCACAGCATCTCGAGTAATTTTTTTTTATTGAGATACCTCTATTTTTCTTAAACCAACTGTAATCCATGGCGTTACTTGCTCAAATTTTATTTTTTGAATAAGGAAACACATTAAAATTTGCTTAAGTTTAAATAAAAATTGTTGAAAGGTAATATACCAGAAAAGCAATTGTACCTACCAATTAAAATTTTTATAATATAAACGGTAGATATACCTTAGTTATAACAATAATTGCCTATAATAGGCAAAAAAGTTGTAATAGGAATAGAGATAATGATGATAGTGAAATCTATAGGAACAGGACAGATGATAGAGAAGATAGGAATAGCATGGAGAGGGCATAAGATAATAGACAGACAATTTCTGAATCAATAGGGAAATCCCAGTAAGAACGATATGACTAGGATGGTAACTACAGATTCAAATGGATTGAATATATGTAATAGGATAGGAGAAGGAAACTTAAGATTTAAACCGATATGGGTAGCTGATGGATAATGGTAGTTTTAATTTAGGTTTGTGTTTATTTTGTTTTAAAATTGTGTTGATTTGTTGTTGTTAGAGTTAAAAAAAAAACTATAGTATTTGGTAGTTACATGATGGAGTTGTCTTATCGAGATTTGGATTTTGATATACACAGAGCGGTAAATGTTATTCAAGGACATATGTATATCAAATTGGGAGAACTATATTTTTAGAAAAGCAGAAGGTCAAGAGGTCATAATGAGCCATCAACGTGTAAGGGTAATTTTAATGAACTGGCTGATTTTTTAAACACCATAAAAAAGTTGTATTAAATCAATATAACATTGCGGTCAGAATTTTTGTTCAAAGGTCATGATGTTTCCAATTTGACTACATGGAATGATTATTGGCGAAATATTTCCATAAAACTAAAAAATTCTTCACGCCCCTCCTAAAATCTAGCCAAACCCCCTGAAATCCCGGCGCGCCATCTATTTTAATGTCAAAATAATAACTAAGTGTAATGTGTTGATGTTTGTTGGGAAGTAATTGAGTGTGGAAAGTACGTAATGTTCGCCCTCTGCTTCTCCATTTAAAGGGTAAATAACACTATTAATGTATTTATATAATAAGGAATAAACTAAATCCAAAACCAACGATCAATCGCATTGAGAACATCTAAGATAATCGGAACTACGTGCTCCGACTATCGCACAAAAATACATCAACACGCCAATACTTGCGCTACTTTCCTTACAAGCAAAGAAAAAAGTGAAATGAGCAATGCCATCGACGATCATCTAAGACTAGGCCTGTATGTCATGGCGCGCATTACCGAAGAACAACAGTTATTCCGCTTTGTTCACGTTGTTCCAACGCCTATTTTTATCGAGCAAAGACTGGTTTTGCGGCCGCTGCTTCTTTCTCGGTCTCATCATCATCAACACAAATTGTAGCATCTTTTCGACAAAATATACGCGTTTGAGTTTGAGGAAGATCAGAGTAGTGGAGTCGCGTTAAAATTGTCGTCCTTTTAACGGAACCGTTCTTGAAATGTGTTCTTTCGTTGCCGTGAAAATTTTCGTGGTGTTGGGATTGATTGAGGTAAGAAAAATGTATTACAGTTTCCTACTAACACAATAAACCGGTTAGTAATAGTAATTATAGTTTAATTTAAATTAACGAATATTTTTCGCAATAACGAAATCATTTTAGTTATTCCTTTTCTCATAAGTATCTAACGATTTATTATACATACTTGTAGAAGATCATTAATTAAAGGATGGTACAAATTAAATAAATAAATTCGTTATTTTTTAACTTGTTTACTTTTGGCGAGTTCTGTCGTGACGTCATATGTAATAACGCCATCGATGATTTTGTAAATAAAAATATGGTTCATGCGATACATCATTTGAAAATTATTTTAATTATCTCTCTAGTCGTATTAATAAGTTCAAGTAATTTAGGTTTTGACACTATACAAAATTGTATATTTAATATTTTTGTTTAATAAATGGGGGTCTTAATTAATTTATATGATCCAATCAAATAAAAGTGATATGACGGCATGAAAATATATTTTTAATGGAAGGACCAAGACGTGTATAAAATTAAGTCATTATGATGTATACAGGGTGTCCCCGTGACTCGAGAGTCATAGCTGAAGATCATATTCCTTGGACAATTATTTTAAGTCGAAAGTGGCTATATATTTGTGTCCAACACTCAAGGAGTTATGGGCAATATTATAAATTTACCAGAGTGTGTAGAATAAAGTAAAGAACATGTTGAATAAAGTAATGTACCCAACAAACATTTGTGTAGGGGAATAAAAGGCCCAGTAACTGTTACCTTCCAATTTACCTTTTTTAATTAAAAGGCCAGTGTATGTAGCAAATGCGAGTATATAATAATTGTATAATGCATATTTTTATGAGATGTAAAAATGAGTGTATAATATATATACAATAATAATGGTAATCTATCATAAAAGTCAAACAAAAAGCGGGGATAACCATAATAATATGAACACAGAAAATGTTAAAAATTTATACCTAGTCCGGAACACCCTTCTTTGATTATAATCGATAATACCGCATTCTGAGCCTTGTTTTGTTTTAGAACCGTCGATGTAAATATGAATCGTACCTGCCACTTCTGTTTCTTCTATTTGTTCTATTATAACTTTATATGGCTTATGGAAGATATATCTCGGTGAGATGGAGTCCATGTTCGCTTGAAGCAGTGGGAGCGTATCGAGCGCCTCCTGCCAAAAGTGACGTCTCGCCTCACCAGATCCAACATCAGGTTTTATTCCAACCGTGCGGAGGCGTGTTATTGTCGTCAGAGCAACCTCCTTGATGTAAATATCAAGGGGAGTGAGACTAAGAATGACTTCCATCGCTCTGGTTGGTGTTGTTTTCATGGCTCCTATTATGTTGAGACATGCTGTTCTTTGAATTTGTTCTAGTTTACGGATAGCTGTTAATTTTTGGGTTTTCAGTACCCAGACAACTGCACCGTATGTTAGCATAGGTCTTATGATAGCCGTGTAAGTCCATGCGACGACTCTGGGGGAGAAACCCTAGGTGCGTCCCACAGTACGGTGGCATTGTTCATAAGCAATGTATGCTCTTTTAACTCTGTTTTCTAAATGCAAGTTCCATCTTAACTTGCTGTCAAAGGTGAGACCTAGGTAATTCACCTCTGTCGCAGAGTTTAGTTTTGTGTTTAGGAGTTCTGGAGGTTTTAATTCCATTTTCATCCTTTTCCTTGTGAAAAGGACCATTTCTGTCTTCTTAGGATTGATAGATAGTGAATGGTCCTTGCACCACTGTTCTATAATTTTTAGAGCTACTTTGTATTCTTTCGCAGAGTATGTTCTCAAAATTCCCTGTTTGCAGAATGACCAGGTCATCTGCATATGCGATTGTGTAGTGACTGTTATTATTGAGACGGCTGATGAGTGTGTCGAGGACCAAATTCCACAGTAGAGGTGACTCACCCCTCCCTGTGGACATCCTTTAGCAACCAAGCCTCTTATATTTGCATCTTCTACACGTATGTTTACTGCTTGCTTTGATAGCATGTCATGTATCCACCCACTAACTATTTGTGGAACATTCCTGTTGGTTAGTGAGTGTATTATCTTTGGGAAGGTGGTTTTATCAAAAGCACCTTCTATGATGAAGGGCTGAATCAGTAGATCTGCCTGGGGTGTATGCATGTTGGTTTGGGTGTAGTGGTGTAATCACCGCGTCCCTTATGTACCTTTCGCATAGTCTTTCCAATGTCTTCATGGAAAACGATGTCAAACTAATTGGTCGGTATGTTTTTGGGACAGTGTAATCCATCCTTTCAAGTTTGGGTATAAATACCACTTTTACCTCTCTCCATTTTTTGGGGATATACCACAGAGCCAACGAGGATCTGAATATACCCACCAGGTGCGGTGTGAGTTCTTCCAGACCCCACTGAAGTAGGGCTGGATAGATACCGTCAGGTCCTGGCGATTTAAGTGGAGAGAAGCTGAATATTGCCCATCTAATTTTTTCATCGTCTACAATGTGTTTGGCAGTTTGCCAATCATAGACAGATGGATTGTATTCTTCCTCTACCCAGTCGGCCACGTCTGTGATGTGATGACCGAGTCAGGGAAGTGTGTTGACAGCAGAAGTTTGATGCTATCTTCAAGAATGGCTGTTTTCGTGCCATCCTCTTTGATTAGCGCACCAATGCTTCTGTGTGGATCTTTTGAGAGAGCTTTTTGAAGCCTCGCTGCATGCGGGAAATTTTCGATTTCTTCGCAATAGGATCTCCATGCATCTCTCTGTTTTTGTCTGACGATTTTTTTGTATTCTCTGAGGTGAGATTTGTAAGTATCCCAGTCCTCTGAGTTTTGTGGTTCTTGCCTTATTAAAGGATTTCCTATCCATCTTCCTAAGGTGATCCAACTCGTGACATCACCATGCGGTAGTCGTCTGATCGTGTTGGACCAGCCTCAGGGGACAGGATTTCTTATAGGCATTGTTTATTGTGCTTTGGATAGTGTTTGAGTACTTCTCCAAAACATTGTTATTGTTTGGTGTTTCGGCCTCCATCTCTCTCAGAGCCTCTTGGAGAAGGTAGGCATAGATTGCCCTGTCCGTCTTCTTAGGGTTCCGAGATAGCGTGGAGGTCGGCAACATCAAGTTCTTATTCTAACTCTGGTCTTCCTTTTTATATTCTCCTAGTCTCCTACCTCCTGCTGTTTCTTTTTTATCTGCTTGCCACTGTTACTCCCTTTTGTATCTTTCAATTAAATAACTTTTTTACCTTTTTAACCTTATTTATCTTGTAAATTATCCATAAATTATTTTAACAATCTTTTCAAACTTATACTTCTCTTTCAAAATTTCCCATCTGACATCTTAAAAACTCTAATGACAATCTATCATTCCAAAAATCCAAACAACAAGTATTAGAAATTAAAAATTTAACAAAACCGACTTTAAAAACGTGCAGATGCCATCACCACATCTTAACCAAATTTATATGGGATCACCCCTAAGGTATCCCCTTACCACAGTTTAAAGAATTTAAACTGTGCCCTTACTAACAAAAAAAAGACTCATATAAATCGGATAAGGTGGTAAAGCATTATCGCTAAACATACATAAAAAATGAAGAGTTTGAGGATTTTCTCATGGACCCAATTATTAGATTTTGACCAAATTTATATGGGACCACCCCTAAAGTACCCCCTTTCAAAAATATTGCGACGAATTGAGAACCTCATCCTTTCTTTGAAGTCTGTTAAAAATGGGTGTATAATATAAAATAATAATCAATCGATTAAGTCTGAAATAGAGTTGTTATACCCTCTCTTTCCTAGTTCAATAGTAATCTCAAAACAATCCTTCCAACGTATTTGGCTAATAAAGGCGAGTTCAATTTAATTTTTAGTTTAACCAGATCACGTGGTATACTAGTTTCTGTCTATCTGTTAATAATTTTCAACGTTTTAGAACTTTGACGTTTATTACAACTCCTTTCGATCAATTTCTTGCATGGTCTGCACCAATTTATCAAAAAAAAAAAATAAGTTTTTACTGGTACTTCCAGACATGTTTGGCGGGAATAGGAACACCTCCAAGGGTAGAAGAGAAACCGCTACTTCTTGAATCCTACATACCAGCCACGATGCAGATTTTAGCCTATTTGACAGAAATGATGAAGTACGATTTAAAACCTTCAACAACGCCATCTTACGGTCCAACGACAACGTCGACAATGCGGCCTACGCCTTATCATCGACCTGCGATCTATGCTCCTCTGAAACCGCCCGGACCTGAAGCTTACTTCCAATCAGTCCAAAAAAGTAAGCAATAAACAATCATATTTTAATTATTTACTGTATTAACTTAGATTATACAAACTTTAGATGGAACATTATAAGACACAGCGCACTCCTCTCAAAGTTTAGTACGACACATGTCATAACAAGCGCGAAAGTAAGTTTTTTATTTGGTGACTACAAATTTTGTGAATTAAGGTTAAAAATGTCACTATATGTTGTAAAAAACTGCATTTAGAATAAAAGTGTGAATCTGAAAAAGGAATTCTACATTTATTTCGGTAATATAGCATTTCCATTGACGCCTATATTTGTTTATTTGAAAATAAACAGAACCGGACTTGGCAACTGATACACGATACAAGTTGCAAATGTGAAAACTTGGAAAATGTTTTTATTTTAAAATGTTTAGGCGTGATTCTAATGAAATCGTAGAATTATTGGCGTTTATCAATATAAGAAATTGAAAACTATTTCTGATATTTTCTATTTGGAAACATATTACTTTATTTGTTGGACAATAATAGCTGACCTTAAGTTGGTACATTTTTGTTAAAAAATATATTATGGTGTTAACGGAAGTGAGAAATTTTAACATAAATGATATTTTTATAATAAAACAGAACGCAAAGTTGTAAATGTCTAGTAAAAAAAATAACAAGAAAAATATCTAATGCAAATACGTTCTCTTGAAGTTGGTGTACCTACTAGTAGGAGTACACTCTCGAATATTAATTCCCGTAATATCTCGATATTTTCTGGAATGATTTTCTGCTTCATTCTCTCCTGCTTAACCTTTCGTTCCTTTTTCTCATAAGTCTTCGATCTATGTATTTTGTTTTGCCGTATTGTTTTCTAAGGTTTTTTCTTTCCTTTTCTTTTGTACTCTTCATACAGAACGGGGTCATTTTTTTATTTTTCCTCTTACTTTTCTCATGCATGCTTTAAATCTTTTATCATACACGTTCTCTTTCGTTTCACTGACATGATGTTTGGTAGTATTTGCCACTATAAATATAGCCTGGGCTTCTATAAAACAATTATAAAATAAAAAATCCCTTTTTAAGCTCAATAAAAGGCCATTCTGGATTTGCATCATTATTAAAAGTCCAAAAACATCTCCGTTAACACTGCTTACAACCGTTAGGTAATCTATCTATTAATGGCAGTGAGGTTAACAGAGGTCATGTTTTAATTCTAATTAGGTACCCGCCTGTGACGCTATATTATTAGAACATATTTCTTATAATTCAGTATTAAAGATTTGTGGTTACAAGGCATAATTTACATAATTTATAAGACTCAAAAGTAAACCTGATTTTTGCTGTTAAAAAACGATTAACAATATTTTTTTAGAATAAACAAATTACATTTTAATATGTATAACTTTGGTCAATCGAGCAGTTTGTATCTTTATTGAAATCAGCAGTTAGTCTAATTAAAATATTTGGGTATTCTCTCTTTTTGGAACCATTATAGTTGAAATAAATCTTATGAGTATTGGATTTACCAAAATATTGTTAAGATAGTTAATAACTATTATAGAAATTGAATATTATTGTTTGAAGATTAAAGTTATTAAAGATTAAAATAATTAAAGAATAAATTTATTAAAGATTAAAGTTATATTTAATATTACTAAACATTTTTACAATTACCTACGTGATTTTTAGGAAATACCTACCAAGAATATGTCGACAGCTTAAAACGTCCCAGTGGGCTCAACTATTTTGACAGATACAATCAGGATTTCAATGGAGACACTGAAGGGGTCAGTAGATCGTCAAAGAGTTTTGACGTTAATGGTAATGACGATATTTTAGAAGGTGTAGCTACATATTTTGGAAGAAACTTTATCGATACATTGAAATTAGTGAAAGATATCGAAAAAGATGTGCCAAACGATATCGATGAGCAATCGCAAGAGTTTTTGAAGAAATATGACGACACAAATTTTAGGTTAGTAGTTAGTATAATGTTAGTAGATGTATACGAAATTAGCTACATACTTTGACATTGCCTGTTTGAAAAACAATATGGTACTACAACATCGGTCTTAACAAACCTAATTAAATAACGTTTCCTTGTGAAATTCAAGAAAAGGTGTGATGAAACAAGAAGCTGCCGAGTCGGTAAGGATATTTTAGGTCATCCTGATAACACTACTACTACTTAAACAAATACTTGACTATATAGACATAATCTGCAGAATGCCCAACGGACATAGTGAGGCCTAAGTGCTGAGGTTCAACCGACTCTCCCTACCTTACAGATACAGATGTGCTTTTGTGTAGTATTTTTCAAAAAAATACTTTAATATCCTTTTACGTTAATTTTCAACATTTAATGTATATTTCTTTTTTTAATATTATAGAAATAAAACAAAGTTTTTTGGCAATATGTGTCACTTGATTTTTATTTAAAAGCATAACATATCTCTCAGAAAACTAAGTTTTTCCATCTTCTGGTGCAGCCACATTAATATTTTTTAAATAACATCGTCCACTATGCATAAAAACGTTTAATTGTATTGTAACTTTTGTTTTTCCGCTTGTTGTCATATGGGACAGACACTTAACAGCTTATGCTTGTCACAAAAAGTAACTAAGCAGAACTACAGAAGTTGTTTATCTAACTGCTAATGCAAGTATTGCTGCATGCATAAAACTTCAGTTGTCGATATATGCGAGAGATGTTAATGAATATGCGATGTTAAAATTTAAACATCTATCGGACATTAAGAAAAGTCTCTATAAAAAAAAACGTTACAAAAAAGACTGGTAATGTTGTTTAGTGGGCAACTGACATAACAAACATTTTAAAATATTTATAGAAACCACCTTTATAATTTTTACTGTAACCCCACTGGTAATTTTTTTTTTTCTGTAAAAACTCTTCTTTTTGTTTTACTACTAATTTATTAAAGCAAATATTAATTTTTCGAATTCACCTACACCACACCATATGAAACTAAAAGAAGTCGTTTATAGACACTTTAAAATGTTTGTTGTGTCCATCGATGTTATTAAAAAAAAAATACTTGTGGCACTCGGGGACTGCCGCGGTAAAGCTATTGCATAGCATTTTTTATTAACTTATGCAATTATAATTATTTATTTATTTTATTTATGCAGTATTTTTTTCTTTGATATTAATTCAAGTTACATTTTTTGAGCGTGGTGACCGATAAGAAAACAATTTTTTTTCTTTTATTGAATAAATGAGAAGTTAATATTGTTTAAAATATTTTTATTATCTTACAATACATGTAGGTTATTTAGGAATTTTTATCATTGAAACTATAGGTTTACGGTAACTGAAATAAGAAACATAAGTTTGAGACTTGATATCCTCTAAATATCTGGAAAATACCGCGTCAATGGTGGTCCCATATTTTGTTGTGGATTCTTGTGGATCATTGTTCATTTTCAAATTTAATTTTTTCGAAATTGTGTCTAAAAGAGATAGAATCAGTTAGGAGCTAGTCTACACGCATACGTCTAGTCGCACGCACATAAACACCGTGCCGAAGTCTGCCGAACTGAAACGACGTTAGACGATGCACGGCTTTCAACGCCGCACCGCTGTGCCGGTCGGAGTGGGGGGTGTTAGGTTTATTTTTGTTACGGAATTTCTTTTTCGATTTTTCCATTTTTCGAATTTTAGATTTTTCTATTTTTCGATTTTCTTTTATTGAACAAATGAGAAGTTAATATTGTTTAACGCCGCACCGCTGTGCCGGTCGGAGTGGGAGGTGTTAGGTTTTTTTTCGTTACGGTCGTTACGGAATTTCTTGATTCGGTCGCCGCACTTAAAGCCCGCGATAAAAGCTATGCAATAGCTTAAAAATGTTAATGTAACTGTATCAGAAGACGGAAACATACCTAGTTTTTCTAAATATATTGTGCCTTTAAATAAAAACAAAGTGACCGATATTTCCAAAGAAATTCGTTTTATTTTTATAATAATAAAATTAAATTTATACTTTTTCTACATTTCTTCTGTTATTTTATCATTTTCTGAAAATAAATATCAGTATTAATTCATAACTACGTTTGTTCACACGCACTATTATTCAACGAATTCATAAAATCCAAGCATCACGAAAACCTTGAAGTTAGGCAACACATTTTACAAATAACATTTAAAATTTCAATTAAAATTTAAACTAGATGTTGAAAACTTAATGATTGCTTAATGATATATATCATGATATACAGGGTGTCCCAAAAACATACCGACAAACCAAAATTTGTTCAGATAAAAAAAATGGTTTTGGTCAGTTTTTTTGTCCAAATGCACCTAATCCTACAAGATTAATAAGCATTTTTAAAATAACCTAATTTACTATAAAATCTCACCTGTGTTCAATATTAGTCATTAACATATTTTTCACACTTCGATATTGTGGCTCACAGCACTAAATTTGATTTATCACGATCATCAAGGCTCAAAAGGTTTGCCTACTGATTGTGTATGTCTAAATGTTGGAGAACTTCAATGTTAATGTATTTGTGGAGCCTCTCCTTATGTCTCTTGGCAATTTTCTTCATTTCTTTTGGAATTGATTCAACTTGAAGTTTTTGGTGCATGTCTTTATTCCAAACATACTGTAACGCAGGTTTTTTGTATCTCAGTTTATTTCAACTCAACTTTTACAATAATTCAACTGATAACATCAACGTATAACGTCTATCATAAAACTGACGTCAGAATCATTGACTTATATAGCTCAATTTAACCTTCTAGAACCTTCCCGAACGCCCAGATGTTTCTTGACGTGAAAGACATTTTTCGAATATTTTCCCTTCTTCTTTTACTCGCACCTTTACTTATGACGACCGCAGCACACTGTAGGGTGATGGGTAACATTTCTCCCTCCTCTCTTTAATAGTTCCACTATATTTGGCTATCTCTTGCCATGTAGGTCTGACTCCATTTTTAAGACATTCTCGGATAACCTGCAAGTCAGTGTCTTAGACTTTCAAGGATAATTCCGTCTTGGAAATCCCCTGGCATGATAGTGGTCGCCTGAAAACTAACTTCTTCAACCAGCTCGTCTTGTTCTTCAAGCCTTTTACAGTACCGGCACTGTCGTTCTAAACTGGGTCGTCTGGAAAGAATGTCTGCGTTTCTATAGAGACGGCCCCAGGTTTTTTAATATTCATCAGCCACTGCTTCTGTTAAAAAAGTAAGTATGGTAGTGTTCAAGAGTTCTAAAAATAGCTAAAAGTTATTTTCTTGTGACTCAATAATTCTTACTAAAATACGCAATTACTTTCTGTTCCCCCGCCTGTTCTTGGGATAACACAGCGCCCACGCTTAAGCTTTAATACAAAAAAAAAACAAATGTAGTTTCATTTTTTCTCAACGAGCAGACCACTGATAATGTGCAATGCTCAAAATTCCTTGGCGTTTACATATACAATCATCTAAAGTTTGATGAACACATCAAGAACCTTAACAAGAAATTAGCTTCGGGTTGGGCTGTTCTGCAGATCGGCTAGTTACCAAAGAACAGTGCACCTTAACAGTAAAAACAGTTATGCTTTAATAGAATCCCTAAGATATGGAATTGTGTTTTGGGGAAATAGCTCGCAGTATCTTCTTCGCAGGGCTGCTGGATTATTAGCCAAACCTGGTTATATAGACCACTGTAAACCTTCATCTATTGAACTCTAAATATTAACACTGACTAGCCTATTTATATTAGAGGCAATGAGCTTAATTAATAAAAATAATTTAGGTATATACAATACTCGGCAAAACAATAACTTGATTCTTCCAAAAATATTTAATCACCTACCCAATTCTTTATAAATTATTAAGCCTCACTTATTATTATTTAGAACTAAGTTAAAAGATCTACTGCTTGAAAAAGATTACTATAAATGACATAATCAATGTTTTGACTACGTTAGTAAAATTTTATTGTAGGGTACCTACCTCTTATTCTTTTATATTGTATTTTTTAATTTTATGTGTTGAGATTATGATGTACCCTATATTATATATTTTTAATATTAATTTTATTTCTTAACTTTTTTCTCTAGATTTAGTTATAGATATAGGTACCTACTTATATTTTAATGCTTTGTCAACAGAATTGGTTTTCTCCAACAATAAAGTATATTTTGATTGATTGATAAATGAAGAATTAATTAATTTGGTTATTTGAAATGATTTAAAATAATTTATTAAACAAAAGAAGTTTGTTTTGATGTCACATATAACCCCTTAAAGTTTGTCGGTATGTTTTGGGACACCCTATATAATAACGATTGTCACGGATTAATTTTTTAGGACCGAATTGTTAAGGCAAAAGCAAGTTCCTCCAACAAGAGCATATGTAAGCCTTCTATCTTTGTATGACATGCTTAACAAGGAATCAAAGCGATTGGGATTAAGCAAATATAATGTAAGTACATGTATATTACCATATCTTTAATATCAACATTTTATAGATTCAATTTTTTTTGTTTAAATTTGTTTTTTTTTTTTCTATATGATAGAATTCATGAATTTCTTTCACGCATTTTAGTCGCACTAGGGTTCTAGACAACTGAATTATTATTTTTGCCATTTTATAAAATTTTAACTTATGTATTCAATTCCAATACCATATCCTAGGAAAAAAAGTATAAATCTGTATAATACCTACATGAGTGGAATATTATACAAACATTAATAAATTTAAAACAAACGGAATGTATTACCATAAAATTGCTTTAGGATAATGTAGACATTTTAATTTTTGTTTCAGGGGTACACAGAACAAATTTTAAGAGAATTAGCAGACACATCGAGTAATACATCAGCATACCAACTAAAGATAGTTTTTAAAAGAGTCATAGATAGACGTGACTCCTCCAGACAAGATATTGTAAATAAAATCAAACAATTGATTAAAGATCTAGACGATTCTAATAGCTACTTAAATTTGGCACTCAAATATATTCCCCCACTTGTTTTTTCATTGTAAATGTAATGTTTTAAGACTGTATTTGTATATTGATAACAAAAATGTTTTGTTATTGAAAATAAATTTTAATTTAAACAATAGTTTCTTCTTGAAAATATCATATATTTGGGCAACAACATATACTTAACAAAGTAAATTCCAAACTAACTTTTTATATAATTTAATAAATAAAATTATATAAACATAAACATTAAAACTTTACATAATGTACAGCTGGATATTAAAAAATAATAATTTTAGGCAATATTATCTACGAGTCTTACAACCTCTGGTATACTTTCCAACTTATCATACAAGTTTTTGCATACTTCTAATTCATCATCTTGCAAATTCTGCAATTTCTGAGGTATATATTCCACTTCAGCACTGGTCACTTTATAACCTAATTTTTCTAGTTCTTGAACAACTTGGTTTAGGTTCGTTTTGCCACAAGTGAATTGTATAAAATTATTTTCTATGATTTTGACATCTTCAGCTCCTGATTCAATGGCATGATCTGTGACTTGTTCTATAATTTCTGCTTCTGCTTTGCCAGCTAAAGAAGGATGTTCGGTATCTATCTGACCCTTTTCTTGAAATAGATGTAGGCCTCCACCATCACTCCATCTTGATCTAAAGCAATTTTAAGATTTAATGATAACAACCAGAGAAATTAGGTAGATACATCAGTTTTTTATTTATACAAATGGTATGGATGGAACGATATATTCAGAAGTGGCGTAGCTCAGTGCTACACTTTCGATGCAAAGGAAAAGATCTATAAACTCTTAGTAGACAGAAGTGTACTTTAATTTGTTTTAGTGAAATTAGAGATATATGAAAGAAATTAATGGTATTACCAAAGTGGTTTGCATTTCGTGGGAAATCAAAATACATTGTCGAAATTAAGCCTACTTAAAACAAAATCATTGTATATATTAACAATAGGTTTGATGGTTTCAAAATGTTTACAGTTTCTGAATATATTACCCAAAATTCTGGAACTGTTATTTACTAAATAACACTGGTCAATAAAAGTTTAACTTTTTTTGTCACATGAAAACTTATATCAAATTTTGAATGTACTAGGGCCACCAAACAACAATATGTGACATGCAATGACTTTAAAATCGCAACAAATTTTCCAAGCGTGTTGACTGTATTCCATTTTTTCAAGAAGTAATCTGATATTTTCGTAAGTCTCTTTCATATCAGAACCATGAGCAACCGGCACTGAAGGAAGTTTATTTCCGTTATGCAGCAACACTGCTTTCAAACTAGTTTTTTAAGAGTCAATGAACAATCGCCAGTGATTTGGATCATATTTAAAATTTAATAAATCCATCAAAACAGGAACGTTATAACAATATACTAAAACACCTGCTTCAAAAAAGTAAAGTTTTATTTCGTCGTTACGATGTCGAAAATAATAAATTTTTGTATCAAGAGAAAGTAAATTCTAGTCGTTTAATCTAGACCCCAAAAGCTCAGCCTGTTTTTTAGACAGATTCAAATCACGTACTAAATCGTTTAAATCACTTTGTGTCAATAAGTGCGGTTCTTTTGAAGTTGACGGTTCATAACTTGGGTCAGTATCTTCAGAGACTTTATCGTGCTGACTTAGAACAAGTCTCAGAATAGAATCCTGACTTTCTGATCAATTTGGAGGCTTTGGCACAGGCAGTTAGGCACTATGTAGGATGGGTCTGTTGGCCGAAGACAAGTTTGGATACTGGATAGTGTGTTTGGACTTGGTTGTAATGCTTTTGATTTGAGTCAAACAAAAATAACGATCACTTGCATGATCCTTTGGTTCGGTCCAAATCATTGGTATAGCAAATGGCATATGTCTGGGTTCTTGTTTAGCCCAACCTAATAGCAGTCTCACACACGTTACACATTTAAGTGGAACCCAGGATTTATCTTGATTCCTCACAGGAAATCCAAAATAGTCTAAATAGCACTGTTCAATTAATGATGTGAAATTTCGACGCTGAGACGTAAAAGTTAATTCTCCACACACATAACAAAAACTGTCAGGGTAGTTAGAACACTATCGTGGCATGTTTACGATATAACAAACGTATATAAGATGTAAGTTAGTTGAATGCAATAGTTATACAGTCGTCTAAATGAAGTTATTCAAAAAAATATGTAGCTGTCACAAAAAAACTGGACGTGATTGAAACAAAATTATTATATATTGTTAATGAGGGTACACCAACATGAACAAAAATCATCACAAAGTTCGTGTGACAAAAACAGTGTTTACCAGTGTAATCTATGTCTTTCAAATGTTAAGCTAGATCATTCAATTCATTAACACTTCGAAGATTTCCATTTTTTAGGCTGTAAGAATAAATTACAAGTGAACAACATTTACTGAGATTAAGGAAAAGTCCATTCATGTCCCAAATTTCAAAGTCTCGATTTAATTCGTTTTGAAGACCTACAGCATCATTTGCCGCGTTTGAGAATCCACATCGGATGCATCTGAGATGTAAAAAATCTTTGATCACGTGATTCAGTATACGTAAATGTAATGGGACAGATGTGTCCGATGTGGATAAAAAAACGCTCGAGATGTAAAAAATGCATCCGATGTGGATTCTCAAACGCAGCAATCGATGCACCTGATTTGTTTATACAGGGTGTTCATATATTCAACTGACAACGCTCTATCCCAGAGATCTCTCGTTAATAATTGATGAATTGTAATAACTATAGAAACAAGATCCTTTGAAGGGCTTAGTTACCGAGATACAAGGTGATAAATGTTTGAAATCAAAAGTCAAAATTTGCTATAAATCAAAATCGTTTTTAATAGCTATTTTTGAAACAAGTTGCGAAATGCCTTATTTTAGGTAATGAGTGAATATTTGCGGGACAAGCAGAGCGAGGTCCCGCAACATCATCGAGTTACATAAAACGGCATTTCGTAACGTATTACATTCCTACAATATTTTTTTCTAATTTTAACCAGATTATTTATAAAATTACGAATTTCTTGTATTGTTAGTTGCCCATATTATTAACTTCATTGTTTTATTGACAAATAGAAAATTATCTTAATTCATTATCAACGACTTGTAGTGTGTTCATACTGTTTGTTCACTTTATATGTCAAAATTAGAAATATATTTTTTTCAAATTTGGTGACCAATATGCTCTTTAAGAAAATAATATTTTGATATAAACTAACTCTTAAAAAATTTAACCAGTGGCGCGCTGTCTGGGTTAGTGACAACTTTTCCCCCTTATTTTTTACCCCATTTGAACAAATATATTTTTTATTTGTTTTTTTTTTTAATCCTGTGATCTTTATTAGTTTAAAAAAGAAATAACCTTTTATGGATCTAACATGAACGGTGTTTTATAAATCTGCTAATTATTCGTGTATTTGACAAAATCTTGACTTTGACAAAAATATTTAAAGGCATTTTTGATTTTTGGCATATTTTGAATTTTGATTTTAAATTTTTTTAACACCCTGTATCTCAGTAACTAAGCCCTTTAAGGGCCCGTGTTTCTATATCAATTATTGATTGATATATTATGTACTTATGCAGGGTGATTCATAACTATTGGGACATAGGCTAAATGGCAGGTTATTTGGACCAAAATATGGCGATAGGACCAAATATATCTTAATAAAATATTACTGTGGAATAAGATACATGGCGTTAAAGTTGATTTTTGTGTTTCGGTTTTTTCTGATGTCTGTATATTTATGAATTGTTATCAAAATCGGCGGAGGCATATCTTTAGACAAGGAATATTATTTTATGTATTATTTCACATATTTTATGTATTATTTCACATTTTGTTACAGGGAGTGCTATGTGAATGATTCCTGATGATGACATTAAGTGGTACCTTTTTTGCCGAAACTTTTTAGTGTATTTGATTAGAAAATATGATGTACACATCATTTCTACGTAATATCGGTACTTTTTTAAACACGATAATTTCACCCGTTTTCGAGAAAAACACAATTAAACAGTTCAGACTCAGATGAGGATTTAAAAAAATATTTCATTTATGAAAAGTGTGCTTTGCAGTGTCAGATAATTGTGCCTGGTACATATGTATTATTCAACAGTAATATTTTATTAAGGTATATTTGGCCCTATTTCCATATTTTGGTCCAAATAACTTGCCCTTAGCCTATGTCCCAATAGTTATGAATCACCTTGTATAATAAAGAACAAAGGTCCTAAATGAGATCCTTGTGGCACGCCAGAACTTACTGAGTAACTGTCTGATTCAAATCCATGTATATGTACAAATTGGGATCTGTTTTAATATAATATTTTGTCCATCTCAGGAGGGTACCAACCAGGCTAACTCAAATTAAAATATTATGGCTGATTTTATCAAAGGCTTTGTTGAATTACATGTATCCAAAGATCAACCCTTAAAAAATCCATGATGTTCATTAATTATTATATTTTTACAAGTGGAAATAAATATTTAAAAATACATTTTTTAAAAACTTTCCCAACAACTGATAGTTTACTAAAAGATCTGTAATTTTTTATTGATTTTGTTTACCTTTCTAAAAAATCAGTGCAATAGACATTTTCCATTTCTCAGGGAAGGATCGAAAGTTTCAAGGCCTGGTTAAGAAGGAATGTTAATGGCACGGATATTGTGAACGCACATTTTTTTAATATTGCTGGCAACTTACCTATCAGGACCTACTCCTTTTTCAGTATCCAATTTCGACAAGCAATTTAGAACTTCACTTTGGTTTAGTCAAATAAAATTTAAAGTGAGATTGTCTATGAGTTTGGTAGAAAGGCATGACTAAAGCTAAACTGTTATGGTTCAAAAATCAAAAGCTTAATATAATTTCTGGCAATTCCATTTTCCATTGATTGAATAAAACGTCTATTTTTTATGAGATTTTTAGAGCGAGTTCTGAGAGACTTGTAATCAGTTAGGTTTTTATATTATAACCACTTTTTGTAAGATTTGTTTTTATCTTTTATCATTTTTATTGTATTGTTTGAATAATTATAAGAAAATTTATTATTTTTGTGAAATTTTGGAATATTTATTTATTAATGATTCAATATTTTGATAGAAACATGTAATATTACTTAAGGGTGGTATCGGGCCATATCTCAAGAAATGCTTATCTGGTCAATTTCGGGAATTTTTTACAAAATGGTTAAAAGAAAATACAAAAATGTTTTAAACTTTGAAACTCTCTGCTGTGTCCCATGATATATCATTTACAAAATATAATTGCCCCTTCATAAAAAAATTATATACTTTTAAACACACCTTTCAGAAAACTAAACAATATTTTGAAGTGTGATGTTTTTTTATTATTTTCCTGTGTTACTTGTAGGGGTTTCAACCGAAAGAAAACATGTACCTAAATAAGTTTAGTTTTAAAGAAAATTCCTAGGTAAAGCAATTATTCCAAGTGATTTAAATACCAAAGTCAAAGTCATTTTTTGAGTACTTTAAAAAACTCTTAAGACGTCTTTACAACCACTAGTAGGCACACTTCTAAAAGCTATGTTTAAAGTAAACTGCACATATATGGCAGATTTCTATGGGCAACTGCCAACCTTAAGAAACTTTTGTTAAAAATAGCTGAAGCCAGATAATAGATCACAATTCTGAATTAATTGATGAATGGTTAGCTTTTTGAAGTTAAACAAAAATTGATTGGAATTGGGAATGAGGGTGGCTCGAAAATAAATTCCATGGTCAGTGTTAAGGATTTTCTCTTATTGGAGTCAGCATTGCAATAAATTTAAAATTATGGGTTTATTACATTAAATAAAGCTGGATTTATAAACTATGTTGAGTTGGCGCTCAGTTCAAGTTGACAAGACATAACCACAAATTCCACAAAATAAATTATATTTTGTTATTTTTGTTTTAATTATATTTGTAGATGGTGTTGGTCATAAAATAATTATAAATCTGTTATACTTTCTTATCCAGAACATACTTAATGTGTCATTCTGCTTTGTTTATGTTGAACTCGAACTGAGCATGAACTGAACGTAGTTTATAAATCCAGCTTTGGGGTCTCTTTATTTAAATTATTAAGGTGATTAAATTGCATAAAGTTTAGGATCGACAAGTTGTCTATTAACGTAGAATATTTTGATTCAAAATTCTAAAATTATAGTTATTAGGTGTAACAGAGCAGAATACTTACTGGTTCTTTCTCAAAATTGAACTCATGTTTTGTTTAAGAATATGAAGTTGATTGGTATATACTTCACATAGTATAAAACAACTTCCAGGACCCCTAAAGATAAAAATTGAATAATCAAATCAGTTTGGAGTTATCTAACAATTTGCTTACTTAATTTCTAACATATATTGTTTATTTTGCGACTTATCATTCTCGCAACTTTTTAGAATACTTTGCAAAGTCGCTACAGGCATATTTGCCCTTTTGGTTTGTTCAATAACTTGAGCTAATAGCAGATTTTTTTTAGGATCAGTTGAACCTCCATCTAAAAATATTCTTATAAAATAAACGTATATTTAAGTAATTAAATAAATAATTTACTTACCAGTTACAGCAACTTTAATTTGCCTTCCTAATTTCGTAAATACTTTGGATCTTTCGGCATCTTTCAATCCCTTTATATGTTTTATATTGGCCCATTTGGAGTGGCCCGCAAACCTTTTAATTATTAAACTGTTTGTAACACCAAATTCATAAGTCCTAGGAATTGTTTTTATTAAAATTTGCTTTAACATTTTGATTTCATTTTCATTAGGCCCAAAAGAAAGGGTTATGTCATGTTTTCTTGATTTCTTCTTTTTTCTAAAACAGAATTTTGAACATTTAAAATTCAGGTATTAGGTAGCTATTAGGTTCTTTTTTTTAGGCCAGCGAATGTAAATCAATTTTGAATTCCTGTAAATGTAACTGGTAAGTTATAGCTAGTTACTAGTAGATGGCAGCATATACCTAAACTTTAATAAAATATAGAAGCAAATAGTTTTTTCTATAGTGTATTTTTTATCTACCTACATAAAAAGAAAAATAACGAAGAATTCAAAATACCACTATAAAAGGACTAAAAATCATCATACGACGCAACATTTTAAAGCTAATAAAACTCGCATTTTACATCTTTACATTTTATTGTTTCTGGAAAACGCTAAAACATGTTAAGTCGTTTTCAGAACAAATTTTATTGCCGTTCCAGAAATACCAGAGACAATTTAATTACTTATAATTACAGAAATGAAGCGGGTCACTGTTCTACCTACCAGAATGTTCTTGATAAAAATTGGTTTGTTCTTTTTATTTTAAATGATTAATGGTTAAGATTGTCATCTTTAATTACTAAATACCTTACTTTTAGATTATAGATACGAACCTTTACTTTTATTTATCGTCAGTTTTACTAGAAGAAGGTAGGTACAAATTATTATAAAATAAGCTATTTGAGTATCTTTTTTTTTTGTGAAAAAACACTTCAAGAGGGGCGTTTATTAATATTACAATCTGATCAAGAGTTGATCAATGAGTAATTTTGTTATAACATAACTTGAGTTGCAATCTTAATAACTAAAGTTCTACTCGCTAGTATACCTTAGGGTCTGATAACTTAATTACACTAAACTAACGTGTAACATAAACCCCACAACGCTTTGCTTTGTTATTAACACAATCACTTGGCTAACTGAAAAGGTTTTACTCTCTTGAATCTTCTTGTAAAGTTCGTGTTGTCAAGAAGCCGGATCGCTTCAACGTTCATATATTGGTGGAGCCGTTGTTCGTGACTCCTAGCGAATCTGGCGATAGTCTGGTCAACATCTGAAGGTCTCGAGAAGGTCGCTGTTTCTAATGTAGCAAGGAGCATCAACAATGTTCCTCAATACTTTGTACTGAAATCTCTGGATTATTAGAATATAGTAATATTCACAACCCCAGAGCTGAATGCCATTGATCCAAATTGGTTTGAGAACTTGTTTATATATAATAGAATTTTGTTATATGTAGATAGGCTGGAATGCCTACCAAGTAACCAGTACCTTTTCTTGAATTTTATATCTAACTCTTGTCTTTTCCTTTTAACATGGGCGTTCCAGCGAAGTCTTGCATCTAATGTAATACCTAGATATTTTGCCGAGTTAGCATAAGGGACCTGAGCATTATTTATGTTTATTGGTATTCTTTGACCATTTTTATTAACAGATTTGGTTTCGTTTAGTTTAGTTTATTACGCCATCTTTTGGTCCAATTATTTATTTGATTAACTAATGTTTGTAGTTTATTTGCAGCCTCTTCATGATCTTTGCCTATCGCTAGGATGGTATTATCATCTGCAAATGTAGGTATTGTATCTTGTTCTAGTTGGGGTATGTCACAAGTGTATAACAGATACAAAGTGGGTTCCAGGACGCTTCTCTGTGGCACTCCTGCTTTAATTGATTTCATCTTGTTTTACTCTAAAAAATCTATCTGAAATGTATGAATCCAATAGCTCTGAGTATGGCTGTGGAAGTAGCACATTCAGTTTATGTTTGAGATTCTATGAACCTGATCTATAGTTGAGTGGTTTTCTCTAAAGCCGAACTGGTAATCCGGAATAAGTTTCCTTTCTTCAATGATGGGTTTACAATCTTTTTATTAGTATTTTTTTCAAATGGATTCGATATTAAATATAGGCAATAGAGATATTGGCCTATATGACGAAGGTTTTCCTGGTTTGAGGATCATGTTGACTTCAGCTACTTTCTAAAATCTAGGGACATACCTTAGTTTGAATGAGGCATTAAACAGGTATTTAAGTTTAATTATGGCTTTCTTCGGAAGTTGTTTTTAAGATTTCTCCTGTAATTAAATCAAAGCTTTCTTAGGATTAATATTTGTTTTTATATCTTCTGCAATTTCCTTTGGAGAGGTTGGTGTGATAATTAAGTCATCTCTCTTTAGAGGAGTCCAGTTCGGTAATTCTTCTCTTTCATTTGGTTGGAAGGTATTTTGTAACTGCTCTGTGAATCTATTAACTTTTTGTATATTATTTCTAGCCCAGCTACCATCTGTATTCCTGATTGGAGCATTCTGCACAGTGGGCTTTTTTAATCGCTTTGTGGCTTTCCATATAGAATAATCAGTGGATTTATGGTTTATCAACATACTAAGGTACTCACAAATAGATTCATTTTTGATTCGTTTTATCTCTCTTTTTAACATCTGGGTGGTGTTAGATTTGGTTTTATCTGATGGAGCTCTGGTCTAATACTGTTTCCTCCTTAGTTTTCTTTTTGCAGAGATTAGGTCCCATATTTCTTTAGGATAGTTATTTCCTGTTGTTCGCTGCACAATAGGTGGCGTATTATCCCATGCTGCTTGTTGTATGTTGGACACAAGTAGTTCTACTTCTTCATCTAGCTGTGCTTTTGTTCTTAACTGAACTGAAAGATTGATTTTATTTTCAAGGTTCAGTCTGAAGCTTTGCCAGTCTGTTCTCCTATTTATTAGTCTAGGAGCGCTTTCCTTTTTGATAATGGTGTCACTAAGAGTGAGAAGAATGGGCAAATGATCTGGATTCATGTTCCATGTCTTATTAACTTGGATGTAGTTTGCTGAAATATTTCGTACAACAAAAAAGTCTATTAGGTCGGGTATTTTGTTTCCATCTGTGGGTCAATAAGTTGGTTTGCCAGTTGAATGCGACTCACATTTTAACTGTCATTGCTTCTTTTAGGTTTTTACCCTTAGTTGTTGTTAGTCTGGAGCCCCAATTGGTGTGTTTTGGATTAAAGTCGCCTCCAATGATAAATTTAGGTTCTTGACTATTGGGGAAATCTAGGTATTGTTCTTTTTTAACGGTATGTCTTGGAGAACAATATATACAGAAGTGACTATAACATCAGAAGTTTTAGATTTTATCATTACTGAAGTAGCCTGAAATTCTTCAGTCCTGTATCCCGTTTCATGATGATGCTTAATTGCTTCTCTAATTATTACTGCGTTATCCCCTCTTGCTGCATTTCGGGGATCAATGGTATGATAAAATTATATCCCTTAAATTTAATAAAGGACTCATTGGTAAAGTGAGTCTCTGAAATTAAGCATGTGTATGTCTATGTTTTCTATATCATCACTCCATTAGCATTCCATTCCATTATTATTAGGTTATTACTCATTATATTGTCTCTTAGACATAGCTCCTTTGCTACTATTTTCTAAACTAGTAATTCGTTCATCCATTTTGTTCAGCTTTCCCAGTATTTGGTATATAGTATTGGTAATGGATGAATCTTGATTGTTATATATTTCTTCTTTTTTACCAGATACCGTCTAGCTGAATAATCTAGATTTGATTTGACAAGTCGTACACATTTTATTGCCGTTCCAGAAATACCAGAGATAATTTAATTACTTATAATTACAGAAATGAAGCGGGTCACTGTTCTACCTACCAGAATGTTCTTGATAAAAATTGGATTGTTCTTTTTATTTTAAATGATTAATGGTTAAGATTGTCATCTTTAATTACTAAATACCTTACTTTTAGATTCTAGATACGAACCTTTACTTTTATTTATCGTCAGTTTAACTAGAAGAAGGTATTAGGTACAAATTATTATAAAATAAGCAATTTGAGTATGAAGAGCGGAAAGTGATACCTCCCTACTTTTAGGTTCGCTTGACACAATCTGTCGAAAATGCAACGAATTTTTTTCCCTCGAAATTCACACATTATTTAAAAAATAGATATGCTTTAATAAACATGACAATGGTATTAATAAAAGGCAATGCTAAATATAATAATGAAACAAAAGCCGACAGATTTGATATACCTAATATTCAAATCATTTAACGATTTTATGTCTACATACCTACAAATAAAGTTAAAATTCATTTATTATAAATTCATTATTCATGCAAAATTATCAATTGAAATTTCATTTAAAATAGCCTACTATGCGTAAAGGCTGTATGTCACGATACTAAATTAAGTACTAAATTTAGAACTAAATTAATGCATTTTTTAAGTACTAAAAAAATTCACGTTGCAAACAGCAAATTTAGTACTAAATTTAGTGCTAAAAAAAGTCATTAATTAAGTACTAAAAGTGCGCCGAAATGTTGCGCAGAAGTTTTTCATAGAAAAAGTTGACACGACGGTATTTTCTGTACCCTTTTATTTTTAATTAGCGACAATTTTACATTATCGCCTTGAATAAAGTTCGCTTGTTTGATTTTGTAGGTTTTATTGTGTTTTTTTCGTGGTTTTTATGCTGTATTTGGTTGTTGTCAAGTCAACTAGTGTCAAATTGATAATAAAAACACCATTTACTTGTCTGTTTTACACATAATATTTCATTTCTCTGTTAATTTTACGTATTAATACGTCAATGCGCGTGCGCCTATAGTAAATTTAGTACTAAAAATTGGTATCGTTGCAAACAGAAAAAAAAATTTTTAGTTCTAAATTTAGTACTAAATTAATAACTTAATTTAGTGCTAAATTTAGTACTTAATTTAGTATCGTGACATACAGCCTTAACAGCGTTGTGAAAATATTGCTTATCATATACAGGTTCGCTAATTAATGGTGCAAAACAAAACTGCAGATTATTTGGGTAAAAATATTGCATGTAACCAAATAACTTACTTAAGTCCAAAGTTGATAATATTCAAAATACAGGGTGTTAAAGTTGAAAATTCAAAAATTATTATTAGCAACATTTTTTTTCTCAGTGTAAGTTTACTAAATTCGGTAAATATTTTTAGTGTTATAAGATACACCTATCAGCAAAATAATTAGTTAAATGAACTTAACCAGTGGCGTGCGGCATGAATAAGTTAAAGCTTCATCCCCCCTAAATTTTACGCCACTGTCCAAAAACTTACTTGGACTATTTTTTTACATTTTTTAAATAATTCTTGTACTTTTGTTGGGAACTCATTAAGTGATTGGTTTTCGAGATATTCACAATCGAAGGTGGATATTCTTACCCAACAAACAATAAATTGCCGGGATATTGCTGGTCTCCTGTAATTAAAGGGAAAATGAATGTGACGATTAAAAGATAAAAGCCTACTTTTGGCTTTTCGATTGTGGCCCAGCATTATGTTGTTTGATGATGGCCTCATGAAGGGTAAGTAACTGTATTGGGTAAAAGCATGGTAAAAGTAAAAAGGCTTTTAACTCGCAAACCCAACTCCAATAGTCCAGGAGGGCTCCGTCCCGCATTCATAGATGGAGACACCGATGATCGCTTGTTACATACTCAACATGTACTATGAGGCCAGTCCAGCAGTCAGTATAGTATTAATATGGTAAAAGCCCAGTAATTTCCCGTTAGCTTCCCATCAATAGATTATTAATTGCCAATATATTTATTTTTAGATATTAAAGGGAAAATGGAGGCCTATTAACTGGATTTATTGGCTAAGTGACTTCGGCGAGACTGTCGGCCGTGGTGACCTATATATGCCGGCCTTTTAATTATAAAAGTTAAATGGCCATCATTATAATTGGAGGGTAACAGTTATTGTACCTTTTATTACCCTGCACAAAATGTTTCCATTTTTATAAAAAAAAAATCTTTTAAATAAGCTTTACCAGTGGCGTGCGGCATGGGTAAGTACCCTTTCATCCATTTTAAAATTCACGGCACTCTTCAAAAACTTATTTAGCCTATAATTTTGATTTTTTTACGGTTTTTTAAATAAATCTTGTACTCTTGTTGATAATTTATAAAAAAAAATTACAAAATTAAAAAATACACTAAAATAAATAATTTCCACCTTTGAGTGTGAATATCTCAAAAACAAATCACTTTTTGAGTTCCCAAGAGTACATGATTTATTTAAAAAAAAAAAAAAACATAAAAAAATGTAAAAGCATAGTTCAAATAAGTTTTTGGACAATGGTGTGAAATTCAGAGGGGATGAAGACTTATCCATCCCTTAATTTACTGATAAAGTTTATTTTACTGATTGTTTCGCTGATAGGTGTATCTTATGACACTAAAAGTGTTTACCGAGTTTAGCGAAATTATACTAAGGAATAAAAGAATTACACCTTTTCATAATTTTCGAATTTTCAACTTTACCACCCTGTACTTCGGTTATTATCAACTTTTGCACTAAGGTAAGTTTGGTTAATTCGCAATAATTTTACCAAAAGAATAAGTGAAATATTAATTAACAAACACACTGTATTATAATGTATTTATTGACTAACTTATGCTCTTCACAGTGGCGACTTGTCTGTAAAGGATGTAGGGTTAGAGCTAGAGCCCTTAGTACAAGGGAAAACCTATTTATATAAATATAAATTAAAAATGTCTTATGTTATCTATCCATACTATTTTCAATATAAAAAAATATATTCTACGTCTATTTATATCTTTGATACGTCCACTTTTATTTCGGATGTTCCAATCATAATCTGGAAAGCCGTCCCTTGCGTTCAATATATTTTGCGATACCCGTAACCCACTCACTAAAGTTGCTGGCTCGCTGCAAACAAGAAAGGACTAAAAGTTAGGTAGCCCTTAATTCAAGAGTTCGGGCGGTCAGATCGGGTGGCGTCAGTCAAGCTCGGAGGTCGAAGATACGGAATTTTTAGACGAAATATGGCTAAGAAAATATTAGACTTTGCTCCACGCTTCAGTCTAGAAAGTAAGTCTGCTTATTATCTTAGCCAGCGTTTTCAATTTATCGATTATTCGATTTTTTCGATTTTTGATCACATCTACCGAATTTTAGAGACCTTCTATTTGTCTCACATATACCTACTATTTTAAAATATATATGTAGCATAATATAGTAGATTTATTTATCTTCATTTCAAAAATATTCAAGAATTTTTTTATGTATTTAAATTGTACCTATGTAACACAGTTTTAAACTAATCCGACACATAAAAATCCCATAAAACTTAAACTCTTAGTTCTGGGGAAGCACATAAAAAAGCAGACAAAAGTTAAATACAAGTTCAAAGCAAGTTTAAAACAAGTTCAAAACAAGTTCAAAACAAGTTCAAAACAAGTTCAAAACAAGTTCAAAACAAGTTCAAAACAAGTTCAAAACAAGTTCAAAACAAGTTCAAAGCAAGTTCAAAACAAGTTCAAAACAAGTTCAAAACAAGTTCAAAACAAGTTCAAAACAAGTTCAAAACAAGTTCAAAACAAGTTCAAAACAAGTTCAAAACAAGTTCAAAACAAGTTCAAAATAAGTTCAAAACAAGTTCAAACAACAACCACAACAACAACAACAACAACAACAACAACCATCAACAACAACAACAATAACAACAAAAACAACAAAAGGAATACTAACCATCGAATCACCTAAAGTGCTTTGATAAATTTTATGAAGATATCTTAAATTCCTTTCAAAAGTAGCTTCCACGTAGACTAGGCCATTAGCCGCCACTGTTACTTAACAATATTTTTAGTGGGTTTTGTTCAGGTATTGTTTATAAGTAGAGGTAAATTTCGTATGTATGTATATTGTGAAAATATGGTATATATTCACTAGTAATACCACTAGAGGTCAAATTATTTCCGGAAATTTTTTCGAGCTCATGAAAATTTTCTAAAAATATTCATGAGCGAGAAAAATATTTCCTGATATTAATTTGACCTCGCGTGGTATTCGGTAAGAAAATTCCACGCCGAATTATGGTTGAAAATTAAATATTTTTAAAATTTATTTTTCGTTTCTCAACAATGCAAATTATTTTCTCCAAGTCACCAGTGAAACATAAAAGGTGTTGTCGCCTTGATTGTTGAGTTGTCATGGTAACTAAGTGAGACCCTAACCTCGAATATAATTTCAGTTTTGAAGTTGTCAAGCGGCCCGACGTAAAAAAATGTTTCGCTGCAATTATTTAGGCCTTCAAATTGCTTATTTCTACTCATTGTAGTTGCATGGGAATACCATTTGAAAATAGAAAATAGTATATTCTTTAATTTTACGTAAGTTTTGAATAACTACAAGTGGTAGAAAATTGTTTTTCTGCGTTTTTATTAACATGCGTTATGAGCGCTTTAAAATGGTATGAAATTCATAACCAGCGTCAGCAAGCATCAATCGTAGGAGGCTGTGATCATTGTATTTTGACAGTTCAAAACATTAAATAACTCGCGTTTTGTTGCGATAAAGAATATTGCACAGCAAGTAAAACCAAAAAAATTACCTATTTGTTTAAAAATGAATCGATTTGAAAATCATTCGCTATGCAAAATATGCGTGAAATTGTCTGATGTAATGATCAATCATTGCACCATGACTTACTTACTCGGATTAATAGAGGATTGTGGCTCCAACTTGAAAAACGAAAATTTGTTCCGAATTGTCCACGAATATTTGCACCTAAACTACGCAAAATTCAAAGTGCTGAATGGGAAAAAGGTGAATAAATTAGTGTCTAAATATTATATATATTTTATTAGACATACAGCGGGTTGCAAGAACGATTGTTAAAATCTCTCGTTAGCTAAAGAACAAATAACTAACTGAGATTAAAACTGGCAACGGCGCTTTTCCAACTGACAGTCTGTCGCTTCACAGCTGATCACGGGATATTTTTATATTAATGAAGTTAATTTTGTAATATTTTTTCGAAAATTAATTACAAATAAAGTAAAAAATGAAATTGAGGCTCAACCTTTACGGCTATGTTAACACTATCCCTATCTTTTTTCGACATCGGCTCATATTTTTAATAGACAGAAGCAAGGACAGTTGGTTCAGAGAAAAAATGTTTTACACATGAATATAATTTCTTAAAATAAAGAGAATGGCTTAAATGAAGAAAAGGTTCCAATAAGTCACTGGAAAAAGAGGAGAATACTCATTTAACTACCCTTCTAGTAGTGCTCAATTAAAAATCTGTTATTTGTGGTTTAAAGCAACAGTACTTAAATATAGTTTGTCCCTTTTATATAAACTAAAACTTTTGTCACACCATGGAAAAGTACATTTCTTTCTACTGTACCTACATTATTTTTCAAATAGAAGTACATAATTAAAAATATGTTTAGTTTTTATCATGTGTGCAAACCCCATTTACTGTGGAAATATTTCTAATGTATTTTCTATTTTTAACAGACTTCAAAAAAGAAGTAGGTTCTCAATTCATCGGAATATATTTTTTTATGGATATTTAGCGACAATTCTTTACTATGTTGTCCGATTTCTGATTATTTTTTTGTTAGAAAGGGGGCTCTTCAGAGATGGTTCCATAATATAAATTTGGTAAAGATCTGATGATGGGATTCATGAGAAAATAATCACTTTTCGTTTTTTGTAGTCGTCAGTTTTTTTAAATTAATTTTGTAACTTATACATTTTTCAATGAATCAAAGTAAAAAACTGTTTAAATTGGGAAATTTCTAAAGTTCAGTATCTATTTTTTAGTTAGAAATGGAAAACTGGAGGAGAGATGGTAAAATCTCTGGTATGAGAAATAAATTCACATTTGGCCTATTCTTGAAAAACATATACAGTTCCTTTTTGAATCCCTTCAATTTGGGTGCTATATTTCTTTGCTAATAAACTAATGCAAGAATTTATTTTTTATTTAAGAACAACTTTCTATTTGTACAATATTGGAATTTCTAGATTGTTGAGAAAATTAAATAATTATGATATGATAATTAGCTTTTATAGGTTGTGTAATAGTCGAAATTTAGAATATTAAATAATTGATACTATGTATAAATTACACTTATTTACCTTAATATATTTGCTTTCACATTTGTAATTTACAGATTTGTAGGTCATAAATAAAACACCAAATTCATTTTAAAATTTTATTTTTTAGGATTAAATTAATATACACAAAATACATAACATAATAAAAAAATATAGTAAATCTACAATAAATAAAAATACATTTAATTTGCCCATCATTATTAAGAATTCTAATTCTAGAAAATAAACATTCAATCCAGGATTTCTTTTTGGTTATGACAGGTTTCAAGTTGACTAGTAATTTTGTGTTAAAATTTACAGTTTGCCTAACGTATTGGATACGTCTACTTTGCCAGTTCCACATATTTTATAAATGTATAAAAAGAAATGGATTATTTCAACATAGGTACAAACAATAAAAATGTTATTACTGATAGTAGTTTACTGCTAAATATTTACTTTTTCTGAAAATAGGCAGGAAAAAACTATAAAATAATATTAAATATGTTTGAGAATGTATTAATACATAACAATTATACGAATTAAAAAGTGTTTAACAATATAAGTAGAGATACCAAGCTCCACAGTTATATGGCTTAAAATTATTTATGCAATCATCTCATGAAATATTTTAAAATACTTAGCAAACACCTATATTACTACAAAGTAATGCCTATTTACAAATAAAAATATATTGCTACCAGGCTATACCAAACCCCCATAACTGACAAATTACAAATATTTGAGGTTATTTGACCATTCTGATACTGACCCATTTTTCTTTTTAAAAAGTAAACAAAATACCAGCAATTTTTATTCTGTATCCTAAAAAGTCAACTTGATTCTACAATGTAACTAACATTTTTCTAAAGAATTCTTATCAAAAATCAACCCAAAACATTAAATCACATTTATATAACTAGTTAAAAACATTATTCAAAACTTGTATTTAATTCAACAAAAGCAGCTATATTGGTAACACATATCAAAATACTGGCACTAATAAATTTCTTTTATTGCATATATCTCCATTCTATAGTTTGTGTAGTTACTGGGGCAGTATAGATATTTTAAAGTTTTATTTGTGAGCCAAGCCTGTCTTGTTTCAAGATTAGTGGTCCATACAACAATATTTTCAATTTTGTTGTTACAAAGTTTTCCTTTTTTAACTGTACGGTTTTGCTTGAGAGTCTGTGCAGGGGGATCGGCAGAGTCCACTTGGGCCAGGGAAGGGTTTAGTAGATTCCTTGGGAGTGAAGAGACTACTAGGAGAAGCACCTAAGGAGACTCCACTGGAAAGAGGCATAATATCAATTATTGATTTGTTCACCTACAGAATAATAAATAAATATATATGATTCTAGAGCTCATAAAAGTATGTTCCAAAATATAATGATATAACAAAATTTATATAGAGATTCAACGATGATATTTAGCTGCAGTTAACTAGGACTCGTGTAATTATTTATTGCAATGCAAGAACCTAATTAGACCTACAGTTATACTTTAATAAAATGTGTAAAAGTTCCCTTCAATTCCAAATTTGTCTTCATATTACACTAATTTTCCTATCAACATACAAAGTGTTTGTGATAATTATACAAGATGGTCCAAATTTGACCTGTTTATAAGATATTACTAAATTAGCAGGGGATAAAGCACATTTATGTCGCACCTTTTTTTAACTAAGCATGTTATTTTAAATCCAGTTATAAATTCCTTCCCTGAGTAAAATGCAAGAGTGATTTTTAAAATATCATTATTTTGTTTGGGTGTTCAAATAAAAAATGGTGTTACCTCGAAAATGTGTACCCCTTGAAAAAATAATAAGTACGACAATGGATTTTACATATGTAACTATGTCAAATTATTAAATTGTTTTTCAAAATAAGATTTTTATTTGAGATAATAAATTATGATAAATTTAGAAAATCACCCTATAGTTTCTAAAGGATTTATAACAACTAAGCATTCCATGTTTTGTTTCTCAAAAAAGGTGACAATGGTGGGTTATAAGGTTTCGATATCCAGTTGTATCATGTGAAAACGTCGAATTTTGACCACCATGTATAATAAAACAGCTAAGTTTAAATAAAATAAATAAAATACTTTCTTACCAAAGAATGTAGCAGTGGAATCAAAGGAATTCAACGGGGACTCTATTTGATTATAAAAAAATGCTTTAATTTGAGCCCATCTCATCAAGTTGGAGATTAACCACGCCTCCTTCTTGTTTTTCACCCTTAAATAAATAAGGAAATAATTTAAATAAACAAAAATAATACCAAACGTTAGTTATTTCCAATTTTATTTTTTTTTAACTTTAGTAGTTTGAAAAATCTTTAAAATGGGAAAAGACAGATATTGCTAAAATTGTATAAATAATAACACATACAAAAGAAGTTTTATATTGTATATAATATAAAAGTGATTTAATTTCTGTTTAAATTAAAATCCTATAAATCAATCTTTTAAAATATAAAATTTGTGTTAAATAACATTATAGGCTTTGCTTAGAAAATTAACTTTAAACATATTACTGCACAAATTTTTAATTTGATTTCAAATAAATTTTTTCTTTTATTACTAAGAAGGCACAATATTCTATGCTATATAGAAGGTAAGTATATTAAAGTTACTGTCCCAGGAGGGTCGGTGGGTGTACAAATTTTATGAATTTGCAAATGTTATGTATTAAAACAATAAAAGTGTTCCTTTGAATAAAACAAATACGAACCTTGTCCTGTCTCTCCTTCTATTTGACCTCTTGTAAAGTTTAGTTTTCTTTTTGTTGTAAGTATCTCACTTTTAGATGTCCTTGTATCAGTTTTATATTTAATAAAAGCTAGTTATTCCTAATTAGTATTTTGGCCAATACAACTTCTTAGCCATGCAATAAAGAGATCTTCTATAATTACCTAAAATTTTAACCCCAAAAATGTAGTTGGAAATACAAATTAAGATGTAATAAAGTGAATGTTTTTGAAGGAATTTTATGTACTTGTTATTAATTTACTTACCAAGTGGTTTTTCTTCTATCTTTAGGAGTAAATTGCTTGCGTTTTTTGTTGTCAAACATTATAATACTTCAACTAAACGAACTAAAATTGAACTTTTATAATATATATTCAAAGTACCTCTCGACACTCACATAAATTGGCTGGAAAATTGAAAATAATTGAAAAATTCTAAAATATTAATCCATAAACATTAATCTGTCAAAGTAAATGACGAGCAGAGCTCTGACAGAGGAAGCGCAGTTGCCAGTTCACGTCGTCGTTAAAAATTAACAGAAGAATGCAACCCGTACTACACCTTTAGTAAAAGATTTGGGTTTAACGAGTCATTAGATATTTAACGATCGTTGTTGCAACCCGCTGATAGACACATAATTCAAAGCATCCAAAGTCCTGCATTTTCGCCATTAAGAAGAAAAGAAGTGGCCGAAGAATATAGAAAACACCTTAGCACTGTAACTAAAATGTATCAAAACTAAACCTATTATGTGAACAAATAAAAACCAGTCTGTCAAAAATGGTCTGTTATTGTAAACGTCAAAAAATTTCCAGTATAATTCGCTGTTGGGTACCCCACGAGAAAAAAATTTCCACTAAAATACCTCCGTTGCCATGGTGATCTGTCAAAAACACGTATTTTGATTGGTTCAAAATTACAGGTGTGGAATTTTAATTTTTATTTTCTTAATACCATTAATTTGCTTGCAATGTATATTTAATTTAGATGTTACAAATTATATTTTTTATTCTGTGTTTGAATATTTTCGGATAAGAAATTCAAAGTGAGTATGTAGAGGATTTAGATATATATGTGCTGTGTGACCTATCTGACACAGGTACCTTCATAATTTATTAATTGCATTTTATTAAAGAAAAGTTGCATTCTTATTAAATTCAAATTTCTTCATTTAACGAAAAATATTTTAGATAATTAAATCTTATATATGATGCCTAATAAAAAAGCAATATTCCTGTTCACGGAGTCTCTAATATTACATTTACATGCCCAATAAACAGGGAAGATAAAAAGTTATTCCATGAGAATCTGACATAAAAAACCTACATAAAACATTTTTTTTTTCACGAAGTAATAATCATTAAAACATTTATCGTGCTTATCTAAGTCAGTTCGAATATTAACCCCGATTTTGACATATTATCGATACAAAATTCCGAGAATTTCTCAAGACACGTAATAAATGTACCACCCTTATTTTATTCACTCATTATCCTTCCAACCGGAGTTACGACAAATTTAAGTCACAAAAGACATTAAAACGGGTATAAATACCTAACCTCGGGTAACACAGAACGCAGCAGGCATTATTATTTTAAATCCAGTCTAATTTAGTTGCATTTACTAATTTAGTTGTAGTTCAAGTTTAGTATTCAGTTCTTTTTTTAAATCGACGCTCTTCCTAACCGACGCGTTATTTACTTTACCTCCTATCGACGCTCCTACGTCCCGACGCTCAACGACCCTCAGGGCCCTACTAACCTACCTTTCTACATGCCGACAACCTATCTCCCAAACGTATCACGTTCTACACCACCTAAGTATTTTCTACCTTATATCCATCCCGACCCCAACGCAGTACCGCCACGACGCTAGGCGTCTCGACGCAAGGTGACGCTCAACGCTGCGACGTACCCAATATTGACGCCGTCACAACGAGATTAGTACATAATATCTTGTTTAGACGAACCTAATGTCTGTATTTTTAATCGTGAGTCGAAAAGGTTAATGAAACTTTTGCTTGAGATAACACCTGGGTTTCGTTTGAATACGGGCTGGCATTTACTTTAAAATATTATGTAACCCAATAAACCAGATGGCCTTCGGGCATCTACCCCCAAAGACAGTTAAGTTAGACATATATTTTTCGATGGGAGAATTTGGGTCATTTCAATAGAAAATATAATTATTAATAATTTAGAAATATACAGTGACGTATCGTCTTGGGTTATTTATGCACACAAATCTAAGCAAACCTAGATTGAAAAATGTAATAGTTAGTTATCCAACTGGTGAATTGACACTGTTCGTTAGCTCAAGGGGGGCACCTATACTAGACACCCATTCTACTAGGTTTGAACCCTAAAGTATATGTGAACATCAACACAGTAAGTTCATCAACTGGTGTTCGTTAATTCCGTTGGTCATCACCTATTCTTCTTCTTCTTCTTTTTCTTCTTTTTCTTCTTCTTCTTCTTCTTCTTTTTCTTCTTCTTCTTCTTTTTCTTCTTTTTTTCTTTTTCTTCTTTTTCTTCTTTTTCTTCTTTTTCTTCTTTTTCTTCTTTTTCTTCTTTTTCTTCTTTTTCTTCTTTTTCTTCTTTTTCTTCTTTTTCTTCCTTTATTGAGCTATATCCCACAGGATAATTAAATGAATTTTTTTTTCAGTTTTATGTATATTTGTTTTTTCGATCAACTGATTTTTCTAGCATATCTATTTTCGATCAATTTTCTTTTCGATCGTTGTTCTTTTCGATCATTTTTCTTTTTAATCAATTGTTATTCGACAAAATGTTTCTTTGATGCATTTGATCAAATATTTTCGATCAAATGTACTCGATCAAAATGTTTTCAATTAATTTTGTGCTACCCATAAATTTGAACAAGCTATAAATTTGGGTAAAACAGTATTTTAGTAACAACGGTTGAATGAATAGCTCCTTAAATAATTTGAAACTATCATTAAAAAAAAAGAAAAATTGTAAGCTCCGACATGCATTCTTCTTTCCACGATCACCTATAGATATTTTTATTTTTTTTGTCACTTTATATTCTAGAAACATTATTCATACCACACGCTGAGTTGAAAAATTAATCCTACAAAAAGAAACCAGATTAATATACCCCAAACTGTATAAACTACATAATTATTCGTCTAAAGCCATAGCAACCGATCAGATACAACAAACGTTCTATTTTCTATTTACCTGGGTACATAGGTTATATCATCCAATTTTTTTATATGATGCACGTACATACTAATACACCAAGAGCACTCTCAGATTAATTCTGGGAATTTGAGACAAATTCTACATCACTCCTGCCACATTTAATTTGGCGTCCATTTTGTCGTCTAGACAAAAAGTCGACGCCGAATGTCGCGTCGCGACGCCAGTTGATGCCGGAAAGAAAATTGTAACCGGAGAAAACACTTGAATGCAAGTACCTAGGTAGTAAAAAATTTCATCTTGCTAAAGCCCTGCGGAATAGGAATTAATGTCTGTTTACTTAATACGACAGCTAGAAAATTCCAGTCATCGTAAATAAAAAGGACCGGAATAAAGTCCAAGATCATCAAGTTGTTTTTCTAAAAGGAAAACATCATGCGTATTTATTTACTCTATAGGTTACAATAAATAAAAATTACTAGAGATGGGACTTTTCATGAAAAGTAATTTTCGCACTAGTCCGACGGACATATCCGAAAAAGTAATGAAAAGTCACAATGAAAAGTAGTCGACCTTGAGCATAGAAGACACACACCCATACACCACAAACACATTTTGGAAATATTTCAACATTGTTACTGTAACTTGACAAACCGGGCCCTAACCTAGTTTTCCAAATACCCTAAACATTGGCCTAAATTTCGTCTAGTGGATCCCCACGAAGTGATGTTAAAACCCCCAGAATTACGTTTAAAATTCATTGTAGCTGTAATGGAGGAAGAACAAAGTCAACACAGAGAATAATTTGGAATACTGTTTATTTAACATCTATTCTTTTGTACAGCCGGACATTTAGATTATGTGCCGTTTTTAGGCTTAACATTATGTTTATGTAGGCTTTCCAATGTGTCATTTCTAACCTCAAAGCTTTTAGTTCCCATAAAAGGGTAAAATAAAAGTCGGAAGTACTTTGGTATATTTGGTTGTCTCCTAATATACAATCACACCTTTCCACGGAAATACTGAATTACGCATTGTCTAAAAAGAGTACAGTGGTAGCACGGGGAGTTCGGTGAAATATAAAATAACGTTTGTAACATGTATAAAAACCGGAGTGTAGATTTACCTCACCGTGCGTCACGCCTTTCCCTAATATTCCAATGTACTGACATACTTAGTCCTGTATGGCAAACACTAAACGGTCCACAATATATCCCCTATAGTAGTGTATCTCACTTGTTAAAGAGTTGGCACTAAGTTTGCAGCGCAAGAATGCGTCTGTGTCTGGCCGCTCAACTAACTCGATATGGCGGTAAATTCAAATATAATTTAAAGGCGAAATTTAAATTTCCCGCTAAAATTGTAAATTTTCAGCCGCGGAATGGCGGGAATTTTTAAATATATTCATTCGGCAATAATTATTGAGAAGTATATTGCATGTTCGATTAAACGAGCTGTAAATCCAGGCGCTATTTTTATTTTGATAGCTAAAAATAATACTAATTCTTTTATTATTAGCTATTACAATAAGAGCAGCATTTGGATTAACAACACATTTAAAAGAACATGTAATATACTTTTCAATTTTACCTAAATCACTTATTTTTTACCTATAGAGGTTAGATCTGAAAAAAAATTGGCTCTTGTAAAAAAAACAAAAAATTGTATAAAGTATTTTATTTGAAAAATTATAAAACTTATTTAATATATTTTAAAGACGAAGATAACTCTAGCCATATCCATTTTACTGAAAAAAAAAGAAACTATTAAATGAAATAATTTAGTTATTAAGAGATGTTTGTGATAATACAGTGACAGCTATCGAATGTTGTACAATGTCCAAGTAAAAACCACAAAGAGTTAGCATTAGTGGGAGAAGGAATAAAATAAATACTATGAACGTAGCCAGCCGGCTATGTGGGGATGCATCACACCGTGTGCCTGTTCATATTACACAGCACACAAGGCAACATTCATATTATTCGTTTCCTGATCGAACTAATGCGCTAACTCTTTAGTTTTCTTTTCGATTCTAGCCAAGCGTATTGGAAAGTGTTCATTAGCCGATACTGTATATAAATGCTAAAATCAATAAGTGAAATAAAAAAATTTAGTTTAAATGGACATCTACTTCGAAAAAAGTAAATTATTTTACTTGAATTTTAAAGGCTTCTGCCACTGGAAATCTATTATCTAGGGCTTGGATGACAGCCATAGGACTCCCTCCTTGAATCGTGTCCATAGGAAAGCATAAGATCATAGTTAAATTATAATATTAAGAGGGTAGGTATTAACTGAAAAAATATGAAAAATTATTACAAACTTACCTCAAAATTGGCATCTACATTAAAAGAAGGGAAAACGGAAACATAAAATTGTTATACTTGAATTTTAAAGGCTTTTCCCACTGGAAAAGTATTATCTAGGGCGCAGACCCTTGGATGACAGCCATAGATAGCAATCCCTCCTTGATTCCTCTTTTTCTGAGTTTGTTGTACGTTTTGTTTCCCATATTAAATAAGAAAGCACTTAATACAACAACACAAATCATAATAAATATCGCTGAAACAAAATTAATATTAAATTTCGTAGAAGAAAAAATCAAAAAATTATCACTTGTCAACACTGACACTTCACGCTTCACGTATAAAAACTCAACGCTAAAGAATGAAAGATGATTCGAAATAGGAATTATTAACTGGTATCCCTTTCTTTTATAAGTATCTAAACAAAGAGAAGGAGTGGGAGTGAGTAACGCTCCGATCAGATTGTTTTGAATTCGTCGTCAACCAATGAACGTGCCGATGTCAAAAATCAATAACGATACTAGACCTGTGTCTGGCCGCAGCGTAACTCAAAGCCATTTCTTGAATCCCAGTAACATTACTATAGGGGATATATTGTGGAACGGTCGATCGTAGAACACCTGATATAAAGGGGGATGCCCGTCAGGCCCATTTTTGGGGTATCTCAGTAGATATCCATCCTGTCTCTATCAGGCTTTAATTTACATAGCCGCAAGGGAAATACCATTTTTAGGCTCTTACTATTGAGGTCCCTGGCGGTCTATGGTGGCCTAAGGCTCTTTTTTAGCGCGATGGTATTTTGCTCTGTCGATTAACAAATCATTGTGATTAATCACAGTTCTGAGGATACGTTAGCTAGTCCACAAACACAATTTCACCTATTTATTCTAAATAAATAACAAACATACAGACTACTTCCGCGTAATGTCCCTCTAAGGATATGTGGATATGTACAAATAAATCCGACCCTCCTCAATATTCATGATTCTACTCGCCGCTGTACATATCCCCTTTTTCCCGAAAAATCGATATACAAAAGTAACACTCCTTACGGCTAAAATGACACATTTTGTTTGACAAAGAAAGACAGAAAATATATTTTTTTAATCGCAATCTAACTTTAAAATATATACAAATCAAGGCATTTACCCTACTAATCTACGTCTGTTTGCCATTTAAAAGTAAAACCGAGAGTGCGTTTCCTCTTTACTAAAAGGGGCAGGTACTGTTTACAGACAACCAAACTTTACAATTCGGCCCTTTGACCATAAATCTAAATGACTTAATTTATTACTTGAGAGTGTTGACCGACTTTACAACAATTAATATTTATGACAACATCACTATCGATTCTCTAAATAGTATAATTTAGCACAATATAAAAAACCTATAATTTTTCTCACAATAAACGTTTATCAATGAATAAAAAAAATATGACAATAACACACAGACGTGAATTTTCCCGCTAATGAATATACAAGTAATAAAGTGATACCTGTAACCCATCAATGTTAGTCTAAACTTTCCCCCGGAGTAAATGATTACTTTAATAGTGCGATTATCGTTTAACCTGCAACAGAATTAATAGATGCAGTAGCGACTCGCTGATAAAGACATTGGGTGCCCTGCAAGATTCTGTCTCCTACCCCTTCCCCCCAAAACCATTATTATTTTACAGCTGTTCACCTACTTTTTTACATTAGTTCTATCCTGCGGTCTTTTTTAGTATGTTATAGATGTCTAGAAGCAAAGTATTTCATTGCCAGCAAAAAACGAAAAAATCCATCGATAAGAAATATTAATTTGAATTTGACAGGTGTTACGACAACTCACACCACCAGAACATAGTACATGTTGTTCACTCCCTTTCCTTTTACCCAACTACAAATAGCAAGAAAAAAGCACGACTAGCTATTTTTTGTAGTCAGATGAGGGACTAATAACACTGCCAAATAAAAACTAAAATATTGTTGCACCATTCGGTAGTAGAAAAACTGCCTCGGGTATTCTCGGAAGGACAGTACCACCCAATGAGGTTGAATAATATGGAGATGACACGCCAAAAAAAAAACGACACCCATTTTCCCTCCCTTAGAAGCAATATTATATTTGTCAAAGAGCTGTCAAAATTTTTTCAAAATTTATAATTATAAAAGATATGTAATGAAGAAACGGAAGTAAAGATCTAATTTAAGTTTTCACAAGTTTTACTTAGTATTTTTTTATTTCTTACTTAACGTTAAAATTTTATTACGATTTCCTAAAGACACGATATCTTAAAATTTTATGTGAATTTGTGGAAAAATACCATTTGAGGCTTAGACCTTAATATTATGTTGTGTTCAATTCATTTTTAGGATTAATTTTTAGATAAAAGTGAGTTTAGATTAAGATTAAAGAAGAATGTTGTTCCGACATAAAGAACTATAATAAAATTTAAACAATTACATTTAACTTTATAGTAAAACTTAAATAGCCTAATTAGACTTTATAATAAAATTAAATGATAAATATAGAGCTGTTCTAATACTAAATACATACACTTCTGTTTTTTATTATTTAAAAATGAAACTCATTTGCTAACATGTTTTTAAATAACTTTGCTACAAATATAACAACTATCATTAAATTTGTACAATTACATTTAACTAAGTTAATAATATTATCTGTACAGTTTAAAGTACATCTTCTCTTATATATCTGAATAATGTTCTTCACACTATGAGGCAAATTATTGTATCCTATAATACAAGGCAAGGGACGACTCTACTTTTTTGAAGTACACTTTATTCGGAAGTGCTCAACAAACATAGATGAACAGTAATTTAAATGTAAGATAATCGATTTGTAGATTGTTAATTTTGACTATTCTCTAATTGTCATTATTATCATTATAATTATCAGTTACATATTCTGCATATTTAGAAAATGTTAAATGTTCAGAATATAAAGAATACAAATGGTTTGAAAATCCATCAGAAGAGGTAATACAGACTTATTTAAAATATGAAAAATTATTAAAAACTGTAAAATTTGTTTTAAAATAATTCATAAAATCTAAAATGTTTTCCGAATACCATACAGTACAGTTGATAAATATATCAGTATCTAACTAACGTATCTGACTAAACCTAGAGATAGTGAATATAGAACAAGTCATGTCTTATGAGGTCTTAGAAACATTTATCTAATCTAATTCAGTCGCAAAAGGGACAAAAAATAATATAGAAGCCCCACTTGCGCAGTAAACTGGATTAATTTTGGTTTGGACATGTTGATATCTCATTTAAAAGTTGTACCTAATTCTACACAGGCGACTAGCTCTTCCAAACACAAAAACAATTCCTGTTTTCTTTCGCATCGATTTAATATTAATTAGAACCATTCTTAATTTACCGTCTGCATAGCCAGTAAGACTAGTTGGGGATTTCAGTTCTCCATAAACTAATATTTTAGTTAGAATGTCTATTCATTCATAGTACGACTCTGCAACGTTTTATTTCCACAAATAATGAATGTTCTATAATTTGTTAAAAAAATATAGAAGATAATATTAAGATCAAAACTGTTCGTCCTAAATAACCTAAAATAACATATATGTAGGGTGTTAGCATATTCGACCGACAACGCTCTACCACAGATATATCTCGTTAATTGATGAATTTTGATATAGGAACATGAATCCTTAAGGGGCTTACTTACCGAGATACAGGGTGTTAAAAACGCTGGTAAATATTTTTTTTCAAATTTGTTGACCAACATGCTCTTTAAGAAATTGTTATTTTGACTTAAACTAACTTTTGGAAAATTTAACCAAAGGCGCGCTATCAAGGTAAATAGCAGTTTTCCCCCTATGTAACAAACATTTTTTTCAGTTGTCTGTTTATTTTTAGTTAAAAAAGTAAGAGCCCTTTATGGAGCTAAAATGAACGGTGTTGCAGAAATTTGCTTCTAAACAAAAGTCTGCATGTACCTACTTAGATCATTTGTAATGACTCAATATTTCTAAATTATAATCTAGTAAGTAGGGCTGCCAGATTTAATACGTTTGTACTGAATTCAGTACTTTTTCAATTTTTTCAGTGTTACGTTGTTAGTTTTAGTACGTTTTTGTTAAAAATAGTCAGTTCAGTACCATTTTCAGTACTATTTGGACATTTTTCGAAAAAAGTGACATATTTTGTTAACAAAATAGTCAATTCAGTACTATTTGGATATTTTTCGATTAAAGTGACGTATTTTATCAACGATGGGTGACAGTTCACAGGTAAGTTTTATGATGAGTCAAATAATTTATTTGAAATTAAATTTTATCATACGTTTATTGCCTATAATTTGAAAAGTGAAATGGTTAAGACGTTTTTTTGTTGTACTTAAATAATATATAATTTATTAAGTGTAAAACCACATAAAAATCATTTTTATTTCACTTTCGCATTATTTCTCATATGTGCCCATTTGTTTCTATCTTCGTTTCTATAGCGTACATTTTTAAATATGTTCTATAAAAATTATTTAATAGTTAATGAATTTAAAGCTCCAGTCATTTTAGGCGTTAGTACATTTTCATAAAATATAGCTTTTTTAAAGTTGGTTATTCAGTACGTTTTTTGGAGATTCGTACGCTTTATAAAATGTTTCAGTACGATTTGCCATTTTCATTCTGGCAGCCCTGCTAGTAAGCACTTGTCAAATTTTTAATATTTCGTGTATTTGACAAGATCTTAGTAGATCCAATTTAAAAAAAAATATTTCAAGACTTTTTGATTTATAGCAAATTTTGAATTTTGATTTTATCTATCGAAATTTATCAATTAACGAGAGCTATCTGTGGTAGAAGTGTTGTCGGTTAAATATACTAACATCCTGTCTCTATATTATATTGCATGTACATTATATATTAATTATTTTTTTGTTGAATAAATTATTTTTATTATCATTATTATAGATGCTAAAATAAATGAATTATTATATTATAGCAATAATATTTTTTCTTACTTCGATTGCCCAATTCTCTATTTCCTCAATAAATAAAACATAAAGCCACTAAAAATCTTTTCTCTTCACCTTCAAGCTTATGTCTTTGAGTTTGGTGCCTCGTTCAACTTTAAAATATGTACAGTCATTTACATTCGCTGCTTTCTTTCTGGATTTTCGCCAGTGTAAAATGGCATTTGAGAAAAACTCTGGAAGATAGATGGCCGCCGTAACTATCGGCTTATCCCGGGGCTAAATGTAAATTTGAGCAATCATTCTGGAGAACGGGGATGGATGGAGGAACAATTCCTACCGACAGGAAATTTATGCTGGGGAGGTTTTTTTTAAGATTCCGTCTCGATTATACCTTTGTGTGTTTTGACACTTTCTCTTTACTACCTAAGAGACTTAAGAACGACAGGGATGCTTATTTTTATTGTAAAAACAGAGTTTTTTTGATATGCTTTTCTAGAAGTTCATTAACAGTACCTACATTTTATACAGGATGTTTTAAAAAACATGTACCATCGCTCATTGGGTCCTCAGATAATTTGTTTCACAGATACAGGGTTTACAACCCAATTTACAAAATGTGTTTTAAAATTGTTGTTATAACAATTATAAAATATATCTTATAATAAATTTTATAAGGTCTTTAGGACAATACATTACTCGATAGCTCTATAACGTGAAAGGTCCCAATATGAGCATATTTTTACTTATAAAAGTATTATCGGGTCGGTAGTGTAGCGGTCTAATGCGCTTATATTCATTTATAGGCAAGTTTATGAGTCTGAGACTGCTGGGCTTGCTTCGAATCCCAGACCGGACCATGTGGATTTTTAATAAATTGCATGGTTCGGTTTAGGATTTGATGTGTGCCGTATTAATAGAAATTCAATTTCTGTTGATATGACATGCAGATTAAAAAATCGCCATGCATTACCGTCTCGATGATGGTGGGTGAGGTTTTCCGGGTTTTCCTCACCTGTAAGTCAAATGGCACCATCAATCATCTTTAAGTCGCCCCGAAGCGCCGCAACTAATAATAATAGCCATCCCTTCCCCTACACAAGTCGTTCAGTCGACTTCAGGGGTTGAAATTCACACGTAAGGGGGTGAATTAGGGAGAGTATTATTATTATTATTATTATTATTATTATTATAATTATTATTATTATTATTATTATTATTATTATTATTATTATTATTATTATTATTATTATTATTATTATTATTATTATTATTATTATTATTATTATTATTATTATTATTATTATTATTAATATTATTATTATTATTATTATTATTATTATTATTATTATTATTATTATTATTATTATTATTATTATTATTATTATTATTATTATTATTATTATTATTTTAATTTGGTGTCATCGGCGTCGACTACTACGGCCATTAGCCTCGTGTTCTGTGTAGGCTTTGTTACTGTTTCCCAGCGCCACTTTAGGAACAGCACTGTTAATTAGAACCCAACAGTGAATGGTCGAGTGGGGAATCCTACCTATGCATTAGAATTAATATTTAATTTTTTTTTAATTAAATAAAAATTCCTGCCACTGGTGGGATTCGATCCTGAGACCTTCCGATCTTAGAGCCATGACTCTAACCACTGAGCCAACCCACCCCCTATTATTATCATTAATTATTATTATTATTATTATTATTATTATTATTATTATTATTATTATTATTATTATTATTGTTATTATTATTATTATTATTATTATTATTATTATTATTATTATTATTATTATTATTATTATTATTATAATTATTATTATTATTATTATTGTTAAATCTTTATAATAGTCTTATAACAAGCTTTGTTATAGTCTTGTTAAGCGCTTGTAGCCATTGCTGCCAACGGGTGTTGAATCATATATACAATAGCTATAAAACTTTTTTAATATTTTATAAACATCGTAAGGAAGACTTACGTACATAAGCGCGCTATAAATCTATTTTAAAATTGTTCTATAATTATTTCCACCACCAGCTTTTTATTAAAAACGGAATTAAAATTACTTACTGAAGACTTTTTAAAGATCCTTAAGAATACTAATATATTACAGAACCGCACACGCCCATGGTAAACTTGTTTACATCTATTTATTGCTAAAATATCTGCTTTTTAAGGTACATTTTACAACCAAAATTTCATTGAAATTATTCCGGAAATATTTTAAAAAACCTAAAAGAAAATAAAAATTATACTACGTATTTTGAAATAAAGCATCTACAGATCCATTTTGATAGGAACTATTTATCTTATTTTTGGATAAAGGAATCCCCACGAGTGATGATACATGTTTTTTGAAACACATTGTAAAGTTACAGCAATAAAACAATTAATTATAACAAACAGACCATGAAGTTCATGATAAATCCTGGAATGTAGATACCTATAGATATTTCGTTGGTTTCATTCTATTCATTCCATTCTACTAGTTTCAGTTCTGAAATCCCGTTCGACCAGTCCCTGCAATTAATTTCAAATTCATTCGTTTTACATAAAATTTTACCCATAAATTTTAAATAGCGCAACTACTACTGTCGCGAGAACCTACGGGGGACGTCCTCAAAATTCAAGTTCTCAAAGTAGGCTTTTGCACTTTGAAATCCAACCGCAAAGTTGATTTTTTCCGCGAATGTACATTAAGTGACAGCTTTGTTGCTGGCCCAATTTAAATTATACTATATAATATATATAATAATACAATAATATTTCTTTTTAATAAATGATTTTCAAGTTATTTCAACGTAGATACATGTTTTTTTTTATATTATCAAAGTTAACATGGATTTTCTTAAAAAAGTGTGATCGTAGAAAAAATCTTGTGTGTATTTTGAGCAAAAAAATTCGTTGCCGTTTTCGACTGACTGCCGCGCTCCGCTACCCGTTTCAAGCGGCAAAGCTCTTAATACACAAGCTATTATTAAGATGTATTTAATGACCTCTAATTTTATCTGTATTTATGATTTTACAGAATTAGTTGACCTCTCATTTTTATTGTTCCGTACCCACATTGGCATAGAAACTGGTGAGGCGAGACATCTCTTTTGGCGGAAGGCTTCCATAAGCTATATAAGGTCATAACGAAACAAATACAACAACCGGAATTGGCAGGTACTAAAACAAAATAAAGCTCAGGATGCGGAATATACCCCTAATCCTTAAGCCTATACGTTAAATGGACTGTGAGTAATAGTGCAGTGTATTTTAAGGTCTTGGGAAGTCTCATAGCACAATTTTTGATGAAGAATAATTTTTTTTTATAAAACTAATCCAAACGCAGACACACTGTATCTAATAGCATTTAAGAACATTTAAGGTAAGTAATAAAACAATACAAACATTGAAATATTTTACTTTATTACCTTCCTCTAGTAAAATCTAGTCTTGAATCTAGTACATTTCTTTATACAAATCTAGTACCAAACAAAACATTCTGGCAACACTCATTGATACCGAAATATATTAAACTACCCTCGTATCTACCATCCATATATACAAAATAGCAAAATTCTATCTAATTTATTGAGTTCTTAATGATATAAATCGTAATCAGTAGTAAAATAACGGTCGCGATTCGTTTTTAACGTTTATTCATTGACCACGAACGTCCATTTCGATAACAAATGTAAATGGCGAACGCTAACCCCTAAATGGCCCCATACATGGATAAATATCATTAAAACCACTATTTCAACAAATAGTCGCTGTATATATGAATGTATATTTTATCCGCAATAAGCCATAATAAATAAATAAATGGTGATTATCAGAATATGACTGAATCGGAGTTAAACAAGCTCCGGTTTTAATAGGACTGATCTGATCAAAATATATTACATGCATTAAAGTACAGAGGATGTTATTTAAGTCGAGTTACTATTTTTAATAGATTAAGTACTTCGTATCCAGATTTCTTACTTAAAAAATTCTAAACTAAATTTAATAAAAACCGAACACTAAAATAATCACATTAATAATAAACAACGGAATGACTAATTAAAAGTTTACCGCTGATAAGTGACCGATAGTTTTTAGACAACTCCATTTTAGAGGATCTCACCAAGCAATCTAAAAACAAACCATCTTAATTATCTGACACAACCAAGCAGCCTTAAAGGCCCTTGGTTAAAACAGAATCAAACCAAAGCTGATCTAGAGATACCTTGGAATACTTAATAATATGTCAACGCACAATAAGGTAGAACAACGACGAAAAACTACTAGACTTATCCATTCATTCATAATTAAGCCCTTTGAATGCCCGTAATATTTGACACTCATCGCGTTTAAAGCACCTAAACCACTAGCTCATAGTATGTTTCTTGAAATCCTCCTGAAGAATTTGGTAAGCTTCCGTTGTCGATTTTTCAAACAGGAAGCAAATTTCGAAGACGACAAATGTGAACAGTTAAGACAATAATACTACGATCAAACGTTAACCTCCTAACGATGAATCTGCTTGGGCAACTGATTTAGCAATGTCTCTGTCTCAGGGAAATGATGAAAACGAAGATTTGTTCAGATCCCTAAGGGACATGTTAAACTTACAACTTTGTGGGATGATTTCCCTAAAAAAAGCGAGCGATTTGATCAAATTCCTTAACAGTTTTTTAGTGAAAAGATGAAATAGTAAGCCAGGATTAGCATAGCTTTATGTTTCACTTGTTACTACTCCCATCACCTCATCGCTCCCCTCCGGCACCACGCTTCTGACGTGACACACACAGCACAGTACAAAAAATGCTGTTTTAAGTGACTAATGTTAAAAACAACCATTTTTTAAAAAAATTAGTATTTTGCATGGTGAAAAAATACAGGTGAAGCGGTTAGCAGTACGAAATTCGGCCAGTCTTGCACATGACGTCACATTCGAAGCAGATTTTTAATATTCCTATGTTTTGAATGTTAAAAAGCGAGTTTTTAAGTTATTTAAATGTCTTCCTAATAGTGCTTAGAACTTTATAGATATATGTATCTTAAAATTTAACATTATTTCTATATGTCAAGAAGTCTTTTTAGTAATTATTGGTACGTATTATTCAATTAATTTCTAATTAAATTGATAGTCTAATTGATATAAAGTTAGGTTATGTTATATTTTTGCTGTATTTTAAAAATAAAAAAAAATAGTTTCTAATTACATTATTATTATATTATTGGTACATTAAAATTTATTCTTTTAGGCAGTATAGCTGCTAGAAAAACGCCAGGTTATGCAGTGTTTGGCTACAAGAACTATTCGCGAAAAACAAACAGAACAAACATTAAGCTTATTATTTAAGAAAATCAGCGACTAAAAAAATATCCTGTTAAATTCATTTTACTTTAATTTTATGTTTCTGCGTTTGTTAACATTTTACAAAATTTTATTTATATAAAGGGATATCTATTCAGTTCTTTTCGTAAAAAATATATATTTCATTTTCACAACATTTAAATCTACTTATTTGTATATATATGCCTTTTATGTATTTCAATTTTTATCAGTACTGAGACATTAAAACTTTTTAATGGTGATGTGTATGAAAATTAGGTTCTAGGCGTTTAGCCATCATCTTAATCTGAATCTATTAGATAACGATGATAGGTATGAAGAGATTTCAATCCTAGACAAACCTACCTAACATCATGTTTTGTGGCGGAAGAATTCAGTTTCAGATGAACACTGTCTTGTTTATCCTTAACAAAAATGTATACCAACTGTTGTAATTTAAATATATTAAATTAAATTGGAAATAAATTCTAATTTTTAAGAGCACAAAATATTTTTATTTTGAATTTCTTCTGCACGAGGGTCCAATATCTGCCTATAGTGAGTTTTCTTGTAATTTTCTTGTATTATTGAACCTAATTTGATGTGATTTATCAGTTATTTTCATCTAAATATATATTTTCAGTTTTATAATGTTTATAGAACTCTGAAATAAAAGAATAACATCTTGACAATCGGCGGCCGTGACAATACCGATGTTGACGTCATAAAACCTGCGCACCGCTTCACCTATATCCTTACACCATGGTGTTTTGGAAGAAATTTAAACCTTTTAAAGAAAATTAATCTTAGTATTGCAGAAACATTACGCAAGGAAGGTAGCGTGTATTTATATTATTGTTTTCTATACATAGAAAAATGAGTTCATATAATTATAAAAACAAAATCAATCCCTGACCGAATTTGTATCTAAAAAACAGTTTAATGCAACTATCAGGACATTTTGGATCAAGCTGCATGTTAAAGAAAAACCTGTACTCGCGAAAGGATAGAAGAAGTTATCACAGTCTTTGAACAATTTAAATTAGCACTACTACTTAAACTGCAACATCACATAAACAGTACTATTATAAAAAAATCGATGTAATGAAAGTAGCTACTAAAAAACTTTGATTTTGAAGAGTGTGACTCCGATTAAGTTGTGAAAATAGTGCCAACGAAATTTTTTTCCAAATACTTCTGGAAACCCATTAGTCGTCTGGCCACGGAGGAAGAGATAAAATGCTGTATATAGAAATATCTAATACCTTCTTCAGTTATACAGGAGTTTTTAAAGCTGTGCGCTATGCCCAATTGTATCTAGCAACTTCAATCAACGTAGCCAAGTCGATTTAGTTGACTTACTGTCTAACCCAGATATAAATTACAAACAGCTAATACACTACCAGGACAATGGGACGAATTTCAGCCTTCTTCGATGGTTGACTTCAAAAAAGAGCTGTTGAAGTAGCAATGGAGCTATTAAAAATATTTTCAGCAGTAAGTTGTCCCATACCCTACTTAGAATGACCAACGTGCAAAATTGTAAATGATAGGCCGAAGCTTTGTTAACTTGATAATGACACAAAAAATTGAGCTATAAGTTGTTACTTTGTTCAATTCCAAAAGAATTCCTCTTTTTATCAAACCGTTGAACGATTACCACACAAAGCTTTATTTGGAACAGAACAGAAAACAATTTACTTATATTTCAAACCAGTTGCTTAAAAAACTTGTTACTGAAGAGGACTTCGATCTTCTTTACCAGCAGGGCCATGACAGTATTTCAACTCCAGTAACTTAGCAGTAGTCAAGATCCTTACCGGGCATTGCCGACTGAAAGGACACCTAAGTAAACTGAGAGTAGTAGAGGATAGTGAGTGCAGATTCTGTGAGGAGGAGGACGAAACCTCCATTCACATCCTAACTAAATGTGTTGCACTCCAGAATCCAAGGGCACTATATATCTAGGAGGATATCAAATTGAAGAGGGAGATTTACCTAACTTGAAGCCACTTCAAATCCTACACTTCCTTGAGAAAATAGGATTGGAAGGGTCGTTATAGGCATTGAGACATTTCCTTAGTGCATTGGCGATAAAAGGGGCACAATATATATTTTAGGTCGCAGTGTATTAACACCCCATTTTCAACAACATAACTTACCAGTAGCTTCCTTAGAGGACAACAACGACGCTTCATCTTCAAAAGATCTACTACATCTGATTGTATTGATTACAATGCTTTAACTTTCAATAATCTATCAATAGTTAAATCAATAAACAAACACACTTCAATGTCACACGATCTACTGGTAGCTGGTTTACCCACCAAAAAGGCTTTAATTTTAGAGAATCTACCAGAAAATTAATCAATTTGAACCTTTACTAACTCTACTTCAACTCCTGCTTCAGCAGTAAAAACATCTGTAGGGTTAGTTGCATCAGAAGAGGAAGCAGCTCTCAGCGACATCATATTGTGTTGTTTGTGAAATAGAATCTACTGAAGTCCATTCATATGACATTTGTAAAAATCCGATACACGCAATATGTGGGAATTTCGATCCGAAAATGTCATGCTATTTATGCCAAAAAGAAGAGAACACTAAAGATCAAAGATTAAATGCTGCAAAACAACTGAAAATATCAACTGACAAAATGAAAGAAGTTTATTTGTGAATTCCAAAGTTTTGGTTGATGTACTTAAGGCAGATAGAGGCCCATTACATGAAAATATTACTGAGGGAATTGTATTAGATATTAAAACTATTTTTCACCAAATTGATACCTACCTCATTTAGAATTATAAAAGATTGGCTAAAGATTGGCTACCTAGAAACATTTACCGAAACAGTTCCACGGACTCCAAAATACAATGTAAAACAAAAAGATGCTTGTAAAAAGTTACTTACTTTGTAACTCGAGATGCCACAAATCAACCACGTGCTTTAATAAAACCGAATGAACTACATTCACAAAAAATGTTAGGTTAGGTTAGAAATTAATCTTCTAGATCAAAGAGCTTCAACATCTATATCAAGATCAGCTATGGAACAAATATCAACTGCATCAGCTGAAGTTGATCCATCCACAACAAAAAAAGGATAATCTATAGAGCAAATATTAAAAAGTCCAGTTGTTGATCACAACTGGACCAACTGCAAGTATCCAAAAAGCACAAATCATTACATCCACACCCTACAAAGGTGACCTCGAAGTAAAACAGACATGATCTGATATTTCAAAAAAGAAAACTGTCAAGCGCAAAGTGAAATTTGATTTCGGCACTTCTAAGAAAAAAGCATTAATGTCAAAGAATGGCACTGCAAACTTTGCTCTAAGAGCACTGTTGAAGACATGATTCAGTGCCTAAAGTGCAGAGAGTAGGTGCACGAATCATGTGCAAACAATAAGTCAAGAGATAAATTTCTCTGTGATATTTGTTCCTAGCTCTAAGTAAAAATAGCGTTCCTATTTTAGTTTTACTGTTACTTAGTTTCTGAAAATAACTTTTTATTTCAAAGATTTTAGGTTTAGTCGTTCTTTATTTGTTTTTTTTATTTTGTTTTTTTTTATTGTGTTATTTTTGATTGTTTATGGTAAGATTTTCCTTTTTTTAATGTTCGTTTAATATAATTAGTTTTCGACATTTGGTTTTTAAATAATAATTATTTTCTTTTGTTCATTTATTGTATAATTAAATTTCTACTTAATTTTACGTAACTAAAATAAATGGTCCAATATAAAAAAACCACTGGTTCAATTTAGGCAACCAGTTTCCTATAATGGACCAGCTGCAAGGGTTCCAGAATAAATTTTTCTCTGAAAAAATATTCATCAAAAAATTCTGAAAAAATTACTGGAAGTGTACAACATATTAAAGTTTTTAGTGTCTAAATTTGAAAGATTTTTCATTTGTTTTCTTAAAGTTAGAGCCCTAAAATTGAAAACTGGACCAATATAGGCAACCTTCCCCTATATTATAACTTTTCTTTTTTTGACTTCAATGATATTATAACAGACTGGAATCAGGTATACGAATTCTTCTCAAATTCCTGCAACGTTATGAGTTTTGGCTATTAAAATAACTGAATATTAAAGGACAAACAAACGTCAATAGTTGCTTAATATTTTATGAATCCTGTATATTGGATATTTTTTATTTTTGGATATGATGTAATTTTAACAGAAATTATAATTTTTTACAACTTTAACGAGGTTAGGCATAAGAAATATATTTTAAATTTAATTTAGATCCAATACTACAAATAAATTAGTCACAAAAGTACCTGCAAATAAATATAGGTATTAGAGTGTTTTAATAGTACCTAGATTAAAATAAAGAATATTGAAGAAAATACTTTTAGAATAAAAACACAGAAAGACTTTATCAATTATTCTTGTCCTTAAATAGGGGGTTTTGTAGATACATTTTGAAGCTATGGACACAATAATTATTATAGTAGTAGTTACTTCATTAAAGGTAGTTCACTAATAATTTTGGAATTTTCGTTTTTTGGAAAAATAAATGTCTTTCGTTCATCCCATTCTCCTATAATATATATTATACCCATAATACACAAATAACAAAGTATCTAACTTACACCTCACCTCACCTCACCTCACTATCATTCTATATCAAATTCACTAAAAACTTTCTCTTTTGGGCTCAAAATTTTACTAAAGATTTCAATGTAATCTTTAATTCACCTATATAACTAAATAAATCTGCTAAGGCATTTCCTATGATAGGGAAAATGCGGCTGGACAACTGGTTCCTAAAAATTTGAAGGTAGGGGTATAATAGGAGGTCTATGCCGACAAATTAATTCTCATGAACGGAGCAATAACACTTAAGTGTTTGGGTCAAATCACTTACCTTCTTTAGGAAATTACCCTGTTTTTTATCTACAGCAAGAATTTTATCAAATCTTCGTTTACATCATTTCCCTGGTAAACCTTTACAAGCCACATACTCGTTACTTTACTACGCCTATGAATGGCCGCGCGCTTTTAATGTGTTTCTTTGGGTGCTTCATCGCATGCATAACATTTTAAATCTTTCTGCAGTTTAAATATTACATTTTTAAATAAAAAATGTACGGATTTTTTTCTGTTTTACTTCTCTTGCACTTTAGATATTTTAACATCGTCCACATTCACCTGCAAATATCCGTCACTGGTTCGTTAAGTATCGCTAACACAAATCCTCCGAAATCCTCCAAAAACAAGGGAAACTACCGCAAACTAGGTATCCAAAAACGTTTTCTATAATTCATGGAATACGACTAGCAAAAAGTTTGTTAAATCCCTCGTAATCCCTGCGTCCGTATTTCTAACGGGAAAAGTGCCTCAAGCAGTCACAGCTTTAGTCCAAGTGGTTAGTTGAACAATATTATTTTGAATTATTTTTAAAATTTGTTTGAATCTATTTAAAATATATTAAATTTAAACATTTCAGAGAAACATTTTTGGAGGTGTAGATGGATGTCTACAAGTCTTTGAGCTGGAATGAAAACAGCGCATTAAGTTCAATGAAAGCAAATTGAACAATGTCAACTTTACTAAAAAACGGTGTTCAGATACTCTACGCAAACTCAGCAAATTTGTCTGTATCTCAGGTATTCATTTTTAAAAAAAAGTCTAAATTTGAGCACATAACACAAATTGCTTCTTTACACGTAATTACTAAAACCTGTTATGACATACAGTGTGTCCCTGGATAAGTGAAACGACTTGAAAAAGTTACCAAATTCTTTATTTAAAATTTTTTTTTGGGGTTTAGTCTTGTTTGGTTAAAGACTAATATTCAACATAATTACAGCCTAATTTGTTCTGGAGTAAAGATATGACCAAAACATATAGAGAAAAGTTCTTTTGAATCAGCATTTACGTTCATAAACCAACTATGATTTTTCATTTATTTTATCAGCATTAAAGATAAAAGTTGGCAGAGGATTTTGAAATTTTAAATGCGGATATAAATATTGATTTCAAGCAATTTTTTTTAATTATTTTTTATCTTGACAAAATGAGTGAAAAATCATAGTTGGTCGAGGATTTTCAAATTTAGTATATTACGAAGCTATAGATAGTGATTCTAAATAACTTTTCTTTATAATTTTTGGTCATATCTGTAATATAAAAGGCACTTTACTTCAGAGAAAAATAGGTATTCTGAAAATTTCCAAGACATCCTTGATTTCTTAAAACTGAAATAATGTTGGAAATTAGTCTTTAACCCGTTGACGGACAGTACGGCTAGAGTCGTCACATTTGTATCCCTTTTCTGCGACATGACGTCTATAGCAGTCATACGAATTTTCTTCTATAAGCAAATAACGGCTCCAGCCGTCATTGATTTCCTATCGCTACATGTATTTTTAATTTATTTGTCCTATCAGAGTGTCTATGTAACTCAAAATTGTCCAGCCTACGGCGAATTTCGAAACACGTGAGCAGTTTTATGCACGTTGGTTTCTGTATCGTTTTGACGGCTATAACCGTTCAGAGCAGCATTTGTCTTACATTATAGTCAACAAATAAGTATCGGGCTCAGGCCTAAAAATATTTGTGTTTAGTGATTGGGGAGATTGGAGCTGCTACAATGCAATTTGACAGCACATTATGTGGTTTATCTTCCGCAATACTTGCTATGGTTTGATTTCAGATTATGTCTCATTATGAAAAAGAACAAAAACATCTACAAAAATTACTAGATAAAAATGTATCTGATGATAGCGATAACGGGGATGGAAACAGGCAGTTATTTGAGTGCTCAGATTCAGGGCCGGAGGAATTCCGAGATGATTGGCTATTCAATAGCGATCCAGATGATTCTGAGGAGAATAGTCAGGATGTAATCAGCGATAGTGAAATAGAAGAAGTCGAGAACAGAGAAGATGTAGAAGATATGAATATTGAAGAAGACGAAAATTCTACAAGCATAGCAGGTATGTGGTACGAAGATATAAAACCCATCTGACGGTTTGGCTTCGATAATATAAATTCAGGTCCGGTAGATATTCAAACTAATTTTCTCGGATGAAATAATTGATATGCTAATAATGTCTACTAACAACTATGACAAAAAAATTATGTGAATCCAATAGATTTTCTATTAGGCACAGGCGTATGCTACAGTTTCGAGAAACTGATAAAACAGAAGTTTTTAAGACTGTTTTTATTACAAGCGCAAACTGGATCACCAAGTATTAGACATAGTTTCAGCTACCATTGCCTGTACTACCATCCCATATTTTCCTATACTTTCTCTGGGCGGGGTTTTGAACAAATATTGAGTTTTTATATGAACTAAGACACCAATAAACAAGAAAAACCAACGAAATTGGGAAACATTTCTGATTTGGTCAAGACAGTAAATAAAAACTTTCAGAAATTCTATAAACCTAATGAAATACTTTCATTGGATGAGTCACTTTTATTATTCCGTGGTAGACTAAGCTTCCGTCACTATATTCCGAACAAAAAAGCACGCTACGGAACAAAGTTTTTTAAATTTGGATGGGTATGTATTGAATCTTGAAATTTATCAGGGCAAGAGCGACTCAGCTGATGTTGGAGGAAAAACGAACCTTGTTGTGAAAAGACTATAGGCACCTTATTTGAACCTTGGGCATCATATTTACATGGATAACTTTTACAATTCAGTTGAGTTATCCCAAGAATTGTTGAATTTCAAGACGCACACAACTGGGACGCTTCGTAAAAACAGAAAAGACAATCCAAAGGCACTAGTTGATTTTAAGCCTAAAAAAAGGAGAGCAAATCTGGAGAAGATCTGGAGATGTATGTTCTCAGAGTGGAAAGATAAGAAAAAGTTACTTTTTATATCCACTGCGAACAATCCTGAACTAATAGAAGTTGGTAACAAATTTGGCCAACCGAAAATAAAGCCCAGAGCAATTGCTGACTACGACGAAAATATATCGGGAGTAGACCGTTGTGATCAAATGGTTTAGTATTATTCTTCACCTCGTAAAACAATACAACGGTATAAGAGTCATTTTCCATGAGGTGGATGTTTCAGTTTGGAATTCCTACTATATTTACAAAAAATTTCACTCTAAAGAGACATTTCTACATTTTAGAGATAATATAATTCAAAGTTTGTTCAACTTCCAGCAAATCTTGTAAATGGCCCAGATTTAGTTATAGAAAATAGAGCAGGCCGACCAAGGACCAGTCGCTTGCCCCCAATTGTGGAAGCTGACCCATCACATCAAGTTGCCACACAGCAGACTCTTGTTTTACAACATGTTGCTGAGAAAATACCTGCACCTGAGAACTATAAAAGAAAAACTTACTTTCTACGTTGTAGGGAATGTTGGAAGAATAATGTTAGAAAATAAACTTCATATAGGTGGAAGGGATGTAAAGATAATCCTCCATTATGTACTACATACTTTCAAAGCTACCATTCCACATTATGAAAATAGTGCTGACAAATATAATTTTACCTATTTTGTCTAGTTTTTGTTATTCGGTTTAGATATGGATATATTTAGACATTGCAAATGCAAATGACGGTTATAACCGTCAATATAAAAATTCACAAAATAATTGTTCTTATTTTGAAACAACCCTAAATAGTATATTACATTACGAGTGTGGAAAGTGACATTTTTCACACGAGTGGGAAATATTGTCGCACGAGGCACAAGCCGAGTGCGACTATCACACGAGTGTGGAAAATAACTTTTCACACAAGTGATGTACAATATTTTTCCTACGACCACAAAATAATTTCATCAAAAAATGTAAAACCAGGTTATTATTATAACAAAAAAAAATACAAAAAATATTCTGGCCCCGCCAGGATTTGAACGCGGTTGCTCGCCAGGTCTCAAATGGCAAAGTTGATAAGTTTGACGCTCTAACCATCTAAGCTAATAGGCCATATGTCAATTTAATTATCTACTCTGTTATGTGTTTAACCAGAATAAAGAGCAAACATATCTTATAAATAATTGTTAAAGATAAATATCTAGGATCTAATTTACAACAATTTCAATAATTTAACAATCATATCGATTTTAATATTAATATGGACATTACAAAGATCAGTATAGAAATGATGCATTTGACATTTTGTGACAGCTGCTGCGGAAAGTAACATATTCTCACTCGGGTGGAAAGTAAATTATTATTCATACGCGTGTGATATAGGGCACTTTCCATAGGACTATATAGTGTGATATGTGTCACTTTCCTAAGTGGTCGTAGGAAAAATATTTTACCCTTAATTTTAAACGGATTTGCTACACAAAACAGCTTAATAAAAAAATTGACATTCTAGACACAACATACTTTTTAAAATTATCCACGAACGTGTCAATCAAGCAAGGCTTTTAACCCCAAAAAATGAAAATTGAAATCGAGAATTTTGTGCCTTTTTTAGGAGTTATTTCACGTATCCGGGGACACACTCAGACGCTTGATCAAAATTCGTATTCGTGCAATATGGCCATCATTCACTCTTGTTGCACAAACTACTATTTTTGCAGTGTTCTCACTACCTAGAATGGATATGAAATATATTCGTTCAGTTAAACGCAATAGCATACTTTTTTTTCGTTTTGTAATATGTGCGTAGATAATCTAATATCCATGTGGGTGTGGAAAAATGAAGATTGCCGCTTTTGCTACTCACTTTGGGAGATTGCATGTTTGATTCTAAATAATTGCGAGATTAACTAATTCACTATTACAAAATACTAAAGAGTTGTTTATATTATTATTATTTATTAATAGGTAAACAGATAATATAAATCAGTGTTTATTAAGCTAAATTAAAACAATCTTTTTAACAAATTCACAGTCTGCAAAAACAAGCACTTTAATAATACTCCAAGATGTTTAACAGTTTCAGTATTAGGATCGGTAAATATAATATGTTTAATTTTTTGTAAATATATAGCAAGGCAACTAGAAATTACGGATTCATTCAGAGAATACTGACTCATTCAGAGAATACTGACTCAGACGTTTGGATAATACTTACACAGGAATTGACCACGTTTAGTATGTTGGTCTTTCATAAGAAATGTCAGTTGTTAGTTTTAACTAGGGCCATTAACGTTAAACATGTATGTGCTTTGTAGTTTGTAGTAACCGCTGTGCTGAAATCTAATCTTGACAAATATTTTTAACTCAAACATTACTACCAAAAAATATATTTTACTTTTTTATTGTAATATTATTTACGACATATCACCTGCACTACCGCAATTCCGAGCCGGGCAACTATAGATAAGAGTGTGTGTGTGCAAGAGCACCAGATTGTTATCCTGTGATAGTCCTGTCGCAGGATGAGTCGGAACAAAGGGTCATTTGCCCCGTGGAGATTACTGATAAACGACGATGGAGAACGGTACAGTTTGATGCGACACCGACCTATTTTACGTTCAAGATTTTACCCGTCGGCGATTCGGGCTAGACGGGAAAAATTAGTTTCTGATAGAAGGTCCCTTCGCTTCGAGCTGATCCCGATTGTGATCTAAAAGCGAATTTTGAGGAAAAAGCTATTTTTAACCTATATGTAATCTTCTAGATATGCTTAAACGATAAGATTCGTTAAATAGAGTCTGTTCCTTTAGAGAAAGGTACAGCTATGTCTCAGCAGTCTGCGCAAAAGTGACTCTCAGATAAACAAAATAAATAGAATAGTGTCACAAATCTCAAAGCAATTGTGTGTTCCTAAACCACTGACAGACAAGTAAATAAATATCGGCCGCTTCGACACACTGCGTTACTGAGTCGATTAAAATAAAATTAAAATAAAATACTTAATTAAACCATTTGAACACGATTACAACTTACTGAATCTAGGGGAGAGTTTAAAAAAAATGGAATTGTTAACGTTATTTGATCCAAAACTTTCTAATTGACTCTTGTAACGATAACATAGATTCATATTTAAAAAAAAAAAAAGGTGAATTATCCTGTTTAACCCACCTAGGTGAAAACATGGGACGGTGTTTTAATACGAACAAGAGAGATGTTAAAGTAAAACATCTATTGAACGTGAAACCAGAATATAATATGCATCTAAAGTATATAATAAAAAATAAATTAACATTTTAGCTCTGACAAAAACCGTTCTCCATCCCAGCTCACCATCGTTTTCTATTCCGACGTAAGCTTTGTGAACCAAAAGTGGACAGTCCTGGTACGTTGTTATCCTCATCTTTTTCTATCTTTTCTTGGTATAGTAATAGTTTATATTTTTTTCTTTGTTCTTTTTGATTTTCTTCCAAATTCAGTTTGTTCCATATAGGTGTTTCAAGTTCTTCTTTATAAGTAGATTAGGCAAGCAGTTTTTCTACTCCTTTTTTCTCTAGCATTAATTTTCTTCCTGCGTAGGGAAATGGAAATACAGAAGGAGGAGTAATATACTCGTGCAATTATTTCTTCTTTTCAAGCACCTGGGACATTTTTTGTGTTGTAAAAGAAGGTAAGGAGGTAATGACGATGTTATTAAAGAGTTACTAATAGTTTCTGTATCATGCCTTGCTTGTTTTACACTTGCGACTCGATTTTGTAATAATTGCTTTAAAAAAAGCGTTTGTGCTATTAGTGATGGTGTACGTGGTAAAGAAATTCTATTATTTTTTTAAGCAGACCAATTGCGGGATTGTTCATATGTGTATCTGTGGTTTTATTTAGCTCAAACATCTATTCTTTAATAATTTTCGGATTGAGATGTTACATGACTGTCTTTCTAAACCTAGCTCTTTGGATACTAGCTTCTTTCGTATATGCGTTTCTGCGAAGCCTAATAATTTTTGGTTTTTATATCTGGTCGACCTGGATGTTGTTTCATCTATTTTTAAAACTTTGACGTATAATAGGCACTAAGTGGTGATATGAAACTGACGTCTCTCCGTTGCAAATGATGTGTGGTATGTAGTGGAAAGCAAAGTATTCAATAGCGCTAACTCTAGCTTTCTCTATAACGTCTACATTTTTTGTAGGGATCGTGTATACGTCTAATAGTAGAAGGACACTTTTAGATCACTTCACAGCAGTGGCAACTCGTTCTAAAAATTTTAGGGTGTTCGGCAATTTTTGCAAAAAAGTTTACCTTTCAGGGGGTTTGTCTTCTTAGTCAAAGTCCCATCGATTTTATCGTGCTTGATGAATGATGGATTGCTGGAACGATTGCCACACAAAAAAAAACACCAAGCACTATTTTACTGTACTCTATTTTCTTCAAGAAAAATACAAAATGTTTAAGAAAATGACGTGAACAATTTAAACAGATAGTGCGATTTTACAGTCTATTTTTTATTAATTAAGTCTATCCTACGTTCTTCTTAGTTCGCAAATTTTGTAATAACTTTTTCATTAAAATTGTCGATTTAGGAAGTAAACTTTTTTTCAATAGATTGCATGGAAAAAGCTGTTAAACGATCTTCGGTCATTGAATTTCTGAGAAACGTTTTGATTCGATTTAGTGTTGAGAACAATCGTTCGGCCTTGGAGTTGTTACCACAATTTCTAATAATTTTCTAGTCTCCTTTAACGTATCTCCTAGATTGTTTGATATTAAAAATTTTAGTAGAGATAGTGCGCCATTCAATGTCCTGCAATCATTTCTTCAATAAATAACAGTTCAGTTTGCAATCGTTCTTTGTCAAGTGTGGGATAAAAAGAGCATGCGGAAGTGAGTTTATCTTTGGGAAATTTACCACAATACTCTCCAAAGATTCAAAAAAAAAAAATAGTGAGGCAACTACTAGATGCTCTTTAAAATCAAATCGATCTTTTGCACAATTTAGGATAACGTCAGACTCCTCTAAAGAAGAAATCCGATGATCAAATCTGGATGATCAAATCTGCTGTTACTTGGGCACGTACTTGCGAATTTGCAGAAGCAGCTTTAGACATAATTAAATTTTACTGATGGGCATAGCAATGTACATAGTGAGCAAAATGATACTTTTTTTTAATTAATGCTCCTGCGTGTTGGCCGCTCATCAGAGCGACTCCATCATAACTTTGTGCAATCAGTTTGTTCGGTGAATTTTGAATTAAAGGATCAGTAACAGTTAAAATTGTTTTGCTAATTATTTCTGCATCACATTTTTCAGGAACTAAGTAGTTCCAAAAACGTTCAATTGGCTCACCATTGCGAACATATCTAAATATAACTATCAGTTGAGTTTTTGCAGCAACATCCGTTGTTTAGTCCGCCATGATCGCCAAAAATGGAGAATTATTAATTTCCTCAATTATTTGTTTATGACAGACATCGAGCATACACTGTAACAGATCGTTTTGTATTTCTTTAGAGGTGCCTTTAAATACCGAAGGTTAGAGTTGCATCTAATTCAGCCGAGAAATTTATAAGTCCACGAAATATCCCCGGATTCTCGGAAGAATCGCTTTTATCATGTCCCCGAAGAGCCAGTGCAAAAGCTCCACAAAACTTAATCCAATTAATAATTTTTGGATAAAATATACCTATTCTTTGACACATTTTCATTATGTCTCTGTATATTTAACCAATAAGCAGAATCTAATTGAGCTATAATATTAGTTGTACCTAGCAACGCAAATTTCATGCAATTATGATGATGGCTTTTAGAGTTTTCGTGTTTTTTATCTTTAAACTTAAGTGTTCAAGATCGGTGACCCCTATTTCCGTCCAAGCTTTATCGCCACCAAAAAGTAAACAGGGAAAACACTACAGAGAATTTTTTTGTTGCATCCACAGTTCCATTCTCTATAACATTTTCGTGTGTAACTTTTTCCTCTACTACTATAATAATAATAATAATAATACTCTCCCTAATTCACCCCCTTACGAGTGAATTTTAACCCCAAAAGCTGAGCTTGTCCGGGGAAAGGGACGGCTATTATTATTATTTGCCGTGGCGCTCCGGGGCGACTTAAAGATGATTGATGGTGCCATTTGACTTACAGGTGAGGAAAACCCGGAAAACCTCACCCACCATCATCGAGACGGTAATGTATGGCGAATTTTTTTAATCTGCATGTCATATCAACAGAAATTGAATTTCTATTAATACGCCACACATCAAATCCTAAACCGAACCATGCAATTTAATTAAAAATCCACATGGTCTGGTCTGGGATTCGAAACCCAGCAGTCTCAGACTCATAAACTTGCCTATAAATGAATATAAGCGCGATAGACCGCTACACCACCGTGCCCATAGTACACAGATAATTGTTAGCAATACATAAAAACACAATACACGCACCCTTAAAATTATTGTTTTTAACTCGCCGTAAACTCAAAAGTCGCGAGAAAATTTGAAAAAATCGACACCGTACGTATTATGCACAGCGCTGGAATAATTACAGTGAACTTTCCACTTAAATCACCGCATCACCGGTTTGTTTTACCCGGGGGCGTGGGGGTAGCGGAGTGCCGCACGGATGTTTGAAAGAGTGCACAAAGCTTCATCATCTAGCCCAGATAAATAATAGTTCAGCGACAGCCTGTGCAAGCGTGTGTGTCGGTAGGTAGGTAGGTAGGTAGGTTATTCCACTGGTCGGCTTTACGTACACGGCTGCCAGAGATGCCAGCGCTTCGCCAGCAGTTATTTTTAAACATTATTACAATGCGAATATAATATTATACATTTTCTGTATTGGTACCTAATGGGAAATATTTGAGTTAGATTATGTATTTAGCATTTTTTTGAGAGCTCTGCAGCACTGCAGCACTATCCACTAGCCGTCACTGCTTCACAGTTTAATGTTATTTTATTTTTTAATAAATATTAATTAATTAACCTTGTACATCATTTGTGAGTAGATTAATCAATATTTATGTAGAGAATGTTATTTAAGTATTAAAGGGTGATAAAACTAAAAGCACAATTTGATTTTTCTTATCAAGTGCAGATGGCTGTATGAAGACACTGGACTGTGTTGCGATGAAATTAAACCTACCATTGGAACTAATCCTTGCATATTAACACATTTGCAGATGTAACATAATTTAAGAGTCTAACAATCTAAGCAATAATATTGCAAACTTATTAGTAACTGAGGTTTTCTAAGAACGAGCGGCATCTAATAAGTTCATATTATTCAAGGATCAGTGCCATCCCCTTAAAAGCTCTGTCTATCGACAAAAATGGTATTGTATACTAAGAACTTTTAACTTTCAACTTTTTTAATACTTTTTTAAACTAACTATCATCTTTCGGAACTATCGACCAAACTCAGATTCGAAACACTGCTCGCTTCAACAGGCCATGTAAAGTTTTTACAGCACCGACCATTATTTTCTGGACGTAGTGGGAGAAAATAGTCCTTTTTTTATGATGACCAGTTCTTCTACACGTATGGACTCTTTAGACAACCTCCACTTTCGTAGCCGTTGAAGACGTGCTATATACTGTCTGGACCATTTCTGCAAGAAATCATGGTTGATGCGGAGAACTAATTTGTAGCAATTGCTTTTATCTTGACCTCCCTCATATCTTCTTGTGATAACGATACTAACGAAGTATAAATTAAGAAGTGACCCAGTGTTAACGCATGTGATTCTTTCGGGTCTTCCCTCAATGAAACTAACGGCCGTGATATTAGACATTATTCTACCTGAGCTATTAATGTAAGCAATTCTTTAAAAGTTAGTCGTTGCTCTCTAATTACCTTTTGAAGTGATATTTAGCGAACCTTATCACCTATTTTCATAACTGCCCAAAATGGCTTTAACGCTTTAACTCTTTTAGCTCATTTTGGCACCTATAAAGTGTGTATATCCTAATAAATGATTTTAGCCTTATTATAGCCAACATCGCTTATGGTTCTGCATGAAGGTTCGTAAGAAGTTCATGAGCAATTAACATTTTAGTTCATTTATGATGGTTTAGTAAAATGAGTGGAAGAAGCTGGTTAAAATGCAATTCAGAATTTTTTATTCTTTTCCCTACCCTAAGTATACCTTCTAAATCCAAAAACGGGTTTAACAATAACAATTTACTATTTCTTGATATATTTCGAGGTAGAGATAATATTTTCAAAGGTGCTATACGCGATTTGGAACACAACAAACTAACCTAATGCTTCCCTACACTGACTGTGCAACTAATATATGTCTAAGCTCCATATGCGATTTTTAATGAATCCTAGAATCCGTGTATTTGAACATTAGAAGGTTCCCTGCATATAACCTTCTGAAGAATCAACACGTGCTCTTGTTATAACAATTAGTATTATTATTATTATTATTATTAGTAAAATATAAAGAGTTACACAAAAATTCTAAAATGTATTAAATGTTTTAACTAAATATTCAAATAGAAAACACGTATTGAAATAAATCAATAATTAGGTGATCACTCCAGTCAGTGGCTTACATTGAACTAAAGAATTGTCCAAGGTAATTTGTTGGATTACTACCCTAACACCTGTAAACATCGCTCAGCTAAAAATGATGCCGAAGCAGTACTGTACGTAAGCGTATTCAAATTATAGATGTCATGCGGCTTTCCAAACAATTATCGCCACAAAATACCTTATAATTGCCTCTAGTCCTGATTCAAATTTGCCGATACATCTTGGCAATATCAGCAACCATTACGAATTGATATTTCCTTGATTCTTATTTTCACTCATACTATACAAGTAAATTTTACGTTTCTACAGCTGTCATTAGGTCTAAAAAAGACGTTCTCTTTAGTAAACAAAATCAAAGCTTAGAGTGTGAAAAATAATTTTTTACCTCTGCTGTTTTTATTTGGACATATGCCAATGCCTGTTGTGGTATTCTTTTCTCGGAATACCAAATAAAATTCAATAAAAGTTTCGTAATAAAAAAAAATAAAGTAAGTAATTGAAATCGGCAAAAGAAAAATCAATATTTTCAATTTAAGATAGGCGATCGCTATAAAAAACGTTGACTTAATTAAAAGTGGCAAATTTCATTTAAATCCGAATCCTTTCCGCCCCATAATTTTCAGTATTTAATTAAAAGTAATACAAAAACGATTTGGCTCCAGACAATAACGCAGACGGAACTCTGCTGTGGCTTTCTTAATTAGAAACGTGCAATTAAACTGAAATTATTGTGGAATGTCATTTCTTAACCCTTTTGCTGGCTCTTTGTAATCAACGTTTCTTTTCTTGCAATTCATTTTTAAGTTGAATTAAATTTTTGTGCATAGAGACAGTAACTAACCTAAACAGAGCAGTGAGGCTAACTGATCTATGCAGTTGATGTGATTTGGGTAACAAAACAGAAGCTATTAGAGGAAATCAATAATAAGATTTTTAAAAAATAGTAACAGATGCATTGATAGATATAGATTAACCTCGACTAAATAAGTTAATCATAAACTATTTTCAAATGACGAACATCTAGACATATTTTTAGATACTTAAAGGAGGGTATCGTTTTAAATAGCTGTTTTGGGATAAACCGGAAAAATATTTTAATATTTTAAAAATTTAAAAATCTGAGAGAAAAGAGCAAACATTTACTTTTATATTAAAATTATGAGCTTAAAATGCATTTCAATTACTTAAAAACCTTCTTTATCTGACATTTAACGTGTAGGCAGCCCGCAAAATTATTAAAAAAAAAAAACTTATTTAATGCAAGAAATACAAAACTCTTACGTAAATTAGATTACTGATATTTTTAAAACAAGTATATCCGTCTGAAAAAGCCCGAATATTTAATAATCTAAGAATAGAAAAAGAATGAGAAAAAGTTTGACATTTATTAAAAATCTAAGTTAATTAAACTAATTTTTTAACATGGCAACTGCGCATTTCTATAAGATCCGTGGCAATAAAGTACAGGGTTGTTACAGGCTACACAATTGTGTAGAATGCTACATATTTCAGCGAAAAACTGCACAGGTGCACCCCAATCGCCAATTTCAATGTTTTGCTACACATTTTCAACAAACTGCACAAAAAAGAACACTATATGCTAAAAATACCAATCATAACCGTTTTTGCTTTTCTATATTCGAGTAGAATTACTTAAAAAGGTTTGGTTGCATGTGTCATCTAGCGGCTACTATCTATATCTGGAACGTGTGGAGGGTGGGTTACCCCCACGGCACTTAGGCCTCATTAGGCCCATAATGCATCCTCCTGAGATAATAGCTCGTGAGCCAGCCTACAGATTTAATGTAGTTGACAACGACGCTAAGAGGTGCTTCTCTTATATCGGCCAGTGTTAGCCGATACTCGTCGAACACAAATCTTCTTATAAATGAGAGCGTCGAGCAATCGTAAAGGATATGCTCGATGGTCTCATCTTCTTGTTCGCACTTTCTGCAGAGTGCGGATTCTGACAGCCCCATGATATAGAGATGCTTTCGTACTTGGCAATGACCAGTCAGAATGCCTGTGACTAGGCGCAGATTCTGTCTAGTCATAATCAAGTATTTGTTTGCTGCAGTCTGTCAGGATAACTTAAGAGCTCCCTGGCAACTCTACAGTTTCTTGTTTCATCCCATCTTTCCTTGAATTTCACAAGGGAATGTACTTTGATTAGGTCCGTCACTACCGATTTTGTTAGGCCAATAGAAGGGCCAGGTCCAAAAAGTATTTGGTTGGCTGCTCTTTTGGCTAGTGACTCAGCAAGGCGGTTACCTTTCAATGTGGCGTGATCTTTGATTCATCTTAAGGTGACCTCATTGTTGATGGATACTCCGGCCAAAGCTTCGTTACATTCTAGTACTAACCCTGAGTAAATTCGTGGTCTGTTTAGGGTGAGTAGTGCTTATCTGCTATCTGTATAAGCATGTTCCTTTCAGTGACATTGTTTCTGATTATTTCTTTTGCTGCAATGCGAATCCCCGTTAGCTCTGTTTGAACTACACTGATACTAATGCTCCCAGCCTATTTTATGTTTAGGTTTAAGAATCTGGAATATATTCCACATCCTGAGCCTTGTTTTGTTTTAGAACCGTCGGTGTAGATATGAATCGTATCTGCCACTTCCGGCTCTTCTATTTATTCTATTATAACTTTATATGGCTTATGGAAAATATATCTCGGTGAGATGGAGTCCATGTTCACTTGAAGCAGTGGGAGTGAATTATATTATAAATAAGTTTTTGGAAAGTGTCAAAAATGTTTACCGAATTCAGTAAAATGATACTGAAAAATAAAAATATTATAGCCATTAATAGTTTTTGATTTTTCTAGTTTAACACCCTGCATTTCTAAAACGAATAATTTTTTTCGCAGCATATTTTGTTTAATCGTTTTATTTTTAATCATAGAATTTTTAGTTGTACTATGTCCCATTCTTAATGATATATAGGTAATATGATAAATTAGTTAACCATTAATTATTTGACAGAATTGTCGCTTATAAAGTTCTAACATCTGACGCAGAGGGCGTATCTGACCAGCAAATAAAATCGTTCGTTCAATTATTGTACGAATAGGTGTCGGGCGTGATTGCCTCCAATAACTTTTACATGGCGATTATCCTACTGTAGTTCTTTATAAAATGCTATAAAGAATCAAAACTAATTCGAGAAACGCTAAAATGGTGGTTCCTACCTTATTGAGACTGAGGCCCACAAGGGTAAACTCGTAGCGTAAAAAACGAGAAATTATTTAACTTGGAACGAAAGACCGAAAGCCGATAGTAGTATTAGGACGTTGAATTTTTTGGTTTGTGAAGCATTGTCATTACTTAGCTTAAACCATGTGATGATTTTCACAAGCCTTGATTTTGAAAACCATTTTATATCGCCTTTTGATTAGAGTTTACAAACTTGTTCGAGCAATTTATCTAATAATAATTGGCCCCTTTAACTCTTAAGCCTGCTCATGTAAAATATTTGGGCTGTTTACTTCGCCTATTTATATGATATTAATAAAGGACAGAAGGATGAGTATTGCAACTATGTTAAAAGAAATAAATTAGCTTTCAGTTCAGATTATGTTCAGTACATATAAAATAAAAATGACAGTATCATCGTATCAGATCTATTAGAAGAAATTCAATATAATTCGCTAAATCACAACTATAATACAAGAAACCAATCTGACTTTCATGTACGGCAAACCATCACTAAAAGATCCCAAAATACAATTTTTATTGAAGGTTTGCAAAAATTTAATAGACTGTCTACAGAAATTAACAAAAAAAACAACAATAAATATATTCAAAAGTAACCTCAAACAGTACTTGATAAATAAACAGAACGGATATACTTTCTTGTGATAATACTGTTTAAACCTGCCCTTTTTAAGTATTTCCCTTAATTTATTGTTATTTCACCCCCCGTTTTTCCCGTATTTATTATACATTATTTCTGTTTTGAGATCATATACTTTATTTTAAAAAATTACTTGATGTTATATTAATACTAACTACTATGTTTAAATTATTAATAGTTTTGTGACTATAGGTTATAGCAACTTATAGCCACAAAACTATTTTTGTGTTAAAGTAGATCCATAGAGAGCAATATAATTTACAAAGGCCTTCTTTCAACATACAAATAAATGACAACTTTATAATTAAAATGAAAAAACACAACAAAATACCTCGGTATCATAATTGATCAAAATTTAAAATGGGTTGATTACATTACGTCATTAACAACCAAAGTTAGAAGATTCATTTCATTCGCTGGTTGAATCTATTTTGCGATATGGTATAATGTGGACTATATGTAATCCAAAATCGTATAATTAAAATTATCTACAAAAAACCAGCATTATATAAAAAAGTGCTTTGTACAAGAACATTATATTATCTTTCTTGCTGTACCTTTATTTATGGAAAGATTGAATTGAGATACACTACAAATTATTTGCAATAAATATCAAAAGAAGCATACAAACATTTTTAAATAATTTGACATTTAAGAGCCATTCACACATCACAGTTGACATCTTGATACTTGACAGGCACAGCCAAGCATTATTTTGATTTTTGCCCAATAAAATGGCCGGTTAATTATTCTATCGGGTTGCAACAGAGAGCCAGTAAATTTGATTAAGGTGTTTTTGTGGCTAGGGGCGAAATAGTAGTAAGCTTAAGTTAGCACCACCATAAAAAAGTAATTTTTAAGAAACTGCTTATATATTTTTCATAAATTGGCAGGCTTGGCTACTAATTTCGAATAAAAATAACCTCCAAAATGGCTATGACTGCAAGTATGAAGGCCGCAACCCGCCTTAGAAATTTCACCTTTGCTATCAACAATAGCCTCGAAAATCTCTCCTTTGCAATCAACAGCTGTTGTTTGACAGGTCGTTGGAGAATGTTTGCAATGTATGAAATGTTAAGAATGTTAGGAATGTTAGACGTTAGGAAATATTAGAATTCGTAAAATTAGTTACATAAGAAATGCATAGGCGGATTTTAAGAAAATTGATATTAAAGTAGTTAGTATGAACCGAAAATTCTGAAAATCAATAGGGTTCTAAGTTAGATGTAATTATTCAAGAAAATCAAAACCGCAGGTCAATCCGAACTTTCGTTCTATAGTTATCGTGCCAGCATACATACACACAGACGACCAGACGAAACATTTTTTTTGCATTTTCGGAAACATGAAAAAAAGTTTTAAAAAATAGGGATAAGAAAATTTTTTCGTCTGCACGAATGCAATACTGAGGTCCTATAGAAAGGGCCTCAGTAATTATCAGGTAACAGAACACTGTAATAACTTTCTAAGGATAACATTTCCGCCATTTTTAATATACTTAATTATTTAAATTGTCACTAATCAAGTTTTTTCTGTTTTCAGTGTTAAAACATGTTTCATAGACAAATTGAAAATAATCGAAGTTAATTTTGTAAGAAAGAATATTTTAGTAACAATGAGGATTTTATAATAACAATAATCATATAATTCATAAAGGGAAATTTTAATTTTAAAATATTGCATACGCCTGAATACAAGACACTGGGATATATTAACAAGGGTCATAGCCGGAGCAAAATAAATTTAAATGAAGGTAATTTTTTATATTAAATGATATGGATAATTTATAATTGGTGAAATATTTAAAAGATTAAATTAAAATTAAATAAATAAAATATATCAATAATTATTCATATAAAATATAAACTCATTATATAAAGAACAAAAAATTAAATATAAACCCGTAGTATCCATATAAAAAACGGATTTTTTTTATATATTGGCAAGCCTGGCGACTACTATTTCGAAAAAATGGCGTCCAAGATGGACACCTATGTCGCAACCCCCTTAGATATACCAGTCCTGCTTTGCTATTTGAACAAATCTGCAGGTTGTATTTCCTTTTCCTTTTCTTTTTGATGATCTAAGCTGCGTGTACATAGCTGTTAACTATTTTTGGTCCCTTAAAAATATGATAATAAATTATAAAAAGAATTAATTAATGAACATAACATTATACGACATGTCCAGTTGTTCACAATCCAAACGACAAAATAAAAGAAGAAACAGAAGAAGGAAAAATCAAAACCGGCAACACTCGTGTTGTCACAAGAGGAAACAAGTGGGCTGCGACATTCTGCGATCTGATAAACGGTAGATGAACAGTTTGCAATAATCATACGTCACATATTTGCTGTCGGTCTATCAGATGAAAGGTGCCATAAGATTTCCAGTTGTATGCCTATGCGATATACTATGGTTACGTAACTTGTGTGGCTTTACGTCGAAAGTTTTACGAGAGATAGTTGAAAGATGAAAAATTGGTAATTTACATTTAGAATATCTGTTATTTTTATATTTATTTGAAATATTGATAGATATTATTGTGAAAACAGTACTTAATATAAAGTGTTATTATTTATATTTAGTCTAATAAAATTAACCTACCTCGGCTAGCCTTATCATTACTCTTTTATTTATTTTATTTATAGTAAAACAAAAGTTTCTCTATCTCAGAGTAAAGATCTGGCCCAGTATAGAAAACAACCAATATTGACACATCCTAGGAGAGAAAAAGACGAGCATCTTTTACTGCGCGAACGTTTCGTGGATATAATCTATCAATTGTCATAAATTCGATTGAAACTCGCTACCGTGCGCAGGCAACTCGTGAATAAATTACATTAGGCACACAAACTTTTGTATATATCGAAGTTTTTGTAATACATTGACAGCCTAAAATCGGAAAATTTGGGTTTATGGAAGTGGATTTAGATAAAAATAGTACTAATTTATTCCTTAATGTTACTTTGCTAATATAATTGCTCGTTTTATTGGATGAAATTGAAAACAGAATACTAGATCGCAGGGGCGGTTTCTTCATTGGTTCATTTATGAAGTGAACAGCCAGTTACATTTTACAAAACACATTATTTTAAATTAAATAACAAAAATATAAATTCAATTTTAATAATTTTATTGTTTTCATACGTGTTAATCTCTATTTCTGGGTACGCCACTGCGCTCTGGCTAATCGTGTCTCCCTGACGCACTATTCTGAGTGAGCCCGCAGGAGCGAGATATTTTCGCGAAAGCCTGTAGTTAAAAAGGGAGGTCAACACGGCAACAGATCCGTGAAATAAACAATCCGCATGTTTAACATCACTTTAATCACCTTATTTTGAGCATCGTACACAGTGACGTCACAAAGTAGGGCGGAGCATAAGGGTCTTGCCAATCATAGATATAGAATAAAGAGGAGATGCAATGACGGTCCTAAAAGTGTCTACACTTTTGCATTACCCTTTTGTCATATATCAAACTCGATCTAGTGAAGTTAGTCAGTTTTGGTGAGAGTAAATGCCATTTTTTAAAATAGCGTGATTTAAACGATATATAAGCATTTTCATTCCGCCAGTCTTCAAATAAAAAATTGTTAAATTAAAATTAATCAAAACATGACTTAAAGTGCGTCCACTTGTCATATTGAGAAATAGTATTTATGTCGTCTCTATACCTACTTAATTTTATCTCGGCGTTTCCAACTTTCCAATCAAACTGTCAAAATCTCTATTAATTGTGTATTGTATTTATTAAAAATTAAGTTTATATAAAACTGCGTCTTTAATAAATCGGAAGTATGTGTGTCAATTCATCGATTGTTACTGAAAAACGTCCCAGATAAAAGAAAATATTATTATTTTTGAGGTGTTATGTTTGTTTATTTCCAATTTATATATTTTTTTTGTTCCAGTGTCCACAGGATAGTCATGTGTTTTATACTCAACTATGCATTGAGTTATTTTTTTTTGTTTCCAACAAAAGATATACACGAAGTTTTAAAAAAGTATGACAATTTTTATATGAATAATTGTTTTATTTTGTAGGTTATCCCTAATGAATTTGAAGTTATAGAAATATGCCACATCTATAAATGGTAGGGGTACTGATAAACAGTGTCAGATTGATGTAGTGGTGAGGATTTTATTCAAATGATGGTATCCCATGCATCTCCAAAAAAATGAAAGCTAAACTTACGTTACAGTTTTTTAAAGACATAAAAATAAATATGGCACTGGCCTAAATTAATTCAAGAAACTAAATAGTTGTATCTATGTTAGGTATGTATATCATGAAGACTAAATTAAATATTTACCGATATCTACCTGGGAGGTAAACTCTTAGATTAAAGAGACCAGAGATGTAACATTGCACATAGCGCATGTTGTCTATTCCAACCTAAAGTGACCCACCAATTAAAAATCATTGTGTCCACGACACCACCCGAGTTGCTCCGACATTTCTATTCTACGCTCATCTTCGCGTGAGTGTATCATCATGGACCACGGTTTTTTGATTTATTTGATGGTGTTATTAGCAATTTAAAATGTTTTAGTTATTCAATTACAAGTTGAAAATGCCACGATGTATCGCGAAAAATTGCATATACAAATAAGTGCCAATGTTATGAAAAATAAGAAATATATTCGTTTTTAGCGGTAAATATTTATTAACGTTATGACATAAAGCCGCCATGATCCTTTGGGCTGAATACTTCAGATCCACGTTAAGGAGTTTCAATAATATTAAGCATCAAATTATATTTCAGAAAACAGATTTCATAATAAATAAATTTACAAAAGGGCAAAATTTTGAACATTTAATTCAAATAAGAAGTAAATAGAGATTGTTGCTAACGAAATTTTGTTTTTAAAAAGTAGTTTTATAAGAATATTTGCTAAAGGTGGTTTTTAACCCTTTTTAGTATATAAATAAGAAGTAACGAAGCATAGTTGCTAGCGAAATTTTATTTTTATAAGGTATTTTTATGAGAATATTAGATAAAATACAGGATAACCTACTTTAAATTTCAAGGTTCATCTTATTTGCGGTCAAATCGGAAATGACATTTGAATCTTAAAACGAAGTAAAACACACAATATGATCTAGTATAAGCAAAAAAATACTAAAGTTACGAGAGTTACAAAAAAATCTAAATTCTAGCAATAATTATTATTCATTATACAATTGAATGCGGTTTCAAAGATAACGGGTTTAAAAAATGCGAATCTCTAAATTTCGGAGCTATATGCTCGGATAAAAGCAAGCGACCAATTACAAAAATAATCGAATTATCCATTATTCTGTTATTTTTTTATGAAAATCAATTTATCCGTTATTTTCAATAAATTATTTTCGTTTTTTTTAAGATAATATAATAATCGATTTTAAAGGAAATACAAGAAGAAAGGTTTATTCAAAATAATCCATTGAAAATAATCGATTTTTTAGAAAAATCGATTTGTCGTTTAATCGGCTTTTTAATCGATTATTTTTGATTTTTCAAAGATATTCGAATAATTTGTTTTAAAGAAAATACGAAAAAATAGATTATGTGTTAATAATCGATTGATCGAATATAATCGGTTATTTCATGTAATCGATATTTCAGTTATTTTTTCGAATGATCGATTTATCGGTTAATCAGCTTTTTAGTCAATTATTTTCGATTTATCGATTATTTTCAATTTATTGATTATTTTCGAAAATAATCGAATAATCAATTTAAAAAAAAAATACAATAAAAATAATCAATAATAATCGAGTGATAGAAAATAATCGATTATTTAAAATATTCGATAATTTGTTTTTTGAAAAATCGAATCATCAGTTAATCGTTTATTTTCGATTTTTCAAAATTTATGGAACAATGTACATACGAAAAAAAATTGAAAATAATCGATTATTTAAAATTAACGATAATTTGTTTATTATTTTTTGTAAACACTGATTTATCGGTTAATTAGATTTTAATTTGTAAACACTGATTTATCGGTTAATTGGATTTTAATTAATCGATTATTTTTTATTTTTCAATGATAATCAAGTAGTCGATTATAAAGGAAATACGAAAAAAATAGATTGTTTGAAAATAATCGATCATTTATTTCGATAATCACCCACCCATAGCGATCAAATGGCTTTCAATAGGTTTAAATTTTAAAATGTTATCTGGTTTCAGACATATCCATTTCTAGAGTTTTATGTGACTCATTCTCTATATTAATTAATTACTTAAAGAAAGAATCTTCAATATACCTTTTTCTGAGGTTACAATACAAAACAGCATTTCTCATTTTGACTAATTTTTAATATTATGTACTTACCTAAATGGTATTCATTCATTAATAGTTGTAGTGCTTAAAAACAGTATTATATTAATAATAATAATAATAATAATAATAACTACAGTTAATACTAACTCAAATAATAAAAAAAAACAGCGATAGTAGACCTTGTACAAAGTTTTGACTTGAACTTACCAATGCTAAAATTATTGGAAAAAGTGAACACCCATTTTAAATAATTACCAGCCGCCACCGCTAGAGAGAATAAGACTAATATAAAGAAATTACACTGTATTGTACTGATAGTTATATAGATTGCTCAAAGCTGGTCGTTTGCGAGCGGCCATATTGCCTGGCAAATATTTATTAATTTGAATCAGTTTAGCAAAAATGTATTTTAAAATCAATTTTCAGTCTTTAGATATTTAAAAAATAATAATTGCTTACATTTTTACTTCAAGGCATAAGCTTGTTTATTTTGAAAAATATGGATGATCAATCTATGTAACTATCTATTTCATTGATCTTGTCAAATCACCAGGCCTACAGGGTTGCCATAATTTTGTCCAATCATAACCTGTCAAAACCCATTGGTAGTCATTCAGTTTGGAATGCCTAATACTAAAAACAAAACAAAAATTCTAAAAAACCAATAAAATAAAAGGCAATTCTCAACAGTAACAATAAATAATTCTGAAAAATTTTAAAATACCTAAAATGGCAAATTACTAAACTTAACGAAAAAAGGGGCTCAAATATGTCACGGTCTTTTTCTAAATAAGCGCCAAACCTGTGATGGAAGGACACCCTAATATTTCTATGTGATTTAGTGTAATATTTCTATTGTGGTCTAATGAAACCCGAGCAGTAAATGAAATGAGAAACTAACTGAAGAATTAAATGTATATGTTGACTGGCGACATAAAAAGAATATTATCATACTGTCGCTAAAATAATTGTGGCTAGTATGGCTCGTATACTTTTTGCCTAACCTCTATATCTAGTACCCACCTAGTTCGATATTCAAACTATTTCTTTGCATGATTCGCCTGTATGCAGTTGCAGATAGTAAAAAGAGTGGAAATTGAAAATACTCACTTTCTTGGCTGATTTAGAATTCCCAAATGAATTACTTGGACATTGGCTATAAACTTGTTATAAAAACATAAATTTAGGTTATGATACTAAACCTATTATTTGACCCTTGTTACTATTCTATTCAGGAAAAAAATCCCACCTATTTTTTATTTTTTTCTAAGTAAACAAACCTAGTCGTTAATTGTATATAGATAAATATTTTTTCCAAGAAAACTATTATCACAGCTTTAAATTACCTTTTCTTGTTATAGTTTCAAATCATGCTCCTTTGTATATACCACCTCTGTATACCATAAATACCATCGATTTGTTATACCCTGTATTTAATTAATAGTCGAATTCGGTAAAACCAACCTTTGTTAAAAAGTTACTAGCGTTAATAAATGGTAATAGTAATTCGTGTTGAACATACCAAAAGTTTCGAAAATTTTCCAGATAGCACTGCATCTCTTCAATTTAAGTTTCAGTATAAAAAAACAGAACTAATAAATCGTTCATGATATTACGAAAAGTTTTCATCCACGACAATCTATCTTGAAACTGTTAGAAAAAAGTAGCTCTACCTTTATTAACGACATCCTGCAAATCGTTTATTGCCACGGCCATTAATAACATCTGTTCGTGCCCAAGAAGGACGACGCGAGTAGACCATCATGGCGTCCGCCGAATATGGAAAAACTACACGAAACACTCATTTTCGGTTATTAATCGTAGTTTTTGTTTCGATGCATCGGAATGGGTCAGAATGTCTAAAATACGTCCAAAATTTGAACAATCGAAACAATCAGAAATAGTCCGACTTAAGGCCGCAGTTTCACTGTACTTTTTAGTATAAAAAGTAAGGGTTCACCATTTCCGATTGCATTTAAATTCCGCTAAAGGTATTAAAATGAATCTACTACCAGCTTAAAGTATATTTCATTCTACATATTTTTCGAAGTATCCCGCCAAAATATTTCTAAATTTTATTGGATAATTTTTAAATCTAAGCGGAATTACGATTAAGAAATATTTCAGAAATTTATTTGTCAAAGTAGAGATTTTCTATTGTCTAGTACAGGGGTCTCCAGGCCAAATCCAGTGTCATCAATCCGGTCCTCGATAGCTGATGGCTTAGTGTTGCTGTGATAGGTTGGATAAAGAAAAAACAGAATTTTAATAACTCTGATTTATTTACTTGCTAGGTAAAGCTTAATGACAAGTATAATTCGCAGAAAATTTAACTTAAGCATAATAATTAACAAATAATTGAACAAAATCTCACTAACATTATAAACTAGTGAACATCCCGCGGTTTCACCCTCGGAAGTTGTGTTGGGGTAAAGAGTATCATATATGTATGTATATCGATGTAAAAGCATCTTTGGAAGGCGCTAATTTCTTTAATGTGATTTAGAAAATGTATGTATTTTTTTCAACATCTACTTTTCGCTGGGTTTGACTTTAAAAAGCTTTAAAATGCTTATTTTTTGCTTAAAATGAGCATGAACTTCTCATAATATTGTAAATTGTTATAGAATATTAAAAAGAAGAAGGAAAATTAGAAAACATCAAAGTCATGTGTCACAAAATAGTACTAGCGATCATTTTCCTCTGGAAAACAACTTCTTCTTTTGATAATACCACAATAGGTTTTGGATTATTCCCATAAAAAACAACTCTCTAGCTTTGACTTTGCTTATCAAGGAGAACGTCCTTTTCTTACTGGTTTTGACTTTATTTGAACTTTTAAATAGTACAATATTTATTCTATAACATAGTTCAAGAGTTAGAATTATTATTGTAAAAAAGTGAGCGAGGAGGGAACTTGTTTCATGCAACCCTAAACTAAAATAAGAAACTTTTCTATATATTTTGGCCCCCAACTCCACATTCAGGCTCACGGTTACCCCATCACCAGACATGAAATTAAGATATTTGTGAACTCTTGATGATTTATATTCCTGATGTTTTGCGAGAGAAGTTGATTCTGATTGCTTTCATGAGAATATTCACGAAAAAGTTGGTTTAATCGCAGAAAGTAATAATGACAAAGGCTGTTTTTAAATGGAGTTCTTGATTTGTTCATACATTAAATTCCCTATGGTTCTTCTTTCATTTTAAGTAAATCAGTGAATACTTCACAACTTTTAAAAAAGATTTTTAAATAATGAGGTGTAGTTATTTAACGTCAATGCCATGCCGAAGAGGTCATTAAAATTTCTGAATATAACTCAAGAAATACAGGTATTAAGTGACCATATTCATAAATGAAATAGTTTGAGTCATTTATTTTATTGATCAACATTTTTGTTTAGTCTGATTAACCTTTAATTTTATTGAAGCAATGTTTAGTTTGTACTTTTCTAGTTATCTCTTATTTGTGCCCTTTGAGGATAGCAACTCTCAAAATTGATAGACATTCGCATTAGCACAGCACGAATATTGCAGTTTACTCCTCTTCCTAACCAGAATCGACACATTCTATTATCTTCGAACAGACTGTTTGTCGAATGTGGGGAGGAGCCATCGAAATATGAAACCAATGACATACTGGAGTACATTTATTAATATTTATGTGAACTACCAATTAATATTAATAATAATTTGTTAACATAATATAAGCATTACATCGTTTGTTTATTTACGTATAAATATCAGTATCATACGTGGTCGTCTCTGTCGGCGGTGTAGTTTCTTGATCAGTAGTGGTCTCTGTAGTAGTAGAAGTGCTAGTTGTATCATCATTGCATGCACAGTCCTGTATTCCTAACAAAATCATTTTCAGCTCACTCAGCCGGCAGCTGTTGTCTTCCAAAATCTCTTCAAGATGTTCTTCTTGTTTATTAATTTCTTTTATAGAACTATCAATGTTATTAAGCGCTATAGTATGACTGTTCACAATATTTAAAATACCATTTTGTTCGATATTTAACTTTTCAATTTGATTTTCAATTTTACATAATTTTTCAGTATTTTCATCGACTTGATTATTAATTGTTTTGACATCTTCTTCCAATTCTTTAATAGTTTTCTGAATGTTCTGGATTTCTATGGAGTTTTTATACAGCTTTTCCAGTATTTTCTTCAAGATATCTTCGCATTGGCATTTTGAATCTTTTCCTAAAATGAATACAAATGGTATTTTTAAATAAAAGTTTTGAAAGATGCCAAACATAGCATGAATTCTCATTATTTATTTTTCTTGTTAATTTATTGATATATAGATATTTACTATGTGTAGTTTGTGTGGGAAAATAAAAGTTGGAATTGGATGTGATCCAAGTGCAAGTATATACTCGTAGGTAGTTTCTATACAAAAATGTAAAAAAGTAATTTTCAAATGTACAGAAAGATTTCATTGTACTAATTTTTCTTACATTTTTGCTAAATGTCACTGACTACTTTTAGAGGATAGTATTTTATATATGTTAGACTCATTTTTTTATTTTTATATATGGGGTTTTAGATCAGTTTAACATTTAGTTCAATGCAATCTATTATATTTTTAAACTTACCTCCATTAGCATTCACAAATGAAAAAAATATAAAAATAATCGACAGACAAATTTTCATTGTAAATATTTTAAATTACATGCAAATGAATTAATGGAACTGAAATCGCCTGGAGTTTCTTTTATATACAAATTAAAACGTAAATATGTATAATCCAGTTAATACTTTTAATTTCTTTATCAATATTTTGCTACAAATAAGGAAATAAGAAAAACAGTCGAAAATATATTATGACTAAGAATATAAGTTAAAATTTGTTGTTATTCAACAATGTTTACATAAAAAAAAAAATATCTTGAAACGAAGTCATTTTTCCTTCGTCGGTTTTGTTTTCAATATTTCATTCTTAATAAATAATAAGCACGCTCAAAAGATTTATCCAAGGCGAATACTATACTTGATCAGCTGCGCGAGATCCACCTACGCGTCGATGCGCGTTAGCATAGACCAGTGGTCGGCAAACTCATTAGTCAACAGAGCCAAATAGCAACAGGGGCGGCACTCCGTAACTAGAAATATGAGAAAGGCAAGATATATTTTCTCTATTCCGACTTTTTTTGACGTTTTTCTACTCTGTAACTCTCTTCGACTACTTACGATTGAACCGAACATGTACGATTGTCACTGGGAAAGAGATCGCTAAGGCCTCGTAGCTTAAGAATATGTCTCGTTTTAATGTATGGAAGGGGTATAACTCTTTCTTTGTTTACATTAAGAACTTGATTTGGCAGTTTTGTTTTGACATTTTAAGTTGACTTTATTTTTATGTGGATTGTCGGTTTGTAATTAATCACAATATTAATAAAAATAAAGAGAAAATATTCATATTTTGTTGATCATTTTGGGCTTCTTGCATCACATGTCTTATGACATGATTCATCTAAAAGTTAAAATATAACTATTATTATTATTATTAAATAGAAAGTCAAATTACTGGTATAATCTGAAATCACTTGTATTTTCCCCACTTATCTTTGAACACAGGGTCTGCTTTGAATTAGCGGTAAATAAAAATATTAAAAAGCAGTCGAAAATGAACTTTGATCCAGAATAATACAAATTTATTTAAAAAATTGGATTAGTTAAAATTCTTTCTTTTTTTATTTAATGTGTCAAATAGAAGTTAGGCCAACAGTTTTAGGACGAGTTGTTCGTTATTTTAGAAATTTCTGTTCGCGACGGAAACTCCCGATTCATACCGAATTAAATAAAGAAATTGCTACAGAGTACAAATTTCAATACAGAAAAAAAGAGAGATTTTTTCTCTTCCCTTTCTCTTTCGTCCTCTTCATTGCAATTTGATACAGAGTGCCACTCCAGTAGAACGACCGAAATTTCTTTTAAGAGACAATTTTTTTTTAACTTAAACTATATAGGTGTACATTATTGTTAACCTAATTAGGGTACTGCTAAGCTGGCCTTTGCTAAAAACTTCCTCAATCTGATTGAAGTACGTTTGCTGAGGTCGACCCTTCCCAACTGTCTCATCCACACTCCTCTTGGAAACTTGTTTCGTTTATCTCTTATCGATCATCCTCTTTATACAGATTAAGTAATTCTCCTTTTCTAGAATTAGGAAATATATGCAAGTGAAAAATAATAACTTGATTTTAAATTAAATCTTAATATTTTTGACCATAACTTTACCATGAATGAAGAGAAGCCAATAACGTCTCTGGATTGTTGATTTTGCAATGAAAAAGTTGACTTTCCAGTAAATAAAATGTATTTTAAATACCTTCTCGCTTCATTTTGTATTTTAAAAAGTTTTTATTTTGACTCTGCCGAGGGTTCAGACAGCCATTCCCGAAATACACGTTTTCACTCAAAATCACTACAACTTTTCTCAAAATTTACGAAACCATCGAAAATCATGGTCGAAATCATCACCGAAATCACTTCGAAATCAATTCGTTACTTAAGAGCAATCCAGTCCCTTCTGACGTCACACCGCACGAATCTCACGAGCTCCCTTTAAAGTATTTGGAACCTTGTTCGCTACATAAATTTGGCAATGTTGTGTGTCGTACCCTGAAGGGTCCGATTACAATTCAGGTATAATTCGTTGGCTATCGCCGCCTACTGGGGGTTAGTGGCTTGTTAATATACGAATGTAGGAATACTATTTTTAAACCAAACATCTCAAATATTTTTTATTTATTGATAGTTATAGATGATATACAGGGTGTCCCGAAATTAGACGGTCATATTTTAACAGCGTAATCTACATCCTAAAATAGTAGTAAAAGTTCATATAAACAGGTCCGAAAACTTTTCTTTTCCGAGATACAGGGTGTTAAAGGTGAAGTCCTGATACCACACTTTTGTAAATATTTTCTAAACGTTTAAAGATAATTAGGTAAAATTTGTTACAAATACTTACCTTTTTACGCTTCATTTATTGGACTAAACCCCAATTATTGATCATCTTTTTAGGTGGGTAAATTAGGGGGAGCTTAGGGTAAAATTGCCGTGTGTGTCTGTATGTCTATATCTATATTTAGTTTATCCTCTAAACATTTATAGAGGTACTGCAATAAGTTGTACAAAATAACCAGAAAAAGCCTATAATAACTAGATAGGAAAGTCATGTGTTGGACACATCAGATTTTTTGACTATAAAATTTGGAAAACCAATGTACAATTGTTGCATCTCGCTAGGACGCGCCATTTTCAAGAGAAAAGCATGTTACCTTATTTGAAAGTGTAAACAATAATTAGTAGGACTGTAGAATTAGAAATTTTATTTTTTTTTACTTTGAAAAACCGGTAACTAAAGAAATTTTAGAAAATATTTCATCTGGACTTCACTTGTAACACCCTGTATCTCGAAAACGAAACGTTTTCGGGCCTATGTTTACATAAACTTTCACTCCTATTTTTAACCGACTTCATAAAAGGAGGAGGGAGGTTCTCAATTTGTCGCAATATTTTTTTAATTTTTTTTTTATGTATGTTCAGCGATAATTCTTTAACACGGTGTCCGATTTTAATGATTCTTTTTTTGTTAGAAAGGGGGTACTTCAGGGGTGGTCCCATATAAATTTGGTTAAAATCTAATAATTGGGTCCATGACAAAATCCTCAAACTCTTCATTTTTTATGTATGTTTAGCGATAATGCTTTACCACCTTGTCCGATTCATATGATTCTTTTTTTGTTAGTAAGGGGGTACCTCAGGGATGGTTCCGTATAAATTTGGTTAAGATGTGATGACGGCATCTGCACATTTTTGAAGTCGTTTTTTTTTAATTTTTAATTTCTAATACTTTTATTTATTATAGATACAAACTAGCTACAGCATTGAATATTTTATAAATAATTATCATATACATAAATAATTGGATAATTTCAAATAAGTAAAGTTCTTTTTAGCTAAATGATTTTAGATTTTAGTTATATTTAAATTAATAAAATCTTAAAATATTTATCCTTGTTTAGTTAATATCCATTATTGCAATTTAGATCTATAAAGACCTATCGAATTTAGGTTTTTAAATTCCACCGGAAGTGCGTTAAATATTTTAGGACCGAGTTATGAAACAGTATTAGTTTTGAAAGCAAATATAATTATTATCACAGTATAACACTGATTCGTGATTCGTATCCGTGATCCGAAAAAAAGGATTCGAATCCTTGATTGAATCCTTTTATTTTGAAAAAGGATTCGAACATTGGATCCGTGATTCGAATCACATCTCGTGATTCGGATTCGTGATTCGAATCCATTTTTTCGAGGATTCGTCCCAGCTCTGGGTGACGGCACCTGCACGTTTTTGAATTCGGTTTTTTTTAATTTTTAATTTCTAATACTTGTAGGATGTAGATTACGCTGTTAAAATATGACCGTCTAATTTCGGGACACCCTGTATATTGGAAATTCGAAATAATAGTTATGACGTGGCGGTGTTTTTCTAATTGTAATCGGACCCTAGGTATATGGATACGGAAAGTGATGAATTGGAGATAGGTAAATTGTATTTATTGTATTAAAGGAACAACAAATATAAGTACAATTAAATAAGTATATTAATTTAACAATTTTTTAAAGTCTGTATTAAAAAAAAAATTTTTCACATAGATTATTAAATTAAAAAAATAACTATTAAAACACGAAATGTTAATTTTTTCTCTTTTACAGCACAAAATATACAATACTGTTGAATCAAAATTTTCTCTTGGCAGCAGGTGGTTTTTGTGACGCGACAATTATGATGCTTTGCATCTCATGAATTAAAGTTAATTCTCTTTCAATCTTAAGGTGTTCATACCCCTTATAATTATCGGACAAGAATATCTCAAAATATTTAAATTTTGGCAAAATAAATTAGGCAATAATATCTATAATATGCATATATTTTAATGTTTTAATACCTTCCAGTTTCCCAAAAAAACTAAAAGGGCTTTAATTTTGAAATATCATAATGAAAATAAATGCATTCCTCGACAGCACTATTCTTAATATAATCCCCAAATTTAAGCCTCTAGTGTCTTGTTAATGATTTCTTAAAATTCGCCAAAATTAGTGGCTAAAACGCTTCGTTAAGTGCTATCTTCTGGTGTAAATTATTGCAAGAAACGAATAATGACAGAGTGTACGATACGATAGTTACAAGCCCGTTACACTGTTTTCCACCCAATTTATTAATAAAAAATAATAATAAATTAGGGTGTTATTTTTTTTCTCTGAAGCTATTGGTTTTGGAAAAAAAAATTCAAAAATAAATAAAAATTAAATAAATCAAGGATTACATAAAAGTTCATCTCGAAAAAAAGTTTTGATATGAAATAAAGTAAATGTTGCTAATTTCACCCCCCTATAATGTAACAGAAATATTGAAAAAAATACCCGTGGTTAGTCCTTTGCGATTACAGAATTTCAAGTTTCTAGCTTTACTGAAATTTTAGAAAAAAAATAAAAACTCAATTTTAGTCACCACTTTTTAAGGGTGATATCTCGAAAAGGGGTGGGCTGAGGAAATTTTGTTATAGAAAAGACCCATCTTAATTTCATACGAGCACTCATTTCCTGAATTTTGTCGCATGTATTTAGAAACACCCTGTATATTACACATTTTTTTAAGCGTGCAAAATTCTTATCAATCTCTTTTCCCTAATTGGCACATGTCGTATTTTTCTAGGATTTACTAACTCTGGCAGCAAACAAATAAAATAGAAATTTGTCAGATGTGCATTTTTGCCTTTCAGAATTTTTCATTTCATAAATTAACTAAAAACTAAATTAAACAAAAACCTAACAACGCCTCAACAACAAACTAAGGCGATCACAATAATTTCGCACCTCTTCAAAAACAACTACCTATTTTTCGACACAGGAATTAACAAATTTAACTAAACGGCAGCTACCCTTTTAACCACGGGCTTCAAAGACTAGCAGCGTTGCCATATTCACTGGTATCATTGTTTTAATAGAATTAGTATCAGAATGAAAACTATGTTAATCTTCGGTCCTGTTTAAAATTGGTAATCTTTTTGAAAAAAAGTTATTTAGAAAATAGTTAAGATATGTGGTATAGAATGCCGGTAAAGAGCCAAAAAATTAAATTTATTAAAAAGTTGAAATTTTTGTTGTTTTTCTTTAAAAATATAAGTTTTTCGCGGTTTAGCGAAATTCTTGGTTCATTTTTACAACGATTGGCCTGAACCATTTTTTTTTACAATTTTTTTTAACTGCCTCAAATGTAAAATTGATTTTTGGTGGAGGAGCGCCCGTCATGTTTGCTCTTAAAAATGTTAATGCAGCCGCTTGTGGCGAAGGGAATAGCCCATAGTATAAAATTAAGGGGGATTTTTCAGCGAAATCACATAAAACATTTTTACGTGTTTTCCAGAATACGGGTACGTTTTGACCTTAGTGGTTTTCCCCTCGGACTCTGCCGATTCGTCATAATTTCGCAAAACTCTACAACAAAAAAAGAAAATAACAAAATTATGCTATACTTATTGTAATAAGTAAAGAGTATGTACGTTAATCTTGACGTTTATTGAATATATTCACCGATTATGCTCTCCTACGAAGAACTGCTGCAATTAATAGAGATGGACGTACCTACGCAGTATGACTCGTTAATTTTTTTCCAAACCTTTATATCCAAACCATCTCAACATACCTTTCTCAATATTTGAAACTACATCTTCTTTCACTTCACAACGCTTTCTTATAATTAACTTAATAAACTTTTTAGTCTTAGTTAAATTATAGGTATATTTAAAAGTGTTGTTTTGAAATAGAAAATGTCAATATTACAAACTTAACAGCCTTTGAAAGTAATTCAAAATGGAACCTTGGAGGGAAGACAATCTTCGGAAAGAAGTAGATGAAAGTTATAACTGCAGGAGTTGAGATTTTTACTACAATTCTAGTCATTCCTGCGTGGATACGCGTTCAGGAGTAATGTATTGTACGATACACGTTGATATATTCACAGGGCAACAAAAATTTTTTTTTGTGCCTGCGATTTTAGGGCTGATTTTAGCTATATTTCGGACGCTAAATATGTACATGTAATCCGTAATCTAAAATCTCTGTATCCCAAAATAGGTGTATCTCAAATTTTGTACAATTAGGATTAGCAATTTACGAGATAATTGGCCGTTTCCAGACTTTTGGGCCACTTCGTATGATGCGGCGTTAATTTACTGTAATAAAAGCAAATAAATTGGAAAAATATTTGACTAGTTTCAAATCACAATACAGTTAATATGGTTGTTTTATGATTTGAAACTAGTCAAATATTTTTCCAATTTATTTGCTTTATTTGATTTTCTTCATTATATTTTTGCCCAGCTACTACAAAATTAAATTTCAAAAAGCCCGCTCGTGGCGTCCATATTGAATTTTAGTACCACTCCAATTTGATAGATGGCAGCACATCGACTCAGAATTTTATCATTGAGTTTCCCATCGTTCACTTTCACTAATCTATGGATGTACCACTCAACAGTGAAAAATTATACTATTCTTTCAGCGCCATCTGTAGTTGTTTGCACATAGTTGAGTTAAAAAAGAAGAAGGTAACTAATAATTGGCAATTTGTTCATGAATTATTATATAGATAGCGGTAGAGGTCAATGAGCGCGGATTTTTCAAACTCAGCCTTTCTAATAAACCGGTAAGTTATTATCATTTTTTTTTGTCATCGGCTTCAACTGCTAAGGTTATTTCGCCTCGTGTTCTGTGTAGGCTTTGTTACTGTTTCCCAGCGCCACTTTAGGAACAGCACTGTTTCTTCACTCGACATACTTAGATGTATATAAAGCATTGGGTTATGTTCTGTGATAGATAAAAATTTGAAATATTTTAAGTTAAAAAGAAAATGAAAACTTATAATTTTGGATTTGTGGAACAAAAAATGCATCTTATTATGAAGTAAAACACGATTGTAATCATGCATTTTTTTATTATTAGAATTAAAATTGCACGAATTGTTATTAGAGTACACAATAATAAAGAAATATGAAAATAAAAATAGAAAGTTCGCCCGTGCCTGTATCCACTAGAAGTTCTACGAAAGTTCCTGTGACAAGTTGGGTCTGGATCCCTATTAAAGCCATATTCATTGATTTTATTCACTGAATAGTCATTTTGCAGGGTATTTTAGTTTCGGTTTCAAAACAGTCAGCTCTACAATAGGTGACAATTTGGTAGGTTCTGAAGTTCTTTTGATTGCCTGTAGAAAAATATATACTTTAAAAAAAAAACTTGAATATATAAAGATATATTTATTACCTTTAATTCTTTCTTGTGTTTTTATGGTTTTATCAACAAGGCCAAAAGACACAGCTCTAGGTAGATTGCTACCAAACATAAGCGGGCCCGGGATTCTGAAGAGAAAGATGTTAGCGAGGGTGTAACCTTTATGCAAAACCCATCTGAAAGGGGTGACCAAAATCAAAAAGTAGAAAAACAAGTTGTTTTTTCTACCCATCGCAAGTTGTTGTTGTTGAGAGTTACGCGCGTACACTGGACTGTTTCACTAGAGGCGTTAGCTGTGATTAGCGAAACTCCCCCGACAGACTTGCAAATAAAGGAGAGGGGTAGGTTGTGTAGAATTATGATGACAATAGAGACAAAAATAGGAACAAAAATCAGAAACCATTGAAAGGTGGATGTGAGGATGGGCAGAACTCGAAAGGGTAGCTCACTGGGCCAAAATCTTACTACCAGACCTGGAAGCTTGGCTAGATTGCCAATTTAAGAAAATCAATTACCACATGACGCAGTTTTTGAGTAAGCATGGCCGACATTTACCCTATTGAAAGATATAGCCAGTGCAAGTATTGTTAAGAAGAGATAGATGACTCAGAACGTACTATCTTTCGTTGTGTCAGATTAAGAGAGGACAGAAATGCAATGAGGCTATATTATCTATGTAGCTCCTAAAGAATTCATCATTTGCTCATTGCAAAGATCCTAAGACTGTAAGAGGAAGAGGAACCAGTCTTTAGAGAGAAGAGAACCAAAAGAAATAAGACCACATTCCGCTCCGATGATATACCAATGACCGGGGTAATTTTTATATTTTATGGAATATATCTGAAATTCACGTTTGGAGAAGAAAAATCTTTAATAGACAAACTTTTATTGTCAATATTTTAAATTACATGCAAATAAACTCAAATCGCCTGGAGTTTCTTTTATATACAAATTATAATCCAGATAATAATTTTAATTATTTTTCCAATATTTTGCTACAAAAATGATAAGTAAATTAGAAAAACAACCGAAAATATATTTACCTTAAAAATACAATATTATGATTAAGATTATAAGATAAAATTTGTTGTTATTGCGATAATGTTTGTGTTATTAAAAAAAAAAATAATAATATCTATACAAATAACAGTGTGTCAAATTTATTCAAAAAGCTACCACTTAGGAGATTAAGACCTTTGGTTGAAGATAATAAATCAATTTTTGTTTTCTGAGCCGTACACTGTTTTACCTGAATAAAATCTGACATTTTCTTTCCGAGTTTATCTTAACCTGCACCATCCCCATAAGACAACAGAAGGCCGTGTTGCTGTCTAACTGTAAGGTGTAGAGGAATTGAGCCAAATATGGTATACCATTTTTTTGTATATGTATATTAAATTCAGAATATTTTCTTAACACCCCTTGTTTTTGTATGTTCTTTACACCTTTGAAAACCATAATTTATTATTCATAATATTAAATCTATCACACAGGGGTCACTGAAAAATATTGTATGAAAAATTTAATTTTTGTACCTAATACGGAATATGTCCTTAATATGGAACATATGTTTTAAGGAAAAATAAAAGCAAACCCTTACACAAAACATTTTATTACTATATGCTACATGAAAAAGCAAATCAGTCAACCTAAAATAATTGCATCGGATACATCAGTAGAACGTATTTTAACTCCTTTACAAATTTTTTTCAAAAATATATTGTTTTCTGCTTCTAAACAGTTGACATTACATCAGCCTAAACATTCCTTGTAGTGTATCCACTGTTTACCCCTAACATCTTTCCATTACAATAGAAACAATAAAAACATGTGGGTTCCAAATTGCGGACACCGCACCATTCCATGTTAGGTATCTCATTTTCATTTTTGTTAACAAATGGACACATTACCTTCAACAATAGTTAAATTTGCTAAACATGAATAAAGAGCTTATACTCAAACACATGTTCTACATAAAAAGTTGGTAGTTGATGCTCCTCTTGTGCACTAATAATTTTAATGCATACCTGCAAAACTTGTGAGTCGGCATACGATGCATTAAGGGGAAAAAATTGATATCCTGAACTATGTTTGGATGTGATTTGCGCGGCGTTGCCAAAGCTAATTAAAATAATTTTTTGGTATTCCATTTTAGGAACATATTCAATATTTGGCTAATATGAATGGGAATGGCGTATTTTTTACTGAAAGGCTGACATATATGTCTTAGGTGGTAAAGGGGATAGTGAGGGACTTTTTGATATCCAAGATTCTCGTTTACTTTGCTATATCCCTTAATTTTTCTATATTTTAAATATTTCGATTAAAAATACATCAATAATATACTGCAGTTAATTTATTAATCATTACATGAAATAACAATTTAAAATTTTTATATTATTATGAATTTAGTGCACTTTAATTAATTTACGTATAGCTATCAGTATCTAATGTAGTAGTCTCTGTGAAAGTAGTAGTCTCTGTAGTACTTGTAGTGGGAGTAATATCTTTATAAGTAGTGGTCTCTGTAGTAGTGGAACTGCTAGTTGTATCATCTTTACATACACAGTCCCGAACTTCAAGCAAAATCCTCTTTAGCTCATCCATCAAACAACTGTTACCTTCCAAAACCTGTTCAAGATGTTCTTCGTTTTTAATAATTTTTTGTATAGAATTATCAATATTATCGAGCCCTGTCGTGTGACTGTTCACAATATTTAAAATAGCATTTTGTTCGATATTCAATTTTTCAATTTGATTTTCGATTTTACATAATTTCTCAGTATTTTCATCGGCTTGATTATTTATTTTTTTTAAATCTTTTTCCAATTCATTAATAGTTTTCTGAATTTCTCCGGAGTTTGCGTACAGCTTTTGTAGTATTTTATTCAAAATATCTTCGCATTCACATTCTGAATCTTTTCCTAAAATGATCAAAAATAGGTTCTTAAATTTAACTAATTATATAAGATAATCTTTACAATAATAGAAGCTTTTAATAAATTTTTTTCTAATTTTAATTTGTCGTGTTAATTAATTAAAATATAATGTAAACAATGCAGAAATAAATTGTCAGTGGGAAGGTTTGGTATATCTAAGGATTGCGACATACGATGTATTCTATCTACAATAGGTAAAATCATTAATAAAGGATTACATTAAAATATTTTGGGTCGAACACGATAAAAATATTATTTAAAAAAAAGCGCTTTTACATTTTTTCATAAAGTGACAGGCTTGGCACTACTATTTCAAATAAAAATAACGTCCAAGATGCCAGACACTGGCAGCTATTGTTTGACAGATCGTTGGAATGCCGAACAGAAAAATAGTAGGCTAGATGAATTATAAGAAAGGCTAGCAATTTAGAAAATAATTTAATTTTAAAACAAGAAAAGTGACAGAATATATTATAATGGAAACCAGTAACATTAAAATCAAGGGAAATAAGGCCCAAGTTATTATGGAAAGAGTTTAAGGACCTCAATAATATAAGGAAAATATGTTAATTACCTTTAACAACAACTGCTGCTGATAATACTAAACTGGAAAAAACGAAAAACCCAATATTATTCATTATTAATTTTGTCTAAAGAATTGTTGCTTTAATGAATGAATTCGGACTGTAAAAATTATGGAATTTTATTCTTTTCAATTTTTTGATGTATACATAGGGCTTAAATAAAACCGAAAACAGCGGAATACTTTAAATTGATAAACAGTTCGCAAAAATATTTTGTAAGTAGTCTGTTTATTTATTAAATCTGTTTTTCTTTTTCCATATTTTAATACTTATAAATAGATGATAAATTTCTCAAACACTAGTATATAACTAAGTGTCTTATGGTAATCAACAATGAAGGTATTTCTACTAGCTTCCTTTGTCGTAGCTGCTGCAGCACATGGTAAGAAGTAGTATTATTATTGTTTTAGATTTTTCATTGTCCTTTTTTATTTAAATCTGTCATGAAACGTCGTTTTCCGAACAGAAAACAAAATCGAAAAGCAGACATTATTTTAATAAAGTCTAATTTACTTATTTCATGTTGATTTAAATCACTAAGTAAGTCTTCGAGAAATTTTCTTCTCCTTAAACTTTGAGTGTCAAGTTTTTCTGGGATTAGAACACTATTCATTTTTATATATGTGTCAGTTTAAAATTGAGTTATCACATTTATAAAAACATTCACATTAGGATGAGCGGCGTAAAAGGAAGCATTATTTTTCGAATGAAAAGACTCACAACAATTGGTGGTTCTCTACAAAGAAGAAGAATACTCTGCCCATATATAAAGAAAAGATAGGTCTTCTGCAATATAATTGTCAACGAGATAATCCCAAAACTGCGTAACTTTTTCATTGACAGGCTTAATTTGTGTCAAATCAGTTGCGAAAATGTCGCCTACATCTTCAGGATGAAGAAATGATAATCCAAAAACAAAGGTTAAAATCTTTGATATTTCCGTTTCACTCTCCCTTTTTTTGGTACTCTGTAGCTAAGCCTAATTCCTGAATTTTTCGGTACCATGACTGCCCTAAGTGAAAGCGACAACCTCGTAAACTTGCTTCTGGGAACGCCCAGTAGATGCTTCTATGAATAGCAATCTCAAAATCTGCTGTTATCATTTTTGACGAAACAGGGTGGTTAAGTTTGGCACACTCCTCTTATTATATACTTAAAAACAAGATTGTATGATAAGAAAGTTTTATTAGGAAGGAGACAAAAAACTAATGAAATGTAATGATCATTTGAAGATCAACTGAATAAAAAACGGAGACAATATTACCCACAAGAAACAGATGACAGAAATTTAAAGTTTGATAAACACGAAAATATGACAATATTATTTTCTTTATTTTTAAGCAAGAAGTTTTCTTCCTGATTGGTTAAAATAGGAGGCGACTCAATTGCCATATGAAATTCGGAAATATTTTTAGGATTTTTAAAAAGAAGAGAGATCTAGCATTGTATATATTTTGCCTCAATCTTACAATGTCCTTTGTGGTTAAGGTCGCGAGTGCAAAATTTTTAATTTCATTTCTAATAGTTTTAAAGGTTTTTCACAAATGTCCTCCAGAGCTTTACGCTTAACTGAATTACTCAAGAGATATCTGTTAAAAACTTGATCGTATAACTTTTCGTGATTGTGACCCAAAACTGATTGCACTATTGTATCGTGAATTACCAATAACGACATGCCTCTTTCACTTAAACAAAATGTTGCTTCCATTATTAAAAACTGCACAAAAACACCAACACAAAGACAAAGAGGAACTAAAATTAATATTTGGCGATAGTATACTGATCTTCCCTTGGCATTTTTAAAATCCCACCCCATAGTTTTATCCAAATAACCTCATTACAAAACAACAATTATTACTGGAATAACCAGTATAAAAAAATCTATCTTCCTATAATTCTAATATATGCATGTCCCATTTTCTAATATTTCTCTGGTAAGGGTTCAATAAAGTACCTTTTATGTATGTTTATTTTACTTTGTAGGTAGGTACCTACTTTCAAAATATACTTTTGACAACACTGGTTAAATTTTCGTAGAATTTTAGTAGAAATAAAATTTGCACCGCGGATGCAGTTTCGTTGTTGTACCCGGAATGCAGTTTTGTTATTAAAAATTCTACCTAACCGATTCGGGATGCAGTTTCGAATGTCCGCAGAATATACTTAACTTTTCTTATCGATCACAGCTATCTCAGTTGTAAGAAAAATTTGAAATATTAAAAAAGTGCATTTTAGAATTCCTACAAGTTGCCAGGTTCGACTACGTCTCGCCTGGAAAACTTCTCGCAGTCGCCCGAATGACTCAACTTTTCGTCCTTATAATATAAACTAATATTGTTTTATTAATTTATTTAACACCAACCTATTTAAAGTTACGAGGTAAGCATGCTGTCCCTAAATACCAGAAACTTAGCCGAACCAGGGGCAGGGATCTTTAATGAGTCCAACATCTATGGGCTCAGGACCGAGAGCTCGTACTCACTGCCTTGCCAACTGTGGTATTCAACTACGCGGATAGTTTGTTGGAGCGATATAGGTTCGCCAAGGAAATGTACGAGGGGCTCTTTAGGATAACACATGGAAAATTGGATTTTCATTAACAGAAATATTTTCGACTCCAAAATGCACTTATCTATTCGGGTCTTTTAAGCGAATATATTTTTCGGACCAGTAACGCTATACGTTTTCATACATTTAACTGACGGTTTTCCTTACAAGATTACGCCCTTATTTTAATCCTTTAGTCACTTGTAACATTAAAGCCTTTAGTTTTCTCGAAGCCTAGTTCCATTAGTTAATCATTTAGTGAACACGGCTTGCGTGATAATAGAGACTTATTGCAAGTTCACTTAAGGTCAGTCACTATTAGTGCCGCTCTTATATTGACATCTGAGCATGCGCAGATCACTTAAATTCTAGATCTGACTTCAATAATGAATGTACCTGTTCTTAATTGTGGATGTTTAAGGACAGCAGATAGTGGCGACTTTATAGTTTTCGGGTGCGCTTTTCAAATTTCGTATCAGTTTAAAGTTTTTAATATTAAATATTTAATATAATCATCATCTTCCTTCTAAAATGGTAATTTCTAATGCCTCTTCCATATTATGTACACAACAAAAAAGATGAACTGTAATTTACACATTTTTAAAATGAGGTTAGAAATATGTATAAGGACAAGAACTTTAATGTCAAAATTTAAGGTTTGCAATAAGTCTTATTTTAGCATGGAATTTATTTTCCACTAATTACGTTTTCACTATTAGTGGCTGTCTTTATAGAGATTTGCAATATTTCTCTAATATTCCGAGCAACAAATACCTTTAATTTTTGTTGAAGGTAATCGAATTTTTCATATGTTATCACCACGGGCCACTCCTAAATTTCCTTTTTTCTGCTCAAAATCGATGTACTCTTCGAGGGTTGTATGTCTGTCACTATCTGACGGTCTACATCTGTCTTTTCTATAATCTCCAGAACTTATCCACTTTCAAAAATCGAACTTGGTACGAATACTAGCTGTTTTATCGAGATTTAGAAGCAGTAGGAACAATTTTTCTATTGAGATCATGGGCGTATCATTAAGGGGGGGGAAGACATTTTCCCTATTGTTTTGCCTTTTTTTAAAATATCTGGCACTAAAATAGAAAACTATGGAGTTTTATTCAAAAAAGTTGCTCCTGTCGTATTTTTTAATTTCTATTTTTTGTTAGCAACAGGGAAATGGCGAATAACATGTCCTTGGTCTTGATGATAGGAGCTGTCGTGTAACCTGCCAAATTCAAAATAATCTTTCTTATCCATGGAGTTTTTCATTTTTTTGCCGGCAATGAAATAATTTGCTTTTTTGCATCTATAACAATAAAAAAATCCCTTTGCAATCATTTTTTGTGTAAGAATTTGTCTACATCGATATCGACGTTATTAAATCTTTTGGCTCGCTGACGAACTCAGAGAGGTCTATTAATTTAGGAGGATGCACAATGGGCCCAGCGAGGCCAAAGTACCGTGGAACAACCGACCCTCCACACGTTACAGATGCAGACCTACTTTGTTTATTGTATTTTATTGGGTCATTTATTTAATGGCACTTTTCTGCTTTTGTTCTTTCCAACTTTATCCTATCTAATATTCTTTTCAAATACTTTATATAAGTACTCCTTAAAAATATATCTTAATAAAAAAAGCGACTATTGTTTAAGTAAAAAAATCGGTTTAATTCCAGTTTAATTAAAAATTTTTGAAACTAAACACTATTCTTTAATATTAATTTGATTTCAGATATCGACGACTGTCAATGCATTGACATCTTGAACAAAATTCTTAATCAACTCGCTTGAACAAAATTCTTAATCAACTCGACGAAAACTCTAATGAAATCGACAGTATTCAGAAAAACCTTAGAGGATTAGAAGTGGATGTAAAAGAAATAGACAATCAAGTGGAGGCGAATAATGGAAAACTAAATAAAATTGAGAGCCAACTTGAACAATTAAATGACCAACAAGACACAATTTTAGATGTTGTAAATGCTCACACCAAAGGATTAAACAATATTAATAGTTCTCTTCAAAAAATTGTTAAAAAAGAACATTATATTGAAAATGAATTAGAAGAAAATAGTTACCAATTGAACGAATTAAAGAATATTTTGGAAGACATAGAAAAGTGTGCATGCGAAGAGACTACTACCAGCTCAACAGAAACGACAACAGAGACTACAGAGGAAACTGATACAACAGAGACAACAGAGGAAACTGATACAACAGAGACAACAGAGGAAACTGATACAACAGGAACAACAGGGGAAACTGATACAACAGGAACAACAGGGGAAACAGTGAGACCAGAAACGTCTACTGTAGAATACGACTAAACTCTTGCTCAAAACTATTTAAATGGAGAAACCAATTAACATAAGCAGCAAGCTGCAGCTAATTTTTAATAGGTGTTTCAAAGTCGATTTTTTACTTGAGTATATAAATAATTATTTATGATTTCTTATTTATTCTATTGTTGAATTTTTGATTATTTATGAAAAAATAAATTATTACCTTTAGCAATAATTTTGCATTATGTTTTTGTTTTGTTAGTCTTTATCTTGACCTAAATCTTTCTGATTGTCTAAAAAACTTGTACTTTAAATTTTGTCAGTTGATAAAAAAAACGTTTTTCAGGAACAGTTTTTCAAAAGATAATAAAAAATGGCTTAATTAATGATTTACTAAAGGAATGCACTTCTTCCATTATTTATGGAATAATTAAATATGAACCTAAATTTTAAACTGCTATATATTTGTTAAAAGTGCATGTATTTAACCTGTCCTAAAGAGAACGACTTGCAAGATGAAATAGGGTGTTTTTCAATCCTAAGGAGAAAATAGTCGCAATCAAATTAGACATAAAAATATATTTATTTTCTAGCATAGGGTAGGTACAAGTAACTGCGAGTTTTGTATTTGGATATCTCTTTTCTTCGTTTCTTACTAACCAAGCCTTCATTTCGCCAAACTATGCCAATATTGTACAGGGAATTTTACAAAGTGTCCGCCCATGTAAAATTGATAAAATTTTAATTTGAGATTTGGGAAATACGGCGTGTAAAATTTTTTTGTGGCGTTGGTTAGAGCTTTACCTTGAATACATCTTGTATCAATTTCATCTCAGTGCCGTGCATGATAAATAAAAAAATAAGGTTTTTCAAAAGTCGTTCTTTAACCAAAAACACTCTCATTTTTAGTTATTTTTAATTATTAAGGATGGTAAATCTATAGTTGATGTGTCATTTATACAAGGTAATTCAAAAGTAAAGAGCGAGTTAATTACGGAAGGGCTTCCATAATTATTTGGGGAGGAATTTCTCTATAGGGGCAAAAACGGACCTAGCTTTTGAAGAATGTTTAACGGCTGACCGATACATTGCAGAAATTATGCAAAAGCATGTCATGTTATTTGCTCCATTTATTGCGGAAGACTTCCTGTTTGTGCACGATAATTCGTGATTTTTTAACAAATAAGTAAGCTTGCTTAAAGTCAATTGGCACTATAAAACAAATTTTTTAAAATGGTTAACTATGATATTGATATTGATATTTTTTAATAATATTAGTAATAATATTTTTTACAATATGGTTCAAATAAAAATAAAATTTTAGAAATAATTTAATACTTTAATCATGATTGGATTACTTAATCTTGGCAAATTTGTTCCATTGTGGAATAAAATTAGTACCCAAGTTGTCTTGCTTTAAACTTATGTTTTACTTTAGCACATCCTCTCTAATTTTTTTTTTTTTTCGTTAAAATGCTCCATTGCGTTTCCTGATACTATATCCCAAGTAGCATTCTTTGTGGGCGGAACGTGGCTACCACGACTTTAGAAGAGTGTATTGCTAAAGTTTCTGCGACGTAATAGCCACGGTTCTACCACGTGGCGGTAACCAAAATGGGGAAGTCTTTCTTGGTGGCAACCACGTTTCAGCCACGTTTTCGGAACTTATATAATGACGTATACGCCACGTGGCGAAAACGTGGCGAAAACGTGGCGAAAACGTAGCAAAAACGTGGCGAAAACGTGACGGAAACGTGGCGATAACGTGGCGAAAGCGTGGCGGCACGGTGACCGACACTAAACGCTGAACTTTGCTTAATACCCTTGTCTTTTGATTGATATTTGTAGCTCGGTCTCCGTCCTGAAAATTATTTCTTTCATTCTACTTGCTTATTCTCTGACTTGACGTAACTAGTAAACTAATAAGTAGATACATATTGAATATTAATAATAATAATAATAATAATAATAATAAAGTGTTATGAAAATATTGATTCAGGAAAAAGTTTGAACGATTGGAAATTTACTGTGAAATATAGGTGTTGTAGCTCGAAATATGAGCACGCGCTATAGCAATACTCTATATTTAATTAAAAAGTTAAAATCTGTAAATTTTTCATCTTCGAAATTATTTATTTAGATGCTTTAAACAGTATTTTTTATCAATCTTAGTTAATTAAAATCATTAAATATATTTGAATTTTATTGCATTGAAGCTATACGGACGAAAAATAATTTAAATAGCACCTTTATATTTTTTCATAATGGCGATCTTAAAAATGGTTATAAATATGTTTGCTTCAGGAAAAAAACTTTAAAGTTGCAGAAACTAAAAATATGCCACTTTGTAGTTACTTTCATCAAATAAGTGGCAGCTAAAACTAATCCAAAATATTTTTCACCACTTCAAAGTGGTGGTTACGTGGCAGCCACCTAGTGTTTGCCACTATAACGTTGATTATTTATATTGTTGCCAGATCAGCCATTTCTCCACTTATTTCAGAGTTTTTGAGTTGTTCAATGTCAGGCGGGAAAATCAAATTTACCTTAAATTACAAATATGTCATCCGTCAACCTAGATCAAGGTAATGTAAATTTTAATGTTAATAGCGTAAAACGGCTTAATCAAATATTAAGGTACAGTATATTTGGAATCGCTATAGTAAAAAATATATAGGGTTCCCATTTTAATTCACAAAGTTAATACTTGTTAGTTACCCTTCTGGTTACCGTTTGTTTATCGTAATAGTAATTTCTAGTGAAGCCTTATGTATTTAACAATTTAATTTATCTCTTTTAAGTGCTGTTCTAAAAATAACTGAACACCACCCTGTACAAATATAGTGTACATTTAAGAAGATTATGGGAAAAATTTGTATACTATATCTTCTTAGGGAAATTCCACTCTGATGATATCGCAACACTGTATTAGTTGTATTATTCCATATAACCTCAAAATTTACAGTAGATTTCGCCGGTTAAATTTGTTTATGTCACAGATCACTTAAATTTATTTATTTAATGTTTTATATTGTGTTTGTGTGCACACCTTAGATTTAGATATGAGTTTTAAAATTGTATCGACTCAAGAAAAGAGGGGTGTTTCTGTTTCGACAACAGCTGCTTGTTCACTACAGAGTAATAACGTTTAAGAGTTTTGGTACCATTCACTTGTTGTTTAAGTTGTCTATAAAAAGTTGTCGAATGTCAAAAAGTAATATTTTTGCGAGGCTTCTTGTTTTACACACAAATGCACTCTAAATAGGTAAAAAACAAAGTAATTTGCGCACAGATCGACGACACTGGTAAATTTTTTTTATTGTAAAGGCAGACAATGTAGAAAGCAGGCCACTAATAGGCAACGGTTACTTCATTGTGCAGTTTGAAAGTAATAGTAACTTTGAAGTGGCTTTTGTTTCACGCAATATGTGGAAATCACTTAAGAGCGTGGCAAAAACGTGGCAAGAACTACTGCAGTTATACAATCAAGTGCCGCCACTTTAAAGATATATTTATGGTTCCCGAAACGTTACTAAAACTAGCAAACCCACTTTAAGATTACTGCAACTTCTACGTGGTATTTAAGTAATATGATTTGGGGGCCGTAACTACTATTTCCACATTCAAGTTTGTGCAACTTTAAAGTGGTCTCGCTTAGTGGCTATAACGTTTCAAACACCTTCAGAGGCAACTAAATAATATAAAACTAAAGTGATTCCTAGTGGTGAAATACACGCGGCTACAACTGGGAATATATAAAATGAAATTATTCTCACTATATTCGTATAGGGGTACATTTAGTGATTATAACGTAATAGTCACTTAATCGAAGTGGCAATATAGGTTTCTGTCACTATAATGCTACTTGGGATCCCTAACCTCAGGGTTAATATCTTTTAGATAAGTTTAAAACATCATTTTTTATTCCGAGTATATTTTTCATAACTTTGTTCGATTATCTTCCTTCAACCCTTTTTAATTAACTGAGCCCATCGTATAGCTAGTTTCTTATGAATATCATAAATATGACAATTCCTTTGAACATGTCAATAAATCCGTCCCTATCTTAAGAAATTTCAAACTATCCATTATTCTATAAACTTATTCAATCAACAATTTGTGTATACTTTATACAATATAAAAACCAATGCACGTCATCGATGAGGTAATAAATTTTAGACCGTCACAGCTCCACACTGTTACTAAATTTTAAAAATAATTGGGGAATCTTTGAAAGTACCGATAATTGTAGCTTCAGAAAAGAAAAGCAGCTGTAAATCGTTGCCAATAAGAAATACCAGTCAGTAGTATGTTCTATGTATAAGCATAAATCTATTAAGAACATCAGATGAATAAGGTTTTTAAAAAATAATATCAAAATTTGCATTATGGGATTATATTAATATAATATAGCATGTAGAAGCATTATTATAATGTTGCAGTTATTTTAACTACCTGAACAATATTTGGGTATCAAAAAATGAAAACATAAATATTTTTCAAAACATAGCGACTTTTATTTTGCAGTTTGTTAGCTATATAAAATTCCTATACAAATAACAAAGTAAATATTAAACAAATAATAAAAGATAAACTAAATAATATAATTATTATTACAGTACAGTACTGCAATCGATTATATTATTAGTGTATACTTCACTTAATAACTCCAAATCATCTTCACAATTGTAACAATGTCTTTTTCGACGTCTCTTGAGATTGTTGTTCAACTTCATCGCTACTGAAATCACTATCTTCGCTGTTTGGTGTAATAATAATTGGAGCAATTTCTATTCTATCAATTATTCCCTCGTACCATTTTGAGATTTCTTTTTCTGTATGACTGATACTTTTTTCCAAATTTGTGGTGTTATGATCCGGAGTTCTGACCACATATTTAAACAATCTTCTTTTTTTTACCATCTGGATCAATATGTTTATTGTAATGCCCCAAATAAGTTCAATTGGATTAAAATATACAATGATAAGGAGGAAGGCGTAATACTTTATGTCCGTATTGTTCTGTTAGAAGATCAGCCATGTAATTTTTTGTGGTTTATTTCTCAAAAAAAAGTAATTGAGACGAAACAAATTTCTTTTACTGACCGTGCAACAAGATTCAGAAGTTCCGCTTTAAACATGGCAAATGAAAGTCTAATATTCTGATTTGTCAGCCACTCTTGTATTTTAATCTTTGTCCAGCTAGCGTTTGGTGTTTTATGTAACAATGTACTGTGATATGAAGCATTGTCCATTATGCTTAAGGTTAATTCATTAAGTTTTTTCAGTAACTGTTCTTTAAAACCATTTTAAAAAATTTTTAATTTTTATTTCACGATGATAATCACTCCGCTTATCACTCCAATGAACCCATTTTCATTTTCAGCATTGAGTATAATGTACCTATAAATAGAAATTTCAACTGAAGTATGTGTATTCTAGTAATTATTTACGTACTTTTTACCATCAACTATTGTAGTTTTCACATTTTTTTTAATTTTTATCTTGCCAAGAACGGTTTATAGTCCTATTTTGAAAAATCCACGTCTCATCAATAAAAAACAAACTGAAATAAACCTGTTTCCTTTTCATGTAATTTTTTCAAAATACAGCTCGTTTCACAGCAACATTGGAAAGTTCCATAAGCCCTCGCTTTGGATCATCTTTTTTGCATTTTAAATCAATATCTTTTAATAAGGAGCATAATTACATGCGGCATTTATTATACAATTCTTTTTCTTTCAATTTTTCTAATAAAGAATCCAAAGTTACGTGTTCGTCTGCAAACAAATATATAGGTATTTATAATTAGATGATATAAAATGAATAATCTACACTTAGTAGCTTCATACATGTTATAAAAAACATCTCGAATTGTACTTGTATCTAGAGTTCTTATATTAGTTACTTTCCCTGTATGAAAACGCTTTTTTGGAGGCGATTGCAAAACGACATCATTCTTAGCTGCTTGAGAAATAGCATAGTGGACAAATTTAAGTTAGGTGCTGCCGATACATGCTAAAAATTGAGATTAGTTTGATGTTTTTAGACAATATCACTAAAAACTTACTTCTCTAACAGCAGTTATAGGTAGTAAGAAAAATTGTTAACAAGTGAAAATACATTTTAAAAGGGTAAGGTAATTTATGCCTACTTTTTTTGCCACTCTTAAGGGTTGGAAAACGTACTTGTCAAATTAAAATGAGAAAATTGACAATTCCGAAGCAGAAGCATATGATTGAAATAGACATAATAAATTTTCATTCGTACAGAACTAACAATAAACAAAAATCAGTTAACATATTACAAGAAAACCAACATTTCAAATCGAAATTTCTATTTCATATTCTATTTTAATAATATTTTTTTCTTAAAATATGATTACTGTTAAATATTTTTTGTGGTTTTGAATTTTATGTTTTAAAGTAATAAAGAACATTTAAAGAACGTATTCCACCCAACGAACGTATTTGATGTCTTGTCGATAACAGTGATTATTATTTTTTAAATATGAAATTACAACAAAATATTAATTATTCCAAGATGATTAGTTTTATGTAAACATTTTAAAAATAACAATAAAAATAAAATTAGAGAGATTTTGCGAATCCCTATTGAATAGACTCTACCAATCGATTATTTTGTAGAGAAACTCATGTGCAAACCACTCATGTGTCTAATATAATAACCTTTTTACTGCAATTTTACGCGGAAACCGAAATAATAACCCGACACCATTTAATAACCGATTTATATTCATGGGAGCCCATTTCGGATGCCATATTTAAAACGTCTCTGTTATGAAAGTTGAATTCGCCCCATGACATCCGCCGAACCCGATATTATGCTAATCTGCTAGGGATTCGTTTAAAAAACTGCATTCTTTTATCCACTATAGATCAGGAAACTGAGACGTTAAAAGTTTTCCGATCTTTTTTGCATAAATTTCAGAGGATCATGCTCCTCCGCGAAAAGTTTTATCTTTTAGTTGTGGTAGAGAAAATGGCTTAGAAATAAGTACTTTTGGGTATAATATTTCAATCGTGAAAGTTAAAAGGAAGGTAGATAAGCATTGGTTCAAAGAAAAAGGATATTGTTCTGTCAGGAATTGACATTTGCGTCCAAGCAAAAACAGCTATTGTATTTACGGCAACAGTGTTGTTAACTGTTTCATAAATTGACTTTTATATTTTATTGATCAAATATTATAGTGATTTCTATTTAGTGGAATGGACCATTACTTTACAAAGTCATGTTTTCATCACTCATTAGTAGTGATGTGAGTTGAGTAAGTACCAGTGGGTAGGTAAATCAATTTTCCTAACCCAAAATATACCACATTTAAAAATAATCTCAAAGAACCCAGCTAAAAGTTTATGGAAAAGTGAGCTATGAAGGAATTGCCTGAATTTTGGTTTTTGGATCGTTACTTCGGGTAACGATACTTGAGTACCGAATAGTTACTTTTTCAACATCACTATTGACAACTATTCATTTTTGATAACAATCTTAAAAATTACCTTTGGTATAGTTCAAAAGAAGATAGAAAACAAAAATTTTCAATGAGTAAAATACGAAGATGATCGTTAAATGAATACGACATTCATTAGCCAGTATCTCGGAAACTATTGGTTATTGGAATTTGGCGCAACGCTAACTTTTAATCAGTAAGGCTTCCTATATCCAATTTCAAAAATTTAGGCATATCCCACTTTTCCATAAGGTTTGAGCGGGATTCTTTATTGTTTGCTTATATATAGCATGCGATATTTGTTATAGGAAGGAGCAGATGAAGTCAATTCTTTTACTTGGTGGAGAGATCTTCGTGGCACAAATATTACTAAAGACGTTACAATTAGGTTTTTAGTAATTTCTTCTGGATTCGCATCAAAAAAATTAACTGATTGACTTAAACAGAAGAAGCTACCAAAATTACCTACTTAGCTTACAATTTGAAGCTTACGAATATGGGTAAACAAATTTCGAATATTTCTTGTTATTCAAATAGTCTCTGAACCGACCTCGATACTGAAAAAAATCAGAAAGAAGAACGAAAAAACGTTTAGTAAATTAAGAGAGCGACGGCTTCAACAGTTCCCAACGAACATAGATTCATTTTAGGAATGAGATTCCGAGGAAGTTCCTTATATGGAATCAGAGAATTAGTATCAAATGTTTAACACAAAGTCAAAATAAAGTCCTAAGATCGAAACGATTATCTTCATACAGACCTGAAGATGCCAACAAGCGAAAAAGAAATAAAGAGGTTTGATGCTAAACATGAGGGTCAACTCCACTCCCAAGTCAACGAAGAAGCGCTGTAATTACTGGACAACTCTACACTCAACAGAAGGTTCAAAAGGAAGAAGCCATTTGAGCTAGTGCAGTGAACGTTAATGTTAGTGTAATAAATCGTCACGCCAACTTGTGATGCTTTCCTATAGAAACTATTAAGACAGCACAATGGGGACTTTTTAGACTTCTTAGATAGATAATCAGTTTGTAGGATTTTTAGATTAAAATTGTAGTTAGTCAATAATGACTAGTAACAAAAAAAAGTTCATCCAGTCTAATTCAGATAATTATTTAGACATTTTGGAATAACCATTTTTCAACCCGACTACTTGAATTGATATCAAGAATTTTATAGATCTTAGGTGAATATTTTAAGGTGTTTTTCTGAATATTGTCAAAAACTATCGATCATGCAACGTTTTATTTGCTGGAAATGAGTGCCGGAGAGACAACCAACAGAATCAGTTCATAATGTTAAGGGTCGTTGTCTATAAATTAAATAAAGTGTCTACAGTCCACTATTTATAATTGTTAATTATTTATTATGCCACCGAACAGGTATTTTCCCGTCAAAATAAATACCTCTGTATTTTACATCACTACACATTAGACACTATTGCATTTTACTGGTAACCTTGAGTAAAATTGGGTATTCTGTAATTTTTTTAATAGGGATTGTCACCGTTTGACCCTTGCAACACTGCAACACTGTAGATACGACAAAGAAATGGTGAAATATTGTTTACCTGTCAGAAGTGGAATAATAAAAATCATTTTATTTTAGTTTTTATCAAGTAAAATATATCTACAATTGGATTATAATTTTCAACAATAATATTATTTTAATAAGTTTTTAAATAATAACAAACCAATCAAAATCAGTGCAAACGAATCACCGATTATCGAAATGATGAAAGATGAAAACGAAATGGTCAACAAATTAAGTTTATTATTATGTGTTTCCTCTTTACAAAAAATTTTAAACAGTAATGTGCGCATACGTTTTGGATCTAGTAAATTTACTCCAAACTCCACTACAGTGAAATTATTATTATTAAGAAAGGTTTAATAGTAATTTATGCAACAAGTGCATAAAGGGGTACTTTTTTCACGAATGGAAAAGTTGACCGCATGAGCCGCCAGGCGAATGCGGCAATTCCATGAGTGAAAAAAAGACACTTTATGCATATGTTGCATACAATATTTTTTCTACAGCCCTATACAAATAATAAAATAAAAATAAGATATTTGGAATATTTTAATTAAATTCCTTTATTAAATTACAACTATAATAACGAATGCATAATGATTATTGAATTGGACAAATAATATTAAGAAAAATAACAAGTAAATTATGTATTTTTGTTTCTTTCATTTCGCAATGTGGATATTGAAAACACAATTGTTTGGTTGACTAATATGAATTTTTAATGCAGTCACGTTTGTTTCTGTCTGATTCATGGATAAAGGCATCATTTAAATTGTGAATATTTGGAACAGTCAAATTTGTCTTTGCTTGATTCTCATATGATGCTGAAGGTTGGTTAAAAAAACTGCTGTTGTTAGGACCTTGTAAAATTCGTGAAGCACAGTTCATTTTTGAATTGAGAGAATTGTTCACATACCCTTCGGCTACAGCAGTAGATTTCCATCCTCCATGTTGCTTTAATTGAAGAATGTCTCCACCTGAATCAACTAGAAGCGATGCCGAAGTACGTCGAAACGTATGACCTGTATATTCTTCTGGATGCGGTAAACTTAAATATTGTGCAATTAGCGATGGAATTTTCGAAAAAGTGTTTATACCAACTACTTGTTTCGTACATTTTCCATTTCTATATGATAGAAAGAAATGGTTGGTGGTTGCATTCTTCGGTCTCAGATTAGCATAATTTTAATAAAAATGTATTAAATTAATGTTTCTACTGGTTTCTCCAATTACCGTAAAACGCCGACTTGTATGCGTTTTTGAATCTGGAATCGTCATGAGTAGAAATTGTCCCTTATTTTCAATGTCATCAATTTTCATTTTATACAACTCTTCTCGTCGACAACCTCCAGCTATTCCCAGTATTAATGTAACCTACGAATTTAAAAAAAAATAAATTAAGTAAAAACAAATTAAATATTTTAAACTTTTACCTTAAACATTAAATATTTGTCGTCTGGAGCAATCAATAAAAACTTGTTAATCTCCTCCCTTGAAAATGTATTGGATTTCTTGGGTTTGTACCCAACCGATTTTCGTTTCAGAAATGCTATTAGTTTAGCATATTTATTTATGTCTACGTTATCATTAATAATTAAGGTTGCTTTTAGTTTAGAATAGCTGGACCATAATGTAGAAGACTTGAATTTTCTAGACTTTTCTTCAAAAAACGCTAATAGCACCCGCTCTGTAAAGCTATGAATATTATTCTGGTTCCGCCATTTCATAAAAGTGTCATATTCTTTTAAATAATTTTCTTTGGATTTCTCCGGCAGTAAATTTAGTGTGGCCACATTAGCTTTTTCTACGATTTCTTCCGGTGTACATATTTCAAACTCAAAATCTTCACTATCCATCATAATAAAAATATAAAGAACTACTAAATTAAATCACCTCGAATTATTGATACTATAATAATTAAATCTGTTAACGTCAAATCAGTTACAGTTCATGTGCTGTCAAAGGTGACTTGATATTTTTTTCCGGTAAAGGTGTGGACGAATTGCACTAATCACTGTATTAGCTTATGGAAAGCGTGAAATAAAGTTAACGCTATGGCACTTTATTTCACGCTTTTTTACTTGTTTTCACTCTAACCATAAACAGCCGTTTTAAGCGTTAAAAAGCGGAGAAATACAAGGTACTTTAAAGGTAGGGCGTAGAAAAAATATTTTTTATTTATCTATGTTTTAAAGTGGTGCTTATTTGTGAGGATAGTAACTTGCTCTTCAGTTAAGAATGTAATAGGAAACCAGGAAGAGGTAATTGATCAAAAATCATTTACAACGTATCATCGTTCAAGTGCAATTCACTTTTTGCGGCTTGTTTGGTCCAGTCTTGTACTCATATATTGTGCAATTTGTGGACAGTACTAAACCGGTATCAATGAGACCCTACATGTGAGTGTGACAACTTAACAGTCGGTGACTTGAATTATATATTTTTTAACTGTTCCAAAAACAAGAACAATTCTAACACATTTATGAAAAAACTAGTTTCACTAAAAGTAAATCTCCCAACTAATATCAGTACTTTACTAAGTACTTTTAATAAAGATATATATGACGAAATAAATTGTTTCCTTAAGAAATCAAATATCAACAAAAAAATCTGTGGCTAATAGACTTAGTCTGAAGCCAACAACCCCTTTGGACAGAATGTGCTGAGTATGCTTTTGCCAGAACAACGCCAATTTAGAAGACAGGAGATATACTTTCAACCACTGTTGTCAGAATATATTTTTGTTATGTACCAGATTTGTCTAAAAAATATACCAGATTCCATAAAAATGTACCAGATTCTATAAAATGCACCAGCTTTTTCAAATTGTGAAGTGTGGTCATTAAAGAGCAAAAAAAAGAGAACACGAACACAAAAAACAACGAAGACCCCAACAGTTAGGCATTCCAAAAAAAATGGCTGCCAGTTGGTTTTGACAGGCAACCTTGTGGGCCTGGTAATTTGACAGGATGTAGAAAGTTATATAGATTGATCATCCATGTTTTTAAAAATAAACAAAAAGATTACCCATATTTGTTGAGATGTAAATTATGGGTGATTAATGCTTCTTTTATGTATATTTATTTATTATTCTGTAGGTACACGAATCAATAATTGATATAATGCATCTTTCCAGTGGAGTCTCTGTAGCTGCTTCTCCTAGTAGTCTCTTCACTCCCAAGGAATCTACTAAACCCTTGCCTGATCCAAGTGGACTCTTCCGGTCCCCCCGCACAGACTCTCAAGCAAAACCCTACAGTTAAAAAAAAGGAAAAATATTGTTGTATACACCACTAATGTTGAAACAAGACAGGCTTGGCTCATAAATAAAACTTTAAAACATCTATACTGCCCCAGTAACCACGCAAACTATAGAATGGAGATATATGCAATAAAAGAAATTTATTAGTGCCAGCATTTTGATAGGTGTTACCAATATAGCTGCTTTTGTTGAAATAAAGACAAGTTTTGAATAATGCTTTTAACTAGTTATATAAATAAGTGTGATTTAATGTTTTGGGTTGATTTGTGGGTTAAAAGGTTTTTGATAAGAATTCTCTACAAAAATGTTAGTTACATTGTAAAGAGTGATCTTATTTTAGTTTCCTAAATTGGCACTACTGTAATTTAGACAGTTGGTAATAAGCATTTGTTTTCGAAGCGTCAAGAGTCAGTTTGTAGGAGCACATTTACGAAATGGATCGTTCGTCTTCTCTTCATATAACTGTGGAGCTTGGTACCCCTACTTCTATTGTTAAACACTTTTTAAATCGTGTATAACTTATAACTGTTATGTATTAATACATTCTCCAAAATATTTAATAATATTTTATAGTTTTTTCTTGCCTATTTTCAGAAAAAGTAAATAGTTGGCAGTTAAATACTATCAGTAATAACATTTTTACTGTTTGTACCTATGTTGAAATAATCAATTTCTTTTTATACATTTATTAAATATGTGGAACTGGCTAAGTAGATGTATCCAATACGTTAGGCACATCGTAAATTTTAACACAAAATTACTATATAAAAAAAATAGTCAACTTGAAATGTATTGAATGTATTTTATTATTTAATAATGCATGCAATTAAAATAAAGAACTAATCAGCCAGCCAAAAATAGAGTCTTACCTTTCACGTACAGGGCTCTCCTTGTGGAGTGTAAGATATCTAAGGAGGCGTTAATATTCTTTAAAAAAAATATCCTTCCACATACAAGTTCGCTTATGTGGTCGTCACATGTTTATTGACACACTGTATTTTGAAACTGTTTTTTTTATTGTAAATTTATTGATGTAAATAAACATTATATTATTAAACCTGTCATAACCAAAAAGAAATCCTGGATTGAATGTTTTATTTTCTAGAATTAGAATTCTTTAATAATTAATAATGATGGGCAAATTAAATGTATTTTTATTTATTGTAGATTTATTATATTTGTTTATGTTATGTATTTTTGTGTATAATAAATTTAATCCCAAAAAATAAAAATTTAAAAGGGATTTGGTGTTTTATTTATGACCTACAAATCTGTAAATTACAAATGTGAAAGCAAATATATTTAGGTAAATAAGTGTAATTTATAAATAGTATCAATTATTTAATATCCTAAATTTCGACTATTACACAACCTATAAAAGCTAATCATCATATCATAATTATTAAATTTTCTCAACAATCTAGAAATTGCAATAGTGTACAAATAGAAAGTTGTTCTTAAATAAAAAATAAATTCTAGCATTAGTTTAATAGCAAAGAAATATGGCAAGCAAATGTGAATTTATTTTTCATACCAGAGATTTCACCATCTCTCCTCCAGTTTTCCATTTCTAGCTAAAAAATAGATACTGAACTTTAGAAATTTCCCAATTTAAACAGTTAGTTATATATTATTTAGCTAACGAGAGATTTTAACAATCGTTCTTGCAACCGGCTGTAAAATTCTCAGAAACTGTATTTTACAAATGTTGGACAGGTTGCATGGGAAAGTCAACTTAGAACCTAGATAAAGTACGCCTATATAAAGTGACCATCCATCGCGATTTAGGCGAGACATTTCCGATTTGAAACCACTAGTCCCGATTTAACATGCGTCCCGATTTTGTCCCATAAAAAAAATTAATTTCATTTAAGCCGCTGCCTAAAAATACAATTTATGGTGACGTGTCAGTGCACTCTATCAAATATTTTTTTTTACTCTTCAATGAACCAAACCGTCACTACTGTAAATAGAATTCGTCGAAAGATTTCCATGTTTTCGAGATTTGTCCCGCTTTCTATTTTTCAAAATATGGTCACTTTACGAATATATCAGTTCAATACTATAAGTTAAAGTAGTATTCGATATGTTATTTGTTTTTTGCATAATGTACGACAATTCCTGGACTATTCCAAGGGAGTCTTCTAAGTTTAAAAGCCAAAGTTACGACAATAATAACTTCAGAATTTTGCTGTTACCTGAACTTTGGGGGAAGAAAAGGGATAAAGGTTAATGGCGTCCATGCAATTTTTCATCAATCTTGGCATTTTTCATCAGATGTCTGGGGAATATTACAGAAAGGGTTGCCCCGAGCTATTTAACTCGAGGAAAATGTGCCGCTTTTCGAATAGCTGAAATTTTGATTTGCTAAAAATTTATATAGAGATTAACGTGGGAATACTTACAAAAAAAGGCCAGTAACGCTGTAATAAAACGGGAGAGGTAATATGAAAAAGCGTTTATCAGTGTGTGGAATCTGCCGGAACTGAAAAACTTTAAATATTTTTATCGCCAACCGTCAATAAAGCCATGCAATCACTGTAAAAATAAAATATTTTGTTTGTCGCTAATATTTATCAACATAGTCATGACCGTATGACAGAAATAGTCTGTAACTGATTTGTTTTGTATTCGCTGTTATTTTTCTGTTTGTTTATTTTGTCATACTAAAATGTGATATTATAATATATCCTTTAATAATTGTAATTATTTACGGTTGGCGATAAAAGTTTGTAACTATTATTGTAATACCTAATTATGGTGAGGTTTTAAAAGCAGTAAGTGCTGTTCAGCTGCTGATCGGTCATTATTAGTCACGTAATGCAAGAAGAAGACAAACTTTGGGACTTTAATCCAAGAATAGAAATATTAATAGAACCTATTATTTTCACTATTGGTAACGATAATAGTGATTCATGTTTGGAGTTAACTTCCGAAGATTACTTCGTTTTCTAGTTTAATTTTATTTATTTTCATGAATTAGTATTTTATTTTTATTTTATTTAAACTTTACGACGATTTGCATTGTATTTTTGTTTTATTTAATTTTCAAAACGGTTCGTATTTTATTTTTACAACTATATAATTTATTATATTATAATTAATTAGAAAATATGTTTTTAATTTTTAATATAATACAATTAAGGGCTTCAGAATAAATTTCCCCTTAGTAAAGTGAAACTTATTATTTAAGTATTACTTATCGTAGTTTAATTCGCACCAACCTATTAGAAAGCAATGATTAATTAAGTGTCGGATTGATTTGGCAACGTCAAGATTTTTCTAAAAAAAGAAGAAATAATGTCAAATTTGAATTTTATTTTGAATGTTTAATGAAAGCTGCGTTCAATGAGTGTATCGGATTCTTGCTGCGATTGGGGTAGCGGGATCAGCTTACTGAACGGTACGCTCAATTTACAAAAATTAAATTTGTGTTGAACGATAATTCTAATTTAATGAAACGTAGTATTTGCAATTGAAAGTGATTTTTTTTATTTGCCACTTGGAGTTTTCATCAACAATTTACAATAATTTTAATATTTAAGTATTTTTTGTATTATTTTTATCACATTAATGCCCAACCAGGTTGTTCTTCTAGCAATCGTAAATAGCGATTGGTTTTAGGCGTTTCAGGTTGATTTTAAGAGGTTTCCCGCTCATCTTTCTTGATAGAAGCAGAAACTAGCGCAAAAATGAAAGGCCCCCAAATGATACGGATCGATATAAAGCAATACGTACCGTAGAACGAAAGCAAAAGTTATGATTGTCACAGGCGCAGAAGAGAAAAAACTCTCTCCTGTGTCACAGGACTATTTAAAAAAAATAGATGAACTAAGAAGTAACAAAATAGAGCACAAAGTACAGCCATAATGAAAGTAAAAATAGTATTAATTAAATTAGTTAATATAAAAAAAAAATAGAAATCATACTAACGTTGAAAGATGGGGATGAGTTTAATGCTGATTTTAGAAAGAAGATTCACAAAAAAAACACTTTTTATAAAAATGATTATAATTGTGTTGTCTGTAAAAATATTTGAGTTTGAAACCTACATATTTATTATAAGGATACTATAAATTTGCTTTAATTTCATCAAGGCAATTAAGAGTTTTCTTCGGCCAATTCAAATCGCAGTGTAAAAGTAATCGTTTTTGTATATATTATTTTACATTCTTGGTGGTATCTTACATTAATGAAATCAAGAATTTTTAAAGCATCTTCCATTATTTCCATTTTGTGTATTGCAATTTTACAAATGTTATAAATCAGTGACACAATGACAGTCAACATCACTCAAAATTATAAAAATTAAACATTTTAAGGTTAAGTAATGGTTTAAGCTGAAAAATTTATGGGCTTAGTAAAGTGATTCTTAACGCCTTGATAAGTGGAACTTTAATAACGGTGCAAACGGTTATGCCTTCTTAAGTGTCACTTAGATGCTAAGTAAAAGCGGTGCGAATGGCCCTTAGTTGTCCAGTCCATAATATTGTTGAATGTACAGTATCTTGGTGAGTTTCTGTTCGAATTTTTAGTAGAATTAGCTTGTAGTATCTTTGAAGTAATTAAAGACATTACAACATAAGAGACAAAATGTTTCATTCATAAATCCCATACAATTGCGGACTGTTATTGTTTTAAAATTTTTAGTGAGTGGGAGAGAGAAAGACAGATCTCTTTGGACCGGCTGGCAATGTTGTAAACAGTGTACATAATATGCTCGCCAGTGGCGTAGAGTTTTAAACTTACTAGTATTGTCAGAGTAGTATCACGGCATAATAAACAATTGGCAAGCTAACTTGTCTTGGCGGCAACGCTACGCGCACATCTACGCGCACACCTCCATTTTGGGGTCCAACCTCTCAATCAAGCCAGTGGCGTCACTGTCGTCGTTTATATCGACAAAAACAAACAAGTTGCAGTAGCACGGAATCAGTAGCGTGTATCTTAAATTTATTTTGTTTGTGATGTTTGTATTATGTAGTTATTGTTATTTTTTTTAGAATTATAGATATTTTTTGACACTTTCTATATAGTAGTTGTTTTTCAGTTTTAATTTGTTAACTTTTAAGTGTTTTACTATGTCTGGGCAAAGTTGTGTAGCAAAAAACTATATGAATAAACTGTATTAAAAGATTTTTTCGGTTTCTTAAAGATCTTATTAGGTATGTATAGTATACTTTTAAAAAAATCCTATTTTATGAGTCAGTTTGTCAGTTATAAAATAAAGCTATTAGTAAGATGTAGGTAGGTGCCTAGTTAACGTCACTTAAAGTTTAGCGTCAATTTATATTTACTTATGTATATTATTAAGGTTTAAAGTAAAATGTTATATTTTAAACATCTCCCGTATGGAGTTGACAAAATGGAAAAATCTTTATTTTTATTTTAAGAAAAAAGTCATTATAAAAAAATTCTGTTTGACGAAAAAAATAGGTTTACTATATTAATATGTTAGGTCAGGTGTACATGGTCTTAATAAATGAAGAAACTTAAAATTGACAAAAGGAAAAAATCTGTATTACCTTATTGATTTTACGAAGAAAAGTCACAGTTTTCCTTTCGGTTTTCCTTCATAACTCTAAAAGGAAACTTTTTCTTGTAATTTTCTTTAACAAGCAGAATTTTTTGTATGGAATAATTTTTTTTTCTGAAAAAAAAAATTAATATTAATCGTAATTGTGTTATTCCCAAATATTGAAATGCTTAGCAAAAATTTAATTCTGATATTCATTTTGATAATTATTCTAGATATGCGAATAACAAAGCTTTATAATCTTGATAAATCTAAAGTATTTTCATTACAAAAAGCAAGAAAATCTTAATTAGCCATTAAAGAAATTATAAGTAGTAAATTAGTAATGAGTCACAATCAAAATCATGTGTTTTAAGCAGTGCTATTAAAAATGTAAAATTCTTATGTTGTCGAAGTAAATTCAAAAGCCCGCCAATTTTCAAGCTAAAATAGCATTACATCTTTCTATATTACCGACTGAGTATTAATTGCACAAAACTATTCCATATGTCGCTGAAGGTAAACATGCTGCCAAATTTCTGTGAGGAATCTGCAACTCTTAATTATCCTTCCTCCATGATGGTAACTGTGTAAACCCTACATCGGTCCAAATTCAAAGGACGTTCAAAAAATTGCAATGTTTAAATGTATTACATTCTGGAACTGAAAACTGCGAAACAGGTGGGAGTGCTTTACTTGTAAGGCTACATGAAATTCGCAGGACTAGTAAGGATGAGCCATTTTCCAAAATCGCGTGTAATGGTGGCAATATTGTCGAAAATGTAAACATAAACAAGAATATTAATGAATTGCATGCACAAAATGTTAATATTTTTTTAGAAAATTTTATTATATATGCGGATTTTTAATAAAAAAAATGTCTTAAAATTCAACGTTGCGATGTATGTACACAATATGCCTTAACACACGAAGACTTGGATATAAGCTCCATGTATTGTTATTATAAAGCATACAAAAAAAGCAAATAAAGATATTTTTGGCAATTTAAAAATGTCAAATAATAGTTTTGTATGTTTAATAACAAAAATTGAAATAATTTTTCATCACAATTTTGAATTATTTATCACTAAATCCGGCGTTTGTAATTTTTTTTTTAGATTTAATCAATTCCGAGATAACATTTGACGCTCCTTGTCCCCGATTTCCATAAATATATATTATTAGGGGTCGATTCCACCGTTGTGTTAAACGGAGATTAAAATGAAATTGTTAATGTAAAAATGTAATTTTAAACTTCGTTTAACACAACGGTGGAATCGGTCCTAAGTTACATTTAAGGCTGCTCATATATTTCACTTTAAAAATATTAATAGAAATTTTAAGACCATCAATAAAAACAAGCTAATTATTTGGCCCAATCTGTGAAGCTTTTTTGTTTTAATACGATCCTGCCTATCAATACCTTATTTTATTACAAAATCTTTAAATACGCTTTAATACGACCCTGACTAAGACCCCCGAATGGCGTCGTCAAGGTCAAATTTTCTTAGTATAATATTTGTATGCGATCAGCGGAGAGTGAGCCTGCCGATTGTTTTTTATGCCGTGGTAGTATGTTAAAAAAATACGTAAATAAGTAGGTATATTTTTTTAGTAATATAAATACGATTATTTTTTCATGTGAGTAAATTTAAGTACAAGTAAATTCAAATACAAGAGAATTCAAGTTACCCTCCGATTTTTAATATTTATTGGTTTATAGTTTATTGGGATTTACTATATATTTGCCTGGTATGATGTTAACCAAAATTATTTAAAATTTTAAACTAATATTAAGTAGGTAGGGGTATATAAATAAAACACTGTCCTAAAAATATACAGAGTGGCCCAAAAGTCTGGAAACGGCCAATTATCTCGTAAATTGCTAATCCTAATTGTACAAAATTTGGGGTTCACCTATTTTGGGATACGGTGATTTCAGATTTGATATTTACAATGTGCCAGATTTTCCATTTTTCTTAAATTATTAGTCACTTTGGTTTTTCAAATTCATCATTCTGTATATTCAGTCATTATTGGAATCTCCTATTCAATACCAGTTCAACCATATGCAACACTTATGATTTTATGTAGTCTGGCAGGTCTTAAACAAATAAATTAAGTCTGGCAACGCCTAATTTTCTCAATAAATTTTTTAATACAAACTATTTTCAACTACATTAAAACGTAACAATTGAAAGATTATAACATTTTTAACATAATGCTTACTTTACCAAGTGTTCAAAATGTGCTCCATTTGTGAGTTGACAGTACCCTAATCGATGGTAGAATGCGTCTACCACATTTCTCCGTAATTGTCAGGTCGTCGACTTATATACCTCGCCTCAACCTTCTAGAACTTTTTCAAACAATCCGAAATTTTTTTTTGACAAGGAATGACATTTCGAGACATTTATGGACTATTCTATCTTTTTTATTTACTCGTACCTTTATTTATGACGACCACAGCACGCTGCAGGGTGCTGCGTAACAATATACACCTAAGCCATAATAAAAACAAAAATTTAATTTCATAATCACATATTATTGCTCTATAATAAAATTTTAAATTATAAATAAAATGATATTCCTTGCCAAAAATAATAAATAACCCTCTACTAAATTTGGCAATAATTTATAAACAGATCGTGAAATTATTACTGAAACTAATTTATTTAAAATTTCAATATTTTATTAAAGAAAGTTTAATCAGATCGTAATATTTCCAAGCCATTACGCTATGGGATAGGCTTTTAATTACGAACCATCTTGTATTTATTTGATAATAATAAGCCCTTAAAAATTTCAACGCGTCACGGTAATACCTCATAGATGATGTGGAAATCTCATTTCAATTATTGAAAAATTTTAAAATTATTTTTGTATTAAATAATTTTGCATCTCACACTGTGTGTGTACTGTGTAGTATGGGTTCCAATTGCTATTTATTTACCTAAGGCAAATGGTGAATTGGGCAAATACAGGTATTGGAATCGCACAAAGGTATTTGTATTGTTAATTGCTTTGGTAAATACCTACTTTATCGCTTGATTGTCTTTGATGTGGGTTTCTAGTCGAAGCCCTATAGTAGCATTACACTACATTTTTGAAATAACTTTTATAGTTTTAAATAATAACATTTCATTACTATACGTTTATCTTTATATTCCTTAACAAATCGTATTTATTATTCACCAAATCTACCCTTCAGAAATTTCCTTTCTCGACACTTTTAACAACAACGAAAATTTTTGCTGGCTAAGCGAATTTCAAAACTTTTATCTTGGCATGTTATATATGTCCTGAGTGAACGACAAGATTAAGGTGGAGAGATGGATCAGGATTTAGCAGGATTAGACCGCCTGTAATGTGTTTCAGCGCTGAGAAACGCATTCTCAAATCTGAAGAGCTTATTTGGCAGTGGCGGCATAGTAGGGGAGCGCTCAAAATGATTTATACCTATAAATTAGCGAATCAAGGATAATGATTTATTAACTGACCTGTAATACTCATTGGTTAGGGTATAGAAAAAGTGTGCCAAATGGAATTAGGTACAATACACCTATATTTATTCGAAAATGTTGACTTTGTTACACCTAAAAATTAATATTATATTATTTTATATATTAATAAGTTGATATAGTGGTTATAAAATGTATATTCAATAAAAAAATGAGGTTATGTAGTATCCTGTACGCAATGAGGTTGAATAATGTGGAGATGACACGACAAAAAAGCGACACCCCTTCCCCCTCCCTTACAAAAAATATTATAATTGTCCAAAAACATGACCAAGTGTACTAAACCTAATTATAAAAGATAAAATGAAGACACGGTAGAAAACGTCTGATTTAAGTTTTCAAAAGTAAATTTAGTATTTAGAATTTTTTCCCAATTTCCCAAACGTTAAAATGTAATTACGATTTCCAAAAGACAAGATATCTTAAAATTTTATATGAATTTGTAGGAAAATAACATTTGAAGCCTAGACCAAATATGTTGTATCCAATTAATTTTTAGGACGAATTTTTAGATTTTTTTCCTGGGCTCGTCTGACTATGTGTCTTCGAATAACACTGAAGCCTATTAGCTTATTGTGTTTTACCCCATGTTAGTTCATAGCACCCACTCTGTCACCTTTGTACCTTGTACAAGTTTGTACAGATCCTTGGGTGAGTGGGTTCTATACGTTGTTGGATCAACCTGGGGTTGTCCAAAAAGAGCCTTTCTTTTGCGATCTAGAGCTTCGCATTCGCACAGTATGTGTTTGGCCATTTCTGGTTTCTTGTGACATAGTCGGCACATGAGTTCCTTATTGTACATGCCAATTTTGTTCAAGTGTCCCTTTACTGGGGCGTACCCAGTCATGAACCCTGTTATCACTTTCAACTGGTTCCTATTCATTAAGAGTAGTTCTCCAGTTATTTTGGGACATGGTCTGCCTATGAAGGCTTTTCCATGTGCCTGTTTTGTGGTGCTTCCCCAATAGTTGATATGTTGTTCCCGAATCCAGTCGTTTATGAAACCCCGGAGTGCACTTTTTGGTACTCCTGGGTTTGTGTCTGGTTCCGGTGTTTCTTTTGACCCTCTTTTTACAAGTTCGTCAGCCTTTTCGTTGCCTTCGATCCCTTGGTGACCTGGCACCCAAAATAGTTTTACTCTATTTCGGTCTGCCAGTGTTCTTAGTTCTTCGATGTATTCCCATACCAGCCTCGACGTAACTTTCTGACTCGATATGGCCTTAAGTGCCGCTTGGCTGTCTGACATTATTTGAATATGCTGATTTTCGACAGCTCTTTCATTGTTCGTTTTTGCACATTGCAAAATTGCGTATACCTCGGCCAGAAATACCGAGAAATGTATTCCTATAGCATAGCTATGGTTAGTATCAGGGTTTTTGGAGAATACTCCCGCCCCAGTGCCTTCTGCAGTCTTAGACCCGTCTGTATACCAGGTTTGTTCATGTCGTTGGGCATTGGGCTCCCTTATGGTAATCTCCGCTCTTTTCTGTATTAAAACACCAAATGGAGTATTAAAAGGGTACCTCTTGGTTATGTGGTCTGAGCTCATGTCTAGCACGTCTCCTGTCACTAACCTTGAGACACTCATGTAACCTGGCCTAATGTCAAGATTTCCCAATGTATTTCCTAATCTGTAAGCACCTAATCTTGCCTCCCCTTACATCACATAGTAAAGAGGTGGGAGTCCTATTAGTGCCTCCATTGCAGCAGTGGGAGTTGTTTTCATTGCCCCCGTTACTCCGAGGCAAGCAAGTGTCTGTACCTTGCTTAGCCTTCTTATTGCTTTCCTTTGCTGTGTCTTTGGCCACCACACCAAAGCTGCGTATGTTATTATCGGTCTCACCACCATGTTATAAAGCCGATATACCATGTTTGGTTTTAACCCCCATTTTTTTCCAAAGGATCGCCTTGCCATCATTAACGAGGTTTCCGCTCTCCTTGTGGTTTTTTTTTAGATGCTGGTTCCAGGTTAGTCTCGAGTCAATCATAACCCCGAGATATCTTACCTCCCCCTTAAGCTGGATGCTTGGCATTCGGTCTCTTACTATAGTGTTGTATTTTCCCTGTGCCATGATCACTAGATCATCGGCATATCCCAGGGTTCTATGTCCCTTATCTTTGAGAGCCCTAAGCAGCCCGTTTACTACAAGTTTCACAGGAGTGGAGACAGCACTCCACCCTGCGGACATCTTCTCGCTACCCGTGCCGCTATTGTCTCTCCCATAAGGGTTGTGTGTATAGTTCTCTCCCTTAACATAGAGTCGATCCAAATTTGTAAATAACTTTGCTACAAATATAATATATAAGTATCATTAAAAAACTCATAAAATTTGGACAATAACATTTAACTATAAGTTAATAATATATGTAAAGTTTAAAGTACATCTTCTCTTATATATTTATATAATGTTTAAGTTCTTTACACTATGAGGAAAATTATTTTGTTGAAAAGTCCATTGTGTAAAATATAAGTTGGTGGTAACTATAACTGTAACTGTACAGAAGTCTGCCTCAGGTTAGATAGTTATGTACATCTATTATATATTTAGTGTTTCTTAATAAATGATTTGGAAGTAATTTGTGTTTTATTTTATTATACAAGATTAATTGTATTTAGAAATAAAATTAGTTTATCACTCAATGATTATTTAAAAATTAAGATATAACATATTTGCGAGCTTTCGATATTCCACTTGTTTATCGGGAATGGTACATTATCCATGACTACAACCGCATTTTATGAAAACTTTGGTATCAGTTGATAATAGTATATTCTTCAACGAGCATAGAATGATGGCTATTATTCACGAGAATTATTCCAACACGAGCAATAGCTATCGACTCAATTATTATATTTTGACCAAATTTATATGGGACCACCCCTGAAGTACCCTCTTTTTAACAAAAAAATAATCATTGAAATCGGACACCATGTTAAAGTGTTAAAGAATTATGGCTGAACATACATAAAAAAAGTATTACGACGAATTGAGAAACTCCTCCTTTTTTGAAGTCGGTTAAAAAAGGGAAATAAACTAAATAGACTTATATTAAATGACCTAGACCTAAATTATTTTCATTCATTTAATTACTTTTTATACCCTAGTGCGGCAGGTAACTTATAAAGACAGGAACATTAAATATAAATTCCAAAAGATATTTTAAAAATAAATGCTCTAGTAATATACTTTCTGGGACAATATAATATCTACTCCACTTTCAGATGGGCTCTAAAAAGTCATTATAAATACAAGAATAAAATAATTAAATTGACATCAATATAATAAACGAAAACAATATTTTGGGGTTTTAATTATTTGTAATGAATTAGACAATTACCTGAATAAATTTGAATGACATAATGTCATAATTAATGTAAATAAACAAAGAAAATGAACCCTGAAACCATTTATAGAATTCAAAACGTTTCTTTGTCCCTTTTAGGCTCCTAGAATTTAACTACAAACTAATTAAGAAAAACAATGGAAAATATATCTACAGAGGACCAGAACGAATCGTCAAAACAAGAAAGAAATACTTGATAAAAGGTTAAACTTCTACAATTTCCAATTTGACAATGGAGTTATAAAAGGTATCTTTTCATTCTAGTTAACTCACAGAACATGAGAAATGGATCTCCTATTAAACTTCTAGCCAAAACGGTGTATACGGAGTGAGCTTTTAATAGATTTTATTCCTATTATACTTAAATAATAAATTAGAGTAAATTAAAAGTTAAATGTCAATACTATATATATTATTTTTGTGGTAAAAGCATCCCAGTACATTCATATGGATTTTGAATTGAAGAAGGTGAATTTCGCATGTAGTGACTCGCATGTGCCGGTTGAAAGAATTCGGCTTCACCGAAAGAATAGTTAGCAGGGTCTCTTGCTCAATGGTACATCTATTATTTGACAGTCGTATTGTTAGTGATGTTGGTGAGATTACTCGAATAACTGAAAGTGAAAGAAATCCAATATCTTTATGAGGGGTATTACAAAAAAACACAAACAATTTGAAGAAGCATATGGAAGAATCCAGATGAAACCTAATTGGAGACGGCAAGGATAAGTCCGATGGTATGAAAGCCAGTGATATAAGACGGTAGTAGCTTAGCTCCAACGTTAATAGATGTACCAGGAGGTACACTACCCACATCCAACAGGGTCTTAGTGGTGTTGCTCGCACTGAAGGTCTGGAAGTAACTCTTTTCTTCAGTGAAAAATCTATAATTATCACAAATGATTTAGGCATGCGATGGTCACTCGTTACAACAGTAAGTATTTGAAAATAAAGCATGGATAAAAAAACGTGTTCAGAGAAATGATGTCAACTGCGTCTAACAGTAGAGAAATTAAAAAAAGATGACGGGTCTATTTCGAGCATGCGCTTTGACCTTGAAACAACCAATATAAATGCTTAAGAGAATATCTGAATTGATATGGAAACAACTAGTGTCCAAAAATTAAATTTTGTCGGAGACTCTCACAAGGGTGGTTCGTTCCCTAAAAATTTCACAAAAACAAATTTAACGCCAAATTTAAGTTAAAAATAAAAAAAATATTTCAAAATTTTTCTTCTCTGCTCCCTTGATAACTTCTATTCTCTTCTGTTCTCTTACCTGGTCTCCTTTCGTTATTTTCTTATAATTTCTCATTTTTCTCCTACTACTCTATCTCCTCTAAATATGCATTTTTTATTATTATTACCTCGTTTTTTTCACCTGTCTCTCGTTGCTTTTTTAATAATACTCTCTTTAATAAAAATGTTCTACCTTTTTATATCTATTCATCTTATAAATTAATCCGTATGTTATCATTAACAAACGAAATTGAGTGTCAGCTGTAATGTAAAGGTCAAACGAAAGGGGCTAGTAAGAACTCTGCACAAATATGAAATCCACCAATCACAGTTCATATTTTGGTAATTTTTTTTTAAATTTTAAATGACAATTCTGTCAAACTAATTGTCAGTATAATTTTTAGTTATTGAGATTGAATATGCATTAAAATGAGTTATTCTTGTGTAGAATCGATAAATAATACCATTTCTATTTTTATTTCGTCTATATTTACAAATAAATCATACATTTTATTAAGATTATGGAAAATATTTTAAATGAGAGTATTAAAAGTAAAATGTTAAATGTGTCGATGGAGCCGAGACTAGCGCATTTAGGTATCATGAGAGAGGCACTGGGTTTAAATCTAGAATTAAGGACTAATTAAATTAAATCTTTTTTTGTTTATTTCGTTTTAACAATTAGTAAAAGTTATAAATTACCTACTTTTAAATTAGTTATTTTATCTTTATAACCTAAAATAATTTTTAAAATTTGTAAATTTTCGTTAGTGGGTCGCAGAAAAAATAAACTGTACAATTCAAGTAGATTGTCCATATCGAATTCAGATGATTGAGCACTCCGCCCACGGCGTCGTGCAATATAGTTTTCATATACACTTTTGTTACCCTAACTACTATTTTCGAGGTATATCCATAATGAGTTTCTTGCAACCTAATTTGGACCCCGCACACCGCTTATGGAAAAGTGGCGACCTGTTAAATGGCATATATTTTTGATATGTTGCAGTTCTCGACCTTCTAAGCAATAGTATCCATGGGACCATTCAAATCATATGACTGGTTTTTGAGATACAGGGTGTTAAACTTGAGAAATACCACTTATTTGATAACGGTTATTTCAGGAGAAAGCTGATCGATTATAATTTTTTGTGCCAAATCTTATTGTAACATCTTTTGGCATTCTAAAAATTTAAAAAGGGGTCAAAAATTATTTAATTTTACAGGGTGAGCCACAAATAAGTAAGAACATGTTTTTGATAAATACTTTTATTGTTCTAGAAGGTAAAAATATTTACTAAAAAATAAATTATTGTTATATTTATTATATCTGATAATAATACAAAAGATATTAGGTGCCATTTATACAGGGTGATTCGTAAATATCGACATAGGCCAATTTTTTATTTTTTAAGCATTAATGTGAAACGCAGTATTTTTACGGGACTTTTGTTCATTTACCATATGTATATTTATTTAATTTATCGACTACATGATGATTTAATAAATATACTGATGGTTAATTTATCGAATGTGTCAAAAAACAATTTTTTTTAAGCACCCTATACTTTTTGATTAATCCTGTAAAAGTATACATATTTTTTTTACTGGAGTATCATCCGTCCTGTAGTAGATATTTTCCATAATTACAGGTTTTTTCTATGATTGGTTTTTGAGATAGAGGGTGTTAAACTTAAGAAATACCACTTATTTGATAACGGTTATTTCAGGAGAAAGCTAATCGATTATAATTTTTTGTGCCAAATCTTATTGTAACATCTTTTCGCATTCCGCGAATATAAAAAGAAGTAAAAAATTATTTTCCTTTACAGGGTGAGCTACAAAAAAGTAAGGACGTGTTTTTCATAATTACTTTTATTGTTCTAAAAGGTAAAACTATTTCCTAAAAATACAATATTGCTTTATATATCATGTCTGATGATAATACAAAAGATATTAGGTGCTATTTATACAGGGTGATTCGTAAATATCGACATGAGCCAATAAATTTTTTTATAAGTATTAATGTAAAACAGTATGTTTACGGGACTTTTGTATATTTATCATATGTATAATTATCCAATTCATTGACTACAGGGTGATTTGATAAATATATTGTTAGTTAATTTAACGAATGTGTCAAAAAAAAAACAATTTTTTAAGCACCCTATACTTTTTGATTAGTCTTTTAAAAGTAGACATATTTTTTTCACTGACATATTAATTATCCTATAGAAGATATTTTTCAAAATTATAGATTTTTTCTAAAAGGTTTTTGAGATACGGGGTGTTAAACTTAAAAATTATATTTTTTTATTACCAGTTACTACAGGAAAAGCTATACATTTATAATTTTGTGTGTCTATTATTTTAACATCATTTGACACTCCACGAATATACACAGAAGTCCAAAAATATTTGTCTCTACAGAATGAATCGTAAATAAGTAAGAACAATTTTTCTGATAATTACTTTCATTGTTTTAGAAGTTGAAAATATGTTAATGATATTACAAAATATTTTAAGTGCCATTTATATAGAGTGATCCGATTTTTTTAATGAATGTGAAACTCCGTATTTTTAGTTGACTTTTGTGTATTTTTTTAAATTATTAACATATGGATAATTGATACGCCAGTGAAAAAAATATGTCTACTTTTAAAGGACTTAGTCAAAAAGTATAGGGTGCTTAAAAAATGTTTTTTTACACATTCGTTAAATTAATTATCAATATATTTATCAAATCACCCTGTAGTCAATGAATTGGATAATTATACATATGGTAAATACACAAAAGTCCCGTAAACATACTGTGTTTTACATTAATACTTATAAAAAAATATATTGGCCCATGTCGATATTTACGAATCACCCTGAATAAATGGCACTTAATATCTTTTGTATTAATATTAGATATAATAAATAGAGCAATACATTATTATTTAGTAAATATTTTTACTTTCTAGAACAATAAAAGTATTTATCAAAAACATGTCCTTACTTATTTCTGGCCCACCCTGTAAAATTAAATAATTTTTGACCCCTTTTTATATTTATAGAATGCCAAAAGATGTTACAATAAGATTTGGCACAAAAAACTATAATCGATCAGCTTTCTCCTGAAATAAGCGTTATCAAATAAGTGGTATTTCTCAAGTTGAACACCCTGTATCTCAAAAACCAGTCATAGGATTTGAATGGTCCCATGGACACTATTGTTTAGAAGATCGAGAACTGCAACATATCAAAAATTTATGACATTTAACAGGTCGCCACTTTTCCATAAGCGGTGTGCAGGGTCCTATCTAGGCTTGTATAGCTCATTGGATTTTAAATCTAATTGTGATTTTTTTGATCGTGAAAAATTAATGTTTATTTATTTTACTCAAGTAGAATATGACCAATTCTCTTGATCTGTCGTTATTGAATCATATAAATTGTAAAATATTTGCATGAAATAAATTTATCCTATCTATTTCCATCTTTTGAGTAATTAGGATCTCCTTGATTAAGTAAATTCACGGAATCACAGCCGCGGGCTAAAAGGTGTAAGTAAATAATTAAATTCGTTTAGGAAATCGGAAAACACCTCAGAAAACACTTCCGAAAACGACGAACGCCCCTGCCCTCTAAAACACCCTCCGCTTAGGACTTTCGACTGTTTAAAGTGCGATTGAGCCGTCACCCCAATTTTATAACTCCTCGCATGCCCTCGGGACATTCGAAACACCGCAATCCTTAAGACGAACGTATGCTGCCGCTACCGTTAGGGATAAGCGATTTTGGAATTTAAAAAACGCTATAGGGCTATTCGAAACGAAGGAATCCGGGAAGGTAAGGCACCCATTGGATCAGATAATTAAGAAAAGTTGAGACAGTGCCTAAAAAATGAGGGTGCTTGGTTTAATTATTTCGTTAAATTTAAAACGAAGAGATTTAAAGAAGTCACAATATAACGTGCTCACTTATTACCGCAATTCTGTATCGGCAATTTGACATCATCAAAATAAACAAGTCAACGACAAACTCAGTTGTCCAGAATTTAATTGCAATTTTGGTGTTTTTGAAAATAACATGTACCTACCCAATAGCGCTTCTGTATTCTTAAGAGGGGAGTAAAGTTTTTAAACTTTTTTTTGCATTTTTTTATATTTGATTTTGTGAATGTAAAACCTTTCAAGAATATTGTGTGAAAATTTGAGATGAATCGGAGCAAAACTAACGAAGATACAGCCGTTTCAGTGACTGCGCCTCATACATTACTCAACGCATCAGAAAATACCTGCCCGCCCAAGCACGCTATTGTACTTGGCAGTAAGGGTAGCTTCAGGGGAGGGGCTATGGGAGCCATGCCCCCCCTCCCCTCCAACCCCTAGATGAAAAATTCTTTCGAATTATGAGCCTTTTATTCAAAAAAATATGCTAAAACGAGAATGGCTAAAGGCAATGGCCCCCACCAGGAATCAGTAGTGGATCAAGCGCTCATGAATGAGGATTCGTCGTAGACAGGAGCAAAACGACGCTTTGGACATCATAAATGATAGCAACATCCTTTATGGACCTGTCATCGATGATTCAGTGTGAGATAGGCCGATAAAACTCGCTTATCAACATTTTATTCCAAATTTTTTAGTGTTCAAAACTTTAAAGCGTTTTTCCCACAACTCATGTTTCCAAAGTAGGTGTCCCTCATAACTTCAAAACTACTGCACCTATCCTTTTGAAATTTTGAACACTATTTCTGTACATAATTTACGAGGTAACTCTGGAGAGTTTTTTCACATTTGTTAGTACTATTTACCTGAGGAAAACGATTATCTAACAAGAGAAATTTGATTTTTTTATTTCTGATGATCCAGGACCGAGTTAGGAGGGGCACCGCAATTCTACTTTCTTCTGAGACACTTCCGAATAATTGCTACCATTTCCGTATTTTGTAATATTTCTACATGAAAATTTGACACAATATTCTTTGAATGTTTTACTTTAATGTACCATTAGGTTAAATAAACAGATTTTAACTGTTTTCAAAAAAAATTCACAAAAATGTGCCTTTTTTGTCCAAATTACCCCCCCCCCCCCTTAAGGTAATTTTGTCTTCGTTAGAATTTAAAGGCTCCTTTTCAGGTTGGTCAATGCGTTGACAAATAAGTAATATATACTGGCCAATGCTCATGGAGTGCAGAGGAGTAGGTAATGGAGAAGTGGCCCGGTGTTTGATTTAAATTTATAGAGCTCTACTAAAGAGAAAGCTGCATAATATGGAATCCCAACAATTTAACCAAATTGCTTGGATCAACATACTCGATTTGTGTGTCATTTGAAGTTGAAGAGTTTATCTGGTACAGATTCATATACAGAACTTCTGATTATGAGAGGGAAAACATTGTAAATACTCTCTGTGCCAGGAACTTCAAACTTATCTTTAAAATTTTTATCATATATTCGCAATTAAATTATTTTTATATATTTTAATTAAAATTTATAAATCATTTGTAAATGTGGACGAAATAAAAATAGAAATTCTATGACTTATCGATTTTGCAAAAGATTAACTCCTTTTTGTTTATATTTAATCTCAATAACTAAAAAATATACTGACAGAATCAGTGATGCCGCGAGACAAGAGGAGACGAGAGAGAGAGAGTCCACTCTTGTCTCGTCTCGTAGGGCGAGCGAAATATATTCTCTCGTCTCGACGAATTTGGAAAAGATATACTTAGGACGAAACATGAAAAAACTGTAAACTTTTGAAGACAATAACAAATAATTTTTCAAGTAATTTGTCTCATAAGTACCCAAACTGGCAATAAGAAATACTTAGGAAATTACCTCGGTGTCTCTCTGTCTCTCCAACTGTCACAATTGTTTTTAAAATTAATTTTAAATAAATGACATAGAACATTTTTTTCCTTATAAATCACGATTGATAAAATCCCAATTACACACGTGTTATTTGTTTCCATTTAATATAATATACAGGGTAGCTGTTAAAGATGGAACCAAACCTATAGTGCTTAAACGGTTCAACATACAAAACCCAAAATTTCAGAATTTTAACTAAATATATTTGCGCATATTTTAGCACAAAAATCATTTTTTTATAATTACAAAATTTGAAGCATCGCCGCCATCTCGATTTTTTTAAATAGCAACATAGGTTATGTGATATACCATTTGAAAGGGTTAAACACCCTGATTACAAAAATGTATCACACATGGGGTCTAAACACAACAGAAAGGATCGAAACCGAAAGTCAATCAGAACTTTCGTTCTAGAGTTATCGTGCCGGCATACATACACACAGCCGACCAGACGAAACATTTTTTTGTGGCCCCATAGGAAGGGCCTCCGTAATTATACCGAAACTTACTGTTTGTATTAAAAAAAATTACACAAAAACAAATGTAGTAGGTATTTTCGAATCAATCCCCTTATTATTTGTTGCTGTTTTTGAATTATTATTTTAATTTTTTAAAATAGTTCCGAGCCAACCATACCTATTTCGATTTAAACAAAAAAATATATATATTTCGGAATTTGAATACACACTGGCATCGCTGTTTATGTGTTTCTATCATTCAGCGCTTTGACCTTATACTTGCCTAGCTAGCGAACTTAGAAAAAATAGAGAGTTATTGCAAGTTCACTTAAGGTAAGTCACTATTAGTGCCGCTTTTATTTTGACATCTGAGCATGCGCAGATTACTTACATTCTAGAACTGACTTTAATAAAGATTGTGCCTGTCCTTAATTGTGGATGTTTAAGGACAGCAGTTAGTGGCGACTTTATAGTTTTCGGGTGCGCTCGCCAACACTCGTATCAGTTCGAAATTTTTTAATATTAAATATTTAATATTATCGTTATCTAAACCTTCTAAAATGGTAATTTCTAATGCCTATTCCATATTACGTACTATTATAAACAACAAAAAAGATGATACGTAATTTAAAATTTTAAAAATGAGGTTAGAAATATGTATAGGGACAAGGATTCTAATGTCAAAATTTCAGGTTTGCAATGTCTTATTTTAGCATGGAATTTATCTGCCTTTAATTACGTTGTCATTATTAGTGGCTAACGTTATAGAAATTTGCAATAACTCTCTAATAGTTTTGAGCAAAATACTTTACGAAAGGAGGTTCGTGACTTAGATAAGTAACAGATTAGAAGTGTGAATAAGTCAGTTTTAAACGGCCTCCTTAACACTAATAAACACAATAAGCATTGCTGTTCTGATCTTTCTTGGTTACTTGGTTATTAAATATCCGATCTTTGCCACATAACTTCTAAAGCTAGAAAGACATGAGACTTGTTTAACATAGAGGCAGCCATTTTGAGACATTTATCAAACTAATGACCAAACATACATCACGGTAAAATCTCTGATCAGTTGTATACATTTTTCACCTTTTAAACAAATAATGATTGTTGCTTACAAATAAACAGTAGGTACAACGTGTTTGATCAGGCATTAGATCATGGGAAGGGAGTCTATTGTCTGTTAGAAACATTCGATCTTTATCTGTTTATTATCTGAGTATGGTGTCCTCTGTAGTTATTACTTCTTTTAAACAAAGTTCATATTTCCATAATAAAACTTATAATATATTAGAAATTGTTTAATCGCCATGCACCTGACTATAGCACATAAAACACCAAAATCCATCCAAGTGAAGTTTATCTGTCAAAACTAAGAAATTACCAAAGATCAGACTGGACGTTGCCAACTTAAATGTGGCGGCAAATTTAAATATTAAAGTGACATCTACATCTCTTATTTTAATAAACAATTAAACGGTTAGTACAGATGAGCAGAAGGTTCCACGCGAATTTTTAATATAAAAATATTTCTGATCTTTACTGATTGTACTGTCCTTCGACATTTTAAATAATACCTACCGGTACATATGTGATTCACGTTGGTTGCTTAAAGTTCTGCATTGACATTCTCAACTTTTAATACAGCACATGTTAAGATGACTATCTTCGTTCCACAGAATGCCATTCTTATGTAATGTCTCTCTCTATTTGATTCGTTACGTGTTGAGTTCGCACATAAGAATCCTTGTCTTAATGAATTATTATAACTTACTTTTATGGTATAACTTTGATTTATTTACAGGTAATATGAACAAATATATGTATACAATGTTGGTATCACTGATCAATTCTGTATAATTTGTAAAATTGAAAAGGCCGGATTGGGCTAACTACGAAACTAACGAAGTAGGTAAGGTACTCAACGTGAAAGATAATGATGTAATATGCCTTTGCCTTGAGGCGTTGGCTTTTTGTTGCAATTTCAGCCCTAGAAGCCGTATTGGCTATCACACGTCACGAGTTTGCATCGGTTTTTAAGGTCTTTGTTTTAGAGTGAGACAAAGTAATATGTTGAACGTTCTGCACTTGCTTGAAACATTATTTAACCTTAAAATAAAGCGTTGATTATAATGGATTTATACATTGTTTGTAGAGAGGGATACAAACAAATGATATATCATCGTTGAGAAACTGTAAAACTTTTTTCGACTATGTTTTCCTTATATATAAAGTGAAATACATTATTTGTTAGCTTTATATCGTTTACACTAATATTTATTTAATACTAATTTAAAGTTGTGCCGATGTCATATTGGTTCTCGTTACCATATTTATAAGAAATACTGGACACTGAATCCTGAATCAATTCCAATGGCGAAACCATCTCAGAGTGCGTTGGTCATTCTCTATTGTATGCGCTGAAAGCAACTTATATGGTAGTGAAAGTCAGGGATGTTTATTGGCTAATAAATAATTGATTTCATCTCTACATCGTCGTCGGCAAGTAGGCTGTGGTGAATTCCTTCTTAACAACACAACGCGATCGGGTTTTGTTAAAAGTTAATTGATATTTGCAAATGAAATTTAAAATGAATTAAGTTTTTTCGATTAATCTTTATATACAGGGTTGGGTATAATTGGCGGAACATCCAATTTCTGACATTATTGAACAAGTAACAAAAAAATTATCAGACAGTTTGATTTTGTTCTTTAGATCTCCATTCTTAAATGTACAGTAGTCGAAACCGAAATGTAAAAACCAATTTTATAAATTAAAGGAAAAGTACTGAAATATAAGGTTTGTTCCAACAACGATCAGAAACCAGTCACTGAGACCTGGATTCTGCGCAGTAGATTATTAGGATCGCCAAATTATCTGCTGCGCACAATCCTGGTGTCAGTGACTGATTTCTGATCGTTGTTGGAGCAAACCCACAGTAATAAGGTGTTAAAAATTTAATTTATATGTAAAAATTAGAACATATATTTTAGAAATAAAAAGAGAACTTGTCATTTTTTTCTTTAAACTATTCACCTCTGAAACATATATTTTATTAAAAAATAAACTGTCTGGAAAATTTCGGTGTAGGTAATTTTGGTTCCGACAAGTCATGAATAAAATACGTAAATTTAGAACCCCTTTATCGATAAGTAATCTATTGACTACCTGAACCTGGTCCAACTCATTTTATGTATAATTTTTATACAAAAAATCCCGATGGCTCTAGGCCGCACGGTTAAGTAAATACTTTTTTTTTTTTCATTTTATATACTCGTATATTTTTTTTTTCTGAGAAGCAACCAGCGCCAGTGATTGCTCTTGGCCGCATAGGTTAGGAAAATAAGTTAAGTTCATTAAATGTTTATCCTTTTAATGTGAATTTAAAAATTAATAAAATCCTTCAATAACTAGTATAACCTATTTTAATTTGTTTACCTAAGAGGTCACGGGAACCGAATTTACACATACGTATCAGAGGTAAGACAGAAATTATAGAACCGAATTTAAATGTCAATTTTGAACGTCCATTTACTCGAGATCCAATTTACATGTACCCGAAAATTGAATGGCGTAAGACTTCATTTCTACTGTTAAAATTAATAATTTAAGAGAAATATTGGCAAAAATTTGAAAATTTTAAAGGCAGGTAAAATAGGACTACCACTATATTATTGTTCCCTTAATACTACAACTAGGTAACTTGAATTTTTGTGATTTTGAGTTATTTATTATTACCGGCAGAATTTTGCACCCTCTTTTTAATGCAACAACTAGCTAAGATCTATTGTCATTATTTAACACCAAATCTCCCTCACTTCCCATTGAAAATAATGCCTATTTTGAAAACCTTCCTTTTAAAGAAACCGGAAGGAAAGTATCTGTTGATTCCAAAAAAAGCGAGTGCCAGTGAGTAAGATTTATTATTAATTATATTAATTATTATTTGATCAATAGTTTTCTTAATTTTTAAGCAATAAAAAATTGTACTCATTGCTAGTTCAGAAACTACTACCTTTTATACAAGATATATTGGACTTTATCAGACATTTAAGCTGTTCCAATGTAACGGAATACCCTATATGTTTCAAAGTATTTTAAAAATATATAACAAAATCTATAACTTTAATTTAAAACATTTTTTCATATTTCTTATGATAAGAGAGATACCTATATTAGATTTTATCACACACTTAAGTTGTCTCAATGTAATGGAACACCCTATATGTTTCAAAGTGTTATACAAATATGCATTAAAGTAAACCATATAATTTTTATTTAAAACATTTTTTAAATTTCTTATTTTAATATTTCACTAATGAGCTATCCTGTATGTTAACAATGAATATATCAATATTACTTTTATATACAATAAAGTAAACCCTATAATATGTATATATAAACCTTTTTTTAATTTTTCTAATGATCAGAAAAATATTAAATTTTATCACACGTTTAAGCTGTCCCGATGAACAGAACACCCTATATGTTTTAAAGTATTTTAAAAATATGTAACAAAAATACTATACAAGTTTTATTTAAAAAAAAATGTTCATGAGAGATACTGAGTCATTCTGTATGTTAATAATGAAAATTAACAGCTTTTATATGGAACAAAATAAACCCTATAACTTTAGTTTAAAATATGTTTTATATTTCTTATGACAAGAGAAAAATTGGAATTTATTAGACATGTAACGAAACACCCTATATTATGTTTCATCGTGTTTTAGAAATATTTAAGAAAAACTTTTATTTAAAAATTTTTTCTATATTTCTTATGATAAGAGAGATATTGGACTTCATCGCACTAATAGGTCAGCCTGTAGGTTAATAATAAGAATATCAACATTACTTTTATATACAAATAATAATAATAATAATAATAATAATAATAATAATAATAATAATAATAATAATAATAATAATAATAATAATAATAATAATAATAATAATAATAATAATAATAATAATAATAATAATAATAATAATAATAATAATAATAATAATAATAATAATAATAATAATAATAATAATAATAATAATAATAATAATAATAATAATAATAATAATAATAATAATAATAATAATAATAATAATAATAATAATAATAATAATAATAATAATAATAATAATAATAATAATAATAATAATAATAATAATAATAATAATAATAATAATAATAATAATAATAATAATAATAATAATAATAATAATAATAATAATAATAATAATAATAATAATAATAATAATAATAATAATAATAATAATAATAATAATAATAATAATAATAATAATAATAATAATAATAATAATAATAATAATAATAATAATAATAATAATAATAATAATAATAATAATAATAATAATAATAATAATAATAATAATAATAATAATAATAATAATAATAATAATAATAATAATAATAATAATAATAATAATAATAATAATAATAATAATAATAATAATAATAATAATAATAATAATAATAATAATAATAATAATAATAATAATAATAATAATAATAATAATAATAATAATAATAATAATAATAATAATAATAATAATAATAATAATAATAATAATAATAATAATAATAATAATAATAATAATAATAATAATAATAATAATAATAATAATAATAATAATATATATATAAGCGTTTATTGACCACATTTACATACAAAAGTACATTTGAAGTCATCAGAACAGAAAATAGAGTAAATAACTATCATGGTACAGTCTAAATACAATAAAATAATGTAAAAACATATTGAACAATAATATAAAATAATAATGTAAAAATGGTATGCACAGTAATATAAAATGATGTAAAAACAAATGTGAAAATGATGTAAAAAATATATATGTATATAACTAAACGATAATGTAAAAAATCAATGATGTAAAAATGAGAATGACAGATTAGATTTACAGTTTTTATAAACAGTACCAAAAACTCGCTACAAATTAAAATAATCAGTCACTGAATAAAAACAGTGTTTTAGTAGATATGTCTTAGCTAATTTCTTAAACGTATCAAAATTTAGATCATAAACATTGCAGTTGTTTATTTCATTAACAAATTTATTATACAGATTCAAATCCAACTTATTATCTTTAGTTACTTTTAGTCTTGAATACAGTGGTACAAAATTTTGTGCATTTCTCGTAACATAGTTATGTGTATCTTGGTGCTTATTAAACAAATTTTTGTTTTTATGGATTTCCAACAGAGATTCGTATATGTATATTGTAGGTAGAGGCATGATTTTATATTGTATAAACAAAGATTGACAGTGAGTGCCAAAAGGCACTCCTGCTAATATACGTAGAGCTTGTTTTTGTAGTACAAAAGCTTTATTTGAAAATGTGGAATTACCCCAGAGCAATACAGCATAACAGAGATGACTATGAACAAGCGAGAAATACACAGTTTTAAGTACATTAGTACTCAGACATTTCCGTAACTGGCGTAATATAAATATTTGTGATGACATATTCTTACAAACTTGATCGACGTGATGTTTCCAACTCAGTGCCGAATCTAAAATGACACCAAGCAAGCGGACCGGTTGTGATTTTTTTGCCCACTTATCTGAGGTAAAAGTAATGTTATTTGTCTTAGCCTCATTCAATTTTAAATTATTACAGGAGAACCAGTTTTTAATTTGTTGAGTCACAGCTGCCGGATCATGGTCCCTACTATCTGATATTATAGTAGTATCATCGGCAAATAGCAGGCAATAGCTATTTAAAGTTGAAGGAAGATCATTAATATAAATTATGAACAATATGGGACCCAGAACAGATCCTTGAGGAACACCATGTTTAATCTGCATGAGGTTAGAGTTCTTACCTCCACAAGTAACATACTGACTTCTATTTGTTAGATAAGAGGAAAATAATTGTAATTGCTTATCCCGTATACCATAGAATTCTAGCTTCTCTAACAGAATGTTGGTACTTACACAATCAAATGCTTTTGTTAAGTCAAACATCAAAGCTGGAGATCTGCGCCCATCATCTAAATCTTCTACGATTTTATCTACCAAATTAAGAAGTGCTTTTACAGTAGATTTATTTTTCCTATATCCAAATTGGGATTCGCAAAATAAGGATTTGGTCTCAAAATAAGAAACTAATTTTTCTTTTACAATTATTTCTAATACTTTACCCAGTGCAGGAACTATGGCTATTGGCCTGTAGTTATCTAGTGTGTCAAAATCGCCTTTTTTGTGGATAGGGACAATTTTTGTTATTTTTAGGGAAGTCGGCCAATGTCCTTCTTCCAAACATTTGTTGTACAACAAAGTGAGGGGTGTAGTTAACCAATCGACACTAGACTTTATAATTTTATTGCATATATTGTAATAGTCCATGCTAGATGAATTTTTTAATTTTAGAATTGCTTCTCTAACGTCACCTTTGGTAATTGCAGACATGAAGAAAGAACCTATAGGTTTAGGCATTGCATTTAAAGAATGATTAAAATCATGATCATGCTGAATATCACTTATGGAGTTGATTATCTTATCTGCGATTGTCGTAAAAAACTTATTATAGTCTTCTGTAGAAATAGATGAGCTGTTGGCAGATTTCTTATTGGGTCTCTCAGAATTAATTATTTTCCAAGAAGTTTTTGCTTTATTATCTGACACTTCTATCATATCCATATATGTTTTCTTTTTTTCTAATTTGATTGTGCGATTATATTCGTTTCGAAGATTTCTATATATGTCCCAGTCTGATTGTAAATTTGTTAGGTTAAATTTATTTTTTGCTAAGAGTTTCCGACTGCGCAACTTGCGGAGGTTAGCACTGAACCAGCTTATTTCTTTATTACCATTTTTAAGTTTTTTTAAAGGAAAACAAATGTCAATCAAATTTGTAAAAATGCCAAGCACTTGATTTGTCAGATCACTGCAATTCATGATTTTCATTTCATCAACATCTATTTCTATTTGTGAAAGTCTATCAACAAAGCTATCAAGATTTTTTGCAGATATAATTCTTTTAGATGCTAAGTTGGAATTATTCGAATTAATATTGTTAAAATTAATATCAATATATTGCCCAAAATGATCCGACAAGTCAGGATCACATACACCAGCGGTATACACAGATTGGTTAATATTTGTAACTATATTATCTAATTTTGATTTTTTATTGACAGTGACCCTTGTGGGTTCAGTGATACAATAGTGTAACCCAAATGTAGTTAAATAATTGCATATTTCATTAGTGTGTATGTTATCTTCTTCAGTAAAATCAAAATTAAAATCTCCTAGAATAACAATTTTCTTATACCTTTTGTATAAATGTTCTAACAACATATAAAATTTTTCCTTAAAAATATTAATGTGACCATGACTGGATGATCTGTATACTGTTACCACAATTGTACTACTATTAATTATTTCCGAAGCGCAAAATTCTGCATGAATAGGTACAGAAAATATATTCAAATCAACCCTCTTAAATGCAATTTCCCGCTTAATAAAAATGGCTACACCTCCATGAGTTCCTGTGGGGCGACAAAAGTCTGAAGCCATAATATAATTACTAATATTAACCATATCTAAACTAATTTTGTCCAGCCAATGTTCTGAAAAACATAAAATGCTATAATCTTCTTTAATGAGATAAATGAGAAGTTCATCAATTTTACTAATTAAACTACGAATATTTATATGAAATAGAGAAAACTTATTACTATTTCTACTCTGGCTATTAATTACGTTAGGCACGAAAATTATTGTTCATATTATTGCTTTGTTGACGAAACCTAGGTGACATAGCAAAGTCATTTATCATGACTTTGTCCGGCCATATTTCTGGTACTAGTAGCTGTTCATGTTCGTTGATAGGTGCCGATACTTTAAAAGAAGCGTATTCATCGGGGAAACGGGAATTCAGTTTTTCCACCTTGACTGACGGTATTACACCTTGTAAGTAAGATAGCAATTCCTCCTGTGATGTCGCTGGATCCATGTTGGTCACGTGCAGATGTTTGTAAACTGTACGAATAGCAGCTTTCAAAGAACAGTTTGTCGTATTTGCATTACCCATGATCAAATTTCTGTTTCTTCTTCCAACTCTACCGGAAGTATAATAATTGTGGTTGGCATTATCAGTTTCAAGTCGTTGCAAGTTTGTATTCTCATTCACATATTTGTCACATATAACGCGAGCGTGAGCATTGTGAACAGCTTGCGATACGTCCCGAGTAGATATTTTAACCATATTTTTGCCATTTGAATTGTTAGTAGAAAGTTGAGTCGTAACAGCAGGAGTTTGACGTTTAAGATCAAGAGTATTAGAAACTTTTAGATAAGTTATTTGTTCCTGCAGAGCACCTATTGCAATCTTTTGATTCTCAATTACCAAATCCTTTTGTTTAAGTATTTCCTCCAAATATTTAAGTTTAACCTCATTAACAGATTCATTTTCCGATATATTTTCCAAAATGTTCGTAGGTGTTTCAACTGAGTCCGTGTTGCAACAATTTGACGTTTTGTTATCTATGATAATGGCATTTCTTAGCATCTTTAGACAGCTATTGTGCGACATTACACCACAAATAATACATTTCGGACCAGTAGTAACCGAATTTCCACACCTTTTACATTTATTCATCTTCTTGCCGATAAAATTCACTATAATATTACTCGAATTAAAGTAAAAATTAAAAATTTAACAAGGTCTGAAATTATTCACAAATTAATTTAAACCGTGGTGGAATAAACCTCAGTAAAGCCGAATATATGTTCTATTTACTCACTGTTTTTTGTATGATCTTCTGTTTTTATAGAAGAATCCAACGAATACACGTTTTTCACTTATTTGACGATGAAAAATTGCACTAACACTTGTAGAATCACCACACAAATATAATCCAAAAGCAAACTTTCGCTGTTTTTTGTAGAGAAAAGTAGCTAAAATAATAATAATAATAATAATAATAATAATAATAATAATAATAATAATAATAATAATAATAATAATAATAATAATAATAATAATAATAATAATAATAATAATAATAATAATAATAATAATAATAATAATAATAATAATAATAATAATAATAATAATAATAATAATAATAATAATAATAATAATAATAATAATAATAATAATAATAATAATAATAATAATAATAATAATAATAATAATAATAATAATAATAATAATAATAATAATAATAATAATAATAATAATAATAATAATAATAATAATATCTTTATTAGTACTAGCCATCATAGATGGATGTACACGTCAACATTAATAAATAAAATTTTAAATAAAATTATAATTACATTACACCGAACACATACGTTAAAATTAATAGTTAAACACAAATCAAAATATTTTTTTTTTTAAAGAAGACTATCTTCAGACAAAAAATCGTTAACAGAATAAAAGGAACTACGAGTAATAATAGTTTTTACATTAGATTTGAATTTAGTGTAAGATAATGCTTGAATATTTTTAGGTAATTTATTAAAGAGTTTTATGCCTATATATTGCGGTGACTTTTCAAACAAACAAGTCTATGTTGGACCGAAATAAACGTGTTTGCATTTCTGGTGGGATATCTGTGAAAATCAGATTTTTTTTTGAATTTGTGCAAGTTAGACTTTACATACAGAAGTGTTTTATAAATATAAATGCATGGTAACGGAAGAATTTTATGTTTTATGAACATTTGCTTACAGCTTTCCCCTGCCTGAATTCCAAATAATATGCGTATAATGCGCTTTTGTTTAACAAAAACTTTGTTAGACGTTACACAGTCTCCCCATAAACTAACATTATTTTATAGGTGAGGGTAAACTAAGGAAAAATAAATATTTAATAATGATTTTTGGTCCATAGTCTTCTTTAATTGCAATATGGCATAAAAAGCAGAGTTAAGCTTTTTACATATTTGATCAACATCTGAATCTCATGATAAAAATTGGTCAACATAAACTCCCAAAAATTTCGTTTTTACTTCATGTGTAATTGATGGGACTGCTATAGGTAAGCTATTTTTGACGCATCTAAAATTTACATAAACGGATTTATCAATATTAAGAATTAAGGAATTATTTTGACACCATGTTTCAAATAGATTTAGTATACAATTAAGTGTATGTTGAAGTTCTTCAGCGGTCCGAGCTGAGACCACCACTGACGAGTCATGGGCAAACATTAAAACTGATCCGCCATTTAAATACTGAGGTAAATCATTTACAAAAATAATAAATATTAGTGGTACCAGCACCGATCCCTGAGGAACCCCAATATCAGTGGTATATATTTCAGATTTTTCCTTATTTAATTGTACATAAAATTTTCTATCTGACAAATATGATTCTAACAAATTCAACATGTTACCTCTAGTACCATAAGAGTATAACTTTTTTAAGATAAATTGAATTTGTAGGCTATCAAACGCCCGAGAGAGATCAAAGAAGAGGCCGGCAACATACATTCCGTTGTCTAGTTTACCGTACACTTTAGTAAAAAATTCAAGAACAGCTCCCTCCGTTGATCTTCCCGCGCGAAAACCATACTGATTCGGAGACAATACATTATTTAAATCAAGAAATATTATAAGCCGGTCATAATAGATGCGTTCTAGAATCTTAGATAACACATTTAGAACTGTAATAGGTCGGTAGTTGTCTGGACACTTTGGACAGGATCGTTTGAAGATTGGTACCAGTTTTCCAATTTTCAGTTTGTCCGGAAAGGAGCCACTATTAAATGATAAATTAACTAAGAAAGCAAGCGGTTCCGCAATTACTTCTACAACACTTTTTAAAATTTTTACCTTGATTCCGTCATCACCAACGCTATTTTTATTTTTTAAGTTTAAGATTATTTTACTTACCTCATCAGCAGTTACCTCGAAAAAGCCAAAATAATTTTTAACCCATTTTTTAGGAAGGGTACAATCGCTATTTAAACTATTACTAACTCTATTCTGAGTCTCAATATTTTTATTATTAAAATAATCCCCGAAAAATTGGGTCACTGTTTTTGGCTCCATTAATTTTTGTGAACCTACACATAATTGAATCTGGTTAATCGGATTACGTGTTCGACCTAACGTATTAGTCACGACATTCCATATTGTTTTTTGTTTGTTAGTACTTTTTTCAATGAGTGAAGCATTGTATTCCTTTTTCTTTTAAGTTAAATAATGATCATATTCCTTTTTTTGTTGTTTGTAATAGTTCCAATTTTCAATATTATTTGATTTTTTTTTTGCAAACCTATAGAGATTTTGGAGTTCGGAATGTTTTACCCGTACATTTTTATCATACCAGCTTTTGGTATTCTTTTTGTGTTTTCTTATAGTTCAAGGACAATTACAATTGATGACAAAATCAAGCGTTTCAATAAATTCACTAAATGACTCATTTACATCTAATTTGGTGTACATATCACTGAAACCAACTCTCAAAAGATCCTGTTTCAGTGCCTGTAAGTTAAAATTTGAGATATTTCGATACATATGTAAACTATCATCAATATTATTGTTAATCGAAAAAATATTTAGAGATATTTTAAAAATTATGGCCAAATGGTCACCAATATTGGGTTGTGTAACATAACACTCTCTAATAATATGAGACAAAGCATTGGATGCTATATAATCAATTTTGGTACTAGATGTACCGCTTTTTGTTTTAAAAATACGTGTTGGCTCATTGGGTAGGCTTAGTTTAATACCAAATGAGGTGAAAAAATCATCCAACATCTTTTTCTCATCTGATAAAGTTAAATAATCTATATTAAAGTCACCGCATAGGTAAATTGTATCATAACGTGAGTTATAGTACGTCATAAACTCAAAACACTTGTCGAGGAAAATTTCCAGATTACTATCCGGAGTCCTATAAATATTCACAATTAATATTTTACTGCTATCGACACTCACTTTAACAGCACAACACTCGAAGTTACATTCTTCTACGAATCTGCTACAGTCTATTTTACTGGTCTCAAACGGTTCGTCTTGAATTTTAGCATATATCATAGTCCCACCGTGTAGTTTTACAGATCTCGTGAAACTGGTTACCATGGTATACTCAGAGATAACAGGGTATACTCCATAATGTGCATTAATTCAATGTTGATTTGACTACACCAATGTTCCTGAACACAAATTATGTCCGGTTTTTCTTTACGACTAAAAGTTTCTAAATTAAGTAATTTATTTGTTAAACATTGTACATTTACAGTTGACAGGGTAAAAGTCAAATAATCATTATTAATTGACTTTATACTGTTTAATCGTTTAAGTTCAAAGGACTGTCTCTCTGAAAATTTGTTTTCATAAATTTAAAGCGTTGTACTGCAGCTCCGCTAGGCCAAATGTTTGGATCATATACTTTATCTAAATCAGTAATTGGAAAAGAAATTTTAAACGAGGAATATTTTTCTGTGTTATTCCACTCTTTGCATTCAAATTTAACATCTGGTGCAGTGTTTCCTAGATGTTTGATCATATCAGAAACACCAGTATCAGGAGAAATTCTACATACATGCACATGACCTTGCCGTGGAATAGTTTTTATAGCGGTATTTGCCGAACTATTTCCAATCAATTTGGTGTATTTATTTAATGTTACAGAGGTCATTGCCCCGTGTACAGCTGAACTGACCTGTGTACTATTTATGTATGTAAAAGTAAAGTAAGTAAAAGTAAACTCTATAACCTTAATTTAGAACATGTTTCTTATGATATGAGAGATATTGAAAATTATTAGATATTCAAGCTGTTCCAATATAACCGAACACCCTATATGTTTTTAAGCATTTTCGAAATATGAAACAAAAACTTTTAACTTCTATTTAAAATATTTTTTCTTATTTCTTAATATAAAGAGAAATAATGGACTTCATATCACACTAATGGGGGGCCACTAGTATGTAACTAATGAAAATATTAACATTACTTTTATATGCAACACAGTAAACCCTTATAACTTTTATATAAAACATTTTTCCATATTTCTTATGATAAGAGAGGCATAAGATTTTATTTCACTTCGAAGCTACCCCACTGTAATGGAATACCCTATATGTTTCAAAGTATTTTAAAAATATGTAATAAAAACTAACATTTATTTAACACATTTTTCCATATTTATGATAAGAGAGATATTGGACTTCATCGCACTAATGGGCTACCCTGTATGTTAATAATAAAAAGATCAACATTATTTTTATATGCAACAAAGTAAACTCTATTACTTTAATTTATAACATTTTTTTCATATTTCTTATGATACGAGAGATATTAGACTTTATCAGACATTCAAGCTGTTCCAATATAACGGAAAACCCTCTATGTTTCTAAGCATTTTCGAAATATAAAACAAAAACTTTATTATAACTTTTATTCAGAATATGTTTTATTTCTTACGATAAAGAGATACCTATAATGGAATTGATATTACACTAATGGGCCACTCGCTTTGTTAATAATGAAAATATTAACATTACTTTTATGTGCAACAAAGTAAACTATATAACCTATAACTTTTGTTCAAAACATTTTTTCAACATTACTTTTAATAAAGTCATTTATTTTTAACGATTGTTTGTATATTTACCTGTTATCCTCGCCCTGTATAAATGAATTAACAAAGAAATTGGTACACATTTTTTTCGAAAAGTAAATGAAGAAAAACCAGGAAAGCTAATTTCAGATATATATATAATTTTGATCTACTTTGCAATGAGGAAGATTTAAAGTAATTCACGATAATATATAGTTACAGTTTTTATACTTGGTTTACTAAAAATGATATCTATCTATCTACCTACGGTATCACAAACATAAAAAGAATCGTATTTGACAATGTAAAGAAAAAACTCACCTATGATCATAAATTGATTTAAACATTATAACAAATCAAATCTGTCCACATTTTATTTCAAAATTTACACAATATTTTAAAGGAACAATTTATTTTTATAAAGATTCAGCCACTTTGTGTTAGCAAAGCGAAAAGAAAGTATGACAGATAGTGATCACAGACACAGACTACTAGAAAATTACGATATCAAATAAAATTCTTTACGTTGATTTGGTCAGATTTATCTAATAAATATACTAGAAATAATCGTAATTTTGTAGAATTTTTATAAAATAAATACTTTTATTGCATAAACAACGTAAGAAGCATCTATTAAGACAGAAATGTGATTTTGAGACACAGTTTTTTAAATATTGTAAATTAATTAGGCATTCCAAACTGAATGGCTACCAGTGGGTTCTGACGGGTTATGATATGGCAAAATTATGGCAACCCTGTAGGCCTGGTGATTTGACAAGGTCAATGAAATAGATAGTTACATAGATTGATCATCCATATTTTTCAAAATAAACATAAGCATGCCTTGAAGTAAAAATGTAAGCAATTATTTTTTTTTAAATATCTAAAGGCTAAAAATTGGTTTTAAAACACATTTTTGCTAAACTGATTCAAATTAATAAATATTTTCCAGGCAATATGGCCGCTCGTAAACGACCAGCTTTGAGTAATCTATTTAACTATATATGTATCATGGATCCTGTTAATGACAACATGACAACAGGGTTGCCATATCTAAACTGTCATTATCCACTGGTAGCCATTTGGACAGCTGTTACGTTTAGCTTTCCTGATTTCTTTGTTGTAGGTAGTAAGCGCCTCGGTGTAGTTCTGCCAATCTCCGCTGTGCTTGGTCCTATTATAGAGCTTCCGCACTTTCACAGTTTCACAGATGACGGTTCCACCAAGGATCATCCCTACTAGTTTCTTTGAATGGGGCAGCTTGATTCATATGCCTCAGTTCTTCGAGATTGCTTTCCAGAGCAAGTGGGTGCCCGGACCCCTTTTTTGTCTGGATAAAGTGCAGGGAGTAAAGTACTCCTATTTTGGATATTTAAAGAACTGCAGCTGAACATTTTCAATAGAATGGATCTGGTTTAAATAAATGGGATACCAAAATGGACCAGCATACTCAAACGAGATATAACAAATGCATTAAACAATAAACGATGTAATATAACTTAATTTATTTATAAATATATATAAATTTCTGAAGAACATGCCAATAAGCTTGCCATTTGCAGTCAATTTTATTATGATGTTGCTCAAAGCTAAGTTTTGTGTCAAAATACACGGTTTCATATAGAAAGATTTTCAAAAGTTTAAGCTTATTATGTTCCGGAAATACTCCTTTAGTTTTATTTTTCATTCGCCAAATTATTCACACTCACCGCCGAAATAATCCATAATTATCTAAAGGGAACAAACTTTTTCTACGCCCATGCCAGTAAACGTTAAAAATCGCACTGTCAACATTCTTTGTAAATGACATTTAACAATAACATTATTTGGTCTATTTACATAAATTTAGTCAATTGAAATATTGAAAAACATTTTAGAATTAGCGAGATACATTTTGGATTAAAAAAGTCATGCCCCTAAATGTCGGCAACACATTATACAATTTTTTAAGTCGCGCTCTCTTAGCATGCTATGAAAATAAACATCTTATCATTTATTTTGTCAATTTTTGTAACAAAATATTATTGCATTCGAACATTTTCTCAACTTTACCTACGAATATATCTGTTAGTAGTGAAAGTGATGAAATTATGAGCACTCCACCGGAGATTTTAGAAAAAGTTCAAGCTGCCACACATATTTTGTTACCGCTAAAATCCAGAAAAAGTTACGAAATTACCTATCGAAAATGTATGGATTGCCGACACAAGCATATATGTCCTTTATTTAGTAGAAGAAAATAAGTGGGCGTAGAAAAAGTATAGTGCGTTATACGAGTTGAAAGCCCATTACGCACTCGTGAAATTTTTTTCACTTCATGCGTTATGGGTTACTTACAACTCTTGTTACGTAATATACCATTAGAATGCTAAAAAACTACTTACTTTTAGTAAAATCCTTAAAAATTTGCATATCTGCTTTTATAATGCGAAGGTACGAAAAAATAATATCGTTATCTTTGGTCTATCAGTTGATGGTAACAAGTTAGTTGAAGATACATTAACAAAAATTAACACTCTGTTAGGTATAGACCTCGTTCCAAACGATATAAATAATATATATAAAATTGGTAGAAGCCAAAATCCTCCCTTAATAATTGAATTTATTTCTTTTCTGAAGAAGCTAACTGTGTTTGAGAATATTAAGAAATTACAATCACAAAGAGTGAAAATAACAATTACGAATGATCTCTGTGATTCAGATAGAGAAAGACATAAAATCCTCGTCAAACATTATAAATTGGCCAAGCAAAATAGTCTTCCATCTCGAATTAGAGGACATCAGCTACAAATAGATAATAAATGGTATAAAGCAGAGGAACTGGAAGATATTGTGTCTGATTCTGAGGAGTCGGAAGACGAAAGTAAAGCAGTTACTGAAGGGGAAGATACCTTGGAAGAAGAAGAAGAAAATAAAATTGAACAAAGTTCACAACAAAACACAGAGAAAGAAACATTAGAATTAAATAAAGACAAAAAAAGAAAGACACTAAGTCCACCTGCATACATCCAAAAACTACGTAAACATAAACTTCAAAAATTATAAATTTACTACTTTATTACCATTTAAATATATTTACTAATTATAGTTTGTCCTTTCATTTTTTACTTAGCTTGTTATTGTATTTATATTTCTTATGGATCAATATATAAGGGATGTGAATTATACTACAGTAAATACCATCAGTTGTAACAATATTAGGGATGTTAAACAACAGTTAAATGTATTGAAACACAATTCATACTTTACAATATTTCATCAAAACATACAAAGTTTAAATAAAAATATAAACGAATTAAAAATAAATCTAATAGATATAAATTATATATTTGATGTAATTGTACTAACAGAAACATTTAAAATACATGATATAAATTGTCACTACATGAATAACTATAATATAGTATACAATGAAGGAGAATATAATAAAAACGATGGGGTGGTGGTTTATGTAAAAAATACAATTAAATATAAGTCTAATTTTATATTCATAGCAAACTGTAAAGTTATCCAATTAATTCTAAATATAGATAAAAATAATCCTATAATTATAACAGCGCTATATAGATCTCCAAATAGTGATAAGGAGGAATTTGTTTCAGCTTTAGAAGATTACCTGCAACAAACCCAAAATAATCGTTTAGTGGAGTATCACTATTTAGTTGGTGATATTAACTTAAATATTTTAGATGGAAGTGTATGCGAAAGTACAAGTAAATATTTAGATATTTTAAGTGAACATAACTTTATATCGCTAATAAACTCAGTAACCCATACTCAAGCAGAATCATCAAGCTGTATTGATCACATTTTTGTTAAATCTAAACATTTTAATCAAGATAAATTTATAGCCCTAACTTATGCCACTGCAATAAATAATCACAAAGCTGAAATAACAGGCGTACCAATTGATATTAAACCTGTCAAAAATGATCCTTATTGTTACCAATCTTATACAAATTATAAAACATTATGTCAAGATTTCGCTTTGCTTAATTGGAATGATTACTATAAATCCTCTAACCCTAATACACTTACTGAGATACTAGTAAATAAATTAATTCAACTCGTTGAAAAAAATACAACGAAATTAAAAGTTAAGAAAAAAGAAAAACCGCGTAAAAATTGGATATGCAATAGTATTGTAAAGCTAATAGGAGAAAAACTTTATAGTATGTACAAAGAGGATCCAACAAACATTAACAAAAAATTAAAATATACACGTTTTAGAAATAAATTAAACAGAAAAATAATTGAAGTAAAGAAAAAGTATTACCAAAATGAGATAAATGCTAATAGTAACAATTCAAAACAATTATGGAAAACAGTTCAAACTTTGACAGGTTCAAATATAAATAATCAATTAATAGATAAAATATGTAATGCTGAGAATGAATTAATTACTGATCACTTAGAAATTGTAAATTATTTTAATTCTTATTTTTCTGGTATAGGTATCAAATTAGCTGAATCTATCAAAGAACCCCCTACGAATAAACCTGAAACTGAAAATAAATTACATTCATTCTTTCTTTCACCAATAGACAACAAGGAAGTTCTTAGTATCATACATAACTTAAAAAGTGGCAAGACTCCAGGTATAGATACTATTAAAAGTGAGACTATAAAAAGCATTTCGAAAGAAATATCTCCTTTGTTAGTTCATCTTATAAACAATATATTTACAACAGGAATCTTCCCCGATGAATTTAAAAAAGCAGTAGTAATCCCTGTTTTTATGAAGGGAGAAAGAGATAATGTTAGTAATTATAGACCAATATCCCTCATAAGTACATTATCAAAAATCTTTGAAAAAAGTCTCCATACCCGTCTCTACTTGTACTTTGAAAAAAACAATATCATTTCAAACCGACAATTTGGGTTTCGCGAAGGTGTGTCAACAGAAAATGCAACAGCTACCGTGGTTAAAGAACTGTATTCATGCATAGATAAAAAAATCCCAACATTATGTGTATTTCTGGACCTTGCAAAGGCTTTCGACACGGTAAATCATTACCAGTTGTCGGAAGCTTTTGAGAGAACAGGAGTAAGAGGCACAGCACTTGATTTAATTAACAGTTATTTAGGAAATCGTAGACAGGTCGTAAAAATTAAGGATAAAATAAGTAATGAAAAAAATTTAGTTATAGGTGTGCCACAAGGAACTGTATTAGGTCCTCTATACTTTTTGCTTTACATTAATGATCTATTACAACAGGATATTAATGGAAAGATATATTGTTTTGCAGATGATACGGCCATTATATGGTCTTCTGATACTTGGGATGGGCTTAAGGATCTTGTCGAAAGAGATATGCTAAAAATACAATATTGGTTTAATCACCATTTACTTACAATTAATTTTGACAAAACCTTCTTTATTCCCTTCACAAGTTATGAAAATAATTTACCCGTGTATAATTCTTTAACCATACAAACACCAGACGGTAATTTAATTATAAATTCTACAAATTCCGTAAAATATTTGGGTATCACGATAGATTCACACCTGCGGTGGAACTATCATATTGAACAAGTTATGAAAACCTTAAGAATATTATTGTTTAAATTTAGGTATTTAAGAAACATACTCACTGTCAACCAATTAAGAATCCTATATTATTCTTTAGTGGAGTCACGTATAAATTACTGCATTATATGTTGGGGGAGCTGCGCATCTGCTCATCTTAAACCACTCGAAGTGTTGCAGAAGAGATTTATTAAAATTATTTACAATAAACCTGTATTATATCCTACTGATCTATTATTTATTGAAAGTAAATTATTTAATGTTAGGCAATTGTTTGTGTTCAGTACAATTATATTCATTTATAAAAATAAATCTATATTAAGTAATATATCCCACGAATATAATACTAGATTAAAAAGTAGAAATTGTGTTTTAGTCGAATACTCAAAAAAATCAATTGGTCAGAGAAGTTTTTCTTATTTATCAGGTAAAATAATGAATAACTTACCTGATATTTACAAATTGTATATATACAACTTAAATAATCTGAGCATGATTAAAAAATATTTTAAAAACTATCTATTGAACGAAAGATCCCTGATATATGAACTTTTTAATTAAATAAAAAAATTAAAAAAAAATCCCTTATTTATATGGTCTATACATTTGATATATATTTAAAAAAAAAATTAAAAATCTATTACATTATTTTATATAAACATACTTTTCATTTAGCTGTATTAGTGTGAGTAAAACAAAATTAATAATCTGAATGCTTCACTGTTATATTCAAAATGACAACCTTTACACAACCTCCGGGTTCTTAGGGTTCTGTTGCTTTGTTTATTTCAAATACTTAGGTTATCAGTCACTACATAAAAAAAAAAAAATTCCATCTATAAAGCTAATTGTTCATGTATATTATTTTTCAATTTTGTAAATTATTATGATATAAACATTATTTATTTATTTATTTATTTATTTATTTATTTATTTATTTATTTATTTATTTATTTATTTATTTATTTATTTATTTATTTATTTATTTATTTATTTATTTATTTATTTATTTATTTATTTATTTATTTATTTATTTATTTATTTATTTATTTATTTATTTATTTATTTATTTATAATGCGAAATATATTTTAAAAGTATAATCAAGTATCCTAATAGTGCCACTATACAGTGGTCTAAAGTTAGTTACATGCATCTCTTATTAAAGATGTTTATAAAATAAAGTAAAATTGTTTATATCTATGTTGGAAATTGTTTAGATCTCTTAAACTGTTTTTGCGTACATGGAAATAAGACGTTACGACTCAAACAAATATATATTGTTTTTTAAAATACCTAACGCAAGCCCCTGTCTTGAAGTAAACATTCAGATAATTATTTTTTTTAAATAAATTCCTACTTTGATTAAATATGAGTTTTAAACTCATTTGGGCCAGACCGATTCTGCCTGGTGAGAGCTTATCAAGGTAATAAATATGAATAATTGCTATATGACCCGCTTTTCGTCGTAATATTTATATATGGATGAGCAGTCTATATAAAATATGTCATTGGTCTAGTCTAGAGTAATAATTTGACGTAGTTTTAATAAAAATGACAGAACGGAGCAGTTCTGGACCAATTAATTTACAATATTTAAAAAACTGTGTCTCAAAATCACATTTCTGACTTAATAGGTGCTTCTTACGTTGTTTATGCAATAAAAGTATTTATTTTATAAAAATTCTACCAAATTACGATTATTTCTAGTAAATTTATTAGATAAATATGGCCAATGAACGCAAAGAATTTGAATATCGTAATTTTCTAGTAGTCTGTTTCTGTGATCACTATCTGTCACCTTTTCTTTTCGCTTTGCTAACGCAAAATGGCTGAATCGTTATAAAATTGTAAATTATTCCTTTAAATTATTGTGTAAATTTTTAAATACAACGTGATTTGTTACAATGTTTACATCAATTTATAATCATAGGTGAGTTTTTTCTTTAAATTGTCAAATAAGATTCTTTTTATGCTTGTGATACTTGTGCTCGGGGTTAGGTAGGTAGGTATGCATTAAAGAATACTAGGTAGATAGACAGATATCATTTTTAGTAAACCAAGTTTAAAAACTGCTATTTTATATTATCGTGAATTACTTTAAATCTTCCTCATTGCAAAGAAGATCAAAATTATATATCTAAAATGTGCTTTCCTGGTTTTTCTTCATCTGCTTTTTAAAAAAATGTGTACCAATTTCTTTGTTAATACATTTATACATGAGAATAAAAAGTAAATATAGAAACAATCGTTACAAATAAATGACTTTAATAAAAGTAATGTTGAAAAAATGTTTTGAACAAAAGTTATAGGTTATAGAGTTTACTTTGTTGCATATAAAAGTAATATTGATATTTTCATTATTTATAGGGTGGCCCATTAATGAAGTCTTAGCACAAGAAATTTAAAAAATGTTTTAAATAAAAATTATAAGGTTTAATTTAATGCATATTTATAAAACACTTTGAAACATATAGGGTGTTCCGTTACATTGTGACAGCTTAAATGTGTGATAAAGTCCAATATCTCTCTTAACATAAAAAATCTAAAAAAAAAGTTTTTAATAAAAGTTATGGGGTTTATTTTATTGCATATTTCTTAAATACTTTGAAACATATAGGGTGTTCTGTTATATTGGAACAGCTTGAATGTCTGATAAAGTCCAATATCTCTCGTATCATAAGAAATATGAAAAAAATTTTCGTAATTAAAGTTATAGAGTTTACTTTGTTGCATATAAAAGTAATGTTGATATTTTTATTATTAACATACAGGGTAGCCCATTAGTGCGATGAAGGCCAAGATCTCCGTTATCATAAGCAATATGGAAAAATGTCTTAAATAAAAGTTATAGGATTTGCTTTGTTGCATATAAAAGTTATGTTATTATTTTCTTTATTACCATACAGAGTGGCCCATCAGTGTGATATGAAGTCCATTATATCTCTTTATCATAAGAAAGAAAAAAAAATATTTTAAATAAAACTTATAAAGTTTTTGTTTTACAATTCGAAAATACTCAGAAACATATAGGGTGTTCGGTTATATTGGAACAGCTTGAATATCTGATAAAGTCCAATATCTCTCTTATTATCAGAAATATGGAAAAAATATCTTAAATTAAAGTTATAGGATTTGCTTTGTTGCATATAATAGTAATGTTAATATTTTCTTTAGTAACATACAGAGTCGCCCATTAGTGTGATATGAAGTCCATTATATATCTTTATTATAAGAAATAAGAAAAAATATTTTAAATAAAAGTTATAAAGTTTTTGTTTTATAATTTGAAAATACTTAGAAACATATAGGGTGTTCCGTTATTTTGGAACAGCTTGAATGTCTGAGAAATTCCAATATCTCTCGTATTATAAAAGAAATATGAAAAACTGTTCTAAATTAAAGTTATAGAGTTTACTTTGTTGCATATAAAAGTAATGTTGATATTTTCATTAATAACATACAGTGTAGCCCATTAGTGCGATGAAGTTCAACATCTCTCTTATCATAAGAAATATGGAAAAATGTCTTAAATAAAACTTATAGGGTTTGCTTTGTTGCATATAAAAGTAATATTGATATTTTCATTATTTATAGGGTGGCCCATTAATGAAGTCTTAGCACAGGAAATTTAAAAAATTTTTAAATAAAAATTATAAGGTTTAATTTAATGCATATTTGTAAAACACTTTGAAACATATAGGGTGTTCCGTTACATTGTGACAGCTTAAATGTGTGAAATAGTTCAATATCTCTCTTAACATAAAAAATCTAAAAAAAATGTTTTTAATAAAAGTTATGGGGTTTATTTTATTGCATATTTCTTAAATACTTTGAAACATACATAGTGTTCCGTTATATTGGAACAGCTTGAATGTCTGATAAAGTCTAATATCTCTCCTATCATAAGAAATATGAAAAAAATGTTCGTAATTAAAGTTATAGAGTTTACTTTGTAGCATATAAAAGTAATGTTAATATTTTTATTATTAACATACAGGGTAGCCCATTAGTGCGATGAAGTCCAAGATCTCCGTTATCATAAGCAATATGGAAAAATGTCTTAAATAAAAGTTATAGGATTTGCTTTGTTGCATATAAAAGTAATGTTAATATTTTCTTTATTACCATATAGAGTGGCCCATCAGTGTGATATGAAGTCCATTATATCTCTTTATCATAAGAAAGAAAAAAAAAATATTTTAAATAAAAGTTATAAAATTTTTGTTTTATAATTTGAAAATACTTGGAAAGATATAGGGTGTTCCGTTATATTGGAACAGCTTGAATGTCTGAGAAATTCCAATATCTCTTGTATCATAAGAAATATGAAAAACTGTTCTAAATTAAAGTTATAGAGTTTACTTTGTTGCATATAAAAGTAATGTTGATAGTTTCATTAATAACATACAGGGTAGTCCATTAGTGCGATGAAGTTCAACATCTCTCTTATCATAAGAAATATGGAAAAAGTCCAATATCTCTCTTAACATAAAAAATCTAAAAAAAATGTTTTTAATAAAAGTTATGGGGTTTATTTTATTGCATATTTCTTATATGGTGTTCCGTTATATTGAAACAGCTTGAATGTCTGATAAAGTCCAATATATCTCCTATCATAAGAAATAAGAAAAACATGTTCTAAATTAAAGTTATAGAGTTTACTTTTTTGCACATATTTTATTAACATACAGGGTAGCCCATTAGTGCGATGAAGTCCAATATCTCTCTTATCATAAGAAATATGGAAAAATGTCTTAAATAAAAGTTATACGGTTTGCTTTGTTGCATATAAAAGTAATGTTAATATTTTCATTATTAACATACAGAGTGGCCCATTAGTGTGATATGAAGTCCAGTATATCTATCTCTTTATCATAAGAAATAAGAAATAATATTTTAAATAAAAGTTATAAAGTTTTTGTATTATATTTCGAAAATACTTGGAAACATATAGGGTGTTCCGTTATATTGGAACAGCTTAAATGTCTGATAAAGTCCAATATCTCTGGTATTATAAGAAATAAGAAAAAATGTTTTAAATTAAAGTTATAGAATTTTCTTTGTTGCATATAAAAGTAATGTTGATATTCTCATTATTAACGTACAGGGTGGTCCATTAGTAAGATGAAGTCCAATATCTCTCTGTTTTTTATAAAAGTTATAGGGTTTACTTTGTTGCATATAGAAGTAATGTTAATATTTTCATTAGTAACATACAGAGTGGTCCATTGTGTGATATGAAGTCCATTATATATCTTTATATTAAGAAATAAGAAAAAATATTTTATATAAAAGTTATAAAGTTTTTGTTTTATATTTCGAAAATACTCAAAAACATATAGGGTGTTCGGTTATATTGGAATAGTTTGAATATCTGATAAAGTCGAATATCTCTCGTATCTTAAGAAATATGAAAAAATGTTTTAAATTAAAGTTATACGTAGTCCAATATCTCTCTTATCATAAGAAATATGGAAAATGTTTTAAATAAAATTAGTTTTTCTTAAATCTTTCTAAAATACTTTAAAACATAATATAGGGTGTTTAGTTACATTGGAACAGTTTGAATGTCTAATAAAGACCAATTTTTCTCTTATCAAGAAATATAAAAAAATATTTTAAATTTAAGTTATAGGGTTTATTTTGTTGCATATAAAAAAGCTGTTATTTTCATTAATACTATACAGAATTACTTTTTTTTAATAAAACTTATATAGTATTTTTGTTACATATTTTTAAAATACTTTAAAACATATAGGGTATTCCGTTCATCGGGACAGCTTAAACATGGGATAAAATTGAATATTTCTCTGATCATGAGAAATATGAAAAAAAAAGGTTATAAAAAGTAATGTTGTATTTTCATTATTAACATTAGCGAAATCTTAAAATAAGAAATTTAAAAAATGTTTTAGATAAAAAATATATGGCTTACTTTTTTTTGTATATTTGTATAACACTTTAAAACATATAAGGTGTTCCATTACATTGAGACAGCTTAAATGTGTGATAAAATCTAATAAAGGTATCTCTCTTATCATAATAAATATGAAGAAATGTTTTAAATTAAAGTTATAGATTTTTTTATATATTTATATAAAATACTTTGAAACATATAGGGTATTCTGTTTCATTGGAACAGTCCAATATCTATCAAAGGTAGTAGTTTTTGAACTAACAATGAGTACAACTTTTTATTGCTTAAAAAAATAAAGAAAAATATAGATTAAATAATAACATAATTAATAATAAATCTTCCTCACTGGTTCTCGCTTATGTTGGAATCAATAGATACTTCCATTCTGGTTTCTTTAAAAGGGAGGAATTTAAAATAGGCATTATTTTCAATGGGAATCGGGGGAGGTTTGGTGTTAAGTAATGACAATAGAACTTAGCTAGTTGTAGCATTAAACAGAGCATGTCAAATTCTGCCGGTAATAGTAGATAACTCAAAATCACAAAAATTCAAGTTACCTAGTTATAGTATTAGGGGACGACACTATAGCGGTAGTCTTATTTTACCTGCCTTTAAATTTTTAAAATTTTTGCCAATATTTGTGTTAAATTATTAATTTTAACAGCAGAAATTTTCGGGTACATGTATATTGGATCCCGAGCAAATGGACGTTCAAGAATAACATTTTAAAATCAGTTCTATAATTTCTATCCTACCTGTTACATATGTGTAAATTCAGTCCCCATGACCTCTTAGGTAAACAAATTACAACAAGTAATACTAGTGTTTGAATAATTTTTAAATTCACATTGAAAGGATAAACATTTAATGAACCTAACCTATTTGCCCAACATATGCGGCCTAGAGCCACCGCTGACGCTGGTTGCTTCTCAGAAAAATATGTATAAAATTAAAAAAAAAACTTATTTACCTAACCCGTGCGGCCTAGAGCCATCGGGATTTTTCATAAAAAATTATACATAAAATAAGCTGGGCCAGGTTCAGGTAGCCAATTGATTACTTATCGAGAAAGAAGTTTAAAATTTACGTATTTTATTTATAACTTGTCGGAACCCAAATTGCATACATCGAAATTTTCTAGACAGTTTATTCTTTAATAAACAATAAAATATATTTTTCAAATGTGAAAAAAGAAAATGACAAGTTCTCTTTTTATTTCTAAAATATATGTTCTAATTTTGACACATAAATTATATTTTTTAACACCTAATTACTATTGGTCTGTTCCAACAACGATCAGAAACCAGTTGCTGACACCAGGAGGATTCTGCACAGCAGATAACTTGGTGGTCCTAATACTCTACTGCGCAGAATCCAGGTGTCAGTGACTGGTTTCTGATCGTTGTTGGAACTAACCTTATATTTCAGTACTCTTTCTTACATTTATAAAATAGAAAATTTATTTTATTTTATTTTAATTTATTTCTTTTACTTTTCAGTTATTTAAAATAAATGTGGACCAAATCGATATAGTCCGCTAAATGTATCGGGTAGGAGTATGCTCGAGTTGTTAGCAAATATATCAAATTTTATCGGTTTAATAATAGTCAGTTATTTCGTAAAACAACTCATGTGTGTTGGTATCGTTTGATATCTATCATATCGACGATATTGTGTGTATGTAGTCGTTTTTCTGACAATAAAGACGTCCAATCATCAGAACTTTATGCCTTCTGAAGTTATTTGCTGAAGTCCACATAGCAGTATTTAATGTTTTGAGGTGTAAATTCTGTACTGATTGAACGGACAAGGCTGCAGAAATATTATCCGGTGATGGATTTAAGATTTTTATAAAACTCAAACAAACTTATTTGGATAAATAGCATAGTTGGTTCACCCAGAACATTATAATCTTTTTTAAAATGACGGTACTTTTTCTAAAAAATCATTTATAAAAATATTTTCCCTATGTTGCAAACTTTTTGTGACACACTGTATATACATTTTTATTTAAATTATTTTGATATTTAGGTGTTTAATATAGCAGTTAGATTTTTCATAAATCTTTGTAAAATATTTAATGTTTTTTACTTTGGTTATCAAATAAAAGTGTTTGAGTTAAGTAATATCTTAGAGGCATTAAAGGGTGCTATTAAAACGGCATGCTAGAATGAATGTTTGAGGTTAGAATGCAAGTTCGTCGCCGGGCTCAGAAGATATCCGGAATATAACGGGTATCGCGTATAAATTCAATGCAGGAAAAAAGCAAGATCGTAGAAGCAAGAGAGAACGAGAACAAAGCTTCAATGACTTCTTATGAAGGTGAGTTTTTAATATCTTTATTCATAAATTTATGGTGTGCTTGTGTTCGTAATTCTTCTCCTTCTAAACGGGTTGACCGATTTTGATGATTTTTTTGAACTTACGGAATTTCCTGGATAATTCTTACCTATAGTTGGACCCGGTAGGTGGGGTGTTGTTCAGATCCAGAATTTTTTTCCCGACCAAATTTTTTCCACACAGAAAAATAAATAATTTCAAATATTTAGCCACCCGGCATCTCTTAATATTTTTTAATTTAATATGTTTTTTTTTAAGTTGTGGCTTATTAAACAATAAGCGTTTTAATCAAAACTTACCGTTTTAGTATCTTTATATTATATAAAATTCTGTGATACACTATTAAACTGTACAAGTATCATAAATATATAAAGAACTAGTAATATTACAACCTTATGTATTCTTCTTTGAATCGAAATGGATACAGGTAATACACCGTATTTGGATATAGGTCGAAAATCGTTTATTTTTAACCGGGTGAATCGAATCTATTTATGTGCTGCTTATTTAATGTTTATTTTAATTATTGACTGCATTATAGTTTGCAGAACACAGAACTTGGATATTTTGTGTTGAATCGTTATTTACAAAAAAAACTACGTTGTGACTTTTTTATTTATTTTCATTAAAGACAATTTACTTAATAAATTGTCAACAACGCTAAATCTAACTTGTTAAAACTATAAATCTTTAGGTTAAAGGCAAGAACATAAAAGATAAAATTATAATAATGTTGGAAACATGTGAAAATTATGAACTAGCTACAAACACGTCATCAACATTATAATAACACTTCTTACATAAATAAGATTTTAATTTTCTTTAAAATATATTAGATATAATAGGGTTTCTTAAATCACCAGAAAAGGATTTAAAAACTTTGAAGTTCCATGCAAGACGGTGCTTTCTTAGAAATTGCATATTTACAATTTGGCAGTCTGATGTCTAAATTCATGCTTATTTCTAGTATTTATATTATGAATTTTACTATTTTTTACAAAGCTGTATTTACTTTAAAATACATACAGACAAATTTCAAATATATACAGTGTGTAACAAAAATATGTACTGTAAATTTAACCTAACCTAGATAACAATTTATACATTCTTAGCATATTCTCAGTATATATACTTTTTAAGAATGTTAAATATGCGGAGAATATACTTTATTTGCATTTAAAACATTCTCAGAAAATACTAAGTTTATGTTACAGGACGTTGTTTATTAGGGTGATTCATTTCCGCAAAGTTTTTGTTTTTTCGGTGCTCAAGGAAAATATTAATCTACATACAGAAAAAAAAATTTCACCACGTTTGAGCTCTTAATATCAATTTTAAGTACCTACTTACTATTTAAATTTAAAGTTTTACCATTTAAAATGCATGTAAATTTTTTTTTTTTAATTTCTAATGCTTACCCACCTTTGACAATAATGCAATTCGGTTTAATGGATCTTGTGGGGAATTTCATGCTCTTCGAAATTGCTTTAAAGTTTTTTTTTGTGTAACTCGCACTGGTTCACCAGTAGGAGTCGTCAAAGTACAGTTTTTAAAAAAACTTTTTTTTCAATTTTTTCGAGCAAACCGTCAAAAGTATGGAGAAAAAAGGACAGACTCATAAAAAAAGTTATCCGACCAATATTTAATGAATTTACAGCGATTTTTATACCTGAAAACGTAAGAAATTGTTATTTAGATTAATTTTTTCTATTGATTACCATTATTATAATGGTAATATAATGGCATTATATTTCCCTACACTTAAAACTTTCTAAGAAATATTATGATTTCTCACTCATAATGAATATAATTTCGAAGAGCCTGAAATTTTCCACAGGGTCCATTAAACCGATTTGCAATACTGTAAAAGGTGGGTAAGCATTAGAAATTTAAAACAAAAATTTTTTTACGTGCATTTTAAATGTTAAAACTTTAAATTTAAATAGTAAGTACTTAAAATTGATATTTAGAGTTCAAACTTGGTGAGAATTTTTCTTTCTATGTAGATTAATATTTTGCTTGAGCATCGAAAAAGAAAACAAAATTTTGCGGAAATGAATCACCCTATTGTTTATACGTACTATGCAAATACTGAGAATGTACTCAAATATGTGTACAGTATGCAATAAGTATCTACTTTCGTTTTATAGTACTAAACACCTTATTACAGGATGTTTCATTAATATTGAACATAAAAGAATATACCTACTGTATATACCGGGTGTTCAACTTAAAGCGTTACAGCTATATACCGCTATTCATAAAAAAAAACGTTTCAGACGAAAGTTTTATAGTTTTGTGGGGAAAAACTTTTGCCTAAATTCGTTTTTTATAGCTAACCATAATATGGCCAACTTTTTTTTCGCGCAGCAATATTTTCAAGTAGCTGTTACTCAAAAAGTAAAAGTCCAATAAAAAAAATATTTTCCTCAAAAGTTTCTTATTTTTTTTATGTACTTTAAGAATATGTAAGAAAAAAATGGGATTCCCATTTAAAAAAACAAAGTCCACCTCGTTATGGCCATATTATGGTCAGCTACAAAAAAATGAATTTAGCCAAAATGTTTCCCCCAAAAAACTATAAAACTTTTGTCTGAAACTTTTTTTTCTAAAATGCATATTTTCGGCGGTATTTGACTGTAACACTTTAATTTGAACACCCGGTATAATGAAAATATGCAAATTTTTTAAATCTATATTTCCAAAAATGTATACGTATTAGGTATTCTTATTTTAATTACAAATTATTTATTTGCCCTTAACCATCCAATATTTTAATGTTTATAATGCTTGTTTATATTGTATCTTCATTTTACAGTGCCGGCTCGTGGGCACTAGCGGCAGTGGGGCACACACTGGAAAGGGATCCCATGATTCGTTTTTCCCTTAGGAAAAAAAGTTCTCCGCTTAATGAAAATCCACTTTATTTAGTCACTGTATACTAATGTTCCATGTACATTTCTATAAAAATATGTTTAGCCGTTTTAGAGTGAGCACGAAATCACTTCTAAAATTTCAACCCTATAACTTTTTTACTATCTATTTTTTATGTAAGCAAGTTGACTTAAATTGACTTATTTTTGGCCCCAGAAACTTTGGATAAATTTACTGTATATCTCTTTGTTACACCCTGTATATATTGTTATAATATTTGTGAACTTAAAATGATAAAAAGCCTTTAAATCAAATTAAAATTTCTGAATATTAGGCATTCCAAACAAATGAATTGCCAGTGGGAGGGTTTGGCATATCTATGGATTGCGACATACGATGTATTCTATCTACGTAAAATTATGAATAATGGATTACATTTAAATAGTTTATGTCAAACACAATAAAAATAATATTTTAAAAACCCACTTATACATTTCTTCATAAATTGGCAGGCTGGCGACTACTATTTCGAATGAAAATAGCGCCCAAGATGCAGGACTATGTCGCTACCCCCTTAGATATACAAGAATTTCCCACTGGCACCTATTGTTTGACAGGTCGTTGGAATGCCTAATTGTCTTTATGGTGGTCACAATGGTGCAAATAATTAGAACACCCAATATATATGAAAAAGGTGTATAAACTTTGACAAATTCAAATTATTTGAAGCTAATAAAAAAAAAACAGAACTAACAAAATTATTTAAATTAAAAGTAAGAATTATAAACCTAGACAACGTGAGTCGTATTGAAAAATATGACAAATGCAAACATTTATAATTTTCTATCGCGTATATTGCTATAGTATGCTGTATTAGATGCATTTTGTATTCCAAAGTTAAATTCACGTAGAACCGTTTTGTGATCCGATATGACATTATCAAAAAGTTCTGGAGTTTTAATTAAAATTTGAGAACACATTAATAGTGAATGGATACTTTATTTTTAATAACCCGAGTAGGCCACTTGTCTAAATAATTTGCTAAGATGTTTTAGACAGTTTCGCAACATTTTTGATAATGTTCATATATTTTATTTTCAGATAATATTTTTAAAATTTTAATTGTCATTTATTTGACATTTGTTTTATGATATTGCTCACATAATTATTAAAATAATACTGGTTCTTTTTTATTATTACAATTATACTCTATATTATTATTAATGGCACGTGCAGAAAATTTCGTACTAAATAAACTTTTTCATTTTTTCATTAAACTTTTTTCGCGGCCAAACCAAAATTATATTTTTGGTTTTTACCAACTCGAAAATAGCATTTCTAAATTTTTCTTTAAAATATGTTTTTGACTGTAGTGGCGGTAGCAATCCAAGATTTTTATAGGATATCAGGTAGATAATTTAGAAATCATATTTTCTTTTGTATGAATACACAAACACTACTGCGTATGGTATGTGGCTGTATTTTAAATAAAGTGGCAATTAAGTTTTAATGAAAATATACGGCGGGTATAATTTAATAAAAAAAGTTAAGAGTTAGTTTTCAAAGGGTGGTAAACCAAAATTAAGTTTTTGAATCGTAATTAGAAGGGTATTGGAATGTCAAAAAAAAAATAGTCTTTAATTTATTTAGTTTTTATCTTTTCAAATAAACGATATCTTGGGACACCCTTTAAATAATATTTACATTAATTAATTCAGAACCATAAAATAAGCTTTAAAAACCGAGACTTATAATTTTGTTATCTTCTACATTACTTGTTACATTTACAACAATCATAAATAGTTAAAGCGATATTCTTAAGAGATTCAATGGAACAAATTTGTTCATTTGTAATATCTTTAAGCTCATCGACATCTTCATTAATTTTAATGATTTCATTATGTATTTTGTTAATTACGGTGGTATGAGAATTAACAACATTTAGAACATTGTCTGTAATGCTTTGTAGAGTATCTACTTTCTGTTCTATTTGATAAATTTTTTCCCCTTGTTGATTGACTTTACACTTCAATTCGCCAACGTCTTTCTCGAGTTTGTTTAAATCAGAATTAATTTTTTTCATTTCCTTGTTCTGGTCTTTTAGAATATCGTCTATTTTCTCTAAAATGGATCTGCAAGTGCACGGGTCTTCCTTAGAACCACCTAGAAAGGATGAGAATTTTAAATCAACGTTACATCTAAAATAAATTTAAAAACAATACTCGTATTCCATGTGATGGATGTCATCAGTTAGTTAAAAGTAAAAAATGTTTTCACTAGTATAGTTCCCGAAAACGATATAAGACTTAAGAATGATTAATTTATCTTTAGTACCGCAGTAAGTTATCTAGGTGAGTGATAAATTATGTATTATGCAACTACTAAGGATGTATTTCGGCCACAGACAATATTAACTGGAGTATTAAGTTTTATTTCCAAATTACATGTACAAGAAATCCTAAAATGATTTGACTGTACAAATTTCATCTCTGGCCTATACTATATAACGCAGCTTCCTTTGACTGGGCCTTGATTTTGACGTTATTGCGGCGTTGCAGTAACTTAGGGTCTATTTATACTCCCGTATTATTAGTATTTGCATTAGTAATATGATTAAGGATTAATGTAATGGGGACTTTTATACTCGATTTATGATTAGTATTAGCATTAATATTTATGCCTAATAATTGACAGGTTCAACTTTTTATGTTAAATCTTAAATTTCTTCTTTTCTATTAAATTAATCAATGACGTATTTGGCCTTTGTTTTTAACAGACAACGGATAATGACAATTGACAATACACATATAATTATGTTGTCAGATGTTTTTTACAGTTTTGCTCCAACAAGCTCGAAAACGATCATATTTCGGTACAAATCATGCGCTGTATACAATTTTTGTGTTTACCGAGTATAAAGTTGATAAACGACATGTCACCACGAGGAAGCAAAGGCCTCTTTTCTGTCTGATTTGTCTCAAATTTCTACTTCTTTTTATCTGTTATAAATTTGAGATGTAAATCCGTTAAAATGTCGTAAATTAAACCTATTTTTGAATAATATTTTTAAATATAATTAACTAGTAAAAATATTAATAAGAACACGTTTAATACTTGTTACGGGTTTTATTCTATCTAAACCTAGACTAGTCTAAATTACCCTAGTTTACACTACTCTAAACTATTCTAACCTATCCTATTTCCTAGCCTACCCTATTTTAAATTATTCTAAACTTACACTACTCTAAACTAGGTTTTTCTATTCTAAACTATTCTAAACTAATCTCAATTATTCTAAATTATTCTAATGTCTATCCTACCCTATCCTAAATTAGTCTAATCTATCATACCTATTCCTAATACTATTCTACACTTAATTATTTACACTATTCTACTTCTAATCTATTCTATGCTTAACTATGTACACTATTCTACTTCTATTTGATTCTAACTTACCCTAAGCTACTCTAATTACTAAACTACTCTATTACTTACCTATTCTACTATAACCTATGCTAATCTCTTTAGTTACCTTTAGATTTAAGATTGTGTGGTATATAAATGTATATAAATCAATAAAATGGGTCCATTAAATAAATTCATAAAATATCCATTTTTATCAAACATATTTTGTAGTAAAATATAAAATAATATTTTGTAATAAAGTATAATCTCACCTGGAGTATATTCAATTATAATTAATACCTTAATAAATAATTTAAAATGTAAGTAAATATATTTCGCTACTTTGAACAATAACTCTAGCTCATTTAATTACTAAAAAGCTTTATTTTTATTGTTATTATTTACATGTCCATTTTAACTCCTTCAGTTGTCAGATTCTTCTAAATTTATAAATATTGACCACAGTCTTACCAGAAATTATCCTATTACCCTTTTGTAGTCAGGGCCTTCTTGCTTAAGACATTGACTTTTGTTGGCCATTTTGTGGAACTTCCTTCCTGGCCCAGTTTTTGCTTGGATTCTGATTGTGGCATGTGCCAAGATTTCAGCTAGGATTTTCTAGGATTATTCCTGTGCAAAACCATAGATTCCTTTAGTCCGATATATTGTTAGTGATCTTTGTGATTCATACACCTAGTGGTGGATATAGTATCGGGCTAAAAGTGTGAATTGAATAAATTAATAACTAAAAGGTCACATACCATCAAGGGTGAGTTTTTCAAAAAAATTATTAGTTCACTTACCTATATTCCCAACAGCCTTCTGTATACTTAATCGTTACAATCGTCAATGTTTTTCAGACCTCCTTGGTTCGCTCCTTTCGTTCGTGCGTTCCTTCCTTCGCTCGTTCAGATTTACATTTCTGTGTAAACGGTTTTATTAGAGGAATACTTCTAAGGACTGTGTGCAAGTTCTCTCCACCTCTCCATATTGAATAGGGCTTCTCCACTTCACCGTTTGCGTGCTAGCAACAGAGTACAGACAATTAGATAACCCCACCGAATACGAAGTCATTTTCATAGCAGCCCAGAGAGACTCAGCCTACAACAAACATAGAGTTAAGTACTTGATTATATATATACCTACTTAATTGTAATATCCACCTACCGGTTTTTCTTTTGTAATACGAAGAGTACTCTACGTAAACTTTGACCACCCACTTGGAGGGTTATATATTATAAGGGTATTTAATTTAGAGGCAAGAATAGTTGTACATAATAATTTTCTTTCTTTCCTAATAGTCAACATTTCGTATAAATGTAAATTTGTTGGTTATAATTTTAATTTTGACAACGATCGGGGTTATAGATAATAAAGGCCCGTTCACATTCTATCAATCAAGCAAGTTTTTTTTTCTTCTTTCTATTTACAGGAACCCATCCCCTGAGGTTACTAGTCAACCTGATTAGGGGAGTTCGGTAATTTGAACCCCTTTATCAGGACAGACTACCCGTAATAAACTCAAATATCATAAAAAATATTCTAAGAACACAACTGGCCTCTTACACATTTCTTCAGTAACCAACATTTTGTTGACTGCAGAATTATACCTTATTAGGAAAAAGATTATTAAAAAAGAAGCACGAAGCACTAATGCTAATAATAAAACGAGTATAAATATCCTTTTTGAATATTTAAGCCAGTTTAATGCTTAATCATAATACTAATACATATACTATTAAAGGGGGTATAAATAGAGTATAAATAGACCCTTACACTTTTTCAGGTAATTTTTGATTTTTTTTGAATAATTAATAAGCTTCGAATTTTTTTAAAACTCAAAAAATAATTCAGCAAGAAGTGTTTTAAACCTGTATACCAGAAATATTGCACTAAACTGTATCTGCTCAATTTAGAAATAAATTTTCTTAAAATTTCAGGGGACCCCAAAACGTAAAAATCCGTCGAAAACTCGAGGTCGGAAAAATTATGATTTTTAAACTTTCCCTATCTGTATACAGACAGGAAAGTAACAACTGTCCTCAAAACTCCTTTCTATGAACCGAAATTATTTAATATACTACCTAAACATGGAAAAAAATTAAATGAATACAAAACATACAAAAAAGAATTAAAAAATTATATACTTAATCATCCTTAAATTGTTCCCTAAAATTCGCCTGCTTTAACTAACTAATTAGCCAACGAATAGTATGCTACAAGATGGCCCGCAATTGTCCTAGTGACAATTGGGGTATTACCGCGGATAGCTCTAGTTGGAGGTGACGTGGTCTAAAAATTAAAAGTTCTTGGAAGGCGCCAGTATATATTTGCCACGAAATGACCCCCCACTGAAAACCAGCCTTCAAAATAACAAATTGACTAGTGAACAATGTACAGTGTACAGGGGTCGAATAAATACCACTAAACTAAAAGGCTTAAATAAAACTGGCAGTTTAGTTGGCTCTCTCTTTAATTAACTTTAATAATATGTGAATATGCATATATTATTCAATATAATTATCAACAAACACTTATTATGATTCTGACAATTATTTCTCACAACGTACCTCCAAGGTTATTCACCAATAACGTAACAGTGCTACCGAACACTGAAATTCTACTACTTAAATAGCTATAAAACTACATGACCTCAAACTATCGAAATTTGATTAGCTTAAAATATTTGAACTAGCATACCCAAATCACTTAACACTAAAATAATAATAAAACGACATTATAACGACGTATGAGCTCATAAAATGTTAGAACACCTATATTTACAAATATACTGTTATGTGAGCCATTTCATTATTCAGTCATGCTCTAACCCTCCAAGTCCCTCTCTGTCTTATTTGGCCTTTGAGGCTCAACTTGTCCGATTGTTATACATAATTAAACCCCTTAAGACCAAACCTATGTGACGACTATGGCGGATGTGCTTTCGAGACTTTTCCAGGTAAAACGTGATAATGTTTATAGTTTTGGCGAAGAATATTCTACAAAATTCACCATAATTTTAAATTTGTATATAAATATTGGTGGAGGTGAACGCTGTGTTAGTTATTATATGGACAGTGAAGATAAATCGTGAACAGTTTAGAGACATTCGAAATATATATAAATTAGAATAGTAGTGTTGTAAAATAAATAAGTGTTTAAATAAATTATTAATAAACTGTTGTTTAAAATAAACAAACATCACAATACCCAATAAACCGATGGTATATACTAAGCCTAACACGTTTAAAAAGACCTGGTTCCTGTGATCTCCTTATAACGTATAAATAGGTAACAAACAAACTTGGTTCGTTACTCTGATTATTCTCGAGTAGATTATAACTAAAGGCTGTTTAAAATGTATCACTTAAAACCCTCAAAAGTTCAAGATGGAGGGAACTCACTAAACTCCGATGATATGCTTAACTAATCAGCTAATGGTGTGTGCTTCTTCGCCCTCGAAAGACAGTGTACTGTGACTCCACACTACAGTTACAGAGGCACAGGGACAAATGGTACCGTCTTAGTATCCCAGAACTAACAGCTATCCGCAAGAGCTTTAGGACTCAAAACAAAATCGGGAGGCAAATGAAAAACTAAATCAAAGACTGAAACGCAGGCTACACAAAGGATGCCCAAAGTGTCAGAAAGGCCCTACATAATTAAAATAATATAGGTACTAGGTCATGAAAAATTAACCCTACAATTTAATTAACATAAATGCCACGTTTCAGTACTATAAAATATCTAAAGGAACTCCGCTAGTCCCTACAATAAACGTTAATAAAAAAGTCAAACGCATTCTTTGGAAATTAAATAAAAACAGGTACATACCCGTTTAGTCATATAGCAATCCTTATATCAAATAGGAATACGGCGTGGAGTGAAAATAAATCCCTTCTTTAGGTAAACATTTGGAGAACTACCAAGAAAATACGCAGTTTAATAGCTCGAAGACAAATTCTCCAAGTTAATAAAATGGATTTGCTTTACAATTTCTTTACAGTCAAATCGGGTAACTTTGGAACAATGGGACAACCAGACCATGAATTTTATTTACTCTTATCGTTTACAAAGGAAAGATATCCTAATATTTACAATAGGACCCATAGCTAATTACAACTTCAACCTTGTCTGTAAAAAAAATAAAAATTTGAATACAAATTAATTAAAACTAATAACTGACCTGTGGTCTCTACATTAAAACTAATATGGTTTAATCTTACATAGCCTTTACGTAGCCTTTAAATTGTAAGAAATCAGTAATTTCTCTCGATGAAAATATTTTGGTCAATGTTACCCCAAATCCAATATAACTTTGGACCACACCCAAAAATATATATTTTTTTTTATATTTACAATAAATTTTAATTTTTTTTTTAATTTCAAATTTACCTATATAGATCATTTAACAGGAACACCAGTAGGTACATCATTCAATATAAATGTGCAACAATAACAAATACATTCAGATTTATAATAAAAACATGGTCCAAAGTTACCCGATTTGCCTGTACGGCTAGCAAATATTACCATTTCATAGTAAAAACTAAACTATATCGCTCCATTTTCGGCCTTAAAACCACTTCTGGCTTTCATGACCGAATTTAAAAAAAAAAACTCATTGACGGCCAATATTAACAATCACTATTGGCACCAATACACTGAATTGGGTTCAGAAACTGAAGCTGTGTTCAATACAAAAATTAGATTCCATGACGACCGCAACACAAAATACACCTAGCATGGCGATAATTTGAATATATTTCTAAATTATAATTAACTAATAACTGACTTTCTCCTCCTATCTCTCTGAAAAATCAAAATTCAAAATACTAGTAATGTGTAAAAAACTATCTCTAAACTCTGTAAACAGGATGCCTCATCAAATTGCTCTTCACAGGATAGGCAACTATGCCTAACGTAGTGGACATTTTATGAAACTCTAACTAATGGTTAATAATTGTATATAAAAATGTTAAAGCAAATAAACAATTGAAATAAAAAAAGGTCTTATATAAATTTTTTTTTAATACGTTTGACAACTAACAAGGAATTAATTCATTTGCTTGTAACAAGCACAAGAAGTTTGCATGAATGTTTATAAAATCTTAAAAAGACATATGGATATGAAATAACAGCCTAATTAACAGAAGTTTCTCACGAGGCAATAAGAAAATTAGTAAGAACTGTAATCCATGATAGGAAAAAGCGTTTTATGCTAGGCTACATAAAACTTTAAAGAGGAAGATTGAAAACGAAATTAAAATAGAATAATATAAAAGAATTAGACAGAATTAGACATTCCTATTACAGAATCCGTACATAAAAATTATGTCTGCATGTTCTGCATTTGAAAATTTATGGGGCATTTTTAATAACAACACCAACAACAAAAACACTATTGTAAAATAGATGAAACAAAGTGAAATATTATTTTACACAAATAAGTAATGGTTACAAATGACAAATAAATAAGAACAAACAAACGTCAAAATATCACACAACCTACTTTGATACATAGATATATAGGTATATATACCTACTATTTCTAATAAAAATAAAACCACATTTCTTAGAATAAAATGAGTAATTTTTATTAGAGGCTATTAAATACTAGCATTTATAATTAATTATTGTAAATTTATTTTTTCAAATTTTGTTAGTTTTCGTTCTATGTAGTTTTAGTTTTTAATTTAAAATTTCTTAGAGTTGTTCGTTATTGTTATTCGCTACAATTTATTTATTGTTTATTGACGTTAAATTTATTTGAGTAGTTTCTACAGTCTACAAAAATGTACAGGGCGATTTATGTTTAAAATTTAAAAATTTATAACTGAAGTAATCCGGATCTGGAAATTGGACAAAATGAGATTAACGGTGCAGTATAGGCACTAAAAGCTTATGTTTGGCCCGTTTTAGTTCATATGTATACAGTTAACAATGTTTTCTTATGATTATTATGTAACCCCTTAGGGTGATTTTTCAGTTTTGTCCAAAATCAAAACTTAAAAAAAAAATTTCACATACACAGTTTTCATTGTCTATCTACGTTCTTTAAAAATCTATTATTATAATTTAAAAAAATCGAATAGAGAACGAACTTTTTGATATGAATCGTCGAGAATAATTTTTCCTAAGCCTATCCTGGAATTTTTAACTTTTGACGATATGAATTGAATTCTAGAGAACAGTGTACAGTTTCATTAAAATAATAGAGTAATCTAGTAACCCTTGTAGATTTTACGGCCATATAAATGTTTGTCAAAATTCGCAAACGAAGTGGAGTTGCCACTTTTTAATGCTCATATATATATATATACCCCCTAAGGGAGTCTACATATGGTAGAAGTCTGTAAGGTTCCTCGTGACTCACCCTGTATAATTTCCATTTAAGATTTTTATAAAAATTTGGACAATTTCTTGTACATGCAAATTAATTCAGATTAATGAAATATTTATTGTTAAAAACCCTTTAACAGTACCTACTATTTTTTAGAAAGATTTATTTTTATTAATTAAAAACTGTTTTTTTTTTTTCTTTTTTTTTTTTCGGAGAATGATAAAGAGTTACAGGTTTAAGCTGTATCTTACAGAAGAAATTCAGTGCATATTAATTATTGCAAAAGTACCTGACGGAAGTGTAAGTGCCGGCACAGCAAAAATAACGTCAAAATTTAGGACCAATTAAAAAAAAACGCTCTACTCGTACATAGTATGGGGAGCAAGGAGATGAAATTTATATAATCGGTCTAATCATTTTAGGATTTCTTCTAAGTCAAATTTGTAAAAAAAAACTTGATTCTCCCAGTATTTAAGAAAAATAACATTAAACATTATTAATAAAGAAAGTATTATTAAAATCTTATTACATAAAAATAGAAGCAACATTAATTTTATTTACCTCTTACAGCGGCTGCCAAAGATGCTAGAATAATGGTAACGAAAAACACAAAATTTTTCATTGTTATTTTTTTGAGGACTGTTTTTGGAATATGTTCTAAATTTATTAAACTTCGCATATATACTACCTTTAAAAAATAATGTTTTCACAAGGAAATAAGAAAAATGTTCTTGCAAATAAATATGTTTTTGTTTTTTCTTTTTCGAAATTTAACGTTGTTTTTATTTAATAAAATAAATCGTAAATATTTACTTGTTTGATTTTAAATCAAATATATAAAACTGAACAATTAACTTGTGAAATAATATAATTATTCGTCAATATGAGTATTAGTTTATTTGTAATAGAATTTTGAACCTATAGAAAGATTTCCTTATATTCCCTATATTTTTGGGTTTAACTTTAATAAAATAGAAATAGATTTGTTTATTAACAACGGTAATACTGACCCTACTCACACATGTTTTAAAATGTACCCCCAGAGAGGGTATCGCTTAGCTTGAATCGCCAATATTGCAGAGCGTCATTACTTTGATCAGTAATATTACATATTGCTTTTATTGTAAATCAATGCATCCTGACCTCCATTCGCTTGATTAACTTTTCTTCTTATTAAACGTTTAGTCCTTTTTTGATTTCAATTTTTAATCACTCCTTGATTCCACACGTTGCTACGTAGATACGCCGAAGAAAATGTCACTTCGATAACATCTTCATAGACCATCGAGATCCTCGTTCAAGGTCGGCGATCCATCTTAGAAGTCACTACTCCATTATTAACCGACGATAAATCGGCAATTAGTAAAAGTTATCGGATCGTAACCACGAAGTGATCTTTGCGTTTGTGCTCCGATGGAAAATCATTTTGTTTTGTCATTTTTTAACGATCGGCAATTATTTATAATTAATTTCAATTCGACGAGTGGTCGATAATGTTGTTTTTTTTTTGTTGGTTTGTAATAAAATATGCCCGTGAAGGAATGCAGAGTAATTTTATTGTAAAAATGAATGTTTTTAAATGTTACTTTGATCTGGGAGTAGCCACTAGATCTTCAGAACTTGAACCCGTAAATGCAATTACAATAAAATTAATTACAACACGCCTTATATTAGAATTATGTGGGCCATGTAGCGTCCCCCACCTCGAACCCTGGCCTGTCTCTGTCCTGGTGACATGTTCTGCCATTCCTGAGATTGTTTAACATGCTCTGCTTTGTATGGCTGTCTTGGCAATACCATAGAAAAGTGTTTGGCCAAATAGAGCCTTTGAGGCTTCTTAACGGTCTAGTAAATCAGCATCTTTACTGTCCTTATATCCTTTGTGGTTGGTACCCAGGGTTAAGATAAGTTTTGTTGACTATTTCATTTACCTTATTTCTTGATACTTCTTTTCACAGTGATGTACTGCTGCTATTTATGTCTGGAATACTGTCGCATGCTAACCTAAGCTCAGTGAGATTTTTTTCTTTGACTTGGAACTATAAATGCATATATTGTGAAGAAACAGAATGTAGGAAAATACAAGTATTAGAAATTAAAAATTTAAAAAAACCGACTTCAAAAACGTACAGATACCGTCACCACATCTTAACCAAATTTATATGGGACCACCCCTGAGGTATCCCCTTACTAACAAAAAAAGAATCATATAAATCGGACAAGGTGGTAAAGCATTATCGCTAAATATACATAAAAAATTAAGAGTTTGAGGATTTTCTCACAGACCCAATTATTATATTTTAACCAAATTTATATAGGACCAACCCTGAAGTACCCCCTTTCTAACAAAAAAGGAATTATTGAAATCGTACACCGTGCTGAAGAATTATCGCTGAACATACATAAAAAAAAATATCGCGACGAATTGATAACCTCCTCCTTTTTTGAAGTCGGTTAAAAAATAAAGATATAAATAAATAAAAGAATGTAACATAATATACGGGCACACAAATTAGGTAAATAATAATAATAATCAAGAAGGAGCAATCCGGTATGTCATCTAAATATTTGCATGTCTGAATCTTATCTTCAAAGTTTTCTAATTGTACAATTTATAATAATTGAAAGAAATTCTCAGCTATTAGACTTTTTTAGTACTGCAAACCCTATTTATAAGAAATTAGATACTTTTGTAGGTATTAATAAAAAGTAGTTTACCTAGAATTTGTTAAAATCAATCAATGTTATCCTCAATCCTCAATCATCCTAAAAGTGACATATAAGTGACATTAGCTAAATCCTTGAAAACATGCACATTTTATCAAAAACGTGTGAAAAATTCCGCTCGTTGAAAACACTCGTTTTAAAAACGTACACGCTTTTAAAACGAATGTCGAGAATAGCGAATAGCTCGCATGTTGCTAAAGCGTATACGTTTTTTAGAAAACTGTAGCCGAGGATAGGGCCCCAGCTCATTTTAGTGTTTTTGCTCGTCAGCATCTCGACATCACCTACCCTAATCGCTGGATTGGACGTGCATTACCCCAAAATTGGCTAGCTCACAGTCCTGACATGAATCCTCTAGATTTTTATTTATGTGGTAATTTGAAGGCTCTTGTTTATAAAACTCCTGTATTAGATGTAAATGACTTGAGGAATATGTTACCGACTAACTCCTTTTATTACGAATCATGAGACAATTACCTCACGTGGGTTATATAGCAGACTCGCAGATAATCTTGAGTAGACAGATTGTCAATCGTCTTTCGGTATCGACATCTGTTATGAATATTATGAGTTTGAATGAATATGAATATTATGAGTTTGAATGAATATGAATATTATGAGTTTGAATGAATATGAATATTATGAGTTTCAATGAATATGAATATTATGAGTTTAGTAACAATTAAGATATATTAAGCAAAGATAAAAGATAAGACAATGGGCGCCATTACATTTTGATGTTTAAAAAAATGTACAAAAGACTACTTAAAATTATTTGCCACAAACCTTGAGAAATAAAATTCAGAAAAATAATTAATATTTGCAATTTATTGAAACTTCCTCTAATTAAATTAACAATCTTATTGAAACTTTTTATAGTTATATTTACAATTTATTGAATTAACAATCTTAATGAAACTTTTTATAGTTATATTTGCAATTTATTGAAATAAGAATCTTAATGAAACTTTCTGAAAATTAATGGAAATTCAAACAAATTACCAGAATGCAAGATGATCCTTAAATTTACTGAATATAAAAAAAAATAAACTTTAAAATCTCTAAATCCAAGATAAGTTAAAATTTCCAAAATAAGGTGCCTTACAAAATTTGTAGCCATTCCTTCGTACAGTCAGACGTCTGATGTGTTTCAATCTGAGAATCTGAGTTACAATTATTAGGTTGGTGTATCAGGGACACTGGTTTCTCTTTCTATCTCGACTTGCTGAAATTCCGGACCTTATGAGTCAAGTCAATGATAGAAAACCTAAAAGGAATTTCAGAGCGCATCAGATTCTTAAATTAATTGTTATTGAGGCAATGTGGAATTATGCGCAACACCTATATCTTGGATTTGCAATCATATACTAGTTTAATGCTACTATGTCTAAAATTACAATGTTTAAGATCCTTAAAATATAAAAATTATCTTAAATCTAACTTAATTTAATGAAATGGAGGACAATGAAACTTCCTTGTGTCTGTGAATAACCATAAGGAAGGAAACGTAAGTATAAAAATATTAATAATGAACGTTATCGAATTTTCAATTTAATAATACATTTCATATACATACATTTCTAATTACTAAAAAGAACAAAAATGAAGTATTCTGAGATATTCTCTCCTGCAATTGTCGTGAAATTAAAAAAAAAAATACTTTACTTTGACAAAGATAGTGTTACTAAGTTATCTTGGCCTACAATGTAGAAGTTGGACATGAATTAAGAAATATCATATATGATGATCACTATAAAAGATAAAGATAACCTGAATTACTTATTTCGGTAAGTAATTCACGATAAAAGAAAATATCTAGGCAAAGATACTATTAGATAAAGATAATTGCTCTCCAAGGTATAAAAGTGTTACAAGCGAGTTTCCTGGACTTTATTGTGTAGGTAAAAACATTTAAATTAACTAGGCACTGACTTTAAAAAAAAAAGAATAAATGAAATTAATTGTACCCTGGTGTCACCAGTACTTGTCCTAAACAAGTGAAAAAAAAAACACACTTGGTCAGTAGAACCCAGAAGCACAAAAATATTCTGACTAAATTGTGAGAATTTGTTAATCAAAAATTAGGTAAAATATAACACAAATTGAAATATTGAACAATTACGCACTTATGGGACACATTTTAATATTGTTTTTATTTGGTCTCCCTGTGACATCTATTTAAAAATGTATGTAAGGACTAAGAAACATTCTCCAATATTTCTTAATCGTAAAATAGAAATATTTCGGCGGAATACTTCTTATAATTTTTTTCTAATTTCATAAAGACACAGGACACAGAAACACTAGGGGATTTCATTCTGTAAACCTTATGCTTTAGGCTAGTAAAAGGTTTATTTTAATAAAATATAGCAGAATTTAAATTGCAATTTATAGCCAAAATACAGTGAAACTTCGACCAGTCAGTTACTAAATTGAAATGGGCATTCCTTAATCGATATCTTCAATTCAGATAGAAGTTTAATTATTTTTAATCTTAGTTCTGTTCTTTCCGACATTTCTAAGAATCCGATGAAAGGCAAAATCTCTAAAGCATTTAAATACGCGCATGTAGAAACTTGAAAGGTCTTAGAGTCCGCATTTATACTCATCACTATTAAACGTAGAGTTTATTCACAAAATCACCAGAGTCAATTACCATCAATTCAACGGAATTAGACGATAATGACAGTAATTTTAGCTCCGACAATTCTCTCAGACGAGCGAAAGTATATATATTTTTTTTCTTCTTCGATATTTGCGATGGCTATGTAAAACGCGGGATTAAGGTAAAAAGTATGTTATTGATTTTCCCGCTGATGATGAAGATAACTTGAATAAAATCAATTAGTTTTTAGTCGATTCGATCACATACGGAATGTTTTTATAAGGTGGTATAAATAAACAAGTTTATTTATTTGGCGGTAGACGTAAATTATCGATTAGGGATTTTAATTGTGATTATGTTTGAAGTTCTATAAAGGTATTCAATAACTTTATTGATTAATCATATAGATAGAAAGTACACATCCGAGAAGTTAGCACTACCACTTTGTAGTTTTCGATTTTTGGATATTGGAGAATTTGTCGCTTTTTTGTCGAAAATTTGTTGTGAAAAAAGAAAATTTGTCGCTCATTCCCTTTTCAAACTGCTAACTTCACGGTATGTGGTAAAGGTAGCACTGTCAATCACGAAAATTATCAAAAATTACATGAATAATTTGTTGCTTTTTTGTAGTAAATTTGTCGTGGAAAACCAAAATTTGTCGCTCCTCCCCTCTTTGAAATTAACCCCTTTTAATGTTTATTTTGATGGAATATTAGCATTAGCACTACCAATCACGAAAACGAGCATAAATGACATTCTTTTATATGGATAATTTGTCGCTTTTTTTATTACATTTTTTCGTGAAAAAAAATTTTGTCGCCCATCCCCTTTTTGAAATAAACACCAGTTAATGCTAATTTCGATGGTAAGTTAGTACACCAATCAAGAAAATTAACCAAAATTGCATTTTATATATCGATAAGTTGTCGCTTTTTTGTCGTAAATTTGTTGTGGAAAACCCAAATTTGTCGCTCGTCCCCTTTTTCAAATAAACCCCTTTTAATGCCAATTTTGATGGAATGTTAGCATTAGCACTACTAATCACGAAAATAAGCATAAATGACAGTTTCTTATGGATAATTTGTCGCTTTTTTGTACATTTCTCGTGAAAACAAATGTGTCGGCTATCCCTGTTTTGAAATAAACACTAGTTAATGCTAATTTCGATGGTAAGTTAGCACTACCAATCAAGAAAATGAACAAAAATTACATTTTTTATATGGATAATTTGTCGCTTTTTGTCGTATATTTGTAAAATGAAATTTTTCGCTTCTCCCCTTTTAGAAATAATCCCCTTTTAATGCTAATTTTGATGGAAAGTTAGCACTACCAATAATGAAATTTCCTTTTGTTTGTATGGATAATTTTTCGCTATTTTGTGAAAAAAAAAATTTTGAAATAAACCTCAGTTAATATTAATTTTAATGGAAAATTAGCATTACCAAACATGGAAATGAACAAAAAAAATTTTTTATACGGATCATTTGTTGCTTTTTGTCGCAAATTTGTTGTGGAAAAAACAATTTTGTCGCTCATCCCCTTTTTGAAATAAATCCCAGTTAATGCTAATTTTGATGGAAAGTTAATTACCAATCACGAAAACGGGCATAAATGACATTTTTTTATATGGATAATTTGTAGCTTTTCTTGTAAAAAAAATCACTCATTTTCAGTGGCCAATTGTTTCCACGAATCAACCTTTATTTATTTAGAGAACTTGACTTAACTATCTCAAAAAATTTGTTTAATTCAATATATAAAAAAAATTACTATTCATACTACATAATATCAATGTTTATATTTAACACATAATGTCTGCTGTTTATTCACTATATTCCATGGTATTATATTGTCACCCATCACCCTACAATGTGCTGTGGTCGTCATAAGTAAAAGTACGAGTAAAAGAAGAAGATATAATAGTCCAGAAATGTCTGGAAATGTCATTCCTTGTGAAAAAAAATCCGGATAGTTCGATAAGGTTCTAGAGGGTTGAGGCGAGCTATATAAGTCGATGATCCTGACGTCAGGGTTTCAGTTTTATGATAGACGTTATACGTTCGTTATTCAGTTATATAGTTGCATTGTAAAGTTGAGTTAAAATAAATTAAGTTACCAGAAACCTGCGTAACATTGGTGACAGCGGTAGAAGTAGAAGTTCATGGTAAATACTAAACCCACTGAATATGTTCAGGTCCCTCAGCATGGTCTTTGAAGATGGAATAGAAAGGAAGATAAGGAGGAAAAGGAAAGACGAGAAGAGGAGAAGGAAAGAAACAGTAGGACGAAGAGGAGGAAAAGGAAAGATGCAGGAAGGAATAAGGGGAGAAAAAGGAAAGGCGCAGAAAGGACGAAGAAAAAGAGAAGAAAGAGATCCTTAAGCAAGCGGTAGGTCAGTTAAACAGTCGAGTAGATCTCTTAATACAGCTACAAGATAATAAAGAGCCAATTTAGGACAGCAGCAAGAGGAGCTAAAAACTAATTTAGAGAACTTAAAAACGAATTTAGAACAACAACAAGATAATTTAAAAACTTGTTTAAAGCAACAACAAGAGAATTTAAAGACTAATTTAGAACATGAACAAGAAAATTTAGAAGCCAATTTAGAGAAACAGCAAGAGAATTTGAAAGCTAATTTAAAACAACAAAACCAGGCTAGAGTAGAGTTGGAAAGGCGAATTAATGCTGAAATGACTAAGTTAGAAAGAATAATTTGTAATCAAACTTCAGTAAGCAACATTGAAGCTAAAAACACTACCTCTTTATTTATAACCCATGGTCCTTTTCACAAGGAAAAGGATGAAAATGGAATTAAAACCTCCAGAACTCCTAAACATAAAACTAAACTTTGCAACAGAGAAGAAGTACCTAGGTCTCACTTTTGACAGCAAGTTAACATGGAATTCGCTTTTAGAAAACAGAGTTAAAAGAGCATACATTGTTTATGAAAAATGCCGCCGAACCGTGGGGCAAATCTGGGGTTTCTCCCCCAGAGTCGTCGCATGGACTTACACGGCTATCGTAAGGCCTATGCTTACATACGGTGCAGTTGTCTGGGCACCGAAAACCCAAAAATTAACAGCTATCCGTAAACTAGAACAAACTCAAAGAACAGCATGTCTCAACATAACAGGAGCCATGAAAACAAGAACGACCAGAGCCATGGAAGTCATTCTTAGTCTCTCTCCTTTTGATATTTACATCAAGGAGGCTGCTCTGACGATAATGACAAGCCTCCGTACGGTTGGAATAGAACCTGATGTAGGATCTGGTGAAGCGAGACGTCGCTTTTGGCAGGAGGCGCTCGATACGTTCGATACGCTTCCACTGCTTCAAGCCATATAAAGTTATAATAGAACAATTATTAAAGAGCCGGAAGTGGCAGGTACGATTCATATCTACACCGACGGTTCTAAAACAAAACAAGGCTCAGGATATGGAATATACTCCAGATTCTTCAACATAAACATAAAATGAGCTGTGAGAAATAGTGCCAGTGTAGTTCAAACAGACCTAAAGGAAATTCTCATAGCAGCAAAAGAAATAACCAGAAACAATATCACTGAAAGGAACATGCTCATCTATATAGATAGCAGACAAGCACTACTCACCCTGAACAGACCACGAATTTACTCAGGGTTAGTACTAGAATGTCACGAAGCTTTGGTCGAAGTATCCATCAATAATGTGGTCACCTTAAGATGGATCAAAGGTCACGCCACATCGGAAGGTAACCGTCTTGCTGATTCACTAGCCAAGAAAGCAGCCAACCAAATACTTTTTGGACCTGGCCCTTCTATTGGCCTGACAAAATCGTTAGTGACAGACCTAATCAAAGAACATTCCCTTGTGAAATTCAAGGAAAGATGGGATGAAATAAATAACTGCAGAGTTGCCAGGGAGCTCTTAAGTTATTCTGACAACACTACAACAAAAATACTTGACTCTGACTAGACATAATCTGCGCCTAGTCACAGGCATTCTGACTGGTCATTGCCAATTACGAAAGCATCTCCATATCATGGGATTGTCAGAATCCGCACTCTGCAGAGGGTGCGCACAAGAAGATGGGACCATCGAGCATATCCTTTACGATTGCTCGACGCTCTTATTTATTAGAAGATTTGTGTTCGGCGAGTATCGGTTAATACCGGCCGATATAAGAGAAGCACCTCTTGGCGCCGTTGCCAACTACATTAAATATGTAGGCTGGCTCACGAGCTAGAAGGTGCCTATCATTTTAGGAAGAAGTGCTGTGGGGGGTAACCCACCCTCCACACGCTATAGATACAGATAACCGACCTAAGCCATATTAAAACCTCAGTCTCACAGTACCATAGTAGCAAGACCCTGAAGCCACCCACGTTCCAATTTAAAGCTGCATCTAGAGCCAATGGCTGGAAAGAGATGGCAGCCTTATTGATAGTGTATCTGCGAGGACAGGCAGCAACCGTTTGACAGTTACTTCCCCAAGAAGAACCCAGTTATTCATCTCTCGTCCAAGCCTTAGGGACAAGATAGGTGATAAAGACTTTATTCGAAAATTTTTGTTCGTAACACGTTTGTTTGAAAACCCTTAGTTCAAAAATACGTTTTTTCGAAAAATCTTAGTTCGAAAATACGTTTCTTCAAAAAACCTTATTTCGAAAAAGTCTAGTTCGAAAACACTATTTTTCTAAAAACTTAGTTCGAAAATTGTTTTGTTCCAAAAAGTGTGACTCAAAAATACTTTTTCCGCCTACCTCTATCCAAAGTATACATTTCCTGGCCTCATTGCAGGGAGCAAAGTCGTACTTTTCCTCCCTAGGGAGGAAAAGCAAGTGACGTCATGGTATGTCATAAATGAAATAGATTATACAGCATTGACGACCTAAACTATATTCTATTATATAAGTATAAATATTACCGTTTATTTATAGAACATCCTGTATTTTGCAAAATAGTAAAAATCAGTAAATTGTTATTTTAATTTAACGATTTTTACATTAATAATTTGACTTCAATTCATAGATTCATCCGATTTTCGAATTTAGGACAGAAATATTATAGCATGCTATGGTCGATTGACAGATCAGTTTCAAAGTGTGTTACGCTATAATATATCTACAAAATATAAAATAATATTTAGAAAATGAGTGATTCAAGCGAATTTGAAGATACAAATAATACACCACCGGATATATTGGAACAGGTTAATGCAACAGTACAATCTCTATTACCCCAAAAATCTAAAGAAAAATACGAAAAACAGTATTTACATTTCAAGCAATGGGCCGAAGAAAAGCATATTCGTACTTACTCAGAAAATGTTATTTTGGGGTATTTTTCGCTATTAGCAAATACATTAAAAGCCTCTACATTGTGGTCCAAGTATTCAATGCTGCGTACCATGCTTCAAATAAAAGAAAATGTGGATATTAAATACCCAAAATTAATTGCTTTCTTGAAAAGACAAAACCAGGGATATAAACCTAATAAGGCAAAAACCTTCTCAAGAGAGGAAGTAAATAAATTTTTAGTAGAAGCCCCCGATAATAATTATTTATTAATGAAGGTAAGATATTTTAAAGAAGTAAATATATTTAAAAAGTAAAAGTTAAACGGCAAATATTATAATAGAGCTACAACAATACGCTATGTTTAGAATTCCGCAAAAGTTGCCTGTAAGTTCCGGTAGCGCAATTAGTTGGTGCACCGCTCACTGTCCATGATAGGCTTGTAGGTGTTGATTCAAATTCCAACGTCGACGGCTTTTTTTTCTTTTTTTTTTTAATTTATTTTTTTAAATTGTTTATCTTTGTTTTGTAGGTTCTTCTCATTTTCGGAATTTCAGGAGCATGCAGATGTGACGAACTCCTTAAAATGGCTACTACAGATATTGAAGATAAAGGTTCAATTTTAATAGTAAATATACCAGATTCTAAAACAAATATACAGAGAACGTTTGTAATCAATACTTCACCGGGGAATGACCCTAATTATATTGACATTTATAGAAAATATATATCGCTACGCCCTAAAACAGATCAGACTCGTTTATTTGTCTGCTATAGAGCAGGAAAATGTATCAACCAAATGGTTGGAAAAAATACTATTGCTAAAATTCCTAAAAAAATTGCAGAATTTTTAAAACTGCCTAATGCCATAAATTATACCGGTCATACTTTCAGAAGATCCTCGGCAAGTATACTTGCAAACTCTGGAGGAGACATTCTTGCTTTAAAGCAACACGGAGGTTGGATGTCTACGAATATCGCTGAAGGGTATGTGGAGCAATCTCTTGCAAAAAAGAGAAAAATTTCGAATCAAATTATGGGAGTCACTGAAGTCAATGAAATTGATTGTAATCAGCCAAGTACAAGTACTTCCGAAGGATACCAGCTGTATAATAATGTTTGTGAAAATATCATGAAAACTGCATTGGCTCCAACTCTCACTTCTAGTGGTATTCAAATAACCACTGCTGAAAACTGCACGTTTAACATTAGTATAAATAATTACTCTACCACAAATTAAAAATATGTAGGATGCAAGAATGAAAATAACGTGCCTATAATTTATACTGTACCTACTTCTTAATTTTAGTTCTTTAATAAATTTTGTTTGTTAGTTTCATAAATAAATTATTTAAAAATGACTTGTTATTTGAGGGAGACGGAAAAATCATATGTATTACTTGGGAGTAAAGTGCCTTTTCCTCCCTTGGAAGTTTACTACCCTCCGCTTCGCGTCGGGCAGTAAACTTCATCCTGCGGGAGGAAAAGTGGCACTTTCCTCCCTAGTAATACAAATAGCTATTGTTAAGTTTTTTTTATTTTCACATTTTATGTATAATTTATTCGCGAAACAACTCCCGATGACTCCCGATGACTCCCGCACAGCTTAGGTAAATTAGTTAAAATTTGTCTAGTTTTTTTTATTTTATATACTCCAGGCAGCACAAGTTAGGTAAATTTCTTATTTTTATTCGTTATATTTATAGCATTGCCTGCAAACATCATAGGCACAAAAAGTATTCCTTGCTTGTTCGACGAGCACTACTCAAGGTTATAATATTTTATTTCTCAGTATAATTTAACTAAACTCTGTAAACATTTTTGGTGTTATAAGATATACCTTTTTGCAAAACAATCAGTTAAATAAACTTTGCCAGAGGCGTTCGGCATGGATAAGTAACACCTTCATACCCTCTAAATTTTACGTCTGTGTCCAAATACTTATTTCTTTTAGATTTTAGATATTACTTTTAGATTTTTTGATATTTTCTAAATTAATCATGTACTCATGTTGCATAAAATAATTAGTTTTCGAGATAGTCACACTTAATGGTGGATATTCACCGTTTTAATTTCAGATTTTTTTCTGAAATTATATTAAGCAAACGTTTTTGGTGTCATAAGATACACCTATCAGCAAAAATAATTAATTAAATAAACTTTGCCAGTAGCGTACAGTATGTGTAAGTAACACCATCATCCCTTCTACATTTTACGCCACTCTCCAAAAACTTATTTGGACTATAATTTTAAATGTGTTCATATTTTTTAAATGAATCATGTATTTTGGTAGGAAAACTATAAAAAATCCAAAATTACAAAATTACAAAATTACAAAAATAATTAAAATGAAGAATATCCACCTTTTAGTGCGACTATCTCGAAAACCAATCTGTTATGATTCCCCACAAAGGGTACATGATTTATTTAAAAAACATGAAAAATTATAAAAGTATAGTCAAAATAAGTGGTGTAAAATTTAAAAGGGATGAAGGTGTTACTGTTTACCGAATTTAGTAAAATTGGACAGAGAAAAAAATTACGGCTATTAATAATTTTTGAATTTTCAACTTTAACACGAAAACCAGTAATATTTAATCAAAGCATGTTTTGCTCAGTCATCTCATTTTATTCAGAGAATCTTCAGTTGTTCTGTGTTCCATTGTTCACGACACACCCTGTATAATAGACCACCAGACGATTTTGTTTGCATTGTCGGCTCCATAGGTAGGGGTCCCTCAGTAAATTTAATTTAATTCCATTTTAATAATATCACTTCTTCATACTCACTTCAATGAAATTGGTCATCCTCCCTTTAATCAAGTTTAAATAATTTCAAATGCATAATTGCTCAGTGTCGTTTACTATTTATAAATTAAAGAACAAAGTCGAGTCCCAGTGCAGTAATCCATTCTGTCATCCATCATACTGTTAATTAACTGCGATCTTAGTTATTCCATTAATCTCAATAAATGACGGGAATCTCTGCAATAATTAACAGGTATAAGATAAGTCTACGTCCATACCGCTTTTTCATTTATGCGTGCAATCGATGTGTGTAATGCTTTCTAGGTACTTGGTCCCGGGTACTGGTACCTATCCTTCTGGATTTTTGTTTGTAATACGCGGTTCAATAGTTATTACTTTACCGTTCATACCAGCTTGGCTTATCCTTAATTGCTAATTAAATATAAGGTAGAATAAGAAAAAACTAGCGAAACTCGTATTTATTGATCTAGTTTTCTATTAAAAATAAATCACAAGACGCTATAAAACTAGTGTAGGTACATAATTCAATTTTATTAACATCATTTATCCACTTTAACTAACTGTACATGATTTACATGTTCGCAAATCATTATGTGAATATTAAATTAGTTCCAATATAACGTTTGTACAAGGTGTGAATAACTAACTTCCACAGACGAATTTTGCAAACCAAATAACTACAATGATCCTAGATAAAATTTATTAGCAGACAACATGTCTCTGGCTGGTATGTATCAATATAACTCAAATAGAAATAAGGCAGGAAATACCTTAGATCTTCAGTTTATCGATTAAAAACGCCCGAATATCTACTTATCCTTTGGTGGTGTTTTAGTTTTTCGAGTCATGTAGAGTGTTTTCCAATAAAACTTCTTCTTCATCTTCGATATTGTCTACGTTGCTTGATATATTTTTTGCATATCATCAACAGGAACATTTGCATTTTGCTAAAAAGCTTGATTTCTTCCTTCTCCTACATCTTTACTTTCGTTATCAGAAGTTTGTTTTTCATTCGTCTTTTTCTCTTGAGCTATTTTTCTGTTTCTTTTCGGCCTACTAGAGCCATTTTCTTCTAAATCGCTACTTATAATTTCGGCGTCATCTGGGCCAAATTCAGATTCAGATGGACTAACATAATTCTTTAAGATCTCGTCAGATTCTGAGTCACTACTTTGTTTTTCATCAAAAGACAGATTATTGTCGTCTGATTTACAAGGTAACAGTGCCTCTAACTCTTTTTGCGGTAAGGGTCTATACTTGTCCCAGTTGTCGTTTATTTTGTAATAACTTTATTGCTAAAATAAAAACAAGACATATACACTTTGAAAAAAAGAAATTACGTTAATACTAACCTCTCGTAAAAAATACGACGCACCTTGAAAAACAGATATATGTTGACTGCACTGATAATCAAAATACTATACGGTTCCTACTCTTTTAACTATATAAAAAAACTAGACTAGCAGCCAAGGTCATTAGATTAGATTAGATTAGATTAGATTAGGAGTTGGACGTTATTTGTCCTTGTCCACCGCGACCTTTTCAGATCTATTGTGGGACTCCGTTTGTTTAAGAGTATGTCGTCTAGCCTGGTCTTTTTTATTAGACTTAGTAGCTTTGACAGTGGCTCCCGCATGTAGTTGCATGCAATTGGCTTTTCTTCGCCCAATGTTAGAAACCACATTCCAGCCAAGCCTTCACATTGGCACAGGACGTGGAATGATGTTTCCTCTTCTTCTTCACAAAACCTGCACAAAGTTGCTTCTTCTGCTGGATTTATGACACTCATGTGCCTTTTGAGGCGACAGTGTCCAGTAAGAAGGCCTACTGTTATCCTAACGATTTGACGTTTTTGATCCAGTAGGTCTTTCGTAAACTTGGCCGATGGTTCCTTGATGAACTGTTTGGCCTGTCTCAGTCTTGGATAGTTGTTCCACCATTCCTGAGACTCTTTTTGCATCCATTGTTTAATGGATGCCTTGCACAATGCCTTAGCGACTCCACAAAAGGGTTCAGGGCATGTCATGGCCTTATCTGAGCCTTCTCGGGCTAATTCGTCGGCCTTTTCGTTGCCCTGATATCCCTCATGGCCTGGAACCCAGGCTAAGGTCACTTTATTTTGACTACTTAGCTCTGTCAGGTCTTCTAGACAGTCTTTCACCAGTCGTGATTTCTGGTGAGAGAATTGCCTTTAGAGCTGCTTGGCTATCAGAGTATATGGCAATAGTTTTGCCTGATACTTGCTGATTTAATATTTCTCTTGCACAGTGTTGTATAGCTATTAGCTCATCCTCGAACACTGTTGCATATTTTCCTAAGCTTAGTGAAATCGTTGATTTCGACTTAGGTCCATAGATTCCAGCACCGGCTCCTTCCTTGGTTTTTGAACCGTCTGTGTACCAGACGAGTTCAGCCTGTACGGGAGATCCCTGTTTCCAGGATTCTCGGGCTGGTATTTGAATTTGAAAATTTCTTTCAAATTTGTATGTGGTTATGGCTCTATCAGTAGGCATAGCTAGAATATTATCCCTTTGTACTTGCTGATATAGCCTTGTGTGGTCGGCGCTATGTAGTTGGCTTATTGGGTTTTGTCCCTGCATTAGCCTGTGAATAGCTGACCTGGTTTCTCCTTGTATGAAGATGTGCAATGGCGTGAGATTTAGTAATACCTCCATTGCTGCGGTCGGCGTAGTTCGCATGGCCCCAGTAGCACTTAGACAGGCAAGCCGCTGAATGCTAGTGAGTTGGCCTATTGCACTTGCCTGCGCAGTTTTGGTTACCCACGCTACTGCGCCATAGGTTATCATGGGTCTTATTACCCTTGTGTATAACCATATGGTCATTTTGGGGTTTAGACCCCAGTTTTTCCCACATATTCTTCTACAGCTTACGAGAGCTATTGTAGCTTTATGTGTGAGTTTTTTGAGATGTTGATTCCATGTCAGCCTTTGGTCAAATATGACTCCGAGGTCCGAGGCCAAGATCATACTAGTAAAACAATCTTGCCGGTTTTCAATAAATAAAATACTTTCGTAAATTTTACGAATGATTAGTATTCTAGGAATAAAGGTTCACAAAATTTTTAACACGATGGTAGGTGTACGATGCTGAAGCTAAAGCGGTGAATAATAATGAACGATTGCAACAATGATAGTGGATAGCTGGGTTCCCTGATTTCTTACCTGTAGACGCGGGTCATTTGAAAAATACAGAGAAGCTTTGTTTTGGTTCACTTTCGTAACTGGTCCAGAACCTTTGGAGTGAACGCAGTAGATATTCGCTATTTTGGTTTCACCATAATTAGTTCCGAACCTGTAAGTTCTGTGTTTTGGTTTTTCTTGGAAATGGTTCTATAACCATTCTCGAACAGTAACTTCGCTTCTGGCCCAAACGAGAACCGTTTCAGAATTGATATGTTTGCACTTGCGCTTTTTGCAAGTAGTTTTGTTTTTGGATTTCTGGTCATGTTTTGTTTTGGAATTTTTACAAGGAATTTTCGAATGACCAATGAGAATGTAGCAGTTGATAAGTTGATGTTGTGTTATAAGTTTGTATAGGAATAATTTTTTTAATTTATCCAGGTTTTACTATATTACTTGGCCTTCTTCTTACTTATACAATGGCCCTGTGTTATTTCTTCTCTTTTTATTTATAATTTACTTTTTGACATTTAACTGTTCTGGCAGTATTTTGGTTTCGATTAAAAATGAAATGGTTACAGAACTGTTTAGAATCAAGGATTATTGCGTAATAGTTCTGTGCATGGTTCTGGAAAATTCTTAAACGAGAATCAAAACAAACCTAGATACATCACCTTTTTGAAATCTAGCCTTTTATCTTGTTTTGATAAAAAAATTTTTGAATAATTTATTATAAGAATGTTTTACTGTCTAGGCAAAAAACTTACTTTTTCTTCTTTTCTCTTTTGAAGTCTTGCTCTACCGGAGCGTCCGGCCAAAAAAGTTACTGTAATAAATTAACTAGAAATATATTTGTATAAGATTTAAAGGTAACGATTACAAATACTAAAAATGCGTGAGTTATATCCGTTATATTTAAAAGATATTTTCATTTCAGTTTCATTTTTTTTAAACCAATTAAAGAAAAAATTATAAGTTTCACACGACAGAGAAACAGATTTAGTGCATTGGCTTGTTTCATTGCCTCATTCTACCTCGTTCTGCTTAGTTCAACAAATAACTATTATATCTGTATACCGGTTATAACTGACCTCGGCTTTATTGAATTAACCAAGCAATAAAGCTATTGACAGGAATAAAAGTCTATATATTTAACAGCTGTTTCGGAGTGCAAATCAATCGAAAATTCATACCCTGACCGCCAGAGAGTTTATGGTCGCTTCTAGCATTGTTAAGAGCGTTCATTTTCTGTACAAATTTGATGTAAGTATGAACTTAATAAGAGCAATTTATTGCAGGTTAAGAGGGACTGTCCTTGTATCTCATAAGATGTGATTTTCTTTGCAGTCGCTGCACTATGTCTGTATTGTCTCGAATGATCAGATAGGAACATTTATCTGATTTTTATAAATGACAGTAATTAAAATCAGTGGTGTTTAATTTGCATTTGCTTTGATTTGGTTTTTTTTTGTAAAGTAATCTAAATGCCTACCTATTATAATTATGTAATTCGTTAACTTTTCGTGGAATATTTCTTTTATTTGTATTTTTGCATTCAAAAATATTAATAAATTAGATAATAGTTTCATTTATTTTATTGGTACTGGGAAAGCTATGGGTGAGTTAAGGTTATACCAAGGTAAAGAAAATACCAAATTATCGTTTGAATCTCACAATAGGTATTTACTCTTGGGACCATCTTTTATTTTTATATAATTTTGCAAGATGTGCCAGTTCTTTTAATTTTGAGACCAGTCGTAATAGTAAATACATATCATTGTAAGATTTAAAGGACTATTTTTTTATTTTTTACACCTAATTTAAAATGCATATCGAAATCCGATTTTTTTTAATAATCCATGTTTTTAATTCGGTAGGTATACTTTTATTTTCTGAGTCATTAGATTCGGAGGGATCACCCTTTATATTATTTTTGACTTATTTTTCAATTTATTTTTATAAAAGCCATCATATTTAAAATAATTTAGGGTGTACAGTTTTCAAAGAATTTCTTTATACATTCGCAATAATTTTCAAATACATATGTTGCCTATTACGTCTTTAGAATTTTTGAAAATACCGAATTGAAAAAACTTATCTATAATATTATGTAGTCGATTGTCTCCATTAAAATCTTTTAGTGGTAGTTTTTTTTAAGAGTTTTTCAGGAATCTACATTAAATTTAATGACAAACAACTACTACGTACTAAAAGTTCATTATTTCGTATTAAAGCAGCTTTTATCCCAACTTTCCTCGAACGAGTGCGGCTTTTTCTTTTCGTTTTGGTAATGAGCACCAGTAGACATTGAACTTGAAGTCCATTATTGAGACGTTGTCACTTAAAGTCGAGGGTTCTCGGATCATTTATAATCAAGCTTCTAAGAAAAAGTTTCCGACCATAAAAATCCAAAGCTGCACGGCTTATCACTTCTTTTACACGAAAAACCATTTAAATTGCAATTCTCTCTAAGAAATCTCGACACTTTCCAATCCAATACACTTCTCCCCCCTTTTCTCCTCAGGTCTCCACGACGTGACGCTCAGGGGCGTCCAAAAGTTTTTTTTTGTATATAAGAAACAATTTGTTACAAGATGGTTAGTTGAGGATTAAAATGAGTGGGTGGATAATATCACCTTTCACTTTGACCCATCAAGCGATTTACTGTAGCTCTTGGCATCTTTTATTGTTATGATGTACCCATTCTAAAAATTAAATACATATATGGAGATAAGCCAAAATAAGGGCCGGTAAGATAGTATTTTAAACATGGAATCCTTGGATATAAAAAAGAATATTCAGGAAAATTGGAATGGAAAATATTAGAAAAATATTTTGGAGGACTGTTTAATGATCAGATTTTACGAAAGAAAGTAAAATCGTTTTCTTTCATAAACATTTTTTAAAGTTTACTTTGCATTATTACACCTGATCGAGAGTGAAGAACAAGCAATAATTTTGTTTGATCCTGAACTATCTTTTTTTGGTAGGTAGCAAATGCTTTCCTATGGTATTTTAGGATAGTGTGTGCTACCTACCACCTTTACAAATATAATTAAATAAATATGATTTATTTTCCATAAGACAATACAATTGTATGGGATTCGTCAAAATACAAGTAAATAAAATAAAAATATGATAAAAGCATAAAACTAGAAAATAGAATAAAATATGGGTAGGACTTATACATCAAATTCGTAAAATTCAGCAAGATTATAAAAACAATATTCTAGTAAAAAAAACATTTCAATTTTCTTTTAAAAATAAAGAATGAAATACTTTCCTATTACAAGAGGGAGTCTATTGAACAATTTGGGCCCCAAATAAATTGGCGCATTAGATGTTACCTTGAGTCGTGCATAAGGTATATGTAGTTTGTTAGCCTGTCTGGTTTCATACCTGTGTACATTTCAATTGGTTACAAACATTTCTTTGTGTTTGTAAGTGTATAGGCACATTTAAAAATACAACAAAGGGGTAATATGCCATATTCTTTGAAGTATGGTCGATAAGAGCTTTTTTGTGAGATATAAGCAATGCTTCTTAGGACCCTTTATTGAACAAGAAAAACATTTTTAGAGTAGGTTGAATTTTCCCATAAGCATACACCGTATCTTAGACGTGAGTCTACTTGTGCAAATACACCATAACTAATTGACGAACTTTAAGTATAGACCGTATATTCACGAGAAGAAACTTTAGCGTGTTAAGGACATTTCCAAAACTACTCTCTAGGAGTTCAACGTTATGTTGCCTGTTATGAAATCTTAGTACCTCAGACTTATTAACATTAAAAAAAAAATCAAGACTACTAAAGTAACTTGACAGTTTTGAGCGATGTTGGAGCTCTCTCTGTTTAGTAGATCCGTATTTTTAGCTGAAATTATAGCCTAGAAATCATCTGCATAATTTGCATAATGATTATCACCTAATAATGAGTCAACATTGTTTACATACAGTATGAACAATATGGGTCCCAAAATTGAACCCTGAGGAACTAGTGTATCAGAATTATTGATAGTATTGATTTTGTTGTCGTTTTGTACTTTTAAAGAAATATATTGCTACCTAGCACCTAAAAAGGTTGAGATCCAATTTAAAACAGTGCCTCTGATTCCATATTTCTCCAATATATTTAATATCAACTCATGGTTTACACAATCAAATGCTTTACTGAGATCACAATAGATACTAGATGGGCATTCAGATTTCTCCAAATGTTGAATAATTTTATTGTAAAATGAAAGCATAGTTGTTGTTGATTTTTTAGCACAGAATCCATGCTGACTTCCTGTTATAATGTTGTACCTTTTCAAGAAAGATTGAAGATGATCAAGAAAGGCATATTCAAAGATTTTACACATTCCACAGGGAATAGCAACAGGTCTATAGTTTCCTATTTGTCTACGATCATTTTTCTTGTGCAATAGTAAAACTTTCCCCAGTTTTAAAGCTTGAGGAAAACTGCCCATCTCAAATGATAAGTATACTAAATATGTTAAAGGTTCAGAGAGAACATCTAATACTTGTGTTAGTACAAAACATGGTACATCATCGGCTCCAGTAGGTCTTTTGTTTTTAATTTTCCTAAGTAATAAATTTAACAATTCTGTGTGAGAAAAAGGAGTGAGGAAGAAAGAATCTTTATTTGATTTGATTCCTTCGATGTTAGTAGTAGATTTTGTTATTATTTTGTCAACCAAATGACCAGAAGCATATTTAAAAAAACTATTAAACTCTGCAGCTACCTCCCGTAGATCGTCCAATGAAATCCCGTCCTTTTCTATGTCAATAGTTGGGACAAAACTTTGCCTATTCGTAATTTCTGATACAATATTCCAACAAGCCTATTGTCTGATCTTAGAATACGTTTTTGATAGTGTTCTTTTTTCTTTGATTGTAATAAAAAGGAATGATTTTTATTATATTATTTATATATGTCGGTAAAATGAGGTTTATATTTTTTAATAAAAAAAGGTCTTTTAGTGATCGACTTGAGGCAGTAATATCAACCCAACCATCCTCTGTACCACCCGGTCGGTCTTTTCTTTTTTTCCCATTACTTATTTGATGAAGTCATGTATCATGTCCCATTTGTTTTTTTACTTTCTAGCATGTGTCCAATCCAAGCCTGATTTCAACTTCCACGCGTTTTACATGCCATCTTGGTCATGCAAATAGAGTGTGTTGAAATAGTAGTCAGTAAGTCGGTGTACCCATGCTTTTATGTCTGGAATGAGGTTCTCTGTTTATCGTTCATTTCTTGTTCCTATTAATTTTGCAACGTCTATAATTTTATTTGTGTTTGTCTTTATTTCTTCGGCAACTTCTCCGAGAGTAACCAATCTGATATATTTTCCTCATCTGCTCATCTTCTTCTAAGATGATTCCCTATTGGTCCATTAGGTTAGAAGGTATTGTGCAAAGTGGGTTGATTTTTTTTATTATTTTTTGTCCACACTACTTCTTCTTTTCTAATTGGTGGAAGTTTGGACGATTGGTGTATGAAGTCTTATTGATGCTTTCGAGAGAGTATTTGGTATTATTACCATGTGAGAATTATCTTAGATATCAGCTCTTTTGTTCATTTTTTCTTATATCTCCCTCTTCAGTTGGTGGTCTGGTCTATAAGATATGATTCTGTCATTTGAATTCGTTGATAATTACCATTTTTTTCTAGATTCTTCTTTCATAGATTTCTTTTGGATAATTATTTTCAACCCAGCTAGATTTTTAGTTTAGAAATAAATCAAATTTATTCTTTTTCTTAAATGGCTTAGCCAATGAAAAGTAAAACACGCTGGTTTAAGAAAATATTTTATTAATCGACTTGGAACATGACATTACAATATATACAACTTTAGATTTGCCTTGAAAGACGAATGGTGATGAATGTCAATAATAATTTTATTTTTTAAACTTGAAAGTTTTTCACCTCTACCACGATGGCAGCAAACTTTTTTATATTTTTATTTTCAACATTGGCTTTTTGAAAACGTGGTCATTGATCGCTGCATAGCTGGTGCCTTGTGTAAATGTGAACAAAAAAAATAGTATATTACACACTGAGGTAGGAAGAGTTTCATTCCTGTCGTGAGATTAGTTAGATCACCGAGACGCGAAGCGTCGAGGTTAGCTATGATCTCGAGACAGGAATGAAACTTCCTACCGAGGTTTGTATACTATTTTATTTACAACCATCATATTTCGATCAAAGTTAATAAATTTCTGTTTCGTTCTGAACATACCTAAAATATTACATTTAACGACAAATTACCAAGCGCGCGGTTTTCTCAGAATAATCAAGTAGGTAAATATATTGTTACTGTGATTACGAAGTAAACAACTGTCACCAATATACATAAATGTCAGATAAAGCCGAATATTAAATTCGCGAATAATAAATATCAATAAGTAGTTTGTTGTATTTTAGTTCATTGTTGTTTTTTATTGTTTGCCATTAAATAGGTATCATAAAATTTGTCAAAAAAATGTGTTATTTTTTTTAAATATAAAAAATATTCATCTAGAATAGATGAAATGAGGGCGGGAAGTGAGGGCGGGAAGTAGAGGTGTGTAATGTGACACTTCCTAACCTTTAATGACGTTAGTAATGACAACATTACATATATGGTTGTAAATAAAACTTATAACTAAGTCCTCTTCTATATAGACTCGATGACAGATGTTTAACTTAACGATTACACATGGTGTAATCCTCGTAGCCAATCCTGGTCAAGGATAAGCTAGGGAAAATTACTAGATTCAATATTCCCGCGCTTTTTTGGCCATGAGTAATGCGAAATTGCCGGATAACGGGAAAGGTTCATTTACCTTTAATACCTCGGGATCTAAGGGCTACGTTTTAGATTTCTTTATAAAAAAATAAGACTTATGTACCTGATAAGTTAAGCAAGACCCATAAGGGGCAGAGAGTAAGAAAATAACCTTGAAATATCTGGGAGTTTTAGCAAATACCATTGTGTCAAGTCTTTTATGTGTTTATGTTTTCATGTGTTCATTATATTTTTTTATATTTAAGTGACTTCGGAATAACCGAAATTTATGTAACGGCAGTAGACAACAAAATTTTAAGTTTATTTTTAGGCAATTTTCGCTCTAGAAGTTGCTTAGAACATTTGGTAGGTTACACTAGTATTTTTTTGACAGTTCTGCAGCATTTATGCACCAGCAGTAACTGGTGCAATAAACAAAAAGGATCAAAGAAAAAGATGAAAGAATTAAACAAAAACCTGGAACAAACATAAAAATAAGAACTATGGGGATTATGGGGACAATGGGGACAATGGAAACAAAAAAATAAACCATAAAAAGGAAATTATTGAAAAATTACAAAAACAAATAAAAAAATGTGAAAGAAGAAATCAATAGACTAATTCAGGTACAAAAATATATCTTAATAGAATTTATGAAAACAAATCTGGAAATAAAACGTGGAATCTTCTGCGCTTTCGGAGAATCGAGTAGAATTTTGTTGGCAGCACGTCAATATTTTTTACTAATTTTAATGGAAAATAATTTGGAACGGGAGTACGTGGAATCCAGTAAGACAAATGTTCTCCCCCCGCACATGCACCAGTGGTCGCGTGTAACTTCGAATGCCACCGAGAATGGAACTGCTTTAAAATAATGACTATTCTATGCATTGAATTTCCCACAATGGCTTTCTGACGAGGAAATATCGCGGCATACTTGATATCACTGTATCAGTTTCCTCTTTGCTACAGTATTCTCCGCAATCAAGAAGGCTTTGCATTTGGTACGTGGCAGCGGGCTTTATTCTCTTTCTTTTCTCTTCGGCAGTATTGTGAAGCCGCGTATATTGATTTATGTTATTGTAGGTATAGTATTGGATGTATGACAAAGAAACGACATTTCTATCATGTACGGAATTTTAAAGAAGTCTAAATGGATCAATTATGGAAATGTGGTGCACATTTTTATTTTGCGGTGGTTATTTCACTAAAATGATTTTTATGTAAAGTGCAGCTGGGTACATTACAATGACGTGCAATTTTAAGATCGTCGTTTTAAGTTTTAACAATTTTTTTTTATTATAAATTGAAAAAAATTAAGTTGTCTATACATTAGATTATCATCTTTTTTTTAATGTTTTATTGCACCTGGTCTAGACTGATATATCAGCAATTTTAACCTAAACCTAAATTAAAAACTTAAAACTAAGAAATAATCCATTAGGGTCTCTCCAGAAATTTTCCCATCAATATATTATGTGCTCTACATACCTTGTAGATCCAGGGCAGTTATCTTTTCTATTCTTAGCTTTATCCATTTTATTCGAAGGCGAAGGCGCGCTCAAACGACAACAGACGCGACAGATGCATTTACGTTACGCTTTACATATTTAGGAAGCGGCGACACGACAACAGCAGACGACAATTCGAGGGAACGATCAGTGTTGCCAGACCTACTGTTTTTAAGCCACTGTTTTTGTCTCTGTTCTTCTCTTTTAGGCATGAAATCTACTGTTTTCGCCAACTTAACAAATTTTGTTTTTAATTTACTAAGTTTTCCTCATTCTTCAGCAAATGGTCAGAGACTATTTTCTCTAGTAAATTTGCTAAAGTAAAAGCAGCGTAATAAGTATGCACTACTGTAGGTTTGCTCCATAAAAAAACTTCAAGATAATCATTATGTTTTTATTTAAAATGCAACACAGAATTAATAGGGCATCATAAAAAGAACATGCATGCTAAACACAACGTATATGAATTATCTGATTCAGACTGATCTAACAGAAATACCTAATATTTTTCATTGATTTCTTTTTTGTTTCTGTACGTTAAGTATATATTAAAAATGTTATTATTTGTTTTAATTCTTTGTTTACTTTCCAATTTGGGTAGAAAAATGTTTATTTTCCCTTGTATTAAAATCTACTGATCAGATCTACGGTTTTTTTTATTCATACTGTTCCAGCAAATGTTCATCTGGCAACACTGCCTAGATCACCTCGAAATACAAGCGATGACTGAGGACTGAGTGCGACAGACAGCAAACGCTCTACCCCGAGACCGATCTACCTGTCGTCGAGTTCTGTCTATCCCACTTGTCGCGCCTTGCGAAATGTGTTTCATATAATTGGTTGTGTTCAGATGTGAAGAGACCGTTTTTGCCGTCTGTTGTCGTCTGTCGCGCCTTCCGAAATAGTTTCTTTATTAATTTTGCAACCTGAAATAGACCCGGATTTAGACTCTATAATGAAAAAATGGTGGAAAATATTTTTTTTCTATTAGTAAATATCTTACTTAGAATCAATTTTAGAGCGAAATATGCAGTTATCAAAATTAAAAAACAGTAGATATTCTATTGAAAATGCTATGTATGTTTTTTGTACGACTACCTGTTTTGAAGTTATTGGCGATTTGAGTCTTGAATCTCGGACTTGTGTGAAGCTAGGAGCAGTGACCGTATAATGACCTTGAATTAAATATTCCGTATATAACACGAGTAGGGTCGGCCGACAGAAAACAAATATAAATGCATAGTAGCATTTTTTTTTAGTATTCATGTATCATAATCAATCTCAAACAAACCAAAAAGCGTGCATAATCGGGTTTTTATCGCACGCCGTGCGTATAAAGGTTGCTAGGTAACCGCTTTAATAAATAAGATTAGATTATGTCAGATTTTATTTTGAATTGTCAAATTAATGACATTGTTTACAAGTTTACCTAAATCAAGTATCATGAACAGAAAAATTATTTTAATAATTAATTAATTAATTAATTTGCCTAACCACTCGATAAAATGCATGAAGATTATTAATGTGCATTTTTCAATTAAAGTGATTGTAGTTATTACTACTATTACTATTGTAATTAAGCATAATCGCTTTTATAGCATTCGCAACGTTAAGGCTACTCCGCTTCGCGTCGTGGCCTTACACTCGTTGCTCACGCTTTAAAGGCTCGATTATGCATTAGTGACATAATATGCTATTAAATAAGCCTTGAATAAAAAAAATAATAATGGCTTCAATATATCCAGCTTTTGATGCCTAGATAACTTCGAAATAGGCAGTTGCACGAAAAAAAAACATATTACATTTTTTATAGACAATTTAATTTGCTTTAACTTAAATAACTAAATAGTTTGCTATAAAGTTTATGGGCAATCGAGTTGTTGACAAATAATGAAGTAAAAAAAAATTAGCTCCTTTTTTAAAATGGCGGCCAAATTCGGGCTCTCTGGGACGTGCAAATTTAATACCTGTTTTTTAATAAAATTATCAAACAAAATTAAAATAATTTCCAGCTGGTCAGGAATTGCTCTCTCTATCAGCTATTTTATACGATGTGTCGACTGGCCTTACTTTCTAATCATCTTTTCTATGCAGTCCTCTTTTTCTTTTGTCAATTAGTAGAATATCTGTTAATTCTACCATAAACCAATTTAAAATATTTAGAGACATCATGCTGTTCGGTCTTATATTCAAAGTATGTTATTTCTATTTTCTTCAAAGACAAGACAGGACCAAGGACGCTATTCGGTAGTCCTGCTTGAATTGTTTTAACTCATATTTATTCCTAATCTCGTTAAATTCAGTTAAATATTTCTATTATGTACGATTGTAGAAGTTGTAGGTACTGCTTTTGGAGCATTTGTCTCAATTTTATTATTGTAATAAATGACTTATAATTATTCCGTTTCCAACCCTGCCTTAAAAATACACCGTTTAAGTCACCAGGTAAGTATTTTAGTGAACCAGATATTTTTTTTTTGTTTTAGTAAATTTAGGTCAAATTATTTCAATATAAATTTAAGTAAACCCAAAGCCTCAATAATCGATAGACGTAGGCTAAAGACACCAGTATTCTACATGTAGGTGCATAGCAAATTGTACCACGATCGAAGAAGACTATGAAGCATAAAGCGGTCGTTCACTTGTTTCTTTCGCTGAAGGCAATTGTTTTTTCACGATCTCCAGTGCCCACCCCATTCATTTCATCTACGATCTCTTGAACAATGGCCATTTCTAGTTTCGTCATAACTTTCGATGTGCCGCAAAACAGACAGTAGAACAGTGGGATTTTGTGTAAGTTAGGCGCGGAACCCACACAAATCAGACGATGTGTTCGATTTGTTTTTACTTTGAGCTAACTCTATTGTTTTGTTATGGATGTAATGTTACTAGAATAAGAGATGATGGGAAATGACATTTAAGATCATATGTAACTGATCTGAGTTCGAAATCTTGGACTAAATATCAAATGTCAAAAGTATTGTGAATGTCTTGAGTGCACATAAGTTATTTTGAAATGTTTATAGCCGTTCCGATTTAAATTTATGGAAGCGGCTGCATTAAGAGTCAATTTAGATGACATTATGGCTATAATGGCTATAATTTAGTTTAAATAGGATTTTTCAAACTGATATTATTTATGAATCAAAAATTGTTGATTTTAACTTGTCTTATTTCATTTTTTTATGTAAAATATTTCATATTACCATGAACTATTCATTTATTTAATTTTTATGTATAGTATTATACATACTAGCATGTCCATATGGGTATTATGTATAGTACTCGGTTGCAAGAACTCTTGTTAAATATTTCGACAGTTAGTGATCCCATATCTTTATTAGACTGAGTAATTTGAATTTCATGTCACACATAGTATATCGAGCCTGTAAATGTTAATGTGGTTGTTGCAATTGGCTGTGATGCAAAAATATTTTAAAGCATTGGTTAAAATTTATTAGTTAAATTTTACTAATGGTACTTTATTAAAATTACTAAAATACACTACAAACAATTAAAAATATATCAAATCCGTAGGTAGGCAAACATTTTTTTTTCATTTACAAAAACAACACCCCATATATCATAATTTCCAAAATCTATATTTAATAAGATTTTAGAAGAGGATAAATAATTGCATTATATATTGTTAATATATTTTATTTATTTTTGTATCCATGTAATTTGTGATAATTCTAAAGGTTTATCCACATGAAAACACTATGGCGTGGTATGTAGTGCAAAGTTTATTAGTGATTAGTCTTAAATTGATTTTCAACTTTTTCACTGTTTAATGTAACTTGAAAATTTTGAAATAAAATGAACATTTTGCATAACATTTTGCAATGAATTTTATTCAAAAATCTTTTCTAGAAAAAGTAGGTAGATACTAGGAACATATTAGAAAAGAAAGTCATGTGTAATAATTTCAAAAAAATTTAATGGTTTCTTCAAATCGGTATGTCGTTACATATCTAGTTATTCTATCCATTTTTATAATGTGTTTGAGCTCAATTAATAGGGCGTGGGTTAGATTTTTAAATAACTCGAATAACTTTGAAAAAGAAGTTGGGCACCACCATATTTGGATTAGTGATAAAAATATAGAAAATCACTAACCACTAACAAATAATACTTAAACCGTGCTTTAGATAAGGTAGTTAGCAAATTATAATTCACATAAGTTTTATTAAATTCAAATTTTAGATGATTTATTGAGTAAGCACTTATCTTTTGGTAAGTTTGGTAATATACGGAATGTAAAACTACGTTATCTCAAGGTATATCATCAATCAACTTCTACAAAGGGATTCGGGATCCTTATTCGTAATTCTGCATAATTCTGCAACGTGAATGATCTTCAGTATTCAAACTTGAACTCAAACTCGAAACTGTCCAGCGATGAGACCAAAAGAGGAATCCAAAACGTCTAGATATAAATCCAAAAAAATGTCTAGAGACGAATCCATAACCTTAAGAGATTCTAGAACCTAGAGATTAAACCAAAAAACCGTCTAGATGTAGCCATGAGCTTATAAAATAAGACTGATTTTAAGAATATTAAAAATAATGTAATACTTCGGATGACCAAGATACAGGTCTAAAGAAGTTGAAAATTATAATATACACACAGGGTTTTCATTCGGTTAATTTAAATAATTTTTTTCTACCATTACTATCCAAAGTTGACGTTTTCCGCGAACTGACATTAAGTGACAGCTTTGTCTCTCGCCGAGTGACAAAGTTGACAGCTTTGTTGCTCGCCTAATTTAAATTAGCTATAATACAATAATATTTCCTTTTAATAAATGATTTTCAAGTTACTTGCACGTAGTTACATGCTTTTTTGTTATATTATCCAAGTTAACATGGACTTTGAATATCAACTGCATTTTTCATGTTTAAAGTAGGTATAGGCACCACATTATACACAGTACTTACCACAAACTTTCAGTTTTTATATTTCTTAAAAAAGTGATCGTATAAAATATCTTGTGTGTATTCTGAGCAAAAAGTTCGTTGCCGCTTTCGACAGATTGCCGCGCTCCCTACGCGCCGCGCGGGCATCTTTCTGTCTCAAGCGGCAAAATATCACTTTTCACTCTTAATACACAAATAGCTATTTCCTACGTGCTTGTCCAAAGCGGTACTTTTCCGCATGCATTTTCGTGCGCAAAGTTACACTTTGCCGCAAGTCATGCAAATATTTTTTAAGTACCTTGTATAATGACAAATAATTATATTATCAAGCAACAATAAGGGCACGTGTCGACTTTAACACAATTATGTCAGATTTTTCAATGTCAGCAACACGATAAATGCCATTCAACTTTTTTTAATATATGGCACCAAACAGTGCATTAGGGCAATTTTACCTAATTTCTTGGGAAGCGGCTTATTGGAACTGGTTGTCAATGACTAATTTGCATAATTTTGTTAATCCGAAACCCGCGTAATTATAGCGAACAGACTGTATTCGCTAAGAGCTTGGATTATAAATGTAAAAAACGAACAAATTATTATCAATCATTCCATTGTTCTTGTTTACATTTATAGTATCTGGATGATGTCTTGAGAGCCGAACTGCTAATTCTAATAAAATGTACACGTTAGGTTCTTTCGTTCGTCCCACTGGTGATATGTTTGCATACGTATAATTTACATTGAATATTTTTAAGATGTCACTTTAAGTGGCTGTATCGTCTAAACCAAACATTTTACAAACAAATACTACGAGACAAAAAAGTTTCCAAATAGATGTTGCATTTCAGTAGCGTTCGATTTTTATATTACAAAAAAGTTGAGTACAGAAAGGGGCGGTGACACCCTTCAAAATCCTACAAAAATAAAAAAAAAAATTATATTTCCTCTACCTCAATTTGGTTCGTCATGGTATTCCAACACGTCATATAAAATTTCATGAAAAAATGTAAAACGGTTTAAGAGCAACGTTAAAAAAATTCATTTAAATTTTTATATTATACACCCTGTAACTATTTTTGGGTGCACTTTTGTATATAAGTAAGTACGGTTTAATCGGCCTATTTTTAACCCAAGAATACGTGGTATAATTTATGACCAATCTTTTTTTTACTCCTATAATTTTTAAATGTGTTTAGAACAGAAGTAAAAGTTGGAAATGCTTTTGCCAGTTCTCCCACTTTATACACATAAATTGACAGGTTGGCAGCGGATCTCACCGAAGTGGACGCGATACATTGCCGTACAAAATTATTTTATAGATGTTAATAACAATTTCGAGTAAATAGTTTAATAAATTGTGAATAGCTGTTGAAATTTTGTAAAATTATAATTTGAATATTATAATACATGTTTAATAATTATTTATAATCCATAAATACATGCGATTGTCCGGTTCTGCCGATAACAGTTTAAAATTACTTATTCTATGAAACGACACTGGCAGGTAAACATTACTGTGAAATTCTCGGGGCCGCCCGACGTGGTTTGACGTTTACCCCCTCTCTACCTACCAAAAGACTTTTCAACTTTTACTTTCTCTATAATTATCTCTCTGGGTCAAAATGATCTTTTGAATATCTGAAATACTTTCTACATCGTCATTGCTATTAACCGTCTGAATTTTTTGGTATTCCTGATTCCAGTATAGGCTTGTTTAAAGTCATTCTAATTATATTTTATACCCGTACTCCTTTTCTATTATTATTCAAACCATGATGGTTCTAATATTTTAATAATCATTTTATGTGCGAGTATATCATTCTTAAAATTAATAAATATTTCAGAGTTCAGACCAGCTACCTAGTACCTATTAGTTCCATAACTTGTATTCTTTGTAATGACATTCTTCGTTCTTATCACATATCTCACTCATAAACCGAACAAAAGATATTAAATCAACTGTTTGAAATAATCTTGAAATGATGGTTATTACCTTCTCGCCGATCATTACCAAAACTTCCATAATGGCAGAAATAAAAAGTAGTTTAAGTTACTTTCCAAAAAACACTGTTTTCGTACGAAACAGTCGATAGTTACCAACACGTGAAAATTTCATTAGTGATGCGTGATGCAGCGTTTTCTTGCTATCGGAGGGTGCCAATCGAACGGTTTAGCTGGTGAAAAGACACAAAGAAAATCTACTGAAAATATCAGTTTGTTACATTAGTGAAAATATTTATGATAAAGTGAATTTGTTTCATATGAAATTCAGAATTATGAAGAGTAGAGAGAAGGAGGCCAAGCGGCATACTCGAAATACGGTCCCAAAAAACGAACGCTAATTGTTTATAATTCACACTGGTGTTGCAAGTGATGTTTAGAGTACATAGCTTCTTGTGAGAATTTTACATAATTTTGTGAAAATAATTAAAATACACTTGTTTATTTCTAATTAAAGCACAGAAAATAATGTTTCATTTATTTGTAAATAAGTCTTGCTTGTTTTAATTAATAAATTATTTAATTTTATCTATATAAAATTCAAATTAGGTATGACAAAATTCAAAAAGGTTTGGTACCTAAATATAGTTTTAAGAGCAAAATAAAACAGTTAACAGGTTTTCTATTGTTATAACACAAGTATAAAGGGAGTCCCGACGACTTTAGGGACAGTGGAATTTTAAAGAAATGTATTTTTATCAAAAAGAGCGTATTTTAAATAGTACATTTAAAAAAAAATTCGGTAAATGCATTATTTAAGCCAAAAAAAATTATTTAATTTCTATAAAAATCAGCATTTTGACGACTGTAAATATGGCTACTACGTACTGCGTAAAATGTACCAAAACACTATGAGGGGAATACCAAATAAAAATATGCACGTGTTTCAAAGAAATCAAATGAAAAAATGTTCTTTTTATTTTTAAATTCAGTTACTGTAATTTTTTTATTTTAAAATTTTGTTTTGTTTTTAAAATATTTTATAAACAATATTTTATGTTCCAATAAAAAAAACTAATAAAACAGGTAATTTTACAAAGTATACATGTAAACATTTGCGAGTGCGTAAATTTTACGTGTCGATACCAACAACCGGTAGATATTAAACGATACCGTTCTAGCGCTTGCCACATAGATAGCGTGCCAGCTTACCAGTTTAACTAGTTAAGTCGTGATTTTTGACTTAAAGTGTTATTATTTGCTATTTGCCGATTGGTTTTGTTTTAGTTAAAAATATATTTTATTTTTATAAGAATGTGTTTTAGTTGCTATTTAAAAATCTGACAATCCACCTCTCCTGTTATTCGACAATTTCACATTACTCATGCGCCTAAAAAGCGCAGGACATTTGAATTTAGTAATTTTCTACACAACTTATTTATTACCTCTCTTATCCTCGCCTTACAACTGTTGGGTTGGCTACGAAAATTACCTCTGTCATCGTTACTTTAACTGTCAGTATATTTGTCGTAGTCTCATAGTGAAATTCTTCTTTTCATGAAGATCCTAATCACATCATAAAGCGTCGGCATATTGTATAAAAGTATGAGGCTACACAATCTGCCGATGCTTTTCGTGAAGAGACCATATTCTTTCGGCATATAATGTAACATAATCTGACTAAATATAAATATCGGCACTTTGTGAAGTAACGATTTAAAGTCGTCAGATTGTGTAACGTTTTAAATTTACCAGGTTTTATTGAAGCTGATAGTAGGTTTGTTATTATTTGTAGATATTAACAAGGAAAATAAAAATAATGAAAATTAGTTCTTTAATGCCAATATTATATGTCATCTCCAAACAATAGACTTATACAATATGAAGCAGTTAGTAAGGCATAAACAATTGTTTGAGGTTATGATATGAATAATGCAAAATATACGTAAACACCAAAGCTAGATAATATAGGGAGGACCCAATGATAATTATATTTAAGTACATTCTATAATCCTTATATGGTGCATTTAGAACTTACTAGAAGATTTACTATAAGCTTTAGAACTGGTTTAAATTTTTTTCACATAGCTTGCCACTTTAATTACCAGAAATTTTTCGTAGGATTCCTAATAAAAAATAATTTTTAATATTTTTTGTTTATTCTATTACTTTCACATCACGCAAGGTGAGGGAAAATATTGTATAATTAAAAATTGTTTTTTTTTTTTTTCAGAAAACTGTTAGACTATGTAGCTCCTAAAATTACCAAAAATACGTTTTGACAAAAAAAGTTTGTCTGTGTGTCCACTTTAACTCCCGAACGGTATAAGGTATCGATTTCAATTTTAATGGACATTTTTAGCGATATAAATAAGTATTTTCTACGATAAGACGTTAAGGTGGTGTGGAAGTAATAATTCAGGATGCAGCATTTTTTTGTATCTCTGTTTAATGCTGACCCATCCTGTACAATCTAATGTTTCGGTAACAAGCTTGGAAGGCACAATATGCCTTGCCTTTGTGGACATTTTATAAAACCGCAATATTTTAATTTAGACAAGTTCGGACTACTTGCAATTTGGATTTATATCTCTATTAGGTCAACACTTGCCGATGTGCCTCATATGTAAAACAGTATTCAATAACGAAGCTATGAAGGCTTCAAAACTAAGGAACCATATATCAAGAGTACATGCTGACCAAAAAGTAAGCCATTGTCATTCTTTCAAGAACTTAAAGAAAAACTATAGAAAAGGCCATTCATAAGATCGATGTTTGCGTCATCATCTATGCAAGACGTGATGGTTTACGAGCATCCTATAATATATATTTACTAATAGCGAAGTCAGGGAAGCACCACACAATTCTAGAGCAGCTTGCTTTACCATCCATTTAGAGGTCCTTAACAATGTATTGCACAAGCCCGCACATTATATTATAAAGAGAATTCCTTTGAGCAATAACACCCAAGACTAGATGGGTTAAGACGTGGAAAACATTTTATGCAATTTCTTACAGACCAACAGATTCTCCAGTTGGACGAGTCTACATTACCCGGCATTGAAGCTCTGTTGTTAGAATATGTTCAATATATTAAAGATGAAAAAAATGTGCCAATAACTGCTTTTTGATGCACATTTTGAGACTAATACTAGAGGAGAACCGATTATTCAGGCCGAGGAGCGTTTTTTACCGACAAAGCTATTCTATGGAACAAAATTGTTTCTGTTGTGATGAGGAAAACGACCAAGTATTTACTCGGTTACTAAGGTTCGCTGGCTATCAAGAGGCGCCCGCTTAGTAAGATTTTCAGCTATTTTTGAATCTGTGTTGGAGTTTTTACAAGAAAAAGATCCGAGTTTGAAAGAAAATTCAAACAATTGTAAAACAGAAATTTAATACTTGATTATTATCTTTGGTATGTTTAACAAAGTTAATTTGCAGATGCAGGATGACGATCTTAACTTGATTAAAACAAAATCAATAATATCGGCCTTTGTGGGCAAACTTATCCTTTATAAACAAAATTTAAGCAGAAAATAATTTTTACAGCTTTCGCATTTGTCAGAATTACCAGAAATATTTCACAACGATGTTATTTTATCATATGTCACTCACTTGAACGCATTACACAAGGATTTTACTAAGAGGTTTTAGGATCTCTTAAATTTCCATATTTCTCAATGGATAATAAATCCGTAAAATATCACAGATATGGAAAAAGCCAATTTGATAATGCAAGAAGGGTTGATTACAATCAGCACAGACGAGGAGCTTATGTAGAAGTTCAACCAAGGCTCTCAGAAGTTCTGGTTGCAGCGCAACATTAAAACACAAAAAAGGCTTCAGTTTGGTTACAAACATTTTGACAAAACTAAGTAAACCGTTTGAAAATCAACGAACGTGGTGATTTAAGGCTGAAACTCACCAATATTGAACCAGATTCAGCTAGATTGGTGGAAAGTCACCAGGTTCATCTATCACACTGAATTTTTTATTTTTTTACCTTTACTTTGTGATTTTAATGTTTTTTTTTTTTGAAGTAATTTTAGGTATTTTGTATTATTAATTATTAATAATACTTGATAATTACTGAATTTAATGTCTATTTATTTAAAGTCATGACTCTAACCACTGGGGCCAACCCACCTCCTGAAAATGTTATTTTTCATGAAACCGTTTGCTTGTATCAAAAATTAGTGTGTTCCCATGGACAATACTCAGTTATTACTAATGCGCACTAGCGATTTTTATCGCCCTTTTTCATATCTTTTAGATCTTATTAAATATGCAAAGTGGTTGTTGACTTTTTGCTTAATACAAATCTAGAATATATCCATAAAACACTTACGATTAAATTATGTACAATTTACTATAATAATTAATAATAATAATAATAATGCAGTGGTAGATTATTTTATACAGATTATTATTTTTCCTGCAGTAGTTAGACTAGTCCTATAACTCGCAGGCTTATTTAAATTAATCTAATTCCTTTTGCATAAATTTAATAATACGATAAATAAATAAATAAATATTTTTATTGCCGAATACAAACCTTTTTACCATTGAACTGTATATCAGGATTACTGTAAAAAAGTACAATTTTAAAGTTCCTTGCAGTTACTCTCAATGATTCCCATTAAAATAGACCTTCCGAATAGATCGTATCATAAAATCTCAATTTCAACAACAAAGCACTTCTAAATAAACCCATCTATGATGCTAAATCGTTTCTCCAGTGCTATTTCAATAAGGAATGTTTCTTTGATATTCCCCAGCCAATAAGTTTATAAATCCTTATAGACTTTCAGATATAGGCATAGCGGTGTGCAACTGAAAGTTGATTTGATTATAGATTATGAAATAAATATTTATTGGCTGTATTATTATCATTCAATAATTCATTGTTAATTTAACTAAAATTGTACCTTCTTTTTTTATAATGAGCATTATATATATTAACTGATCGAGAACGATCTATCAACAATTTTATCTTAACCTAAGTAGCCTTAAGCCTAAGTAACCTTAGCGTCTCTCGGGTACTGTTTTCTTGATTTAATTTCTTCTTTATTTGTGCTAACTTACACTGTTTTGCTGTGCTCTACTTTTTAATTACTTTCACTTTCAACTCAGACAAGATCTGATGATTTTGTCCTGTTTAATCTTCTTTCTATTTCATACTGATCGAGGATCTGAATCATCTCGATTATGTACTGATAATTTTGATTCTCTGCAAATTAGCTAGTTTATTTTTTTATATTTCATATATAACTCTGTTCTTTTCTTGTTGATGTGCTTTTTCCATCTTTCCATCTAAGAGTATTCCTCCTCCTGTTAAAATATATGTGTCATGTATGGTTCTAGAACTTTTACGTACTGCTTTGGGAGCATTTGTCCCAATTTTAAGATAAATAATAATTTTGGTCTGGTTGTGTTTTTATATTTCTCAGTTACGTCCATAAACGATTCGTTTTAAATTCTTACAATTTTAAATATGGTATCCTTATTTGTGAATTTCGGAAGAACACCTGATTCTTGAACTAGTCTTCGTACATACAATGGCGTAATAAAATTCGAAATAAAACTCGACTGCAGATGGGTCTCCCGTGTATATTTCTCTCGTTCGTTCTGTTTGACAGTATCACAACAGGTTTCTTTGATTTTTCTGCAATTTCCTCGCTCAATTGGTTCTATGGTTAGAACTAATAAGAATTCGTCTTTTGTTTGTTCTCTGATGTTTTCACTTCTGATTATGTCCAGTTTTATATTGCCTGCGATTTTCCTGAATTGGTCCACTATACTTTCCAGTTTTTGGTAATGAACCAAACTATTGCAGAGAAGATATTTTGATCATGTCTATCAAAGCCCCTAAATCCTAACGTCATTAACGTAAAAATGGTTTAAAGATGCCTAGAAAACTAAATGATTTAGGCGAGAAAAATATAGTTACTTTCACTTGGGTCATGGGTTGCAAGGAAAGAAGCTCAAACGCCCTTTGTAGGACTTGGGCGTTCTGAAATATCATCAGTAACATATCATTAGGTTGAGTTAAAAACGAATTGGAATGAAAAGTGGAATGATCTGTTGGTGTTAAGAGAAATTAATATATTTCTGGTGATTATAAGCAGGAAGGATAGAAATCCTTTATCTGTGTGAGCAAGAACAAAATGTAATTTAACGCCTTTTCTTGCTGGCGTTTTCCGACTCAAAGGACACCTTACTAACCTTGGACTATTAAAATATAATGTGTAAATATTCTGTGAAGAAGAGGACGAAATCTCCATTAATATTTCAATGGGATATATAGCATTGCAGAATCCATTTAAAAGAGTTTGAATATATTTAATAAAATAAATATCATTATTTATTTTCGAATCACATAAATGAATATAATTTATAGGTAGTAAAGAATGTAAATACGAGCACAATATACAAACGTTACATTATTCTTTAATTAATTTAACTTTTAAATTAATAAGTGCAGCAGGTTAATTAGAAGCAAGAGAACTACAAAAAAAATCAAAATATTTACAATACAAATATAATAATTATTTTTACACTTTATTTTGGGATATAATTGGGATTTTTTATTTATTTTATAAAGTGAATTTTTTAACTTAGAACTTTTAAAAATCTGTCTGATTTTCCCGAAAAATACTACCTATCACTCCCACTTTCTGAGGAATTTTCAGCCGATTTTAGAGAAATTACGAGTGGTATCAATAATTATATTATTTTTTCTCTATTTCGTTCATCTTTTCGTGATGATCAACGATATTGTTAGATTCAAATTAAAATAAACCATCCTCGAGAAAACTGTTCTTACTACCTGTATGAGTAACAGTTAATATCTTTCAGCTACCTGTAATTTTTTAGTACCAGTAGTGCATCCTTTTAGAAACGATTGTCAAGATCTTTTTATTTTTCTAAATTTTTAAAACACTATGTCCTCTATTAACACCCGTTTCTTCTAAATAATATCTTATCATACCCAACACAACATCATTTATAGAGTCCTTGATAGTTCTTTATTTACCTTGAATTTAGTTCATATTTTCCCACCATATTTTTGTTCTGTTATTTGTACACTGTTTTTCCATAGTACCTGATTTGTCGATTTGATTAACATTTTCCATCTGAACTGTCTGGATTAAGTTCTGTTTAGTTACCTTCATCTCGCTCATACAGAGTAATTATTTTAACCTTATTAATTTCGTGTGTTACAAGTTATGATCGAAGTTGTAACCTACCAAATGTCCTAAACAACTTTCAGAGGGGAATTTCTTAAAATTAAACTTTTAACATAAAAAATAAATATCTTTACCAATAAAATTTCGTCTTCAACGGTTACACAAGTTTCGGTTGTTCCGGTGTCAAACTTCGGGCCTTCGACGTCGGTCAAACGGCAGCTAGGAAGTGGATAGCTATAAAAATTCCGGATATAGTAGACAAATTAAGGATTCTAACTGGGTCTCTGTATAGTGGCCAAACTATATTCCTATTTCCCCACAAACCCAGGAAAGAAATAAAAGACAAACCTCAACTTATGTCCCTTTATAATTAATTTATCAAATTTACCCAATAAGAACCAAGACTAACAATTATTATCATTTAGATATTAAAGAAACTAACAAACCTAATGTTGTCATCAAATAAATTCTAAATTATTGTCCTAGGAATAAATTATAAAAAAATTACAATATTTAAATTGTTCAAGTACTTAATTTAAAAAACTTACGGCTTATGAATTCATAACTAAATAAACTCAAATAACTAAAGTAAGAAATTAAAATGTATTTGACATGTATGTAAAAAAAATAAGAATAAATACATCAGCAGATAACTCGGTCAGTCGTTTGCTTGGTACCAGGCGAAGGACGATTGCGCAAGATGTTAAGCAAATATAGTGAAATATTAATTTCTACCCTTTTACATAAATCATAAAATCAATAATATAAATCATCATGTGCATATCTGCATCTATAATATTGAAACACAATAAACTGTTAACAATCTCCAAATTAGGTGTTTATGGTCAATACCCAGACCGAGACGTTAAGTGCTTAAATAACAAAATTTTGAAATAATTGATTATACTTAGCTACTACCTAGATCATTATGTGCTTAATTAATTAAATTATGAAGTAGTATTTAGTAACACAAAAGTTATTAATAGAAAGAACTGACTAGAACATTCTATGTGCAACAGTATAAATAATGTTGAGAATATAAAAAACCTAATAGTAGTGTCTTCATTAACAGCATCACAATCTTCCCATCTAGCTAAAGAACCATATATGTAAAAACCAGCAATAAGTAAGTCAGGTGGCTAGTAAATCAATGAACGACGATTATACGGGCCCACTGTTCTGGTAAACCGATGTCCCCACGATAAAACTGTAATGCGTTCGGGTCCAAACCTGAAATTTAAATCCTAACAGTGAACCGTCCAGGTGAAAACCGATGATCTTCGCAGTGAAAAACCCTCCGGGTAAACCCTAAAAATATTACAAAGTGTGTCAAAACAAATTAACTAAAGTTTCCCAAACTATACAATTAATTACCCCACGTGTAAACTAGAAAGTATTAAGTACCTAGGATGAATGAAAAATTACATTGACTCAGCAAGAGTCATAAATAGTATTATGCACTCAAATAATTAAAATTATGGCGCACCAAGCCACATAACAGAAATCGACAATCAAAAGGTATACAATATTACAATTTTAATGAAATCGTCATCGTTAATAATTTGTTACCTAGAGGTAAGGTTAGAATACATATTATAAGTCAACTCGTAATTGTCTACTTTTAGGTGAATATAACAAATTGAAACAACCCAGTCTAGAATAACCATACTGCAAATAGGATCATTGTACAATGTATTTTCTAAGGATAAAATACCACACGATGAATTAAATGATAAGAAGGATATCCGCCAGTTACCAGTACATACAGTTTTCGTCAAAAATAATAGCTTTAAAAGATTATATAAACAATAAATAACGTTTCACTTTTTTTTATATTTAATTAAGGTGGGTCAAATTTACTCTAGTAATTTTAGTGGCTAAAAATGAACGTTAGTATTGCCTCTGATCGCATGTATAGACAGGACGTAGATTTGCTGACGAGCAGGCATATTGAAACATATTCTGAATTATCAACTGTCGGCGTCCCTCTGGTACACAAGCGACTTCTTAAATTTATATATTTTGAGGGACACTTTTTGTATACAGATACAGATATAGTTCTCCTTGCCTCTACACTCCATAGTTGGGAATAAGCACAATTCATGACGCAAATTATTACCTATAATCCTTTTTATAGAAAATATTAATCCAATATCAACATACATTTGGGCCTTCTACATTAATAGGTCATTGAACAAAAATTACTAATTTCTGTAAGGTTACGATTATATTATTAGAAGGTATGTAAACAATTCGATAGTCTGGGAAATAAAGTGAGTTTTATCGTGAAACATTTGTGAATTCAATGTAAAATATTCATTTTGAAATTATGTTTAACCGCATATACTATAATATTATGGTGTGCTTATAAAACGTTATTACACTTTGTTGTTTAAAGAGACTATAGGTGAATGAAAAATGGTTGTAGGTCTTTTTGCACCCTGACTTTTTTTGTTGAACGGAAATTGCAATTATATAAAATATGATTAATACCACCAGGACTACAAATCCTGATCTAGCCTTTAGCTGGTAGTCGCGAGACTTACGACGCCGTAACAGAATGAGATAAAGTACGGTTATAAATAAAACAAAATGCATTTATTGTATTGTTCGGGCCGTTGTAGAATCCGAACGGCGAGAGTAAGAGCGCGTCGCATCACCGGAATACAAATAGAGACTGAAATGTATAACAAAACGACGCGCGGCCCGCCATCTCCGAGGTGAAATGACCCATGCCAGATTGGAAACTGCTTTTCTTAAACACCTGGGGCGAGGCGAGAAGATGCTTATCGAATAACGCAGTGGAAAGATCAATTTTTTTTCGCCGAAGAATAATATGGCTTTGGGGTTAACATGAGTAAAAAATATTGTTATGGATATTGTTATCCAAAACGGGATCGGTCTTAATGCGATGCGTTTTAGATGGAATGGGGTCGAATTCTTAAAGGCGCTGTCAAGATTGGTTTTTAAATAAAAAAGTGAAAACTGGATTGTCTACACTGAGAAAACAATGTATATATTGTAATGGTATTCAATACTCAAAGAATAAATAAAGATATTTTTTACACAAATGATGTTTCTATTTAATAAAATTATAATTCTTCTACAATTTTGGAAACATCAAAATACTCAAAGAAGAAATAAAGATATTTTTTACACAAATGATGTTTCTATTTAATAAAATTATAATTCTTCTCCAATTTTGGAAACATCAAAATATATGGGTCATTCTTCAGAAAAGGTACAATTTATTAGAACAGTAAAAAAATCAATTTTTCCAAAATAATAAGTTTTTTAGTTATTTATTAAATGACCAAAACACTTTTCTTTTGAGGGAAAAGCAAAATGTATTAATTTTATATAATTATGACTAATGTCATACTTCGTCATCTGTCCCAACTCATACTTGAAACAAACAAAATAGTATTTCACTAGATTTGAAAAAGCTGATGTAAAATTTAGTTATGACAAGTTATTAAACAAAGTCTAAAAATTATATTTTATGATATTCAATTAAATTAAAAAAATGTTCTCTTACTTTTTTTTTAAATAATTCATGTCCCAGGGTACTAGCGTCAATCCTGTTATCAACTTTAAATTTGCAATAGAAACCGCCAGGAGGCGTGCAAATTAACGCGCTTTGTTTCAGACACTTTGTGGTAGTGTTGCCACTTGTAACATAATTATGGAATTGTAACATAATTTTTCCTTAAAATTAAGTTTAACGATAATGTGTAACATAATCGATAATTGTAACATATTTTTTTTGTCTAGGAATTTTTTACCTTCGCAGGTTTTATTCTTATTGTACGAAATCAATTTACCAAAAAAATTAAAATTATTTTATTTAATCAGTACTGACCCCTCTTGGCAATTAAAAAAAGCTATAATAAAAGTCAAAGTACCATCTACATAAATGTTACCGTACTTGGAAAACGGAGCGGGGGGAATCCCCCGATTACACGGGGTTCCCTAGAATTATAAATCCGGAAAACATTGAACTTATGCAAGAAAATGATAATCAGCTGCACAGTGGCGACTGCATTGTCAGTCAGAGTTAAATGGAAAGGTAATTAATTAAATATTGACAAATAGTGGTACAATATTTCCCAAATTCGTGACTTATCTAATAATTTAATGTTTAAGGAATTGGTACTGTGGTAATATAAATTCACTATTAATAGGTATATTCTCAAAGTGTTAACGGTGAGTGCTACAATTTTAATGTTACACAGGAGATGATTAGATCAATAATATCCTATGAACACGAGGAAGATGGAAATGTTTATATTCATTTTGATACTGAATAATTCTGGTCTAGATTTAAGTTTTTGTGTTATTTTTTATTTGATTTTTTATTCGATTATAAATAAATTAAAATAAGCATGATCTGTTGTTTACCAAAACAACAAATGCCGCGTTTGAATATCCACATCGGATGCATTTTTTACATCTCGAGTGTTTGTTTATCCACATCGGACACATCTGTCCTACTACATTTACGTATATACTGAATCACCTGATTCAAAAATTTACATCTCAGATGCATCCGATGTGGATATTCAAACGCGGCAAAAAAATAGATAATTTTGGCAGCCCTGCACGATAATTTCTTTATCGGTTGGTGGCAACACTGCTTTGTACAAATTTGTTCAGTTTGAATTTGACCACAGTCGAGTCAAGTAGTGTCGAGTGTAAACAAAATTTAACGTTGTATGATTAAGACCGGTCTTGTGCTATCATTACCGTGACCAATATTTTAATGTACATAAGGTTAGGTTAGGTTAGGTTAAGGTTAATTGATATTATTTGTTAGTAATTTTGTGTAATATTTTATGAAATTTAAGATGTCCTGTTTTGGTTAATTTATGTAGTTTTGTCTAAAATTAAACTCAATTAAACCTTTGTGTCCATCAGCTCCGTTATCTAAGTTTGATAACTGTGTTGACTATGTTGATCACGGAGTTGACAGTTATCTATCTAATGTTATTTTCATTATTTTTAGTGTTCAATATGGCTCCCATAAAGAAGAAAAAAGATAAATATGAATCACGGAAAGAACAAGTTAAACAGAATATGAGAAAAATGAGAGGGCGTATTCGGAATGACCCTGTGAAATACAAGGAATACAAACGAAAAGAAAAGAAAGGTATGAAAAACGCAGAAACAAAGGAAAAATAAAGCATATAAGTGGTCTGACGAATAGAGAAAAAAGAGAAAAGCGAAAAAGCAAAAAATACCGCCAAAGACTTAGAATGATAGAAAATATAGTTGATATCATCCCTCCAGCTAACCTGCAAGTTAATGATTTACCTGAACCTCCTCATGAAACTCCAAGCAGACAATTGCTTCAAGGGAAAAGGCAATCTAAGAAACACAGACGAAAGTTACACGCTACAATAAAAAAGTTAGAAGCAAAGAATGCAATTTTAAAAAAGAAAATGGAAACATATAAAAGAAGATGCAATAGATTATTATTAGAGAAAAGGGAAAAAAGCGCTCTTCCAGACAGTCCAAGAGACAAGGTAAATGAGTTAATGAAAAATAAGGAAAATATGATTGAGGAAATTAGAAAAATAGTGCTTTTTGGAGAGGTGATAAAAAAGCAAATAGAAGAAAATCTACGACGTGAGAAGTTTTTGAAAGACAAGAGAAATATTATAAAAGTAGTGTCTGGAAATGTAATGAAGAAATACAGGTTTCTTAATGTTCTAACCACTTGGTCACGTAAAATGTGTAGGCCAAATAGGCCATTAAACAACAAAAACATAAAAAAGGGCAGGCTGCAGAAAACAATTCGAGGCTTCTTAGAGAGAGAGAGAGAGAGATGAATATAGTCGCGCATGTTACCAGGGAAAAAAGATACAATAACAAGAAACAAAGCAAAAAGACAAAAGAGATTTTTAAGCGACTCTTTGAGAAACCTTTATATAAAGTTCACCCAACCATATCCACAATATAGAAGAATTGGTTATGTCCTCTTTTGCAAATATATGCCCTTTTGGATATTACTACCCAATGTAAGATCAAGAGACTTGCGCGTGTATTCTTCATGAGAATATGGCTCTTATTACACGTAAACTATCAGTTCTAAATATAATTGACAGCACATTTCCAAATCAGCTGTGAAGAAACAAATGAAACATGTCTTAGTCGTACCTGTGACTTATGTAAGGGCAAGACATTGTTTTTGAATGACTATGATCCCGATGAAGCAGTGGTTTGCAAGTTGTGGATCAACAAAAAAGAAAAAGTTGTTGTCAAAGGAATTTAAAAAATATGCCAAAAAACAATTAAAGAACCAGTTACTTTTTCAGCTAGTGAATTAGTCACAAAACTCAAAAAGGATTTACCTAAATATATGTTGCACATGCGAAATATTATTCGCCAATACAAAGTTATCAACGATGTTAAAAACAATCTTGCTGGCAATGAAATTTTGATACACATGGACTTCTCAGAAAATTATAACTGCAAGTATGGCGAAGAAATTCAGTCTGCTCACTTTGGGGGTCCAAACCTCAGGTTTCTTTACATATGGTAATTGTTTATCATAAGAATAAAAAGACAATAAATACAAACTATTATACAATATCAGAGAGCTTGTGTCATGATCCACCAGCAATCTGTGCCCATTTAGAACCAGTATTTACAGGGACTAAAACACAAATAGGGAAAGTCAAAACTGCCCATTTTCTGAGCGATGGGCCTACAACTCAATACAAAAACAAAACGATGTTTTATTTAATAGCCAATCAGATTGCCAAAACTTTGGAAGTCGAACAAATACAATTTCACTACAGCGAGAGTGGTCATGGTAAGGGGGCTCCAGATGGGATCGGGGGAGCTAGCTGCTAAAAGAACAGCGGATAGCGTGGCACGTGGCAAAGATGTGTCTTCATTTAAAGAACTTTTTTTTGTTTTAAAAAAGAATTGTAAAAAACCAATATTTTATCGATTAGTGAAGCAGATATTTGCAAATTCGATCTTGTTTTTCCGGTTAAAGCTAAATGCATTTAAAGGCTCATTAAAAATAAGACAAATATTTTGGCATAATGTGAAACCGAATGTATTGTATTTTCGATATCTTAGCTGTCTACAGTGTATTGGAAACTGTGAATATTATCATCTGGGATTAAAACATTTTGAAAACCACTTGCATAATGATTATGAAGCAGGACCTTCAAGAAGCAACAGGTTGAGATATTCTGATGTGTACTCTTCCTCTTCAGATGAGGACGAAGTAATGCATAAAGTAACTGGGCAAAAATTTAATACTGCCGATGGTAGCTTTGTTATAGTTTTTAGGGAAGAAAAGGAAGAAATACTACATAGGAAAAATTCTAAGTGAAGCCGAAAACGATGAATTATTACTAATCAGCTTTCTGAGAAGACAGAACAAAAGTAATAAATTTGTTTTCCCCAATGAATCTGATATTTATCCAGTTCCAAAAAAAAGATATTGATTTGATTTTAAAGGCACCCGAAGAACGAAGAAACCAATATTATTTCGATGAAACTGAAATCAAAAACATCGAAAATTTGGAATAAAATATTTTGTAAAATGTTTTTCTTTGTACATGCTCAAATTTTGATCTTTGATCTTTTTATTTTTGTTTTAGAAAAGTATATTCTTGCAATTTTCAGTTTTTTGTATCACGGATATTTAAATAATACACATTTTTACATTATGCAGTATTTCGTTATCAAGACGTCATTACCGTTATCAAAATAATTTTTAATTTCCCAAAAAAGGAGAAAAAATAAAAATTAAGCTTGGCCAATCATTATATTTTGATAATTAATGTTTTTGTAATGTATTTGTAAAAATACATTTAAAAAAATGAAAATCCAAATTACCTTTTGGAATTGTACCTTCTGAAGAATGACCCATATAATTCCCAATTCCTCCTAAGAAATTATGAAACATACACCCATGTAGTATTTTTGGCGACAATAACCACATAATGCACCAAAATTAACGTTGTAGAAAATAGTCACATATAAAACGATGCACTCTAAGCCACCGGACGTCGTCTTAACGTTGATCATGTCCTAAGTTAAACTAGGACGTTGTTACAACTTTTGCTTAACCGTCTACAAGTAGTATATATTTTAGGAATGGGATTAACGTTCTAAAAACGTTTAAGTGACAACTTTAGTTAGGTTAAACGTTTTCTCGACGTAGGGCCGACCTTGTAAGATTTAAGTATGCAGTGAGTAATTTTTAAGTTAAATAATGAACGTTTTCGTGAAGTCATCTTTGCAACTAACCTATATATCCTATCTATTAAAAAGATGCTAAAATAATAGAAAAACGATCACAAATTTATTTTATTTTTTTACAATTTCACCTCACCAAGGGTAATATGTAATCCTAAAAAAAATAATTAGTAATAATTTAATATTGTAATAGGTAGCAAAATTCTGACATGTGTCTTAGTACAAAAACAAAAGAGAACAAGGGCGGTATTCACAAATAGAAAAGCATAGTCACAATTAAATGGCTAAACAGAATAAATGAAAATATAAATGCATGAAAGTCCTGAGCGAAAAATATGTATTTAAACATCGTATTAAAAAATTTCATGACCACATTAGTTACCGAACGACTATTAATTAGGCAATAAAGGTGAAACACTCGAGATTGTCGCAAAACTTTCTAAAAAGGAATACGAAGAAGAGTAAGAAAGAGCCAATTACAGTCGATACCATCGGAGAGTTTATTCCGAGATCTGAGCAGCGAAATGCCCACTAATAAATCTCCCTTATAAATCTGTAACGCGCATCAACTTTAAGAGGCCTTACGCAGGATCGGACTTGTCCTCAATACACTTCATCAATTAATAAGGCTAGCGACGTCCACGCCATCATCAATGGGTTACTGAAAATATCACTATAGAATATACAATTGATGATCAAAAAGCGTGCAGATCTATTGTTTGGGAAGAAAGAAAAACCGATTAATAAAAAATTTTCGCTTGTTTTAACAAAAATAAAACATTCTAATCAAAGGGTGACATATTTACATGTGACTAACAACTTCTTTCTTAAAGATATTTCCTTGTTTAAAAGAAAAAAATTGAAAAAAGTATTGGATATGACCCTCTGTTGCACTAAAGTTAAAAAGACGGTAATGAAAACTTGGTTTAAATATACAACATACATTATTTGAAGATACAAGTGGATAAAGGGCATATGTAACATTTTTTTTAAATGGTGTTTTTCTGTGAATGAAGGGGGCATATGTACCTAAAATTCGTTTAATATGTCTTTCGTGACAATATATCATCTAATATAGAAGTTGCCAGTTGATAAAGGACCCATGTACTAGGAAATAACTGCCAAACAATAAACTTTAACACGAAATATCTCGTAAAAATTATTTTGCTACATAGGCCCTTCATCCACTTGTGTCTTCATTTTTTTGTACAAGTAGGGTGTATGTCTAGATTTGCACTCTTCTTACACCAAACACTTATGGAGGCAAGTTCAAAATTTTTAATATTTTTTTCATTTATTATCGCATCTGCTTGTTTCTTAAACCAATTGATTAAGCTTACTTTTGTACATGGCGAACATAAAATAACTAAATTATCAAAAAATGATGCTGGGGCCTTCTTGTAGGAAGGTCCTCAATTGTTAAGAAAACGTTTTGTGAGCTTACGTCACATAGGGCATTTTCCAAAACAGTAATCTTAGATTTCATTAATTCATAAAACGGGTAGTTATCTAAATGTTTCAAAAAGTAGTGTGACGAAGTTACTAAATTTTATTTTTAATTAATTTAAAAAATGTGTATTTCAATTAATTCCCGCCTGAGGACATGTAGAAGATCCCCGTATTTCTGTTTCCCAGGAATTACCGTTTTTCAACAATTGCAAGTACCCTCGTAGGTTAAAATATTTCTATATTTGCCAAAATCCGAATGAGCATTTGTAGATTCAATTTCGTATTAATTATCTACTTGTATTTGTCAAGGTACTAGAAGGACATTTTTTCTATTTTTAAATTGTAAACAGGCGGCTGTAGTGGTGGTATCTCTCACTCTGGCTTACCGGTCTTCAAGTTTGTCCAGGGAAGAAGCATAAATTGGATTACAACTGATAATGGTCCTCTTTTAATTTCCGGCAACCGTAAGCTCTTCTCTCTCCTCCAGTGACGTGTGAAGTACTCTGTGAGTGACCGTGATATTGATAGAGTACTGAACAACCCCGTTTATTTTTCTAAGGGTACCGTAGGGTACGAGGTATAAAGGAGAAAAGTGTTTTATTTTTATTTTCTAGTTTAGTGGCTACCTAGTTAGCAGTGACCTCCTGGAAATATTTTTTTTACTTCACTGAGGTTACCTTGAGTACACTCTGATGTACTACAGGGTCGCAGAGCAAACTGTGATACGATACCAAAACTGGCGTCTGAGCATCCCCTATTCGGGAATCACCATCATAGCGCCACACATACTCGCTGATTCACTGTAGGTGAACCAGAAGCCTGTCACAGTAGGTTACAGTTTAGGGTCCTTTTAATGCGTTTGTCTGCAAGATCCTGTACCAGGTCATGAATTTTATATTCCAGTTTTGTTTTAGAGTTATTTTATATCGTTACGCCAGACTACTTCATAGATCACTACCAGACATAATTTAACCCCATATTGTGTTATTATGTTGACAGTGTGCTCTTGATCTTGACTATTCTTGAATCAAGTGTATTTAGGGTGCGTTAAGTGAGCAGTCGGACCGGTCGAAAATATCTAGCGAAAAAGAAAACCTACTAACATGACTACTCATATCTAATCAACTGATCAGTCAGAGTCGGTCAGAACTGTAGGGAAATTTTGTCTGAATCTGGTAGTTAAAACTGTCTAGTTTTAAATGGTCAGATGGCAGTTGTTATTGTATTTGCACACACAAAAAAAGAATAATCCACTATTTAATATGAGTGAGTTGTTTTACAAGGCTTAACACCTCAACTAAGAGTTCACCTCATAGCATTCCTCTCTTCTTTTTTTAACTAAACACCTCACTTTCGCATAGTGTTATTTTCACTCACCAAGTCAAATGGTCTTGTCGTTTTGAGTTTTCCCTTCAGATATTGTTTTTTTGTGTTTTGTGTTTTTTTGATTTTTTCGTCTACTGTTGGTATCTTCAGTTTCATATGCATTCATATGCATTTACAATAATTGCAATTAGTACTTTATTTTGCAATCGTTGGATTGTACTCATATTTATCTTGGTTATGCTGGTAGATATCTATCTGATTAGTGTGAAGCAAAAGCAATACTAGCGCAAGCTGCAGATAATTCAAGTACTTTAGGGCGATATTTTTTAATTTTGGCATGTGAAATACACGTATACATTCTACTTTTTTTCAGAAAAATGATTTAAAAACTATACAATAACCAACCAGACTTGCTGTACTGTAAATTGTAAAAATACTAGCAAAAAACAGTGTAAATTATAACAAATTTCAGTAGCAAAGTGGAAATTAAATCAAAGAAATAAATGGATAGCTGTACAATAAGAAAAAAAATTACCTTTATAATAACAGTTATACTGAAAATAGTAAACATCAGAAACTTGAAAGGTTTTAAATAAACAATAAATTATCATTTTACGATATTCTTCAACATCCCTTGAATCTTAAATGTTCAGCAAGAACTAAATATCTGCCTTTGAATATTCTATGTGGCTGTAATGCAGTTTTGTGACTTATTGATAGGAAACCAGTTTTAATCATTCATTCTGTTTTCTTTTGAAAAAAATAGAATAAAGAAAATATAAATAACAATCCTTTTGGTTATACATTTTAACTTTACGCTATTATTTAATGGTACTTTTTTACTTTGACAGAATAGGTTAATTCTTCAAAGACAACTTATTAGACTTAGGCAACTTCTCATACATTTTCTCGTAAATACTGTTGCCTGTCTATGTTTTATTATTGATTACTATTGATTATACTTACTTTTAGTTTAAGCGATAAAAAATATACAATAATAAATTAATGTTTTGACTTGTTTTACAAATCCATATACCTTTATTAGAACTAACATATATACTTTTTAATTACGAATTCTATTAAGAATTCTATTGTCAGTATAAGCAAAAATTTCCCATTAGTACATACATTAATTAGCGTGTCACGTGTCACGCACGAAGCGAATAGCTGTATGCGATAAGTCAAACTGGTTATACTATTGGTTTGTACATAATAATTTATTTTCTATTTATAGTTTTGATTTTGTATTCATTAGCCAGTACAGTATTCTATAAATTATGCCATTTTAAAAACTCACTAACATTGTTACAACAAAATTTATTGCTTTTATTCATTCAGCAGAAAGAAATTATAGTTTCACCAATTTAATAAAAGTTGTACTTATATAATAGTTTGTGCAACAAGAGTTGATATGGACAATCCACTCGAGTTGTACAGTATATTTATTAATACAAAATAACTAATTTTAAAATAATTTATGAATTTTACTGATTTTTAAAATAAAATAAATAAAACAAAAAAATTGCCGCCAGCCGAGAATGAATCCCCGGCTTTTCGCATCTCTATCCATGCACTCTATCCATGCCTCTACGCCCACTTTTACGATTTTGGTTTATTACTCATAATTAAAATAGTTTTATATAGTTTGATTAAAATTTAATTTTTTTTTTCAAAATATGTTTCATATAAAAATGCTATTATTTACGATTATTTGTCGATTCTACACAACAATAACTCATTTTAATGTATATTTAATCTTAATTTTGCAAAAAAATATACTGATAATTAGTTTGACAGGATTGTCACTTATTTAAATTTTTTTAAATAATAGTAGTTGGATGTCCAAAATATGAACTGTGATTATTGAATTTTATTTTTTTTTTGCAGTGTTCTCACTACCTAGATTGGACATGAAATATATTCGCAATGCCATACTTTTTCGTTTTGTAGTATGTGCGTAGATAAGCTAATATCCATGTGGGTGCAGAAAAAATAATTATTTTCAACGACCATATCTAAAAGTTTAAATAGAAATAATACATGCAATAAGTGAAATTTATCATGGAAGAGACTAAAATAAAATAGTTATTATTATAAATTATGTTATTATTATTAATAATTAAGATATACATCATTGTGTAAAAATTTAAATTTTATTAAAATTGAGCTGAGCCCTCAATCATAAACTCACAAAACGTACGTCTAAAAGATGACACCACGAATTTAAGTTAAATAAAATAAACATTTGGAAAGTCCGTCTTTACGAAAACTATTAAGTCAGTTGATTTTTGCCAATAAACATTAGTTAAACCATTATTATTATTATTATTATTATTATTATACCTACATTAAGTAACTTGATTATCTGACCCATGACAGATTAAGACACTGATAATAGAGACAGGAACGATTGTCATTGATTCTAGAATCAACAGAATCATAACATAATAATCAAGATTAAATATGGTAGTATAGGGTTCAAGAACTATGTTTGGTTCTAGTGTGATCTCTTCATAATAACGAAAAACTCAAAACAGTTGGTTTGGAGGAAATATTTACTAACTTTAAATTTTTGATGAGGGAGAGAAGGGCTTTGACTTTAGAACCACACTAGGCCAAAGCGAAAGACATGAGTACACCATCACCTATACATGGCGCCTAGTCGAAAAAGGAAAGTTAATGAGGAAGAAAAAATAAACTTTTGAAAAAGTAAATGGGTATAGTAAAGACAAATCTAGATCCAAACTAAGCAGCAACAAAGTTAAGCAAAGACAAGTACATTCGCCTTTTACGATACAACTGTGTCCAATGTTTTTATCGATCATTATTTGTCTCCATTCTTTTACTTGCTTCTATTACTTTTGTAACGGTGTGCTTCAAAAATTTAAATTTGATGGAATAACATTGATAAGTTGACATTTCGTTAATTGTGAAATAGTAAAAACGAAGAAAAAAATTCTCAATCCCGTCCTTTATCCGCCACATCCTTTCCACTGATTCTTCTCTTTCTTTGTCTTCGGAACAACCACAAAACTGAAATTCCTCTTAATTAATGACCCTAATTGTGAGATGGTGCACGTATATGGAATGCTGTCAACGAGAGACCCGTATCTGGTTGGCAGGACAGCGACACAAGCGGCGTTCTTACTTTTGTTTATACTTACGTTTCGCTGCCTGTAACAGGGGCCCAACAGTTTCATTACGTATGTCGAGACGAAATCGTTTTCATTACCTATACGATTCATGTTATTTCTGGATTTCGGAACAGGAAGTAAAAGTATAATAACATTTTAACTTTCTACCCTGTATTTTATAGTCTAAGAGCTAGGCGGTCATTTTTAGTAACGTGTTAAACAAGGCGTGAAACTTATTGATTTATAATTTTATACCAGTTGATTAAGGACATAATGATCTGACAGGGATCCCGCGGTTGAGACAGTCAATCTCGTTGATAGTATAACGGTAAGGACACGTGTCTGTCATACATGGATGTCTGGATTCGAGCCCCAACGACGACAGGTTTTTATTAAATCTACAAGTATTTGTTCTCACCCTTGGAGCCCGCGGGTGGTCTTAATAATTCGTAAGGGGATTGTTAAGATTTGTTTCCGAATTTTCAAATTATTTTAGCCACTTATTTTTCAGATATACTGATTATTCGGATTTCGATTTGCGATTTCTCGATAATAAATTCACAATTTTTATACAAAGGTTTACGTCGTTTAACGTACATTGAAAACCTAACTCACGCAGACGAAGACATAGGCTTAGTATACATAAATGACTTTTACTAATACACCGATACATTTATAGGTTTGAGAAAGAACTTGAACGTCGTTTTGCTAGAACTAGCACATCAAATTTAAGAATATTATTTTGCAATTATTATTCACAATTACTACATTAATTGCAGCTTTATCCACCCTAAATTTAAAAGTAGATGAGATGGTTTCTCACAAACATTAAACACAACCAAGAGCAAGAAAAGTGAAATGCCCTTACTAAAAGAACATTATTGAAAAAAGGGTATGCTACAGAAAGTTTTTAGTAAAAATGAGTTACAAATCATTTTAAAGAGAGTTCAGAAAAAATTTTACCTCGAAATACTCTTAAGTATCCCTTGGTGAAGAATTCAACTTTAAAAAGAGCTCTTGGTTTGTTTAGTGCTTGTAAGAAAGCATCTCATCTGCTTTTACATGCTAAAATTTCAAATTATTTCAGGATATAAATAAAATGTGGTCCCACTTCGACTAGAAAGCCATACCATAACCCAAAATGTTTAAAATAAACCATTCACACAATAATATTTTTCTTTTTAATTCAAATAAAAAGTAATTATTTGAAATTTTATGGAAATCATTACATGATTTTTCCTTACTGGTTTGTAGCTTATCTAGAAAATAGTCCAAAAATAAAAATATGAATACCACTAAATATTAATTTAGTATTAGATTAAAAAAAAAAGTATGATTTAAAAAAAAATTCTGTACGAATCACTGCATTTTCAAATAAGTGACACAACACCCCATGTCTTATAATTTCTAACACTTTATTTAAGATTTTAAATAATTTCAAACACAATCTTCTCTTCGGATATCAAAAATATCCGTTCGTCATTTTTCAATTAATATGTTTAAAATTAATTTCAAAATTAAAGCTGTGCTCCTCGGATTTCAACAATATCCGTCCAGCATTTTCAATTTATATATATACGGAGTGGCCCAAAAATCTGGAAACGGCCAATTATCTCGTAAATTGTACCCCAGTACACCTATTTTGGGATACGGAGATTCCAGATTTGATATTTGCAATGTTGCCAGATTTTCCGTTTCTCTTATATTATTAGTCACTTTGGTTTTTCAAATTGATCTATAGGATCTATAGGCATTGAGACATTTCCTTAGTGCAGTGGCGACAGAAGGGGGCACAATAGATCTTTTAGGTCGCAGTGTATTAACACCCCATTATCAACATAACATTCTCTCTATATATACAAAAATTTAAGTGATAGTTGTATTTTTAAAAATGTCACGCTCTACCTTGAATTTTCTAGTTCAATGTAAATCATTAACTAGAGTTATAATATGGTTATTTGTTTTATTTCCATACGTATGTTTTCTTCTGAATTTTTAATTTAAAACATTATAAATATTATTTTAGAATTTTTAGTAATCTCTTTATATTTTCCAATAATAATGCCAATTATTACAGACGCTTAGTATTTACATTTACGATTTTTTTATCGATCAAATTTGTCTCACGGTTAATTATAATACGTCTCAAACATCGTTATATAACTCTCTAATGTTTTAGTCATTTCTGCTCGGGTTAACGTTTTTATTTATGGGTATAGAATTACATATCTCATAGAAGCATTGACGATAATTAAAGCGTGTTTAAAACCAGTTGTGTTTATTTGTTATTTTAAAATACGGCTCAACACAATCAGTAGGAATATTAATTTTTAAGCAAGTTCAGATATAATTTCCCAAACCTTTTCTCTTCTCGTTGCTGACAAACGATACGTGTGATAATTAATGACTTGGTCACTAGATATATTTTTAATTCAGTAGTATTTATTGTTAAACAAATTTAACAATAAATGTTTAAGTTTATCTGTGTTTTGGTTTTCTAAGCTTTTTTTCAGCCGGTTACTGATAGAGATAATATCATTTCCTTTTAATGAAGAAAATATTTTTTTCTCACCGATTTTCTACCAAAATTAAAAATTAAATGGCTGCAAATAAACACACTACTGTCCAAAATAGCGTAGTAGACCACTGCTAAATTGTCCACATTATAAAAACAAATTTTGAAACCTATACTATTGCATTCAATTCTTAATGGTATTTTACTATTTTTAAAAGTTACGTTGCGTACACTTTTTAACGTTATCAGTGCTCTAAATTACAATTTGAAGTTTTTGCCATTCTACATTTCTCACCGGTATCTATCAGATAGTTGAATTATAAATTCCAAAATCACAATCAATAAATAATATAATTTATTCTAATGCTAGATGGTTGGTAAGTTTCTTTTTAAAACAATAGTGGCAATTATTTTTTCTTTTCTTTCAGTGTTTTTGCTATTTCATTGGATATTTTGTGGAATTTATCAATAGTGAAGTTCTTGTTATTAAATTAGGGTTGCTATTCGTCCCGGTACACCGGGACATGGTCCCGGTTTTAGTGACGGCTTGTGGTAATTTAAAAAGGGTGTTCACTGTTTTCCAATAATTTTATCGTTTGTAAGTTCGGTTCAAAACTTTGTAAAAGCGCCAATATCGCTGTTTTTTCTATTTGGGTTTATATTAAGTGTAGTTATTATTTTCGATATCATACTGTTTGCAAGCACTACCAATATTAATGAATATTTTAGTTATTATAATATTTGTTTTGTTTTTAATCCTTTGAAAACCATTTATAAACATTATTAGTTAGTCAGGTGACTTTTCTTCATATTTTGAGATTATTTTTAAAATCAGGTTATGTACAAATAATTGTGTAAAAAAATATTAAATGAAACTTTACCTACCGTTTTTTGGTTTTTATTGTCATACATGTCAAATAAAATAATATATGTTTTAAATACCTTTTATTGGCAAATAAACCTAGTGAACTAAAATGTTTATGAATAGGTTGAGTGGTGTGTACACACTGGGTAATAAGAAATGAATCGAGAGTTTTTAAAGTATGTAAAATTTTCAATTTGTCTGAGCGCTTTCGGCCTATTAGGCCATCATCAGAGACTCTACAAAAGAGTTTGAAAAATGTTGTGATATTACTTATGTAACCCTATTTTGAGCTTCGAGTGGTATGGATTTGGCCTTTTCAAGCAAAGAGGTTGAAATATTTTATGTAACTCTAGTTTCACTATCGAGTGGTTCCACTAATTCTTCATTAGAGTTGTCAACAGTAAAATTGTAGCTTTGTTTGGGAGTGGATGGCATACTGTCATCCATCAAAATTTTATTAGAAATTTTGTTTTTTTGTGTTATTGTGCTGTCTACGTAGCCTTCTGCAACAGCAGATGATTTCCATCCTCCATGTTTTTTGACCGTTAGAAGGTCTCCTCCAGAATTTGCCAGCATAGTGGCTGAAGACCTCCTAAAGCAGTGTCCTGTAAAAGCCGTTGGATTGGGCAAGTTTAGATACGTTGCTATAACACTTGGCATTTTACCAAAAGTATTTATCCCTACAGGCTGTTTAGAATATTTTCCATTTGCGAATTTTAAAAAAAATCAGTTACAATTCATATTTGATGGTCTTAATGAGGTATATTTTTTTATGAAAGATAAATAATCAACTGCAGAATTATTTGGATTTAAAATCGTAAAAATGCGTTCTATTCCATTTTTGGTTTCTGATACTTTGACAATATACACTGTTTGTTTATCTTCCACATCGTTAATTGTCATTTTACATAATTCTTCCCGGCGACAAGCTCCCGCAATTCCTAAAAAATAACATATTGTAATGTTACAAATAATTTATTAAACATTAGGAAATATCTTGACGTTGCGCATGTAAAACTCCAAATAAATGCTATTGTAAAAAATATAAAAGTTTTAGGTATAATGTGCTGCCTAACAACCCCGGTGGCTTGTTAGGACAGCAACTGATTTTGTTAGGCAACACACCATACGAACACACATCTCGTTGCAAAACTTTACAGAATATTTTAATTTTATACTGAGAATTCAAGCATTTACTGAGGCATTTACTTACTTTGATGATTAAAAACTTGGAATCTGGAGCTTTCAACAGAAAATTAATTAGATCTTCTCGAAATTTTGGAATTTTTTGGTTTATAACCTTTATTTTTTTGTTTGAGAAACGCTATTAACTTGTTGAATTTCGAAATATCAACGTTGTTTTTATATTTTAAGGTGCTTTTAAGCATAGAATAAATCGACCATAGGGTAGAAGCTTTGCAATTCTTCAATTCATCAGAGAAATATGCTAAAATAACGTTTTCCGAATATTTTGTCACCTTATTCTTCCTACACCATTCTATAAATGCATTGTATTTTTGCTGATAAATATATGCAGATTTTTCTGGCAATAAATTTTCAGTGGCCTTTTGTGCACTGCATAAGATATCTGGGGGAGTATTATCAAATTCGCTATCGCTAGATAAATTTGAATCCATATCGATTATGACAGATATAATAAACTGCAAATAAAATTTGAATTTAAGTAAACAAACATTAAAAAGTAAAACTTTTTACCTTCTCAAACTTGATTTAGTTTAAAAAAATGCTAAATTGGCTTTAGCATCTAATCTTGAACTTAAGTATACTTTTGTCGTGTTCTATTATAAGGTAGGTACTAATTAAAAGTTTAGAGATTGACAGTTCTTCTAATCCACACAGCCACTTTATAGTGGACTAAAGAACGCCATCGCCTTCAAGTACGGAATTTCATAAGTACGTCATGGGTAAACCAGACCTGCTAAAGCAGTTGAAGAAATCAAAAATATAAAAACAATTAAGGCAGAGACATATTAATCTGATACTAAACTAAGCCACGCCAGACTATTTGACGAAACGTCAGTAGGATGGCACCGTGTATTTTTATTATTTTTTTCTACTCCTATATTATAAGTTGCTAATTAAATGCTAATTTTCATTTTCATAATGATACTCATTATAACACTGGTTTTCATTATGAAACTAAAAAATTCACCAATAGAAATCTTAGATTTTTAAATAACCAAGTAGGCAAACCCAATATTTTATGTAGAATGTTTGACAGTTTCTAAGAGATTCGTGTTTTATGACAGTTTCAATCTTTTGCGTTAGTCAAAAAAATGTCGAGCGACGAAGGGTTTTTATGCACACCACCTGAAATCGCTGAAAATGCGAAAAATGTATCATCATAGTTATTGTATTGATTATTCTGTAGGAATAAAAATTAAGTCGAATTACTTATTTTTCTTTAATATTTTATTTCTTATTGTTTGTATAAAAAAGTATTAAAAAATTAAAAAAAATAAGCAATGTTGTTGAATTGAAATAGTTTCTTGGTCGTAGAAAAAATAATGTATGCAACTCTCATGTAATGGTTATTAATACATGATCGTTACATATTATACTATTGTGTATAAAAGACCTATCTAGTTATTCTCATGTACAAATTCTACTTCCAACATCATCAAAATTTGTTGGTGTTATATTTCCAATTCCGAGTTCCAAATTACACATCCGCAAATGTCATTTTATTTTTGCGTTTGGAAACAGTGTGCATCATTGATATAGAATAAAGTAGAGACGACATAAACACTATTTTGCGATATGACAGATGGATGCACTTCGAGTGACGGAAAAGTATAATGAAAATGGCGATTTATTTGAAGTCAATAATTTTATATATTTGAAGATTGACGGAATGAAAATGCTTTTATATTATTTACATAAAGCTATTAAAAAAAATGGCATCTATTCGTACCAAAACTGATTAGTTGCACAAGCGTCTGACGCAACTCATGTCGAATGGAGTGACATAGCGTAGTGTCAGAGAAGTATGCGTCTGCCTTTATTGTTTAATTCCATACTTGATTATTGAAAATGATGAAAATTGGGTTAACAAGTTAAATTAGAACCAGTATATTTTTTTTACCAGTCAGTACTTAGACTATTATGGAAACCCTATTCTAAATCCAAATTGGTGGCCTGGTACTATATTCTTACCAATACAGCCGCTAGCTATGGTTCTGTATTCGCTGTTGCTACCACTCAAAAATATGGCCAGTAATTTTTTTGGAGAAAATATACGTTCCATATAAAATATTGGTTTCCTGAGCTTTATATTAAAGATTGGGCATTGGGTTACAACTAAATTGTTGGTTGTTATATCCGTGATGATCCCCATATTATTTCAGGAAAGGTCTAATGCGTACTCGAAACGAGGGGGGGACAGAAAGTTAAAAAATATATCCTCGCAGGAGCGAGGTACTTACAAAGTGTGTTAAACGTGTTAATTAATTACGTTGAATACATTTTCATAATATAATATAATTATAGAAGATCAGAAAGATATATTAGACTAAAAATTTTTATTTCTCAAAATTATTTATTTCCCCTCAACCTTAAAAACAGCAGCAATAATAATATTTTTGTCTCTTCTCTGTCGTAAAATTTTTATGTTTTAAGAGATTCGAAATATATTCCTATTTTTCTACCTATAACATTTTTGTTGCATGCTGATACTTTGGACCACCCTTTATAATCTAAACAACAACTATTATATAGATATATTCTGAGCTTTATTGAATAGTTACAAAATGAAAAAAAACCGATTTAAGTAGATAAAAACACAAGTGTATGTGGAACACTCTAATGTCATATGTGTAGAGTCCCAATCATATCATCACCCTGTATAAAAACTAAACTAACCATTTTTGGGCCTGGTAACCAAAAGATCTTCAACATATACACCTATGACAACATAATGCCTCAAAAATGTATCGGGGACCTCTCAAGAACACAGGATGTTACCTAGCGTATAGACTATACTGTCCATGATAGATTTACATTTTTTGGTAAAAGTTTTTCGAAAAACTTATACATTATTATTTTAATATCTGCGACTTTTCAGAAGATAGGTACATGTTCTATTCTAATTACAGCGTTTATTAAATTAGTTAGTTTAACCACTGCTAAATAATTATTCTTTGATTTCCTTAGATACCACTTTAGGTGTTACTCTGAGAATTTCTACTACTTTTATCTTCTCTTCTTTTAATAAATCGAGTACTTTTTTATTTGGCTGGATTTTTTTTGGAGATGATCTGAGAAGGTGTTAGTTTTTTGTTTATTTGATCTTGTCCTGTTTACGTTTTCTTCTTTTTTTGGTGGCATGTGAACTATTGAGGTATGTGAGAAATAAAGGGCCTTTTTCTTTACACCTCCGTACTCTATTGAGATGTGTCTATTTTATCATAAATAGATATGTTATTGTCTTTGAATGTAACAAACTTACCGATTGCCTGGCCGACTTATGCTTTATGAGAGTATTTGAAATATATATTCGGTTTTAATAATATCTCAGTCAAAACAAAAACGCTTGGTTCTGTCATCTCCCGTATGTATTTATATCCAAGGTAAATGCAACTCAACATGCTACAAAAGAAAAAGACAAAAAACGTAACCTGTACCTCAAGTTGAACTATATTAATAGTGACTAACAGAAGATTAACTATCTTAGTACGATGGTAGAAAATATAGATATCTCTGACACTAACATCAAGTCCTTTCAATCAAAGGGTATTAGTGAACCAGTGCCAGTCCAATCCGTGCGTAGGTGTTTTCAAAGGCGGTAGTCGCTTCGAATATCGCTCTGATTGAAAATGCTGACTGGCGACTCTTCAAATCTGTATTTACACGCTGGTAAGCTGACGGCTAACCGATATAACTTTAGTTAATCCTAGAAGAAGCCGAACTATTTCATACTAATTGCGATTTCAAATTTAGCGGGAAACTATTAATTATATATATTTGCTATTTGCTGTTCACAATTTTTTTTAATCGGAAACGGCTAATATTGCTATGAAAGTTTGCCACCTTTAACAATGTGTTATAATATTTTTAGCTAAAATCCATGTGAAATTTTATTTTTATATTTTAATGCATCGTTATCATTACAGTAGGTATAAAAAATCTTGCGAGCGAGCTAACTCCTGGTTGTTTGCTTGTTTGGGGTTTTATGAATGCGGATTTTACATACTAAAATTTGTAATATAAGTAAATTATATTTTTTTTCCTAATTTTTTTTTAATCATATTTTTTAAATTCCCTTTTTTTGGTTTGATTTTTTGTTTTTTTTTTGTATTTTTTTTTTCTCTCCAGAGGAAACATACACAGGGACACATTTTACGCCTAACGGTCTTTCTAATAATTCTTGTATGTATTTGTAAATGATAATTTCTAATAAAATTGCTAGAGGGTGAAAGCTGTATTAATAACAGTTTTTTTATTTTATCCAGAAAACCTAAATATTACGGTATAACTATGACATCATATTTGAAAAAAATATTAAATTGGCAAGAAAAAATATGGAAACAGCATTTCGATATTTTCGTTCGTTTTAAAGTTATTGCCAAAAAAATTATATTTAACACTTTAATTGAAGAAGTGTGGTTTCATACTTTCGTAGGTGTATAGGTAGGATTAGTAATAATGAGATTTTATTTGTCATAAGCCGTGCATCCCTTCTCACTTTATCTAGATAAGGACTAGTCCAAATTATGTCATTTGTGCTTTTAGTTTGATAAAATATTACAGTATCATTTGCAAAACCTAAAATATCATATACTATACATGGTGTCCCATTAGTTCATAATTACACGATAAATCAATTTCTGTTACAGACACACAAAAAAGTTTCAAATAAGAGTTGTATAGATTTGAAAAAAGCATATTTTGAAAATATTTTTAAATATACAGGATGTTGCGCATTTATTTGACTAATAAAAATGTATATTTTTTAAATTGAACGCCCTTTATTTTATTTCAGTTTTAGAATGGTCTAGTAACACTATATTCATCGTTAAAATATTTTCAAAAAATAATACATGGTTGCCAAGGAATTAATTATTTTGTAAAATTTCTGAATGACGCAGACCTCAAATTAAATTATCATAATTTAGATATATTAGTAATGATTTTAAAATTGTTTTAAATACAAACTTATAAGATACCAAGCTAATGAATAGTTTGATAGAACTGATTTATTTTATACAGAGTGTCTTAAAAATTGTCTTAAATCTGGCTAATTTTAGGTTCAATTTACTTAATTTTTTCAAACAGAACAGAGAGGAACAGAGTCGCATAATATTTAAGCATTAACTTCCTGAAAAATTTACCTATCCAACGATAGCAACAGGTTAGCCAATTATATATACATAGTAAAGTGGGGTGACTTTGACTCACTTTCAAAATTTAAACTTAGTTTCAATTGTTAATTAAAAGCAAATCCAAATTCGCATTTTCGTCATAATTTAGTCTTCAAATACATTTTAAGAATTATTAATTAAAAATATCCCAAATGGTCTAATTTTTCAAATAAAAAATAAAAAAAGACGTGCAAAGCCACCCGCAGGTAGAGGGTGATTTTGACTCACCCAGCATTTTACATTGTTTTCTTTATAATATTACATGCTGGTTTAAAGCCGCCCATCACAGTTGATAGTAAAACACATTCTATCATTAAAAAAATATTTTTTTTGCCTACGATAAAGATAATAAAAAAAAATATTACAAACAACAGCATTGTTGGTTGCATACAAATTTTATCACCTTTCAATTTAGATTATTTTGCAATGAGTAAAATTTTTTAAACTACAAAAAGCGATAGGCGACAGTTAAACCAATAGAAATATAGAAAATAATGTAAATATAAATATTTAAAATAAATAAAATGTTTTGGGTAGTTTTATTACCTTACAGTTCAACCAGCGTGAGTTTTATTTTAAAAATAGGACGTATAATTTTTTTTGAACAAAATTAAATATTTACTGAATTGAGCTAAGCTCACCCATGCGGTTTTATTATTGGAAATAAGGAAATAAGGAGCAGACCAAACCTATACATTTGTGTTTTGCTTTAACACCCCGCAGGTAGTTATACATATTTGATTCTTTGACATCGTCAAACAAATTTGATAGGCTTCATTCATTTGCTGTAATGTATATAGGGTGTGACAAAATGCAAGGTTACGATTTTCTCAGTTATTTAAATTGTTTGACAATGTGAAAACAATCAAATATGTATAACTACCAGCAGGGTGTTTTGCTTTAAAAAAGTATAGGTTTGGTCAGCACCTCGTTTATGAACCACCCTATATATTTAAGAATAATTGTTAAATATGGTCATACAACTTCTATATTAACATTTTCTTCATTTTTCCAATAATAAAACAGCTATCGATCAATTACGCGCACTGATGGGACACCTTGTATATGTGTAATTGGCTAACATGTTGTTATGGTTATAAAGAATTGTATGCTAAAATAATATACAGAATATTGCATTTGAAAAAATTAAGTAAATTGAACTTAAAGTTAGCCATATTTTTAAAACATATTTTTAGACATTCTGTATAAAATTAACCAGTTCTATCACGACTATTCGTTAGCATGGTATCTTATCAGTTTGTATTTAAAGGTCTGCATCATTCTGAAATTTCACAAAATAATTAAACGCCTAGCAACCCTGTAATATTGTTTAAATATATTTTAAAGTTGAATACAGTATTACTAGACTATTCTAAAACTGAAATAAAATACAGGGTGTTCCTTTAAAAAATATACATTTTTATTTGTCAGGCAGAAACACCCTGTATATCCAATAATATTTTTCAAATCCATATAACTTAAATTTAAAACTTCTCTGTCTATAACAGAAATTGTGAAATAAAGAACTTTACCAAGAACTGTACCTTGAGAAACCCCAAATCTTATTTCCTTAGATCTTCTAAACGTGCCCTTAGTGCTTGCCACTTGTTTCCTATCTATGAGATACATTTTTAAAAACATGAAATGGGATTTTTGACAGTTCTTTCTACACTAAAAGGTAAGTTATCTACTACTATATGAGTAGACATATTGTCTTGTAGTTTAGCAAAGCAAAGAAGACAAGCATTTTTGAGAATAAAAATATTATATGATTTAATCGCACAAATCTTTCAAATGTTTTCAAAAAATATTTAATCATAACTAATGCAACAGCAATTTTTTTGAAATTGAATGGTCCTTTGAGTTAACAGAGTTTTAAAGTTTAATCCGATGTCTTTTATTTCTTTACCTACGCCCGTGAGATAAGAACTTCTTATCCCCCTCATTTTACGTGAAATAAGAAGTTTATTAACTCACGCATTTTTCTTATCTCACTGCTTTTCAATCAATCAAATAAAAAAGTTAAAATGTCAAAATCTATTTAAATTTAATATCAAATTACTTATATCAGCATTATGTTTCATGCAAATCATTGCACGGATCATAGAATACGTCCATAAAGATGAACACGAAAAAAAAATGTACAACAAATTTCTACAATTATAGATTTTTTCTCTACAATAAATAGTACAAATAGGGACAGGGACAATTTGTAGTAAAAATTTTCAAATATTTGTAGAGAATGTATTGTAGAGTTATTATCTACAATATGTAGTAAAAATATCCATATGTATCACAAGAATTGTTCTACAAATTGTTATAATTTTTGCTATTCATTGTATGAATTTATATTAAAAATGTATTGCGTTTCATGAAAATTGATACGAAAATTTTACACAATAAATAGTAAATATTCAAACAAATTGTAGTAGTTTTTAATAAAATTTGTAGTATTATTCCACAATTATTATAATTATAACCTAAAAAAATGTTCCTTAATAAAATATTTAAATTTTATTGTTTTAATTAAAAAGATACAAAGTCTTAATTACATTATGTAATAAATAACAGTAATAATAGCTTCCTCAGTTTCAGTTGGTTTTACTGCACCTGAAAAATATGAAATAAAAATTAATACCTATTGAACTGCTCATACCCATAAAACGGGGATATCTATAACCTATACAGTGATTGGGATATATATGGGATTGGGATGATATGGGATATATAATGACCACGTCGGAGAACTAAAAAAGTGACAAAGTAGGTATGTCATAATTAAATCGAAAAAACATCATCGAACTTGGCACAACAATCGATCGTTGGCCATAACTATTTTTATTAAAATAATGTACTAAGGTTATTTAAATTAGATATTTAAAGGTAAATTATTCAGGAACAATAATAAATGTACTTACCACTTATAGAAGTTATTATTAAAATTGTCTGGAACCATCACTGCTTATAATATAATAATGTGTTATATATGTACGATGCTTTGTTTTGTGAACATGGCCAACGACTACTGCTGTCTGACCATTTATGGTCGACGTCAGAAAATGTTGGCCAATAGCGGAATTCTGTTTTATTCACATGACTTAAAATTTCTACAATATTATAGAATATTTTTCAACAAAATTAAATTTTTATCATAAGAAGGGATGTAAAGTATTACTATTTTTTGTAGAGATAATTATTAATATTTGTACAAATTTTAACAGAAGTTAATAGTAATAATTACAATAATTGGAATAAATTTCTACTTCTACAAACAATAGTAAAATATACTAAACATTGTGGTCTTCTTTCCTATTGTTGTAGCATATTATTCGACAATTCAATTGCTACAATAATGAATAGTTTTTAACTATAAACTATAGTAACATTTCTACAAAAAGTTAAGTATTTTTCTACAAGTCTACTACTACAACATTGTAGTAAAATTTTCTAGTCCCATTTTTTCCGTGAAGGCTTACAAACCTTGGATAAGCTGCTAACGTATGACAATAATACCTCCTCATTTGCCAAACTGCGAATCTCTTTTTCTGCATACCATTTTTCATATTTGAGTTAGATTTTTCCAGTAATAGACCAGAAATAGCTTTTAAAGCTTGTTCTTCAATATCAGATGGCAAACTTTCCGAATCATTTTATTACTAGAAAATGCAAAAATACGTTAAAAATAAGTTATTTTTGACTTACTGTTTATGACGATATTATCGTTGCTAAGAAAACAAAACGTTTTTATTCATTTGTTAGAACCGTCACCCAACATTTCGATGTGTCGCCAATCAACATGTAGGCAGTGGTGAAAAAAAAAATTAAATTAAGTCTTAGACAAAATTTATAAGTACAGTTTATTTTTACATTTAGAGGCATAGATAAAAATGTGTACAATATACGTACTTCTGCGACGTTAATAAAGCTCTTATTCCACTTATCATAAATAACTAATAAATATTTTTTCTCGCAAAACGAACCAGTCATTAAACAACGACTATATGGTATTAAAGAATAAACACGCCTTTTCCAATGTCTTATTAAATATACATTTTCAAAATTTAAATACTTTTCAATTATTGGTATTTTTATAAAATAATATTTTTGCATATTTTATAAAGGAGAGTTGCAATAATAATCTGCTCTAATATTTACATGTACTTCAATTTCAACCCTCTGTATATAATTTGATAACCAGTATTAGAATAAGCTTTTGAGGCCACTAAAACTGAAAATCTAAGAACGACCAAACTGAAACCAGCAACTCATCCTTATCATGTAAACATTAACTTTTCTAATCCAAGTTCGTCGTTTGCCGTAGCCATTACGTACACAGACAACTATCCAGAAACTTTTGGAAAATTATTAATTTCAGTTAGCAACTTATTAGCATCAAGTAAATTCTAATAAGTTGAAAGTTTACAAGCGAATTTGGTCTCAAAAGCGTAACTTTGGAAAATTTCATATCCTCATCAGTGCTATCATGTCGTAAGCTAAATCAAGGACTTTTCAGCCATGAAAGTACACAATATAAGGAGGGCGGTCGTCGTGTTCCAGGACAAGATGTAAACGGATATTATGAAATGTGAGGAGAAAATTAAGTCTTTCAACATTTTCCATGCAAAAATTTACAAAACTGGTAAATAATCACAATAAAATAATATACTTCTGTATCTCTAACGTGTGGAAGGTGGGTTACCCCCACGGCACTTATGCCTCATTAGGCCCATTGTGCATCCTCTTAAGATGATAGGCTACTCCTAGCTCGTGAGCCTACCCACAGATTTAATGTAGTTGACAATGCTTCTTTTATATCGGCCGGTGTTAGCCGATACTCGCCGAACACAACTATTCTAATAAATGAGAGCATCGAGAAATCGTAAAGGATATGCTTGATGGTCTCATTTTCTTGTTCGCACCCTCTGCAGAGTGCAGATTCTGACAGCCCCTTGATGTGGAGATGCTTCCTTACTTGGCAATGACCAATCAGAATGCCTGTGACTAGGCGCATATTCTGTCTAGTCATAGTCAAGTATGTTTGCTGCTGTGTTATCAGGATAACTTAAGAGCTCCCTGGCAACTCTGCAGTTTCTTGTTTTGTCCCATCTTTCTTTGAATTTCACAAGGGAATGTTCTTTAATTAGTATATTTTATGTTTATCATCCTAAGCCTTGTTTTGTTTTAGAACCGTCGGTGTAGATATGAATCGTACCTGCCACTTCTGGCTTTTCTATTTGTTCTATTGTAACTTTATATGGCTTATGGAAGATATATCTCGGTGAGATGAGGTCTAGGTTAGCTTGAAGCAGTGGGAGCGTATCAAGCGCCTCCTGCCAAAAGCGACGTCTCGCCTCACCAGATCCTACATCAGGTTCTATTCCGACCGTGCGGAGGCGTGTTATTGTCGTCAGAGCAACCTCCTTGATGTAAATATCAAGGGAAGTGAGACTAAGAATAACTTCCATGGCTCTGGTCGGTGTTGTTTTCATGGTTCCTGTTATGTTGAGACATGCTGTTCTTTGAATTTGTTCTAGTTTACGGATAGCTGTTAATTTTTGGGTTTTCGGTACATGTAGTATGAGAGCCCACTGCAAATTTCGACCGTCATCTGATAACGAAATGAAATATGCTTCATAGGCATGTAACAGCATTGTACTTTACCAAATTGTACCTGCGCCAGTCCCTATCCTGAGCAAAGTGGTTAAAAAAAATGATTTTTTAAACACATTTCGGAAAAAAGTCCTCCTTGCTCGAGCCTCTTGCCAGGTCCCTTCTGTTTCTTTGCGGAGCCCCTACAACAAAATTCTCAAAATCATATACGCCTTCCTCTTCCTGATTTAAAAAAAAGCTCCTCAAACCCAAAAAAATACCAAAATCATATACTCTCTCTTCTACCTAGCTTCTAAAACAAAAGGTCCTCCAACCCAAATTCTCCAAATACCAAAATCATATACTCCTTCTAAAAAAACCCAAGTCCCGTTGTAGCGATAGGTACTGCTTTTTTTGTTATTTTCTTCGCGGAGGCCCCACAAAGGCTTTGCGGAGCCCCAGGACTCCGCGAACCATACTTTGAGTAACGCTGTTCTAGATATACCTATTTTCAATCTATCTGTAACTAAGTTTAAAACTAAATACAAAAACATAATTTTTAGTGAACAATCATCATCAATTTATATTTTTATCATGTATATTTGCATTTTCCTTTTTTTACTTTAAGGTAATTTATAGCTTCTATTTTTTTTTTTTTTTTTAGTTATTGTGATTATGATTATTATTATTCTTATATGTAACTTTTTTTATCTAAGTAAAAGAAATGTTTAATTTTACTGTTTGTTTTGTTTATTTGTACACTCAGTCCTGCAGTCTCCTGGCCGAACGTCACATCTCACGTCTGTGATAGTCTGACACGTATTCTCACAAGAGCATCCAAGACGAGAAGGAAGACACAGTCGGTCCCTCTGTGTGTATATATTGCTCGGCGCTTCAACAATGAGCACACACAGCGTGGGGCACCAAAGGGCGCCAGAAATTAATTAGATGTAAAGACCTGATGATTACCCCCCAACATCTTCCGCAGAAACATAAGGACCGGCATGACTTATAAAACGTTCGTTATTAAATGAAATACTTGAAGTTATGAGGATAATGAGAGGGTTTTATTGGTGGAATAGAAAATATCACAAAGCTTCGGCATTGTTGGAAAGATTATATTATCCTAAGATATAATGGTATTATAATTTAGGGTGGTATACAGTGTGAGTGTTTTTGTTGGAAACCTCAATAAGTTTCTGCTTAAAAAATTGATAACATCGTCAGGAATTCATAGTGACATCGTCATAACTTTAATAGATTTCTATTTAAAAAATTGACATTATCACGAAGTCATTATGCGCAAATAGATTTATAATTTGACGTGTTTTGGCGTTCGTTGCGTAACGTAGAAAATTTAACGTTTCCAACCCAAATACTCACACAGTAAAATTACATGTCCCAGTAATTATGCGATTTATAATGAAGATAAAATACGATTTCGCCCTAACGATTTCGGTATTTGGTTTTGATATTTTTCACACTTTGTATATTTTGGTGGTATCTCTTTGTATCTATTATGATATTATTTGTGTTTTTATGTCACAGCCTAGTGCTGTCAGTAAAATTTCTTCGGGGCCTATTATTGTCGTGACATGTAGATATATTTTGTATATTTTAGCAGTAATGGTACAGATCTTATGTAATGAAAGTGGTTATTTTTTGTCATTCAAAATAAAAGTTATGTTCCACCTGTGGTAGATCTTGAGTTTCCAGCCAAGTATTGTCAGTGAGAATTCTTCGACTCCCACTGTGGTGACAGTTGTAGTCAATTCTTTGAGTAGAGCTTACGATTTTTGAATTGATTTTAATATGAATCTTGTAAGCTTGATGATACATTGAGCTTTCCATTTTTTTAAAATATAATGAAACCAATCAATCTCCATCAGGTGAATGAGCTTGACTTTTATTTTTATTTTTTGTAGGTGGTCCAAGTTCGACAGTGGTTTGTTGCTATTTAGTTCATAAAATCCGTCTAATGAATTCTCGCTAATTACGAGGTCCTTGTAATAACTCGACTAAATATACAGACTTACATGGAATCACTCTGTATTTCTGAATAAACTTTTCGTAAGGAAAACATTTGGTATCCATCTTTAAGATAAGGCTTTTTGTTCTAAACAAACATGATAATAAAGAAGGAACCACTGCAGCGATTTATTATCCTATGAATTTTGTGTTCAATAGTAAAATCACGATTCTCCGGTGATTTAATTTCATTTAAAAAAAAATGCCTTCTGTTGAACTAACAGATGTACAGAGAGAAATAATTACTGCTGTCATTGAACAAGGAATTTCTAGGAGAAATCCTAGTATTTATCTTCCAGATATGCAACGACAACTTCTATAAGCTATAGGTGTAAACGTTTCAGCTGAAATCATAAGAAAAAGATTTTGCACACGAGGGTTGTAAAGTAGGAGAGAGTTGCGGATCCCACAGGTATCTAGACAAAATTAAATTGACCGGCTAAATTGGTGCCTTCAACACAAAAACTGGACAATTGAGAATTGGCAAAATGTTCTTTTTCTGATGAAACCATAATTGGCCTAAGATCAGATGACCATCGAATTCAGGTTCTTAGTGCTCCCGGAAGAAAAGCTAGACTCCAGGCTGCCAGATCTATCCCAAGATATCAAGAAGAAACTGTAATGTTCTAGGTAGGTATTATGCTGGGAGCAAAAACTCCATTGTTACCACTTCAACAAACTTTAACTGTTCGCAGGTATGTTGATTTATTGCTAGAACCAATCGTTAGGCTTTGGAGAGCTGGAATTTGCGGTAATTTTATCTTCATGCACGATAATGCACCTCCCTATACCAGCAGAGTGCCTAGAGAATGCCTTGAAATGGAAGGTCTTACATTTTTAGACTGGCTTGCATGTTCACATACCTAAATCCTTGTGGGGCCACCTCAAGAGAAGGGTTAGAGCTCATCGAAACAATGCAGGAAATGTCTCAAAGATTATTGATGCAGCATTAGCAGAATGGGAAAACATACCCCAAGACAATTTTTACAATTTAATAAGAAGAATGCCAAGGAGAATATAAGGCCTAGAGGTGGCAACACGGATTATTAAAATTACCAATTTTATTTTTGTTTCTGCTTTTTGGCCATTAAAAATTTAAATATCACTTGGTTTCAATAACGAAAAAATACCTTTGTGGTTATTTTGTCAAGTAATTATTTTTTTCTTATTGCTATGTGAGTTATTTTTCATTAAAAGCCTTTGGTAAGGAATGAGTTTTATTAATAAACAAAATTTTCATCCATCTCAAAAATTATAAAAATAATAAAAAATTCCGTATAAGTTTGGTTATGTGTACATTATGTTATACTCTTGTGGAAACACCAAACCCCTACAGTTGAAGCGTGGTGATTGCTACAAGTCACTGAGGTTTCACATCTCTGTATCTTTTTCTAAAGATTTAGTTATTGTTAATTTATAGGTTATATATTTTGTAAATTTCTTGTCAGTTTTATTTACCTTATCTTTCTTGTTAAGATATCTAATTATTTCGATAGTTAAATATTGATATTTATTTATTATTTAAATACTTTCCTGTAAATCAGTTGTGTAACAACCAGGACACCTAAAGACCCTTTATAACTACTAATAGTTACTGTTAAGGGTCCTGGAGTCCAGAAGGAACATCCATTCACCAGTGGCAAATAAAAATTAAAAAAATAATAATAATATGACATTCCATCATATCCTGATGTAGTTTCGTTGTTAATGTATTACTTTTAATTATAACAGATTTCGAGGGGGTGGGTCAGTGATTAGAGTCATGACTTTGAGATCAAAAGATCTCAGGTGACATAATTTGTATTTCATTTAACGAATTAAATATTAATATTAATGTATAGGTAGGATTCCCAACTCGACCATTCACTGTCGGGTTCTAATTAACAGTGCTGTTCCTAAAGTGGCTCTGGGTAAATAGTAAAACAGTTGATGCCGATGACATAAAAAAATTGATTCCGAATCACTATGGATTTGTTAGCTTCAAGAATGCGTAGATATGGGCATTTAACTATAATCACAAAAACGATTAAGTACTATTAAAAACGGTCAAAATAATAATTTTAAAACAGCAAAGATTCCATTATTTTTTAACAGTGTTCTTAACTGTTATAAAATCTTAAACGTTTGTGAGAATTTCTTTGAGTATAAGATTCTGCGAGATTCTTAAGAACTCTTAAAAATAAACCCCGTCTTACATTTTTCTATTCAATAAGAAGAAGAAAAAAACTAATTCAAAGGTGCGGTTCGTCTTATCGTCACAGGAAATTTTTAAAAAAGCAATAAAAACGAAATTCAGTGAACCACTTCATGCGATTCTATATAATCTCACAGAACAGACAATACGAAAATGCCCTCTTCATCGTTTTATTATACATGGCCAGGTTCCCATGATGGTTTTACATCAGTAGTTGGTTGGATTATTTTATACCTGCGATGCGCGGTCTGGATATATCTGCCCGCATCATAATATAAACCGATGAACAGGTAACCAAAGTTATCCTAGAGATGGACTCTGAATTTATTCGGTAACAGTTATTTTTGAGAACAGTATAGGTTTGTTACTACAACAAATCAGTGGTATGTTTCTAATATTTTGCAAACCATGTGACGCGCATAATATGTTTCCAACATGTTTATTATTGATCAGAATGTATGTATGTATGTATGTATGTATATATGTATGTATGTATGTATGTATGTATGTATGTATGTATGTATGTATATTAGAACCTCTGACAAAATGTATAACTGGTTGCATATTTTGATATTAATTATTTTTTAATTTTTTATCAGGGTTTATTATTAGTATTTAATGGCAGAAAATAAATTTTAATCCAAGAATGCAAAACAACGCAATGAATAGGTACGATAGATAAATAAACAAGCACAGCGCAACATATATAGAATACGACAAACGAATGCTTAAAATATGAAACGCGCATGCTAGATAATTCACTTTCTGATAATCCGCAAATCGCTCTGACGGTTAGTAAACCATAAGGGACATTTGTTGGAACAGTGCGAACGCTCAATTATTAACTGCGCAGAATCCTGGCGCCAGTGACCTGTTTCTGATCGCTGTGGGGACAAACATAATAACAAACAAAGCACCAAATTGTAACGCCCTGCGTTCTTGATCATAGCTTGGACGGATTGGATGGCTTATCGTCCATCGTTCACTCAGCCTGTGAACAGTGATAAACAAACATAGACTGCACACATTGCCAACGAACACGCAATAACAATCCTGCTTCTTACTAACTTTTTTCAAGGGACAATCAATCATAACTAAAGTATGACATATCCTTAAACATTATCCATTTCTGATCCCAAGACTATGACCCTTCAATTATACCGCTTCAATATGGAGTGAGGGCTGTTTGGGTTTAAAAGAAACCTCCTTGTTTTTCGTGGACTGTTTTTAATATTATTTTTAACATTGTAACATTACAATAAAATAAGAAGGAAGGGAAGCAGTGGCGTAGTTAGAAACAATTGAATAAAATAAAAAATTAAACTGATCAAGAGAACTAAGAATATAAAAACTAAACAAGGGCTTTATCGAAATTATCAATTGAAAAATGGGTTTTATGGGCGGATATATTCATCATGGTCCTTTGGGCCCGCGTGAAAAGACGCTAGTGTCGAATTATATTATTTGTTATTGATATGTAGGGAAATAATATAGTGAAATAAAGTACTTATTAAGAAGATTAATAAGACAGGTAAGTTAAAAATTAAACCAGATATTCTGGATTCAAAACTATCTATAGAAAAGTTATACCGTTCGGAATGTACAAATGGCAAATGATTTTTTTTTTTTTTTTCAATAACTCAAACTGTCATAATAATAGCATGCGATCTTTTAAATTAAGGGCCAGTCTTTTCACCTCTGAGTAAAGTTGAAAGTAACTACTTACTGATTATTCGTCAGCTATAGGCTGTCAAATAATTCGACCTGTAACTTACTCAGAGGTAAAAAAATTGATACTGAGACCAACTTTGGGAAGAATAATTACGAAAAAATTACACACTAGATCCCCAAATTTTTGTATTTCAAATAGAATTCTTTTATGTCAGTCAGATCGTGCGATGTAAAATAATAAAGAAATAGCTACACTCCAAATTAAAGGAACTTGAGGTTTGTTCCAAGAACGATCAGAAACCAGTCACTGAGACCAGGATTCTGCGCAGTAGCATATTGGGGCCGCCAAATTATCTACTACGCAGAATCCTGGTGTCAGTGACTGGTTTGTGATCGTTGTTGGAACAGACTCTTAATAGCTGTCTTATAAGTAGTATATTTTTCTCAGGTGGCTCTGCGAACGCATTTGCCTCGCATTCGAGAGGTAGTGGGTTTGATCCCCGCTGTCGCCTGACCTGCTATGAGTTTTTTCAAAGGTTTTTTTCACTGCTGTAGGCACATGCTGGGTCAGTTACATCTGCTCAGATACCTGTCACCATTTATTTCATCCCAACCCCTCCGATATCTATCACCGTTTATTCCACCCAATCTCATGAGACCCCATAATCCCTCCAATGCAGCTTAAGAGGTTTAGAATTTCTATAGAGGTCCGTTTCCAACAGAAAAAATGAATTGCATATCATTTACCTTAGGACATTTTATTACAGTTATACAGTACGCTTTTCTTTTAGCTAAATTTCGTTATATAGCTAGAAGTGGTCGATCCTCTATTGTATATTCTGTTAATGGGACTATTTCTTTTTTTTTTTTCACATTGACATTTAACAATAAAATTTTGGGAACCTTCCACACGACTTTGAGCGTGAATCTATAATTTAATTATTATCATAATAATACAATAAAGGTATATTTTATTGGAGTATGGAAAAAAAGACAATACTATATTTGTATACTAATGGTACTATCGCCTTGACCGTAAATCTATCCCTTATTAACCAAGATGACTCAAACCTAGTAAAAGTATATTTTATTGGAATGCTTAAAATAGAAGAAGAATATTTTATTTTAGTTTTAAACTTTGATTCTGGAATATACTATTTTGTTTTCTGACTCTAATCTAGGACGTTGAGGATATGTTGTCTGAAAAATAAAAATAGTTGTGGGTAAAGGCTTCATCACTTAGTTGATTTATCATTAATAACTTTATTTCACGTAAAACACAAAATAGAAGCGCTAAAAAATAATTAAACATAATGAAATTCGGGTACAAAGATTTGAATAATGAAAACACAAGTCTAGGAACGAAGTGGCGAAATGCAAAAACTGTTGTCGAGCTCTTTACAAAATATAATATTAAAGTTAGAGCAAGATAGAATTACGTAGTGTCTTTAGAGATGGCGGCATTACCGGCTCTCGAAAAATTTTCTTTTAATAACATATGTTTAACCGTAAATATATACGCCTTTGTGAAAGTGCGAGTTCTAAGTAACAAATTATTATTTAAAACGTAGTTACACCGGATGCAACAAATTAACTGTAGGCAAAATAATTTTGACGCTAATCTTGGACATCTCCCAAAGTCACGTTTCATAAAATATAGCCCGCCAAAATATACAGCTATGTTGAACAAAAGCATTGGTCCAACCCCAGATAAGAAGTAACAACAAATCACGTCACTCGCTTCACGAAGAAAAGTTATTAAAAAAATCGTTTTTAAATGTTCAATCCTTTCTCATCACTCTCAAATCTCACCTCAGCAGGAGTCAAAATAATGCTGTGTTAGTATCTTAGCCTGTTTTAGCCCCAAGAAATCGTTCCAATTATCGATTCTTCTTCTGCACATTTCTTTTTTAATCTCCCCTAAAATTGTGTTACTGCTGATACCACATTACGGATCAGGACTCACAAAAACCGTTTTTCTTGCGAGATTATCTGTAATCTCATAACCCTTAACAAGTTTTTCACAAGACTTTTTCATTTCGTCCTGAGTTCGTCCTGGAGCATATCCCAAGAATCTTTTGTCCTGGATCTAATGTACATCCGCCTAATTACTCCGTTCCTAATCATTCTATATTTTATTATTTTTGCCAACTTTTTCTACCATACAATGAGAAGGATGAGGTTTAAGATCGCCTTTTTTGTCTTATATTATTGCTACACCATGTTCTGTATTACATAAAAGTATGAAATAACGACTGACGAATTAGTAAATGAAATTGCCATCTCTAGCTTTGAGATCTGTGGAACCGGTTGCGTTATATCATACCACACGTAGTACTTGGAGTTCACCTGTCTGTTGCTGTTTGCTCTTCGCTCTTTGCTGCTCTTCTTGTTTGCCTGCCATTCAACGCAACACAAGGCTACTACTTGTTTATTGCCTCCATCTGTTGTGGCAACTGGCAACAGCGATACCGGAGGCGGCGAAGAATTACTTTATCGAGTTCTTTTGTTTCTCGAAAAGTTTACTTTGTTAGAAAATCTGAAGTGTGTAATCTCCGTTGAGTTTTTAATTATGGGTTGTTGGTTGCGTTTGTTGATATTCATCTTTGGTTCTTTCTTTCAGGACGTGTAAGAATGAATTTCTGCTTCTGCATCTTAAATCCAGTTGGTCAGTTAGTCACTGCTTGTTTTTCGCTCATTCTTTAAAGTAATTTAATATAAAAAAATTAATGGCATGAATAATTTGAGGACATAAAAAAAATGTTACATCATCGCGAAGTTTAGTTGGGGTTAAAAATAATTTTCCTTGCGCTATGTAGATACGAGGGGATATTACTAGTGTTATGGAATCAAATATGAAATAAAATTAAATGAAACATAAGTATTCATAATAAAGAGTATGTAAAAGAGTTAAGTTGAAAAAATTGTCCACTCTGATTTAAAATCTTACTTAAGAAATATTGCTCCACTGACAATAGCAAGAAATTTGTATTAATAATAGGTATTCTGGTTTAATCCTAAAAGACACAATTTTAAAGAAACCATAAATTTTTTATGTACAAAGAGAATAAGTGGCACTAACCCTGGGTTAGCATACAATAATTATACAGAGTGCTGAAACAAAAAGTTAATTTAAGAAATGTATATTATAAGGGGTGGGTATTAAAACGATAGGATAATATACTAAAAGCAAAAATATATAATATACAAGGTGGTTCAAAAATAAAGAAAAAAATGTGAAAATAAATACCTAGACCAGAGGTTCCCAAACTCTTTTGTTTCATAGACCACTTTCAAAATTTTGTTTAATTTGGTGGATTGATTGCTTGATAGGGTTAATTATATAAAGTCGACTAAACAAATTTTCATTTCAATTTTAATTGATTGAGCTGTGAGTGGATGTCAAAAAAGCAAAGTTGGCCAAACGAATAAGTGACTCCATCCAACTTTACTTTTTTGAAATTTACTCACAGCACAAGAAACAATCAATTCTCACACATTTTATTTAGAAAACGTCCCATCCGGTGTGGTAAAAGGAAATATAGTATATTTCCTTGTGTTGTAGTTATTTATTTAAATTTAAATATATCAATTATTACACTATTAATTATTATTGTTATAACCGTCTTAATATAATTAAAATTAAATACTTATAAAGCAATGTAATTTCTATAATGGTAATTATAAAAAAAATATAATTTTAATGAGAGGGATGTACCTGATGGATTGACAGCAAATTATCAATATTTGGCTTGAGTTTTGTAAGGAATAACCTTAAACCCCCTCTCTGTGATATTCAATCTGCCCCTTTTTTTGTTAATAAGTTTGTAACGGCACTAAAACTTATAGCTATCAGAAGCTTTTGCACAATTCCCCACAGTCCGGGATATTTTTCGGGTATTTCTGCCTGCAGCCAAAATTTTTGATACCCTCTTTTAAATGTCACTTTCAGCTCCTCATTAGTGCTAAGCTCGAGTAGCTCCTCTTGTAATATCACATTCTCCACTTCCGTTTCATCAAATGGATTTATGATCCATGATGGTATTTCGATCGGCAGAATATCTTCAAATCTAAATTTAAAATGATCATGCAGGGCAATCAAATGTTGAACGTATGTCTGAATATCTTCATCAAGGCATTCTACCTGCGACAAGTTTACAAACTGTGAAAATTCGCGCCGATCAATATTTTCCTTCATAAATTTCAATTTACCAAGAAAAGCTGAAATTACACTCTTTGTTTTTATTAAATTTAAGCTGTCCCCTTGTAATTGTAAGTTGAGGTCATTAAATGTTATAAACAAATCTATCAAACACGCGATGTCTGCTTTAAAATTGATCAATTTTGTTTCAGGATCTTTATTTTCCAAAAACTATAAAACTGAATCAAAAAGTAAATAAAATCTTGATAAACATGCACCTTTCGACAACCAGCATACTTCGGTATGTAACAGCAATCGTTGAAAATCTTCATCATTTTCATCGCACAATTGGGCAAATAAACGCGTATTCAATGCATTGCTTCTTATTTTGTTAACTGCATTAATCACAAATTGAAGCGATTGGTGCAATTTATCACTCAAATTTTTCGGTGGATAACACAGTGAATCGCAATTACCTCTGGTATAATTCTTGTAAGATGGATTATAAACCCACGATATCGCCCGACCATGGCAGGAGCTCCATCTGTTGTCACCGAAATAACGTTTGTAAATGGAATCGATTTTTCCTTAAAAAATCACTCAAAACATTAAATATTGATTCACCTTTAGTATCTGTCTTCAAAGTTTTCGCGAATAGTAGCTCTTCATTAATATCTTCGCCCATAACAAATCGAACATATTTTATCAATACATCTTTGTACAGTGTTGTTACTCAAAGAAATTCTTTTTGAGTATTTCAAATGAAGATTTGTGCAGAACAGTTTTTAAACCTCTTCAACAGTAGGTAAAATCAACTGTTCTTCAATGTTGTGCGGTTTTTCAGATTTTGCGATAAGTAATGAGATATTGTAAGATGCCCGCAAGCCATCATCGTTGCTTTCATACGTTGAAGAGAACATACATTGCACGGTGGGTCTCTTTTCATATTTTTCCTAAAATGTTTGGAAATATTTTAAATCTTTACTTATTTTATCAGGATGACACCTTCTTAGATGATCTTCTTCCAGCTATAATGGTTTCATAGAGTCATTGCTCAAAACTTTGTTGCATAAAAAGCATGTGGCCAATCGTTTGTCTGCCTTTGATGGAAGAAAACCAAATTTTAAATATTCAACACTATACTATACGCCACTTCTTCTTAGATTTAGCCATGTTTTGTATCAATTGCCTACCTGTAAATATGTAAGTAAATAAATTAAAAAAAACTTTTAGTAATCTTAAGGCGATTTGAACTTAACAGGATATAGCTATTTTAACATAATATGATTAATCAATTATTATAAATATTATGAAATAAACAAAGTTCCGGCTGCAAACTGTTTCTAATTATTAAAAGCAATAAATCGCTAAGATCCATAATAGAGTTTTATGGAAACGGCTGAACTTATTTTAATGTGATCTAAAATTATTATTTCATTTATTATATTTTAATGTATTTCTCTAAATTCTATAGAAACTTTTAAAAATATTTTGATATCAAAACTCCGCAATAATTAAATGAATTAGATAGGTAATAAAAATAAAGTAGGGACGATAAGTTCAATCTTTTTCGGCTTAAAACTATATGCATATAACAAATAGGCAGGAAGGTACTTACTTTTCCGACACTGGCAATCACTAATATCGATTCACTTTACTTTTCTTTTCGAAAGTCTGGAAACAAATTTAGTCAAGATTGCAAGATTGCAAGCACATACAACACAAGTCGTATTAATTTGCATGTCTGAACAAGCGTTGCAGACGGGACGGCGGCGGCCGGCGCGGCAACGACAAGTCTCGACGCGTTGTACTGTACTGTATTGATAAGAGAAGTGAACATTTTAGTAACTAAAATGTTGACTGTTTATATTATAAACAGTTTTACAAGAATTTCTTCATCACATGGAAAAATGAGTAATCAATTGTTTAATAGTATATTGCTTCACTATCGAAACCAAATTAATTTTCATGCACCCCTGCTTACGATTGTGGACACCTATTTTTTATTACGCCCAACGTAGACCCCGTCGAGTCTCCCGTGGATCCCTGTGGGTCCACCTGGACCACTTTGGAAAATACTGACCTAGCCAAAGTTTTATAACTAAATAAGTCATTTAGGAAATAGATACCTAATTAAAAATAATTAAAAAAAAATGTTTATAATAATACTCTCCCTAATTCACCCCCTTACGAGTGAATTTCAACCCCTGAAGTCGACTGAACGACTTGTGTAGGGGAAGGGACGGCTATTATTATTATTTGCCGTTTGTTAAAACCATAAAATATGATACAGAATGATTCAAAAGAAGTGCAGAAAGTCTGTAAACAAGTAAATGTACAAAAATTTATCACTATAGTAAATATACAAAAAAGGGGTACGAAAAACAATTGTTTAGTAAAAGCTATAAATAGGATACAGAGTGGTGCAAAAAGTGCGGAAAATATGTTTAATATAGTAGATCTAAATACATGGAGGTCCAAACAGCAAAACTAACTTTAATTTTTTCTTATGATGCGACCTAAAGAATCTTCGCATAAAGCGTTTTATAATCATACAGGTTTTACCATAAATGTTGACAATTTAGATTAGTGTTGTTGAGTTGACAGGAGGAACGTTTGAAGATTATGGAGTTTAATGACTAAATATTGAAATAAGTATATATGTAAGAAAGAGAATAATTATTGGTTAAACTGATTTAGTAAATAATCTAACATAAATAATACTCCTCTTGAAAGTAATAGAATATTTTTTAGCCATTTAGGACCATTTTCTTTTTACGGCATATTTTTTGTTGATTATTATTAACAAAATATATTGATGACGTACATTTCTTAGGGAAATCAATTTTCATCTGCTAAGCACATATGAAAAATTTACGGCACGGCCAAAAATTTAATTATTTAATAAAACAGAATTAGAATCAGTGAATTTAATGTTGATTCAAATCACAAATAGAGAGTTGAGCCCTGCATGTGTTCTATCTGTACCTTAAAACCGACATTAGTTCATAAAACTATTAGGACTTTCCAGTTTTAAAAAGCTCCTGCTACACTTTTTAAAGCGCATCATATAACAATAGCAAAAACGAAAACCTCAATAAAACATTCATAAGTACAATCCTCAGACGGGCACAAGCTAACCTCACCCTTCAGTTTCTTATATACTCTTAGAGCAAGTCATTAAAAATATAAAAATTAGTATTAGTATATTAATAAATTAACCATTTTTCTTTTTGATTGGTCATTTCTAGAATATTAGGAGCTTCAGAATGTTTCTTTGGTATTTGTTCAACAATTGCACGCAATGAATTTGTTAAACACTGAGGAGAAAGAGAAACATATATTTATCATATATTTTTTTTTCCATTTCTCATGGAAATTATCACTATTCTCTTAGCAATTTATCTTGCAACGTCAACATAATGTGATTGAGATGAAAAGCTAAGTTATGCTCTAAAATAAACTTTAGTCCTAAAATTATGTAGTTTTTTTTTAAAAGAGCCCTCTCGTTTACTAGATTAACTAAATTATAAGAAATATGTTGTAAAGTTGTACCTTAAATGTACCTTAAAGGTTCTGGGACCAATTTAATTTGAAGTATAATCCTAAAACAGTTTTTAAAGTTTTAAAATCTACTTACGATAACTGCCAAAAAGTATCCCTTTATAACACCAGACACACCTTAGGAGTATCTTCTGACTAAATAGTTCAAAAATTACTCATTAACAACTTACCCTTACAGGACAACGATAAAGCATAAGTTACTTTAGGATAAATCAGTTTTCTTAAACAGATTTAAAGAAATCTATAAAACCAAGCAATAAGATCAATTTATTCTGCAGCCCTATCAGCAAAAAATTATTTTAATAAAATATTTATTTATTTTTACCTTTACAAAATCCTAATAAAACATAAATAAACTTATTTCTCGTATAAATCTTACTTGGGTTACCCCTGTATCAGCAAATACGTACGTCGTTGGTAAAAAAGTTTTCTACGTAATGATCTGAATCTTAGTATATAAATGTCGTACTGTAATAAATCGCCAAAAATCGGGCAAACATTTTCAGAAAATAAACATTTTTCTGGCTCCTGGTATCACTGTTTTTATTTACAACCATATATGTAATATTGTCATTACTAACGTCATTGAAGGTTGGGAAGTGTCACATTACACACCTCTACTTCCCGCCCTCACTTCCCTCCCTCATTTCATCTATTCTAGATGAATATTTTTTATATTTAAAAAAATAACTCAATTTTTTGAAAAATTTTATAATACCTATTTAATGACAAACAATAAAAAACAACAATGAACTAAAATACAACAAACTACTTATTGATATTTATTATTCGCGAATTTAATATCCGGCTTTATCTGACATTTATTTATATTGGTGACAGTTGTTTACCCCGTAATCACAGTAACAATATATTTACTTGGATTATTATAAGAAAACCGCGGGCTTGGTAATTTGTCGTTAAATGTAATATTTTATGTATGTTCAGAACGAAACAGAGATTTATTAACTTTGATCGAAATATGATGGTTGTAAATAAAATAGTATACAAACCTCGGTAGGAAGTTTCATTCCTGTCTCGAGATCATAGCTAACCTCGACGCTTCGCGTCTCGGTGATCTAACTAATCTCACGACAGGAATAAAACTCTTCCCACCTCAGTGTGTAATATACTATTGTACACCATTAGGTCGTAGGTTATTTTTTCGTTACCAATTTACTTTAGAAATGCGGTACAAAAATGTTTTGCTGAAAATCATCCCCTTTTGGTAATAGGTTTAGCTTATATGTATTCTCATCTGTAAGAGCAAGAATTGATAGCATAGATTCTAAAAGTGAAAACAAACCAAAGAAAAATTGAAAAGGTGAAAATTAAAAAAAGAGCGCACGGGCCAGATTTTAGTCACGTGTACACTGTACAGACTTCTCTTTTCCTAGAAAAGGCTACTAGTGTTGTTTTGGTTGAGTTTATGCTATTTGAGTATTTGCTATTTGAGCTAAGAGTAGTTGAAAACGTAGACAAAGGCATTAAAAGGTGGGGATCGTCGGCAGGAATGCAACAGTATGGTCGCATTTTTAACTGTAAAATGTCACAATGTTGAATTGAGAACTAAACAGTCAAAACCCATATGTGACTTAATGAAGCACTCGGAAACAAAGTAAAAACCACCGGAAACCCTCATTAGATCCTACTGAACCGCGCCACTTTGAAGCGAGTCAAATCCTCGACCCAAATCGTTAATCAAAACATGTCGACTCCGGCGAAACTTCAAATTTATTCGGCATTATTGACTGAACCCCCGAAAACCTGTGTTTCTCATTGCTATTCAAGACATATTCTCGGCGACCATTTTGCATTAGGGTCGCGTTATGCCAGAAAACCAATTTGAAAAGCTCTCTGTTCACTATTAAACGGAATTCCAAACAGGATTCTTGTCAAACTTTTCTGATGTTTAAAATTAAAAAGTAAATACCGAACATGATGAATGTGACCGGATTATTGCATATTTTGAATTCGGCGAAATGGGATATCCGGTTTTATTTGGTATTGGATTGGGGACTATTCATTACCTTAACATGTAAACCTTCTAACAGCACACGTAATAATTTTACAGGAGGAACAAAAGACTGTTTCATGTAGATATAAGTAGTAGAAAAAAAATTAATTAGGTCCTTTAAAGAAAGCTCTTAATTATCAGTAATGCATTTTGAAAAGCATTCAATTATAAATGTTACATGTTATACAGGCTTAAATTTTTTGGAGAAGTTATATAATGTAAGTAATGTAAGATAATTTTTCAATTTAAGAGATAGGTTTTGACAGGTAAAATTAGAAACTAATATATTTTATTTTGAAAATCGTAAAATGTAAAAACATATTTGTTAAAAAAGCCCTTTAACAAAAGTGAATATTATCATAACATTCAGGATAATTAGGTGGAGATACATTCTTTAATTCTTGTATATCCTCATTTTTTATTTTAAGAGTTTCAATTTGTGTGTGACTGAAGGACTAACGTCCATTGCCAATAAAGGAGAGAAAAAAAAATATTTTAAGACGATTCAATACAGATATTTATTATTTGTAACAAATCATTATTGATAATACTTAGGGAAAGGGTAGGAGGGTGGCACAAAATTTATAGAAAACATTTGACCGAATAATACATATTTTATCGAATAATAATTAATCGAAAAGAAAAATGATTGAAAAGAAAAATGATCGAAATGAACAATGATGAAAAAGAAAATTGATCGAAAATAGATTTAATAGAAAAAGCAATTAATCGAAAAACCCAATATACATAAAATTTAAAAAAAATTAGAAATTCATCTAATTTACCTAATATATGAGGTCTCTAGAGCCATCGCTGGTTTCTTCGCAAAAAATATACAATAAATAAATTAAAAACCTAATTTACCTAACCTATGCGAAAGCAATCAGTCAAATTTAAATGGCTCCAGGCGGCACAGGTTAGGTTAATTAGTTAAATTTTTAATTTTTCTCATTTTTGTATATTTTTTTTTGCGAAGCGACACTTGGCGGCTCCAGGCCACACAGGTTAGGTAAATTAGTTCAGGTCTTGTTATTTTTCTTAATTGCATAAAATAGATCATTTTAAAACGTGCTGCGAATACAAAAAATGTCACTTTTTATGTCAAAATTAAAAAGTAATATTTATCGGAATAAAGGGATTTATAAAAAAAATATTAAAAGTGATATAAAAACAAAAAAGCTTAATAAATATTACAAACATTGAGATTCATTACATCCTAAGCATTGTGCAGTAACAATTTCATTTTTGTTGATTACAACAACTACATCAGAATATTTTTGCCGTACTTCATGTTCAAATGTAATTTTTCCCTATACTGTCCAAGTATCTCGTTCGGTAAACCACATTATACTTGCTTGGCAGATGTAAAAATAAAATATGAAGTGCTGAATTTTTTAGTATTTTCAAGATTACATTTTTATGAATCACTACTCTAAACATTTGGCCTACTATCAATTTTTATTAGTTTTCTATGTCACCAAATTATTTCACAAAACATAAACATATTTGTGTTTTTATTATCTCAATTTAGCAATATTATCATAGATTTATCAGTGTAAACATTCGACATGTGTACAATGAATATAAAAGAGTGTATGTACATTTACAAAAAGTAGTTATGCATATACAAAAATATACTTGAATTGCAATTATTTACAATGACATGTAACAAGTAGGTAATCTTCGACCAAATAAAAACAGTATTACAGTAAATACTTGTGCACTACCCTTCTAAATACATTTTTAGATTTAGTTTTAATTTTTGAGGGAAACATTATGAAGTTTACGGTTTAAGAATCTATAAGAGTCCTGTGTTTTTGCTAATCTACATTTGTGCAAAAACAACCAAGGGTCAAAGTCTATAAAAAATACAAGGATGAGTTAATTCTCTAAAATGTATAAACTCGCTTAATACAATGACAAATTTGCTATTTCTTATGTAATACGTAATTATTATGCTTTTACTTCTAAGTTCTGAAATAATTTACCGACAGCATAACTTTAAACGTCGCTCGCTCCAATTGGAGATTGGCCCTTGTTGAAGAAAATGAAAATTTTGAAATTCATACAAAAGAGATAATAAATGAATCAACAAATTAAAACAATCCTCCCGTTACATTTGATCATAGCCCTTCTAACACATAACTTAATACACCACCCCAATCTACTTCAAAACTTCCTTAACTACATAAGAATATATCTAATAGAGAAATAGACGACATATCCATGATCGTAAATTTAGACGAAATTCCAATAGTAGACATAGACATACCAAAAGACACTGTACGTTTCGAAACTCAAAATACAAATATATCAGATGATGATCATACTGTACATTCCAATTCGGATGATAACCCTGTTATCGGAATCCCTATAGTAGACTATGCAGTAAATTATGGAAAAAACCAAATAATAATAGACTCAGTCCTTCATTCACCCGCGAAACCAAAAATAAAAATTATTTTTGGTAATAAGCAAAGGTTTTATATACAAATTTCACAAAACAATACCGGGCAAGATATGATTGGCTTTATTAAGGAGTACATTGCTCCAGGAGTAGAATATTATTTATATTTTGAGGAATCTACCCTCTATGAACCTTTTGTTTACAAAAACACTTTAAATCATCCCTAGTAAAATTTAGGAAAAGTAATAAAAAATTAATAGATGTTATCGATAAAACAGACATACTTGAAACTATAAAAAATTATTATGAAGGAAAAACAAACCATCGTGGTATTGAAGAAACTTTAAATCGTTTAAAAGACAAGTACTATTGGCCCAATATGAAAAAATCAATACAGTTATTCATTAATGACTGCGAAACTTGCCAACAATACAAATATGATAGGCACCCTGCTAAAATGCAAATCAATCTTACCCCTGCTGCAACTAAACCATTCGAAATAGTACATATTGATACTTTTACTTTTGAAAAATTTTTGACAGTAAAAGACAGTTTTTCTAAATATGCTCAAGCCTATTAATTAAACGCTGTAGCAGGTACAGAAGTAGCAGATAATTTAATAAAATTCTTTTCTCATCATGGCATACCTAAACAAATAATCTTAGACAACGGTACAGAGTTCAAAAACTTAGTTTTAACAGAATTATTAGGACTTCATAAAATTAAAATACACTTTTGTTCCTCAGACCATCCTGAAACTAATGAAATAATAGAAAGATTCAATTCTACGATAAGTGAGCATTTACGCTTACTAAATACTCAAGATTTTTCAGATACTCCAATTAAAAATAAAATAATCTATGCAATTTTAGCATATAATAATTCATTCCGCAACGAAATTAAAACCCATTGACATTATTACGGTCATATTACTGATAATGAACCATTTAATATAGATTTGGACCGATTACTTTTAAATGATTACGTAAATCAACATAAAAGACAGACAAAAATATTATACACTAAAATAAATGAACACTTACGAGAAAATAAAAAAGACTATGTCGAAAAGATTAATACAAACCGTGAAGACTCCAAAATATTTGAACCTTACCCCACTGCGTATATTAAAAATACAAAAAGGCAGAAAAGTGCTAATAAATTTCAGAAACCAATTGCTATTAAGTCAGTTAATAAAAAACGAAAAACTGTAACCACTTTAAAACATGGCAAAATACTAATAATATTAAACGCCCACTGAAAAGACTTTATTCTTTCGATAACTAAATTTTAAAATTCGATATAATTTGCACAACTTGAAGTATTACATCCCAGCATAATTACAGTCAACGATTTATTCAGAATTTTGGAAACCGTATTTAAAGATTATAGTATAAAAGAAATACCAGTTAGTTTAAGCTTAAGTAATGTATTATTTCTGCAAAAGATTATAAAAATATCCTGCTTTCTTTCTAATAATAGAATTACGTATATATTACATATACCAATTACTATACCTGTAGATTTTACCCTATATAATTTATATCCTATACCTATTTTGAAAAAAGGTCAGTTTAAGGCGATTAAACCGGACAATAAATATGTTGTACAAAATAAATTGTACTATGCTTATTCGAGTAACTCCTGCACCAAGCTGTCCAGCCAAAATTACATTTGTAACCCAACTAGTCTCAGAAACCACCTTCACATGCCCACAAGTATCCATAGCCGTATCACGCCCTTCTTTCACGAGGTTAGAACAAATTAATCAATGGATTTTCGTTCTACCCAAAGAAATTACGCTAACCCTTAAATGTAATTCTCAAGAAGAAATAATTAAGCTCTTTGGAACCGTCCTAGCAGTAATTCCCACAAATTGTCAAATTATAACTAAGGAAGAAACCATTGTTAATGCTGAGTCAAATTCATTAGAAAATCAACCAATTCTATGGACGACCAAATTGACGAAAAAGAATGGTCCACTCCCAATGTCAAATTGCAACCCATCAATCTAGATGACCTTCAAACTTTACGAGAAAACATAATTCAAAATCAACCAAATTTTGAATCCATAACCATTGCATATGTACCAAGCTCATGGCCTATTAATATTTATATTATATTAGTATCAATCCTTATTTTCTGGCTATTCATAAAATGGAAAAAACAATGAAAATCCAAGAGGGAGAGAAGAAAGGTTCAACCTACAAAATGTCCATCTTCCTCGTTAGCCCTCGGAACCTGGATCTTCAGGGGGAGGAGTTATATCACCCATACTATAGAACCATAAACATCTATATTTATTGTATTTTAAGTAAAATTAATGTGAGGAATATAAAATAAATGAAACACCCCGTATGAAATTCGATGAACAAAACTATAATACTAAAATAACGCAATACAGTAATAGTTGTTTGACTCGACTCAACGTATTGAAGCGAAGGATTATTAATGAATGTCCCCGCGTCGCAGGCGGGGCGGTCCAATTCCCAAATGTTCTTATCGTTGTTTTATAAACATCGGGATCGCTTACAGTCAGCCATCCTGTAGACTGGTCGTCCTCGAACATTAAAATTCTGTAAATAAATTAAATTTAAATTACAAAATCCCTTTTTTTTTCAAAAAGTATGATGGTGTTTATTCATATAATGAATTTCTTGTACTTATTCAATGTACATTTAACATTATTAAATAGTTAACGGTACCTAGCCTTGAGCTAGTCTTTAGGGAAACTCGAGGCTATAGACAACGAAAATGTTAGTGTTAGCCTTGTGCTAACCTTTAATTTTAAACTATACAACTTATTGTGTGCTAGCCTTATGCTAGCCTTTGTTTTGAGAGAATGAGAGATAGAGAGAAATACCAAATTTGATTCTTAGTCTTTGTACATTACTAACCTTGTGTTAGTCTTTTGGTCAAAGAAAACTTTTGCGTTAGCCTTGTGCTAACCTTTAACTTAATCTTCATGATTCCTTATATGCTAGCCTTTTGCCAGCCGTATGAAAATAAAAACACGGATGCTTACCTTTGTACCAGTCTTTATATACTAACCCTATATTAGTCTTTTTTTACTTTGCGTAGTACTCGTATATTAGCCTTTTGCTAGCCTTTTTATATCATTAATAAAAAATTTTATTCAATATTTGAATAAACACTACTTTTACTTTATCTTTTAACCTTTCAGAACTACCCAAGGTTTAATTTTGTCATTAGAAATGACCTTTTTCAACTTTTTTTCTTCCTTCTTGGAGATCTTGTACACATTACCGATCATTAGCTAATACACTTTTGATACGAAATGGTCCATTGTACTTTGATAACAATTTATTTGATTCGCCAGTTGAAGAATGGTCAGTCTTGGAAACTATTACCAAATCATTTTCTTCGTACTTTCTTGCTTTAGCTCTAGTCCGGTTAAACCTCAATTTCTGCGCCTTTTGAGAACTATCTATATTTTTCTTAACTTATTTCCTCAACTTATGCAATTTGATTTAAATTACTTTGCACCTCACTTAAGATTTTTAACTCTGCTTTATATGTAGCCTTAAAACCTGCAAAGACCTCCATTGCAAAAACACCTGTAGCTTTGTTGTATGTACAATTAATTGCACATTGAACTTGTTTCACATACATATCCCATTTATCTTCAGCATTGTCAGCAGCTGTTGTGGCCAACGAAGCTAAAATCGTTTTATTATAGCGTTCGCACAGACCGTTGGCTCCGGGGGTGGCTACGGCATTACATGTTTAATTCCATAATTCAGACAGAAACACTTAAATGTTTTCGAAGTAAAAACAGTTCCTCTATCACTTATTATTCTTCTCGGCGCACCAAAGAGATTCTTTATATTGGTTATTATTTTAATACTTTCTTTTGACTTTGTGCTTTTCACTGGTTCAATGAAACAAAATTTCGTAAACGCATCCACCACTACAAACTTCACGTATTTTTTATAAATTTAGCCAACAAAACAGGACTAGCGTAAGGTGACGATGACTTGCGAATTATGTTGTTTTCAAGCAGGCCTTGTATAATTTCATTCAGACGTTCCTTTTCACTAACAGACATTCTATATGGATTATAAACAACGGGATCGTTGGAAGTACATTTAATTTGTATTTTGATTACTTTAATTTTTCCTAAATCAGCTAATGAAAAAGAAATACAATCTTTATAATCTAATAATGACACTTTCCGTACAGTAGATTTTTGTAAGTTGTTTATTTCTACATAGTCTAGACTCTAGATGGTTATAATCATTCAGGTCGTCTAAAATATCAACAACATTAATATCATGTATTGGCGGCGACAATTTTCTTAACTTCGTTGTTTATTTTAGTAAGAAAATCGGTTCCAATAATTAGGTCGTACGACAAATATTTGTCTAATATACTATTTAAAAGAGCGGTAACGGAGTCGACTTTTATCGCTGATGTAGTCTTATGCCTACTTACAATAATATTTCCTATAAAACTTTTGAGAGTTTTGCCTACGTTATCATTAATAATATTTAGATTTAGTTTCTGGGCTAAAGACAATTTATCATCTGCTTATTTATAAATGCTTTCAACTGATATATGTTTCTGGGAGATTCTATTTATTGACTAATCTGATTTACAAGGTGATTTGCTGACTTAAATTTTCGAAAAATAACTTATTTACATTCTTCGGTCTTATGCCCTAGTTTATTGCATTTTCGGCATTCAACCAACGGCTTGGTGCAATCTCGTACCCTATGATTGTCACCACAGTTGTAACATGAAATTTTGGAGGAACAATGGGGTTGTTTCATTTTATTTTGTAATGAGGAAAATGAACTAGTTCGAGAATATATTTAACATTTTAAGTTTAGAACATTTTTCGAAACAATAGTCACTTAAATTTTGCCGGCACTTGGGGAATAGTTCGCGGCCTGAATTAATAGACGTCCAAAATGTACTTGAGAAGGGAGATTATCAATTAATAATTGTTTCATTTCCGTCCACTTGATACAAGGATTCTGTAAAGAATCATACCAGCGTCTTGCATTGCCACGTAATTTATTTGTTATAAGTTTTATTACTAATACTTCATTCCAGTTATGACATTTAATCAAATCTTCAACTTTACGTACCCAATCAGCAGCATTGTGATTGTTAGCCATTGGGTCAAAAGATGGTATGACGCTTTCAGTTATTGTTAAACTACATGACGAAATAGCTTGTTTTCTACTTACAATTTCTTGTAGACTAGATACTTTCTTTTGTAACCTTTTTATTGTATGCCCTTACTTGCCACCCCCGCTTGAAGATGATGTACTTGACGTTGATAAGGATGACGAGGATGATGAGGAAGTCGACGGTGAGCGTCGGCGCCCTTTACACTGTGACTTCGGCATTTCAAAACACTAGTATAACTTTAAGGCACTGTGTTCAATCGCGAGTGTATACCACTTCTGACTTGTGAGGAATATAAAATAAATGAAACACCCCGTATGAAATTCGATGAACAAAACTATAATAATAAAATAACGCAATACAGTAATAGTTGTTTGACTCGACTCAACGTATTGGAGCGAAGGATTATTAATGAATGTCCCCGCGTCGCAGGCGGGGCGGTCCAATTCCCAAATGTTCTTATCGTTGTTTTATAAACATCGGGATCGCTTACATTAAAGTTTTTAAAAAATAATTTTCGGTTTAAGATTTCATTTCTCACCTATAAATAAGGGGATTCTAAAATATAACAACAGGGTGGTAAAATGTTTATTTTTGAAAAACTGTTAGTGTTAGATAATCCTAATGACGTGAGATACATATTTTTTACTACAAAGTGTATTACCCTTTATAAACTGTACCCACTATTAAAACAAATTACATACCTTTCTGTCTCAACATTCTTAACTTTCGCACTTGTAAACTGAGTATTATTATAAAAAATCCAGCAATCATATCTTAGTTTACAGTGGGTAAAACACTTGAATCAGCTTTAATAAATTCAGCTGGCAAACTCATATAAATAATAAAATTAAACCAATTAGCAAAGACAAAATAAATCGAGAAAAATAATAAACAAACCATCAACGAAGCATCTTTAGGTAAGGTGGTGTCAATAGTGTCTAGTGTTGGCTTGGTTCCGTATAACAAACAAAACTTCGACACAATCTGATTGGTCTATACCCAACAACGTACACAATTCAAATTTTAAATTATAAATGGTTATACTTTAAAAACGTTTGGCTCTTTTAACCAACTGATTAATTAGAATAAGGGTCGATCTTTTTACCTCTGAGTAAAGTTACATGTAGATTTACTTGACAGATTAACAAACAATAGCCCTATAGTTTAATCAGCAAGTAGTTACTAACCTAACCTAACTTAACTCGTATAGTGACTATTATCTATATATATAAAATTACAATATAATTTCTAAAACAGCATATCTCACATCTGAAAATGTCCCATTAAAATATATTTTTTTGTTCAACTTGATGCGTAAATGTTTACTTTTATTCACCTTAAAAAAATGTATTTTTTTCACTGCCAAAATAATTCAAAAAATAAACATGAAATATTACTTTTTGAAGGATTTATTTTTTAATTCTGATGCCTTGGTAGGATTTTCCACTCGACCATTCACTGTTGGGTTATAATTAACAGTGCTGTTCCTAAAGTGGCGCTGGGAAACAGTAACAAAGCCTACACAGAACACGAGGTGAAATAACCCTGGTAGTTTAAGCCGATGACACACACAAAAAAATACAAAGTCAATTATTAATTGATTATTCATCATAAAACAATTTAATAATAATTGATAGTAAAGTTTGAACAATTACTTCCAACATAAATTCCCCAAGATGTTCAATGTTGCTACTGATCAGAAACGTTTAATGTAAATTCACATTGACAGTTGTACAAAAAATTATACATTCGAGATAATTTTTGGCCTCGACCTGCGGTATCGGCCAAAAATTAACACTCTCATGGGCCATTAAAAAAAACAGTCATTTTACGCACTTAATACAATGAGAGTATTTTTTAATGATACTATTTTTTAATCTAGTTTTTTAATGATAATATTATTCTTCTGTCTTTTATTTAAAGGTTTTTCTTTTAATATTAGACACTTAGACTGAGCTTTTAGTAGGAAATTTATTTTTAAGAAAAACAGTAGAACTCTAGCTAGGTTTTGTGTAAAAAATAATGACGATTGTTTTTGCTTATATGATACTTACAAATAAATAAAACAATCTTTAAATAAATAAGGTAGTACATATTATTCTTGTTGCATGTTTTTATTTAAATGTTTATCAGTTGAATATAAATATATTTTTCGGATACAATATTATCTCTACATCTATTTGTGTTTGCTATATGTTCTAACGCTTATATATTTTGTATTAAAACTTCGAACCAAATACATATTAAAACATTTAACAAGAAAATATGAATACGATAATGTTGGTATTTTTGTTGGTAGCGGGATATTTTGTTTTGGTGGCTGCTAAAGGTCAAGATTCTATATTAATAAGAGCGTTAATGGATCACACTGGAGAAAATGAAGGTAAGCAATTCAATAATTTATGTTCTAGTTTCTATTTCATTTAATTTATTATTGATAAAAATATTATAATATTATTTTTCAATTCCAAACTGATTAGCAAACTTTTTAAATGGTCAGAAGCTAACTGACAATTACAATTCTAAGGAGCACCCACATTTTGTGGTCAATAACTCAATAAATACCTATTTAGTTTTTAAAGAAATAATTACTTCTTTTTACTTCCCAAGACTTTTACTTTAATATTTTTAAATTCATGATATAGAAAAAAAATACACTTCCCCAATAAATTAGCGCACCGTCAAAAAATAACAAAAAGTTTAAAGTAAATATTTGTCAAAACCATTTGTCTGATTTGGACGATTTTTTTAAATGACAGTTTGTCTCTTCCATAACGTCGGTGTGCTAACTGTGTTTGTATAAAACCCTCTTTTTTATTAATACAGGGTTGTAGCAATTATAGCGTGATTTTTTCATAAAAGTTGTAACACCCTGTAGAGTGCAACAGTTACATTACCAAGTTCGCATTGATATCACAATTTAGCCTTATCTTCTCTTAATAATTTAATATTTTATTTACTCCATTAAGTATGTTTCCTATTACACGAGATACTCAATTTTATAACTTAACATGACTTTATTCATTTTCATTAGCATTATAAGCACTAGAGTAAGTAGCATGCTATGAAAGAACCAGTAATTGTCAAATACAGATTCGTATTGTCAGTATTAGTCCATTCGCCATTTTTTTCAAAAAAAATATTAAACAATATGCCACGAAATCTTACTCGCGAACCTTTAATATTGTTTGAAGAGGGTTGGAGTTAACGATTTGACGTAACCCACACAACCGTTTCACGAGTTATACAAAGATATGGAGAGACTGTAAATTATGGTCGTAGGCCGGGACAAGGAAAAAACCGAGTAACTACTCCGATTCAGGATCGATTTTTTAGACTGTCAGCATTAAGACAACGTTTTATTAACAGCTCAGATCCTTTAAACCCCTGGTTCGGGATGCTAATGGTTTAGAAGTTTGTACAGAAACTGTTCGTCAGCGACTAAGGGAACATAATTTGAGGCCTAGAATAGCTGCTCGAGGTCCAGTTCTAACTAGAGTTCATCGCAGAGCAAGGCTAAATTTTGCCTGAGAGCATCGTTACTGATTAGAGGCTGAATGGCAACAGGTATTATTTACTAATGCGTCTCGATTTTGTCTGTATAACAATGACAGGCGTATACCGACGCCCTAATGAACGCTCAGTGTAATTTCTCACATACAACATTATTTGGAGGAGGATCTCTGATGGTCTGGGGAGGCATTTCTGTGTGACTGGTCGCACAGAACTTGTAATCGTAAATGGAAGCCTTACAGCTGACAGGTACATATTGGAGATTCAGTTCCATTTGCACCATATATATGGCAAGGATTTTTGTTAATGCAAGACAATACCAGGCCTCATGTTGCTCAAGTTGTGAGAAATTATCTAGAGGAACTCGGTATCGCTACCATGGCATGGCCAGCTCGAAGCCCAGATTTAAATCCGATTGAAAATATCTGGGATACTCTTGGGAGGAGATTACAAGAGGAACGTAATCTGAACTCTCTGGAAGAAGTTATTCGTGCCAGAGGCGAAAAACTCGCTACTGGCACTTTCATCTAACTTATTTCGTTACAATTTGTTTCGTGTTCTCATTGTTAAATTTTGTTATTATTTTTTAATAAAATCATGTTATGTTATAAAATAGTGTTTCTCGTATAATAACAAAGATAATGGAATAAATAAAAAAAATAATTGTCAAGAAAAGATAAGGCTACATTGTGAGATCAATTCTAACTTGATAATGTTACTGTTGCACTCTACCGACAAGCGGTTTTGACAAATATTTACTTTAAACTTATTTTTTGATGGTGCGTTAATTTATTGGGGAAGTGTATAACTACATATTTTAATGTTAATAAAAGACAATCTGCATAAAACTATATACAAGTAAGATTCATGAAATGGAAAAGAAACATTGACAATGAATTTCTCATTGGTCGCATCAATGGTATAGCACCAGGAGCTGGGCAAACTATTTTCGATTAAAACTACTAAATCTTTTAAAACAAATTCATTTACTTTAAAAGTTTATTAGTTGCTGTGTAGTTAAACTACTGTTACTCAGAAGTAGTTACACTTCTAACTGCAAGTAAATCATAGACAACAATGTAGTCAAATGATTGTCCAGAGAAAAGGGATAAAATACTAGTTTTCTTATTCGCTCCATGCGAAGTCATGGAAAGGGAAGCAAAAGCAATACTAGCGCTAGCTGCAGATAATTCGTGCATTTTAGGGCGATATTTTGTAATTTTGGCATATCAAATACACGTATACATTTTACTTTTTTCTTCAAAAAAGTAGGTAAAAACAACTCAATAAGCAACCGGAGTTGCTGTGTTGAAAATTGTACAAATACTAGCAAAAAAAAAATAAAACTTATATAAAAAATTTCACTAGCAAAGTGGAAATTAAATCAAAGAAATAAATGGATAGGTGTACAATAAGAAGAAAAGTTACCTTTATTTTTGTGATAATAACAGTAATGCTGGAAATAGTAGACATCAGAAACTTAAAAGGTTTTAAATAAACAATAAATTATCATTTTACGATGTTCTTTAATATCCCTTTATTCTTAAATGTTCATTCAGCAAGGACTAGATTTAAAGATTTCTGCCTTTGATTATTATATGTGGCCGGACTGAAATTTTGTGACTTACTGATAGGAAACCAGTTTTAATCATTTATTATGTTTTCTTTCAAACAAAAATGAAAATATAAATAACGATCCTTTTTATACATTTTAACTTCACGCTATTATTAAATGGTATTTTTTTATTTTGACAGAATAGGCTAATTCTTCAATGACAACTTATTAGACTTAGGCAACTTCTCATACATTTTTCAGTAAATACTGTTGCCTGCCTATATTTTATTAATGATTTATATTGATTATACATAATTTTCTTTAATTTAAGCGGGAAAAATATATAATAACAATAAATTAATGTTTTACTTGTTTTACAAATCCATATACTTTTATTAAAACTAACATATATACTTTTTATTTACGAATTCTATTAAAAATTATATTTGTCAGTATAGGCAGAAATAGTCCTTTAATACTAAAACAAATTGGCGCTGTTGTCGCGCACGGAGCTAATTGACAGAATGTATGTTATCAATAAGACAACTCTGTTTCCTTTCCATATAAAATTTGAATCATTTGTTAAATTCTGGGATCTACTCACAATTGGCAGATTTCATTAGCTGTCCCTACTCTCTGGAAAATGTTTTGAGTACACTGTTGTCTTTATTCCTGAATTTTCTATAAACTTTTCTTTTTATGATACTTTCATTATTTAAATTGTATTGATTAGAGTGAAGGAGGAGAGGGGAATGATGTATGACAGTTAAGGATTCTATTAAAAATGTCCCTCTTTAATAAAAAAATAAATGTTCGAGTGTTTGTCTAAAATGTTAAAGCAGTTCTTGATAATAGTTACCCTACCTAGTTATAGATAGTAGTTAGTTAAATTACATTAAAAATTCGTTAAAATACTTTTAGTTATAGTACAAAAGTTTATGCAAAAAGAGTAAATATGATGGTCATATCCCAGGAATACAAAGTCTGAATGCGATATGGACAATCCACTCGAGTTGTACAGTATATTTTTTCTACGACCCATTATCGAAGACCTAAAAATTTTAAAAATTAATTTATATTATTAAGACAAAATAATTCATTTTAAAATAACTTATAAATTTTACTTATTTATAAAATAAAAGAAACATGAAAAAAAAAAAGATTTATTTGAATTAGTCCCCAACCCAGATTCAAATACGGGCTTTTTGGTGGAACTCCACCGCCTCTTTTAGTATTTTAGTTTTAATACTCGTAATTAAATTAATTTCATATAGTTTGATTAATTGTTTTTTTAAAATGTTTAACCAATAAATAAAAATGCTATTATTTATCGATTCTACACAAAAATAACTCATTTTAATGTATATCTATTCTTAATAAGAATTGTCACTTATTATTTAAGATTTTAAAAATAATAGTAGTTGGGTGTCCAAATATGAACTGTGACTGGTGGATTTTATTTTTGTGCAATGTTCTCACTACCTAGAATTGATATGAAATATATTCGTTTAGTTGAACGCAATAGCATACTTTTTCGTTTTGTAGTCTGTGCGTAGATAGGCTAATATCCATGTAGGTGTAGAAAATAGCTATTTATGAAACCAGTTACAAAATGTCTTATTTTATGTAACGTGTTACATACAATAGTTTTTCTAATTTGACTAGAATAATTATAAAATTGTTTTTTGATAAAAAATTACTGACATCTATTGTTAGTTGCATATATTAACTTCATTATTTTATTACCAAATGGAAAATCATATTTATTTATTCTCAACGACTTATTGTAGTATTTAAATTAGTTGTTAAAGTTATTTAGATTTTAAGAAAGTGAATTATTTTGTTTTGTATATTGTTTTAATTAGTTTGTGCTGATTCAGAATGGAAAATAAGGACCGAAACAACATTAATATTTAGCGGTAGATTCTATTTTTTAAGTCAACCCGTGTTTCTTTGATATAAACTTGCAATAATAATGTATATTATTGATTTTAAAACCAAAAAAAGGTTTATTTTTATTTGTTTGGTTGCAACTGGTGACAATGAATTTTTCGTAACCAGTTTCATAATGTTCAACATTATGCAACTGGTTATGTAAAGTAGATCATTGTGGCACTTGCTGAGATTAAAAAAATATCACTTTATAATTAGAAAAAGTAATTAGAACTATCTAAAATAGAGCAATAATGTATACAAAACAAACAGTGAAACCTATGCAATCTAAATAAGATTTCAATTGTGATTAAAATAAATTAATAATAAAGGCTGGTTTCCCTTAGAATTTAAAATTTGATAAATATTTTTACTCACAATCGGTAAGTAATCTGTAAATTTAGAGCCTTCGAAACTGTCTGGAAGCGACTAATTGCTTATTTCACTTTCCCAGCTATCCGGGAAAGTAACTTTCCCGGCTAGTGTCACTTCTTTACCGGCAAATGTTACTTACTATATGCTTTGTTAGTGTTTTCGTATCTCTCTCTACCTTTTTCCGGAAACATGCCTTAGCATTTTCTGAGCTACTCATAGTTTCATTCAATTTAACTGTGGAGCATATTTTTTATGAAGACAATTTTATTTAAAATGCCATTCAATATGCAACTGGCAAAATAATTTTCTGTTATAATAACTCAACTTGTTATATTGTCTAGCAACGGTTACACAGGTATCTTCGTTAATTATTTTTTTAAATTATGATAGAAATGAATACCAATATTATTTGAAACTTATATAAAATTAGAGATTGTGAGTAAAATCGTATACATAATACATACTTCCGAGGAACTTATTCTATTCTTGGGTCAGTAGCTTACTTAGACGCTCAGCTGTAATATAGTATATTACATTACGAGTGTGGAAAGTGACATTTTTCACACGAGTGGGAAATATTGTCGCACGAGGCACAAGCCGAGTGCGACTATCACACGAGTGTGGAAATTCACTTTTCACACAAGTGATGTACAATATTTTTCCTACGACCACAAAATATTTTCATCAAAAAATGTAAAACCAGGTTATTATAATAATTAAAATGCATTTAAAAAAATAATCAACAACAATCGTATTTATTCAATTTTCATATTTTTTAAACAAAAAAAAAAAACAAAAATTAAAAAAAAAAAATTTCTGGCCCCGCCAGGATTCGAACGCGGTCGTTCGCCAGGTCTCTCAAATGGCAAATTTGATAGTTTGATGCTCTAACCAACTGAGCTAACAGGCCTTTCGTCAATTGAGTGATCTAATCGGTTATATGTTTAACCAAAATAAAAAGCAAACATAATCTTAGTTATTTTAAAATTATTTTAATAATAATTGTTAAAGATAAATATCTAGGATCTAATTTACAACAATTTCAATAAATTAACAATCATATCGATTTTAGTATTAATATGGACATTACATAGATCAAAATAGAAATTAGGTGTTTGACATTTTGTAACAACTACTGCGGAAAGTAACATATTCTCACTCGGGTGGAAAGTAAATTGTTATTCATACGCGTGTGATATAGGGCACTTTCCATAGGACTTTATAGTGTGATATGTGTCACTTTCCTAAGTGGTCGTAGGAAAAAGTATTTTCCTGCTCAACATGTAATACAAATACAAATTTAAAACAATTAATTATTCTCCTCTGATTATGATAAAAGGGAACAATACTCACCATCCTTTATTATTAAACAGTTTACAATTTCTTTATGATGCTTATTTCCATTTAGTGGTGTAACTAAATTTTTATTTTATGCAAGACCATTGAACTGTTTCTTAAAATACATAATGTCCCAAATATTTCTAAATTTAAAATAATACATTAAAACGTACTCAATAGTTTTAATATTTTCATTTCAAAGTGTTTGATAAGATTAAATATTCTTTATCAATATAGGTTAACAGAGGGCTGTACCTATATACAATGTATAAATATTGTAGTAATGTTGTATTTTATCTTTAACTAAATATAATTTTAGACAATAATAGATATTTTTAAACGTATTAGAAAAACACATCAGTTAAATATATAAAGAAGTGATAATACAGTTTTTCTAAACTGTATCTAGAGAATTAGAAGTGTTTACAATACCTATAAACTGAGTAGAAAAATTCTAATACTTTTCCAAAGAAGCCAAAATTTCTTATTTATTTAATTTTTCTTAAATAAAAACAAATTGTTATTGAGAGGTAAAAATCCAAGATCATGACAATTATAATTATTCTTACACAAACTGATTCCAATTTTTATTTTTATATTCTTTGTACAGAAACAATTTTTTATTTTTCGTATTCATTAGTAATAATTCATTTATAAACTGATATATTTTATTTTTTCCAGCTCTGTGTGACGACCTTTATTGTAAGAACTTCTGCTACATGTATCGCTACCTTGGAGAATGTAATTTCAACAAAGACTCTTGCAATTGCTACAGCATTTTCTGATCATTTGAACATTTTATTTTTATAATGTTGTTTGTGACAATATATTTATTTATTTATTTATTATGTTGTATTTGTTATTTTTTATAAAAAAAGTGTTATTAGAATAAATAATAGATATTATTTTTTTTTTATAAATGAGTATAATTTGTTTTTTTTTGTGACTGGAAAAAAGTTGTCAGGAAACAGAATGTCACTTTTTATGATATTACTATTTCCCCGTTTCAAGTGGCGGCTCTTGACTAAAAAATTGGAGGTTCCCAATGACAGAATATAGATCTCAGTACAGATGTAAGTACAAAACTTTAAGTGTTTTAGAAAGGTTTTTATATAACTTTCCAAAACACTGAAAGTTTGTTTCTCACATAATATCGTCGTCAATTTCACAAAGTGACGTATCTCGAAAAAATCGGTTTTTGAGATACTTCACCTAGATAGGTAAAAAAAGTGTGCTCTACAACTTTAGCAAATGGCGTATCTCAATTTCTTACAGCTACTTCGGTAGACTGGCGTATCTCACGGGTTCTTTTTATATTTTGCCGAAATACATATAAGAAATAGGCGTAACTCAACTTAAGGCACTTTGATAAATTTTATTTTATTTATAAATTCTAGGCCTATATCATATTAACATGATATGACTTGCAAACTTCTGACCCATGCATAGTGTAATTAAACGGATAATCATCAGTTGTTCTTAGAAAAGCGTTAAGTAAGGGTGGTACGTGGTTTATACAGCAAAAAATAAAGTTTAAGGTGTTAAAACATTTACTTTAAAGTATGGATGTACTAGTAGTATGAAAGTATGGATCCAAAAGTATTGTAGACATAAAAGAACTGAGAAGTGTAAAAAAAATAGAAAAATTAAAGTAAACACTGAAGTGAAGATGTTTTACATTTAAAAATGGTTTTATGGCACAGTGAACGATATTGGTTTAAAAAACACAAGTGTTGACGACAGTGAGAGTTCTCATGAAGTGCCTTTAGCAAAAATAAGAAAATTAAAAAATATTCCTGAAAGTGATAGTGATGATATTTCACTTTCTAAGGAAGTAATAGAATCTGGAATTCAAACAAACCATATAGGTATGTACTTAAATAGTATGAACAGTAAATTAAAAATTTTTCATGAATTTATGTATTTTAGATATTATTTCTAATCAGCAAGTAGGAAATAAGGTGCATCCTGTTCCAGATCTTGAGGGTCCATCTTTTAATCATATTCAGTCTGACAGCGACATAAAAAGCTTGTTTGGAGACATTTATGATCTCGATGATCCTACGTATAAACAAAACTGCAAAGCAAAAGATTGTAAAAAAGAGGTATTTAGTTCATGCCATATTTGTTTAAGGCTGTTATGCTGACAGCATTTTCAAGTTTACGGGGATTTATGTGAAAGCCATTTAAAGACTAAGAAAAAAAAACTCATCTCGTAAAACTAAATCAAAAATTACTGGTAAAAATATGGGCGAAGACAATACATTAAAAAACGCAACACTACCAGAAGACATTTTCATAGAAGGTGAAGGAAGAGTAGAAGAATTGTGTGAGAGAAGAAAAAACTAAAGAAACAGAAACTAGCCAAAAAAATGAGAGAGTACATTAGACCCAAATCAGGTATTGTTGTACCAGCATGGCAACTCAAGAAATGTTGTAATTTCGACTTTTGCTAAATGAATTCACGAAATTGTCATTTATTTAACGAAAAAGAAAGATCTGAACTTTCTGAGTTCATAGCACGTAATTTTGGCACACATCAAACGATTTTCAAAACAACTAAAAGCAAACATTCAAGAAGAAAATTTACTAACAAATATTTTCTTATACAGGAAAATACTCCCAAGATAGTGTGCAAGAAATTTCGCCGCTGTTATTAAGAGAGATAAAGACTTACGCGACGCCATTATAACACACATTCGCAGATTTCCTAAAGTAGAATCATACTACTGCAGGTCCAGTTCTACAAAGGAATATCTGCACCCAGGCTTGACAATATCGAAAATGTATTACATGTTCATAAACAAACTTGATAATAATGACGAAAAACCTTGTATCGACCTATACATAACAGTATTTCGATCTCTAAATTTATCGTTTCACAAAGCAAAGCTTTGTTCCTTAGTTACAGAACAGGAGATGATAGTGTAAAATAAAACTTAAGAGCTCGATTGCAGAAGCACGTTGCTGAAAAAGAAAAAATAGGAGAAATAAAACAAAATATTAAAACAGAAGCTTTAAGTAAGACTCAGATTTTATGTGCTAGTTTTGACTTACAGCAAGTGATTTATTTGCCTCAGTCAAAGGAAAGCGCTATTTTTTACAAGAATCGTTTAGCTAACTATAATCTTACAGTGTACAATATTGCATCAAAGGAATGTTTTTGCTATCTCTGGAATGAAGTACAAAGCAAACGAGGTGCTGCTGAAATAAGTTCCTGCATCTATAAAATACTGTCTACGACTCTGAAAATACTATACTTTATCTACGACTCTAACGATAAATACTAAGACAAGTATCGAGAAAGAATTATAATTGACTAGATGATAAAAACGTTTGTATCTTTGTAAAAGCTATTACCTTTGTCGCCAGATATTTCTCATCAGGAGCTTTATTTATGAAATTATTAAGTTGTTCTGGCGTAAATGTTTTTGCCTTTTTACCTATATGATTTTCTGATTGACGTTTAAGAAACGGTCGTAATTTTGAATAATTCTCTATAATAATTCCATTATTTATGTTGAGTGTCCTTCTTAGCAAGGAGTAGAAAGTCCATAGAGACGATGCTTTGTATTTATTGCAAAGTTCATTAAAATATGCCAAAGGTACATTTTCTGTAAACGAGTTACACCAATCTTGAAAATTTTAGTATACACACACTTGTTTTTTGATTTTTCTAGTAATAAATTCTGTATTGCATTATTAGCTATCTCTCTTATTTCTGGAGTACATAATAACTCTATCTAAATTCATCTTTTTTAGCACTATTATTAGAAATTAATTTGAAAACGTTAAAATTATCTTGTTAAAATATCAAATGAGATTACTCCCATCAATGTAATAATTGACTGTTCCGCCTACTGAGAAGCGCTGACAATTTAATAATTTTAAAATCGTTCAATTATTATTCATTCCTTTCCAGTTGTTAAAAAATCTTTCTAACATTTTACGTCAATGGAACATTTATAGACTTTAAAATTTCCAAGAATTTACTGCGCACACTATATATATACACCGAATTATCGTAGGAGCCCAGCGTGAGTTATAATAACTCACTATTAAAACTCACGCTATTTGTTTATTGATACTATTAATTGCTTAAAAGCAGTTGAATAATTAATATATAAATTAATAGAACTAGATAAAAGAATTTTGTCCATGACCACTTAATAATAAATTAATATTCTACCTCCTAACTAAAAGCATATAGTACCCATATATCACGGAGTGAATTATGATAATTCACGCTTTTGTAATTCTGGCACATTCCGGTAGATAACTAAAGATAGGCGATACTTTTCATAACGATATTTTCTAAATCGAAAAATCAAAAAATTAAAAAATCGATAAATCAAAAAATCCAAAAATTAAAAAATCGATAAATCAAAAATCGAAAAATCGAAAAATAGAAAAATCGAAAAATCGAAAAATCGAAAAATCGAAAAATCGAAAAATCGAAAAATCGAAAAATCGAAAAATCGAAAAATCGAAAAATCGAAAAATCGAAAAATCGAAAAATCGAAAAATCGAAAAATCGAAAAATCGAAAAATCGAAAAATCGAAAAATCGAAAAATCGAAAAATCGAAAAATCGAAAAATCGAAAAATCGAAAAATCAAAAAATCGAAAAATCGAAAAATCGAAAAATCGAAAAATCGAAAAATCGAAAAATCGAAAAATCGAAAAATCGAAAAATCGAAAAATCGAAAAATCGAAAAATCGAAAAATCGAAAAATCGAAAAATCGAAAAATCGAAAAATCGAAAAATCGAAAAATCGAAAAATCGAAAAATCGAAAAATCGAAAAATCGAAAAATCGAAAAATCGAAAAATCGAAAAATCGAAAAATCGAAAAATCGAAAAATCGAAAAATCGAAAAATCGAAAAATCGAAAAATCGAAAAATCAAAAAATCGAAAAATCGAAAAATCGAAAAATCGAAAAATCGAAAAATCGAAAAATCGAAAAATCGAAAAATCGAAAAATAAAAAAATCGAAAATCAAACAATCGATAAATCAAAAATCGATAAATCAAAAAATCAAAAAAATTGAAAAATCGAAAAATCGAAAAATCGAAAAATCGAAAAATCGAAAAATCGAAAAATCGAAAAATCGAAAAATCGAAAAATCGAAAAATCGAAAAATCGAAAAATCGAAAAATCGAAAAATCGAAAAATCGAAAAATCGAAAAATCGAAAAATCGAAAAATCGAAAAATCGAAAAATCGAAAAATCGAAAAATCGAAAAATCGAAAAATCGAAAAATCGAAAAATCGAAAAATCGAAAAATCGAAAAATCGAAAAATCGAAAAATCGAAAAATCGAAAAATCGAAAAATCGAAAATCGAAAATATTAATCGATTTTAAAGGAAATACAAAAAAAAGTAGATTTATTCAAAATAATCGATTTTCGTTCAATCGGTTTTTTCATTATTTGATTGAATATAATCGGTTATTTTATATAACCGATATTTTGGTTATTTTTTAAAATTATCGATTTATTGGTTAATCAGCTTTTTAATAATCGATTATTTTTGATAATCGAATAATCAATTTTAAAGGAAATATTAAAAAAGGATTATTAGAAAATAATCGATAATTCGTTTTATTTTTTGGAAAATCGATTTATCATAGAATCGGCTTCTTAATTAATTGTTTTTTTTTTTTTCGATTAGGCGATTACTTTGGATTTATTAATTCTTTTCGGTATTTTAAAGATAATCGAATTATCGATTTTAAGGAACTACAATAAAATAGATCATTGATAATAATCGATTTATCATAGAATCGCCTTCTTAATTAATTGGTTATTTTCGATCAGGCGATTATTTTGGATTTATCGATTATTTTCAGTATTTCAAAGATAATCGAATTATCGATTTTAAAGGAAATACAATAAAATAGATTATTGATAATAATCGATTTATCATAGAATCGGCTTAAATAATTGGTTATTTTCGATTAAGCGATTATTTTGAAATTATCGATTATTTTCGATATTTCAAAGATAATCGAATTATCGATTCAAAAGGAAATACAATAAAGTAGATTATTGATAATAATCGATCGATGAAAAATAATCAATTATTTAAAATATTCGATAAATCTGTTTTTTTTTTTTTGAAAATTGATTTATCAGTTAATCGACTTTTTAATTAATCGATTATTTTTGATTAATCGATTATTTTCGATTTTTCAAAGATTGTCAAATAATCTGTTTCAATGGACGAAAAAAATGGATTATTAGAAAATAATCGATAATTCGGTTATTTTTTGAAAAATCGATTTATCGTAGAATCGGCTTCTGAAATAATTAGTTATTTTCGACAGACGATTATTTAGGAATAATCTATTTTTTTTGGTATTTCAAAGATAATCGAATTATCGATTTTAAAGGAAATACAATAAAAATGGATTATTGATAATCGATTGATCGAAAATAGTCGATTATTTAAAATAGTCGATCATTCTGTTTTTTTTTTGAAATCGATTTATCAATTAATCGACTTTTTAATTAATCGATTTATCAATTAATCGACTTTTTAATTAATCGATTATTTTTGATTAATCGATTATTTTCGATTTTTTAAAAATTATCGAATAATCTGTTTCCACGAAAAAAAAAATCGATTATTTAAAATAAACGATAATTCTTTTTTTATTATATTTTGTACACACTGATTTATCGGTTAATTGGCTTTTTAATTAATCGATTATTTTTGATTTTTTAAAGATAATCAAGTAGTCGATTTTAAAGGAAATGATAAAAAAATATGTTGTTTGAAAATAATCGATTGATCGAAATTAATCGATTATTTTCAATGATCGATAATTTATTTCAATAATCACTCATCCCTAGCGACCAAATTTCTTTTAACAAATGTAAATTTTAAAATGTTATCTAGTTTCAGACATATGCATTTCTAGAGTTTTATGTGACTCATCCTTTATAATAATTAATATTCCTAAAGAAAGAAGCCTTTTTCTGAGGTTATAATACAAAACAGCATTTTCTCATTTTGACTAATTTTTATTATTATGTAATAGCCGTAGAAAAAATATAATGTTCAACTCATAAGGTTAGATTTGCAGTATTCGCCTGCGCACATGCTATTTTTATAATACTCGTAGACAATGAGTAACATTTTTTGCTCTATCAATAATATATTCTATTTCAACATTTTACTGTAATCTCTTGCAGAAAAGTCCGTAGTAAATAAACGCTAACGAAAGATGCTATAAAAGGTCTTCACTTTACATAAAATGTCGTGGCATCTGTTAGATATTAAAAAATCACGTTAATTTTATTTCATAATACAAAATTCGATTAAACACCTTTTAAATAAATTTAATAGTTCATTATGATGCTAATAAACAAAGTCCGGTCCCTGCCACAGAGTTCGGGTCGCCGCGTGTCGCCGCCCAGTTCCCCCACTCCGTTAACCTTTCTTTAGAAATTGGCAACATTTGCGCAGGTTAAACACGGGTGTATGTTATATCTCTGGTCTCTTTTATCTAAGGTGAAAATAAATTAGTTTCGGATAATTTCTGTGCTAATTCTAGACCAATTTTGATCCATCTACAATATACTATCTTATAGTTTTAAGCTATTGCATAGCTTTTATCGCGGACTTTGAGTCCAGCGACCGAATCAAAAAATTCCGTAACGAAAAAAACCTAACACCCCCACTCCGACCGACACAGCGGTGCGGCGTTGAAAGCCGTGCATCGTCTAACGTCGTTTCAGTTCGGCAGACTTCGGCACAGTGTTTGTGTGCGTGCGACTAGACGTATGCGTGTAGACTAGCTGTTAACTGCTCATAACTGATTCTATCTCTTTTAGACACAACTTCAGAAAAATTGAATTTAAAAATGAATAATGATCCACAAGAGTCCAAACAAAATATGGGACCACCATTGACGCGGTATTTTCCAGATATTTAGGGGATATCAAGTCTCAAACTTATGTTTCTTATTTCAGTTACCATAAACCTATAGTTTCAATGATAAAAATTCCTGAATAACCTACATGTAATGTAAGATAATAAAAATATTTTAAACAGTGTTAACTTTTTATTTAATAAAAGAAAAAAAATTTGCTTTCTTATCGGTCACCACGCTCAAAAAGTGTAACTTGAATTATTATCAAAGAAAAAAAAATACTGCATAAATAAAATAAATAATTATAATTGCATAAGTTGATAAAAAATGCTATGCAATAGCTTTACCGCGGCAGTCCTCGAGTGCCACACGTATTTTTTTATTTTCCGTGACTTGCAATATGTTTACAGCTTTTATTATGCATAAAGGAATTCAATATTTTCTATTAGTTATATACATTTAAAACTAATTGTTCCTACTAGTAACATAACCTTACAATTTATAAATTACTCAACTATTCTGACGATTAGACAACACTGCAAGGCCGTGACGTCATAAATGATCTCTGACGTGCATCGGGATTTGTATTAAAAATACTTATGCTTCGTGTGTTTTCGTATCTCTCTCTACTTTTTTCCGGAATCATTCCTTAGCATTTTCTGGACTACTCATAGTTTTAGTAGGTTTCATTGAATTTAACTGTTGAGCAGATTTTTTATTTTTAAGTATATGTAGACAATTTTATTTAAAATGCCATTCAATATGCAACTAACAAAATAATTTTCTATTTGATTCACTCAATCTCTTCTTGGGTCTGTAGCTTACTTTAACGCTCAGCTGTAATAAAGTACTTCCCTGCTCGAAATAATAATAATAATAATAATAATAATAATAATAATAATAATAATAATAATAATAATAATAATAATAATAATAATAATAATAATAATAATAATAATAATAATAATAATAATAATAATAATAATAATAATAATAATAATAATAATAATAATAATAATAATAATAATAATAATAATAATAATAATAATAATAATAATAATAATAATAATAATAATAATAATAATAATAATAATAATAATAATAATAATAATAATAATAATAATAATAATAATAATAATAATAATAATAATAATAATAATAATAATAATAATAATAATAATAATAATAATAATAATAATAATAATAATAATAATAATAATAATAATAATAATAATAATAATAATAATAATAATAATAATAATAATAATAATAATAATAATAATAATAATAATAATAATAATAATAATAATAATAATAATAATAATAATAATAATAATAATAATAATAATAATAATAATAATAATAATAATAATAATAATAATAATAATAATAATAATAATAATAATAATAATAATAATAATAATAATAATAATAATAATAATAATAATAATAATAATAATAATAATAATAATAATAATAATAATAATAATAATAATAATAATAATAATAATAATAATAATAATAATAATAATAATAATAATAATAATAATAATAATAATAATAATAATAATAATAATAATAATAATAATAATAATAATAATAATAATAATAATAATAATAATAATAATAATAATAATAATAATAATAATAATAATAATAATAATAATAATAATAATAATAATAATAATAATAATAATAATAATAATAATAATAATAATAATAATAATAATAATAATAATAATAATAATAATAATAATAATAATAATAATAATAATAATAATAATAATAATAATAATAATAATAATAATAATAATAATAATAATAATAATAATAATAATAATAATAATAATAATAATAATAATAATAATAATAATAATAATAATAATAATAATAATAATAATAATAATAATAATAATAATAATAATAATAATAATAATAATAATAATAATAATAATAATAATAATAATAATAATAATAATAATAATAATAATAATAATAATAATAATAATAATAATAATAATAATAATAATAATAATAATAATAATAATAATAATAATAATAATAATAATAATAATAATAATAATAATAATAATAATAATAATAATAATAATAATAATAATAATAATAATAATAATAATAATAATAATAATAATAATAATAATAATAATAATAATAATAATAATAATAATAATAATAATAATAATAATAATAATAATAATAATAATAATAATAATAATAATAATAATAATAATAATAATAATAATAATAATAATAATAATAATAATAATAATAATAATAATAATAATAATAATAATAATAATAATAATAATAATAATAATAATAATAATAATAATAATAATAATAATAATAATAATAATAATAATAATAATAATAATAATAATAATAATAATAATAATAATAATAATAATAATAATAATAATAATAATAATAATAATAATAATAATAATAATAATAATAATAATAATAATAATAATAATAATAATAATAATAATAATAATAATAATAATAATAATAATAATAATAATAATAATAATAATAATAATAATAATAATAATAATAATAATAATAATAATAATAATAATAATAATAATAATAATAATAATAATAATAATAATAATAATAATAATAATAATAATAATAATAATAATAATAATAATAATAATAATAATAATAATAATAATAATAATAATAATAATAATAATAATAATAATAATAATAATAATAATAATAATAATAATAATAATAATAATAATAATAATAATAATAATAATAATAATAATAATAATAATAATAATAATAATAATAATAATAATAATAATAATAATAATAATAATAATAATAATAATAATAATAATAATAATAATAATAATAATAATAATAATAATAATAATAATAATAATAATAATAATAATAATAATAATAATAATAATAATAATAATAATAATAATAATAATAATAATAATAATAATAATAATAATAATAATAATAATAATAATAATAATAATAATAATAATAATAATAATAATAATAATAATAATAATAATAATAATAATAATAATAATAATAATAATAATAATAATAATAATAATAATAATAATAATAATAATAATAATAATAATAATAATAATAATAATAATAATAATAATAATAATAATAATAATAATAATAATAATAATAATAATAATAATAATAATAATAATAATAATAATAATAATAATAATAATAATAATAATAATAATAATAATAATAATAATAATAATAATAATAATAATAATAATAATAATAATAATAATAATAATAATAATAATAATAATAATAATAATAATAATAATAATAATAATAATAATAATAATAATAATAATAATAATAATAATAATAATAATAATAATAATAATAATAATAATAATAATAATAATAATAATAATAATAATAATAATAATAATAATAATAATAATAATAATAATAATAATAATAATAATAATAATAATAATAATAATAATAATAATAATAATAATAATAATAATAATAATAATAATAATAATAATAATAATAATAATAATAATAATAATAATAATAATAATAATAATAATAATAATAATAATAATAATAATAATAATAATAATAATAATAATAATAATAATAATAATAATAATAATAATAATAATAATAATAATAATAATAATAATAATAATAATAATAATAATAATAATAATAATAATAATAATAATAATAATAATAATAATAATAATAATAATAATAATAATAATAATAATAATAATAATAATAATAATAATAATAATAATAATAATAATAATAATAATAATAATAATAATAATAATAATAATAATAATAATAATAATAATAATAATAATAATAATAATAATAATAATAATAATAATAATAATAATAATAATAATAATAATAATAATAATAATAATAATAATAATAATAATAATAATAATAATAATAATAATAATAATAATAATAATAATAATAATAATAATAATAATAATAATAATAATAATAATAATAATAATAATAATAATAATAATAATAATAATAATAATAATAATAATAATAATAATAATAATAATAATAATAATAATAATAATAATAATAATAATAATAATAATAATAATAATAATAATAATAATAATAATAATAATAATAATAATAATAATAATAATAATAATAATAATAATAATAATAATAATAATAATAATAATAATAATAATAATAATAATAATAATAATAATAATAATAATAATAATAATAATAATAATAATAATAATAATAATAATAATAATAATAATAATAATAATAATAATAATAATAATAATAATAATAATAATAATAATAATAATAATAATAATAATAATAATAATAATAATAATAATAATAATAATAATAATAATAATAATAATAATAATAATAATAATAATAATAATAATAATAATAATAATAATAATAATAATAATAATAATAATAATAATAATAATAATAATAATAATAATAATAATAATAATAATAATAATAATAATAATAATAATAATAATAATAATAATAATAATAATAATAATAATAATAATAATAATAATAATAATAATAATAATAATAATAATAATAATAATAATAATAATAATAATAATAATAATAATAATAATAATAATAATAATAATAATAATAATAATAATAATAATAATAATAATAATAATAATAATAATAATAATAATAATAATAATAATAATAATAATAATAATAATAATAATAATAATAATAATAATAATAATAATAATAATAATAATAATAATAATAATAATAATAATAATAATAATAATAATAATAATAATAATAATAATAATAATAATAATAATAATAATAATAATAATAATAATAATAATAATAATAATAATAATAATAATAATAATAATAATAATAATAATAATAATAATAATAATAATAATAATAATAATAATAATAATAATAATAATAATAATAATAATAATAATAATAATAATAATAATAATAATAATAATAATAATAATAATAATAATAATAATAATAATAATAATAATAATAATAATAATAATAATAATAATAATAATAATAATAATAATAATAATAATAATAATAATAATAATAATAATAATAATAATAATAATAATAATAATAATAATAATAATAATAATAATAATAATAATAATAATAATAATAATAATAATAATAATAATAATAATAATAATAATAATAATAATAATAATAATAATAATAATAATAATAATAATAATAATAATAATAATAATAATAATAATAATAATAATAATAATAATAATAATAATAATAATAATAATAATAATAATAATAATAATAATAATAATAATAATAATAATAATAATAATAATAATAATAATAATAATAATAATAATAATAATAATAATAATAATAATAATAATAATAATAATAATAATAATAATAATAATAATAATAATAATAATAATAATAATAATAATAATAATAATAATAATAATAATAATAATAATAATAATAATAATAATAATAATAATAATAATAATAATAATAATAATAATAATAGATAGATAGATGCATTTATTGACAATTACATACTATAGTACATTTGATGTCACATTTTTTACATTTTGTTACAAAAATAAAATATAATCTTATTATTCACAATCTTTTACAAACAGATTTATAATGTTGATAAGATAAAAACATAAATTTACACACAGTTAAAATAACAACATACAAGTTAAAATGAAAACAAGTTAAAATAAAACATAAGACTTATGTACAAAGTTAAAATTGATATATTCAGTTTTGACTAAACAGAAGATAGTCTTTTACTGAATAAAAACAGTGCTCTAACAAGAATTCCTTTGCAGCTTTATGAAATGAGTTTATTGTCATGATTTTGACTGGAATTACACTACATTTGACAAAGTGGTTGTACAGATTTAGATCTATTTTGTTGTTTCGCGTAATATTAATTCGTGATAGTTGATTTACAAGATTCTCTCTGTTCCTAGTATTGTAGTCGTGATAATCTGAATGAGTATGGTTTTCAGAATAGTTTTTATGAATCCATAACAAAGCCTCAAAAATGTATAGGCAAGGTAGAGGAAGAATCTTATATTTCTTAAAAAGCGGTTGACAATGTTCACCATATACAGAACCGTCAATTATCCGAATTGCACTTTTTTGCATGCTAAATAACCTCTGTACATTTGCGTTACCCCAAATAGTTATACCGTAAGTTAGTTTACTATGGATAAGAGCAAAATATACAGTCCTTAGAGTGTGGCTATCTAAAAATGGTTGTAGTCGTCGTAATACAAATACTTGCGTAGACAATTTTCTACAAAGATCATTTACATGTGCCATCCAATTCAGGTTTGTATCTAGGGTAAGTCCCAATAACTTCACCGGTTGAGATACATTTATTAATTTGTCAGAGGTAAATGTAATCTGTGTGGTTTTTGATTCATTCAGTTGGAGTTTATTTGAAGAAAACCACTGCTTGGCTTTTAAAATATGTTCGTCTTTGTAAAATTTTCCAACTCTTGAAGTAATCGTAGTATCATCCGCAAACATGAAGACTGAACCTGAATCAAATGCTGTTGGTAAATCATTTATATACAAAAGAAACAAAATGGGACCCAAAACAGATCCCTGAGGTACACCAATATTTATAGTTAAAACGTTAGACTCGCCATTTGCATAACTAACGAACTGCCTTCTATCCGTTAAATAAGATTTTAATAGGAGTTGAAATTTTCCCCTTATACCATAGAATTCAAGTTTGTATAACAAGAGCTCGATATTGACACAGTCAAAGGCTTTAGTCAGATCGCACATGGTAGCCATAGTACTGTATCTGTCATCTAATCCCTCGACAATATCCCCAACGAGATCTGTAAGTGCCTTTATAGTTGATTTGTTTTTCCTAAATCCATATTGATTAGCTGTTAGTAATAGTTTATTTTCAAGATAAGAGATCATTTTTTCTTTTAGTATAATTTCAAATATTTTTGACACAATTGGTATGATAGCAATAGGTCGATAATTGCCTGGGCAGTCGATGTCACCTTTTTTATGTATTGGCAGCAACTTTGAGATACTTAGTTGTTCTGGCCAGTTACCCTCTTCGACACATTTACCAAACAGAATGGTAAGAGGTTTGATTAAAAATTCCTGCGCCGCTTTGATCATATGACTGTTAAGGCCATAATAATCCAAGCATACAGAAGTTTTAAGTTTTTGTATTGCCTGCCTCATATCATCCTCCAGTACTGGAGAAAGAAAGATAGAAAAAGATGGTTTTTCCTGTTTATTTAGATATTCTAGTGGAGTAATGTTCGGGTCTTCTATATTTTTTGTGATTGTGTCAGCTATGGTAGAAAAAAAAGTATTAAACTCATCCGCCGTCAATGAGGAAGCGATTGTGTCCCCTTTCATAGTGTTCCTTGTTGAATTAACTATGGACCAGATAGTTTTTGGTTTACAATCTGATGATTCAATGGCTTCGGAATATGCAGACTTCTTTGCTTCTCTTAGGGACTTTGAGTAACTTTTCCGTGCTTCAATATAGTGTCTCCAGTCAGACACAGAATTGGTAGTGCGTTGAAGTTTTTTCCTCAGAGTTTTTAACTCGTTAAATAATAATAATAATAATAATAATAATAATAATAATAATAATAATAATAATAATAATAATAATAATAATAATAATAATAATAATAATAATAATAATAATAATAATAATAATAATAATAATAATAATAATAATAATAATAATAATAATAATAATAATAATAATAATAATAATAATAATAATAATAATAATAATAATAATAATAATAAATAATAATAAATAATAATAAATAATAATAATAATAATAATAATAATAATAATAATAATAATAATAATAATAATAATAATAATAATAATAATAATAATAATAATAATAATAATAATAATAATAATAATAATAATAATAATAATAATAATAATAATAATAATAATAATAATAATAATAATAATAATAATAATAATAATAATAATAATAATAATAATAATAATAATAATAATAATAATAATAATAATAATAATAATAATAATAATAATAATAATAATAATAATAATAATAATAATAATAATAATAATAATAATAATAATAATAATAATAATAATAATAATAATAATAATAATAATAATAATAATAATAATAATAATAATAATAATAATAATAATAATAATAATAATAATAATAATAATAATAATAATAATAATAATAATAATAATAATAATAATAATAATAATAATAATAATAATAATAATAATAATAATAATAATAATAATAATAATAATAATAATAATAATAATAATAATAATAATAATAATAATAATAATAATAATAATAATAATAATAATAATAATAATAATAATAATAATAATAATAATAATAATAATAATAATAATAATAATAATAATAATAATAATAATAATAATAATAATAATAATAATAATAATAATAATAATAATAATAATAATAATAATAATAATAATAATAATAATAATAATAATAATAATAATAATAATAATAATAATAATAATAATAATAATAATAATAATAATAATAATAATAATAATAATAATAATAATAATAATAATAATAATAATAATAATAATAATAATAATAATAATAATAATAATAATAATAATAATAATAATAATAATAATAATAATAATAATAATAATAATAATAATAATAATAATAATAATAATAATAATAATAATAATAATAATAATAATAATAATAATAATAATAATAATAATAATAATAATAATAATAATAATAATAATAATAATAATAATAATAATAATAATAATAATAATAATAATAATAATAATAATAATAATAATAATAATAATAATAATAATAATAATAATAATAATAATAATAATAATAATAATAATAATAATAATAATAATAATAATAATAATAATAATAATAATAATAATAATAATAATAATAATAATAATAATAATAATAATAATAATAATAATAATAATAATAATAATAATAATAATAATAATAATAATAATAATAATAATAATAATAATAATAATAATAATAATAATAATAATAATAATAATAATAATAATAATAATAATAATAATAATAATAATAATAATAATAATAATAATAATAATAATAATAATAATAATAATAATAATAATAATAATAATAATAATAATAATAATAATAATAATAATAATAATAATAATAATAATAATAATAATAATAATAATAATAATAATAATAATAATAATAATAATAATAATAATAATAATAATAATAATAATAATAATAATAATAATAATAATAATAATAATAATAATAATAATAATAATAATAATAATAATAATAATAATAATAATAATAATAATAATAATAATAATAATAATAATAATAATAATAATAATAATAATAATAATAATAATAATAATAATAATAATAATAATAATAATAATAATAATAATAATAATAATAATAATAATAATAATAATAATAATAATAATAATAATAATAATAATAATAATAATAATAATAATAATAATAATAATAATAATAATAATAATAATAATAATAATAATAATAATAATAATAATAATAATAATAATAATAATAATAATAATAATAATAATAATAATAATAATAATAATAATAATAATAATAATAATAATAATAATAATAATAATAATAATAATAATAATAATAATAATAATAATAATAATAATAATAATAATAATAATAATAATAATAATAATAATAATAATAATAATAATAATAATAATAATAATAATAATAATAATAATAATAATAATAATAATAATAATAATACTCTCCCTAATTCACCCCCTTACGAGTGAATTTTAACCCCAAAAGCTGAGCTTTTGCGGGGAAAGGGACGGCTATTATTATTATTTGTCGTTGCGCTCCGGGGCGACTTAAAGATGATTGATGGTGCCATTTGACTTACAGGTGAGGAAAACCCGGAAAACCTCACCCACCATCATCGAGACGTAATGCATGGCGATTTTATAATCTGCATGTCATATCAATAGAAATTGAATTTCTATTAATACGGCCCACATCAAATCTTAAACCGAACCATGCAATTTAATTAAAAATCCACATGGTCTGGTCTGGGATTCGAAGCCCAGCAGTCTCGGACACCATCCACCCGATAAATGTAATATACTATTAAAGGCAAATTTAATACAATTCATTATTCTCCTCTGATTATGATAAAAGGGACAATACTCACCATCCTTTATTATTAAACATTTTACAATTTTTTTATGATGCGTATTTCCATTTATTGGTGTAATTAAATTTTTATTTTATGCAAGACCATTGAACTGTTTCTTAAAATACATAATAACCCAAATATTTCTAAATTTAAAATAATACATTAAAACGTACTGAATAATTTTAATATTTTCGTTTTAAAGTGTTTGATAAGATTAAATATTGTTTATCAATATAGGTTAACAGATGGGGCTGTACCTATATGAAATGTATAAATATTGTAGTAATATTGTTAAATTTGTTTGTAAACAAAGTATTTTACGTTTAGCTAAATACAATTTTAGACAATAATAGATATTTTTGAACGTATTAGAAAATCACATCAGTTAAATATATAAAGAAGTGATAATACAGTTTTTGTAAACAGTATCTAGAGAATTAGAAGTGTACCTATAAATTGAGTAGAAAAATTTTAATACTTTTCCAACGAAGATAAAATAAAAACAAGGTAAAAATCCAAAACCATGAAATTGTAATTATTCTTAAACAAACTGATTCCAATTTTTATATTCTTTATAAAGAAACAATTTTTTATTTTAAGACTTTAGTATTCATTAGTAATAATTCATTTATAAACTGATATATTTTATTATTTCCAGCTCTGTGTGACGACCTTTATTGTAAGAACTTCTGCTACATGTACCTTGGAGAATGTAATTTCAACAAACTCTTGCAATTGCTTCAGCATTTTCTCATCATTTGAAAATTTTATTTTTATAATGTTGTTTGTGACAATATATTTATTTATTTATTATGTTGTATTTGTTATTTTTTATAAAAAAAGTGTTATTCGAATAAATAATAGATATTATTTTATGTTTTTTTTTTTATAAATAAGTGTAAATTGTTTTTTTTTTGTGACGGGAAAAAAGTTTATTATTTTATCTCTCTTGTCAGGTAACAAAATGTTACTTTTTCTCCGTTTCCCGCGAAAAAATTGATTACTTTTTCCCGGATATATATACACATAAGTAATATTAAATCGTCGTTGTTCCCGTTACGAGAAAAATAAAATCTAATACTTCTTTCCATTGTATAATAAATAACTATTTACAGTGTGAACGTTAAGTTGTACCCCCTACTAACTCTTGTGCAGTGATTTTTTAAGAATATTTTAATTAGCAACTGAGGTCTATTAATAGCTCATATGAAAGAATTTTTATTTCTTTATTTAACGGTTTAAATTAAATTAAATTAAATTTGATTAAATATTTTCCGAGTTAAATAAATTTTAAATTGGAATTAAACAAATAGAAGCTACTAAAGGTATACTTTTTTCTGCCATGGAGAAAATGGAGAATAGTTTGAGCACTTGATAATTGTTGCGAAGAAACTGATATTGATTAAAAAAATTTATATCATCTAATAAATATTTTCTGTGACTTTTGTTATAATATATTTTTTTAACAAAGAATCTGTTTCACGAATTAGCACCTCTGTTGGATTATCTTTAAAAATGTATAAAGTACGAAAGTACGAAAGTAAAGTGTTCTAGTATTTGTAGAGAAAATGTAAAACATAATTTTATTTTTTTCAAAAAAACTTCTTATTTTCGTGCAAACGCACCTTAATAAGGTTTACCCTGCTAAGCAACAGCAACTGAAATCTGCGTTACTCTTTTGTCAGAAGACTTGGGATAGTTCTATTACTTTATAAATTATTAGTAAAAATAACAATATACAAAATATACAATATAAATAATTCATAAATGATACTAATAAAAAAGAGGAAAAACCACTGAAGTAAGCTAAGGAAGCTTAGTTTACTTGTGTGTGGCTATATTATTGGTTATTGTTCTGTCCATATTAGAATGAAATCATAATCGGTAACTAAAGCCTTATTTAGTGCTTTAGAAAAAGCTTGAAGATTCGATATACTTGCATTAACTAACCCATATTTTATATATTTTGATTTATAATGTCATGCACTTTTTGCCTAGGCTGACTCAATATCCATGAACTTAACAATTTTGTAAATGAATTTAAGCTTTTCGTTGAGGATACATTTCAGAATATCTTCTAGAAGCTTCTAACCCATTCCCCTGCGACAGACCGTAAACGTAATGCATATCAGCCATTTCCTCATTTGTTTATGCCATTTTAATAACAAGTGAATTAATAAAGTAACAAATTACAAACAGAACAACAATACACAATTAGTATTACTTCAATTTCAAAAATTTACAAACTGACAGCTTGATTTCAATGTAATTGTCTCGCTAATAGCGGCCTACTAGATAAATTAGTTTCGTATTTTCGTTTTATGGCGATATCTATCTTGTTCGTAAAATAATTTTTTGTTGCGAACTGATTTATTTTGGGCAAAAAATTCAAAATACATTTTTTGTTTAGAATGAAACACGCTATCGGAAATAAATTTTTAAATATTTGATAAATATATTGATAGTTATTCTCACAATATAAAACTGCACTTGAAACTGCACTTAAAACTTGTAACATAGATAAATAGCTATATTAATTAAGTCACCCTGTATAAAACATAATCTAATTCAATTACGGTTGATGAATGGAAATATGGTCTCTCGTTAGCATTTTCATCCTGCGTATATCGTATGTATGTCTCATTTAAGCAATAAATCTAGTACCTAATAATTCATTTTCTTTTATAAAAATATATTTTCACCACATAAACAATGAAAGACAATATCCAAAACATGTCATTAGATAGAACAACTATTAATATATTTAATAAATTACTCTGTAGTTAATAAAAGTGATAGTTATAAATATGTTAATAATTCAATAAGCACTTACTTGTACAATAATATAACTATTGTAGATACATACATGGGCGATTCTCGCCTGTGATTTTTACAACTTACATTTTTCTAAAATTAAAAATGTTTCAAAACGTATGTTTTACGCGTTTTTGTTTTCTATTTATGCATAGAAATAAGCCTGTAAAGTGGTTCTACTACAGCTACGACACAACGAAAACTGTGACAAAATTTAAAAAATTTAATGCCACGGTACTGACATTATTTCCACGGTACTGACATATAAATGATTATTTTTTTTTACCAATCCAAAGATTGGTATAAAATTGCAATAAAATTCAATGCAGTATGCATTAGATTGTAGTTATAAGAGGTAAATTTTATATTAAGAAATGAATTTTGATAGAAATTTATATATTTAATTTTAAAAATGAGAATCGGACATGCCACGGCACTGACATTTCGAGTATATTTATATGCAGCTTAAAAAAAAATTACGAAGGTTTATGATCTAATTCATAATGTCGGTTGTAAAATACCTCTAAATTTATAATATTATTAACTTTTTGATGAGGAAAACTTATGCTAAACAATAAATAAAACACTGGACATAAAAAATCACAGTTAGGCGAGAATCAGCCACATACCAGTCACTTAAAAATATTGCGTATCACATTAAAACATATTGGTCTACGTTTATCTTTACTAGTCAACTATAATATGTTACATAAAATATTTTTTTGTCATTAAAAACGAAAAATCTACCAATAATTTATTTTTCGGGAAATATTTTCATCAAAAAAAAACTTGTCCTTACTTAGTTACGATTCACCCTGTAGAGATAAATATTTTTGAATTCCTGTGTATATTCGTGGAGTGTCAAATGATGTTAAAATAATAGTAGACACAAAAAGTTATAATTGATTATAGCTTTTTCTAAGTTTAACACGCTGTATCTCAAAAACCTTTTAGAAAAGATTCATAATTTTGAAAAATATTTTCTACAGGATGGATGATACACCAGTGAAAAATATGTATACTTTTATAGGACTAATCAAAAAGTATAGGGTGCTTAAAAAATTGTTTTTTTTTGACACATTCGATAAATTAACTATCAATATATTTATCAAATCACCCTGTAGTCAATGAATTGGATAATTATACATATGGTAAATATATAGAAGTCCCGTGTTTCACAATTATACTTATAATAAAAATAAATTGGCCTATGTCGATATTTACGAATCACCCTGTATAAATGTCACCTAATATTTTTTGTATTATTATCAAACATGAGAAATATAGCAATAATGTATTTTTTAGTAAATGTAAATATTTTCACCTTCTAGAACAATTAAAGTATTTATCAAAAAGGAAAATAATTTTTAATCCCTTTTTATATTAGTAGAATGTCAAAAGTGTTACAATAAGATTTTGCACAAAAAATTATAATCGATTAGCTTTCTCCTGAAATACGGTTATCAAATAAGTGGTATTTCTTAAGTTTAACACCCTATATCTCAAAAACCAGTCATAGGATTTAAATGGTCCCATGGACACTATTGCTTAAGAGAACAGCAACATATCAAAAATTTATGACATTTAATAGGTCACCACTTTTCCATAAGCAGTGTGCGGAGTCCTTTATATATATAATAATAATATAATAATATGTTTATTTTTCAATGGTTACAAATTACATTTTTGGTTTACATTTAAAAGTTTAATGAAATAAACAGTTATCCCGTAGAAATCATAATGGTTGTATGGGGATGGCTGTTAGTGCTGTAGTATAAACTTAAATAATGTATGAACTTAAATATAGTACAAACTTAAATGCAGTATAAATGTACAATTATCTTGCGTAGTTATAAAGAGAAATAAAAAGGAAATTAAAAAGACAAAACTTAATAAATTTAATCAATATAAAAGCGCGTTTGTATCAGACATTTCAATAAAATCGCGAACCATATAACTATCTAATTGAAATATGAAGGATTTGAAGTATTTTTTAAATAAATTAAAATTGTTTAAGGTTATTAAAAGAGTTTTGTAGAATTCTGGTAGATTAATAAAAGTTTTCTAAGAAGAGGTATGTATAGCACATTTGGCCTATTGATTTATTGGCGTAATTAGTGATTACTAATTTATTTGATTTTTGTCTTGTGTCATAGGTGTGCTCTATGTTTTTTAATAGTTGTTTGTGCTTATTGGTATATATTAGAAGATTGTAGAGGTACAGTTTTCTTAGGTCAAATACGTGACTTTCTTTAAAAAGTAAATCTGTGGAGTATAAAATTGGTTTTTTGTAGATTATTTTTAAATTTTTTTTTTGTAGGACATGAAGTTTATTTAAGTATGTATATGAACAAGCACCCCAACTGAGTATGCAATACTATAGGCGTGATTCTACTAGTGCATGGTACTTAAACATTTAAATTTGTAGATTAACAGTCTAATTGTTTTAGTTATAGATTCAATGTGGTGATCCCACCTCAAATGAGATTTCATAACATCAGGAGTGTCTTCGTGATCTATAAAAGCGCCACCAACTGTACTTCTATGATTATTTACATTAGTTTTACAAGTAAAAGAGAAACTAGTATTTGGTATATCTTGTTTAGTTTTTAAAAATATATGATCTATACAGCTGGTAGAATCACCCTGTTCATTTGTTAAATTAAAAATTAAATTCACTCATTAAATTCAAATATTCACTTACAATTTCATTTTGTTCTCCTTTTGAGATATCTATATTTATATCTCCAACCAGATAGTGTTGTTGTACTAAAAAGTTTTTGGTTTGTTCCAGATATAAGCGCAAGGATTTGATAAAAGTATCTTTATCGCCAGCAGGAGACCTATATATTGATGTAATTAACATGTATTTGTTCCTATCACCTTCAACCTTCACCTCTACAACCCTACAGTATGCAATATCTACATTTCTATATGTATATTCTAAGCCTTTTTTAACGTATACCACCACTCCGTCGATTTTATTGAAAGATCCCTCACTATACATTACATTATAATTATTAATTTTATGGCAATTTATATCCAGAACTTTAAAGGTTTCTGTCAAGACAATTATTTCAAAGTCTAAAGTTATTTGATGCAATGGGACCACCCTTCAGGAAACTCTTTACTATAAAAAAAATCATAGAAAGCGGATAAGGTAGTAAAGAATGATCGATAAACGTACATAAAAAAATGAAGAGTTTGAGGATTTTCTCATGGACCCAATTATTAGACTTTCACCAAACTTATATGAGACCACCCCTTTTCTAACAAAAAAGAATAATTGAAATTGGACACCGTGTTAGATAATTATCGCTGAACATACATAAAAAAAAATATTACGACGAATTGAGAACCTCCTCCTTTTTTGAAGTCGGTTAAAAACTAGTCGACCTCTCAGAACTGAACGACAAAAAACACAGATAATACCAATAGTTATTTTTCTAGATATTGTAAATAGTATTTTTGAACTTCCACACTAAATTGTTTGTTAACGCTAACTCTAATAGAAATTGGTCTTGTTTTTGTTGAGTCAACCTCGTATTTAATATTCAAAACGGTGGTCTACGCATTAACATTATTCCGGTAAACGCACAATATGGCCTCAACTTTGCCATATCCAACGTTGAAGAGGGAAAATACCGAAATACCTTCACGTTTTTGTCATGCAATTTACAAGTTCACGATTTTATCTCCGCGATATATTTATGGGCATACGAGGAATACAAAAGAAAAAAGATTATTGACAAAAAACCGGCAACAATGCAGTTTATTTTTCTTGAGGAATAATGACGCTCCAGTAACTTGATTATGGTCGCGTCGCAGCAGCGTAACCCGATGATTTTTATTGCGTCCATAGTAATCTGACAGAGAAGATCCGTATCTTGCATAGTGAGAGATAATTTTTTTCGAAAAAAACGTTTAACACGTTATCGTTTTCTTGCTGGTAATTATTTAACGGCTACGGCGATGATTACACTTACAGACACTTGTATATGTATATCGATACTCTTAGTTTAAGACTGTAACATGTTTAAAAATAAAATTGATTGTGTTTTAATTGCTTTTTTGATTTTAATGTAAAGAATCTCTGAAGATCTTTTTTGTGACATTTTTCTACATGACAGTGATATACATTTATATATAATAATAATAATAATAATAATAATAATAATAATAATAGGGGGTGGGTTGGCTCAGTGGTTAGAGTCATGACTTTGAGATCGGAAGGTCTCAGGATCGAATCCCACCGTTGGCCGGAATTTTTTCATTTAATTTAATTATTTAAAATTAATTCTGATGCCTTGGTAGGATTCCCCACTCGACCATTCACTGTTGGGTTCTAATTAACAGTGCTGTTCCTAAAGTGGCGCTGGGAAACAGTAACAAAGCCTACACAGAACACGAGGCTAATGGCCGTAGTAGTCGACGCCGATGACACCAATTAAAAAAAAAAAAAAAAAAAAAATAATAATAATAATAATAATAATAATAATAATAATAATAATAATAATAATAATAATAATAATAATAATAATAATAATAATAATAATAATAATAATAATAATAATAATAATAATAATAATAATAATAATAATAATAATAATAATAATAATAATAATAATAATAATAATAATAATAATAATAATAATAATAATAATAATACTCTCCCTAATTCACCCCCTTACGAGTGAATTTTAACCCCAAAAGCTGAGCTTGTCCGGGGAAAGGGACGGCTATTATTATTATTTGCCGTGGCGCTCCGGGGCGACTTAAAGATAATTGATGGTGCCATTTGACTTACAGGTGAGGAAAACCCGGAAAACCTCACCCACCATCATGATAATATTCTAATTCGTTGATTCGGTGTATTCACAATTCTTTTGATAATTAAAATATATTTACTTTGTCTACTAATGTATTCAAAAGAGAAAGATACTCATCTATTATAATATATTACGACAATAATAGGTCACCCTCTAATGCAAATGAGCTGAAATCGCCTCTCTGAATATTAATATTAACGTTTTAGAAGATTAAAAAACATCAAAGTGGAACACCGTAACTAATATCTTAACATTCCCGGCACTAGGTAAAAATTGAATTATACGCGAATGTCATGAAATCCGTCAGTTGAAATATATTGCTAGTTAGATAGCTTATCAGCTAAGTAAAAATGTTTGCACCAGATACCGCGACTACTTTTTCAACTATTTTAGTTAAGACAAAATTAATAGCGGATTTATAAGACGAATGGCCAATTTGCGTGTTAATTTGTATGTGTTTGAGTTTTTCCTTTAAGGAAATATTGACGAAGAAAAATCCCTAAATAGTTATTTCTGTAGAAGGTAGAAAATTGTTTTTGTTTCAGTTGGTATTAAGTATTACTAGCTGTTGCTTGCGGCATTGCACGCGTGTTTTTTTAAAAAAGGAGCGTGTATTTAGTGTATATTATATGAGTTTATAATAGGACTTATAATACATCATGAAGATTTTCTTATTGGTTTCCAGATATTTTATTTTCATTCTTTTTAGGGTCGATCTTTTCACCTCTGAGTGAAGTTACATGTAGGTTTACTTGGCTACTTAATAAACTTAATAAACCATAGTCCCATAGTTTAATCAGCAACTTTCTAAACAAATAGTTTAGAATATTCTGTATAATCGATCAAATACATTAGCCAAAAACTCTACAGTATAACTATTTTATTTTCATGTCCACATTCTACCTTAATTATGATAAATTTACGCTGTCTCGGAACAACATTTCAAATCGTAAATTTTCGAAATATAAAACAAAACGTTAGTACCTAATTTTAACGAATTCAACAGAAATAGCCTAAAGGGGAAGCAAATAAAGTGATTTGTGGTGTTTTCGAACACGACTCCGTCATTACCGTAATAGCCTTTGATTTAGATTTCAGGGGTGCGCACCCCTTTTTTACAAATACGAACCGATCCGCACATCAAAAGTAAATGACGAGCTAATCGGTTAATGTCATCGTTTTACTTTTCTACTTTTTCTATAGATATATCAAGTGGACTAATGGTGTTTTCGTACTAGTCATTCACGGTTGGCTTTTTGGGTAGATAAGTGCTAGTGGGGTAGAGAAAATTGGAATAATTTACAGTTTTATTTTTGTAAGTAGTTAAATCTCTTGTTGGTTATGCAGAACTAGCTACACAACTCTCCGGACTGACAGCAATGATATAAATATAGGGTAATGGATTTTCTTAAACCCCAAATATTGACAAAGCAGTAAATAAAATAATAAACCACAGCGAGCTTAAAGGCCTAACATAACAAAATAAAATATAAAGTATCGAAAAATCCCACTAATTTATTTAAACCATAGGTTCCCAACTGGGGCGATACCGTCCACCGTTTGACGTAGCTAGGAAAACGTAGCTTTAGCAATTAGATGAGTAATACTGGCTAAATTAGACCATTTATTTATAAACCCATAATGATTAGTGGATATAAGACATCGGAAAGCGTTGTAAATGGAATCACATATTAAAAAAATAATATATTTATAAAACATATTGTCATTTCCTCTTAAATTGAATTCTAGTTAAAGTGTTTCCTTGTTCTTATTTAATATGATGTTTACAACTCTTGAAATGTAATAAACTGTAATCAAAGTAAGTGAAAATAAATTATTTTGGTGAGCTAGGCTTAGCTAATTCAATCCTATAACGGTATTAACTTGCATTTAACCACCAACTCATCAGATATCGTTATTCACTTTATTTTCGTTTTACAACTAACTTTAATAACCCTAAAAGCACATCAGCTCGGTAAATTCTCTCACAGTTTCTCTCTTTTTGAGCTTCACTTTGGGACGAAATCGTACCTCCTATAATAGATTGAATTAAGTCAGAATTCTGTAGGGCAAACTCAATTAACGATCGAGTAATGCTGTCTGAGTCGTGACTTGTAATACCTCTTCGTCTTTGTTTTCGTCTTCTCTTTCTGAAGTAAACTAAACCGCTCGTTTCATGTGGTATACTCGTTTTCTTGGCAGTTCTGCGTAAATGGTGCATTTTTTACGTTTTGTGGTAATTTTTGTTAAATGCCGTCCGTCGGTGATCTATATTTTTTGAATTGTTTTTTGTCAATATAAGTCTAACATTAATTGAGGCACCATCATCGTATTAAAATCAAACCCGACATGTACGTAAAACATTTTACATCTGACAATCTAGCAGTGGCGGCTTGTGATAATTTAAAATGGGTGTTCACGTTTCCAATAATTTTATCATTTGTAAGGTCGGTTCAAAATTTTGTACAAGTGTAGTTATTATTATCAACATCATACTGTTTTCAAACACTACAACTATGAATGAATGAATAAATGAATATTTTAGTTATTGTAATATTTGTTTTGTTTTTAATACGTTGAAAACCATATATAAACATTATTAGTTAGTCAACTGACTTTTCTTCATATTTTGAGTTTATTTTTAAATTGACATTGATTTTTGTGTAAAAAATATTACTACATAAAACTTTACCTACAATTTTTTCAGTTTTTATTGTAAATTTAATCATTTTCACTATTTGTCACACACGTTAAATAAAATAATATATTTTTTAAATGCTCTTTATTGGCAAAAAAACAAGTGAACTAAAATGTGTATTTTATAAGATCAGTCCCATCACAATACATAATATTACACAGATACAAACTAGAATGATATATAATGCGAGTCATTCTAAATTATAATTTTCACAGCTTAACAGACCCTCTTAACCCCCATTTTCAATCATTTTCAGACTCAATAGGCTTTATCTCTTCTTATAGAATTTCATTATTACTAAACATTTCATGTTGATATAGCTTTTCTTTTTTAATTTAGGATTTTTTTTTTAATTTCAACTCATCCTAACCCCCAATAGGCTTTGTCCCTTTATAGAGCTTGGTTTTTGCTTTAAATTTTCAAGTTGATATCATTTTTCATTTTTGACTTAACGTGCAGACAAAAACTGTGACATCGGACAAAGTAAACCCATAATACTATTCACAGACTACTGTGTGAAGAGTAGAATAATAATATAATCAAGGCTAAAACAATAACATAATAGCCTAAAAAATAGGTACACTAAAAGAATGATAAAGTCAAAGAGTCAAAAATTATTTAATAGGTATATCAGTACTTCGAAGATAAACTGTGCTGTCATTCTAGTCAGCTTTATAGTAGAGCAGACTGAATGTTGGTTGAACACTTTTCGTATTTCATATTTACATATATTATATTTTAACAAGAAATTCAGTTGGCCCCAATTATTGTCACAATATGTATTGTTTACTAATAATCTATCTATTAAAACTTTTTTTTAACATACATGAATTGTTGGTTTTTGTAACATATTTCTATGTTCTGATAACAAATTTTTTAAGGCATACCTAGTGTCTTTTACCTCCAACATGCCTCTATAAATAGTACGACTAACGTGAGAGTTAAATAGTGTTGTTAAACGTTTAACTTGTAAGTTTATTAAACATTGAACATAGCATTATCTTTTTTTGTAAATCAACTTATATTGTGACATCACTATACATGTTATAGAATACCACTGAAAAGGTATCGATGATCCGATTTAAAAAATATAACCTTTACAACACTGCACTACGTCTACATAGTTTACATCCCAGATAGATATCGGTAAATATTTAATTTAATCTTCATGATATAGGTACGCACCTATCATAGACACAACTATTAAGTTTCTTAAATAAATTTAGGCCAGTGCAATATTTATATTTTATATTGTCTTTAAAAAACTGTAATGTAAGTCTGACAGTGTTTATCAATACCTCTGGCATTTATAGATAGGGCATTTTTCTATAACTTCAAGGGACAATCTACAAAATAAACAATTATTCATATAAAATTGTACTACAGTCAAGAAATTATCCTTGTTTAAGGGTCGATCTTTTCACCTCTGAGTAAAGTTACAGGCAAGTTTACTTGACATATTAACAAACAATAGCCCTATAGTTTAATCAGCAAGTAGTAACTTTCAACTTGCTGAAATAATGGCCCTTAATATATATTAAAATTGTCATACTTTTTTAAAACTTCTTATGTTGGAAACAAAAAAATTTGCTCAATGCATAATTGGGCATATTCTATATATATTCTTGGGTATATTCTGTAGACTCTGAAACAAAAAACAAAATAAACTATAATTTGGAAGTACACATAACCTCAAAAATAATAGTAATTTTTTTTACCTCGTGACGTTTTTCGGTGACAATCGTTGAATTGACTTCCGATTTATTAAAGTCGCAGTTTTATTTAAACTTAATTTTTAATACAATTCACAATTAAAATTGTCTCATGTTGATTTTTAGAATTTGACAGCTTGATTTTAAACGTTGAAAAGATAGAATATGAAGTAGGTAGATAACGAAATAGAGACTATTTTGTGATATGACAAGTAGCGGCACTTTGCGTCATATTTTAATTAATTTTAAGTTAATAATTTTATATTTGTAGATTGACGGAATGAAAATGTTTTTATATCATTTATATCACGCTATTTTAAAAAAAGGGCATTTATTATCACCAAAACTGACTAGCTCGAGTTTGACATATGTCGTAAAAGAGTAATACAAAAGTGAGACGTTCAGTACCGTCATTACTTCTCTATATCTATGATTTGAAAGATTGGTATGGCCCCGCCTACTTTGTGACGTCACGGTGTGCGTTGCGCAAATTAGTCTGATTTAAGTTATTTTATCATTGTTTTCACTACGTTTCAAGGATCTATTATCGTGTGACATCTCTTTTTAGCTAAATATTTTCAAGAACGCTTCTTACTCCCGCGGGCTCACTTATAAAAGCGCGCCAGAGCGCAGTGGCGTACCCAAAAATAGATATTAACATGTATAAAAACAATAAAATTAATAAAATTGAATTAATATTTATATGTTATTTTAAAATAATGTGTTTTTATGAAATGTAACTGAGTGTTTACTGTACAAATGAACCAATGAAGAAACCGATCCTGCATGCGAGCTAATCTGTCTGGTCTAACTTGTAGTGCGTTGCCATATGTCTTAAACTTAGATTCTTTGTTTCAGTTTTTAACAAGCAATACAATGTAACTGAACGTAATACGCCAAAATAAATTATGAAAATGCATCGTCCGTATTTATAAACTCTAATACAGACCAGTGCAGTTGGCTTTATGAGGTAAAATATAATGGGTGGTGTTTTTTATTTATTGTTTTTTAACTGGTTTAAAAATGAGTCAGAAGCTATATCAAACCCCGTCTACGAAGCGAAAAATAACTTAATAGAACATGGTATTCGCGAAAATTTTCCATGATATACAGTAGATGATTGTGAGAGAAACCTTAATGGTAACCTATTAAAAAAATGGGAAATCCTTGTTTGGCCTAGAAAATAATTAAAGGAAATTCGTAGATATCGCAATGAGGGGAAAACATTGATTATGTAGACGAAAATTGAGCTAGTCAAGGGTACACTGTTACAAATAGGTTCAGAAATTAAAAATGAGAATTTTTTAATTCCTATTTTCTATATTAAGATGATTACAGCACCCCTCATAATTTTCAAACAAGGATATTTCAAAAACTATTTTTTTTTTTAATTAAAATTTTGGCAAAATATATTAGGCAATAATATCTGGAACATGCCTATATTTTAAAGTTATAATTCCTTCAAGTTTCCAAGAAAAAAAATCAAAGGGCTTTAAATTTTAAACTATTATAATGAAAATAAATGCATTCCTCAACAGAACTATTAATATAATCCTCAAATTTAGGCTTTTAATGTCTTGTTAATGATTTTTTAAAATTCGCCAAAATTAGTGGCTAAAACGCCTCGTTAAGTGCTATCTTCTGGTGTTAACCGGTGTAAATCATTGCAAGAAATGAATGATAACTGAGAGTGTATGATACGATAGTTACAGGCGCGTTACACCAGAAGGCAGCACTTATCGAAGCGTTTTAGCCACTAATTTTGGCGAATTTTAAGAAATCATTAACAAGACATTAAGAGCTCAAATTTTGGAATTATATTAAAAGTAGTGCTGTTGAGGAGTGCATTTATTTTCATTATAATATTTCAAAATTTAAAGCGCTTTGATTTTTGCTTGGAAATTGAAAGGATTTAAAACTTTAAAATATATGCATATCTATTTATTTTGTCAAAATTTTAATTTTCTAACAAAATTACTTTTTGAAATATCCTTATCCCAAAATTATAAGGGGTGTTGAATTCACCTTAAAACAAAAATAGAATTCAAAACAGGTAGGTAATCAATATTATTTATTGACCTTTATAAATAATCTTTATTACTAGATTACAGTTTTAAAAGAGTATTTCTTTTAAATTAGGTTTTAAGTGTTGTTTTAGCAAAGTAAAAGATTTGTTACTAAATGTTATTTATTTTTCAAATTGATAATAATGTTCCGAATTATTCGTAAAAAATTGTACCTATTTAAAATTACGTGCTAAATATTATTTTCTGCTGTTTTGATAGAATAATGTTTATCCGCTGAAACTAGGATTTTAAAAATCTGAAAAATATATTTAGAGATTTTGCTTCCTAATGTGATTTATTTATTTAATTGATCCTAATGCAATGAATTATTCGTTGGTACGAAAAATTTTCTTTCGAATTTTGTGGCAAATATTGCATACTTTGTGCTGTTTTGATAAAAAAATTTATCCGTGGAAACGCGAACCTTTAATAAAAGTTAAAAAAACATATTTAGAATCGTAGTTTCCTCAAGATTTTTTTGTATGGTGAATTAACCATAACTAAAATTAAAAGTTTTGCCGTATAACATTACCGAAACTTTAAGGCAACGCTCAATTAATTTGAATTATTTTAAAACCTGTTTTAAAGTGTGATTTTTTGCACAAATTCGATTTTTACATAAGATTAACTAGGTACTTTGAGATTTTTAGAAATATTCCCTGGACCAATTTCAATATTTCGCATCTTCTCCTGATTTGTTAAGGCTAATGAATAACCATGGTTAATTCAAAACAATATTACTAATTGTTTAAAAACAATAAGATATTTTTCGTAATTGGTACGTCTATGATAAGTAAATTCGGTAAATTTTATCAATTAAATAACTCCGCCTACAAAATGCTAGCTGTTGCCACATTTCGTAAAAAATACTTGATATCCAACTTAACATAACAAGTTTTGGAATTTATTGAAAATTATTACATTTAATTTAGATAAATTATATATAATTTAGTTAAATTTGGTATAACTAATGATTCAAAACATTTTGGGTTCAGTTGCAATAAAATAGGTGGAATTATTTTAGCTTTTTTAAGATATGTAAATAATTTTGTAATCAAAACGAAGTTAAGTGGTATTATAGAAATATGGGAAATTTCTTTTATACCCAACAACGTACTTATTCTTTATTTGAAATTAGAAATAATGGTTATGACGTAGCGGTGTTCTTCTTATTGCAATCGGACTATACTTTAGTACACTCGAAGCATCTAAATCTAGTACTCTATCTTCCCCGGCGTACAGCAACGTAGTTTCTATTTGACGTGTAAAATTATTGTTGTCTTTTTTGTGATATTGGGGTCTATTCTGTAACAATTCCTTTATATTTAACGGCCTATTTTCTCCTTTACTTCTGTCATTATTTAAACGGATCTTTAAAATACATTAGAGGACTATCTTAAAGACATCTGTTTAAATAATGATAGAAGTAAATTAACGAATACGAAACTATTTTTAAAGGCCGCCAATATTTTTAAAGGCCCTTAAATATAAAGGAATTGTTACAGAATAGACCTCATTAAGAAGAAAAATCCAAAAATACATTTTTATGGAATCTGGTTCATTTTTCAGACAAATCTGGTACAAAACAAAAACATAACTGCTTGGTACTCAGTAAAATTTTTAATCTTGAACAGTATCTATTGTTTTATTCTTTACATCTCGTTGAATTATAGCTTCACATAAATTTTATTTTTATTAAATTGTTAAAATATTTTTAATGTATTTGTCTCTTTTTATAAGCTAGTTTCTTTATTGATGTACTTAATGAAGGAACATTATTTCTAAATTCCATTTATACTTTCAAGTAGTATTAATTTATACTTAACTACTTCGCAAGTTCCATTTATGTATCGGGTTTCTCTTGTCAAAAGCCCTTTAACTTCAACAGCCACATCAAAGAGGGAATGAAACTTAATAGCCTTTGTGAAAGGAATTAATCGACTTTATTTCAAAACTTGGCAAAATTATTTGATTGAATGTACTTAAAAGTTCAATTTCTATTACTTTAAGAAACGAAGCTCTTAATTTTAATAATAGATACATTCCGTAAATTCTTTGTAAAAATAATAGATCCCAATATTTGCTTTTTTCTATATCACTGTAAAATGTAAGTTTTCTAAAGATAAAGATAATAATATGTTAATATCAAAAATAATAATTACACTAATAATATTAATAAAGTAACATTATTAGTACCATTACTAACAACATTATTTATCACATTATTATTAACAATATTAATAACATTATTAATAGTAGTAATAGTAACAACATTATTAATAACAATAATAATAAAATTAATAATAACACTATTAATAATATTATTAGTATTAATATCAACTTGATAATATTAAAATTAAGACTAGACAATAATGTCAGCTTCAGAAGTCGCATTGAAGAAATAAAGAAAATTACATAACTCACTGAACGTACATTAGTTGTTTGTGCGGGAGAAAAATATTTTTACATTTGTCAATCTTTAAACGGCCTGCAATTTGTTTTCTTACAATAAAAATCTCACTGGTAGATATTTTTCATTCCTCTATAACATAAATGTCCTCTTTGTTTTCCTTTTTAGGTATTGGAACTTCGATGTATCAGCTATCTAGTTGTGTTACATATTTTTAATAAGCAGAGGCGGGGTGTGAGGTAAGAATGGAGAGGAAAAAATGTTATTATATATATTATTTTTTTTTATTCTTTGTTGATTATCAAAAATAACATTTTTATTTTTAGTATTTTCTGAAACACGTATCAATTTAATTTACCAAGAGTCTCTAAAGGTACTGACAAGACTAAAGTCACCAGTACTGAAAGGAGTGAAGATTCTATTTGCCCAAGAGGCAAAATGTCATCTTTGACCACAGAATAACATCGAATCAATACTTACAAAAAGTCACCCTTAAAGCACAACTATCCTTTAACTTGTCTCGAAGGTTGGAGAAAAAAAATTGGGGACTACAACCAAAAAATGTCCCTATGGTTTTATACTAGATTCATAAGACCTATCATAACCTACGGGTCCGTAGTATGGTGGCCAACGGCTCGGCAAGCAGGAATCATTCGACAGCTTAACGGTATTCAAGGGCAAGCATGCTTGGGTGCCCATAAGAACGACTCCAACAGTAGCCCTAGAAGTCATGCTAAATCTAACAGAACTACATATATTCATTCAAGGCGAAGCCAGGTCTATAGCTTACAGACTGCACCAGCAGTTTTCATAGACGTGACTACAGCGAGCTTTTATAAAGAGTTGACAAACGATCAATACAGACGTCTCCAAAACCCATGAAGGTTGACAAGTAATATTGTAATGGTTTCACCCTGTATAGGTAGAACTATTTTAAAATTCTCTGGGCATTTAGGGTTGTGACTCCCTACAATAATTTTAAACAAAAATCAATGACTAAATATTAAATTTAAATTAAAAAAAATATTCGATTCTCTTCTCTACCTTTCTCCCTTTTTTCATCTTCTGCTTTTTCCTGTAGTTTTTCCTATTGCTATAACTCCTACTTACTTCTCCTGCTTCTTATACTTTACCTGCTTCTTCTACTTTACCTGCTCTAAATTTTCCTTCGTTTTACTACCTCGTTCTGTTCACCTGTCGGTTTTCTCTCTGCTACCTTCTCTGAGCTTTTTTATTTTTTATTTTTTTTTATAAAACATTTATACCTTTTTTTCAACGTTTTATCTTTATTCTAACTCCTTACATAATTCAATTCAACAACTAACATAATCCTTTCTTAAATAATAAATCCAATTAAAATCTTAAAAGACCCTTTGACAATTCTAAAACTGTTTCGACAATTCTCTTAAAAAATTAATTTCCGATCATCATGCCAAAACCTTAATGCAGTTCCTAATTACTTATTGATGCCCAACGATACAGAAAGATAACATGACATCTAAGTGAAATGACGGAATCATTACAATATCCCCCAAATTTACCATGAAATAGTCCATAGATATAGACTGGAAGAGAACATTGATTCGTTCTGCTTGAGATTTACGAGGATGGAATGAAAAATTTCCTGCCTAACCTATCGTAGGCCCCATTTGCTTTCCTGTTCCAATGTGTCTTTGTAGCCTTGCTTGTCGTCAGTATACGCTCGAAGTTTAAAGTAAATGCGTTAGGTAGTTTGTGTCCTGGGTATTTTAAAAGCTTATGAAGTGCGCCACTTTTAAAAGATGATAAAAATGAGATAAGAGCGGTGATAAAATATTTCTATATCAAAGGATTATCGCCGACGAAAATAAAAGCTGAACTAGATGCTACACTAGGGGAATCTGCTCCTTCATTTACCACAGTTAAAACCTGGGTAGCGGACTTTAAACGTCGTCGTACTAGCACTGATGATGCTCTGCGTTATGGCAGGCCAAAAACGGCAACTTCTGAAGAAATGGTGCAAACCGTTCACAAACTAATTCTAAAAGATCATAGATTAAAATTGGAAGAGGTAACTGAGGCTGTGGGCATATCAAAAGAGCGAGTTCACTATATTTTGTGTGAAGTTTTAGGTATGAGAAAGCTATCCGCGCGGCTAACCATTTCAGAGGAGAATTATTACGGTTGATGAAACATTATACCCCTAAAACTAAACAACAGTCCAAACAGTGGACGGCAAAGGACGAACCAGTTCAAAAGAAGGCAAAGGTAGTACCGTCTGCTGGAAAGGTCATGGGATACTCCTAATAGATTATCTCGAAAAGGGAATAACAATAAATTCCGAGTACTACAGCGACTTACTGGACCAGTTAAAGCAGAATATAAGCGAAAAACGCCCTAGTTTGACAAAAAAGAAAATTCTGTTTCATCAGGACAATGCACCTTGCCACAAGTCCGTTCTTGTAATGGTTAAAATTCATCAGCTAGGCTTTGAACTGTTAAACCATCCTCCGTATTTGCCAGACCTAGCCCCGTCAGACTTTTATTTGTTTCCAAACCTAAAAAAAATTATTGCTGGCAAAAAAATTTCCACGAATTTAGAAGTAATTGTAGCCACAAACGCCTATTTTGACGAGTTGGATAAATCAGACTACAGTGACGGTATTAAATCGCTTGAACATCGTTGGGTCAAATGTATTACCCTACAAGGGGTCTATGTAGAAAAATAAATTCTTATTCAGTCACTATTGTGTTGCGTTCTATGTTAGGCCGGAAACTTTTCATCCTATCCTCGTACCTTTTAAATCTACTTTCAAAAATACTACATCCACTCGTTATAACTAAAAATTTTAATCCTATAAAATTATTTATTTCAATTATCTCCTTTTACTCGTTAATTTTTATCGCACGCGGGGTACAAACTTGTCATACTTCTCAGGGTATTTTCGTAAAATAGAAATTTATTGCTTTGTCAATTTAGTTTATTGTCAATTAACACCTTCTTAATATATTTTTTAGTGTTTTGATAAATTATATCTTATAATTTTTATAAAGAAATAAAGCGCGACATGGGGTACATCTGTACCCCGGACGGTATTTTGATGTGATTTATGCAATCAAAAACACATAGAAAATGCAGACAAAAAATGAAGTCTTGATATGTTTTTTGTTTTTTATTCTTTTTATATTTTTTGTTTTTTTTATTTTTTTTATTTTTTTTTATTTTTTTTATTTTTTATTTTTTTTTTATTTTTTTAATAATATAACTATTATTCCATAAGATTTTCTGTGAAATATTAGTTTAATTAAATATTTTTTGTTTTTTATTTATTTATTTTTTTTTTAATAAATATATCATAGTGGAATATGAAGGCAAAAAACTGCATTTACACTTGGAATATAAATTTACCCCACACCATATTTCGTGTAAATTTTTTAGCACCATACGACGAAGGTTAAGCTATTATGTGAGTTATATCTTATTGTTTATCCTTTAAAATATTGTCAAATTGTATAAATAATTGGTAAAATGTTTTTCTCCTTTTAAATGGTATTTTTCTTTTTGAATTTCCTTAATTTGATGGAAAATAAGATTCAGAATTGGATAAATATTGCTCAATTTTTGTTTAATGTTTATGAATATATTGTTATCTAATCTGTTTCTTCGCTAATATCGGAGCCTTATAAAATTGTGATGTGACACAGTCCTTACATTTACAAAAAATTTTATAATATAGAGGCGGTTAAACCTTTGAACTTTGAGGTTCCTCTATATTTACTACCTCCAAGAGCAGTGGAATTTGAAATTTATATATCAAGTGTAAATGGCAACTGTTACAAATAGAAATTGGAAGTACTTAAGCCTTTTTCAATGTTCCGCCCTTGACTATATTTTTGTTATAACTTCTATTGGCTATTGCAAAAAACTGAAACCTAAAAATGTACGTAGACGTGAAGATTTAAGAACGCACCGTGCAGAAACTAGTATTCGGATTTAATTTCTAATTAATATTACATGAGACTCCCCTATAATGACTTAATTAGTCTTGGGAAAAAGCGGACGATACTTAGAAAAGATTGCGACGAATGTTCATGCGATTCTGCAGTTGTTGTAGGCCATTTCCTGTAACTGTACACTATGCAAATCTACGTGTCTTACACAGTGGTAAGTATGCAGCTAAATTGGTCAAAAGTTCGATTTCTACAATTTTATCGGAAATTAAAACCTGTTAGATCGGTCACATCGTCATTAATTGGTGTTCATATCGGTCGTCAAATATAATATTCTGTAACACTTGCTAATTAAATGTAATCGGGCAAATGTTCTAATTGAATCAGAATAATTTTATCTTTTTCTAGAGTTTAGTTCCAGCTATTTATTCAATTTAATGTTAATGAAAATGTGAATAATAATTCGAATTGATTCATAATTAATAGTAGATATACAAAAGAAATATGAACGTATTTATGCCCATAAGAAAAGACGATAAATAAGTATTTTTATTGGCTAAAAATTAATTCTTATACCAAGCTAATAGACAGTCACTTGTAATAATTGGTTAACATGTTTTAACTAAATATTCAATTAATGGTAACGTACCAAAAAAATAATTCAAACAACTAGATCATTATTCCAGATAATGCCTTACATTAAACTAAGTATTCTCAAAAATAATAATGAAGTTTAGGTAGATTTTAATTTAAAAAGAGTCGATTATCAACAGAGGAGACTTAAGCAAGGGCTGAGCCCGAAACTCTGGCCGTAGGGCCGTTCTAGAATTTACAGTGCCATCGAGACCCTATGTTTCAAATCCACTTATTTTTGAAAAGTAAAAGTTGTGTACAGCGGATTGCGTGTCAAAGTTAATCGTAAATATCCTTAAATGTGTTATTATATTTGTTTTAAATTTGTTGTTTGGTTTAGTTCGCAAGACAACTAATTATTTTCCATATAAATACCGATTTTTTTCATTTTCATCCAATTATTAGTCCAAACTGTATAGTTCAATAAGAAAATTCACTATCTGTTTCTAGTACATTCCAAATATATCGAGATATTTCTAGTTTGTCAGAGAAGCATTGAGGAAGAAGCCATCAGAATTTTAAATTTGTATATAAATATTGGTGGAGGATCAACGGGGGAATCAATTGTAGATAGGCAGTGGTGAATATAAATAGTGAACAGTTTAAAGATATTCGAAATATATGTAAATTGGAATAGTATTATTTAAAATAAATAAGTGTTTAAATAAATTATTAATAAATCAACTGTTGTTTAAAATAAATAAACATCACAATACCATCAAATAATATAGTAGATTTTAGTAGATTGTTTGCTTTTTCCAGAAATAAAAGTTATTTATTTATCTTGAGACTATTAGTTTCTGTAATTATGTTAAATATACACTTGCTAATTTTTAATCATTTATTATCATTCTCTCCTCTTTTTCCAAAATGAATTATGAAACTATTCCAGCACTTGTGAAGCCTCGGCGTCTCTACCCCTAAGGAATATAAGAGGCTTTAACCAGTTGCCAAAACCACTCTGCCATTTAAGGTATTATTCTGTGTTTTATTTTATCTTTTTATTATTTTTGCCAGTAGTGAATAGATTTTTCTTCAGGACCCCATGACCCTAAGGCTGGTGACAGTGCTGCTCCCATCCCCTTATTTGTATATATTAGTATATAGTATATAGTGATCTAAATTAGTTAGACTAGTTAGAGACTTTTCAGTTATTACACAACTCGGATTCTTCTCTAATTATCCAACTCTTTTCTCGAAGGTTTATGTAATTACATGCAGTTATATTAAAGTAAATAGTATTTTGTATCTTTTTTTTGTATGTGTCATTGGCATCAACTGCTATGGTTATTAACCTCGTGTTTTTTATAGTCTTTGTTACTGTTTAACAGCGCCAATTTAGGAACGGCACTGTTTATTAGAATGGGGGAATCCGGTCTATGCATTAGAATTAATAGTTATCTCTGTATATGTAACGTGTGGAGGGTGGGTTACCCCCACGGCACTTAGACCTCACTTGGCCCATTGTGTATCCTCCTAAGATGATACCCACCTCCTAACTTGTGAGCCAGCCTACAAATTTAATGTAGTTTACAACGTCGCCAAGAGGTGCTTCTGTTATATCAGCCGGCGTTAGCCGATACTCGCCGAACACAAATCTTCTAATAAATGATATATAGATGCTTCCGTACTTGGCAATGACCAGTCAGAATGCCTGTGACTAGGCGCAGATTCTGTCTAGTCATAGTCAATTATTTGTTTGCTGCAGTGTTGTCAGGATAATTTAAGAGCTCCAGGCAACTCTGCAGTTTTTTGTTTCATCCCATCTTTCCTTGAGTTTCACAAGGGAATATTCTTTAATTAGGTCTGTCGCTAGTGAATCAGCAAGACGGTTACCTTTCGATGTGGCGTGACCTTTGATCCATCTTAAGGTGGGAGAGTTAATTCGTTAAATGAAATAAGAATGCTCTCACCGCACCGGCGAAATTCCAATCCGAGGCCCTTCGATCTCAAAATTATGACTTTAACTACTAAGCAAACTCATCCTCTAAGTAAGTAGTTAAGTTTAAAATGGGAAATTTTAAAATATTGTTACCCTGCACCCTGCAGTAGCTTGCAGCTGTTATAGGAATACAAAAAGAAGTGCGATGTCACCCATCGCCCTACAGTGTGCTGCGGTCATCATAAGTAAAAGTAGGAGTAAAAGAAGAAGATAGAATAGTCTAGAAATGTCTGGAAATGTCATTTCTTGTGAAGAAAAATCTGGATAGTTGAAGAAGGTTCTAGAAGGTCAAAGCGAGCTATATAAGTCGATGATCCTGACGTCAAAATTGCACGCTTTTGTTATTTTTTATTTTAAAAATATTATTTACACATATTATAAATAGAACCGGACCTAGTACGGTCCCCTGGGGTACATCTATCTTAGCCACTGATTCAGAGCTTAATACCTCACCTATTTTAATTGTTTCTCTTCTGTTTGATAGATAATGTTGAAGGAATATTTTTAAAATCTGTAATAGTGGATAAAGATTGTTAAATCAGATAAAAACCAACAGTGAAAAACATTTCATTGAACAGAGTGACAGGAGGAGAGCTGAGAACGAATTAAGGAAGTAGAAGTTGGTAAGCGGAACGAGAAGGCAGAGTAACTAAGAGAAGGCCAAGGGAGAAGTTTTAGAGCAATAGAGAGCGAGAAGACCACAGACTACAAAAGACTACAAAACAAGCCAAGACTAAGAACATACATCGGCTGATCTGCCATTTTATAGACTGGTGCATCCACCAGAATCAGTGTTTCGAGATGATTCGTCACAGGTCCAGGATTTTCTAGAATGAATGATTCACTTGGACTAGCGGTGACCATGCATAGTTGTAATATAAAATGTGGTTTCGGAGGTTTACCTACTTCATCAAATATTCTTGGTAACGAAAAATTGGTGATAGTAAAAGGCCCAAATGTGGTAGAGAGAGACTTTAATTGATTAAAGCAGGACCGGACTGGCTAGCACTACATTATGTAATATAACTATTACTCGTTCTTTCTAAAAACTAAAATACGAAATTATTCAAAAATAAATTAATAACCTGCCTTAGCATTTCGGCGCATGATTCAGATAAAACGAATAAATACGCATACGAGCTTGTTCTGCATCGAACACGACTTTAACTGTACCGGTACCAGAAAAAATGGTTAACAAGTGCATAAGAGAATTGTCTGCCGACATATATAACGCGGACAAGGACCGGAGTAACGGGTCCGATCGAATTATTATGTGGGATGCATAAAGAGGAAATAACATCGAAAACCACCTGCTCCGAGCAGTATGGTATTTCTTTATGGTGTTTACACCTAATAGTATTTCATCTCTTATTTGTATGGTTCCTTGTATGGGTTTAAAGATTATTTGTTACTTTAATATGGAATGCAAATGTATATTCTGTAACAAATAATACTTTTGAAATACGAATTATTAGTATGTACTTCGGTTAGTTAGCTTCATAATTTAAATTCAACTTAAATAAATGTTTCAAACAAGAATATTCATAAAGTCCTGTATACTTATTGTAAGAATAGATAGGATAAAGAAAACGCAAGGTTTAAAACAAATATGGAGTTATCCACAAAAAAATGTTCCTAAACTACGCTTTGGAAAAATTGATGCCTGTCGGAGAGAACAACTCTTCTTCTTTCTATCACGGTATCACGGATGTGACTCGTCTTTGTCGGTCATGGTGTACTTTAGAAATATTTTTTGTGGATTATAATTATAAACAGTAATATAATATGGAGCAAAGATACAGAGATTGCATACATAAATGGAATATAAAAATTGAATGTACACATAAATATGATGCAGTGATAGGATTTAGAGATAGACAGAATTCAGCATTTAATTACTTTTACAATATTTTTTTATTCCGTTTTAAATCAGCTTTTTCACTTCATAAAACTCTATGGGTAGGAATAGTAGAAAATGGGTTGAACAGGATGTGATTTCTTCAAGTCAAAATTTTAAATATATTTTTTCCTGAAGAAATCAAATTTTTGTTCATCTTTTACTTACAATGAAGCCAACAAAATGCATAAAAGTTTAATGACTTCTAAAAATAAATCTTTTTACTAAAATCGAATTAACTCCTCTGATAACATTACTCGGGCGTCCTGGAATGTAGTCAAGGAACTATATAATCAAACAAGAAAAAATAAAAATATAATTATTCAGGGTAACGGTGGTGTTATAGACGCTCCTGAAAATGTTGTGAAAGAGTTTAATAATTTTTTTGGCAATGGTTAACATAGTACAAAATAAACCTTCAGTACCTACTATTGCAACATGCATGGATTTTAATACAGTCTTTTTCTTTTTCCCTTCAGTGAAGATGAAATATGTAATCTGCTTGATAAAAAAATGAAAAACATAAAATTGGCAGGGATTGACGATGTTCCTTATTTCTGTATAAAAAAAGTCCTTACTTTAATTATATCTCCAATTACTTTTCTAATAAATTAATCGTTTATGCAGGGTAGTTTTCCACAAATTATTAAACAGGTAAAGTGATTCCGGTCTTTAAGAAAAATGACCCAAAAAATATTAACAATTACAATTACGATATCAAATAGTTTTTCTAAAATATTTGAGTATTCTCAGTAGTAACCAACATGGTTTTAGATCTTCTATGTCTACTACCACTGCTTTGTTTTCCATTTACGAAAAAATTATTGAACACGTTGATAAGGGTGAATGCCCTGCTATTATTTTTTTTAACCTCAGCAGAGCATTTGACTGTGTGAATCACGATAATTTATTGTTCAGATTAGAGAACATAGGAGTAAGAGGCAGGCCTTATTCTTGGATAGCTTCATTTCTAAAAGGCAGGTCTCAGTTTGTATCCATAAAATCCACCAGTAAAGATCAATGCAAAAATTTTAATTCAGAACACTTGCCAGTTCAGATGGATGTGCCAATTTTAGGTCCAATGCTATTTCTCCTATATGTTAATCATATTGATTCAATTATGGAAAACAATTCTTATACAGCCTATGCCGATGACTTTTCTATAGTTGTTTCTGATAAATCTACTGAAATTCTTGAGACAAAATGTGAACTGATTTTAACTAATATAAGTACATTTTTTAACAGTAGCTGCTTATTTTTTAATAGCGAAAAAACCGAAATTCTTAAGCTACACAACGTACAAAATAAAGTCAATCATATATATTTTTCAGTTAATAAGTCATTATTGACGAACAGCCACAGTAGCGTTAATTTTTTAATCATTTTATTAGATGAAAATCTTAACTAGAAACACCATTGTGAGAAGTTATTCTCTAAATTAAACTCATTGAAGTTTCTTTTCCTTAATTTGAGAAACGTTCTTGAAAAAACGCAACTTAGCGTTATACTATGCACAAGTCGACTCCATACGTTATGGTGTCTTTCTCTGGGGTAATGCCACAACTGTATCCTCTGTTTTCATAGTACAAAAAAACATTATTCGCTACATCGAGAATATTCGTAGTCGTATATCGTGTAAGGAATACTTTAAAAAATTAAAAATTTTAACTATGATTTCAATTTATATTTTTGAACTGTGTGTCTTCGTTAGTAAAAATTTAAATAAATTTATCTACATTAATGAATATCACAGTTATCCAACGATACAAAACCATCTTCTTCATTTACCGCTAGCCAGGGGGAAATTAACCTATTGTTCGCCAAACTATATAGGTCCAAGAATTTATTACAAATTATCTCAAGTCATAAAGACATGTAGAAGTATTGAGAAATTTAAAAGTCATCTTAAAGAATTCCTGGTAACTAATGCTTTTTATACACTCGATGAATTTTTTGCATTTTTCATCATTCAACTATAGGTAGCTTTTACATTTAGTTTATTTTTATGACTATATTCCAATACAATTAATATTGTCTTATGGAAATGTAAATATAAATAATTAAATAAATAAACAATTTGCTAGGTAATAAAAAGGACCTAACATAATATTTAACAAATTGAAAAAGTTGGAAATTAATTGCCTATTATTAGATAGGTAATAAGAAAAACTTGACTGATTTCTCAAAATGGTTTGACGTGTATGAATCAGTTTTTAAAAAGTTATAAAAACTGGATGCTAAATACTTACATTTTCTTTGCCCAATTGTTTTTTGCGCATTTCGAATTTGAAGATAGTATAGAAATGAGAAATTATATTATTAAACTTTTGTTTGTGTTTACATAAAAATTACAGTTTTAAGAAAAAATTTCTAACGTTCTTCTAATACGAATACATCACGAAAAATATGGTCAGAAGGGAAAGTTTTTGTTTTCCCATTAAACATAGAAACTTACAAACACTTTCTCATTTTCGGCTTGTAAATAAAATTTATTTTTAAGTGTATGGAAAATTTATTAAAATTTATAATTTTTTATTTACAATCGAATGATTTTAGTAAGTTTTTAAGAGAAAATTTATATTTTTAAACTTGAAGCAATCTTATTTTTGAATATTTGCAAAATAAAATTAGCAGACCATTTTCTTTCATAAATTAATTTTTATATAAGTTTAATAACAAAAATGTATATCCAATTTAGAAATGCAAGTTTATTTTCGGCTTACAAATAACTTACTACGATAAGTATGTGGAAAATGTATTATAATTTTGCAATTTTAATTTATATTCGGGAGTTTTTAGTATATTCTTGAACGAACATTTAGATATATTTTTAAACTATGAGTAAAGGTAGGTATTTAAATCTATTTGTGTTACATATGAAAAGCAGATTATCCGAAAATATATTTCAAAACCTTATACAGGTGCAATAAGATAAGGTACACATCAGAGGCGAATCGAGATTACATTCTCTGTCTTCTCAATATTTCGAAAGGAACGAAATGATAGGCTTGTTCTGGTTTCTTCAAAATGTTGAATATTAAATTATTCGTCGCTTAAAACTTTTAAACTTTTCACTGGTTAGCTAGAACATATTTTTACAGAACCAAAACAGACCCAATATAGTGTAGTGACTTTGACAGCTGACACATGACATTCGACGTTCGACGTGACGATACTTGGAAAAAAGAGACGATAGTTTAACAGAAATTTAAAATACTTTATGGAACTAGGAGGACCAAAGAATGTAAAAAAACCTACTATTTAACTTCTTAATTGTGAGCACTGAGGTTTGTGGCAGATCTTAGAATTTGAAAACTATGGAGAACTTCAGAAGGCTGGTACAGGTATATATTTTATTTTTTATATCATGGATATGTAGAACATACATATATTAAAATAAAATGCTTGGTCCAAGGCCAAAAGATGTTTTTAATATTGTGATTGTCCTTTTTAAAAACTAATTCATATTATTTTTTAGAGTAAAAAGTTACAATTAGTCATGGTTTGGAAATAGTATATTACACACCGAGGTGGGAAGAGTTTCATTCCTGTCGTGAGATTAGTTAGATCACCGAGACGCGAAGCGTCGAGGTTAGACAGGAATGAAACTTCCTACCGAGGTTTGTATACTATTTTATTTACAACCATCATATTTCGATCAAAGTTAATAAATCTCTGTTTTGTTCTGAACATACCTAAAATATTACATTTAACGACAAATTACCAAGCGCGCGGTTTTCTCAGATTAATCAAGTAGGTAAATTTATTGTTACTGTGATTACGGGGTAAACAACTGTCACCAATATAAATAAATGTCAGATAAAGCCGGATATTAAATTCGCGAATAATAAATATCAATAAGTAGTTTGTTATATTTTAGATCATTGTTGTTTTTTATTGTTTGCCATTAAATAGGTATTATAAAATTTGTCAAACAATGTGTTATTTTTTTAAATATAAAAAATATTCATCTACTGTTCATCAAATTTATAGAGGTGTTCGACGCCCAGACAGAGAACGCGCTACGTGTGACTAAGATAGCTATTGTACAGTCTGCTAAACAAGTTATTTTAAATAGTTTTTAATATTTTTAGGTAATTAAATTTTAAAAGTGTGGAATAGTTTAGGGATTAAATTGGTCTGATTGGACTTTCTTAGAACGTTTTTAAAAGCAGCTAAAGATAGTATGTAGAATTGAAAATAATTATTATGCCATAAAAGGTGTTTTGGAATTCCTTCAACCTTTTGAAATTGAGTCAGAAAATATAAATTTTATAGGATAGCGGAAAATACCTATAATTTTTTTGTAGGCCTTTGTAAATCGTGGAAATAGTTTATATTTTATTTCTACCTTATTAAGGAAAATGGTACCTATTATTAATAACGGTTGTTTCTGAAACATTACTAAAATTTTCGAAATTTTGTTTTTCTACAAAATAATAAACTATACTATTTAGAAAAAAATTTATTTCTCTTATAATTTTATAAAAAATAACAGGGGAATATTTACATTTCTTAATCTATTAAACAAAACGATAAATTATCTCGACGAATGACACCATGTTCTAGTACGGAAGCTAGCTTTACATTTTTGTTGGTGGTTTCATGGGTTTCATATCAATTTTTTGTAATTGTAGTTTACACGTACATATACCTCTTAACACTTGTTTGCTTTATTAAAAAAGTGTGTTGTTGTGATTTACGTCGAAATAAGTCAAAAACAACTTGAAACCCCATATAAAATCAAAAAGGAGAAACGGAAAAAAATTGAGCCTGTAAATGAACACAACTCAGAAACAAAAATAGCTATCTAATAATCAAAAAATAAAATTTGATTCTTGTGCAGCTTCATCTATATCATTAACTGTTTTTGGTTTTTTAATGGTTTTTCTTGGTGATGAAAATTCCGATATCTCACGGTTATCGATTCTTTTTTTCTCTCCCGAAATGCGGACGACAGTGTTTTTAGATACTCCTGTGGCTGCAGCAACACGATCATTTACATTTTTAAATGGTATTGAAGGTGAATTAAAGTTTCCTTCTCTTCTCATAAACTCTATAACATTGGCTATTATTTCGCGAGATTGACTGTTAATCACGCGGCCTCTTAATTTGCTATTAAACTCCATACTTAGGTTCTATTAAACTGTAATGAGCAAAAAACACAAACGAAAATAAAAGAAATGTTTTAGCGAAATTTACATCTGACATTTACGTCTGAATGAAATAGTGAAATACTTGATGCGCAGAGTGTACTTTCATTGCGTAAATCCGTCGGGATGCCTGTCAGTAGTGCTTTCTCTGTCTAGCCGTCGAAAGCCTCTAGAAATTTGATGAACTGTAGAATAAATTAAATGAGGGCGGGAAGTGAGGGCGGGAAGTGAGGGCGGGAAGTAGAGGTGTGTAATGTGACATTTACCAACCTTCAGTGGCGTTAGTAATGACAACATTACATATATGCTTGTAAATAAAAAATATTTACTGACTACTTATGTTGTTAGCAAGAAGAAATTTTAAAGTATCAAATTTAAAATAATTAAAAGAAATCCTTAAAAGTAATAATTACTGGTGATTTTTTCCATGAGGCTAGTGTTCGCTTTTAAAAAGGAACAAACTACTAAAATTAAATATATTAATTTGCTTTTTGATCGAAGTTATGCCTAGTAAGTTTTCCACGTTTTTTTTTTCAACCTATTAGAGGTGAATATTTTTCGTGCCTATAATTTAGGTATTTTTAAAAAGTATATCAATTTAATTTTCTATCTATATTTAATTTATGTTGTTTTTTCTGTTGAAACAAGGTATTTAATTTGTACATAAGTTATTGAAGGTACTTTAATTATACATAATAGGATATTTTTGTTGTTTTTTATCATTAAAATTTTCTAGAAAATCCTGTCTGTTATATTTTAACACTTTTTAAACCTATGTAACTTTTGTACTAGTTGAGATAATGAAATGTAGTTTTCATCACTCTTCTTCTAATTTTTATAATTATTTTCTGTGTATTCATCTTTTTGGCTTACTTCCAATCTAAACAAATATGACATTTCATATTTTCAGAGATAGGAGAACTCTGTTGTTTCAAATACAGTACCTTGTATATTTTTTTCAATTTGAAAGTCCAATATTTCCTTTTTCTACAAGTGCCATTGCTTCATAGGGTGATACTAGGTTATGATTTTATTCGCTTTTAAAATAAATACTGTCATGTTACTTCAGTTGATATTTTGCAAGATGTACATATGAAACTCGATCTAACAATGAGTAAAGTACCACTTTATTGAACAATGAAAATGACATGCAGTATTTATTTTTAAGCGCTTATAAAACCATTACCCTTTGTATCAATTATGAAAGCATGGCCCTTATGGAAATAACAGTTGCCCTATCTCCGAAAATACAGAATGTAATTTCTGCTTAAGCCAGATGGTGGACAAAAAACGACGGGTACACAGAAAAATTAAGAGTAAACTGGTGAAAACAAACAGCATTTCGTTATTTCAACTAGTTCTATAGTAACATGGTTTTAGAAAGATTCAAAATATATTGGAACACCTGGTATAGAGACACTGAAATCCTGAGAGTTTAAAGTGTATCTATAATGGTAAGTATTTATAAGCGTAAGTCAATTGTAATTTTAAAAATTTTCAGATAATTTGTTGATGAAAGTTTTTAGATAATATTTGAATTGAAATTTTAAATAAGTTTTTAATTAAGTTAACTTCGTAAGTTTCCATAAAGTATGGCATATTAAGTTTAATTTTTAAAGTTTCACGTGGGGCAGATTCAAACTTGCCGAAAGCTATCAATAAATATTTAACAAACTTTCAAGTAAACTTGCATTTTTATTATTTGTAAGCTTGCAATACATTTGCAGCGAATGCATTTTGCTTAATGGGTTCCTATTTTCAATTTTAATAAATATTTCTATGTGTTTGTTTTTTCAAGATGTTCTGTAGTTCCAATCAAAGCTAAAATTTCATACGACAATCGATTTTTACAAGTGAATAATATAAAAATTTTAAATCAACAACTATTTAACTCGTCCTAGAGTGGAACTTAATGTTGTATTGACGTTATTTCTATGGTTACGACACCTTCGTTAGTGACAATCTATCGTCATACGAAGTTTTATATCGTTAGTAAGTTTAATTTTTATGGTGTTTTTGGTTTGTTCATTATATATTTTTAGTTCCCTAACTTAGCATTCAACTTTTGCAACTACAAATAGGTAAAAACATCGTTTTTTCATTATAAATTATTAATAAATTATAATTTAACCAATCAAAAATAATCTTCTTGTCATCTTTTATTCTGTTTTAGATCAGACCAACTCACACCAGTGTAAAATAGTACCGTGCCATCAACAAAATTATATATGATTCCAATAATGCTTAAGATAAATAAATAATTCAAATATGGAACAAAAAGTATCGGTCACAGCACTGTCGCTTGTATAACTTCACATTTTACAACTTGTCTTAGTTTATACCATTTTGTGTGTTTACATGTTGTGTACGATTTTGATGGTCAGACTTAAACATTTAAGCTGTTTCATGTGTTTCTTTCTGAATCGTCCAACGCGTCCAGTAAGTAACTGTGTATGATCTACAGTATCGATATCTTTTGCAAGAACCAAGAATACTCCGATTGACGACTTCGTATGTTCAACAGCATTATAAGTTTTTGATATTAATGTAGATATAGCATATTCTGATGATTTTCCGTCTCAAAACCGAACTGATTGGATGCTTTTTCCAAGGTATTACAGGGTTTCTTCGCATTTGATTATTTGTTCTTCCCAAGGGCTCACTTCAATTTAGAGTCTCTCAAATTCAGATGAAAATTGGGTACAAAATTAATTTCAATATGGAGCACGTGAATAAATTAAATGCCTGGCGACCGATAATGTGCAACAAGAGTGGATATGATGGCCATACCGCACGAAGACCGTCTGAGTGCGATGTGGACAATCCATTTGAGTTGTACAGAATATTTTTTCTACGACCCACTAACGAAAATTTACATATAAAAAAATATTTTAGGTTATTAAGACAAAATAACTAATTTTAAAATAATTTATTACTTTTAATAATTTTTTAAATAAAATAAACGAAAAAAAAGAAAGAAAGTTCACTTCATTTTTCTCCATCCGAGAATCGAACTCGAGTATTCCGTGTGGAAGGCAAGAACGCTGATTACAGGACCACCTATGCTTTTATTTTTATCGCTTTAATACTCGTAATTTAATTGACTTCATATAGTTTTATTTAAATTAACAAATTATTTATAATTATAGACGAAATAAAAACAGAAATAATCCATTTTAATGTATGTTTAATCCTAATAACTAAAAAATATACTGACAATTAGTTTGACAGAATTGTCACTTATTTAAAATTTTAATAATAATAGCAGTCGGTTGATCAAAATATGAACGGTGATTGGTGAATTTAATTTTTTGCAGTGTTCTCACTACCTAGAATGGATATGAAATATATTCGTTCAGTTGAAGAAAATAGAATACTTTTTCGTTTTCTAATGTGTGCTTAGATAAGCTAATATATGTGCTTAGATAAGCTAATATCCATGTGGATGTAAAAAAAAAGTTTTCTAATTGTTGACGACTGCAGTACTGCAGAGAAAAGCGGCGGTATCAGTGCCGGATTTCTAAATAGGCTTAGGCTGTAGTCTACCGCGACAAATTTTGGTAGGCGAAAAATATATTTAGGCGAAAAAATTTTTGTAGGAAGAACTTTTTTTCGCGGCCATTAAAAATGGAGTAGGTATGAACTTCGCCAAATTTCTTATCTCTCTACTAGGTTTTCGGTAAGTTATTGTAATGAATGTACAAATTTTTGATATTATTTCTGCAAGAAATCTGCAACTTCTTTGCGGTATTCACAATGCGTTGGGAGAAACTGAAGAAGAACGATAAATAACATCAAAGGGTCTATCGTCACGAGATTGTCATACAAAGATGGACATGCAAAGATGACTGTTTTTTAGAATAGTATTAAGAATCACATCAATGCATTTTAGTAAAAAAACTATAACAGAAACATGTAGTCATCGATTTGTACAAATCTTCAATTTCATTAATTTCATCTTCCTTTGTATGAAGAGGAGGCCAAGGCGCTGATTTGTAAACTAAACTATACTTAAAGCGAAAAGCCAAAGCAATGTTGAAGTTCTGTTCGGTGTTAATAATTATTGCAAAATAAACATTTTTCTTGCAATTGTGAAATGATCAATATCAGAATTAGCCCATCAAAAATGTGCATACGCAATGTTTGAGAATTTCTACATTTTCAAGAAATTTTTAGAATTTTTAGTTAGAGAAATAAAATTATGTGAAGTTTATTCTCGAGATATTTAAGAAGAACTAGTGAAAGATAAGTAAAAACATGTAAATATCAACAATATGTGCAACTGGATTGCAGATCGGAATCTGCTTGATACTTTTTCTATTATCGATATAATTTACAAACCGATGATGAGATAAGCAGGGCCGACAAGAGGGGGGGGGGGGGGGGTAACGACACAAGGATCTAAGTATTTGCTTGAGGACCTTTTTTTTAAATATTTGCTATCAAAAGGGCTTAATTTTTTATAAAATTGTCCCGGGGCTCCACGTGGCTCTCAGCAGCTCTGGGGATAAACAATTCTTTTTCGGAACGTTCGTTCTCATTTTTAAAGCGAATTAAAACATCATTACGCTGAAGTATGTCCGAAAGCAGATTGAACGATTTAGCAGTTTTATCAATTGCGAATTCGATTTCATTTGACGATGTGAATAAAATTTTTGTGGAGAATAAATTAATGCAGATGAAAATATTGCAAGGCCAGCGAAAGGATATACTATTTTTATTTAGTATTCGATTGCAATTAAATTTTTGTTGCATTTTGTGTGATACCCACTAATAAACGTATGCATAATTTTCGTACTTCCCATTTTAGTACCTAGTACCTACTTTAAGTTTTGTTAAAAATATAGCATAACCGAAATTCGTTTTAAAATATTCTTAACATAGCTTCTCAATCGCTCATCAATCCCGACTCTTTATTTTTAGCGTCTGTCGCTCTATCGCTTTTCAGCGACGCACCTACATTACAATGTGCTGAAATTCAGCGATGCACATCCCAAGGAATGTCTTCGGAACTTGCGCGTTTACTCCGAATCCACGTGGTGGCCAAAGCCAAATCGCGACACGCCGCGCCGTGAACTTCACTTGTTTGTTCTCAAAGCCAACTCAGTTTCTCTTTGCTGTCTCGCGACAGAACACCGTAGCGCGACAGAGAATTTTGCGTACGGCGATTTCGCGGAATACGAAGAGTTTTTGTCTTCTCTCGATTTATATTTTTGTTGTTATTTTGTTCAGTTCTGTGCCGTTGTGGAGACACTTTTGCGGATTTCTTTTGGTTTGGTTCCGTTTTGAATTTTTTTTTCTGGTGATTTTGTGTTTTGTTATTTTTGTTTTGTTTATGTGCATGGGTTTTGAAATGTGAAGTATAACGTTTTATTATTTTCGGGTTTTTGTGAGATGGATGGAGAGTCGTTGGCTGTTATTGATGGGATCAAAACCAGTTTGGATTAATTTGGAATACACGGTTTTATAAGGTAATTGCTAGTTTTTGAAATTTTGCCAATGGTTCTTTGTATCGAGTGTGAAAGGGTTGTTTATTAAATAATTAGATTGTAATAAATAAGACAAGGAGTCAAGGACAAAAAATATATTTAAACATTGAGTTGGGCACACTAAAGAGATTATTCCATGTTAGCTGTAAATTTGCTGAAGTGTCAAAGTAATTTCGATTCTAAGGGTCTGTCGAGGATCTTGATGTGCGAATTTTGCAAAGAAAAGTAACTAGTTTCTATAATAAATTTTCGAAAAAAAAAATCCTGTAAAAAACAGTATTTTTCGAGAAAATAATTAAAATTTTACAGATAATTTTCTCAATCTAAAAGTTAGGTTAAAACAGACAAAAAGGTATTTTATTATAATATATTTGAAAATAACAAATGAAATATAATTTTACAAATGTAATTACAGTTAAAACATTATAAGAAGTAAGTTACTAAAACTTTGAAATTACCACCTCAGAATAGTAGGATGAAACCCGATTTTAAACTCTGAAACATTATACCTATTTATTATATTATCATTAATAACTACTATTATTACTATTAAAGTTGTGGAAAAGCTCATGAAATCACAAGTAATTTCATTCTTACAATTCTTGATCTTGAGAATAATATTCCTCTTCATTCTTGAAGTTATTGGGCGACTCGCCCAGTATTTTCTTAACAACAAAAAAGCAACAAAAAAAAAACAGAAAATTTGTTTATTTTTTAATTTTGTATTTTTTTTATCTTAACTTCTATATGCTATATATATTCATTATTTAAGCTAGGAATGCTTATTCTATACAGAGTTTGGGGTCATGCAATGCAGTTCACGAAACAGACTTTCAAGCCTAATGTGCGTTTGTATTTAATATTTTCATTGTATAATTATGTCATTTAACATTGTATAGAATATTGTAACGTATTTAATCTGAATAAATTGAAATTATCAATTATCAAAATTATATATGGGAACAACAATTTGTCAATAGAAAATGCTACAACATTTATAACTAATAACATTTGTAAAAAAAACTTGATTAGAGTACACCAATTTTTTTTATTTTTTATTCATTATTTTTTTTTATTTTTTATTTTTTATTTGCGAGGGATAATTGGGATAGGTAATTTTAAAAGAAAATAGCAAATAATAGTATAATTTTTGGGAAAGTGTGGTAATTTTTTATTCATTTTGCACTCGATTTTGCATTTTAATTTTTTATAGCAAAAATCATCTAAATTGTAGTAAAAATCCCATTATATCCCTACTAATAATGCCACCGTGATTTTACTATGTAAGAACGTTATACGTGGGCGTACTAATTTGTCTTCTAGTGAATTCAGTGAACTATGGGAGGATTTTTGAATAACGTTGAAATTTTCAAACAGCCGTCTCTCGCTTATTTCTAACCAATAAATATCGTGTAATATGTCATTTTGTAGATCATTAGTAGATTCCGACTCTCTATTACTTTTTTGAGATAACTTCAAGAACAGCGTTTAAAGAAAATAACGAAAATTCGACATGTCTCCTGATTTTTTTAGAGTGAACTTTTTAAAAATATCTTGGTTTTTGTCTACATGTACAGAAAATGCCTTAAAATCGCATTGAAACAATAAATGTATGTAACGTAGTAATTTTGAAATGTTGAAAATAATTTACCAACGATTTTTCAAATTTAGAGATTTTGCAATAATATATTTGTCAGCCATCTTTAATGCATACGAGTGGACGTAACACATCAAGCAGACTTCATTAGAGATTGAATTCGAAATTGTCTAAAGCCTGCTGATGAGACCTAATAAGGACGAAACTGGTCCAAGTACCTATGACTTACTCCTTAGGAAACCAAATCAAAGCTAGAGTATTGAAAATGATTTTCTATCTCTGCTCTTTTTCTCTTGATTTTAATTAAATGCCTGTTACGGTATTAGCCAAATTAGTAGTTGTTTTCAGGAGGGAAACGATCGCTCTACTTTGCTGTGGCACGGGAACTTAGAGATTTTCTCTTTTTTATTGATATTTATTTTTAAATTGGTTACATTTGAGAAATTAGAAATATTACCTTTAATTATATATACCATTTCATAGAGCTCTTAGAAAAAACTTCAACGCCGCAAACCGTATCTTCCTAGCTCAAAAAGTTGCTGAGATATTTAACAAAAACCCTAATTTTTTTCTACTAAAATTCCTTTAAATTCGATCTAAAATCCTATTCTCTCACGAAAAACTGAACCCTGATTTATTTGTGCACGAATTATATACCGATGCGTACGTCTCATAGCGCAAAATGCATATCGTATCCCTAATTGATGAGCGTGCAGATCTTTTTAAATTTTGCCAAGGCTTTTGATACCGTCGATCATAAAATACTGATCAGTGTACTCGAGGATCTTGGTTTCAGAAGAGTATAACTTCAAATATAATAAAAGCTTACCTACATAACAGAGTTCAGTATACATATAAGATAAGGTAAGCGATCCATGTATTGAAACATACGGTGTTCGACAAGGCACAGTACTGGGGCTCATTCTTTTTTAGATATATATTAATGGTCTTCTGGAGATAAGATTCAATGGCACTATATTTATCGTCTTTTGCTGATAATACCGTTGTACAATAATCGGATAAATCTTGGAAACGGGTAAGAGAAAGTCGATAGAAGGTCTAGTCACTATAAAAAATTGGTTTGACAAAATATTCTTAACAATTAATTTCGAAAAAACATTAGATTTCCATTTCAAGTAACAAAAAAAACTTCCAAACTTTCAAAATCTTTATTTCAAACTCATAATAAATTAGAAATACCAGGAAACAATTAGTTGTAGATATCTGGGAATTGAAATTGACAGGTTCTGGTTCTGGTTCTCGTACATAATATCATTAATTAAAAAAATTAGATGCATAGTATATAAATTTAGACGACTTCGAACACTTTTAAAAACTGATTAGTTTATCTGGAACAATATTATTTTTTTTTATAAAAAATATTATTAATTATACTTTATAAATGATATTTTACGCAACATATTGACAAGTTTAAAAGTCAAACAAACTCAATAACATTTTCTATTAACGGTTAAAAAAAAAAACTACGAAATTGTTCAAATATACCGTCTCTCGAGATATAGCCCGATGCCGTCCTTCACTTGAGATTGGAATAAAAATATAAATACTTAATTGTTCTGTATCCTGACAATACAAATACCTCGAAAAATGTCTACCTATTGTTTTTCTATTCATTTTTATTACGGTCGCAATAGTTAGAAATCTATAATATCATTGATGTAAGATACAATGTGTTTATTATTAAGGAATTTCTATAATAAAATAATTTCTTTAAAAAAATAACTTTCATGTAGGTATTAAATTTATTTAATAAAATTCATTAGTTAATTATGTTAATATGTGGTATAATTGGGTTGTTGTTTCATGAAATTGTTAAGAATAATTTTCAAATAAATCAGATTCCTTTTCAGTTTTAACTTAAGAGTAATTAACATAATTGAAAAATAAATTAATCTGCATGAATTGTATAATTAATATAGTAATCCAGACCCGATGATAAATATAATTATTATTGCGAGTATACAGAATGTACCATTTATTATTTAATATTTAAACTATTTTACATAATAACTTCTTAATTACATGGTTATAAGAAAATAATGATGATACCAATATTAGTCCATATACATAAAAATATAAAAATGATGGTAGAATTATTATTGGTTCGTTATTTCTAGAAATAATTTATGCTGAACCGGTATCTACTATCTACTTGATGGGATGCCTCTGAGTAATAAAATATTAGATATTTCATGTAAGATAGTTGTGGGCCCATGATAGAATAGTTCGGAAATATCTAAATTAAAACTTTCAGAGAAACTGGTTGGGCACTTATAAAACCATAAACCATATGGCCTGCAAGATTTTCGGATCTCAATCCATTAGATTGTTTTTTGTAGAATTACTTGAAAAAATCTTCTATAACGGTATTCCAGAAAATAAAGAAGAACTAAGAATAAGAAATTAAAAACGCCTTCCAGAAGAATATTACGTCTATTATGATTGCCCGATCAATAAGCCAGGTAAAGGAAATATTTGGGAAAGCGAGACCGAGTAAGACGACAGCGACAGGCAGCAAGCAGTAAATTTTGCCGTGTTAAAAGTGCTCTCGCCTCTCTTTAATCGGTCGCGCTCTCCCAAATCTTATTTATGTACCTAAGTACATGTGTACAATCGTGAAGAAACCGTTGCCTTAATCGGTCTCGCCTTCTCAAATGTACCTTAATTATTTTGGGGAATTAATTTATGATACCATGAACATGAGGGTATTGAACATTTATGATAGAACTAGAATTTGTATTACCTACATTTAAAATGCTTCTAGTGCTGTTATTGTTTTTTTTTTTGTTTAATTCCATTATTTCCATAATAATGTTATAATTTCGAAACGTCTAAAAATATTATTATAAATTACATAGTTGTATTAGGAATTAGAGTTACTTTAAAAAAATTAAATAAAAAATATAGGTCCGTATTTCTAAAAAAATCTGATGGTGGCCCTTCAGACCCGAAACTTTTAAAGTTAAATAAGTTAAATAAAAATCTCCATATTATTTTTTTATAATTTTTGGCAATAAAGGAAACATTGCCAAAAAAAAGAAACTTGACTTATTTAGTTTTCCTCAAATATCTTGGAAACCGATCCTGATATCTCGAACTTCAAAGTGTCAGTAAAGAAGTCTCATAACTTTTTTTCCATTTAACTGACTATATCTCCAATGGCTTACGAAATTACAATAGTGTGCCGTTAAATTATCTACACCCGTTTTTTTGTTATTATGCCTAAGCTGCATTCTTTTGAAACAATAGTAGTTTGTGCAACAAGAGTGGATGTGATGGCCATATCGCACGAAAACGAAGTTTGGTTCCTCAATCGGCTGAGTGCGATACGGACAATCTACTCGAGTCGCTCAGTATATTCTTTCTACGACCCATTAACAAAAATCTAAGAATTATAAAAATTGTTTTATGTTTATTAAGGTAGTTCACTCGTAAACGGCTTTTCTTAAGAATTCAATAAAATTTAAATATAAGTTTTATGAAAGTGTCGTTTACGTAACTAAAAAATTTGATTTTTTGACCGTTTGTGAAACGAGATATTAACCATAAAAATGTGCATAATTAACACTCTTGAAGCCTATCATGTACACAAGCAATGCATTTATTTCAAGATATCTCGAAAACGGTTCTTACCATATTTTTTAAAAACTAATGTTAAATAAATCAAGAAGTTATAAAATTTTATTAATAATCGCTGAATTTTTTTGACCGTCTTAGTAAAGATATAGATTTTTAAAATAAAAATATTTTTAAAGCAGTTGACGAGTAGTTTCGTAAAATTATTACAACTTGGCAACATTGTAGCCACTTCACGTAACCAAGTAACACTCGATCAACTGAGAGGTTGTTATAAACTCGCGACGTGTTCTTGAAAAATTAATTCGTCCACTGTGTTTGAGAACAATTTTAGTTTTAATACTCGTAATTAAATTAGTTTCATATAGTATGATTAAAATTTATGACTTATTTGTAAATATAGACGAAATAAAAATAGAAATGCTATTATTTATCGATTCTACACAAGAATAACTTATTTTTATGTATACTTATCTTAACTAAAAAATATACTGACAATTAGCTAGGGTTGACAATACTATCGAAAAAAAAAATTATCGATAGTATGACCTAACTATCGTTAGCAACTATCGATTGTACTATCGATAGTTTGCTCTTTAAATATATATTTTAAATGTTTTTAAATCTATATTGGTGGTATTTTTTATTTAAAAAAATATAAAATACAACACAACTAGGCTGAACTCTATACTATAAAAAACAAAATGATTTTCGACAAGTAAACGTAAAAAATTATAGGTATAAAAATAAAATAAAATAAAATAATAATAACAATTAATTACTACTATTTTATCTTTGGTTAATTTATAGATACAAAATAAAACAAATTCTTAGAACATTTAAAAATATAACAGTAACCCACATAGCACATGGACGTCTTATGGACGTCCGAAGGACGTCCTTCAAGGACATGAAGGACGTCCCAGGGACGTCCTTTTCCGGTACCGGGACGTCTATCCGACGTCCACTGGACGTCCTAATGTCCCGTTCTCGTCCATCCCAGGGACGTCCCGAAGGGACATAATAGGGACGTCCTGGAGGGACATAATAGGGACGTCCCGGAGAGATATCACAGGGACGTCCCGGAGAGATATCACAGGGACGTCCCTAAAGGACATCATAGGGACGTCCCTAAGGAACATCATAGGGACGTCCCTAAGGGACATCATAGGGAAGTCCCTAAGGGACATTATAGGGACGTCCCAATGGGACCTCACAGAGACGTCCATAGAGATGTTCTTATATGACCTCAGCCAGACCTTCACGAGATGTCCTGGGCACGTAAATTAGACATAAATTAGGTGTTCTAGGGTAATAATAACAAAAATATTAATATTAAGAGCTTTAATTAACAACGCCGTTGCGCTCCGGGGCGACTTATAGATGTTTGATGGTGCCATTTGAGTTACAGGTGAGGAAAACCCGGAAAACCCCACCACCATCATCGAAACGGTAACACATGACGATTTATAATCTGAATGTCATATCAACAGAAATTAAATTTCTGCTGATACGGCACCCATCAAATCCTACAACGAATTATGCAAATTAATCAAAAATTCACATGATTTGTTCTAGGATTTGAAGCCAAGTGTCACTAAACCACTTAAAAGCTTGTAATTGAATACCAGCTGCTTGACACAAATGCGTTACCGAAACGTTAAAGTATATTACATAAAACTACATTCTACAAAAACTACATAACTACAAAAAATGTTAATAATTATTATTCATTTTTTTCTCTTCAGCCACTGCCCTTTCTTTAGATCTTTTCAAAAACTTCTTTATACTATCTTCAATTTCTTTTTCTTTGAAGTTTGTGTGTTCTCCAGCACCTACAAATTTTGACATGTTTTCAAAAGAGATGAAGTCAGAAACATTATGTTTTTTTGTATAAAAATAATTATAATATAAGCAATTTTTTATGTATCACTTGTGTTGTGATGCAGAACAGAACTTAGGTTTGCAAGTAATAAAGATTTAAATAAAATTAAAAAAATTATGTAAATAAACGTGTCTCACTCATTATAGAGTATTTTACAAAAACTTTTGATTTATGGGAAGTATTACAATAAACACCGTTGTTAGTGGACAGTAGTTATAGGGTAAGCTAAAAATTAATTTTACTCACTTAGTAGAAGTTTGAAGATGTTCAAATTTTTAAATACTTTTTTCCCCTTCATACCAAGAAAACTAAAGTTGGAAGCCACTTGATAAGTGACCAATTTCATAAGTGCTCTTTTCACAAATTCATCACACGAGTCGCCTCCTACTTTTACAAGAAAGAGTGCCTAAAAAATATAGATGAATATAAAATGTCAGTTATACTTTTGTACTTAATTATTAAACTTGATTGAAGCTTTTGTGGAAAAGTGAAGTCCACATTTTTAATCTCAAAAATCCATATAACAATAATATACTCACAGACTGTTTGATGTTTTCTGGAACATTCAAATATTCTTCAAACTCCTCAAAGTCAGATACATCTAATGAAGGTAGTTTGAAATTGGCCCAAATATCCAAATTAACTTCTGGACTGACAGACATGTTATCAATCTTAAAAGTTAATTCATTAATCTTTAATTCCAATAAGGACACTTTTCTATATATCTGTTGTAGTAATCCTGAAATAAAATTATTCTGTTGATTAATTGATCAAAAATTTTTGAACTAAGTACACCTAACACACTGCCTCAGCAAAAGATCAATAAATTCAATCATAATTAGCTCTCTAGAATGTATTAAATTATAATAAAGAAAAATATGACTAAATTAATTTTCAAAGATGCAATTTATAAAAAATATTTCCAAATATTGTCTAAATAAGAAAATAAAAGGTACAGTTTTCTTTTTACTTGACCCCTATAATGAAAAGATTATTCATTCAACATTATTTTGTAACAAAATTTAATTTTAAAATCTGATGGCATTTATAAATTAATACCTATATATTAAGAAATTTTAAAAATAAAAGGTAAAGTTCGATTACAATAAGAACACAGCTGAGTTACAACCACTATTTCGAATTTCAAATAGGGATATATTGTCTATTACTATCAATAAATAAAGAATAAGTTGTTTGGTATAAAAAAAAAGAAATCCTATATTCCTATAATATTAACTACTCTAGGTATGCGGCAATATCTAACAAATTACTCCACCAAGACATAACATAGCTGTGTTCTTATTGTAATCGACCCTATGTATTACCATTTGAATTGTCGCCGGCCTTTTTATGAACTGGACAGCAGCTACACTCCTGGTTTGAGTTTTCCGACATTGTAAAACTGGCCCCTTAAACATAATCTTTATAAAAAAGCAAAAAAAACAAAATTATAATATATTTACTTGTAGTTTCTTTTCCTATTTTTGGTATTGAAGGAAGCCCATAATCTGCACAGCCTAAAAAATATAACCATTGTCATTTTAGCATAATGGAAAATACATAAAATTTAAAAACTTACTATTAGTTTCATTAACCAATGACTCACGAGGCTTGAATATAGAAATTTGTGGGAATTTGACAACTTCTTTATGACTACTTTGACTCTCTATATCTGAATCAGATTCTGATGATTCAGAGCGTACAAATCGAGGGTTCACTTTTGGCATTCGTTTTGAAGATTCCAACTCTGAATTCAAATCAGAAGTGTCCTCCGCTTTTCTAGCTTTCCTTCTAGCTAAACTATAATCACCTAAAAGTATTGGTTTAATTAAAAGGATAAGAAAAAAAGAATATGTATCAAAACCATATGTAGCATTTCTAAATATTGTAACTTCATGTTGGGTCCAATCGTCTTTAGGATTTTCACAGTGTTTGATTGCTTTTAGCAATTGTTCTTTAAGATAATGTGGCCAAGAACATTTATTGTTCGTGATCCAATGGGAGGGAACTGCCTCGACCGACTGGTCCAAAAATTCTACCACTGTCCATGTATTCACCATTCTCAATAATGAAAGAGCAAGAATAAATAAATAATTAATTGTTACTTATAATACATGTGATATATTAGTTTTCATACAATTTAATAAGTGGATTATAATAAAATAAATAAAAAATAAAAATTGTGCATTAAGAATCTTTTTTTTTATGGACATGTCAATATGACTTAAATTTTTTAATAAAGAATTAATACCAAAAATATGTACATAATATAGGATCATAAGAATACAGCTAACTGACTATGTCACCTACTATTAATTCCTTATTCAAAATGTAATAAAGGGAATGTTGCAAATGTATTACTATCTATTTCTAATCTAACACATTTACAGGCAACTTTATCTACTGAAAATATCTGAATAGGTCCTGGGCTATGTACAATATGTATATCTAAATCAGAGGAGTGACATGGATATGTGAACAAGTTTTCTTTGACAAGGTACTTAAAACCAATAATAACTATTTGATTATGCTGTGTTGCAAAATTTTGAATGGAAACAATACTATCATCTTTTAATCTGACACAATTGTCAGGTTTGCAAATTCTCAAATTGAAATTAATAAATTGTAGTTTTATATATTGTGGACAGTTAGTATCTAAAATCAAAGGGCCACGATTATGTTCACCAGATACTTTAAAATCATGAATATTAGAAATATGTTCTTTTTTTTTATTTTTTTCAATTTCATATAAACGTTTAACAACTTGAGCGAGGGGTTTATCTCCTTTTCGTATAAGCCTTTTTATTTGTTGTAATTTATTTTCAAAGGGAAATGCACTAAATTTATCCAAAACTCCCAAATGTTCTACATCATCACATAAATGCAACATATTGTGTATATTATGAGATACAAGAGAATGACCATAAAGTACTTGAAAGGTTTCAACAAAATATTTTAACAAAGTTTTAGCACATTCTATATTGCTATGAACATATCTGGGATTTGATAATATAAAAATAGAAATAAATAAAGACAAAAATTTTTTGTATTTATTTGAAGGCAATACAGATTTTAATACAACAGGTCCTGTGTACAATAAAAATTGACGAAGTTCAGTTGCCTTCCAACGTTTAATTTCTTGTAAACATCTAGGCTTTCGTGCAAATTCAGACGGTATATTCTTTCTCTGAGAGAGCAAAAGATTGGAGATTTTACTAAGATCTCTGATAGATAATTTATTTTTTAATTTTGTATCGAAACACCACAAATTCAATAATTTTCTAACAGTCCCTAAACAAATTAAGTGCATATAATCTAGAGGAAACCCATTTATCATATTAAAATTTGACAATTCCTCTATAACAGAAGTTCCAGTGTGATGCATTGCATTAATTTTGTTTCTAAAGCTTTCATCAGACATGATCTGTAATTTTTCAGTGGCAGGAAAATAAGTTCTCCTAAATTGCAGTGAATATTTTCCCTTTGTATGACATTTTGAACAACCATAATATGCATTATGCCCGACAGTATGTTTTAAAAATGACTTTGCAGGTACATCACAAATAAATGCATTAATGGAAAAGGGATAACTACGACCCTTAAATAAAAACCCATTCTCTATTAATAGTTTGGCTTCTGTTATAAAATCGATCATTAATTCATTTGAATCATTGGGTTTTTTGAAACCATGATAAATACCAATAACAGCAACTTCTTTTGGATTTACATACAAATTACATAAGATGGGATAGAACTGACTACCTGAACTTTTAGCCAAAGGTATGCCATCCACATTTACACAAATTTCAACACAACTGAATTCTATAAGTTGGTCAATATTCTTTAATAAATTCAGTACTGATGTCTCTATGCCAAAATGAAAATATTTCCCAGGTGGAACATCCCTCAATGTAACAATTCGAGGTGAGTGTAATAAACTCCGTGCATCCTTAACCAAGGATTTTAAATCTGGCAGAGTGTTAAGAATTTGTAAAAGATCAGTCAGAGCATTATTAGGAATTTGATATTTAACTGCCCAATTGCATAACATATCAGTAAAATTTTCATTTTCCCTACTTAGGTCAGTGTTAGCCTGTTTTAGAATAGATTCTCTCTGGTCAGAACAATTTAAATTAATGCTATCATCAAATTCAATTTCCATATTTTCAGAACATTTAGAAGCATCCTGTACTTCGTAATTTACCAAAGAAAGTTCAGAAACATTCTGTACCTCGACATTTACAGGTCTGTTTTCTAAATTTAAAATGTTTTCTAAATTTTTTCTGATCATTCTGTTTTGATGCCTTCGGGTAACAACAAATTTTCGTTTCAACATACATTTAATATCTGCAATTCCATATCTCGGAAATATACTAGTTCAATGAATTTGAGGGAACAATTTATTTTATATATTTACTGAAAATATATTTACCTGCTCTTTTTTTATTCACTTTCCGGTATTATCGAGATCTTCACAAAACACTCGAAGTCTTTTCTCTTTTCTTTCCGCCAAAAATGCCAAAGCCAAACAAAAAAATTACTTTCACTTTTTCCCACCAAAAATGCCAAAGCCTAACAAAAAAATCACTTTCACTTTTTCCCACCAACGTCAAAAAATGACAAATAATATAAAATTATAACCTTCTTTTCTTCTTCTTCTTCTTCTTCTTCTTCTTCTTCTTCTTCTTCTTCTTCTTCTTCGTTTTTCTAATATTTGACGTTCACTTATATAAGCTAGCTAATCTGAAATTTTTTTAATTAATGGTAGCATTTTTGCTGCTGTTCATTTGAAATTAATTAATAGGTTAGGTTTTCTGTTCTCCTCTCGCAAAACCGAAACCCCGAATCGTAGAATTTCGTTATCGATTCAAGGTTTAACGATGTCAAGTAGGAAGTCCCATAGACGTCCCATTAACGTCCTGGACGCGGACCGAAAACTAAACGTTTTGTCTTAACCTGTAAGTCCCTTGGACGTCCTATAAAAGTCCCGAATCAGTATTATCAGAAACGGGACCAAAATAGGACGTCAAGGGGACGTCCTTCGAAGGACGTCCTAGTGTTTACGGTAATCGGAAGTCCAATGGACGTCCTATTTAGGTCCCGGACCAACCGGACCAAAAAAGGACCAAAATAGGACGTCTATAGGACGTCCTGTGCTATCTGGGAACTTAAAAGTTTAGGTCATTAAACCATTTATTTTGCTTTTTAAATATGAGTTTATTTTAGTGTTCTGACTTTAATCTATTCCTTTGGTTTGTTAAAACTAAACCAGGTGCCCAGGTATAGACAATTACTTCAAACTTAACTGATATAAATTGGGAAATTGTATCTTGTTCTCCTCCCAATATTTTGGAGGGCCAGCTTTTCTTTGAAGAATAATCAACATCAACAAGACAACATAACCTTAGATTTCTTCATATAGATTGTTTTGGAACTATCGATATTTTATGTTGGCTGAATGTCTGACGACAAGTGGTCATAGTAACTAGAGAAGAAGAACTATGGATATTTGTTACAGGTATCGATAATATCAAAAATATAAAAACTATCGATAGACTAATAGTTTGTCATCCCTAATAGTAGCCGGGTGACCAAAATATGAACTGTGGTGGATGGATTTCATTTATTCTGCAGTGTTCTTACTAGGTAGAATGAATATGAAATATATTCGTTCAGTTGAACGCAATGGTAGACTTTTTTGTTTTGTAGTCTGTACGTAGATAAACTAATATCCAGTATTTATTACATACACTCCCTGTAGTATTTTTGGGTGCGGTGCGTCTTTCGCTGACACAAGATATTCTGCTAATATTTCGATGAGTGGACAGACGCAGTTTTACCAATAAAGAAAGGGAAATTATATAGACCGGCATTGATTCATTCATTATTAGCTGTTCAACCATTATTGATTAATAAAGTTTATTTTTGTAAAGTGAATTTCAATTACGCCTTAGCTAATAATGAGGACCTAGAAAATAGTAGTTTTTGCAACAAGAGCGAGAACAAGAGTAGATATGATGGGCATATCACACGAAGACGAAGTTTGAACACGACGGTGTAGGCGAAATGCTTAATCGTCTGAGTACGACATGGACAATCCACTCGAGTTGTACAGTATAGTTTTTCTACGACCCACTAACGAAAATTTATAAATTTATGAAATTATAATAGAAGACAAAATAAAATAATAAAAAGTCCCCAGTCCAGATTCAAACCTGGGCTATTCGCGTGGAAGACAGATGCTCTGTCCTCAGCTCTACCGCCACTTTTATGATTTTAGTTTTAATACTCGTAATTAAATTAGTTTCATATATTTTGATTAAAATTTATTTTTTTTTCAAAATGTAGACCAATTAAATATAAAAATGCTATTATTTATCGATTCTACACAAGAATTATAATTAATCTCTATAACTAAAAAATATACTGACAATTAGTTTGACAGAATAGTAACTTATGTAAAATTTTAAAAATAATAGTAGCCGGGTAACCAAAATATGAACTGTGATTGGTGGATTAAATTTTTTTGCAGTGTTCTTACTATCTAGAATGGAAATGAAATATATTCGTTTAGTTGAACACAATAGCATACTTTTTCGTTTTGTAGTCTATGCGTAGATAAGCTAGTATCCAATAGTATCCATATGAGTGAAGAAAAATATTATATTCCACAAGTATTATTACATTATTTCATATTTAAAAGTTCTTAACGACAAATGTTTAATTAATTTATCGTTGAACCTGGCCGACCTTTCTTTGTTTACTTGTTCATTGTCATACTTAATAAACAAAATCAATCAGTGTTTATTAAGACTTAGTAATATTAATTCAAATCTCATCACATATTTTCAAATAGATTCATTGAGCCGACGATAGGCGACAGCAAAGAAAATAAACAACTAGAGATCAAGCACTTTCAACATGTTTGAAGTAGCCGAGGGACTTATAGATAAATATTGAAGGATTCTCTTTATTATTGTATATTTAAAAGCATTTTTAAATTCAACTTATTGTATTGAAATAAAAATATACAAAAATAATAAATTAGGTTAATACTTAAGGCTGTTCTACCGGTTTCCGTTTGGTCGAAGTTGAGAGTATGAAGACTAGAGATAAAGAGACGAATCGGCATACTCAAAATACGGTTCCAAAAAATGCATGCTAATTGAGCTTCTATAATTAACCGCATGGGCGCTGGTACTGCATACGGTGTTCAAAATACATGGCTACTTATGGGAATTATTTCATTATTATTAATAATGTCATCTGGACTTGCTCCCAAGTATGGCTGTTTTTCATAAATAAATAATTCACATTCTTGTACCGTTTCTCCATATTTATTTTTAAATTCTTCTATCGCAATAGATTCATGATCTTGTCCCCATTTTGTAGCGACTGATCCGTAAAAAGATGAAAATGATTTGTTAGTAGAAGTCTTTTTTGCGTAATTTGCAAACGGTTCCAAAATTTAAAGCCGTGAGCATATTACAACGATATTCTGTCCACAGATCATTATTGGCCTGACCTCTAGTAGATACTTCAATTTTACAAATAGCATCTATTGATTTTGGTAAACTATCTAAAAATTTGCAGTTTTTTTTTTGTTCCAAAACATCGTCATCATCATCGCTTTGAAGTCCGTAGTCCCTATCTTTAGGTGCGCCAGTTTTGCGTTTTTTTTTTAATTGAGGGCATCTGGCTTTTCTACTACATTTGCTCATTTGAGTAACTAATCTTTGTGTTTAAATCCCAGGAACACTTTCTGACAGCTTTTTATAAAGAGTGGGAATATAGTTCTCTTTCTTACTAAAAGAAATGGCTGCAGCTGTAACCGAACATTATATCCTCCTTTTACTGCAAAATTAATTCTCTTTCCTCCAACAAATTTGGCTACGATTAATTTATATGTCTCTGCAGCATTATTAGTCATGTTTAATAATAAACTGTGGCTCTTTTGAACCAGCCTATTACCATCAGATATAATGTCATTCATTAGTCCGCATTCTTCCATTTCTGTCACATAATCTCTGTCGTTTTGTTCTCTTTTACAAAAATATTGTACACAGTTTGAATGATTCCCAAATGTGTGGTAAGGAGAGTTTTTAATGTCTGCAGTTAATTTAGTTGGTTTATGCATTCTACTTTGCGGACCATTGTTCTTCCGTAGAGTCTCCTCTAAGCACATTTTTTGGTAAACACTGCTGTCTCCATCGCCAATAATTTTTACATATTTTAATTTGTGCATTTTTATACTATTGCGGAATCCTTCTAAAATTAGTTCCGATTCCATAGAAGTTGACGAACCATCCCATTTTTTTGAACATTTATGAGTTGCAGCTTTTATGTTTTTAGTTAAAGCTCGAGCACAGATAGGACAATACTTACTTTTAAAAGAAACATACAAAACTTTTCCAATTTTCGCCTCAATAATGCAAGTCTGTAAAAAATAAGTGCATTTAAAAATAAACCCTTTATATGTTACGTCAAATATAAAAATGTTTCTAAGGTAGACCATGGAAAAATCATGCATGACGGATTCTGCACAATTCTGTCGGTCATGGCTTACTTTAAAAACATTGTTTTTGGATCGCACGTTATAATATTAAAATATAAACTTACAACTCCAGATAAAACGTTATAATTAACTTTATATGACCGCTTAGACCATTCACTATCAACAATCACTGCAATTAGACCATTTCCTTGTTCATCAACTTCTCCAATATATTTTGCTAATTGCAATTCTTCCAGTCCTGCTTGTTCCATAGCCTCCCAAGCTGCTTCAAAAATACTTTTACTTACCAACTCATTATGAGTATTGTCGAAAAGACATTGAAATTAGCAAAATAATTAAGGTTACTTTTATAATATTTCCAATAAATTAAAAATCAATATAATCTGGTCTTAGGAATATTTTGAAAATTGTCCTTTGTTTTCGACTCGATATATTTCTTAAAATATTCATGAATTCCGATACAATTTGGAAATTAATCAATAAAAATCATATTCGCATATCAATCAAATTATATATTTTTTCTTTAGTAAAATTTATAATAAAAATAGTCTTACCTTTTGCTAGTAACTTCACTTTTCTTTTATACTTAGTTAAAACAACACGTAAAAAATAATATAAAATATATTCATTATTGGAAAACGGTTTACTACAAAACTCAATTAGTTTTTGATTTTAGCAAAAACTTGTAAATAGTAAAAAAAAAATAGAAAAAAACCAGCTACAAACTCCAGTTTTCCAATAATTGATATCTGAAAAGTGATATCTGAAAATTGATATCTGAAAATTGATAAAATTTACTATTCATTTTTAATTTTTATTTAAAAATCTAGGATGTAACAAAAAAATTAAAAGATTAGAGATTATTAGGGTGTTTCTTTTGAATACTTCAGCAAAAAATGAAATTATACTGATGATAAATAATTAAGATTCATTGATAATACTAAAATACTGAACCGCGAAAACAGCCTCAACTATTCTAAAAAATGCCGACCCCTGACTATAATACAATTATTATGTCCTTTTTATTATTTTTTTTACTTTATTTTTACTTTTGTTAGATACATAATTATGCTGCATTTTTGCAACGGGAAACTATAGGGACCATTCCATATGAAATAACATTAAAGTTTTACTAATATCCTTGATATGAGTATAAAAATGTAATATGACTTTAGATATAGAGTATTAGAGTATGGTATCATAAATTTTAAATATAGGTATAAAAACTACCAATTCAAAAATTACTGGTGATTAGTTGTACTTCTTACAGAGATTTTGGGCTATAATAAATGTATATCCTTGATACTACCTTTCTTTTATATAGAGTAGGTACAATGAATTATATTAAATATAATTCTTAACTCTCAAAAATAAAAAATACACTATTTCTTCTACTGATATACCTTATCCTTTTTTATTATATGCGGCATTTCAAAAAGACCAGTTCCAAAGCTAATGTTGTTTACTTTAGGACTGCAGTTTGCGCATGTTTATAACATACCTACCCGTAGTATAAACAAATGCCTCTCTTATCTGTCGCGTCTAAGCTATGCGAAGGGCCATGTGCGTAGCATTCTTTCTTCGATGTAAAAATATTATGCTGTTGGTAAACGGAACGTAAATATTTTCTTACCGGGCGTATCGAAAATACCTACTCGAAAAGTTTGATGTAGGTATGATTATATTAATGAAATATCTTGAATCTCTCAGGTAACCTACCTATATATAAAACTATACAATATACATGGAGTACATTGTTGAATTTTGAAAAAGCGTAGAGGAAAGTTGCCTATTGTGGGATACCATTTTAATTATTACTAAAATTTAATGTTTTTTTATTTCTGTTTAGCTTTTATTTTAGCAACATTGATTGTTTATTATACAAGCAAGATAACGCTAAATAAAAATAGAGTTAAAACGTTGGATTTTTTTTTAATAAAAAAATAATTTAAATATTTTGTGTATGGGGTCCTGATATGACCTAATATGAGGTACTTGAAAAATTAATCTTCTGCAGTTCTATATAGTACAACAAATAAAAAAATAAAACTTATTTAAAAACTCTTTATTTTATTAATATATAAAATCACACACTTTTAAAAAAGTTATAAAAACCCTCGTAAAACCTAAATAGAGTGGAAAAAGTCATTTTAAAATTAAAAAGACTTTTTTTAACTACAGAAAAATAGATTATATTATAACCTGAACAAATGATAATAGGAACCGACAAAACTTAAGCTCCTACAAAAGTCACAAATGTAGTTAGGCGTGTCATTTCCGGCACAGTGAACATGAGCCCATTCCAAACATCCTTCACACTGAACCCACTCCTCTCCACTTTTATCATCCTTAAATATAACGTGACCAAACATGCATTCTGCTTCAATATTATACGAATCAGAATCATCTGATTCTTGAAAATGCACCTCGATATCAGACTCCGATGCTGAGTCTTTTTCAACAGGCTGTTTCTTTTCTTTTTTTCTAATTTTATTATTTGTTTTATTTGTAATTTTCCCTATAATTAATTCTGGCTTTGGTTCGCTCAAAACTTTTCTTTTTGTCGCTTTAGGAATTATTTTTCTTTTTTCACTCTCTTCCAGTTCGTTCTTATAGGGTGTACTAATCGGTTTTTGGGTGGAGTGATGTGGATCATCTCCTCTACACTTTGAATTTGTTGGAATGGCATGATCTACAACTAATTTTGACCTAGAAGAAAGGGCACCATCCTTTGTATTTTTCTGTAAACTGTTAGCAGCAAAATCTCGGAAACTATTTCGGTTTACTGAGAACATTCTGGTCTTTCTAAACCCATTAACTGCCGTTTCTACAATGGCTGCTCTATTATATGCCATACCAAATAGCTCCGCAACTTGGTAAACTGTCACCATACGACCAGGATGTTTTATGTTTTAAACGGTGACATAAATGCAACATCCAACGGCTTAATCTTGTGGCTAGAATGGGGTGGCAGGCAAATTATTACAACGTGGTGGTCTCTTGCAACATTGACTACCTCCAAATTCTTAGTATGCGAATAATGCCCGTCCAAAAGAAGGACAAGAGGATTTTCTGCTGTCGGCTTGGTAAATTCAACAAAATGGAGCAGCCACTGAACAAATTATCCTGTTGAATCCAACCCGACTGATGACATGCATAGATTGAACCTGGAGAGGCACCATTCATAAGTTCAATTTTTATGTTCTTCCTGGGAAATATTATCAATGGTGACATTAAAACAAAAAACCACAGTTATAGTATATCCTCATTCCTATTTGTTTTTTCCCTTCCGAGCTATCACATTAATATATGCTTATGTTGGACAACTGATATCCGAGATTGTGTACATCTATGAAAGATGTACTCAAAGTAAGGGGTGACTTTGTGCTGTTTTACCTGACCCTCTTGTTAGAGGATGTCGTTTCCATTTGACAGTCGTGGTATCAAAAAAATTCAAGAGGTGGGTCTAAGCCCTGAATACAAAATTATAGAGATACATTTTTGGCTTGTCATTTTTACACCCCTATAATTTAGGTGACTTTTTTGCATTTGAATTGGGTTCCATCCAGCGAACATCAAATGCTGTTAATAAATTTGCCGACTATTCATGAAGATTCGTTGTTTTCGCCAGATATTTGGCAGAAAACTCGTTATCGCTTCAAAGAACCATCAATGCTTGTGACACGTTTCATTCGAAATTGAATGCTTCTTTTTACTCGCCTCATCCAAATATTTTTATTTTTATAGACGTGACAGATACCCACTTGTATTCCATTTTCTTTTTTTAAACAAAATTAGTTTTGAAGAACCCTAAATGATATCTATGAAACCAGTTTAGAAACGCAGCCCTAGATCAATGTTTTGCTATTGCTTATTTTTCATTATTCGTTTCTAGCAAGGTTTATAAAAAATTCCCATTCATTCCAACAAAATACCAACTTCGATAATATACACATCACCCTTCTTTCACAAAATGTGACGTTATTTTTCCACTATATATACCTACACAAAAAAGAAACAACAAAAGTCCACAGAGTATAATAAACTGACACAATTCAAAACGGTTTTTCGTTTCATAAAACGTTTTGTGTTTTTTTAATTCGACGTCCAACGTGACAGAAAAACTAATTAAAAGTTACAAACTGGATGCGCGAGCCGGGCATATTTCGTTTTTTTTTTAGCTCGTCACAACGAAGTTTTCTATTCCCCATACAATTTAGAAATATTTAACTTTCATAACACGAAACCTTGTTAATAATTTATTTTATTCTCTGGGAAGGTTTCCGCGTTTTCGTAAAGTTTCAGAGAAGTTTTGAAAGACATAGGAATATCACCGTTTGCTTTTTGTTCGTTTATCTGTATATTCTTTCTAAATATGTGAACTCTCTAAGTTTCAAGAGATGGTTAGATTGGAACCCTCAATTTTTCAAATTGAAATTTATTCAATAAAACTTTTTTAAACTGAAATGTCAAGTCAGAAATATATGAAGTGCGCAAAGATCTAGGTATATGTCGTGCTCACATAACCGAATCCTTTTGAGTAATTTCTTGCGGAAGGTTTATAATTAAAAATTAACGTTTGTGTTATAGCTTTCTGCCCCCAATTTTTAGTTTAATTTATTTTTATAATAATATGGACTTTTGTTTAAATGTTTTTGTTTTTGCGTCCATTATTTTTTTTAAATAATTTTTACACATTTGCTATTAATATATTTTTTAAATTTATATCTATAAATTAAAGATAAACACAAAACTTTTGTTTGATTACCTACATGTAGCCAATATTAAAATCGATTTTTTACTCAAACGCCAATAAAAAAACACAATAAAAAATTATGCCATCAACATGGAATATCTTCATATGAGATTCATGTGGGTAACGAAACACAACATGTTTTGTATAAAAAAATAGCTATTTGTATATTAAGAGCAGAAAGTACCACCTTGGCAGTTCAGACAAAAGGATGCCGCGCAACGCGTTAGCGGAACGCGGCAATCTTTCGAAATTGCGCCAAAGGACTTTCTGCTCGAATTACATACAAAAATTTTTCTACGATCACACCAAAATAAAATAAACAATTTAATTTTATTAGAAATGGGTTATCTTTTTTCCATCGAAGAAAAAAAAATGGCTGATTGACTTGATTGAGTTAGGGGATGAATAAGAAACATAAGTATAAAAAAGAAGACTGTCAAGCGTAACCGCGGTTCATTCAAATATAACTTGTAATGTATTTACATTTTTATTGGCAATTCATTACTATATCAAACTTACATTTACAATAAATCATTACTTAAAAAATATTTATTTATTTATTTATTCAAAATATTTTCAGCCTTATTACATGGATAGTATAAGATAATAACAAAATAATTAAGAACTTAAAATTAAAAAATGACATACCTATTAAAGCACTAAATTATAAATAATAAAAGCTAGAAAGGAGAAAAGAAAAAGAAAAAGAAAAAAGAAAAAGAAAAAACACGAAAACAACACAATTTCACCAAACAATATCAGATCATATTCTCATAATTTCAAAATAATGTAGAAGTGTTTTCCGATATTCTTGATATGACATAGTCCAGTCTAAATTCCGCATCATATTTATATTGTTGGCTAAACGTAGAATGGCGTAGAATGGAGAATGAGTAGAGGTTGTTTGTAAATTGAACATTAAAGGGCAACGAGTGCGTTTTGGAGGAACATTGATAGGAACAAGAGATAATAAAGTGCTAGATGAAATCTGATTATTCATTAAATTAAATAGAAATTTCATTATTGCTTGTTTACGTCTAATGATCAAAGAAGGAATTTCAAATTCTTGTCTTAATGTCTGGGTTCTTATTTCATTATAGTCTGGCCAACGATGATATTTTTTATAATACAGATAGCGAAGAAACTTATTTTGAACCTTTTCAAGGGTATCTAAGTACATTTGTGGCTGTTGTTCCCAAATTATAGATGCAAAATCTAGTTTTGACAGAACAAGTGTATTGTATAATAATTTAATGGTTTCCAGGTTAGAAAATAATGAAGTTTGTCTTATAATAAACCCTAAAGTACGATTAGCACTTTTAACTGTATTTTCTATATGAGTGGCATATGATAACAGGCTATTGTATGTAACTCCGAGATCTTTCACTTCTGAAACTCTATTTAAAGATGTATCATTCATGTTATAATTAAAAATAACAGGTTCCTTTTTACGACTAATTGACATTACATAACATTTTTTTATATTAAAATTTAATTTATTATTTAAACTCCATTGATATATTGTTTTGATATCTTTCTGGAGCGCTACACAGTCTCTAACTGTTTGGACTTTCTTAAACACCTTAAAATCATCTGCAAACATTAAACAATCAGAGAATTTAACAGAAGTTGGCAAATCATTGATAAATATTAAAAAAAGTAGTGGTCCAAGATTAGATCCTTGCGGGACTCCAGAATATGATTTTTTTTTGGACGAAATATTTCCATTGTATTTTACAACAAAGTGTCTATTTTTTAAGTAACTTTTGAGTAGCTCTAATAATTGTCCTGTAATACCTAAACTATTTAACTTTGCTAAAATAATATCATGATTAACTTGATCAAAGGCCTTACTGAAATCGGTGAAGATTACATCAAGTTGTAATTTTTCATTTAGAGATTTTGTGGCTTGATCCAAAAATATGAAAAGGTTTGTATTGATTGATTTCCCTTTAACAAAACCATGTTGTTCTTCTACTAAAATATTTTGAATATGTTTATATATTTTAATATAAATAATGTGTTCAAACAGTTTTGAAGCAGCACACAAAATAGCAACACCTCTATAATTTTCAATGTCCTTTTTACTTCCCGATTTATGTATTGGTATAATAGTAATAATAATCTGCTTTATTCAATAAAATACATAATACAGTTAATTTTATACAATAAATGCAATAGATAAAATAACTATAGATACATCACAGTAATGTCAAGAATAAAGCTTTGGATTCCAATAAGTGTATAGACACTTGTTTTGGCCAAAAGTAAATAAAAGGTTACAGAGCTGAGGTATATATGTTGCTAATTTCCACTGTGTAGGATACGATGAGTTTTTAATAATTAAATTAAAAATATGCAATAAGGGTGTCTTTAACCACTCTTGACAGCCTTTTAAAATGTAAGGTGGTATTATATCATTACCAGCACTTTTTTTTGGTTTTAATCGCTTAACCGCTTCATCATAATCATCTGAATTTATTGCATTTAAATGACATTGATTGTATTGATTTAAAGTAACGTTCACGCATGATCTAAATTATATACAGATTTTTCAGAGGAATGCACGGACATAAAATATTCCGCAAATTTTTCGGCAATATCTTTGTCAGGTACTTGACTACTTTCAAAGTAAAATGTTTCTGATTGACGTCCCTCATCTCTTTTTTTGTTGACATAATTCCAAAAATTGTTCACATCCGCAATTGTATTTTCCTCTATTTTCTTTAAATATTTCTTATGTTCTTTCCTTATTAATGATTTTAATCTTCTCCGAGTTTCAATGTACATATTATTAAAATAATCTGAAACATGTTTCATTTTGTAGTAATAATTCTTTTCTTTCAATAAATTAATAACATCAGCATTAAACCATACTGGAAATTTTTTATAATTCACATACGTTTTATATTGAGGTACAGTTTGATTAAAAATATTATATACGTTTGAATAAAAATTTTCTAAAGCAAGTTCTACATTATTTATTTCGGTAACATTATCCCAATTCATTTCTTTCATATATTCATACATTAGGTGAAAATTAGCTTTCTTAAAATTGTATCTATTATCAGAGAGTTTATCTGTACCAACCTCTTTCATACATTTATTGAATAAAATGTTCATTGCTAGAGCTGGGTGTAGTACGTCTTCCGGTACTAAAGGAAAACGTTCCTTAATAATGTTACAATTCCTAGCATTCTCTTCAGTCATAATAACGAGATCCAATGTTTTTCCTTGTGAGTTTTTTACATTATTATGTAGTATAAAAGAATTAAAAGTTAAAAAATCTATCAGAATGCTACCTTTAGTACTTATATTCATTGATTCCAAATAACTAATTCCTTTAATCTCGGGAAAATTAAAATCACCAAAAATAAATATTTTGTTAATATATTTTACATAATTTTGCAATAATTGAAAACAAGATATGTAATCATTTACTCCAGCATTAGGCGGAATGTAAAGTCCTACAATAGTAACATTAAACTTATTAAAAATGTTTACATCTATAGCTAAAATTTCAAAAGTTGAGGCATGTTGTGTAATATTTAAAATTTTATGCTGTTTCTTAAGGGCCATGACAACCCCACCGCCCCAAGCCTTTCCTGTAATTTCTAAATTTCTATCTGTTCTAAATATATTATAAGAATCAACATCGACTAACTCTCCACTCTTGACACCCTCCTTTAGCCAAGATTCTACAACTATTATTATGTCATAATTACCTTCTGAAGTGTTCGCATAAAATTCTGCCGTTTTCGTGTTCAATCCCCTACAGTTCTGATATGCTATTGACAATTTTGACATACCTACCTATGAAAAACGTATATAGTGAGTTCACCTGAACAATAAAATACAAAGAAAAACGTGATAGTAGTAGCAGTAACAAAATACTAGACATGTATTATCTTTAATTTAGAAATAAAATAGAAAAGAAAATTGAATTCAATGAATATATAATTTCAGTTTTAGAAAAAACTAATATTGAAATTTAAAACATGTTTAAAAAATAAAAAATTAGAAAGTGGAAAGAAAATTTATGTAACAAATGTTTGTTTTAAAATATAACAAATAACAACCAACCGATATTTAAATCTCATAGAAAACCATAAAAAAAAATTTTAATTAAAGCAGCAATTATTTACAAGTTTAGTAATAAATAATTACTCAAATAACATTTGACATTTAAAAATACTCTCCAAAAAATCATTTTGAAATTATATGTATGAAACATGTATTTTAATCATTTATTAAAAGTAAGGGACATTCAAAGGAATAATAATAAAATAAATGTGAAATTAATAGTAGTCTCATCTTATTCTTGGAAAAATGGACCAAATTTCTATATAGTTGTCAGGTGGTTCATATAAAAATCAAAAAAGCCTCCCTTCATTTTATTTTTGGAAACACTAAGTTTACAAATTCAAACTATTTTTTCCGTTTAATGAAATAAAGTCTTTTCTAAGTCTTAAATTCTTAAATCTATTTTCATTTATCTGTTGCAATCCAATGGTTTTTCCTTTGCAGGGTTTTTCAAATTGTTCATCACTAATACTGAGTTTACTTTCCAACTTATTTCTTGTTTTTCTTCTAGAAAGAAGCCAGCCAGCAGAGCACCTAGGTTTTTTATTTTTTACAACTATGCTATATTTTTAGGTTATATTTTGGCTCTTGCTATATTATAAAGCTTTTCGATAAAAATTGCTGTATATTTGTTAACTTCAAACGAAGCTAGTGGGTTTTTAAAAGGTTTTTGTAAAAGCAACTATGCCACATTTTTTGGCTCTTGAATTTATATAAATCTAAAAAAGAAATGTTATTTTTAAAATATACGTGGCTAATTTTTTAAAAAATAACATTTTTTTAATATAGTTTTATAATATTTTAAGATCCTAAAAATAGCCTAAAAATTGGTAGTATATTTGTTTTTAGAAAAAAATTTGAAGTCAGCAAGGAATAGCATATTTTTTAAAAACTTGCACATTTTCTTATATTATTTCAGGAGCCTAAGAACGTGGTGTGATTAAAAAAAAACGAGATGCTCAGATGGCTTCGTTCGAAGCTAAAAAAGTATCACGTATTTTTTAAACATAGCAATTTTTTATTTGTGTAATCTCCATAACCTACAAATAGCCTAAAATGTGGCATAGTTGTTTTTAGAAAAAAAAAAAAAATAATAATCCAAGGTGCTCCGCTTAATTTGTTCCAACAAAGCACCCTGGGAAAAATATGCCAAAATATGAACAGGGCAAATTAATATTTTTTTTTAACTATTTTAGACCCTATAAAACACATTTTTAAATAGAATGTTCGCTCTGCAAACGCTTAAAAATAAGTTTCTTCACCAAATGTGTTATCGAATCAAGATTTAAAAAAAAACACGTGAATTACATACTTTTGATTGATTTATTGTAGTAGAAACTGGTAAATAATAACATCGGAGTGACTTTTTATCTAGTATTGCCATGTTTTCTTACTAAGTTTGGCAACCCTGCATTTATAGAAATAGAAATGTCATTTGGCATATTATCCATAAACAAAAATTATTTCATATTATTTTTATTTGAGAATTTCAATAAACAAAAAAGTAAAGAATTGTAAAGGTTTACGAAATTTTTTACATGGTTTGTTGCTATATGGATAATCTTATATTATTTAGCCGTTCGTTCAACAATAAATTAATTAAAATGATTTAATTCATATTTCTTATGGTCGAGACGGGACAACACATTTAGGTGATTTTGAGGTAAGAACAAAACAATTTTTTAAATGTCAGCGGGGCACTGCTTGCTGAAACCTCGACTGAAACACCTACATGTGATGGGATTAAACAATGATCCTGCTACGTGTAGACTCTGCATGGAAGAGGAAGAAATCTCTTCCAATGCGAAAGTCTTGCTAGGCGGCGTCTCACCCTTTTCGGCATACAACCGGACAGAACGCCCCAGAAACACTTGGTAGGGAACTTATTAATTAAAACTAACCAAAGATACAGAACTATTCCAAAGATAGTACTTGAATCCCTCGAAAACAGAGGTATACAATAGACCCAAGAGGTCACAGTGTTCTGGGTTAAACCTAACCCTACCTGCTTATAACCGACAAAGATACAAATAAAAAAAGTGTCAGCGGATCCAAAATAATTGTATGCAGTGTGTTTCAAAGCATCTACATTCTTTCTGTAAAATTTTATTAGTAAAATAGTAAAATGTGGTGTAGTTGTTTATAGAATAAACAAACTAAAAACAGAGGTGCTTTGTTGGATTCGTTTGAAGCTAGCAAAGTACCCTGTATTTTTTTTTAAACACTGTTCCAACAAAGCACCCCATATTATTTTAAGAACCTTAAAATAGCCTAAAAATGTGGTGTGGATGTTTTTAGAAAAAAAAAAATTGATAAACCGAGCTGCTCTGCTGGCTTCGTTCGAAGCTAGAAAAGTACCCTGTATTTTTTGAAAATACCATTTTTTTGAAAGGTTTTATATTTTATGAGCTTAAAAATAAGGTGTTTTTGGAAAAAATGTTAGAAGCTAGCAGAGCACCTTGATTTTTGCAAGAACTAGGAGCATACATTTTTTGAATAGGGCATAAAAATAGCCTTAAAATTGCCTAAAAATATGGCACAGGTTTCAACTCAAAATTCCCTAGATGCTCTGCTGCCCTCTTTGGCATTTTCAATTAAACTAATGTTACGTTTGTTTAATTTATTTATAGTTTATTTATTTAAAACACACTATTTACAATTTATTTATGACGTACTAATTAATTTATATAATATTAGGGCACTATTATAATTCACAATTCTAATTTATTAATAGAATTTATTTGTTCTCTCCAACACTTAAATTCAATCTCTTTGTCCGTCGACAACTCGCGCTGTTTATATAAAGCCCAATTCTGTACTAAAATACTCTCGGCTTTCCACAACAATCGAGAACTGCCTTTCTATGACTCATACGCCGCAAAGGGATGAATCCGGCAGTTTCTCGAAGCGTTTCATTTGTTTCTGCGCCGCTAACTTCATACCGCGGGCAAGGATTAAACAAAGCACAGGGTAGGCTTTTACGCGACACTAATTTATTTCAAATAAAGACAAACAATATTTTAATTCCATTTGTCATAAACAATATGGGAAACAACTACTCCTTGGGCACTACTACAGTCATTTAATTTTATGTATCTATAGATTCTATCAGATATTGAAATCTAAAGGGTCCTAATATAGACAAAATTAAAAAGAATTAGAAAAAATTAAAATTAGAGTGTCTGTGTCTGCTGTTATTTTTTTATTTACTTCCTCCTCAGGAAAAAAGTTTTTTCCAGGATTTTTAGAAAAGCTTCAAAACTTTGTGGATTTTTTTTATTTCATTTAATTTTTTTATGGTTTTTGTATTCTTAAAAAAAAGCATTATTTAGTTTTGTATTTACATGCAAAGATTTTTGAAAAAAATTAGGTAAAACAGGCTAGTATTGAATGTCGAATGAATTTTATTTGATTTTTAAACCATTTTCAAAAATATTTTTTCTAACCGTTAGAAAATTATGATTTTGACTAATATATATTAGAATTGAAAAAAAAATTTCAAAAATTTTAAGATGAAATTTAATGCGATTTTCAATCATTTTAGAAAATTTCAAAATTATTTTATTTTTTCTATATTTTTGAATATTTTTTTTTAAAATGTTAGCTATTTTTAATGGTTGCAACAAATATGATTTCTTATTGAAATTTCATGAAAAAAATTAGTTACCGTGTTTATTTTCAAAATTCTAACAAAAATCAATGTTTATTGTAAAGATGCTTATTATGCAAGTATCAATAATTTAAAGATTTGTTGTATCGGAAACGGGCCATTTTAATGAAGAAAACAAATGAGAACTTTTACTAATTTTTTTTGCAGGCGTTAGTATTTGTGATGGTTGTTACTGTACTTATAATAGTAAACATTTATATTCTTAGATATGCACAGCGACTTCAAACTCTTTGGTGAAAAGGTCTTAAATTTCATCCTTTTCTAACGCAAACAAATAAATGATTTAATGCTACTTAAATCTTAATAAAAATTTACAATATTTCTTATAAACACAATGACAAAAGACCATATATCATCGCGATAACTTCTTGCTGGCAAAAACGGACATCGTATACTCGAAGCCAACAAAAGACGTCTATTGTTCAATATTTTTTAAAAAATCATCAAGAGTAGAAAGAAGAATCCAAAGCGTAAATTGTGGGAAGCAACAATAGATTGATTTTCAATTGTTTATTCGATAGAGCGATCATTTGTGGTGGGCTTTTGTGGTTAATATTAACGTGGATTCGGTCAACTGAGGAATTTATATAATCGAGGAACATGACGAAATTTAATTCAATTAATAATATATGGAAGAGGTGCGATATTATTTATGAAAACGTTGTCTTGCATGGGTATGTGGTCCTTCTGCTGAGTTATGTCGTTATTCTGAGATAATATTAAAAAGTATGGTGATGTATGAAGGCGTGGTTCAACCTTGGCACTTCCTTCTGGCGAGCTTGTATCTCATTGGATACATACCAAGAAATATAAATTATTGATCAAAATATCGAAAGTTTTAGTGACGAGGATATTATTTGTACAATCAATAAACTAGCCGTTAAAATGACCTTTGACGAGGACAATTTATCGCCCTATTTCGGTTTTAAATAAGATTCTCTAACTAAATGTTTAATATCGGTATATGGAACATCGTTACATTGTTTATAACAATTTCGGTCAGTGGATTTTCATCATCAATTAACAATTTTTTCCTTTATATATTTATCTCTTGATAAAAATTTGTTTCTTACAATGAATTTTTCCCGAAGACATTTTTTACTCAAGTTCCAATATGGGTCCTCTTCTTTGCTTATATTTTTATCACTGATGTCACTTACTATATACTATACTATATACTGGTTCGAAATTATTCATCATCAGGCACACCTAAATGGAGAGACATGGAGTTATTGTATTGAAAAATGGAACATATTTAATACAAAAATTGAAAAGTGAACGAAGGTCAAAGACTAGGGTTAATAATAATTTAACTTACTATGACATATCCATTACCGATATGCTACGTTAATGGTCACTGTGTAAATATACACACATCGCCAAAATTCTTGGACCCCTTATATTTGTCAAAATAAGTCTATTATTAAAAGTCAAGAAGTGTGTTACATAGTACATTTAATTTGGTTATGTATCCAATACAAATAGGCTGAATTAAATTTTAACTGAACAAGAAAAAAATACAATCGAAAAATAGTGGATAATAAAATGATTACTAGAATTTGAAATCGAGAAGAAAACCACTTTAGAGCGAAATCAAAAATGCATTAAATATTCGGTGTGTTTTCCCCTTTGTAGTAAGGTATTAACTCGCCTGTGCATGGAAACAATAAGGGTGTTAATGGTATCCATTGGGATGTTGTTCCATTCTTCTTGGGCCGCGACTGTGAGTTCTTGGAGGGTGATAGGTGGATTAATTCTGTTTGAGGTTACTCGTCCAACGAAATCCTACTTGTGCTCAACGGGATTCATATCTGGTGAATTTGCTGGTCACGGTAATCTTTGAATATTCTGAATTGGACTCTTCTCGTGCGATTGTCATCCATGAAAATAAAATTGGCTCCAATTTCATTTCGGAGAGGATAAATAATGGGTTCAATAATGTTTCGAACATATCTATCAGCTGTCATAGTGTCTGGATGGGAATAAGCTGCGTACGACGACCATTATGCCTCCTCAAAACATTACTGTTCCTCCTTGGTATGGAGTGACTTTTCTGGCAAAAGTAGTCTTTCTGGTCGTCCTGGCCCTCTCCAGACTATGTGTCGCCGATTATTACTAATTAAACCATATCTGGTTTTCTCCGATAAAGGGACATTTCGCCACTGAGCTAAAAGCCAGTCTCTGTGTTCCTGTGCCCACTGTAGATGAGCGGCTACATGTCTGGGAAGTAACCTGGGTACTCTTAATGGTCTCCTAAATCGTAAATTGGCTCCAGCAAGTCTCCCCCGTATTGTGGTACTGGAAATAAATATTTAGATTTAACATTTACGAGGGGGTCCAAGAATTTTGCCGATGTGTGTATTATAATAAAAAAGAGTTTTGTAAAAAAAGTAAAAAACGAAAACACGGGAGAGGTGTCTCATTTGTTTGAAAAATCTACAACCACTAAATTGAGTTTAAATATTAAATGACATTACAATTAATTTTACGAACAAACATTTTAAAAAATTTAAAAAACGAGGACTGGACACAAAAATAAAGTTTAAATTAGATTAATAAAGTTTTTATGGAGATTTGATTGTAAAATAATGACAGTCCATCTATAAATATGTTACGAAATAAAAAGTAGGTATCTATAATGACTGCTAGCAAAGAAATTTACCTAATGATTACTGAAAGTAAGTATAGATCGCTCAACAATTAAAAATTAAAAGGGAATGAAAATATATAATATGAATAGTAATTACAGATAATAAAATTAAAAAACACCAACCAAGAAAATTGTGGCTATATTGTATTGACAGTTAACCCGGTGATCATATTCTAAGAAACGGAAATAATGTTTAAATGTGGTAAACATAAACATGAAGGGGAGAAGGGGAAGTTTAAAATATGTGCCAAGCCAGGAAAAATTCATTTTTGAGATAACCAGTAGCCGATGACATTTTGTGAAATTTCTAATATATTTGATTGTTTACTCCTTTAAGAACAATTAAATCGCTTATACGATTGGTTTATGCGTATTAAATTGTTTCTCATCATGAAAAAAATGCTTATCTATAAGTTTTTCAGAAAAGTCAATATAACAAATTTAACTTGTTACTTATAATTGATTCGGACTTGTTAATACACGATCATTTTGCGGGACCTCACTCTGCTCGTCCTGCAGATATTCACCCGATAGACAAATTAACTGGTTACATAAAAATAGCTGTAAATCTGAGTTCATTGAATAATGGAATTATTATATTTTATGGTAAATCCAATGAACACTGTTTAACACGTACTTTAGTTTTGATTACTGCTTTATCTTTATCCTTGTCGGTTATAAGTAGGTTCAGAACACTGCAACCTCATGTGGCTGTTGTATTCCCTTGTTTTCATTGATTAGTTTTACTGGTTTCTTTACTTTGTCTTCATAGGGCACTCTTTTCGGTTCTAAAAGATTCAATGCCATCACATGAAGGTATTTCAGCAAACTGTATCTCTATTCCACAATGGTGGATATCTGAGGGTGAACTTTCATGCGTATGTTTGCTCTTCTTAACATGAGTTCTTAGTTTGTCGAGCAGAGGTTTTGCTTACCTATTACCTCAAACACATGTTCTGGTGGTTGTTATTCTCTAACTTTCAGCTGTAAATGCATAGTAACGAAAGCGCCAAGCAGACTTCTCAACAAAGTTCGATCACCAAAACGACAAGCATGCGTTTATGGTGTGCTCTAATGCTATACGATGATTGTGCTATTCCTAAGTGATTTTTATTTTTGTCGTAAGCTGCCATAATTATAAATCGTAAATGATGATTGGTCTGAATAACTACGGTTAGGATTTGAATATCATTATGACATTATTATAATTCAATAATCATTAAACATGGACGCTGTAGTTTAGAGAAACTAGGTAGAGACCAAAAGCAAATTCTATTGGAATATATTGAGTCTAATTTTAAAATTATAACGAATCAAAAACATAATAAACAGCATTAATTTGCTGACATATTATTTTTCAATTCCTAATAATTAGGTCCATATTTTACTGTTTGACTTATCTGCGCCTGCAAATCTTAGCCTTGAATATCAAAACTTAAAGTGCGAGCAGCAAAACTCTTTACATTTTTCAAATACTAACAGCATAGTAAGCAGAGAATACCAAAACGTGTGTGCTTTACAATTTTGTTAGTTGTTTGTCGCGTTTCTAGAGAGACACGCTAAGTACTTTTAAAAACGCTAGTTAGAGAATAAGTCCCCAGATCTTGTGAATGGTAGTTATGATTGTTTTTTGACAAATTCATAAGCCTTTTTATTTCCTTGGGTATCTTTATATCCTGGTACCCACGCTAGTTTTACCTTATTGTTATTTGTCAGATAATTAAGTTGATCCAGACCAGCTTTAACTTGATTCTGTTTTAACCAAGAGCCATAGAGGCTACTTGGAGTTTGAGAGAATTGGGACGGTTTGTTTTTGTATTATCTTCTTCCCTTGCAAATAATTCAATAGCATGTATTACCTTCTAACTTACCTCGATCCAGTTGCAGTCGATCTGAAAATGATTGCTGCTTCATACACTAGATTATTTTTTATATCATCTGAGAGTCTGAATTTTCTTTCAATAGTTAATTGTATAGTTCCCTAAACGACTTGTTTTTTGAAGATTGAGTTGGGTTATTAAGTATTTTATAAGTATTATTTGTTGATATTGATTTCAGTAGGTACCTTGTTGGCAACTACATACAAAAAATGTGCATTGCTATTTTAAATATGTTAAATTTATTTTCTACTTAATTTATTAAATTTTATTGTACAATACAAAAAAGCTACATTAGACCTTGATCTATAAATATATGACTTGAAATAGTAGAAATTATAACTAAAAACTCCAATGTGTAAGCAATGAAAATTACATCAGTTTATATGGATGATAAAAAACGACTTTTCGAAGAAACGTTCATTATATTTGTCTGTATACCTACAGACTGTTATTTCAAAATGATTAAATCAACGATACATTTTTATAATCCTGTCGAGATCATTGGCGTACCTGCTATTCGTGAACTGCTACAAAAATTTAAAGATTTTAACTTATCTGTATTAAAATTAAAAAAAAAAGAAATAACCTACATTTTTAGATGAATAATTAAAATAGGTTTTAGAAAAGTTCAAATATTTTGAACTATTCCGTTTATTCTGTGGTTGACAATTTGAATAAAAATAAAAAACAATTTTAAAATATTATTTGGTAATATCACTTCTCAGATAGACCATAAGAATTACAAAATACACAAACAAAGTAACTTCATCTATAAAAAAATATAATTAAGGATCTTGTGGTTGACGGACTTTGTGTTTTTCTCATTTCTTCTAAATAAAATATACTTTGTCAATATTATATAGAGACTCTGAAAGGTTGTCTATAAATTTGAGAGGTGATTTTACATACCCAAAGTAAGAAAATAGTTGTTAAAAATAAAGAACCGAAAAACCAAAAAGTCATAAAATCTTAAGATTAGGTTAATATGTTCGTATATAGGTATACAAACTTAAAAATGAGTGAAAAATTATTTGTTTTAACCCCTGAGTTATCCATTTTGTATTAATTTACACGCCGCTGACTGGCTGAGACGCCTCCAACTAAAAAATCCTCTTCCAAAAACATAACCTTCAGTCAGAACTTCATTAACGGATTCAATAATTCCAGTATAACGAGCAACTTCCAATCTCACTCTTACAAATATGGATGTCATTATATGATCCGTGAAGTGTCTTTAATTGATCGCTTTTCAAATCAAATCGATCTGATTGGCACATGATGCATGACGAGAATACGATATTTTATTTTAAAGAAGAACCAGCGTTTTACATACAAGAGGGAAGGCGCCGCTAATATTTTTTTATCAGAATAGTTAAAGTTGTTATAAGTTATAAGTTGAAAGTAATTGTTGATTTTTTTAATAACTAAATATCAATAAATGAAATTATTATAATCACTTGTTTTAGTTTGAGTTTACCGGCTCTTACTCTTTAAATTAAAATACATGTATACTAAGACAATGTTCTCAGTATATTCAACGAAAAATGTATGTGGCGATAACAATAATAATTTCTCTAGTTGATTATTCTAATATTCTGTTAGATTGACAGAAACAATTTTGTTCGTTATCCACTTTCAAAGAACTTGGTAAATATAATGCCATTTCTAACTATATAATATTTCTTGGGCTAATTATTAAATATTAAAGATTAATAGTAAGGGAGAGTGGGAGAATTGTGCGCACTTAAGCGAAAATCGTTATAGCACTGATAGCATTGTAGATAATTTAAATGTAAATACCGTAATGGGGGTGCTATTTAGTTTACTCTCAGCACGTAAATCAATTTTAAGAAAAAAAAATATTTAAAGTACAATACTGCTAAAAGTACAAAAGTGCTCTTGCGCACCATTCTCCGCCGTTGCGGGTAATGGTGCGCAAGTGTTGGGGAATCGTGCGTATTAAAAGTATTAAGTATAAGATAAAACAGTAACTTTAAAACCATTTATTGAAGTTGTGGAACATAAAAAAACATTATACTAACTCCTAATTTGAGCATAGGTCACATTTATAATTTTTCGGGGTATCTGAGCCAGTACATTCGGCATTCCAAGTTGAGCAAAGAACACATATGTACCATAATTCTCGTTGTTTGCCAAATTCATCGCAAATACAACAAACTTCGGTTAGTTTCCCTGGCTGATTCAAAGGTGGCGGTACGAAGCTCAGCCCAACATCACCTTCAATATCATCCAGCTCATCTTCGTCACAAATATCCCACATATATTCTTCTGATGAATCAGATGATTCAGGCGTTGGCGGTCTCTTTTGTTTGATTTTGAATGTCTTTGAAGACGACGGAATTGATAATTCGCCGTCCAAACATTTACGAATAACTCCTTTACTATTCTTATCTTTCAGTTTTTCTTTGGTTTTGATTGCTTCTTCTCGTTGTCTTTTTTTCTCTTCAGCTTCTTCTAGTTTTGTTTTGATGGAAGTGCTCGTAAAAATTTCCGATTTCTGTTTGTCTCTTAGATTTTCTTCTCGTTGCCTGGTTAACTTTTGTTTTTGGTATTGAAGCCATAGCAAAAAAATAATTATAAGATGTAGATGGCTGAGGGCTCGAATCTCTCTGATGTTGTAAATCTGGGGTGATTATCTTGACTGGATGAAGTTTCAAGTTCAGGTGTTACTTCTACTGTAAGTTTTCCTACATGGTTCAAAATCAGCATCGGTAAATTTGTCGCGATCCAATGGAGATATTCCAGACGTCCAAAACCCTGAAACTGCTTTTTCCATTGTAGCCACTTTCATGAAGGCTTTGTTTAAAAGTTCGGCTACGTCGTATTCAGTTATTTGTTGATGATCGGTACTTGACAAGTAAAGATCATATTCCCTAAATAGTGCATTTTTGAGAGGGCTAAAAAATGTCAGATCGAGAGGTTGAAGGTGATCAGATGTGTGTGAAGGAAGGTTTGAAAAAAATAATTTGATTGAGTCCTTATTAAAAGATGCAATCCTATTCAAACTGGCTGCCGTAGCTTTATATCAGGTGATCTCCTTAAAAATCCATACAGCCAGTCCTTCCCAGCTAATCCCTTTTCCTTGTCGAATTTATGGGCAATGTCATGTTGCTCAGCATATCTAAAAACAAGTCGCCTAAGATACCTGGGTGTTAGGTCATAAAATAGCTTTGCTAGCGTTAAAACATACTCTCTTAACTCAGATTCTATTTCCTTTGAAAACACAGGCTTGCAACCCAAACGAGGATGCTTCGGCTCATTTTCTGGCAGTTTTTTTTCTGAGTGTCGATTCAGGAATATTGAAGGACCGTCCTGCATCCTTTATTTTTCTGCCATCATTTCTTATCGCAAATAATGCGTTTTATAAATCTTCTTCCTTATATAAAAGAATTGTGTTTTTCCTTGTATAATTTCTCGGCATCTGAAAAAAATATATACTTATTTAAAATTAGCTTACGTGTGTGGGGTAATGGTGCGCATAAGCGCGCGTCATTACCCCTTTAGATATTAAATGACGATCTGTAATACATTTAGCAAACTACATAACCTAACAATGTAAAACAAGCATCAATAGATGCAAAAGATTATACTTTTGTCAAAAAATTACAGAAACTGGCTGGATTTCAAATAAACAGGGCTCGTTTCGTGCAAACGTAAACAACTGATGTATGTAATGGCGTCAATGATGCACAGTAGAAACGAGAGAGCGCAGCACTAGTCGGTGGCGCTTAAAAGCCCCCGAAATATGAAATAGTTTGACGCGCATGACTACCCGACGCGCACGATTCCCCCACTCTCCCTTATATTACATTAGGTATGTGGAAAGTGACATTTTTCACACGAGTAGAAAATATTGTCGCACTAGGTATAAGCAGAGTGCGGCAATCTTACGAGTGTGAAAAATCACTTTCACACAAGTATTTTTATATTTTTATCAAAAAAGTGCTAATCCAAGAAATTAATATAAAAAACCGTGAACAAATACTTTTTTTTTATTATTAATGATTACCCACTTATTTATCACAATTTTGTTCTGAACAGTAATTAAAATAGTACAAAATAAATAGTGATGGTCGCGAAAAGCGAAGTTGAAAAAGTTGAACACCCTACGACCTGCGTTATTGAGGTTACGTCAAATAAATTATCTAATCAAATATTATATAAACCAGGATAATACAATAAATTTCTTTTATTGCCGACCGTCAATAAAGTCATGAATTACCATGGCGATTTGCACATACACATTATATCACTGTAAAAAATCAAATATTTTTATCTGCTGCTAATATTTATCAACATAGCAATGACCGTCTGACAAAAATAGTCTGGAACTGATTTGTTTTGTATTCGCTGTTGTTTTTCTGTTTGTTTACTTCGCCACAATAAAATGTGATATTATAATATCTTCTTTTTTTATTGAATTTAATTATTTACGATTGGTGATAAAAGTTTGTATGGACCACGTCAGCAATATGTCTTTATCCAACTCGATTGTTACTCATCTCGCTCGCTTCTCTCGCTCGGCTCATAATCTCAGACTATTTCCGATAAAAAATCACTTTGCTGACTTGATATATAAATACCTATTAATCATTTGATAAAAATAAATATCTAAGATCTAGATTTTAAAATTAGTATTAACAATATAATCATCAAATCGATTTTACTATTAATATGGACATTACATCATTCAGCTTATGCGGAAAATAGATTCATATTCAACACACGGGGGAAAAGTAGATTCTTATCCACACGCGTGTGATATAGGGCACACTTTCCATAAGACTAAATAGTGAGATAGGTGTCCCTTTCCTAAGTGGTCGTAGGAAAAATTATTCATAACAGTATAATTGTGAAACATTTATAGTTTAACCATTTAATAAATATACAGATGTATATTCTTAGGATTTATTTATATTTATGTCAATAGTATTTCTTTTGTATTCATAAAAATATGAACACAGATTATTCTATTGACACTAAACTATTACGTATCGTTATTATTTTTAGGGGTGGGCAAAATAAAAAATTAATCAATTATTTTTTTTTTTAAAAATCGATAATTGATTAATCGATTATTTTCGATTAACAGATTATTTTCGTTTAATCGATTATTTTCACTTAATTGAATATTTTCAATTAATCGAATAAATTCAATTAATGAATTATTTTAGATTAATTGAATATTTTCGATTAATAAATTATTTTCGATTAATAAATTATTTTCGATTAATAAATTATTTTCGATTAATAAATTATTTTCGAAAAATAATTTTTATATTCGATTTCAATTAATCGATAAATTAAATTAATCGAATAATCAAGTTTAAAGGAAATACAAAAAAATCAATTTTTTTTCATTCTAATAAAAACTGTGTTGCTGGCAACAACTTTATTTGAAAATTATGGTAACATTTAAGTTTATGTTTATTTTTTTTTTTGAGCAATTTATAAACGAAACACACAACCACAGTAGCTTGCTTTTAAAATAAAATAATTATAGTGCAAAATGTTATAACATAATATATTTTAATAACCGTTTTTAAATCTGTTTTTTGATTTTTGGGTTTGTATTAAGAGTATTTGAGTGTAGTTAATAGATTCCTTTGTGGTAAGAATCCTGAATTGATTCAGAACTACTAATTTATATTTTCAACGCATGTATGATTCATAATCAGTTCTGAATTGTTACCTCCAACGCAACTTATATTATATTTCGGACTCAAGGTAGGTTGGGCATAATAATCGATTGTTTTAGAATAATCGATTATTTTCGATTAACCTATTATTTATTTTTATAATTGTACAGCCCTAAATATATTTATAGAAAAATCATGATTTTTAGTAACAGAACTTTAATGTAACATGAATAGTGTAGCCATTAAATATACAGAGCCGCCTTTGTCTTCAGCAATTTTTTTGATAGTTATTTTTGTTTTGTTTCTTCGAATACCTATATTTTTAATCTTCTTTATAACCATTACAATATCAGTTAACAATAACGTTATAACAAACTTTTCCTTCACGATTACCCTGTATTTACATTCAATGCTACTAACTGGCATTTAGACGTTACTAGCTACAACAGCTAGTGCTAATCAAAAGACAAATTCCCATTGCATCAACTATCGAAATCATTGAAGTAGGAGAACGCTTACACATATTATTGTTTACTATGATTTAGATTCCTATAACATTTCTTATTTAATATCAGCCTCGTAAAAATTAATCAATTGTTGTAATATTAGATATTTAAAATTAACATAGTTTTTTCCGACTATAAAATTGTTGTAAAAAATGGCAGTGTGAATAAAAATGATGTAATTGCTTTTAATTTAAAATGGTGTTTATTTTTTAAAAAATAAAATTTCTGGACCTTTTTTAAAGTTCTTCGAGGCTTTATCAAATAATTCGTATTCTCCAATTCCAATTTCCAATAATTTTATTTAATGGAAAGTAAGCACAATTTTTTCCCAATGCTTATTATGTCAAAAAAGACAGCAGAGCACCTAGGCAATTTTGAGTTGAAGCCTATGCCATATTTTTAGGCTCTTTTAAGTCAATTTTTATACCCTATGGAAAAATTTTATGCTCCTCGTTTTTTGCAAAAATCAAGGTGCTCTACTAGTTTTTAAGTTTTTTTTTTTTTTTTTTCAACAACAATGACATCATATTTTTGTAAATCTTAACTAAAAATTGCTATTTATAAATAACACAGGGTGCTTTGCTGGAAAAAAGTCAGCAGAGCACCTCAACTTTTTAAAGCTTTTTTCTAAAAACAACCACACCTTATTTTTAGGCTATTTTTAGCCTCTTGAAATATAAACTTTACTAAAAAAATGCTATTTTTAAATAATACAGAGTGCTTTTTTGAAACAAGTGAGCAGAGCACCTTGGTTTACTTAATTATTTTTTTTCCACTTATGCCACATTTTTAGGCTATTTTTAGGATCTTGAAATATCATAAAAATTTTCGAAAAAAATTAGTATTTTTTAAAAATACAGGGTGGTTTGCTGGCTTCGAACAAATCAAGCAGAGCACCTCGGTTTTTAAAGCTTCTTTCCTTAAACAACCACATCACATTTTTGACCTTTTTTGAGCTTTTTTCGGATTTTTTGAGACAAAGTCAACAGAGTAGGTACCACGGTTTATTAATTTTTTTTTCTGAAACAACTACTATGCCACATTTTTAAACTATTTTTAGGCTCTCAAAATATTATGCTAGCTTCGAACGAAGTCAGCAGAGCACCTCAGTTTTTTAAAGCTTTTTTCCAAAACCGACGACACCATATTTTTAGGCTATTTTAAGGCTATTTTTATACCCTATTCAAAAATTTTATGCTCCTCGTTTTTTGCAAAAATCAAGGTGCTCTGCTAGCTTCGAACGAAGTCAGCAGAGCATCTCAGTTTTTTAAAGCTTTTTTCCAAAACCAACCACACCATATTTTTAGGTTATTTTAAGGCTATGTTTATACCCTATTCAAAAATTTTATGCTCCTCGTTTTTTGCAAAAATCAAGGTGCTCTGCTAGCTTCGAACGAAGTCAGCAGAGCACCTCAATTTTTTAAAGCTTTTTTCCAAAACCAACGACACCATATTTTTAGGCTATTTTTAGGCTCTTAAAATATTATAAAACTTTTCGAAAAATGTTGTTATTTTTAAAAAATAAAGGGTGCCTTGTTGGAGCAAAGTCAGCAGAGCACCTCGGTTTAATATTATTTTTTTCAGAAAACTAGTTATGCTACTTTGTAAAAAAAAGTGTATTTTTTAAAGAATACAGAGTGCTTTACTAGCTTCGAACAAATCCAGCAGAGCACCTCGGTTTTTTAAAAGTAAACTATACCACATTTTTAGGCTATTTTTAGGCTCTTGAAATAATATAAATTATTAAAAAAAAAGGTTTCTTTTATTTATTTTCTTTTCGCAATCATGAACATATTTATGATATAACCAGTTACATAATGTTCAACTTTTTGTAACTCAAAGGAGATAGATCATTTGGACACTCGCTGCGATTACAAAAATGTCACTTTGTAAGTCAAATTAAAAGAAAATTTGTATTAAATATTTATTAAGATTAGGATAGGCTCATTGCAAAAAACCCTTAATTAACAAACATTTTAATTTCTACGATTAATTATATCAATGCGGAAAAAATAATCGAAATCAATGATGAACAATATAGAAATAAGTTGTTTTAGGTAGGATTAATTGATTCAAAATTGGTGTAAATACCAATTACAAGGTAGTGTCCCTGTTAAAAATTCATTGCCTGTTGATTATATTAAAATTGCAAAGTAAAAGTAAATTGACTAAATGTAACATTAATAACTTCAGCAGTAACCTTAAAACAATGACCTATTTGACATAATTCTATTGTTAAATAGGTTGTTATAAAATTCAGAGTGCTCTGCTGGATTCGTTCGAAGCTAGCAAAGCACCCTTTGCTTCAATAAAGCTCCCTGTATTATTTTAAAATGGCAATTTTTTGGTAAAATTTTATAATATTTTAGGAGCCTAAAAATAGCTTAAAAATGTGTTGTTTTTTTTGAGAAAAAAGCTTTAAAAAACCGAGGTGATCTGCTGGATTCGTTCGAAGCTAGCAGAGAACCCTGTACTTTTTAAAAATAACAATTTTCGAAAAGTTTTATAATATTTTAAGAGCCTAAAAATAGCCTAAAAATATGGTGTCGTTGGTTTTGGAAAAAAGCTTTAAAAAACTGAGATGCTCTGCTGACTTCGTTCGAAGCTAGCAGAGCACCTTGATTTTAGCAAAAAACGAGTAGCATAAAATTTTTGAATAGAGTATAAAAATAGCCTTAAAATAGCCTAAAAATGTGACATATGTTTCAACTCAAAATTCCCGAGGTGCTTTGCTGCCTTCTTTGGCATGGTAGATTCCATGACTTGATATGTCAGGTTTACTAAATTTTACCGTAACTCATGTTTAATGTAGTCTCGAAATTTGTAACTTTTGTAGAAAGCATAAAATTAATGAAAAATCACAATTTATGAACCTATTTAATTAACAAACTCCAAAAATATATATCTACCTATTTCTAACTTATCAGCAATTTTTAGCTACATAGATCTACCTTTCTGTAAGCTTCATTATGTATTCTTTGTAGCTACTAGCTACCTTTTTATCGTTTATTTTCGCCCTTAGTATACATATTCGCCTTCTTAAACCCATGTAATTTTTGTCAGGTAAACAGGGTAAGCTCAACAGATTATTTTGGAATTTTTTTTACGAATCGACATATTATTTATGGTATTTAACATAAGTAACCTGTTAAAACATCAACGGTATATTCGGTGTTTAAATCATTTTGAAGTGATGAATGATCTGTTGATGGGTTACCACATAATTTTTTATTGTTGGTGAAAAAATACCTTGCGGCTTGATTTATGCCTGCCTTGGTTAAAAAAAAGGAAGATCCAAGGATCATTCGAGTGTTAACATTTTAAAAAATAAATAAAGCTTCTAGCATATCGTCTTTTTAAAAGAAGAATAGATAAATTACCCAAGAAATGCGTACCTAATAATAAGTCGCAATTGTGCGATAATAACGCAATTACAAGATAGGTTGCAATTGCGCTTAATAACACAGTTTACCGATTTAAAATAGATGCCGCCATAGGCTAGGAATAGTTTTCCGCTCATAAACGTATTTGATTTGTCTATAAAGAGTTTCTAATATTCTCATACTCTTTATCCTTATATTTTTTTTATACCGAAATAAGTAAACGATAACATCTCTAGATATTGCCAAGAGTAATATAATACTATTAATATCGCAATTTTTTTTTGAAATATCAGTCCCAACGACGAAGATGTACGAGTTGTAATTCCCAAAAATTGGGACATGAGTTTGAATTTAAAAAAATATCGATATTTAAATGTTAATTAAATTATTATATTTAAAAAGATAATATTTTAAGTATATTGACAACCATTGGCAATGATTATATTTGATAAAGGTTTGTATTGACAGAAGTTGTTCCTTATTAATAACAAAATTCAGTCAAGTTGACTAAGTTATCTATCAAATTCTTCAATTTTCTCACAGATTTCGTTAATTTTTGTAATGGTTTTTTTTTCATTTGGTTTACTTGGTATGTCCTTGATTCTCCACCTTCTTGTTTATACTTACATTCTATATGGGTATTCATGATTCAATTTTGTAATTTAACGTGTTTTATGAAAATAAGTATTATCATCAGCATCAAAGCAGGTACTTTTTAAGTATGTATGTTAAGGAATTGACATGTCAGATGTAAACAAGTGGTAGAGAATCGTACCAAAAACACATCAACGAGAAATATTATTAGGGTACTATTGGTGTATTATGGTGTACTGCAAGTGTATTACAGGTAAAAAAATAAGTACGTTAATATATTTTAGAATCTTTAGGTAGTCTAGGTTGTTAAAATATATAGGAATGAAAATTTAAACGAGGACCAAGTCAAATCTACTAGAGACGGGCGTAAGTGGGAGTGAGGTAAAAGTCGGAAATAACGTGAGGCAGGCAACATAATAGGTAATGCGCTACTCAGCAGTCTTTGTTTCACGCGCTATCCTATTAAATTTTGATTAATCCATTGTAAAATAGAAGGCCCGCTTATAGATTTTTGTACCTGTATTGTGCAACATTTTCTCCATTTGCGACACTCGGCTAAAGGCTTGTAAATAACCTTTTTAAATCTAATAGCAGATAATGGAAATTTAATTTTGAAAATATATAATCTCCAATTCCTCCTACGAAATTATGAAAAATGCAACCCATATCCACAAAGTGAAAACATACCAAAGAAAAATTGAAAAGGCTGAGAAATGAAAATGAGAAATGGCTGCATCGACCATGGATCAAACCTATAATCTTCCATATAAAGCCATCAACGCCATCAAAATATATGCTGCGAAATTCGAATTGGTAAATTTGATGTTAATCAGATTCCGACTCTCGTCGACAGACACAAACATTCTCCTCTCCTCCCAGCTCTCTTAATTCTCCTTAAAGCATCCCTTATGACGTCGTATAGAAGGACGTATCAGATTGTTCTACTCTAAAAAAAATCTGTAAATTTTCAATATTTATTATGTAAACTTCACAAAATACATTAGGTAAATATATTAAACATACATCTTATAATGTAAATGCTATTTACATATTAAACTTACATATATTGTGGTAAAATTACAGTTTTATTGGAACTTTATATAGGAATACATATCTCACATAATATATTCTGTAATGCCACATATGTTACTGTGTTAATTATGTAATCTGTTCAATTACCTAATTGCATATGTATTTTAATAATTACAATAGAATAAGAGTAAAATAAATTACCATAAACAGTGCTGTGAAGATATTTTGCTTTAGTTTGTTTTAACTTTGGGGACGTTGGGGTGTATTTTTCATAAATATGTAAGGGGATTTGGGAATAATATTATTTCATGTTCTCGAAATCGCATTTTAATTTCTGGATCTCAACTGATTTTCTCACTTTTCTTTGTCTTTTGAGAATTGTTCATTTGCCTGCATTTTCAGGCACTATAGTTATTAATTTAGTGATATAATATTTACTGGTACTCAGGGTGTACTACTCATATACGTACTTTGTACTTTGTGTATAGTATACCACATTTTACTCAAACGTTGTATTATTTTGTTTTCATATATTAATCTTATAGTGAAATGTCTTTCACGCAGATTGAACATTAGAATTACGAAAATTGTATGCTGCAAAGTTTTTTTTTTAACAAATTTATGATTTCAATAACTTACAACTTATACGCGTTTGTCAGCAAGTTTTTTTAATCAATTACAATACCGTTATTTTGTTTTCTACAATTGTATTATTTGGTAGGTTTTAGAGTCATTGTTATTAACCTATGTACATTATAAATTATTTTTTTATACGGTTCTATCATACGTAATAGATAATTCCTTTACAAGTAGTAGACGGCACATTTCCAGTTTTAATCTAGATTAAAATACTTAATAAAAAGCCCCAAAAAGAGGTTATATCCCCTAGACACATTTATTTCTTTGTATTTCTGATTTAATTTAGTTCTGTCAATATCATTATAGACCCTTATCTAGATTGCTATCGCCACGTCACTTAAACATGTCCCTTTTGGAGCAAAGCAATGATAAATTGATTAGTCGGTTTCTTCAGTTATTAATTTTTTTTTTAATTCTAATAGTACATGTACTTTATTTTGTTACTAGTTACATATTATATTTGAAAAGACATTTTTTAACAATTTTCTGTATTATGATCAAATGTTTTTACAATAATTAAACCAATTTGTGCTGTTAATTTATCGAGACCACCCCGTAGCGAATTATACGCATTAGCGTTAAGCCCTAATTTGACTTTAATGCAGATAATTGAAATCCAGATTTGAATTCTCGGCGAGCGATAAAATTGCCGACATTAAAATGTATAATGAGCGCTCATTTTTATTAATTACAGTGTTTGCAACATTTATCGTGTGCACTAAGTGCAGAGGTGATAAAAGTAAATAACAAGATGAGCATGAGGATGAGCATGAGCATCAAAAAAACGTTGTAGTTGTACTGTCGATGAGTTTGTGGGAAAAAATATTGATCTGTAAAAGGTATTAAAGTGCCGATTTATCGTCTGCTATGGGAAAACCATTAACTCAATTGTTATTCTAGTTTGGAAAAATAATCAACATATTACCGATCATGAAACAGTGTGGAAGGTAATGAAAATCGTACGCAAACAATAGTATATTGTGGGGAAAGTTCAACTTTTCTCACGAGTGTGAAAGTATGTGGCACGAGTGAGAAAAGTACTTTCCCCACATGTTGCACACTATACTTTTTCTAGAACTGCACAAATTTAAAGAATACGAGTAATGTAACTTAATATTTATTTTTATGGTTAACAAAACTATAATAACATTAAAGTATCCCACTTCTTCAAGTTAAGTAATTTATTTAAAATTTAATGGTAAAATTAGTACAATTTTGTATCGTCAAACTCGCAATGTCATTTCCTTTTAGTAAATTTTCTGTTATATTAATTGTAGAAGTTAAGGGTTGATCTTTCATATACGATGCATTTTCTGTCTCTATTTCAGTAAAGAATTCGGGTGGTTTTTCAATAGAGTTGACGATTTTATTAGCAACGTCTATTTTATTTTGAATAGACTCCCTGATGTATTTTTGGTGTTTTAAGGTTAATATGTCCCCTCCTGATTTACTAAAATTGTTGACGAAGAACATCTGAAGAGCAGTGGTCCGTATATAGATGGGGATTTTCCAATTTTAAAAAAATTACCATTGTCTTAGCCATGCTACCGAATTTGTTAATGCCGACTACCTGTCTAGTGCATTTTCTGTGCTGGTAATTTAAAAAGAAACGGTTTTCTGGCAAATATTATAAAATTCTTCTGTTATAGTGAACGTTCTTGGCTTTTTTGTTTTTGTTTTATCTAATTTCACCAGTAAAGCCGAATTTAAATCCTCTCAATTATCGATTTTTAATTTCCACAACTCTTCTCTACGACATGCCCCTGCTACGTTAATAGCCACTGCAACCTACAAATAAAAATATCAGGACGTAATGTTAAAATTTTATTAAAAAAAAAAACGGTCCAGCCCGGGTTTTAAACCCAAGCCGCCTGTGTGCACAGCGGATACACGATCCACTACACCACTGAGCCCTACTTTAAAAGTTTTGTTTAAAGGTACACATACCTGTCTAACAGAATTTGAAACAGAATTTTTTAATATCTATCTAATTCTTTTTATCTACCAAACAACTCACTAATTACAAAAAGCTATGTTAATTCCATGAAAAAAGCGAAAGAAATTCTAAAAATAGTTTCTTCTAAATAAACTTACCTTTATTAGTAAGATATTCCTTGTCTGGAGCTTCGTTTAAAAATCTCTGCAATTGGTTGGTTGCCAATATGTTTCATTTTTTGGAGATGTAATTGTCAGTCTTTCTTTCTAAAAATGAACGTAATTTTTGATACGTGGATATATCAATGTTATTTTTTATTCTGATAGTTTTTCGCAACATTCAATATCAGGCATTCCAAACAAAATGATTGCCCGTTTGAAATGACACGCATATTATAGGTTATAATATGGCAACAGTGTGGGCCTGGTGGTTTGATAGGGTCAATACTATAGACAGTTATATAGATTGATCATCCATGATTTTAAAAATTAACATAAGAACCTTGAAGTAAAAATGTAGGCAATTATTTTTTTTTAATGTTCAAAGGCTGGAAATAGGTTTTAAAACACATTTTTGCTAAACCGATTCAAATTAATGAAAACTTGCCAGTCAATATGGCCGCTCGCAAATGACCCGCTTTGAGCAATCTATATAACTATAATGTATCATTGACCCTATCAATGACAACAGGCCCACATGGTTGCCATATCTAAACTGTCAGTTCCCACTGGCACCATTTTGACAAGTTGTTGGAATGCCTAATTATGACCAAAATGTTGACGCCTTTAAAGTTTTCGACAGCTTTTCAAAGTATACCAAAATACACTTTCCGAAAAAGATTTTATTTTTGTATTTCTTCTCCATTCCATAAATTTTTCGTATGCCAATTCATACTTTTTTCTTGAAATTACCGGCAACAAATCTAACGTTACTTTTTCAGCTTTTTCCAATATCTCTGGCGGAGTATTTTCGAAAACGTCACTACTGTCAGTATCCGTATTATTTATTATAAATAGGTATAAGTCTTATTAAAATAATATATAACGGAAATTTCGATTTTTATCAAAGTACGTGTGAAAACTATCTTAAAAATTTAAAAAACTATAATCATTTGACAGTTATAACAACTATTTAAAGCTGATCAGTAGCCAACTAAGTTTTTGTCGATTTTTGTTGATTCTCCATATAAATGTACGTGGTGTGGACAAAGTGCCTTGAGAAAAAATATTTCTCATATTATAAGCAATACATGGTTTTCCTTAGCAGTTATATAAAAAATACTTTTTCTTATTTTAATCCCTTGTGACGCTTCTGATCGACTTACAGCTGATTGACGTGCAGGTGAGAAAAATCCAGAAAAATTTCACCAATCACATCAACATGATTGAATCTACAAAGTAATGGGTGTTTCAATAAGAGTTTAAAAGTTGATAATTAATAAAAAACAGTTTAAAAAGATGATCGGCTGGCTTCAAATTCCTCTGTAAGCTGAGAACAGTCATTTTGTCGTTTTGCCGAGATCTAGCTTGGGATTTAAGAGATTATCAGCTACACTTTGACGAAGAGCCTCAATATTATCAACCGAACGAAGTGGATGTTCGCGTACTGGTGTTAGATATCTAATTCTACGTCTAATTTTTCAAGAATTTTTTAATTATGGACCTATGTGGGATGTTATCATGCTAATAAAACCAAGCCATGATCAAAGTAAATGGGATAGTTCCTTTCTCTTTCTTTGATTTCGCGAGTTTTGTAGCCAACTTTAATAGTAAAAATTCACTTGTTTCTAAGATTCCAGAACAAACCAGCACACAATTTATGTTGTTTGTTAATTTTTTTACATTTCGTTATCTTACTTTTAAGTATATTTTGATAATAGTTTTTTGACCACCTCTTCTAGTGGATTTTAAACGTATTTTTGTGGAGCATTTTGAGAATATAAATGTTGATACTACTATGACGCAGTGATTGTCAAAACAAATCAAGATTCATTAAATTTAAGAATATTATTGAAAAAAATCAAATTTCTGCTGCAATCTTATTTTCAAATGCTGACAAACTTCCTCCAACCGTGCTCCTACTGTGAAAAATATCTTTAACATATTTCAAATATTAGAATGAAAGAATAATTTAAAGCCGCCCCTGTTGAATTTACTTACGAATCATTTTACTGCAAGGTTTGCAAATTCAATAAAATAAAAATAACTAACGCGGTTATTATCAAATAGAAATGCATGAATTCAAAATAGATAATAATGATTAGTAAAAATAAAGACAGTTGGGGGTCTATTCTGTAACAATTCCTTTATATTTAACGGCCTTTAAAAATATTAGCGGCCTTTAAAAATATATTCGTATTCGTTAATTTACTTCTGTCATTATTTAAACAGATTTCTTTAAGACAGTCCTCTAATGTATTTTAAAGATCCGTTTAAATAATGACAGAAGTAAAGAAAAAAACATTTTTAAAGGCCGTTAAATATAAAGGAATTGTTACAGAATAGACCCCTTGGTAATATGAATGCTCGAAATGAATGCGCCAACCGTAAAAGTTTTTGGATCGTGGCACGTAGTCACTTAAGACGGTTTTCCACTAAACGGACAGTTGAGTTTATGTTTTGTTTGTGTTTTCTGGAACTTAAAAAACAAAAACCAAACTAAGACAAATTCAAAACTCTCGTTTCCATTAAGCAGGATACATTTTGTTCCAGTTTTCTTTTTGTTTTCGGTCCTTTTCCACTGGTCGGTGGTGTAGCGGTCTGACGCGCTTATATTCATTTGTAGGCAAGTTTCTGGTCGAATCCCAGACCAGACCATGTGGATTTTTAATTAAATTGCATGGTTCGGTATAGGATTTGATGTGTGCCGTATTATTAGAAATTCAATTTCTGTTGATATGACATGCAGATTATAAAATCGCCATGCACTACCGTCTCGATGATGGTGGGTGAGGTTTTCCGGGTTTTACTCACCTGTAAGTCAAATGGCACCATCAATCATCTTTAAGTCGCCCCGGAGCGCCACGGCAATTAATAATAATAATAGCCGTCCCTTTCCCCGCACAAGCTCAGCTTTTGAGGTTAAAATTCACTCGTAAGGGGGTGAATTAGGGAAAGTATTATTATTAAGTCAGAACACATTTTTTTCAATATTTTATTTGTATTTGTATATTTATTTTTTAAGATAGGTTAAAACTGAAAATACATATAAAAGTAGTTTAAAAGATATATGTGACATCATGAAAACCTAAAAGGACAATATTTGCACATAACTTAGTCTGGCTCTAACACACAGATATATATTCTACTAATAAGTATACTTATATAATGTATCCGCCGTTTCAAAATAAATTGCTTATTTATAAAAAAATAGGTTGTTTACTTATATCAGTTTAATACAACATTTAGACTACACAACACGACCGTTTCCAGTAAAGAGACTCGAGTTTGAAAAACCGTCGAAACCTTTTGATGTTACCGCTTCCGAGCGGGACTCAACAAACAAAACTCAAACTGTCGTAAAACACGCCAGTCTTTAATAAGTTTGCGAAAAGTTGGAGTTTTGTTTTTTCGACACGAGTTTGTGTTTTGTTTTTGCTTTCTCTGTTTAGTGGAAAACCGCCATTAGACTCGTCTCAACCTGTATCAAAGTCACATAGACAATTGGGTTTTTAACTCACGTTTCAATGGTGATCAAATAAATCTTCTGAATAGGAAATGTATATAGTGTAAATATATAACCAACAATGTATTGTTTTGTTTGTGTTACATAAAAATAAGCTGAGTTATTACTGAAATGTTTAGTTTTCTATCTTCGATCTTTTAATCCAAAGCCAGCGGCTAGTGAGCATATGGAATACACTTCTCCCTGATATTATAAACGAGTTTAGCATGCAAAAAGGTTTAATATCCTTATGTAGGCGAAACACCTACCTTTCTTAATGCTAAATCCTTGTGCTAAATATTTAATATTTTTTTGAGTGACGCCATATGAAATATTTACTATGAACAATAATCTATCGACCATTTTTTAATATTTTATCAATTTCATCTATTTTTGCATCAGTTGGAGCTCTTAATAGACGACAAGAACTGATTTTGTATGCCATTATTTGTGATCTACCTAAATAATTGTGTGGAGCTTTACAGGTTTCAGCTTTTTAAAACCAAATATTTTTTTAGCAGCATATTTTTAATTTTATAGGTCTAGCACCTTATCTTAACATTTTATGACAATATTTAAACTTGTAAATTAAACCTAATTCATGTACGTGTCATATTGTTGTATTAAATTATTAAAATGACCGGCCCACATTAATTCTTTTCCACGGAATCCCGATGTATTATCAAAGGGGCGGATATGGTAATATTTTCTTCATCTGTATTTCATTTGTATCTAGATAGATCTTGAACAAGTCGTTTTTTTTTTGTATAAATTTAATAGGCGCGCATAATCGAGATTTTATCTTTTGTTTCCGTTACAAAAATATTCCATACTTTAGTAGGTACATGCCCAATTTATAGTTTCGTTGCTTTTATACAGGGTCTGTCGGTTTTATATGTGACAAGTTCAGCAAACTAAATGTACCTATAATACTTGGCTTATCTACATAGAAACTGAGATCGAAGTAAATTAAACAGATTTTTAAAATATTTAAAACTTTATCTGGATTATCCTGAGTGGGTCAAATAATTTAAAAATCTTATTTGTTTTTTTTTAAGTTTTATTCCTTTAATTTTTTTAATATCTGCTAAAGATCACTCTATATATTTTAACTAAAATTAAATAAAATTAATAATAATCAATCTTTTCAATCTGTTAAAAATCTCTAAATTTATAGCTCAAAGATCACACATTAAGACAACATATTTCAATTTTGAGCATCATCGATTAATTTACAACGCATATTTTACTAACCTGAACGAGGTCATTTTGAAATTTAGCCACCGTATTAGAATAATACTGGTTTAGCAAGGATATTAACACTTAAAACTACATTGTAATCGAGTCAATGAAGAAAAAAAATGTTCATGTCTCCGAAGAACAAGACTGCGAAAAAGGGAGCCTCATTAACATTAACATAGAGATTATAAATGGATAATTCAGATTATAGCAGTATTGACATACCTATGCGAATGGATAAATGTGTTTGTCAGAAAGACGAGAAAAGTTTAAGAATATAAGAAAAAAATATTATTAAGAAAAACTCCTTGCTTGATGATATTTGACAACTCTATCAGCCATATATCTAAAGAATTATTCAACTATACAAAAGATATAAATGAAACCACTTGATAAATTATTATTTGGGCATTTAAAAGCATATCAAGATGCTGCATGTGATGACCTTTCTTCCTGGAAGATCACTGACAATTTATGACCTTGCGAGTTGTTTAGGAAAAGCTTTTCCTATATTAATGACACCACAGAATATTTAAAATGGTTTTTGTGTTACTGGGATTTCACCATTTAATTCAGAAAACTTTACTGAAGATGAATTTTTATCATCATATGTTTCAGACCGGGATAATTCTGCTGCCAATGAAGACTGATAAAAATACAAATATTTTAATTTTACCTGTAACTAACATGGTTTCTGTTTTTCTAATCACTCAAGACTCAATACGTGTAGAAAATGCATGACACTATAAAAAGAAGGTATGGTATTACGCAGATTGACACTGTACGCCACAGTGATGTTTTGTGGTGGAAGGCGTTGCTTTTACGAATTTGGGTTATCAGAAGATCGAAAACAGCACGTGATTTCGTCGGCTAAGTATCATAACATAAGTATCATGTAGAAAATGTAAGTAACTGCTTCCTTATATTCACTTACAAACTCACTACATTTACTGTACCTGTAAAAAACTTCTCCTTAACATTTTTAAAAAGCTTACGCGTTCCTTCAACATCCATAGTGACTTGCTTCTAACTTCTACATCCCCCGTTAATTCAAATCCATCTTTAAAAGAGTTACCCATATCTTCTACGCCAGTTAAATTAATTTCTTCTTTTGTAAGTCCAGAAATTCTTAGACCATATTCTAAAGTCAAAGACAGAAAGAACTGTAAAGAAAAAAGCAAATACCAAGATCTTCACAGACCTTCCAGAAAAATTACAAATTGAAAATGAAATTAGTTTAAGAGACGAAAAAACAACGTAGTGTTAAAACAAAAGGAGTAAAGAGAAACTTAAAAGAATTGGTAAACTCTTCTTCATTGGAGAAATCATTACCACCATCACCAGCATTCGATTCTATCATGTTATCAGTAAAGAGTTCGAAAATGATTTCGAAAATGATTACGAAAATATAGATATTGGAAACTGGGTCATTGTCAATTTTCTTTCTCTGAAAAAGATTAATCATAAAAACTGTGCACACAGTGAATTTTGTTCAGTGCATCAAGAGAGATAGATGAAAATATGAATTACTAGTAATCACCTTGACCTATGTTGACATTATCTTTTTTAATCCTAATGCATTTGTCCTAGCAATGATCCTCCAAAATTTCAAGAGCATCGCGAAAGAAGTTCTCCATTATCACTTGCAAATTTTCTTCCACACAAATATTCTTTCAGTTTCGGGAACAGTATGTAGTCGCTAGGAATAATATCTGGTAAATATCGTGGATGTTCTACCAATCGGATTCCGGCTTGATAAATATCCGCCATTACAAGACAAGAGGAAGCATTTGCTTGATGAAATAGCCTCCTTTGCGTAATTTTCTACTACGTATTCCTTTCATTCTATCACGCAATTTACAAAGGCATAAATAATGATGTGTTGGTTTAGAAAAATAAAAAAAATGTCATCAAAAATCTTGAAGTAAAACCCCCCATTGACTCGACTATTTATGAAAATAAAATAACATAAATTTTAATTACGGCAATATCTCAATCAAAAATTCATTATATTCCATGTCGTTTATCTGATACACCCGGTCGATCAATTTATGTTAATTTATGCTTTACATTAGCACAATTAAAAAGAAATTCCACTCAAGTTATGTGAATTTTAGTTTTGGTTCGTTTTTAATTGGTATTGATACTGTTAAGAATGCGTGTGGGGAGGGTAATCGAAAAAAAATCCACAAAATGCTGATGAGAGCTCACATTATGTTTAAATTTATTACCAATATTAATTTTAAATAGACATTTGTTACTTGAAAAAATCCTGTGTTACTCAATTAATTTTTGGAAGCTCCCATACAGCCTCTAAATCGTTTTTTTTTTATTATTATTATTATTATTATTATTATTATTATTATTATTATTATTATTATTATTATTATTATTATTATTATTATTATTTAAAATATTTTATTCACCCATTCAAGTATATTATTTTACAGTACAACAAAACAAATTAACCCGCACGGGGTGCATATTTGTATCAAGCGTGCAGTATCGCAGGCTCGTCTTTTCCGAGTACCGCTGAATGCATCGACGTATCCAGAGCGCGAGAATGCATTATGCTAGATGTATCCAACGTTCGAAATTGCAATTATTAATTTTTGGCATTTGTCATGGTCTTATCTATCGAAGATGACTCTGATAATTTTATTCCGGCGGTGGATGTTTGTATAAATTCGTATAATAAATACGTTAAGTCAGAGTCAACGTTAATGTCAGCGTTACACAATGCTTTCAAACCACGTACAGACACAAGGATCAATTCGACAAAAAAAATATGCCGAAAAAGAAAAAAGATATCCGTTCAACCAACATCAGTTTCAAGAAGAAAGGTTCATGCATGTGGACGTAGAAAAGTGCAAAGTGGACGAAAAGTTTCTTCTTTAGTTAAAAAGAAGGCGGAAGCACCCCACAATTTACTCCTGTGCGTGGAGAAAAATATACCTTTAGGAGAAAATAAGTTTTTAAAATAAGCAAATTGTGTATTTTCTTAAAAAAAAAACATTAAAATTACTTTGTTTATACTTTTAATAAAACTTTAAGGCGAATGTGTTTTGGATTATATGCCACATAAATTTTAAAATATTATTTAGGGGGCGCATATCTTGTCAATATGTTGCGATATCGAACGCTGAGTACCACGCGAAAAGCCTAAACAACGCGTTCCCGCGCGCTGTATACCTGAACGGATTCGAGGGAACCCGGTAAAGGTGAGCCTGCGATACTGGACGCTTGATACGAATATGCGCACGGGGTATGGCGATACTTTCACTCTTAAGTTGCTGCAAAATATAATTATTTTGATTGCTTAACATAGCCGCCCTCATTCCTTACTGTTCCGGTATTATTAAGGGATTATCGTTGTCTTGAATCAATAATTGTATAGGAGTTGGTAGATGTGTCTGTTTATTTTCGGTTATTATCCCCCAAAAAGTGCAGAAAAAAACAGGGATGTCCTTGATCGTCTATGTCCCTGTATGTAATCTGTGGTAATTGTTACAATTCACAGGCAGTTGCACTCTAAACCCCCCGACAGTGGGTGTAAATCGTTATCATTAATCAAGAATAACGATTCAAAACCTGCTCTGCTCCAACTCTTATTTATTTTCAATAAAAATGTAATTAAAAAAAAAAGATAATAACACTATTATGCATTCTATTGACTGGTCATTGTTTCGATTGCGACAAATCGGCAAGCAATGAGAATTCAGTTTTGTTTTTTAACTCAATTATAAGTCTGAACTATTTTAAATTTTGTTCTAAATAAAATCTTTGCGAAAAAAGGCAGATATTCAACTGCAAATCGGTTCAAGATTGGTTCTTGTAATCAAGCATGTAATTTGCGTTTAGCATTACTTTCCTTCAAGCTTATATTATAGTAATTAACGCTACTTCCTGTTCCAAGTAATTTAACAGGCTATAATAATACCGCTCTTCTACGATATGAGCTTAAAGCTACCTACCATCCAAGTTTAGAAGATATTTAAATCATCATTCTTTCAGGTTTGAAACAACGGAACTTGCACAAAGCCGTTACATAAACGTTCTAAAATTTAGCCAATTTGTGCAACTAATATTTAGCAATATATATACATAGTAGAATGTTAAGAGTTTAGTAGTCGCAAATAAATACCATCTGAACGTAAATCTCTGACAGTAATGGGTCATAAATATCATCGTATATTCTAAATATTTATGTATAAGCAAAAAAGGTCAACAGCAATTTGCAACAAAGAATACGCTGTCAGATGTTTGGTAAGATAGCCCATACAACCACTCATACTTACATCAATTATTGTAGCTCCATTTTTTAAGTAATTGGTTTAGATAATTATTTATGATTGTCTGTTTGTTTTATTTTTTAGAAAAGTTGAATTTCGAGGGAACAAAATTTGTATGTCCGCGCGAAAATTTTAAATGGAAATTATATCTGGTATTTTAAAAGACTAAAAATTTTGAAATAATATTAAAAATGTAGGGAGAAAATTGTTGTTTGAACTGTCAAATAATGTTGCTTGTGACACTTCTGTTTACTCGTTAGTACAAAAGTTTTCGAAATATTTTGACTTAGTTTAAATTAAATAGCTAATAGACTTTAAGAAAAATGTTTTACAGTTTGGAAGAAAGAACTAAAATTATAGTTTTTTATAGGATTTCAAACAGAAACTATTTGCAGACCGCAACATTATTTAACGAAAACCAACCCAACAAAAATGTATCAGCTGTTTATGTATTAAACCTAATATAAACATTTTTTTCAAACTGGATCGGTAAATAATAAAAAACGTGATAGGAATAATCGTGGTGTACGAGATAAAGCAATGCAAGTAGCAGTTCTTGGTCACGTAAATTTAAACCCACAGCTTTTAGAATATTATCAGATACTTTCGGAGTGGCAAACTTAATGTGCCATAAATTAATAAAATGAAATAAAATGCAACCTTATAAAATACAGCCTCATCAAGAGAAGGGAGAAATATTTTGCGAAATATTTGCTTCGGTGACGAAAGTTGCTTTTTTTAAATGGTTTAGTGAATAGACAAAATTGTTTCCGAGAAAGTCAAACGCAACGTCTCCAAAAAATTAATCCATTAACCAAATAATTGGTCAAATTTTCTACCACGAAAATTAGTTATACTTTCAGCAAGACAAGGACAAGAACAACCCTGTTTTTTATTAGCTTTTTCCAGGGGACAATAACCACAACTAAGACACGACAAAATTAGAAATACCTCTCAATTATCGATTTCAAGTCATTCAAATTTCTCAATTATAACTAAACGGTAAGGAGTGAGGGCCGCTATTATGCCAGCACTAATCCCGCAATGGTTTTAACAGGCATGGTCCCCGGGCCCGCATGAAGCAAGAAGCCAAGTGTCGAATTGTTTCAATTATTGTGCGATATTGTAGATAAAGATTTTAGACAGACAGATAGATAGAGCTCCCCCTTATCACTGTTAAGAAGTAAGGCAATCTTTGATTACCATTTTTCCAGAATAAAATAGGGGTCCTATTGAATAGCCAGTTCGTTCCCCAGAGTTGACCCCAATTGCTTTTTATGGGGATATTTGAAGTCTGTTGTTTACAGGACTCCACCACAATCCATAGAGGAATGTAGAAATTTAACAGCACAAGTCTTTGAAAATATTCTTTTTTAGACGACTGTCATAAAAAATGATATTTTACGGATTTATTAATATTGTGTATCTTTTTTGGCCGCATTTACTTTATGGCCGCTTCAAAGTGTCACTTTTTGGCTACATTTACTTTACGGCCGCTTTTTATAAACACAGGTTTATCATACTTATCGCTAGTAATTCTGCACAAATTTTATTAGTTAACGATGATTTTTCATTCGATTAATAAAAATTCGAAACATTCCTTTCATTGAAGCATTGTTTCAAAAACAAGAATATAAAAACATATTGGATCTACTTGATGAGACTGTGGCCTAAAAAATGTACGCACCTCGGTCGTATGATTTTTTTGCCTAACCAGAAGTTGCTTAGTCTCGGTTAACTCCCCTGTCGCAAATTTCTGATTCGGCCAAAGAAGATTAACTTTACGGCCTTGGTACACAATAGTTATTTATGTCTGGAAGTCAGAAGTTTATTGTATAAAATGGGTCCTATACATTTAAGAGACCTTTAAGTTAAATTTGAATAGTAACGGCATATGACCAGTTCTAAAATTATGCTTTAACAGGCCCCTTTTGTTTATCGAATTCAAAACTCAATGTGTAGTGTTGTGTCGACAAATCTACTAGTTTGTAATTATTATGAGTAGATTTCCGTAATTATCTTGTGTCTTTCCATATCGTGCTACCATTGGGATAGTTGTCAGGTATAGTTTTTTTTAATTAATATTTTAACGCTTTGCTGAATTTAGTCGGAAAGCCGAAAGGTCGGCCATTTGCTTTTTTATTACCACCATGCCGACGAATGCCGGTTATTATTATTGTTTTATTTTATTATATATAGATTATAGATACCCTACCTAATAATATTTTTAAGCTTTCTTTGATATATACGCAAGGAGGTAACTAAATAATTGAATTATAAGTCAGTCTGGAAATAGATTTTAAACGGAAATCTATAACTCTTAACTTATTTTGGTCTTATATTTTGTTTAGATGATGTAAAACTTATTTTTATAACTTATTTTGGCCCAATAAATATTTTATATTCTGTTCAGATGATGTTACTTTAATATTTGTCCTGTTTATGCATAAGTCCGTTAGATTTCCAAACTGGCCTGTAGATATACTATTCCTGTTCCTGTTAGGTTTTTTTTTATTTCTAAACCTGTAGTGGCTCCAAACTCCAAGCTCCAAGGTCCCAAGTAATTTTCGATGAAGCTTCCAAGTAATTTTCTACGAAGCTCCGAAGTAGTTTCCACGTAGCTTCCAAGTTTCTAAGTAGCTTCACGTAGCTCAAAGCAATTTTCGACGTACTCCATGTAGCTCCAAGTGATTTCGAAGTACTCTCCAAGCACCCAGTAGTCTCGACATACCTCCAAGTCTCGGCATAGCTCCAATTAGTACCATTAGACTTCATCTACCCAGAAGACGATTTAACAGGGAAGTACCGCTGTGTAATGCCACATGGTTGAAACAAAGATACAATTTTTATTAACATTCAAATTCATTCAAAAATTCATTAGTTATTAATCGTTAATTCAATGTGTAACCAATACTGCACTCTTTTCATTAAATGTATTAAATTTTCTTATTTCCTTTTATTTGCCTGAACTCGTAACAGATAATTTAAGGTACTAGAAACCGACTCAATTAAACAGGGCATGTAATATCAGATAGATTTTCATAGTTTTTACTCAAAAACTTGGTGGCGCTTAACATTCTTTTGTCGTTATAGTACCTATTATAGTATCTTTCATTTTATAGTAAAGTAGACTTGGCCCGCGAACCGGTCAAGTTACTCTGATTTTATTTGTCCTGATCAATTTATGAATCCACGCTGCACCAGTAATTTGAGCTAAATCACCTCTTAAGTATAATTTACATCGTAGAATTCAAATAGAAGGTAACAAGTTCTTAAATACATATAAACAAATTTCTAGAGCATATATAATGAAGCTAGAGGCAAAATACCGTATTCTACAAATATTGGTCGACAAGAATCATATTTAGGAACTTTATCTATTATTCTTAAGATTTTCCTTTAAAGAATAAAATCGTCACTAAAATCAGTTGAGTTTCCACATAGACCAATCCCTTATCTCAAAATCATAATAAATACAGTTTCATAGTCTAAAACTTCTCTTACCTTTTTAAGTGTCATTTCCACCGCTAGTCGTTAATAAATAAAGCCAAGATTAAAATGTCATTGTCAATAAAAAAATGTTATTTTATACCTTAACTACTAGGGTGTAATTGGGCTATTACAAAACACAAGGTACACTAAAGACGCCAAAAATCAAAACTAAACAAAAGAAATTATAGAATAACGAATAACCTTAAAATCACAGTCAAAATGGCAAAATTCAGTACTCTTAAATCAATAATGCGCATGCGTCCGTGTACTCTAGATCTTAAAGGCACAGTATTTTAATGAAATTTTTGCTACATTTTCAGCAGCGTTAGAGGACTATTTTTACCACGCGCACCCGGCGATAATGGTATTCTATTTTAAATATACAGTGCACTGAAAATAATGTACGTTACTAAAATCTAATAAGCTCTTAAAAGTATCAGATTGGTATGAAGTATGAAGCTATTATTTATGTATGTCAGACGATGTTTATCTGTAATAACTATTTATTTTCATAACCCTTTCCCTGAATACAGGATAGTAACATAACTTTATTGTAGACAAAAACAAAAAAGTTCTTAACCATGATATGTAACTTCACTTCCATCCATCCCGACAAGTGGTTAAGAATAGTGATTTTCTTAATGATAGTTATGCAACTAACAAAGAGAACGAAACTAATAGAAACACATATTTATTCAAATTATTCGAGTGATTGAATTATACATTCATTAATATTTTCTTTTAAAATATATTTGAAATAATTTTTCCACTGAAATATTTAATTGGAAATACACAAGAATAATGATTAACCATTTTTTACCAAACAATAAGAAAAAAATCTTGTTACCTAAGCTAAAATAATTATTTAATATCTTCCTGAGAGTAACCATGCAATAACAAGCTAACGAAACCCCATCACCCTGTACAAAGTGTAGAAAAGTTCCAATTAAAATTGCAATTAAATACCCGGTTATTTTTCCTCTTTTTATTCCATACAAAACTCGGACGTTTCCAAAGAGGTACGCAGATGCTATTCGCGATGCGTGGTGATAAAATCTTAGCAATTAGATAGGTTTCTATAAGAACAGTCCAGTAGTAGTAATCTATACGTTTTTAAGTTGTATTAAAATTGATTAAAGATACGCTCTTGCTATATGCGCTAACCTTAATTTGTTGCTAAATTAATTGAAAGCAAAAAAGTAGGTATCAGTTGGTTGTAATCCCTGCTTGAGCAGAATGCAATACAAAGAAAAAGTTTGTAAAGGAGATTACGATGCTAATAAGGAGTTATAATACTGAATACGTACCTATAACGTTTTAATTAAATTATGTTTTAATGCTTTGGAATGAAATCTGCACCTAACAATTATTATTTTGATGTAGTAAAATAGTGATCAGGAGTGTACAAAGTATACAAATTCTAATAAAAGTAAATTTTTGTGTAAGTTGACTCAAGATTACGAAAATTCAAAATAACGAGAAAGCTACGAAGTGTTAGATGTGGCCATGGGCGTCGTTACACAATTCTATAGGGAGAGGCAAAATTTTTAAAATATTTAGAATGTTTATTTGTTGAAAAACTAAGAAAATGAAAAATAAAAAAGCAATACAAATTAACAAAAGTTTCTAATAAATAAAATAACCCAACAAAGAGACAAAAACTAAAATAAAAAAAAAGAAACTTAAAACACATATTTTTAAAAAACAAACAGAAGAAATAAGAAGACAGAGCCATAATAATATTAAAAAAATTAAATATTTATAGAAACACAAAAACAAAAAAACTCAAACACGTCGACGAACACTAGTAAAACGCAAATTTTTAATTTATTCTTTCTCTACCTAAAATAATCGATAACAGAAAACATGATTTCTTTTTAGTTTTTTGCGATTATTTTTCAATGTACGCTCATCATGCAAAGCGCAGTCAGCCTATTTTCATTCATTATTCGCTCTGTGCGTGAAGCAGCGCCAACTAATTTATGAACAAACGGACGATATTTGCGTATACTGACAATACAATTTTTAATGGAATTCCTAATTAAAAAATATATATGTTCAATTTAATAAAAGTACTTATTTGGATTTGTAAAACAAGTGAAACGATTAATTATTATTATATATTTTTATTACTTCAGCTAAAAAAAAATGTATGATATGCCTAAGCCTAATAAGTTGTCATTGAAGAATAGGTTAAATAATGTGAAAATAAAAACATTACCATTATATAATAACGTAGTATCAAAACGTATTAACAAAAATAATTGGTAAATTTGCGATTGTAATTTAATTTTCTTCATTTTTAGTTCGAAAGAACCCATAGAAATTAATAATTTAAATTGGTTTCCTATCAATGTCACAAGATTGCATTTCAGCCACATACAATAATCAAAGGCAGATATCTAATCTTTGCTGAACATTTAAGAGTTAAGGGAGGTTAAATAACATTGTAAAATAATAACTTATTGTTTATTTAAAACCTTTCAATTTTCTGATGTCTACTATTTTCAGTATTACTGTTATTATTACAAAAATAAAGGTTTTTTCTTCTTATTGTACAGCTATCCATTTATTTCTTTGATTTAATTTCCATTTTGCTATAATTTACACTGCTTTTCTGTTAGTATCTTTACAATTTACAACACAGCAACTGCTATTGCTTTTTGTTTTGTTTTATCTGTTAGAGAAAATCATGTGGAAATAGTTTGGTGAAAGGTTTTTATTAACGAATAACTATTTCAACAAACAATACTAAAATTGAAATAGCAACTTCGGTGCGCACATGCGTTGGTTAATTTACCGGAAGTACTTACATTGAAATTGTCATTGACAGACGACAATACAGGTAGTCATCTTTATAAAACAAAAGTAACTAATTCATACAAGTTTGCCAACTATAATAGATACGGGTATTTTAACTATACCTACTTTTAAGAAGAAGTAAAATGTATAGGTACGTGTAAGATATGAATATAGAAAAAATATATTCAACCTATAATATTCGTCAATTGTATTAGCCTGAATATTATTTTTATAAAATTGCTGTCCGTAATTCGTGGCATTTAGATTTCTACACCTGTTATGTTTACCTATTTCTTCTATTTCCTTAAACAATTCAATCAATTTAAAGGCTACCTAACATATTATGCCTTGTATTTATTGTTATGCGTGCACGGCGACAATCGACAATATGAGCCAGTGCCAGTTGTGTAATTGTGTTAGTTACATAATTTTACTGTATGCAGCGTTGTTAAACTGTGGCACATAGTACCTACCTAACGAAATATCAGTAATTCATATATTAAGGCTGTATGTTACGATACTAAATTAAGTATTAAAAAAATTCACGAAGCAAACAGCAAATTTAGTATTAAATTTAGTACTGAAAAAATTAATTAATTAATTGAAATTTGTTCTATTTTCTACTAAATTTAGTAATAAAAATGCGTTGAAATGTTGCGCAGAAGTTTTTCTCAGTCATAATAAAAACATCTTTTAATTGACTTGTCTCATTTACACGGAATGTTTCATTTCTGTAATAATTTCACGTAAAATTACGTCAATGCGCATGCGCCTATACTTAATTTAGTACCAAAAATTGGTATCGTTGCAAAAGAAAAACAATATTTTTAGTTCTAAATTTAGTACTAAATTAATAACTTAATTTAGGGCTAAATTTTAGTACTTAATTTAGTATTATAACATACAGCCATTACGCGTTGTAAAGTCGTAAAAGCCAGGGGGGGGCAACTGTCTCCCCTTGCCCCCCCAACGATCCCCATGGATGTGGCGTTTTTATGAACCAATTATATACATTAAAGAATGGGCCAAACTTCAGATGTGGTTAGTTTATCTTATTAGAATTTTGCTTGCTTCAGGAAGTTACAGGGTGGAGAGGATAATTTGTTTTTTCAATATTTTTACGATAATTCAAATATTTTTTGTGTAAATATACCCAAATTATGTGAAAGTAAGTTTTTGTGGGTGATAAAAACGAATACCAGCTTTTCTGTTGCATTACAAGTATAGGGCGTGCACAGTCAATACCCACTGAAATTAAACTCACCAACGCGAGTAAATAATTCACTAAGAATATGTCGTCTAAAAACTAATTAGACTGTTCATTATTAGAGTAGACTAAGTTTATAAATTACGTTTTACTTTTTATTTGTTTTAAGTGAAAGTTTTGCTAACAGCTAAAATTTTTTTCGTGTACTCTTGTTAATAAAAAATATTTAATTATGAATTTTTCAAATATCTAGTAATGTGAATAAAATGGGTAAACATTTTAAATATAACACCCAAAAAGAAAACAGTTGATCCAAAACCATCCTCTAAAATACAACATAATCGAAAAATAATCAAAAACAACCTTACCACGCCTTCAATTAAAACCTTCACCCGTCCTGCCCATCATAAACACAAATTAAATTTTAATAAAAATTGTCCATCCAAGTCCACCGGTTCTTATTTAAGATTACATTATTAGTACTTTAAGGTATGAGGTAATTTATTGAATTACTTAATTATTGGGTTGCCCATTTAACGGTGTTATAATTTTATACTTTTTAGTAAATTATCATTTGTTACAGTAATAAAGATATTTATGTTTATAGAACGTGTGGGAAAGTATGTATGAAAAAATAATGAGGCGAAACGCAATATATTTTATGTCTAGACAAAGAACTTTTTGGATTTTGAGAGATGTTTTAATAATTTAGTAGATTTATATGAAAGACAGAGCTGCTAAAAACCATTTTAAATCACAGAAACTGTGTCAGAATTGGAAGACTACAGACATACATTCCACTTTCATAAGAAAAGGAACCAAAGTTTTATACTTCCAAACATGCTTATTATAGAGCCAACCAGGATATACATTAATGTTTGTGAGTAGGAAAAAAGTCCAAGGGAAATAATTATGAGCTACAATTTAAGTAATTGATCATAAAGAGCGTTAAACAAATAAGAAACACCTTTAGAAAACAGAGTTAAAAGAGCATACATTGCTTATGAACAATGTCGCCGAACCGTGGGGCGCACCTGGGGCTTCTCCCCCATAGTCATCGAATAGATTTACACGGCTATCATAAGACCTATGCTAACATACGGTGCAGTTGTCTGGGTACCGAAAACCCAAAAATTAACAGCTATTCGTAAACTAAAACAAATTCAAAGAACAGCATGTCTCAACATAACAGGAGCAATGAAAACAACACCGACTGTACTCGCTTCGGCGGTACATATACTAAAATTGGAACGATACAGAGAAGATTAGCATGGGCCCTGCGCAAGGATGACACGCAAAATCGTGAAGCATTCCACATTTTTACGGCCAAACACATACTGTGCGAATGCGAAGCTCTAGATCGCAAACGACAGGCTCTTTTTGGACAACCCCAGGTTGATCCAACAACGTATAGAGAACCCCCTCACCCAAGGATCTGTACAAACTTGTACAAGGTACAAAGGTGACAGAGTGGGTGCTATGAACTAACATGCGGTATAACACAATAAGCCAATAGGCTTCAGTGTTGTTCGGAGATACATAGTCAGACGAGCCCAGGAGAAAAAAAACAACACCGACTAGAACGATGGAAGTCATTCTTAGTCTCACTCATTCCGCACAGTCGGAATAGAACCTGATGTAGGATCTGGTGAGGCGAGACGTCACTTTTGGCAGGAGGCGCTGGATATGCTCCCACTGCTTCAAGCGAACATGGACTCTATCTCACCGAAATATATCTTTTATAAGCCATATAAAATTATAATAGAACAAATAGAAGAGCCGGAAGTGGCAGGTACGATTCATATCTACACCGACGGTTCTAAAACAAAACAAGGCTCAGGATGTGGAATATACTCCAGATTCCTAAACCTAAACATAAAATGGACTGTGAGCAATAGTGCCAGTGCAGTTCAAACAGAGCTAACGGGGATTCTCATAGCAGCAAAAGAAATAACCAGAAACAATATTACTGGAAGGAACATGCTCATCTATAAGATGGGATAAAACAAGAAACTGTAGAGTTGCCAGGGATCTCTTAAGGTATCCTGACAACACTGAAGCAAACAAATACTTGACTATGACTAGACAGAATCTGCGCCTAGTCACAGGCATTCTGACTGGTCATTGCCAAGTACGAAAGCATCTCCATATCCTGGGGCTGTCAGAATCCGCACTCTGCAGAGGATGCGAACAAGAAGATGAGACCATCGAGCAAATCCTTTATGATTGCTCGACGCTCTCAGTTATTAAAAGATTTGTGTTCGGCGAGTATCGGCTAACACCGAATGATATAAGAGAAGCAACTCTTGGCGACGTTGTCAACTACATTAAATCTGTACGCTGGCTCACGAGCTAGGAGGTGCCTATCTTCTAAGGAGGATGCACAATGGGCCTAGTGAGGCCTAGGTGCCGTGGGGTAACCCACCCTACACACGTTACAGATACAGAAGTAAGAAACACTAGGTACCTGGAGGCATGTCTTAAACATAACTAACCTTAGGTAGATGAGTAAGAGGAACAAACCCACGCAGGGCTGCTGAGGTACTAGAGCTCGCAAGGCTCCAGATAGCAACCATTGTGGGATTACTAACGGAACATTGCTTGCTGAAAGAGCTGTATGTAATGTGACTACACAATGATCTCACTACGTGTAAATTCTGCATGTTATCTTTGAATGCGAAGCTCTTGCTAGGTCTAGAACTAAAAAGAACACTTGGTAGGGAACCAAGTAAAACTAACCAAAGGCACAGGCCTATTCAAAGGTAGTACCTGAATATTGGGAAAGCAGGAAAATACAATAGACCCAGGAAGCCGCAGTTTTCTGGGCTAAATCTAACCCTACCTGCTTAAAACCGATGAAGATAAAAAGTCTAGCTAACAAATTAAAATAAAACCTAAAAGTTTAAGAACATTTTTCACATTAAACAATAATAACAACATATCTACTAATAATTGAAGAATAAGAAGTTTGATATAAAAAAAGAAAATAACAATTTAAGTAATTATAAGGTAAAAGACCAAATAAAAGAAGAAAACGGATAGGTAAGAAGAGGAAAATATAGTTTTCTTTATGCATAAATTCTGAAAATGAAAAATTACACCATAATATTCCCAAGTGAATCGTGTAGAAAGACAGTAATTTATATTTAAATTGAAACTAATATAAATATAAGATCCTTCATTCGTTTAAGAGTGTTAAGTTTTCGAGTACGGTACGCTGTAAACGTGAGATGAATTCGACTTTTTCACTTAATTTTCTTTAGTTTGTATTTTTTTCGTTTAAGCATGTGAAATTATGATCATCAATAGCATATATTTAATAAACCTTTTGTTGTTTTTAATCGGTACCTAACATTTTGTTTTTTCTATTTTAGGTCTGATGATGCCCATTAGGCCGAAACTAGTCGCGACAATTTCATTAAAATAAAATATATTATTGTAGTATTAATTTTTTTTTAAACATATATTTTGACCACGTTAATTATTTACCTCCTCCAATTTTCCAGTAAACTGTTTCGCGCTGCTTTGTTGATATTATAGTGAAAGGTGTAATTCCTGCTGGCTTGTTTGCCGTGATTAAGTACCAGTAAGTATAGAAAAACATGGGGATTACCACTAAAGCCTAGCCGGACGCATAACTCCCTTCCATGATCTGTGTACAGGTTGTAAACTGCGGCTTCGACTTCGTTGTAAAATTTATGAACTAACACACATAAATTTATTGATTTTTAAACGTTGGATTGGATGACAAACACCAAAACTAATCGTAAATTAACCGATAATGCTCCCTTAATGTCCGATTTGCACCGCAAAATGATACGGGATGACCATAATTCTCCGTTCTCACTAAATATCTGCTGCCGGTAATCTGCCGGTAGGCAGCCCGAGCCAGCAGGATGGTCAAATAGATAATATGAGCGGCGGCCACTGGCGAGGGGCGGCAATTTATGGGACAGGCCGGTACCTCGATAATGGTTATTATTGGAAAATCCGTGATTAAGCGAAATCGTCTTTCTTTGTTACTAACTGAATCAAATAAATGGACGACAATTTTCTCAAATAATCCAGCTGGGAATTTTTTTTGAGAAAATAATCATTCACTGTTGGTAACTGGATGAAATTGGTGATAAAGATTGTAAGAACTAATCTGACAAAATGATTGCCAATTTAAAGAGTATTAGCCATCACTATTGACTGACATTAGCTATTACTAGAGGTATTAGAAGTATATTGATTTAGATTTTAACACGTTAAGCACCATGGAAATTTCCACAATTTGTCATCCATTGTCAAGCAATTTTGTTTTGTACTTTTTCGTGTCCTTATGAACTCTAAAATTTTACTTGTTTCTTGTATTGTGTTAATGAACATTGTGATTAAATATACAAATATTTTGAAAATATACTGGGGAGATTCCTCATTTATTATTAAATATAAATAACAGGGAATAAATTGGTAAATATTTCAGGCAATCATTTAAGCACATTAAACATGATTGGATTCTGCAACTTTTGCAATCGTTGCAACTCATTCTGGTTGTACAAGTACAATATAGTCACACAATACTTACAAAGGGTTACAGAAGTATTATACATTACTATTTTAGCCCACTTGCTGAGATGTGGAGAACAGCGCCTCAAATATTTAAGTAAAAATAAACTATTTTTGATGACGTTATTAGCATCTCCCAAAATCAACCATAACCCCTAGATATTTAAATTTTTTTCTTTGCGATGTTAAATTTCCGCTACCCCAATTAACATCTATTTTGTCTTTTTATGATAATTTATTTTCAACGAATTTATTTATTTATTTAACTTAAAGAACTATTTAGAAGAGAACGCATTAGGCAATCGCGGCCCCGTCGCATCGCGGACTGTAGCCGACACTCGCCAAACACCAATCTTTTAATAAATGAGAGCGTCGGGCAATCGTAGTGAATATACTTCTTGTTCCCACCTTCTGCAAAGTGCGGTTTCTGACAGCACCATGATATTAAGATGTTTCCGTACTCAGCAATAACCAGTCAGAATTCCTGTGCTAAGGCGCGGATTCTGCCTAGTCATAGTCAAGTATATGTTTGCTGTAGTGTTGTTAGGATAACTTAAAATGTCCCTGGCACCTCTGCAGTTTCTTCCCTTAAATTTCACATTTTAATCTATATACTTCGGCCAAAGCTTCGTGAAATTTTAGTACCAATCCTGAGTAAATTTGTAGTCTGTTGAGGGTGTCTGTTATCTGTATCGATGAGCATGTTCCTTCCAGTGATATTGCAGTCATATATTTCAGTGATACTGTTAGATAAACATGCGATAGTATTCCAGGCAGAAATAGCAACAATACATCACTACGCAAAAGAGGTATTAAGACATAAGATAATTGGAAAAACTATTCTCAAGCAAAGTTAAAAGCACTCAGTAATATGCAAGTATACTCAAAGCTTGCGTGAGACTGTTAGGAAGCCTTAACAGAGCTGGGTAGTAAAAAAAGGCTAACTTTAGCCTAGGTACCAGGCCACAGATTACATATGGACAACGAAGAGGCTGATTCACTAGCCCGAGAAGAACTTTCAGAGGTTCTTATTGACCCAGAATCCTTCTGTGGTGACACAAAGATCATGCTTAGAGCAGCGGATATTTAAAAAATCTCAAGACTGGTGGAAAAATTTACCAAGACAGGGACAGGCCAGACTTCTTAAAAGGACCATCATCCAGACTAACCAAGCATCCACTAAGCCATAATAGGAAAAATACTAGAGTAGTAATCTATTAACAGGGCATTGTAGGCTTAACAAACATATGTATAATATTGATCTGACAGAAGAGACTTTGTACCGATTCTGTCGAGAAGAGGAGGAAACTGCAGAATACGTATTATACTACTACGAAGATCTATCAAGACTGAGAAGAAGAAAAACCAAAGGCAACTAGCTACGTAGGAGAACTACTTCCTAGTCTTTGGGGTCTGCTACAAAAGATCGAATTAAACAAGGTACTCTAAATAACGATGAAGGGATATCCACAATAGATTTGAAAAGTTTGAGGTGGGGGAGGCCTCCTGCCAAAAGCGACCTCTCGACCCACTAGATCCTACTTAAGGTTCTATTCCAACCTTGCGGTGGCGTATCATTGTCATCAGAGCAACCTTCTTGATGTAAATATCAAGGGGAGTGAGACTAAAAATGACTTCCACGGCTCTGGTCGGTATGGCTTCTGTTATGTTGAGACATTTAATTTTTTCCTTGTGAAAAGGATTATTTCTTGGAATTAATTAGAATTGCCCTTGCGCACCACTGCTCTATAATTTTAAGAGCTACTTGCATTCTTTCGCAGAGTATGTTCTCAAAATTCTCCGTTTTCAGAATGACCACGTCATCTGCATACACTATTGGGTAGTGACTGTCATTGTTGAGGCGGCTGATGAGGGCATTGAGGACCATGTTCCACAATAGAGGTGATAACACCTCTCCATGTGGACATCCCCTTGCAACCAAGCCTCTTATATTCACATCTTCTACAGTTATGTTTACTGCTCGCCTTGAGAGCATGTTATGTAATCACCATCTGTGAAACATTCCTGTTGGTTAGTGAGTATATTATCTTGGGGAAGGTGGTTTTGTCTATATAAAGGCGGACTTCTTTTTGTCCAGGGATCTCTCTATCCAGCCACCAAGTAGGGGAAGGGCTGAATCAGTAGATCTGCTTTTGGTGTAAGCATGTTGATTTGGGTGAAGTGGTGTTGTTGTAATCACCACGTCCCTTATGTACCATTTGCATACCCTTTCCAATGTCTTCATGGATATCAGACTAATTTGTTGGTGTGTTTTTAGTACAGTATGTATAATCCATCCTTTCCAGGTTTGGGTATGAAGACCACTTTTATCTCTTTTCATTTTTTGGTGTACCTCAGGGCCAACGAGGATCTGTAGAAGTTTGATGCTATCTTCGAGGTTGGCAGTTTTCATGCCATCCTCTTTGATTAGTACCCCAATGCTGCGGTGTGGATCTCTTGATAGAGCTTTTTGAAGCCTCGCTGCCTGCGGTAAATCTTCGATTTCTTCGCAATAGGATCTCCATGCATCTCTCTGTTTTTCTTTACCGTTTTTTTTTGTATTCTTTGAGGTGTGATTTGCAAGTATCTCAGTTCTCTTTGAGTTTTGTGGTTCCTGCTTCATTAAAGGATTTTCTAGCTATCTTCCAACTCGTGACATCGCCATGCGGTAGTCGTCTGATTATGCGTAAGGAGCACGATTTCTTATAGGCATTGTTTATTGTGTTTTTGATAGTGTTTTCCACAGCATTATTATTGTTTGGTGTTTCGGCCTCCACCTGTCTCAGAACCTCTTGGAGAAGGTGGACATAGGTTCTCAATTTTCCAAATAATGTCGTAATCAGTTTAGTAGACAACCCCTAATCCAATTCATATGGAGTAAAGTCCCAATAAATCTGAAAAATTTTTAGCTCAAATAGATAGGGACAATGTTTCGTAAGAGCAAAATTCAAAAAATAGTTGTTTTAGGTTTTTCGTTAAGAACTACCATAAAGGACCTAACAAAATGCTGGCACTATACCCTACAAGGCTTTAAATATTCTTTTTAAAAACTATAACAATATTCTTGAGGGTAGACGAAAATTAAGACTTTAATGTCTTTTCAGGAAATTTTCTTGTTCATTCTTATACTTCTTGTTTTCTTCTTTGTAATAATAGTACTAAGAGTAAACTAGTACGATAATGGCTCCTAGTGATTTTTATTTTTGGTTATATGAGATACGGAATATATCTATAATTATAAATATAGGTACCTCATTGCTATTGTTATTGCGTTTTATTTTGCTCCTTCATGTTAAAACTTTTGTTTCCGGCACAGTATACTACAGATAATTATCAGAAGCACTCTTGTCACAAATAAATTTTCAATAAAAATATAAAACGCATACTAGACCTACTAATTAATTCGAACCCATTACTCAATTTAGACGTTGACTGATTGATGGATTACGCAATCAGAATAGACAAGAAAACATTTTTATTCCCACAATATTGTCGATAAGTATACAAAAGCTCTCTGTTGAGCAAAGCGTTTCATCAACTTAAACGTAATTACTATAATTCATATAATGAATTGATAATAATAAGAAATTTAAAAAAATGACTAAGCCAATAATAATAATTCGTGTGATAATCAACGGTATTTTGAATGTGGTATGTAACAGGTGTTTCTAATTCGATTCGCTGTCATTATCTATCGCTGCGAAGGGGTGTTAGCACTATTTCAATTGGTTGGAAATAGGAAATGGGGTACGGATCCTAATTAGGATTGCCATTTCTCTCGGAATTCATCTCTTAATTCTGAAAATCCTGCAAAATTTCGCTTCGTTTACAGAAACTGGAGATAGACAATGTTCCCAGCATATTAATGAACGAATTACTTTAATTAATTAATTATTTAATTTAATAAGAATCTGAAGAAATATACCAGTCTGAAGTGGCGAATGAAAACTCAAAATCGAGAAAGATGCAGGCAACTATAGTCAATAAAAAGTATAGTGCAGTAAAAGTGGGGATATAACGTCACATTCTATAGACGTACTTTGCAAAATAAGTTCTATAATATAAATAAGGTCATGGCATATGAAATAGTATATACGCACTTTGTAGATTAAATTTTGAATGAAAAAAAAATTATATTATCTACAAAAAATAAAAATGAAACTTCTAACAAAGTTGTTGCACTTTATCATTGAACATTTAACCAATAAATAACAAGGATGATTACTTATATGTTGTTAATGGGATTAAACTTTTTTTAATCTTTTGACATTAAAAGTAATACTTCATTACCTAGAATCAAAGATTGAAAATATAAAAATTTCAAGAACTATCTTTAAAAGTCTCTGTCTTCGCTATAACTACTAGTATTATTATCATTGTCTTTTCTTAGGTTTATTATTATAGGGCCTATTATATTTTCCATTGCTACACCAACTTTCCATAATTAATTTTCCACTTTTTTAACATGATCAATGCATTTTCTCCAATGTTCAGTTACATCTAAAACTGCCTTCAAAAATAAATTAAAATGTTGTACTCAATCGACTATGATAGGATCCATTATATATAAAAAAACACGTAGTTGGCTGTAATTTTTTAAAATATTCTGAAACCAGTTTTCAAACCATCCATTTCTTCATGGTAGTCTTTTGTTTTCTTTGACTTGAACATTAATATACCATCTGGCAAAAATCCATTGGTGTTTCCAATGTGGGTTATTATTTAACGATTTCCTTTTCTCTTTGGATTTATTAATCCACAAGAGACCCCTTTCATAAAGGCTTGTTTTTTAGTTTTGATGGAGGTATCTTGCCAAATTTTTGTTACTCTGTTATTGGGTTGCATAAAAGAAGATTACATTTTAAATCCAGGACAGTACGTTGTTACGTGTGTAAATTCATTCATTTATAAAATAGAAAGTCACTAGTTTATCATTAATTTTAATAATGAAAATGATACAATATACTATATTTTATTGTGTACTAGGGTCCTACCATTCTTCATCTGCAGCAGCTTCTGAAATAAATAACAAATATTATTTTAATATATTATTAGATTTTAAATATAATTATTTAGCATTCAATAAATTGTAATCAATGCTAAGATGATATCTTTCGTCTTTTCTTCTTTTTTGATATTATTAGCCTTAGACTCTATGACTATTCTAGTAGTCAACATATCTGGTTAGAAGCCTTTCAGATAAAGAGGACAGTTGGTTATGCATATTCCTTTTGCGGATTTTAAACAAGTTTCTTAGGAAAATAATAGTTAAGCAAATTGTTTAGGTTTTCAAGGAAAACGCTAATCACTTTGTGTATTCGTTGCTAATCAAATAAATCAGAGAATTTATTAAAATACACATTTGAGGCCCTATTAGACCCGTGGTAAGTAACTAACACATCTAATTAAGTTATAGGCTAAGCTTTACTAAAATATCTACCTTTTTCTTGCTTTTAGACCTCTTCTTATCTTCTCATCTTCTATACTCTTTTCTTTCTTACTTTACTGTAATATACTCTACTCTCTCTTCTCTGTCTCTTGCACCTGTCTAATTTAAGAAGAGGTGACGATTGCTTTTGTTCATTTGCTTATGCTTTTATAAACTTTTAAAGAAAATAAAGATTTTACTTAGATAACACTTTTTTGGGTGTGTGTAATGTATATAAATAAGAAATAATAATTTAGAAAGGATGTTAACTCAAAATTTTGTAAATTTTTCTTATTTGCTTAGACCAAAAATTTTATTGAAATAATGAAATATTTTAAAAAGTCTAATCAAATTACATAATAAATCGGAATAAGTAAATTGTCTTTGGGTAAAAAGTTTCAATTATTTAAAGTAAAATCAATTTTTCTCAAAACAATACTTTTTGATTCAACACCGTTTTGCTCCAAACTTCTTATTTCCGTTTTTAAAGTTTGGTGTAATTCTGATCAGTTCAAATTCATATGGATAAATATCAGACTTTAGCGACTCATTAAATATTATTAATAAAAGAATAAATAGTTTTTATAGCCTTTATAATAACATAACATGGAATGTTATTAGGGCCGACTGATCTCTTTGGCTTCATTTTTGTAAATACTCTTCCGACATATTTGTTTATGTGGCAATTAAATCTTCCATGTTCACGAATAATGCTGATTTGACATTTAAAGAGAGGCATCAGATTTTATTTTTTTTGTGAATAATCCTTAATGCTTTTTTTATATTGGTAATGGTACAGACATTCTGTATTATTCCACAGATGTATTTTACAAAGAAATATTGTTATTTTACCATATGGCATGACCATTGACATGGGATTATTGAGTTCTCAAAATAATGAGTTTCAACCAGTTTTCTACTAATTTAAAATACCCAAATTGGATTTTCTGATTAACATACAAACCTCCTTTCCATGCCAACATCCCATATATCTTTTCAGCAGTTTATTTTACTGCTAACCACAGTAATATAGTAATTGCTTTTGACATTAATCTTCAACTCAACACCCTCATTTCGAATAGGTATTCACCCCAATTTTACATAAATCCTACAAAAAAAACCCATCGCTCGTAGAAAAAGACGTAAAGGAATTTTCTTCTGAGGAAACATAGATTACGTTTGGTATTGCCCATCCCTATTAGCTGCCAGTTTTTAGCCGTTTTATTCAGAAAGGCTATAAATTCGCCAAGGAAACTACCGACAGACACGCGAATATTGGATCATGATCATTTTTTTTAATGGGTTTATTAGTTTATAAAGATGACTTGTAAAAATGCATCGAACGTACAGCGAGGACGGTTTTTTTAGGTTTTAGTAATCGGTATTTAATGACACGTAAAGTCGCTTTTATATTTAAGTTATCGATGCGAGCATAAAGTGTGACCTCCTGGTGGTCTGGAAGGCAGCAAATGAGCGACTATGTCTCATAACAAAAACGAAAAAGATGTTAAATTTTTTTATGATTAGCGACGGTAAAATTATTAGTTATTTTCACATTAGATGCTAGCTTAGACACGCACACTAATCAACACATTCCTTTCAATTAAATATATGGTAAGAAACGGTAATACAGAAATATTGTTATCATTAATAAAAAAAAAATAATGATTCGTTTTAATTAGTAGACTACTGCAGCTTTATAACAGCTGGTGATTTTCTATGAGGACTCATTTTTGTCCATAAACTAACATGAAATCAACATTTACAAGAAGTCACCAGAAGTCGTTCCTTATGGCTGTATACCAGAGTGATTGTTTATCAAAGGTTAACCTTATCAAAATACAAGAATTTTTTAATTTAAATTAACAAAACGCCACTCAACCTTAAAATTAATTTGTTTAAATATATTAAGGAATGATTTGACCTTCGATAACTTACGGATTGGTTGTATGGTGGTCATAGACCCAATAAACTGAATTAATTCCTTCTCTTGCTCTGTATCTGTAATGTGTGGAGGGTGAGTTAACCCACTAGGCTCATTGTGCACCCTCCTACAGATTTATTGTAGTTTACAACGTCGCCAAGAGGTGTTTCTCTTATATCGGCTGGTTTTTGCCAATTCTCGCCGAACACAAATCTTGTAATAAATGAGAGCGTCGGGCAATCGTAGAGGATATGCTGGATGGTCCCATCTTCTTGTTCTCACCTCCTGCAAAGTGCGGATTCTAACAGCCCTATGATATGGAGATGCTTCCGTACTTGGCAATGACCAGTCAGAATGCCTGTGATCAGGCGCAGATTCTGTCTAGTCATAGACAAGTATTGGTTTGTTGTAGTGTTATTAAGATAACTTAAAAACTCCGTGGCCAGTCTGCAACTTCTTGTTTCATGCCATCTTCCCTTGAATTTTCTGTAATTAGGCTTATAACTACCAATGTTGTTAGTCCAATAGAAGGGAGAGGTCCAAAAAGTATTTTGATACCTTTGATCCATCTTAAGGTGACCACATTGTTGATGGATGCTTCGACTAAATCTTCGTGACATTCTAATACTAATCCTGAGTAAATTCGTGGTCTGTCCAGGGTGAGTAGTGCTAATCTGCTATCTGCATAGATGAACATGGTCCTTCCAGTAATATTGTTTTTGGTGAGATGAAGCAGTAGAATTTCCAAAAATTACGCCCCGATTCACCAGATCCTACATCAGGTTCTATTCCAACTGTATGGAGGTGTCATTGTCATCAAAGCAACCTCCTTGATGTACATATCAAGGAAAGTGAGACTAAGAATGACTTTATGGCTCTGGTTGGTTTGGTTTTTATGGCTCCTATTATGTTGAGACTTGCTGTTCTTTAAATTTGTTCTAGTTTGGATATAACTGTCAATTTTTTGGTTTTCAGTACCCAGACAACTACACCGTATGTTAGCACAGGTCTCATGATGGCCATGTAAGTCCATGCGATGACTCTGGGGAGGTGACCCCAGGTGCGCACGCCTCACGGTTCGATGGGATTGTTCATAGGTAAAATGTGCTTTTTACTCTGTTTTTTAGATGTGAGTTCCACTTGCTGTCAAAGGTGAGACCTAGGTACTTCACTTCTCTTTAGTTTTGAATTTAGGAGTTCTGGAGGTCTTAGTTTCATTTTCATCCTTTTTTTTGTGAAATGGAGCATTTCTGTCTTCTTGGGATTAATAGACAGTAAATAGTCCTTACACACCGCTGTTCTATAATTTTGAGAGCAACTTGCATTTTTTCACACAGTATGTTCTTAAAATTCCGTGTTTGCGAAATGACCAAATCATCTGCATACGCTATTGTGTTAAGACTGTCATTATTGAGACGGCTGTTGAGAATGTCTAGGAGCATTTTTCACAGTAAAGGTATCCCTGTGGACATCCTCTCGCAACCAAGTCTCTTATACAATACGAAAATTTTACACAATAAATAGTAAAAATTCATACAAATTGTAGTAATTTTTAATAGTAGTATTCCATAATTCTTATAATTATAACCTAGAAAATAATGTTCCTTAATAAAATATTCAATTTATTGTTTTAATATAAAAGATACAAAATCTTAATTACATTATGTAATAAATAACAGTAATAATAGCGCCCTCAGTCTCAGTTGGCTTCTCTGCACCTGAAAAATATGAAATAAAAATTAATACCAATTGAACTGTTCATACTCTTAAAACGGGGATATTTTTCACCTTTACACTGATTTGGATATTAAATGACTAAGTCAGATAACTAACAAAAATGAGAAAGTAGGTATGTCACAATTAAGACAAAAAAACATCATTGAACTTGGCACAAAATTCGATCGTTGGCCACAACTATTTTTTTAAAATAATCTAAGGTTATTTAAATTAGTTATCTAAAGGTAAATTATTCAGAAACAATAATAAATGTACTTACCACCAATAGAATTTATTATTAAAATTTTCTCAAACGCATCGGTGCTTATAATATAATAATGTGTTATAGGTACTCGTATATGTACCACGCTTTGTTATGTGAACATGGCGAACGGCTACTGCTGTCTGGCCATTTATGATCGACGTCAGAAAACGTTGGCCAGTAGCAGAATTCTGTTTTGTTCACATGCCTTAGAATTTCTACAATATTATAGAATATTTTTGAACAAAATTGAATTTTTTTCATAAGAAGGGATGTAAAGTATTACTATTTTTTGTAGAGATAATTATTAATATTTGTACAAATTTTTACAGAAGTTATTAGTAGTAATTACGATAATTGTAATAAATTTCTACTTCTATAAACAATAGTAAAATATACTAAACATTGTGGACTTCTTTCCTATTGTAGCATTTTATTCGACAATTCAATTGCTACAATAATGAATAGTTTTTAACTATAAATTGTAGTAAAATTTTTTACAAATTGTTAAGTATTTTTCTACAAGTCTACTACTACAACATTGTAGTAAAATTTTCTAGTCACATTTTTTTCCGTGTATATATCCACTCACTAACCATCTGTGGAACATTCTTGTTGGTTAGTGAGTGTATTATTATCTTGGAAAAAGTCGTCTTATCAATGGCATCAAAAGCTAGGAATGATATTAAGCCCACCCATCATCACCCCTAATATTTATCTAAGATGAAGCCAAGTCGGTCAAATATACACCAAGAGCAAATATCTACACAGGAAAGCTACTTAGTATCCTGTAATGTTTTAATAAAATACTAAACTAGACAAATGTTAGTAAGTAAACACGAAAAAAACCCATAATTTATCAATAAATTTCGAAAGGTTGCAGGGAGAAAGATTTTTCATCAAATAAAACTATTCAAATCTAATCTAAATTGCAATGTCTATTAAATCCTTGTTTCGTTTGCAAAATTTTAAGATCTACACTTTATCCATTTTACAGAAATGATAATACAGTGAGTTGGAATCAATAAGAAGAGTACTGTCACTTCCACTGCTACCTCTACAAGCTACCCAAGGATGTGTCGTAATTCATTCTGAAGATAAATAAGATTTAGAAACTTTAAAAATACAAAAAGAATATAAAATTGTAGAGTAATATGAAATTACTCTAGGAAAATTAAGGAGGTCCTTTCGCCACACCTCTCGCCTCAAATGTTAAAAAAAAAGTTATTAGATTATGACTAAAATTAATTGTTTTCTAATAGTCCTTATTTATCTAATACTGAACTTTTAACTATACCTTACCTTTTTGAGAATTTTTTTTTAAATGTGAGTATTTGTACAGTGCCTCACGAGAAAGTAAGTCCTCAACAACAATTCTCGAATTATACTATTATTTATTGATTAGATGGAGTAGAAAAAAACTAAAAATAAGGTTTTTGAAATATTTAGATTTTGTTTTATACAATAAAATATATAGTAAACCGTTGAACTTATTGAGAAATTAATATTAAAAAATAAATTCCACGGTAACCTATATATATATTTTTTTGTAAAAAACAAAACCTAAATATTTCAAAAACCTTATTTTTAGTTTTTTTCTACTCCATCTAATCAATAAATAATAGTAAAATTAACTATAATTTGAAAATTGTTGTTGAAGTCTTACTTTCTCATAAGACACTGTACAAACACACACATTTTTAAAAAAAAAATTTCTCAAAAATTGGTGGCGAAAGGACCTCCTTAATTAAACAAAAATTAAAATAATAAATGTCAAAGTTGAAGATGGGGAACAAACATAACATTTCTAAATTAATTTGAGTAACAATATTTTCCAGATTTCTTTGAAGGACATCAAACTAATTCGTAAATATGAGGCAAAGAATCAAAAACGGTGGAATGTATTAATAAAAATATCAACAGCAATTTAACTACCTAACCAAAAATAGAGGAAAAAGTTGTTATCGTTATCTTGAAATGTTTTTGCTTGTGGTGATTTGGTCATCGGGCCGATAAATGTACAGTAATAGAAGTATGCCCACTTTGTAATGGTAGTCATAAAAGGATGATTGTACAAGTCAACAGCTGGAATGCAAAAATTAGTATTCATGTATTGTTTTAATAATCAAGGCAGTAAACTATACCGATTATGTATTTGATCTCGATTGTCCTAGGCGACAAGTCAGAAATCAAAGGGATAGGATAAATTATAACCAATACTAACAAAAAATTACCAAACAAGTATTAGAAATTAAAAATTTAAAAAAACCGACTTTAAAAACGTGCAGCTGCCATCACCACATCTTAACCAAATTTATATGGGACCACCCCTGAGGTACCCCCTTACTAACAAAAAAGAATCATATAAATCGGACAAGGTGGTAAAGCATTATCGCTAAACATACGTAAAAAATGAAGAGTTTGAGGATTTTCTCATGGACCCAATTATTAAATTTTGATCAAATTTATATATGGGACTATCCCTGAAGTACCCCCTTTCTAACAAAAAAAAAAGAATCATTGAAATATCGGCCACCGTGTTAAAGAATTATCGCTGAACATACAAAAAAAATTGAGAACCTCCTCCTTTTTTGAAGTCGGTTAATTAGTTTTAAATATACAAGGATAAACAACAAATCAAGGAAAACTTGAACAATTAATGCTAGAAGCTGATTTAATTATAGGTGTAGTAAGTGAGATACTCACCACAGAAGATATTAAAGGATTCAATAGTTATACAATATGTTTTCCCATGAATTACACGAAATAAAGATGAGACGCTTATTGTTATATTTGCACGTGAGCAAAATTAAAGAGAGACTTTCGTGAATCGGGCGACTGTCACTGTGATTTTACAGATGAAAACACTTCTACCGCCAGTGGGCTGGCGCGTACTGTTCTACCTCTCTCTAATCAATAGCATCGCTTATTCTATACCGTTCTTCTGGCGTAATTATGAGAAACTGTGCATACATTTCTCAACCAGTCGTCATATGTGAGGAGTTATTATCTACGTAAAAAGTACTCTCAAAAGTTATGAAATTAAATAGACACAGTGTTCCAAAGATGGTTAGTATAATGCATTTAAAGTGCATATTAATAATTAAATTATTGTTGCTGGTGGTTTTTACAGAGTATCAAAAGAAAATAAGATACAGTTTATAGATTTCTTCAAAACATTATTTGATTACGATCACATTAACAAAAATAATAAACTACTTGCAGGTTATTTTAATATTATTCTACTTGAAGACAATACTATAATCAAAAGATTCTTGCACATATTAAAAACAGCAGATTTAAGCAAATTATTTTAAAACTAAAACGGTATACAGAATTGGTAGACCTCATCTTCACTATTATCTCAAGCATAGAGATATGAAAAATTCCAGAGTTTCAAGTTGCTATCGGACTTTAATAATTTAAGGGAGTATCGATATAATGCTTTAGTATGAGGTCCTAACTACGTCACATCATCTATCAAAAGATATGTTATTACCTTATTTTTTTTTACTTATTTAATTTTAAATGTAATTTGAGATAATCTGTAAATAATTTATGTTTAACGGATAAGTATTTTTATGTAAATAATTACTATTTAATATTGTTTAGTAATTTGTACATTTGTTTCTTGGGATAAAAAATTTGATATCCTTTTATATCCTTTCCTATGAATTAGCAGAATGATTTCTAATTCCAATTAATTGGGATATTTTTATACTATTATCCGTTGAAGTAAAATATGTAGCTGCACAATAAACCGTCTTGATTAAAAACCCCCATCAGCAATATAATAGAAAACAAAGTGCATAAACTAGCCGTAAATAAACTAAATGGAGTAGCCATAAATTCCTGATTTTTCACACTCCTTTGTCAATTGTGCAATTCCGCGAACAGCATGGCGCATGATTATGATTGAAGATTTTTGCTTAAAACTTGAAGAAACACTTGCATCTCACCAATTATTTCCCAAAGAATGAATCAGCTTGTTAGTGATGCAGAACGCAGACGTAAACCATTAAATTATGTGTTGGGTACGTTGTCCAGGGCCGGTTATTGGACGGAATGTTAGAGAGGACACTAAATACAAAAATATGGACACTAAAAAAATGTTTTTCATTTTATTTTTATTTATATTTTCCTATTTTAATAATTATATTTGATCAAATATTAGATTAGTTTTTAGGGTGTGACCTATTTACTTTAATTTTATTAAAAAATGGTCGGACACTTATACAAAGTATATTTATATATTTCCTATTTTTTTATAAAATTACGTGTATAAACAAGTAGTAATCACACGGCGTCAGGTCAGGACTATTAGCTTTCCTTCCCTACTTTCCTTCCTCACTATTTCCATTCCTTTAATATTGGTAAATGTATAGTAGATCCTGAGGAAAAAATACATTTGGGATTCTACGCCTATTAGGTAAAAATGTATTCCTGGGCACTGCTGGGTATTCCGTAAGAATTCCTTGGGTTTTCCCGGGTATTCTCCAGTATTCTGAGGTATTCTTAAGAATTTTCTGGATATTCTGGGACATTCTGGGCAACTCTCTTCTAATTTTATAGGGTTACTCATTATAATGTACATTTGCACTCTATTTATTTTTTAAAATTATCACCTGTAAAACCTTTTGAATAAATTATTTAAAAATGTTGATTATTAATACTAATAAATTCATTCCAATGAAAATTTAGTTTACTCATTATAGTGTCACTTAATCTGTTTGCGAAGACATCTACCTGACATAATTTTTTAAAACCTTTTAAATTGTAAATGTAACTCATTATTTCTATGATGATAGATCTATAAAGCTCAAAGCTCTTGCCTACTTTTTTACATACATATTTTCTTTAGCAAATAAACATTATTGTTTTCTCACATATATTGAAAAATGTAAAAAAAATAATAATTTTGTGAGTAAGCACGTTAGCCTTGTTTATGTATTTTCATAAAGTAATCTTATAGCCAAGTTAATCAATAAATTATAGGAAATATTCTTTAGCCGGTCCTGAATTAGTGTTCGTCAAGATGGTATGGAATTACCGCAAACTTTAATTTATAACCGTGTTCTGAACCAAATTGTACCATCTTTGTATTTACGCTAAGTGGTTATTTTCGGATATTCGATTTTATTTTTGGGTGGAACCGTATCGTTCGCTATAAAAAAGAAAGTCGATAAAAACCGGTCAAATCGGCGACCTGTAGACCCGCGTTTAATAAAAGAACGTTTAAAGGTATTGAAAAAGTTTCGCTAATATGGCATACAACTTAAAATAATGCGTTTTGTGTCTTATTTGGAAAAAATTACCACACACAGTTCATTGCATTTACAGTTCATTGCCTTTCATATTTACAGCGTTTACAATTATAACGACTCGTTTGGAAAACACTGCCTTAAAAATTCATCATGTTCACAATTCACCGTTTTAAAATATCTTCTTGTTCATAATTTATCGTGTTCACAATAATTCACCGCGTTTATAATTCACTACGTTTACCGATCACAGCGTTTAAAAGTCACCTCGTTTACATTTCAGCGTGTTTACAAATCAGCGCTTTCATAATTCATGGCGTTCACAATTTATCGCGTTCGAAATTCATCACATTCACAATTCACTTAATATACAATTCACCGCGTTTGGAAAACAGTGTGTTTAAAATTCAAAGGATTTACAATTCATTCCGTGTTTATTTCCAATTCTTGGCATTCGGAGAAGAACGGGTTCAAAACTAATCGTGTTCACAATTCATTGCGATTAAAATATTTCGCTTTCAGAATTTATCGATTCATCATCGTGTTTATAATTCAGTGCGTTCATAATTCATCGCTTTCATAATTCATCGCGTTCACAATTTATCTCGTTCGAAATTCATCACATTCACAATTCACTTAATATACAATTCACCACGTTTGGAAAACAGTGTGTTTAAAATTCAAAGGGTTTACAATTCATTCCGTGTTTATTTCCAATTCTTGGCATTCGGAGAAGAACGGGTTCAAAATTAATCGTGTTCACAATTCATTGCGATTAAAATATTTCGCTTTCAGAATTTATCGATTCATCATTGTGTTTATAATTCAGTGCGTTCATAATTCATCGCATTCAAATTTCTTCGCGTTCACAATTTATCGCGTTCTAAATTCATCGTGTTTATAATTCACCACCGGGTTTGGAAATCATTGCGTTTAAAATTTATCGCATTTGTAATTCATCATTCACAATTCACTGCATTTACAATTCACCGCGTTCGGAAACCACTGTTTAAAGTTCATCAGGTTTACTACTCATCGCCTTTACAATTTACTGCGTTTACAACTCACCGTGTTTACAACGGAAAACGTTCAAAATTAATCGAATTCAGAATTTATCGATTTTGTAATTCATTGCTTACAATCAATGTTTCTATAAGTCACTAATCTACAATTTTTTATACCTAAATAATATTGTGAATTGTGGTGTATTTTATATAATTTACGTTCAATACTCGAATTCGGGTAATGCCCCAAAAAAAAAGCGCAAAACTAATTTCGCGCAGCGAATAATTCCCAAACCCGAAATTGTATTCTTCTACGGCTACTGAGCGTTACAAAATAAGGAGAACTAGTTTGGCATATTTTGAATTGTAGAAAACTAGTTCTGTATATTTTTAAATGATCAATACTACTTATACTAGTTCTTATTATGACTCGATACAGTTTTCTTCGGGATCTATGATATGATATTATTATAAATCACCACAACTTATATTCCCATGGCAAACTAACAGTGATATAGAATCAAAAAAAAAAAGAAGAAGAAGAAGAAAAGAAGAAGAAGAAGAAGGAAATATACAACCAGAAGACAAAGTAACGACTTCTCGTAGGGTGGCTGCTTCGCCGCCACCATAAAATTTCAACCCATACCTGGCTACGTCGACCTGCATAGACTCCAACGTCCTGGACACAGCTTAAATTGTTGTATCTTGAAGAAACGATTAGAAAAGTCAGGAATTATCTTTAATAAAATCCAATAATTAGGTACATTAAACTTTTAATTGGCAAATTAAAATGATAGAAGGCAAATACCAAAGACAAACACGATAGGAATTCAAGGTTATTTCCTACTACACCCCTACTTTTAATACGGGTTTGAACGTTGATTAAATATTACAAGAAGAACCAGTATTGATCATTCGTAAATATTCAAAACTAGTTCTGCTTATTTTGGAGAGCTGAATAGCCGTAGAAGAGTACAATTGCGGGTTTCGGAATTATTCGTTGCGCAAAATTAGTTTTGCGCTATTTTTTCGGGTATTATCCTTGTGCGTAACATATACATTTAACTGTTTATAGTCAATAGTCATTACTTGATTTGAGCAAAATTACAGTAGGTTTATAACCCCTCAAAGGATCTAAATTCCTTTGATTATCCCAACTCGACTTATACTAGACCACCTTATGATTAGTTATGTCCGTTGTTCCCCAAAATGAAACATCTTTATTTAGTAAGACAGATTAAACATTTGATATGTGAAGTTTGATTTTTTTATTACCGGTGATTTGAAGATATTTAAAAGGTCCTCTCTCCCGTAGGAAGCGTGAGGTGAATGTGCTCAAATCTGCATATTAAATAATCTCTATAAATTGACGTTTTTCCATTGACATCCTGAATAAATAAACGTTGGGACCGAAGACTGTTTATATATAATGTATTTTGCCAGTGACGTTTTCTAAAAAATTCATACCGTAAATCGACCTGACAATTTTCTGTCACCCCTTTTTCATCCGAAAGACCTGAAAATGGATGTTAAAAATTTTACAACCTCATCAGGTTTTTCCTCTCTGGCATGCGGGCAAGCATTTTATCATTTACCATTTCTTTGTGTTATGCATTTTTACGGCCTCTTATCATTTTGCGTTTTCCACCACTCCCTTCGATAAAAATTTTATATATTTTTTTGTTTATATATGCTACAGAAATGGTAGTAAATGTTTTATTGTTCCTCATGAAATGCGATGCTTTTTATTTCTGGCAAATTTAAATAAATGGCCCTAAAAACATTACTTCTTGAACGTTGAAGTACAAAACAAGCCCTTATACATTTACTACTTACCATAGACGTGCACGAAATTATGTATCGGGCCAAAAATAGGCTTTTTAGCTATTTCGATGATTACGTACTCATTTTCTAGCTATTTATTTAAAAATAGTGATCTTTGGGATAAGTCAAAACAAAGCTTACATGACTCTAAATAAGGGGCCAATATTATTTCCTAGTTTAAATTGTCCTTCCTTAATTCCATTACTAGATACCTGTTTTAGTTTATAGTTATAACATCTTAGCCTAGTCTCAATTAAACTGAGGTGTCCCAAAAATCCTCTCATAATTTTAAAAGTAGTATTCTGAGCTAATGACGCCAATTTAAGATTGCATAAACAAATTTCATAATCTAATCTAGAAAGATTGACAGGTAATTTAGAAGCACTGCTTTGAACCCCATCCAAAAAAACGTATTAATATTTCTTCTGACGTGACTAAACTGAGACAGAAAATTCTACATGATACCTAAGCTGGGCTTAACATCTGAACATTTTTTCATAAAATTACTTGATGAAGAATTTGTTACATGTAACTTCGTAAATGTTGTAGTTTTCATCCAATTTTACCTCAAAGTTCAGAAGTACATATTAACCTATCAAACAAATAAATACTGAATAGATGTTGCATGTCATTATGTTGAATTATTTTTTGTTTGGAGTAGCCTTCACGCTGTTTAAACAATATAATATCTTGACCGCACTATAAACCAGACGGAGAAGGGAGTAAGGTACAACACACAATGACGTACTTTTTGGGAGGGTTCACTTATAACATTTTATAGAAATTATGTTAAATAGGTCTTGTAAATAAAAGGATGGATGTATAGATAATATGTATCACATAGTTTATAGCAAGTCAGAAAGAAAACTGAAAAATATATTTATAATTAGTATAATTTAAAAGTTATACAATTATATTAAAAAAATATATTATAAATTACTAACACAATCAAAACAGCGATTGGAGTAGCATTTTTTTAAAAATTTTCTTTGTACTGACCTTAGGTTATAAGGTAGTTTATTTGTAAGGAAAGAGGCTCAAACACCCTTTATAGGACCTGAGCCGTTCTGCGGTATCAGCAGTAACATAATATTAGGAGAGAATAAAAAAGAATTGGGTAGTAGAAGAACCGATAATTGGAACAATCTTTTGGGGCTGAGACAGGCCAAGATACTTCAGGGTCAAGAGAGAGGTCCGACACGCCCAACATAGGGCGCGGCCATTTTGAACCCTGTGACACAGTTTACAGCTAAAGAATCAGATCGCTCACTCTGCGTCGGCACTTTTGATCTCAATGTTTCAGTTTATACACTGTGCAACTCGGATAATACAATATATGACAACCGCCTATAATAAAACAGCAGTCTTCTGCGTATCCTGAATTTTTATCCCTGGAGTGGATGTTATTTTGGAACTTTCAACTGGTCCGAGTGAGCTAACTGATTCTTTAGCAATAAACTGTGACTTCAAAAATAATATTCACTGACACTGACAGCAGCAAGCAAAATATCAGGTGCGTTTTAATCATCCGCTTCTGCTTCCGGAATTGTCGGTTTAGTCGTTTTAACCTGTCAGATTAAAACCAGAAAACCGACAATTCCGAAGCAGAAGCGGATGATTAAAACGCACCTATTAAAAATATTGCGCCAAGATGTAGGCAACACGTAATAAGGGTTCAAAATGGCGGAGTTTTCTATCTCCTTTTAAAAGGCACTCAGAAAGCTGCGCAGTGCGACCATTCTCCGTATAGTAAAAGAAAATCAAAGTATGTGGATTTCCCATTATGACCTGACATTAGAAAAAACTAAGTTCTGACTTTTTATTAGCCGGAAATTATTGACAGAAAAACAAAACTTTTTGGAGCACCACCTTGATCAACCAAGTGTACTAATTTAGCATTCAAAGCAATAAAAGATGTATCGTCGGCAAGTTAATAAATTACTGTCTTCTTTCCAAATAAGATTTTAATAAGTTCAAAGACACATGTCTAATACCATAATATTGAAGAAAAAAGAATGAAGGAAATTCAAAATCAATGTACATTGTTAAAATTATTAATCGACTAATTTCGGTCTTATTGAGACATCTTCAAGTAAACAATGGTATTAAAAGAGTATTAAAAGAAGTTAAAGCAAAATGTCTTCTAAAAATACATTAAAGTATAGTGAACTGACTTGAGGTGCAGAAGTAAAGTCCTTGGATGGTGGGTGGCTTAAATGAGTATCTAAATACATTAAGTATTTAAATCCTTGAAGATTGTGACAAGAGGTGTAATACTAAATTATGGTTGAAAAATATTAATAGGTAGTAATAGAGCATTCATGTCAAATAAGTGAGGGTACGTGCTAAAAGTTGAAATTGGAGACTAACCCACTCAGATACTCGGTACTTTATGATACAATTACCTGAAAGTGAGGAACCAAGAGAAGATGAGTGGTTGGTGAGGAGTACCTCTGAACTTAATGTTGTTTTCATGTTACCAGAAAGTCAAGTACAGGTCAGGTTAATCCATGAGGAGTATCTCTGAACTTAACGTTGTATTCCTGTCATCAGAAAGTCAAGTACAGGTCAGGTTAATCCCTGAGGAGTACCTCTGAACTTCATTACTGTTTTTATTTAGTAACAAAGTTAAGTACAGGTCAGTTAAATATCTAAGGAGTACCTCTAAACTTCCATTTAAAGCTTTTGCTTTTGTGAGTAAAAAAAGTTAAATATAGGTCAGTTAAATATTTGAGGAAGAGTGCCTTTGAACTTTAAAGCTTTTGTGTTTGTGATTAAAGAAATTAAATATAGGTCTGCCAAATATCTGAGGAGTATCTCTGAACTTATTGCTTTTACTTTTGTCTGCTTAGCACAAATTTACAAAAATCTTTTGAAATATTAATTATAGTAAAATTGTTAGTATCGTGCAAGCTTTATGTTTTATAAATGTGGTCTGGTTAATGGTATGAGGAATCTGAGGATTCACAATCACAGAAAAAATCGGTAAGTTGTACTGTCCTGGATGGGCGGTGTTAGCAATTAATTCTTTTGTTTTTGGTTTTTCCTTTATATTTTGTTGCCTAAATGATGTATTAACTGCCCGAGACCTATGACTTGTTTTTAACCACGCGATGGCAGGTGTTAAGCATTTCATAACTAGTAGAGTCATAAATCCTGGACGGATATTGTTGAAATCCGAGGAGTACAGCTTTTATTTGAAATGATTTTAAAAATATTAATTGAAAAATGTCGGACGGATATTGTTGATATCCGAAGAGCAGATTGTGTTTCAAATTATTTTAAAATCTTGAATAAAGTCTTAGAAATAATAAGACATGGGGTGTTGTGTTACTTATTTGAAAATGCAAGGTTTTGTCTCATCTCAGAAAGTGACGAGCGGGCGCATCTTCTTGAATTAGAGAGGATGAGCAGGAAACTTTTTCAAAATAATTGGCGTGGGAAGAATTTGGCGGCAGATCTTGTAATTTTGTTATTTTTATTTTATACTTCTTTTCTTTTTGGCTAATATTTTTATAAATTAAAATTATTACCAGTCTTTACATAAAAAAAATATTTCGATAGCGAAATATAGATCAGTATGGCCGTGTTAGCAGATAAACAATTTTTTGTGTGATTACTAATTGTAGTATAATGTAGAGAACATCGGCAGTCAAGAGCGGGGAGTGCGGGGAACTGTTGCGGTAGCAAAGTACCGCCGGCACTTCTCCAGGCAGAACTATTTGAGTCGCCTTGAGTGTCTAGCGTGGTCAGCTGATTCTCATGCATTGTGTTCTATCGGTAATCACTTGGTAACTAAATAATTATTTGACCTAATAATTAATAAAATCTAACAAACATTGATTCCAAAATTTGTCAGTAAATTTAAAATTTCCTTTAAATGTTCAAAATGATGTTAATTATTGTCAATGTCAAAATTGTTTTTTACATTACTTTAAATCTCTAAATTAATAATAGCAAACGCAACACGATTGCGTGTTTTCATATCATCGGCGGTGGTCGGCTGAGTTTGATAAACTACATTTTTAACATATCCACAAAAGAAAGAATCTAGAATGGTTAGTCGGGTGATCTAGGGAGGTAATTAGTAGGGCCTCTTCTTCCTATCCATTTTTCTGGAAATTAATGGTTTAAATATATATCGGAAGGAATATCATCTAGAAGGTTCTAGAAATTTTTTTTCAAAAATTTCATAAAATGTCTTCTATTTAAATGGCCATCAAATAAGTATGGCCCCACCAACTGTCTTCCTATCATTCCACCATAAACCTTTAACGACCATCGGTTTTATCCATCTACAGTACGAAATTCATGTTTATTTTCGGTGGAAAATAGATTCATTAGTAAAAAGTATTTGATAGAAGTTAATATTTAGAATTGTACGACACGCTACTGGAAAAAATTGCTTTTTTGTTATTTTAATATTATTAATTGCTTAAAAATTTATGAAAAGCTTAAAATAAACAAATTTGGCGGGTAACATTTATTACTGTGGAGTGAGACATGTACAATATATATAATAACAAAAAAAAAAATAAAAATATAAAAAAATATATATAAACTATAAACGATTTATTATTTACCTATGAATATCTGGTTATTTCTTGTCGCTAAGACTTTTACACTGATGCAACGCAATAAATCATTGTAAATTAATTATCAAATGTCGTTTAATTCAAAAATCACAAATAAACACGAGTATAAAGCTTTGGTGTCGCCGAAATAATGGCGGCCAAACGATAATTGCTACAAAATACTACAAGTCGTCCTTCTATCCTTGCCTAAGGGAAAAATAAACACTCAAGGAACCTGAGAAGGTATGGGTCCGATCGACCATGTGGGCAAAATGATGTAAGAATCATCAAGTTGAAAGGGTATGATGGTTTGAAAACCTCACTAAGCAAGAGCTACATATACATATTATATCAAATTTAATCACAATTTTATCTAATTTTTGACAATTGCGCAACACCGGTGGAGACAAATATGCAAGTCATTGGTCGACATTACCTGTTACATGTCGATGTCAAGTCAATTTCATGTCAATAACTTGGTATTGATTTTGAGTTTCATTTATTCTTTCTGCTAGAATACCGACCACATTTGAGAATATGAATAATTTTTCATTCTTCATAATACTCAAGTTTCTTCAATAAAAATTCGTGTGATACACAGCATTTGAAAGGGCACACATAGTGAGAAGTAAATAAATGCTGAAGTTCCTCAAGACTTCTCACTATATCTTCAATGACTTCAAGCAAAGCTTTTATTGTAATCTATTCCTTCTAAAAGAATACTGTTCGGTATTATGTAAGAGCTTAAATTTTTCTAAATAATCGTTGTCTATTTTTTATCAAAATTTCCATCACCTTGGAAAATACAATTATTGTTATTGGCCTGTTATCAGCTTCATTTAAAAAAACCTATTAAAAACAAAATATTTGAGACATAAATATACAAATCATATCCCTTGGATACGTTACAATGTCTTCGTTTAGCGTTGTCTCTTTTAGAACAGTAATCATTGACGATTTCGAAGCGCAAAAGCTTACTTTGAACAGTGACAGTAGAAAAAATTGAATTTTCCTTTATATTTACAAACTAGCCACTCTAACATCCCCGCCGGAAGCGCGCTCATGGTCCCACTTGCATGGCCATTAAGCCGGGGAATCACGAATATGAATAAATTTATAAGGGCTTGGGGACGAAAGGGAAAGGGTGAAACTGAGGTGAAGTACAGGTGAAAATACGACGAGAATATGCGTCGGAATTTTATCACAGAGTTAATGAAAGTAACCCACTTCCGTCAACGACCTCATTTGACCTAAAGGCACGAAAAATATTTATGATGAGAATGAAAATTAAAATGGATAGCGTACGGAATTCGGGATGAATTGTGGGAACATCGGTACGTCATGTTTAAATGTATGCAGATAGATAACAGGGATGGGGGATGTTTGTCATTCGGTTTTGAGTGTTCTCTAAGGGATGACGAATTAAACTGTGCATATTTGTGTCGGTGTAAACGAAATTGAAAACGTTAATTAAGAATATAAATTAATAATTTATAAGATGGATTTAATAACAAATAATACTGATTACTGGTAACACAAGCCCAAGGGGCTTGAATTATTATTTAATTTTTCGAATTATTTTACAAATTTGCTTTAAAAATAAATATGTCAAATTCCTATATACATTATCTAATATAAATTGAATATTTTAACAAAAACCTTATCGTTCGATTTCATTTAAATCGACCAATATGCATAGGGATACCAAATTTTTCTCCTTTAAAAATATTTTTTGTTCAAAACATCGCATGAATTTTCATAATGGTTTTTGCAAAAAGTGACGGGAAGCAAATTAATATAACTAATGTCACTTATGTTAAAATCTTTGAAAAATAAAATCTAACAACGATTTAATCATTATCAAGTAAAGGTAATTGCTTGGTTATTATGCATAGACTTCATTACACACAATAAACTAAAGACTTTCTCATTCGAAATGGTTTTATTATTTTAAATAGTAACCCCTTACAAAAAATTCATTAATCCATTTAAAAATACCTTACTGACTTGGATGTTTAAAGCTTTAATCAGTTTTTTCTAATACATCCTTATATACCTCGTCTTTTTTGGTTTACCTAAAATACATAAACTTGATTGTCCAATGAGACCTTTCATTAACGTAAAATTAATTGGTTGATAATATTTTTCATTATTTAACGTGGGAGTACTGATTGAACCCCCTAAATAAGAGCTTTCCTACTTTTGTTGATCTAAATTTCTAAACGGTAGTCTTGTAGATTTTCCTTCCATACACGGCTTGCACCAACGACGAAGAATCACTCAACTAATTTTGTTTACAAAAATCAAATTATTGCAAACATTCACTGTGTCATCTACGTAGTTATCAAATTACTATGAGAAAGTATTGTTACAAGAGGCGTTTTCGGAAACTTACTCGGATCATAAAGATTATGGATCCTATTGTTCGTTTACCTATGGTTACTAACCTTATCCCTGTTCGGAAACTAGTAGATTACTGATCCAGCTCACCGCAGGATTTTATAAAGTGATAACGCAATTTTTTGATGTTTGGTGTCTGCCAGTAGTAGATATAAAGTTTTTTCTACATTTAATAAGTTATAACTTGTAATCTTTATGCCCATATTGCGACTTTATTATTCAGATTACAAATATGTTTAATTAAAATGGTTCTTTAACAAATAGGGGGGAAAAGTCAAAGATTGACAGCCGTAGATAAACAGAATCAATAATCCAACTCGTTCGTAAACTATCGGCACTAAGTTCAGTGATCCACGTGATCCAACGGGTAAAATCAGTAATCTGGATTTGTTACCTAGAGTAGGTTTCCGAAAATGCCTCTGGATTGTTTATGGTTATAATTCGGTATTGAGGCTCTAAACCGTACAAAAATCGTTCCAAATTACAGTAGGAAAATATATTTGCATTCTTAATGGCAATTATTATCAGTTTAATGTATTTTGTTCGCGGTGTCCCTATTATAGCGGTATAATGTTTTACAGGAAAGTACGCAATTAGTTTTGAAGTTTGACAGCAGTGTGAAGCAAGTGTATTAGACGTAAATACTGATCCATTCATAAAACGCATGCTCGCTCTTCAGATAGGCATGCTCGCACAAACTATCCCCACTCAAATTAGCAGATATATCCATCTTTCTAATGCGACAGCCCTGTCTGCGTAATAATAAGCACAACCTGAATGATTGCGATTAAAAGGACTTGATTTTGAATATATTAATTAGTATAGTAGTTTTCCGTCGTTAGCTTGCACATATCCTGACTAATAATTAGTAATTTCAACATTTTTTAACCAGCTTCAAAAAAGAAGGAGGTTCTCAATTTGTCGGAATATTTTTTTAAGCAATATTTATTCAGATGCCCTAGTCTTCTATGTCATAGGTCTCCACTTACTATCATACTATTTTCTTCTGATGATCTTTGTTGAAGTTTGCTATTAGGTTATACAGTCATAATTACTATACCTTTGTTATCTAAGATCTCTACTTGAATTTTATAAAACTCTACTTTTTTTTTCGGATTTATTTATATTTCTTACTGAAAACAAATTACAGGTAATATCTTGAATGATTAACGCTTCCAAGTTAACCTTTTTGGTTCATGTCTCTACTTTTTTTCGGATTTATTTATATTTCTTACTGAAAACAAATTACAGGTAATATCTTGAATGATTAACGCTTCCAAGTTAACCTTTTTGGTCATGTCTTCTCTGCTCTAGAGATTAGCCATTTTCGGTTCTTATTCTAGCTACATTATCTTATATATTAACTTCAGTTATGCTTTGCACTTCATTTTATTATATGTTCTGAAACTCCATAAAATATGTTTTGGCGTGCTTCCGTTCATAAACAGTGACACATAAACCGTGACATGTAAAATTCATCCCACTATCATGCATGGGATTTAAAAAAAATCTTCGTTAAAAAGGTCGTTTGATTTGAAATTCGATCGAGCCAGGATCGGGCAGACTGAAAAGTGATGACGTTACAATAGAACATTGAATCAAATCAAACAAAAAAGAAAAATAAACATAACCTTGCTTTTTTGTGATTCTTGTTTTTGGTTTGTGTGTCAAAACAGTAAGCAAAAAGTGAAGAACATGGACATTTTTTAAATAATAAGGGGCAATGGCCCTGAAATGCAGGATGTACCATAAATGCCCTCTTCGCTTTCAAACTCCAGAGCAAAGAAAATGTATTTTGCAAACAGTCATTTTATTTTTTTATAATGAATAATTTTTGCTTAAGACAAAAGCGGCTAAGTAATTTGTTGGTCTCATATTTTGAGAATTAAGTTTGGTTGTAGGTTAATTAAAAAGGGATAGGTAAAGACATAGACAAATTTCTCTATATTTACGATCCTTCTGCTCTAAGAATATCGAGGTCGCTCTATGTTCTCGCTCCAAAGCGAAACAAACACTTTTGGGATCACTCGGAGTGTCAATTCAAACACGTTTGCAGCGCTCGGAGATCTCCGATGCTCAAATCAAACGCACCAAAAATTAACCGGAGTTAACTTCAACCGTCAACGTGTTAGGTAAATGAGGTTATTAGGTGTATTTAAAAGGCATTTAACAATAAACAAACTGTGAAAAATCTAAAATTGAGGAAGTCATTCAATTTTTCTTTTAAATAATAAATTAAAATAGAATTTAGAGATGAAAATACAGACTAAATAATTATTATACATAAAATAAAAAAATAAACGCAAAAAATAAAACGCAGTTACCAAACATTCCCAAACAAAATGCTATCACAGATCAGAGAATGCAATGAACGAAAACTCAAAATGTCAACTGTCACTATCAACCGTTTGCTCACCACCTCAAGGAGCCGCGAACAGTTTGATCACGGCGGTAGATAACAATTACGTCATTGAAAGACGTCACAACACTTCCCCTCGAGCGGTTCACGTCGCAAAAATAATAGGAGAAATACCGTTTGTTTACTGGGAGCTCGCCAAAAATTGGTAATACTCTACGGCAAAATTAATAATATCCAAATTCTTTTTTACTTTCATCTCTGCATTAGGTACGTGCTAAATGATATTTCATCTTCATCCTTTTCTTCTGCCACATTTGCTATATACTTAAACAAAACAAATAAATGATGATTACTGTTGGGTGGTGTAATAAATAAATAAATAAATATAATTTTTTCGCGAATATAATTCCTCTGTCTACTTCTGTAACTATGCGTGTCTCTGCTATATGTATTTTTAACTATGGAAACATCCATTTTTTTCTTCTTTGGAAACACTTTTCCAATAATAAGTTGATATACAGCTGATTCAATATACTCCAGATGATGATCAGTAACACATTGTATAATTATAGAACTAGCTGTAGCATTTGTCTACAGTTTCAGTGGTATATTGCTTTTCTTCTCAAGTTGCTTTGTTTGGAATCGCCAGTTTAAAAAATATTCTGCAGATAATTGGTAATTGCTGTAATACTCCAGATATTATATTTTTATATCCTTTTTTTAATCACAGATTGAGTCCATAACCTGTTAGACCTTGTGGAAATAAAATAGATTTTATTTTTTTGTATTACAACTTATTTTTTTGCATTATCTTTCAGGCTGCCTGGTCAGACTGATATCTGCAATTCCAGTAAAACTACTAAATCAAACACAATCTTAACAAATTTCACATCTCACTTTTTTAGCCTATTAGAAGTTTGTTTTTGATTTTGTTTCCATGACAACCAAAGAAATTTTCTGAAATGTGTCTCCGCCAGGAGACGTAAATAGTTATTCACTATTCATCATTCACGCAAATTTCTTTATAAAAACTGAAATGTTAATTTGAAATAGTCCACTGTGCATAACAGCGTATATGTAAAAACATTATTGCATATCGTGTATTTTGTATTGCCTATCATCTAACCTTTACAATCTCTATAGTAGCTATTGTTTATAAATGGGGGTTTGTTTATAAATCGCTTCAGATTTACGTTTTTATTTGTGAAAATATTGTAGAAATTAATTATTTTTACTACCATTGATTTGCATGAAATTAAAAATCAAAGTATATACTTTTCGCTATGGGAAAATCATAATAATTTGTATTGAGCTTCAATCTGTCATGTTTTTTTATTTAGGATTCTGTATTGTGTACCCAATTTTGCGATCAGACTTCGAAGCACAAACTCTACTTTGAATAGCGATTTAGAAAAAGAATATTACAAAGTAATATTAAGTTTTTAATATGGGAATAATAATTTATATCTGCTGCCTTTTTATTATAGAATGAATAAAAAGAGATCGAAAACTTTTTCACGCAGAAACCCCGAAAGAAAAGCGAGGCCAGATGAATAATGAAGTCACGCTTTTCTAAGAGAACAGAACAGCGGCCAATAATTGAAAACCGTTGTCATTTTTCTCGTCATCTATCCGCTCGGCAGCCGTCGTTGCGCCATTGTTTCACTTTTCATTGTGATTCCTTAAAAAGAGCGAGTGCAGCAACCAACACACGTGAAAGAAACGAAGCGGTGACTGTCAGCCGTTCTTCGCGATCCAAAGCCTGAGTTGCCTTCGATCCGAGAATTTTTGTATTCTCCTGATGATGGCGAGATGAAGGCAGTAACGGATTAAGGGTAGCTGGTGCAACAAATCATTGACATTACGTTGCTTCATGTCAGCCAACTGAACAAAATAATGTGTAGGTTCAACTATTTTGAAAAATTATTACGATTAAGTTACTGGATGGTTGGTACTGATTAGATGATCCAAAGTGCTGATGAGGTGATCCGAGCTGATAAGGGAAAGTCAAGAGTTTAATTTCGTTTATAGAGAAGACTTGTTACCGAAAGGTCTCCAGAGGATACCAGTTGAAGTCAGACTGAAAAAAAATCTATTTTAAACACTACCAAAGATGATGACTACGTTCTATTCTCTGCTCACCTGTTTGCCTAATCGTGATAAGTAACGCTTCCAATAGCTTTGTATTCTGCAGATCATGACTGTGAACTTTCATTTAACACTGTGCACAGCTTAAATCACTTTCACATAACTATTACACAAGGACCGAAAGTGTTGTCCTCTTCAGTCTTTTCTTTATGGCAGGTTAATTGATATCTTGATGTTTTAACGTGATTTTCAAGCCTAGCTAAGTGCTTTTGAGCAAATCTCTTGATTTCTTCTTTAACCGTTACCATGTTCGGGCCCCTGTGCATATTTGTGTTGGAATTTTTTAATGGTAGCTGTGATGGTTGATCTGACATAACTGTCTGCTTGGTCAAAATTATCTAGTTAGAATCGATTAATAATTTAAAACTTATTTTATCTATAAAACGTAGCGATTTAGAATTTATTGGTAATATGATTAATAACAATCAAAAATAACATTTTACAATCTGACAATTGAGCATGATAATAAATAATAACGACAGGTGGTAGTTTTTTATGAGCTGAAATCCTTTAAGGGCACCCTATGCTTGGGTGAATCGCAACAGGATAATGTGAAAACTCCTGGAAACGTTTATGACCTCCCAATGCTCAGTATACCCACTAAACTGCCTCTGATTTTCTTGAGTGGCTGTTTCTGGTACTGATGAAGGAATTGCTTCAGGAGATCGAAGATTTAGTTGTTGTGGACCCTTACTTATTCAGCTAGTGCTCTAATATCCTCTTTTTCATATTTATAATGCGTTTTGCAAACTTGCTAATGGTGTTCCAATAATCCTTCTTTTTTAACATCTTGTCCAGTATATATTCTGGTGTTATCTATCTCGTCGTGCTTGTTACTTCAGTTCTGTCATTCCTTCATATGTCTCGCTAAAAAAATGCTTGGACGTGCCTATTTCCGCATTATATGCTATCTTCATTATCTGCCACTTTAAATCAACATCTGTAGGATTGGAAACATCCATGCTCACATAATATTTGCGTAATGTGGTAGATTATTTCTCCTTGTTTTCTTTAGAGCCAAAGATCTAGAGTGGGCACTAGTTTTTCTGTTTACTGATATAAGTTTGTTTTTGCCTCTCATTCCTGTTGGCATTTTTGTTTTGTGCTCTATCTATTCCCTTTAACACAGCGCATCTTTCTTATAATAGAATATATAGGGGTAGGATTCTAACTATCACCAATAGCTCAGTTGTAGATGTGGTTCTATAAGAGCTCGTTATTCTTATTGTAGCTTTTCTTTGCACTTTAAATCAGGGGCCACTTGTGATAATTTAAAATGGGTGTTCACTTTTTCCAATAATTTTATCATTTGTAAGTTCGGTTATTATTATCAATATCATACTGTTTTTAAGCACTACAACTATTAATAAATGAATTAATGAATATTTTAATAACTGTAATATTTGTTTTGTTTTTAATACATTGAAATCCATTGATAAACATTATTCGTTAGTCAACTGACTTTTCTGCATATTTTGAGATTATTTAAAAATGTATATCAGGTTATGTAGAAAGCTTGACATTGATTTTTGTGTAAAAGATATTATTATATCAAACTTTATACCTACCATTTTTCAGTTTTTATTGCAAATTTAATTATTTTCACAATTTGTCACACATGTCAAATAAAATAATATATTTTTTAAATATCTTTTATTAGCAAAAAACAAGTGAACTAAAATGTGTATTCTATAAGATCAGTCCCATCACAATACATAATATTACTCAGATATAAACTTGAATGAAGATATATAATGCGTGGCATTCTAAATTATACTCTTCACAGTTTAACAGACCCCCTTAACCCCCATTTTCAATCAGATTTGTTTCACAATCCATAGGCTTGATCCCCTTGTAGAGCTTGATTTTTCCAAAAATGTCAAGTTGATGTTATTGTTTGTTTTTGAGTTAGATTTATTTTAAATATTTTAACTCCCTTAACCCCTCCGCACTTTTATAGAGTTTGATTTCTACTAAAAATTTCGCTTTTCACTTTTGATTTGTGTTTTTTTTGTTTTAAGTTCAACCCCCCTTAAGCCCCCGTTTTTAATCAGAATTTTTTTTTTAAATTCAAACTTCTTCTTATAGAGCTTGATGTTTGCTAAAAATTTCATGTTTATATCATTTTTCGTTTTTGAGTTAAATTTTTTTTTACTATTTTAACCCCCCTTAACTTCCCAATTTATTCGAATTTTTTTCAGAATCAATAGGCTTTATCTCTTCTTATAGAGCTCCATTTTTACTAATTTATCGCTTTTTGTTTTTAATTTAGGATTTTTTTTTTATTTTTAACCCATTTTAACCCCCTATTTTTAATCAGATTTTTTCAAAATCAACAGGCTTTGTCCCTTTATATAGCTTGTTTTTTGCTTGAAATTTTCAACTTGATACCATTTTTCGTTTTTGACTTATCGTGTAGACAAACTACGTGACATCGGACAAAGTAAACCTATAATACTCTTCACAGTGTACTGTGTGAAGAGTAGAATAATAATATAATTAAAGCTAAAACAATAACGTAATAGCCTAAAAAATAGGTACACTAAAAGAATGATAGTGTCAAAATTTTAAAAATTATTTAATAGGTATGTCAGTAACTAGGAGATAAATTGCGCTGTTACTCTAGTTAACTGTTTAGTAGAGCAGACTGAATTTTGGTTGTGTACTTTTCGTGTTCCATATTTACATATAATAATCATATTTCGACAAGAATGCAGTTAGCCCCAATTATTGTCACCATATATAGTGTTAACTAATAATCTAACTATTAAAGCTTTTTGTTTTAATATACATGAATTGTTGGTTTTTGTAACATATTTCTATGTAATAATAACAAATTTTCTATGACATAGTGTCATATACCTTCAACATACCTCTATAAATAGTACGACTAAAGTGAGAGTTACAAAGTGTTGTTCAACGTTTAACTTGTAAGTTTGTTGAACATTGAACATAATGTCTTTTTTTAAGTCAACTTTTATTGTTACATCACTATACATGGTATAGAATACCCCTGAAAAGGCCTCGATGAGCCGATTTTAAAAATATAACCTTTATAAAACTGCATTATGTCGACATAATTAAGTTTACCTCTTAGGTAGATATCGGTAAATATTTAATTTAGTATTCATGATATGGGTACATACCTAACATAGACACAACTATTAAGTTTCTTGAATTAATTTAGGCCAGTGCAATATGTATATTTTATACCGTCTTTAAAAAACTGTAATATAAGTTTATAAAATCCTCAGCCACTGTTTATCAGTACCTCTAGCATTTATAGATAGGGCATTTTTGTATAACTTCAAATTCGTTAGGGACAACCTACAAAATAAACAATTACTTATATAAAATTGTACTACGGTGGAGCAATAATCCTTGTTTAAGGGTCGATCTTTTCACCTCCAAGTAAAGTTACATGTAGGTTTACTTGACAGATTAACAAACAATAGCCCTATAGTTTAATCAGCAAGTAGTTACTTTCAACTTTACTTAGAGGTGAAAAGACTGGCCCCTAATAATATATATAATAAACATTTCATACTTTTTTAAAACTTCGTTTGCTCAATGCATAGTTTGGTATAAAACACATGACTATTTTGTAGACCCTGAAAGAAAAAACAAAATATAAATTACAACCGTAATTTGGAAATAAACATAACCTCAAAAATAATAGTATTTTTTTACCTGAGACGTTTTTCGATAACAATAGTTGAATTGACACACATACTTCCAATTTATTAAAGTCGCAGTTTTATTTAAACCTAATTTTTAATTAAAATTGTCTCATGTGTATTTTTAGAATTTGACAGCGTGATTGGAAAGTTGTAAACGTTGAAGATAGATAATGCAATAGGTAGAGACGACATAAACACTATTTTGTGATATAACAAGTGGAGGCACTTTGAGTCATATTTTGATTAAATTTAAGTTAATAATTTTATATTTGAAGATTGACGGAACTAAAATGTTTTTATATCATCACCAAAACTGACTTGACGTATGTAGTAAAAGGGTAATGCAAAAGTGCAGACACTTTTAGTACCGTCTTTATTCTGTTTCTATGATTTGAGAGATTCATATGACGTCACAGTGTGCGTTGCGCATAATAAGGTGATTTTAGTGATTTTAAGCAAGTCATTGTTCGTTTCACGGATACGGTAACGCGTTGACATCTCTTTTTAGCTAGAGGCTTTCGGAAAAGCATCTCGCTCCCTCGAGCTCACTCAGAAAAGTGAGTCATAGAGACGCGATCACCCAAAGTGCAATAACGTACCAAAAAATAGAGATTAACACGTATTAAAACATATTTATTAAAATTGAATTAATATTTTTGTTATTTATTTTAAAATAATGCGTTTTTATGATATGTGTTCACTACACAAATGAACCAATGAAGAGAATCCGCCCCTGCTGTTAATATTATATCTTAGTATGTCTTACTTTTGATTGCTTTGTTTCATATGGTAGTACCATAAAGTATATATAACGGAATAGTATTCCCGTGGGCCTCCCATATTAGTTTATTGAGGGACGCCAGGGGGAACTTTACACACCTGATGCATGACCATTGAATGGGAAAAATAAGAATAATTTATGAAGTGTACGATAACATGGACAACTCTGTTAAATGTGAACTTATCTAGTAAACCATCAACCATTTGGATTTAATGTCAAAAGGTGAAAGAAAATTTGTATTTAATTTGTGTAAGGTATTCATTAATTAATTTTATATGCACTAAATACAAATTTTCGTTCACCTTTTGATATTAACTTAACCTTAAACGTATACGAATATTTAACACTCTTTTAATTATTATTAAAAAAAATAGGTTTTTAATTTTAATCATAAGTATTATATCATTTTTTTTTTTAACCTTTATCATCAAACTAAGTATTCTCCGAGGATTTAATTCTTATCAAACAACCAATGAGCAATACAATGACTAAAAGATAGTAGAAGTAGTGGCACATAACTTTATTATTATAATGAAGTATATTATAACCTGGATCAAATAAATCTTAAAAGTGGACCAATAATATATATTATGGCCATGTTCATGAAGTTTGTCTACTTCAAGATCAAAATATAGTAGCGCATTCCCTCGGTTCAGAGCCAATTTCAGATAAATTCTCCTAAATTTGTAATTATCAACAATTATTGTGATAGATTAAAGGTAAGTGAAATGTGTTTTCGAAAAAATACGGAAATATATTTCGCTTAGAATAATTATTATATCGGTCATAACCATAATAAATTTATTAACATTGACAATAAATGTCAGAATAATTTAAACATTGACTCAATCAAAAACTAGAACATTGGAACGTTTTGGTAGGGTCAGCAATTTAGAAATAAATAAAAATTTATGTACTTTCATTATTTTATTTCAATTCTTTATATAATCTTCACGAATACCACTTTTGGTATTAGTAAATATAAATATAGTAACGTAAGATTACTTTTGGAATATAGAATAGCTACAAAAATAAGTTTAAATGAATAAAGTATTTAACATTTTTGTGTAAATCGCTTCTTTAGTCCGTCCCTGCGAAAAAAGAGCGACGGGACTCGCGGACAGGACGGTCGACGTTGATGAATGACGACAAAAAGTTCTACTTATTCCGGTCGGCTTTGTGTAGGTATGCGTACGTGCATGCGGATTCTGAGACACAGCCCAAAGCCATCGGACTGGTGACTTTCGGTTTTATTTTCGACAAAATTGCCTTTAGGGTCAGGCTAAAGAATTTAAGCCATTTAAAATTCTATATTCAAGTCTATAAACGATTACTGAATCTGTGATAGTGCAAATATCAGTTATAACATAAATTTAAACCTTTTAGGGTTAGTTTTTCAATAATAGTTTAAACTGAGTTCAGTCAATGAATTTGGTTTAATTGAAAGATGGTGTATTTCAAATGTAGTTTACGTTTGAACTTAATTTAAACCACCTGAAAAATTGAACCATCAAAGTCGGCCATTTAAACTAAGATCGACCTTTTGACATTGACATACAAATGTGACTCCAAGAACTCGCATCTGTGTAACCCTTGATAAAGATATGTTATTTATTTGATAATCATGCCAAACCAGATGGAGTTTGGGACCATATGTACAAATTTTACATTTATCCAAATTTAGGAAGAGATTGTTACTTGTACGCCAATCAGAGATTTTATTCAATTATTTTGTAGAAATAAACAGTGTAATTGAGAAGTCACATTTGAGTAACTTTTCAAATCATCAGCAAATAATAAATGTTTACACTCTAATAATGTGAAGAGATCATTGATAAATAATAAAAACAACGAGGGTCCCAAATTATATCCTTGAGTAACACCTGATGTAGGGCAATATATTCTAGAATAGTAACCGTCGTAAGCAACAAATTGTTCTCTGTTGTGTAGATATGATTTTATTAATGGAATGAAATGAAACCAAAATTATTTAATTTATGAATTAATATTTTGTGGTCAATTCTGTCAAAAGCTTTGGAGGAATCAGTGTATATGTGTACATATAAGGATAATGTGTGGTAGGTATCCAGTAGTTTTTAACCTTATGTGGTTATGTAACTGTTTATCCATCAGTGAAGTATTTTATCAGAAATTTCATAAATAAGATAATTTATCATTCAGAAGTTAGGTTTATCCAGAAGTGAAAAGATTACTTTTTAAGTTACGTAGGAGATAAAAATTACCTGACACTTTATCTGAAGGTGAAAAGACCGACCCTTAATAATTTATATTTTTTTGTGTTAGTAGTGAGTATATTTTCCAATATATAATAGGGAAGAACTAAATTAATGTTTAAAATGCCGGGCTGCACAGTGGAGATACTTCCGAATGCCACAAAATATGGGTAAATTCTTACCGAAGAAAGGATAAACTTAATTGAAATTGACCTATCCATTTTGAGGAAAGTAGTTGTGAGATTCCTCTTAAACATAAACGCAAGAAAAGGAAACTGAATTCCACCAGGTACACAAGCCTAATTAAGCAAAGAAAATAAATCGGTATTTAGTCCTGTCCCAATACAACGGTCCTTTTGAAGTAATGCCATGCATGAGCAGGATGCGAACATATATAAGAATAAAATAAATGAACAGGAAAATTGGTTTTGAGTATTTTCAAAGTAAACTTGACAAAAAATATTTAAATTTATCAAATAAAAAGTAATGTTTTTGTTTACTTACTTTTTGTAAATAAATAATTTGTTTTTGCACACTTATTTTTATTTGACGTAATAAGAAAAGAGATTGCAAGAGAACTAATACGCCCAGAAAGTATAAATTTGAGTCAAACTTGTATTTTTAGTCTATATCTTTTACTTATCTTATGGCCAGGTTATGGATTTTGTCACAAAATACCTATAATTTATGAGAAAAATTAATATTTTTATTAGTATTATTTACCTTTAACCTTTATATTTGTAAACGAATATATTACAAAGTAACCAATAAAGCTTAAGTAACTGTATAAAATCTAAAATTGGTAAAATATCGAGTTTTAAACACTATCTCCCTTTTAATGCTTATAATTCTATGTCCTACGTGATGTCACCGTCATGTGAGTCAGCTGCATGCGCAGTAACATACCGTTAGTCTGTGTATCTTGCCATCAATTAAATATTAAAAATTTAAAAAGTTAAAATTTATTTTATTCAAGAAAAAAATGTAACCAGCTTTTTCTGCAAATGAAAATCCAAATCCTAATGTTTTTTAAAGGTTTTAAAAATCAAAAAGAGATATAAGTGGAGTTTGCATAATATGTTCTTACATCGAAATCTAAAGGAACATTGAACCTTATGACTCATAATAATTGGATTTTTCAACGCTCAACTGTAAATCACAAATTAAACCAAAGCCGTTCAGTTGTTTCTTGAAAAGGTTTCCCCTAATAGTAAGTTGTGTTGTAAAAATAAATCAGGGAGTTTTGACCTAATCCGTGATGGTAATGGCGCAATAAAAAATCTATTTTCGTTCCTGAAATGTGTTTGGTTACTGCAGTTAAACGATTTATTAAAACTTTAAAAGCATCTTTATAATAAACAGTCTTTTCATCTATTTGCGGTTAATCACGTGATAACTCTTCCTAGAGTTATTATAAACAGTTTATAAATTCGGTTTTATTTTTTTTTTCACAAATTTTTTACAGTACTCTATATGTTTATTTAAATAAAGAAGAAACATTCAAAGTCTGTATTATATAAAAACATCGATCACTTCCGTCCAGTAAACAACTACTCTACTGGCATATGCCTCAACATGCTATTGATTGTATCTAGAGAAAAGGAGGAAAGATTATAAATTATTTTCAAACTTTAACTATAATTTTGCCTTCTAAGGATACCATAATTCTTGGACCAGTTTCGTCCTTATTAGGACTCCTTAGCGGAAACTAGCTATGCTCACTGTTCACCTCTAATATTTATTTAGTTTTTTTTTTTTTATTTTACTAAGATTTTTCTTCTTGCATACGCTTTGTATCAAATATTACCTAATCATTGCTTAATAAATACCCTGTCGGTTTGGGTCTCATTTTTCTTCTAGAATAACCGAATTTCTCTATTTTCTCCACTATTAGTTCTCATTTAAATAAAAAACATATTTTCATTTCCAATCTCTAATATTTATTTTGTTTTATTTTCTATTTTATCAGGATTATTCTTCTTGTCTAAGCCTATTATCAAATATTACCTAATCTGTCGGTTTGTGTCTCTTTTTTCTTCTAGAAAGTCCAAATTCTTATATTTTCTCTAATATTAGGCCTTCTTGTCAAAAAATAGACATTCTTACTTATATATAACCTCTAATAATTATTTTATTTTACAGAATTTTTCTTCTTGTCTAATCCTAATCTTAGATAATATAATAGTACTCTGAGATCCTAATACCCAAAATGTCCTAATATTTACATAATAAATAACCTGACAGCTTTTTCTTCTAGAATATTCGAATTCTTCTTTTTTCTCGATAAAATTTTTCAACTACTTTTTTTGTAGCGACTTTTCTTCCTTTCAGGTAAAATGTTTTTCACCTTTAGCCGTTCTCGCTCAATCTTAATGGTATACGAAATATTTAAATCCTCAAAGGCATAAATACGGGTAATGATGTGTAATCGGATGTCTAGCTAACTGGTAGATATTTGTTTGGTGGTCCGAATGATCCTTCGAACAGTGCATAAAACAAAACATATTTAGAAATCCCTTGCTAGGATTTAAAATAATTAATTTTTTGTCCCATCAGTACGTAATTGCTTACTATTTTAATTTGTGTTATAGGGACGCAAAGAAGTTTCCAATAAAAGACATACTTTAAAAATATTTTTGGATATATAGAGTGTTACGCTTTTGCTTGGCAAATAAAAATGTATATTTTTAAATAGAACATCTCGAATTTTATTCAAATTTTAGAATGGTTTGATAATACTGATATTCAAGCCTAAAATATTTTTGATAAATATTACATGGTTGCCATGCAATAATTTTTTTTGTAAAATTAGAGAATTATGTAACAAAAATAAAATGATCATAATTTAGGTAGGTTAGCATTGATTTGAAAATTATTTATATTACTTATTTATAAGATACCTAGCTAACGAATAGTGATTGGTTCATTTTATATGGAGTGGCTCATTTTAAATTAAATTTATTAATTTTTTTATGAATTTACCTATCCAACAATACTAGCATGTTAGCCTATTATTTATTTACAGCCTATTATTTATTTACTGTTTTATTATTGATGAAACGAAGAAATTTTGAATAAAAAAGTTTTACGAACTTATTTTAAAATTATTCTTAAATATACTGGATAGTTCATAATAGGGGAACGAATCAAATTTACATTTTTTTTTTAAATAAACCGCTGAAAAACAGTACAGAAATAGTACAGAAATAGTACAGAAATATTACAGAAATAGTACAGAAATAGTACAGAAATAGTACAGAAATGGTACAAACATAGTACAGAAATAGTACAGAAATAGTACAGAAATAGTACAGAAATAGTACAGAAATAGTACAGAAATAGTACAGAAATAGTACAGAAATAGTACAGAAATAGTACAGAAATAGTACAGAAATAGTACAGAAATAGTACAGAAATAGTACAGAAATAGTACAGAAATAGTACAGAAATAGTACAGAAATAGTACAGAAATAGTACAGAAATAGTACAGAAATAGTACAGAAATAGTACAGAAATAGTACAGAAATAGTATAGAAATAGTACAGAAATAGTACAGAAATAGTACAGAAATAGTACAGAAATAGTACAGAAATAGTACAGAAATAGTACAGAAATAGTACAGAAATAGTACAGAAATAGTACAGAAATAGTACAGAAATAGTACAGAAATAGTACAGAAATAGTACAGGAATAGTACAGAAATAGTACAGAAATAGTACAAAAATAGTACAGAAATAGTATAGAAATAGTACAGAAATAGTAAAGAAATAGTACAGAAATAGTACAGAAATAGTACAGAAATAGTACAGAAATAGTACAGAAATAGTACAGAAATAGTACAGAAATAGTACAGAAATAGTACAAAAATAGTACAGAAAAGGAACATGAAATAGTACAGAAATAGTACACAAATAGTACACAAATAGTACACAAATAGTACACAAATAGTACACAAATAGTACACAAATAGTACACAAATAGTACACAAATAGTACATAAATAGTACACAAATAGTACACAAATAGTACACAAATAGTACACAAATAGTACACAAATAGTACACAAATAGTACACAAATAGTACACAAATAGTACACAAATAGTACACAAATAGTACACAAATAGTACACAAATAGTACACAAATAGTACACAAATAGTACACAAATAGTACACAAATAGTACACAAATAGTACACAAATAGTACACAAATAGTACACAAATAGTACACAAATAGTACACAAATAGTACACAAATAGTACACAAGTAGTACACAAATAGTACACAAATAGTACACAAATAGTACACAAATAGTACACAAATAGTACACAAATAGTACACAAATAGTACACAAATAGTACACAAATAGTACACAAATAGTACACAAATAGTACACAAATAGTACACAAATAGTACACAAATAGTACACAAATAGTACACAAATAGTACACAAATAGTACACAAATAGTACACAAATAGTACACAAATAGTACACAAATAGTACACAAATAGTACAAAAATAGTACAAAAATAGTACAAAAATAGTACACAAATAGTAAACAAATAGTTCACAAATAGTATAGAAATAGTACACAAAATACGCAAATAGTACACATAGTATTGCTTGTACACCAGTAGTTTATCCCTCGCCAAACATCCTGTAAGTGATTGTTGATTGTTTTCACATCGTCCCATACAGCACAAAAATATTTTTAAAAAGTTTGTAATGTATAAATATTACGAATTGTCCCAGAAACGTAAAAATGTCCTAATAATTCACAGTAATATTTCTGAAATAACAATTTGAAATATTTCAGAAATATTACATAGTAATATTTCAGAAATTTATTAGTTTCTTTTTTCATAAATATTATATAAACGTTTATAAAATATTAGTAGATTAAAAAAGACGACATTTAAAAATATACATGTTTATTTAAAATACACAAAAGAGAAACATTAATTCTTAATAGTATATTAAGCAACAATTATGTATTAATAGCCGTTACATGAGAGTTGCATATACTATTTTTTCTACGACCAAGAAACTATTTCAATTCAACAACATTACTTTATTTTTGTAATTTTTTAATAAATACTTTTTTATACAAACAATAAGAAATAAAATATGAAAGAAAAATAAGTTCTTCAAATTAATTTTTATTCCTACACAATTACCAATATAAGTACTATAATGATACATTTTTCGCCTTTTCAGCTATCTTTCTTCAATTAACAAACCAATATTTGCATATGCTTGGGCGTCCTTTTTCTTCCATTCGGCATTGTGTTGATCTAGCAGAGGCAGAGGATCCTCGATAACATTCCAACATTCTTTCTTTGTAAGAAATAGTTTCAACTTGAAACTCCACACGAGGTAGTTCTCGTTATTTAACTTTGTTATTGATGTGACGAATTTATCTACCATATTTCGCCTACAATCGTCCTGGGCCCATAACCTGTAGAAAGGCTGGATGATATTAAAATATGTTTTACTTTATAAACTTTTTCTTTATTCAATAAACTGACATTAATCATTTTATTCATACAAAGACAAAAAACATACTAGATAAAATAATAAAACATATATAGGGTGAAACATCATTATATTCAACAACTTATGCCTAAACAAAACATGAAGCTCCGCTTTTCAATCGAAGCTGTAGAACTAATAAATAAAACTAGAAATAATAATAAAAAAAGGTGGAGGGGCAGCAAATATAGGTTATATTAAGATAAAAATGTGACTAAAACTACCAGTTAATTTGATAAACGAAATGGCGTCACTCGTCTCAGTGAATGAGATATAGTAAATTTACCTAACCTAACTTACAAACTTAATTTCTGTAGTTAACTCATCTCAATTTCTAAAGACATTCTGCTTCCCATATAACAGCATAACGCATAAATAACAAAGAAAGCAAATGGCAAAAACCGAAAACAACCGCTAACCTCTAATTATTTAGAATATAGGTTTGTCCCATCTTCTTCTTCCTCCGCTTCTTACAAATCAGGACTTCTTCATTAAGTGTATCCTTTTGTACCATGTTTGAAAAATATTTTCAGTGAAATATTTAACTAAAATATTTCAGAACCTTGAAATGTTATATTATGTTTGAAACGTTTGAAATATTTCTGAAATAACGCATGCGGTATGGGGTCAAACAATTTAAATAGACTTACCGTTCGTATATATTTTCATTGATTTGCTATGGTGTATACAGGGTATGTCAAAATGCGAGGTTAGAATATTTACATTTCTTCAAATCGTGTACGCTTTATATTATACCACCAATTAATTTTCTTTATATATTTGACAGTACATTCTTTGAATGTATGTAGAGTTATGTTTGAAAATGTTAGATTATATTATTTAATTAGGACTGTGGGCCATGTGACCTCCTATACCTCGACCTTTTCAGATCAATTGTGGATATCTTTTAATCTTTGTTTAGAGTACCTTGTCTCGTTTGGACGTAGAACTTTTATTCAGTTGTAACATGAACGTGGAAATAAACTTTCTCCATCCTCTAAAACGTATCTGTGACATTGATTTCTTGCTGACCATAAATAACAGAGTGCCAACTCTCAGAAATGCTAAAATTATTCACCCGTATACGTACACGTATAATTTAAGCACCATAACGTTAAACGTTAATCGTAACGGCTTTAAGTAAGGAATCAGCGTTAGTAGAGGAAACGGGCAATAATTAAATTTTTATTAAGCTGTAAAATCGAAACTAAAAAACGAGGTATCTACGAACCAATGGGCGATTTTGAACGGTTTTATTGTGGCATAAAAGCCTAATGTGTATAGAACCATACTAAACAGGGCATTTTACAAATACCGTAGGGATAAATGGCGGACTAATACACTCTATTTAATATCTGCAGTGCCGGTTTTAGCCAGAAACGCAAATATTGTACAAATATATTTGAAAGAAAAAAAAGAAGATTTTTTAACCTAACTTAAAAGCTCTTATTGTTGCACATGTATTAGTAAAAGTATTTTTAGCATATTTCTATAATATGTTACCTCAACCCCAATAACAATAATTGCAAATGTATGGTTCTTTTATTAGGGATATGTGTCTTACTACGATGTTTAATCGCCCTTACAAGAAAATATTTCCACTAAAAGTTGAGGACTTTTAACGAACTCCAATATCTATGTATTCCTTGGAAAGACGGCATATCCGCACTTTACCTATTTGTCAAAATTTAAATGTTTAATAAAAAATACACCATTTAAATGTCAGTTTTATGTATAACGACATTGTGTTAATAAATACAAATCTCTTTAATATTATTAAATATATCGCCCATAAATAAATAAGTTTGTTAACTATAAAACATATTTTATCTTCTCAGTGTGGATATGAAAGTTGGCCTAAGCAAAATTAAAACTAGAACATTGAAAATATTTTCTATCTTTTGGTATTGTTATCGGGAAGGAAATTTTTCGACTTCACTTCACATCTTGGTACATTGGAGTTTTGAATTATGTTCCTTTCATTAATTTTAAATTCTAAATGCTTTATTCCGATACTTTAGCAGTTTAAACTTTAACCTAATATTGTTGTACGAAAAATATAATTCGATTCCCATGAAAATGAATAATTGTTAAAAGAATTGAGAACGTCTGTTAACCAATTTAATAATGGGTTTTATATCTGTCTATCCAAATTTATAATTACTAATCTCTTTCTAATCAACTGTTACTATTGTTTCGTAATCTGTAATTACGGTCCATAAAATTGAGACAAAGAGTGTGATCGGAAACAGTTCCCATCCGAATTAAAATAATAAAATGTAAGCACCGCCAATAAAACTGAGTTATAAAAAAATAACGTTTCTTTATTGTTAATATTTAAATAATCTGGTGACTTATTAGACACTATTATAATTTGACTTATTTGAACATAACTGGTAATATGTCGTAGGACAAAACTAAGTCCTATAAACTGGCCAGAATTTATTTATACCCTGAATATGAAATAACTAAGAATTTCTTGACAATCACTAAATGTAACAATAGTTTTTGAGCTCGAATTTAGTTTATTCGCCTATCTGCAGGAGATGCGAACAAGAAGATCAAACTGTACATTATTTTATCTTGCGTTTCGTAATAGAATTAATGACAGAAAAACATGTGACCTCTGTTAAAGATAATGACATGACAAGGTTGTTTATTTACATTTCCAGTGTCACTTTGTAAAAGTTCTAACTAAAACTGGGAGATCTTGAGATAATTATTTATTTTGAAAGATTTAATTAAATGGTTTCTTTGTAAAGTTAAGTTTTCGTGTGAAAGTCTGATAAACTTTGACAGAGAGTAAGAAAGTAAACTGTGTGAATGGTCCTGCAACCGGGAATCGTGATTTAGGTTCTTGTTATTTAGGTTTTTGCGATTTAGGTTTTTGTGATTTAGGTTTTCGTGAGGGTTTTCATGATTTACGTTTCGTGGTCCCCTTAAATCCTATTCCCCACTTTATCTCAGACTTGCTCCAAAATAAAGTTGGAAATAGCAAAATTGGTAATTCTTATTGGGAACACAACCTGCCAAACAGGTCCAACGCGCCAAAAATACTATAAAATTAGTTAGCAAGGTTACTTATTGTAATCAGGGCCCTAACAGGGCCGCCAAGAGCCAGGTCGGGCCCCGGGACAATTTTCTAGATGGGGCCACGCGACAATTTTATAAAAAAAGTTAAGACCTTTCAAAACACATTTCTACAAAGAAAATAGGTCCTCATCTTACGTAAACTAGCGCTCCTTCCTTTTATGGCAAACGTACTATAAAAAAATAAAAGGTCCCCACCTAAAGCTGCCGGGCCCCCCTTGTGCCGCTGCCGGGCCCCCCTTGTGAAAATTTAAAAAATTAAAAAATTGTTTAAAATATTAAAAAAATATTTTTATATTTCGTATAAAATTAATTTTATTTAAAAATTTTTAGTTATTTATTTCTCCTTTCGGCTATTTTTTAGATTAAGTTTAATGAAATTAAAACTTATGTTTTAAGTGTGAAATTACTTACTCGTCAAGTAGTCGCAGGAGTTCCAAAAAACTTTCTAAACTAATAACAAACATTTTTTGGCAAACGAACGTCCATTTAACAGGAACGTGCCAAAAGGTCCCAAAAATATTTGTTCTCATTACCTTAAAAATGTTTTTTTTTTCTCTCAAACACCTTAGACGCCTATGCCACTAAATGCGTTTAAGTATATTGTACGCAGGTGCCTCCGACGCTTCTAATCGGTTACTGTCTGTTGAAGCTCTTGTTAGTACAATTGTGTTGGCACTGAAGCGCTAGATAGGCTACATGTCATGGGCAGCTGAGGTGTTAATTAATTATTCCAAAAACACGAGAGAATGAAAAGCATTTACAAAAATATTGACAACCTCAATATCGTTAAAACACGAAAAATACAAATGTCAAATTACATTCTTATGAATGATAACGGAACTTTAGAAATAAGTGGCAGAGTAAACAAAGAACAGTTTGAGATTTGATTGTTTGTACAGGGTGATTATGTTGATATAACTACAATTTGGGTCTTCAGCGTAAGGGACCATAAGATCTACTTAATTGTACTTTTGTATTCAGACATAGGTTAAGATTTAGTAGTTCTTTTTCGATTTGTATTTAAATTTTTCGAGTTAACTTCTTTCAAGATTTTTGATTTGTGATAATATGTTTGTTTAGATTCATTTTTAAAGATATTTATGTATTACTTAATTTACTCTTGATGAAACCGGAAACTTTCTAATCATTTTTTTTTCTTTTATAAAAGATAGATATATGGATTTTGTTCTTTTTTATTTTTAACTTTTTGAATATAATTTGGAATTATATTACAATTGTAAATCATTTGCTTCAGAATGATTAGTTCTTTATTATATTCTGTAGATGACAAAAGAATATTTAAAAGTAATAATAGTAATATGACTTTTCCTAATTCACCCCCATACGAGTGAATTTTAGCCCGAAAAGCTAAGCTTGTCCGCGGAAGGGACGACAATTAATATTATTTGCCGTGGCGCTCGAGGCGACTTAAAGATGATTGATGGTCCCATTTGACTTACAGGTGAGGAAAACCCCACCCACCATGATCGAAATAATAATGGAATACGATGTAGTATATTTATATATCAATTTAAGGCTGCAATTTTATGCTTGTTGAGGTGGTTAGATGGCCGGTTTTTGTTCATTTTCTGTAAATACTGTATTCCAGTTTGTTAGATTTGTTGATAGTTAAGTTTAAAAATTTAATTTTTCCTGTTCGACTTCTAGAGTGAATGTTGTGTTAGAATGAATTGAGTTGCTTCTCTACGATATGTTTAAATATGAAAACAAGCCAGTCATCTACATACTTGAATCAATGTAAAATTTCCTAAAAAAATCTCTAAATGATTGGTACATGTACAAAGCTGCTAAATAAATGTCCACTGGAATATATTAAACTTATTTAGTGAAAATAAAAAATTAACTTTAAATATACAATGGGTGAATTGATTCCGCTGTACTGGCCCTAAAAGAGATCCAAAAATGACAACGTGGAAGCTACAATAATTGAAGTTTAGATATTGGTACAATCCTTGAGGAGATTGATATTCAGTTAATTAACTATTTTATATTATCCAATGTCAAGATTAAACAAAAAATACATTTGAATGGACTCCCTTGTGCCATTGCTGGCTATCATAAATTAATTTATTGGAAGCAAAGATGGCACCGTGAATTATACAAATTTTTTTTTTTTCAGTTTCCAGTTTCTTTGGTTTTATTCAACGAATGAAAATCTAACGTCAGTCAGCCTACATCCGAAATTACCTGTTACTTTGAAGCCGATTCGAGCAGGTGTAGCGTACTTCTCCATCAACTATTCTTATTTCACTCAAGTTAAAAGCTTTCTTTATATTTTATCTATCCAGATAGCTCAGGTGATCCGTGTATCCGAATAATTGACCGGGCGATTCAATTTCAGCCTCCCCCCGTTTCCCAAATTAGGCGCAAATCCGTTCGCCGAAAAGGGTGCAATCTAAAAAAAAATAAAATAAGGGTGAACGATCTCTTTCTCCCTATCGTCGCTTTCTCTTTTTCTTTCGACAACTCTAACTAAATATAGATGTCGTAAATAAGAGGCACCGCAGGTGCGGCTCCATTGAAAGGTTCGCCGTTTTTTAAGTTCGCCATCGGGGCCTGTTTCGTCGAGAACAATAGCTAGGGAGCCACGCGACCGGCACGTGTCCGATGTCCTTTTAAATTTAACTTGGTTAGTATTGTTCGTGAGAGAATAGGGAGAATTAGTAACATTTTATTACGAGTCCCAATATTTCAGGTATAGACGAAGGAAGTATAGAATGCTTATAAATTATTTTACTGTGGTGATAATATAATGTAAAATAGCTGTAAATATTCTACTGTTAGGGGATTATTTAGTCAATAGATGTATACATAGTAGACGTATAGTTTGGCTACACTGTATTCAAGTTAAAGAAATGTAAGCAGGGTCTCGTTAAGAGCAAACATGACGGGCGCTCCTCCACCAAAAATCAATTTTACATTTAAGGCAGTTAAAAAAAATTGTAAAAAAAAATGGTTCAGGCCAATCGTTGTAAAAATGAACCAAGAATTTCGCTAAACCGCGAAAAACTTATATTTTTAAAGAAAAACAATAAAAATTTCAACTTTTTAACAAATTTAATTTTTTGGCTCTTTACCGGCATTCTATAACAAATATCTTAACTATTTTCTAAATAACTTTTTTACAAAAAGATTACCAATTTTAAACAGGACCGAAGATTAACATAGTTTTCATTCCGATACTAATTCTATTAAAACAATGATACCAGTCAATATGGCAACGCTGCTAGTCTAAGAAGCCCGTGGTTAAAAGGGTAGCTGCTGTTTAGTTAAATTTATTAATTCCTGTGTCGAAAAATAGGTAGTTGTTTTTGAAGAGGTGCGAAATTATTGTGATCGTCTTAGTTTGTTGTTGAGGCGTTGTTAGGTATTTGTTTAATTTAGTTTTTAGTTAATTTATGAAATGAAAAATTCTGGCAAAAATGTACAGCTGACAAATTTTTATTTTATTTGTTTGCTGCCAGAGTTAGTAAATCCTAGAAAAATTCGACATGTGCCAATTAGGGAAAAAAGATTGTCAAGAATTTTGCACGCTTAAAAAAATGTGTAATATACAGGGTGTTTCTAAATACATGCGACAAAATTCAGGAACTGATTGCTCGTATGAAATTAAGATGGGTCATTCCTATAACAAAATTTCCTCAGCCCACCCCTTTTCGAGATATCACCCTTAAAAAGGTGGTGACTAAAATTGAGTTTTTATTTTTTTTTTTTTCAGTTAAGCTAGAAACTTGAAATTCTGTAATCGAAAAGGACGTTAGTCCGGTATTTTTTCAATATTTCTGTTACATTATAGGGGGGGTGAAATTAGCATTGCCAAATTTATGTAGCGAACAAGGTTCCAAATACTTTAAGGGGAGGTCGTGAGATTCGTGCGGTGTGACGTCAGAAGGGACTGGATTGCTCTTAAGGGTTTTATGAAAATAAGTAATCAATTATATTACTTTAAATAAATTATAATCATTCTCTAAAATCGTTTATATATTATTCTCATGTTTTTTACAACTAAATATATCAGGTGGCTGTCTTGAAGGCGATAATAATTGGTGTTGATCATTTGAAAAATTGGAACACTGTTAAAAATGTTCGTATTAGCAGCTAGTAAATAGTAGCTTAAGTATATTCTAAGGCCAGGGAAGGGTACTTTAATATTAATGTAATCATGGAGCTCAGTGCAATCTAACCCTTTATCTAAAATATCCCATAATAATAAAACTTGCTGCATTTTACGGTATATTTGTAGGTCTATTAAACCAAAGCGTCACGGCAAATAATAATAATAACCGTCCCTTCCCCACAGACGCTCACTGGGTTTTAGGGGAGGAAATTCACTCGTAAGGGGTGAATCAGGGAGAGTATTATTATATTATTATTGTAAAGCATGATAGTTGATCATGGAAAAATTCTATAGTGAGAATATTTTCTTTGCACATTTTATAAAGCACGAATATAGATGTTATATGATGAATTCCATACAACTGATGCAAACAAACTCCAAACAAATATACAACCCTATACAAACCAAGACCCGTTGAAACAAACATAATTGGCTATTCAATAAGCCTAGTGAAAGTTAATTCCTTTTAAGGTGGACTCCCAGGTTCTCTATAAATTTAACACAGTGCAATTAATGTAACTGTAATTAATTTTCAATCATAGTGATAATTTAACCAAACACCTTTTGCAACACTGTAAAATCAACATCTCGTATTTCAGCAAGCAATTTTAAATTATCAAAGCACATTAAGTATTTTAAGTTTGTTCTTTTCTCAATAACATCGTCAATAAAAACTATGAAGAGTAGAGTCTTAAAAATCGAACGTTGCGGTACACCTGAAGTTTGGTTAAAATAATTTTACTAAAATCTTTAGTGTTGCACGTACTGACGTCTATTTTTCAAGTAAGGTTCAATAAGTGAAAGAAGAAGATTATATAGTCAATTGTCGGGTCGGTGTTGTAGCGGTCTAACGCGCTTATATTCATTTATAAGCAAGTTTATGTGTCAGAGACTGCTGGGCTTCTAATCCCAGACCATGTGGATTTTTAATTAAATTGCATGCTTCGGTATAGGATTTGATGTGTGTCGTATTAATAGAAATTCAATTTCTGTTGATATGACATGCAGATTATAAAAAATCGCCATACATTACCGTCTCGATGATGGTGGGTGAGGTTTTCCGGGTGTTCCTCACCTGTAAGTCAAATGGCACCATCAATTATCTTTAGGTCGCCCCGGAGCGCCACGGCAAATAATAATAATAATAATAGCCGTCCCTTTCCCCGCACAAGCTCAGCTTTTGGGGTTAAAATTCACTCGTAAGGGGGTGAATTAGGGAGAGTATTATTATTATATTATCCTGTTAAATGCCGTTAAGAAGTCGGTATAAATCAACCTAAATTTTCCTACCTAAAGCCTCTGCCAAAAATTTTGTACTGCATACAAGATTCGACACAGCTAACCTATTCTTTATAAATCGATGTTGACATCCATCTGATAATGAATGTTTAGATAAGTACGTATGTATAATGAATTCAAATAATTTGGAGAAACTGGAGATGTAAAGAGTCTGTAGTTGTCAAGATCATATTCAGTTCTTTTTTATACAGTATGTTGACATACCCAATAACTCCAGAAGAACGATATAAAACAAGCAATGCTTTTAAAAAGAGGTTTAACAGTGCGCATTGGCCCACTAGTGGTAGAGGTGTATCCATATGTTCAATCAGCGCAGGAAGTCAGCCGATTGACGGTGAGTCCCTCTTTGTTTCGCTCTCCTGCAAATATAATTAGGCATCTCATCTTTATTTCGAAGGTCCACGGGATAACATTGTGTAGTTTCCACAGCTCAGGTAAATATTTGTGTTGTTTTTTTTTTTTTAAGCAATAAAAATCGCAAACGATTCCAAATCGTTTGTCCATTTTAAAATAGAAATAATGTCCGGACATCTATATTGTTTCCAAAGCCGATTATAGGATTGGGGCTATTCGTATAACTGGAATATACGACTACAAACTCGCTAGCAATAAATCTTCTCGTCCAACTGGACCTCCACGACCCCGCCCCCAAACTATTTTAACAAAAATTTAATTTACTACGTTCGGGAAACCAATTGCTCAGAAAGAGCCCGAGGGCCGGGCTCAATACCAGATAAATCGGCTTGCCATCTATCAGTTTTTCTCTAAGGGCTGTCGCATCGGGACAATTCTGTTTTCTGTTGGCGTTCGTTGAAAAATCGATCATTTGGATTCGCAAGTGACTTCCGAATGTCTCGAAACGTACGTGCTGTACGGACTTAGACTTTCGATGAGTTGTTTTCGAGGGAAAAATGAAAAGTTGGAGAGAAAGTTACCGGGTCTAATGTAATTAAGAGTTTAGCTCTAATGGGCAAGTTTTGCTACAGAATGTTTCTATTATTGATAACTGGTTTCGGAATTAACCCTCTTGAGCTTATATTCTTTATTAATGACGGTCTGGGGATTAAGTTTTCTCTCCCAAAAACTCTTTTATTAGAAATAAAAGTGAAAAATATCTTATTTCCACAGTTTTATTTCCTCCTTTTTCTTATGTTCTTGTCTTCTTGTTGCCTAGTACCCTACTAGTGGTTGTCATTATTTGTATCATATTTGAAATGAGAGCTTATAGGTCGCGCCAGTGACACGAAAGATCCACAAGTTATGAATTACATTTAGATATCTGGGTATATTTGCTGAAAAGGAGGATATGTGAAAAAAATTCAGATGACTAGTTTTTGTATATCTACACCTTTAATAGTGTTCCGTACCCAAATTGCTAACTGTCTCTGTCTCTTTGACGGTCTCTCTGACGGCTTCTCTGGCTATCTAACTGCTTAACTTTCTGTCTGACAGCAAGGGATCTTCCATTTTGAAGTTCCCATCAATAAAGTTTTATTTATAAAAGTTTAATGTATCAGAACAAAATTTTAATATATATGACAAATAAAAAATATATAACTCGACTCCTGGCAACGTTTGTTGCTAAGTAATTATAAGGCAAGGTGAGTTTAATCTTTATCTTCTTCTAGAGCTCCCAGGGAAATAAAGGTTATCGGAAAGAATGGTAAAAATGTGATGAGGTGAGATAGTATGTAATGTGCAAAAGTCACGATACAGTCTGTCTATCTGATATTCTATTTGGGTCTGCCTTCTGTTATAGGCATTTTACTAAAAAACTATTTGAAGTACAAAATTTAAATTTCAATAGTAGTAGTCCAAATACAGGTGTTAAATATTTTTTTTTTTAATCTTGGCGGTTAGTTTTGGGGATTTAAATTTAATGTTAGACATTTTTTTCTGAGAATATCGTTTTTTCATTAACACTTTTTCGGAAAATGCTTAAAAATTGCTGTGACCTTTAAAAATCTTTATCTAATTGAATCTGCCTTCAAAAATAGGAACAAAGAAAATTTCTGCATGAAACACATTGTTTTACTTAATTGTAATATCATCTAGATTGGCAAATAATCGAATTTAGAATAACAAGCACAGAGTTTCTAAACTATATCTGTTAACAAGAAAAACATTGTTTTTGGAAAAAGTTGCCTTAAATACGACTTTGGTAGTGGAAAACCCATCTTAAACAGTAAAATAATAATTACCACGTAGCTAAAAAAAGAAAATGTTTTTAGTTCTTGTGTCTTGTTTTTATGTACATAGATATTAAGTTTTTACTTTAAAAAATACTTATTCCTTTTGTTGCATTTAAAAATAAACATGTGTTACATTGAATTTTATTTTTCCTGTCCTTTAGTAATTCGTTTTTTGTCCAAAAAAAACCAAAAACATCAAACGATTTCTAAACACGTATTTGTTTATTTGAAGTGTGACGCCTTTCTTTATTCTTCTGACAGGAAAAATTACTTTCACCTCGTCTTCAAAACGTTTTCCAGTTCTTTTTTTCTCGCTTCGTTTTTACTTATCAATCATGCCATCGGGGTTTAGTTTTAGTTTTCAATCCTCGTCCATTACGTGGATCTATTTATAAATAAGTGCCGAAAGTATATAAACCAAATGTCGCCTGTATATCTTACGGAAAGAAATGTATTTGTATCATAAACGATTTTTTAAGTGATTATTGACAGACGTCGTTTGATATAAATAGCGCTATAAAAAAGTTTATCTTTATTAATAGTATAAATTAGAAAAATCTACACTGTTAAAACTATTCTGTGATATTAACAAAATAAATTTTTGTTTGAGAATTACGGAAGTGTTTTGTTGTCACAGTGTAAATTTAATTACACCAACAAAATAGAAAATACTTTTAAAAAAGCACATAATCTTAATAATATATTATTTGTCGAACTAATAAAATAATAATATTAAGACAACGAAGCAAAATGTTTGAAAGACAGGTTTATTTTTTGAATATTTGTATCAGTACCAAATAATTTGTCAATAGTGTCCCGTACAAATTTTGTTATACAGACAAAATTTACGTTTTTATTATTAACTTTACGAAAAAAAGTTTTCCCTAATAAAAAGTACTGCATAGTCTGAAACCTAAAATGCAACCATCAGATATCAAATTTTTATAATAGTATACGAGGTATGTCAAATAATATGAATTTTGCAGAAGAGTAAAGTACCTTTATTTTTGACAAACCTCTTAAAAAATTTGAGCCACTTGAACTTGTGGCAAGCCTTCTTTCACAAGTGCTATGGTAGCAGCACATTCCTCCGGCGATAGATTTCGGCTCTCACGTACGTTCTTGGTCATTTCACCTTACTAAAGGTAGATATGTTGCCAATACAAGTGTAGAAAGCTAACTAAACCACATACAATTTCACTTGTACAGTTTTTTGCTTACTTATCATTTTCTGAATATTGTAAATAAATACTGTTTTAATGTACTCAACAAAAAAAAGGTTGCCTGCAAAAATTAAAATTATTTTGACTAAATAGCGTGGGTTTTAAAATTTTTATGAAGGCAATTTTTCGATTTTTACAATTTTGCGTTAATTTTGCGGCGCAGTGTATATTCTTACTGACTTTTTAAAGATATTGTTGTTTTTTTAAGGTGACAGAACAGTTTGAGTCTCCATCCAAAATTTAGTGTGAAAAATACATCTCAAAATACTCGCCCCTACCTACACTAGGTAGATGTCGTATTAACCCCCCCTACCTCCCTCCACCTATATTTAGAGGCGGGTGAAGTGACTTGCCCTTGGGGAGTGAAATTTTTTTCGTCTCAAAGTCCAATCTGTCGTACCCGAAATTCATTTTATTAAGTCTAGGGGTTTTATATATAGAGCTCCCCTGTGGTGGAGGGTGAAGTAGGAGTGAAATGAAGTTGGGCAGTTTTAATTTGTTTTAGGTGGAGCCTACGGCTTAGCTTTTAGTTTTTTCTACCCCTTACCATTTAGGCGTGGAAGGCGAGGAAGAGGGGTGGGGGAGTTGGAGAAGAGGGGGGAAGTTTTTTTTTACTTCTCTCCGTCCATGTAATATTTTTTCACGTCGGTCCAAAATTAAAGGGTGCTCATGTTCGCTATATGCTAATTTTATTAGTCAATCATAATTCATAATTATTATGGATCAATGGATTTCATATATTGAAGGTTAGAAAAAAATACTATTTCCCATTTTTTTTTATTGATAACATTAAAGCTGGTCAATAGCTACTAAAAAAAAGAATATCAATTCACCAATAGAAGAGAAAATGGTACTAATAAACCATTTTGTCTTTGCCTGTTTATATTACATTTGTAATATATTTTAGATAGCACAAGGTTGTCCAATTTTGGACACCGTGAGACTTTTTATTGTTTGGTAAGATCTTTGTTTCAATTTTCGGATTAACGTACTTCTGTTTTTGAGTAATTATATCAACATTAAAGGTATCCTGATAAAATAATTCCCGGTAGTTTTATTTGTTAGCTGGATTGTTCTTATACAATAACAATTTATTTTACCTGAGATAGTATGCCGTATTCCCCTGTTAAACTACTTTAATCTGAAAATGCCACAGATGGTTACTGGTTACATGGTTGCTAAACTACCTTAAAAAAATGTTCTTAATCTATATTTTGTTATATTATTCACTGTAAATCTTATAACCGAATTACATGCCGACTGTACGAATCGCAGAAAACTATTTTGTTGAAAAAATATCTATGTTATTACTACACAAATTTAAGTAATACTTATAGAAGTATATTGATATGATTATAAAAAAGTATCAAAATAATTAAATGATTCGTTAGCACAATAAAACTTATTTTGTTAATACATCAAAATTACTTAATATTGAAAAAAGGGGTTTCATATATGTAACAAAAATGTAAATATTAGTTACAAAAAAATATTGTTAAAATTGCAAAAAGAATTATCAAAATAAATAAAATGAAGCATTAGCGCTACACCAAGAAATTTGTTAATACATCAAAAGAAAAAAGTTGTGTGAGGAATAAAATGAGTTTCATATTTGATATCTCGTGTCCCTCACTTTTGCAAAAATAAGATTTGTTTCATAAAATAAAAAACCTCGAAGTCAACTAAAATCTTTAAAACTAAGTATTATAATACCTCGTATACGAACTTTCGATTAGGCACACAGCGGTTTTTGGCTCCTGTAAAATGTGATTGTTGATCCTACGAGGTACTAAAATGAACACCAGCGATATACAGTTGTGAAGCAAGCGTCCAATATTTAGCCAATATTGTAATGAACTGTCTTGGTCTAAATTCGTGAGGATAAACAAATCCATAATACAAATTAATTTAGATATAGGTACATATTTAAAAGCATGAAAGTTTCATATATTTATTTAAAATGATGTTGTTAATCTTCATTCGGCATTTGAAAGTTAGATACACTTGTAGGTAGAGATGGGATTCGGTACATTTACAACCATATAATATTTGTTTCTCAAGTGCATTAAAATAAAACAAAGAAAAACACTAAACCTTAATCACTTAACTAACTTGAAAATAGATCGACTGACCGCATACAACCCAATCAAAGAACCGAGGCATAAAAGCATTGGCAACTCGTAAAATTGATCCTGATAAAATGGTGGTGCAATATGGTTTACAACCTATTAAAAACAAAACAAATATTAGAATAACTAAAATATTCATTAATAGTTGTAGTGCTTGAAAACAGTATGATCTTGATAATAATTACACTTATACAAAGTTTTGAACCGAATTTACAAATGATAAAATTATTGGAAAAAGTGAACATCCATTTTAAATTACCACGAGCTGCCACTGGTTGTAAGGCCTACTAGTTAAATATTCTGTGACAATAGACAAATATTGGGACATATCTGCTACCGTTACAAAAGGATGAAGGAAAGATGAATAAGATAAGACGATGATGAAGATGAAAGAAAGGAAGACGTTGAAGAAGAATACGAAGAAGAGAAATAAAATGAAGACGAAAAAGATTATGACGACGACGAATCAAGTAGCGAATGTAGTTTTGGTCTGTAACTTGCGTATACAAAAAAACCAAAAGTCCACCCCTGTACAATTAGAGGAAGTACAGAACTTGAGCCGCCACAATCAGCGTCGACATTTTAAAACAGATCCTTTTTATTCGGAATGCGGGATATGCCAACGAAACATTCTAGATTTGTTTATCTTCGCCGCTGAATAATGAGCATCGTCGTAGCGGCCTGCGTACAGCTCTCACAGGAAATTGTGGGAAATTATGTTGCCGCATTTCTTTATACTGTCGCTTATTTGTTAGACTAAGAAAAACAAATTAAGACGGATTGTTTTTTTTTCTGATCGCAGTTATGAGGGGTATTCGTTTGCGTTCGTTTTTTATCTTCGGGCAATTAAACATTGTCCAAGTTCCGCTTTGATGGCTCTCTCCGAATCTGGCAGGAAATTTCGGTTGATAAATAAAAAAAAATACTTTAATGGGAAACTCGAACCAGCCTTTTATTTCCAGATTGGCTGGCTAAGCATTACTTTAAAAAAAAACCATAAATAAAAAGAACTACAAAGAATTTAATAAAGCAGATTAAGGCGTTTACAAAAAGTAACATAACTTACTAGTAATTCGGTTTCTGAAATTATTCAACGACAGTAGTTTATGAAATTTTAAATATTAGGAAATTATGTTTTATAAAAAGTTCTTCAATTATAGTATTTTATAACAAAGTATCAGACTAAATTACCATCAGTCCTATGAGATACCTGTAACAAAAATCTATATGTTGACCCTAGCTAATGTTTAAAAAAAGTTGCACATAAAAATCATTTGACTATCTTGGTACATAACTATAGTAATACATTATTCTGTTATCTTGGGCTCAAAGTTTACTATGCATTTAACACCACTCATAACAAAATTTTCTTAAGAAGAACGTTAAACAATTTATTTTAAATAGAACAAAAAATTTTGAATCATTATTGAAGGTGACTAAAACTTCATTAAGGCAAATGCTTTATTTCTTATGCTCGCTCATATACAGAGTGGCAAAAGTCTGGAAACGGCCAATTATCTCGTAAATTGCTAGTCCTAATTGTACAAAATTTGGAATACACCTATTTTGGGATACGGTGATTCCAGATTTAATATTTGCAATGTTGCCAGATTTGCTGTTTCTCTTAAATTATTAGTCACTTTGGTTTTTTAAATTCATCACCCTGTATATTCATTCATTATTGGAATCTCCTATTCAATACAAGTTCAACCATATATAACACTTATGATTTTATGTAGTCTGGAAGGTCTTAAATAAATAAAGTAAGTCTGGCAACCTCTAATTATCTCAATAAATTTTTTAATACAAACTATTTTCAACTACAATAAAACATAACAATTAAAAGATTATAACATTTTTAACATAATGGTTACTTTAGCAAGTGTTCAAAATGTGCTCCATTTGTGAGTTGACAGTACCCTAATCGATGGTAGAATGCGTCTACCACATTTCTCCATTATTGTTTTATTTATTTAAGACCTTCCAGACTACATAAAATCATGTGTTACATATGGTTGAACTCGTATTGAATAGGAGATTCCAATAATGACTGAATATACAGGGTGATGAATTTGAAAAATCAAAGTGACTAATAATATAAGAGAAACGGCAAATCTGGCAACATTGCAAATATCAAATCTGGAATCTCCGTATCCCAAAATAGGTGTACCCCAAATTTTGTACAATTGGGATTAGCAATCTACGAGATAATTGGCCGTTTCCACACTTTTGGGCCACTCCGTATAATAATATAATGAAAATTAATTTAATGATTACACTCACTTAACAAGTCTTTACTTATTTACATTTTTTTTTGTGTAAAGAACTTGTAGATGTAAATAAATATATTATTTTTATTATTATACAAAAAACATTTAACAAAAATGTATGAAATACATCAGATTATCAGTATTATAAATTTACCTGGTTTACCGGGTATATTTTTTCAGTTTTTTGTACTCTATTAAATTTAAAATACAACCGGGTGCTGATAACTTTATAAATGAAAGGTGTTTGAACTTTCTGGACCTCTCTGTCCACAGACATGGTAACAAATTCGAATTTGGTATATATAGGAAACCTACTCAAAGTGACCATGTAATAATTTTTATTTTCTAATCATCCGCACTAACAAAAAATGTCCTCTTTCTATTGTTACATTCATACACTTTTATCAATTGTCTTAAGCAGATATAATTATTTTCAAGAATTAACAACGGATATAACCCATATCTAAATTAAATTTAAATCAGCAAACTTAAATATAAAAAAGTAAAAATTTGGCTTATCCTAACATCAGCCACACTAATCAATTTTACATATTTTTCTCCTTCGAGGAAAATCACTTAGCCAAGAGCATTTCAAAAATATTTATTAATAATGTCGATAATATTAAAGTGTCGCTTAAATCAATCAAAAAATTAGGTTCACAATTAGTCAACACCAAGGATAAAACCAACAACTTAGACAAGAGTGTGGTGTACAGGTTACAATCCAACGATTGTAATGTCAACTACATAGGCAGAACCTGCAAATTTTTGGTAGCCCGGATAAGCAAACACATCTGAAGGCAGGACAAATCTGCATTTGGACATCATCTGAGTTTTAACCAACATAATTTAGGCCCAACACATTATTAGTTAACTTGAACACCAATAATTTGAATTTATTTTCTTTATAAAAATGTTGAAATCATCTTTGATATAGACATTAACAACCTTTATCTCAATACCAACTTAACCAGAAATTTCATACGACTCCATAGGCAACTTAGTTAACCATCCATGATTATCAGAGTCCAATTCGCTCAATAAAAGCTCTGTTGTTGCGATATGTTCGATATGTTAAAGATAAAAATATGTGCTTTTTGCTACATATTTAAAGACTGATATAAGAGGATTTCGGTTTTTTAGGCCGACAAAGCTATTCCATGAAAGAACATTGTTTCTGTTGCGACTGGGGGTACACAATCTATGGTTGGTCGTTAGTCTTTACTCGGTTACTTCTGCACAATGAAGATCGCTGGCAATCAAGACGCTTTGCTTAGCAATATTTTCAGCTATTTTTGAATCTGTGTTGGAGTTTTTACAAGAAAAAGATCCGAATTTTAAAGAAAATCTGAACAATTGTAAAACAGATATTGACGATCAAAATTTGATTAAAACAAAATCAATAATATAGGCCTTTGTGAAAAAACTTATCCTTTATAAACAAAATTTATTCAGAAGAAAATATTCATAGTTATCAAAATTACCAGAAAGACTTTAGGACGATGTTATTTTATCATATGTCACTCACTTGGATGCATTTACACAAGGATTTTACTAAAAGGTTTGAAAATCTCTTAAATTTACAAACTCCTTAAGGGATAATAAATCCGTACAGTTTCAAAGCCAAGGTAGAAGCCAATGTGATAATGCAAGAAGAGCTGATCACCATCAGCACAGACGAGGAGCAATAGCAGAAGTTCAACCAAGGGCTATCAGAAGTTCTGGTTGCAGCGCAACATTGAAACACAGTATCCTGTATTATCATAGGCTTCAGTGTGATTACAAACATTTTGACAAAACAAAGAAACCGTTTGAAAATCAACGAACGCAGAGATGAAGGCTGCAACTCATCAATATTGATTTTAATGTTTTTTTTTTTCAATCATAATTACCTACTTAAGTATTTTTACGTAATTTGTATTAATAATTATTAAATTTCCACTTGATATTTACTGAATTTTATGTCTATTTTGTTAAATTTTGATGAGAAGATGATGTCAAATTTACTCACTTAACCAATCGAAAAGAAAAGATATGATTTTTAAAGTAATTTGGCTATGGGTATCTGAGGTATCAGTTTATTTTGGAAAAGGGGTCTCTTGTCCAATATATTTTGGGAATCCCTGTCTTAGACCAATAATAATAACCTATTTCTGAAGCATACAATAGTTATAGGGAATCGCATCCCAGGTAAATTTTTAATGGGGTCTTATATTTTTACTTTTACTATATGTCTATTTTTATGATACATTGTTTAATAATTTCAGTTATAAATTTTTTATTTGCAACTTTTGTAGTTCATCGTTGGATATATCTATCCGACATATGACTTCAAAATATTTGATATAATTTATGACCGACCCTTTCGTTACATACTCATAAGCAAAAGCGACCCTACTCAAAAATAATTCCATTTCCGACTACCCACAGAAGTCACTAACGGAATTCCAACGTATAAAAATAAATAACATTAAAAATAACCCTTTTCCAAATAACTCTTCCGACCGTCTAAATTGAAACTGACTTATATTTGCGGTGGACTACATCAAATATTTTCGTTATAGCTGTCATATGAAATGTCTCGAATCGTGAGACGAAATCAAAGCTAATGTGTTTCCTTTCAAATTATGTGTGCCCAATTTCATGGTCGATATTCTACGGCAAACGCAACATCAAATCAGTAACAGTTGTGTTTCAAGTCGTCACAGTCAAGTCGTAGGTATGCTCGTTTCGTTTTAGAGTCAATTCGTGAAACGTATTCTGTATAGCTTTTAGAGCACCTTTTTTATTATTTAGGCTGTATTTGCAGCTGAATTTTATTACTTTAGATTCTAAATCAATTATGTTTGGTTCTTTGTTAAGAGGATGTCTCTATTTACAGACTATATAAAAAGACTGAGCGAGAAAGCAATCAACAGGTCTGCACTTGAATTTTTCCGCATTTGTTTTTCCTTTCGGTTTCTAATATTTTTGGCGCCTGGACAGCGGCTTTCATTGTTTATTGGTCGTGATATTTTCTTTTTGTTCTCCTGTACTTCCTATCAAAACTTCACCAATAAATCAATATGTTAACCTGAAATATTTTTTTTCTACACCCACGTGGGTATTAGCTTATCTACGCACACACTTCAAAACAAAAAAGTATGCCATTGCGTTTAACTGAACGATTATATTTCATATCCATTCTGCCTAGTAAGAACACTACAAAAAAATTAATCCACCAATCACAGTTCATATTTTGGTCACCCGGCTACTATTATTTTTTAAATTTTATATAAGTGACAATTCTGTTATTAAGATTAAATATACACTAAAATGAGTTATTCTCGTGTAGAATGGCTAAATAATAGCATTTAGGTATATTTTTATTTCGTCTATATTTACAAATAAAATATAAATTTTATTCAAACTATATGAAATTAATTTAATTAGAAGTATTAAAACTAAATGGTGTGTCGATAGGGCGTTTGGCTGCTATGCGAGAGGCCCCGGTTCAAATCTGGGCTAGAGACTAATTAAATTAAATCTTTTTTTTATGTTTATTTTATTTTAAAAATTAGTAAAAGTCATAAATAATTTTCAAATTAGTTCATTTGTCTTAACCTAAACTAAGTTTTAAAATTTGTAGATTTTAGTTAGTGGGTTGTAGACAAAATATGCTGTACAACTCGAGTGGATTATCCGTATCCACTCTTGTTGCACAAACTACTAATTTCAATCAAATTCAAAAGGCACCTGAAAGGGAAAAGTACTGAAAACCCTGTAAACAGTGCTAAATATGATAATTATCCTTTTGGTGCATAAATACCTAAACTGACTTCAAATAATAGTACGTCGCTTTTTTGCCCGCTCTTATTTGTAATGGAGTGTAGGGGGATAAATAAGTTGTACTTTGTCCCGGCGGTGGAAGAGGTTATGTAACCTGTAAAATGTAATGTAAAGTTACACAGCGATCATGTAATCTAGGATGCACTGACAAAAATATAATTTATTTCATATTTAAATGTAATTTTTAATTCTGATCAACTTTTTTTAGTAACATTTTTCGATATTGTCATATTTAAAGTTACTTTACTCTTGAGTAAAACTCATATTTTTTAACAAAACTCGTATACCACTAAAAAAATTTGATATTTGATGACTGTATTCTAGGTTTTAGATAATGCAGAACTTTTTATGAAGAATAACTTTTTTTCCTAAAATTAATAATAATAAAGTTTTCCATATGATTCCAATTTAGGGGGACATACTGTATATAGACGCTTCAAAAACTCCGAATAGTCTACCAATAAACCTTATCAGCTACATACTACCAGACTGCTGTAGCACCTACACAGTGTTGCCACCAGCTGATGAAGAAATAATTGTGCAGTGCTGCCAAAATTATCGATTTTTCTTGAAAATTATGTTACAGTTTTCTTTATTTTGTTATTTTGAAAAAAAACACGTCATGATTATTTTAATATAATATATAATAACACAAAAACTTAAATGTAGACCACAATTATTCTGTATCAAAATGAATATCAACATTTCCATCTTCCTCGGGTTCATAGGATGTTATTGATCTAATCATCTCCTGTGTAACATTGAAATTGTAGCATTCACCGTTTACACTTTGAGAAGCTATTAATAGAGAATTTATAGTACCACTGTACCAATTCTTTTAACATTAAATTATTAAATAAGTCACGAATTTAGGAAATTTCGTACCAGTATTTGTCAATTAATATTTAATTATCTACCTTTCCATTTAACTCTGACTGGCAATACAGCGGCCACTGATTATCAATTTCTTGCATAAGTTCAATGTTTTCCACCTTTCCGCATTTACAATTCTAGGAAACCCCATGTAGTCGTGGGATTCCCCGCTCCGTGAAGAAAGAGACCTTTTCCAAGTACGGTAATGTTTATGTAGATGGTACTTTGACTTTTATTATAGCCTTTTTTAATTGCCAAGAGGGGTCAGCACTGATTAAATAAAATAAAATAATTTGAATTTGTTTGTTAAATTGGGTTCGTACAGTAAGAAGACCTGCTTTTTTCAAAAATTTATAGACTAAAATATGTACACATTATCGTTTATCTTAATTTTAAGGAAAATTTGTTACAATTCCATAATTATGTTACAAGTGGCAACATTGCACCGGGGAACTCTTCGCTATCCTTCAAGCCCTCACAATGGCTAGAGAAGCTGATGGAAACTTTGTAATAATTATTGATTCTCTTAGTGCAATTAAAAAAATTCATTAACTTTATCCACAATATTATTTGAAATCTGCAGAAAGAATAAAAAAGAATACTTTTAATATAGTGTCCATCAGATTGAGGCATAACGTACAATGAAAAAGCTGACTCTATTGCCCGTCAAATTTAACTTCAATCGGTAAAAAAAAAAACATCAATTAAGTCTAGGCTTAGAATCGGACAGAAGAGACATTACGTGTTAATAACAAGAATCTAAACAATGTAATAAAATTTCTTCACGACCACAACTTAATTTATTTCTTTAAAAACCACTTATAATAACAAAAAGAAAACACACTCGCTCTTGAGATTGAAAGATATTTCTAAAACACTTGTGTCTTATGTGTTTTACACGTATTTCATTCTAACTCTAGAGACAGAATGTTCATTAAGTAATAGCTATTGGCCAATGGCTGTGAATACCACGTCCGCATCCTAGATAGTCATAAATTTCATGACTGACAGTATTATTTAGTTTGAATTTACCTGAATAAAGATAAGTTGCATTTGTTATGTCGAACTTAAATTCAAACATTTGGTAAATATAATGATTATTATATCGAGGGCATCATATCAGAAGGGCGTAAGAGCCAGCATTGACGTTTTTAGGATTTTCGGGCGTATAAACCAAAAACACCTATATAGTGGCATGAGACTAGATGCAAAAGTTTCCAATACATTGTAATCTTCTCATCTTACTATAACAGTAAAATCAACAATTTCATTACAAATTCTGATTTCTAAAATGTTTTTTGTGTCTCTTGAAAAAGTTACCTATTGGTTCATACGCCCTTCTGATATAACGCCCTTGATATGGAATTTGATAATATTCCTCCTGAACTAACAAATTATGCAAATAATTTAAATAAAAACTTGCCTAGCATTAGTTAGATTAAATATTTTACTATATTCAACTCCTACAGTGTCTGTGGCCGTGGAAAAAGTACAGTCTGTTACTCATTTGGCATAAAAATCCGATACTCGTGGTTCTTTGTGCTCGCTTACTACTCAACCAAATCTACTCAACTGGACCTTATCCAATATTATTATTATAAATACATATGTTCCTTTTTCAGAAATATTCACTTACTGTAAAATCAAATAAAGTTCCTTCCCCCGCAAATAACCGCTATAAGGTTGAAGCGGGTAATTAATAAAAAAAATAAGTTACTACTTTTGGTAATACCTCTAGACCAATCAAACTTCCTAGTGATTCTTCAGTTCCAGTTTAAATATGGCTCGAAGGACCAATGTTTGTATATTAAAACCTCTAGCTGACTCCCAAATTATAACAATTTTGTGAAAAACTGTATCTTATTTAAGTAACTTGTATACTATATATAGTTAAATTTAGTCACTTTAAAAAATGTCAGTGACGTAACAAATATAAATAACTGCTTGCTTAAGATTTAGAGTTGTGTACCATACTTTTTCTACGGCCACTTTGTAAATTAAATTTGCAAAAATTGTTGAGCCATTTTTAATAAATTGAAGACGTTCATATTTAATGATTATCCGTAACTATTTTTATAAAATGAGAGTATCTTCTTCGTGATATCACGATCATGTTTTACGTGTTCTAGTTCGGCATGTTTGCCGACCAATAATTTGATTTTGAAACTCCGAAGAGAAACTAACCTACAATGTTGCAATGCGATTTGCCGACGGGGGACATTTTATGCCAATTTATTAGGTCATCATTTCCTTCGCCAATAAACTTGACGTAATTTAGTTACATTTAATGGGTAGTAAAAAGGAGTGTACGTTTTGTAAAGTTAGTGTAGCATCAGTTGGCGCTTTGTGACAATTAATCTAAAATGTTACATTTAAATTAACTATGTAATTTAAGAGTAAATAGAAAATTATACCTATTATAAAATCAAATTTGTGTGACAAACTAAACAATGCGTTTGTAGGACAGTCTACCTCTAAAATCTTTGATATTGTTGCTGAAAAGATTTTATTATTTATTAACGACAGTTTCTGTCGATGATTATTTTAATATTATGTATCAACAGCTTTAAAATTAAAAGTGCAAGTTATTGCAATGATTTTAAAGAAGACCTTGATACAGTTTGTTTGGTTTTTAATGGTGAGGTTGATTCTTGGTAACCTCTTGTGAAATAGTTGGAGTCCTAAAAAATATGTCTGAGAAAAAGTTTTGTTTTATTATGATTTTATAAAAACATAAAAATGTATTATTATTTTATAAAAGTTAAATTTTTTGCTAATAAGACTCTAATGAGGCTCTGACCTTTAAATCAAGCTTTAACCAATATTATTTCTTTAAATTGATATGATTGCTTGATTTGATAGGTTTCTTTTAAATATGTTTAGGAAAACTAGTTAATGTTAAAATAAATTATGTTCTGTCATTGTTTTGTAACATAAGGGTTACTTTAATAAAGAATTTTAGGTCTATTTACTCTTAAAATACTCGTAAGTTATATTTAGTTAAAAAAAATACCTTTTAGCAGTTATCTTAAGTGGGCTTTAAAACATGGTTAATATTTTAAATTAAATTAAACCTTTAAAGATCGATGTTAGGTTAACCGTCCGTTAAATTAGACGGGATAGATATAGAATGGAAAGTCAAATATCTAGGCCTAACCCTGGACAATAAACTTCTCTGAAACACACATGAGAAGGAAGTAGTAAATAAGGCCACAAAAGCCCTAATGGTATGCAGAAACATTGCGGTTAAACGATGGGGATGTAACACACACATACTACAATGGATGTATACTGCAATAGTGAGACCAATCATCACTTATAGGGCTATAGCCTGGAGAAACAGAACTAGTTTAGTTACTACGAGAGTTAATATCTCAAAAGTACAAAGACACTAGCCTTTGTTTGCATTACTGGTGCAATGAGAACCTGTCCTACGGCCGCAATGGAGGTGGTCCCTCTACATTTGATGATAGAGAATGTGGCAAAAAGGACACGATATAGAATGATCATGGGACATGCCCCAAGATCAAATGCCTAGAAGTACAGTTTTTGTGAAAAACTTCAAAACCACAGAGCTGGGCTGCAAGAAAGAATTTAGGCAAGAATCCATCGCGCTTTCAACCGAAAGATGTGCTATTCAGGGGTATACGGACGATTCCAAAACTATAGAAGGAACTGGAATAGGAATGAGAACCAAGCACTCCGAAAGCTTGGAAAATACCCAAGCATCTTCCAGGCAAAAATTCACGCCATAGAGAAGTGTATCCAGTTTAACCTCGAGAGAAACTATCAGACAAGAGATTATCATCATGTCCGATACTCAAGCAGCCATCAAAGCGCTGAGCTCTCACGTAATCAGCTCAAAAATGGTCTGGAGGTGCCTCGAACAATTGAATGAGCTAGGCGAGAAAAATAGAGTTACTCTCACTTGGGTCCCGGGACATAACGGGGTACGGGGTAACGAGATTGCAGATAGTCTTGCAAGGAAAGGGGCTCAAACACCCGTTGTAGGACCTGAGCCGTTTGCGGTATCAGCAGTAACATAATATTAGGAGAGATTAAAAAAGAATTGGGCAGTAGAAGAACCGACAATTGGAACAATCTCTTGGGGTTGAGACAGGCCAAGATACTTCCGGGTGAATATAATCAGAAAAGATCGGAAGCATGCATCTGCCTGGGCAAAAACAGGCTACGTATTGTAACAGGGATCCTTACCGGGCATTGCCGACTAAAAGGACACCTAAGTAAACTGAGAGTAGTAGAGGATAGTGAGTGTAGATTCTGTGAGGAGGAGGAGGAGGATAAAACCTATATTCACATCTTAACTTAAAGCCACTTCAAATCCTACACTTCCTTGAGAAAATAGGATTGGAAGGGTCGTTATAGGCATTGAGACTTTCCTTGGTGCATTAGCGACAGAAGAGGGCACAATAGATCTTTTAGGTCGCAGTGTATTAACACCCCATTCCCAACATAAAATAACATAGGTTAACCGTTCTTCTTAACAAGATTAGATTTGTTTTATTGGGGTTTTTGTTTCAGCTGTTGTTTTATAAAATACTTCATTACGAATAATAAGCTTCTTGGATTTGGAACAGCTGATTAGATTTTTTGCTAGTCGGAGCAACTGTGGGTTCTTTATAGAAGGTTATTTTTTTACTGGTATATAAATTTCTTTGATTTGTAAAAGTCTTCGGATAAAAGTTTTTCGTGATGTCATTATTTATAATTTGTATTATACAATATGGTGAATTTCTCTCAATGACACCAGAGGAACGGTATGGGGTAAGCGATGCTATTTATTAGACAGAGGTAGAACAGTCCACATCAGCCCATTAGTGGTAGAGGCGTAAGCATGCTTTCAATCACGTCAGTGAGCAGATTTACCAAAATCTCTCCTTATTTCACTCAGGGGAAAATATAATTAAGCGTCTCATCTTTATTTCGATGGATCCATGGGTTAACGTACTGTATACATGGACACCGTTTTGGAAAAATTTGATGAATGGTTTAGATTTGTTTTGCATTGTCCGAGATCTAACTTTGATGGGACACATCAGATTAAATGTGAAAAAATAAAATTTTATTATATTATTGTTTTCAAATTGTATTTGCCACCAATTTTAAAGGGGTTATGTGGGGAGATTGCCGCCACTTCACGATTCTTCTTTTCTTTAAATAATTTTTATAAATTGTAAGAACTGTAATTTATTACGATCTATATTGGTTACTTTTGACAGTACTTTGGCTATTATAAAACTATGGTGTAACCAAACAAATTATATTTACACAGTAATTTCTAATATGGCGGTTTTCAAAACATCTTTACAAGATCATAAGGTTGCCGAAGTATATGTTAAAACAAAATGAAGATAAAATAGTTTACAATTTAATTCTGTTGTAAGTGAATATTTTTTAAATTAAGTCAAAAATGTTTTTTATAATATTTTTTTCGAACTTTGACATATGTCTAAGTAGTTTTAAAACATTGTTTTAACAATACTTCTGAGAATATTTATAGAATTCTCGATTTTAATTTTTATGCCGAAAGCAGATTTATAGTAGCCAGAAGGGTATTCCGTGTATTCAAAATTTTTATCGTTAACTTAAAACGAGTTTTCATAGTAATCTGGTATATTTTGATAAATTTAGAAATGTTTCTTGGATCAGCACGTAAGAATAGGTAGTTTTTTTATCAAAAGTTATCCCTGTGGTGTCAGCTGTAATCGCCTGAACCCCATATTAGACCTGCACTATTTTATATTATTATTTATGATTTAAAGTTTCAATTTTATGAAATATCTGCGGCATTTTTAAACTAGGTTTAGCAGATACTAATTTTTAAGATTTACGCTTTAATTGAATCGTGATCGAAAGCAAGCACCTAATACATATTTTTTCAGTAAAATAAACGCTTTCCCAACCATTCAACCACCCACACTCCGCGATAATGATAAATTCCCGCAAATCTGCATAAAAACCAAGACCTTACTTATCTTTCACTTAGACTAGACGATGAAGATTGAGTGGCATCGTTTCTGTAATCAAACACTACAAGCCCCACCCGCTGTCTTCTGCGGGGCAAAACAGATTGGAACAATCGCTCTTGCGTTAATCATGTCCGTACTTAAAGAATTTCAATTCCGGTTTACTTCTAATAATTATAAATTTTATCGACATTTTTTGTTGTACAGGAGTATTCATTATAAATTACCCACCCCTTATCATCGTTACTATTGCCTATAGAAAAATAGTTTTAATTAAAAGTTTTGTGGTTATAACCGAATTTTGTTAAAATGCTATTAAAAATACAGTAGCGTGTAGATTTTAGGGGATACGAAAAAATATTTTTTTGAATGGGATACCCTATAAGTATATTATTTAATTTTTGGAATGATCGTTTCTTTCTGATTTCAAAAATATATATGTTGCCCCCATCATATGCCGTTTTTGAGGTAATAAACGTCAAATATCTTAGTTAAACTTACCCATCCCTTATTATTGTTATTATTGTCTATAGAAAAATGTTTCAAATTAAAGTTGTGTGGTTATGACTAAATTTTCTTAAAATGCTATCAAAAATACAGTGGCGTGCAGATTTCAGAGGATGCGAAAGAATTTTTTTTTGATTGGTATACACTGTATAACGTCCAAAATCTTAGTTAAACGAGTTACTGTATATAAGGAAAAGTTAAGATTATTTAAGTAAGCTATGAAAATGGCAACTATTATGATTGACAAGTGCCAATTATTTAATTTATTAAAATGGTTTACAGTGACGAAAAAAAATATTTACCTGTTATATCAAAAATAACAAAAATAAATGTGCAGCACGAAGAGATTATAGGATGTTGTATCCAATACCATCAAAAAATACATTCAAAAATATTTACCGCTTTGTGAGTAGTACTTCCAGTTTTAGTAAAAAAATGCTTGTAGTTCAACCAAAACAGCTAGATATACTGCTTCATTTCGAAGATAAGCCCATGCATATTTATTCGCATATAGACTTCTTTGAAACATTGTTTTCTTTTCAGAAAATTCTGAATGTAGTATAAATAATGCAGTCGATCAATTAGGCAAAACTTATTCCAAAATCCAACGTACGTTAACAAATAACAACTACAGACCATACAAAATTTTACCCGTACAAATTTTAACACAGAACCATAAAAGGAAAAGGTTGGACTTTTGTCGTCAGATGATTCAAAAGTTGCATGAAGAGCCCGATTATTTTACGAAAATATTATGGACTGATGAATCATCCTTTTCTACGGCAAGATTTTTTAATAAAAAAATCGGAGGTCGAGGAAAAACAAGAACAACAGAAAAAGATTGGTGCAAGAAATAAAAAATCAGGAAGAAAAACCGTTAGCATTTGGTGTGGAATTTTCAGAAACAAAATTGTTAAGCCTATATATGATTATACTTTAACTGGAGTTACCTCAATAGAAACACTTATCCCAGAAGCAGAAGATATTCTTTTACAGAATTTTATGGAAGCCGAACTAGATGGGGCAACTCCGCATAGTGTCCCGAGATTATTTAAATAATGTATTTTCAATATGGAGAGGGAATAATGGAACTATAAAATGGCCACCTAACAGTTCGGATTTGACCCCTATGGATTCATTTTTTAGGGGTATCTAAAAAAAATTGTCAATAATAATAATAATAATGATAATAATAGTATTCAAGCCAATAAAGATAGGATTCTACTTGAAATAAACAATCCGAATATTAACAATGAAGCCATTGTCGGTGCAACTATAAATATAAGAAAACGTTATCAATTATACATTAACAATAATGGTGGACACATCGAACATCTTTTATAAGTTATTTATATTTCCTAAATAAATCTTTGTTCTTTATTTTGTATATTTTTCCTACTCTGAACCATTTTATTTTTAATTAAAAAATTGTCACAGTCAGTTATAGTAGTTGTTATTTTCATATTTTACTTTGAAGATGTAAACTTTTCCATACATACTATAACTGGTTTAACTAAGATGTTTGACATATACCTCAAAAACGGCAAACGGTAGGGTTAACATATATATTTTTAAAATTTGAAAGTAAATTAAATAATATACAGATTATACAAATAAAAATATATTCTTTCTTATGCACTGAAATCTGCACGCTACTGTATTTTTGATATTATTTTAAAAAAATTCAGTCATTACCATACAATTTTATTTTAAAACTTTATTTTTGATAGTCAATAATAACGATGATAAGGGGTGGGTAAGTTTAAGATATTTGATGTTTATTACCTTACAAACGGCATACGGTAGGAGTAACATATATTTTTGATATCAGAAAGAAATGACCATTCTAAAAATTAAATAATATCCCCTTAAAAAAATATATTTTTTTTCGTATCCCCTAAAATCTGCACGATACTGTATTTTTAATAGCATATTAACAAAATTTGGTCATAACCACACAAGTTTTATTCAAAACTTTTTTTTCTATAGGCCATAATAACGATGATAAGGGGTGGGTAATTTATAATAAATAACCCTGTATCTACAAAATTTTTAATTTATTTACGTCATTGTTGATAGATACCTCTTCTATGGAGTATATCCTCTTTTAATTGACTGGTTCAGAGCCAGAGTTGCCTAACCAACAGTTTATTAAAAGTGAGTAAAAGGAGATCGAAGCATTTTACCTGTGTCTACTAGATGCAACTGCATCTTTAGGCATCGAAAACAAATAATAGTGATTGACTACGCAACTTGGAAAAATACAGAAATGATACATTTACATCTGACATTTATTGCATGAGATTTATGTCTGACAGTTGTTTAGTCCAGTGCAGTGTAAACACACAAAAATTTCTCTCGGACATATATTTTTGAGTGTTTACACTGGACTAAACAACTGTCAGACATAAATATCATGCAATAAATGTAAGATGTAAACGTACCTTTACGACTACTGAAAGGTAATTTCTGTCAAATATGTCATTGGTTATTATTTGGGGATATTTAAAATATAACCTAAATCTCAAATTTACTTCTCTTCACACAATCATAGGAATTGATAAGAATAGTTTTTTTGACAGCGTTGTTAACAAAAAATTAATATTCCCGATACGTAAACTAAAATAGTAGTAGTAAAACCTAAAATCCGTCAGAAGATAAACAACTTTAATTTTATTATTACAAAGTATTACTTGTACCTATAAAGATCTTTAGATATGAACTAAGTAGTTCATTTTTAAAATCAGCTCGTCATATTCTTTTAAATTGAGCCCCTTTGATATACTCTGGTGAGTTTTAAAATACCTACAAAATGATAAAAATAAAAGAAACTGATGATATAATAAATATTATTTTGTATAACATTATTTTTAAATGAAATTTTAATTTTCTAAATAAAATTTTAATTTATCTCTTTTGTTGCAGGTGCGTTTACGACTACGAACCTGTTAGTTCTTCAGTGAATTATTAACAAAGCCGTAAGTAATTTGTGCGATAAGCATGCAGGATACAACTAAATCAAAATTATGAGGATTCAACTGTTCTTTTATTCCTCTTACTCTCTAGTTGTACCTTCGAGCTTTATGCAACATTATTATCTACTAGTTTGAAGTCTGGTTATGAATTTTTGAAATTATCAAGTACAGTCAAGGGTAATATAACGAGACCTTGATAAATAGTCGACTATTTTTAGTGTATCTAAATTTTGGGTGTTTTTGATATCAATTTGTCGAGATATAATTGTGTTATTAATAATCTGAATAGAGTCCTAGAACTTTAAAAACTCTAAAAACGCTAAAAACCAATGTTTAGCTAGGAAATTTATTTATAAAGGACGAAAATAAATTGTATCAGTATTTCTAGACAAAATGTAGAGCGCAAGCTTAATTTTTTCAAAGTGACTTCTTGTATATTCGTGTAAACGCACCTTAATAGTTTACGCTTCTAAGCAACAACAAAGCGCAACTGGAATAAGAATATAGGTGCCAACTGTAACCAAAAATGTGATACTCTTCTGTCAGAGGACTTTGGGTATTTCTATCCTCTATCGGTTCCATAACAAAACAGCGCAGGACAAAATGGCGCAGACAAAATGACGTAAGGACAATATAGCACAAGGACAAAATAGGGGAAGACCAAGTAGCGCAAGGACAAAACATCGCAGGACAAATAGCGCAGGACAAAATAGCACCGGTCAAAATAGCGCATAACATAAAAGCGCATCTCAAAATATTCCAGTATTCTAATTTAAATAAAAAAACTTAAACTAATTTATCTAACTTGGGCGGACTAAAGCCATCGCAGAATGCCTTGAACAAAAAAATTTACATAAAGTTATAAAGATTTAAAAAAATTTGTAGTTAATTTACCTGGAGCCTGGAACCACATACAGTAACCCGTCATGGCTCCAGGCCGCAGAGGATAGATTAATTAGCATGTTTTTTTTTTTAATTTTAATTAGAATACTAGCATATTTTGTCACGCGTTAATTTGTTCCACCCTTTTTTGAAAAAGCGCTAACTTAACTCACTATAATTAGACTAGGCGTTAATTCGGTCTAACTTTGTTTATATCAGGCGATAACTTATCTCTTATGTATTTGTCTTGGCGCAAATTTGTCGCAGCAAATTTGCGCTAAATTGTTTTCTGCAAATTTGCGCTAAATTATTTTCTGCACATTTGCGCTAAATTATTTTCTGCACATTTGCGCCAAATTGTTTTCTGCAAATTTGCGCCAAATTATTTCTACTAAAATTGGAACATTATTTCGTTTTTTCTTGCGCCAGTTTGTCCTTACTCGGTTTTGTACTGCGCTATTTTGTCCTTGGGCTATTTTGTCCTTGGGCTATTTTGTCCTTGCGCTATTTTGTCCTACGCTATTTTTATCTGCGCCATTTCTATCACTTTAGTTACTTACATGGTTGTATCTATCTCATCACCATATACAATATATAATAGGAGAAATTCAGGATTAAACTTAGATCTTTGATAATTAATTGTAATGTTTATTTATTTTAAACAGTTTAATATTTAATTTATTTTCACTAAAAACACTAATATATTTTATAACCTAATTTATTTATCACACCAAATTATATATTTTCTCAAACACTAATTTACTTTGACAGTTTAACTTAATATTTTTATAATTAAACACACAAAGGGCAAATTGCAATTTCATTTTTATACAAATGTGGCCAATCCGAATCTAGTCTACAATACTGCAGCCGTCCACAATTTTTTAGAATAGCGCATTCATTAAATTCGATGTTACTAGGAGCTTCCTGTAAACTCTAAAATATTCCAGATCGGTGTATCTATCAAATTTTATAAGTCAATTTAAATGAATAACCATAGTCATCCCAAGGGGGTTTCGAAGATTTGCCTAATTCATTAAATATTCTTGGCAACGCGAAGAGTGAAGGTCGTAAGAGGCCCAAATAAGGAAGAAAGGGACTTAAGCAGGAACGGACTGGTCGAAAATTAACGATGTAATTTATAGGAATTTTAAAGTAATTAACTTGTTATGTTGGTGGTCCCAAACACGTAATCATAATGGTTAAAAACGGACGTTGTTCGCGCCTTACTGCAAAAAACGACGTTGTCCAGGTTAAATACAACGATATGCAAATACAAAAATGATTTTGTCGCCCAAATACAAAAGAATTTTATGAAACATTGTTATACAGGTGAAAAGTTAACCATACAGTAATAAATTACGTTAAAAATATTAACGTGCAGTTTTATTTATTTCTATTACTATAACTTAAGATTTGGTAATAATATTAATTTTTGGTAATAATATTAATTATAAACTCAATTTTCTCAGTAAATCAATTTTGTGTCATCGTCTGTTTTTTCATTACCTTTTAATTGATTAGCAGACAGACAGAAACATTAATGTATTTTGAATATTTAATAGATTGAACGAAAGTAAAAATAAAAAAACAATTTACAGTCCATTATTGACGAATTGGTCCATCGATAATAATTCTAATTAAGATTATAAAAAACAACGAAATAATCAATTATATTAAATGCCGGCAATAAACAAAATGAAATGGTCCAATGCCAGAAATGAGAAAAAAGTTAGTGGTTTTGCAATCCTATGGAAGTCCGTGCCAAACTGCATTATTTAATTATTACTTATCCATTTAACCATAACCTTACATCTCGTTTTAATTTGGGTCAACAATGGCCGAGATATTTTGTTGCCTCTCGTAGAAAGGTTACTCTTTCTGAAAATTATTTTGACTCAATTGATAAATATAACTGGAATTATCAAATAATTTCACGACTATCAGTTTCGAATGTTTTGAACCTTTTTTAAATGAATTTTACGATATTCATTGAGAATTGAAGAATTTGAGGAGAAATCTTGATACTGAAGCTAAAACTAAATAATTTATTTGACGTAAAGCTACGGAAAGCATATTCTAATTAAATTCAACAGGTTCCTTAAGTTTTTAATATCAGATTAACGTACATGGCTTTGAATATAATAGATATTGCGAAATTGAATAACCCTACGGAAAATAACGTTGCCAAGTTTTAAAGGCAAGCTGGAAAGTCAGTCATTTTCGAATTATAAAAAATGTTAATATTTTAAAATGGTTCGCAAATTACTGATATTTTGCAAGCAATCCAATTCCCGATCACAATTAGGATGTAGGATGTCAGGCATTAATTGATAATTATGAAAGTAAAGCTTAGGTAATTCCCGACCACATTTAGGGTGAGATTACAGAACGTCTGCAATTTTGCAGATCTGCAAATATGGCGACAACTTTGCAGATCTGCAAATATGGCGGACTTACAGATGCAAGTATCCAAAAAATATCTGCAAATTCGCAATTTTTAGTACCCCTAACAACACTAAATCCAAATCCACCCTTAAGAAGGTTAGAACATCCTACAACCATGAAGTCTTCTGTTTCTTTTGATTGAATACAGTTCATGGTGTCAGATTATCGAGTTTTTAAACATAGTAATGGATTTGGGTTTAGTGTTGTTGGGGATAATAAACCACAATAAATATGGCGAATTTGCAGATTATTTTTTGGAATACGAAAACTTGATACATGCATATGTAAGTCCGCCATATTTGCAGATCTGCAAAGTTGCCGCCATATTTGCAGATCTGCAAAGTTGCAGACGTTCTGTAATCTCACCCTTAAGCAATAACTATACCAAATATAATATAATTACATCTTGAAACAAAATACATGTCGTGTTCTGATCTTAATAAACATTTTACGTTCACTACATAATTTATCAGAGTAACGTATCAATAATTTGCGAAATGTCAATGTGAAATTTGTCAAATCGATGACGAAAAATTGACAAAAATCGTTTTGGTTGTTCAAATAAGAAATCGACATTACTTTTGTTTTCATCTTACAATAACAAAGCAAATTTTGTGTTTGAATTGTTAAATAATCTTCCCAAATACCACGCGGGATGAGACATTTTTTGTTTTAAAACATTTTGTTGTTTTCTTACAAATTATCTGAATTTCCAGAAAAACAACAAAATATTCTCAAAAAAATTCTGCCTTCTTGTGGTATTACCATTGAAAATACTGAATCTTCTTGGGATAGATTAGTTATTTAAATAATAACCAGTAAATTTTATAGTAATACTAGGGAAGGGCAATAATTTAAAAAAAAATAGTATATTCTGTAGCAAGGTTAGAATAAAAATTCAATACGAGTGGAAGGTTTCAAACGAGAGCCCAAAGAACCACGAGTATCATATTTGAATTCCAACAGAGTAACAGACTGTACTTTTCCCACGGTCACACACACAGCAGGAGATGAATATAGTAAAATGAAACTTTGAACAAAATTAAATAATTTATCTAACTTATGTTAGGCAAGTTTTTATTTAAATTATTTACATAATCTGTCAGTTCAGGAGGAATATGATCAAATTTTATTATTATATTCACCAATTTTTAAATTTACGTTTCACTTAACAAACGCCGCTTATCTTTATTTAGGCAAATTCAATCTAAATAGTAATACGTCGCGTTTAACTGTCAGTCATGAAATTCATGACTATCTACGATGCGGGCGTGGTATTCACATCATCATTTAAAATTATTGTTAAATTCTCCTTTTAGTTAAGAATAATTCAAAGGGGAGGGTAAACTTTTTGGAGATTTCAATTTTTTTCAATTTAATTTATTGCAAATAATAATATTACATATAAAAAATATTTTACATAATTCTATATTAATGTCCTACAGGGCTTATAACCACGCTAGGCTAAGTGGCCTATCTTGTGGCTTTTAGTCATGCAGATCATTTTAACAAATTTTAAACAATGTAATATTTATTTAAGGCAATGTAAAAATTTTAAATTACATAGCTTTAACTTTACTATCTTAAGATTCAAGAGTGATTGATCAGATGACCATCAAGCAAGGTCCTGGTAATTATGTAATTACAATTAAGAATAAAAAACAATGTAAATTCAGTAAAAAGAAAAATTATCAGGTTACTTTTTGATATAAATAGTGACTTCTTTTTTGAAACTTTTAAAATTGGTTATTTCTTTAATTTGTTTTGGAAAAACGTTAAAGATTTGTGGGCCGAAGAATAGAAATGAGTTTTGAGTCGCTGTTTTACTAAAAAATGCAACAATAATATTTAAATTTAATTTTGACCGAGTATCTCTAGTTTGCTGTATTTGTATATACGTTTTTTGTTTATGAAATATGTTTATTAAACATTGATACATATATATTAATCGGATATTTAGCATACTGGTTTCTTGGTATAGATGTTGAGTGGAGAATAACCTATCTTTCCTAAATATTATTTTTAGGATTAAATTTTGAGCCATTTGTAAAGTATTTAATGCTGTTTTGTAAGCTGCGCCTCAGGCTGGGATACAATATCTTATAATAGATTCCACTAATGTGGTGTATAAAATTTTTAAATATTTTTGAGACAAAATGTCGCGAAATTCGTATAATTTATGCAAAGTCGTAGTCGTCTATTAACATAACCAATATGATCTTTCCACTTTAAATGCTGGTCAAGTAGTACCCCAAGATATTTTATAGAGTTTGTTTTTTCTATGTATTGACAATTGCAATTATCTTTATTGACACAGTGAGATGTGTGTAATTTAATATTTATATTAAGAGGTTGATCTCAAGCAGTGGGAGAGAAGGTCATATACCTAGTTTTGATAATATTTAAGGATAATATGTTATTATTTAGCCAAGTGTACGTTTTTTCCAGATCCGACTCGGTGGTGCTTGCGACACCCTCCCATGTGGAACCAGTAAAGATAAGTGCAGTATCATCTGCATAATATGCCCTTTAAAATTGTTTATTTATATGAGAAACAATATTGGTCCTAAAACAGTACCCTGGGGTTTGAATTACTAAATCTGAGCTTATTTCTTGGCCAATTTTGACTCGCTGAATTCACTCTGTTAAATAATTTTGCATTAGGTCTAAAGCAATACCTCGAATACCAAAATTGTTTAATTTTTTTTTATCAGCAATTTACGATTTAATGTATCGAAGGCCTTGGCCAGATCCAAAAATACTGCCAAGCATTTTTTTTAATTGTCCGAGACCCTTACAGTTGTATTAACAAAATCCCGTTGGCGTTCTCGGTATTAGAGTTTTTCACAAATCCAAATTGACTATCCGTAATTACATGGTGTTTGTTCCAGAATTCAACGAGTCTTTTTTTGAGGCACTGTTCAAATATATTGGCAAGCTTATTTATCATAGATATAGGCCTATAGTTAGTTATTTGAGAATTTTTACCTGATTTAAAGATAGGAGTGACATTTGAAACTTTCCATTGGTGAGGTACCAGACCAGTTAGAAAACACAGGTTTATAATGTGTATTAACGGTTCTCATATATAGGTATGTATTGTTTTTAGAGTTTTTGACGTTATTTTATCCGGTCCGGGCACGAAATTATTTTTTAATTTTGAAATAATTATTACCAATTCGGTTTTTCTCACGGGTTTAAGGAAAATTGAATGTTTTATTTCATTGTCTGATAGAAAGTTTTCTGGTAAATCTGTTTTAGGAATTTTGCTTCTCATATTTTTCATCTATATTTACGAAAAACTTATTAAATTCATTTGATTTTTGTTTTAGATCACTTATAGTTGTAGCGTTTTCCGTAATTATATTATTGTGTTCAACACTTTTCTTTTCCTTTTCCCCACTTATATCGTTTATTATATTCCAGATTTTCTTATAATTTTACCCTGCCTCATTTATTTGGTTTTTGTAATATTCGTTTTTTGTATATTTTAATAGGGAGTTAATTTTATTTCTATATTTTATATATTCTTGTTCTAGTTCTGCTGAATACGTTTTAAGTAGATTCTTTTTTAATTTATCTCGTTTATTTATAGAGTTGACAAGACCTACCGTAATCCATGGTTTTATTTTAAAATATTTTTTATTTTTTGTTTCATGTATACTTGTCGATGACGCTATATAGTTTAAAAGTTTATTAATAAATACGTTATTATTCCTGAGGGTTACTTTCTAATAAAACATTTGCCCAATCCTCAATTGAGAGTAAAGAATTTAATTTACTGTAATCAATTTTTTAAAATTTTTGTTTATTTTTCTATTTAGTTCTTTCATTATTTAAAATGAAATTTATATCCACAAAAGGAGTAAAATGGTCTGTCATGTCGGTGTGAAATATTATAGATGAAATAGAAATTTGGTTTTTCAAATATTTTGCTTTTCTAATAAAAATGTGGTCAAGCCCAGATTTAGAATCTTTGGTAACTCGAGTAGGTTTATTTATATAAGACAAAAATCCGTTTAGGCCTAGTATATTTAAGTACGTATTAGTATCATTACTTTCAGTATTTAATAAATGATGGATAATAACATTGTACTGTTCTATTAATTCTACAGTTTATATTCCCACACTTATAAATATTATTACATCATTTGATAGGAAGATAAACGTCAGAAACGTTACAAGTACGAATTATGCATCATAAAAGCAATTCAAATTAGATATTCGTTCCTCATTTTGTATCGGCAACACCGCGCGAAGAAAGATGAACAGGTTCTTCAACTTGCAGATGTTTCCAAGATCCTTCTACTGGCCATTCGGTACTCGGGACAACATTTAATTTTAAATAATTAATTAGAAATAATCAAGTAGTGAAAGACATCGCGGCGGGACATAACTCGTTTTTTTTGATTGCATAAAATTATTAAATTGAATTTGTTGCAAATCATTTCTTGTTAAATGAAATTGATATTCATTATCTGCGAAATCGTCAGTTTTGCATTTTAATTATTTTTACAAATGAATGTGTAAATTAGGTACTATTAGTATATACTGATTAAAGAAAGAAGATGTAGACGTACTTAAATAAAATAAATTGTAGATTTAGGAACGCGCCAAATGTCAATCGCGCCGTCGCAGTGATGCGTTCAATGGACATAATAATTTAAATAAATAGCTAGTTTAGTATCCAAGATTTTTTAAATCTCCCATTGGTATTTTAGTTGAAGCAATGTGTAGATTTTTAATCAAAATTGTTTTTTTATCTTCATGGGATATTATAGATCTATTTTTTTTAAATAGATATCAATCAAGATTCGTCCATTACAAACACTCTCTACCAAATATTGAAAAAGCTGAACATATTTAATAAATGAATTGCCAGGATGGAATATGGTACCAAAGGAGCTATACCTAGGAGAACAATATAATGGGTAATATCCTAATAATAGTGGAATGGAATGGACACCTGCAGCACCAACAAGAATTGCAAGTAATCCTAGATATAGACATATGCTTATTTTCAGAAACTCACTTTACCAAGAGGCCCTTTATTTAATTTAAGGGATATAAAGTTTATTATATCATCCATCCCCAAAATGTAGGGGTAGCGCAATAATAATTAGAGAAGCAATCAAGAAGCGGGATACAGGACTGAAGAATTTTGGGCTACTTCAGTAATGAAAAAATCTAAAACTTATGATGTTTTAGTCACTTCTACATATTGTCCTCTAAGATATACCGTTAAAGAAGAACAATACCTAGACTTCCTTAATAGTCAAGGACCTAGATTTATTACTGAACGCGACTTCAATGCAAAACACATCCATTGGAGCTCTAGACTAACAACAATTAAGTATAAAAATCAATAAAAAGTAATAACACAGCTAAAATGTGAGTTGCATTCAACTGAAAACCAAACTTATTAATCCAGAGATAGAAATAAAATACCTGACTTTTTCTTTTACGAAATATAAACCAAACTACATCCAAGTTGATGAGATATTGGACATGAATTTAGATCATTCTCCCATTCTTCTTACTTTTAGTGACAGCCATTATCCAAAACGAAATCGCTCTTAGACTAAAGCCTTGGTTTTTAAAAACCTTCCGTCGCGAAATTTGCCGACGAAGTTCGTCGACAGAATGCGTTCGCGATTTCCTTTCGCAAAGTTCGTACGACACCGTGTTTTTTTAAGAAGACAGATTGGCCGTTTAATTGGACGAAAATGATCAATTTCAGTACGCAAATAAGAAGTTTACAATCTGTGCCGTGACTATGGAGGGTTTTTTACAGCTTTTATTAGAGGAAGAATTTGCTGATGAAGAAGACGAGTTGCTGCTGGAGATATTAAAAAATGAAAAAAACACTTTTAAAACAAGAAAATCAGAAGGAGCCTATGAAGTACTAATTAAACGACATTTATTTAAAAATGAAGAAAAATTTCGAGAATATTTTTTATTGACGCCAGTTTTATTTGATGAAGTTCTAAGTTATATTAGAAATGATATAGAAACAAAACCTTGCAATAGGCACACAAAACCAATTACACCAGAAGAAAAACTAAGTATATCTTTAGGAAAGTTAGTTTAACAATGACTATAGAATAAGTAAAATTAACCAAAAATATTTTTCAATTTACAAGCAAAATTAACAACACGCAAAATAGAAAATAAAATAAATCATTGTCAAAAAAGATTCCGTAATAATTACTTTAATATAGTGAATTCTGCTAATGTAATTGTATCTTCGATTGTATCAACTATTGGAGGTTGTGCCTCCACTGAAAAATTACCGTATGTTTGCTCATCATAGGGTGTATTACTGCCCTCGCCGATCGCGATGGAACTGGGTCTATGTGGTATGGTACCAGACGGTGATGTAACTGCGCTACTAGAAGAATGTATGTATTATGTTGGTGAAGATAACTGTAGATAGAAAACTGATCTCTGTTGGTGCTGTCCATACATGTGCAATTGTTTTCCATATATTTTCTTTTAATTCTATGTCCCTGTAACTTTTGTTTTTGACACCATACGAAGGACGGTTTTTTTCACCAGATCTATCAATTTCTCCTCATCTTCGTTGGAAAATTGGAGCTGTTGATAACTTTTATTGGGCATTTTTTATAATTTTAATGTCTATACCTCACGAATTTCAAACAAGAACTGACAGCGGAATTGCGCTGAAACCAAATATGTTTTGATTACAATGGACGACGCCAGCACATTCCGTTAAAAATAAACGCGCAACAGGTTTTAAAAAACTGACGGTTTGGATAGTACATTTTTAAATACGGCGAACTTCGCGAACGCATTCCGTCGACGAACTTCGTCGGCAAAGTTCGCGACGGAGTATTCTTAAAACCAAGCTTTAATAAATAGGAGAACTGGAAAAGCTTTAGACTGGACCCTGCAAAAAACATTATTCTTTCAGTTCCGTTAAGAACAAAAGAACAGCTAGATAAAGAAGTAGAACTACTTGTGTCCAACTTACAACAAGGAGCAAGGAATGATACCCCACCTTTTTCTCGGCGAACAATATGATATAACTATCCTAAAGAAATAAGAGACCCAATCTCCCAAAAAGAAAGGAGAGAATGGCATCAGACAAGAGATTCATCAGATAAAATAACCTTAACAATGCCACCCAGCAGTTAAAATAATTTAAAGATGAATTTATTAGTGAGTATCTTAGTGAGTTGACAAACGATAATGCCTATATATTGCCGCGTTTAGGGTTTTTATGTATCATTAAACGAGCTGAGGGGTTAATTATAGCTAGATGGTAGAACTTTAATAAAACATAATATAAATTGAAATTATTTATTTACTAAGTAAATTATTGATTAAAAAAGAAAAAGACAATCTTCATTGATTAAATATAAAAATAACATTAATTAGGTACTTACCAAGGGTACACCATTCTAAGAGGGATGTTGCTTCTGTCGCTTTTCAAAACCAAGTGATTAATAATATTTTAAGTTCGGATTCATGCACTTTTGCTTAATCAGGTAATTCGTTGAACCGCGTTTAATATTATAAGATAAATACTTTTTAATAAATGAATAATTCTTTAACTATTTTACCTATAGTACATGAATCCTAAATATATTATTTGACAATATAAAGCCTTATAAGGCGATGTAAAATGATACCCACTGTGCAGAATGCTCCAATCAGGAATACAAATGGCAGCTATATGGCCTATATCATCGAAACTATTTGAAAAATACCATTGAGAAGACTGAAACCCATTATTTAAGAAAGGAAACTAATTCCAGATTATTAGTTCGGATTTAGAGAAAACCATTTAACTATAGATCAGGTTCACAGAATCTTAAATGCGATTGAAAAGGCATTAGAAATCAAAGAAGACTTTTGATAAAGTATGACACGATGACTTAAAACATAAACTGAATATGCTACTTCCACAGCTACTTCCACTGCTATATTCAGATATATTTTTTAGAGTAGAACAAGTTAAAGCATACTCTGAATTGAAAGAAATCAAAATAGGATTACTACAGGGAAGCGTCCTTTGACCCACTTTGTCTTTGTTATACATTTGTGACATACCCTAACTAGAACAAGACACAATAGCTACATTTGAAGATGATACTGGCATCATAGCGATAGGCAAAGATCATGAAGATGCTGCAAATAAACTACAAACATAAGTTAATCAAATGAATAACCGGACCTCTGTACATTAGAAACTGCGACCTCCAGCGATATCTTGAGATGGGACACTGTTGACCAGACTATCACCAGATTTGCTAGGAGTCATGAACAACGGTTCCACCAACATGTGTACGTTGAGACGATCCAGCACTCTTGACAAAACCAACCTAAAAAGAAGACTCAAGAGAGTGAAACGTTTTAAGTGATTGTATTAATAACAAAGCAAAGCATTAGTGTTATACGTTAGTTTAGTGTAATTAAGTTATCAGACCCTAAAGTACCTATACTAACGAAGATACCTTTATTTTTTAAGATTACAGCCTTAGTTAAGTTAGGTTAGAACAAAATTACTCATTGATCAACTCTTCATCAGATTTTAATGTTAATAAACGTCCCTTATGGAGAGTTTTTACAAAAAAATATAGGTTTTGAGGTGTATTCTAAAAATGTGATTAATTTTTTGTTCAGTTTTACGGGAAGTACCTCAAAATCGAAATTGTACCTAATATCTGATTTTCATGTCAACTTATAGAACTCGTTGCGTAAATTATGAAAATGTATCGATATAGGTAAGGTATGTATGAGTCTAACGGTCGGCGCTCAAAATAACTAAAAGATTTTTGAAAATAAATTAGGTACCGATTTTCCAAATTTTGAAATATCCCATTGTTTATTAAGATTATTAAAACCTTCAAATGATCGATATCATTTTAAAAATTAATTCAGTTTGTCCAAATTCATATTTCTTATTTCTTTTCATTCTTTTGATATATTTTATTATAAAGGTAAAAAAATAAAGGCATTATGATGTGATTGATTGGTTAGAGAAAGAAAAAAATGTTGAAAAAGAGCAACTCTTTAGCTCTTAGTTCTATATTATTATAAAAAAATCAAAATTTTTACTTTTCGAATGCCTGCTACACTTTTTCTACAAAGCAGTTTTTTAAATGCAAAACGATCGTGAATATCGTGAGAAACCGCCTCGCAGACTACCTGTGGCCTGCCTACTATCGACAGACAGAAAACGAAGTGGAAATTTAAATTACTCCGATCTCTGAAAATATTCCAAATAAATGCCGATATGAAATTAGTATCGTCTGAGATCCAGCGATCACGCTCGATTTTCAAGGTCGGTCTTCGAACGGATACGATGTTGCCACGTCAAATCGATTTTAATTCAAGAAGATCATAAAATATTATTTTAAAATGATCCAGAATCTGTAAATCAGTTTTAAATTCAGAAAATCTAGATCCATTTAAGCTGTTTTTTATAAATAAAACTATTTTATCAAACTGAAAAATTATCAAATACAATTAATTAATTAGATAACCGATTTTAATTAGTAAGCTGGTATAGGTTTGAACTGAGACGACTTCAGGATACACAGTGGTTTTAATAGCCATATTTTGGAGGAAAAAAGCCCGCCTTCATAACTTTTCCTTCCTGATTCAGACTTATCATTTTCTGAGCTATTTAATTTTCATCCAAATATTATTGACGCTATCATTGCTTTTAAATTGTTTTTGCAAACCTATATACATATTTCTAATCTTGGTCCAGTTGCTTTTAGATAAAGATCTTTTTAAATAATCCATCTTACTGAATATCTTTTTATACCATAACCTCTGTCAATTTGTCTGGGGCTTTTAATATTTTCTGGTAAGTTAACAGGGCTTTTGATATTTCTTTTAACCTCTTCAATGTTTTTCTGCATCCATACACTACGTGACCTCCCACCCTTTATTCTAAAATTCTCGTTATTTTCCCTATTTTCCAATTTCTATTGAGAAATTCACACAACACTTTTCTTGCACCATACTTTTTCTCCTACCACAACGTTTTTATCAAAATAATTTTTCGTTTATTGTGGGCATTTCATTAGAATGGCTTTGATTGTGACAAGAAGTGTCAATAAGTTGACCATATACTCTGACTAGTATTCGCCCAGTGGTCGAAATTTTAACCATAATCATTATTGTTTTTTTTACATGTACGTACAATATAATATAGCTTAGTACCATTATAATTAAAAAAATAAATTCAATAACAGTAAATCACAATTTAAAACCCCTTATTTTTTGATATGAAACACATTTTTGTCACCGATTTTTGCTAAACCTATTCTGATTAATAAGCACTCTCTTCTTTTTGACATTTTTTCTTCTTTCCGTTTACTTTGTTATATTATATTTACTACATTTCTGGGGAGAGGGGACAGAAGTGACTTGTCCTTTGAGGGATCATAATGGGAATGTAGGTAGTAACAAAGGTGGATCGAAAATCTCCAGAACCCAAAGGTGTGCTACTTTTGGGTTTAATTTCAAAAAATATATTTAACTTTTTTCATATGGAAGTGAGGGGTTAGGACGTGAAATTTTTTTCGCCTCAAAGTCCAATCTATCGTACTCGAAGTTCATTGTCTAGCGCTTCTATATATCGACCTTTATTGGGAGGAAGCAGTAGGGGGGAGTTGGGCGGTTTGAAAGCGTTTCAGACGGGGCATATAGCCCCACTACTAGTTATTCTCTATCCCTCACCATTTAGGCGCAGCAAAGGAAGAGGGGGGAAGTTGGAGGAGTGGGGGAGTAGTAATTTTTTTCGCTTTTCGCGATCCTCTTTCCATCTATCTATGTCCATGTAATATTGTCCATATTGATTGTAAACTAAAGGGTGCTCGTATTCGCTATAAGCTAATTTTATTAGTCAATCATAATTCATGATTAATGGGAAAAACCTATTTCCAAAATAATAAAAATTATATCAGTTTACAAAGAGCAGCTCTAAGGACATTTCTCTGTAGAATTCAAATCATGACTGATGCAATATTGCTTAGAAGAACTGACAGAGCTAAGTAGTCAAAACAAACTGAACTTAGCCTGGGTATCAGCCACGAAGGATATCACGGCAATGAAAAGGCCGACGAAACTAGCCCTAGAAGGCTCTGAACCCTTCTGTGGAGATCCCTCGGCCAAGCTTACTGGATCAAAAATGACAAATCGTTAGGACTGCAATTGGTCTTCTTACCGGACACTGTTACCACAGAAGGCACAAGAGTGTCATCAGCCCTGCAGAAGAAACAACATTGTGCAGGTTTTGTGAATAAGTAGAGGAAACATCAATTTACGTACTGTGCCAGTGTGAAGGTCTGGCTAGGTTGAGATTTTAAAACAAGATGAAGAAAAACCAGAGAATGCAACTATATAGTCTAAGATCCGAAATAAGGTCGACCTTCACCCATCTGTTTACCGGATAAAAGTTTTTTGTTATTAAATAAAATATGTTCTTAAATATACCGCAAATGGGTTGCCTAAGAAAATTCGGTCCAGACTATTTATTTTCTTAAAGTAAAAAAACGACACCCTGTAAAGTATTCCCCAAATGCTTTGACTGTGCCCAAACTTTAATCAGGTCATCGCAGGATAGATTAAAGCTTAAGTTCAAAATTTGGTGTTTTTTTTATCCGTTTTTGAGTTATCTTCAAAATTCGAAATTTGCACTTTTCATCAAATATCTCAAATTAGGTCCATTTTAGAAAAATCATGTATAGAAACAAAATAATAGAGAAGGACATCATAAACAACTTTTATCATGATTCCTATACTTTCCTTATCTGTACACAGAGAGGAAAGTAAAAAATGTGACCGTATTTTCTTAGGCAACCCATTTGCGGTATATTTAAAAACATATTTTATTTAATAAAAAAAAAATTCATCCGGTAAACAGATGGGTGAAGGTCGACCTTACTTACGGATCCTGGACTAATATGCTGGAGCCACTGTCTAAATAAAGGGGTCCCACAATATATTTGAAAAGTTCGCGGTAGGCAAGGACAAATAATGTCGCAACACTAACTAATACCTTTCAAATATATTTGTATAAGTCTAATTCCATTGCAACCATTAGCTGAAAAACAACAAATTGTTTTTGTGGTGAACTGTGATATTTATTTAGAAACTTCATAAAAAAATTTCGTCAAAAAAGCTATAAAAGCTAAACCGAATGAAGATATTGATCTATTTTTCAAATAGTTGGTTCTTATTAAATTATTATTAGTAAGCGTGACCTTTTCTGTTGTTAATCATGATTTTCAAACGTTTTAACACGTCTCGATAAAAATCAAACTCCGATTGTGTCGCGATCGAGTGATGCTATACGTATACTCTGCCGTCCTATGAAAAACCTCCATATCTCTAAAAATTAAAAAAAAAGTATTACCGCATACATGTTTCTGGTAGTATAAACTACCATTCTACTAGAAAAAAAAATGTATTTGCTAATTTTTCTTAATTTTATCATAGAAAATTATTTCCCCGTATATAGCTTTGCGCCCAAACAAAACATGTTAAACTGCGTTTTTCTCGAAATCATGTTTTCTGGAGATACAGGGGTCTTTCATAGGACGGCAGTATAGATAGGGAGTATTTAGTAGGTCCACTGGTGACAGTAAGATGCGAAGTGGAGTACACATTTGACAGATAATTTTGAAGTAAACAGTTCGACAAGCAGGTACAATCAGTAGTACCATTAATGCACTTACTTTGTAGATGGTAAATATCATTTTATTAATAACTTATTATATTTCAATATTAATTTATTTTGCAATTTGAATTTGTTTAATTTGAAAAAAAGATATGATTTTAAGAAAAAAGGTATTAAAAAAGTGTTTACTTTTTTGTTTACTGACATTTACCAGTATTCGGTTGAAAGCTAGAAAATATTCCTATTCACTATTCGATATCGATATAAGAGTTAATGTTTATGATGAAACTTGTATCAATATTTTAATGTCTTTTTATTTATTACAAAATGTTATCATACAATTAAAAATGATAATTGCCTATTTGTTGAAATAATTTAAAGTTTATTACTTTTTAACATTTTAACCCCTACATCAAAATCGTTGTAAAAGCAATTAGTTGTGATAACCTTTGTAAATTATAAATTATCGGGTATATTGTTGTTTTCATCTTTTAATTGTTTATTGGATATATTAAATGGGGTTACTTTCATTTTGTAACAGGCGCGTGCACGCCATATTTGTTTAAAGATAACGATAGTCTTATAAAAATATTTTTATATGATAGAGATTCTTTTAAATATAAATTTTCAGGCAATGAGATATATGTATAATGTTGAGATGAAATGTAGGAAAATCAAAATCAAATTATTCGAAATTTCTTAATTTAATTCAAAAATCTATTTAAACCAAAAAGATGTTAAACATACCCTGTATTTTAAAAAGGTTTACAAACATAAAAAAAGGAATCTTATTATAACAATTTTTATTAGCGATGTATCATCAGCGTATATTTTGTTAGTTTTGTATTAGGCAGCATATTATTAATTTCATGAATATATACAATAAAAAGCACTGGGCCCAAAACCGAGCCTTGTGGGACTCCCAAATCTATTTGAATTGACATGAAATTGTTTTCTTCGTGTTTTCATTAGACCGATTAAAAATGACTTTAGCCATTTTAAACATACACCCCTGTTACCAGAATCATATAATTGAAAAATTAATATATGGTGATCTACACATTTGAAAACATGACTTAGATCACCTAATATGCCCATGGGACACACTCCATCATCAGTATGATTAATTCAATTTTCTTACAGTGCCGTACTATTTTAAAAAACTATCTAAAAATCAATATTTAAAAACATTAGAAAAACTTGAATTAACGGTTATCGGTCTTTAATTTTCTAGGAATTTTATGAACCTATATGAAAAGTCAATTAAAATTATAGTATAATAATTCCAAGAGTTTTATTTTTTTTAAATTAAAAATCAATTTGAAAAAATATTAAAGAAAAGTGATAAATAAAAATTCAAAAATTAATTTTAAACAGTACGCCTTCCTTCCCAAATGCCATTAATGTAAATCATAACAATAAGAGGCCACAGTCTAGACTTTTGAGGAACTCCTGAAGTATCTTCGCAGCACAGAGATAGGGTTAAATTAGTAGAATTTTCACTTAAAGTTTTATTACATTATTTAAAAAAATGTGACAAATAAAGATTCATTTGGTTTGGTTAAATTTCACACTCATTTCATGACAGGTGTCTCTATTAACTCTATTAGTTAAATAATAAATTGTGGACCGTCAAGGGATCATCGTAGTTATTACCTACGTGGACGTCTATTCATAAAAAACTTGTCAAGCCTTTTGTCCTTTATAACCCTCTTGGACGCAGGTCCAAAGCGACGACAGATAATAAATTATTTTCATATTTAATGACTGTGGAATTATCTACCTTTTGGCTTACCGAATTATATAATCATTTTTTCTTTTCCTAAAACGCTATTAAAAATGTACTAAAAAAGTCCATTAAATTATTAACTGACATTCGTAACTAAATACCTTAGTAAATAAAACCTTTGCGTGTGTGGACTTGCGACCACCCACCATATTTTGTGTGTTTTTGTGCGTGTGAATATAAGTCGGGATTCGGAAGTAGCCAACAATTAATAATGTGCTTTCGTGAATGAAAATTTGTAAAAAGTCATCTAAAATGAATTTCTTATCAATCACTGTGCCGACAGATAAAAAATTATTCTTTTAGAATTACAGACTACCGTAAAGATAAGATTTCCACATTATTTATTAGAAAGCTCTTTTTTTCGATAGGTTTAAAACAATATTAACACAATAATAATATAATATAGAAAGATTGTTATGTCAATTGACGTTAAAGCAGTATTTCCAAAAATGTTCGGTTTGGGAAAAACAGTCAAAACTACATCCAGCATAAAATTGACAATTTCACGACAAATTAATACCAAGAAATATGTAGAACCCTTAAAGGGCTTAGTTACCCAAATACAGGGTGTTAAAAGATTAAAATCAAAATTTGCCGTTAATCAAAATCGCCTTTGGATATTCTTTTCAAATTTGATCTCGTCAAATACACGAACTATTAAAAATTTGACACGTGCCTACTAGATTAGAATTTAGAAATATTGAGTAGTTACAAATCTATCTATCTAAGTATTTACAGACCTTTGTTTAGAAGCAAATATCTAAAACACCGTTCATTTTAGCTTCATAAAAGGTAATTAATTTTTTAACTAAAATTTAACATAGAATTAAAAAAAATGAAAATATTTGTGTTAGTGACGTAAAAATTAGGTGTAAAAAGTTGCCACTAACGCTAAATTGGTGATTCCCACATTATCGAGACTGAGGCCCCACGGGTTAACTTGTAGAAGAAAATAAACGAGAAATTACCGTATTTTAAACGAAATACTGAAAGATGATTAGAAGTATTAAGACTTTTAGATTTATAGAGCATAGGCATTATGCTAAATCACATCACAAGTATTTTCAAATTGTTAGTCCTGGTTTTTAAGAACCATTCTATGTCGACTTTTCATTAGGTTTTGCAATTGTTTTAAAGAATTTACTTGGGCATTTTAACCCTTAAGCATGCCCATATAAAAATATTTGAGCGTTCTAGCCCTTAAGTCTTTCTAAGTAAAAATATTTAATCGCTTAACCTATAAGCATTCCCACGTAAATATATATATGAGCCCTTTACTTTACCTCTTAAGCCTGCCCATTTGAAAATAGTTGCTCCTTTTACCCTTTACACCTGCCTTTGTAATAATAGTTAGTCCATGTATACACCTTACGTCTGTCCATATACAAATATTTGGTCTTTTCGTTCCTTAAACCAGCTCATATGAAAATATTTGGTCCCTTCGTCACTTACTGTACCAGTATCTAAAATTATTTGGGATACTCAATCTTTAAACCTACCCATGTAAAAATATTTAGCATCTTTACCTCGTACACGTTAAGCTTGCCAATGTAAAAATAGTGTTTTTCTAAACTCATAGGAATATTAGCTTATCTACGAACAACAAAGTATGCTATTGCGCTGAACTAAATGAATATAGGTGTTTTATATCCATTCTAGGTAGTGAGAACAACTACTATTATTTTTTAAATTTTAAAAATTAAAAAATAATAGTCACAATTGTCACAATTTTAAAAATGTGACAATTCTGTCAAACTATGGGTATATTTTTTAGTTATTGAAATTAAATATACATTAGAATGTCTTATTTTTGTGTAGAATCGATAAATAAATAAATTATATCCACTCTTGTTGCTCAAACTATTATTTGGCTCTTCACCTTTTTAATCCCCGTATTAATTTTAAATAAAAGTTCCATTCTGTAGTTCGTTAAAGGTCGTGCAAAAATCATCGCTACTTCACCATTCTACTCGTATGTTATTCGCATAATATCCACATTTATTTATTCTTAAAACTATTATTTTCATTAATCACTTTCAGTAAATAACTAATCAATTAATAGTAGTTTGTGCAACAAGAGTGGGTATGGACAATACACTTGAGTTGCACAGTATATTTTTTCTACGGTCCACTAACAAACTTTATGAAATTATTTTAGGTTATGAAGATAAAAAAATTAATTTTAAAATAATTTAAGAATTTTAAAAATTTATAAAATAAACTAAAAATAGAATAATTTAGTTAGTCCCCAGCCAGGATTCTATCCCGGGCTTTCCGCGTGGAACGCAGAAACTCTCTCCATAGCTCCACGACTGCTTTTACAATTAGTTACATATAGTTTAATTAAAATTTAAATTTGTTTTCAAAATGTGAAACAAATAAAATTAAAAATGCTATTATTTATCGATTCTACACAAAAATAGCTTATTAAAAATAATAGTAGTCGGGTATAGAAAATATGAACTGCTGGATTTAAATTTTTTGCAGTGTTGTCACTACCTAGAATGGATATAAAATATATTCGTCTAGCATACTTTTTCGTTTTGTAGTTTGTGCGTAGATAAGCTAATATCCATGTGGATGTAGAAAAAATCTTTTAACAGACGTTCAAAAAATCTTAAATAATTTATTTGACATTTAAGAAAATATAAAAAATCTGGTTTCACAGTTGACAAGTATGTCCATCCATATGGTGGAATAGCATTGTTGCAGTGCATAAATTAACTTTCAAACATTGATATATAAAGCACTAATGTCAATTGGTTAGAAGATATTATCAAAGAAAATATAAACCGTTAATTGAAACTGTTTTGGTTGGACGAATGCAATATTGAGGCCCTATGTAATAATTTTAAAAATACTTATAAGTACACAAAGTTATCTTTAAATTCAACGGTGGGTATGTCTATCGCTTAATACGTAATACCTGTAATTTTATTAATAGCATGTCTTGAAGAGCTTCAGAAAATTTATTAATCAATATTTTTATTTTTATAGTCAAACTGGAACGTAAAACCTCCAGTAATTTTGTAAATTTGCATTTTTAATGGCACCGGAGTATTAATTAAAAAATCGCAATAATAACTACCTACGTGGTGTGATAATGTACGAAATTTATGACTGTAATAGAATTGCATGAAGTCCGCCATTAGACTCTACATACAAACCCGACTGCCCCATTTATAATCTAACCCCGCTTAAATAATTACTACATATTTTGAAAGAAACAGCTAAAGATTAGATACGTCGTATTACAGAAACTCTGGAATTATAAAATATCTAAGGAATTTATGAAAAGGGTGTTAAATGAAAGCTTTAGTGACGTGGGATATGGGTATTGTTGAAGAATCTGTACTTGAAGTACAATAAAACTAATTCCGTGTTTTATGGTAGGAATTTGGAAATCCCGGTTTACCATCTTATTGGGAATGTACCAAGAAGTACTGAAGAGTTATCTTAGGACTTGATTGATATTACTGGATCAGGTTTTAATCATTAGCGATTACCCAAATTTTGATTTCGTTCTTCCAAATTGGTTTTAAGACGTACTTATAGATTAACTGTTTATTGTCCGAGCTAAGATGTGTGTTGGAATTCATAAACCAATTAATCTCTCTATAAATAAGTTCTAGATATAGTCTTTTGTTCCATATATGCTTACTGCAACGACGAACAAATACTAGACCGATTGCAAGCATTCACGGTGTTATCCACGCAGTTGCCAAATTATTATGGGAGAGTCTTGTTACAAAGATTGTGGTTATAATTCGGAATTCAATCAACTTAACGAAAAACTTTCAAAATTACATTAAAGAAGTTAATTTGCATTTTTAATGCCAGTTATTATCCGTTTAATGTCTTTTTCGAGTTGTAAATATTAGTGTAGCCGAAGGTGATTTACAATAAAGTAAACCATTTATTTTGCAATGTGGCATCGATGTAAAGCAGTACGAGGTGCGTTATTCATAAAAAAATTGCTAGCACAAACTATCCCCATTTTGTATCTTTTTTTCAATTTACTGCCAGTGTCAGGACGTTAAGGGAGTTTTAATTTTTATCTATTAGAAATTGTTAGAGGCTGCAAAAGTAAACGCAGTAGCATTGACGGATTCAATTTTATTTTAAGAGCTTGCTATAAAATGCAAAATAGTAAAATTTAAAATATCAAAATTAAATATTAATTATTTATGTTTTATGGAATTACTTAATATTTATTTTATTGTTTTAAGGAAGAGAAAGAGAAATAATCCACAGGAAGTAGTCATTCTAAAAAAACGTGTTAATTTAAAAAAGTGTTCTTGTCAGATTTTTTTAATTTACTATTATAACTCATAAAATACCAAGAACTGTTAGTAAAATTAATATCAAAAATTTTGTCTATTTTTTATCATCTAATTTTGTTTCTGATGATAATAATCCGTCTTTTTCAGAAATGTTTTTATAAAGGATTCAATAAACAGATGGTGCCTCGAGGTAGGATTATAAACCTCACCAAAACAACACTAGTAGCCTTTTAGAGAAAAAGGAAACTCAATCTCAAAACTGTCAAACCAGATGGGATAGATTTAAAATGGAAAAAAAGAAGTCAAATATCTAGCTCTAACCTAGACAGCAAGCTTCTCTGGAACATACATGAGAAGGAAATAGTTAATAAGCACTTCGAGTGACGGAAAAGTGTAATCAAAATGGCAATTTCAATGGTACTTTGATTTCTTTGAAGTCAATTATTTTATATTTAAAGACTGACGGAATGAAAATTATTTTATATAATTTAATTGAAGCTATTTAATAAAACTGGCATTTATTTTCTTCAAAACCGACAGCTCCTCTATTTCGAGTTTGACATATGACGTAAAAGTAATGCAAATATGCGGACACTTTAGCATCGTTATAGCATATCTTCTTTATTCTCAATAATTAAAACAAAAGCTCAGTAAAGAAAAAAAGAAAGAACATCATTGTCAATCTGTTCATCTGTCTTCGAATTTGAATTCAAAATTGGGATTTCAAATTTAATTGGATTGGTCATAGTTTCCAACTGCAAAATATGCAATAAAAACCTAATTGGTGGAATTAAGTCTATAAAAAACATAAGGAGCTACACAGACTTATAGTTAATTTTATTCCTCCCTACTGCTGGTGATTTCTAGTGATTTTCAACATTATAATCTGGTGATTTTAATTTCATTTGGCTGGAAACATTGCATCATCGGTGCAATGAGTAAATGGCATACAGCCGCAATGGAGAGAACATGACAAAAAGGACAAGATATAGAATGAGCAGGAATGGAATAAGCATACAGAAGCCTATTAGCTCCAGAATCAAAGATGCTTGGGATATGCCCCAGTACGAAAGAATGGAGACAAAATCCATCGTGTTTGCAACCGAAAGGCCATGCAATTAAGTGGTATACAGATGGTTCCAAAACCACAGAAGGAACTGGAATAGGAGTGTATGGATTTTGAACCAGGAACTCTAAAAGTTTGGGTTCGTACCCAAGCATCTTCCAGGCGGAAATTAACGCGACTGAAAAGTGTATCTAGTTTGCCATCCAGAGAACCTATCGCAGCCAAGAGATTGTCATCTTACGGTATCACCTCAAAAATGGTTTGTAGAAAAACTGAATGAGCTGAGCGAGGAAAATACGGTTAGTCTCACTAGGGTTCCGGAACATAACGGGATAACGAGATTGCAGATAGTCTCGCAAGGAAACACCCTTTGTGGGACCTGAGCTGTCCTATGATATCAGCAGTAAAACAATATTATAACCAGAAAAGATCGGAAGTCTGTATCTGCCTAAGCAAGAACAGCTACGAGTTGTAACAGAGATCTTTACCGGGCATCGTCAACTCAAAGGACACCTTATCAAACTGGGAGTAATAGAAAATAGTATGTAGATTCTGTAAGGAAGGAGGACGAAATCCTAATTCTCAATCTGACTGAATATGTAGCACTCCAAAATCCAAGAGCACTTTACTTAGGAGCATATCAAAAAGAAGAGGACGATCTACCTAACTTGGATGCACTCCAAATTCTTCATTTCCTTGAACGAATAGAATTGTAAGGGTCGTTATAGGCATCGAGACATTTTCTTGCTGCATTATCTATAGAAGGGGGCACAATAGATCTTTTAGGTCGCAGTGTATTAATAACGCACACCCAACATAACATAAGGGATTCAGTATTCAGTAAATTCCGTGACTTTTCGTCTTTAAAGTGTAGGTCGTACTCAATTTTCCCAGTTTAATTTAGATAGGTCTTTTTACCACAAAATTATATGTTTTTAGAATTTATTCAGGCGAAATTCTTTCTATTTTTCTATTGCCTTCAGACCATAAAAGAAATAGAGTCATCCTAATTTAAGAACGAACAATTAGATAGTAAACAAAAACTGAGAATTTTACAAGGAAAACAATTAGCCAATCAAAAAATGATTAATGGCTGGCCTAACGTCTAGTATGTGTATGGACACCGTCCTATTCAAGATCATTTGTTATGATGGCTTATCGGGTGGGTTGTAATGCGATTTGAAACAATAAATCAGCTTGACATGTCAAAATCACTGTTATTTGATGGCGTAGTCCTTATTCATTACAGTAAATGCACTTTATCGTGCTCCGGTATTACAGACTCGTTACACGAGCGGCTATTTCGGCTTCATGAGCGAAATTATATGATTATAATTATCGTGATTGGTCTTTTGCCTCCAACAAATGCTCAGAAATTGAATTGATTGATATCTTGATTAATATCCTAATATACGTTTTTCTTTAGATAATTTGTGTCATTTGTTGTGCGTCAGTCAATGAAGTCTTTTGTCTATGAAAGTAATTTACGAGGAGCCGTTAACATGTTAACAATTATTTTATTTAGCTTTACAGCATGGCCTTGGATAATTTTATATAATGTATTGAATTACTAATCAAATTGCTGTCATTTGATGTGTCACTCACCTTCATACTGTCAAAACAATACAATGTTTTGTCCGCATCATAAATCAGAAGGGAAAAGGGTAAGATCAGAGTAAGATGTAATACACAATGTTGTGCTGTTTCGGGAGGGTTCATGTATAATATTTTATATATATTTTGTTGAAATCCTAATAACTTTGTGACGTTTACCAATAATTACAAAGGTTACTGAAAACATTTTCTACTGACCAAAAGGCAACGTACCAGTTTCGACTGTCTGATGGACAGCCTAGGGCCTTTTAATACCAAAATTTAAAATAATTAAAACAAGACTCTACGACAAGTCAAAAACTCAATGCGCAAGCCGAGACTTTAAACATAGACTCCGCTCAAAGAACCTACATTTTGGCTGCACATATCACCATAGGAACCAAGCGCTACTTTGCTATATTTGAAAGAACTGAACTAAGCGACACACAGTTTGTTTCTTAGGGGATTTACCGAAGAACAGAACACGAAGAATTCCCACCAACAGCAGCTCCTCTCAACCAACTACATCATTGGCTAAAAAGTCAAGAAATACCTTAAGTAACTTACAATTAAAAGAACTCTCATTTCAAGTGACATAAAAACATTCACAATATACAAAGTCTGTAGAGCATTAAATACCAAAATATCATAATAGAGACAAAAAGCTACTACCAAAATAGCAAAATGTACCAAATATCTAAAATAATTACCAAAGTTGTTAGAATGAAATAAGATTGTAACAACCTATATACGTTCAATATAATTTTTGAATGAAAGAAGAATTTAAAGAAACAATTTTGAATCATAAGTTATTCCAAACACGTATTGTCTTGTTGACTAAATGAGTAGATCAAATTGGAGGAATATTTTTGTTAGTATTTTAAAATGATTTGTTTTTCTCTAGTCTCATTGGTAAATAATATATCAAGAGTAAATAAAACTTAGAACATTTATTATTTTTACATCAGTATTGTCACGACCCCTTTTCTATTGGTCAAAAGAAGAATAATTGTACTACAGAGTACCTTTCCAAAACATATCCTTTACCAAAATATAGCCTTTAGATGACTCGTCGCCAAGCCTACTTTTAGCGTCTGTCTGTTAAAAGATATAGAAAACTAGATTAGATTAGATTACTAAATGTTTTTGTAAAATGGCCCAGGTTGCTAAACTGGAAAAGTTGTTAACCATGACGTTGAATATCTCCATATAATACAAATTTCGCTAAATAAACATTTTGTAATAAATAAAAATATTATGCTTTCAATTCTTTATTTTTGTTTTTTTTTTTATTAATTACGAGTGTTAATAATATTAAAAGTTTTAAACAAAATCTGATATAATATTTTTTATGGAAGAAATCTGACATGTGAATATCGCTCGTCAGGATTATGTTTGCAAACAAACTTAAAATAACAAAACAAACTACATTCTTTTGTTTAGTAACAAGGGGTATTTTCTCAAGTATAGTAATTTTGATATCCTTCGTATAAAACCAAAACCCACCACGGCGATCAAATAAAAACATTTTCCTTGTCTATGTCAAAGACCGTAACTAACCAGGACGAAAATTTGTTTCTACAGGATGATGTATTATACGAAATTGCATTACATCCTGTTGATAAGCCATCATAATAAATGATCGCGACCGCAGCTTGGTGGTCAGCAGTGTTGCCAGGTCAGTAGGATCCAAATATCGTACACGTCAAATTTATCGAATATTATCGTATCAATTATCGTAGTTAATTTTTTTATCCTTTATTAATAAAACAATGAAAACCCACTGTTTAAATTTAATACTGATACAGGAATCATCAAAAAATTAAAAATATTTCTGAAAATGGCTATGTATCTATAGTGTTTTCTTCACTTACTCAATTATTAGACCAACCTCTCCAAAAGAAATTGCAAAATATATAAAAACAAATATGTATCCTAAGAAAGCTCCTGGCTTTGATGTAAACACAGAAGAAGTTTTAAAACCACTTTCGAAGAAAGGTATAATTAAACTTACACACCTATTTAATGCCTCATTCAAACTAAACCAAACCTACCCAGGCAGCACACTTTGGTATAAATTACGTATTTTTTTAGGTACTACCATACGTATGAATACGGTTGATGTACTACCAAATATATTCGTGAAAATGTCCGCCTTATAAACGTCGATTACTAAGAATTTATCCACCTATAATTTAACGTTTTTACTATACGTCTATATGAGATTTATAGTTGTAGTATATTTATACGAATTCACTTTGGTATAAAATACGTTTTTTTATGTACTACAATATACGTATGGATACTGTTGATATGCTACCCAATATATACGTGAAAATGTCCGCCCTATAAACGTATATTTTTTTATTTTTTATACGTTTAACATTACTACTTTATCTACCTTTAATTATCCTGTTTTACTATACGTCTATATTAGATATATTTGTATGATTTTTATTAATGTGTAAAATGAGTCTACCTGATATTGTTTTAAATGTATTTCAAACACAAATTAAATAAAGTGATCAAAACAAAATTTCTAAAAGAGGCCATGGAAAAATATTAATATATCTTAAATGATAGTTTGGATTTTATCCATAGCAGGTGTCTATACACCAGAAATAGGCATTATTCATGTTTCTATTTTGGTTGTAATTGGTCTAAATATTTAGAAAAAATTTTTGATCACTTGTTATAAGTACAGAACAATATTTAATTAAAAAAAAATAAACAATAAAATACTAAAAAATAAATAAATACAAAAAAATAAACACTAAAATACTGAATAACAAACTAAACGAAACTTTTCTTTAACTAACAAAAAATATATATGAAAATAAAAATCTTAGCTTAACACTTTGGATGTGTTGTGTCCATGGCACACCTAATCGTTCGGTCGGTTAAGTCGCTTGGTTCACCCCCATTCCTATAACCAAAATTTAACTCAATTTCAGGTGAAATATTTTCTAAAAGCTCCGAAGTTAAATTTGTATTATTTTCTTGGAAATTATTATAAATAATAGAATCAGATGATCTATTAATATCCGAAGCCTTATTAATGTTATCTTCATTGGTAATAAAAAAAAAATTGATTTGACTTTAAAGCATCTTGAACATTTTACGCTATTTTTCTACGTAGATGACGCAGAGACAGGGTTATTTTAGATATTTTATTAAATGAAAAACAACTGACCAAAAAACGGAAAGTAAGTATGTTTGGAATAACTAGGTATCCTAAAAAATACGTATAAAAATAAAAGAAACAAAAGTAAGGTTATGTTTTGATGTTTCTATAAGTATTTAACACACTGTACGTACCTATAAAACAGTAGTTGTTGTAAAATGCAACAATTATCAAAGGAGTAGCTAAATTAAAACATTAATAGAAACTTACCTACGCTTTTAATCAATATTGTAAAAGCCAGGACGCAACAAAACGTGTACACAAATTAAAATGGACGAACCGATGAACCTGCTCCCACAAACCATTCCCTACACTGAACAATAATACTACACATACGCATGAGTAGAAATGAGAAAAGACCGTACCACTAGTACGTCATCCTCCATCCGCCATCTAAAAATAGTTCCATGTGTATGGGGAATTTGTTATAAATATTACAGGTAATATAATTTAAAAAATATGGATGTAATGTAAATAAATATATCTATAAGCTTTTAATTTAAATAAACCTAAATATATAAACATTATTTACTTCTGTCTACTAGTTCATCGTAAACTGCTATTATGCGTTTATGGTGACTTATATTTAAACGTAGAATAATATAGGTATATTAACTAGTATCGACAAACAGAAGCGTTTGATTTATTTGTTAAAAAACGTTAAGTATAAAAATGGTAGATGGTAAACGTTTAAAAAATCAACCAAGACGAAATTTAAACGGGAATTATAAACGAAGAAAACATATTGTAATATAATGTAAATTTATACGAATTTAATTTAAATAAACCTAAACGTATATTTAGGCCCACTGTATATAAATAGTTCATCGCAAACTAAAAATAGTCGTATATTGTTAACTATATTTAAACGTAGAAAAATTTACAATTATATACCATAGGATGTATACAAAAAACGTATAATATATCGTTTAAAACACGGTATGTATAATAATCGTAAACTGTAAACGTATACGGAATCAACCAATACCAAAATTAAACGAGTATTACGTATAAAATACGTAAGTTATACTAATGTGTGCTGCCTGGGTAAACCAAGAAAACCTCCACACGAAGTTTCATAATTTAGACCAATATCTCTGATTATATTATCGAAATTATTTAAAAAAGTACTAATGAAAATACTGAACTTCATCAATGAAGTTCGGCTTTAGTGAAAAGCATTCAACTATATATCAGGTTTATAGAATCTTAAATGCGATTAAAAAAGCATTAGAAACTAAAGAAGTATGTTTATATTCCTCGATGTTGTGCATGATTTTAATAAAGAATGACATGATGGCTTAAAAGCTAAACTGAATGAGCTACTTCCATAGCCATACTTAGAACTACTGGATTCATACATTTCAGATAGATTCTTTAGAGTAAAACAAGATAAAGCATACTCTGAATTGAAAGAAATTAAAGCAGGGGTACCACAATTGAACTATTGGTGGAAAAAATTAACATTGCTAATGAATTTAATAAAACTTTTAGCGTAATTGGCAAAACATTAAAAAACAAAATAAAAGGCGATGAACATTTTAAACGTACTAGAAAATATATTCCTAATTCATTTGAGTTTGCACCAATAGAACAGGATGAGGTAAAATATAATATATTTTATTTAAAAAATGGGTAAGCCGTTAGGATTTACACATATTCTATCTAAATGGGAACACTTGATATACCCATCGGCTTTTAAACAATCAATTGTTACTCCATTGTTTAAAAAAGAATGTATAACCAACATCAGAGCAATTACCGACCTATATCGTTAATTACCCACTTCTCAAAAGTAAAAATAGACTAGTTTCATACATACACAGATATAAAATACTTTCAAAACAACAGTTTGGTTTTAAAGAAAAAGCATCTAGACAAGATGCCGTTATTGCTTTAACTTCACAAGTAAGTGAATCACTTAATGTAAGCAAACCTTGTTTTGATCTTTCTCCTGCAGTGCTTGGAAGATATTGTTATACGAAATATTTATCTTAATCTTTTTAAAAGTTACCTTACCAATAAACAACAGACTGTGAGAATCGATGACATACTCAGCAGTGCAAGGGTTTTTGAATATGGAGTACCGCAATGATATATACGTGGTCCTATTTTATTCAACATATTATATTAATGTTTTTTTTTAAACCATTGGAAACGTTATAGGCTTCTGAAAGGATACTGTTGTATTCTATAGGCCAGATAATTGGGAAGAACTGAAACAAAGAGCGGGGAGAAACTTTTAAGAAATAAAAAAATGGTTAGACTACAAACTGTTAACAGTTAATTTAAGCAAAACTGATTACTTGCCTTTTAGCTGTTATTCTTCTGATGGTCCTCTTTTCGTTTAAATATCACCAACTCAGTTTCCATATTACCTGAAAAAAATCAAATATTTAGGTGTAATTATCGATAGCAATATGAAATGGGACATATCATATATATGTATTAAGTATATTATTTAAATTTAGAAAATTTAAAGATACTTTACCAGAAAATTATTTTAAAATACTTTGCCTTGGTAGAAAGTCATCTTCGTTATAGGATTATGGGGCATGAGTTATAGCCCTCAAATCTTACTTTCATGGTCTGGAAGTAATGCAAAGAAGGTTCTAAAAATTAATTTTGTCTAAAAACTTAGGTATACACAGATGCATTATATACTAAAACAAAAATAATGGATATAAGACAATTATATTACTTTTGTAATAAACAACAAGCTCTACTTCCATCTCACCAATATAATACTCGCAAAAACAAAATTATACAATTCTATACCAGACAATATTATATCTATTAGTACTATTTGTGGTTTCAAAAGACAGTTTAAACAGTTTATTAATAACACTACTGGTAATTTTGAAAATTAGACAATTGTAAAAAAAAATTGTTAGTGTTACTTCATTTTTTTTGTATACACTGTTCAAATCTTTCTATGTTATAATATATGTAAATTTTATCATGTTTTTCTACATTTTTAAAGTACATTTTTTAGTAAATTGTGTAGACACTCATCGGTATTTTAGATTTATTTTTATACCTGTCTTAATTGTTTTGAATATATCACTTATTATTTTTTAGTTGCATTGATTGGGATGAATGCATTGCCTCATTTAATGTATTAATTAAAACCCGACTTCTAGATAGATTAGTATAGTAAAATAGTTTTTCAACAATAGTTGAAGGAACTTAAAATCATTGAACGACAACTGTTGAGGCATATTGTGCTATTATTGTAACAATTTGGTATACAAAGTTATCGTAAAAAACTAAAATGATCGTACATCTGGCAACACTGATAGTCGGACTAACATTCACACTCGCACACATTTTGTCCTTGTTTGTGCGTGCTGCAAGCTAATCAGACGCCTCGCAATTCGAAAAGCAGCTAAAAGATTAATAACTGCGTTACGTGAACGTTGGTTGGAAAAAGTAAGCCGTTTCAAAATTTATTTCGTGTTACCTATATCTAGATGCGAATCGTGCGGGGGAGATAAATTTAGACAGTAACAAAATTGTCAGTAAAACAACTAATAAATAATTCTGTGCCCTCTACGGTATTTTAGAAAAATTAAATATACAATTGCATTGTCTGTCTTAGTGTTTCGATCTCGGTTTTGATTAATATTCATGCATATAATAAATAAAATGTTAAAAATTAAAATCCGTTTATTGGTAGCCATCTTTTAAGGTGCTCGGGACATCCTATATATTATTACGTAGATCAGGGGTTCCATACCTTTCCTAGTCTTGGCGTCTTTTTCAATTAAAATTTTTCCATGGCGCACAACGCCATAAGTAAAAGTATGACCAATCGTAAGTAAAAGATTAAAATAAATAAAACTCGCTTATTTTTATTGTTTAAAATTTTTTATACCTTTATTAGTATTAATAATTAATATGTTGGATGAGCCTGCAAGTGACTGCACATTTTCTCAAATCGTGGAATTAAACTGGATACGGCCCACGCTCATTTCCTTTTCCATGTTGATTTTTGCTCTATACTTGCATTTTATTACAGCAACCGCGGAAAACCCTGCTTCACATAAATGTGACGTCGAAAATGAGCATTATCACTTAGAAGAGGATATTCATCTTTTTAAGTAAGAACTCTGTCAATTCTATGTTGCCAAATTTTGCTTCGAAACTGTTGTCTCAAGATAACTCAATAATATTCTTCCGAAGAAGTAATTTTAGACGGGGAGCACAAGTGTCAAATGGATCTTGAATCCATGCAAACCCTTCAAACATTGATTTTGTATCTTGAGAAAGATCAAGTTCATTTGCTGTCAAAAATTAAAAAAATGTTGGCTGCATCTTTATTTAATTTTATTCTCCATAGTTTTAAGCTGAGAAAGTAGAGAAAGATTAAGGGAACACAGGTTTTAAAAATTGTCGCATACATGTGCCAGTTTTATTAAAAAATCCGCATCAGCAAAATCTTCTGCGCCTTCTTCCTCTTTAAGGAATTTTAAAAGTTCTTGCCGCAATTCCAATGTACCTACTGCTTTTCAGTATTTACAGCTTATACCAATCCTGGTAACTTTAACATTATTTACAAGGTAACCTTGTTTCCATCCAAAATTATTGAAAATAATTAAAATTGGCAACATCCTATATAAGTTTGAAGGTCAGAGAATTATCTCTTTATATTCCTTTGATTTTTTACTGAGTCTCGCATTATTAGCGAGTAATATTAGATTGGAAACTAGATTTGATTATACTGTTAATATTCTATTGAGTACCACCACAAGTGCCCCACTTATACAGTATACGCCCAACGTGTAACAGATCTTAACTTACCACAAATTATTATATGAAAAGGCAATATCTTTATATAAAAACATTTTCATTATAGGTATGCTCCTATTTTTTTACAGTAAAATAATAACACTAAAGATAATTATGTAGTTTCTTCTATTACCTACCGCAACGTGCATGTGCATATTCATTTACAATATGATATTCAAGATAATAGTAAGTAATTTTATATCTGAAACAATCTTAAACGTATTACGAGGATTGGCTAAAACGTTTGTGAGGTACGGCTTATTATCTTTTTTTACTTGAAACAATTCTAAGGTTAAACAACTTGTATACGATGGTTAATTCATATGCTATTCATCTGACCTGTTTGTAATAGAAATAATATTTCAACAATAATTATTTTATTGTTTTTGATATAATTTCCCTTAATCATCAAGCTCCTGTCCCAACAAATGTTCTCCAACCTCTTCAAATCATTTATTTACGGCTCACATAATATACGAGGGTGGATCTAATAGAAACGAGCCTTTGGTAACAAAATCTTATTAATACGCTTCCTCTAACAGTGTGGTAATTTTTTAACTTATTTTTAACGATCTGCTGTACCTCCTCGTTTATTGTAAATTGCTGTCCACCAATAGCTTACTTGATTGATCCAAACCTATGGAAGCGACATGGTAACAGATCTGGACCGTAGGATGGATGTTCTAGGATAGCCCAGTACATATAGGCTAATTTGAGTTATATTATTACTGAAGTGCGTGATCTGGCGTTATCATGGAGAAGCCACATACTTCTGAGTGATAGCCGCGCCTTTTTGACCTACAGGCAATATCAATGGTTTGCCTTCTATTATGATTTCTGGAACAGCCTCCGTGTGATGCTGGTGTGGGGATAGCGAGGGTAAGCAATGTTTTCCACACGCTCCCATCCTTTCCTAAATTCGTTATAGCGCTGCATTATCTGATCCCACGAAAGAGTTCTGTCTCCGAACTCTAGGAGTGAACGGCGATTAATTTGTGGCGTGTACCTCTTTCTCACTCGTGCTTGCTCCTGGAAATAAGTAGCACGTGATTCCTGTCCACTCTTCATAGCTATATAGACCCTTTCACGCTTCCTTATATAGATAGTTAACAATAATTATAACTTTAGCATCCCAAAAAATTGGAAGCATCACTTTCCCATTTTCGAGGTGGATGAAACTGTCTATGCATTCACTCTTTTTAATCTACACTTTGGTCTCAGGATGTTGGTGGTGGATCATGATTAATAAAAACGAAAACAAACTAGATTTGATAATAGAAATGATGGGAGATTTAAAATCGGACTCCAAGAAAATAAAAAAAGAGCAGGAGAAATATCGAGAATAAATAAAAAAGATCAGAGAAGAGAACAGAGAACTAAGAAATTATAACTTAAAATTAAAAAATGAGAATAAATATTATAATTTAAAAATTAGGAGAAATAAAGAGGAAAGATGAATTGTTAGAAAATGAGAAAAAGAAAAATAATACAGTAGTAATAGGACTGGAAATTACTACAGATGACTTAAAAATGCTCAATGATGCTATGGAAAATATGCTAGAAAAAGAAATAGAAGTAAAAATACAGGTTAGGACTGCCGAAAAACATGCTTAGTCGAATTTGAAAAAAATCGAAGATAAAGATCAAGTAATGAAAAATAGACAAATTGAACAATAATGAAAAAGATAAGATTAATTAATGAAGACAAAACAAAAATGGAAAGAGAACAGGAAAAACAAATCAGATATACTGCGAAAGAAGAACAGGATAAAGGAAAAATTCTCAAGATAGGGTACAACAAAGTTACAATAGAAGGGAGAGAATGGGAGTAGAATTATGCCACTGGAGAATTAGACCTTGATAAATCAAAAAACTAGAACTGAAAAATGAAAATGGGTTAAAAACGGCAACGGATAAGGCTATGAACGTGGATAACGAGGAAATAGTTATAGTTATAGTAAGAAACAAAACAATCAGGAAATTGTATTAAAGAAGTTGTAGAATATATGTTTTTCAATAGCGGAACAGATGATATGATGTTCTGGTAAAAAACAACTTAATAAAAGATATAATAGAGTTTACACCAGTACCAAACAGAATTTGCAAAATCAGGATAAGAAGAAAGTACAGAAAGATAAGCATTATCAATGTTCACTGTTCTACAGAAGATAAAGAGAAGGAAGAAAAAGAACAATTTTATAAACATATAGAACAAATTTATAACAAAATTCCAAGATATGATGTCAAAATATTGATAGGAAATTTCAATGCAAAGATTGGAAAAAAAATAATATATAAAATCGACAATTGGAGGACACACTAAACATAGTGAAAGTAATGAAAATGGGAAAAAACTAATAGAATTTGCAACAGAAAAGGACTTAAGAATAGCTACCTACTACTTAATTTCAATATCCAGAAATATATAAAGGAACACGGATCTCCCCTGGTAGAAAAACCTGCAACCAAATAGACCATATAGCCATTGAAAGTGCGTGCCAAATTAAAATACAGGAAAACAACAAAAGAAGAAAAAAGAGTGAAACAGAATAAGGTATTCAATGGGAAAACTAAAGGACGATAACATTTAAACTGAATTTCAGAAACAGATTAATAGGAATATTAGTAAATTAAATGAAAGCACGATAGAAGAAAAATGGAGAGAATTCGAAAAAATATTGCATAAAGGAGCACAACTATTAAGTCAAGAGAAAGGCAAACCAACGAAGCCCTGGTTCAATGACGAATGTAAAGAAATTATTCAAAAAAGAGGAAAAGCAAGAATAAGAATGTTATGTCAATATAGAAACAAAAATCGAATAGACTATGAAAATTTAAAAAAATAAGTTAAAAAAATATGCAGGAAAAAGAAAAGAGACTGTATAGAAAAACAAATTCACCAAATAGAAAATACCTATGTAAAAAGACAGACTAGAGAATTTTACCAACACAAAACGAAATAAAAAATAAGTGTCTACATAATAAAATGGATTATTTGTAAAGATAAACAAGGCCAGTTAGTGGGAGGAATACAAGATTTATATATAAATGAATTATATGAACAAGTGTAGCCAGGGTACAGCAAATAAGGTGGTTAGGACATGTAATGAGACTAGCAGATGGAAGACCAACAAAGCCAGTATTAACCGGGAGGATGGTGGAAAAAGACCTAAACGACATGGGGATAAGGGATTGGCGTAGAATAAACGAAAACAAAAAAAAAATAGAGGAAAATAGGCTACGAAACCATGGGCCGTGAACCTTTTTAATATTTTTATCTGTAATCACCGTTCTGCAGCATAAACTTTTTTACACGCTACCAGCGTTTTACTAAATCTTATAAAACAGTAGGCTCACCTTATAGCAATATTATTGAATTACAGTAAACATCATGCTTTTTTTTCGGAAAATATTTTATTACCATTTTTTTGCTGGACTAGTTCTATTTTTAAGAAAATACTTGTCGTACTATCACTAATTAAGCTACAGAATGATACTATTACCAAGTACACATAACATTGTCAATGTGTTAAACATGTACCGACTACAGCCCCTGTATTATAGATGACGGATATTAACTATTTTCATCTATTAAAATTAAAGTTACTATTTTTTGAGGAAAAATGTATTCTAAATGTTCCAAATCAGTAGCGATTCTACGGGCTTGGAGCCTCAGAGCATTGAAGACAGCGATACACTTTATTATCTATTATTTAACTTTTTTTAATTGTCCTTATAGTCATGTTTTGCTTGTTTTACGTTTATTATTTATTAGCAACTCGAATGTACACAATAAACATACCCAGGTATAACCACTATAAATTCCATCGCTATCTTTCCAAAAAAATCTCAAATTGAATCGGGCTATAAAAATCCATCATCGAAGCAAACCATAAAATAAAAAGAACGTTTGTTTGTGGGCATTCCTCAATCAGTGGCGTCTTAATAGTTTTTTATTGCTTTTAAATTGCTACCAGTTTAATTGGTATGGGATTTTTTTAGTTTTTAAGAACAATTGAAATAAAATTATATAAAACCAATTCAAGTTCAAGTTGAGTTTACCTTTCGAAAGATCCGGGATATAAATCCTGGGTGAAGCCAGATTTTAAATTTTTTTCAAGTTTAGATTAGAGAAATTAGAGAAAAAAATCATAATTTGACTTCTTTATTTTAATTATTTTTGAAACAGTTGTTTTATCTTAGTAATCCTGAAATTAATTTTAAAAATTTTGTAATTTATTTTATTGGATCAAAAACAAACAAAAAATGGTATAACTCTAGTGGATTGTTCGTATCAATATGTACAAAATCCGATTTCTAATAAACCATTGATTTTAGGTATTTCTGTTGAAATAAACTTGTTTGCTAGTCAAATGATAGATTGATAGATCTGTTTACTATATTTATTTTATTTACAAAATCGCTTGTGATTATATTGTAGTTGTAATTGCAATAAAAAGTTGAATAAGTTCTATTTTGTGTGAAGAGGGAATTGAAGTATTAAAATCTGTAAAACCAAAATACAAAGTTGCACTACAATAGTTGATTAACAAATACTTTTTATTTTCAGGTAAGAAATACAGTTATCTATATCACATAGTTGAAAAATATATGGGTAAGTTTGAATCCGACTTTCATTAGACCAGAAAACGACTTTTTAAGTCTCGCCTAGTGGTGTCATTTTTAATGACATCTCTTTTAGGAAACAATTGCCTCACGGCACCTCCATATAGATTATACCCCCAGGCCTGCTGTGGTAAATGCAAACATACAGAAATATTGAATATTGTTCTCCGTAGGACTGTACAGTCGAACCTCCACTACACATAAATAATAGTAATAATGCTAACAGCTATATAATACAAAGTGTATACATTATCATAATATACAATTTGAATATACAAAAACCATATCGGTAGATTTACTTTCAACTGTCCTATATTCATAGGCGAAAAAAATATTTTAATATTCTAAATATAGCAAAGATGCGTTTTCATACTTTTTTTCATACTTTTTTCATATTTTTTCATACTTTTTTCGTACTTGTTTCATACTTTTTTCATACTTTTTTCATACTTTTTTCATACTTTTTCATACTTTTTTCATACTTTTTTCATACTTTTTTCATACTTTTTTCATACTTTTTTCATACTTTTTTCATACTTTTTTCATACTTTTTTCATACTTTTTTCATACTTTTTCTACTTTTTTCATACTTTTTTCATACTTTTTTCATACTTTTTTCATACTTTTTTCATACTTTTTTCATACTTTTTTCATACTTTTTTCATACTTTTTGATCCTTTTTGTTACTTTTTGATACTTTTTGATACTTTTTGATACTTTTTGATACTTTTTGATACTTTTTGATACTTTTTGATACTTTTTGATACTTTTTGATACTTTTTGATTCTTTTTGATACTTTTTGATACTTTTTGATACTTTTTTGATACTTTTTGATACTTTTTGATATTTTTTCATACTTTTTGATATTTTTTGATACTTTTTCATCTTTTTCATATTTTTTCATACTTTTTCATACTTTTTCATACTTTTTTATACTTTTTTATACTTTTTCATACTTTTTCATACTTTTTCATACTTTTTCATACTTTTTCATACTTTTTCATACTTTTTCATACTTTTTCATACTATTTCATACTTTTTCATACTTTTTCATACTTTTTCATACTTTTTCATACTTTTTCATACTTTGTCATACTTTTTCATACTTTTTCATACTTTTTCATACTTTTTCATACTTTTTCATACTTTTTCATACTTTTTCATACTTTTTCATACTTTTTCATACTTTTTCATACTTTTTCATACTTTTTCATACTTTTTCATACTTTTTCATACTTTTTCATACTTTTTCATACTTTTTCATACTTTTTCATACTTTTTCATACTTTTTCATACTTTTTCATACTTTTTCATACTTTTTCATACTTTTTCATACTTTTTCATACTTTTTCATACTTTTTCATACTTTTTCATACTTTTTCATACTTTTTCATACTTTTTCATACTTTTTCATACTTTTTCATACTTTTTCATACTTTTTCATACTTTTTCATACTTTTTCATACTTTTTCATACTTTTTCATACTTTTTCATACTTTTTCATACTTTTTCATACTTTTTCATACTTTTTCATACTTTTTCATACTTTTTCATACTTTCTCATACTTTTTCATACTTTTTCATTCTTTTTGATACTCTTTGATACTTTCTGAAGAATTCCACCTAGAACATTTCAGATTTTAGAGGGATAAGAGTTTCTGGTTTGTTTTGTTTCAAAAATTAAAAAAGAAATTCCACTAATCGTGTAAAACGTATTTGGTTGGCTAATTAGTTAGAGGGTTACTTTTAGATGTGGCTTGATATTTGATCCATCTTAATATGACCACTAGATACTTCGGCCAAAGCTTCACGAGTAGAATTTGTCTGCTATATGTATATATTTCTTTCAAAGATATTGTTTCTGGTAATTTCTTTTACTGCTATGAGAGGCCCCGTGAGCTCAGTTTGAACTACACTAGCACTATTGCTCACATCCCATTTTATGTTTAGGTTTAAGGATCTGGAATATATTTCATATCCTGAGCCTTGTTTTGTTTTAGAAGCGTCGGTGTAGATATGAATGATATATTAACTATTTAAATAATAATTTTTATATTATATATTATATATTTATAGTTGGTTTTAATTAGTTCTATTAAAATTTACGATTTATTTGTAAATATAGCGAATTTCTTGTGGAATGCTATTATTTTTCGATTCTTCAACAGAAAAACTCACTTTTATTTATATATTTATTATATAATCTCAATAACTGAAACAATTTACTGACAATTAGTTTTACAGAACTGTCACTAATTTAATATTTTCAAAAATAATAGTAGCTTTTTCATCAAATATGAAATATGGATATGAAATATATTCGTTCAGCAGAATACAATGGCCTACTGTTTCGTTTTGTAATCTATTCGTAGAATAGAAAATATCAATGTGGGTATAAAAATGGTATTTTATTTAGGTATCTTTAATAACACAGGTCTTTAAATGAAAATATGGAAAAAATATTTAAAATCTTTAGAAAATAAATAGGACAATGCAGTTTTTTATAAACAATAATAAATTATGGATGTTTATTTTTTTCACTTCTTGAAATAATCTTAAAAAAATCTTGACATTGTTTTTGTCAACTACTTTTGCAACACCAATAATAAATTACATCAGACATCTAACAACTGTCATACGGTATCAGTGAGTTCATTTCCTTAACTGTCAAATTCTTACCGTTAATTTTAACTTATATCCGGAAAATATGGTTGGTAAGAATACAAAAGAAGGATGGAGCCAGACTAGAGAAAAGCTAAAAGAATCTGTAAGTAATAAAAAAGTTGATAAGCATAATTTTCTAATGTCTCCTTCATTCGTTGATGAAACTTTGACTTCAGTACATTTATAACATAGTAATAAAATATTTTATTTTAAATAATTCATAAGTCTGATTAAAATTATATTTAGTAAGTTTTTCTGTGTAAATGCAATTCGCTCCTCCTATTTTAAAAATGAAGTAAAGTAGGCGTTAATTATTCCTTAATTTCATAAATAATATGTAAAATTTTAGAACGTGACTTGTTTTATCTACAATTCTCTAAAAATATTCAAATTAATTCAAATTTAAATCAATAAATAAACGCTTTTATCTAAATACGAGCCACCAAATTACAATGTCCAAATCGAATCAACATAATTAAGCATCCGTTCAACCGGCTGTCAATAATCATAATCGCCATTATATAGAATTAATGATTCAGAAATCAATTTCGACTGTAGATACGACCCGCTAATTTATTACGCATCGCCAGGCGACCAAATTTATCCAGTAATTTGGACGGCGATTATCATTGTCTGAACGTCTCAAATATTTTATCCGGACAACAAAGTTTCTGCGAAAGCTAATTATTGACATACGATCACGACCAGTCGTCCATAGAGTCACTAAAAAAAAAGAAAGAAAAAATGTTTTTACGTACTTTAGCTTTTAGCCATAAAGATAAGAGATAATGTATTGCTTCTGTGTGAAGGGAGAGATATGTTACTCGAAGTCATGCTATCATTGTCTTTTATTTGATGCCGACAGTGCATTATATACAAGGCTGTTGGGTATGATTGTTTCAATATTTTACAAATTTATTTATTTATTTTCTTTTGTGATACTGCATTCTGTTAAATTGTTAAGTTGTGGTTAAAAGCTCCACTATAAAACTGGGACTTATTTACGTGCTGGCTGAGCTAATGCGCATTAAAATAATTGCAATTACTTATAAAGGGCCATACAATAAAAATAATTCATTATTATATTACCTTTAACATTTGAGTTAATTTAATTTTTTAATATCTGTTATATTTGTCATGAATAATATGCATGTTAACTGTTGTTATGAAAGTTACATTGGATCACTGAACTTCCCACCAATGGAGCGTTACACGATCCTGCCGACCTAATCAAAAATGGCCCAACTATGAGATATTTAATAAAGTAATACAACGCATGCGCATTGCAGAATATTTGAAGAAAATCCATCCAAAATTACATCAATCAATTATTAGGACTGCACGGAAAAAAATTGTAGAAAAAATTTCTACAATTATACATTTTTTCTCTACAATAAATAGTACATATAGGGACAGGGACAATTTGTAGTAAAAATTTCCAAATATTTGTAGAGAATTTATTGTAGAGTTATTATCTACAATATGTAGTAAAAATATCCAAATGCATCATAAGAATTGTTCTACAAATTGTTATAATTTTTCCTATTCATTGTATGAATTTATATTAAAAATGTATTGCGTTTCATTTTACACAATAAATAGTAAAAATTCATACAAATTGTAGTAATTTTTAATAAAATTTGTAGTAGTATTCCATAATTATTATAATTATAACCTAAAAAAATGTTCCTTAATAAAATATTCAAAATTTATTGTTTTAATATAAAAGATACAGTCTTAATTACATTATGTAATAAATAACACTAATAATAGCTCCCTCAATCCCAGTTAGCTTTACTGCACCTGAAAAATATGAAATAAAAATGAATACCTATTGAACTGTTCATACACTTAAAACGGGGATATTTGTCACCTTTACACTGATTGGGATATTAAATGACTATGTCAGATAACTAATAAAAATAAGAAAGTAGGTATGTCACAATTAAAACAAAAAAACATCATTGAACTTGGCACAACAATTCGATCGTTGGGCACAACATTCGATTGTTGGCCACAACTATTTTTTTTTAAATAATCTACTAAGGTTATTTAAATTAGTTATCTAAAGGTAAATTATTCAGAAATAATAATAAATGTACTTACCACTAATAGAAGTTATTATTAAAATTTTCTCAAACTCATCGGTGCTTATAATATAATAATGTGTTATGTACCATGCTTTGTTTAGTGAACATGGCTACTGCTCTCTGCACAGGTTGGCCAATAGTAGAATTCTTTTTTATTCTCATGACTTAGAATTTCTACAATATTATAGAATATTTTTGAACAAAATTGATTTTTTTTCATTAGAAGGGATGTAACGTATTACTATTTTTTGTAGACAAAATTACTATTTTTTGTAGAGATAATTATTAATATTTGTACAAATTTTTACAGAAGTTAGTAGTAGTAATTACGATAATTGAAATAAATTTCTACTTCTACAAACAATAGTAAAATATACTAAACATTGTGGTCTTCTTTCCTATTGTTGTAGCATTTTATTCGACAATTCAATTGCTACAATAATGAATAGTTTTTAACTATAAATTGTAGTAAAATTTTCTACAAAAAATATTTTTCTACAAGTCTACTACTACAACATTGTAGTAAAATTTTCTAGTCACATTTTTTTCCGTGTGGATCGCCCTGCCCGCCCGCTTGTTGCTTGGTTGTCGATTTGAGAGTTCATAGTAATTTTGTAATTCTTTATTGATAATCTCCGACCTAAGTACTTGCTTTGGTTATTTATTTTTTTTTTGTAAAACCAGTGAGTCAACTCCTATATTCGGTTAGTCGCTAGTGATAGTGATTTGGTAACCACCTGACATATCAGACTAGTCATGATAGAAGATGAACATCTTATACCGGTTTCTTGCTGATGAGTCCTATTCTTTTGTTGGTGTCTTTCTTTGTCCTATGACGCTTTGTTGGTGGTGACTTTAGAACTTCCCTGTTCTTTATTGCTTGTGGTATAGAACTAAGTAGATAGATCGAGGTTAAGTGCGTAAGGTAGCAAAGGATTATGTTCTTTTTTAAAATAATTTATTAAGGCGCCACCAACTCCTTACAGCGACTATCGATTCCATATTGTAATGACGGTTTTCCACTAAACGGACAGTTGAGTTTATGTTTTGTTTGTGTTTTCTGGAACTTGAAAACAAAAACAAAACTGAAACGTTTGAGAACAAACAAACAAACAAATATTTATCTATAAACTTATTCACTTACCTATACCAATTTCCTCCAAAATTTAGATTACACAACAGCACAACACGACCGTTTCCAGTAAACAGACTCGAGTTTCTAAACACGTCGAAACCTTTTGATGTTACCGCTTCAGAGCGGGACTTGAGAAACAAAACTCCAACTGCTGCGAAACACGCCAGTCTTCAAAAAGTTTGCGAAAAGTTGCAGTTTTATTTTTTTCGACATGAGTTTCTATTTTGATTTTGTTTTGTCCGTTTGATAGAAAACCGCCGTAAGAATAGATGATGCGCTCAGTGCGCCAAAACAAGTAGAATTACCACATGGGTCGACAATAGGACCGACGATATTTAATATTTATATAACTCTTTTTGTGTCTTGTTATTTATTTATTAATTAATACATCCAACAGGCTTTATCAGCCGAATTACAGGAGTATATAATATATTTAAAAATACAAAGTTTGAGAATACTTACTTAACTAAATTACATTCTAATTACCTAATTTGATACCAATCTGTAACATTGCTCTCTAAATTGGTAAAATTTTAGAAAAAATACAGAATACTGATTGACACCTTTACACATTGTAGTTAAAGGACTGTGAAAGTGATGTTGTGAATTTGGCACTTAAATATGAAATGGTGTATTTGACCTTGACGTAATACGTGGTATATGAAAATTAAATTGAGACAGCAGAGAAGATGAATCTATAGAATTATTAATTAATTTATAGATGAATATCAAATCTGCTATTTCTCTTCTTTTTCTCAGACTCACAAAACTGAATTCTTCTAACAATAAATTATAGTCATAGTGACGAATAGGATAACGGCCATGTTTTTTAAAGTAAATAAATTTTAAAAATTTTCTTTGGACAGATTCTAATGCACTTATGTACTTTAAATGATTAGTATTCCAAACACAACTACAATATTCCAGTTTGCTACGAACTAGTGAAAAATAAACAGAGAAGATAGCTTCTAAAGATTTAAACTTTTTAGAGTTTCTAATAACAAAATCCAAGATTTTTGTTGCACTTTGTACAGTGTTTTCAATGTGTTCCGAAAAAGTCAGTTTGCTGTCAAATAAGATACCTAAATCTCTGTAATTATATATCCGGGGAATAACAAGATTACCTAATTGATAATCATATAAGACAGTGTTTACTTTCCTGGAAAAGGACAGGACTTTGCATTTGTTAGTATTCAAAGATAGTTTATTTACGATACACCAGTTATGTAAGTTGACAAGGTCGTTTTGAAGAGCAATGCAATCTGAGGTATCCTCTATTTCCCTATAAATTTTTATATCGTCTGCAAACAAAAGTTTCTTAGAGTTGATAAAATGGCAGATGTCATTAATAAAAATAACAAATAATAATGGGCCCAAATTCGAGCCCTGACGTTGACACGAAATTAAAAGATTTGGCACTCTCGTATTCAACATATAATTGTCGATCAGTTAAAAAAGACTAACAGTGATTACATACTCTTTGAAACACCAAATTGTCTCAGTTTCACAAGTAATTGTTTGTGAGAGGCCTTATCAAACGCTTTACTAAAAATCTGTGTATGCGACGCCAACTTGATTTCTACAATCTAAAGAACTAGATATGTATTGCGTAAATGTACACAGATTTGACGCGGTACTTCTGAGCTTCACAAACCCATGTTAGTATTCCGTGATTGAATTTTTTACTTGGAAATATAATATAAAGAACATACCGATAACCGAGTGCCCAACTTTCGTCACATACATTCATACAAGAAGAGTATAGGATTTATATTTTATTTATAATTATATGAAAAATTAAATAAAATTTTTGAGTTACATGTTCCAAAGAAAGGATCAACCAAAGTACACTACCCACAATGGTATAACGCAGATATTATCAAAACAATTAAAATTAAACATAAGCTATGGAAACTGTAATGAAGTCAATTTTCCTCCATCAATTTATTTTCATTTTTAATAAATATTAAACGCGGATGTAATGAAGTCAATTTTTCCTCAATCAGTTTTTTTTTTTTTCATTTTTAATAAATTTTAAACGCGGTTGAACTTGGGCCGATATTTTTTCCTTTTTCGTATATTTACAAATCCGTTAGGTAAAAAACCTTGTTCCGCTTTTTTCGTTTGATATTGAGTCCGTATTTCATTTTAAAAACCGAATTAGCATGTAGGAATAGGAACATTTTCAGATAGCGTTCAGTTAAAAGATTTAATTTGATTTCATTAATAAATAATAGAATTTGTTTCTTGGTAAAAATATTACCGTTTTTTTATAGATAATGTTTAGATAAAAGATTTAATTTGATTTCATTAATAAACATTTGAATTTATTTCTTAACAAATATCATACCGTTTCTTTAAAAAGGGATAGAATTTGAATTAAATAATAAATGATAGGATTTAATTCTGTAATATTGTAAAACCGGGGATTTTAGACTTTTGATCGTTAGTCTGTATTAAGAAATTATTTTTTTTCTTTTGATAGGTTAATTTGGGAATTAAATTTGATTTTATTGATAAATACTTTTGTTTAGTAAGTACCGCGTTGTAATTAAGTTGGGAATATTTGTAAACTGAGTTTTCGAGGAGACGTTTTCCCTCTTTTAATAGTTTGTTTATTCTTTTACCGTATATTTGAATAATCTTAAATAGCATCCTGTCCTTGTCTGAACGGGCTCGTGATGACGATCAGTTCACCCTTGGAGTAGGTGCTATCCGCGTTATAATTTTTTTTTTTAGTTAATCTGTAAACCGCAAATTTTAAATAATTTTAAATAGTATCCTGTCCTGTTTGAGGGCTCGTGATGACGATCAGTTCACTCTTGGAGTAGGTACTATCCGCGTTAGTAATTTTCTTCCCTCCGATAATAATTTGTTTTTCTCTTTTACCGTCAATTTAAATAACTTTAAAGAGTATCCTGTCCCTGTCTGAACGGGCTCGTGATTACAATCAGTTCATTCTTGGACTAGGTGCTATCCGCGTTAATTTTCTTTACCCCTTTATATGGTTCATTTTTTTCGTGTAAACTGCAAGTTGTAGGAATCAAAAATAGCTTCATTACCCTGTCTTAGCGGGCTCGTGATGACGATCAGCTCATTCTGGGATAATAGGCTAATGTCTGTTTTGTTTCTTTTTTTTTATTTATTCAGGGTTATATTGACTATCACCACAACTGGGATGGGCGTTGAAATATTTAATTTCTTTTTTTTGTTGTAAATAGTTAATCACAATATAACCTGCCGTATTACTGGTTAATAATTCCCTACTTTATTTCCTCCTTATATTTCAGCTAGTGATAAATTCTGTACCAGCCCAAGCAACGATTAAAGCCCGTTACTTGTGGCCTACTATTACCTGTGTCTAAGTGACCTTTGAGCCCTGGAATTTTTCATCTCTATCTGTAGCTACCCGATTACTTTCGACGCCGTTTCGAGAGTTTGTGTAGTAAACCATTACCAAAAATCTGGCGCTCGAGAACCGCCCGTAACCAGCGCCATTCGTAAGGAACCGTTTTCTCTGTGGCAAGAAAACCCCTTACAAAACAATAAAAAGCCAAAAAAAAAATTACGCTAAATTCGCTATTTGCAGATCTGATATTTAAGAAAAGATCAAAACGACCTACGAAACTTTTTTAAGATCCTCAGAGGAAAACGTAAAACAGGATCCCAAATCGTTCTGGTCATTATTGAATACAAAACGTGGAAGTTCATCTTCAATATTCAATAATATGACTTATAATGACACACAGCTCAGCACCCCCCAGGATATAGTAAATAGTTTCGCGGACTCTTTCACAGCGAATTACACCAATTACACCATTCCTAATCCTATAAATATTGAAATAGAGTCGAACAATAATAATGTTATTAACATAATCTGTGTTTTCGAGGAAGATGTATTGAATGCATTAAAAAAGATAAAACCTAAAATGACGGCTGGAACCGATAAGACATCGGCGTATCTAATTAGAGATTGCGCACCAATTTTAACAAAAACTTTAACTGTGATTTTCAACCTTATTTTAAAAAATAGTTATTTTCCAAATTGTTGGAAGACCTCTTATATTTGTCCAATTTTTTTAAAAAATTACAAGAACAACATTTCCAACTATCGACCAATAACAATCTTAATAATTTATCAGAGGTATTTAAAATAGTTATCCATAATCACCTCTCTTTTAAACTCAAGTCCACTATAACCAATTTATTCTGCAAGACACAACAAATATCTAAGGCACTGATAGGAGAAGTCAAATAGATGTTATCTACACTGATTTCTCCAAAGGTATCGACAGAATTGATCATAAACTACTGCTTATTAAATTAGAAAGCATGGAAATTCATATATCATTGCTAGTACTTTTAAAATCTTATTTATCGAAACGTCTTTAATATGTTCAGTGCGTGGGACACAGATCACATAATTTTTACCAAACTTCTGGGGTACCGCAAGGATCTGTTTTAGGACCCCTTCTTTTCATCGTATTTATTAATAATATAGTTAAAAACATCAAAGTTACAAGTATTTTATGTGATGATAATCCAAAACTGATTTATGCGATTAAAACTTCAGAAAGACATCGATTTATTAGATGAATGGTGCTCATAGAATTAATTACCACTTAATGCTAGTAAGTTTAATTTTGTAGAAAAAATCAGGTAATAAGATATAATTACAAATTACGCAATATTGTTCTAACACGTCCAGAACTTATACGAGATCTTGGTGTTTACTTTGACCCTAAACTTACTTTTAATGCTCACATTGCCAAAATCACTGCTAGTGCTTATCGTTTATTAGGTTTGGTAATCTGTAACATGAGAATGTTTAAAGGTTTTTCTACAATGAATCTACTTTATTCTGCATTTGTACGTTCTAAGCTGGAATATGGTAGCATTATCTGGAATCCCATTTATAATGTTTAATCTTCAATTGAACTCTAACAAAGACGTTTCTACAAAGCTGTCCATCAAGCTATTAATGGTAACTATCCACCGAGAGGCATTCTTCAAGAGTATATCTGTTCTGTTTTAACATAAACTTATCAATAATGAAATAGACTGCATTTTCATTATTAATCTATTAAACTTTCGCATTCCAAGAAGTAATTCGCGCCTTAATCAGGTATTCTATCATAATACTACTAGGACCAATATATGTATTCTGAGGTTGAATGTCAAATTGACATTTTTAATTGTAGTATAACCGTCATAAGAACTTATTTCCTGAATACGATAATGTGAATTTTTGATTTTTTTGTTTTTTGTAATATTTTTATTTAAAAAATTGTATCTTCGGTTTCTCACCTATTCAGGTATTTAATGTTTAATGTAATAGACTCAATTGAGTGAACACTTTTTTCTCTTGTCTTGAGTTTTTTTAGTGTGTATTCAATTTATGTCTAAATATATTGTATGACATTTCTGTATATGTTTATTAATATTCAAATGTTATTTTCCAAAATTATATAGATTTTCAGTTGATCCTGTAATCGAGCATTACCCTGTTGAATACTGTACAATAAATAAAAATAAATAAATAAAATTATAGATAAATAAGTTTTTGGACAGTGTCGTAAAATTTAGAAGGGATAAAGGTGTTACTTACCCACGCCGTATGTCACTGGAAAAGTTTATTAAACTGATTTTGTTGCTGATAGGTGTATTTTATGACACCAAAAACGTATTTAGAAAATTTTACCCTAGTTAAAAAAATTTGGGTACACAAATAATTTTTGAATACTCAACTTTAACACCCTGTATTTAAGAAACAAGTAACATTTTACCTAAGAATGTTTCCTTTAACCGTCCTATTTTTAATCAGAGAATCTCCAGTTATTCCATTGTTAATGAAACATCCTTTATATCATTAGAAATGCAAGTACTCACATAAGAAATAAAAACAAAAACAGAATAATAATGTCAAAGTAAAACTAAATTCTGGCAATAGTTATTTAATTAAATGCAACTTTTGTAAATTATTTACACATCCCTGTATGGCCGATACATAAAAACGTCCTGGAGGAGATACCACAAATTTTGATTGTCTGATATGTCAACTCTTGGTGCCGTTAAATTCCCGTTAATAAATTTAATGGGATTCATTACCGCGTCCGGTGCTAGTGGTAGAAGATATTTTTATGGCAAAATAAAAAAGATTTGATTAGTTTATTAGGATAGAGTAAAGTGATTATCTAGAGAGCGTTTCCGCCTCCAACAGAAAGACCCATAAACATTAGGGCGTACGGAAAAATTTATACGCGTTAATTGTATTACTAATTTTGGTTTAAGGCAGGTATCGTGTGGTCGTGTTTTATACACGTGTGCGGACTATTTTGGTTTGGTTTAATATATTTATTAAACGTGAATAACTGCATACGAGGACGGTTCGTTAAATTTGGGCGTTCATTAATGTAAAAAAATTACGGTAATCAAGATTTCGCTGTAATAGCTCACAAGCAGGTTGTACAAAATAATTAACATGGTGGCATACTATTTCGATAATCTATTACAGATAATCAACCGGGAGAGTCTCCTATCCGGAGAATTATACCCGGTAAAAATTCCATGTGCGCTCCTTATACACTTTCCATTAATAATAATAACGATCAATTATAATTTTATTTAATATTGGGCTGTATGATCGCAACTTAAAACAACTTCGCGACATAATTAAAAAAAGGTTATTTAAATATGTAATTAATTTTGTTTCGATAAATTTATATAGAATGTGATATACGCTCTATTATACAGGGTGTTAAAAAAAAGTGTCACAAAATAAAATGGTGAATAGTATGACCCAAAATAAGCAGAAAAGTCTTAATAAATATATGACCGCAAATTAACGGTTTCGGAGATACGGACCATTTTGTGTTTATAACAATTTTTTATTATTATAAAAAAAATGATATTTATAAACAATCAATAACAACATAGAGTTAAATGAGATGTTCAAAGTGCCCTCCCTCCATTTCAATGCATTGCCATTTGCACGACCGTACATAAAATGCATGTCAGCTAATTCAATATTAGTGTAAATAGGCATAACGAAAATTTATAAAATAATTCACCCACAACAAAATAATAACTGCAAATAGTATCTATGAAAAAACATCGGTAGACTCCGATAAGAAAAGCAAGTTTTTGAGAATGAAAAAAGATAATCAAAAAATGATACAAAACACAAAACACTCCGTATCTCTGAAACCATTCATTTGCGGACATATGTTTATTAAGACTTTTCTGCATATTTTGGCCCATACTACCCCCCGTTTTATTTTGTGACACTTTTTTTTTAACACCCTTATAAACTAAAATATTGTCTTGAACACTCCAATATTGAAAGTATTTTTAGAATAACATAACTGCCCCTAATAATTTAAGTTTCCTTAGGTTATGACATATTTTTAGTCTACTAAAATACATATTTATTCTATTTAGACAAATATAAAATTACTACTTTTGGCACCAGAAAATAAATCACGACTGGTGGAAGACTGTCTAGAAGAACTGAGCTAAGCAGTAAAAAAAGTGACCTCAGCCTGGGTACTAGGCCACGAATGATATCAGGACAATGAAAAGGCCAAAAAAATAGCTCCGAACCCTTCTGTGGAGCTAGTAAGGGATTATGCAAAGTACCCATTAAACAATGGATACAAAAAAATACTCAGGCATGGTGGAGCAACTATCCAAAATTGAGACAGATCAAATGAAGCGTCGGTCAAGTTTCAAAAGATCTACTGGAACAAAAACCACAAATTCTTAAGATAACAGTAGGTGATGCTAGACGGTACACTCTAAATAAAGGAATTCCACAATAGATGCGAGAAGTACACGGTGGACAAAGACGAATATTCCACTTCTTTCTAAATCTAATATAATCTACTGACTTGATTACGAAACAAAACATAAATTAATATAGGTACTTGAACATGCAGGGTGGTACTCTTTAGCAGTCTTGGCAACAGATCTCTTAAGAACAACAATACAAGTGATTAAAGATTTCACCTACAGTAAAGTCAGAACGTGTGTAAGTACTATAACCTCCCACCTCCCGTACCCCTTTGATTTTTCATTAAATCGGAAATCTTATTATTTACCTCTCAATTTTGTTTTACTTTAAATTCTATACATATTCTATTTGTCTTTTTCCTCTAGTAGAAGTAGTGATCGCCTAGTTAGTTAATTCATAATTAATATACATACTTTAAATGTAATAATTAGCAAAGTATTTTTTTTAATTGGTATTATTTACCTAGATCTTACTTGAGTTCCGCTTAAACGCGGACCACGTTCATTTGCTATCAAAATATATTTTATCCAGCTTGATGACCAACAAAGTTAACGAACAACGCCAGTTTGCCAGTTGGTTAACTAACTGTGTTGATGTTCACATATACTTTATGGTTCAAACCTAGTAGAATGGATGATTAGTATAGGTGCTCCCTTGAGCTGACGAACAGTGTTAATTCACCAGTTGGTTAACTTATTCATACATTTTACCATCTAGGTTTAGGTTTACATAAGACAATAGTATGTTTCTAAAATATTGATATTTATAATTTATATTAAAATTTCTTAAATTCGAAAAACGATGTCAAACTTAACTGTATTTCGGAGTGAATGCCTGAAGTTTATTGGTTAAATTGATAATATTTTGAAGTAAATGTCAGGCCCTTATTCAACACGGGAACCTGGCGATATTTCAAAGAAAGGTACATTAAACTTTTCGAGTCACTACTGAAAATACGGACATTAAGGTTCGTCTAAACTCGACATTTTGTACTAATTTTATTTAGCGTTGTGACGCCGTCGATTTGGGTACGTCGAAGCGTTGAGCGTCGCCTAGCGTCGTGATAAAGAGGAAGGTATTTATTTCGGTCTGTGTTGGGGTTGATATATGGTAGGAGATACTTAGATGGTGCTGCGCGACAAAGGATGTCGTCAAGAATATTATGAAGGAAATATTTAGGGACGGCAATCGTCGGGAAGCAGGGCGGTGGGGCGTTGATCGTCACGACATGACAGCGTTCGGGAGATAGATCGTCGAAACGGATATAAGGTAGGAAATACTTAGGTGGTTTGGGATGTGACAGCGTTGGAGACGTAGAAAGGTAGGGAAGTAGGGCGGCGGAACGTTGAGCGTCGGGACCTTGAGCATCGGAAAGTGAAAAACGTTCGGGGGATAGATCGTCGGGACGTAAAACGTCGGGACGCAGAAAGGTAGGGAAGTATAGCGGCAGGATTTTGCTCGTCGGGACGTGACAGCGTTCGAGGGTAGTAGGTTAGATATCGGTTAGAAGAAGCTTCGATTTAGGAAAGGTACTGAATACTGAACTTGAACTATGACTGAATTCGAAAGCAACTAAATTGGACTGAATTTAAGATAAATGCATTAGACTGGATACAAAATAATAAATGAATGAATCTCGAGTTCCTCGCGTTCGGGTATTTATACCCGTTTTAATGACTTTTTGTGACGTCAATTTGTCGTAGCTCCGGTGGGAACCAATTTGGGTGAATAAAAAAGGGGTGGTCGATTTATTACGTGCCTTGAGAAAATCTCGGAATTTTGTATTGAAATAATGTTACTGTTCGAAACTGACTTAAGATAAGCGTGTTAACTATTTTAATGATTATTATCTCGTGAATAGAAATATGTTTATGAATGTTTTTGGATCGAATTTTCATGGGATAACTTTTATCTTTTTTATAATATACGAGCAAAAATATTGCTTTTATTTATTAGGCATTATATTTAGTTATCTAAAAGATTTTTCGTTAAATCAAGGATTTTGAATTTAATAAGAATGCAGCTTGTCTTTAATAAAATGGAATTAATAAATTATGAAGGTACCTGGTAAGTTACAGTACTTTCTTTTTTGGATTATGGTTATTTTTCGGTTTTAACAAGGTTTTTTTATTTTTAATTGTCTTTGGCACAATAATTACAGAATTATTTTAAGTCGGCAATTTTATAGTAAAAAAACAGTTTAAATGCTTATTCGTTTAGTCCGAAGTCGTGGTAGGGGAAGTAAAAGCGATACTAGCGCAAGCTGTGCACTTTATTTTTTAATTTTAGCGTATAAAATACACATACTTATATTATTTTACACTTTTCTAAAAAATAGATAAAAACGATACAATGAGCAACCGGAGTTGCTGTATTGTTAATTGGAGAAATAGTAGCAAAAAACACGTGTAAATATATAAATTTTCAGTAGCAAAATGGAAATTAAATCAAAGAAATAAATGGATAGTAGTTGTACCTACAATAAAAATAAAAAAGTACCTTTACTTTTGTAGTAATACCAGTATCACTGAAAATAGTAGATATCAGAAAGTGGAAATGTTTAAAATAAACAGTTTTACGATGTTCTTCAACATCCCTTAAATCTTAAATATTCAGCAAGCACTAGATTTCTGCCTTTGTGCTTATTAATTTTTTTCATTAATGGACTACCTATACACTTCCGAATATGCTTCCAATAACATTTATTATTAATTTCCCATCCATATAAACATAAGTAAACTTTTCAGCCTTACTATTAAATCGCGATTGATATCAAATGACACGTAGAAATATAGAAGTCGTTGTTGGAGGCAAGACGGGACCGTTAGACATGTTGTTAAGTGACACTTCTGTTAGCCAGGGTCTTCGATATGTATCTTGCGCATACCTTACAACGAGATATTCAGATTTTTACCCGTGAACCCACCTTGCTTTCTTTGCTGGAAATGCTGGTACTACCTGATCGGCATTCATAAGCTCTTTTATAATTCAATCCGTTTGATCGTATCGAATGGTTATTCTTGTTTAAAACATTTATAGAGGTAATAATACACTGTTAAATTATGTTTGAGTTAGTTTTTTAGTTCGTCACTTTATTTTAATCTGCTTCAAGTTGTTAATGGGTAGATAATTTAAATTTGTTGTGGTAATTGTGGTTAAATGTCATTGACAGATCGACAGGAATAGCAAAATCACTTTTTTTGAAGGTCTTTGAGATGATCATATATGACCATTTTATCTGAATGCCGATTTATTTTTCACATGAATTTCTCACAAAAAATCACAAAGTATTTATGAGAGAATTTAGATAAACAAGGTCAAGTAGACATGATCTATACAGACTTCTCAAAGGCGTTCGGTAAAATAGATCATGCTATGTTGTTAAAAAAAAATCCACGATTTATATCTGATGTCATACAGTTTCTTAATTAATTTCTTTCTTTAATTTCTAAATAATAAAAGTTAATTTTTTTTTAACAATAGCTACACAGTTCTAGCAAATATCGTGTCTTATCAGGAGTTCTGCAAGGATCAAATCTTGGAACTATTTTTTTTTTTTGATGATTTGTCTAAACTTCTAACATGTGAAAAATATGCCGATGACCTAAAAATGATTTCTTCAATAAAAGGTAGCTCCGATTGTGATGCCCTACGACATAACTTTGACATTGTCAACAACTGGTGTTTAGAAAACAAGTTTGACTTAAATGTTAAAAAGCATAAAAGTATATTAAAATAGGCAAAAACTCTTTATCTCGCATTAAATTAATCAAGGAATTTGGTGTATGGTTTGACTCGTTAAATTTTGTTCAAAATATTATCCTAAAAAATTCTGAAGCTAATACATTTTATGGGTTCATCAGGCGAAGCTGTAAATCTTTTAAACATTTAGATTCCGCTTTATTTTTGTTCGTTATTAAAATATGCATCATTATCATTAGTCTAGAAACCTATTTATGATAATCAAAAACACTCATTGGGGAGCGTTTAGACATTTTTTAAATTATAATTTTTTAAAAAATAATGGTGTAAATTCATTTTCTAGGCACTAAATCAATTGAAAAAGACAAAACTCCTAATATCGGAAAATGTCCAAAAATCTAATCTACAGTAAAATAAATGTAAAATTGAGGATATAGTAAATGTTTTCATTTAATGGTCTATGTATAACTGGATAGACTCACTTATTCTTTAATTCTAGATATTGCATTGTCAAAATTACTAATTTCAATAAAACATAAAGAAAGTAGATCCATCTGCTAGCCATAAGTACCTCTACCTGGCATCTAGTATTAACTAGTATATTATAGATTCTTTATATAGATGAGGATAGCTTAAATGAAACAAACGGATGGGTTATATAAATATTTCACTAACAAGCCTTTGGAAATAATAAAAACGGACATTTATATATTATTTTTGAAAATATATTAACCGAAAATTTTTAAATTAAATTTAGATAAATAAATACAGTAAAGGTTCTAGAAATTAAATATCTAGATTAAAAAATAAACTATCTATACTGTTATAAATAAGGCATAATATTAATTTCCCAAATAGCAAATGATTTAACAATATTTTTAACTTGTTAGAAACTTTCCAGTGGTAGTTTCCTTTATATCTATAATTAGAAACTAATTAGGTGTAGCTGTGGGGATTAAGAGTAATTAAACCTGAAACCTAGTAATAAGGTCCATAGGGACGATTAAGTCTTCTTTGCTCAGTTGGTTGTGTCATTAGATGTAGAACAAGTGTATTAGGATGTGTAGGTACTCAGATTTTTGGTATATTTTTTGCAATACTATGTAATATCTGACTTTACTGTTTTTAATTGAAGATCACGGACGATAATATAGTTTGGAACGAACCACGGAGCATTCACAATAATTCGAAGCACTTTGCAGTATTTCAATATTTAAAATAGGTTTCTGGATGGCTTTGTAGAGCAGTATCTTATTTTTTATTGATAATTGCGATTGTATACGGATTATCCAGTATAGTTGTCTGAGCATGAGGCCAAGTTACTTCCTTTTTGTGAAGATGTATTTTCTTCATGTCAGACCTCTATCGAGATGTATTTCTAGGTACTTAACTTCGTCGCCGTGCGGCAGTTGATGACCATTAAGGGCCAGTTTTTCAATCACAGTTTAAACTTTCGTTCACCTGAACTTGGATCAAATATAGAACTGAGATATTACCATCAATAGCGTTTTTCAAACATGTTAGTATCACAGTTCAGGTGATCTAAGTTCAATTTATATTGGTAGTTCTGAATCGAGGGATTTCTGACCAAACTGAATGCTCTATGTCAATTTGACGTTTTTAAGAACTATGAAGACTAGAGATCTTCATATTAAGAACATATGCATTAACAGTGAATGTAAGAAATTGTACGAAATGGAAAAAAATTGACGGACCGCCAATGTTTCGAGCAATGAAGAAGAATTGTTGGTAAATTTTAATTTCTGTACTTTTGTACTCTACTTGGTGGTGGTAATTAAGAAGGATATCGATGCAACAAATCATATAGTTAACAAAACCGTGACTATTGGAGTTAAAGAATTATTTCTAGAATATAAAATACATGTTATTATAAATGTTATTATCTATAAGTCCTCCTTCTGTTTTGTTAATTATATTCTGTTAGCCGTTTTCTTAGACAAACGAAACTTTGCATATTCTCTTATGTACACGGTACATTAATATGCATTAAATATGTAGCAATTTTACCATCGTCTTCATTTATTATTTCGAACACAAAATGTAAAAAAATTGTGAAATATACTTATATTATGTCAGTCAACATTGATCTTAGTTTAAGCGCCCAACTTTGACAGTTCAATTTTTCGGGTAGTTTAAATTAAGTTCAGACGTGAACTACATTTGAAATACACCATCTTTCAATTAAACTCAGTTCATTTGCTGAACTCAGTTTAAACTTTCATTGAAAAACTGGCCCTAAAGTGTAACTGGAGGTCACCTATCTGTTCAAGAAAATCCTAATATCTCTTACCAGATGGATATCTAATTAAGTTGAAATTAGCCAGTCGTCAGTAGCACGAATTCTTAAAGCACATAAATTGCATCCTTACAAACCTACAATCCTCCAGGAATTACTGGAAGATGATCCTGATAGAAGACTGCAGTTTCGTGAACAAATTATGGATCAACTAGACACAAACAACATTCTAGTAGAGAACATTGTGTTTTCTGATGAATCTACGTGTATGTTAAATGGCGAGGTAAATCGACAAAATTGTCGATATTGGGCGGATGAGAATCTACGCTGGATGAGGAAAGGTCATACTCAATGCCCAGAAAAAGTGAATGTTTGGGCAAGGCTTGTAGGATATCAAGTTATAGGACCAATATTCTTTGCCGAAACTCTCAATAGAGTACGATATTTGGAATTCTTGCAAGAAGAATTAGTGCTGCAATTGGCTAATTTGTTTCCTAACCCTGTACATGCTATTGTCTCAAATAGATACATTTGGTTTCAACAAGATGGTGGGCCTCCCCATTTCGCAAGACCTGTTTGTGAGTATCTCCATGCTGTATTTTCAGGCACGTAGATAGATAGATGGGGACCTATTGAATGGTCACCGAGATCCCCGGATCTCAATCCATTGGACTTTTTTATGGTGGTACTTGAGAAGCAAAGTTTTTAAGACTAAACTGCAAATGTTGAGAAGCTAAAAGCACGAATAAGAAATCAGTGTAGATTAATTTCGCCCCAAGTCATTAGAAATGTTCAAAACGAATTTCGATCGCGTTTAGGATATTGTAAAATAGTCAATGGACAACATTATGAGCATTTGCTAATTAAAATAATTAAATTCAATAGATTTGATTACTTGTTTTTCATAAATTTGTTACTTTTTATAATCTTGTAATTGGTAAGGAAAACAAATTTGATATTTGGCAGTTATTTATAACTTTTCAAACCCTATAAAAATAGCCATCAAAATGACAGTTTTGCTATTTAACACATCTCCTTGTATAATCGGTATAAGAGTGTTTTACTTGTTTACAAGAAAACAATAATTTAAATTATTCTAAAAACTTTTTTGCTACTCTAGCTTTCTCTGTGGTAATCTTTATTATCTTTTTTTATTTAATTACTTTTCTATTACTTTTACCTACATCTTTTTCTACTTTACAAAATATATTTACCGAATTTTGTGGCTCATTTGCAAATGTCACTGTTCTAAGAACTTGAAATATAAAATAAATCTTTGTATGGCGTCAAATTACGGTAAATTAATTCTTCTTCTTCGTCGTCGTCTACTGTAAAATTAACAATCTTTTGTTTACGACCTTTGATTATGATGCCGACGGTATAATATTAGCTCTTAGATTATTTAAATATTTATTAAGTACACAGTTCGCTGTGTTTCTTTATGACGACATTAACTAAGAGATATTCGAGTCATTTTAAGAACGTATTTTATTCTAGACTTAATTAGACTGCATCTTTCAGAGTAATAAAGTCATTTTGATGTAGTTTTATTTCAATTCTTGTATATTGTAGATATCGTAATACGACAATCATGTATCTACTTATGGAATAGTCTAGATAGTCTTTATTTTCTAATTGTTTACTTGTACTGGTTACTTTAATCACATGAGAGCGTAATTACTCTTGAAGACCTTACTAATTATTGCTCTTATACAGTTTTTAAATTTCCCAGAAGTCTGATAGTCGGTTCTAAATAAAACCAACACGGCTATTATTGCGCGATTTAATAGTTAATTATAGGACATGAAGATTTGTTTATATTAACCGCATTTAGAAATTATGTCTTAAAGCTGATTTTAACAATTTCATGTTATTATAGGATATCTTATATTAAATTCATATTCACAGATCATATTATTAATTTAAATAGCATTCGTTGTTTGAATTTTTTTATATTCACAGATCATATTGTTAATGTAAATAGCATTCGTTGTTTGAATTTTTTTATGAAGGTAAAACCTAATCTATTTAGCGAGAACCTCGTTTGGAAAGTTCTTGATTTTCGTGATAAAATTCCCCAAATTTCTTTGCGCATGTTTCATGTCACAGAATGTCTGTATTTGGTGACCCCCAAAGACCTTTTGTACCTCAAACGGTTACCCAGCAGCAAGAAAAGTCAATTAGCTTTACTAAAAAAACATACATTATTGCAGAAAGGGTTTGCTACAGGAAGTTTTTAGTAAAAATGAGTTACAAATGATTTTAAAGAGTATTCAAAAGAAATTTCTAAAGCATTTACAATAAGATATTTGAGTAAAAATACCTCAGAAATTCTTTTAAGCATTTCTTGCTGGGGATTTCATATGTGCAAAAATAAGAAATAGCAAAAACGTCATTTTTGTAGTTACAAAATTATTTTTTTAAAGAATAAAATGATTTCGTTAGATAGTAATGTTACGTTCGTTTATTTTAAACAACAGTTTATTTGTTAATAATTTATTTGACAAACCATGCAGGTCTGTTCTCCATAAATTTTAGTATATCAGTTCTTAGTTAATTTTCAAGGATGTATGATCTTTAAAACTATATATATATTATATATTTTATAACTTTGTACATTATTTTCATTCTAGTAGATATTTTTTTAAGACTTTTTTTATTATTTTAGCTTCGAGAGAGGAAATTACGACTTCCTTCTTTGAAGATTTTCTTACTCTTTCTTATCAAAAAACTTTTAATCAAAATTCCATCTAGTTATTTGAAAAATTCCTTGATTATTGAAAATTAACAGAATTTAGTTATATTACATAATCGTTCTTTATTATTGATTACAGATGAGTATTTATTTAAAATTGTTAGTTATTTTATTTTTAAATTTACGAGGCTAATGGCCTTAGTAGTCGATGCCGATGACACCAAATAAAAAAAAGGAATTATTAGGAAGAAATTCTTGTTGAAGTTTTTTTATAAATTGTTATTTCATTTTCTCTGTATCTTTAATATGAATTTGCTATAATATAATTTCTTTGTAGTTTTAATAATAATTTATTGTAGCTTTAAGATAAATTTTAATTTTTTCAACAATCAATAGTAATTTATTTTTTTATAACATTACAAAAATTTGATAAACAGATTATAAATGATTATCTTGCAGCCGCAGTTTAAGAAATAAATGTTTTATATGATAAAATTCGGACAATCGATTAAAAACTGGATCACTAGATACGCACACCTCCCGGATGAAAAATCTATTTGACATTAATTCTTTGAGAAACCTAATGGGTTACACCGCCTATAAGGAATAGTGTATTAAAGAAAGTTATCGTACCACATTTAAGGATTAATGAAATTTTAAATAATTCCATTCATTTTAAACATATAATTCATCATTTAGACCTCTTTTCGTTGATTCTAAACACTTATCTGCTTTCCTTTAACCCAACAAATTACAGCGTTGACAGATCTCCGTTTCTAATCATAATTTATTTAACTTTAAAGATACAAATACCACTCTAACACCTATAAATAAATCTCCCATTTTCCCAAAGACATATACACACATAATATACCGGACGACCTCTTGCCCAGCCTACTACTAAATTTGAATTTCAAATACGTTCGTTCCTCTGTGGATAATTATAAAGATATTAATCACTGCGGTCTCATATTTCTGAATCGCCTTTGATTTAGAACTGCCGGCTCGAAACAGTCATTAGAAATTGCTTAAAATTACGGCAATTTTCTCACAATTCGATCTTTATCTCGACGAGCGAGAAGAGTGATCGCGGCCAAGAGCTGATTCGGAATTTATTGCAATGTTGCATTGGGATTCGGATACGGGAAAATTAAAATAATTGATTATTATGGCTTTTTGTCGGTTTAAAAATTTACTCCATTAAAAACAAAACTTATCTTTCATTAGTAATAATAAGCTTTATAAAATATCTAAAAAGGATACTGATTGCCGACAGTATTATTCTGAGCACAAAATTGATCGAATTGGAAATTTGATCGAAAATACATATTATTGAATGATATTTGATCGAAAATACATTTAATCGAATAACATTTGATCGAAGATATATTTTTTCGAATAACATTTTATCGAAAAGACAATAGATCGAAAAGACAATATATCGAAAATCAACATTAAAAATAGTAAAATATCAAAAAACTCAAACGATACCATGCAACCGTCCTTCTAATCCCTACTACCGGAGAAACTAAACTCAGCTGCTATCAAAATTATGTACTAATGGCAAATTTTTCGATAATCTCAAACGATAGCTACCTTGTTTAACAAATTTTTATCCTTTCAATACTATTAATTTAAAAATTAATATTTTAGAGCTAAACGGTTATTTATTTTCATTAAAATTAAAAAACTGTGATTAATTCGCTCAAAATATCTATTTCAATAAGGTCGAGTTGTCTCCCAATGGTAAATTATTTTAGGTTTTTTTATATAAAAAATTTAATTAATTTACCTAACCTGTGCGACCTTGAGCCGTCGCGGTTTGCCTCGCAAACTAATTACAGAAAAATGAGAAAAATAAAAAAATATTAACTAATTTACCTAACCTGTGCAGCATAGAGCAATTTAATTTTAACTGCGATTGCTCTCGTACAAGTTAGGTAATTTGGTTAAGTTTGTTTTTATAAAAAACTTAACTAACTTACCTCACCTGTTCAGTCTGGAGCCATGGCGGTTTGTCTCGCAAAAAAAATTAAAAAATTGAGAAAAATAAAAAAATTAACAAATTTACCTAACCTGCACTATTTAAATTTAACTGATTGCTCTCGCAGTTGGTTAAGTTTTTTTTTATTTGTACTATACCAAGTGTTCTATAGGTATTTCAGCAGATAATAATTAACTAAGTTATTTGGAAAGATATGGTGAATATAGAATGAAAAATATTTGTTTCTACACGCACATGAATATTAGTTTATCTACGCACAGACTTCAACACGAAAAAGTATGGTGTTGCGTTGAACTGAACAAATATATTTCATATCCATTCTACATAGTAAGAACACTGCAAAAAATTAAAAGCCACCAATTACAGTCATATATTGGACATCTACTATTTATGTTTAAATTTTAATTAAGTGACAATTCTGTCAAACTAATTATCAATATATTTTTTAGTTATTAAGATTAAATATCCGTAAAAATTAATTATTCTTGTGTAGAATCGATAAACAATGGTAAATCACTAGATATTCGTTTAAAATTTACAAATAAGCTGTAAATCTTAGTAAAAACTATTTAAAAATAATTTAATTATAAATTTTAAGTCACAAAAAATATAAAAGTTCGTAGTAGAATGGCTTAAGTGAAGTGTTTCCATTCCATTTAAACCTCCTGTTCGTGCGCCATGACCAGCACATCAACTCTTGTTGCACAAACTAATATTACAACATGAACTTAAACCACACACTTGTCGAACCACCCCTTATAGATCATAGATCATCAGATCCTGACCAATTGTATTCGGAACTACCCCTTTCTAACAAAAAACCAATTATAGAAATCAAACAAACAACATGGTAAAGAAGTGTCGCTGAAAATACGAAAAAAGTTTGATGATTTTCTCATATACTCCATTATTAGATATTCACCAAATGTATATGGGACCACCCCTAACAAAAAGAATCATAAAAATCGGAAAACGCCGTAAACAATTATCACTGAGAATACTTAAAAAAAAGAATATTCCGACGAATTGAGAACCTCCTCGTTTTTTGAAGTCGGTTCATGAGTTTTTTTATATGCTACAATTTCTTACTCACATTTCAGTAATATGTCATACTTTTTTTAAAGCTATATTGATCAATATTATACAAAATTAGACTGACTTAATATAAATTATTATTATTACAATCAGTGCTACATGTTTTTATTTTTTATTTACTCCTGATTACTATTACTTACATAGATACTACTTAATTCATTGAAACATTTTCCTAATTAAAAATATCACTACTTCAAAAATTATTGTTTTAAAATTATTTATTGCCCAAACTGCTACCGTTTATATGTCTCCATATATCTTGAAAACGATACGGCATATTTTTTATTATCAGATAAAGAAATGCCGAAATTAAACTTATACGTTTAATATATCTTTTAAAACGAGAAGCCCAAGCCGTATAGTATACCGGCGACAATCAATTGGGACATTAAGAAATCTTTATTGGGCTTTTAGAGACAAACCTTTCTCTCGGTATTTTATGTTTTCGGTATAGATTTGGGACCTTGGATGGTTGAAATATTTATAAGATAGGAAAAGACGAGACAGGATCGAACTTTTAAATTTTGTAAATAATTTAGATACTTGTATAATATATATTTATTTTTTAAATTGCTTTGGGTAAATGGGTGGTGAACTAGAAACGCAACACAAGCTGGTGATAGAAAAAATTATGATGTTGAAATAAGAAAACAATAAACAAAATTGAGGTATAGTAAAAAATATATATAAAAAAATGTATATCAAAATATTAAGATTGAAGTTTTGAAAATTTTGGATACCTGACAGAATTTTAAAGATTATTGTAATTGAAAAAAATTTCCAAGTTTTCTGTTTTGTAAAATGATCATTTGTGCAGCTAAAAATGTCATCTTTTGTATATTGTTTCACGAGATATATATGTTAAGCAGTAAGGGTCCAAGTTCTGTCCCTTGATGTACTTTCTAATTTACACTTTAAAAGTACCCAAGGTACCGCCGAAATCAATCAAGGTACCGCCGAAATCAATCGTTAGTGTTGTCAAATTCAAAATTTTTAGAAGGTTGTAATGGTTAAATACTATATGCTTTTTTAAGATCTATAGAGATACACATCGAGACCCTTACTAATAGATTTATTGCTTAGAAAACTCACTCTAGAAAACATTTATTACTCTATTATAAGGACAAAATCAGAAAAGGGCAAAAGGGAATAAAGCTGAAGGAGAAACCAATAATTAATGAATGAAATTATGAGAATAGAAACTAGGAAAATAATACAAAGATAAAAGATCCGCATACTAATTAGATTGTAATAAAAAAAATCTGACAAAACTAATGATAGCAAGTGCATTTTGGTTTCTTCATACGAATCATCCGTTATATTATACAATATCAGAGTACGGTTCTGAAGAAAACGACAGCATGAGAGATTCGAGTGCACTTGATTCTCAAAGAAATTCTTTTTGAGATATAGCTAAGTGGTTCTTTGAATTTTGCTAATGACTAAAATAGCGAATTCGTATATAATCCCATTAGCATGCAGTTTTTTACGCGAAATATCTAGAAGTTTTTGTTCGTAGAGTTTAAGAATTTACGCCATAAAAAGGTACAACCTAAATATTTTAAAAGTGAATAAATAATAGATATTAAGATATAGTAAATTGCACCAAGTGTAAATATTGTGATAATATGAGACTATAGACAAGTTATTTATGTAGGTACAAAAAAAGCTTATCTAATAACAATTTTAACAAAAAAATAATGGAATTTGCATAAAAACACAATGTTGTCAATGTCATGACAGGGCAAAACCACCTGTCAAGATTTGAGATTGGTGGAATTAATTTAACTTGTACTTATGTTTTTAAAAAACACCATCAGCTGATCAAACAATGCAGGCTTTAATATGATGACAAATGATTTAGTAAGTGTTGCATTATAAAGCAGGTAACTCTTTAGGCAATCAATCACTGTGCTAATCTCGATCGCATCGTGATCTCCCAATATCGTCTGGAAAAAAAAAGAGAAGAACGCGATTCGAGAGAGCACAGCTCAAGAACACCAAGTGGAAATGCGTGCGTTATAAAATATGGGGAAAACTTCATCGCGCACGCTCGAGACTAGCACAGACCGCGATGCGATGGGACCGCGATTGCCTAATGCCTTCACGTTTTAAACCAAACCTTTTTCTTATGTTTTATTAATTTATAAAACAAATTTTTCTTAATTGTGTTTTTTTATATAACTTATTTATAAAAAAAGTATAATTCATTAAATTTGAAACAATTTAAAGACAAATCTTGCCTCTCCTTATGATTGCCTTGAATGCCAGCTTCAGTCTTTCGAGTCCTTAGGAGTAACCTCTGATGAATATGCTAACGGGGATTCTCATCGCAGCAAAATAAATAACCAGAAACAATATCACTGGAAGGAACATGCTATCTATACAGATATCAGACAAGCACTACTCACCCTGAACAGACCACGAATTTACTCAGGGTTAGTACTAGAATGTCACGAAGCTTTGACCGAAGTATCCATCAACAATGTGCTCACCTTAAGATGGATCAAAGGTGACGCCACACCGATATGTAATCGTCTTCCTAATTCACTAGCCAAGAAAGTAGCCAACCAAATACTTTTTGGACCTGGCCCTTCTCTTGGCCTGACAAAATCGGTAGTGACAGACTTAATTAAAGAACATTCCTTTGTGAAATTCAAGGAAAGATGGGATGAAACAAAAAACTGCAGAGTTGCCAGGGAGCTTTTAAGTTATCCTGACAACACTGCAGCAAATACTTGACTATATCTAGACAGAATCTGCGCCTAGTCATAGGCATTCTGACTGGTCATTGCCAAGTACGGAAGCATCTCCGTATCATAGGGCTGTCAGAATCCGCACTCTGCAGAGGGTGCGAACAAGAAAATAAGACCTCGAGCATATCCTTTACGATTGCTCGACGCTCTCATTTTTTATTAGAAGATTTGTGTTCGGCGAATATCGGCTAACACCGGCCGATATAAGAGAAGCATCTCTTGGTGACGTTGTCAACTACATTAAATCTGTAGGCTGGCTCACGAGCTAGGAGGTGCCTATCATCTTAGGAGGATGCACAATGGGCCTAATGAGGCCTAAGTTCCCTCCATAGGTTACAGATACAGAGATGCCTCGATATTATTCCCTTTGGTTGAGTCATGTTTTCCCAATGATCTCTAGAGTGTGGACAAAGAAGCCAGAGTAATTCAGAATTTGATTCATCTTCAAGAAGTTACAAATATACAAATTTGCGATTCCCAAAATTTATCGGGTTTTTTGAAAAAAAAAAGTCAAGAGTGAAGAAACAATTAGCGAGACATACTGAAAATGCAGTGTGAAGTCTTATAAAGCCCGCCATTGCCAGCCATTGAAGGGTAGAAGACAATTAAAAGTGTCGTTTAAAAATGTACAGGATGTCATAGGTACGATTCTAAAAGTCTTGAAACTCTTCGTTTGCCTTTTCCTGAAAATCGCGTTAAGGATATAGCTGTTTTTGAAATAATTGTTTTGATTTGGCTGGTACCTTATTTATAAAGACTATGTAAAAGGTTAGGGTATGTATTTTTGCTAGCACGATGTATAGAGGCTGTGCATCTTAAATTGTTTCCTTTTTTATTTACGGATAGTTTCCTGAAGGCCTTCAGAAAATTTTGTATATAGCGACAATGGGATGAATTTTGTCGGGTCAGAAAATGCTTTTAAACGTATTAATTTTAATAAAATTAAAGTATAGAACTGCACAACGAATTTGTTGGAAATTTTCACCGCCAACTGTAGCCTGATGGGGTGGTGGAGGGAGCTATTAGATCGACTGTTAAAGCAACTTTTACGTAAAACTCTGGGTACTACTTCGCTGTCATTTGATGAGCTTGGCACGACGTTGTTTGAATCTGAAGTTGTCATGAACTCTTCGCCTCTTACTTACGTTTCTGATGATGCTGAAAATCTGGTACCATTGACTCCACTGATGTTCTTGCAAGAAATTAGAGTTACAGGTTTTCGTAATATCGATAAAGTTGATGAACAAAATATAGAGTTAAATTAAAAACTGATTTTAAAACGAGATTCCATAGAGAATATCTGGGTCAGTTGATTTTCAGAAACAAATATAGATGTCCCAAGGAAATTAATATTGATAATATTGATTTTGTCAGAATAATTTGTTAAATAAAGTAATTTGAAAACTTCTCCATTTTTTATACAGAAGAGTAAGCCAACTAGGTCTTACTTATTCTGAACATTGCCTATATCTTTTATAATCTAGTGGATTAAAAAAAAATTAAAGACAGCATTACTGGGATTAGTATATACAGATTTAACTTTTATTTTATTTTTATTAATTATCTTATTGGAAAATTTACAAATATTGCTTTTTGATTCTTCAACAACACGTATATTTTTTACCGTAGAGGTATAATTACCATATTTGTGCATCTTATCGTGTAGATTAGGAGTTTTTTGTAAGTGTAATTACTTATGTAATATTCAGTTTTTAATGAAGCATCAAAGTTTATCTATTAGAAATAAAACTTTTTAGGAAAACATAATTAAACAATTGTTTTAAAATCCCGAAGAAACTGTTAAAGGTAAGTAATAAAAATAAGTAATTACAAATTTATGACTTCCCTGTTTAAAAAAGTTACTTTAAAAATGCAAATGTATTCGTTCAGTGCCATCAGACAACCCAGGCATAGCAGATAGGTTATTATCCATTCGCTTTTTATTTAATATCTAGTTGACCTTGGCAAAATGATATTTTATCATTTTTAGACGACCTTATTCATTTTTTAAAGTTATTAGAGATCACAGAATTTTTTTTAACACTTTTTTATAAGTTTCCGACTACTCTACAAGTCTAAAAATGAAAAAAAATATCTAGCGTGGTAGTCTGTGCGTGTGTATGTATGTATTAACACCAACGCGATAACTTGATAATAATTTCTTCCAATCAAGAGTCATTGATTTTCATAATTTTCCGTTTAAGTTAAGTGCTTTAACTAAGTGTTTTTAAAATGTAATGAATTTCTTATGGAGCTTATTTTATGCACTACCCAAGGGTACTGATTTCATTATATTTCCATGCCTTAACTGTAAAACCACTGACTTTTCTCTGAATTGCTATCGTTTTTAAACGTCAAATAATAGCCGTTTGTACGGGGTGGGTGGCTCAGTGGTAGAGTCTCTGCCTGCGAATCCCACCGTTAGCCGGGATTTTTTCATTTAATTTAATTATTTAAAATTAATTCTGATGCCTTGGTAGGATTCCCCACTCGACCATTCACTGTTGGGTACTAATTAACAGTGCTGTTCCTAAAGTGGCGCTGGGAAACAGTAACAAAGCCCACACAGAACACGAGGGTAATAACCGTAGCAGTTGATGCCGATGACTCAAAAAAAATAGCCGTTTGTGTATTAAGAGCAGAAAGACAGAAAGTTACCGCGCGACGCCTTAGCGAAGCGAGGCAGTCTGTCAAAACTGCCAAAGAATTTTCTGCTCGAATTACATCAAGATTTTTTCTATTATCACACCAAAATAAAATAATTTAATTTTATTAGAAATGGGTACCTTCTTACGTTATAATATTGTAAGTTTTTTTGACATAATCCTACTTCTGCGAAGTACAAAAAATGTTTTAGTACTTATATGTCCGTAATTATTTATGATTTAATCATTTAATTATTTACGGAAAATAGGATGATTTAAAATAATAGGGAGTCAATTAAAATATGTTTGATTGGCCTACATTTTGTTTTAAAATACCGATTAGCTTTTTTTGATTTAATTCAAATGAAAATAGACAAGCGTGTAAAAAAATTATTTTGGCGCACGTGTGCGCCAATAATGTCAAATTATGCCAATTCGCGGAAAACGTAAATTTTCTAGTTAGATTTGTATATGCAGAAGCCTACTCTGGATAGTGATCGTAGAAAAATAATTTTTTATGGTTATGTATTGTAAGTGAAAGTAATAGGTGATATTTATTTTAAATTGAAATAATTGTGGATAGTGAAGTAACAATGATTTTTGCACGAGTTTTATCGAACTCCATAATTTAATATTAAGATCAAAAAGGTAAATATTGTTTATATGGGAAGGCTTAAAGTCTGAAGGGAGCAATAGTTTTATATGAAAAGGACTAAGGGAGGGTTAAGAACCAAAATATTTTTAAATAATTTATTTGTGAGGTTCAAACAATTTGCAAACCCTAATCAGAAGGTGACATGGAATTAATTATTTAGCTCTGCATTTGCCGACTGGTCACACTATGGGTATTAACATTAAATTGATCTCTATAATTTATTAAACTGAGAGTTCTAACGCCTCCAAACGTACACCCTCTATTATTATTGCATCCCCTAGGCAATCAATTTGAAATGCCTTTACAAACCATGATGACTCAACGTTCAACTAATACTAATTTATTCAATACACCCGAATCGTGTTATCAATGAAAACATCAATCTCCGACACACGTGAACCTCCGACATCACCAAAGAAGTCCAAGTGCTCTATACGTTTTGACGAGAAAGCTTTTCTCTATTCAGATCTATAGAAAGATATGCTTATTATTTAGTGGTGGTGGTATGTAAAGGTGGTTTTAAAGTTGAAACTCCCTATTCAAAATAGAAATTTCAAAATTGTAAACATTTGTTAAAAAACAAGGAAAATAATGATAACATACCACGTATGTTGATATTTTTTTTTTCTTCAAATCCCATTGTTTTATCAAAATGACAGAATGACGTAGACTTTTACAATATTATGGAACAAGTAAAATATTATAACCTGCATACATTTTTAAAGAGTTTCCTCACTTAAAATGATATACAGGTTGTTTGTATAGTTGACCGACAACGTTTTAGCCCAGAAAGTTATTGTTAATTGATGAATTTTGATGTAGGAACTAGAAACATACGTCTCTAAATATTTTTTTCAAATTTGATCTACCAAGATCTTGTCAAATACACGAACTATTAAAAATTTGACACGTGGCTACTAGATTAGAATTAAGAAATATCCAGTTGTTACAAATACTTGTTTAGACTTGTTTAGAAACAAATTTCTACAACACCGTTCAGTTTAGCTCCATAAAAGGTTATTACTTCTTTAACTAAAAAAGAACAGAGAATTAAAAAAATAAATAAAAAATTAAAATTATGTAGGTTACGAAAAATTCATTATGTCGCCAGTTGCGAAAAGAAAATAAATAAAAATAAACTTCTTTTGGTTTTATAATCAATATATACATTAATATCAAAAGTTTATAACAAAGAAGAGCAGGTTGACTTTTTAAAAATAGAATTTGGTTAAACTTTCAATCTAGTAAAAATGTTGTTTTGGTCCTTATTTTCCATTCTAAATCAGCACAAAATAATTAAAACAATACACAACAAAATAACCCAATTTTTTTGAAAACTAAATATAAACACGCTATAAGTCATTAAGAATAAATAACACCTCGAAAATGTATAATTTTGTCTGAGCCTTCATTTATAGTCCGATTTTTGTGAAATTTTTAGGAAATACCAATAATAAACATCGAAAAGTATTTATTTTGAAAAATTTTAAAAGGTATTAAAAAAACATTTACAGGCAATTTTGTATTAAATCTAAAAAAATACTGTTATTTGTTTTCATAAATATCTAGTAGTTTTTAAATTGGATTTCCCACCTTTTTCCTTAAACGTCTCAGTAGAGGGCTGCCTTATGGTTGGTACACATTTAAATCCCTCAATATTCTCGAGGCATATAATATCGCGAAGTATTCCCAGTGGCGCGCATATAAATACAATTTTATATAAGAAATTCCTTAAAACATTTTTAATTTCGCGAGAGGTCCGGTTTGCTCTTAATATGATGTTTCATTTGTCAATAAAATGAATATACAAGTAACGATACAAGAAAGTAAGATTGGATGCCTAGATATCAGTAATTTTTGACCAAAACGCAATTTTATAAATAATTCATTTAAAATTAAAAAAAATATTGTATCTAACATGTTACGAAATGTCATTTTATATAACTCGTTCATGTTGCGCGACCTCACTCTGCTCGTCCCGCAAATATTTACTCGTTACATAAAATAAGGCATTTCTAACTGGTTGCATAAATAGCTATTAATTTATATAAGAAATAAATTTTGTAATTTAACATGAAATAAATAACTCTTTATCAAAAAGTATGATAACATAAAATTTTATAAATCAAAATGATAAATCAGTTGACAGGTCTGCCAACTTAAAATTATTTAATAAAAAAAATTCAAATTTTATATAATTGATAATATTTTGAAAAAATATCTATAATATTTAAAATTTTATTCTAAAAAATATAAAAATATGTTGACATTTGAAAACTCGAGGTGAATAAAGAATTAGATAGAACTTGAATAAAAAATGGTTGCTTGCTTGCTTGTTTGGGGTTCTATGACTGCGGATTTTACATCCATTCGCCTATCTTTATCGTTTTTAGTCCTTATTTTGATTTTACAATGTTTTATTTTTGTGTAATTCCAACTAACTAAAATTTGTAATATAAGTAAATTATATTTTTGTTTTCCCAATTTTGTTTTAAATCATATTTTTTAAATTCCCTTTTTTTTTGTTTGATTTTTTTTTTGTTTGATTGAAAAAATGGTTGTAAAGGCAAATACTCTTATATGAGAGTCACACAAACATTTTGAGAGCAATTATTAAACAAACCACTTTCCTACGTTTGATTCCGATTTTACACTCATTGTAAAAAAGTCACCTTTCGCCAGGTTGCACTTTTTTTGCCTATTAACCCTTTAGTCGGCACAAGAAATGTTTGCAATATAATCTTAGATTTAAGCTATTTCCCGAATTTTATTGAATAAAGTTAATATCCGGTGCCACGCCTGAAGCACAGTTTATAGCAGTTCGCTCACTCTGCGTCGGCACTTTTGATCTCAATGTTCCAGTTTATACACTGCGCAACTCGGATTTGTATCCCTGGCGCATACAGAATCAAATCATAACCAATCCAATATATGACAACCGCCTATATTCAAACAGCAGTCTTCTGCGCATCCTGAATTTGTTTCCCTGGAGTGGATATTATTTTGGAACATTCAACTGGTCCAAGTGAGCTAACTGATTCTTTAGCAATAAACTGTGCCTGAAGTGGCAAAACCGGATGTCGGAAAATGCTTTAAAAGTTATTTTTTATTGTTATTGACGTCTAGAAACATATTTCATTGTCAATAAAAAAGGAAAACATTCATTGATAAGTAACTTTACTTTGAATTTCACAGGGCACATGACCGCTCCTTCACTGGGACATAGTACATGTTTTACAACACTTTCGTAGTACCCAACTACAAATAGCAAGCAAAAAAGGTTTTAAATTATATACTGTCGTCCTAACAAGAAAGGTCCTATCTGCAAAATTAGCAATTTTTTTAATCTCTTTGCATTTGCCTACATTTTATCTTTCTTGATACCAAAATAGAATGTCCTATTTGCGTCGTAAAGATACTATAAAGTAGAAGAGTTTCACAAAAGGGGTTTAGAAGATAACACATATATGTTCTGCGATAAATAAACTAGTCACAACGAAATAGGTATCACTGAATTAATTATGTAAATCTTTTTAAATGTCCCCCGTATTTTCCATTATACAAATATTTATACAAATAACAAGCACACCTAAATGCATATTTTCAATATAATAGTATATTATTTAACGAGCGGTAATGCAGGTCATAACTCACACAGATGAAGTTTGCAGCACGAGCCGCAGGCGAGTGCTGTAATTCATCAAGTGAGTTATGACCATTACCGCAAGTTGAATACTATACTTTATCTACGACTATAACAATAAATACTAAGATACAAGTATCGAGAAAGAATTATATAATTGACTAGATGATAAAAACGTTTGAATCTTTGTAAAAACTATTACCTTTGTCGCCAGATATTTCTCATGAGGAGCTTCATTTATGAAATTATTAAGTTGTTCTGTCATAAATGTTTTTGCCTTTTTAGCTATATGTTTCTCTGATTGACGTTTAAGAAACGCACGTAATTTTGAATAATTCTCTATATTAATTCCATTATTTATGTTGAGTGTGCTTTTTACAAGGAGTAGAAAGTCCATAGAGACGATGCTTTATATTTTTTGTTAAGTTCATTAAAATATGCCAAAAGTACATTTTCTGTAAACGAATTACACCAATCTTGAAAATTTTAGTATACACCTTTATACTTGTTTTTTGATCTTTCTGGTAATAAATTCTGTATTGCATTATTATCTCTCTTAATTCTGAAGGTATACATAATAACTTATCTTCACTATCTAAATTCATCTTTTTTTAGAAATTGATTTGAAAACGTCAAAATTTTCTTGTTAAAATTTCAAATGACATTACTCCCCTCAATGTAATAATTGAGTGTTCAGCCTACTGAGAGGCGTTGACAATTTAATAATTTTAAAATATTTTAATTATTATTCATTCCTTTCCAGTTGTTAAAAATCTTTCTAACATTTTACGCCAATAGAACATTTATCGACATTAAAATTTCCAAGATATTACTGCGCACACTATTTATATACCGAATTATCGTAGGAGCTCAGCGTGAGTTATAATAACTCACTATTATAACTCACGCTATTTGTTTATTGATACTATTAATTGCTCAAAAGCACTTAAATAATTAATATATAAATTAATAGGAGTAGATAAAAAACAAAACTTTTTTATGAGGAGGTGAGAAAAAAAATATATCGCAAAAAATTAAAAGTATCTGATACATTCAGTTTTACTTTGTACACCAATTAAATTGTTTGTAACATTATTAACAATTGACTTGAAATTATGAATAACGATGTTCTTGGAAGGCATATTGCACAAAGAAGGCATCTAAGTGAAATTGAAGTAGCAAAAGCCATTACACTATTACAAGAAGGACGTTTGCAGAGATACGTATCCCGCTTAACAAGTCAACCAACGATTCACCGAATGTAAAATATATTTCAAGACAAGTATTATTCGTAGAAGACCATATACACCACGAGAAAGAATAACTACGCCCCGACAGGACCGCCAAATTGTACGATTATCCCTACAAAATAGGACAAGAACAGCTACACAGATAAGAAACTTACATTTTCAGGCCACTGGTAGACGCATATCTCTACAGACTACACGTAATAGACTTCATGAAGCCCAACTAAACTCAAGAAGTTAAGCTATTGTTCCTCATTTAACACCAGCTCATCGTAGAGCAAGAAGAAACTGCAGCAGAACATGTAAATTGGGATATTCATCAATGGAGCCATGTTCTTTTCACGGATGAATCTTTACTCCAACGATGGACGTGTGAGAGTTTATAGACGCCGTGGAGAATGATTTTTGGATTGCAATGTAAGAGAAGTAAGAGCTTTTGGCGGTGGTTCTGTAATGGTTTGGGGAGGTATTCAATTGAAAGGGCGTACACGCTTACATGTTTTTGAAAATAGCACTCTAACAGCTAGGAGTTATATCGATGAGATATTAGCACCTATTGTCGTTCCACTGGCTCATCTAGAAGGCCTTAATAATCTACAGGTGTTAGCAGTACAACTTCAGGAGGAATGGAACAATATTCCTCAAGGAACGATTCGTCAACTAATAGAATCTATGCCTAGACGTTGTGTCGAAGTTTTAAGAGCCAGAGGAGGGCATACACATTATTAGTTTTTGTTTATTTTGAAATTTTTTGATATTAATAAACAAGTGTTGTTATCAATTTGCTTTATTTTTAACTTTATTAAATGTACGATAATGTTTAAAAATTAAAACTTGCACACTCTTAAAGACACATACCTATAAACTATAAAAACACAAAATTTAAGGTATCTCCTCTCTTTTTGGAGTTATAACAATTTAAATATGTGATACCTATTTCGTTGTGACTAGTTTAGTTAAAAACTCGATTATTTCCAAACAACAAATGTTCAGATAGGACGGCAGTATAAATAAAATACGTTGTAGGATTTTGTTTAAATAGACGTACGAAGATTACGAAGATATTATGCTACAAAACACTAGAGGTTATATTGCGAAGTGCTTATTCGTTTCGACGTATAGAAACCCGAGTTAAATTATAGATATATTTGCGCATAAATAAGCTGGTGCTAAGTTTGTTTTTTTATTATTATTGAAAATCTATAATAACATCCTTAAAAACAATTGTTATATTGACCACAACACTACATTTTTCGTACTATCACAGTTACTAATGCTTATTTTGGAGAACGAGCCTTTCTATTGATATCGAAAAAGGGTCCTTTCCATTGAAATTTATTCAAAGCAGTATTCAAAGCAACTTTTGCTTTGTCAAAACATCCCTTTTTGCCTTTTGCTCTCCGAAAGATGCCGATTACTCGGACTAATTTAATTTGAAAACAAATATTTCTTGGAGGGTTGTAGACATATCAGCGTAAAAAAGACCTTTGTTTTGTACGTTGAAGGAATGTTAAACGCGTTTATGATTTATAAAATATAATAGTATAATAATAAGAGCAATTACTGATCGAGTCAATTTAACAAGAGAACATAACAAGCCCTTTAATTGGGAGAGATAATAGTGTACTTTTAATACACGAATTAGTTCGTCATAATTTTTTAAATTGATTGCAAATATAGCATAAATTGAAAGTTTGACAGGATAACACATCGTGAAGACAAGACATCTTCGATCTTCAAGCAGACTTTGTAGACTTGAAAATTCCTTACAGAAAACCGAAAATATTCTTATTTTTACTAAAACACTTGCATTTAGTAAAGAGAATATTAGATTTGATGTAGCTTCACTCACCTATGGAGGATATCCTTCCATCTTTTTGTTTAGTTTGATATGTTCTAGTAAACACCATAATCTAAGAACTAGCTCTTCAGTGTAGTTACTTGCCCTTAGTTTCTTCTCAAGTGCAGTTTCCTCTTCTTCCCATAAGAATCGACACAATGTCTCTTTCTCTGTTAAGCCTACAATACCCTGTTAATAGTTTAATATTAGTACTCTAATATTTTTTATATTCTGGTTTAGTAGATGCTCTATGAGGTTTGGTTATTGTACTTCCATGATCTCTCTAGCCTGTCTCTGTCCTGGCTAAATTTTTCACTGTTCCTGAGATATGCGCTACTTCTTTGTGCATCTTCTGATGGCTGTCTTTGTGACTAAATAACTGTTATTTATAACAATTTTTGATTTTGTCAAAAAGTATGTACAATTGTATTAAACAATGTCAACTATAACTGCAAATGGAAAAAACAAGTTCAACAAGACAACATACATACTTATTCAATCATCGACTCTTCAAAGTTATTAGTTAGTTCTTTTTTCCGATTTGAATAATGATTTGTTACATCTATTAATTTAACATAAATAACCAAAGAAATTGAATTGATTTTTAATTAAGGATTTTTTTCGACAATATTCCTTTTAAACATTTAATACCTTTTTAATGTTTAATAAACGTTTAATATATGTTTAATAAACGTTTAATAAATGTTTATTAAACATTTATTAAATGTTTAATAAATTTTTAATACCTGTTTAATAAATGCTTAATTTATGTTTAATAATCGTTGAATAAATGTTTAATACATTTTTAATAATTGTTTAATAAATGTTTAATAAATATTTAATAAATATTTAATAAATATTTAATAAATATTTAATAAATATTTAATAAATATTTAATAAATATTTAATAAATATTTAATAAATATTTAATAAATATTTAATAAATATTTAATAAATGTTTAATAAATGCTTAATGAATATTTAATAAATATTTAGTAAATGTTTAATAATAAGTATCTATTTATAGTCGACATATTGTTTAATAGGGCGGAGGTAATTTGCCCACAAAATATTTAAAGCTGCTAATCCTATAGGTAATTTGCCCACAGCAAGTAAAAGGTCATCTTAATCCTGTTGGTATTTTGCCCAAATTTATTTCTAACTGAATAAATCATAATAGATATATCTTCCATTTATTATTTTTTATATATTATCGAAAAGTAAAAACACATTATTAATTAAACTAAAAATTATATTAAACACTAATTTTTATTATTATAGAAAAGTAAGTATACATAAGTTATATTATATTTTTTATATATTTATATTTTATTTACATATTTTTCAACTGGGAGGGATAAATGTGATACAAATTTTATATACTCTAATCTGCTGATTTGCTGCAGATCAAATCGCTGTATAAATTTTTCTAAACACTGAATTTTTTGTTTTACACTTTTGTCTTTGATTTTCTTAGGTATACTTAAGCTTTGCAATGTGACATACGTGTCGATTTGAAAGTCTTTAAGCTTTTCTATAAAAATATATACAGAAGGATGTGTACAGTAGAATGAAGAATTAAACCTTGAATGAAACGACTCACAGGCATTTGTAGTTCTTGTAATTGAAGCTGTTTTTTCTGCCCATATACTTGGAGGAAATGTAGAATTTTCTTCAATATATGTTTCTAATAGGTAATCGGCATACCTATCGAGAATGGCATTTTCTGGTTTACTTGCCATTAAGTCAAACACAAAACAGTCTCCAACTTCATCGGCGTTTAAATATGTCAACCCAAATGATGTTTTAAGCCATTTTCCAGTATCACTGTTAGTTGTATATTCAGTCATTAATCCCAGAGACTGAATTTTACGATACCACGCTTGATGTAGATGAAATCGGCAGCCATTGATTACAGTATTAGGCCACATATAAATTAACGCCTTATGAATTGCTATTTCAAAATCAACGAACCCTTTAGATGGATTTAAAGCAATACTGTAAGTTTCCAAAATTTTATAATGCAATAACGAAAACAAATATTTGTATATATCGGTAGATTTGTTTGGTAATAAACAATATACCAGGGGCAAATAGTGTCCATTACACAGCCCATGAATGGTAAATAATTGTAGGAAAAACTTTGTACAATACGAAAATGTTCCATCCATATACAAGACGTTAATTTTACACAAAGTACGAATATTTGTCTCACATGTAAATACAATAATATTATTTTCTCTGCTATTTATTAAAAGAAAATGTTCACCTTTACTGGTTTTAAATGTATTAGAATATAAGTCAACTGCATCATGCACTTCTTGTATATTTGTAGGTAATGGACCTGGTAGTATTTTGCGACGACTGTTGTATATAGTTTTTCTTATGTAGGACACATCAATTGTAGTTAGTGACTCTGATAAATTAGTAGCAAGTACTTTACGGATAATTTTAGAAGGTTTTTCCGAAATATCATCAACTGCTTTTCGCTTACACGAATTAGAAATAATTTTCCTGTTTAATTTCGGTTCATTTGCTTCATGGCTATGAATTAGGTTGCCTCTGGATACTAAAAGTTCAGGACCAATTGTAAATACAGTGGCATTACAAGCATTTGTTTTTCTTTGGGAGCATCTCCAAGAAACTTCTCCACTTTTCATTTCTCTATCTTTGGCAAACGTAAAATTCTCCAAAAGGAGTACATCTTTCCCGCGTGTGCTTTTAATCAATGTAGCTGACATTATAGACATAATTATTGTTTATAAACACTCGAATTACAATCATCAACGTATAAAAACTGACTGAAATATAAACAGTAAACACCCAAAGTAAGTACCTATTAGAATTATTAATAATCAGGTAGGTACCTATTTGTGGGCGGATGTAATTTGCGGGTTTAGGTACCTGAATGCTACTGTGGGCAAAATACCAGTAAGATTAACGCACCCCTTTACTTACACAGGTAGAAAACAGATTTGTGGGCAAAAAGGACCCGCCGGTTTGATATAACAAACTATACTGATGATTTAGTTTTAAGTTTTTATTATATTTTCTACCTGTAACAAGTTGCGACTTTTGCAGGATTTTATAGTTTATTGATCAGTTTTTATTTTATTTTGTTGTATAATTTTATATGTATGAATAAACCCATTTTTTTAATTTGGTGTCATCGGCTTCGACTACTAAGGCCATTAGCCTCGTGTTCTGTGTAGGGTTTGTTACTGTTTCCCAGCGCCACTTTAGGAACAGCACTGTTAATTAGAACCCAACAGCGAATGGTCGAGTGGTGAATCCTACCAAGGCATCAGAATTAATTTTAAATAATTAAATTAAATAAAAAAAATAATAATGTATTTGTTCAGTCGTCTGCATCTAAATTACGTAACCTACTGATCTGTAAGTATTACAGATCTACGACGTAGACATATTGTATATAATTTTATTTACAGACAGTGCTATATCGCTTCGTAGAATATTTGAACGGTACTACTCTCGTAAATAAGATTAGCTCGTAGTAAAATATTAGATAACCATCCAGTAGAAACAATAAATTGAATAAAGCCCCAATTGCTCATGAAAGATTACCTCCCTTTATCACTAGTTCCGCCCTTCGTGCCGTTGTTCATGACACCCCGAATTTTCATCACACCCCGTACATATCCCAGTTAGTTATCCAACCAATATTCATCTCTTTATCCAGGAGACACAACAATTGCACTCGTGAAATAATGACCGAGGCTGCAAGGCGAAAGCCGTTACAAAATCGTAATAACGATTTTGCAATGTTCTCCAAACAATAGCAATTTCACTAATAGATTTATTTTATAACAAGTTGTATTATATAAATCTTCGTAAATAAAGGTGTGTTAATTTATGTATATTAGGTTTTGAAAAACGTTATATTGAGTCACGATAAAGTAATGGAGATATGTTCCATCAGGGATATCTCAGCTAATTTAAAATGTATTTTCGTTTGGTTATAATGTCTTGTAAATACTACATACCTTCATTTGTTCCAACGACTAATCCATTCATTCATAATTAAGCCGATTTTTATTGCAATCATTCAAATTATGTTTATTACTACGCACAGGGAGAGCTATAGCATCGGCTGCCGCATTAGAAAGAAGGAAACAGCTGCTTATTTGGGTGGGGATGGTTTGTGCAACTATTTTTATCTAAGGAGCGAGCATGCGTTTTAGGAATGAATCAGTATTTAAACCTACTACGCTTGCTTGCTGTCACATTTCAAAATTAATTGCGTACTTTCCTGAAAAACACTATACGTGTGTCTTTTTATCCAACTGTTGCAGCAACGTTGGCATCGGTGCGGTATGTCAACTGTTATTTATTTCAACGGTCAACCAAAAATGTATCGAGTTTACCTAGGACTCTCTTAGGTGATAGTTGAGCGAACCCACGCAGCGTTGTTTATTTGTGATTTGACAGCTTTCAAAAATTATATTTTTCTTTTATTTTATCGTGTTCAGCCAGTGTAAGTAAATCCCGGATTAAGGGAAAGGTCAATGACCGAGCCCGGAAGGGCCACACCAGCGTCCATAAAGGACTTTGAGACTACCTATACAAAGAGACTCAAAACAAGGTTTAATGCCGATGGTCTAAAGAAACTGCAAACAGTTACCAATTTTAAATCGCCAAAAACTGGAAAGAATAAGCTGAAGGAACAGTTAGATAACACTACTGTGAGTACAATTAAGACTAAACTAACAATAACTAACCCAGGGGTCATCTGTCCATCACAAGAGGCCCCCCTGGCAAAAAATTTCCCTGAACGACCTTCATCTGACCGCCAAGGTGTTGCTGAGGCGGCAGTGGAGCCGGCTAACACAATAGAAGGGGAAAACCCTCGAAAGCCGTCCGTGGCTGGTTCCGACGAGTCCCTGGAATACCTTGACAGCCAGGACGACAGTGGTACCAGCATACAGGGTAAAAGTCATGACGATACAGTCAAAAAATTAATTCAGGACTTAGAGAATTCCGACGAATCCATAAATTCCTCAATAGACGAGGAAAAAATGGACACTACAGTCGTAGAAACAAATCCGAACAAGGAACCAGGCGAAAAAACCCCAGAAAGCGACAAATTCACGTCATCTTACGTCACAGGGTCAGAAGGTGTACAATATAGAACTCTAAGCCTCCCTCCGAATGTTATGACTAACTTGCTAGACTTTAGCACAAATAGCTTTAGTCAAAACACAGCCAGTAATATGAATATGCAAACTGGAGGTGTGGAAAATGCCCAAAGTGGAGATGGATTGAGTAGTTTCCGCTTTGGGTGTGATCCTGCACCCCCAGCCCCGATACTTGGTACTCAAGTTGATATGAGCACCATAGAACTAAAAGGCACCGGTGCTATAAGTAAAAATCCCCAAACAAAAGACCCCCGGCTCAGAAATAAAGAACTTCCCAGCAGAGTGGCGTCTAATATCTTAAATTACGAATCCAGTATTACCTCGGATGACAACTTACCCCACTCCCCCAACAGCACGTTTATGCCCAGAACGCCAGCTGAGAGGGAATTACATGAACAGGAAATGAGAGATTTGGAAGCAGCTAAAAGAGCTAGTGTAGAACAGCAACAATTTGTGAAACCCAAAAAATTTTCCACAAATTTTGAAAGGCTCATCAGAGAAAAAACAAAAAAAAACCATTACACCGGTTAATAACAAGTACGATGTACTCACAGATGAATCGGATTTGGACAGAGATGAAGACGAAATAGATCGAATCGTGAAAAAGAGAAAAAAAGGCATAAAATACAGACCCTTGGACCTTGGAAATTTACCCTCAACATCAAACACTAACACACCTCAACCGCAAAGCATTATTGAAGAGAAGAGTAAACAAAACTTGGCATCTAACACTAATAAAATCGCTCCTAATAACAATAATACAAAACAAAATAAAACTAAAAAAACGATGCCCCCAATCGTAATCGATGGGAAAACCAAAGACCAGCACTCCCTTATCAGAGATCTGAAGGTCCAAGTTAAGGGAGATTTCAGTGTGAAACACACAAACGCGACGACAATAATTTTCATCGACGATAAAGAGGACCACTTGAGGGTAATTAACAACATTAAAAATGATAATATTCCCTATCATACCTACACGTCAAATGAGGACAAGTCGCATGCCTTTGTGCTGCGTGGACTGGCTGAAGGTACTCAAATTCAGCACATTGAAGAAAACCTCGAAGATGAGTATGAAATCAAAGTCAGATCCATCTTTCAGATGAAAACTAAGGACAGGCCCCTATTTTTGGTAGTGACTGACACTGCCATTACACTTGATTTTCTGAACAAAAACGTACGCAGAGTGTTATATACTAGAGTGACGTGGGAGCTGCGAAAATCGACTAAGGAAATCATTCAGTGTCATAACTGCCAACAATGGGGGCATGCCACGTCGAACTGTGGCCGACCATCAAAGTGTGTCAAGTGCGCGGGGGATCACCACACAAAAACATGCCAAAAAACAAGAGATACACCGGCTATTTGTGTAAACTGCGGGGGTGATCACCCCGCGAACTACTCAAAATGCACAGCATACCTAAACAAATTAGAACGGTTAGAAGAGAGAAGGCCAAAACCGAAGCAAAAATATGTACCCGCCCCTAAGCCTGTTGTTAACCAATGGGAGGCCAGGCAGCATAGGAGAAATACAAATACTGAATTTCCGGCCCTGCCCACTCGGAGAATCAACAATGAAACAAACCAAGAAAAGAAAACTCCTGTAATAACAAGGCAAAACACTCAAAATTCGACCATGGACGATTTCTCGGCACTTAATGCTGAATTTGAAACACTGAACAGGTTAGTCAATATTAGTGAACTTACTAGAGCGGTCAGAGAACTGAACGCCAGACTTATTAATTGCAAAAACGGACAAGATATAATTGAAACTTATAACGCGTTCATGAAAAATGTAGACAAAAACTTCAACTTAAGGAACTGAATTCAATTCTAGGGACATACATAAACTCAAAATTTGTTTTTACAATGCAAATGGGATGCGTACAAGAACAGCACTTGTCCGCAACTTCATTCATAAATATAATTTCGACATCGTACTTATTACGGAGACGCATTACAAACAAACTGACAAAATTAAAATACATGGGTACGACACCATCAGACATGACAGACCGGATCAGTCATGGGGTGGCGTAGCGTTCTTTATTAGATCTAATATTACATACCAGCAACTTTCTAATCTAGATATAAGTCAAGATCATTTGAGAATAAAAATAAATCAAATAATATTTGTAGGATTATACAATCCTCCTTCAGTCACACTCAAACAAATAGAAATCAACAAAATAATGATGTCAGGTAATAGAGTTCTTTTACTGGGTGATCTTAATGCTAAACACCCCCACTGGGATTCGTATTGCACGAGGCCAAATCTAAGCGGTAAAAATCTGAATAATTTCGCCGAAGGCAACGACGTAATTATTCACTACCCAGAAGACCCTACTCACTTTCCTTCATGTCCTACCTACCTTCCTAGCACCCTTGACATAGCGGCTGCCAAAAATATACCTAACATTGAAAAAACAAGGACAATTAAGACACTCACATCTGATCACGACCCTGTATACTTGGAAATTAGGACAACATGTCCAGTTCCCAGGTTGCAGGGTCGTTATTATGACTACAAAACTACTAACTGGACAAAATACAGGACAACACTGGACAATAACATAACAATTAACAACAACATTACGGACATAAATTCTCTTGAGGAAGAATTAAAAAATCTAAACACAGCAATAATAAAAGCCAGAGATGCTTCTACTAAAAGAATTACACATAAACAGTATAAGGATGATCTTCCTCAAGAGATTTTAGACTTAATCACTAACAAAAACAACATACGTAAACGTTGGCAGTCGCACAGACAGGTCGCGGATAGGGTAATGTTTCAAGAGCTTGGTAAAGCCATTAACAGAGAAATAAATGAATTCAGAAATCAACAATGGCGCAGAACCCTTGAAGCGATCAACGTACGTGACAATTCAGTATGGAAAACTGTGAGACGATTCCGAAAACCGTTCTCGCAGCTTCCCATACTGAAACAAAATGACAATACTTACATTACTGACGAACACAAATGTACTGCCTTCGGCGAATATTTTCAATCAAATTTCGTCAACACGCAAATAAATAACGTAGAACAAAATGAAATAGAGAATATTGTAAAAAAAATTAAAAACTTGCCAACACAAGTAGTAACTCAAGATCTTCTAACATCTCCCAAGGAGATCATCGAGATTGTAAAAAAAACTCCCAGTAAAAGAGCTCCAGGGCCTGACAACATTCACAACAAATTATTAAAAAATCTTTCGAAAAAGGCATTTGTGCATTTGCACTATGTTATTAATGCAATTATTAAATTACAATGGTATCCGGACACATTAAAAGTTGCTAATGTGGTACCGATACATAAACAAGGTAAAAATAGATCTGATATTGAGAGCTACCGCCCCATATCTCTTCTCAGTGGCATCGCCAAAATCACAGATCGTGTCCTGCTCACGAGGCTACATACTTACGAACAGGACAATCCGATTATTCCATCGGAACAGTACGGTTTCAAAGCTGGACACAGTACGGTTGCACAAGTACTACGCATCTCTCACCATGCCAAAAAGGCAATGAACGTAAACAAACAAACTGTACTTGTAGCACTCGATGCTGCGAAGGCGTTTGACACCGTCTGGACTGATGGGTTAATCTACAAAATGTTCATGAATGATTACCCTGTTTCCATTGTAAAAACAATTCAAACATACTTACATAACCGTAAATTCTACGTTAAAATCAATAACTCCAGACAAGGACCATATACAGCGCATGCGGGAGTACCTCAAGGTTCGGTACTTGCGCCGCATCTGTATACTATCATGACCCATGATTTTCCCATGGGACAAAATGGTATACAGACGGCCCTGTACGCCGACGACACCTGTGTGTATAAAACATCACAATCTGCGGAAATAGCGACCAGAAGGCTGGACATTCATGTAAATCGAACGCTAGTCCCCTATCTACGAGATAATAAAATTAAAATAAACCCAACGAAAACTGAGTCACTTATTCTCACCCATAGAAGACATGAGGGCATAATTACCAACTTAAAAGTACAAGGCAATGAAGTAGAAACTAAAAATCAAATGAAATATCTCGGTTTCATTCTAGATAGGAGGCTAACGTTCGGAAAACATATCGATAACAGAATCTCACTGGCCATAGGTGCAATAAAGGCGCTTTATCCGGTACTACACAGGAGAAGTAGTGTTACCTCTGAAAATAAACTATTAATGTATCGTCAAATTATAAGGCCTATATTAACATATGGAAGTCCAGTCTTCTGTTCGATGGCTAATTCACATTTCACAAAAATGCAGAGAATACAAAACAGGTGTCTTCGACTGGCATTGGGGTATGACCGCTATGCCAGAATTCAAGATATGCACATGCAAACATCCATGGAGACTATTAGGGATCACATTCTACGTCTCTCCGAAAATTTCTATGACAAATGCTTACCGCCTGAGCTTAAAAATGACATAACATCGATATATCAGGGTGATGGTGCCACTAGGATCCATGGTTGTCTGCATAGTGCACTTAAGATCTATACAAATCACGGATAAAGATAATGTAAATTCAACAAAAGACATACATCCTCCTTAGCAGCGAAAACCCCACTGAATACTCAAATGTCTCAAATTACAACGTCTACTAGTTAGCAACTTTGGTCGGACGGACGACTGCACGGTGACGTCACTACCTGGTATTAGGAATCGTAGCTTGCTTCGATTTTTGTATTAGGCGGTGGTGATGCTGTGTAGTCTTGTAATTTGAACATTCATGCACTAAACTTCCACAAGACGCACTTACATACAAGGACAACCCTGTTTTTTACAAACGGTTTTTCAGGGAAACACATACAATTAAATTCATACAAAAACCCACCACTATACCATTACCGATCTAGTAAGAACACTAATATTGACTTATAATATCGTTTTACGATAAGGAGAAGTCATATAGCCTCAAATATTAAATAACACCAATCATTTGCACGGCCTTGACATCGGCCATGGTCTAATTGTTTTATTTTAGGTCATCATAGAAGTGAACACTTCTAGAAGACATCGGGAAGAAATCCTTCTTTATATATAATGTAAATAATTGTTTGTTATAAAAACCTGATTTGTACATATTGTAAATAAAGTTATTTTGAAAACAAAAAAAACAAAAATGTATCGAATCCAATACAAAACGTTCAAGGCCGCATCGGTGAAACAACGGTTGCAACAAACCGGTGGAAAAAAAGACACACGTTATGCAACGAGAAAAAATACATTAAACTAATAATAAATAGCATTAAGAATGCACATATACTTTCCTAATGTAATTTTAAAAGCCTTTTTGTACGCTTTAGATCCTTATATTTAGTAAATACCGAATTATATAATACAAATTAACAATTGTTTCAACAATTTGCTCCCTTACTCTCTCATAATATTTTGATAACCACGCGAATGTCTGCAATTTTATTTTTAAAAACAAAATTAGTCTAGTAGTTGTTCGTCGCTCATTTGTACTTTTATTTCATCACATGTATCATTATTTTGTTAAACTTTATAAGTTTTATTTTTTCGTTATTTTTAATGGAAAGTCACTTCATCTTGTAATCCCTTGTAACCCCTAGGTTTGTTATATCGATATACCTCAACTTTTACGGAAATTATTTTCGATTCTTACTCATGATTAGGCATTCTAATAGGTTGTATAAATAGCTATTTTCCACGGCCACAATAACCAAAACTTTGCAGGTTCTTTATATTGTCTTATTTTCTACTTTTCAATAATCTTGAAAGAAATTAAATATCAAGATTTAAAATCAAGTAATTTTATTTAATTTTTTTTTCTGGACCATAGTAATTCCCAAGAAATTTTGAAGAGGGAATGTATAGAAATGATTTTTCTATTCAGTTTAAATTCATGAACATCACAATTTCAATGGAATTATTATTTTTTTCGAAATACATATAAACATAACCTAAACATATAAAAGAGAGCAGCGTCAAAACTTGACCAAATAAATGTAGGTAAATATTTGCCCAAAAGCACAGTCAATAATTTAATTGAGACTCTAATCCGGACGTTATTTTTTAGTTTTATTTTTTTATTATTTTTTTTTTTTATTAAAAAATAATTATCATTATATGTTTTATTTTTCGAAAAGGCAATTAATAATTATTAATAGGTTAAGTTTGAAACATTCTTTTTGTCTATTATGCAATCTTAAATATTGCGATTTGTCAAGATTTAAATATAACGAATTCGCATTAAAGGTATTTCTACAATTTGCAAATGTACAGGATCTGAAGAATCCTATATTTTAATATTTGAATTAAAAAAGGAATGTAGAGAGGCAGTAATGCAAAGCGATTGTCTAATAATGAAGTTATTGATAAATCCACTAACAAATCTAAAGCAACTTGACAACTCGCCAATGCTCGATTTAAGAACCAATAACCAGGACACATCCACAAAAAAAATAGTTTAATAACTTTTAAAATAATAATATTTTATACTCAATTACTGTGATATTCCTTTAATATTGCCTTGTTTTTAGTCTAATCAAATATACAAAAAAATATAAATTTAAAATATACTGATTTTTACAGAATAAACGAAATTTTCTATTTTGGAACACATTCCGTCTATATTTATGGAACAATATTAACCAAATTTTAGGAGTGGTAAAGGTACCCTGCCTCAAAGTAGAAAATTTCGTTTATTCTCAATAAGTCAGTAAATTTTATATTTATATTTTTATGTTTGATTAGTCTAATAACAAAGATAATATAAAAGCAATATCACAGTGTTAAATGAGTAAAACCAAATTTGGAAGATTTTCACAAAACTTTTATTTTTAAAAAAATAAAAATTAAAAAATTAAAAACACTACACATGACATGTTTCGAAGTACAACTTCTTTTTCAAATGTGACTAATTTACAATTTGTTGTCCAATATATATGCGAAGTAAATTAACCAAACAAAGTAATTAAGAAAATACATCAATAACATAACAAAATAAACTAACTATTTAAAGTAAATAAGGGTACTTAAGTAATTATGATATCAATCAGATAACAATAAGATAGTATCATTACCGGGATTATCTCACAGGAAACTAGGAAAGAGATTTAATAAAGGTGAGTTATTAATATCTAATTGATCATTTAGTAGGTTATCTGAATTTTTAAATCTATTTATTTCAAGTGTTTCTAAATGGTTTAGTTTAATGCCCTTATTTTCTATATGTAAAATTTCAAAGTTGTCTGTAAAAGAATGATTTTCAGTCAAAATATGATTTGAGTAAGTAGAATTATTTTTGTTTTTTGTATAGCTATTATAATGTTCGGAATATGGCTTTTTGAAAGTACGGCCTGTTTGACCAATATAAAATTTTGGACAACTACCACAATTTAATTTATATACCCCCAATTTATTATTAGGATTAATTTTACCCTTGTTTTTAATATACTTCCCAAGCGTATTATTGGTTTTGAAAGCTACGTTATTTGGTTTTTTAAATATGATGATACACTTTTGATCATATTATTTTTGCGGAACAAACTTTTATGGTCAAAGTATCAGGCCCGACGAGAGGGGGGACATGGGGAGCAAAATTCCCGGAACCTGGGCCACAGGAAGGCCCTGCAGCAAAAAATGATTACAATATGTGGGGAAGGGCCCTTGATAGTGTTTTGCCCCGGGGACCCACCATGGGTCTCGGCGGCCCTGCAAAGTATATAACAATTTATTCTTTTATTATGGACTCTAATAAGTTTGATATTAGTTGCATAACTAACGTACATATTGCAAATTTAGAAAATCGTATTAATTTTTCTCAACCACTTGTCTTGATGGTTGAAAGTTTACGCATCACGGATAAGAATATTTTTCGTTTTTCTCTAAAATAAAGTTATTATACTGTATTCAGGAAAAGTGAGTTAACGTCAAATCGTGTGACATTTATAAATAATAACTTTATACCAATGTGGTAATTTTTAATTTTAAAATATTTATCATCCTAAACAATTTAAATTTTCTTGTTAAAGCTTGTTAATTTTTAAGAAAGTAGGTTATTTTGCATACATGGATATGAATATTTTTACCGACCAATTATTCTGACATCGTTTTCCATGAAGACATTGGAAACGCTATGCGAAAGGTACATAAGGGATGCGGTGATTACAACAACACCACTACACCCAAACCAACTTGCAAACACCCCAGGCAGATCCACTGATTCAGCCCTTCATCTAGTTGCTGGCCGGATAGAGAGATCCCTGGAAAATAAGGAGTCCGCCTTGGGTGTTTTCATTAACATAGAAGGCGCTTTTAATAAAAACACCTTTCCCAATAACCAATAGGAATGTTCCACAGATGGTTAGTGGGTGGATATATAACATGCTTTCAAAGCGAGCAGTAAACATAAGTGTAAAAGATGTGAATATAAGAGGCATGGTTACGAGGGGATGTCCACATGGAGGGGTGCTATCACCTCTACTTTGGAACATGGTCCTCGACACCCTCATCAGCCACCTCAATAATGATAGTCCCTACACAATAGCATATGCAGATAACCTGGTTATTCTGCAAACATGAAATTTTAAGAACATACTCTGCGAAAGAATGCAAGTAACTCTCAAAATTATAGAACAGTGGTGTGAGGACCATTCACTGTCTATCAATCCTAAGAAGACTGAAATGGTCCTTTTTACAAGGAAAAGGATGAAAATGAAATTAAAACCTCCAGAACTCTTAAATACAAAACTAAACTTTGCAACAGAGGTAAAGTACTTAGGTCTCACCTTTGACAGCAAGTTAACATGGAACTCGGATTTAGAAAACTAAGTCAAAAGAGCACACATTGCTTATGAACAATGCCGCTGTACCGTGGAACGCACCTGGGATTTCTCCCCCAGAGTCATCGCATGGACTTACACGGTTATCATAGGACCTATGCTTACATACGGTGAAGTTGTCTGGGTACCAAAAAATAAACGCTATCCGTAAACTAGAACAAATTCAAAGAACAGCATGTCTAAACATAACAGGAGCCATGCAAACAACACCGACCAGAGCCATAGAAGTCATTCTTAGTCTCACTCCCCTTGATATTTACATCAAGGAGGTTACTCTGACGATGATGACACGCCTCCGCACGGTTGGACTAGAACCTGATGTAGGATCTGGTGAGACGAGACGTGGCTTTTGGCAGGAGGCGCTCGATACGCACTCACTGCTTCAAGCGAACATGGACTCCATCTTACCGAGATATATCTTCCATAGGTCATATAAAGTTGTAACAGAATAAATAGAAGAGCCGGAAGTGGCAGGTACGATTCATATCTACACCGACGGTTCTAAAACAAAACAAGGCTCCGGATGTGGAATATACTCCAGATCCTTAAACCTTAACATAAAATGGGCTGTGAGCAATAGTGTGAGTGTAGTTCAAACAGCTGACGGGGATTTTCATAGCAGTAAAAGAAATCACCAGAAACAATTGCAAGTTCACTGAAAAAAATCTATTTTTATCTAGCCAACCTTCATTTTCTCGATATAAACTTTCAAACGCAATGTATATATTGAATATAAAACACAAAAGATTTGTTTTATGCTTTTTTTTTCGCAACTGGTGACATACTAAAATGTTCGTAATCAGTTACATGATGTTCAACTGGTTACATAAAGTAGATTTTTACACTTTTTACAAAAATTCACTATATATTTTAAAATTTAAAAAATATTTTTACAAACTAGTTTTTTTTTAAATTGCAATGCTGATATATTAATTTTTTTATCAAAATTTAGACTTTGTAGTGCAATTTAACATGATTTGTAACGGTTGGAACCGTTTTCGTTATTTGACCCAGACCCGTTTTCGTTATTTTGAAACCAACATCTCTACACAAACGTCATTTGTCGTTTATGTCTAGTGTCAAAACTTGGATTGTCATTTTCATTTTATCTGTCGACAGGCAACTTGATTGTAGAATTTTAATTATCTATTATCTGGGACATCCGATGTACTAGTTATCTTAAATATTTTTAATGACCATCTGATTTTAAAAAGGTAAGTTTCCTACCGATATTTTGTTGAAAATATGTATTTAGTACAAGATGTGAATTTAAAATGTCAAATTTGAAACATAACCTCAACATGAAAATACATTGAAAATAACAAGAAATCATATGTTTTATATAATTTCCTATATTATTTTGTTTGAAATAGATATTATGCTTTACTATATTTATATATGTTAAATAAGACTTTTTCTTTTCCTACTAAATTTTAATATCTGTGTAACTATTCAAATAATAGTTTAATTTGTTCATTTGATAGTAAAAAGCATCTTATCTGTTCCTATATACTCTTTCCGGCTCCTTTCTTTATATTTTTACCTTTTTCCTTGTAGCCTTGCTGTAATATATGGTCTTATGGTCTTAAAGAAATCCTAAAGAAATTATAGAGATGGTTGTAGTAGATTTAGATGGTTCGATAGAAACTGTATCGAGGATTCAATAGTAGCTGTGTCTGCATGAATTTTGGAAGAGCGTACAAGCTGCTTGTTGGGAAATTCAGAAGAACGTAGAATACATCAAGAAGTTAGTTCAACCACCGAGAGGAGTTAACAAGATTTAACACTACCTAGTAAATTCCCACAAGAAGGCCTCTACACTCTTTACAGTCACTCTTTAACTGTTTCCTGTGTACCTCCAGATAAGTTTGATTAAATCATTTAAATTTGAATAATTAAGTCTCTGTGAATTAGAATTTGTCGCTACCTTATTTAATTATAGTATCATAAAGATCAGTGATTTTCTATATTTTCATCACTGATCGATTGTCAAGTTTAGAAAGTTTTAAATATAGTGGCGTCCAATATTCTCTTTCAAAGTCATATGAGTTGTTTAATAACCTGACCCACTCCCTAAAATCGTAGAGCTTAAAACACTATAAAAATTGATAAAATAATAAGATCACATTACAGATTCCATAAATATGCACGAAAATTAAAAAAAAAATCTTAACAGATAAGTCCGAAAATTTGGTTCTACTTTTGAATCAAATTCGATACAACAACGTTCATAAATGAATTAATAGAAATCAAAAACTAAGTGCAGTTATTCCTGCTCCGTCCTAATCAGCTGTGACGCTGAACACAGAAAGAGCACGAGCCGGCCGAACAAGCGTCCAGAATGTATGTCTGAGTCACCGTCCCCGTGTCTGCACCGACCCCCGCGCCACCCCTTTGCAATCCCAGACCCACGCGACCACCCTTAACAGGGGCAACTCTGCACCCTTAGCCCTTCATTCGCGGTGTCTAATCACTTTCAGTGTGTGTACGGAATTTAACTATGATCAGTACGTCGAAAAACTCATATCGGAGCATTGTGTTCGCGAATTTCGGCGATTTTTGGCGGGATAGTGTGGAAAATCGGCCGGAAAATGGAGGAAAACCGGTTGTTTTTGTTGTGGAAAGTGAGCACGTGGTGATTTCGCCGCGATCGATATCGAACTTGTGGGGTTTTCCCGCTTGATTGTTTTTAACACGACGGTCTGTGTCTGTCTGTGCTTCCGTTTCGGTTTCAAGATGGTATTCAGGATAATATTTTACTCTAATATATCTGAAAATCCCTGTAACAAAGCGATATTTTGATAACGAAGAATGAGGTTAGGAAACGTTCTGCTCCAGACGTGAATGAATCATTGTTCGCGCGTCTAGCAGGAGTATTGGTTACAAGGCTGAGTTTGCTTATAAAGGATCGGTTTGTTGCCATAGTTACGGAACACGCTGGATTATTATTTAGATGTTTTCAAGCAATTTTTTTCGAATAATTTTGTTATTATTGTTAATATTTCTCCGAATTCTCTTAATGAAATTAACAAACTTTGATGTACTGAGATCCATATTGACATATAACCTCACTTTCTTAAGGAATTGGAGGTATATACAGGGTCCAAAAATCTTAATATTTACGAATTTTTTTACTCAAAATATTAGTTTCTGAAAAACCCACCTCAAGTGAAAACTTGCTTTAGAAATATGGCTTCTATCTCTCTATTTTAGATTCTCTTTCCCCTATTTTTCTATTTTCATTTAAATTTTATATGGCCTTAATAATCTTACAAGGCTTAAAGGTATAGGTATTTACAATTTCATCTTTGAACTACCTAAATAAACTTTTTATTTCATTATTTCAGATTTTACATTTTTTTCATTTATTTATTAATTTGACAACCTAACAAGAAAATAATGAGTTAAACAGTGGAATAAGTACTCCAGTGGTTAAAAACATTTTATTAAAAATTAGGTTAAACGCTTTCGGCTTAAAAAGCTATCATCAAAGCCATCCTTAAAGGCGTTACAAATTAATAATTAATAAAATACAGGGTGTCCCAATGAAAAGTAGGCCATTTTCAGAACTTATAACTTTTAAACAAATCGTAGAAACGTGCGGTTTTTGCTGATATGTGTTATTTTCCTATAAGTTTTGCTTCAGTGATACAGAAATTATGTATTACCTATACAGGGTGTTTTTAAAAATCTCTTCTTTTAAATTCACCGTAACCAAATTTTATCAAATGGAAACGGGCTACTTTTCATTGGGACACCCTGTATTATTGATCAAATACGACATTTGAATTTTGTTATTTAAATAAGTACATCACAAAGGGGGTTGGTAAAGGCACCAAACCCTCGTTAGGCCCATTAATTAGGTACTAAATTATTTTATTAGATTAATTAGTGAAAATTATAAAACCGTCTGCACCAGCGTGACGAACGACAGGTGACAGTCTTACCTATTTTGACATATAAATAGACTACTGACCCATGACAATGATAAATAGATAGGAACGTTTAAGAATGGTTCTGAAGTCCACCAGGTTAGACCATACTGTATCATCAAAAAACAAAACAAAAATATAAATACTCTAAGATGAACAGGAGGGTTATACTAGGTTTCTAAGGAACCATACAAAGGTCCGAAGAAACGCAAGGATATTTGATTTAGGAAACTAGAGTAGAATGAAGGGCACTGACTCTAGATCCATACTAGACCAGAGAACTTGAAGTTGCTAGACGTGATTAGACCATGGTTCGTACATGGCACCTAGTAAAAGAATGACAGGTAAATTAGAAAGAGTTTTTCAGAAAAGTGAAAGGGTATAGTAAAGGAAAAATTCTACCTAGATCCATACCAAGCAGCACCAAAGTAAAGTAAATATACCTATTTCGCCTTTTAAGATACAACTGTGTGCTGAGTTGCCTATTCTACGACCGAACAACCGCAGTGGATATGATGATAAGTATGGTCCAGAAGGGTGGGCTACAGAACCATTAGCGAGGTTACAGTGATAAACAGATATGTAGAATACAAATAATAAAAAAATTAAAATTAAAATTGAATATTGAACAAATTTGAAATTAAAAAATCAAAAATAAACAGTTAACACAATGATTGAAAATTAAACTACAAATTTACAGTATAGAAAATTAAGTTAACAAGTAAAATGTGACACTGTTAAGTAACTTAATAAGTTAGAATTAATTGGATAAATATAGAGTGTTAATTATTACTGAAACAAATGTGACTAGAAAGAAATAAAAGGAAATGAACTGAATTAAGTATATTTTAATTTAGTGGTTATTTCCAAAGTGTTCTAACTAAAGGGTTGAAATTACAGTTTAAATGATTTTTAGTATTTAGGTAATTACCAGAATTCAGGTTCATCTCGCGATGGACCTCCAGACCCTCCAGTAGGTCAATTTTCTTAAAGTTATTGATGGAACACTGAGTATTTTTAAAATATTTTAATCATTTAATTTAAAGGTCTTTTATTTGCTTTATTTCATATTATTAAGTGAAATCCTGTATATCCTGACACTGGGACTGAATATCCTGTATATGTTCACGTCCACCAGATGATTTATCTTTTAAGGGCCCTTTTCAAGATAAATGTAAAGATTTTAATATTTAAAGGATAGTTTAGTAAAAGGTTAAAGTACAATTTAAGTAATAATAATAATAATAATAATAATAATAGTTTGTAAAGCGATACTTTCTTCACCAGCGCATAGGATTTGGGCACGAGCACTTGGGCAAATGCCGTAAATCAAATAAGTGCGAGTAGTGCTTTGCGCACATGTTGAACACTATATTTTTTCTACAACATTTAAAAAGACATAATAATAATATTAAATACTAAATACTAAATACTAAAATTAGAATTAGATCAATTCTGTTTATTTATTCCAAGGTTTTGTTAAATTTTCTTTAATAGTAGTATAGCAATATAGTCTTTTCTAGATTTTTTTAAAAATATCTGAAGGTGTATTTTTCATGTTCACTGATAAATTTAGATAAATTTTTGTGTCCAGAGAACAAATATATAATGATAAACATAATTAAGATACAAATATTACTGTAAACAATTAAAATATTTGTATATACATACAGTAATGACAAACATAAAATTCCAAATACCTATTTAATTTTCAAATGTTTTGACGCTACACCTAATTCTTCATAGAATACAAAATAAATACAAACCATCAGAATACTCTTAAAAAAAGTAGGTGCTCAAATATGCATCAATGTCAAATATGTTTGGGGTCTAAATGGTAAATAAACAAAATAGTTACTATGCGCACACTTAATAAAAAGCTCTTCTTTATTTTTTACTTCTAGAAATGCTGTGTTGTCATACGTCATGTTTAGGAACTCTTAATGGATGTTGTACCTATTTCAGTAAATGCATTTAATGAATTCGTAAACGCACAGTAATTGTATCCAGTAGGTATTCTTCATTTTGTTCATTATTCAATATAATTGTCTGACCTTAATAATTGCAAAGCTAATCTCGAATGGGCACTAAGGAAGAAATTTAATTGATGGAAATACTAAATTATCTTCTGATTGAATTTCAACCACTTTTTTATTATTAACAAAAGAACTAACGATAATGGTTTTAATATCAATTGTTTCCTGCATATAAATAATTTATATTTATTTATTCATCGTTAAGGCTTTATAATTCACATTATTATAACTTCCTACTTATTAATTTGCATCCGTTCATCTTAAACAATATAAACGATCTTATTTTAATTGTGTATGTTATGCATTATTAACTCCAGAAACGGTTTGAATATTTCTTATTCATTATTTCTTTTCATTTATTTATATAGTAACCAAGGAACCCATCCGTAAAATTGATAAACCATACTTTGGTTACTAAACTGCTGTTTTTACATCGGCAGCTGTCATTCAGTTTAATTTTTTTATTGTACCAAAAATATCTAATTATTCTGATGTAGAATTATATTTTTTTCAGTAGGTATTAATTTAGTCACATGTTGCACCAGACCCAACTTCTAATAGGCAGTATTCTCGATTTATGTACTTTGGTTGTTTCTCGCTACAAACTTTGTCCGATAAAACTTTTACATTAAACTTATTTCACGGTTTCATTCCTACCCTTCGGCGGAGCATATAACTCGCTTTAAAAATTTGCAAACTCACTTAACACTTCGAAATTAAAAAGAACAAGATGACTAGTAAATGGAAAAAACTTCCAAATTGCAGTTTCGTTTCGAAGTGCAAAACTTGCAAAACTTGACCAGATATTACTTGGAAAAGTTTTTCTCGCAATTAGTTTTACTAATGTTCACTTTTACGGTAAAATTACCTTTCATATCAACATTCTAAAAAAGTATAGATGTTTAAAAGAAAGGTTAAATGAGAAAGACCATGATTTTTTTAGGACTTAGACTATTCAAAATATTATTTTCTGTAACTCTACACAATAGTGCGACAGTAATACAGCTTTATGTAATACACAGAGTAGTGACAGGAAATAACCAACTGACAACAGTAATACTGCAGTTTTACAAATTATCTAATTATCGTATGAAGATACAATTATTTTTATGTAAAAAGTGTATGTCTATAAACTCCACTTAACAAACTCAACCACTACCAGAACCTTAGATGAAATGTTAATAATGTTTGGCATTAGAAGTCTATAGATTCTTATACTGGGGTTTTCAATCTAGATGGGTATCTTTGTAAAATGATCGATAATCTCATTTTCCTAATCACACCCACTACAGAGTGCGGAGTTTGACAAACCCATGCTGTGAAAGTGATTCTGTATTTGGCAGTGACCAGCAAGAATGCCTGTGATCAAGCACAGATTCTGCCTAATTATAGTTAAGTATTTGTTTGCTGTACTATTATCAGGATAACTGAAAAACTGCAACTTCTTTTTTAATTGTCAATTGGGTTTTCGGTACCCAGAAAACTGGACCGTATGTTAGCATGATTCTATGATGGCCGTGTAGGCCCATGCGATGACTCTGGGGAAGAAATCCTAGGCGCAACATAGTTTGGCAGTATTGTTTATAAGCAGTTTATAGGCTGTGTTCGGGTGTCTGGAAAGCTTAGATGTTTCGGTTGTTCCTGTTCTTTGCTTTAACGCTGGTACGTGTTCATCCCCTGAGAATTCTGGTCGACTTTCATCCCAGAAGGGTCAAACCATTCCAAATTTTAGTAAAAATCCTTAGGTCGTAGCCAAGATGGCGCCATACAAAATAAAAAAAATAAATAAAAAAAAAACACTAAATAATGTTGTACTATGTGATCTTGATAACTAAAACTCTTCTGGTCCTCTTCTTTCTTTTTCTCTATGGCTTCGATTTCAATTGATTTATCAGCTTCTCTGACTCCTGCTCTGTCTTCTTTCACTGCTCTTCTCTGCCTTCTCTTCTGACTCCTGCTTTTATGTTTATGTTTAATTTTTGTCAAAATATAACTAATTACAAAAAAAACTTAATTTCTATCTCTTACAATCCTTTTCAAAAACTCTTATGATAGTTAGTTCTCCCCTCAATTTAATAATCTAGTTTTTCTAACATCAATCTTTTTTAAAAACAAAATCCATTTAAAAAAAAATCACATCGTCGCCATCCCTAATGCATCTCCGGATAACTTTTTGACGCCGACGCTACAGGACGGAAATATGACACCTTTACTTGGCATTACACGTCAAAAAATGAATTAAGACACATTATTGAGGTCATTATTCTTCTATTAATGTTATCCTGAATACCATTCTAGCAAACCAAATTTAAAAAAATCTCAACGTAAAAATCTGGTCCCATAACAAATATAATCTCAAAAATGAAATCATCGGACAATTCAAGAGACTCCCCAAATAATCAAGATAAGTCACAGAGCCCGCTGTGTATGCCAGATCTACCACTACCCACACCTCCTCCAATGGCAAACATAATGATGACGTCGCGGTTCGATCTTCAAACGAGAGGGGGTTGCGGATACAGAAGAATTTTGAGCTCGAGAAGTACCGAGTTCCGATCACCTCTTCTGAGTAGAGCAAATTTTGCTCAACATTTTGATAACCAAAGCCCCTTACCGTCAATAAGAAAATTTGGAAATGGTACTGAAACATTGGGTCTATCGCCATTACCGAGGCATAGAAATTTTGAAGATCTTTCAGTAAATTTCGACGATTTCCGAGATATAAGTAGCCTGAGCAAATTGGATTATGCTAACCCTAGAAGCAAGTATCTATCGAGAGATTCCGTCCTTTCCGAAGAACTAGAAGAAGTGCAAATGGTTTCTAGGGAGATATCATCGAAATTCAACCAAACTTACGCTGAAATATCTCCAGAGTACCAAAGCGTTTTTTATAACGAGCACTACATGTCGGATATTGACGAAAACGAAGAGATCAAAGAATTCATCTGCGCTTACAAGACCCCTGAAAGACGGTTCTCAGACAATTCGGATAAAACGTACGATAGAACTTACGATAAAAACTGTGATAAAACGTTTAGTTGCAACACGTTGCCTTCTTTGAGTTCACTTAGGACTAACAAACATAAAACGGGACATGTCAGTGCATTTGGTGGTAGCAGTGGTTCGATTAAAAGTTCAGATTATTATATGTGTAGTCCCATGGGAGGTAGAAGGCACGAACAGTTGGAAAATTGCCAGAACATCGTCTTCAAGAGCCCGCAAAGAACGGTTATCAAGATTGCAAAAGTCAGGTTAGTTTTCCAGTGTTTTTTAAATCAAAATTTATGTAAGTATAACGTGCTTCACTTACTTTTATAATATGCAGTTGAGATTTTATTTAGTCTAGGAAAGAATATTAATGGATGTGTTAGGAAATTTAAAATCATGGTGCAGTTTTTCAGATAATTTAAATTAGGGCAAGTGACAAATATACAGTAAAATATTAAAAATATAAAAAATAATAAATTAGTAGATACATATAAAATAATTACCAAAATATTATAATTTAAATATATTCATAAATTTTTTTTAAATCTAGAGCCAGGTTATTTATTTATTTACGGGCTAGCCCGTTTAAGTTACAAATTACAATTTTAAAATTAATTAAAATATAAAAAATATTTTTCTACGATCACTATCCAAAGTAGGCTTGACGTTTTCCGCGAACTGACATTAAGTGACAGCTTTGTTGCTCGCCTAGTTTAAATTAGCTTAAATATAAAGGGTGAACCATTAATAAGGGCCGATCTGAATTGTAAATAAAACGCAATGTATTTAGGAAATTGTTTTAATTTTATTTTCTTATGATAGTATTGTGATGTTTGTTTATTTTAAGCAAATGTTTATTTATTAATAATTTATTTAAACACTTATTTATTTTATAACACTATTTTAATTTATATATATATATATATATTTCGAATGTCTTTGAATCGTTCACTATTTATATTCACCACTGTCTATCTGCTAATGACTTTTTGTTGATCCTCCACCAATATTTATATACAAATTGGTAATTCCAGAATGCTCCTCCACCAAAACATTTCATATCCGTAATATACCAGAAACAGTATCACGTTGACTCAGGAAAGTGCCTCCGCCATAGTCGTCACATATCTTTGGTCTTAAGAGGTTTTATTATGTAAGGATAAGTTGAGCCTCAAAGGCCAAATAAGACAGAGAGGGACTTGGAGGATTAGAGCATGACTGAATAATGAAATGGCTCACATAACAGTATGGTTAAAGACAATTATATTTGAAACAAAATATTGGCTAAATGTTCGCCATGGCTTCCGCGGAACACCTCCATTCAATGGTCTATATTTTCGATGACGCTTAGGCATAATTGTCGTTAATGTGCCGAGTTATATCAGCTCTTGAATTGTTGTAGGCTTATCGACGTACACCTTTTCTTTCCAATAATCCCAAAGAAAGAAGTCCATCGGTGTCAAATTGCATGACCTTGGCGGCCAATTGACATTACCATTTCGTGAAATAATATGGCCATTGAATTTTTTGCGTATAAAACCATTGTTTTGTTAGCTGAGTGGCAAGTGGCACCATCTTGTTTTAACCACCTATCGTCCAGATCCATATCTTCCAATTTCAGCCACCAAAAGTTCGTTATCATCTCGCGATAGTGAACACCATTCACGATAACTGTTTGGCCGACATCATTTTTGAAGAAGTACGACCCGATGATGCCGCCAGCCCATAAACCGCACCAAACAGTCACTCTTTGTGGATGCATCGGCTTTTCCACAAGAACTCTTGGATTCTCTTTGCCCAAATGCGACAATTCTGCTTGTTGACAAATCCACTGAAGTGAAAGTATGCCTCATCGCTAAAGATGATTTTTTTTCGTAAATTCCACATCCACTTCAGTGTGTTCGAATAACCATTCGGCATATTGACGACGTTTCAAATGGTACGTAGGTTTCAATTCTTGAGAAAATTGAACCTTAGCTTGGAAATTCAGGTCTTTTTTTTAAAATTCGCATCAGAGAGGTCTGTGAGATGTGCAATTGTTGAGCACGATGTCGAGTCGAGGTTGACGGCTCTTTTGCCATACTTTCGCGAACAGTAGCAATGTTCTCCGCAGTACGAACTCTACGAACACGCTCAGGTGTTTTCACATCTCCTACAGACCCGGTTTTCTGAAATATAAGCACAATTTTTCCGATTGTCGATTATGCTGTCCAAAAAGTGCACAATATGCATTTTTATTTGAACGCCCATTTTCATAAAAAGCTTCAACCACCTTAACGCGTTCCTCAATGGTGTACCTATCCATTGTTGAATTTGCCAACGACTGAATGTTAGAAACGCTACACGAAATGCCACACCAAATTTGACGTTTAAGTGTGGTTCACAATTAACATCGGCCCGTACGGCTGGTTCACCCTTTAGGTAATAATATTTATTTTAAATAAATGATTTTCAAGTTATTTGTACGTAGTTACATGTTTTTTTTATGTTATCCAAGTTAACATGAACTTTGAATATCAACTCCATTTTACATGATTAACATATTTATAGGCAATACATTATACACTACTTAAAACAAATTTTTAGTCTTTATATCTATTTCTTTTGAGCGAAAAGTTTGTTGCCGCTTTCGACAGATTGCTGGGCCCCGCTACGCGTCGCGCGGGCAACTTTCTCAAGCGACAAAGTATCACTTTTCGCTCTTAATACACAAATACCTATGATGGTGCTGTATTAGTACAAACAAAGATGCTGTACGTGCCTACAGACTAAGAGCATTAAAAGTTTGTTTTAATCTATAAAAAGGCAGATCAAATGTTGCAGTTGCCTAGTTGAACGAGTTTAAACAAGAATATTTATGTTTGCAGGAATTTTAGGACCTTTGCATCTACCATTAATAATATTAAATAGCAAAGTGAGGGCTCTTGGTTTTCGCCTAGTTTTCATGGAGGGGATGTTTAAAAATTGTTTTCCTACTAACTAAAAACAATGGTCAGTGTGGAATTTGACTAGTGAGCACTAAAGTACCTAAATTGCAGTTATGTCAGTATGACAGAAAATAGCCAACATTATCATGGGTTTCTGGATAGTAGCAAATATGTGTTTATTAAAGCTTAAAATAGATTCTAGAATAATTTCAAAGTCTTTAACTTGATTAACATAGATATGTTTTAGTCAAATGTAGTTGGAAGTAGATGTGAACTGTAAACATGCATGATGTCATTCAAACAACACCATTCTGATTGATTATCGAGGTCAGACTAAAGTCTTAAGGGCGTCATAATGGGTTTAAACAATTTGTAAGAGTCTTCTGCAAATAATAAATCTTTGCTGCTACGGAAACAATAAATAATATCATTAATAAATTAGGTAAATAATTAGGGGTCCTAGGTGCAACTCCTGAGGAACAACTAGGGTAACAAGTTAGAATAGTGGTGATTAACTCTAACCATTTGAGTTGTATTAGTAGTAAGAAAACTACCATTGCACTAACCCCACTCACACCATATTTGTTAAGATTTTGAAGAGGAAGATTATGTTCAACTCTGTTAAAAGCTTTGGAAAATTTAGTTTACAGAAAATTTATTTGTATATGTGAGTAGAATTAACTGTGTTAAAGGAAATATCGCGTTCACTAATAATTAAAATATTTTTGGCACCCACTTTAATGTACACTTTTCAGAATAACATTCTCTAGATAGAAGTTTACATTATGATCATAGCTGATTAATATTTTATAAATTTTGGGTCCTGTTATGTTTATAAAACCTATGAGCAACCAAGCTCCTAAGTTGCGAGGAATGCCAATATGGAATTTTTTTCTTAGATACTTTTTTTAAGGGTTACAAATAACTTAATTACGGCAGACAGAGTATCATAAAAAGTGAAAATCATCTATATTGTTATTTAGTTTCCATAGTAGGGTGATAAGCTTCAGGTGGGATTATTATATTATCGGATAGGAGCACTGTTAGTTCAACAGGGGACAGAACGAGGTCAAGAATAACTTCCCTTGTGTTGAATACATTGTAATACTGGAATATGTTGTACAACGCACATATATTTTAATAGAACTTTCTGGAAATTTGAATTATCAGTAAATAAACACAAATATTTTATAGAATTTAGTTCCCCACCAATGTTCCAGCAGACTTTTAAACCTTCTTTTGGCTTTAACGCCTAACCGTTTACTTTACATTTTTAACAGACTTCAAAAAAAGAAAGAGGTTCTCAATTCGTCAAAATATTTTTTTAATGTATGTTCAGCAATAATTCTTTAACTCGTCCGATTTCTATGATAATTTTTTTTTAGAAAGGTTGTACCTCAGGTGTTGTCGGCCCTATATAATTTGGTCAAAATCTGATAATGGGATTCATGAGAAAATCATCAAACTCTGCATTTTTTAGGTATATCAGGCGATTTTTTTAGCACTTTTTCTCGATTTCTATGAATCTTTTTTTAGAATCTTTTTTGTGTGTGTCATTGGCTTCAACTACTAAGGTTATTTAGCCTCGTGTTATGTGTAGGCTTTGTTACTGTTTCCCTGTGCCACTTTAGGAACAGCACTGTTAATTTGTGAATGGTCGAGGCATCAGAATTAATTTTAAATAATAAAATTAAATAAAAAAAATTCTGGCCAACGGTGGGATTCGAACCTGAGACCTTTGGATCCGCAGGCAGAGACTCTGCCACTAAGCCACCCACCCCCACTTGTTCACATCTATAATTGGTTAAAATGTATTGATATATTGTCTACCTCTTCAACTTTAAATATAAATACATATAAATGATCAAATCCAGTATGTATGAACCAATAACCATGATGGCGGGTGGAGTTCTCCTCACCTCGAAGTCAAATCGCCCCAGAGTGTCACGGCAAATTAATAATAAACCATCCCTACCACTCACAAGCTCTACTTCTGGAATTAAAATTAACTCTTAATGTGAATAGGGAGATTATTATTATTAGCTCTAGATATCTTACCACAATGCCAATGTTTTGGCTAATTTGAATAATTTAAGATAATAAACACAAGCTGTGATATAAAATAAATATAGAATGATAACAGGGGTAAAAACTGCCGATGTTTCTCAAAACCACCCTTCAGAAAAATGTCAGAATGATTATATCCATACTTCATACAGACGCTATGGTTGAAACCCGGATTTACTGGATTACGGTTAACCAAAAACGCCATTAATATGACTAAAAGGTAATTTCATGCTCAGATTTCACATGTCCCTGCACCGGCTGTGGAATAACGACATTCACCACGTGACCGAACTGACAAATCGTGACTCGACAAGATCTTACTGGCGTTAGCCTTCGGGATAACTCAGTGGTATGTCGTCTAAAAGTCCTTCGAAGGAGAGCATGTAAAATAACGTAAAATAAAAAATTTATTAATAATTCCAAACTGTTTCATTTAATTTAGTTTTGGAGTAGTCACAAATTTGGAAATTATGATGGATCTGTTGAGTTTTAGTACTAAATTACGTTAAATCAATACAAAGTAATTAATTATGTATGTTGCAAGTTGACAGTTTATTGTAATTGTAAATGATCGATGATTCAATAATGAATAAATATTCAATTTTAATATAAATAACAATAATTCAATATATAAAGGGTGTCTTTTTTAGAGGTATATTCTTTGAGTTTACATTACTTTTTCTATCTAACGCCATTTATACAAAGTCACAATTTGGTGTGCTTTGTGGGCTGGTGGAATTACTGGTCCATTTTTCTTTAAAAAATATTACCAGTCAGAACATAACAATCAATGGAGAGTGCTATAGATCAATAATTACTATCTTTTTGTTGACCAATTGAATGGAATTAATGTGGACTATCTATAGTTTCAATAAAACGGCACAACATGCCACACCTCGGACACCATAATCAATTTATTGAACAAAATATTCGATGAGCACATAATTGGCCTCCAAGATCGTGCGATCTAACATCTTTGGATTATTTCTGTGGGGATACGCCGACAAACCAGAGACGATAGATGACTTGGAAGCCAACATTAGCCGCATTATTGCTGATATACGTCCCCAGTTGCTAGAATGGACTTTCAGATTGCGGTTTATTCAAACCAGCCTAAATTATATTTAAACACTAACGGCATACAAATATCTTTCCAATAAAGCTAATACCTTGACCAATACCATTATTATGATGTGTTTTATTTAATTTTAAAGTTCCATACCTTTAAAATTACAGCCGATATAAATCGATAATTTAATTTATGTAATATAATTGGTGATCATAGGATTTATAAACATAACAGGTTTTACCCAAACCTATGAAATATTTAGTCAACTAAGATTACAATATAAGCTTCTATCTAAAAAAAAATGCTTTTCGAATTATATACATGTTGAAACCTTTGTTAAAACTAAGGCTAAGCCTCTTAACAATGTGTAACTAGTAAAAGAGCAAGTAAAATGTACCATGCATGATCCGGTAGTAAAGTAGGCAGTCTGTTTGCAAGGCATTTTTCATCAGTTTATATCACACAACTTCCAAATTTAAGCGATGATGATAAAATTGAATCTAAACTGAATGTTTTCTTTTACTACATTATTACTCCCATCCTACTTAGGAATTGCAACTTGATACTGTCCCATCCTCTCTTTTATATTTGCAATAAATCAATTGATACAGATTTTTCCAATATTTAAAGCTTTCGTATGTCATCCTAATATACAAATAGGGTAGCTAGACAGCTATCAGTTATGACTGCTCTGGCATAACAGAAAAACAATATGGCCTTTTCGTTGGAAAATTTAGCCACTTATATCGATTTCTTTTCAGTAGCCTTAGAGATAAAGGTTTACAAATCGATTTACTGTATACTGACTTTTTCAATGCTTTTGACTTGATGTAACTATACTCATTTACCTCAAAAGCTTAACAAATAATATGGTCTGGGTGGGATATTACTGTAATGAATAGAACTCAAATGGTTAGAGTTAGTCACCGTCACCACTATTCTAACCTATTTAAAGTAACTTAACGTGTTTCTCAGGTTTCCGTAACAGCAAAGCTTTTTTATTTGCAGATAACTTAAAACTTTTCAAAAATTGTTAAAAACCCATGATAACGCCTTGATAATCTCTTAGAATGGCTTGAAATTGAATGTCAATAAATGCCATTACATGATACGTTTTTATCATTCTCCGCTTCCTACAACTATATTTGACTATAATTTAAATAGGCATATTTTAGACTCTGTTAATCAAACTAAATGCCTTTAATTATTCTGGATCCCATTTTGTGTTTTATCAGTAGACGGATCCATGATTTTACGGACCAACTGCAATTAAATTTTTTTAATATTTGGTAGTCAGTTCTCACTTTGTTTATTTTTCTTCAGTTTGGTCTCTGCACTATATAACATATAGTAGAAAAATATACAGTATTTAGGAAAAATTTTTCAGAGATAAAGCCTTTGAGTTGGGTGTTTATTGCGAATATGATTTAATAGAACAATTTCTGAACAATCCCTCCTGGTAAACTAGTTGAAAAGGGAGATATTTTCTTTGCTATTTAATATTATCAATGATAGAAGCAATTATAAACTTATTGCAAAATAAATGTTCTTGTGCAACTCGTTCAACTAGGGAACTACAAAAATTTCTATACCTTTTCATAGATTAAAACAAACTTTTAATAGGTGCATTCCAAAAATGTTTAGATTGACTTACACAATGATCTTAGGCTGCTTAATATTTCATCATTCAAAACCAAATTACTTTATACTGAACTTTAAAGCTAATATTTTTCCTGTCTATTTTTAACTTTCAACTCACCTATTTTATTATTTGAAAAGTTCTTAGTCTGTATGATGTGAAAACCATATTTGTTTTTGCTACAGCACCATAAATATTCTTTATATTTTAATAAATTTTAAAATTGTAATTTGTAATTTAAATGCACTTGCCCGCAAATAAATTAATAAATAATTCTAATACTCAACTAAAAAAAAACTAATTTAGTTGCAAAGTTATGATGCTTGATTAGATTAAAGGAGTGACGCTTGAGTGCCATACCTCTACTACAAAATAGCCTTTCATCATTCTGCGGTCTAACATTATATGCATTAAATATAAAGCCTCTAAGTAATGTAATGAACCATTAAAATTTAATTAAAATATGTATTAAGATGGTTATTTTATGATGATGATATACATTAAAAATATGTCCTGCCTACGCCTTTGAGCAGTGGCCGATAAAGAAGAGATCGCTGCCATCTAACGTCGTCTACGTGACCGACTCAGACGGAACATGGAATTGACAGCGTACGATGATCTTGAGGGACATTTATCATTGCAGAGATGTCGTTCGCATGGGAAATAATACGTGGTATTCTTGTTACCCTGCTAGCTAATCTCAATTAAAGCCATCATTGTTGAAATAGGTTTCATCACGATTGAAATTGAAAATTTAAAAATACAGAGCGCTTTAAAGTAAAATGCCACTATTGTGGGAAAATTTCAGGAATGTCTAACATATTTGCCATATATCGACAAACGAAGTTCTTGCAATATAAAAATTATGCAAAAAAAAGTTTAAAATACGTAGTTACTTAACACTATTATACTTAAAATTATTTAATTATTTGTGTTGGAGGTAAAATACAATACTCAAATTTTTAGGTGCCTTATTTGAATGTAAAAACATAAAAATATAGAGACTACTTTTAAACATAATACATAATGCGTAATTTGCTTCACATTGACAACACAGCCATGTGTCTGGGAATTTGTTTTCTCTCTCATTTTTTACCATGGAATAAAACGGACACATTTGAGTCACACTCCACATAGAAAATGAAAGGTCGATAATATTTCATTCGTAAATTTGATGAATCAATGGTTTTACGATTTCGTCTTCTTAGACTCTACATCATTCTTAGCCTCCTTAGCTTGCTGTAGAAGATTAGGAGACCGATACAGGAGCTACAAGTTACCAGATATACTGGCTTTTTAAGGTGGGATCATTCCATTAACATCTACAGCCAACGTCGTTTCCTGCTACGCCCAATAAAATAAAACAAGATATATATCACTTTAGTTATATCTCAGTTAAATAAAACTTACCTGTACATGCACGAAGTTACCTTTGTATAGTAAATTTTACTGTGGGTCAAAATTTTTTACCACAGCGACAATAATCTATCTAATTTTCCTTTCAAAGCTAGAGATTAAAAAATGTTGGTTTATTATTTAAGATTTATTTGTCAAGCATTTTCTTCTCTGAGATAAAAGACAGAACTCACGAAAGCTTCAAAGGAAAAACCTTTCGTAAATAACAAATGAATGGAAAAATATTGGTAACAACAGTCCTATGTCATTTCTTCGTATACTGCAAATCATTGAAGAATGCTATAGTTTAAAGCTCGAATGTTATTATTTTTAATTATGGTAATAGTCCCTCATCTAATTGCAGTCGAGAGTCATACAAACATTTTGAGAGCAATTAAATCACTTTTCAATTTTTGGTTCCAATTGCACACCTATTTCAAAGTAACAAATTTTTTGCCTATCAACCCTTTCTTCGACACACAAAAATACTTTAAATATCATCTTAAATTTAGGAAAATGCTTTTAAGATATATTTCAAATTTCGTTAAAAGACGTAAATGTATGGTTACGTGGCCGAAATCTACACAGAAAATAGCAAAACCGGACAACAATAATACTTGCATTGGGACTTTTTTATTGTTAGTGTCGTCCATAAGCATATATTGCCAGCCAAAAACGAATAAAATCCATCGATACGCAACTTTACTTTGAATTTTACAGGTAACATGACCGCTCCCGCCACCGGGACATAGTATGTTGTTGATCCCGTCCTCTGTACCTAATTTTAAAAAGCAAGCAAGGAACACAACGTGTCACTTTTTGCAGTCCAATGAGGGACTAGGAGATGAAGATCATTTGAAACTAATATAAAAAAAATCAAAATAATAAAATATGAAATTGGCCTGTTTTCTGGCACTAGTTTTAAAAGTTTTCAGGTGACCACTGTTAAACACTAATGTTTAAAGTAGACAAATCGATTCTTGTCAAAAATTCTAATAACTTCTCAGTGGAAAATCTAGAACACTGTGTATGTTTGGTTGTCTAGTTTTCGAGAGGGCAAATGCCAATTTATTACTTTTTTTGTAACCAACAAGAAAATTATAGGAATCCAGGTTTTATCAATGTATTATTCCGTTTTGGGGTTTTTTGAATAATTTTTGTTATTTATGATTAAAGAAGAAAATTCTTTTAATATGAGTTGTTTATGATTTCATTCTCTACAATTTTTTCCATACACACGATTTTTCTGAAATATCTCCATCATGTCCCATTTTAAATTTTAATTTAATAAAAATATTAAAAATCTTCCTAATAAAATGTATGTGGAAAATTTGTATATTTAAATTTATATTCTAATCACATTTTAAATAGATGATACGTACTCATTATATATTTGAATGCTATGCTGTGTTTGATACATCATATTTTTTGTAGTAACAATTACACGAAATTAAAATATTATAAAACGTGTTGATTATGTTTGAAGAACACAAAATTATATGATATGTGATTTTGTTTCATAAAATGTCATTTTAACACTTGTGTCATAAAAACAAGAAAACTAAATCCCAGTTACTTTTAGAGTTTGCTATCTACAATTATATAAGTATTTAATTTTACACTATAACTACGTACAAAAATTGGCCGAAGGATAATATGTAAAGTATGACTTCTATACTTTTTTATTCCACTTACCAATGATTTTTTAAAAGAATTTCAATTCCCTGTTCAACTTTGGCCTCCATTAAAGTTGCAACATTTTTTATAATATGATTGCTTTTGGCTATGGATATTTTTTCCTCTACCACCAATACATTTTGTAGGAGGCATATTTTTTATATAAAGCATACTACACTAACTTATAAACAATCCAACGTCAAACGTCATAAACAAATATCAAAAACTTATGAATTGCGCGACAGTTTAAATCAAAAAATTAAAAAATTATGTGTTTTCAAAAATATATGTTTTACACTTCACTAGTCGAGTCTACAGAATGTGCCACCGGTAACGCCTCAGTCGGTGAAGCCAAAATATTTGATTTTTGTTTAAATCTGTTTTGAGAACAAGATGTATATCAGAAAAGACAACAATTTAAAAATAATTTCAATTATACAGGGTTCTCTAAGAAAGTTAGGTTTTTAAAATGGGTCACCCTGTATTTTATTTTATATTTTAATTGCCTTCGCTTAGTTTTTTAATATGACCCTTAATCGTAAATAAAATAATGATTTCAATTGTTACTTAAAAAAATGCTTAGAAATGTGAGTTGGACCTTTGAAAACCACCTTAAGACCTCCATAAATATTATTGAAGGCTACTTAGATACATTTTTCTAATTAAATAGAATCTGTTAAAATAACACTTAATAAATTTAGAATAAAGTAGGTGTTACGTGAAGTTTTCGTTTGCTATTTTGTTTTATTTTTTTTAATGAATGTAAAAGTCGCATTAAGTATTTTCAAAAACTTTTTCTGTCAATAATAAATTATAGCTGGTTAAATTTTGTAAATATTTTGTTTCTTATTTAAATTTTTAATTTTAAGTGTATGGAATGCTTTACTCAAATGAAATTTTAATTAAGGTACTTTTAAGAGGTGATATAAAATACAATTTAAAAACTGAGAAAATGATTAATTTGAGTTTTGACAGATTTCGATATCGAAAACCTTATACCGTAAAAAAAATTGGTTTTGAATTGTTTCTTTTGGACTATACAGGTGATTGAAATCAATATGATTTTCATAAAAAACTGGTTGTAGCCAGTGGCGGCTCGTGGGCACTAGCGGCAGTGGGGCATACACTGGAAAGGAATCCCGGGATTCGTTTTTCCCTTAGGAGAACAAGTTCTCCGCTTAATGAAAATTAAATATATATTTCAAAACAATCAGTTGGGGCAATAACGATTTCTAAATGTGACTACAGGGAGCTAAATGTGACCACTCAAAATGTATTTAACTATGTATGTGGCTATTTAATCAAAAAATCATTACATATCCACTCTTGCGAAATTTGCGTAAATTTCTCAGAAGAATGCAATTTACTTAACAATTCTAACTAACGCATTTTAAAGCATACGACTCTGAAGTTTGTCAACTAAGCCTGGAATTTTCAACGCATACTTTTTTGAGATGAGCAAAATAAAATTTGGTCATCATTGCCAACAATTTGCGAAAATGTACACCATTACATTATTTATAAGACTCAGAATTTTTTATACTCTTAAATATGCAAACAGAGATTTGAAATCCTCGAAAAAGTCAGACAAAACCAAAAGAAAAATTAAAATTTTGTCCCATTTATAAATATTATTGATTTTTTTTCATCATATTTTTGACTGCTTTTTAAAAAAAGTTATTTTTCTTTATAGTTTTATTTCTTAACTATTCCAATGGTCCAACTAACGTTTTTTCGTAATCACAATAAATAAATTATTATCATGGTCCAACAAACGCGCACCTTAAGCCGAAACCGGCATCGCCTTTCTGAGGGAGCCGGTAAAGATGCCGCTGCGTACATTCGTATCTGGTTTAGGTAATCTGTGCCATGGGTACAGCACGTCACGATGAGGACAGCGCCCCGTTTGCGACGTATAATCCATCGCATGTGTTCATCTCTTGCTAAGCGATATTGTCGTTGTCCTTGTTTTTCGCATCATAATAAAAGAGTAAACAACAGAGGCACACATTTACTGTGCCCTATGCCTATCTTGAACTTAATTTTGGAATTCTCGGAACGTCGCTCAACGCCCGGTCGTCCAGTGTCGTGCCAACGCGGTTTGCGCTGAATATTAGATAAAATAATAATAGGCATTGAGGAAAATATAAAATATGTAAGTTATTTTTTTTTGTTTATTATACTAGGGCACGTGTCCAAGTGCCCTTACGGGCGAACCGCCACTGGTTGTAGCGAGTAAAATACCCTCTATAATCTGAAACTATTTGGTATTGTTATTATGGGAAAAGCAAGAGCAATTCAAATATAAAATAAAATACATGGTGTTCCATTTAAAATACTTAACTTTGATATGTATCACTTTCTTGGAGACGCATGTACAATCAAAATAATTTTTAAATTGTTGACTTTTCTGAAATACATCTTGTTGTGGAAACCCATTTTAAAAAATCATATAGTTTTGGCTCTACAGACCGAAGCGTTACCGGTGGCCCACCCTGTATTATAAGACACTGTTTCCCAGCATGGGATGTAGCTTATAAATAGTATATTACATTACGAGTGTGGAAAGTGACATTTTTCACACGAGTGGGAAATATTGTCGCACGAGGCGTAAGCCGAGTGCGACTATCACACGAGTGTGGAAAATCACTTTTCACACAAGTGATGTACAATATTTTTCCTACGACCACAAAATAATTTCATCAAAAAATGTAAAACCAGATTATTATAATAATTAAAATGTATTTAAAAAAATAATCAACAATAATCGTATTGATTAAATTTTCATAATTTCTAAACAAATAAAAAAAAAATAAAAAAAAAATTCTGGCACAGCCAGGATTCGATCGCGGTCGTTGGACGGTCTCAAATTGTAAAGTTGATGCTCTAACCAACTGAGCTAACAGGCCTTACGGTAATTGATTGATCTAATCGCTTATGTGTTTAACCAGAATAAAAAGCAAATATATCTTAGTTATTTTAAAATTATTTTAAAAATAATTGTTAAAGATAAATATCTAGGATCTAATTTACAATAATTTAACAATCATATCGATTTTAGTATTAATATGGACATTACATAGATCAAAATAGAAATTATGTGTTTGACATTTTCTGACAGCTACTGCGGAAAGTAGCATATTCTCACTTGGGTGGAAAGTAAATTCTTATTCATACGCGTGTGATATAGGGCACTTTCCATAGGTCTATATAGTGTGATATGTGTCACTTTCCTAAGTGGTCGTAGGAAAATAACATTTTCCTACAACTACTTAGAAAAGTGACTCCTATCGTGTTATTTAGTTTTATAGGGAGTGCCCTATATCACACGCGTGTGGATAAATCTGCTTTCCACCCGTTTGTGAATATGAATCTATTTTCTGCATAAGTTGTAAAATATGTCAGACGTCTAATTTATATTTTGATTGATGTAATGTCCATTTTAGTAGTAAAATCGATTTGATGATTAAATTGTTAACATTAATATTTAAATATAATTTATAGATATTTCTTTTTGTAACAAATCATTAAAACAATTTTAATAACTACCTACATTATTTTTGCTTTTTACTGGTTCATATACATATTTAATTAGCTATGTCAAATGACATAACTGTAACAGCACATATCGTATGTGTCTAACTTTTTCAACTTGGCATTTCGCAAATATTTTGTGATGTTGGTTCAATTTCCGATGAATTATCTTTTTTTTTTTCTTTTGAAAAAAATATGAAAATTGGAAAAATACGATTATTTATTTATTTATTTAAAATACAAGTTATTTATCATAATATAACCACTTCAATTATTCTTTTCGCTATTTATTTTGTAGTCTTTTAATTATTGTTCAGAACAATATTGTGAGTAGACAAGTAGGTAATCATTAATAATAAAACAAGATTTTGTATACGGTTGTTCAACTTATTTGTTTAAAAGAAAATATATTAATAAAAAACATTAATGTATTCTAAAAATGTTTGTACCTTATGTTATTTTATTTTTATCATCCTATGAAACTGTAATAGATTAACAATATTTTTAATTTTGACAAAACACTATCTGTAAAAAATTAATCAATGAGGCATATAAAAAATAAATCTAAAAACATATCTTGATGGAACATTTAAATCCAGATTTACTAGTTTTTCCATTTTTTTGATAAAATTATTTTGTGGTCGTAGAAAAAATATTGTACATCACTTGTGTGAAAGTGATTTTTCACACTCGCGTGATTTTCGCACTCGGTTTATGCCTCGTGCCACAAAATTGTCCAAAATGTAATTTTAAAAGTAATATTCAAGGAAAATAAATTATTCTAACTGAAACTCTATATTAAGAAACTAGTATGCTAAATATCAGATTAATATACCGTTATTAATGTTTAATAAGAGTATTTCATGAACAAGAAACCTATACACAAATACAGCAAACCAAACTGGAGATACTCGGTCAAAGTTAAATTTAAATCATATTTCTGAATTTTGTAGCATAACAGCGGCCCAAAATTCATTTCTATGTGTAATGTTATTCCAAAAAAAAAAAAATAAAAAGGCAAATAAAATTCCCATACGGATCCAACTTTATGACACACACTATATAATTACCAAGACGTTGATTAGTGGTCATCTGATGAGCACTCTTGAATTTTGAAAGAATGAAATTAAAACTATTCAATTAAAATTTGTTTAATTACCTTAAATACCTACCAATTACTCCGTTTAAAATTTGTCAAAATGCTCCAACTATAAACCTGTTACAAATACAGAAGCCTGAAAGCCTCAAGAAATTCCACTTAGCATAGCATGGTCTTAATTCATTTAGTACATTTTTTTCATTATTTAATTCTTGAAATAAGTAAATTTTTATGTAAGTGTAATATAATTTGCAATAAATTTAATTGAATTAAAAAGAAAAAGGTGGCTGCTAACCATTTTTAAACGACATTATCACTCGCTATGACGCCCTGTACTTTTTCCTAATAGAACGTTGTCTACTCTGAAATATTTTCTAAACCGTTCTCGAATTGTTCGTTTAAAAGTAGAAACGTGTACCAATTTTATTGTAAAAAGCACCATGTGTGGCGTATTTACAGATAAACCGCTTAATCCATTCCTGCAACTCCCACGAGACACGTAACGAAAAAAGCACGTATATGTATAGAAAAAAAAATACAAAATACAATCTCTAAAACGTTTTTATTTATTCGATATCTGTTTCGGTCGTTCCAACTTTTCGGAAGAGAAAACTTCTATAGAAAATCTCTGCCGAATGTTCGCTGGAAATTGATCCACAAATGCTCCAATAATGGACGTGATAAGAATCAAAAATTGGGATCGTTTAAGAGGGATTGACGCGCGTTATTGTCTCCATTCTCTTTTCTGTTTCTTCCATGTTTGTTGGGGATATATATGTATAAACGGTTCGAGAGGATGTGGGATATTAAATTTTTGTATACGGAGTTCGGTGTACATTAAATCCCGGCTACAGGGTTTGATTCTTAAAATTTATAGCCCACTTTCAGTGTTTCGTGATGATACAAAACAAATAGAAATATATAAAAGTATAGAATATTCCAAATGTTTTTCTTTTCCATAATATCCTTTTGTGTCGAATTCTGTATGTTAAGAGCGATATCCAGGTTAGAAACATGCTCAAAACGACTTCAATGTTCCCTTTCTCAATTTTTTATTTTTTTTATTAAATTTGGTATACCTACTATGCAAATGATAGTAAACCCTGCTCTAGAGCCCGAATTCATAAAATTTAATTATTTCTATACAAATTAAGAAAATTATTGCAAAAAGGAATCTTTACCGGGAATTGTTATATAAAAAACAGCTAGATCTTTCCAATACACTTTTTTGCTCAAAGCGTGTATTTTTTGAAAACATTGAATTACGAAATCTGAGAAAATGTGTCAAGATTCAAATCCATATTAATTGATTTGGCAACAAGGCGGCGAACGTGGAAAATTAGGATAAAAGTACCTATTTAGTCGCTTAGGGTAAAATTATTAAAAAACTTCGTTTTCTTTTTAGTTCATCTCTAGGCGTTTTCGTTTCTTATTAAGTTAATGAACTTTTGTCTGTAAATTGAGTTATAATAGTTTATGGTAAAAATGAAAAAACTTCCGAAAATGCCAAAAATGATATTACCGTTTCGACAAAAATCTATTGTGCTAGATTACTTAGAAAAACAAACACTATCACCTCATAGTCCAATCCAGTCCAGTTCCTGCCCTGCAGAAAAGTCAAAATATATGGAAACTGCATATATTTAGTAAGGAATAGAAAAATAACCTTTAGCTTTAGAGCAATTTTCATAAATTGAAAGTGTAGGTCCAACAATGTGGTTTATTTATGTATTCTGAATATGGTTTTTTAGTCCCGATGGTGTAATAGGAACCGACAGTATTATCGAAATTAAATGTCCTGACACTGCTTCAAAACTGACTCCGGAAAAAGCAATAGTTAAAAAAATAATAAAATTTACAATTATTAATGACAATGGTCAAATTAAATCGAAATTATTATTACCAGGTTCAGGGGCAACTTCACGTAACTAAATGAAATATTTGTTTTTTATTATTTGGATACCTTCAGATATGTTAGTAGAAAAAATAAAAGAAGTTGATAGATTTTGGTGTACCGAAATGGAAGGTGACCTAAAGCAGTTTTATTTAGTTTGTATACTACCAGAGATCTTAAATCCATGTTTCAACTGATTGAATATATTTCATATCCATTTTCTAGTAAGAACCCTGCAATAAAATTAAATCCACCAATCAATTTATATTTTGGTCACCCGGCTGCTATTATTTTTTAAATTTTATGTTAGTGACAATTCTGTCAAACTAATTGTCGGTATATTTTTGAATTATTGAGATTAAATATACGTAAAAATGAGTTATTATTGTGTAGAATCGATGATTTCCATAAGCCTTGATTAGGGTTTACAAACTTGTTTGAGCAATTTATCCAATAATAATTACCTCTTAAAAATGGGGTAAGATAATTTTTTTTGTCTGCATGAATGCAATACTTAGGCACTATAGGAAGGGCCTCAGTAATTATATAAAACTAATTTAATTACAATTATTAAAACTAAAATGGTGTGGCGATGCTATCTCAGACAATTGAACACTCCACCTACGACGTCGTCCTCAAACTTCTATTCTACACACAGACTACAACACGTAAACGTATACTATTGCGTTAATTGAACGTATATATTTCATATCTATTTCTAGGTAGTGAGAACACAAAAAAAAATGAAATTCACCAATCACAGTTTATATTCTGGACACACAACTAATATTATTGTTAAAAGTTTAAATAAAAGTGACAATTCTGTCAAACTAAATGTCATTATATTTTTTAGGTATTGAGATTAAATATACATTAAATGAATAATTATTGTGTATTATTTGTGTAGAATCGATACATAATTTTAGTTTATTTTTATTTGGTCCACATTTGGAAAAAAAATTTAAATTTGAATCAAACTACCTATATGAAACTGATTTAATTACAACTATTAAAACTAAAATCCTAAATGTGAAGGTGGAGTAATACAGGGTATTTGTAAATAAGTAGACAGATTTTTGCGGATGCAAGTTATTTAAAAAATGTTTCTATAAAAGTAAGTCGAAATATGCTTCGTTTCCGAGATACAGAATGTTTAAATTTTAATTTATTTATTTTATTTTAAAGATATTTACCCGAAATTTGCAAATAAACTTTAATGGGATAAATGTGTATTTTTTTTGAGGTGTTTCGAATATTTCTACTTGCACCAGTGCGCCATTGACTTTTAATAAAATAACTTCGGCCACCACCCCCTTAAATCATTCATACTTACCCTGAATATAAAACTAAGAAAATGTAGAAATACTTTTTAGATACGTTTCCGAAATACCCAGTCACATATTTTAAAATATATTTCGTAAATAAATTATTTAGTAAGAAAAAAGAGTTGTTGAGTTAATTAAAGATTATATTTTTTATTTTCAATTATTAAATTTTTTATTTTTTTTTCAAAGCAATCGTTTAGTACTGCTATCAAAAACGAGTTGACCAACAAAACACTGTAGTTTCGAAAATGTTACATCACGTTATACATTTAAAAATTATTTTAAACGAGACCGGACCTGCGAAATATCGGCGTTGTAAATTTTTTAAATCATCTAAGTAATTAATTGAAGGGAGCGTAAGTCTGGGAATAGAGCAACGTTGCCAAAGTATTGTTACGGGCGAAAAGTACCATATTGAGCAATATATTTAAAACTTACAGTAGTTACCTTTTTTATGATTTCATCATATTTTCAATCATATAAATATTTAAATTTAATTAATTCCATACCTCAATGCGATTCAAGAGTAAAAAAATTAATGAACTTTATTTAATAAAATATATTTGTATAACTATAAATTTTATATGCTATTTTTCGTGAAGAATCTATTTCAAAAATAAAAGAAAATAATAATTCAAAATATTCAAATATTGTAAACAAACAAATATACCCTTGTCTAAGAATTGTCATATTCTTCCTTGTCTCTTCTTTTAATTTCTAATTTGTCATTAATTCTTAAAACAGTAATTTCTCTTAAATCAATTAAAAGAAGAAAACAGGATACCAACTAAAACAATTAATTTATTCCCAAAACTATGCGGCAAATATTAGCAAAAAAAAGTGATTCTTGCTTTTTTGCATTAAGCACATTTTCTGAGAAAGAAGCGTGCCCGCATTTTGCGGATTTTCTTCGAAGAACCTCATATTTAGTGAACTAAAAGATTTTGTGTTAATATTAAACAATAATCTCAACATTGTGTATAAAAGTTCCGAATATTTAGAGTTTTTCAACTTTTTTTATATTAACTTACTTCAATTGAACCCCCTTTGTGGCCACCCATCATCCAAGGTGAGGTTTTAAGGAATAACCCTATAAAAAAGAAGAATTAAATTAATCTTTTCATCGTCCTAATTTTGGCAGTAGGTATATTTTTAGGCCTCTTATGCAGACTTTCACTTTTACTCTTATGCTGATTTTCAATCTCATTTCCTTTTAAGTTTCAATCTGAAGTTTAATTTTCAATTTTACTATATTTAGTCTGGAACCCGGAGGTTCCTAGACACCGAATTACTTAAAGACACCAAACAAAGATAGTGGAGGAACCCAACCGTCCATCTCTATGAGTTTGAAACAACTGGATACTCAATTCATGGTTAAAATCCAGAAGACCTGGAAAAACAGTTAAGAATAATATTTAAATACTTACTTTATTTATACCATTTGTGTTTTCACCCGATTGGTGACGTTCATATTCTATTTGCTTTGATTTATTGTACCAATTAATCTAATTTTATTAATATTATTTATTGACTATTTCTTTCTAGAAATAAACTACATCGTAGCGTAGGTTGTTACAGCAATTAGTAAACTTAATTCATTGCTTTACATGGGTACCAAAGAGAAGCTCTTCAAGCCTTTAAATCTTATCTTCGATTTGTGATTGCTTTTCAAACTACCTAAAATCATTTATATTTATATAAAATAATAATTAATTTATATAATTACTCACCTGTTTATAATCCAGTTGTGCTTATTTATTTGAAACCATAAAATATATATCTACTCTTATCACTAACAGAAATATTTTTGTTTTCTTAAAAGAACCCGAATCTGTTATAAAATCAACCAAAAACTGATTTTAATTCAGTACAGTGTTATCAAATGCACTGAAAGTTGTTGTCAGTGCGTCCTCAACCTGAATTTGCTGTTAGGTGCCGCATGGATATCGCTCTTAAAACAATTTTAGCAAGCAAAAGTACACAGTAAAACACCCTGTTTATGTTGTTAAATCATTTTGAAAATGGGTGTTCTGTAAGAGCTACATATCGTAGAATTCCTTATTACCTTGTATTAGCTAAGGGGTAATAGAAATTCACTTTACAAAAATAAACTTTATTAATCAATAATGGTTGAACAACCACTCATGAATGAATCCATGCCGGTCTATATTTCCCTTCTTCATTGTTAAAAGTGCGTCTGTCCACTCATCGAAATATTAGCAGAATATCTTGTGTCAGCGAAAGACGCACCGCACCCAAAAATACTACAGGGAGTGTCTAGCAAATGTGTATGCAAAAAGTACTAGAAGCTAACATTTGGTGTACAAAATTGTCCTTCAGAAAAAATGAGTTCTTGCGACTTAAAAGCACCAAACAATTTAGTATAATTTTTCTTCCATCACTTTAAAATAATTTTGAGAATATAGCCTGGTTTAAATTATTTTTGGTTTAAGATAGTTTAAGTTTAAACTCGGGTAGAATGTCGCCAATCAACATATTCAATCTTGAAGACCAGCCAACTGTTGTAATAGCCCAGTCTGTTCTATTTTTTCATTATAGAAGTTAGTAACTAAGTGAATTACAAGTTGGGTAACACGATACAATGTGAAACATTATCCATTTTCGGTGGCAGGACATAAACTCACAGCCATGATATATAAGACTCTCTCTGTGTGTTTACGCCGAACAAACAAGAGTGGTAACTGGTAAGTAGTCGTAACAAATATCGGATTTAAAGAGATAATAAAGACAACGGACCCGTAGACGTGGCCAACAAACAAGTTGATTACGGCGTGATAAACGTAATGGTATCTGGTCGTCCCATCGGAAGCTCGTTCAACATAAATAAAAGTTTTATGATTTAGAAACATTTTGCTCGCTTGTCTATTCCGCAGTTAATAAAATATAATACTGTTACGTCAACTACACATGTTACAATAGTTAACTACTACTAACTGCTTGATTAAATTTTATTTATTAGAGATTAAGAAAACCGTATTTTATGTCAGATAAATAAGTTCTTCTTAGTTACGCGGGTACGCTGCGCCATTCACATATTTATAATAAATAAAATATTTCAACAACTACTTTATTTTTACAAATAATCTGCCTTAATTCTAATGTACTTGTTCTAGCAATGCTCCAATATTTCAAGAGCGTCGTGGAAGAAATGTTCTCCAACTTCTTCACATATTAATTTACGATTGGCATAACACCATTGTCACTTAAAAATTCTTCCTCGCAAATATTATTTTAGTTTCGAGAACAGTTTGGAGTCGGTAAGGCTCAAATCACGAAAAGAGTGGATCTCTAACCCGCTTGATGAATAACAGCAACTGCAAGTGATTCCAGTATTAGATGTGATAATTTTGACGACTGACAGACAAAAATGTAAAACCTTCTTTGCAGCTGCTGTAAACAGTCTTTACTGCTGCAAATCCCAATTTTTCTTTGGTAGATTTAATCTCAAAGCAACCAGACGTCAATTTTTTATTTAAACCATCGTTGTACATAAACTTTAAATGAAAGTTCATTCTTAAACCTAAAAATGTTACGTTGGTATGATATTCTATCAAATCCAATTTTAAATTTGCTAATTTTTTTTATTAACTGGTATTGTGTTGAAAAGATGACCTCAAGCATTCAGAAAATTTGCTTGAATCTTTAGTATGCTATAAGAGTGTTTTGTCGTCAGCAAATAGTGCCAAGTGGGCTAAAATATCAAGTAATGTTAAATCATTTGCATAAATAAAAAACAACAACCGTCCAGGAACTGATCCTTGAGAAACACGTCACTTTACAATCCTTAAATATGAATCTGTAGCCGTGCTAATAAACTGTTAGCGAACATGTAAAATTCCATCCACTTCAGAGCAATATCTTTAATACCATAACGACAAAACTTCTGTAGCAACAATATTAGTCTATGTTCAAAAAGATATCCAGAGTAGATCTGAATAGGTTGAGATAGGGGACGCTACATACCCCGCAGTCCTAATTGTTTTTCTAACTAATTTAATTTTCAGACATATTTGTAAATTGTGTTTAAATTTTTCTTTCATCTAAAGTAATTACTAAACCTATAGTTCTATTTAATGTTTTTTTACTATATTAGGAAAAATTTGGCTGTCCAACGTTTAACATCTATTTAGCTACCCCACATATTCGAAATGCATTTCGCTTCCAAGGTTTCGCGTTGACAATCCTTTTGAAAATCCGGACTCCTATTTGAACAACTAACGAGCCAAATTCAACACGAACTCGTTTCCCTATTTTAACTTAACTGCCGTGCAATTAACTAGTAAATTAAACAAAACTCCAAAACTTTCGTGCAGGTCTATTTTATACACGGCTTTAGATAATTCTATTTGGATGCGTGGTCAACCAGGACGAGATTTGCGTTTAATTCTAGCACTTCAGTTTAAATTTAGCGGAAAACGAGGAAATTTTGGAAAATTCTTGACGACAGTGGTCTTCGCCGGTTTCTATTTTGAATGTGTAATAATCGAAATTTGAATACTGCTTCATTAATTAAAGTAGGTTAGGTTACTACCACATCCAAACAAATCTTTAAAAAAAAGTATTCCATTTCATCGTAATTTAGAGAGTAACCGAGTTATTTGGAATTTGTGTATAGATAATGTGCATGTGAGAATAAAAAAATGTATTTTTCTACGATCACTGTTCAAAGTAGGCTTTTGCACATTGAAATCTAACTGGAAACTTGAAGTTTTCCATGAATTGTCATTATTTGACATTATTGCCGCATATAGGCGGAAAGTTACTTTTTGCACACGCCTATTTTCATTAGAAAAGTTGTTGTTATAAAGCTAATCGGTATTTTAAAAGAAAATTTAAAATAATCTGAATCTTTTAGTTAAACATTTAATACTCAAACTCATTTTCCTTAATATTTAAATAATAATTAAAATATTTAAAATAAATTACCCTGTTCTTAAAACTCATATTTAACATATCTTGTTGGTGTAGAGCCTAGCGCGTTTGTCTTTAAACCTGATGGTCGTGAGTTCAATCTTCACCAGTAATTATTTTTTTTTAAATATGATTTTTGTTTTTAAAATTAAATAAAACTGATATTTTTTATGCTTATTATAAAATTATTCCTAGAGTAAGTAGGCAACATAATATACACAACATACTTTTCGTTTGCTAGTCAAGTTAGCCGTGTCTGTCAATTTAACGAAGTAAGATTTGAATTCGGCAAAATAAAACTATATACTTTTAATATCATATGATCGTAAAAAATCTTGTGTGTAATGCAGAAAGCTTTTTGCCGCTTATGATAAAATGCCGCACTCCGCTGCACGTCGCGTGGCAACTTTTTATCTTAAGCCACAAAGTAGCACTTTCCGGTCTCAATACACAAATAGCTATTTTCTACGATCACTATCCAATTAGGCTTTTGCGCTTCGAAATACAACGGCAAAGTTGACTTTTCCGCGAACTGACATTAGTTGAGAGCTTTGTCGCTCGCCGAGTAGAAAACTTGACAGCTTTGTTGCTCGCCTAATTTGAATTAGATATGACATATTTCTTTTTAATAAATGATTTTAAATTTATTTGTACGTAGTTTAATTATTCAAGTTAATATTTACTTTGAATGTCAACTCCGTTTTTCATGATTAACTTTGATATAGGCAACATATTATACACTACCTACGACAAATTTTCAGTTTATATATTGTCACGAAGCCGTGTTTTTGTACGTTTCGTCTTTGAGGAAATAACACAAAATGTAAAAAATATATAATTTATTCGAAATCAACCACATCTTAATAATTTTACAATATGTTAATAATATTTTGGTACACTTACCACATCATTTCGTAGGCTCTGGGCACGTCACACTCTTCCCAAAAACACAATGGAAACTTTGTCGTTTTATTATGCAAAATAGCTATTACTTTTATTAATTTTACAGTTACCTTAGTTTCTTTTCGAGTCCACTTTCTTCCCTGTGGAGTTTACAACTGATCTACTTGTTTAATTTCCATACCCAATTTTTTGAATATTGCCGGCTTGCACAATTTTCATAGTTTACCAAACTTACGTTGGTTGATGACCTGGCATTATTTTTTCATCATTATAATAATCAAGCAATATAATTTTGTTAAGTAATTATTTCCTACGTATATTATCAACTCGGCAGTATTTTGTAATTGTTTTTAAATTTGTTTAATTAGGTATGTTTTGACTAAATAAAAGGCTTAATTAAAAATAAAATGATTTTGTTTGATTTACTTTAATTTACTTTAAAAACTAAGAAAAATTATTATCTACTAGGCAAAGTATTACTATTCACTCTTAATACACAATAGCTCTTTTTTAAGTCAAATTCTTAAATAAATAAAACAAATTGCATACTAATAAAAATATAAATTTAAAAAAAAGCAATGGATGAAAGTAACAAAAATATTTAAACAAAATTCGATAGAAATAAAAAAAATAAAATAAAACCTGTTGAAGCTTGTAACGGTTGGACGCTCATGTGCCTTCTTAGGCAACAGTGTCCGATAAGAAGACCTACTAATATTAGCCTAACGATTTGTCGTTATTGATCCAGTAGGTCATTGTAAAGTTTGCTGACGGTTCCTTAATGAACTAGGCATTCCAACGTCTTTTAAAAATAGCTGCCGAAGGGTATATATTCGTTTTAAAACCAAATTTCATCCTTTAAATATAGTTCATAAATAATTACCAATATTTTTACTTTAAATCATGGGTGTTTTGAAAACCATTTAATGAATCTATGTACCTATATATGGCAAAGTCCTTGGACAAACATTCACATTTATTCATATAGATTTTTAAGTTTATTTTTTTTGGTGGCATTTTTTTCAGTTCGAGATTGACTGCCCTCTAATGATCGATTGGTTATATAGTTAAAATAATTTCTCCTATATTTTTGCATAAGAACTAATCTCTTGTAGTAATTTGATCCAAACAATAAAATTGATCTGGGCTGAATGTTTTTAGATTTCTTAAATACTTTCTGGTTCCTTTTCGATATACTTTTTCTGTACATTGAGACTTAAACGCAATACAAAGAGGTATACCACTTGGAGTACAATCATTTCGAATTAAATTCACACTATTAACTGAAACCCATTCATTTATGACGGATATACATGAACAAGACCATGGATTAAAATTTAAACTTAAAAAGTCAGAATGCAGTTTCGTTAGCAGTGCTCGAGGCAGAAAATTTAAATGATTAAAATCTAGGAACAAGTAGTCTATACGAATTGGGGTTGTAAAACTATTTGCGTTTAAAAGGGCTATTTGATTGTTTCTCAAATCAAGCCATGAAAGAGTATTTAATGGCTCAAATGCTTCTGGTTCGATATTTGTAATATTATTATTGTTCAAATATATATTTTTCAAATTAGGAAAATTGGAAAATGCCCTTCTTGATATAATTTTTAAATGATTATATGCGAAATTAATTTCTTCTAGATTGTTTAGTCTCCCAAGCCAGTTCTGGTTCCAACTAGCTAAATAATTGTTATTGAGATTGATTCTACGTAGCTGAGGAATATACAGAGCCAGTTCTTCAATGTAAGAGATTCTGTTAGCGTCTAACCAGATGGTTTCTATGTTCGGAATGGTATTAATAGCACCTAAAAAGAATAAAACGTATTTCATATTTTTTTAAAATTTCGGTTGATTCAATATACTCTACTAAATTTACTGCTACAGAACTATTTAATTGAACGCGCTTAATTTCTAGAGTATGGTTTGTTTAGATCACTCTCCAGGTGTACCACAAAGATCCAACTTAGGGCCATTAGTATTCTTTATATTTATTAATGATCATTTATTTTGAAATGTTTACATTTTTTTGCCGAAGACTTAAAACTGTAGGTAAAATTTGAAGAAGTTGTACTTCGAAACAATTGTCGTGTAATTTTTAATTTTAATTTTTTAAATAAATCTACCATGCTTGGTTTTTCTTATTTTACTAATATAAATTTTCATCAAGTAAAGGCCGAGACTATCATGTCTTTAAAATTAATATTTCCAAATGTAAGTTGTTTCTTTTTCTAATCAAAATTGTCTTTATTTATTCGATTACTCTAAGTGTTAAGTGTTAAATTTGACTTTAAATTTACTTTTGGGGAACATATTGAAAATATAACGCTACTAGGTCTAAGAAATTGGTCTATTGCTATTTCTATTACTAATGTTGAAACTTTAAAATTAAATTGCATTTATTATATTTGATTATAGAAATTGTTCATCAAATTTTTTTTTAAATATGTTTATTTTAAATCGTCTGGACATTATTTTACCAGAGTTCAATTGATCAAGGCCGAGTGAAGAGTGATTCTTCTGTTCCATGATGTGCTTTGACAATTTCGGTGTAAACAATACATCGCTTAAGGTACTATTTAAACGAGGAACCACAATTTTCGAAAGTTAATTGCCTTCTACTTAATTTGTAAAGTTAGAGTTTCCTCTTCTTTTTTGATGAATCTGCACAATATTGGTTCTGCTGAATTGACGATACTCATGTACCTTCTTAGGCGACAATGTCCGGTGAGAAGACTTACTGTTATCCTAACGATTTATCGTTTTTTATCCAGTAGGTCTTCCGTGAACTTATCCAATGGTTCCTTCTCTTTGGCCTGTCTCAATCTTGGACAGTTGTTCCATTATTCTGCATCCGTTGTCTGCATAATGGTTTAGCAACTCTACGGAAGAATTGGGGCCATGGTATGGCCTCATACGAGTCTTATCGGGCTAGTTCGTAGGCATCTTCATTGTACTGATATCCTTCGTGGCCTGGTCACTTTGTTCTAGGCAGTCTTTCATTAGTCGTGATTTAATTTATGTTAAGAGAATTGCCTTTAGAGCGGCTTGGCTATCGCTATCAGAGTAGATGGCAATAGGTAATCGACTTGTGTCCAAAAATTTTAGTGCCGGCTCTTTCTTTGATTTTTGGACGACATCTATATGCCAAACAAGTTCAGTGTACAAAAGAACTCCCTGTTTCCAAGATTCTTGGGCTGGTATTTGAATTTTCAGATTTATATTAGTATGTGGCTATATTAGTAGGCATTCCATGAATATTATCTTTTTTTTACTTGTTGGTATAGCCTTGTATGTTCAACGCTATGTAGTTGGCTTTTTAGATTTTGTCCCTGTGAATGATGGACCTGGTTTCTACTAGTATTAAGATGTGCAGTGGCGTGGGGTTTAATAGTGTCTTAATTGCTACAGCACTGCAGACAGGCAATTCGCTGAATGCCTGTAAGTTGGCATATTGCACTTGCCTACGCAGTTTTGCTTACCCACGCCACTAAGCTATAACTTATCACATATACCTTATCACCCTTGTGTATAACGATATAAAGAGGAAGTGAGTAAAGAGCATATAAAAGAAAAGTAAGAAGAACATAATTAACCAATTAAATCAAAAACGAATATCCTCATAAAAAGTATAAGTCTGCTTGAACTAATAAATCAAGAGACTGCTAGATGTTGGTACTATGTGTCAATGAAAAGAAAGGAGGAAATAAAATTACAAATGGAATAGTATAAAAAGAGTTAACAACAAACTAATTAACTACTAAAAGTAAATAAAGGAACTATTTATTTGATGTTATGAATAGGTAAATAAAAAAATACTTCTCTGATGTATCACTTGTCGCTTTCAGGTAAATTTGTTGTAAAGTTTCAAGTAACGTTTTTTAATTTATAGTTGTAGGCGCTTGACGGACTTTGTCTAACAAGGATCAAAATAATTGTAAAATCCGAGTCAATAATCCCTTCTATGAGAAAATTTTCCTGACTATAAAGAGAACACGAAAAGTGATGGTGTAATAAAAACAAACATACCTTTAAATAAACTTGAAAAGTTATTGCCTCGTATCGCCAGGGTATGCAATTGAGGTAAATTTCTAAAGGCCCCTGGTAAAATACTCTGAATACCACTGTTAGATATGCCAATATTATACAGTTCTTCATGTTTCTCAATAAAATGTGCAGGAATAGTTGAAATGTTCTCATTTTCTATTATTATGGTTCGTATACCTTTATGGTCAAAATTTTCAGGAACTAAACAATCATTAAATGATTGAATTAAATTGTGTTGAAGACGATCGCCATATTTTACTGAAAAACGAGCTAAATTACAGTTTTCAGCAGCTGATACTACAACGATTAATACAGTTAAATAATTATAAAGTATAGCTTTCATTTTAATCAAATATATTACTATTTACTGGTTAATTTAAATTTTACATTTAGTTGAAATGCGAAATAATAAGAGGCAATCGGAGTCAATAGTTTATCGCATTGTAGATACTGATATAAAATTAACTTTCTATTTTTTTTTTCTTCAGTGTTGGTTCCTCTAGTTTTTTTAGTAGGCTCTTACTTTATTATTTACTTTTCAATAAATATGTATTTTCGGTTTATCGCCCTTCTAATTATTTACTTATATTGTAGAAAGAATATTCACCCAACTGAATATATATATATATATATATATATATATATATATATATATATATATATATATATATATATATATATATATATATATATATATATATGTCAGGGTAAAATTGTAGGGTCCGATTACAATTAGAAGAACACCGCTACGTCATAACCATTATTTGGAATTTCGAATACATATCTATAACTATCCATAAATAAAAAATAAGTTGTTAGGTATAAAACAATTTTTTCTATATTTCTATAATATTAACACTCCACTTAACCCACAGTACTTTGCCAAATGGTGACGTAGCTGTGTTCTTCTAATTGTAATCTGACCCTATTAATGTCCATGGAGCTATCATAATATACTAATATTTATTTACAAAACAATAAAAAAATTACAATTGGAGTATACAGTTGTCGACTGTACTATGCAGTCTCATTTTGACAATCCACAGTTTCTTATGGAGTAAAAGAGTTACGCGACAACGTGCCGTAAGGTGGCTGCAGCTCCCATCGTTAATTGGAGTCTATAAGAAACTGTAGATATACCAAAGTATGACTGCATTGTGTAGTCGACAGCAACTTCAATTTTAGATCAAATTTTTATAGGAAAAAATAAGGACCAATAACGTCACCAGACCAAAAACCACACCACACAGTCACATTTACTGGATACAGTCGTGTTTCCAATATTTCTCTTGGATTTTCTTCACCCGATGTTCTGCTTCATAAAACTCTCAATAACTTTAACAGATGGTACTAAATTTTTTCCGAAATGCGTACGGCATCTTCTTGCAGTTTCAGCAAAACATTTCCCATTTTGGTCATAAGTTTTCACAATAGAAATACTGTCAATGAAGATTACCAAAAATGGCGTTCAATTTAAATCGGAATGTCAAATTTGGACACCCTATATTTCTAATTTAATAAGTTGCTGTTAAAAACTATATAATAACCATATCATTTCGCACATTTTAAAACAACCTATTTAGTTATAATTTTCTTATAAATTAATGTTGTTACAACAAAAATGTTCTATTCGTCTTTACATTATTAAAACTTGTATTACTGTTAAAAAACATTTAAAAAAAGTAATTTAATGTGTAGTTACTTGGGTTTATTATTTTTTCTAAACTATTAAACATCATGCACACAATTGATCTTGGCTTAAAGTTTTACGATATTTTATATATTTCTGAGTACCCCTCGGATATATTTCTTCTGTACATCTGGACTTGAATGCAATACAAATAGGTAAGGTTTTCGGAGCACAACCAAATCGGGTTATAGTGATATTATTTAATAAAATCCCTTTATTTAAGGCGGAATAACAGGAACAAGTCCATGGATTAAAATCTAAACTTAAATTGTCGGAATGTAGTTTTCTTAGCAATGCTAGTGGTAAAAAATTCAGATTATTTTGTTCGATGAAAAAGTAATCTATACGAATTGGATTTGAAAAACTATTAGCATTTAAAAGTGCTATTTGGTTGCGTCTCAGGTCCAACCATGTAAGATTATTAAACGGCTCAAATGCTTCTGGTTCAATGCTTGCAATTTTGTTATTATTCAAATGGATGTATTTTAATTTAGGAAAATTGGAAAAAGCTCTTCTTCGTATTGTTCTTACGTTGTTTAGTGCGAATTCAATTTCTTCAAGATTATCCAGTTTTCCAAACCACTCCTGATTCCAATTGTCCAATGAATTGTTACTGAGGCTGATCCAACGCAGTTGAGGAATATGGAGAGCCTGCTCTTCAATGTAGGAGATTTCATCAGATTCTAGCCAGATGCTTTTGGTGTTAGGAATTGTATTGATAGCACCTAAAAAAATTGTTTTGCTACTATATCCACACAATTTAAATTTAACTAGGAAGTTGATGTTTTCATCGATTTGTCCTAATTTGACATTATTGGCAGTCTAGAGCGCCAAAGTTACTTTGGCGATTTTCTATTTTTATTTGCAACAATTAAAAGAAAATGGTATTCATTATTAAAGCTAATCGTTATTTGTCATAATTTGACATTATTGGCAGTCTAGAGCGCCAAAGTTACTTTGGCGATTGCTTATTTTTATTTGCAGTAAATAAAAGAAAATGGTATTTATTATTAAAGCTAATCATTATGTTGAAACAAAATGCAGACTAATCCGAATATTTTAGTTAAAAATTTAATACAACAAAATAAATAATTTAAAGCCAATATAACATAATTACGAGCGACCGTTTCCCTTCAGAAAACAGCTACTCTTTTGGTTAATACCGCAACAGGTATTGAATTATATCTAAAGAGAAAACAGCACAGTTAGAAATTAAATTTCAACACTCTACCTTTGATTTTGCTCACTAAGGAGAACATTGATTTATTTTTTGTTCTAAAAATTTAATATACAAACCCATTCCCCTTAAAATTTAAACGATAATAATAATTGAAATATTAAAAATAGATTACCCCGTAGAGTACCCTGTAAACTTGAGATATCTCGTTTGTGCAGAGAGCAGCAGTAAGTTTTCTAGTATTTAGGTCGTAAATTCAATCCTCACAGGGGAAAGAATATTTATAATTGTTTGTAGAATTAAAAATAAAACAGTGTGTCAATAATTTGCGAGAGGGTGTTCATATTTCAGAAGGGTTGCAATAGGTGGTAATATTTTCATACTATAAATGTTTCAGGATCTTTCCCAAAAGTATAAATTAACGCTAAAATCGAATTTATTCTATACATATGGATCGCACTGTATATAAATATAAAAAAAGTTAAAAGTTAAAAGTTTAAAAAGGAAGTCCAAGCAAAAGTTAAACGATTTTAAAAATAAAAACAAAGTGGTGGAGCAAAATTTTGGAAACTTCAAAATATTTGAATAACTTATTTAATTAAAATGAAACTCGGTACACCTGGTGCATTCGCAGCACTGGGTAATCTATTCTTGAATCTCAGGGAGTAGAAATTTTGAGGGAAGAATGAGACAAAAATACGAATTTTGTGCGTTGCAGATAGAGAGCAAAAACTTAAAAATTGTAAGTCAGTAAGGCCTAGGGTTCAAACCTGTCCATTTTTGAAAGGGACAGTCTTTTTTTGAAAAGGACAGTCCTTTTTTTGTTTTTTTTTTGTTTTTTTTTTTAGAAGTAGAAGGATGTGGACCTTTTATATACCGGATCAGCATCATAGTCCTTTATTCACTTTTCAAGAAAATGGCAACCTTAGTAAGGCCTAAATTCGATATTTATTATTGGAAAAATTACAATTTTGTTTTTAAATGCCTCACTTTTTCAAATGATTAAGATATACAGCGTTATGCGTGTAAACAATAAAAATGCACCTTCCCTCTTGTCTTTATAATTATTTTTCTATAAAAATTTCCTTATGTAAAGCAACCTAATACACATAAACAAATTGCTCCTAGGGCGCCCTCTGCAGTCTACATCGGACCTATGATCAAATCTCGATTTCTCATATTAAAAGCCCCAAATATCAAATTTAAAGATAAATATTTAAAAAAAGTAAAAACAAAGTAATAACTTTGACCCTTTGTATTTTGGAAACTTTTGAACTAAGGTAAATTGACCTAGATCCTCATATTTTAGCCTAAAGATTTTGTGTACATACCTTGCAAGGAATTTAAAAATAAAATAATAAAATTTAGCTAGTTTTACTTTAAAACTACAAAATAATTTGATATTTAATGAAATTTGCAATTGTTTAAATGATATTATAATAGAAACATACCTTTTAATATACTTGAAAAGTTATTGCCTCTTATTGCCAGATAATGCAATTTAGGTAAATTTCTAAACGCCCCTGGTAAAATCCTCTGAATGCCACTGTAATATATACCAATATCAGTCAGCTCTTCATTATTCTCAATAAAATGTGCTGGAATCGTTGGAATGTTCTCACTTTCTATTGATAGAGCTCGTATTTTTTTGGAGTTAAAATTTGCAGGAATTAAACAATCGTTAAATGATTGGACTATATTGGATTCAAATTCATGCGAATATGTTATTGAAAAACTTGTTAAATTACAGATTTCGGCTGATACTATAACAAATGATAATAATAAAAAATAATTATAAAGCAATGTGTTCATCTTAAACAGAATTCTGAATATTATTTTGGTACATTTAAATTGATTTAAAATTCCAAATCACGGAGTCAATAGTTTATCGTGCTATACTGATAAAATATTTAATTTTCTTGAACTATACTAATTTATTCCAGTGGTGGATAGTGGGTGCACATTCCTAAAATCTTTAAAATATTTAATTGGAAAAGCCTATTTTTATTTTCAAATACTGCTACTGTTAGATAGTGTGCCTAGTTAATACTAGGTATTTATGAATTATGCAAATCAACATGGTATATTGTTTTATTACAAGAAGTTTTGTTTTATTTGAATTTTTGATAGATATATTTTTATGAGATTTGTCAAGCACTGATAATGAAGTAGTTTTCTAATCATAATTTATTGCTCTTTAACATGGCGCAGCATATTTCATAGAGCAAGAATGGTGGAACATAATAAACATTCATCTTTATGCTTAACTGGAAACCTGAGTGAGAATTTCAGAGTATCCAGGACGAAGTCTGTATTTACCTTACTGCGACAGAAACCGATAAAAAATCAAAAGAAATATAAATAGCCAGACTAAAAAACCTAATGGGGCAAGATGCTTTAAAATTATTTAACTCAATAACTACGTTGACCAAAAAAATATAAAGGTTATATTCGATGTTTTGGAAAATTATTTTGTTCAAAGGACTAATGAAACTATGAATGTTTACAACATCTTTCAAAGAAAGCAAGATCCTGGTGAGCCATTTGAAATATTTTATGCAGATTTAAAACATCTTATCAAGCAGTGCAGCTTTGAAAACCAAGAAGAAAAATTGCTCAATGCTCAGATAATTCTGGATATAAATTGCAAAACTGGTCAGAAAAAATTATTAGGAGGAAAAAGAATATTAAATGATTAAATTTTGTAAACTAGCAGAAACTACTGAGGCTAATATGAAAGTTTTATCGGAAAAAGAATGTAAAATCAATCAAGTTAAAAACATCCAGCAAGGAAGAAGGAATAAAAAGTTTCAACTGTACTAGATGCAGAAGAACCCATGCATTCAATACATGTCTGACCTATTGTAAAATTTGCAGTAACCGTTTCTCCAAAATGTGCAAGTCGTGGGCACTACCTAAAATCCAAGAAATAGAGACGAATTTGGAAGACAATGAAGTTGAAGCAGGAGACTCGTCTGATTCAAGTTCTTTTTTTATGAGTGTTATTAATATTGATGCATTCGATAAAAATTTACTCATTAAAGGTATAGAAGTCGAGTTAAAGCTAGATACCAGTGCAGAAGTAAATATTTTACCCTATAAATTAATTTGTTAAGCAGGTTGGTTTGCAAAATGGTATATTAAAATAAAAATAGGATTAGAGGCATTCGGAGGTTTTAAAATTCAATCATTAGGCAAAAGTGATCTTAAAATAGAGACCACAACAAAACGGGACATTGTAACTTTTGTAATTGTCAAAAATAATGTTTGTCCGATTTTAGGTCTAGAAAGCTGTTTAAAGCTGGGTTTAATAAAACGGATTGATACCGTTAATAGTTCAAAATGGTGTAATAACAAAAATAAATTAACTTCTAAATATAAATGTGTTTTTGAAGATAAATTTAAAACTTCATTAGAGTTACTTGCGAAAAGGGTCATTGTGGTTCATGTACATGAACCAGTTGAGTGGGTTTCAAATGTAGTTATAGTTGAAAAACCAAATGAGTCTCTTAATATTTGTATTGATCTAGTCCATCTTAATAAATACATTATAAGAGAAAGATATACTATACCTACAGTAGAAGAACTAGCTCCATACCTAGCAAATAAAAAAATATTACAGCATTTTGGATATAAAAGACGGATTTTATCATATAAAACTAGATGAAGAATCAAGTAAACTGTGTACTTTCTCAACAGTTTTAGGAACTTATAGATTTTTAAGATCTCTGTTTGGTTTATCAAATTTGCCAGAACTTTTCCATAAACTAGTTTTTAAATATTTTGGAGATATACAAGGCGTCACAATTTATTTTGGTGATATATGTATCGCAACGGATACAAAAGAGCAAAATGACTTAATAATAGAAAAAGTGCTGTTAAGAGCAAAACAGTATAATATTAAATTTAATAAGGAAAAGTTTCAGTATTACTTAAAAGAGATTAAATACTTAGATATTATATCTAGTGAAACGGGAATGCATCCAGATCCTTCAAAAACTGAAGTAATTCAATCATTAAAAAGTCCTGAAAATAAAAAAGAGTTACAAAAAACAATTCATATCAAATCTATCCGAAATTATATCACCATTAAGAGGGTTACTAAAAAAAAAATGTTCGGAACTGGACTAAAGTACAAGAGTCCCCTACTGCCTATAACTATACAGTGCGATTCATCGAAAGATGCTGTTGGTGCGTGTCTATTACAAAATGATAAGCCAGGATACTTCGCATCAAGAAGTTTAAATTTATCAGAGTTGGAATATGCGCAGATCGAAAAAGAACTTTTAGCTGTCACGTTTTCATTTACAAAATTTCACTCCTATATATGGACATTCTGATGTTACAATTTTTACAGATAATAGATATGTCTTTAATATCTATTATATCAAAACCTTTATATAAGGTTCAGAATAATACCTTAAAAAGGCTTAGATTAAAACTTTAAATGTACCAGTCTTCTTTTAAATTATTTAGCGGGGTCCAAAATGTTTATAGGAGATTTCCTTTCTAGATGCGGACTAAAAACGAATGAAGAAATAGATAATAGCATAAAAGATGTAGTTCATTGTATTCACGAGACTAAATTAAAATTTTTCAGAAAAAAAGTTAGAAGAGTTTAAGCACCTTACAAGTGTTGATGAATCTCATTGCAAATAACGGAATATTGTAGAGTAAGGTGGCCTAAAAAACTAAATGAAAATGTATCAGTGGAAGTAAATCACTATTTTAATTGAGAAATAATATAGATATAAATAATGGACTACTGAACTTTGAAGCACGGTTAATAGTACCTACACAAATGAGAAAATATATATTAAACTTATTACATGAGCCCCTCTCTGGTGTTAAGAAAATATTGGTATTGTAAAGAACTTATTTTATTGGCCAGGTATTATAAATGATATTAAAAACTTATAGGTTATGTCAAAAATATATGAGATCTAAAACACGTTAACATCTACTAAATCACGAAATACCAAATATTCCATTTTACAAAGTAGCAGCAGATGTTATGAATTAGGTCGCAAAGACCTACTTTGTGTTAACAGATTATTATTCGAGGTGGATAGCCGAATTAAAGTCAAAAACTAGTAGTTCAATTATTTTAAAATGTAAACTAATATTTAGTAGATTGGGTAGTCCTCAGGGGGTGATATCGCGCATAGTGCTATGGCGGCGCTGACGTCATGCGTAGAGTTAGTAGAGTTGGCGCCAAGTAAATATCATATGACAGATGCACGTTGTAGTGATTTGTAAGTTATTAATAGTGATTTATAACATTTTAAGGTGGTATTAGTAATAAACATTAAAAAATGAGGTACGCAGTTCACGGATGTAACAGTAACAATCAACGCAAAGGAGTTGAAGAAGACGTTGTTTTTAACATTCCTCGACAGTAAGAGGTTAGTCGATTCCTCTTCTTTCAATAGAAGAGAACAAAGACTGAGGAAAGGCGTTCTTAAACGCGCCTTCTATATCTAGGAAGGCACCTATGCAATCTCCCCGTGATTTAGGGAATGGCCGATTTTGCCTACTAGATTGTGCAGGGCATGATCTGTCGATTTGCCTGCTTGGTAGGCATATTGAGAGGAGTTTAACGGGTTTGCCCGAAGACTTCCTTCTCTAATATGCCTATCTAGAATCCTCTTTAGTGTTTTTAGAAGAAAGGATGTTAGGCAGATTGGACGATAAGAGTTTGGTAGGGAGGTATCTACTCTACCAGCCTTGTGTATATACACGACTTTCGCCAACGTCCATCCTAGTGGGATATAGCTCCACGCCAGGCTTGCTCTAAACAACCTCACAAGGAGGGGTAGCAGGAGGTCCTGTCCTTTTTGTAAAAGGGTGGGAAAAATTCCATCCTCTTCGGGTGATTTGAAAGGGCAGAATGAATTCATCGCCCATTTCACGGTGTTTGGAGAGATAATTTGTGCAACAAAGTTCCAGTCCTCCTTTTTGGGTCGTATAATCGATTCCGTTAAAGGAAGGGGTACATGTTGCCTGTCCTCCAGGATTCGACTGCCTGGGAAGAGTTTCTGTAAAAGAATCTCTAAAGTTTCCTTACCAGAGTCCGTGTAGGTGTTGTCGGCTCTTTTTATCGAGCCGACTTCCTGTCTCGGATCTTTGGCGAGAATCTTGTGAAGTCTGGTACTTGAAGGTAAATCTGATATATTCTGACAGAACTTCCTCCACGATTCTCGTTTGGCCTTTCTAAAAGCCTTGTTGTACTCCGTTAGAGATTTGCGGTAGTTTTCCGAGCGGCCAAATTCTTTAGTTCGATTGAAGAGAACTATTCTTTAGATGCCGAATGTTCATCTAAATTAAAACCTGCATTATAATTTTTGTAACAAAAATAAATCATTAAAAAGAAAAAGGAAAAAACTGATACTTCAAATAAATATTTCTTTCATATATGTATTTGCGTTTATTTTTCTTTATAGTCCTTAGATATCCTTAGATATTTGATGTCATTTCTAAAATATTATCCTTTAATATTTATGAAATTTCTGTAAATAGCATTTAGTTTCCTCATACTTCGACAGTATTTTTTTAAATTCCCGCCTATATAAACTCTACGCATGACGTCATGCGCGTGGTCGTCCTATTTTTGACACAGTTGATATCCTACCTTCTATTTTTTATACCATGGGTAGTCCTAATAATTTTGTAGCTGATACTGTACCCTTTAACAGTTTTGAATTTCACCAGTTTGCTAAAAGTTGGAATTTTACAAAAACAACGTCCAGTCCACATTATCACCAATCAAATGGACTAGCTGAAAAGGCCGTTGGTATAGTGAAAAAATTTTAAAAAATCACGTGAAGCTGGTCAAGATATAGAATTATACTTACTAAATTATAGAAATTCACCTGTTGCTAATTTGAACTATTCGCCGTCGCAGAATCTTGCGGTCAAAATTGCCTATTGAATCTAGCAATTTAAAGCCTAAATGAGTTACAAATGAAGCTTGTGTGACTATGAACCAAAATCAACTTAATAAAAAAAAAATTATATAAAGAAGTGTGTAGAGGAATCAAAATTCAAAGAGGGGGATGATATATTGATGCAAAATATTAATACAAAATTATGGGAGCCTGCAAGGATACTAGGGGAAGCAGAGGGGCCCAGATCGTACCTTGTTCAAACTAAAACTGGACAGATTTTGCGAAGGTTAAAGGGGAAGATGTTAGTAGGCACACTATTTAACATCTTCCCCTTTAACTACTTTAATACTAGGTATTTATGAATTATGCAAATCAACATGCTATATTGTTTTGTTATAAGAAGTTTTGCATGTTTTATTTGAATTTTTGATAGACATATTTTTATGAGATTTGTCAAGCACTGATAATAAAGTATTTTCCTAATAATAACACCGGCACACAAAAAAAAAGTTGTTTGTACATCAGACACGACCTACCTACCTGCAAGTATTTTGACCCGCTGAATCCGAATTTCAAGTCAGTTTGGGCCGTCCACCCTTCAATATCGAGTAAATTTTAAAAATAGTAAAAATAAGATATTTAGTAATAAAAAAAACTTATGAATCGAAACCAAGCATAATTCTTATGTATTTCGATCCGCTGAATACTGCGCAGGTTATTTGAGAACAAAAAAGTTTGATACCAACAAAAAACAGTTCAAAATCTGAGAAAATCTTTCGCCTCATTCAGTTCATACATCAGTTTTTAGAGATATTGCAAGGGTAGATATTGAAGGGTGGACGGCCCAAACTGACTTGAAATTCGGATTCAGCGGGTCAAAATACATGCCGGTAGGTAGGTCGTGTCTGATGTACAAACAACTTTTTTTTGTGTGTGCCGGTGCAATTTATTGTTCTTTAACAATAACATTACGACAAGATTGAGATGGCAAGTCAGAATTAGATGCGCACTGGCAAAAATTTAAAATAAATAAACTTGTTAACACTGCACAAGTGACCACAAATAGATCACTAAAACAATAGCATCGAAGTTCAGCCATTAATTGAGATAACTCCCATTTTTAGATTTGCCGGTGCGCATCTAATTCTGACTTGTCATCTCAATCTTGTCGTACTGTACTTAAAACAGGAGTAGGTACTAGAATGTCGTCAAGCTTTGGTCGAAATGTCCATCAACAATGTGGTCATCTTAAAATGGATCAAATGAGACGCCTTATTCAAAGGTAACCGTTTAACCTCATTTTGTAGCCAAAAAAAGCAGCCACCTACATACTTATCAACCGATTCTACAGATTACAGATAAAGAGAACGGGAGTACCTAGTTAGGTATGGGCCATTGTATGAAATTTTGTTTTATGTGCGATAATGTAATTTTATAAATTTTTTTTTATAAATTTCTTGACAATTGTAAATATTTTTAACATTTCATATGAGCTAATAAATTATGTCGATGCTTCAATCAAATAGAACGTTTAGGTGATTCGTAATAACATATCTACACGACCTAAATGACTGTAATTGCATATTTGAATATAATTATAAATTCAAAATAACTTTACTTTATAACATTCTTCTGTATTATAAAAAAATAGGAGTACTTTATTCTTGAGTAAAATTCATATTTTTTGACAAACATCGTATACGGCTTATATTGATATCTGTTTGTTAGGTTTTGGATTATGCAGAACTTTTAATCAAGAATAAAATTGTTTACAAAACCAAAAAAGGTTCCAACTTAAGTAGACAGTCCTGCGCAAAGTTCTGGTGGCATGTGTGATATGTTTACGTAAAAGTACCAGGACCGTTAAAGCGTTGAATAGCAACATTCCAGATCTAGTAGAGAATCTAGCATATTGCCCATCGTATATTTTCCTAGTTGTATGTTTACTTGCAGCTACAGCTTTATCATACTAAATTTAAGAATGGCCCTCGTAATGCTTCTTCAAATGAGACTTCGGTTAATTGTTTTATAATTCCGGCCATCTCACTTCTGTCGCCCGGTTCTGCATACAGAACACGCCTCATTCTTCGATGCTTAAGCATTTTATTAAACTCGAAAGTCAACGACACATCTTACAAGTTTTTACAAGGTAGCAAACGACGTGCCTTGCTTCTTTCAGCTCCTCTCCTAATTCATTATTCTATTAATATCTTCGCTGTTGTCGGTTTTAATTGCCATCTATCTCTTTGTAGCAACTCCAAAGTGAATTGAATATGTAAATAAGACGGCTTCGCAAATAATTTAACTTCATTAGACCCGGCTTAAGCCGTATTCGGGTAGGGACCGCGACTCCGGTTCGGATATTTTGGGCGAATAGCCGAGCAGCATTATCCAAAGCCCCATGGAAAATAGATTCTACAAACTACAATGGAGTTTTGTTGTGTAATTTAATAGTTAATCGCGAGCTAGATAAAACGGCGAACAAGAGGTCTTGCTCGATTTAGGCGCTTCTATAAATCTAACGGAGTGAATAAAATTAAGTGGTAAAGCGATGTTTTCTAATTTACTCTAAAGGGTTGCGAGGATTGTCTTCGAAATGTTTTTACAAGAATTCGGTTGTGGATTTATGGTTTTAGTAAATTTGATTAAAAAGGGCTGAATGCGCTGAGAAAAGAAACGGAACAAAAGCAGCAGTCGGAGAAGAAAAGGAACTGGAAAAGTTTAGGAGAGGAACTAAATGAAAACTATAAAACTAACAATAAGAAATTTTGGCCATTAATTAAAAATGTTAGAGGAAACCGACGAAAATTTTGGTGATCTGGATGAAATATATTACCCAGACAAAATAAGATAAATTTTAACAAAAGCATGAAAAGGTGGAAATGAGTAATCTACAATGTCTAAGTGTGTACTTTTTTAGCTTTACAAAAAATTTATCGTCCAGAGAAAGATAAAACAAACTATAAAAGGGGAAGCAAATCTAACAGAATATTTTTTAAATCACTTATTGCTGTTGCCCATGTTCAATCAGATTTTTGTAGAGGGTACCGCGCTTCTACAAATGATGGATGATGCCCATTATTTCAACTGGCAATGGGCATTGTACTGTTTTAACTCTATTAAATTTAAGAAAAGCATTCTTAATCTATTAATATGTACCTATTTTGTATTATATAGATTTTGCTGGTAACGCCATATTATTTATTAATGTGTTTTGAAAAATCGCAGACAGTGTGTTAAAATTAATGAAAGTGAATCAAAATCTTCACTCGATCAACTTACGTAGATATTTGGTGGCATACGGAAAGCATTTTTTATTACTAATTTTAGGAGAAAAAAAATTATTCCATGGTCTAAAACCTACGGTGGGTGCCATTTTTGTAACGTGATACTTGATATTTTATCTATTTGTTATAGTGTTTTAAGCTCAATTGATTTTGGGAGTGGGCCAGGTTATTAAATAACTTGAATTACCTTGAAAAAGAAGTTGGGCACCACTATATTTAAAACTTACTATACTTGACTATAGATTAGTGATAAAAATATAGAAAATCACTAACCATTAAGATATAATATTTAAACCAAGTTTTAGATAAGGTAGTAACAAATTCTAATTCACAGAGATTTACTTAATTCAAATTTAGATGATTTATTTAAAAAAAACTGTATCTGTTGTAACAGGAGGTAGTCAGATTAGGAGTGTGATTGCACAGTATACTAGGCCTTCTTCTAATGGATTCGGGATCCTTATTCTTAATTCTGGACTTGAACGATCTTCTATAGGTGAACCAAACCTCGGTCTTCTGATGGCACCAAATTCTTAGGTATAAATCTCCATAAACTTCTTGATATAAACCATTTAGATACAAATCTCCATAAACTGTTTTAGATATAACTTGAAATAAACCGTCTAGATATAGCCATGCTAAAAGGAAAATGTAAAAATGTTAAGAAAGGAAATAGGAAATTTGCACAGGAACCACATAAAATGCCTTTAACTAATAAACGAACAATTTAAAACTATTGAGTGAATAATTTCACAGAGACCAAAATTAATATGAAAAGGAAAAATGTTATTTAACATATTTAAAAATAGTAAAGCATAATATCTCATTCCAAACAAAATAATATATAAAATTATATAAAACGTACATGTGTTATTCAAAGTTGATTTTGAGGTTATGTCGGAACTTGACAATTTATTTAAAAAAATCCTTATAAAAATATATATATATATATATATATATATATATATATATATATATTTACATCTCTGTATCATTGAAGCGTCCCGATGAAGATGCGCTTTAAAGCGCCCATGTCTATTTACACTTGATCTACCTATTTTAGACATATATACTCGTTGCTGTTGGAATAGGCAGCTTAAATTAGGCTGATAACATTAAATTGAAAGGAAAACACAAATCTTTACTTTTACTTTATCGACACCTGGGCGTCATTTCAATTGATACACATTGCAGCGTCACCAATATTCAAATTTACGTATATTTGATCGCTTTTGTGGCGTCAATTAGCGTTTTGCGGTGTTGTCATATATTTAAATGATAGGCAGTTTAATTGTTTGTTTAACTGTGTTAAAGATATATTTTGATACATAACGATAGACCTGCAGAGCGTTAATTTGTCATTTCGGTAGCGCAGAGAGTGCGGCAGAAAGTGAATAATTTAGTTATGCAATAATGATTGTAATTGATGAGGTGGAAAGAAAGAGGTTAGAAAGGGTAGAGGTAACATAGGAAGCATTTGTCCCTGCGTGAATTTTGCCAAAACCGAAAAACTGGGTGAAAGGAGTAGGGAGATGTTCTGGGCCGGACTTAAATATTTGTATTGTAGTACCTAATTTTGGTAGGTAACTAAAAGATAAAAAATTATCAGACGTTTTTTTGACTTTATTTGTTAGCACGATTCATTTATGATGAGGGCAATAACACTTTATCAATATATAACTTGCTAAGGGCCGATTCCACCGTTGTGTCAAACGAAGTTTAAATTACTAAACGAAGATTAAAATGACATTGTTAATGTAAAAATGTCATTTTAAACTCCATTTAGTAATTTAAACTTTATTTTTGTTTATATAAAAATGTCATTTTATTCTTCGTTTAGTATTTTAAACTTCGATTAACAAAACGATGAAATCGACCCTAAGTAAAAGTTTATAAAATGATTGTAACAAAATAGCTATTGAGACAAAAAGTTATCGAAACAGCCAAAGTACTTTTTGCTCGAATTACACACAAGATTTTTTCTACGATCACACCAAAATAAAATAAATAATTAAATTTTATTAGAAATGGGTTACCTTTTCGTTCGTTATAATATTTTAAGTTTATTTGACATAAGCCTACTCTTCGAAGAGAAAAAAATGTTTTGGTACTTATATACCGGTAATTATTTACGGAAAATACCGTTCAATGATTTTAAATATTAGGAAGTCAATTAATGTAACTAGTTACGAAATGTCTTATTTTGTGTAACGAGTAAATATTTGCGGGACAAGCGGAGCAAGGTCCCGCAAAATTAACGAGTTACACAAAACGGCATTTCGTAACGTGTTTACATACAAGATTTTTTCTAATTTTGTCTTGATTATTTATAAAATTGTTTTGAAAAATGATTCACCATCATTCTTTTGTAGGTACTTCCCATCAAATATTTCAGAAAATTGTTGTATTTGATTGCCCTACGACGTTTTTTTTTTTTTCAATAGTAATAAAAATAAGGGACATGTGCAGTGTTGCCGATCTGATTTTTGACATTACCCGCAAGAAATTTGAAAAAAAAAAAAACATTTTTACCCATTATCCTTAAAGGAGTACGTCAAAATTGTACCCCCAACATTTCTGGGCAGTTTTCAATAACGGTGTTCAATTATTTAAAAAATAAAAGGCAATTTACAGTTTTTCTTTTTTTGTTTTCTTTTTTTGTTGTTAAACGTAATGTCATATTTTCAAATGTGAAATGTCACTATTCATTGCCTTTTTGATATTTGGTTTTCTCGATTTTTCGATTGTTCGATTTCTCGATTTTTCGACTTAAAAACCAAAAAAGAGAAAGTTTCATTTATTTTCATTTCGTAACGGGTGACATAATCAACTTTTCGTAATCAGTTGCATAATGTTCTACTTTATGCAACTGGTTGCATAAAGTAGATCGTTTTGGCACTTGCTGCGATTACAAAATATGTTTACTTTATATGTCAAAATTAGAGAAAATAACAAAATGTAAATTAAATGGATAGATCCTATATTATTATAGAGCAGTGTTTCTCAAACTTTTTTAGCGACGGAACCATTTTGAAAAGCGAAATATTTGACGGGGCCCTCAACACATAAAACACATAATTTAAAAAATATTTTTCATATTTTTCTTCATTTTGACTCTCATTTTGACGTGATAAAAAAATGGGCTTTATATTATGCTCCGATTTCATATATTCAATTTTGTAATTGAAATTTGACAATATTACTGCCCATCTACGTAGTCTGTTGGCTGAAAATTGGGGTATACCTTTAGCTGGGTTAAAAATAGTTACCAGAGGTAAGTGATCTGTAACTAGGATAAAGAAATGTCCATATAAATATTCATTAAATTTATTTAAGTCAAAAATTATTGCAAGGCCCTCTCTTTCAATTTGAAAAGATTTTTGTTCGGACTTTGATAAGATACGCGAAGCAGAAGCTATAGATTTCTCAATATTTTTTTCAAAAACATGACATATCATGGCTCTTATTCCCACATTTGATGCATCTACGATTAATTTAATCGGCAACTCAGGCTGAAAATGCACAAGAACATAATTTGTTGTTAATTTATTTTTGATTAATTCCAGAGATTACTTGCAAGAATTGTCTCAAATCCATTTCACCAATAAAAAATAAAATAAAAAAGTCCTAAAGCAAAATCATATCCTCCTTCCTCTTAGTGACTTTGTGACGATAGTACTGTTTTTTTTTATTATGATTACTTTCTTCGCGGAGTCCTCACAAAGGCTTTGCGGAGCCCCAGGGCTCCGCGGAGCACACATTGAGAAACACTGTTATGGAGAAATACTAAATAAATAGTTTTGAAAAAACTATTGAAACCAGTTGTGAAATTTGAAACGAATAAATTGGCAATGCAATTGATATTTTTGTATTTGATTGTTTTTTTTCCACTTCCTGAAAACAGATTCCTCATGAAATAGTAAACAGTTTATAAAAAAAACCTTTATTTGCTACTTATAACATGTACCAATGACCAAGTCCGATTCTGTTTATTTTCAAATCAACAAATATGGACGTCGACAGAATCTTTAAAAATTAAATATCTCACCGAAATAAATATAAGTTTCTTTTATCTCCGCCACATTTCGCACTTTTATTATAAATAAAGCTTTTTACAACTTATCTTGGCATTTTCAACGTTAATTTCCAAAATTTAAGTCACTAAAATACCAAATTAATTCTCGTTGACACATTAAATTTGGATGGTCAACTCTCTGACATGTGATGTTCTCAACTGTGATTGGTGGGTGTGAATAATTTCGAAATGGGATTATGCGCAGTGTCTTATGTTCCATCTAAGGTTTGTATAATCTAAGGGTGGAAACCACCAATTTCGGACTCTCGTAAATAACAAAAAAACTTAACCAAACTACCTAACCTGTGCGGCATAAAGCCATCACGTGTTGCTTCACAAAAAATTATTCATAAAATAAGAAAAATAAAACAACCAATTTACTAATTTTGTAATAGAATACGATATTATAACATTTCGATCATATATTGCGACAATTAGTACTTTTAAACGTATACAGGGTGTCCTTTAAAATGTGTCCCAAAATTCTCAGGCAGATTCCTTAACCAAAAAATGGAAAAAAAGTTCCTATAGACCTATGTCCTGAAGTGCCCCCTAAGCGAGCAACAGCCTCTCGAAATCATTTTTTTTATTTTGATTTTTTGAATTTTCTTAAAAATGGAAACAAATAAAAGAAATAAATTTTGGCTGTTAAATATGATCAATAATAGTGACCTTTTGACACCTTCAAAAAGAAATTATTTCGTCAGGGGTGTACTTAGGAATTTTTTGAAAATTTTGATTATTCATAACTTTTTTTGTGTTTTTGGTAATGACTTATCCATATTTTTTTTTACATTCTACATTGAAAACTACGTCAAAAAGGAATACTTGTTTGATCTCGATTGGAGCAGCCGTTTCCGAGAAAACATCATCCAAAGATATTCGTGCAGTTTAGGTTAATTTTCAATTTTGGCTGTTGTAGCCAAAAAGTTGGAAATCGAGGAACACGGCTTACATGTCCCTATCCTTACTTTTGAAGGTCTATTCAGTGGCAAAAAATATTAGTTGATACAGGGTGATCAAAAATCGGATGTGATTTTGGATTTTTGATCACCCTGTATCAAATAATATGTATTTTATGTCACTGAATAGACCTTAAAAAGTTAGGATAGGGACTGTAAGCCGTTTTCCTCGATTTCCAACTGTTTGGCTACAACAGCCACCTGAATTTGAAAAAATGTGATTTTTGAGTAGCTGTAGATCCTTTACTATTCATATTAGATAACAAGTGTGATATATCATTGAAATCAGATTATCGAGCAGATTCTAAAAATATAAAAATATACAGGGTGTTCCATTTAAAAAACATAACTTTGATTTGGCACGGCCTTATGAAACACCCTGTCACATCGTAACTAATTTTAAAATGTGAAGCTTAAAGCTGCCTACTTTTATTATAACAGATCTACAGAGCTTCCTCACACTAATCAATCACCCTGTATACTATTTTTAGCTCTCTAAATAAAATTTAAAAATTTAGTTCCCATTTATTTATTATGAAGACCATAAGGTTTGTATTTAGCTGTTTAGAATAAAAAAGTAAAAATATGTATTTTTTTGGCGTTTTTGTGTTTCATGGATAATTTTTTTCGCTCACTGATAAAAATGTTTCTTCAGTTAAACATTATTTCTAAAAGTGTTCTGGTGCGATTCGTTGTATTGTTATTATTTTGTTTAAAATGGCTCACAATAACTACAATAATGATTACACATTCGGCGAAATGACGGACATGCACTTATGTTTTGGACTCGCTTCTGGAAATGCCAATGAAGCTCGCAGACTTTATCAGGAGCGCTTTCCAAATAGGCATCTTCCATGCGCTAAGACGTTTTCTAGAATTGACGATAGACTTCGGGAAACTGGTACATTTAAGAAAAACTCTAGTAACAGTGGAAGACAAAATTATGTGAGAACTCCTGCTTTGGAAGAAGCAATTTTGGATAGGGTAGCTGAAACCCCATCGCCAAGTACCAGAAAAATAGCAAATGGTAAGTAATTACTTATTTATTATTTTAGCTACCCCGTACCTTATCGTATAAAACTAGTTTTTTTACTTGTTATTGCTTCTCTTACATTTCACGACTTTTCGTATCGAAAAGAGTTGCGTTATGCAGAAAAAATCTGATTTCCCAAATCAATGGATTCTCTTTCTTAACTATTCACTACACAGATTCTCTCATTTAATTTCAGAAGTGGGAGTCGGACGTAACACGGTATGGAAAGTTTTGCGTGAACAACAATTGTACCCTTACCACATTCAAAAAGTTCAGGCACTTAAAGCTACTGATTATGAGCCGCGAGTTATCTTTTCTGAATGGTTTCTTGGAAGATGTAATCAAGATGCAATGATTCTTAATAAAGTGCTATTTACCGATGAAGCTGGTTTCACTAGAGATGGTATAATAAATTTTCGAAATATGCATGAATGGGCTGAAGATAACCCTCACGCGGTTGTTGAACGTCACCACCAGGATAAATTTTCAATAAACGTCTGGGCTGGAGTTATTGATAATTACCTTATTGGACCATTTGTTTTGCCGAATAGGTTAAATGGAGCAGCATACAGGCTTTTTTTGGAAAATAACTTACATGAGCTTCTTGATAATATTCCGATTCAAATCAGACATAACATGTGGTTTATGCATGATGGAGCTCCACCACATTACAGCCTTGAAGCTAGACAGCACCTTAACGAAAGATTTGAGGGTAGAGTAATTGGCAGAGGTTGTCCTGTTAACTGGCCACCTCGTTCACCAGATCTAAATCCAATGGATTTTTTTGTTTGGGGTTATTTAAAATCATTGGTTTATTCCAGTCCTGTTGAAACAGTTGAAGAATTGGAAGAACGAGTTTTTCATCATTGCGAAGTTCTTAGGAATAATCCTGAAGTATTTTTTCGTGTAAGACAGTCTATGATGCGACGGTTGCGCTTGTGGGTGGAAACCAATGGTCGCCACATTGAGCATCTGCTTTAATTTTTTTTGATTTGTTTTTTTAGAATAAATATTTTTTTAAACCGTTTCTTATTATTAAATAAAAATAGTCCCACCACGACATTTGAACTACAATTATTTAGAGAGAGCTAAAAAAGTTATTTTTATTTACGAGATTCACCGAGGTAATTTAGGAAAATTGAAAATTAAGCTAAAGTGGACGAATATCTTTGGATGATGTTTTCTCGGAAACGGCTGCTCCAATCGAGATCAAACAAGTATTCCTTTTTGACGTAGTTTTCAATGTACAATGTAAAAAAAAATATGGATAAGTCATTACCAAAAACACAAAAAAGTTATGAATAATCAAAATTTTAAAAAAATTCCCAAGTACACCCCTGACGAAATAATTTCTTTTTGAAGGTGTCAAAAGGTCACTATTATTGATCATATTTAACAGCCAAAATTTGGTTCTTTTATTTGTTTCCATTTTTAAGAAAATTCAAAAAATCAAAATAAAAAAAATGATTTCGAGAGGCTGTTGCTCGCTTAGGGGGCACTTTAGGACATAGGTCTATAGGAACTTTTTTTCCATTTTTTGGTTAAGGAATCTGCCTGAGAATTTTGGGACACATTTTAAAGGACACCCTGTATAATATCGACTATATCTGATTTTGATCATTTGTAATTTTAAACATGTGCGATTTCGATCTGTCTGGTTTCGAAAGAGGGTCGATCCGTTTTATTTGTTATTTCACGTTTACGGCACATCGTAAAAGAAAACTTAACTACATCCACACTATTTTGTAATATATTAAATGACTACTAATGCCCCCCTACCTATGGGGGGGCCTCAGTATTTGCTTCGATAAAACATTTACGTATCCCACTTTCTAACAATATTTTCCATGTTTTCCGATCAATGTAAGTCCGAATATTTAAAAATAAATTTGGTCTGGTCATCTTTGCGTATTTACGTACGCCGACATGACAATTCTCGAAGAGAAGATCCGATTGACTTGCGGTTTTGACTTTACAATTTATTCAAGCAGAGCAAGTTATTTATTTTTAGAATTTTCGTTTTTGTACTTTAAATCTCAGTGTTTTTAAATTAAAATTAATTCCTTATGGACCCTATATTATTTACTACGGCATAAGTACTAATTACATTAAATATCTCTGCTTGTTAACTGAAAAGTCACCGAATTTTTTCTTATTGCTGTTATTCTTAAATGCTAAGTAAATTATTTAAATTGTTTTAAAGGATTTATTTATTGCAACTGAAAGTAATAAGTGAACATAATTCTTTTAAATATAAATGCATATGAATCCTATGCGAAAACATAAAATATGGCAAAGTCAATAATTTTGCACGTGTTCTAGCGAACTCCAAACTGTATCTGAATTTGATATTAAAATAAAAAAATAGTCCAAATATTATTATTTTTACATAGGCATAAGGGCATAAGGGGTAAAGATTTCAAATACTTTTACATGTAACGAAGATGTGCATAATTAATAATAATAATATTCAGTGGTAGAGTCCCTGCCTGTGGACATAATGGTTCCGGGTTCGAATTCCACCGTTGGCCGGGATTTTTTCATTTAATTAATTTATTTAAAATTAATTCTGATGCCTTGGTAGGATTTCCTACTCGACCACTCATTGTTAGGTTCTAATTAACAGTTCTGTTCCTAAAGTGGCGCTGGGAAACAATAACAAAGCCTGCACAGAAACGAGGCGATATAACCATTAGTAGTTAAAGCCGATGACATCATATAATAATAATAATAATAATAATAATAATAATAATAATAATAATAATAATAATAATAATAATAATAATAATAATAATAATAATAATAATAATAATAATAATAATAATAATAATAATAATAATAATAATAATAATAATAATAATAATAATAATAATAATAATAATAATAATAATAATAATAATAATAATAATAATAATAATAATAATAATAATAATAATAATAATAATAATAATAATAATAATAATAATAATAATAATAATAATAATAATAATAATAATAATAATAATAATAATAATAATAATAATAATAATAATAATAATAATAATAATAATAATAATAATAATAATAATAATAATAATAATAATAATAATAATAATAATAATAATAATAATAATAATAATAATAATAATAATAATAATAATAATAATAATAATAATAATAATAATAATAATAATAATAATAATAATAATAATAATAATAATAATAATAATAATAATAATAATAATAATAATAATAATAATAATAATAATAATAATAATAATAATAATAATAATAATAATAATAATAATAATAATAATAATAATAATAATAATAATAATAATAATAATAATAATAATAATAATAATAATAATAATAATAATAATAATAATAATAATAATAATAATAATAATAATAATAATAATAATAATAATAATAATAATAATAATAATAATAATAATAATAATAATAATAATAATAATAATAATAATAATAATAATAATAATAATAATAATAATAATAATAATAATAATAATAATAATAATAATAATAATAATAATAATAATAATAATAATAATAATAATAATAATAATAATAATAATAATAATAATAATAATAATAATAATAATAATAATAATAATAATAATAATAATAATAATAATAATAATAATAATAATAATAATAATAATAATAATAATAATAATAATAATAATAATAATAATAATAATAATAATAATAATAATAATAATAATAATAATAATAATAATAATAATAATAATAATAATAATAATAATAATAATAATAATAATAATAATAATAATAATAATAATAATAATAATAATAATAATAATAATAATAATAATAATAATAATAATAATAATAATAATAATAATAATAATAATAATAATAATAATAATAATAATAATAATAATAATAATAATAATAATAATAATAATAATAATAATAATAATAATAATAATAATAATAATAATAATAATAATAATAATAATAATAATAATAATAATAATAATAATAATAATAATAATAATAATAATAATAATAATAATAATAATAATAATAATAATAATAATAATAATAATAATAATAATAATAATAATAATAATAATAATAATAATAATAATAATAATAATAATAATAATAATAATAATAATAATAATAATAATAATAATAATAATAATAATAATAATAATAATAATAATAATAATAATAATAATAATAATAATAATAATAATAATAATAATAATAATAATAATAATAATAATAATAATAATAATAATAATAATAATAATAATAATAATAATAATTAGATTTTTTCCTAATCAATCCCCCTTACACCTCCTATTTTCAATCGGATTTCTTTTAAATCAATAGTCTTTGTCCCCTTACAGAGCAATTTCATGATGATATCATGTTTCGTTTTTGATTTATGATTTTTTTTCAACTCCCCTTCAACCCCCCATTTTTATTAGATTTTTTTATAATCGATAGGACAAATATAAATCTTGATTTTTATTAAAAATGTTAAGTTGATATTTTTTTCGTTTTTATTTTTTTTAAGTTTCCCCCCTGAACCCTCCATTTTGAATCGGATTTTTTTAATCAATGGTCTTTGTCCCCTTATAGAGCTTGATTTTCCTAAAAATTTCATGTCGATATCATGTGTCGTTTTTGATTTATGATTTTTTTAACCCCCCTTAAACCCACACTTTTAATAGGCTTTGTCCACTTATAGAGTTTGATTTTTCTTAAAAAGTTGCAAGTTAATATTGTTTTTCAATTTTGATATATGATTTATTTTTAAGTTTCAACCCCTTCCCCTCCCTTAATTTACCCATTTTTAATTGGATTTTTTTTAATTAATAGACTTTGTCCCCTTATAGAGCTTGATTTTTCTGAAAATTTCATGTTGATATCATGCTTCGTTTTTGATTTATGATTTTTTTAAGTTTCAACCCCTCATAAACCACCCATTTTTTATCAAAATTTTTTTCATAATCAATAGACATCGCCAACTTATAGACTTTAATTTTTCTTAAAAATTTCAAGTTGTTATTGTTTTTCAATTTTGATTTATGATTTTTTTTAAGTTTCACCCCCTTCCCCTTAAATCCCTAATTTTTAATCGTTTTTTTTTTAATCAATAGCCTTTGTCTTTAAAAACTTGATGTTGGTATCATGTTTCTGTTTTAACTTATGATTTTTAAAGTTCTAACCCCACTTAAACCCTCATTGTTTATCAGATTTTTTTCATAATCAACAGACTTTGTTTACTTATAGAGTTTGATTTTTCTTAAAAATATCAAGTTGTTTTTCGTTTCTGATTTATGACTTTTTGAGTTTTCAACCCTCCTTCAACCCAAACACTTTTAACCAGATTTTTCAAAATCAATGGCTTCGTCCCCTTATAGAGCTTGATTTGTTCTTAAAATTAATTTTTACTAAAAATTTCAAGTTGATATTGTTTTTCGATTTTGATTTATAATGTTTTTTAAGTTTCCACCCCCACCCTTAGATCCCCCATTTTTATTCAGATTTTTTTTTCATAATCAATATTCGGTGTCCCCTCATAGAGCTTGATTTATAGACTTTGATTTTTCCAAAAAATTTAAAGTTGATATTGTTTTTCAATTTTGATTTATATTTTTTTCAAATCCACCCCCCTCTCTTTAAAGTTCCAATTTTTATTCGTTTTTTAATCAATAGCCTTTGTCTTCTTATAGAGCTTGATTTTTATAAAAAACTTCATGTTGATATCTTGTTTCGGTTTTTGACTTATGATTTTTTAAAGTTTTAACTCCCCTTGAACCCCCCATTGTTTATTAGATTTTTTTCATAATCAACACACTTTGTCCACTTATAGAGTTTGATTTTTCTTAAAAATTTGAAGTTTATATTGTTCTTCGTTTTTTATTTACGATTTTTTGAATTTTCGACCCCCTTTAAACGCTCACAAAAAATGGACGGACGGACCAACTAAGATTATTAAATCAACTTTAATTTATTTTACAATAATAGCTTCCAAAGCAACGATGCCAAGTCAGTGGACGCTCTAGAATCGAATGAGTATCAAGGAAATCGTATACTTTCTATATACATCAGCGCTGCAAGTGCCTCTGGTAGCAATAGTATTGAACTAAAGTATACGCGAGCCGTATTGTTTTCATGCATTTTTTCATCATTTTGGCGTCTCTCAAAAATTTTGCCAGCACGTTTCTGACGTCATTATAGACCTCTGGAAAAATTTTTAATGGGCACCGTCTTAGAGCGTCTGTATACGGACGCTCTAAATACCTGGACGCTCCAATGAATGCGATTTAAGAATGTTCGGACGCTCTATCTATAGTAAGATATATATATATATATATATATATATATATATATATATTGATATAGTTTGTATTAGTACTTAGATGTAATTATTTATTTTATTTGTTATTTTATTTATGTTGAGCGCCTTTATACATATCTACTAATATCAAACTTTATCAATTTTTTTTTTATTAGACTAAATTGCAATTAGTTAAATGATCATGTTGGAATTTTACCAAGATTATACTCTTTAACTACTCACCTTTTTTTATTCAGATATGTACGAGCAAGAGACTTTTCTTCAGAGGTGTCGGTTCCACAATAATAATCAAATTTTATATTTTATCTTTTTTTTTTATTTAAACCCCAAATCAAAATAAATTTGTTTTAAAATTGAACATATGTTTTTATTCAAATAAAACTTTCAAAAATTGTCAAAACATTCCTTGGAATAAGAATAAATCAAAAGAAAATGTAAATGAACAACAACTGACGCGAACTCACTATTTCCACTTCTCTACTTGTTGAAATAGTAGTTTGTGCCATAAACGGAGATGTAGTTTGCGTATTGTTGGTTGTCTATCCAAAATACAGTTTACCACAAGACACCGGTTAGATTAGACCTCAATAGCCACTCCCATTTAATTTTAAGTTCCAAAATGACACCTCGATCAGACAACAACAAACTACATTCAATGCTAATAAATAAATTAAACTATGTACACCTAAAACTACCTTATAACTAATTTAGCAAATGTGTTTTAAAAGTGTTCCTCAAATTCCTATTAAAATGAAAGTTTATAGTTTTGTTTGTGAACCAGTTCAGTTCAATGTTAGGTCCGTATTTCGAATAGTGACAAACTCTTGCAGGAATATGTTTAACTGTCTTTATTAATGTTGTGCATATTATGACTCGGCAAGTCGAAAGGGTAAGTAACTTCAGCACTTAGTGTACACTTGTCAAATTATTATTTATGTCATTTACCTTGTAAAAATGGTAGCTAGAATACCTTTTATAGCTCAATATCTTAACTCAGGGCTCCTTTAATCCAGTTTCTTTGCTCCAATTTAAATGTAATCTGATTTTTACTTCTTTATCCAAAATTTTTGATGTCTGTCTATCTTGTTGATTTATCTTTTTTTTTCTCTGGTAACAAATTGTCATTCCTTAAGCTAATTTTTCATACTTAAGTTATATTTTTCCTTGTAGATATCACTTTATTCACTGTTTGTTTTCTTTAACTAGTAACGTTTAAACTGTAGCTTATAACTATTTTACAAATTTTCTCTTTTATTGATCACATCATTATTATTTTTTTTGATTCATTCTATTTATTTCATTTTATAAATTTAAGTTTTAAATTTGAATTTTATTTTTAGTTTCAAATACAATTCATAAATGGTTGACTAGGTATCAATAATACTATACTAAGTGTTCCTTAACTTCAAGTCTCTACAACTTTCGGTAAGTAAGTAAACCTTTTAATTCAAACAATGTTATTTGTATATAACATTGCACTATTCCAACATGCTCATTGTCACTTTATGCTTTTATTTTCTATAACAATATATATATATATATATATATATATATATATATATATTTAACAATATATTAGTTTTAAATCTTACCTTATAAAATCAGACGGAATATACGACAGATAAAAATTATTTAGTACATCGGATGACCCAGATAATTTAAAATTTAAAATCAACTGATTCGTTGACAGATACAAATCAAAATGAAATAGGAACTTTTAACACACAAGGCATAAACGACAAATGACATTTTAGTAGAGATGTTTGTGTCAAAATAACGAAAACGGTTCCAATCGTTACAAAATACAAACATCAAATATAAAATTTTATCAGTCGTATACAAGATTTGTAAAAAATAAAGGTACTTTACTACTGATTAAAATTAATATTTCTTGACAAACAGCATAGAAAAATTGATATTTAATGGTTTCATTTTAAGTTTTGGACCATGCAGAACTTTTTATCAGGAATAATTTTTTTCACAAAACCAATAATAAAAAAAGTTTTTCGTATGGTTCCCAACTTAAGTAGACAGCCCTGCGCAAAATTCTAGTTTCATGTGTGATATGTGTTTTTTGTTATGTTTTTGTGTTGTTTTTGCATTATGTTTTTGAATGTTTTTGTATTGTTTTTATCGGAAAAGCCATACTTTTAAACTAAAAAGAAAAGGTAAATATCAAATTAATTTAAATTTATTTACCTGAAAGAGTAAACATCACAAAAGTGTAGGAATTATCATACATACAGGGTGTTTCAAGAAGATTGGTCATAAATTATACCACATATTCTTGGGTCCAAAATAGGTCGATTAAACTGTACTTACCTATATACAAAAGTGCACCCAAAAATAGTTACAGGGTGTATAAGATAAAAATTTAATTGAATTTTTTTAACGTTGCTCTAAACCGTTTGACATTTTTTTCATGAAATTTTATATGACGTATTGGAATACCATGACTAACAAAATCGAGGTAGAGGCAATATATTTTTTTTATTTTTGTAGGATTTTGGAGTGTCACCGCCCCTTTCCCTACTCAACTTTTTTGTAATATAAAATTTTATTAAAAATCAAACGCTACTGAAATGCAACATCTATTTGGAAACTTTTTTGTCTCCTAGTATTTGTTTGTAAAATGTTTGGTTTAGACGATACAGCCACTTAAAATGACATCTTAAAAATAGTCAATGTAAATTATACGTATGCAAAAATATCAAAATTCGATTTTCATTGTTAAAACTATGTAGTAAGTGTATAAAGGAGGAGAATGTAATTTTGAACACCTGTTAAATTAATTTTTTTTATTTTAATGATTAGTTTGTAATTTAAAAATAAACTTGATTTTGATATTTTTCATACGTAGAATTTCCATTGAATATTTTTAAGTTGTCATTTCAAATGGCTGTATCGTCTAAACTAAACTTTTTACAAACAAATACTAGGAGACAAAAAAGTTTCCAAATGGATGTTGCATTCCAGTGGCGTTTCATTTGTAATTAAATTTTATACTACAAAAAAGTTGAGTGGAGAAAAGAGCGGTGACCCCCTCCATAAACCTATAAAAATAAAAATATTGCCTCTTCCTCGGTATTATTAGTCATGGTATTCTAACACGTCATATAAAATTTCATGAAAAAATGTCAAACGGTTTAAGAGCAACGTTTAAAAAATTAATTTAAATTTTTATTTTATACACCCTGTAACTATTTTTTGGGTGCACTTTTGTATATAGGTAAGTACGGTTTAATCGACCTATTTTTGACCCAAGAATATGTGGTATAATTTATGACCTATCTTTTTGAAACACCCTGTATATTGCTACGGGGCTCAAATATAATAAAATGTTTACAGACAGGCTTGAGGGGTGAATATCCCAAAAACTTATAATGGACACATGAAAGTGGTAAAGAGACCAAATATTTTTACATGGACAGGCTTAAGATATAAATGAGCCAACTAGTATTACATTGGCAGGTGTACGAACCAGTTTTACATGGGCATGTTAAAGAGCCAAACAGATAAATATGTTTAATAAGTGCTGGCTTAAGGGTTATAGGGAACAAATATTTTTACATAGAGAAACGTGATCACAGTGGCGGCTCATCACAAAAATATTGGGGTTTTTCAATGACAGAATATAGATTTCAGTACAAATTTAGGTAAAAAAACTTTCAATTTATAATATACCTTTCTTAAACACTGAAAGTTTTTTACCTGAATCTAAACTGAGATCTATATTCTGTCATTATGAACCCCCCATATTTTGGTCACAAGCCGCTACTGATTGATCAAATATTTTTATATGCACAGGCTAAATAGGTAAAGGAGCTAAATATAACTAATACATAATAAAACAATAATGTCAAAGAAAAATTAATTCTGGCAATATTCAACTTTGTGTATAATTATCTTACCAAACTCGAGGTTAAATTAAAAACATCTAGGGTTTCATTGAAATCAAAAAATATTATAAATGTATAAATGTAATGTGATAATAATATTTTTTTTATTTCGGGTTTTCTATCTATAAATAAGTTGTTTTCAATTACTTCATTCTTAAACTGATTTACATTCATTCAAACGAAGAAAAAACGCTACATCCTGTTAGATGACACTGATAGAAAACATATGTATGCAATTATAAATACATAAATGCACTTTGTTCGTATGAATTCCTTCATATTCTGGCATTCAAGTAGATTGTGGCAATTAACAAGAGTCTGACGATGTGATATTAATAGAATAATTTATACAAAAAGCCTTTTTAATGTGGTCTCCATTGACTGCTTATTAAAAATTTGAATGACGCGACACAGCTTTTAAGATGATTATTACCACTTGTAATCTGGAGGTTGAAACAAAAAAGTACAGTAAAATATTAATATTTTATAAGACATATTTTTCTACCAGCCATTATAAAAAGTAACAGTATACTTTACTTTCCAGCGAGTTATGTACACTATTTTTCTTACAACACCAACATTTTTGAACTTAATATATTTTCAATTTTGTTTATAAAATATTAATAATTAATATATAGGGGTCTTTGGGGCATTTTCTTATTTCCCGCTTCTTCTATCAGGGAAACCAAACGCAAAACAGCCCTACCAAACGCAAAACAGCCCTACCAATGACATCGAATTTTTTAGATTTCATGACATTGGGAGAAGCATGGATAAATCTTTGTGCCACTCTGGAACATTTTAAAGACAATTTCCATAATAAATAAAATGCCAAAGTTTGGTGCCATGGTAACTGGATACTAGCAGTTAGGTATGTAGAACACTACAATACAATGCCACATAAATAATTATATTTTCGACTCTAAGCAATTTTAAAACAATTATCTTTTGGGTTATCATTGTTTATCCAATCTTTATTAGAATCACAAATTTTTAATTTACATTTACCCTATTAACTAAAAAATAGATTTTTTTTAATAATAGTTTGATATGTAGTAAACATGAACTGTGCTTGGTGGATTTAATACACATTCTAAAATGGAGGTATGACATTATTACCATTCAGTAGATTGATATTATATGTCCATTTAGAAAAGTGGCACTTATCACATTATTTAATCTTATATCACATACATGTGGATAAAAATATACTTTCCGCATCAGCTGTCAAATATGTCATGCAATATTTCTCTTTTGATTCATGTAAAGTCTATATTAGATGATTAAATTATTATTCTTGATTTTTATATATAGATCCTAGATATTTATTATTAATAATTATCACAATAATTTAAAAGATACAATAATTTTTTTCGGGTTAATACATATATTTGATTAGATAATTCACTTGACATAAAGGCTTAGTTCGTAAGCGTTCAACTTTGTATTTTGTGACCAGGGTTTAATTCCCGATAAAAGTAATCTTTATTTTATTTTATTTTTATCCGATAACCTTTCTGCGATTTATTTTAAACTATTTTGAAAATGGTTCAGAAAAATTTAGTTAAAAAAGTAGGTACCGTAAACCGGGGCTACTTGGGCATCTCGGGGCTATTTGGGCACCCCGTGTATTATTTTTTATTTATTTTTTTTGCAATTTTTTTTCTTTTTTTTTTTTTGTTAGTTGTTTCTCGTTTGTTACAGGTAAAAATTGACTAAAAATGAAAGGACCCCAGGGTCAAGAAATTATACTGATGAAAACCTCCAAGAAGCAGTGGCGGCCGTTAGGGCCGGTATGTTTTAGAAATTAGCCTCGGCAAACTACAAGTTGCCTCGGGGCACACTTCAGCGGAAGCTCCTTGGAAGAAATATAAACCCAGTTAGTCACCCAAGAGTTCTATCGGACGCGGAAGAGGCCACCATTACGGAGACTCTTGGAATTGTTGCCAGTTGGGGATTCCCGTTAACTAGGTATGACGTAAGGATGCTCATTGGAAAATACCTTGAAAAACAAGGAAAAACTGTTAGAGCATTCAAAAACAATCTCCCAGGAGATGATTTCCTGAATAGGTTTATTGCCAGGAACCGTTTGTCAGTTCGACTGGCATCAAATATCAAGAGGTCTAGAGCGTCTGTTGATAAGGACGACATTATCACATTTTTCAACAATATTCAAGAGGCTCTTGCTAATTTAGAGGATTACAACAAGTACAACTACGACGAGACTAATATTACGGATGGCCCCGGATCCAAGAAAGTTGTTGTTATACGCAGCACAAAGAGGGTTGAAAGAGTACAGAGTCATTCGCGTACCGCTATTAGCATTATGGTGTGTGGTAATGCTAGAGGAGATCTGCTTTTCCCCATGGTTGTTTACAAAGCCTCTAATATGTACGAAAATTGGAGTGAAGGGGGTCCTTCAGGAAATAAATATGCAAACAGTTCAAGCGGGTGGTTCGATATGAACCTTTTTGAAATTTTGCATCAACTTAACTCGGGTAGCGGGCGCAACAACTATTGTCGTGGGAGACTACTTAGCAAGTCATTTTTCTCCAAAAGTTATTCAATCCTGCAGAGAAAACAATATATATGACCCCTTTTCCGGCCAATGCCACCCATCTTATGCAGCCGCTTGATGTCGCTGTTTTTCGCCCGATGAAAGCCAAGTGGAGGCAAATTTTGGACACATGGAGAAAGGAAAGTCGGTACCCCGGAAATCTACCAAAAGAACAATTCCCAGTATTGCTTTCCAAATGATGGAAAGCAGTCTCTGAAAATATAGGACAAAACTTAATATCAGGTTTCAGAGCGACTGATTTATATCCTCCTGATCCAGTACAAGTGCTTAAGAGAATTCCCGACGTTATTTTAATAGACAACGAAGCTGTTTGTAGAAACTTAGATGCCTCTCTCATCGATCTTCTCAAAGAACATCGAGGGATAGGCTCCGACAGTAAAAAAATCCAACCGGGTAAAAATTTAGCTACTTCAGATTTAGGTCTAGCTGCCCCTAAGAAAGGCAAGAAGCCAAAGAAGAAGATCATGTTCCCAGTTGAAAAAAGCCAAAGACAAAAGAGAAACGACACTAACTCCAAATGTGGAATTTGTCTCATCAATTGGAAAGATTACGTGGGTCGTACAGAATGGATAAAGTGCATAAAATGCCTAAAATGGATATGCGGTCGCTGTAATAACGACAGCAAAGATCCTTTCTTTACTTGCGAGCGATGTGACGATTCGAATGAAGAAGAGACTTATGAAGTGTTTGATGACTCTGATGCAGATAAAGACTTCGATCCGAATGATGTTTAGTTTTGCTTGTAGTTTAGGATTAGGTTGGACAATCTATTATATTGTTTTTATTTTTTAAATAAACGTGTCATTTCATTTATGTACCTAGTTTTTTTACCAATATAAGTTACTATTTCGCTCAATTTTCAGTTTTTTTTTCACAAAAAATTAAAATAAAAAAAATTGCTTGTAGTATCATGCCCAAATTTACTTGTTTCATCTAAATACGGGGTAACATGGGCAACATACTGTTTTAAATGGAATTTATAACGTATTTTATAAATGTGCCTAAGTAGCCTCAAACCCGGGGTAACTTGGGCACCCAATTAATAAATTTTTTTTTTTTTAACTATTTACATTTCACTCTTTTTTTTGTGTCAGGCTTTTCAGTCATGTCGGCGTAACTAAAATGTTTCAAGATAATCTACGAAACATTTTTTGACTTATTCGGAAAAGTGTCCCGCAAAGGTGCCCAAGTAGCCCCAGTTTACGGTAACTATTAGTTGACTGATATAGCCTACATATTAATTCTGTAGTTGTGCAGAAAACAGATGATATACATGTGGGTGTAGAAAAAAATATGTATTTTTGGCATCAAAACTGTTAATTTAAAGTAGTAGATTCCAAATATGATAAAACCTCTAATGGTTGTAGAATGTTTAAATATCCTCCATTAATTTTTATCATGTTCCTCATGCAGATCATTAATACACTCTTAATTTTACACCAAGAATTTACTTTCATGTAAACACTTTCGTTTTTTATTAATTAAAGCTTTTCTGCTTTTCTCTGCCATCTATAAATGATAAACAGCTTTTTTGTACTTTTTCATAAAACGCTCAACTACCACTTTTTCTTGGTGTAGGTGTATCAACGTAAAAACTGGTGATGGCTGCAATTTCTAATATATCGGACATCTGCTACTTTGTAGAAATTTCCCTCCCACACTGATTAAAGCACGTTTTACAAGATAAAGCAAAAACTGGCTTTTGTAAAATTAATAGCTTAGCATTTTATTTTAATACCGTATTTTAAAAGGAGGAGAATCTGGTAGCTAAATAAAGTTATTATCCATAGATAACTAGTTGAGCGCGATAGATAGGGGAAACTGGGGAAAAATTAGGTAGATCAAACTAAGTTACTTTATTTCTATGTTAATTTTTTTAATATACGAGCAGTTTACTGTATTGGTATATGTCGAATTCTGTATTAATTTAGTGATTAATCTTGGCTCCTTAAAATATGTTTAAATATAAATAATTAAAATAAGTATAGTTATGCACATTAAATTTGTTTCAATAAATATTTATTTCAAATATCAGAAGTCATTCTTTACAATATATATATATATATATATATATATATATATATATATATATATATATATATATATATATATATATATATATAATAATAACAGACTGTCGTAAACAAATAAAAACCTACATTTAAAAAATGTTTACAAATTATAAACTAATAATTTAGTGAACTTTACTTAAGTACCACCCTGTGAAAAGAAAGGTCGATTAGTATGTCAAAACTGTCAATTTGGTTCTACTAATACACAAGTAAGTTTTTTTGACACCCAGAAAATTACAAATTTAATAATAAGATTAAAAAAAAAGAAGTGATAACTCTTGGAGCGTTATAATATAAGAATTAACATAAATATTATATCACTAAAAATCTCTAATTTCTATTAGACAGCAGAGTTTGTTGACGAAACAAAAGCCAGTCTAAAATAATTTCTTTTAGGGAGAAAGGAATTTTCTGGTTGATCCCTAAAAATAAAAAAAATGTGCATAAAATTAGTACCTATTAAGTTCATTTAAATTATTCGAAAAGTCAAAAAACTTAAATGCGGAACATAACAGTGAAATACGAACCCAAATATTGGTATATAGTTTTGAAAAACGTGCAAAATTATTAACTCTTGATTCTGTTGTGTATAACAGTTCAATTTTCTTGCAAACACTACATTAGTTATAGAGCATATTTTCTTACTGTGAAAAGCAGAATATATGGAGATCCAGACAGGCCTTTAGAATAGGCATACCTACTTACCACAGTATACATATTAACCAATAACAATTTATGAAAGTTTTTATTAGTAGTATCAAAGTAACTAGCTGCCAGTTGTAAAAAATATATAAATTTCTTCGAAATGTTTTAAAATAATAATAAAATGGAACCTTCGTTCCCGATCTCCCCTATGTCTGCCTTCTTGCTTCGTTTCTATGTTGAGATTTTAAGAGGAATATGTGAGGAGCTAATAATTTGTTATTTAATGATAATTTTATTCATGAGAAACGAAGAAACGTATTTTTAAAATATATTTATATCACAAAAATAAGAGAAATATGTTACCATAAAAAGTTTGTTTATGAACAAAGCAGAAAACAAGATACTGTCACTTTCAAATATACCTATGCATAGTATTTTCAGAGGTGCAGAAGAATTTCTAGTTAAGTACTATACGTAGGCGTAGGTCTGATTCTTTGTCAAAATATATTGAGGTTAGGGTGAGAATTAAAATATATGACAATCAGGCATTCCAACGACCTGTCAAAATGATGCCAGTGGGAACTGACAGTTTAGATCTGGCAACCCTGTGGGCCTGTTGTCATTGACAGAGTCAAGGGTACATTTAAGTTGTATAGATTGCTCAAAGTGGGCCGTAAATAGAAAATCGCAAGTTGGTAACATACTTTAAAATAAAATAACTTAATCTTATAGATTAGCGTCAGGTCGATGATCATAAAAAGTAGTTGTTAAGACAATTATTATACTCGTAATAATTGAAAATTATAATATGACATAAGAAAAATCTTTCATAGGAGGTTGTTGGTCCTGAGGAACAATTTTTCGGTAGTAAAAACAGGAAGGGTAGTGCCCAATGAAAGGGCAGAGGATCATCAGAAAATTAGTAGTCGAAAAACCGGTCATCGTAGTTGATACAGAAAATATGTAATCTTTACTGTACTCATATATAGATGATCTAAATGGGGATTATGGTGAACCTTTTAATGTTGTATTAATAAATGAATAACAAAAATGGGCTGATACTACTGAAATAGTCCTTATAATTAAGAGCGTAAATAGATCAAACATTATAACCAGTAGTAAAAGGCCTTGATAAAGATCTGCAATGCGCACATACCAAGGGTTTGAATACATATCGTCATAAAGCCATATTGGTCTTATGACCTGGTTGAAGATTAATATTTTATTACGTAATAACAATTTTGATCCTCTGCCCAAAGAGCCAGTTGTTCTGTTTATACAGGGTGTCTCATTAAGAATGTGACACAGAACAACCGAAGATTTTCCGATTAAAGATAATACGATTAAACGGAACATGCTTAGATAAAATATTACTGGTTTAATTTTACTAAATTCGGTAGACTTTTTTGGTGTCATATGATACACCTATCGGCAAAACAATCACTTGAATAAACTTTGCCAGTGACGTACAGCATGGATAAGTAACAGCTTATTTTGATATTTTTCATTTTAATTTATTTTTAATTTTGTAATTTCTGATTTTTTTTTTAAATTATACCAAGCAAGTGTTTTTAGTGTCATAATAGTAAAAAATTGGTTAAATAAACTTTGCCAGTGGCGTACGGCATGGGTAAGTGACACCTTCAATACCTTCATCTCTTCTAAAAAATGTAACATTATAGTCATTATAGCTCTGTACAAACTACCTAACTATCTATAACTTTTCTAGTTACACTGCTGAAGCGATTGCGGTACTAGAAGCCTTACAATTTGTAACAGAATCTAACACTAAAGCAGCTCTAATGGCTTCAGATTCTTTATCTGTTTTAAAATCGGCTGTAGCATTTTTCCAACTAATTAAATATAACGTAAAGATATGCTTTATATTGGACTTAAACACAATGAATATGTTGATACGCTAGCAAAATCTGCAATAAAAAGTCCAACATGAGTTTCCTATCTAGTTATTACAGTTATTTTGTACAACCTTTTGTAGCACCTCTGTAAATATTTAGAGGTTAACTTAATATATACTTTTTCCACATACATCTAACTCGAAACCTTTTTCTATATTCATTGCCAACGAAAATACTGAAATATTTAAATGTTATACTTTTCCTCCAATTTTTCCATTACGGTCCATTTTAGAGAAATCATATAAAATACAAAAATTATAGAGATCGATATTGCAAACATCTTTTAGTTCAACAATTTCCTTAAAAATCAGAATTTTTTTACGTTTTGTAAAATTTCTTGAATACGGACCGTTTTAGGAAAATTTTGTATAGAACAAAAATTATAGAGAATAATATTAGAAGTAACGTTTATTTAAAGAATTTTCTTCTCTAAACAGAAATAACTAATATATTCCATAAAATATAAAAACGACCCTCTATTAAGTACCCCCCAGCTGTTCCGACTCTGTCCAAAATCTAATCATTTCACCTTAGGGCAAAATAAAACTTAAGTTTAAAATTTAATGTGTTTTTCTTTATCCGTTTTTGAGTTTTCTTTAAAATTCGAAATTTATACTTTTTCTCAAATATCTCTAATACTGTCCATTTTAGAGAAATTATGTATGGTATAAAAATTATAGAGAATTATATTACAAACAACTTTTATTTGAACAATCTTTATAAAAAAATTTTTTTTACATTTTGTAAAATTTCTCTTTAGTAAAATTTTGTATAGAACAAAAATTATAGATAATAACATAAGAAGTAACTTTTATTTCAAGAATTTTCTTCCCCAAACGTAAATAACAGATATATTCCATAAAATATAAAAATGACCACCCATTAAGTACCCCCCCATTTGGTGTTTTTCTGTGGATCGGTTCATGAGTTATGCGACACACAGACACACACACAGACACACAGAGACACACACAGAGACACACACAGAGACACACACAGAGACACACACAGAGACACACACAGAGACACACACAGAGACACACACAGAGACACACACAGAGACACACACAGATACACACACAGAGACACACACACACACCCACACACACACACACACACACACACACACACACACACACACACACACACACACACACACACACACACACACACACACACACACACACACACACAGACACACACACACACACACACACACACACACACACACACCCACACACCCACACACCCACACACCCACACACCCACACACCCACACACACACACACACACACACACACACACACACACACACACACACGCACGCTCGCACGCACGCACACACGCACGCACGCACACGCACACACACACACACACAGACATCATCGCGAAAATAGTCAAAACGGATTCAGGGGACCTAAAAACGTAAAAAAAAAATTGTCGAAAACTCGAGGTCGAAAAAAATTATGATTCCTATACTTTCCTTATATCTGCATACAGATAGGAAAGTAAAAAGGAACTAACACCATTCATAACATCTGTGATTGGTCATAATTCTGTTTCACCTATTCGAATCAGTACACTAAAATTCAAAGACATATTCCAAACCCACCCTGTTTTAAAAATCATATAATTCCAAGACACTATTACATCTTTAATTGAAACCCGATTTGGTCATGCCAATTATCCCAAACACTTGTTTAAAATTAATGTAAAAGAAGATGAAAATTGTGACTTTTGTGAAACAACTGGAGACCTTAATCACCTTTTTTTCGAATGCAAAAAATACGCAGTACATTAAAACATGCTTTATATGAATCTTATAAAACATAACATTTCATCCCCCTTAAATATTTAAACAGCTTTAACACATTTTTCTGATGATATTATCAATTGCCTCTTACAATTTCTGATACACCAAGATTCGTCTATGATTGGAATCTAAATCTTGTTTCCACTGTATTATACCTATTTGTTTACCCTCTTACCGAGGCCTAATTTTGATTGTCTGTTAAAAAATAAAACGTCCTGATGGGTCAATGGACGAGAAGCGAGTGTCCTCGTTATATATTGTTTTTCTTCTTCTTACACCTCTTGCTATTCTTGGATAGTTCTAATTATGGACAAATCTGTATTTGGCTGAATGGCAATGTGCCTATGGAAAAAAAATATAGTCCAAATAAGTTTTTGAATATTGGCGTAAAATTTAGAGGTTATGAAGATGTTACTTATTCATGCTCTACGCCACTGTCAGAATATGAAGAATTCTTTAAATGTTAAAATTTAGTAATCAATTATCTTCTTGAAATTATATGAAATGTAGATGATGTTGTGGGGGTTGTGTAATTCACGACAACTGACAAACAAGAAATAACTTTCCTTAAGTAGTTATCTACTCTAATATTTAATTTTGGTTAGTACATTTTAGTTTATCATTTTTTTTTAGTATATTTTGGTTAATATTCTTAGTAGATTTCGTACTACCCTTAAAAAGAAGGTTATTAATTTTTTTTCTGCTTCCGCTTACCCAATATCAAAACTCACGAGTCATCACTGGATCTTGATAAACTCATCATAAAGAGCAGGAAATAAATAGCTACGTATATATCGGAGAAAATGGAGGAAAATCACTGCCCTAGATCTGAAGAATAATATTCCATTCAGTCTTTAAGATAATATATTAAGAAGAGACACTATTTTTCCGTCTTTTAACAAATGAGTTTTATGAGTAAAAAAATGATTAAGAAAGTCTCGACGTCATTTACATTTGCCGAAGGAGAAAATAGAAAATAAAAATGTGTTCGTTCATAATAATCTGCGAAGATTTCAGCCTAGAGTATTTTTCTCATTTTTCCCATTTTTTCAAACATTAATATACTAGAAAAAAAAATACATAGAGAAACTCAATGCCAGAATATCATTTGCCGTCACAGCGAAGATGGAAAACACAACGAAAAATTGAAGAATTCATCTGAAAATTTGCATAGCTAAATGAATTTTCTTTGTTATGCCCGGCACAGCACGAATGTCGAGTTTCATCTTTCCAATTTCCATAGTAAAGTCAATTCGAAACAAGTCTACCAACTTACATAATGCATCAGAGTTTGACATTCGCATACGAATACGAAACAAGCCGGCAGGGTAGGACTGCCGTGAAACTTTTATCGAATATCAAATTTTTATGCGAATATATCGATTTATTGAATTCGACGCTTTCGGGAGTAGGCGAAATTTGTTAAAAGCTGGCCATAGTCGTAACAATTAAATCGAATGTTACATATTACATAATAAAAAGTGAGATGATTGATCTATTATTGAATTGAAATGATCCCTATGTATGGAACATGTTTGTTTAACAAATTGATTTACTATTCTCTATTTTGTTTAACTTACCAATCGGTAATAAAATCAATCAATCAATATGTTTATTTTCCAACACAAGTGCAAAAAAATCACTTTATTTCGTATTTAAAGTGTAGATTAGGGTCCTCTCAACTTTTTTCAGGTATTTAACTCTTTAAGAAGGCGTAGGTGTGTACTGTACACACTAGGTGGTAGTAGAAAATTAATATATTTTGTGTTTACAGTGTGTAGAGGAGAAATTGTTTTAATACAATTTTACTTTATTTAAAATAATTTTAAGCACTTTCGCAAATTAAAGCATCATCAGGACTCTACAAAGATTAGCCAATGAGTATAAAATATAAGTAAATTAAGTTACACTTTCTCGTCAAAAAAAAAAACGTAAAAAACTTGGAGAAAAGACCATCAAACAAACAGCAAAGCCTGTTAGGGACTCTAGCCAACAAGTTTGTTGGGCCACAGCAATAAGACCCACAACCAAACGAGGATTGCTGAGAGACTTAAATAATAAAAGTAATCTATGATTAAAATTAAAATATTCATTCAGCGTTCATAGATTCTTCACCTTTGTAGGTGGTGGACGCCATGTGATAAAATAAATTAGCCAGATTTGGCAAGTTGGGATCATGCCAGAATGACTGGAATAAGGTTATGAACGTAAAACTTACTTTTCGTGTCAAGAGCTGATAGTCCGCCAAATGTTTCACAGGCTCGATCCATCGAGGTTTGTTGGGAATTATTGAGCAGAAAAGTATATAATAATAGGTGGAAAGCTCAAAATGAAGGGCAACTAATGCGTAGAATATAACAAAAGATAAAAACATTATCGAAAATATGATGGGACAAGTTAGACAAAAACGGCGAAACTTTGAAGACCATCAGTCATTATTTTAGTTGGAAATTTAGTTAATTTAGATATAAAGTCAAATAGTGGTAAAGTGGTCCTTTAAATATATTACGTTGTACTTTTCATAAAGTATTTAAGTGTTCTTTAAACCTATGTGACATATGTTATTATCAGTAAACATAGGAACTGAGTCGCTGTGTTTCAAGCAGAAGTTTTTATAATAATAAAATAAATCGTTAACATGCTCGCCTCAAAAGAAAATGAATCTGAATTCATATATTCTGAAAATCTGGAAATGTGACCAACGTTTGTATAGTCCATTCCTGTCCATTCCATAGAGATGTTGAGAATAAGGAATTCAGAAATATACCAAATAAAATAAACATATAAAACCATTTTCTTGAGCATCTGCTTCCGTAGTTTGAAATGATTCGTATATTCATGCATAAATAAGAAAATCTCTGCCGGTCAGTTATTTGATATATCTACATATGCGAATTGAAATATTTTTATCGTTACAAAACTGACAGTAATGCAATATGCTGTATCCATCAAAATCTACCAATTAAGAGTTAGAAACTGTTTTGAATAATTTTTACATATATTTATGTTTACTTACTTGCACAGAATAGTAAATAAAATAGAGAAAACTCTGCATTTCACTCTTTCTAGACATAGTCCATAAAGTATGTTTGAACGGCCTTGAATATAAAATAAAAAAACAAACATAACATCCTAATTGATGTATAGAATCTTCATAATAAAGCAAGAAGAAGCACATTCCACGTTCAAAGAAATTAATTAGGAGGTACCTCAAGGAAGTGTCTTGAAGTTAGTTCTTTGCCAGTTATATACCTCCAAAGTACCACAAACGCAAAATATAAAAGTAGCCACATTTGCTGACGACACAGTCATACTAGTCGTTGGTAAAACTATAGAAGAATCGACCAGAAAACTTAACAGGCAATTATAATAAAATCTGTGAGTGGACAACATGATGGTGCATTAAGATCAATGAAACTAAAATTGTTTGTTTCCGAGCTGTAATGCCGTGGTCTTCCTTGGTTATTACTACCAAACGTTTCAGCTGCAACTGTATCAGCCATCTTCAGTGGCGTGGACGAAATAATCTTCTCGACGTATCAACTGAAACTGAATCCTCCTTTTTGTTTTTTTACATTTGCCTAGGACATTTTATTTTCCTAATTCCCTGCTATAGGAGTTCTCCTTCTTTTTGCGGTGTCGTATTTATATGCGGAGCGAAGGGGGATGCGCCTGGATTATGGAAACTACAGAAAATACTAAGAAACGACACAACACCCGTACCAACTTTGCATACAGCAAATGGACTGGTAAGCACAGCCGAGGCGAAAGCTAATGCCTTCGCAACATCACTCGAAACTCAATGTTTAAACAACGAACACGAACATGAAGACTTGATACTTCACGGAAGAAATTGAAGAGGACTTCGAAAACGAACCAGAACTAGGATACCTTACGCCCTCATCTCATGACTAGGTGAGAGGCATCATCAAATATTTAGCTGCCAAAAAGGCCCCTGGCAGGGACAAAATCTCCCGCTGAAAGCCACAGTCTACCCTACAGCCATCATAAACGGGATTTTAAGAACTCAGTACTTCCCTAGACTGTGAAAACAAGCAGAGGAGATTATGATACGGAAACCAAACAAGGACTCCAAATTTCCGCAAAATTACAGGCCCATTAGCTTGCTTCCAGCTATGAATAAAATTGCGGAAAGAATAATTCTTGGAAGATTAAAAAAAGAAACAAGAGATCTGAACATCATAACCGACGAGCAATTCGGATTCAGAGTGGAACACTCCACCGAAATGCAAGTCCTGAGACTTGTCGAAGGACTCACCAGAGGATTTAACCGAAATCAATCCACATGAACCATATTCTTGGACGTCATCAAGGCGTTCGACAGAGTATGGTATGCTGGGCTGATTTACAAAATGAAAGACCAAGGATACACAGCAGGCGTGACAAGGCTGTTCAGGTCGTACCTCTGGAGAAGACAATTCCGGATCAAGATGGGACATGTCCTATCAAGACCAGGAGTTCCGGAAGCGGGAATACCCCAAGGGGCGGTATTGTCACCACTGCTGTATAATATTTACACAGCGAGTATCCCCAAAACCCAACTTACTACCATGTCCCTCTATGCGGACGACACAGCGATATCGGCAACAAGCGCACAGCCAGGACTCATATCACAAGAAATCTGCAAGATGCAGCGGAAGACAGAGAAAAATGGTGCATAGGAGAAGACACAGGCTGTGCTGTTTAAGAAAAGACATCACCCTCCTGGAGAAGAAATAACGATGAATGGACCGACTCAGCTAAATACCTTGGATTTATAATGGAACAAAAACTCACCTTTACCAGGCACGTGTACATGGTAGTTAAGAAGACTAACATGAGGCTCATACAGTCGGTAATAATTCCCTTACTGAGGTACGTCTCTACGACCTGGGCATTTACCTGTAGGACAAACAGGAAGAAGATTCAAACTAAGCAGAACATCAGCCTGAGATGGGTCTCAAACATATACAGATACACGAGAAACGATGTGATCATGAGGGATCTAGAATCCAAGAGGTACAGATATACAATATGTTGACCCACGGATACTTTAAAATAAAGACGAGACTCTTAATTATTATATTTGCACGTAAGTGAAATAAGGAGAGACTCTCGTGAATCAACTGCATGCATGTCTGTCATGATTGGACAGATGATGCATTTCTACCATAGTGGACTGGCTCGCACTGTTCTACTTCTGTCTAATCATCAGCATCGCTTATTCTATACCGTTCTTCTGTCGAGACTGTATGAAAAAAACAGAAAAAAGTAACCTTGTTTTTAAAAAGGTATTAATCTATTTTTAAATTTAACTACTTGAAATATTTCAAAGTGCCCTAGAAGATTGTTTAAGTTCACAATTCAAGGATTTAAATAGTAAAGTTAAAAAATTTAATTTTCGTTTCTATTTACTATTATTTCTTAATGAACTTAATGAACTTTTCAAATCGTAACCAGATATTGTCCAACGTTGAAATGTCTCATTTAAAATACGTAGACGTGACATGTTTTTTTCCCTTCTTAGCACGAAATGGTTTACTTTGACGCTTAGAAATACAAACCTCATAAGTCGTTAATAATATACTTTAACTATGTAGAGCGGAAAAAAATTAATGTTCACTGCAATTTATATGTTGCGATTTCCATTAAGATGTGAATAACGTTTCGAGCCAGCAGTAGCATAGTTTTTTATGTACGGTCATTGGTAACATCGAAGCGTCTATAAAATAGAAACATTTCTTCATTAAATCAAGCGAAACGGTTACATAAAGAATATTTATTTATACAGAACCGTGTTTAAGAGATTCTTAGATAAACGGTTATAGTTATTGGTTAGACGAAGTGGGATTAGTTTTTCATATAAAAACTTTTTTAAAGTTTAAGTAAGAAAACATTTCAATATTACATTTACTATCTTCTTAATATAAATTATTTACTTTAGTCTTTGCGACAACTTTATTCTCTAGAAAGTATTTTCAATAAAATAAAGTTGGTATACTTATAATAGCCGCCTTGAAACATCACAGACAAAAGGCTTTTGAACATTAGTTTTCTTCTTCTAGTTATCCTGTGACCAATTAAATAAATAAATGAATTTTCAGGTGGAGCTTGAAACCTCAACAATTTTTTTATTTTTATGTAGTTAAAACAAAATATAAGCAATTATCCCTTTTTGACACGTTCTGCTATCTCCTGGGTCATACTATAAATATATCCGCTTCGTAACAATCTACGACATTACTAACAAATGCGTTTTCGTGTAAACATTTTTTTTACTTAGTTTTGCTTCTTCAGAAATCATAAAGATAAATATCTACCATTTGTTAGTACATGGTCGCCAAAAATTCACAACACACTGGAAGTAATTTATTACTTCTATACGACACTCCTCAGAAAAGCGTCAAACAGGGGCGCACTATAAATTATTTATGAGGAACAATAAAAAGCAAATATAAAGAATAATAAAAAAATATTAATTGACAAAACGAGATTTTTCTAAACGAAAAATGGTCCTCCCAAAATTTTTGAAATTGTGGGATAAAAGTGTCCATTGACCCAAACCGATGCTATGGCTATTTTTCGAGGTTACTGGGTATTAAATATAGAAAATGCCACATTTTTTAACAAGATTTCTCATAACAACTCTGTTTTATTCCCGTTTATTTTCGAAAACATTAATTATAGATTATTTGATAAAAAAAATAATTACTATACAATTTAGATAATTACAAAGTGGTTCGAAAATACGTAATATAGTTAAATATACGAATAATTATCATCATATCATAAAATTATAGTTATTTATAGTAATTACTTCTTGGAGATACGTCATATGCCCAGATAGCACACGACGTCTGAAAGACGCCTTTTGTTTGTCTTGGTTTGGTCTCAATGTCCTAAGACGTTATTAAGACGTCTTATAAGACGTCTGGAAAAAGCCATAATTCAAACGTATTAATATGAGAGCTTAAAGACATTCTTAAGACGTCTTAAAGACGCCTTGTCAAATTCATATATTAATGTGAAAGCTCAAAGACGCCTTTAAGACGTCTTACAAACGTCTTTCAGTAGGACGAAAACTTTCACGGTTTATATAATTCAAATTTAACAAAAAGAAGAATCAAATGAAGTAAAGTTTGACTAAGGATAATTTCCTGACCGTAGTAGAATTTTATATAAATAAAAAATTCCTTAGTTTAATCGGTCATTGTTTTTATTTTCAATCGTTTAGCACTACATATGTTCCGGAAATTTATTTATCTTTCTAATAAAATTGGTTTTGATATTTGGATAATTTTCTCTTAAGCATTTCTTTTTATTTTATTAAATTATCCCTCTCTAAACTCAGCTGTTATTTACTAATTGCATTAATTTTTTGTTGTCCGTTTTAATAAACCTTCCGAAAACCACAACCGACGTTAATAAAATCCGCCCGATTAGATTTAAAGCTTTTATTCGTTGCTCCCATCTGGCCCGAGAATATTAAATCCAAGAGAAGAGTGTTCCCCGTTTCCGAATAATTTTTTATTGCCCAAAAAAGCTTTATTCCATTCCGGATATCATATGTTCGCCCTCTCCCTTGACAAGGCGAACGCAACAACAAGACCACCCCTTTTGAAAATGAACTACTGTCACATATCCACTCCGCGCCTCTAGAGCGAACGGTAGTTCAAGGTTTGATGTAACGGAGGGTTGAGACCAAAGTGTAAGGTGTTTCCATTCTCCCAAAAACAAATGGCTAAAATTGATCAAGGTACGAGTGAAAATCCGGCAAAAATTAAGATTCATTTTTAATTAGTCAGAAGTACATACGTGCAATTCACAGTTTATTTTAGCTTTTATCAACTGAAAAATACAACTTCTTGAGTGAAATTTTCAATATAAATTTAATATTATTTATTTATCCCTTGAAAAAGCGAATACATCATCTTAATTTGCAGTATGCAGAGAGTATGGTTAAGTCCTATGGACAGTATTGTCCAGAGTCTTATAGATAGGATAGATAACTTAGTTTCCGAATGAAACAAGGTTTTATAACCGAAACAGAAACCGAAACCGAATTTCGGCTGCTTTCTTATAGAGGCCCTGCAGGCTCCAATATACGCACAGTTCTGATCTATAGGCAAGATTTAATCAGCTCATTTCACTCTTCATCTTCACATTAGAAAAAAAGAGGACAAAAAAGACTCATCGCCCTACAGTGTGCTGCTGTCGCCATAAGTAAAAGGACAAGTAAAAGAATATTCCCGAAATGTTTGGAAATGTCATTACTCATCAAGAATATTCTAGATGACAGTTCTAGAAGGTTCGAGAAGCAAGCAAGCTATATAAGGATGATCCTGACGTCAGTTTTCAGTTTGATGATAGACGTTACATGTTATTGTTATCAGTTATATAATTGTTGTTAAAGTTGAATTGAGTTATTGTAAAGTTGAATTGGAATAAATTGTGATACCAAAAACCTGTGTAACTATATAATTAAATTAATATTCATAATTAAACAGTCTAATATTCTAGGCTAGAAATAATGATATAACATTTCGAAAATTTAAAAATATTCAAAAAGAAAACTGATTTATCTCTAAAAAGATACCTTTTTTGGTACGATGGGAACATGATTAAGTTCTTCATGATTTTTATTAAGCCAATAAAATGTGTTGAAAATATTGAATGATTATGCGAAAATTTAATAAAATTTTTTCATTCTGCTTATTCAATTATTTCTTTCATTGTTTTTAATTTATACTTTTAAAATAAAATGTGAATTAAATAAAATGTTGATTAAATAAAATGTTTATTAAATTAAATGTTGATTAAATAAAATATTGTTCTGACTATGGCTTTGAGTATTATTTGACGTATTTTACATCTCAGTCACATCTGAGTTTGGAAGTATTTCCTTTTCCCCCCTTTTTTAAATAAAATATTGATTGAGTACATTAGATGCAAAACATGGTTTTTCAAATTTGTAAAAATTCTAATTTTTTTGTATAATATGTACATTAATACACTGTCTATATAGTTTACTTACGAAAAGTAGAAGCATAAGTGGCTCTCTTGAAGAATAAAATATATTTAAAAAACTATAGTAGATGCAACACTCGATTTTTATTTCGACCTACCAGATGCAAAACTTGGTATTTGCCGGTAACCAATCATGTCGCTATTATACGCATCACGTGGTACAATAACCTGTTGCTGATCATAATTGATTTAGTGTCAGATGATTATTGGAAATTACTTTTCCGGTTGTCGGACATTCATTTTTACCTCCCGACAGAGTGTTTGGCTTAATTAAAAGAGAAATGAATAAAAAACAATCAGTTATACCTAATTACAGTTCATCAAATTTCTAGAGGTGTTCGACGCCCAGACAGAGAACGCGCTACGTGTGACTAAGATAGCTATTGTACAGTCTGCTAAACAAGTTATTTTAAATAGTTTTTAATATTTTTAGGTAATTAAATTTTAAAAGTTTGGAATAGTTTAGGGATTAAATTGGTCTGATTGGACTTTCTTAGAACGTTTTTAAAAGCAGCTAAAGATAGTATGTAGAATTGAAAACAATTATTATGCCATAAAAGGTGTTTTGGAATTCCTTCAACCTTTTGAAATTGAGTCAGAAAATATAAATTTTATAGGATAGCGGAAAATACCTATAATTTTTTTGTAGGCCTTTGTAAATCGTGGAAATAGTTTATATTTTATTTCTACCTTATTAAGGAAAATGGTACCTATTATTAATAACGGTTGTTTCTGAAACATTACTAAAATTTTCGAAATTTTGTTTTTCCACAAAATAATAAACTATACTATTAAGAAAAAAATTTATTTCTCTTATAATTTTATAAAAAATAACAGGGGAATATTTACATTTCTTGATCTATTAAACAAAACGATAAATTATCTCGACGAATGACACCATGTTCTAGTACGGAAGCTAGCTTTACATTTTTGTTGGTGGTTTCATGGGTTTCATATCAATTTTTTGTAATTGTAGTTTACACGTACATATACCTCTTAACACTTGTTTGCTTTATTAAAAAAGTGTGTTGTGATTTACGTCGAAATAAGTCAAAAACAACTTGAAACCCCATATAAAATCAAAAAGGAGAAACGGAAAAAAATTGAGTCTGTAAATGAACACAACTCAGAAACAAAAATAGCTATCTAATGATAAAAAAATAAAATTTGATTCTTGTGCAGCTTCATCTATATCATTAACTGTTTTTGGTTTTTTAATGGTTTTTCTTGGTGATGAAAATTCCGATATCTCACGGTTATCGATTCTTTTTTTCTCTCCAGAAATGCGGACGACAGTGTTTTTAGATACTCCTGTGGCTGCAGCAACACGATCATTTACATTTTTAAATGGTATTGAAGGTGAATTAAAGTTTCCTTCTCTTCTTATAAACTCTATAACATTGGCTATTATTTCGCGAGATTGACTGTTAATCACGCGGCCTCTTAATTTGCTATTAAACTCCATACTTAGGTTCTATTAAACTGTAATGAGCAAAAAACACAAACGAAAATAAAAGAAATGTTTTAGCGAAATTTACATCTGACATTTACGTCTGAATGAAATAGTGAAATACTTGATGCGCAGAGTGTACTTTCATTGCGTAAATCCGTCGGGATGCCTGTCAGTAGTGCTTTCTCTGTCTAGCCGTCGAAAGCCTCTAGAAATTTGATGAACTGTAATAGAAGTGACTATGAAACTTTAATTGAAAAATTTTCGACCGTTCACAAGCTCGAAGAAGACTGGAGAATTTGCGGCAGCCAATATCAATTTTTTTTATTAAACATTGTAAATAAGCAAATTTGTTTTTTCTGTTGATATTTGCACTTTTTAGTTGCAAAACTTGTTCTTTGAACGAGACAGGTGCAAAACTTTGTTTTTGAATTGTTTGATGTTAATTATTTTATAAAATGACCTAATTATCAACGCTTTTTTTACTTTTTTGCATAAAATAGCGTTATAGCGTAATTATATAGTAATTTTGCATTTGTTTTTTTAAAATAAACTCGTCGGCGGTGTTTTACGGTTTTCTTAAAATGGCTTTTCTTGCAACAACATAGTTCTGCATCTAATGTATTCAAATAAAATGTTAATTCCTTTTCCAATTTCATATTCCAGAATCGTGTGTCATGTTTGTATAGTTTCGTTCTGTAAATTTCGACATAATTAATATCAACTAGATACAAGTTACACATTGGATAAACTGTGAGTCGCAACCCTGTTAAAAACAAACCCCCGAACTTGGCCATAAATCCCAAGCAGGCAGTTACGACGCAGGTGCCATCTGTGTACTTCTGATTAAACTAGGCGTTAGGGAGTGAGAATTCAAAATCGTAGCCGAAAATCTGGATAGGAATTGTTTCGGTTTTGGTCTGAAAAATGGAAATCTTGGATTTATGCCCTTTTCGGAATTTACGTTGTGTTTTATCTGTGTAAGTGAAATATGACGGTTAATAATTTATGTCTGGTGGTGTTTCGAAACACGAGCGTATTTATATAGGATACGTGTTAGCTTGTTGGACTCTGCATAGAGAAAACTGTCGTTGATTGTTTATTGCTTTGTTCTAAAAAATATTTACATAATTGACTTCATTTTTTAGTAAATTCACGTTTGAGAACAATGTAAAAATTCTGCAAATTATTACTATGAAAATTATTATGGAAAATTAAATGGAACGTTAATGATATTTTTGTAAAAAGTTGGTGAAACGTTAAAGACCGCATATGATAATAATTATAAACAATCTAATCATTTGGGTGAGCAATCTATAAAGTTGGATCCATATGGGATTTCTTTTATCATTACAATTAGAAAAAACTATGTAGGACATTCAACTATGCTTTTTTAAAATATTAAAACAGCCCCTATCAAAGTTGGCCAGATACTACAAATCATTCAAAACATTTAAATGTAAATTTGACAGGAAACAAATGTCAGTAGCCAACTTTGATATGGGTTATATTAAGTTTTTAAATACGCAGAGGCGATTGTCCTACGACATTTTTTTTTTCTTGGAGTTACAGATGACAGACAGAATCGACGTTTGACGTTGATGTGACATTGGCAGTAACTTCAGCGACATGTAACGTATAAATGCAAAATATCCAGTTCAGAACTGTAAAGATGAAATTAAAAATAGCAATGGTCAAAGAATTATTGATTCTGTATCAAGTATTCTTAGGAGTACTTAAATTATACAAACCTACGCACGCTCTTAATGATTGCAATAATTTTTAGACGCATGCACAGGCCTTATTAGCTTTCACGACACTTGTTTCTCGCCGGCGATTCAAAGGAAAACAAAAACTCTTCAGTTTCTTGTAACCTCGAGAGAAACATAACGTCGCAGCGGGACAAACATTTTTTTTTTGTTGTGCTTCTACAAATTAGTTTATGTTTGTTTGTAGAAAATGTAAATATTTACTCGTTCGAATTGAATAACTGCAGCTGTTGTCGATAAATCCGTGCTCTTGCTCTTTATTTTGTAGTCTGGGTAGACAAGTAACAAAAAAAAAGAAATTGGTTATAAAGTACAAATAAAAATAATACTAAATCTCGTCTACCACGAATCTTATATGGGATTAGTATTTGTTGCTATTAAAGTAATAGTCGATTAACCATAACTTACGAGTGAACCCCTAAAAGGTTTGGTAGTATCACTATTACTCTGGTTTATCAACATTTTTTGTTCTTCTCTCACTGTTCTCCTAATTGTTACTTATGTTTAGAATACACGCCTTTAGAATGTCCTATATACATTGGTGTTCGTGAAGGTAGAAACTACTATAAACTCGAACGTACTCATTGAAAGCAGAGGTTGCTTGTTGATCCGGATGTTAAGGTATTGGGTATTGAGAAGATCAAAAACTGTGGCGAAAAATATTCCAAACTGAATTACCTTCAACATATTGATCTATAAACGGACCAAATAAAAAGAGTGAGTTATGGTCTTACAAGTGATGGGCTAATGGCGGAGTGTACTAAAGAACATATAATACACTGGTCTACAGTGGTTTTGTTGATTTTGGATATATTTATGCTTACAATTCATAAAACTATCAATGATTTCGAAAGGTTTTCTCTCGTTTTCTTTTAAATATTTATTTACATTTTACATTACAAAAATCGGAAAACAAGAAACAAAATAACATATATATTTATAATGTCAGTTTTGTTTTGAAAAATTAGGATACATCGAAGTAAATAGAGAGAAAAATGTCGAAAACATAATATGTTAAATTTCCATAAAACGCCTTTTATGAGCTTTTCTTTTATAATTTTTCAGGGGACAATCTCTTTTTAAAAACCAGCAGTAATCTGCCATCATGTGACAATCACAAGTACCTGATACCTTTCCTCCATCACTTTTAGATCCTGGTGGAACCGCTCTCCCTGTTACTCACTATAATTTCCTAAATTATCCAGAAATTTATCCAGGTGATTGCGGAGATAGTGGAGATAGTGTAATTTGATACCCATATTTGCTCCTAGAGTCTGAAAGTTTGTCAGCACAATTTCCTCATAATTTGATGTTTTATGGTTACCTAGGAAATTTTCAACTACCAACACAAAACTTTTCCAAGCCTTACTTTCCGGAACAGTCATAACTTTAATAAAATCTGTCTTTTATCAATTGCCGTATTTAAGGACCAAATATTCCACCTTTCAACTTTTCCATACTAAGCTTCAGAAATTTTCTACCAATGTAATTAAAACAATCTCCTTCCTTGTCCAACGCTTTTACAAATTGCTTTGTCATTCCTAATTTAATGTGTAATGGTGGAAGTATGATTTTGTCTCTGCTCATCAACGGTTCCCTTATTACATTGGCTTTACCGAGAGTTAAAGAATTCCTTATAGGCCAAACATCTTGTTCCCAATGAAGTTGCTTTGCTCTACTGTCCCACATACAAATAAAGCAAGGATATTTTGTGTATCTACTTTGTTGACCAAGTAAAAAATTAACCATTTTCAAGTCCGCATAGATCGGCCATTGATGCTCTGAGTAATTAATTTTGTCTAAAACTAATTTCACATTTTTATATTCTTCTTTGAGTTTTGTTGAATGGGCAATTGGAATTGATGCAAATTCTTTTCGATTGTGGAGTAAGACGCATTTTAAACTTCTTTTATTTACAACCATATATGTAATGTTGTCATTACTAACGTTATTAAAGGTTGGGAAGTGTCACATTACACACCTCTACTTACCGCCCTCACTTCCCGCCCTCATTTTATCTATTCTAGATGAATATTTTTTATATTTAAAAAAAAAACACATTTTTTTGACAAATTTTATAATACCTATTTAATGGCAAACAATAAAAAACAACAATGAACTAAAATATAACAAATTACTTATTGATATTTGTTATTCGCGAATTTAATATCCGGCTTTATCTGACATTTATTTATATTGATGTCAGTTGTTTACCCCGTAATCACAGTAACAATATATTTACCTACTTGATTATTCTGAGAGAACCGCGCGCTTGGTAATTAGTCGTTAAATGTAATAGGTATGTTCAGAACAAAACAGAGATTTATTAACTTTGATCGAAATATGATGGTTGTAAATAAAATAGTATACAAACCTCGGTAGGAAGTTTCATTCCTGTCTCGAGATCATAGCTAACCTCGACGCTTCGCGTCTCGGTGATCTAATTAATCTCACGACAGGAATGAAACTCTTCCCACCTCGGTGTGTAATATACTATTACAACTGTCAATAAAAAGGTGCCACATAGTAGGTTTGTATTCTTTTAAACCCATATCTAAAAGCAGCTTCGCAATATCATTACAGTACACCAGTCCTTCATTTTCACTAAAAAATTGTAATAACTCACTTTCTCGAGTTCCGTATGTCGTAATTGTTACTGTTGGTGCCAATACATTTTTTCTTCCAGTCTTGAGGCTAACAATTTTGATCCTTGTTTTGATAAATTGACATCACGTATTAAATCACTGAGTTCATTTTAAGAAAATAATTTTGGCGTAGATATTTCACCCTACCATTCACTTTCACTGGTAGACTGTCCTGATTTCTGTGAATTTGGCAACATCATTGTTACTGAGGGCATGCGAACTACTTTTGAAATGTAAATAGGCCGAGGGAGATTTTCGCTGTGTAGAACAGGACATTTTGTAGACTGTAATTCTGGATATCTCTACGTTTGATTTCGATTAAAACCTTTAGCATCTACTATGCAAAAGTAATCGAAATGATCCAAATCATAGGAATACAAAAGTCTAATCCAGAATGTCTTCCTTTTTTACACAACAAAGACTCAACACAGGACTTACAAACTTTATGAGGAACCCATGTTTAGCATAAGTCTTTTTGACAAAGTCTGTGATATTTCTTTTTTATTTTTTTGTTATATAAACACCGCAAATATAACAAAATGAATCACTACTATATTTACACTTTCTTCGTGACGTACTCATGTTTTAAAAGACAAGAAGACTAATATATTAGAGTGTACATTCAGTAATTGAAACAAAATATCAACACATAACAACTTATCCAGATTCACGTGTAAGTACTTCAATATTATCAAATAACTTAGATATCAGCTGTTCTGCGGAGCAAGGGATCTAAGAGTGGGGATCATGTGATGTTTGTATGCGCGAAAAAGTTGCGCAGAAGCCTAATCATGACTGGGAAAATAAATGTTATTATTAACAAGCCGGTAATTGTTCAAAATATAAGATATGTAAAAATCATAAAAAACAAGAGCACATTCAGTACTTTCATGAATTTATTCGTAATTTGGGCACTTGAAAACATAAAAATTTGCAAAGATATCCAGAGCTGTGATATCTTGTGCCGATGGCTGATATCGGGTAGCCCTTTTATAAATCCTATGCTAATATTTATTAAACGTATTAAAGTATATTATATTTCTTGCTAAAATGTGTTTTTCTTTTCAGGTGTGTATTTATCTTATCTTCGGTAGTCTTTGGATATTTTGTAAGTATACAATATATATTTTTTTAGAATAGAGTAGATACAAGTTATTATCATTCAGTATTCTTAAACCAACATTAGCATTTTTAATTTAATAGTTTATAAAATACCCAAATCCCTGTGTAGGGAAATGAAATCACAGAGTCTTTATAGTTGATTCTCCTTTTGTGAAACTGTAGTACCTAGTTTATACAACAAAAGTGGATAAGGTGGACTATCCACTCGAATTGTACAGTACATTTTTTCTACGATTCACTAAATAAAGAAATAACGGAATAAAAACGTGTAAATATACGTGTAAAAGTCTTAGTCGTTTTTCGAGTACATTAAAAAAACTACGTTTCTTAAGACATCTTTACAACCTGTGCAAGATGATAATTAATTAAAAATATCACTATTGTACATTAACAATAATTAATAATGCCACATAAACCTGACAAATGATGCTCGAAGGACAAATGTGGCTACTTTGACATCAGTGTACTGTGAAATAGCTTTATGTAGAAATCAGTATAATTTTTGACACCATAACTCTTTGACAATAGCCTACATTTTATTATAAATACAATACAAATTGGAATAATTACAGAATTATTCAAAAGGAATGGGTAATATTTTACCTACAGATTCTATAGCGAAAAATATATTTTTATTTTTAATTATTGGGATTATTTCATTATTTTTAAATAATCGTGTTCAAAATCTTATAGTTTTTTATCCTATTTTTTTAAACATTATACACTTGGTAATTATCCTGCTTCATTTCTGCCTGACATCGTAAAAATTGATTTGTTTTATTTATTACTGATTTATTTTCCGTTCCTCGTTACCAACCCAGATCCGAACACAATCGTACAATAAACTACAGAGTGTCGATTGAGCGAGATCGACCGCAATCATTTACATTCATCAAGTGTACCTCGAACATTCTCCATCAACAACATAAACTAATTTGTCTACACCACAAAAAACCTTCCTTGGTATGCCACTGTCGTCTAGAGACTATGGCAACCAGAAATACCTCGACGGTTATTTTTTTATTAAATATTCCTTTTGAGTAACAAGTAGTAAACAGAATTTACGAAAGAATCTTTTTAATGTTTGTAAGTGAAAGAGTAGCGAGTACAGTCCTGTCTAAAACTCGCAAATTTTTGAGTTTTTTTATATCGCATACTCGGTAATAAAGTGACAACTTAAAATTTGCATTTTTAAACTTTTAATCGTAAAACGGCCAAAAATGGTGCCCATACGTAGATCTTTTTAAATGACGGTGCTACTAAAACGCAATACGTCTTAATACGAGAGATATTAATCAATAACCAATATAAAATATAAAAAAAAATATAAAAATAATTAAAAAGTGTTAAGTATAACAATAATATGTGCTTTACAGGCCCTGTAGACCTAAGGCAGTTATTTTTCTTCATTCTTTTCTACTCTAAGGCTTTCTCTTCCCAGTTCCCTATTATCAGTTTATTTACTATCATACATATATCACACTTTCACTTTTTCTAGACCAGTTTCTTCTTTTCCAATTAGCGTCCTGCAGAGTAACATTTTCGTCATTTTTTGTTTAATTTTTCTGTGAGTTTTTATTCTTGACATTATCTTTGCTTCTCCGTATAACATTTCTATTTCTTCATTGATTCTCTTCCTGTCTTCTGGGTTGCTATTCTTGAATTCGAGGGAATAGAAAACCGGTTTTTCCTCTTTATCTGCAACGCACAAAATTTGTATTTTTGTCTCATTCTTCCCTCAAAATTTCTACACCCTGAGATTCAAGAATTGATACCCAGGTGTTCTTACTCCACCGAAAATTGCTTTTATTTTCCTTGAACAGTATTTTTATTATGTAATCAATGATTGAAGCATTCCAAATTTTCTATTAGCTTTAGTTTATTTCTTGTTCTTCATGGGCGTTGCTAGGTATTAGTACTCTCGTCGTTTTTACTATCAAATTTTCTACAATATTACCAATTTTACCTAGCACAGTATGTGTTTAGTTTTTTTCTTGATTTATTTGCACCCCTTGAACTTCGGCTAGTTCAAGGTATAAGATATCTTGTAATGTTCTTTCTTTGATTTTGCCAATATTGGCAAATCATCTGAATAATCATGTTCGTTATTATATATTGTACCATCTCTATAACTTTAGATCTCCTAATAATTGTTGCTAGTGCTATGTTGAATGAAACAGTTGATACTAGATCCATTTGGCTTTCACCATTTTCCACCTCAAGAAGAGTTAATCTGTACTCACCAAAATGTTTCTTCGATCGTTTTATAACTTTCTATATTTTATGAGATCAGCTACCGTTAAATGTTTCTTCCTTGATATCCAGATCTTATTCTTCTTGTTTATTGGTAAAAAATTTAATTCTTTACTTTTACATTTTTCAACTATATTTCCGAGTTTGTTCTCAGCAGTCTCCCTTTTTTCCGCTTGCAGACTTTTTTAAATCCTTTTACATTCATTATTATTATCATTTTAATCGTGCTTGTTTAATAACAGTTCTTATTTTCCATATTTTTTGCACTCATCGCCTAACCAATCTTTGATTTTTTTTAGAATTCTTCATTGGCAATAAATTTTTCAATCATTTCATTTTCCAAATAATATATGGTCGTACTTCCTCTATCCTCTTCTTTTTTGACTATTTTTTAGTATCATTTTTTAAATCTTAATCTTTCGTATGCATTTATTTAGAGCACAACAGGATGCTAAAATAAAAAAATATCATTCAAGAAAGAAACAACCATTATCGTGGATTCTCCTTGTTCTTTTTAGAAGTAAAACTTCCGAAAATCATAAGCTTCTTGTTTTTACACCACACCGCATTCACTAGAAGGCTTATCGATTTGAAACGTATTTAACTTTAGGCCGTGTCTGTCGGATTTTGCTGTCAAAAGTTTCCCGGTTTACCAAATTCAATATAGGATATAACTCGCCTTCAGCTACTTCGATAAGTTGAAGTGAAAGAGTTTTAGTCCAGTCTAAGAGTTACGAAGTGGTAACGAAGGTATTAAAAATAATGAAATATTTGTTTCAAATAAAACGAGCATAATGACTTGAATAAATAATTATCTATTATATAACTGTTTTAATCACGGAATACTTACAGATGTGAAAGCTTGAAGTTTACGGTATAAGAGATGTGGCCTTGAGTTGGATGAATTCCTACCTGTACGCAAAGAGTTCGATCTGTTTCAGACTCGCTAACAATGGACATAAAAGGGTGTCCCTCTTGTTCTGATTATAATGATACGACAAGGTGAGAATATAATCTTATGTAGAGTATGGTGAGGCGAGACGTGCCTTTTAGCAGGAGGCACTTAATACTCTTCTATTACTTCAAGCGAGCAAGGACTCCATCTCACCAAGATATATCTTCCATAAGCCATATAAAGTTATAACGAAACATATAGACGAGCCGGAAGTGGCAGGTACGATTCATATCTACACCGACGCAACGGTTCCAATACAAGGCAAGGTTCAGGATGTGGAATACGAGTATACTGCAGATACTTAAACCTAAACATAAAATGGGCAGTAAGCAACAGCGCCAGTGTCGTTCAAATCAAGCTCATGGGGATACTCATAGTAGCAGAAGTTACCAGAAACAATATGACTGGAAGGAGCATGCTCATCTATATAGATAGCAAACAAACTCTACTTACCCTGAACTTAGGGTTAGTACTAGAATATCACGAAGCTTTGGCCGAAGTATCCATCAACAATATCACCTAAAGATGGATCAAAAGTCATGCCATATCGAAAGGTAACTGTTTTGCTGATTCATTAGCCAAGAGGACAAGAGGGCAAGAAGACAACATGGGTAGTGACAAACCTAATTAAAAAAAAAATATTTGTGAAATTCAAGGCAAGATGGAATGAAGCAAGAAGCTACAGAGTTGCCAGGGAGCTTTTAAGTTATTCTGAAAACACTACAGCAAACAAATTCATGACTCGACAGAATCTGCGCCTGATCACAGGTCTTCTGACTGTTCATTGTCAAATACGAACGCATCTTCATTGCATGAAGTTGTCAGAATCCGAACTCATTAGATTTGTGTTCAGTGAGTATCGGCTAACACCGGTCGGTATAAGAGAAGAACCTCTTGTGTCGTTGTCAACTAGATTAAATCTGTAGTCTGGCTGCTTAGCTAGGAGGTGCCTATCAATTTAGGAGGATCCTCAATGGGCCAAGTGATACATAACTATCGTGGGGTAACCCACCCTCTACCCGTTACAGATAGAGATAGAAAGGTGTCCCTCTAGGTTCTATTCTGGCGCTCACCCTATTTGTAATTTACAATAATGAAGGTAAATGTAATATCTCACTTTCTCTCTATTTGCTGACAATACTACAATCTTATGTTATTATAAAGCCGTCAATATTCTTCATAAAATATATTATAAATAATCTTAAAAAACCTCGCAGTTTCCGTATGGCAAATGGCTTTCGATCGAGTCTTCTGAATTTTATATATGTTGCAGTTTTTAACATCCTGATTAAGTGTCCGCATAAAATTCTCCTAAGTTTTCGATATACAGGGTGTTAACACTTAAGTTATGATTTTGCTCTCTAGGATATTTATGACCTCTAAAATACGATATTAACTATTTTGGAAAACAACCGTACAGGGTGAGTAATGTTTTAAATTAAAGTAGAAAAAGTGCATATTTAAAATATCGGTTTACGCCTAAAATAATAACAAATATACTATTTATGTATAAACGACACTTATTTATTATAAAAAAATACTTTTATACGGGGTGCGCCAAAAAGTTGATTCAGTAAATGTCGCTATTTTACAATATACCCTGTATGCCGTAATGGATACCAAACGAGTACAATATTACATCAACAAAAAATATACTTATACTAATAAATAATCTTTTCTGTTCGTTACACCTTTGTACTCGATAATTAATCGGTCAAATCAAGTAGGATTTTGATATATTAAAATAACAATATTAACAAGTTAATTTTCACAATTTCGCATGTTCCTGTGTCTAGCTTTTTTTAAGAGATCGATTTTTTTATTGCTTCCTTCTGTAGATTTTACAATAAAAATACTCTCAAATTAATTATGACTTGTTATACATTCTGCAATTCAAAAAAGAAACAAAAACCAAGTTTTGTTCATAAACCTACATAATGTAAATATGTTGACCTGTCTTAATTCCAATGTACATGGAAACTCACAATGAACGTCTTGTTTCGTGACTTAAATATTAAAATACTGAAATAAACAAGGGTATTTTAAAAATGTCACTTTTTATTAATTCTTAATTGTCTATACCTACCGAAAAAAAATCACTAACGCGCCATTTTTATGACCTTAAAGACGGTGTAAAACAGCAATGATAATTTTTTTAGAATATTTTGTTTTTTTTTTCTTTGAAAATTTTGCGCTTAAGGAGGTCCTTTCGCCACCAATCTTAAAAAATATTAGATTATGACTAAAATTCTTTTTTTTTAATAGTTGAAGTCCTTATTTATCTAATAGTGAACTTTTAACTATACCTTACCGTGCAAATTTTTGAGAATTTTTTTTTTTAAATGTCAGTATTTGTACATTGTCTTACGAGAAAGTAAGACCTCAACAACAATTCTCGAATTATACTATTATTTATTGATTAGATGGAGTAAAAAAAAACTAAAAATAAGGTTTTTGAAATATTTAGGTTTTGTTTTTTACAATAAAATATATAGGTTACCGTGGAATTTATTGAAAAATTAATATTAAAAAATCACAAAAAATTTTCAAGTAACCTAGCTTAAAATGGAGTCAAAACATTTGGCAACGTTGCGTAGCGCGCGAACTTCAATATTAATTTCTCAATAAATTCCTCGGTAATCTATATATTTTATTGTAAAAAACAAAACCTAAATATTTTAAAAGGTTTATTTTTAGTTTTTTTCTACTCCATCTAATCAATAAATAATAGTATAATTCGAGAATTGTTGTTGAAATCTTACTTTCTCGTAAGACATTGTACAAATACTCACATTTTAAAAAAAAATTCTCAAAAATTTGCACGGTAAAGTATAGTTAAAAGTTAGATAAATAAGGACTTTAACTATTAGAAAAAAATTAATTTTAGTCATAATCTAATATTTTTTATTTAACATTGGTGGCGAAAGGACCTCCTTAAACTAAACAAAATCCTTCCTAAAATACCAAGAGACGTCATTTGAGTGGTATTTTTGGAGGATTTTGTTTAGTGAAATGTGCATAATTGTTAATAAAAACTTACCTCAAACAAATTCATAGAATACCTTAATTTTGGCCACACATTTTCTTAGGAACTATGTATACATCGAGCTTTGATTATAGGTACTTACTAAATGAAGATGTTGTCATTTTTATTCAACCAAAACATCAAGGTATATAACTGACTTTTACGCATCTACAGATACCATTAGATATTGGAATCGATAATGTCTTATTTCTTGCTGGCGAGTCACAATAATGACGTTACCCTTAGAGTCAGTCTTTCCACCTTCAGATAAAGTGTCAGGTAATTTTTATCTCCCAAGTAATTTAAAAAGTAATCTTTTCACTTCTGGGTAAACCTAACTTCTAAATAATAAATTATCTTATTTATGAAATTTCTGATAAAATACTTCACTGATGGATAAAACAGGTAGTTACATAACCACATAAGGTTAAAAACTACTGGATACCTACCACGCATATTATTTACTTGAAAAAAACAGAAAATTAATTATCTGACAGACAGAACTCTCAGATAATATATCCGTCAGTTACTTATCTGGAACTTTATCTGAAGGTGAAAAGACCGACCCTTACTAGCTATTACTAAAGCTAGAGCAGCGGTTCTCAAACTTTTTTGGTGACGGAACCCTTTTGGAAAGCAAAATACTTGACGGAACCCTACAATAAAACAATAGTTTTTAAAAGTGTATTCTTTATTATACTGATTATTACTTATTTAACATGCCACATGGCAAGTACATTATTACAAGATATTAAAAAAGAAAAAATCTAACTAATGGGAGGTATGAAACTGTTTTTTATTTTTCATTAATTGGTTGATGTCAGGTTTGATAGAAGACAGTTGCAGTCTCATATCAGGTTCGGCGTCCAGTCTATTGCGATATTTTGTTTTCGTGGCTGCATACGTTGAGAATCCTGTTTCGCACAAATATGTTGTTGGGAACGGGAAAAGAATATTCAGAGCCATTTTGCCAAGCATTGGATATTCATTACGAATTCTGCACCAAAAATCGTTGAGAGGCATCGTTTTGAATAGTGACTCCATACTTGTGTCTGATGACATTTCTAAAAGAGATTCATATATCTCGTTTGACATACTTTCGGGCTTTTGCAAGTTGGGTAAAAAAGGATTATGAATCCATGAATTCAGTTTTATTTTTGTATTCTGTTCTTCGGGAAAATACTTTTCAAAAGATGCGCGCATCGAAGTGAGATATTGAACCAATTCATCAAACATATCATCTTGAAACATTTCTGAGTCGTTATCGCTAACAAACTCACTGAGTGACGTAAAGCTTTCTATTTCTCTCTTATCAACGCAAACAATCCAAAAATCTAATTTTCTTTTGAAGGCAGTTATTTTGTTATAGGCCTGGAATACTGTTGTCTGTTTACCTTGCAATGATAAATTCAAGTCGTTTATTTTTTGAAAGATATCCGCCATAAAAGACAATCGGAACAACCAAGTTTTATCATACAAACGGCCTTTCAAATTAAAAGAAGTATCAGCTGAAAGAAACATTTGTAACTCCGCTCTAAGTTCAAATAGCCTTGTTAAAGTTTTACCCCGAGACAGCCATCGCACTTCTGTATGGAGCAGCAGTGTTTTATGTTTGCTACCATAATCTTCACACAATAATGAGAACAATCGGGATTGTAGTGGTCGTGATTTGATAAAATTGATTATTTTTACCGCTTCATCCATAACTAATTTTAGATTTGACGGCATTTGCTTCATCGCAAGTGCTTGTCTATGCAGGATACAATGGCTGGAACTACAATTAGGCGCTTTATTTTTTATGCGTGACACTGCACCTGCTGTTTTACCTGTCATAGCCTTGGCCCCATCTGTACAAATGTCAATGCAATCGTTCCAACTGAGATTATTTTCTTCAAAAAATATGTTTATTTTATTAAAAATTTCTTCCCCGGTAGTGTTTGTGGGCAGCGGTGAACACATAAGCATGTCTTCTTCAAAAGAACTTTCATATGGATATCTCACGATAACCAGCAAGATAGCCAGACCAGCGACATCAGTTGACTCATCAATTTGCAAGGCGAATCGTGTTTTTTGTAGACGTGTAACTAGTTCTTGTTTGACGTAGCTTGCCAGATCATGGATTCGCCGTGAAACAGTATCGTTTGATAGCGGCACAGTAGAAAGATACTTTACAGATTTTTCATCGAGCATACATTTTGTTATGTCTAACACACATGGCTTTATTAAATTTTCAGCGATAGTGTGCGCTTCACCTTCTTGTGCAATGCGATAGCTAACTAAATATGATGCCTCCGTGGCCTTTTCATTGATAGTTTGTGTTACATGCATCATATTTTTTTGACTTTCCAATAACTGTTCTTTTCTGCGAACAAAAAATTCTTTATTCTTGTCTTTAGACTCGGGGTGTACAGTTTCTAAATGTCGGCGCAATTTGGCAGGTGCCATGGAACTATTAGGAAGCAGTTTACTACATAGCATGCAGAGAGGTGAGCCGTTGGAATCAACAAATCCGAAACTGATATATGATTCATCATACTTCCTTTTTTTCGTCTTTGAAACCGTGGAGCTTGACGTCGTGGCATCATCGTCTCGATCGGTAATTGCTGCATTCTCCGCATGTACTGCTTTTGAACATTCAGCGTCATTAGAAGATGTTGTTGCAACACGTTTAACGCCTTTAAGCCAACGTTCCATTCTTCTTTATTAATAATGTTACACGTCAGGATGGTGGGGTCAAAATAATGCACAATCGTTACTGCTTATAAGAGACTAAGTTTAGTCCAAAGAAGAAATGTACAAATCTGATACAATCAGAATACAGCAGGCAGTAGAACAATAAACACTAGTTAAATATCACGTTTAAACTCCGCAATTCGCTAGACAGCTTGTAAGTAGGTAGGTAGGAACTTATCGCTACGAACGCTAATCGTCAACTGACTGACGAGGCGCGACGCGCGATCGCCGCTTTTATACTTAGTCCTAGACTCGATCTCGGGACTGCGCACTCACAAGTATGCGCGCGGCAGCGGCGCGGCGGGCGGAGTCAAAACGTTCGACCAGAGAGAGGTGTTTTGATTTTTTTTCTAAATTCTTGCGGAACCCCCACAGGGGTATCGCGGAACCCTAGGGTTCCGCGGAACACACTTAGAGTATAGCTGAGCTAGAGTATTGAAATAGTAATTTACGTTACAAGACCGGAAAGCAGTGTTTTGCAGGTCGAGACAAGCAGATTGGAGAAACCTGCATATCACTAATTTTAGGTCGCGTGACGTACAATATTTTTTTAAGACCGACACTTCGATGTAAACTCAATTATTTAATTTAATAAAGTGATTAACAAATACTAAAACTAAATAATGGATACAACTGCATACACTAACTAAATACATTATGTTTGTATATTTATGTTAAATGTACATTTTTGTTGCTTCCAAAATTTCTTCTGGAATTTCATTTTCTATGTCAGATAATTCATAATCTGAATCCATATTTTTAAATTTGCGAAAACAAGTTTGACATAAACAACAAATTCAAAATAAATGAACTGTCACTTGGCAATAAATCGGAACGTTGTTACCATAGTTACGAAATCAAGGCAGACTGAATTATTAAATAGCGATCGGAAAAATTAAAAACAGGGACCGGTAAAACTTTTAACGGCCCCTAACGTCTACTTTCTGGTCTTGATCGGCAAAACGTTATTTTCTGGACGAAAAATTGTTTAGAAAGTGTATACTTTGTGGTCCGTCTTAAAAAAAGTATTTTCTGTTCATAATATCTCCTTATTAATTTAATTCAACAACGCCAGTCAAGGTGTTCACCAGACGAGTATCAGTTTTCTACAGGCAAATGATCTTTGGTATATTTTGTAACATATCATACTTTATTAGGTAATATACTGTGTAATTAAATACTTTTGCTATGTTGAATAGTATCGATGATAACTATGTCAGCAGCTTTCGAAATAATTTTATGAAATTCATAAATCATTGTCATTGAAATAGATCCTAATTTTGCAGATATTAATTTGTATTATTTTTTATATACTTCTTAAACTCTACATGAAACTCCTTCCAGTTTTAGAATTTGTTTGGTAAACTATTCTTGTTTTATCACTACTTTGATGTTTACTATTATTTTGTCACTTTCTTTATCTCTGCTTAAGTAGTATTTAATCCAGGTTGTGTCAGTACGCGAATGTAGTGAACTGAATAAAAATCCGCCCGTAATTACTACATCGTAATTTTTATGTTAGTTTATGCATTGTAAATTGACTTTTGACTATAGCTATTTAGTTATTAACAAAAAAAGTCCAAACTGGAATACGTGGTTTAATTCTGAAAAGTATACTAATTAAATTAAGTCACATGGTTTTCGAGTGAAAATGTTTCTAGTAGTTCGAAACATAATTCATTGTGACGAAATTGTAAACGGAGTTTAGTAATACATCAGACGCACTGTCTCAAGATATTTCAATGGTTACCTCCATCTCTATGTCTTTCTTAGTCGGCATTGTGATCACGTCCAGACAAATTAAATTTTGTGGTGGGTATGGCCGCCTTGAAACGTGCGCTTTCTGTGAGACGTGTTTTCATCATCACAGCCTGCTTTTCACTTTCGGCTACGAAGCCCATTATTTCCCAGCCTCTGCTTGGTGTGGGACTCGGTTCATTATTGAACTTATTAGCTGTAAAAATGGCTTTTCGAGATCAACTTCAACTCCCGCTATATTCCAACAATTTGGAGATGATATTTTATTGAATTCGAATAAAGTTGAATTACATGGTTTATTTGAGTGAAAATAATATTTTTAATTAACAATAAAATGATAGAATAAGTGATACCACATAAAAAAAGTTGATTACAAAATGTTTAAAGGTTTCGAAAAAAAAAAGCCGTCACCAGGCTTGTAAGTAAAAAACCTGATAACTACAAGTTGACACTTTATCTTATATTGGTCCTTACTATAAAAAGGTATTTATTTTATTTATTTATTTAATAAACTGTTCAACAGGAAACCTTATTAAAGAACAGGATTACAAGAAAAAAATACTCACAATCTGAATAACAAAATTCAAAAGTTAGTAGGTTACAATAAGAACAAGAGTTACAAGCTAATATAAGAGAAAATGATTCTTAATTTTACTTGCAGTACAATTAAAGATGTCTAAATTACTGCACATTTCGTTAGAACATTATTATCAATTTTATCAGTCAGTAACTTAAATAGAAACAGCACCGAGTTACAGGAACGGCGAGCTGATAAGCTAATTAACTGCATGTCTTTGCAAAAGAGAATTGAGGCGTTCCGATCGCAGGGTAGACACCATCAATTCTGAAACTTAACAGTTTTAAAAATCGTCTGTGGACTTGTTCTAAGTTGTTAATATGAAGCTGATAAAATGGATTCCAAACTATAGATGCATATTCAAGTTATCACATTAGAAATGCATAGTAGAGGGTAGTGAGTATAGATGGATTAGTTAAGTCTCAACTAGCCCGTACAACCAATCCGTAAAGACGAGAAACAGCGGATATAATATTATTAATGTGGCGACTAATAGATAATTCTCTATCGAACGTAACACCTAAATCTGTAATAGTAGTTGGTCTTTGGAGGATTGTGTTGTTAATAATGTAATCAAATATTATAGGATTAGCACCAAGACCATATGACATGACAAAACATTTCGCAGCATTAAGCGAGTAGTTGTTTCTCAGGCACCAGTATTCAGCTCTATCAATATTAGTTTGAAGGCTTTCGCAGTCGGATCTGTGAGCAATGGTCAAACACAAGTTTAGATCGTCGGCATATAACAAACAGTTAACATCAATTATTATATCAGTGATATCGTTAATAAATAATATAAATAATAAAGGGCCCAGGTTCGAATCCTGTGGAACTTCTGATTTTGCGATATACTCAACTGATTTGAAGCAATTTATATACACATACTGTTTACGACATTAAAGATAAGATGTAAATAGTTTTAGGGGGGAATCATGAATTATAATTTAGTGAGCAAGGTTCTATGATGCAATGTGTCAAATTCCTTAGACAAATCTGTGTATACGACGTCCGTTTGCTTCTTACTGTCAATATTCTCGACAATGATTTGTGTTATGTTAACAAGATTAGTTAGTGTTGAACGTTGTTGTACAAAACCATGTTGATGCGATGACATTTTATTTTGACCTGCAAATTAATATCGCGATACAATAAAACCTCGAACACCTTAGAAAAGTTACAAATTACAGATATTGGTATGTTATTGGTAACATCATTCATATGTTCCCTTTTTGAATATAGGACACACTTTCGATTCTTCCACATATCTGGAATCGAAGATGTTTTAAGACATATATTTAACACCATTAGAGCATAAGCAAGAGCATGTGCACAGTTGCACAGTCTTTATTTAGAAAGGCCGGAATATGATCAAGATCTTTCTTTGCTTTTACTTAAGTGTTCGGCAAAACCATTTACAATAGAATTAGGATTATCTAAAATAATATTATTATTATTACTCATATTATTAGGTACGGAACTAAAACCCTTCGTCCTGTTCACAAAAGACCAGAATCTAGAACGATTCGTGGTAATATTTGATTCTACAGACTTATCTACATCTAGTTTGATTTGAGCCCTTAACCTAGCAAACTCTATGTACGCAGATGGGTCACTACGTCTCTTATATAGACGATGGTACTTTGCTTTTTTACGAATGAGACTAATAATATTATAATTAAACCAAGGTGGGTAAATTTTAGAAGTCTTTACAGTGGTTTTGTGCACACATCTATCGAGCACATTGTACATTTTTCCGTAAAAGTACGTACATGCATCATTAGCATTTTGCAGGATGCTGATGTTAGTCCTCACGAACCAGAGCAACCAGGGATCTTTCAATTATGCACTGATTTGTGGAGAATACCAGATCTAATAGTTTATCATTAGAATTATGGATACTATTAACGTACTGGCTAGCCGACCGGCGCACACTGGGGCAACAAGCCATCAAAGTTGGCAATAAATCACAGACTTTCTTTATGAATTTGTAAGTTAAATATTGCTTTGTAGAGGTGTTAGTATTCCAAATGAAAATACATAGAGGGCTTATAAAGTGTTTGTTTGCTACAAAAATAGAAAGTTATTAAGAATATAATATAATAAAAATGTATATTCTATTCTTAATATCTTTCTATTTTTTTTTTTTTAGCAAATAAACACTTTATAAGCCCTCTATGTATTTTCTTTTGTAATACTAACATATAATATAATTAAAATGTCATGAGCCTAATGAGGGCCTAAGTGCCGTGGGGGTAATCCACTCTCCACATGTTAAAAATACAGATAATAAAAAATGTAATATAATAATTTCATTTAGAAAAGCTATGATAATTGTAATCAAATTTCATCCTCTTTAGAATGTGATGAGACATTTTCTTCATCGTCTCCACGGTCATCATCAGTGTCATGAATATACCATGGCTATGAAGCTGGGCGAGTCCAGATTTAAACAAATTACTGCTTTTTTAGGAAAGTTCTTTCTTTTTTAATTTTCGATTGCTCGTGATTATTTGAATAAGAAAAAATAATGCCATTTAGTTTTAGTGGTCCATAGGAAATGTGGATTAGTTCCATGCTTTTTGTAATACAAATGATTAATATTTCGTAAATGTATTCTGCACAGTACCTAGTAAATTTTGTCCCATTCTCTATACAATAAAATATTCTAAAATACACTAAAAAGACAATATACCATTTTTATACATGCCTTTTGATTTAAAGACGACCGAATACTTATCTAGAAGTGTTTGCGTTCTAAATTAGATTACATACCAGAATGGTTCTACGTCCTGATGATTGTCGAGCAATCCAGCAGGCGTAGACGAGTCCATCAGTGTTTACGACAGAGACTTGGAAATAAACGTATCGCCGTTGTTTGAAAAGACAGGTTCATCCTGTTTATTTAGTGGAAGTTAAAACCAGTATCGAAAACAAGGATGTTTGTACAAAGTTGACTGGAAGTAGTAAAAAACGTCTTTCAAATCGGCGCTCTGAATTTCAATTGTATATATACGAGGAATAATTAGGAAGTTTCAACCAGTTATAAGACCATTAAACATTCGAATACATTTTATGAACGCGAATAATAACTAGACCGACAGTTTCTGTTTTAATATACTGATATGATAATTCAAAATTAGAGTAGTGTAATAATTTAGTTCAAGTCAAGACAAAAAGTGAAAAAAAGAGGAAGAATCGTAATGTAAACAAAATTATTATAAAAAAAAAACAAACACTGATTGTATATGTTTTTTAAAAGCCCATTTTTGTATTTTCTTCGGATAATCTAAATAAGTCATTTATACCTCCCCAACCTATTATTCCATAAATGATGTGACTAAACTAATAAAAATGAAAATTACTCGTATATTGTTTTTGAATGGTAAACATAAAAAACATTATTTGGAACTAAAGACGATAAAAAAGTCCCAGAATTTTTTTTTGGGTCTAATTTGAGGTACTTTTCTTTAGTTATTCCAAGATATCTTATGGTCCCTGTTTTTCGATTTTTGTATGGTCTATGATGAGTGGTTCTATATTCCTATATTTCAAGACTATTTGAGTACGAAGTAGAAGGAACATATTTTGTCTTCTGTATGTATTGTGTTAACCTATTATATTCAAACCATTTCTTTAGTTCATAAATTTCTTCCTGAGCAATATACTTAAGTGTAGAAGAAAATTCGATTGCTTGCTTTGGGGATCAAAACCCATGAATGGATTCATCTTTACAAATAAATGTGTTCACAGTTATTTTCTGAAAGAAAGAATATTTTTAATAAAAAACTTACTCTCTAAACAAATAGTAAAAGAAAAAAGATGTAAACTAATATTCAAATTAAAAATATTAATTAATTTACCAATAAATAATAAGATTTTATTTATCTAAAGTGAATGAACATTCGGAGTATAGCTAAGTAAGTTAGGTTATCTATGAAAAGGTAGCATGTAAATTTAATACTAGATTTTTACAATTTTTATCATTTCAATCGAAGTAAAGTTGACGTTCATAGAATTCAATACATAGTAGGTTTGTTCTGGTTTCTTTTAAAGATGCAGACCGTCCGAAATCCAGTTGAACAGCTAAATATCAAATTATTCGTCGCGTACTACTTTTAAATTGTTCACTAGTCAACTAGTCCTCTGATAGTTTTCAACGTAGTTTTGAAAGACCCGAACAAGTCTATTATAAATTCATATTAGTTGGGGGTTACATATCAGTAGTGATAAATAATTATACTGACTAAGATTACATATAAATGGTTTTAGAGAAAAGAAATCTACTCAAGATGCCATTCTCTGATATCTTTAGCCCTGAAATGTGCTTTTGACACCGTTGACCATTATAGTATTATTAAAATAGAAAATCATATTAGCAGCGATAAATAAATTACATGCAGGGTTCTTTAGGGAACGATGTTGTGGGCCTAACATATTTAAACCATATATTTTTTCAGGAATGTGAGGGAAAAAATAGATTTGCAGATCACACTATTATATATTATAAAAGTGACAACGGTATTATCTCAAAATCAAGAAAATTCCTTACCTAAATTTAACCTTACTATCCAAAATTATTTTGTCATAAAACTTTTTAATAAAATAAAATATTTAAGTGTATTCTTAGAGACAGTCACCTAAGATGTGATCATCACATATAGTATTTGTCAAAAAAACTGCGGTGTATTTTATTCAAATTTAGCCAAGTATTCATATTTTTAGATAACAAACAAAAAAAATAATATACAAAAGTTAGGTGCAACCTCATCTAAACTAAGGATGAGGAGGAGTTTCTATCTGCTTACCGGATGAAAGGTATATTTTATTAAATTAAATAATATTATATTAAGAGAGTATTTTAAAAACCAAACAAAAAAAAAACTTTTAAAATTATTGTAAATTAAAAAATTATTTACTTTTTGCCATATTAATAATATCAGCCAGTAAATGAAACACTGTGACAAATATAGAAACAGTAACAAAGTAATAAATTTAATAAGGAACAGAATATCAACTTCATCTTAAAAGATAACAAAAATGCAATTTAATTAAATTTGACAACCAGGATTTTGTTCGGACAGTAATATAATTTTAATATAAAATTAGTTTAAAATTACAGTATAATTAGTTTTAATAAACTCACCTTTAATTTATAGAAATAACTTATTTTTTTAAAGTAACTAAATCCATTTTCTTTCAATTGGGCACAAGAAATTTGAACTCGCTACATGCGATCAAAATGTAAAAAGTTGTTGATTTAACAAATCAAAGTCTATACTAGAACAAAATATTGGAGAAGGTGAGTCATATGCGTGATCAACACTGTTGTCCATGAATGAAAATTCCGACGGAAAGTAACATAGGCGGCGGATCAAATACAAAAATAATTATTTATTATTTATTAGGTATTTGTTAGTAAACTTTATTAAATTTGTTTGTCAACATCTTTATTTTAAATGATGATGATGCGTTAAATATAGAATAAAATTTTGTAAGATGATACCTTAATATTTGGAGGCGATGACAAATGAATGTGTTTCAAGTAAATAAACGACAGACGGGTTACATATTTGTATCGCTTTAACTATTTACGATAATTATTTTATATTTTATAAACACTTTTTTGTAAAAGTGCTCTTTTCTGATATACGAGTAGGTGTTCATGTTTGTGCCTTCAATTTGGTAGTGGTAGGGCATATTCGAGGAGTTATATTTATTGTGTAGTATATTATTTAAACTACACAAATAATAAAATGTTTATCTTACGTATGAAGTTTATTAATATTAAAATAATGTTACAAACATAATAATTATTAAAACAAATGGAATAACACAGTCTTAACAAAAGAAATCGACTGCATTCCTCAACGGTGTTCGATAATCTGCCCATCCAAATAGTTGACCCACTGATTGAACCTTAGAATATGATTGAACGACCCTTTTCTGTCGCCGCCCGGTTTACGATGTTTTGCTTTCCCAGAAATCGGTTGGGATTAAGGGACCATCCAAACAATAGATTACAATTAGGTAGATACTTTAAAAGTTTATTAAATAGTAAAATATTGGTGTCTTTATAAATTTAATAAAAACAATTTAATAGTAGAATTATATTGTTACAATAGTAATGAATTCATTTCATTTGCCAATAGTTTTTATACGCTACTGGCGTAATACATTTCGGCAATAAACATGCATTTGGCACGTGATTCCGATAACTTTTGCAGTTTTAAGCGCGTGATTCCATTCATTATGCTCTGGTATAGTACGATGATTGTACGTGAACAGGGATGAGTCACCTTCTCCAATATTTTGTTCGAGTATAGGAAGTTTTTGGGAGAATTTTAAAATCGAAGAGATGTAGTTTCTTTGTCATCCTAAATATTGAAATAATAAGAAAGTATACCAAACATAGTAGCTATAATTTGTTGTAAAATTAGTAATAAGTACTTACTGGTGTAATTGGTACAATAAGTTTATACCCATATATTGTTTACAATAGTGAAAAGTGATCATACATTTTGGATATGGAAGTATTATAAAGGACTTCTGCCTTTTGTCCTGGAATTCACAAGTTATTGATGGATACAACGTGCTTTTCTAAGATTCATCTGGATTTTCAATATCCCTGATTCTCAGTTTCCCTGTGAAAAGAAAACGAAGCAAGTAGGGCACGATTTATGAACCCCGATGTAATTGTAAAGGTAGAACATTTTTATATGAACTATAACTTATCATTTTATTTGTTTTTAATATTAATCTGATTCCATTTAATGATTTAAAAATACATATCTTCTCTTCCATAATCAACATAACCTGTAAATCACCTTTTTAAATTCAAAACATATTTAACAAGATATAACGGCAACGGCAATGCCAACGTATAATATAAAAAAATTAGTCAGAGAAGGTGGGTTATTTAAGTCATTGCCACTGTCCATAAAGTGTATGAAGAAGAATCAATGTTTTATTATAGATTTTTAAGATTTTGATGTATAGAGTCCAGAAATAAATGTTATTTTTTGAATTCCAATTAATTCTTGGTTGGTATATTTTCTGTTGACTGGTTGGCTACCCTGAAATAACATAAAATAAATACATTCCACTCTTTGAAATTCATAATACGAGGACCATTGAAAAAGTAATGAACCCAATTAGACTAAAACAGTTCCTGAGATTAATCAATAATAATTATTCAGTTCTTGTTAGGTAGGTATCTAATTTAGTTACAAATATTTTATTAATTATTCTATTAGTTATTATCTCTAATTTAGATGTAAATTTTATAAATTATTCTGTTTATAAATTCTACTTTAGTTATAAATATTTATTGTCATTCTATTAGTTCTTGTTATTTCTATTGTTACAAAATAAAAAATATTTTGGAGGATTTTTTTACATTTCAACACATGTGTTATATACTTTTCAGTACATGTGTGATATTGTTTAGTTGACTTTCCTCTTTGCAAACGACGAAATTTTGAAGGATTTTTTACTTGGTCGTAGAAAAAATAGTGTACACAATTCGTTGGAAATTGAATTTCTCGCACTCGTTTAGTTTCCGCACTCGCCGCTACGCTCGTGCTAAACTCACACTTTCCACACTTGTTATGTAATATACTAGTAAACTTATTCAGTAATTCATCCCAAAATATCATATTAATACAATACGAAAATAAAATAAAGATAAAATTCAGAAGACAAAAATAAAATAGAAAAATTAGCTATTAACTAGACATTTATCTTTACTGAAGAATTTTGGAAAACTTCATAACTTATGGTATAGAATGATAAGAATATTATGCCGTCCTTTCAGTCATTTAAGTACGAAATGTTTCTCAGTGTACACGATTTTTGTTAAAGAAACCTTCCATTCGACAAGCTCAAACATTATTAAAAGATATAACTGCGCCCTTATCAACATCTTTATGGCTCTTCAAGCATTAATAAAAAAGTGGCACTTAACAAATATATTCGCTAACGTCGCTGTCACTGTAAAACCTTCAAAACTTGCATAAACATTAGTCGAATCATTCGCAACGTAACGTATATACCACATACCAAAATACCGAAACGGAAGAATATATCATAGAACATCTCCCGCCATTATATTTAGATCAAAGGCCTCTTTTAGAAAGAAATATCCTTTCAAGTTTTTAATAACCAAGCAAGAGATGTACGCAAGATATTACGCTCGTCACTCTTGTCACAAATATTAAATATTAAGTGTCTGAGAATGTTACACAGTACATCAGAAACCTTTTAGTAAATGAGGTGTATAATAGAATTTGGTTTATGAAACGTTTAGAAGTCTTTTTTTAGAAGACCGTTTGCTGGGTAAATTGAAGTGACAAGGATTAAAAATTCTCTTTTTATATGAAATATTTCCTTTTACAAAACGGAATATTGTGCATGTATTTATAGAATGGGATATTGTTCATTTATGGGAAGTATGTGATGTTAAAAAAATATTATTTTATATTATTGATACGCAAAAATATATGCTCATGTCGGAAATTCTATTACGGTTAAGACCTGACTTTGTTAAAAAAAATCCACAAATACTAACTTACTTTTATTTACAAACCAAATGCATGTCTCGTTTGAGAACGGAAACCAACTAGATGCCACTTTTACAGATTTCTCGAAATTTTTTTATTTGTTTGAGCAAAAACTACAAATGAATTGAAGGAAAAAAGTGATAGGCAATAAGGTTTTTTTTATATCACAAAGTCGGGTATAAGAAGTTATATAGAAAAAGTTAGTATTCAATATGATCTAGACAAAAAACAGAAACATGTTTAAATGATTAAATAAAATATGACCATTCTTTAACAGAGATATATTTATTTGTATTATGAAAATAATGTTTATGTCAACAAACTTATGTTGGGTATATGTAACAATTTGTACAGATGACTCTTGTATAATGATAATAATTATATTTAAAGTTTTTAAATAAAGGCTTGAAGATATCACAGTTCGAAATTCCTTTTATTGACCAAAATACTTTTTCTTTGGAATGAAAGCATTAGATCCTGTTTTTCAGTTAAGCTCCATAAATCAATTCCTATTTTAATCTGAACGGTACTTAAGCGCAGTAAAGTTACAATAACTAAACAATATAATAAACTTTTAAAATGAAATTCAATTTATATTTAGATTTTTAAAAGTTATAAATAATTACTTGTAATAATTTTTGTACAATCCTTTTGAGATATTTTTCCAAAATGGACTAGAAGGTTATAGACAATCTATCAATTGTAATATAGTTCGGTCTATGTGATAATATTTCATAAAATAACATTACTGGACTAGGTAGAGTTTTTTGTGTTCTCTATTAACCATTTACTATAGCAACACTTTTTTGAGCCACCTTGACATATTTTGGAAAATATTGTATTATATTCAATATGACTAGTTAAATCACTATTATTTTATTTTTCTTCTCTAAAATATTGTAAACTAGTAAAATTTACTGCTTTACTTCATCGCCAAGCTAATTTATACGCAACAATATGAAAATAGTAGTTTGTGCAACAAGAGTGGATATGATGGCCGTATCGAACAAAGACGAAGGCGATACGGACAATCCACTTGAGTTGTACGGTATATTCTTCTACGAATAACTAATGGTAATCTACAAATTTAAAAAAAATATTTTAGGTTATTAAGACAAAATAACTAATTTTAAAATAATGTATGACTTAAGATTTAAATTAATTAGTCCCCCGCCCAGATTCGAATCCGGGCCTCTCTGTAGAAGACAGAATAGATGCCGGATCCTCATCTCCACATCCACATATAGGATTTTAGTTTTAATACTCGTAATTAAAAATTAGTTTCATATAGTTTGATTCAAATTTAAATGTGGAATAAATAAAAATGCTATTATTTATCGATCCTACGCAAAAATAATTAATTTTAATATATATTTAATCTCAATAACTAAAAAGTATTTTCGTACAATATTATTTTAATCATTAAACTTTTGGTTATTGACAGAACTTTACTTTTTTTGAAACTTTTTCTCTTTGAATTCCGTACATCATGGGCTTTTTTAAATACATAGTCATCGAGGGTGTTGAACTTAGAACTTTTTAAAATACCCACTTAGCTGTTTTTAATACCCTACAAGATTTCCGAAATCTAACAACCCTTAATCATAGTAATGTCGAGTTAATGTGTTTTACATAATCAGTTTTTATTTTATTTAAAAAGAACGCATTAACCTACAAGGTCATGAGCGTATACAGTAATTTAATAATACATTTTTGATACATTTATTTACAGTTTGTGTAATAGATTCATTGCAAATAGTTACTTGATTAGGTTTGTAGAGTGCAATTTACTATTTAAAATTTCCTTTATATTATTAGGTAGCTTGTGCTGATTTCTTTCAAGCAAAAATTTTTGACACTGCAAAATTAAATAAGTCACTATAAAGCCTTGGTTTCTTTGAACACTCTGTCGCGGTGAGCGGATAGTCCGTCGACGATTTTGAAAACGATAGAAGGAACCAATACTATAACAGTACGAGGCGAAGTAAATTATAGAAACGATTGTGGAGTTTCAAAAAGCCTTATTAAACATGGTATATCATTAGTAATGTTGAATCCTGATGTTTTGCGAGTAGGAAGACCTGTGGATCCTCAGAAAGCAGCATCCGTGGCGAATTTGTTGAGTAAGCATTATGAATGGAGAGAGTTGCCAAATTTAAAGTTCTATAAAGAAGTAAATGATCAAGATCCAGTACATCCTCTTCAAATGATCCCAGAAGACGTCAATGATGTTGTTTGCTGCCAAAATAATGATGGTCTTGGAACAGGCATTGATTTAAGAATTTAGATGAATATATTATTCTGTTTTTTTTTTATAAATTAGTGTTTTTCTTACGTTTTAAGACACTTTTCAATGATATTTTATTTTTAATTATTGTTTCTGTTACCTATATTGAAAATAAAATACCATACAAAACGTGTTATTAACAAATTTCAATTTCAGGTGCAAAACCCGCTAAGTCATTTTTTAGATATTAGATAATAATGCAGCTAACACGTCTAGATTTTTAAAAGTACTTTATTATTAGTCCAGTCATTTAAGCTTAAATTAGGTAAGAATCTCGGAACTGGAGATACCCAGCTGTAAGTCTGTAAATACTTGTATATTGACACACTAAAAGTTATCTCAAAACCTACATATGGCAGGGTGTACGCAACTATTAAATTTCAAGGTCAAATGTCACAAAAATCGGTTTTTTGCGCTTTTTTGTAAATATCTCATTTTTTATGGGTTTTTTGCTATTTGTATTTATTATCAATATTGTAGAATACAAAATTCTCTACAAATTTTGTTTAAAAAAATTCAGATTACAGTAAGAACGTAAAAGCTATGGAGCAGCAGAGAAGATGAAACAATAGTTGTACCAGTTACTCAAGAAAAATTCTTATCAAATCGAAATAACAAAGATATGCTCATTAATATGTTAATTGAAAAATTACAAGCTGTAAATATTACTACTAAACAAGCCAGAGATAATGCTGATGTTCTTATTGTTGAAACTGCAATTGAAGAATCAAATTCTGAAAAAACTGCAGTTATAATAGGACCAGATATTGATTTACTTGTCATTTTAATTGGGCGTACACTGTCTTACGAACAGGACATTTTCTTTAAAAAAGTTGGGAAAGGAAATGTAAAAACGGGGATATACTTGACTAAAAGTTTTGATAATTATCCTCATTCCAAAACACATATTTTATTTCTGCACGCATTAAGTGGCTGTGACACAACTTCTGCGCTTTTTAAAAAGGGAAAAAATCATTTTTTAAAGTTTTTGAGAAACTGACAAATTTGAATGAACTAGCTGCAGCATTTGAGAAAGAAAATTGTTCGGCCCAGAGATTATTAGAGAGTGGAACTCAAATCTTATTGGCAGTCTATAATGCTCCGAAATCTGTGAAAAGTCTCGATCATCTTCGTTCTATGCATTACGTCAAGTCTACAAAACTTAATTAACCTGTGCAGCTTTCAAATATTCCACCAACAAAAGCAGCTGCTCATCAACCTTTCAAACGTGTATATTATTAAGTTCAAACTTGGTTAAGGCATGATTTGGAACCCCAGGTATGGAGTTGGGCAATGCGAAACGATTTTCTGGAGCCTATCATGACAATTTTACCACCTGCTCCAGAAGATTTGCTAAATACAATTTTCTGCAACTGCAAGAGTGGTTGTGGTTCGCGATGCGGATGCAGGAAAGCGGGCTTGCAATGCTCTTTAGCTTGTGGCCAATGTAATGGGCAAGCTTGTCTCAATGCTCTACCATATCAGAGCGACATTAACGAAGATGGAACCTTTGACCCCGAAATCATGGAAGAACTTGAGAGAAATGTCGTTGAAGACGATAATGAAGACCAGTTTGAAATTTACCAGCAGCCGGAAGACGACGATGAAGAGGAAGAAGATTATTAAAATTATAAATTGTAGTTTTTGTACCTTTTATTCCATTTTTTTACTTTTAATAAAAATAAATGTATTGAATAAAATTTTTTAATAAAAAGATTAATTCATAATTTATTTGTTTTTTTTTTCATCATGTAAGAATTTATTAATATTAATTAGGTTAAAATTCAAATATAATTCCTATATTTTCATTAACAATTTTGCAATTACATGGGCAGGTAAGTGTTGTTAAATAAATTAATAATAAATAAAAAGTGGATAGGTTAGGAAAAAAAATGATAAAATATAATATAATAGTTAATAAAAATTGACAAATATTTATAATCATTGATTTATCGATATTTCATCAACTATATATGGCGCGTTTTCGACCGGAGGCACCGGTTGACCTGAAGTGATGCTGTGACCGCGCGCTCTCCGTCATCTATCTCGAAAACGGTTCACCGTATGAAAAATTTTTTTAAACAAAATTTTTAGAGAATTTTGTATTCGACAATATTGATAATAAATACAAATAGCAAGAAACCCATAGGAAATGAGATATTTACAAAAAAAGCGCAAAAAACCGATTTTTGTGACCTTTGACCTTGAAATTTAATAGATGCGTACACCCTACCATATGTAGGTTTTGAGACAACTTTTAGGGTGTCAATATACAAGTATTTACAGACTTACAGCTGGGTATCTCGAATTCCGAGGTGAACTTACTATAATGATTGGACTATATGCTAAGAAACTATCTTAACATATTGTAAAAATACAAGTGACCTTAAAAATACTTTAATTTACTTTCTGGACGTTTTTCTTGATTACGACTCATATATGACACTTTTAAACTGACTCGACACGTAAATGAAAAATAATGAATGCAAATCTTTACCATGGTATTTTATTTATCCGCTTTTTTTAAACGCTTACATTTTTGTTTCTTTCAATTTAGCCCACACTTAGCTACGATTTCTATTTTCTATCTTAGCAAATCATTTTTAATACATATAAGTGGAAACTTTTAGTTCAATAAAAATGTAAGCATGCTGGATTCCTCAGGTTTGGTGGAACAGGAGTTCTCACGGTACTTTCAATTAATTAGTTAATTATGATTAGTAATAATATTATGTTGCGTGTAGTCGATACTATATTTTTTTTTATGAAAAACGTAAAGAAAACATGTTATGGGCTATGCCCTAATACATTTAATATTATATTTGTAGATTCACACGCCCATAATAACAATAATTTCATCCACGTTTAATCTTTCATCATTGATCACTATATCATGAATGTTTTTTAAGATATTTTGTGGAATAGTTACATCAACAAATTGACCAGGATGCTCTGCATAATGTAATCATTATTATAATACATGTTTATGCATTGGGTAGAGATGTTTGTTTTATAGGAAACTATGGAGATAATAAGTTAAGTACCGTTTTGGCTAAATACCATGTTTGGCTTGGTCAATTTATTTTGTTTTATAAGCATACAAAATTTAATGTTCTTTAATAACCTCTATCTATTAACTTTTAGTACTAAATATTATGCAGGATGCTTTAATTTAACAAAACAGTTAAAATTTTATGTCTTTATAAAGACTAGTTTCAAACTGTAAAACCATCGGTACCTATCCCAGCATTAATAAATAAATAATGCTACATTAATAATGCTACATTAATAATATAATAAAACAGAAAATAAATAAATACCTTAACACATTTTCGAAAGAGATGATGTCGAAGCTTCTTTTTGCCTTTATTAAATGTATTATAGCAATCAGTAATGGTCTGAGAAATATTCCCGATTGGCTATTGAAAATAAAGAAATTTAAAGTCTCGGTTTGGTAAAAAAAAACATTAGAATAATCGAAGCGGAACATCGATAAATAGTAACGGTATCGTAATTATTTTAAAATGTGTTAAATTTCAATTAGTTTTTTGTTCATACATATAGAGGTAACTTACTAATAGTATATTATTAAAACTTTTTTTATTATGAAAGTAAAATCACCAAGACTTATACTCCTGGCAGAAATAAGCTCGCTTATAACTTGTAATTATTGTTTTTTTTTTATTAATAGCGGAATGAATCTTTGAAAAATCAAAAAACCGCTAGAACCTGAAATTGAAAAATATACATTCAAAAGCATCAATCTTTTTCTGTTAGCGAGCATCAAGATGTATAGCTTCATAAGATTTTACAAATTTGAATGCATTAAACCTTTTATATTTTACCTACGTCAGATCAAAAATTCGAAAATGAAACATGTAAATCTGATTTGAAGTCAATTTTACTCTCTATATACGTCTCAAATTCTTTTTTCTATTAAATAATTTACAGCTCATTTTTATGCGGATGACACTCAGCTTTACATGAGTTTCAACAGTAATAATATCCAAGAAGCTTGCATAAATATGTATAATGATCTAGAAAACCTTGTCAAAATATCTGACAAATTTAAATTAACCATCAATTCAGCCAAATCTAAAGCATTAGTATTCGGCAGTAAATATCTTTGTAAAAAAATCGATAAAGATATTCACCTAAAAATAAATAATATTGTTGAATTTTACTTCCTATGAAAAAAGTCTAGGTCTTTATCTTGACACTTAGCTCAAATTTAAAGAACATGTTTCTCTCTTAATAAAGAAATATTTTTGCTGTTTAAAAATGATTTATTCTCATTGAAAGATACTAACCTATAGCTTAAAAACGAGTCTTTGCAACTCTTTAGTCTTAACAAGATTCAATCACTCCGATATTGTGTAAGGCCCGCTTTAAATCAATTATTTCTAACGTCAACATTCCTAACATTCTTTACATTCCATAAATTGCGAACATTCTCTAACGACCTGTCAAACAACAGCTGTTGATAGTAGAGGTAAAATTTCTAAGGCGGGTTGCGACCTTCATACTTGCAACCATAGCCATATTGGAGGCTATTTTTATTCGAAATTAATCGCCAAGCCTGCCAATTTATGAAAAATATATAAGCAGTTTCTTAAAAATGACTTTTTTATGATGGTGCTAAATTAAGCGTACTACTATTTCGCCCTTAGCCACAAAAACACGTTCATCAAATTTACTGGTTCTCTGTCGCAACCCCATAAAATAATTAACCGGCCATTTTATTTGGCAAAAATCAGAATGCTTGGCTGTGCCTGTCAAGTATCAAGATGTCAACTGTGATGTGTAAATTTCTCTTAAATGTCAAATTATTTAAAAATGTTTGCTTCTTTTGATATTTATTGCAAATAATTTGTAGGGTATCTCAATTCAAGCTTTCCATAAATAAAGGTACAGCAAGACAAATAATGTAATGTTCTTATACAAAGCACTTTTTTATTATATAAAAGAGAGGTAGGATATAATGCTGGTTTACATATTCAACCAGCGAATTGTAAATAATAATTAGTAAACTCTTAGTCATAAATTTCCTCAATTCATAAAATTTAAAAATGAATCTTCTTACCTTGGGATTTTAATAACGTAATGTGATCAATCCATTTCAAATTTTGATCAATTATGATACCGAGGTATTTTGTTGTGTTTTTCATTTTAATTACAAAGTTGTCATTTATTTGTATGTTGAAAGAAGGCCTTTGTAAATTACATTGCTCTCTATGGATCTACTTTAATACAAAAATAGTTGTGTGGCTATAAGTTGCTATAACCTATCGTCGCAAAACAATAATTTAAATATAGTAAATTGTATTAATATAACATCAAGTAATTTTTTAAAATAAAGTACATGATCTCAAAATAGAAATAATTTATAATAAATAAATAAAACGATGGGTAAAATAACAATAAATTAAGGGAAATACCTAAAAAGGGCAGGTTTAAAGAGGATTATCACAAGAAAGTATATCCGTCCTGTTTATTTATCAAATTGTTCGATGTTACTTTTGAATACATTTATTGTTGTTTTTTTTTTTAAATTTCTGTAGGCAGTCTATTAATTTTTTTAAACCTTTAATAAAAATTGTATTTTGGGAACTTTTAGTGATGGCTTGCCGTACATAAAAGTCAGATTGACTTTTTGTATTATAGTTGTGATATTGCGAATTATATTGAATTTTTCTAATAGATCTGATTAGATGGTACTATGTGATTTTTATTTTATATATAAATATCAGTCATGTACTGAACATAATTCTGAACTGAAAGCCAATTTATTTCTTTTAACATAGTTGCAATACTCATCCTTCTGTCCTTTATCAATATTATTAATAGAATATAAATAGGCGAAGTAAGGAGCCCAAATATTTTACATGAGCAGGCTTAAGAGGTAAAGGGGCCAATTATTATTGGATAAATTGCTCGAACAAGTTTTTAAACCCTAATCATAAGGCGATTAAGAATGGTTTTAAAAATCAAGGCTTGTGAAAATCATAACATGGTTGAACCTAAATAATGCTAATGCTTCACAAAACAAAAAATTCAACGTCCTAATATTACAATCGGCTTTCGGTCTTTCGTTCCTAGTTAAATCATTTCTCGTTTTTGTTACGCTACGAGTTTACCCTTGTGGGCCTCAGTCCCGATAAGGTGGGAACCACCATTTTAGCGTCTCTCGAATTCTAACATATCTTTATAAAAAAATCTAATTTCTTTATTAAGCACACTCAGAACTTCAGATTTACTATTCCCAAACACAGAACTGCTCTTTTTAAATCCTCTTCCTTCTTTGCGAAGCAATTAATTTTTTTATGAAATTAGAGAATGATGCAGACTCCAAATAAACTTATCATAATTTAGGTAGGTTTACAATGATTTTAAAATTGAAATTGTAAATTTAATATATCGCAAATCGAAATCCGAAAGGTCAGAATTATGTGAAATAAGTTTTTTTTAAATAATTTGAAAATTCGGAAACACATCTTCACGAATTATTAAGACCATCCCTGGACCCCAAATATGAAAATAAATACTTGTAGATTTGAAAACAAAAAAACTGTCATTGCCAGACCCAGACCTCCACGTTTTCCGGACGTGTGACCTTACCGTGAGTCTGTCGAGATTCCTAAACGGAAATTAAAGGTACCATTTCGGTAGGCGCGACAGACGACCGCCGACGCGACCGAGAAGTGTTTCATTGCGTCTAAAATACATACAATTATATGAAACACATTTCGCACAGCGCAACACGACAAGTGTCGTCAAGACGACACTTCTTGACGACACTTCTGAATCTGTCTCGGGGCAAAGCGTTTGCTGCGTGTCGCACTCGAGGTCACTGTCCTCGGGCATCGCTTCTTTTTGGAGGTGATTGGGTTGAAAATTTCTTTCGATCTAGGCCGTGTTGCCAGATTTTGGAACAGTATGGGTGAAAAAAAAACCGTAGATCTGAACAGTAGATTTTAATACAGGGGGAAATAATTATAATTTGCAGTGTAGTAAATAAAAAAACAAGTATATAAGAAACGAAAAATAAACTATTTCTACCCAAATTAGAAAGTAAACAAAGAATAAAAACATAAAAACATTTTTAATATATACTTAACGTACGGAAAAAAAAACAATGAAAAATAATAAGTACCTACTTCTTTTAGATCAGTCTGAATCAGATAATTCAAAATCGTAGTGTTTGGCATATGCATGTTTTTTTTATGATGCCCTATTAATTCTTTGTTTCATTTTAAATAAAAACAATGATTATCTTGATGTTTTTTTATGGAACCAACCTACAGTAGTGGATGCTTATTACGCTGCTTTTACTGCAGAAAATTTACTAGAGAAAATATTCTTTAACCATTTGCTGAAGAATGAGGCAAACTTAATAAATTAAGAACAACATTTGCTAGAGACAAAAACAGTGGATCTACGTAAAAACAGTAGGTCTGGCAACGCTGTTCGTTCCCTCGAATGGTTTTCCTGCGAGTGTCTCGTCACCCGTCTCCAAGCTTCCGAAATGTACGGAGCGTAACATTTATGCATCTGTCGTTCTTGGGGTCGCCTCGGAAGTCTCCTGTCTCCTGACGCGCCTACCGAGATGGTACCTTTAAAGTGCTAGTTCTAGCCAGACACGTTCAGGCTTTTTCTGAATACCTCCAATGCAGCATTGGTAGTAAATTTAAAGAAAATGCTCAGAAATGCACAGATCCATATAGCTTTAACCCTCTATTTCTTCAAATACGGAAAACTAGAAGACCTCACATTAGCGGTGAATAAGGCGTCCGAAAAATCCAACCGCTTTCAAGTACAAGACAAACATACTGGCGTTATATTTTTAGGGGATAAAGGTGCCTCCTAAACCAAAAAATAGTATCATAAATACATATGGTCAACGTTTGTTAATTCTACACTTAGGACTACGCCGTCAATTTCCCTCTATATTTACAATAGAGTGTGGAGTATCACCCTGTTTTATAATATTTTATTTGTTTGTAATGAATCAAGTTAGTTATAAAACGTGGAGAATTTTCAATAAAATATAGTGACATGTAATTTAGTTAATACGTCTGTTAAATAAAAGCATCAAAATAATATTTAGTACAAACCCCACTAAATAGCAAATGAATGAAGCCAATCAAAATTGTTTGATGATGTGAAAACAATCAAATATGTATAACTACCTGCGAGGAAAAGTATAGATTTGGTCAGCACCTCGTTTATTTTACACTTGAAACATGTCCTAAATATGGCTAATTTTAGGTTTAATTTACTCAATTTTTTCAAATGCAACACCTTGTATATTTAAGAATAATTGTTACATATGGTCATATAACTTTTATATTAAAAATTTCTACGTATTTCTAATAATAAAACAGCTTTTAATCAATTACGCTCTGGTGGGACACCCTGTATATGTATTATTGATCTCGTTGTATAGGTAAATTTATAAGGAATTTGATGCTAATATAATATACAGGGTGTTGCATTGAGTAAAATGAACTTAAAATTAAATATATTTAGATATGTTTCAAAACACTCTGTATAAAATAAAGCAGTTCTATCAACACTATTAGTTAGCTTAGTATATTAAACAATTTTGAAATCAATGAAAACCTGTCTAAATTATGATAATTTAATTTGGAGTCTGCATGATTCTCTAATTTAAAAAAAAAATTAATTGCTTGGCAACCCTGTAATATTTCGCTAATCCCATTATTGGCCCTGAAACAACCCAACCCAACTTTATTTTTTAAATAATGATATTTCTCTCATCTCATTTTTGCTCTTTTATCATATCAAAACCCAAAAAACTCATACATCCGGTAGCATATCAGTTTTCCCAATTTCTTTAAAATAAATATCTGTGAGGCCTTATATCCCTTGGAATCTTCAAATTCGAATACCCAATATTTACCGATGGAATGTTGGAGATATTGTTTGTATCAACAGACAGATTTTTACAGACTGATATTCCGAAACCCGCGACTTTACCTTGCCCGTTACATAATACTTGATAAAAGTCACTCCATTTTTAATTCCCAATATCTTCATATCAATATTTTGTAAAGGCAAATTCAATCGGTTACTTAATTCGTCAATTATAAATTAAATGGTACCGAGTAGTGTCAGGCGCCACGGAACCATTGGGTTCTTCATACATTTTTAGGTTAAGATTAGTAATAGATTTAATTTCGTTTAGGCCCGATGTGTTTTTTTTATCATATTTTTGTAATATATACAGTCAACTTTATTTAATTAAGAAGTAATCAAGTTTTGTGATGATTTAAGTTAACTTCAAAATAATGATTTCTAAGACATTTCATCATAAAACTAGACTTGATCTTCGCCACCTTGGTGATTTTGAGCCAGTTATTGTAGAAATACTGGTTTTAAATTATTGTATTTGCCCTACCTGTCACAGCTAATTGGTATTGTACCTTATGAAATTTGATGAGATTTGTTTTTATTTAAAAAAAAATGTATAATTTTACGGGCTTGTGTACTCAGAATTCGATTTATTACGTCACTTATATTTGGCAACATTTCAAAATGCACAACTTCGAGTGTTACATATTAAGTTCCAAATGATCACTTTAAAAAACAGGAAACTGAGCTCCGTTCTTATATTCAATGCTCATATGTTTTTAGCCGCATCAGCTATATCTGTCGGTATTGTACGACGTAAAAAGTGTTGTCCATTTATAATTTACTGGTATTTTGTATCCTTTTAGAGTGGGTAGTAGTTAGAGCATTTTCGAAAATTACTTTAAATTACATACATTAACTTAATGATTTATGTTGCATTGAAATAATTTTAACTTCTACAGAAAGCTATCTCAAAGACGAATCGGAAAAATCTTCGACTGCAAGAAACGCAACAAAACCCAGAGTGCAATTCCACAATCTCCTTTAATTTGACTTCCATCTACTGATTTATCTAGATAATTCCACTTAAGGCCGTTCGGACTTCCTCGTCCATCTATTTTTATCGCTTTGTCGACACGAAGGCATAAAGCAAAAAGGCAAAAAGACAAAAAGGCATGTGTGTCGTTCGAGCGGTTCTGAGTCAGCAGAGGCATAGATTGTAAATGGCTTCCACCTCCTTATTCAATAACATTTTGGAAAAATTTCTGGCTTCTCTCTCGTCACGTGACCGTAAATCATCCGCGAACCAGTTGAAGATTTTTCTCGATTGTAATTAACGGAGATAAAAGGTATTTTGAAGCAGTGGCGTTACTCCGATTTCATTATTTCTTTTTATATTATCTTATTTTTTTTTCATCATTTATGTTCAAGTATGGCATTATACATGATGAAAGAATTCAAAGTCATTTAACACAGACATAACAATTGCCACTAGTTTCTTACCTATTCAAAAAGGAAGGGACAGAGATAAGTAATTAAACATAGTGTAATACCACAATAGGTATTATCCTTGTCAACACTACCTCCTAAATATAACATTTTCTCGGTTGAGGGTAGAGGCGACAGGTTTCGTCATTCCATTAGCTAATATTTTTTAACTGAAATAATAAGAAAACCTCAATACTTTAGATTTAATTAAATTTCTGATTCCATCGAACGTCTAGTACGTGTATCAGTATTTTCATTATATGAAGACAAAATGAAAGATTTTTGCCAATTGTTTAAAATTTCCGAAACAAATGAAAATAATGAATGGAAGTAAACCAGAGACTAATTGAAAAACCATCCCAAATTTATAACTACTAGACCACCGGAGCAATGTTGCAGATGACTGATTTGCACCTTGGGTATAAAGCTGTTTTCATTCGCATAGGAGCTGTCAAATAATTCAGGATTTTTGGATTTCGAAAAAGAAATGTCCTAGGGACACAAAACAACTGCTTTCAAGGATATATGTCCCTCCGGACATTTGATATACAACTGTTCTAGATAAGGCGTGATCTCCATCGATACTGTCGATGATACACTCCATTTGATTTAGCATTTAAGAAGTCAATAAATAGTTGCCTATCTTTTCTCTATTCTGCATTGGAGTTGACAATACTATTTATTTTGTATTCTGAATAATCGTACGAACATTCACAATGTGACTGTTACTGTTACTTTAACTTAAACATTCAACAAATTTCATCACAAACGCCCTGAAAATAGTTGTTTTGTGCCATAATATGGTTGAACCCTTCCCGTCTATTAATCGGGTTTTGGAGATGGATAACAAAATCACTAAATATATATTATTGGTTTTCATCATTTAAATTTGACTGTGGTCGATTGTTTTTTTAATACATATTTGTATTTTCTCGTATTGTGTACAGGCTTTCTTTCAATTCTTTGCGCCACTTCTATCTATCTAGCTATCTGAATTAGGGTGTCATTCAAAGCTCTCTCGTACTGAAGCTCTAGGCATCTTGTAATTAGGTAATATTTAAAGTTCCGGCAATGACATAGTATGTGAAATAGAGTCAAGACCTTCTCGTCACATTTTCTACACAAGGAAGCTCCAGATATTCCTAAGAAAATTAGGTGTCTTCTAAGGCCGCATTGTACCCTAAGGTTTAACAGTTTGGCTGCTTTTGGATGGTTCCTCTATGAATATTCAGGAAATTACAAACAAAACTTATATTGTTTTCTCTTTCCCTGTTTCGTTAGCACTCCTTTAACAAGTTGATATGAAATACCACTTGTGGGTTTTGGTTCAGTTTAAGTTTTCATAGCTCCCTTCCTAGGGGTATGCTTTCTCGTTGCCTAACATTTCCACATGTCCTAGCACTCATTCAAGAGTGACCTTTTTGTATGTTTTGCAAGTGTCTGGTGGGACTTATCGCAGAACAATATTAATTTGGATTTAACTTTATATTAGTATTAGTATAATTAGTATACTGTCATTTTCTTGAAAGTTCCCATCCAATTAGACTTGTAAACATCCTGTAATCGCGTCCATAGCCTCTTTTCCACCACAATGAGGAATATCTAGCAGTAGCTCCTTCTCTGTAGTGGGCGTAATTCTTAAGGCCCCTGTTATTATATTAGATAGGCCAATTTTTTTACTATTAATAAAGTAACAACAATACTGATAGAATCTTTATTCCATTGTTAAAAGTATATCCAAATAAAATGTAATAACCCAGCCCATACATCAGTTTATATAGGTATAAACCCTTGGCACGATGAGTAACACATTCTAGGGTGTCGTCCCACTTCGTACTTCCCTATTTGTACCGCGCAAAAATTACACCTGTTTTTCTTTCATTTTGGACCTTCTTCTCCAAAGTTATTATTGAAAGTTTCCCCCCTACATTATCTGGGTTAAGTTATAAAGTAGATTACCCACCTTTGCTCCGTCTAATAATAAAGATCTTAAAAAATCCTAATCATTTCTTGTATTTTAATATAATAATATTTGTAGCTATAACTTAAAGATGAGCTATAACTAGCCCGATACAAAACGAGGGGATAAAACTAATAGAAAAGAAAAAATACTTTATATCTTCCACTTTATTTAGGTAAATAGGTATCTGTATATTTTTTGTGTAAATTTTATAAATTACTATTAATATTTATGTTATTGCAACTAACATATTTTTTACAAACTAATTTATGCTTTATAAAATATGTAGGTATTTGAAATACTCATTCGTGTCTACTACGCTATATGGCAGGGGCAGAAGTTGGAAAGGCTTTTGGTAAGTAAAGAGGGGATAAACGTCAAACCACGTCGGACGACTTCGAGAATTTCGCGGTAATGTCTTTTCAACTTCTGTTCCTGCTGTGGAACTAGCATAGGTATACATTTGGTACGAAATGAGACGGTACGAAGTGGGCATAAGCCCTTTCTTGACACACTGGTACTACTTGATTTATATCCAACGGTGTTACCAAATTCATTAACAGTACCTAATTTTCTGCTAGCTGTTATAGTTTTAGTCTTGTGCCACTATACAGTGAGCATCATAAGTCTTACCCCCCCTAACTAACTCGTTACTCGCCAAGACAGGTCGATTTTTGTTTTCTACAATGTATATTTTTGTATGATTAGTTTACCCTTAATTTCATCTCTTACTGGAGGGGAGCAACCCTTTCGAAAAATTTAAATGGCATGGGGTGGTGAGTGATAGCTCATTTGAAAGGGGGTTTTATTCTCTATTCAACCGTGCAAAAAAAATTAAATTTGCCTTATTACGTGTTGATTTATTAATGTTTAAAAATAACAAAACCTCACAAAATAGGAAAGCAACTAAACTAATAGTGACCTTCTAATGGCAAAAAGTCTTACTTCACGTCTGAACCAAAACCGAAATCATGCAGGGCCGAATTTTAATTCTAAGGATGAGTGCGCTACGTTAATTTCCGTTATTCTGAAACAACAATTAGTCGAGAATTAATGAAGCAAATTTCAAAATTTTTTACATGGTTGAATAGAGAATAGAACCCTCTTTCAAATGAGCTATCACTCACCACCCCATGCCATTTAAATTTTTCGAAAGGGTTGCTCCCCTCCAGTAAGGGATGAAATTAAGGGTAAACTATTCATACAAAAATTTATAATGTAGAAATCAAAAATCGACGTGTCTCGGCGATTTTCCTAATAAGACTCCAGTAACGATGAGTTAGATAGGGGGGTAAGACTTATGGTGCTCACGGTATGAATGTACTATGTTACAACGGGTACTACAATATTAGTATAAAGCATCATACTTATCTTAAGTTATGTTCTATAACATCCCTATAAACATTAATAGCGCTTTTACGGCTTTTTTCTGCAGTACTTCATAAAAAGTGCTATTAAAATAAAATATACATTATTTAGTTGATCTATGGTTTGGCCCATCTCATTTTTGTTTCTTTTTTTTTTTGAAATAGTTGATAATTTAACAAATAAGATCAATCCCTCGTATTGGTGGCACCACTGATGCATTTATGGTACAAGTCGAATCCCATGGTCTGCAATTTCCTTTTACTCGTGACTTGTACGCGTCGGTTTATTTTTAACCTTGCTGGTTATTAGTGTTCGGTTCTCTAGAAACGCCACATTAATAATGGGGTTATTATAGGTTAGGTTAAATTTTACGCGTTTCGGTTAAGTTCTTTCGCATATGTACTGTTCTTGTTTTTTGGATTTGAGATTTCTAAAAATATTCTTGTTTTGACGGAGATTTGAATTTATTATTGCGTAAAACTTTTTTAGACATAAATGGACAAGTATTTTTAACAATTTTTGTAGTTTTATGTAAATTTTGATCAAGATTTCGATATTAAATTAATTATTTTCCTTTTTTTTGTTGCAGTAACATTTAGAGGTAATAAACTTTGTTTACGATGAAAATGTCACTGTGGCGCTCCAGAGCACCAATAATGTCAAATTGTGACAAATCGCGAACTTTCCAAAGTCTACTTTGGATATTGATCGTAGAAAAATCTATTTTTTACATTATAAAAGTTAAAAATGTCATTCAGGTAACGTCATCAAAAAACCGAGCTTCGTTTTTAAAAAAATTAAAGTCACCCGATCGCTGTAATCCATAAACTTCTTCGATGTATCTTTACGAACTGCCGTATCGCTTTCGTCGACAGGATTACGATCGGGGAATGGACGAAACGATCCTTACAAATCTGCACCTAGGAATAATGACGACCAAATCGACATCAAAAAGAAAGAAGCCGCGCTTTACCTCTTATATCTCCACTAGTAACTTGATTCATTTGAGTTTTTATGGGGGATTATAATAAAGGCGATTTCTCGATTTTTATTGGTTATTAAGAGAGAGGTTTACAGCTTTTATGGCTGGCCGTTCTTTCAGGGGTCTGCCGCAAATAAAAAGACAAGAAAGAGAGCCATGATTTTATTTATACTGGACGGTTTTTCTTTTAGATAGCACATTTTTATTTCGTTCTAATCGGAAAGTGAAATAATTTTTTTATTTTGGTTAAATTTTGTTTTTAAACTACTTGTATGCACCTAACTATATTTTAGCTAACCAGGAATTTGACTTTTTTAAGAAGCCTTTATGTAAAGTTCACTTTAAAATCTCCTAAAAGAAGTAATTTGGTAATAGCTTTCCTATCTTACTTTCTGTAGAACATGTTTTAGCTAAATTAGCCACAAAAATGTTAGGATTTGGGTTGCAAAATATTTTATATTTTAATGACGAGAACAAAAACTATATTTTTTTATATATAGAGTAAAGCGGATAATTTTAGTCATTGACCATCATCAGTTTGTAAGAAAGTACTCTTGTCAAAAAAAATGGAAAAGTAATGCAATATGTATACGTATACAGTGGATGAAATTATAAAACAGATAAATTTTAAATGAAATTTCTTTGTGTTTTAAGGCACACATTTAACGATTTCAAAATTTGGCGGCACACAAAGAAAAAGATAAGTTTAAAAATAAAATGTACTTCAAGTTTATTAAGGGATTAAAAACAAGTTAATAATAAGAATACTTTTAATGAAAAATTTGAGCTTGATGTTTTTTGATAATTTTATTTATATATGGTCGTAAAAATGAAAATGCTACTCTCATGTCGTCTTCTACATTTAACAATCTTGATCTTTTTTTAGTTTTAATGTTGGTTGATGCTAAAAATCCGAATTCACTCAAATAAGATGTGGAAAATTGTAATATGTTTAAAGCTTTTTTGGCTATCATTGGATAATTGCATCTAATGTTAATTCAAAATGTATTAATTGATTCTTCTGAATGTTTTAAAATTAAATCTAGATTATTGGAAAGCAAAATGAGTTCTTCCTTCAAAGTTAAGTCAAATACAGAAGTATCCGTTATGAAAAATGGATTACGAACCCAATCAAATTTCTTTATATCTAATTTTGGGAAATAATGAATAATTCTCTCCTCTTATATTGTCAAATGGTCAATAACAATTATTTTAATAATTTTATAACAGTCTTTTCGAAATGACTCAAACTTTTCTAAATTACCTTTGTTATTCTTTCTTTCTTGTCTTTTAGAGAAAAGTCTTATTTTTCTTTTTAAATCTTTAATGACATTCCTATTTAATCTGACAATAATAATCTATCAAAATCATAAACTATATCCTAACTAATAATCTCAAGTATTAAGTGATAGCGTCTATAAAAATAGGAACGGCAGATTGAGCTCATGGTTCCATGCACGACATTTCTCCACCCTGCTAGAAGATTCTCAGGATTCTTCTAGTTCCAGCTTGAATATTTTTGAAACCGGCCTTCGATAGTTTCCATTAGCCGTCTTTAAATCAATAACTCTTACTCTTCCGTCAGGTCCGGGATAAGTAGCTGTAACTCTAGCTAGTTTCCATTTATATCTGGGTTCTTGGTCATCGACTAATATTACCATATCATTTGTCGCTATGGGCTTGTGGTCAGATGTCCATTTGTTTCTTTTAGTGAGAGAAGGCAGATACTCTTTTGTCCATCTTTCCCAAAAAGAAGTAGCGAGCATCCTAGATTTCTTCCATTCTCTTCGTAGACTATTTGCGTCAGGATTGATGGGAAGAAATGTCAAATTCCTGTCGTTTGGCGTCCCAAACAAAAAATGATTGGGAGTTAATGGTTCAGGGTCAAGGGCATCGGAAGAAAGCCTTGTAAGAGGCCTCGAATTGACGATCACTTCTGCTTCAGCAAACAAAGTCTGTAATGTTTCTTCTCGCAGACTTTGATCATGAAGTATTTTTCCTATTGTTCTTTTAACACTGCCTATCAACCTTTCCCATACACCTGCCATATGGGGAGCCGAAGGTGGTATGAAGTGGAAGTCAATTCCTCTTGCAGACAACGAATCTTTTAACGCACTTTGGTCGATATTATCAAGAGCTTCTTTTATTTCTTTTGAAGCACAACGTAGGTTCGATCCATTATCACAGTAAATCGTCCGTATGGCTCCTCTCCTAGCAGTCATCCGTAAAATACTCATGATAGTAGAATCACTGTTAAGGGTATGGGCGATTTCAAGATGAATTGCACGGACGGAGAGACATGTAAATATTACTCCCCAGCGTTTTTCTTGTCTTCGGCCGATTTTGACAAAGATAGGCCCGAAATAATCCATTCCTACGTTGGTGAATGGTTTAATTTCTGGCTTAAGTCGAACTTCTGGTAGTTGTCCCATCAGAGGCGGCTGTGGTCTTTTCCGACTAAGCTGGCATCTTACACATTTGGAACAAACAGACTTTACTGCGGTTCTTCCATTCAATATCCAATATCTCAGTCGTAAATGGTTCAAGACTGTTTCGGTTCCAATGTGTCGCAGTTTTTCGTGGGTCCATCTTATAATAAGTTTACTGTATGGATGCTTTGGATCCAAAATGTACGGAAATTTTGTTTCTTTATCGAGGTTTTCTGCCATATTTGTTCTTCCTCCCAAAACTAATAATCCATTTTCCAACTGGGGACAAAGATTTCTGAGTCGACTGTGAATACTTACAGCTTTTCCTTGCTGTAACTGTCTAACTTCTTTACCAAAACTTTGAAGCTGACTTTCTTTTATCCACAAACTTTCTGCTTTCTGAAGTTCTTCGACTAAAAGTTCCTTCGGGAAGTCTTTTCGTCCCTTAATTATTGAAATAAATCTTTGACACCATGCTGTACTTCGAACTAGTCTCAACCAGTTAGAAAACCTCGATATATCTGGAAGATAATTTTCTTTCTCAATAACTGTAAAGCATGAATTGACCTTTTCTTTACATTCAGGATCATTTTCCTGCGTCTCAGGTATTCCACGATCTTCGACAGGCCAAAACTCTTCTGTTTCTCTAAGGAATTCGGGTCCTTGAAACCAAACATCTGAAATTAACTTGTTGGCATGAAATTTTGATCTGGTAGCTTCATCAGCAGGATTCTGCTCAGTAGGTACCCACCTCCAGTCTTCAACATTTGTCCTTTCCTGAATTTCGCCAATTCGGTGAGAAACAAATTGTTTGTAGTTCCTGCTGTCACTTCGTATCCACGACAGCACACATCTGGAGTCAGTCCAAAAATATACCTGGTGGATGAGTATTTCTAATTCACTTTTTAGTACTTCGGCTAACCTACTGGCCATAACGGCTGCTTGAAGTTCCAGTCTCGGAATGGAAAGTACTTTTAAAGGAGATACTCTTGTTTTTGATGACACAAGTGAAACGTCTACGTTTTCAGCCGGTCCTCCAACCACCCGGAGATAGGAAACTGCAGCAAAAGCTTTCTCGCTACTATCACAGTAAGTATGCAGTTCTATCCTTGTAGCTGAAGGTATTTTAAAGCTGTAGCATCTCGGAATTCGTAGCTTTGTCACTTCCGGAAGTTCCTTAATCCAGTTCTTCCAAGTCGTCATATGACGTTGAGGTATATTTTCATCCCATGCTATCCCAGATCTCCAAATATCCTGCATCAAAATCTTTGCTTTAATTGAAAAACAGGAAATAAGTCCCAGGGGATCATAAATAGACATAACTGTCTTTAATACAGTTCTTTTGGTAGGAGCCTTTACCAAAATGTCCTCTTTAATCTTTAGTCTAAACAAGAAACTGTCGTCTTCTGTGTCCCAATATAATCCCAGCACTCGCTGAACGGTCGTTTTGTCATCAATGCATTTTGAAGCGGCAGAGATTTCTTGAAAATTTTCTGAAATAATTGAAGAATTTCCCATCCAGTTCACGACCTCAAAACCTGCTTGTTTCATAGCGCTGCATATGTCTGTAATAGTTCTTATTGCTTCACCTTTCGTGGCTGTAGAATCCAAATAATCATCGACATAAAATTTCTTTAAAATGGCTTCCTTCAACTTTGGGTCATTAACGGTTGTTATAGCATGGTAATTTTTCACAAACTGTGCGCACACGGGTGAGCATGTGGCACCAAAGGTCATAACCGTCATTTCGTAAATCTCTGGTTCTCCATTGAGGTCTAGGTCTCGCCAAAGGACTCTCTGTGCTTGCCTATCTGATTCTTGGATCCTGATCTGGTGGAACATCTCTTTCACATCTCCACAAAATCCAAACCTGTACTGTCTAAACTTCCACAGGATAGCTACTAGAGAATTCAACAAATCGGGACCAGCTAGTAGGTTATCGTTCAAGCTGGTTCCATGTGACTTAGACGCACAATCCATTACCAGTCTGAGTTTCTTTTTGTTAACATTTTCAACGGCAAAGTGTGGAATGTACCATGTTTTGGGACCTTCATCTGCAGCTTCTTTAGCTGTAAGCTTTTTAAAATATCCTTTTTCCTTATAGTAGTTAAAATTCTTACTATAGGCTATACCAAACATTTCATTCCTCCTACACTTTCTCTCTATACATTCTAGTCTTTGTATTGCTTTGGTCCGACTTTCTGGTAATCTGACATCATCTCCGCGCCACAATAAGCCAATCTCATATCTGTCATCATATTTTCTTATCGTTTCCTCCATAACTCTTAGTGCCCTAGAATTTTCTGAACTTAGCCGATTCGGTGTTACTAAAACTCCAAAGCTTTCTGTGGCATACGAATTTTTCACCATTTCCTGCAAATTTTCATCATCTTCCTCATATTCATTTAGCTGTTCATGAATATGTATGACCTGATTGACTTGCTCTGAGGATTTTTCTGAATTTGACTCATTATTGGGTCCATGTACAGCCCAACCTAGTTTACATTTACTAGCCATCAATGAATTCTCTGGGCCGTATCTGATTCGACGTGGAACAATAAGGTCAATATTGTCTTGGCCTATAATCATTAGAGGTTCTTCGTTTTCGATATTTCTTAGAGGTAGGTGTTTCAAATGCTCATATTTCTGCATATCAGTGATTCTTACGGTTTGTCTAGGTAGTGATAAGTTGTCTGTAGTTCTAACACCTTTTATCGTAAACATTCTCTGACTGCTTCCTACCTTTGAAACATTTAAATCAACCTTAATGGAGTCTTCTTCTGTAAATGTTATATTTTCTGTTGTCCACTGCAAACATAAATTTTGTCTAGGTCCGCTAAGCCCTATCTTTTGGGCGACAGTTTTACTCAAAAGTGAAATCGTTGAGCATTCGTCACAGAGAGCTAATATTTCTGCAGAGCCGTGGGGTCCATGAAGGATAATAGGAATGGCTCTTAAATATACTTTTTTCGTGGCAGCTTGAATAGTACATACTGTCTCTCCTCCATCAGTTCTGCTCTGGATCTCTTGTGTCGTCTGATTAACATTCGTTGTCTCAATAATTTCTTTGTGCAGAAGTGGATGATGATATAGTTTACATCCGTGGACTTGACATTGCTTCTTGAGTCGACATTTAAATTTTTGGTGGTTTCTCTTCAAGCAACAGAAACAGAGCTTCTTACTTGTAACCATTTTCCATCTGGTGTCGACTGGATCATTTTTCATCGTTGGACAACCATTTTCAGTGTGTCCACTTAAATCGCAGTACCTACATTTCGTCTCCGAACTTCGTTCATTTTCAATTGTACTGCATACTCGTTCAGGTTTTTTAAGGAATAATTTTGGAACATTTCTTTCTATATCCATACAGGGTGTGATGGGTGTACTGACATAACAGGCCGCTTTCGCCATTTCCCCTACCCATTTTGCAAAATCTTCCAAATCAAGAAACTTTTCGGTCTTGGATATCTTTTTACCCCACTTTAATTTCAAATGATCTGGTAACTTTTTCAGAAGATCGGATAACAATTGAGGATTCTGAAGGTGTCCTGTTGACTTAAGTGTTTTCATGACAGATACCATATTGTTGAGTTCAGTTGAAAATTGGATAATTTTCTCTAGGTTTGAATCTTTTAAAAAAGGCATGCTTTTCACTTTATTAATGATGCCGTTTATCACTAACTCTGGCCTACCAAAGCGTATCTCTAAAGTGTGCATAATTAAGTCAACATTATCTGTAGTTAACAACATGTCTGATACTGCAGATTTGGCTGCGCCCTTAAGACTCTTTTGAAGTTTTATCATGATTTCCTCGTCCGTAAAATTACATAATTTACAAACAGTTTTAAATTGTCTATCAAACAAAGGCCACTCTTCAGGTTTTCCATCATAAACAGGAAATTCTTTATGCAGGTACGACTTATTGTGGCTGGATGAGGTTGAAACTGCCTGAATAGCTTTGACAACGGTGTCGCAAATAAGTTTTAAGTCGTTATTTTTATTAGAATCTTCTTTCTCACGGCTATCTTCATAATTTTTGTCTAATATTTCGGGTTCTGAATGAGTTTCTGCTGGTCGACTATCGTTTAGGCTATATACCCAATCTTCAACCCTCTTTGATTTAAGGTCATATGTTAATAATGTTTTGTCTGCGATACTATCTGCACTATTTTGTTCACTGGCGTCTAAAACAGCATTATGCAAATCTCTTTCCATTTCTAGCAGTTTAATTTCTTCTTCTCTTTGAGCGTTCTTTAGACTCTGAATTTTCTTTTCAGCCTCCAGAGCTATGCGTTTCTTTTCTATATCTATTAAGGATCGTTTGGAACTAACTTTAGTGCAAACGGATTTCGAAATCTTTGAAGGTGCTTTCCTTGTATTCCCTCCATCTCGATCATCCGCTTCTTCAAAATCTAATGTCGTTTTCGGCTTTGTCCCATTCGATATTTTATCCTTTTCTATACGTTTCTGTCCAAAGCCTTCCGGCCAAGAATAATCGTCAGGTAGAGTTCTAGTACCCGCACCAATGCGTCCGGACTTTCGGGTTACTTGACTCTTAGAATCTAATTCCATTTTCTCAGATCACGTCGGGGTCACCAATGTTATTCTTTCTTTCTTGTCTTTTAGAGAAAAGTCTTATTTTCCTTTTTAAATCTTTAATGACATTCCTATTTAATCTGACAATAATAATCTATCAAAATCATAAACTATATCCTAACTAATAATCTCAAGTATTAAGTGATAGCGTCTATAAAAATAGGAACGGCAGATTGAGCTCATGGTTCCATGCACGACAACCTTCCTAAGCTTTATTTTTCCATAACGTTATTTATTTTTGGAATTCCACCAGCTTGTCGGTTGACTTTAAGATATTTTCAATAGGCCCTTGTATACTTGAATTTATGTTATTAAAAATAACAAAAATGTCTGATAAGTAAGTCAGTTTAGTACACCATATTTTATCTTCCAACAAATTGACAAATTTGGCAGGATGTCTCTATGGAAATTTAAATAAATTTTAGCTGTTAATCTAACTTCAAAACCATGAGGGTCTATTAAATGATTTTAATAAATACCACACCATACATTTATACAAAAAAGTATACTGATAATGTTTTTGTAATACAGTATGAGGATTTTCAGTTGCCCAAATATGACCATTCTTAGTATTATTGATTCCATTACGTGTAAGTGGGGATTCATCAATAAATATAATTCTCGATATTGTCCTTCTGTGGGCCACAGTTCATCTACAAAAAGATAAGCAGGGTACGTTGTCTTCGTGTTCAAGTAGATGTACTTTTTGTACATGAAATGGAAACAAATTTTTTTGTTCGAAATCGTCCTTCTGTTAGTGTAAGAATTAATAATGAATGAGCAGTACCTAGTTACCAGAAACAAGTGTATGGAGAACTTAAAGAAAATAAATTTGTATCTATTTTATGTATAAAAAGTACAGCGACTTGAACACACAAAATGTTTGGTGTGGAATTTATAAAAATCACTTAATGCCCGAGCACAGTTATTGGAAAAAATTAATAATGTATGTAACAAAATTAGAAATAAACCGGAAATAATTGACAGATCAGTGAAAAAACTTTTTAAAAAGTTCGTAGTGATATATTGACGTTCACGGTACGGTGTTCATTTTGAAAATCTACTTTATTTTTAATTATTTGTTTATGTTAGTTTCTTCTATTACTTTATTAAATAAAGTGAGCCCCGTCCTGTGTAGATGTTCAGTTTTCTAATGGAAAATGCTGTAGTTAAAAAGAAATGAAAATGGTACCTAATCTGTGTAGAGTTTTAAAGGTACAGAGTAAAATATTTGTTTTTAATATTATAAATACTGATTTTTTTAATATTGTACTCGCCATTATAAAAATTTACTGTGAGAAAGTCAAGATGGTGCCATTAAATATTATTACATTATTTATTGATCCATGTACTATTTAAGGTTTATATGGACCCCCGGAAAAAGTATCTACACGTTCAAAATTTTTGAAAAAATGTGTGAATGTATATACAACCTTAAGTATTATTTTACCAAAATTTGATCCGGTTTGTATCATTTGTTCTCAAGAAAAATCGGAAAATTTACTTTTTTACAAGTATAAAACAAAGAAACTAGACTATCAAGAGAGATAATTATTTCATAAAATAAATTAGTTTTGGTTAAGAAACTTACATAAATTTTTTGAAAATTTTTGAACTTGCAGAAATGACGTAATTGAAGAATATATTTATTTTATTAACAAAAATTAGATTTAAACTATAAAAATGAATGTAATATTAAAGAATATACCTTCAATAATTATATTTAAAGACATTGACCTCAAAACATTAATAAGTTTTTTATAAATTTAGTGAAAAATTCAATTAAACAATAACACTATTTTGAATTTCCTCTTTCAAAGTCTTATCTCTGAGAGGTGCTGCCATCTCAATTAGTACTTTCTAAAATTGCTCACAGAGAGCACTAAATTTCCTACTCAAACAGAAATTTCGGATGTCCGCGTACACCAACGCTACCGTGTTGCCAGATCGAGTTGTATTACTAAGTTCGCTGGATTAAATAAATATTTTTCTATTAATAATTCGGTCGATGCAAACGTACCTATTCATTTTACAGAATATTTGAATTATTTAATTATTAAATGAAAGGTACATTCTGAATGATGCATGTGTTTTATCAATTAAAAAAGTTGAACAGATGTTTACCAAATATCAGTATCATGTTAATTGCATGGTGATTAGTTTTTGCTAGAAATTTGATCGTAGGACGATATTTAAGAAGGTTGGCAAGTAAAAAAAACGGATTTTGAAATTAAAACAACAGGTATTTAGTAATGACATTTTTTCTGTTAAAAAATATAAATTCGTAAAAATCTGATTGGCTAAAAAACCATATTACCTTAGTAGGTATTTCATATTTTTTTATTGTTATTGATTTCGCAAATCCACAATTGGCACATTTAAAGAATAATTTTGAATTTAATCCTATACTGAATTCTCTGACAAATGCTAAATAACCAGTTTTTGTTATTCAACATTTATGACTTTTCAGTCATCTTATATCACCAATGAAATGACGATTCTTCTATCAGAGATGAAAAATGGATACAACGTCATTGTATTGGCACTTTGCCCTACACAGGAATTTTCGATGAAAATTATCCACTCTAAATAATTTTAAAGGTGAGACTTTCATGAAAAAATACAAGAACAAGTCGAAAATCATATAAAGGGACAATTCTGCTCGTGGTATACTTGTAACTTTTACGGTCTCCTCCCCGGTTATGACCACTCTTCTTGTTTTTTTTTTAATGAAACACCTTATATATTAGTAAGACAATAACTTAAAATCAATCCCATATAAATTAATTTTATTAAGTTAAATGTTTTGGCCTTAGGACATCATCATTAAGTGATAAGCGCTAACAAAACACTACAAGGACGTCCCCATAAAAAGGTTAAAAAAATACACGTTCATGATTAAAACCGAGCCCCAACAGGGGTAAGGTAGTTGTAAGAAATATCATATGTGGGACATGTTGATAAATGTGAGAATATGGCGATGAGTAGTGTTAGCCTATAAGTTTCTTTATGCAAATCTTTTTCAACTTGTACAATTTCTATCATATTTCCCACATATGGTATCTCTTACAACTGCCTTTTTAATCATACACGTGTATTTTTTTTAAATATTTTATGGAGACGTCATTTTATATTGTAAGCGCTTATTACTTTATTTTTAGACCTGATGATGGCCTAATCCCGAAAACGGTTGTCATTTAACTTCCTAAAATTAAATTACGTGGGATTGCTATTGAGTCATTTTTTTGCCTTTAAGGTACATATTAGTTAGTTACTCTGTATACTATCACATTTTTCTACTCTTTTATACTATTCGATTTCAAAAATGTATACCTAAGGTGTACATTGAATCGTCTGGAAGTTGCATTTCTTGAGCTTTTGTTTACGTTCTTTCTTTCCCTTTCTGTCTATTTTTTTTTCTTTCTCTTCTCACCTTTAAAATTATGGATAGTTTTCATTGAAATTATTTAATATTTATTTAATTATTAAATAGTACCCAACCATAACGCGCAAACGTACCATCCAGTCAGTTTTTTTTTATTTCAATTTTTTGACTGCGCGAACTGAGTCCATTCGCCAAACCACATTTGCTGCATTTGAGAATCCACATCGGATGCATTTTTTACATCTCGAGTGTTTTTTTATTCACATCGGACACATCTGTCCCATTACATTTACGTATACTGAATCACGTGATCAAAGATTTTTTACATCTCAGATGCATCTGATGTGGATTCTCAAACGCGGCAATAGATTATATTGTTCTAATTTTATACCATATTTTAAGGATAATGCGCTCACCCTAAATAATTTTATTTCAGTAAAGTTCATAGTTGAGAATGATTGAGCGGACCAGTGGAAGACTTAACAAAAGCTCGCCAGGTCATATCTATCTCTTAGCTGGATCGCTTAGGCCGTCCGCGCTCAACACCTCACCTCCCGCGGCTTACAACATAAACAAATAAAACATAATTATATTGAAGTTTGGCAACGTTCTTCGCATCGAATCAAAGATCTCCCGCGTAATCTATTATTGTGCTAGCAGTCTCTTTTGGCGGCGATATAAACTAACGAAATATTATTCTATCACAGATAGAACCCTGTAACTTTAATAAATTGTATACTAAATTTGATTCGACAGGTAGAACCATCTCTAGAGTCAGAAACGAGTGAGGAGGTGGGTCCATATAAACCTTAAATGTGCAGTAACATTTATTAAAATCCGATAAACAGGGTCATATTCTAGCTAAGAAGAGCAATATAAAAAAGGGTACTTTCTCAACTCGTGCATTCGCAACTCGGGCGTAATATAAAACTACCTGAATTCGTCGCAACTCGGGCGCCCTCCAAAATTGTGCACCTGTGAGTTCGCAACTCGGGCGTCGACGGGATATGAAATTTGACCATAGTTTATGTACCCTGATTCTGATTACAATCTGATTCAGGTAGTAATGCATTATCGAAAATTTAAGAGAAATAAATGACATCGCAGAATAAGCTTTGATTTTAACAGATAGCCGAGCATTGAAAAGTTAGTTGATGTAAAAAAATTGAAGATTTTTCCATTACGGTTTATTTTAGAGAAATCATGTGTAGAATAAAAAATATAGAGCATGATATTGGGATAATTTTCAAATTATTGGCGATTTCTAAAATATTTCCCAAAATAATTTGGTCACTAGGGGTATTATAAGTGAAAATGAGAAAAATTCGAATTTTGCACTTTACCTCAAATTTCCCGAATTCGGTCTATTTTAGAGAAATGTATGGAACAAAAATTATAGAGAATTACATTGTAAGCAACTTTTATTTGTAGAATTTTCTTTAAAATTCGAATTTTGCACTTTTGTCAAAATTCTCGAATACGGACCATTTTAAGGAAATCATGAATATGATAAAATAATATATAAATATTACGAAACGCCTCAGAAACATTTCTAAAACGTTCCTAAATTGTAAAAATATCCTGTAAATGTAATATTTCATATATTTTATAAATAATAATTTGAAACCTATCAGAAATATAATATACTGATATTTCAGAAATGTATCAAACAACAGACGCAAACTTCCAATTATTTAGAATATATGGTTTTCTCTAATATAGAATTATAGTATTTAAAATAAAATGACTACAACATAACCCATCTTCTTTCTCTTCTTACAAATGAGAAAATTTTCAAATCTTGGCCATTTACAACATAACAAACATAAACCAACTTAATATTTCAAGTATAATCAATGAAAATGTTTAAAAATATGTTTGCAATAAAGTAGAATAATTAATATTTTTAGGTAAAATATAAACAAAACGTCAAAGTGTTTCGATACAATAACATTTTTATTACGAGTTTTATGTAATTTAAAGAAACGTTAATATTAAACGTGTATGTATCTTAATATCCAACTTTCGGTTGAACCACAATTACATAATAACATTTAAAAAGAATATTAAAATAAACTAGAATAATTAATATTAAATTAACGTAGATATTTGGTTTACATTATTAACCAAACGTTAAAAAGGTTGAAATACAATAATATTTTACATGTTATATATATTTAACAAAATGATTAACTTTTAGTTACATAACAACGTTTAAATATAATATTAAAATATAGTTAAATAATTAATATTCAAATAACGTATATATTTAGTTTAAAAAATAAACTAAACGTCTAAAACCTTATATGCACCCATTAGATATCAATTTTTATGAGTCGTATACGATTTGTCAAAAAAAATATTTTTGGCCAAGAGTAAAGTACATTCATTTTTGACAAACCTCGTATACGACATACAATTTGATATATGATGGTTGTATTTTAAGGTCTGAGATCACGCACAATTTTTTATGAGGACATTTTTTTCATAAAATTATTAATAAAAAAAAGTTTTCCATATACTGTCCTAGTATACGGCTCAAAAATGTGATGTATTTTAGGTTTTAGACCATCCACAACTCTTTATGCTAAATATTTTTTTTTTTTGATAAAACTAATAAAAAAAAGTTTTCCATATGTAGCCAACTTACACAGACACCCTACATAAAAAATGTATTAAAATAAAAATTGAATAGCTAGCCGAGGTAGGTACACTATTATTTATCAATCTAATTATATAATAAATAAATTACACTTTTTTCAGTAAAAACTACAATTTCAAATGTCATAACAATGTAATGTAAAGATTATGTTCGCAGAGAAAGATAAATAAAAAATCTTGTTTTATGAAAGTTACATAATATTTAAAAACTGGCAAGCTCCTCCTGTACGGCACTCCGTATATAATTTTAAGTTTAAGCCGAAAGCACCTTCTCAGGTACCGATCCTTGAACGCCCGAGTTGCGAAGGGTATTTAATCTACCTGTAGCCTTCCGCCCGAAATGCGAAAAATTAAGGATTCCGCCCGAGTTGCGACGCACGAGATGCGCATAAATCTAAAAAAGAGAGTCCGGTCTTGGAATTTTTTAAAATTAAATTATGTCACTCCAAAAAAAAATAAATTATGGCTTTGATTAACCTAAGAGAGTGTAACTTTTGTACAAAATTTTACCAGAATATCTCTAGCCGTTCAAACAAAATAGCCGGCTTTAGCAAAACATCATTAAACACCCTATATTTCAGAAACGAGTAAGATTAAAGTCTAAGTATGGGGATAAGTATACTAGACCTCCCATTAAGCTGTATCCGTTGTTTAAATCTGAAACACCCCGTATAGTATTTTAAATTTTATATATTTACCTTGGTGATAAGTTTGTTGTGAAATCATAATGTAAAACATGTCACAATATTCTGATTTTTACAGTATGTATGTGAAAGCTAAAAAATGTAGATGAAATTATAGGCCAATTTTTCTTTTACACGTTTTACTTTATTTAAATAGATAAATAATAATAATAATTTATGCACCCCCTAACACAACACCAATTACAAAGTTCTAAGTTATAAAAAAAGTAGTAAAATTTGATATACAATTTATAAGCTAGTTATCCACGTTTATAAATTTGCTAATTAAAGAAAAATAGAACCAGAATAACCAGTATCAGTTTTATACTGATCACTAATGAATCAATAGTTCCGAATAAATTCCTCTAAGTAGAGCAAAATTAAATAAGTATAAAAGAGAATGTTAAATAAATTAAAAGGAGTAAATAAGACACACATTATTATACGTTTTTTACTAAATCAAAGGAATATTCAACCTTTGAAGACATTAACATTGAATAGTTTCTAATAGTTAAAATAATATGATTAATTTTCATTCATTGATCAACCGATCAGTTGGTATCACCAGTAACAAAACAAATAATTTGCAGGTTTAACCTTTGTTAAGATTAAAATTCGGAATCAGTATCACAGTATGTTATTTATTAAATCAATAAAAATTAGAGGCCATCTTCAGACCTATAATACAAAATAATACTTAGACAGTAAAGAAATAAAGTAATAGTTGTCTATACTTAAAGTGAAATTTTTTTAAAATTAAATGTAAAACATCAATATGGATCTATGTTGAACTAAAACATACAGGGGTACGTGTGGTAGTATTTTTTTTTTAATATCACACCAATTAGTAGCATTAAAGTGTGCTTTTAATATTGAAGCTTCCTTTACTTAATTTAATTATAAAATTGGCTCTTAATAATCATTTTAGCATTCATTTTAAAGTTGGATTCAATAAATCAATAGAGACTAACTGTAGCTAAATCTCTCTACAAAATCAATATACAGCAAGCACCTCGTAAAAACTTCCTCAGACTTAACGCCATCGATATATTTTACATTTTAAAGCCGTTGATTCTCTTTTACTGATCGTTCTGGAGTATCGCTGCCTCTTCGATGAAACATTCGTAATTAACAGTTAGTGCATTATTGGGAAATTCATTTTTACTCGTTTTAGTTGATGAGCTTTTGAACCAACGCCAGCGTTTTGCAGAGAGAGAGATAAGTTATGGAAAATGTATTTAATGGATATTAGGATGAGGTTTTAATACTAAAAATTTAAAGTGAAATATTTTACGGATGAAACGTAAGGAAAAAAGATATTACATTTTAATAGTCTTTAAATTTACATAGCAAACATTCTTTGAATAGTTTTTTTCTTATATTCTGATAAAAACAGATATCAATTCATTAAAAAAAACTAATTACTTCTATAATTTTTAATTACTGACATAGTTTTATTGAAATAGGATGTTCAATTAGAGAGTTATATTACGAAGACTGTTAATTTACGATTTTCTTTTTTTTTATAAACCATAATTGTTGGTCTCAAATCGGCCATAAAAGCAATAAATAAAATTGAAATAAAGTGGATTAAAAAAAAGACCGTCACAAAAGTATTGTAAATTTCCTGGCTTGATTAATTAAACTAATTAGAAATTCCATTAAATTTTTTCTTTGATTAATGTTTACGAACATAAGTTATGTGTTATGTGTGTACGAAAGCCATCACGCCATCTCATAATTCATACTTTTTTTGTAGTGTAAATGTGAAACCATTACACCAAGCAATAGACCTCATGTGTTTAGCATATTGTCGTTTTGAAGACGTATCTATTAGTGATATTAACCCCTTACTTAATTTTTGTTTATATATTAATGCACTGGAAGAATGTATTTTAATTTGAGTGATATTTTGAAAACATTTTAAAATATCCATTAAACAGTGACGTACCCACGGGGGAAGGCTTGGGGTTTGTAACCCCCACATCCCAGCAAGCACAGACACATGATTTTCATGTGAAATAAACGTCACATTTTACGTCGAAATTACCAAATTTATGACGTAATTATGACGGCAATATGTCACAGATCAAAGACGTCATACAGCGACGTGATAAATACGTCACCAGATAACGTGTTTAGACGTCAAAAGAAACACCATTTAAAAATGTTTAATTTATAAAGATTTTTTTTTATAAAAAAACGTTTTATAAAAAAATGTTTTATAATAAAAAGATAAGTATTGCATTCTTGTTACTGCATTAAATTTCTGAATTGAAACGTAGTAAGTATACTAACCTGAACTATTACTAGATAAACATTACTTCTTAGAATATGTACTTAGAAAGTATAGATTAAAACAGATTATATAACAGTGTCCAGCTATCCAAGAAATCATTCCCAGTATACAGACTTTAAGCAGCTTCAATGGTATCCTTATTAAATTTTCGTTTTACTAAAACATAAATATAATAGTCATAACTACCAGAAACTTAATTATTTAAATAAAATGTGAGCCAAAAAATAGAGTTATCAATGACTGACAAAGACAGAAATATACACACGCCTCTGAATGAGATCCAAATTGTTTTATATTAAGCTCTCACAAGTGTTCGATGGTTCACACCTTATTTTTATAGGCAAACAAGTTAAATAAGATCAGACCTGTCAAGAGAAACCAATGAAAAACTTAAATATGTAGAGTATTAGATGCTCCTAGCTAACATACACAATTTTGTTTTTCTTCATAGGTCATAAACGTAATATTTTAATAATATTTTTTTGATGCTTATTTTTAAAGTGATGTAAAATTGTAAATTTTAAAGCAGGTTAACCTGACTTTTTTATAATTAATGGAATGAAAAAATATTATTTTTACAATGTATATATTGGTGAGAGGAAAAATTATTTTACACCCAAGGTCTTTTGATAGTAAAGGTGAGATTTTTAATAATTAGTTTTCATAATAATTGTGAAAAACAATTATATTAACATTTGAAGAAAAAAATTGTTTGAAGTAAAATAAATGTACTTATAACAGTGTCACAAAAGTACTTTTACTCATAATAAAACATAAGTTATGCTAGACAAAGCATTACATCAATAACGAATTCACCATCGTCACTTGAAAATAATCTTTTTAATGACTTTTCTTTTTTGACTTGTTATATCTGATGTTATAAGAACCTTTGTTGTTTTTTGGCTAGCTTTTTGGTAGTTTTCTAAAGTAGATTAATTATTTTATACACTACTTTTTTAAATAAATAAAATATGAAATACTATAACTATAATAGGTACCTAGTAACCAACAAAAAATCAAAAAATATAATATCATGGTATATAATGCAAAATAATTCCATAAAACGATGTAATTAAAACCACAGTACATAAAGGGTAAGGTTTTAGTAATAATATATAAACTAGTAAGGTGTTTTAGTTGCCTAAAGGTGTGTTTAGGCTGATTTACTTCTAAGCATTAACATCATTAACATAAAAGTTATCAATATATTTCAATGTACCTATTTATACAGAATAACATAAGCATAAACATTAACATAACCATAGTGAAGATAAATAAAATCCAACTTAATGCTTAAATTAATGTCGAAAATACAATTGCACATGTGAGTTTAAAAAGTGTGGTATTTTTTTACATCTTTTTATTAATAATATTTGTGAGATAGCAGAGCAATTTTAAAAGCAGCTACCATATGTCTTTTTCCATTTTTAGTGATTGTGAAATATTATGTTAATGTTTAAGTTATCTGTATAAGCGGTTTTGTTTTAAAATTCATACATTTATGTTTATATTAATGTCTTTGTTAATAATTAAAACAAAATTAGGCTAACAAAATTAGTCTATCTACAGGCACCTTTACAATATAAAAAATCACTCACCTTCAGTATATGTTCTATAAATAGGAAAAAGAGTGCAATTTTCCCCTGAGGAGTCGCCTTTTTTAAGCTCTTCTTAAAAGATTCTTGTTGTTTATAAGAACCTTTTGCTTTCGTGACGTCAGCCACTTAGTGCCGTACCTACTTGTCGGCATATTGAATTCCTTTAAACATACTAAATATAAACAATAATATTCACACTAAACTTCCTAACTACTTACCTTCAAAAAACTTGCAAAATCAAACGATAAAATGTTGCAAAAAGTGCATAACAAAAGCAAATGCCGCGAATCTTGGACAATGACGTGACATCTGACATTCCCAAACAGTGTCCACAACATAAAATTTTATATGAAAAGAAAAATTCCTAAATTTAAAATGAGAAGTATAAATTGATATAAACCATAAAAATACTTTTATTAATAATGTACAACAACGAAGGTATATAATCGACATGTATACGTGAGCTGTTTAACGCCTCATTTCGGAACGTGACAAACTGGTCCCTAAATCACGTCATAGTACGTCTTATTTTGGTGTTACAAAACGATGTTGTATGAATTACCTTCTATTTATTTAATAATGAATAACAAAAACTCGCAGTGCATTAATGACATAAATAGGTTTATTTTGTTCGCAGCTATTGTGTTTACGTGTCAAATTGGTCCGAAAATGACGTCATTATTGCGTTACTTTTGCGTCAAAAATTCACATCGACGTATTTCACCAAAATTCAACGTGATTATGACGTGAAACGACGTCTCTTGCTAGCTGGGATGGCGCAATAGTAGGTTAAAACCTGGTACTTTGTGAGCTTGTTAAGTAATCACGTTGCTAAACTAATCATAACATAATTAACAGAAAATTGGTAAATGAATACTTTAAAAGTAACTGTGCAATAAATACTATCTGTAGTTGTAACAACCTTCATCGTTTAGATTATTTTGGATAAAATTATACTCGTCTTGGCTAATACACTGTATATGACAGGGTAAATATTTTTTCAAATGAGTTGATATGTGCTATAAGACAAATTTCATCCCACAAAACACGTTGTGGCGTATCTTAAAAAAAAATAAAAATTGAGATTTAAACTCTCTATTAAATGCACGCAGCGACGTAACCCAAGTCTTTATAGTTTTCTACAAATATACCATTATGCCTTGCTTGACGTATCTCAATTCTATTTGTGATTTCTTTTTCGAACTGTGATGATATTAATATGTAAGCGTGCTTACATTTAATTCAGTAAGGAAGCAAATTGTTTACACTTGACTCTAAACACAATCTTTATTGCTCCGTTTTAAAGGAGACTGAATATCTAATATTATCGATAAATAAACTTGAAGAGACACAAGCCAAATTTAGAGACACTTAAATTTACAACTGCTTTGTTTAAATCTTAAACCAGGCAAGTTAAACAAGAAAAAGTACATAGACCTAATCACCCTAACTCAAGGAGGAGCCCAGTCATCAAGAATTTTTATGAGTCACTTCCTCATAATGATGATAATTGAGTTATTTTGAGATACATTTTGTATTGTTACTTTTGTTTTTACGAATTGTACGTTGTTTTCATGAATAAAGGTATTTGTTCCAATTCGCACATTTTTTAATATCTAATTCGTTTACAACCACAAAGTGTCGCATCTCAAGTAAATTATTTTTTTTTAAATCTGAGCTGAGCACTTGTAAAAACATTTGCTCACATCCAATAACTAAGCCTGCATTATTCATCTACAAAGAAAGAATTATAAAATTGAACTACTTATCACTTTCACTCTAAAAGTTTTTAATGTCTACTGAAAAACAGAAAATATGATATAGGCCATATGTGTTTTGAGGGACGTTTTTTTTGTTAGGCCACTACTGAAATCCATATTATTGGATTTTCATCAATATCATGCCGACGAGCTTTAAATTTTCAGCTGTACGTTTTAGACGGCCGTCCACGTCCAGTTTTTCTACCAACGCGTGGCGAGCAACAGTTTTTATGAATAACTGCTCAGAATTCGGCCAAATATTTTAAAAACTGTTGAAGTCAAACATTATTTCAGAATGATTGTGCTTCAAGAAAATCAGCCATACATTCTGGAATTGAATACTGCCGCTTGTTATTTACTTTCACACCTGTACGAAAGTAAAGTTCGTTACTTTTTGCTTTTTTTCTCTGTATTGGAAACCGTTTTTTTTTTTTAATTTAATTTTCTTGATACAAATCTTGACAAATTTAGCACAAATGTTCAGTATATCAAGGTTAAAATGTCATTCTAAGGAGGAGGCTAAAGTGTACCATCCAAAAAATTTCAATATCACAGCCAACTCCAATTTTTTTTTTTTTTCGATTGTTCGTTATAATTTCTTATTATATGACGTCCAGAGTAAGCCCAGTGAGCTACCGTGTCGATGATGGTGGATTGAGGCCATTGAGGGAAAACTTAAAATTATTAAGACAAAGCAAAGCTAATTTTAATTAAATTAAAGACTTTCTTAAATAATAAATTAAAAACAATATAAAAAATGTTTATTTTAATGATATTAATAGTATAATCTACTATATATTCAAAGATATAAAAAATCCTACAGGATATCGAATAGCTGAAACATATATCCCTTCCGTTAACTGATTGTTAAGTGCTTGAAACTTGCCAGCCTTGTTTTTGTATTGTTAACTAAAATTACTTCTCTCCCTCACAAGAACTATTATCAAATCACAGTCTCATCCTAATCTTCACCCTTGTAAGACAAATTCCGCAATCATCGCTACAACAACAAAAAAAGCATCAGCAGGAACGACTCGTAAACAAGCAACGAACGTAACTTTCATTTCCACGCGTTTCGCCGCTCCTGCAGAAGAACGTCTGCATTCCTGCGTAATCAAAATTAATGATTGTCCCAGGCCGACTAGATCCTGCTTTTGCCGGCATTAGTCTAGTTACTCGATTGTTTTCGGAAGGGTAGAGATCAGAGATTCCGGTGCTGCATCAGACCGGAGCCTGCTTGACGGCCTTTATTCAATTTTCTGCCGACGAGAAGTGTTAATTTTCATTTGGGATGGATCATTGGTGTAGATAATTGTACAATCAGAAGGAGAAAAGTCAATTAGATTTTTAAAAAATATATAATATTTTAACAGATAACCATTTTTAAAAATATACTAATTTGAATTGTAAACATATTTTATCCATCTTTTCATGGTGTTAATATTTTCTTCAGTCATGTTATTCCCGTTTAATTCATGAATTTCGACAATTCCAGTCTTTTCCCGTTTCTTATACTAGTTTTTACTTACTATGTTTGCTTTGTTTATCTAAAACCTTCCACTCCATATAAATGTCAAAAGTATTCAAAAGGTTGCATTTCTATTATTTTATGACTTGATTTCATTTATAATCTACGATTAGTGAAAGACTGTCTAGAGGATATGACAAAGCCTAGTAGTCAAAATAAAGTTTGACTGGGTACCAGGCCATGAAGGATATCAAGGCAATGCAAAGGCTGACCAACTAGCCCAAGCAGGCTCAGATAAGGTTATGACAGGCCTCGAACCCTTCTGTGGGGTTACTAAGGCATCCATTAAACAATTTACCTAAGAAAGTCTCAAGAATTGTAGAACAGCTATCCAAGTTTCAAACCTACTAGACCTCCTAGACTTACTGGATCAAAAACGACAAATCGTTAGGATAACAGTAGGTCTTCTTACCAAATAGTGCCTAAGAAGGAAAATAAGTGTCATCAATCCAGAACAAGAACTAACAGTGTTCAGGTTCTGTAAGTAAGCAGAAGAAGAAACATCAATTCTAGTCCTGTGCCAGTCTGAAAGCTTAACTAGAGGTTTCTAACACTAGAGGAAGAAAAGCCCCAGAAGCATGTAATTACATGCGTGAGCCACTGTTAAAGCTACTAAGTATAAATAAAAATAGCAAGCTAAACGATATACTCTTAATAACGGAATCTCACAATAGATCTGAAAAGGGCAAATAATGTCCAAATCTCATATTTCTCTCGGTAACTTTTAGTGTTTAGATTTATCTTCTTATATGTTTCGTATCTTTTTTGTAGTACTATTAGTATACGTTTTAGTTCAGCATAATTTTTTTAATATTGTTATCTTAAATTCTCTTATTAACTTTATTAAAGTTGGTGTAGCTTCTTCACCTTATCTATAACGACAACGATTTTTATCAACGACTACTATGAGATATTTGAAAAGTTTCGGACTGTCAAAAAATGAGAATTAATTGGAAAGTCTTAGATCCGTATTTATAAACAGAACTCAGCTAAGTCGGACTTGAGTGAGCCGGACTAGGCTAAGGTCTGTTTATAAATACGGGCATCTTTTTATTCAGGAAGAACCGAATTATTTCACGGACCTAAACAATACATTAGGAATTTGCAAGGGAGGTAAACAAATTTTTAACATAAACCCAGAAAAAATTGAAGAAAAAATGAACATTAAAAAATTAGATGTGGATAAATTTGTATCGCAAACATTTTGGAATTCACTAATGTATTGTAAGATACAACAAATGTAATTTTTTTTAAATTTTAGTTACTGTTTACTTTTTATAGACACCAAACCAAATTTTTTTTATTTTTTTTTGTGTTGCGTTTTATTTTTTTTATTCTTACGTCGCAAAATATAACCTAATCTTCAAATGATGTTCATTTCATACAAAAACCGCTGAATCCAGATGTTTTTAAAAATAGCTAATCAAATTGAAAACACAAGTTGATAAAGGTGTCATGTCACATTTTTACAAAAAATGATTTTTATGGCCTAATATACTTAAAATATACTATATGGTTTGTTTGTGTTAGTTCCGATTTCCAATTTTGAGAAATAACGGCTATTCAACAGATAGGAAGGTGAGCCATATATTATAATGCAATTACTGTGAAACTTTAAACTTGTGTTTCCCGAAATAATATTTTTGTGACGTGACACTTATATCCACTCGTTTCTTCAATTACGAAAGTAGTATTTTTAACAAAAACCCTTTTGTTTATGTCACTACCTTTGAATTTCCAGAGTCAAAATTCTAGTACGCTCATTTTTGTTTCCTGAAAAACATATTCTTCAGGTCAATTTAGTAGGTTCTGGAACTAAGCGACTCAACTTGTGTCTTACAAAATTAATTCGTATATTTTTCTCTTTATATAGTTTCACATCTAAGAAAAGACCCAATTACCAGCCTGGCAATATAATGTCATTAAAATTATTAATGGTTTAAAATCAATGCCTTAAATAATTCTAACTACGCCGCTGTGGTTACAGATGGATTTTGCTTCTGCTGCTCTGGTTGTTAATTGTGTTTCGAATCATTTGATTTAATTTGTCGTGATGGATTGACTCAGTTCTGAGCTTTTAATGAACGCGACGAAAACACAGTAATTTCATTAAAAATTTCAAGGATTATAACGTCATTGTCATTCGCGTTTCCGATTTGTTCATTGCGAAATTTAAACGGCTCAATTTGTTTTCTCTTTCAACGCCTCAAAATTTTGATCTAAACTAAGAGAATTTTGATGGAAAACGTGTTAAATTCCACAGTCATAAAAATAAATGAAACGAAAAGAATAGCAGAATGACAGATGGCATCTAGTACAGTGACAAATCTTATATCGGAACACGAAGTATGGGAAAACCCAGTGAAAAATGGAGGAATTAATATGAGAAAAACGATAAAAGAAGACGAAGTTATGTATATAAGATTCTAAACTATAGTTCGCGGGTTAATTTCATAATCGAACTGTAAAGTAGAATTTAACCAAAGGAAGTTTTAATTGAAAGTTCATTTTAAATTCTTCTTTAAAAAAGTTATAATGATTTTCCTAACGAACTTTTACTAAAATGTTCTTTTACAGTTTTATAATGTTGATATTCCTGATCTGTTTCTAATTCTAACAATTACTGGAATATTAGTCACAAACATTATTAGGTTCTTGGTTAAAACATATTTTACATGCAATTTAAAAGTATAATAGCTATTTTTGCAACTAGTTTCGAAATGCCTTTTATGTAACAAGTGATTATTTGAGGGATGAGCAGAGCGAGGTCCCGCAACATGAACGAGTTACACAAAACAACATTTCGTAACGTGTTATAATATTTTTTCTACTTTTGACTAGATTATTTAAAAAATTGTGTTTTGGTAAAACATTAATGACATCTAGGCAACCAATATTACTTTCGTGTGTTGTTAGATTGAAAATGAGTGAGATGATTTCAACGGAAGACATCTTGAAGTTGCTAGGTCATTGGAAGTTCTTTGCGCCAACTATAAGTTTACATAACAACTAATAAAATAAAAAAAGAAAACTGTAAATTATTATTTTGGCAATCTGTCTAAAGTTACGGCGGCGTCAGCATAAATTTCTTCTTTTTTTCTTGCCTTCTTCTTTAGTTGTATGGACTCAGTTTTCACTCTCACTATCGCCAAGACCTGGACTCCAGATCTACATGGATTGCTAAGCGCGCGTTAGGTCTCTATGGCTATTTTTTTTTAAATTAAAAACTTTGTTAATGGGTGTGGGCTGCATTACCCAACAAAACGGTTTGAATTTTTTCAGTATTTTTGTTGACAATGAAGGTATAAAAAATATTTCGAGTAATAGGTTTGTTCCCGAAGCGAGTTCCAAACTTGTTACAAACATTATCTGATACGTATGCATGTAAATATTTATGTAAGTAACAACAGAACATAATAATACATAAAAACAATGATAAATGCATCTATTCACTTTTAAATTTAAATTAGTTAACAAAAGGAGCACAACTACCATTTAACTTTACTTTTCATCATATTCTTTGTGTTTCTTAGTTAGTATTTTGAAAATAAATGCAAAATATAATTCAAAAACAAAACCAGAGATTGTAATCTCAATTTGTTTTATGTTTCCGTACTTGGCAACAAACTGTCAGAATATCTGTGAATAGGCGCAGATTCTGTCTAGTCATAGTTAAGTATTTGTTTGCTGCAGTATTATCAGGACAACTTAAGAGCTCCCTGGCAACTCTGCAGTTTCTTGTTTAATCCCATCTTTCCTTGAATTTCATAAGGGAATATTCTTTAATTAGGTCCGTCACTCTCGATTTTGGCAGGCCAAGAGGAGGGCCAGGTCTAAAATATTACTATTAACACCATGCTTTATGTATATTTTATTTTTAATCTCTTGAATACAACTTGTGGTATCTGTACTATAAATTATCAAATTAATTAATGTAGTCGACGTGTTGTCAAATAATAATTTTTAACAACACATTGTAACAACCGGGATGTCTAATAGACCACCGCTTGTCACCAAATGTAACAACCGGGGATGTCTAAAGACCACCGCTTGTCACCAAATGTAATAACCGGGAAGTCTAAAGTCACCAAATGTAACAACCAACTAGCCTAAAGACCATTTGTAACTACTCAGAGCCTGGGACGAATCCTCAAAAAATTGATTCGAATCACGAATGCGAATCACGAGCTGTGATCCGAATCACGGATCCTATTTCCGAATCCTTTTTACAAAAAAAAAGGATTCGAATCAAGTGATTCGAATCCATTTTTTCAGATCACGAATACGGATCACTGTTAGTGTCATACCAGGGTATTATGTATGCTTCCGAATCTAATATTGTCTATTATCAATTATGTGTCTATTACATACTATAACATACATAAAAATCTGATGTGCCCAACACATGACTTTCCTATCTAGTTATTATAGGCTTTTTCCGGTTATTTTGTACCACCTATTGCAGCACCTCTATAAATATTTAGAGGATAAACTAAATATATACATTTTCCCATACATCTACCTCGAAATATTTTTCTGAAAACGAAGATACTAAAAAATTTAAATTTAGCACTCTTCCTCCAATTTTTCCATTACGGTCCATTGTAGAAAAATCATATATAAACAAAACTTATAGAGATTGATATCGCAAAAAACTTTCAAATTTCTCGAATACGGACCATTTCAGGAAATTTTGACATAAAACAAAAATTATAGATAATAATATTAGAAGTAACTTTTATTTGAACAATTTTCTTCTCCAAAAATAAATAAGAGACATATTCTATAAAATATAAAAACGGCCTCCCATAAAGTACCCCCCCAGATGTTCCGACTTTGTCCAAAATTTAATAATTTCACGTCAGGCCGAAATAAAACCTAAGTTTAAAATTTAATGTTTTTTTTTATCAGTTTTTGAGTTTTCTTCAAAATTCGAAATTTACACATTTTCTCAAATATCTCGAATACGGTCCATTTTAGAGAAATTATGTATAGAATAAAAATTATAGAGAATTATATTACAAACAACTTTTATTTGAACAATTTTTATAAAAAATATGTTTTTTCATTTTGTCAAATTTCTCGAGTACGGGCCATTTTAGGAAAATTTTGTATAAAACAGAAATTATAGATATTAATATTAGAAGTAACTTTTATTTAAAGAATTTTCTTCTTCAAATGTAAATAACAGATATATTCCATAAAATATAAAAATGACCACTCATAAAGTACCCCCCTAGATGTTCTGACTCTGCCCAAAAACTAATCAGTTCATTAGACGATAGAATAAAGCTTAAGTTTGAAATTTGGTGTTTTTCTGTGTATCGGTTCATGAGTTATGGTGGATACAGACACACCCACACACACAGACATCCTCGCGAAAATAGTCAAAACGGATTCAGGGGATCTCAAAACGTAAAAATCCGTCGAAAACTCGAGGTTGAAAAAAATCATGATTCCTGTACTTTCCTTATATCTGTATACAGATAGGAAAGTAAAAATACATAATTTGAATATATTGCTGTATTTTTTTCATAGGGAAATACACCTATAGTTAGGTTAGATAGATCTAAATATCTGTTAGAACAGATAGGAAAGTAAAAATGGTTGATGAAGATGTTGAATAATAAAACTATATGAACCATAAGTAAATTAGAATCTATAAAAAATTTATTTTATATTTGATAGCGTTGATAAGAATTCAACTTAAATATACTGCGTTATGCCGCTACGTTAACAATAACAAGCAAATCCAAGTGGTTATTGCCAGGCAAGCATTAAAGGCATATTAATCACGAGCTTTGTACAATACGGACCTTTTTTTTAACTATGCTTGAATTGAAATTGGGTTATTTTATTATTAAAATTACAAAAATATAAAATCTAATAATATAAATACAAAAAACAATAAAAAAAATCTTTTGGTTGGCCTCACAAAGCACCAAAACTTTAAAGTTTGTCATGCCGTTCCTTCGAGGTGTGTCGATACCTCCAAATAAAAATAATTGTTCGACTGCACCAGACGAAAGAAGACAAGTGTTAGTTTTAGGATTTTTTAAGTTGGATATTTATTGCTAATTTGTAATCTATTACGTTTGTTATCCAAATATCCACAATGGGTCTTTAGTCTCAGTCTGTTTCAGTTATAAGTGTACACTTCGCGACAAATCAAAGCTTGAGTCGACCATTACCGCCGGCGTAGTTTGGTTTCTAAAAGGATCCGTGACTAATATTGGTGATTCAAATACGAATCCTTTAGGATTTCCTCGGCGAATCCGGATGACGGATTCTTTTTTTCATAAGTATTCGAATACCGCTCTCGGATCCTCAAAAAGGATTTGAATCCCAGGATTCGAATCCTATGTGATTCGAATCCTCCCCAGCTCTGTAACTACTGATAGGTATTTAGCTACTGTTGTTAATATAATATTAAGGTATTAAGGCAGCACTGTCAGCAGCCAAAGGGACGTGGAGTCCAGAAGGAACATCCATTCATCAGTGGCAAATAAAAATAATAAAAAAAATAAATTATAAGAACAAAAAATTATCCCTTAATAGCATAGTTGAGCGATTCTTGGCAACTAGTTTTAGACTCTTTTAGTCCTAAGGGAATAGAAACGCCGAGGCTTCTCAAATCCTCGGAATATTTTACTGGTTTTTGGAAAAGAGAGGAGAGATTAACAATAAGTATTAAAACAGTAACAAATGTATATTTACAATAAATACAAAATTTGACTAATAGTCTTAAGAAAGAATGAATAAAATTATAATTAGGGAATAAATCACCACTTGGTAATATATCCAAACTTTTAGTAAAAGAACCTATGATTTATGACAACTAGATAAACTTCCTATTGAATTATATAGTTTGGACTCATTAACAATTAAAAATAGTACCGAAAACTTTAACTATATGTATATTAATATAAACTATGTATAAGATAAATATAATACTCGGGATCAAAATGTAAAATTTGCATTATTAACCAAAACACCAAAAATAAGTTAAAGATATTTACTTATATTACACAATCGCTGCACAAAACTTTACTGTATGCATTACGGTTTGTCAGGGCTCATAGTCCCGAAAAACGAGAGCTCTTGCCTTCGGAGAAAGTTCTGTACCTTAGTCCGCACTCGAAGTCCTTTTCTTTCTGTCTAGTCTCTTTATATATATATATATATATATATATACATCATTCTATCATTTTGGCAACGATACATTGTGCTTTTTCCAACAATTTGGCGTCACCAGACGATGTGGCGTCCGTATATCGACGCCACTTTGTTTTCGCTTAATAAATTTTGTTGAGAGTGCGATAGATATACCGTTTCTATCTCATTTGAACTGAAAGTGACTGCATATTGTTAGGTTAAAATACTATCTACCTATCTCTGTTTGGTTTAGAGTAATTTTCACTTTTAGTGTGTGCCAAAATGATGGTAGAATGAAAAATGTATATACAATTAGTTCAGCGTTTTTCCATATTGGCGCTACTGTAGATGTATATCCAGCTTTCAGTCTACTAACATTTTGGCATCGAAAACTTGGCAACGTTGTATACTGATATTTGAACGATGAAGTTCTAATTTCTCTTCTTAGTAATCTTTACCAAACAACATTTCGGCCTCAAGATATATATTTGTATATAAATAATATGACTTGCTGTCATTATGGCGTCAAACTATTATTTAAATAAAATTAAAGTACACGTAATTTTATTCATCATTGCCATTCACCACTCAACAATTTAAACAAGATTGATGAAACATAAGTTTTTGTAGAATGCTAGTTAATTATGTTACAAGTGAATAAAGAAAATTTTTTTGATGTTACTTTCTTTATTAAACAAATCTTTAGGGGGTGGGTGGCTCAGAGCTAGAGTTTGGGCTTGCGAATCCAAGAGTCCGCAGTTCGAATCTCACCGTCAACCGGGATTCTTTTACAAACTTTAATTATTTAAAAATAATTTTGATTACCAGGTAGGATTCCCCATTCCGGCCATTCACTGTTGGGTTCTAATTAACAGTACTCTTCCTGAATTGGCGCTGGGAAACAGTAACAAAGCCTACACAAAACACACATAAATGAAAATCAAACACAAACTGAGACTGGTATATTAGGTGTATACACCTAAGCATAAAAAAAATATTAACGAGAAATTTTATTACAAGAAATTATTTGCGGTTTTTAAAGTAAATATCTAGTACATAATATCAGAGCAAGTAGTATAAATCAATATTTTATTGAAATAATTTTTGTTTTTATTTAGTAAGGTACTACAGTTAAATAGGATTTTTTATATTTGGACAAATTTATTAAAATATAATTAAACTAATTAAATTTTTTTTAAAGCTGAAAACATTAAACAAACTATTTATTAGTAAAATATAAAAATTATTAAAATGGACAGAAAATGCAAATAATAATGAAAATTAAAAACCCAACGAACAAATTTTTGAAAGTTTAATCGAAAGTCGAAAAAAAATGCTTTTTCGAGCATCTATTTTAAATGAATACCTTTATTTTTTGCATTCTTTGTTATACAGTGGTCCAATTAAGTTGAAACCATATGGGAAACTTTTTTTATTTTTAGTTTTATAAAAAAAGTCATTCGTTATAAAAAGTTCTGCATGGTCCAAAACTTAAAATGCAACCATCAGATATTATTTTTCTTTACGATGTATACGAGGTGTGTCAAAAAATATGAATTTTGCTGAAGAGTAAAGTACCTTTATTTTTGACAAACTTTGTATACGACTAATAAAATTTAATATCTGATGTTGTGTTTTAGATTTTAGGCCATGCTCGACTTTTTATGACGAATAACTTTTTTTCTAATATTAATAATAAAAAAGTTTTTCATATTACGCCAACTTATGTAGATAGTTGGTGGCATATGAGAAATAGGAAAAAAAGTTAACCTTTATAAAAAGTCGAGCATGGTATAAACCTAAAATACAATCATCAGATATCAAATTTTATTAGTCATATACGAGGTTTCTCAAAAATTAAGATACTTTACTCTTCAGCAAATTCATATTTTTTTGACAAACCACGTACCTATAAAGCTTAAAAAAAAATTATATTTGATAGTTGCATTTTAAGTTTTGAACCATGAAGAACTTTTTTTAAAGAATGATTTTTTTTTATAAAACTAAGAATAAAAAAATTTAATTTTCCATATGGTTTCGACTTAGTTAATTGGACACACAGTAAAAGTTGGGATGTTTTACTTTTAATTATTTACATTTTATTTTTTTTTAAGGTTTTTAATTCTGAATATTTTTGAAAGAAATTCATGACTTACTTTCTTTTGTGTTGGTCTGTCCATACATTTTTTTTTGTTTTTTTGTAGCATTACTTGAATTTATATTGCTATTTGTGGATGGTTCTGGACTTAGCAGAATATTTTTTTATCTTCTTTCCTTATTTCTTCTACGATGTGCAACAGCCAAATGGAATAAATTCGGTAATAAATAAATAGGGGCGTGTTCTAAAAACTGCTCGGACACATCGATTGGTATTGTTAGTTGCGCATTTTTTTTACAAAAACTTTTTATGCATCGTGTGTCATGTACCAATGGCCAATACCAACCTTCTTATTTTAAATGCAACACCCTGTATATTTCTAGACATACTTAATGTACTATAATATCCTATACCTAACTGTTTCAGAAATATTAAAACCTAGCTAACTTTTGAAGACGAAATAACGCTTGCGATTAAATCGGTCACTCTTGAGATATTGAGTAACATTAGAAGACATTTTTTAATTTCTGATTAGGATGTTGTCAAGAGGTTCGCGACTAGCATTTCTCCTAGATTGAGATTTTTTTTTTTTGATACATTTTCAAGAAATAAACAGCATTACTCATTAGTTTTTGAGCGTGCTGTAACGAATTTCTGTAATCAAATAAATTTATTTTATTAATTTTAATTTTTGCAATAAATTGGAAAACATTTAATATTTCCGAAACAGGTATGGAACATAGTACCTAAAATTTGTCTAGAATTTTCTAAAGAATTCAAAAATTGAAAAATATACAGGGTGTTGCATTTAGAATAGGAAAGTTGGTATTGGTCACTGTTACATGATACACCCTGTATAAAAAATTTTTGTTAAAAAAATGCGCAACTAAAAATACCATTCGACGTGTCCGAGCATTTTTCGGAACAGGCTCTAATTTATTTATTACCGAATTTTTTCCATTTGGCTGTTTCACAGTATATATCTTCTACTTCCAGTTTCTCGTCATTTTCAAGTAAATATTTTTCTATCTCAACCATTACTGATTCCCTTCCTATGGAGCCTCAGTATTAAATTCGTGCAGACGAAAAAAATTTTTTACCATTTTTTTTAAACATTTTTACGTTTCCAAACATAGAGTCCGAAAATGCAAAAAAAAATTTTTCGTCTGGTCGTCTGCGCGTATGTATGCCAGCACTATAGCTCTAGAACGAAAGTTCTGATTGACTTACGGTTAGATTTTCTTAAATAATTGCTTCTAATTTAGAACCCGATTGATTCCTAACGTCTAACATTCCTAAGATTCTTAATATTCCATACATTGCAAATATTCTCCAACGACCTGTCAAACAACAGCTGCTGATTGTAAAGGTGATATTTCTAAGGGGGGTTGCGTCTTCCCTAGTTGCAACCCTACTCCTTATTTAAAATTATAAAAATAATAGTAGTTGGGTGTCTAAAATATGAACTGTGATTGGTTGATTTAATTTTTTTGCAGTGTTATTACTACCTAGAATGGATATGAAATATATTCGTACAGTTAAACGCAATGACATACTTTTTCGTTTTGTAGTCTGTGCGTAGATAAGCTAATATCCATGAGGGTGTAGAAAATTAGTAGTTTGTGCAACAAGAGTGAATATGGCCAATACACTTGAGTTGTACAGTATATTTTTTCTACGACTCACTAACGAAAATCAAAAAATAAAAAATCGACAAATCGAAAATAAAAAAATCGAAAATCGAAAAAAATCAAAAATGGACAATGAATGGTGACATTTCACATTTGGCATTACGTTTAACAACAATAAAATCTGTAAATTGTGTTTCATTTTTTAAATAATTGAACGCCCTAATTGAAAAGAGCCCAGAAATGTTGAGGGTAAAATTTTGACGTACCCCTTTAAGGATAACAAATGAAAACGGGTGCTTGTCGGGCTAATAAGATGTATTTCATGAAAATTAGTGATATACAAGACCTTGGATCAACTTTTTTAGTAAGCATCAGACGATAAAAGTCTATTTAATTAAGGTTTTTCTTCTTATATTACAATAAGGTATTTATTTCTTAAAATCTTTAATAATGAGCATAATGAAAGCTTGTCCTGCTAATGAAATGCATTGCATGAAAATTAATGATTTACAAGACTAATTAGCTTTTTTAGTAAATTTTTCCAAAACCAAGACAAAAACAACTTGAAAATTTTAAATTACCGAAGTTTTAAAAAATATGTAAAAAATTCATCAGTAGTCGTCCAACACTACTATTTTTTAACTATCAGAATGATAAATGCACTGCCCAACCCAAATAATTGGTATTAATAATTTATCAAAATGAAAAAAGATGTTGCCGCTTTTTTAAAACCATTTTAAATTTTTATACGTAGGTAGGCTTAAGCGACAATGAGCGCAAATATTTTTACATGAACAGATCTAAGGGAGTAATGGGATAATATAATTTTACATGGACATATTTAAAAGGGACCGAATATTTTTAAAAAAATAGGCGAAGTAAGGAGCCCAAATATTTTACACGAGCAGGCTTAAGAGGTAAAGGGGCCAATTATTATTGAGTAAATTGCTCGAACAAGTTTGTAAATCCTAATCAAAAGGCGATATATAATGGTTTTAAAAATTAAGGCTTGTGAAAATCATCACATGGTTTTACCTAAGTAATGTCAATGCTTCACAAACCAAAAAATTAACGTCTTAATACTAGTCTCGGCTTTTGGTCTTTCGTTTCAAGTTATATCTTTCTTGATTTTTTTACGCTACAGGTTTACTCTTGTGATCCTCAGTCTCGATAAGGTGGGAGTCAGTATTTTAGCGTCTTTTGAATTATTTATTTTAAAGATTTTCCTGTAAAATTTGCAATGCATAACACAACAACGCGCGACGTCTCCACTTTAACAGAAAAACTAAACTGAACTAAGAACTAGCTGGCTTTCCTAATATTTATTTACCATTCTACCACCATTTTCGTAAATAAAATAGTACGTAGTCAAAATGTAGATAATAATGTAACTGTTGTTTCTTTATACTTTATAATATAATGTATTTTATAACATTTTAACGTCATATTATTTAAGGCAATATATAAATGGAAAAAAGATGCCAAATTGTCTATTAAGCTTTTTAGATGTCAAAATGTTGATAAATTGTAATAGTATATTACATACATACTTATAAATGACGACGTCGAAATGATATTAAATATTCTTAAAAAATCATAACTTTTTTTTTTAATTTGGTGTCATCGGCGTCGACTACTACGGCCATTAGCCTCGTGTTCTGTGTAGGCTTTGTTACTGTTTCCCAGCGCCACTTTAGGAACAGCACTGTTAATTAGAACCCAACAGTAAATGGTCGAGTGGGGAATCCTACCAAGAATTAATTTTAAATAATTAAATTAAATGAAAAAATCCCGGCCACCGGTGGGATTCGAACCTGAGACCTTCCAATCTCAAAGTAATGACTCTAACCACTGAGCCAACCCACCCCCAAAAATCATTACTATATATATTAGTCTTTAAATAATTTCTTAAATCTTTCATTAAAATTATTATGTATACTGAGTTCAAATTGATTGTAAATTTGGCATATGTGAATATATGCAAGACGTGTCGTTAAAATGATGGTATGTAGGTAATAATTTAACTGTTGTTTCTTTATACTTTATAATATAATGTATTTTATAACATTTTAACGTCATATTATTTAAGGCAATATATAAATAAAAAAGAAGCCAAATTGTCTATTAAGCTTTTTAGATGTCATGTTAGTAAATTCCAATAGTATATTGCATGCATACTCATAAATGATGACGTCCAAATGATAGTAAATAACCTTAAAAAATCATTACTTATATATATTTTTGTGCTATTAATCTTTAAATAATTTCTTGAACTTTTCATTAAAATTATTATATATACTGAGTTCAAATTGATTGTACATTTGGCATATGTGTATATATGCAAGACGTGTCGCCAAAATGATGGTATTTATAATTTCTGAAAACTGGCAACGTTGCATGTTGCCAATATGTTTCCACATTGAACGATTTTTCGTACTGTTGCCAAAATCCACCTCAGAGTGAAATATACAAATATACATAAAGTATGTGATAGGAAAATTTCGACAACAGCTCCAGGCTCCAAAAAAATCGCTGAACTTATATACACGGTTAGTTTTTTGAAAAACCTACTCCTTCTAGGTGACGCCAGATTACTGTTTTATGAAAAGACGTCGAAATGATAGAATGATGTAAATATATATATATATATATATATAATATATATATATATACATCCCACTATCATTTCGGCATCCTTTCATAACACCTTAATTTGGCGTCCACTAGAAAGAAACCTATTTTCAAATTTTTAGCAGTGTATATAAATCCGGCGCATTTTTTAATACATGAAACTCATCTTAGATTTTTAGTAGCGTAAAGTTTACTATATACGCGACTTTTACACTAAAACGCATTTTGGCGTCCGTACAAAAAAAAATTAAAAGTGAAATCATTGCGACTACCAGCAACGTTGCCAAGCTTATTAAAAGAAAAACCAATCATTGTAACGTCACATATTGTAGATATACACAGACCATTATTTTAAACCCCACGTTTAACATAACTATATATTATCATTAGTATATCTGAAAGCTTTTAATAATATCATCGTTTTAACGTCCTGTACCTAATGTATATAACATAATATGTTAAAATAAATAAATCAATATGGCGTCTTCTTAGTTATTTTTAAAAGCCGATCATTCCAACGTCAACGTATATGAAAACCATTTTACTTTTACAATCATTTTGACATCTACCATGCGACATATATAAAGTATATTTAAATCTTTTAATCATTTCGACGTCTCGCTAGTTTTCTTTTAATACCGATCATTTTAACGTCCACATATACAAATGTAAGAAACACTTCACCTTTATAATCATTTTGGCGTCTCTATCATGCAGCGTATATAAAAATATTTAAAATTTTCAGTCATTTCGGCTTCTCGATAGTTTTCTTTTAAAATGATCATTTTAACGTCCACATATACAAATGTAAGAAACACTTCACCTTTATAAGCATTTTGGCGTCTCCATCATGCAGTGTATATAAAATATATTTAAAATTTTCAATCATTTCGGCGTCCCGATAGTTTTCTTTTAAAACCGATCATTCTAACATCCACATATATAAATGTAAGAAACAATTTACCTTTTTAATTATTTTGGCATCTTCATCATGCAGTGTATTTAAAATATATTTAAAATTTTTAATCATTTCGGCGTCCTGATGGTTTTCTTTTAAAACCGATCATTTTTACGTCCACATATGTAAATGTAAGAAACACTTTATAATCATTTTGGCGTCTTTATCTTGCCGAATATATAAAATATATTTAAAATTTTTAATCATTTCGGCATCTCGATAATTTTCTTTTTAAACAGATCATTACATATATATGAGTACAATATGTCGCTTAACAACCGAAATATGCAAAAATAATTGAATAAAAGTTGGGTTTACTTTGTTGAATATTTCTAAAATTCTGTGAAACAAAATGATCCACCACAAAAAATATTTTTTAAGTAAGAAGAAGAATTGTACGCTACGATCAGCGTGAATTTTATTTACCAAAGTCTACTTTAGAAAATGGTTTTCTTGATCATTCCATATACTGTTACTATTCCGTAACATCCGAAGAGCTTGACAAAAATAATACATTTTTCGATTTTTCAATAATTTATTAAAGGAGCTGAGTTTATGTTACTATTGGAATATCCTATACAGGGTATATCACCGACACCTTGCCATTAGTTTTTTTCGTCTTGATGTAAAAAAAACGCATGTTCATTTTATTTTAGAGAGGGATACTTTTTTTTCTAAATGCAGCATATTATGCTTTAACCCTCGAGCAGTTGGGTAAACAACCCCTACGATTTAAATTGGGAAAGTACCAAGGATGGGGGAATTCGACAAAAAAGACTTTTCATTGCATTACTTTTAATTTTTGCGCCTTCTAGCTTGATAACAAAAACTGTTTCGTATTGTAAAGTGTGACACTTTATTTGGACGCTAATTGTGTTACTAATTAAATGCACACATAAACATTATTGTGTCCACTTGACAGTCAAAAATTAAAAATGATGACTAAATTTTCAGGAAAAATCAAGCTTTATAAGGGTACGAAGCATATTGATCTTGAAAAAAATATGAATAAAAGTGCGGGGTTAAAACTAAAAAAAAAAATCATAATTCAAAACGAAAAACAATATGAACTTAAAATTTTCAGGCAGAATTAAGATATATATTGATTTAAAAAAAAATATATAATTAATAATGGGATTTTTAAGGGGGGTTTAAACCTAAAAATATCATAAATTAAAAACAAAAAAGAATATCAACTTGAAAGGAACGATCAAGCCGTATAAGGGGACGAAGCGGATTGATTTTGAAACAATCTGATTAAAAAGAGGGGGTTAAGGTGGGTTGAAGTTAAAACTTTCAGGACAAATCAAGCTTTATATGGGGACGAAGCCTATTAATAAAAATTGGAGAGTTAAGGGGGTTTAAATTTAAAAAATTTAGAAATAAGAAAACGAAAAGGGATATCATAATGAAATGTTTAGTAAAAATCAGGCCCTATTAGGGGATAAAGCCTATTTGATTATTGAAACAAAAATCTGAATTAAAATTGGGTGTTGAAATATTAAAAAATCCTAACTCTAAAACGAATAATGACATCAACTTAAAATATTTGCGAAAATCAAGGCCTATAAGGGGATAAAGCCTATGGATTCTAAAAGAAAAATTAAGGGGGTCTGTTAAACTGTGCAGAGTATAATATAAAATGGCAAGCATTATGTATTATCTTCATTCTGCCGAAATGAGTTTTAATTTATCGGCTCTTGGCTTTATTTATGTATACTTTATTGTAAATTGTTTACTGACTAGTAAGTAGAGAAGTATCTTAAATAAAGCAATATTATTCTAGTTCAAATTGTGGGATTTGTTCATATTTTAGCTGAAGGATTAAAGTGCTGATGCAGTTGAAGAAACGGACCCATCAAAATAAATCTACGAGTCCAGGGGTTTTTTGTTATCGTTTTGTTTTTTTTTGTTTTTTTTTTTTTGTTTTTTTTTTTTGTTTTTTTTTGTTCTTTTTTTGTTTTTTTTTTGTTTTTTTTTGTTTTTTTTTGTTTTTTTTTTGTATTTTTTTTTTATTTTTTTCTTTTTTTTTTGGCATAATTGGCGAAACACCAGATTTCTGGCTTTACTGGACAAGTTGGTAATGAATTTTGTATTTTAATGGGCATAATTATATTTTATGACGTCATCACTGTTCAGAATATAACATCATTATTATTCATCCCCACTATTTAATGGAGCACATTTTTTCGCACAAGGGAGAAAAAATTTCATGTTTTGTAATAAAACATTATTTTTAAGTGATAGTTTCTTATAAAACCTTATATATAATTTATAACAGTGACTAAACAATTTCTATCTCGTAAATATTGTTATGTAATAGGAAATTTGGCTTTCCTACAAAAAAAAAATAGCAAGGCTCTTTTAATTGGTGCTATCAAAAATATTATTAGCAAATATCATATATGGAATAATGTTCACGTCAAAAAAAAGTGCGTTTATCAAAAAATTTACATCTTAAAAAACAAATTGTCTGAGAAATTTTTAAGTTTTTATGCGAAACGTTTGTTGCGTAACGAACCGTAAGATTTGAAGAAAAAACTGATGAAAACAGCATAAAAAATATATGTAGGTATATAAAAACTGTACAACTTAACTGTAAAAAGCAAAATCGAGCTTTCATGGTATTTTCTTGTTGCTACTTGTCCATGTTCAATAAAGCCATAAATCAGGCCCGTAATACAAAAATATCATTGAACGTATTTTATATGGTATTCATTTTTATATACTTTTCTTTATTGGATTAAATAACGTTACAACATTTAAGTTTAAGTCCATCTTCTATTTAGCATGAAAAGATATATAATATATTGAGAGCCATACCAATAAAGGGATTACAATTTCTGTTAGAGGTAAGTAAATTATTTATAATTAATTGATACTGTTAATTAGCATAACTTACATTTTTTAAGATGTGCTGTTTGTCAATAAATAATTACTTCATAATTCTAATTCAATTCATTCTATTTAAGGACTTATATGTGTACGACTCTGATAAAGATCCTGTCTATTCCCACTACTCTCCTAGTAGTAGTAGTAATGATGAAGATTTGTTTAAAGAGGTAAAAAAATTACAATTTTTTTTTACAAAATTTCAATTTTTTAGAGTAATAAAGAATCATGAAAAAAGGATACCAAACACAAAAACAGGAAAATGAAAATGTTTTAAGAGAGCTGAAGGATCAGGATATGAAAGTTTGTAACACCATTAAAAATGATGAGAACTACAATAAGGACGGAAAATCCATACAGCTTAAGAATCAGGAAATTGAAGTTGGTAGTTCTATAGAAAACGACGAGAACTGCAATAAGGAAGAAAGATACAGAGAACTTAAGGATAAGGAAATTAAAGTTAGTAGCACTAAAGGAAACAACGAGAACTACAATAATAAAGGAACATACAGAAAGCTTAAGAAGCAGGGTATTGAAGTTGGAAAACGACTACAATAAGGAAGAAATATTCAAAAAAGAGGAGAACACTCAATCAACAAAAAATTAACTTATCTACAAAATCTTTAAAAAAACAAGATGAACAAGAATCAGATAAAAAATGTATTTCTGTTTTAAAGAGTTAACATATTAATAAATGAAATAAAAAAATTAAATATTTTTTATATTAATAAATGTTAATATTTAAATTATAGTAATTTAATCGCTTTTAGAAAAATATCTTATGTTTCGCCTGTTTCCATATGATTTCTTTTTATATTTTTTTTAGTTTTAATTGTTCTTTTTTAATTTTATATTTTAATAAAAAATGTTCATAATACTATTTTAGTATATTCGTTTTATAGCTTAAAATGTTGTTTTATATATAAGACAATAAAATATTGAAGAAGTATCTTTTTTTAATTATTCTGACCTAGTGGGTCTGGGTAGGGGTGGGTTAAGGAGAAATTCAGTAAATTTATCAAAATAAATAAATTACATATTTTCAAATAATATTAATAAGTTTTTCATTTTAATTAATTCGAACCTTAACTAAAATATTTTTTTAAAATTTTGTTTTACACTCTTAATTCTTACCAAAATAATTATGAAAATATAAATAAAAAATGAATGATATGAAATTAGTTTATTTAATTTTTTTAATCAGTAAAATCTTGGAAGCCAAATTGATGCAAATAACGATATTTGTGTATGGACGTCAGAAAGACCTATATAATAAAATTGTATTTATTATGATGCTAATACTTCGTTCGGCTCTAAGTTTATTTCATAGACGCAAAGAAACATTAAAACCTTTTTTAACAGCGTTGCCACATTTTGGATGCCAGTTGGATTATAAATGAAAGAAACATGTATATAAGATATACATGACACTAGCGCTAAAACGGCAAAATGCTGAACTATGTTTGTATATTTCACTTTCATATTCCTAACAATTTGGAGTCCACTGATCCTTGAAATAAACTAATATAACTCAGCATTGAATAGAATAAGATGGATGATAAAAGAATAGGTCAATGTACAGATCGCACGGATTAGACTGACAGACAAAAAGTGAGTTAATTCCTACTGTGGACCAAATTATTAGGAGAAAACAAAGTGACGTCCATATACGGACGCCACTTTGCAAAGAGACGCTAGAATGTTGGGAATTTAATAATAAACGGATGCCAAAACGATAGGATGATGTATATATATATATATATATATATATAATATATATATATATATAAATCCAAAGATTACGTGATAGTTGTTAGAATGCCAACATTCTACCTTGAATTCCCTAGTTAAATGTAAGCCATTGACTGGAGTAATAACCTGATTGTTTGTTTTATTTCCATACGTGTGTTCCTTTTAAATTTTTAATTTAAAACATTAAAATACTTTTTTAGAATTTTTGGCAAATTCTTTATATTTTCCAATAATAATGCCAATTATTACAATATTTTGTGTACCGTTATATATACGAAAAGAAAAACCTACCTGAATTTATAACTAACTATACATTTTAGAATTCGAGACGCCTGTAGTTAATTTCCTTTCTGCTGAACTTTTCGAATAATGCTTCTCGACAAGAAGATCATCTCTGTCTCTCTCTATTATCGTTAAATTTTTGGTATTCAAGGCACTCAACATGGCCCAATCTAACTTTCTCTTTTCGCTTCACCTTTCTCCTTCGCCTGAAACGAAAGGAAAGTTCACAAAGAAATAGGAAAATGAACGTCGACGTCAAGGAAAGCTACCGACGCTCTTGAGAGGCGCCCTGAGTGGACCAAGAGAGAAAAACAATGGACGTTTTATAGTGATACATTTTTATTGTTTTTTATGTTTAAAAAATAAAGTAACGGAATAAGGACTAAAAATAAAAAGTAGAAAAAACAATTACCAATTAAATTGAAAGAAACCAGCTTTAATAATTATTATAGTGTTTGGAAAGATTATAGAGCGAAGGCTAGTGTATACCCCCAACTCCTACCTTGGACATTTCTGACTCAATTTTTTTTTGTTACCATTGTTAGAGTCAGCGAATTAGGATATCGCCCCCACTGGGGTCGACGGTACCATGTCTACCCGTTGCAGTGTCTGTTAAGAGTCAGCGAATTAGGATATTAGGATAACGTCTGCCCGTTGCAGTGTCCAGGACCAGGAGAGCGAGGATTTGACTTTCGACCAGCCGAACGCGATGAAGTGATAGGCCTTACGCCCTTTAAAGACATTCTTTATTTTGTTCCTTAATTAATTACATTTGAAACATTGTTTACGAGATATTTAATAAAACGTTATAAAACCATGTTAACACGTGTTTTATGAAGTGGCTATACAGGGTGTTATATTATACAGGGTGATAAATCATTTAAAAACAATCATTTTGAAGTTAATTCTTTTAACTTCTAACACTATTACAATTAGTAAGGTTTTAGTTGTTTGCCCTTTGTCAATTACAGCCTATCTGGGGAAAATATGAAAAACCACTAAAATACCTAAAAACTTACTTTTTTCAAAAAAAATCTTTATTATTTTTTTAAAACCAAAAACAAACTCCTTTAATTATTACATATAAAGTGGTAAACTTATAAATAATGGTTTTAAGATAACAAAGAAATATCGGTTATCCTTTCCATATTAAATAAATATCTGCCTCTACAATGTTTCCACAATATACTTTACTTTTACAAGGCAATCGTTACGAACTTGAGGAAAACAAAAGTATATCTTTTCCTACTTCTTTTCTCAAAAAATTTATTTGGTATTTGTCTTGTATTTTATTTAATATCTGTCCAAAGTAATGTAGATTTCTTTTTCCCTTAGTGATATCAAACTTCACCATGACAAAATCGTTTTCCATCAATTTTTTGTTGTGCTTCTCATAGTCTCGCAACACAACTAAAAGCCACGTTATATTGTTACTATCTTAGATAATATAATAGCAGATAGGCCACCACTGCATAAAGTTATACAATATTAATCTCGCTATCATATAATCAGTATCTCTCTTTCTAATGAAGGCTTTCTCACTCGTTTTAGAATTCTCAGCAGTAGCGTACCGTAAAACAATTTCGCAGGGACATTTTAAATGCGAAAATGTTGACCAAATAGAATAGGTAGGTGCATTTTTAATGAAGTGAAAACAAAATATGACTTTTTTTTTTTAATATAATATTAAAAACAATTACTTTTAACACCACAACACGAACAAATTTAAATTAAACACTGGAATAATTGTCTGAGAAAAGCTCTGTAAAACTGACAAATACAAACAAAGAGATAGAGATATTAATCTATTTCTCTCTAATTAGAATTCTCGACCATATTATCATGGCGACACAAACATTGTTTACTGTCCTCTCTTTACTACATACTTACTCTGAGGTTACTATAGGTTTGTAAATAAATTGGCGCGCGGAAGCGTTGTTGCCAGATTTAATGTAAAACCTACACATTGTTATTATTTTTAATGTCCTTTCGGTCAATTTTACAAGCAATGATCTCTTAGCCCCGCTTGGCGGCATCTGACGTATTTAGTAGGGTACACCAAGAAAAAATGGAACAATTTCCGCACAAAATTATGGCTATATACAAATAGGTTATAAATTAAATAAAAATGAATTCAAAAAAATAATGTTTTCTGTAATTTTCCAGGTGTTTCGAAGATGTGTTGATTGACAAGAGTAAAACCATAAATACCCTTAAACTAGGGGGGAGAGCTTCATATTGGTACTTATGGTATTTTATTTCTTTTTAAAGTTTAATGACTTATTTTGGGTCAAGCAAAGTTCTCAACACATATTGAATGAAGAAAGTTAGTCCATGCCAAAAGTTCCGTTATATTATTTATAGTGCATGTCTTTAAAGTTACTTTTTTAAAAGTGTCGTGTTATGCAAGTAAAAACAATAAAAGATACCTTCAAAACTTTGAAAGGGAAAGCGTTTTATTTCAATATAAATTTAATTTAACATCTACTAAAAATGTATTCGTCCGTACTCTGGAGTTTCCGGCTCACCGTGCATTATTGAAGAAAGTGACGGTTGAGAGAGGCGCCGTCCAGAAGGATCCCAAAAGGCCGTTGCCATAACGACAGCCTTATTCGATTCTGATTTATTTTCTATCTATGAGCGGTACACCAACAGTTTTTAATAGTCCATGTGCCTAACGGTCATTAAATCGCCGTAAATTTATAAGTTGCTAAAAATAACAACCAAAATAAAACATTTTCAAGGTAAAGTTCAAACGAAAAACTATTGAATCATATTTTTATTTTCGGTTGATCTTAAATACCATTGCTTATTGTAAATATATAATTATTATATACAAATTTTACTAATTTGTTCTTGTTTTTTACTGTTCTTTTTACTTCATTCCAGGATACTTAAATGTTTACTGATTATAGTAAATAATTTTTTTTAATATATCATTCCTAGGCCTGATAAAGCACTTTCTAGAGATGATGCTGTTTGCAAGCTACAATTGTTAGAAGAATATTTCCAAATATTATGAGACTATTTTTACTGATGGTTCTGGTAGCAAAATAAATAAATAAAATGCCATATATATTCCAGATTCTCCCTTTATACTTGGTATGATTAAAAATTGTACTTTCATATAACAAACCTTTTCAAATTTGGTCATACCTAATTTGCATTTGATATGGACAAAATTGCCTAATGATTAATTAAAACTAGCAATATTTATTTAGAAACAAATACAACGGTATTTTCTGTGCTCTATTTAGCAATAAGCAAGTTTATTTTTATTAATTTCACAAAATTATGTAAAATTCCCATAAGAAGCTATATATTTTTAAAATAACTTGCAACATCAGCGCTTCTGCGTTAAACTGTAAAAGCTCAATTAGCATTCGTTTCTTGGGACCGTATTTCGGAAATGCCGATTCGCCTCTTTCTCTCTAGTCTTGACAGTCGTTCACAATACCAAAAAGATAAATGACATTAACAAGTAATTACAAAATTACAAATCTGCAGAATAAGCAAAGAATAAATAAAATTTTATATTTTACTAATGCAGGGTGATATAACTGTGCTGTTTAAGGAGGTCCTTTCGCCACCAATGTTAAATAAAAAATATTAGATTATGACTAAAATTAATTTTTTTCTAATAGTAGAAGTCCTTATTTATCTAATAGTGAACTTTTAACTATACCTTACCGTGCAAATTTTTGAGAAAATTTTTTTTTAATGTGTGTGTTTGTACAGTGTCTTATGAGAAAGTAAGACTTCAACAACAATTTTCGAATTATAATTAATTTTACTATTATTTATTGATTAGATGGAGTATTTATTTTAGCTTTCTAAAATTATAAGCGCACAAAATCAGTTTTCTGATTAAAAATAATTTTTAAGACATAAAAAAGTCATCAGTATTAGTTTAATAAAATAAGAGTCACAATTTTATACATTTACAACTTTAAGTTATAATTTCTTCAGAACGGCTCATTCTATAAAAAAAAAAAATTAAAACTTTTTTGTAGAGCGTTCAATTTCCTACCAAAATAATTTTTCAGTTCATTTTTCAATGCTTAAATATCAAGCTACAAAAATAAGAAAAAAGAAAATTTTTTTCCATGTTATTTAAATGGAAAATGGAAAGTTAGGAACAGGCACCACTAAATGCCAATATTAAGAGCTCAAATTTATAGAGGCTTCTTTTTTCACCTTCCTGAATGTTTTTATCCTGTTTTTTTAGTTGAAAAAAAGGTTGCTCAAAAATGACACACCCTAATAGTTATACACATCCTTTTAAATCAAAAGTTTCCATAATTTTCCTTATTTTTTGTGAAAATGCCTGTTATAAATCAACATCATGTCGTCGACTACTACATGCTTTGCACCGATCTAGCATCATCGTCAGAATTGCTTTTTACTGTTTAGAATTGCATATGTGTCCAAGTATATTATCTTTTTTGAAAAGAAAAGAAAAATTATTATTTAACAAAAAAATCATTAACAATCTGATTTGAAAACAATGCAATATAGTTACAGTAAAGTTTATACAAATAAATAAAGTACGATATCCTTTTTTGTACTTATTAATATGTACATACGAGTAGGTTAACTTAAAAAATAACTAAAATTATAATAAATGCCGACATTGTAAAGCAAAAGTGAATGGCACATTGACTATATAATGGCCTTTCAAAATTAAGACATAATATAAGAACAATAGGTGAATGAAAGCTTGCATTAGACCTGATTTGGCTAGTATAAAAAGTACAAAGGTTACTTCTAGTTGTCTATGTTATATTAATGTAAAGAAAACGTCTCTATACCTTTGCAAATGTACCGGGTGGCCAAATAAGATGCAAAAGAATGGTTTACAAAAGAAAGTCGCTATTCCTGAAATATGCCTAGATTTTTTTTTCAGTAAGCCAATAATATAGTACAATACAATATATTGTAGAAAACATCAAGAATATAATACAATAAAAACCTCCCAAAAATATGAGGTCACTGAAAAAGACATATTCATCGTCAATAATACAAGATGAAAGAAGATGATTTTCAATATATCGAGATATAAATATAGTATAAAAGAAAATTACAAAGATTATATTAAAAAATCCCTCAAAAAATAAGAGAACCCAAATTAATTAACAGTTAAATGGAATCTAATATCTAATAATAATACAATACCTAATCAATTGATACTTGAAGCATCAATGAAAATAGTATTTGATAAATTTTAAATGTTAAATGAATCATGTCACCTTTTAATATATAACATTTTATTTTACGCTTTAATGCACTTACAGACGCGTGTTTGAGTTCAGGGGGAAGAAGGTTAATTATTTTGTAAAATTTTGTAAACATTTTAGTCTTGTGTTGTGGGATTGATACAAAAATTTTTCTACGGATATTAAGATTATGTACAACGCTTCTGAAAAAACGAGTTTGTTTTACCGTCAACCATTTCAGTTCATTCCTTTTATGAAAAACTCGTTGATTTTTTTTTAATTTATAAATTAATCTAATGGAGGTATTTTGAATACGTTGAAGACGCTGGTTATTGAATTGAGTAATGCAGGGTCCATAGATTGAATCACAAAAGTTCAAGTGAGAAAATACAAGCGTTTCACATAATACTTTTTTAGATCGGCAATCTATTGTATCTTTATTGGCGTAAATCATTTTTATATTCGTTACACATTTTTTTATTACATTATTGTGTTAATTAAACCAAGTTTTTTGCGATATTTGTATTAGGCAATATTGTTGACTTCAATTCTAAGCTTATCATTATAATTAAAATCTTTTTTTCTGCCAAACAACATAAAATGAGATTTAGAGGGATTTATATCTAAACAATAGTCATTAGATAATTTAAAAAGTAGATTCAAATCAGAATTTACTTATGATGCTTTCTTCAAATTTACACGCAGGGAATGAAAGGTAAATCTGAGTATAATCTGCATATTAGTGAAAATTGCAATACTTTAGTAATTCTGGGAATAAATATGTGTATAGATATAAAATAATAAAGGGCCCAGAATAGATCCTTGGGGAACCCCATGTTCTATGTTTTGTGAAGAAATTTCTCCTTATATTTGACACACTGTATTATATTATTAAGATAGTTAGAAATAGGACGTTTCAAATCTTCATTAAATCCCATATGGTATTAGCATCGCATGATTTATTCTGTCAAACGCCTTAATATAATCTAATAAGGCTAAAACTGTAAGTTGATTTTGGTCAGTAGCTCTAATGATATCATCAATGAGTTTCAACGTTTAAAATATCTCTCTGAAAACCTTGACACCAAATGATCTTTTAAATTTTGACTTTTATAATCACGGATGCGTCAAAATGTTCTACTTTATGTAACTAGTTAATAATTTGTGTTTTATATTTTCTTATTAATAGTTTTATGTATTGCTGAAGGGGTGAATGTTGCTTTACTTTACGTTCCTCCTGGACCACATACTATATCAATAAGCAATATATATTCTCCTTCTTGTATAGTCTCATAATAATTTCTATAAATGCCATTGGTTTATATCTGGTTTATTTTTTGCACCACAATGTGATTTGTATGATTTATGGGAATGTTTTGGTTTTACTCAACAGGCTGGCGGACGAATACCATCATGCCGATTCCGATAGAAAAATATTCATTGAATTTTATTATTCAATAAGGTTTTTTAAGTTTGATTTGTTGGGCTTTCCTTTTACGGCGCGAGAATACAAAAGAAAAATTGTTGAATTGAAGACGGGTATTATATCATTATTGTGTAGATGTTTTTTGCTGTAAATATTTTCCTTGTATGGAATTTTGTTTCGAATTTGTGTTAATTTATTTTCAACTAATTATTGAGATAAAAATAATTTGAATCAAAATCAATTAAAACACAAAATATGTACAGATCTAAAAAAAGTTCTAGTGTAAAAATCTCGAGTGGAAAAAGTTAGAGTGAGAAAAAGCTGACTCGAGAGAAAAAAGGCTTTAGTGAAAGAATGCGCGTGACAGAAGCTCGAGAGGAAAAAACTAGAGTGAAAATAAAAGCGTTTGAAAAAAAAAACAAGTGAAAAAAATCTCGAGTGAAAAAAGCTCGAGTAAAAAAAGCTTCAATGAAAAAATGACAAAGTGAGAGAATGCTTCAGTAAAAGAAAGCTCAAGTGAAATAGCAATAGAAAAGTTGAGGAAACATTTCAAAAGTAAAACAAACTAATGTTGGATGGCCACAACGTAGGACCTCGTAACTAACATTTCCACTGAAAATTATATTTTATGATAATCTTGTTTAAAACATTTCGCTCCATCTACTGTATAGGGAAAATATAGCAATTTTTGAACAGAACATGGGTAAAATATTAGCCCTATTATAGAGTAAAATGAATTATTCTATGGACATGTGAATCGATTTTACATCTCCTGAAAAATATTAATTTTGGGACTTACGATTTCCTGCCTTGTGGACATTGCGTTGGCCTTAATATGTTTATTCCTTTTTCCATTATTTTTTCTATCTATTAAAATCAAATTAAGAAAATGTTCATGAAATAAAGGACCGCAGGCACCCTCCTTATGGAAAAATAGTCCTCCATCAAATTTTTTGAGATGATGGTATGTTGATTTATATTTTCCATTGACTTGTTTTATTCCCGTTTGTTGTAGGAAACATAAATTATAGAATAATTGGCATTAATATTACTGAGGCCCTTCCTATGGTGCCTTAGTATTGCATTCGTGCAGACGAAAAAATTTTCTTATCCCCATTTTTTAAAACTTGTTTTCATGTTTCCGAAAATGCAAAAAAAAAATTCATCTGGTCGTCTGTATGTATGCCGGCACGAAAGTTCTGATTGACTTGTGGTTTTGATTTTCTTGAATAATTACTTCTAACTTAGAACCCTATTGATTTTCAAAATTTTCGGTTCATCCTAACTACTTTATAATCAATATTCTTAAAATCCGCATATGCATTTCTTATGTTACAATTTTAGGAATTTCAACATTTCAACATTCCTAAGATTTTTAAAATTCCATAAATTGCAAACATTCTCTAACGACCTGTCAAACAACAGCTGTTGTTAGTAAAGGTGAAATTTCTAAGGCGGGTTGCGACCTTCATACTTGCAATCATAGCCATTTTTATTCGAAATTAGTAGCCAAGCCTGCCAATTTTTGAAAAATATAAAAGCAATTTCTTAAAAATGAATTTTTTATGGCGGTGCTAACTTAAGCGTACCACTGTTTCGCCCCTAGCCACAAAAACACCTTCATCAAATTTATTGGCTCTCTGTCGCAACCCCATAGAATAATTAACCGGCCATTTTATTTGGCAAAAATCAGAATAATGCTTGTGCCTGTCAAGTATCAAGTTGTCAACTGTGATGTGTGAATGGCTCTTAAATGTCAAATTATTTTAAAATGTATACTTCTTTTGATATTTATTGCAAATAATTTGTAGTATATCTCAATTCAGGCTTTCCATAAAGGTACAGCAAGATAGATAATATAATGTTCTTATACAGAGGTAGGATATAATGCTGTTTCTTTTTTGTAGAAAATTTTTATTATACAATTTTGGATTATATATTCAACCAGCGAATTGTAAATAATAATTAGTAAACTTATAGTCATAAATTTCCTTACTAAATAAAATTTAAAAATGAATATTCCTACTTTGGTCGAGGTATTTTGTTGTGTTTTTATTTTAATTATAAAGTTGTCATTTATTTGTATGTTGAAAGAAGGCCTTTGTAAATTACATTGCTCTCTATGGATCTACTTTAACACAAAAATAGTTTTGTAGCTATAAGTTGCTATAACCTATCGTCGCAAAACTATTAATAATTTAAACATAGTAAGTAGTATTATTATAACTTCAAGTAATTTTTTAAAATAAAGTACATGATCTCAAAATAGAAATAATTTATAATAAATACGGGTAAAACGAGGGGTAAAATAACAATAAATTAAGGGAAATACTTAAAAAGGGCAGGTTTAAAGAATATTATCACAAGAAAGTATATCCGTTCTGTTTATTTATCAAGTATTGTTTGAGGATTACTTTTGAATACATTTATTGTTTTTTTTTAAATTTCTGTTGGCAGTCTATTAAATGTTTTAAACCTTTAATAAAAATTGTATTTTGGGAACTTTTAGTGATGGCTTGCCATAGATGAAGTCAAATTTACATTGTACATAGTATTTTCTGCAATAGATAACTTTAAAAGTCATTTTATTATTAGAAACTCTTGTAGATTATAAATAATTTGAATTTACCGTATCTTCTGAAAGCATATCCTTTATTTTTTACTTAGAGATATGTGAATTTAAATACGGTGGTGCCCAACTTTAATTTCAGGGTAATTGAGTTATTATATCCTAAAGCCTAATCCACAACCCTTATTAATGAGCTTTTATCACTTAAATTGTAAAACCAACAACAGTGATTACAACGTCACCAAAAAGTAAGTTAAAGAATATTTCCATGTTACAGTGACATTTTTTCGTATTTTTAATTCTGTCAATTTTTTAACATATTACTTATTTTTAAACCAATCTAATTAACCAGCTTCTTAAGTACTTTTTTTATAAAAAAAAATAATATAAAATACTTTATTTTTTATGTTTCTCGAGAACATCGGTTTGGGTCAATAGACATTTTCTGTTAGAGCAACATACCAACATTTCATAAAATTTGACACATAGTATTTTTTTCATAAAAAAAGGTGCCTGGTCCTTTATAAACATAAAATCAGAACAACATTAGTAACAAAACACACCAATAAATTCGTGTTTAAATATTTTCTTCCTTTTTCCTTATGTTTAAAAAAAGAAATGTCTACATAATGGATACATCTTTAACAAAGCTTCCAACATTTATTTAGACGTGTCTGTCGACTCAAAACAAATAACCACTCTCGACTACAGACAACATACAAATGTAGCAGTCAACAAAGCGAATTTATCTACTTTAAAAACGAAACACAAGTATTAGTTACAATTAAAAGTGTCAAAACAAAAAAGCGTCTACCTTCCCTCTCGCGAGAATAACAGACATTTCGGGGAGTGACGTTCGCCGTTTGTCATTTATGCAAAAGGCCGTCAACGATTCGCGCGGACATAATAACGACATAACGTGCTAACTCGATGAATAATTAAGGCTATTTGTTAGAGGGCAAATGAGTTTTGTTGCTGACAGCCACAGCCGAGGAATGTTCGCCATGGTGAACGAACAAAACGGTATGGTACGGGACCCGGCGTGTCTGCACTGTGGGTACAATTACCATAACAAATTATCTGTAGTTCGGAAAATGTGATGTATCGACTCGAAATTGCTAACAGGATGATAGTTCTTATTTCCAGACAGTTTATTTCGCTAAACAGTTTATGTTTCAACAAGGAAAAATATTATCCTCATCTCCACTTTCTACTTAAACATATCAATTAAGAAGTACAAAAACAAATCTTATTTGTCTCATACAGCTAAGCAGTTTAAAAGACTCTTGGTATAAACATACTCAAGTCTAGAACTGATTTGGAATACTTATTGATCTGGCAATTAGTAATATGGAAAAACTAGCGTGTGTACCAGGACGTTAAGGTATTCAATAAAATAAAAAGGCTGTTGAACTCATCATTAAGTGATCAGAACTACCAGTCACAGGATCAAAATTTGGAATACGTAATACCTCTGCTTGACAGGCACTATACACCAAACTCACTGCTAACAGATAAAAGGACCCAAAATCAGTAACCTCGTGCTAAGAAGATCCAACCCGCGCATGGTTGATGAGGTACTACAGCTCGCAGGGGCTCCGGTAGCTACCATTGTGTGATTACAAACAGAGTACTACTTGGTGAAACATCTTTATTTGATTACACAATGATTCCATCACGTGTATACTCTGCATGGAAGATCATGAAACCTCATACCACGTTATCTTTTAATGCAAAGATCTAACTAGGCCACTGGCACAACCTTCTCTCTTTCCATACCTTTTTAATTCCGCTTTCCTTATTCCCCTCTGGTGCCATTATTCCTCTTATTTGTCTGATCGACTTTTTATTGATTTTGCCTCTCGCTCATTCGTTTCTACATCTATCTATTCTTGTTTTTCATGCGATTCCCTTTGCTTCCCTGGTTTTTGTTGTGGGCTATGTTCCACTTGTATGGAAATACTTATTGCGTTAGGTTTTTCTTTTTATTTTGGTATATATTTCTTTCTTGCCGAGTACTGGTTTTTTTTTAGTTTAATATTTGCATGTATGTTTCTACATTGTTATTATTATTGAATGAAGGATTGTTTAAAGATTCGCTTCCTTTATTCAAACAAGTGTTATAGATGCTATTTTAGTGCTACTAAAAGTACACCAAAACTTTTTGAAAAGTAAACTTGGAAGAGTTGCAGACTAGATTCAAAATATATATTGTGGCTTATGCCTGAGTTCTAGTTCACTCTACAAACCACATTTGTTAATAAAAACCAGAATTGCGTGGGGTGAGATTTGTTTAATGTCAGTAGGCTCCAGTCAGATAAAACCAAAGACCTGGAATTTAATTTTTCCTAGACGCAGCATGTACATGTTGTGTTGGGTATGAGATATTAATGCATTGCGACCTAAAAAATCTATTGTACCCCCTACTGTCGCTAATGCTTTGAGTAAATAGTATCGATGCCTATAACTACCCTTCCAATCTTATCTTCTCAAAGAAGTGTAGGATTTAGAATGGCTTTAAGTTGGGTATACTAAGTACAGTACCCTTGGATTCTGGATTGTTACAAATTTAGTCAGAATGAGAATGGAGGTTTGATCCTCCTCCTTCTCGCAAAATCTGCACTACTTCTACTATTCTTAGTATACTAGGGTGTCTTTTGATTTGACAATGCCCGGTAAGGATCCCTGTTACAATGCGTAGCCTGCTGTTGCTCAGGCTGATACAGGCTTTCAATATTTTCTTGTTATGTTTACCCAAAAGTACCCTAGCATATCCTAACCTCAAGAGATTGTTTTAATTAATATTGTTGCAGATTTATCCTTCTTAAGTGGTTACCTAGATGACAGTATCCTGTCACCAGTTTCGTAAAAATACGAAGATCTTTTCTGTTTCATTCCCAGATCATAGCAGAGGCATTTATAATAAAATACCTTCGAACTAGAACCTCCAGCACATGAGTGAATTTGATATTATTCATGTGGCAGTGCTTTTTGCTATACCAAGAAAAGGTTCTGTTCCTATGAACACCAGAAATGAAACGTATCTATTACTATAACCAGAAAAAAAATAGAGGCGAATAAGGGGTTTTATCAATCGAACCAATTTTTTGGGAATAAATTCTTTTTTGTGATTACATTCCAAGTTGTCAAATTGTCTTAGGTGACACATTAAAGCATCAATTTAATTACCTGCGTCTTGCTTTAATCAAGAAGAAATTTTCTGTATGATAATATATGTCACATGCGAGTGTTTTCTCATAATAAAACTTAAAGAATTTGGTATCAATTTGCTGCCATATCCACTATGCTTAATACCACAATTTTACATTTTCTGCTTTTTCCTTCAGTATATTTATTTAGTAGTTGTGCTTTTTTTATATCATTTATTTTAGTTTTAAATTTATCATTTTGTCTATTTTAATTTGGTTGACCAGTTGATCCTACTGTTGAATCTTTCGTTGGCCAGTTTTTTACTTCTATATCATTAGTGCCATGCGTTGGTACACGTTGTTATCGCCTGTTTAGGCATAATTATTCAGTCTCGACTGAAACTCTTGCACCCATGGTGGGTTTTACCGCTCCTTGATGTTCCACTAAATAACCGTCTAAAGGTCCATCTCTAGATGTTTCACTTAATGGATCTATTTAGTTTCCTCTTCTTCATAATATTTCTTGCTTCTCTAGTAGTTCTTAATAAAAAAGTAACTGTTTCACCTAAATGTACTATCGTATCATCTCTTGGTTTTTTGGTTCGTCAATTTTTCATATTTAACCTAAAACTCTTTTTCTTTTGGGGTCTTTTTTGTAAAAAATTGGTTAAAATTATAACTTATGTCAGTAATAAATCTAGTAATGATTACCTGTCAAATATATTTTTTTACTTAATTTTAAAGCTGCGTTGGGCTTAATTTAAATTCACTTTTAGGTATATTACATAGTTGCCATGTCTATTTTAACTGGGATTGGTTATAAAATTAATAATAACACAAAATTAAATTTATGGAAAATCGATAAATATTTGGGTTAAAATTTAAACGTCATAGTTATAAATAACTTTTTAACCTGACGGTTAAAATTAACTTAAACGTTACAGAATAGACCCCACTGGATAGATTTTATTACATTTATCTTGTCTTATATTTTGTTATTAGTCGTTCAATTTACCATATAGTAATGTATGTAGGAATGGGATTGCGGTACCAATATTTAATATTTGCTATTGACAACTTTATTTCATTGTAAGTTTAACAACACTGTCATATTTTTATTTTTTTATTATAGGCCTGATCTCGTTAGCCGAAAATAGTAGCAACTTTTAAATTTAGATAGTAGTGATTTAGGGTTTTCTTTATTCATTTGTATTTTAATTTTTACTTGCTGTTGTTCTTAGGTATTTGATGGCTGCTAGACGTTGTAAAATTCCTGCAGTTCAATTAATTGGCCAAATTCATCGACTCTTGGTCCCATAATGCTTCGAAGTGGGTATCCACCGGAGGGAGATATTTCCTATCGTTTATTATTTCCTAGTTAGTGAATTATTACGCCGTTGTTCGCGCTATTTCAATTAGCTATTGGAACTAACGTTTCGATCCATTGTTATGATGAAACATGATTGTTAAACTTGCGTTGTTCGATGGTTTTTAACATAAACGAGTACCGTAAATCATAAAGTACTGAAAGTATACAGTAATAAAGATGAATTCTCGCTTTTAGAGTTGTTTCTTCGACATTTTCATTTGCAAATTTAACGCTATGCCATAATGTGTTTTGAAATTTTAATTAATAATATTACGTAGGTAATATACATTTGCTTTTTTTCTGGAGATATATAATAATAATAATAATAAATACGTTTATTACTCAATAATATTATGTAAACGTAACAAATAAGTTATACACGAAACATTGAGTAAATGGCATTTAGCTCAGTGCATTTAAGTCTTTTAAACTAAAATGTCTGTTCTTCCGCTAAAGCCTGATTATTCTTAACTAATAACAAACATTGAATTAACAATAAATGAAAAAAAATCTTATTTAAGAGACATATAAAAAATATACTAATACTAAACACGCTAAAATTAAGGTAAAAACAGATAATATAAGAACAAAATAACAATAAATGTATCTGTGATAACCTAAATAATAAAGAAAAAATTGATAAGGACAATACAACAATAAGAGTTAGCATCATAAAGTAAGTAGGTGATTTTTGTAGTTCATTTTAAAGCTATTTGGAGAAAGTGTGATATTAAAAAGATTATTTTCCATTAGATTATTTGCAGATTTTGCCACGTTGTATGAAAATGTTCGTTTAAATATTTCTTTACGATGGGAAGGTATAGTAAGCATTTGCTTTCGTCGTATATTTACATTGTGGACATCAGTACGATATTTAATCTTTTTATGTAAATATGCTGGAGTTTTGAACTTTATAATTTTAAATATAAAAGAGGCAAAATGCATTTTTCGGCGATTATGCATATTAAGCCATTTCAAATTTTTAAGTTTATACGTTACTCTATGCCTACGTCTAATGCCGTAAATTAATCTAATGCATGAATTTTGTATTTTTTGAATACGGGCTTTGTCAGCAGCGTCTAGACATGAACCATACACTGTATCACAATGATCAAACAGCGATAGTATAAGTGAGTCGCATAATTTTTTTTTTATGTTAACATCCAAAAATTGTCTTTGGGGATAAATTGCTTTTAGTGCACAATATGACAGTTTTAGTTTAGATGTGATATGGTCTTTAAATCTTAACTTATTATCAACAACTAGTCCCAAACTTTTTCCATTGCTATTAAAAGGAATGATTTCAGATTCTATTTTTAGTTGCATCTGGTTTTGTACTGCAATTCTTACAGATTCCTTACAGAATAGTAGGGCAGACGATTTAAGTGGATTTAATTTTAGAAGGTGATTGGACGAGGTTTTTGCTAAATTCTTTAAATCACTATTAATTAAATTAGAAGATTCTACTAAATTTTCATATTTAAAAGAAAAGTATATTTGCGTATCATCAGCATAAAAGTGATAGTTACAATATTTTAGAGAGTATTGAAAGTTACTAGTATAAATAGTGTATAATAGTGGACCAAGAATACTGCCTTGAGGAACTCCTAGTTTTAATTTAATTTTTTGAGATTTGTTTTTGCCTATTTGTACTCTTTGATATCTATCGCTTAAAAAAGATTTTATTAAGTTAGTAGCTGCATTAGAAAATCCCAGATAATGAGTGATTGACAGCAGTATTTGATGATTTAACATATCAAAGGCTTTCGAATAATCTAGTAAAACTAGTACACTTATTTTATTGTTATCTTCCGCTTGAATTAAATCATCAACTACGTCAGCAAGGGCAGTGGCACAACTATGTCCACTGCGAAACCCAGATTGCTTTATAGGTAATAAATTAAATTTATTTAGATGTTCTCTTATTTGCCTATCTAAAATCTTCTCCAATACTTTCGATAAGACGGGCAGAATACTAATAGACCTTAAATGATTTAGATCAGTAGGTGAGCTAATTTTAGGTATCAGAATAACATTAGCGAATTTCCACTCCAAAGGAAAATAAGAGGACAAAATTGACTGATTTATAATATTTGTAATATAAGGAATTATAAAAGGAGAGAAAAGTAACAATATATCGATATTCATATTATCGGTACCATAAGCTTTAGATTTAATATTTAAAATTATATTTGATACAATTTCTTCTGTAACAAGCGTGAATGCAAGAGGATCATTTATATTATTTTTTATTTGAGAATTGTAGTGACTAATTATGTCATAATTCGGTTGTTTATTTTCGATGCTAGTAAAATAATTGTTAATAATTTCAACATTATTTAAATGAGTAGGAATATCGTTATTTTTATTTTTTGTAATATTTAATTTTTTTAATTCATTCCAAGTTTGTTTAGTATTTGAATTTGCAAATTTTTTTCGGAGATATGCCTTTTTTTCATTTTTTATTGCATTAGTTGTAAAGTTTCTAAGTTGTTTGTAATAAGACCAATTAGCTGGAGTACTATAAGTTTTGAATTTTCTTAATGCTTTGTCTCTTAGATTTTGCATGAATTTTATGTTTTCAGTAATCCATGGCGCATATGGTTTTTTACCTATGCGAATAGTTTTGACAGGAGCATGAATATCAAGTAATTCCAAAATATTTTTATTTAGTATCTCAACTTTTTTATCGATGTCATTAGTGGTAAATATATTATCCCATGACAATAAATTTATATTGTCCTGCAGATGTTCTAAATTTATAGATTTTATATCCCTATAGGATATTTTATTATGATTTGATATTTTCGTTTTTGCAAAATCAAGTTTGCATGATATTAGTGAATGATTCGTAAAATGAGTTTGAGTTACTTTTATGTGGCATTTTTTCAATTCATAATTAGTTATAAACAAATCGAGAAGTGAGCTTCGGGTGGGTGAAAAACAGGTAGGATCACCTACAAGTTGATGGCAGTTAAAAATGTCAAAAATTGTACTTAAACGATTACATTCTGGTAATTCAGTGTCTAAAAAATCGAAATTAAAGTCGCCTACACATATGATGTGGTCATATTTTGCATACATATCACACAAAAGATCCTCAAAAATTTGAAAAAAGGCATTTTTATCTGTTTTAGGTGGTCTGTAGAAAGTTCCAATAGCTAACTGATGCCCACAAAAAGTAATTTCTATCCATAAATATTCCATATATTCAAAGCATTCGCTTAGTAAGATTTTATAATTTAATTTGTTTTTAATGTACATACCTACACCTCCACCACGTTTTGAATCACGGTCTTTTCGAACTAAGGAGTAATCACCTAACCTTACAATATCACTGCTGATGTCTCTCCTCAACCACGTCTCAGTAACTCCAATAACCTCAAAATCTTCATTTTGTATTAAGTATCGAAAATCATTGAAATGTGGAACCAGAGATCGTGTATTAAGATGAGCTACCTTCAATGACATTGATACTATTTCTTTTTGACTACCTTATAATCTATATATAAATAAATTTGTATAATAATTTTATCAAAGGAGAAAGTAGTAAAATTTCAAATTTTCCTAATATTTAACTATAAAAAATAAAAACAAAAATTAAATTTTGGCTCCTTACCAAAAACAAACAATCTCTTATTAACTAAATTATATTTTTTGTTTCATTTCAATTTAAAAAATTGGACATAACACGAACTCAGAACCTTAAATCTTTTAAAAGATATAAACTATATAAAATCTTTAACTTATATCAAAAATAACTAATTTAAGACTTATATCACTAAAATGCAAGCTAAAATGTTTCTTATTTATTTGCTGATTTTTTTCTAGTAACTCTTATATCTCTTGTATGTATATGAGGTATTTGATTTGGAGTAGTATTTCCAGGGAGCTTAGAAACAGCTCCTGTGTTTTTTGATATTTTCTGTTGAGTTTTTATTCCAGTTTTTTCTTGAATTTGGTTGCTAGTAGTGTCTTCAGCCGATGGTGTAGTTTTTGCCACTTCTGTTAGAAATTTATTGTTTTCTTCTTCTTCTTCTTCTTCTTCTTCTTCTTCTTCTTCTTCTTCTTCTTCTTCTTCTTCTTCTTCTTCTTCTTCTTCTTCTTCTTCTTCTTCTTCTTCTTCTTCTTCTTCTTCTTCTTCTTCTTCTTCTTTATCTAGTTTGGATGTCACTGTGGGCGTAGGGGGAGCACTGCTTGCTTTTTTGGGTACGTCTAATTCAGACTCGGATTCAGGTTCAGATTCAGAGACAGTATTGTTTTCTAATTGTTCAATTGTGAATGATTCTTCGTTTACGTAAAGTTTATAATTCTTTATGTAGGCTTTTAGGTTTTTGCTTCTTGCTTTTTTTAAATGTTGCACTAGTATTTTGTTAGTTGCTTGATCTTCTGGTCTTAAATCATTTGTAATTATAATTCCTGTACCTTTTAGTTTCTTTAATTCTTCTACAATTTTTTGTTTCCGTAAAAACGACACGAATTCTAGAATAACAGTTCCTTTTTTCCCGATAAAATAAATATTATTGATGTCTCTTTCTTCTAATCCACTGTTAAAAATATCATTTAGCTTTTGTATTGCTGTTATTAGCAAATTATTTGTATTTGCCTGGAGTCCAAATATAACTATGTTATTTTTTTTGGTACGTCTTTCTATATAAATAACTTTCTTCTCTAGTTCCAGGTTATGGTCTTCAATTACTTTAATATTATTACTAAGCGTTTCAGTAATGTTTTTAATATCTTCTTTTATTTCAAAGGTATTTTTATTCATCAGCGCTTCTAGTTTTTCGAATAATTCTATATTTGAGAGTTGGTTCATATTTATGTATATTACTCTTATTTTCTGTTTAAAATCAAATTTATATATAAAATCCAATTTAAATATTGAGTTTAGTAAATAAACTATTAACCGTGGTGGAATGAAACGACTAAAATCAATGTAAACATACGTTTTTGTACTCACGTGGCAAGTTCTATTAACTAGGTATTCACAATCACACTAGAAAACGTTAATTTAGCTCCATAAAATGATATTAATAACTTTCTGGGCACACAAAACATTAGTTTAAATAATGCACTTGTTAAAACAGATTGATTATACAGGAAAACCACAGAATTTTAGCTTTTAATTGGCAGTTATTAAAGGTGACTTGTTTCAACAACAATTACACCAATGGTTTCTTGAAATTGGTAGACAATACACTAACAATAGCTATGAGTCTTCAAGTAAAAATTGACACCAAAACCGTTAAGCTTAATTTATAACCGCCGTAACGTAACTTAAGAACTTAACGTAAGAAGTTGAAATATTGAATTTACGTATACTTATTTATAATGTTCGTAATGTAACTTAAGAACTTAACGTACCGTAGAAAGTTCACCAACTTTTAACTTAACAACTTAACTTAAGACCTTACGGTTAGCCAATGAGATAATTCTGAGTTCAGCCTGTGATAACTGTCAATTATTCTCTTTTTATTTTTTTTATAAATGAATAGACAAATACCATTTGTAAACTATCATTTTCCTTTTTGATGGACATACATTATCATTAATGATTTGTGTTTATGTTATTGGGGATAAACTGTTTATGAGATATGAGTGTTGCTGCATATACCTATAAACATCAAATCTAGAACTGAAATAAGACACAAAACTAGTTTGCTAGGAAGGATTAAATTCTCATTATTGCTCAAAATCAATCAACATCTTCGGTAAACTATTTATAAGTTCTATTTAGAGGTTAAGTACATAGTTTACACTTGTTTATTTTATAAGGTTGTCAGTAATTTGACAATCTCTGAAATCAACACGCATGCTCAACTCTTACGTTACAGACATTTATAAATAGACTTTATTTTTATATCTTAGGTTGAGTTTCTACGCCGTTAAGTTAAGTTACGTTACGGTGGTTATAAATTATACTTTAGAGATGCGACTTTATAAATATTTGTTTCTTCCTATTTTTGTTTTCTTAGAGCTGTTGTAGTAAACAGAGGTTTCTAAATTATTTTAATAGAGGCTCTAAATAGGAATGAATACTGTCTTCATCACTTTAGTAACCGATAGGACTCTGCTCCAGTGTTACAACTGCTCTCAACTAGTATTCACCTAATTTAGATCGTACCAATGTACTAATAAATGTCCTAATAAGGGATGAGGAGGCATGTCACCATTCTTAGAGTCCTGGAATCCTGAAGGAACATCCATTCACTCGTGACAAAAAAAAATAAAAGTAGAAAAATAATGGCAAAAATATAGCAATAATAGAATAGTTGAACGGTTTTGGCAACTGGTTAAAGACTCTGATAGTCTTTAAGGGTAGGAAGGCATAGACTTTGCAAATGCTTAGAGTATTTTCATAACTGGTTTTGGAAAGAGATGAGTGAATAATAATAATAACTAGTTAAACAATCGAACGACAAAGAAAATTAATAAATAGTAAAAAATTTAAAAAAATTACAAAAAATACAAATCTAAAGATAAACAGAATTTATTTAAGGAATAAACAAACTTAACCTACTATTTGATAATATGTCCAAACGTTTTGATAATAACTTGAATGATCATTAGATTTGTTCCCGTAAGATACAAATTATGACTGTGACCTATCTATTAAACTATATAGTTTAGACTTATTAGAAAATTATAGCGTTGGAAAATTAAACTACATATGATAAACGATTAGTGAGTAAACTTGGGACGAAAATAAAAAAATTGGCTTTCATATTATGGAAAACCAAACTACAAATTTAAATTAAACATGTTAAAATAACTATAGAGTATGTATCTTTCGTGCCCAGCTCTTTCAACTTTTTATTATGTATTTAAATCAAAATCTATGTGACACTGAATGAATATTTTGATTCACAGAAGAAAAATTTTGTAAAATATTTTACCCAGAATTTCCCTCGATATAGAAATTGTGAAAGCAGGTAACTCCTAAGCACTTAAATTTTAATAATTTAAAATGAAAACCACTAAACCAAAAGCCCTTTTTGACATTTCTCTCTTCATCGATCTTTCTCTTAATCCCACCCGAATTCTCACTTCGCGTCAACTCGATATTCTTTGTCACGATCACCGTTATTAAACAATAATGATTGGCTGCTTTTAAAATGGTCAAGTTACACAAACCAAAAGGACGATTGTTATTATTTCCATTCAAGTAGGACCTTTTTGGATTAAATACGATTCCTTTCAGCGCCATTTTGAATTTTTAAAAACCTATTTAGGATCTGTAATCTTTGACTTCTAAAATTCTCAGATACCAATTTTAGTCGAAATCTTTTCTTTTAAAAACTGCTTACCCTATATATAACTGATCAGAAGTATAACTGGGTTTGAGCCAGAAGGGAACCTTATCTACATACAAACGTTTTTCTATGAAGCCGTTTTTAAGCTATCGCGCCAACATACAGTCAGACAGGTGACAGACCGACGGAATGGGAAAACATTTTTTTCGTAATCTAGGGACCCTAAAGCGCGAAAATGTGAAATAATCTCGGAAGGTGACTTTTTCACGATTACAAGACTTCCCTTTTATAGAGGGAAGTAAAAAGGCGTGAACGCAGTCATTAGCATTGGAGGTCAGGTGTATCGGCCATAGAATTTCCATCAGCTTGCAACTAGGAGCATCTGGAGAACTTTTAGGGCTCCTCCTTATATAAAACTGAACTCGAGAACACCTCGTTCGAACTCCTGAGCATCTCTTTAATAGTCCGGATCATTTCCTGAACTTTCAGAAATATCCCCTCAGCCTAGTCATGTAGTAACTAAATAGAAACTCGATCAAGCTTATTTGTAAGCTTTTACGTTTTTAAAGTTGTTTATATTGCCCATTTTTCGGAATATTTGTTTTCTTAAATTCTAATTTATTTTTTATTTATTGTTAGAAACCATCGGTTCAAGTGACACATTTTAGACATTGTTTAACGACTAAATCATTGGTAATACTTTCCACCATTATTTATTATAAACTATTAGTTTTGAATATATATTTTTTATTTTCCTAATACGAGTTACTTCTGGAATTATTGTAATTTTTTTTAGATTTTACTAATAGTGCCGCCAATTATTACACTGGGTCATCACTGTCATCAGCAAAATTTGTTATATATGTGTGTGTGTGTGTGTGTGTGTATGTGTGAAAAAAAAAAGAAAAATCATCTAAATGGCGCAGTTCAATCTTTTTTTACACACGCTGTATTGGCGGTTTCCAAAGAATAGCAACCTTTTAGCCATTGATATATCTTGCACATTACTGTAATACAAAAATAAATATGGAAAATGTTTAGGTAAATAAGAAACTAGAACACAATAATTACAATAATTATTATAACATTAATTGTAATAATTTGTAAATATCATTAAACATTTTTAACGTCTCACAGATATACATATTTCTATCAAATCTATCATAAATATTAATTAGTCTCTAATAAAACGAGCAAATATCGACACAAGTTAAGACGTTAACATAGTAATAAATATAATACAATTAATTTACAAGGCCTTATTACTCTTACTACCTGACATTGAACTGATTAGTTTTACTGTTACAGTACACTGATATTGATTTATGAATCTGTCAGTTAAAAACAAGAAAATCATTGCTGAACAATATACGAGTTCAGAGATAAATTTTAAAAGAACAAAACCAGTAACAAGCAAAGAAAGAAATATCATATAGTTTAGAAAAACTTTTTCTTAAAATTTATGTAACAGGTGCATTCCTAAAATAAACCATACGTTGTTATTATCGACAATGATAATACTACAAATATTTATTCTAGCACCCAACCGAGGCATCACGTGTGTTGGATTACAAGCACTTTCAGTGCGTTAATAAGATAGAGGAAGGTGTTATAACATAACAAAAGAAAAAACATCACATTACACAGCAAATAATCAACAAAGGGGGACCTCATCGGATGCCTCCCTTTATATTTTGTTGTATGTTGAATGGAAATTTCATTAATCATTCTTTTGATTCATCCAAAGATATGTATGGGAATGGGATGGTGAATATTGACTGAAGTGTAAATGGTGGCAGAATTGAAATCCACAATATTACACGAATGTGCACGGTCTTTTATCAATATAGCGATATCTGATAATTAATTTAATTTGACGTTTAATTAAAATCGATTTGGGATTACCAATAGAGTTAGTAAATGTTTACTTTATTTGTCTGAAAAGTATTTTAACGATTGTTGTTTTATTAAATAGATAATAAGAAATTGCGAACGATGCTAATAAAGAGGGAAAATTATTTCAATAGTAAACGCTTTTGTATTGAACAGCTTTTGTCAATGAAGTTAAGATCGGTTTATATCTAGCTATTGTGTTTAAAATTATAATTAGAAAAATTTTGAAGAAACTTCCTTCTGTTAGTCATCATGGTTGTGGTTGTTACGCCTCCTAGTGGCCGTTTTAGAAACTCCAGCGATTTTTCGGAGATTTAACGAATATCTAGATAAAATTTACGAATACGGATTTTCTTCACTTATAAACAAAGTTACACAAATCCGAACTTGCCTAGACCACATTCACATAAGAAGTAGAGACATAGACATAGAAGATAACTATATTGTTTGTACCATAGATTCAAATATAACTGATCACAAGACAACTATGTCTTACATTCCTATTCTCAAATTTGCTAAAAAAAAATAAAATTAAAACAATTTTTTTATTAAATGATTTATGAATCCATAACTGGGATGATTTCTATTCAAAAACAAACACAAATGAACTCGTGTCATACTTAACAAATTTATTAATCACATATTTTAATAACTCGTCGAATTAGGTCAGTCGATCATCCAAGAAAAAACTGGATAACTCCAACTCTAGTTAAATCCGTAAATAAAAAATATGACTTGTATAAATTATATAAAAACGATCCTAATATGAGGATGTATCAGAAAATAACGAGACTGGTGCTATAGTATAACAACGAAACATTTATTTAAAAAAATTCAACAACTATCCTTCGAAGTACTCTCCATTCTGTTGAATACACTTATTCCATCGCTTTATCCACTTTTCATAAACTTCTGAGAAACCATTTTTTGATAGTCTGTTTAGTATACCCATCACAGCGTTGTTGAGCTCTAAATCCGACTCAAATCTTCTACCTTTCAATTCTTTTTTGACTTCAGGAAACAAATGGAAGTCACATGGAGCAAGGTCAGGAGAGTAGGGGGATGAACCATAATTTCAACCCCTAATTCTTCAATTGTTCGTTGACAAATCATTGATCTATGAGCCGGAGCATTGTCGTGATGCAGCGTCCAGTCAAAGTCCTGATAAAGCGGCCTTTTTTTTCTTTAATTTTGCCTTTAAGGGTCCTCGAAGTACATTAGAATAGTACTTCCCTGTTACTGTATGTCTTCTAGGTACAATGTGATCGTAAATAACGCCAAATTTATCAAAAAAAACCAGGTGCATCACTTTACCAGCGCTTTTAGCAGTTTTGGCCTTCTGCGGTCTTGGGCTGCCTTTATGCTTCAATTGCATACTTTGAGACTTCAATTCAGGATCGTAATGATAAAACCAACTTTCGTCGCATGTAACCACATTATTTAAAAACTGTGGGTTACGTTGCAATTGCCTTTTCTACTGCTGACAAATTGTCACTCGATTCGCTTTTTGTTCATCGGTCATCACTTTTGGAATCCATCTTGCCGCGATCTTCCGGTACTCTAAATCTCATGAATAATTTTTTGAGTGGTACCGTAAGACAAATTAACATTGTCAGAAATTCGTTTTATGCCAATCCGGCGATCATTTTGTATCAAGTCGTTAATTTCTGCAATTTTTGTGTCATTTCTCGCAGTTTGTGGTCGACCGGGACGAGGTTCATCTTCAACTGATTCACAACCGTCTTTAAACTTTTTATGCCACTCAAACACTCTACATCGTGATAAAGTATTATCTAGATATGCACCTTTAATCATTTCAAAAGTTTCAGTTGGTGTTTTACCCAATCGAACACAAAATTTTATCGCGTATCTTTGCTCCACTTTCATTTTTCGATGGGTACGCAAAACACTGACAATTCAATAATTAATTTGTAACAAATGTCAAAAGTTAAATCAAAGCCTACTTGCGGGGTAGTACATTAAATATAAGGCTTTTATGTCTCATTTTTTGGGTTATAAAATGTTACCTCTGAAAGAAGTTATAGCACCAGTCTCTTTATATACTGATATATCCTCGTAATAGCCACATAAAATTTTTTTTATAATAAACACAAAAATTTACTTAATAAACTAATTAAAAAAGCAAAAATAAAATACTACGAAAAGCAAATAAATTTAAATAAGAATAATTTTAAAAAGTTATGGGAACTAAACGGTATTAATAAAAACAAAAAGGCAAATATTATCGAAAAAATTGTTAATAACAATATGGAACTAACTTCACCAGGCGAATTAGCAAACAGCCTCAACACTTTTTTTGCTGGTATTGATAAAAAAAAAATTCCAGCACAAATAAGAACACCTAATACTTTAAAACCGTTTATAAAAAGAGTACGAAATTCTTTATTTTTGGAACCAGTAAATTATGATGAAATTAAAAATGTCATTATCAATTTAAAATCAAATAAATCTCCTGGAGAGGATAATATTTAGCCAGATCTAGTAAAATGTACTCAAAACATTATCGCTGAACCACTGTCATATATAATAAATAGTATTTTTAATACAGGCCTGGTCCCAAATGCATTTGAAAGATCTATTGTAGTACCCATTTTGAAGAAACGAAACGAAGAAAATATTATAACTACAGACCAATATCGTTAATCACGGTCTTTACAAAATTTTTCGAAAACTCCCTTAAAGAACGTGTAGAAAAATTCCTTAAAAAATATAAAATACTCTCAGATGATCAATTTGGGTTCAAAAAAGAGGTGTCTACGATCGATGCAATTTCCAATTTGATATCATCAATCTACAAAAAATTAGACAATTAGACAAAGTAGAGCCGGTTTTATGCGTCTTTCTTGATCTGTCAAAAGCCTTTGATACTGTTAATCATACAAAGCTGCTGGAGGCTTTGGAAATATATGGAATAAGAGGAATACCTTTAAAATTGTTTGAAAATTATTTATTCAACCGATCGCAGACTGTTAGAATAAAAAATGTAACCAGCAAAGAAGAAAAAATTGAGTTTGGTGTTCTTCAAGGCACAGTACTGGGTCCTCTTTTATTCTCAGTCTACATAAACAGTCTACTCACTATAAACTGTACAGGAAATATACTCAGGTTCGCTGACGATACAGTAATCGTTTACTCCGCAAAAACCTGAATAGATCTAAAACATAAGGCTGAAGCTGATCTTTCTAATTTGATTCAATGATTGACCATAAATTTTGAAGAAATTAATTTTGTCTCGTTTGCTAACTACACATCAACTCTGTAAAGCTTCCATTTTTTTTATTTTTACACCATTTAGACCTCCCGTGCTACACCCTAATCCGTCTGTAGTCTGGCAGCACTGCAGCCTGCGGCTTACTGTACCACCATTTAAAGGTCCTACTCCTTTCCCATTCACACCCTCATTCATTCTCATTCATTCCACGTCGTCGATGGTTAAACGCTAGTCGGATGAATCCCATGGTGACACGGCCCATGGTGGGACCTCCCAGTGGTCACTCATCCACGGCGTGGCCGGAGACTTCACTGCTTAACTGTTGCGAGTATGTGGATGCACACTAAACTCGCGGCTAGCCTCTCCGACAAGTTGTGTATTTTGAAACGTAGCCAAATACAAACGCCGATAATCTTTGATTAGAATTGCCCACTGCAAATTTTAACTAAATAATGATTTTACTAATTACGCCGATTATTTTCTTTTACAAATTCAACAACTCAATTGTTTACAAAAAAGAAACATCTTTCATCCATGCATATAATTTTCTTGGCAACCGTTTCAAAAATAAATGCTTTACCACACACCGACATTGACGATCAAAAACTCTGCCAACCGTCATAACCATTTTCATGGTAACCACTGCAAAATTTAACATTCTCGTATTACTGCAAATATTTTTCAACTAAGACTCTAGAAGCAAAGTGGATTATAAAAAAAAATAAATTGGGTAGAAAAAGACAATATTGTTTCATTATAATTTTTTATTACATTTTCCATCAGACTGCATTCTTGTTTACTTCTGTTTGCTTTCAATTGGGATGTTTTACTTACTCTTCATTAGAGTCCCCCTTCAGGAAAACGCCAGACTGAATATCATCTTAATATTGTCTCAGAATAGAAGTAGATATTGGAATTATTGTCAACGTTATATTTGGTTCACTTCATTATAGGAATAATAGTTCTAATAAAATGACTTAACTGTCTCTAAAGGTAAATTAAAAAATAAATAAAAAAAAGATAAGTGCTTATATTTAATGTAAAAATTCTAAATCTAAGAACTAGATTCAACTTTAAATTTGATTTAATACAAATTAATACAGTACGTAGTCGGATATACGTTATGGTCACCATCATTTATCAGGTTTATTAGGGGCAAGGTGGGACAAGTGCTCTAGATGCTGACTGCAGTGTTTAAAATAATTAGAAAAAAAATAAATACACAAAAAATTAGTTCTGGAAAAATCTCAATTTTTAGGTATTACAACGGAAACTTGTAGTGTATGTATTTTAAATTATATGTAAGTATTTTTTATATACGTTTTTGTATAGTTTTCGAGAATAAAAATAGAAATTTTTGCACCTTCCTGGAAAATTATATATAGAGGCGCCCATGTTCGGCCTGAATTTATCATGTATTGTAATAGTAGTTTGTGCAACGAGAGTGGACAATCCACTCGAGTATTTTAGATTTTTATATTAACAAAAATAAAGCTCTACTTTGACACTATAACTACTTTTGGTACCTATAATATATTTTTTCTACAAGTCACTCACGAAAATCTACAAATTTTAGAATAGCTATTTATATAATCACTTACGAGTGAATATTTGTTTGGTGGCCAAAAGTAAACCAGACAATTGCCGTCAATACACTCTCAGGAGTTCAGAGGCTGGCATGCCTTTGTATTACAGGAGTCCTGAGAAGTACACCGACAGCCTCTATGGAAATCATTCTAAACCTCCCACCCCTTGACCTAGTCATAAAGGGGCAGACCAGAATGAGTACATACAGACTAAGAATCTCCAACAACTGGAACCCACTGGGACATATAAAGCATACCAGAATAACACATGATAAATGATTCTATATTAAACATGGGATCAGATCACATGACAACCCTTCTAACCTTCAACAGACTCTTCCAGGTCAACTGCAACTGGAACGAGGTAAATAGGGAAATAGATAAATACTTCCTTAGCAGTCTCGTGTAGTATACGGACGGATCTAAAACTAACAAGGAAATTATCTCTGGCGTACTTGGAGTTAAACCCAAATGCTACATCATTGTCTCACTGGGAAAACATACCACTGTATTTCAGGATGAAATACATGCAATCGAATTGTGTGTACGAGAGAATTTAAGAAGGAAGTACAAAAAACAAACCATCCTAATTCTCTCAGATAGCCAAGCAACCTTAAATGCTCTTGATTCAAACAGAATCAAGGCAAAAATTGTCTGGAACTGTCTTGGAATACTAAATGATCTGGCAACCTATAACAAGGTAAAACTAGCATGGGTACCAGGGCACAAAGTTATCCAAGAATGAACTCGCCAAAGAGGGATCAGAACTACCATTCACAGGACCCGAACCTGTATTTGGGATAAGCAGAACCTCTACTCGGTAGGCAGTGAACAGGTGAATGACCAAAAAATACCAATAGATAACAAGGCACATAATAAGTAAGCTTATGCTAAGAGGACCAAACCCACGCATGGCTACTGAGGCACTACAACTCGCAAGGCCTCAAATATCCACCATTGTAAGATTACTAACGGAGACTGCTTGCTGAAACACCTTCATGTGATAAGATTACACAATGATCCCACTACGTGTAGACTTTGCATGTAAGAGGAAGAAATCTCATACCATGTGATCTTCGAATGCTAAGCTCTTACTAGGCGACGTTTCGGCCTTTTTGGCCTGGAACCGGAAAGAACGCCCTACGAACACTTGGTAGGGAATTTATTAAAACTAACACAAAATACAGGACTATTTCAAAGATAGTAACTGAATACGGGAAAAACAGGGGAATACAATAGACCCAAGAGGCCGCAGTCTTCTGGGCCAAACTTAACCCTACCTGCTTATAACCGACAAAGATAAAGATAAAAAGAATATTTTTGTGACGAGGGCAGTGAGGTGCCGCAAAATGAACGAAAGTTTACACATCACAGATAAAAGGCTATTTTTCGTTTATGTCTACAATAAATGCATTGTATTATTTTGTATTCAGGAAAAGTGTTGAAAATAATAGGTAAACGTCAAACATTAATAAATAATAGCTAACTTTATGCCCGTGTGTTATTTTTAAATTTTAGAATATCTATCATCACAACTTTCTTTTTGCAACTGTTGGCATAATAAAATTTTTATAAATTACATAATGTCCAACTTTATTTAACTGGTTACATAAAAAAAATTATTTTGACATTTGCTGTCAAAATTAGAAAAATTAATTTAGAGGTTATTAAGATAAAATACCTATTTTAAAAATAATTTATGACTTTAATTAATTTATAAAATAAACTTGAAAACAGAAGATTTTATTTAACTAAAAAATACACGTATATGGGGTGAGCCAAAAATATAATTAGTGAGTATCGTTATTTTACAATAAGTGCAACATCACATACAGGGAAAGAAAGAAGTTATAAGTTGAAATATACAAAACTTCGCATTTTAATAAAATTCTCTGTAGAGAGATAATTAATCGATCAAATCAACTACAAGTTTGATATAATAAAACAAAATTGTTAAAACGTTTATTTTGACATTCCTATGACTATTTTTTATTCTGTTTAGAATCAAGTTTGTTACTGCTTTCTGCTAATTTTTTTGTAAGTTAACTTAAATAATAATTTTAAGCAACACTTATTAAGTATCTGTGTTAGGTCATTGTTTCAAGAACAATTTTACGAAAAGTTAGTACGTACCTTAAAGAATTTACAAATTTTTCCGAATACCAAGTTTTGTCATAATACTGAACTGTAAGGAGCAATGGCAAAGCTAATATTTATTGTTGAATATATTCAAAGCGGAGCAAATGCCAGTCCTAATTGCAATCAGGCAATTACCGGCCCGACTAATTTTAATTTCAAATCATAAAGAGCATCTTTTAAAGTACATTTTCGCGTCATTCTAAAAAAGATCGTAAAAACGAAATGCAAAATGCAATTTAATAGTATAATATTAATACGTAAAGTCGTTAAAGTAAGAGCCAGGATTTCGCAATGGTTCTAAAGTAAGCATATTTAGGTTTTCATCAGCTTTTAAATTGACTGGATTTTATGTAAATTGTTACAGTCATAAAACTCAGTTCTCGTGGATCTTTCGAGAATAAACGCGGGTCTCTTTAATTTCATTCAGAGCTAACAGTGTTGCCGTTTTTTTCTTCACATTTCGAGCTTCGTTTATTTAAGCCCGTCAAAAGAGATCAAAGGTTTCCAGCTAGAATTCTTTTGAATTTTAATTAAAATACTAGTAAAAAGAAATATTATGTTATTAAAATTTGTTTAACGTATAAAATAATGTTGTAGTTAGGGACGAGCGTGTGTATTTGTAGTATATTCAGACTTCAAAACATGACATTTTTTATATAGGATTTACAAATTGAATTCATAATTTTAAAAATTTGTAAGTATCAGTGTGTTTATTTCGTGTTTTTTTATTTAACAGCTGTGGATTAATAATAGGGTCCCTTTGGTGTTTTCCTTGGGGTACGGAACCCTATAATAGAAAATAATTCTAACTCAAATGTGATCAAGACGTAAAATTAAATAAATAAACACAAAGCCATATGTCACACGGCCTTTTTAATTATTCTTTGGTTTGTTTTTACTTTAGGAATATGGGGGTGTATTTTTCATAGTTTCTTAGGGGGAATTGGGAATTACATATTTCCAAATTTCCAAAATTGTATTTTGATTTTGGTTGACATTTAGCTCGGTGCTCGGTTCTCATTGCCATCATATTCCAAGCCGAAGTAGCGCAAAATTAAAAGAATCTACAATTAATAAAAAGGACAATTTAATAATGCTCTTTATTCGCTTCGTCTCCAAAGCATTCATAACACAATTTTAAAATGTTTTGTTTCAAATTTAGATTTACCGCTAAAACATCTCTAGAAACTCTTTTAGTAACTTTGCCTTATGTAAATGCGACTTTTTAAGTTGTTCCTCCTTATATGAAAATGAAGTGTAGATAATTAAAAAAAAAGTGTTTTCAACTTCCTTTATCAAAACTTTTTCACTAATCGATTTCTTTATACTATATAATATTTGTTGTCTACAGCATCCAACTTATATATCAACTGCAAAAAAAGTATAAGGGCACTAAAAATGTAACAAGAAAACTACCAAGTACTACAATCTAAAATCAAACTCAAAAATTTCTTACGTCACTAAGAACACTAGCGAATTATCATTTTATTAATGGTAATCGTCTAACAAAAAAGATAAAAAGAATTTTAGATTATGAAATTTTAGTTTTTATGTTTTAAAATAGTGTAAATAATGATTTTTATTGGTGTTTTTACACTTCGAAAGTTAATGGAAAATATCATAAAAAAATGAATGACAAAATTCCTTCAAATAGTCCTTCAAATTTTCCAAAAAGAGCTAAAACTGTATTTGCTTATTGTGAGGATACATTAGATAGCGTCAGTGAAGAACTTTATAATGACAGGGATAGTGACGAAAATTTATCGTAGAACGAAGTTTCAAAAGACCGACATGAACTCAAAACCGATGTAGTTTTCCTTGTATTAATTTCTTTTTTATTTTTGTAATAAAAAATAGAATTTAAAAATGTTTACTTGCTTTTTCGGAAAATTTGACAGTATAACTAGTCTGTCAATATCCAAATGTAATAAATGATTGGATTTGGACGTTATTTGCTAAATAATGAACGGCATTGAATGATTCTTTAAATTTTTCATTGACAAAAAATAAAATAAACTGTTACTTGCTATTTAGTTACATGTGATATACGAGTATGATAAAAAAGAATCAATTAAATTTAGATTTTATTTGCCGTAATTGGTTGGCCTATGGAAGCTTTAGCTATATTTATTGGTCGACCTTGGATATAAGTTACCTTATTTATTGGTAGAAACTGATTGGGTTAAATATCATCAGTATTCATATGACGATGTTTTTAAATAAAGTACTACTGCAAATACGGTAAAATGGAAATATATTTAGAAGTAAAGTGATAAGCTGACATCTGTATTGTACATAACTAAATTAGTAAGTGATTTTTAATTAGAATGTCTTTTCAGTTATTCATTCAAGTCTGAGTTAGAAATATTTCTACATTTAAGTAGGCGTTAGGGAAGAGTGGCTCAGTGGTAGAGTCTCTGCCTGTGGATCCAAGGGTCCCAGGTTCGAATCCCACCGTTGGCCGGGGTTTTTTTATTTAATTTAATTATTTAAAATTAATTCTGATGCCTTGGTAGGATTCCCCACTCGACCATTCACTGTTGGGTTCTAATTAACAAAGCCTACACAGAACACGAGGCTAATGACCTTAGTAGTCGATGCTGATGACACCAAATTAAAAAAAAAAAAATAGGCGAAGAACGTGACTTGGTTGGTTAAAAAAAATATCAATATAATACAGGATTAAATTTTCAAAAATCTGCCTTGAAAGTTTGGTTAGGTGTCAATGTTAATACAGGTTTACTATTTTATAGATCCTACATTCGATTTATACTGGACTATGGATGTATTAAGTATGGATCGGCCAATAATTCTCTATTGAAAAAGATAGAAGTTTTTCGAAATTCTGTACTACGCACATGCTTGAGTGCTATGAAATCTACAAAAACTGAATCTCTTTATATCAAAGCTGTAGAGCCACCCATTAAATATAGAATAGAATACCTAAGTCAAAAATTTCTCTTTAAAACATTCTTACATTATTCAACCTTATTTTCTGAAATTATTCAACTTAATATATACGATCTAACAAATAAATATTGGATTCATAAAAACTCTCCGCCGTTATGTAAAGCTGTTTAGAATTGTGAGATAGCGTTCGACTCCCTAGGTTCTTTCGACCAATTCTTCATTACATCCGACTTGTTTCTTTACCAAAGTCTTACTTAGACAATCCAATTATGATGAAAATCCTCATAATTGTTAAAATCTACTTTTTTGTAACCTAAAGAGCTTTCCTGAACATACTGTTTATACACCGATGCATCTAAGTCAGACCTAGGCACTGGTTGCTCCTTCTACGCACCATCTCTTAATAATAAAGCTCCTTACAAACTACCTGATAACTTTTCTAGTTACACTGCAGAAGCGATTGCGATACTAGAAGCCTTACAATTTGTAACATAATCTAACACTAAAGCAGCTCTAATTGCTTCAGATTCTTTATCCGTTTTAAAATCGGCTGTAGCGCTGGACATTTCAAATTTTAATTCAAATGCATACATTTTCTTGATCAAAATGGCATTGTTCCAACAAATTAATAATAACGTAAAGATATGCTTTATATGGGTAAAGGCTCATATTGAACTTAAACTCAATGAATATGTTGATATACTAGCAAAATGTGCAATAAAAAAAGGAACTAACACCATTTATCTGTAGCCCAGATATTGTTGCCTTGATAAAATCCAACAATATTAGAAAATGGAAGCATGATTGGTCATAATTTTGTTCCACTTATTCGAATCACTAAAATTCAAAGACATATTCCAAACTCACCCTGGTTTAAAAGACACTACATTACATCTTTAATTAGAACCAGATTTGGTCATGCCAGTTATTCCAAACACTTTTTTAAAATTAATGTAAAAGATAATGACTTTTATGAAACAACCGAAGACCTTAATGACGTTTTCTTCAAAAGCAAAAAATACGCAGTACATTCAAACATGCTTTATATGAATCTTATAAAAAATAGCATTTCACCCCCCTTAAATATTGAAACAGCTGTAATACATTTTTCTGATGATATTATCAATTACCTCTTACAATTTCTGAGAGACACCAAGATTCGTCTATGATTGGAATCTTAATCTTGTTTCCTCTGTATTATACCTATTTGTTGACCCTCTTACCGAGGCCTAATTTTGTTTGTCTATTAAAAAAAGTCTTGATGAGTCCCTGGACGAGAAGCGAGTGTCCCCGTCATATATTGTTTTTCTTCTTCTTACACCTCTTGCTGTTAGAAAATATTCTTAGGTAGTTCTAATTATGAAAAAATCTATGTCTGGCTGAATGGCAATGTGCCTATGCAAAAAAAAATATAATACGAGCAAAACTGAATTCGTTTCAGGACTTTCTACAATATGTTAAGTATACCAAGTTTTTCATTAAATGCGTTTCTGTAATGATTATTTGTTTATGTAGCTTTATCACACCCGGTATTAATTAAAAAGTTATCTAGTATGAAATGAAACAAAAAATGGTGAGAAATCATATTCTAACTATGGTAATACATGAAAAATACATCATATTTCAGTAACTGATGTTCTCAATTTCCTGAACGCACTGTATGATTTATTCTGCAAACTTAAGTAAGCATGAACAAACTATATACAAGTATAACACATGACATAAGTTTCATGAAAAAACAAGAATTATTTAAGAGTGGAGAGATATATTTGAAAATATTAATTCTGCTCTCCTTACTTTTGACTCACTCACCCTGTAGAGCTGCATAGTTGAGCTCCATATGAAAGGTACCTTTAAAGACCTGAAAAATAACACCAAAAATTTGAACAAATTCTGACCACCCAAAATCAATGTAAAAAAATGCGGGGTTCTTTGCAAAAATTATTTCAACTTCAGTTAAGCTTCAAGCTTTTAAAAAATTACTTTTTTCATTATTGGTTATCTATTTATTTTTAGAACTTGAGGAACAATTGATATAAATATAACTTCTTTAAAAAGTATCGTGCTTTCAATCAGTTTGTTTAAAAACTACCAGGAGAATTAATTCTCTTGATTTCATAAATTGTAATTGTAATAAAAAATTCTAAAAAATTTTAACATTGCAATCATATCAAGTACATTTTCAATAGTTTTGTGTCGTCATAAGGCTACAGTCCATTCAAACTTTTTTATTTTCACACTTCTTCCGTATTCTCTTTAGTATCACCTTGTTCAGTATAAATTCTAAAAGATCAAAAAGACTTTGTCTAAGAACTGCTGAAACAAGAATATATCTCGCAACTGAGCGCCGCGCTGTGAGACGCTGATAGACTGCAGGAGTATGTCAATTTTGTTGGATTCCTTTAGGGTCATGAATATTTGAGTAACTGTCAGGAACTTTTCTCATTTACTTGAAAGTAGGTTCTCATTTTTCACGATGTCGATGCCTTGGCAGCTTATATTCAATTTAAATAAGAAAAATCGTGCTCAACAAAAAATTCTACACTGGAATTCTAATATTGGCATATTAGTTACGTCCTGTGTTATATAATAAATGATGTTGCTGAATAGCTATATAGGTTTCGTGCTTCAAATGCGTTTTGATATAATTATAATTGACAAATCATTAGTTATGCTTTGCAAAAAAATTGTTTGCTAATAATTTTTACACAGAGATCAATTTGTCATACTCGTTTTTTAGACATAATTTTATATTGAGAATGGCAGGTTAAAGGCAGAGCTGTACTTTGGAGAGTAAATGCATTAAATTATTATACCATTTCTAAAAAAAATGCTGAAATATTGATTTCAAAGCTGACATTTACTTTTCACCAGGACTAAAAAAAAATTAAAGTCAATATTTTCATTACTATTGATCATAATTTAAAAACAAATTTAGATTCTGTACATGTAAATTAAAGTCAGAAAATATCATGAAATTCAAATTGCGAATTATTTGCAAATTATGTCAAAATATTCAAAATTGTTTGCATTAAAATTAAATGTTTTTGAAGTAAAAAGTTTTATAAATAATAGAAAAACTGTTAACTCTTGGGGAATTCACTGTACAACCTTTGGTAGCGTGATTTGAAGTTATCTGTTAATATCTATTTTATTATTATTGTTACACTCGTATTATATTCATCTTTGCATAATTTTTTCAACCTACTCGATGTACTAGATATTCTTTAGTTTCTAGTATTGTTCTTCAGTTTCTAGTATTGTTCTTTAGTTTCTAGTATTGAGTGGACTTCTAATTGTGCATATGTGTCTGGTTTATGACAATCTACATAAGTTGCAGATTATCTTATTGATTTTATTTCAATTTTTAATATTTAAAGATTTATATCAAAACACATTTTATCACATATTTAATAAAATACAAAGAATTTTATAAAAAAAATTATAACGATTTCCTTAATTGTCGCATGGACGCAAAATATTTTTTGCTCTTTCATTATGAAATAAAAGGTGGTTGCATTGAAATACATGCCTGTATGGATTATAAACTTCAGTATTTTCCTTTGTCATCAAACAATATATCTCTACAACAAATCACTTGTTTCCTGGTAGACAAAACTCGCTTTTATTTCTATTTCCGACATCAAAGCAACTTTTATTAAAACTTTGCAAGCTTGAAAGCTTCCGTACAAAAAACAACAAACACGCCTCGCCACATACATCTTTTGGACAAATAGAAAGCACTATCCTCCCTATTTTTTCGTCCTGAAAAGCTTTTCCTCACTCGCCCGCCCGTAGGAAAATAACCTAATCTGTCACCCGGACTGGGTGTATTTCCTTAACAGGATAAGCCTATAACTGAGTTATCATCAACCCCTGGATTCTTCTTAGAATTTACCGCCCCTGTGGTGTCATCGCATTGCTTTTACCGCAACTGGTAATTCAATATTTTTACACTTGTGTTTACATTTGCGAGGTGGGAATGATGTGCCAGTTATAATTTGTTGCGTACAATTTTTATTTTATCGTGGGTTTCTTAATATCGACGAAGTGTCTGCATTTATGTAAATATTATACAGTTACGAGATAGGTTGAAGTAAATTCGATATTTTTTTGTCTAACAGTATTTTAACAAAATGCTTTCATATAGGTCAATTTGTATTTTTAACTACGCGTCTTATACTACAATTGGATGTACATATTTTTCTAGTCATTTTTGAATTTCCCAATAAAATTCGATTACAAAAATATGTGTAACAAAGTCATTGGTTTTTGAATTAGAGACAAATGTTGTATCAGAAATTTTGAATATTGAAAAGACTGGACTAATACATTTAGTTTGAATAATTAACAAAACGAAAACGATAATAATATACGATTTTCTTCTAATTCACAAACCAATAACTTTGGAGTATAAGTATAACATACATTTTTGTAATGGTCTATTATTGTGGAATTCAAAAATAAAGAGAAATATATATTGTTCTATTTAAAAAAAATCGATTACGTCATGTACACGAAAGTGGTGACGTCGTTATTATATCCAATTGTAGCGTAAGACGCACAGTTGAAAATATAAATTGGTACCTGTGAAAATATTTTCTTAAAATAATGTTAGAAAAATGTGGAATTTATTCCAACCTATACGTCTTCACTGTATGTGATTCACTTAAGAGAAAGAAAGTATATTTGTATTGTCAATTATACATTATCTTATGGACAAACGCATGAAATATATAAATATTTAAAAAGTTTAAAAATCAAATCAAATTAATAAAAACCGGCAAAGTGGGAGTAGGATTCGCGCATAGAGGGTTCCGCACCACCGTACAAGATTTAATACTATGTAGGTACTTTTTAAATACTTTATTTAGATCGACTAATAAAAAGCAAAAAAAAAACAGTAGTAGGGGAGCCCCCTTTAATTTTTAATTTATTTTTATTTTTATTATTTGTTGTTATAGCGGCAACATAAATACACATTGTGTGAAAATTTTATCTGTCTACCTATTACGAATTATGAGGTACAGCTTGCTGACAGACAGACGGATAGACAGCGGAGGCTTAGTAATAGAGTCCCGTTGGTTACCCTTAATAATAATAATAATAATAATAATAAAGGTCTTTATTTTCATATTTTACAGATCAATTTCAATATAAGTTTGTATTGTGAATTACATTAAATGAATATCTATAATTATGAACAAAAGCCGAAGATGAGTTGTATACGTCTACAAGACGTATTAGCTGTTTTTCAACTTAAGCTTGGGGAAGTGGAGCGAATACATACCTCAAAAAAATAGAAATTATACAAAAACGACTATTAAAAATAATTTATAAAAAAGAGCCCCGGTATTCTACACATTTACTTTATTCTGAAACAAAGGTGTTTGACGTTAAGCACTTATTATTTTTAAGTATTGCCACAACACAGTTCAAAAATAAACATAAATTAACATATAAATATTACCCATATGATATTAGAGGACATAGTCAATACCTAGTTCCGTTTATGCATAAATCTGTCGGCCAAAGAAGCTACAGTTTCTTAGGACCAAAAATTTTCAATTATTTGCCTATTAACATAAAAGAAGAAAATAGATTTAAAATATTTAAAGTACTGTTAAAAAAACATTTACTGGAATTTCCTAGACTTTTAATACATGATTTAATAGATAATAATATATAAATGCAAAAAAACTCTTTATTCTGCCTGCTTATTCATAATTATTCATAATAATTTATAATAATATATATTTAACATTATTAATATTTTTAATTTTTTTGTTCATTTTATAATATACTGTCACATAAAATTGATCTAATGCTGTTAATGACTCCGTATTGTAGATATAAGAATTTTGTATTGTTGTTTTTCTATGTATATAAACATGTTTTAAAATAGCGTTACTAGTCGCATTTATATTTATATATTTTTGTATTTTTTATATTTATATCTACTGTGGAATTTATATGTATATCTTGTTTATATTCTAAATTAAATTTTTGTATATATACCTACAAACAAACACTTTCGTTGTTTCGTAGGGTCATTGTTATTTATTCACTTTTTGAATTTTGTATTTTGTAATAATGTAAATTGCATACTATTTATTTGTGAATAAATAAATTATTATTATTATTATAAGCTAGCATAAGAAAAAATATATAAGTTCATTGTACCGAAAACTAGAGAATGGAACAGGTAATTACTTTAAACTAACAATAATTGTGTCTATATTTTATTACATGAGCGTTTAATTACAATGTGAAGTCACCATTGATTGAAGTAAATCAAATGGATATAAATAAGTAATTATTTTAAATTGTAGAAGAAAGAAAATTAAATAAAACGAAATACATATATGGTTTAATTTTTATTTGTAGGGATACTTTTAATTAATACTTAGATAATAGATATTTTTTAAGGTTCTTTTTAAATGTAAATACAGGCATATTTTTGAATTTATTTGACAAGTTGTTATAAACTTTGACTATCTGATAGCTAAATGATCTTTTAAACGCTTCCGAATTATGCAGTGGTGTATTAATAAGATTTTTGTTACGTGTATTTAAGGAATGTATTGTTGATCTAGAGCGTATTTTATTATAGTAACTTGAAAATTTATTTTGTAAGATTTTATGATAAAGGGAGCTATTTAGAAGATACCGTCGGTCACACATATTTAACCATCCGGCCTCTTTCAATTTATGAGAGATTATTTGCCTCCTTCTGATACTAAATATTAAGCGAAGACAAGAATTTTTAACGACTTGTATTCTTCTTATATTTACACTATCTATACACGGTTCGTACACTAGCACAATAATTAAAATGTGTACAAGGCTTTCACTTAAATTTATTTTTAATTGAAGAAGCAATAATCACTTGTGAGTTCAGTTAGTAAATTTTTTGTGGTCAGTAGCATCGGCAGATAAATAAAGTAATTTCTGATAAATTATTTTATTTATTGTTTTTCTTTAAAAATTGTTTAAACGTCATTCAAAATGAATCAGGAATTATCCAACTTTATCAACCCTTCTACAAAACGGCATAATTTTTCGGATGCGGAATTTAATACATATACGATGGTATTCACGAACATTTTTCAGATTTTACAAAAGGTAAAGCAGTAAAATTTTTCGGCAAATTAACGAACGTTTTAGACTGTAGGGTTTTCCGAGCATTAAAAAAGCGAATGTATAAAATGAAAAAGCGGGATCGAATATAAACAAAGAAAAAAAAACAGCGGATGTGTACTCGGCCGAAATCAGGACAGCTACTTAAATGGAGTTTAAGGGTTCGTTCTTATAATATAAGTATTTTCGGCCGAAAGAAGCAGGTTAAATAAAATATAATGTTCTGTAAGTGCTACAATTTTCTTTATTAGACCAAAATCAAAGAGAAAAAGCAGAACATATGTACAACTTAAATATAAGTACTTACATACTATAACTAAAAAACTATAACTAGTAACATACCAACCTGCCATGGCGGATTGCTTCGCAAAAGATATACATACAATGTGCAAAAAAAATGAACTGATTTACCTAACTCGCGACCGAATTATCGCGGGTTGCTTCGCAAAAAAACTATCCATAAAATGAGAAAAACTAAAAAAAATTTGAAATAATTTTTGTGTGGCTTGAACCTATCGCGGGTTGCTTCTTAAAAAATTATTTATAAAATGAGAAAAACTAAAACCTGTGCGGCCTGGAATCAGCTCACAAAGTGCCATTGTAATAATAATCTCAATTTGGTTTAGATATTTAGGTACATTCCAAAATCCTATTAAAAACATTATACTCGGCCGAATTTACATATTTATGTCAATTAGATAGCCCTTTGCTTTGGACAGGTAGGCGAAGGGGTAACCGACCGAAATTACGCCAGCCCAAACAAATAATTTTAGATGATTACTTTTTTTCGTATTGAAATCCCCACTGTGAATAAAATAATTGGCAAGTTACAAAAGGATTTGCCAAAAATCTTGCCTCGAGTCTTAAGATGTACTACGTCAAATAAATTTTAGTTATTTTAAGAGAGAACGTGCATTATTGGGAAAAGAGGAAATCGTTGTTTGGTGAAGAAAATATTTAAATTCGTAGATATCGCAATGATTGGAAAAAATTTATTATTCGTTCGAAACCTGGACCAATCAAGGGTACACACTTTAAAACGGTATATATAATTTATTTTTACATTCATTTATAAACAGGTTTGTCTGTAGTTAATTTTTTTCTTTAATTTTAAAGAACTTCTCGGTGCTTTGAACTGTTTGTTACTATTTTTATTTATGTATTTTTTTTAAAAACAGTTAAACAATTTTGCATAATAATGACGTTTACATCATATATTATTTTTAATCAAAATTACCAAAACGTTAAAATAATTAGGATCTAATTTCACAATCACGTTTGTTATTCATGTGACATCTTCAACAATAAAATTTAAAATTAAATCATATTCCTTGCCAAAAATAATAATCCTCTGCCTATTTTGGCAACATTTTATAAACAGATCGTGAGCTTATTTCCGAAAAAGTGAAATAATTTAAAATTTGACACCCTGTACTTTTTAATTTTCAGTATTTTATTAAAGAAAGTTGAATCAGACTCTAATATTTACCATTACGGACCACCCTGCACTTTTTTCATAATGGTATTATATTTTACTGTTGAACCAACCCTTAAAAAAATGGTAACGCACCACCGCACCGTAATACTTTAGAGGTGATGTGGAAATGTACCATGAATTAAATTGAAAATTGAAAAAGTTGAAAATAATTTATGTATTAAATTAAAATGCATAATTATCCCGTAAGCTCCAAAAATCTACAAATTTTTAAGCGATGACAGATGTCAGCATTATATTACACATTCTTGAAATTTTCCCCACTCTCTATTATTTTAAAATTGTAGTTAAAGCGATATATTTTGAAAATCCAGGGTGAACAATAGTATATTACACACCGAGGTGGGAAGAGTTTCATTCCTATCGTGAGATTAGTTAGATCACCGAGACGCGAAGCGTCGAGGTTAGCTATGATCTCGAGACAGGAATGAAACTTCCTACCGAGGTTTGTATACTATTTTATTTACAACCATCATATTTCGATCAAAGTTAATAAATCTCTGTTTCGTTCTGAACATACCTAAAATATTACATTTAACGACAAATTACCAAGCGCGCGGTTTTCTCAGAATAATCAAGTAAATATATTGTTACTGTGATTACGGGGTAAACAACTGTCACCAATATAAATAAATGTCAGATAAAGCCGGATATTAAATTCACGAATAATAAATATCAATAAGTAGTTTGTTGTATTTTAGTTTATTGTTGTTTTTTATTGTTTGCCATTAAATAGGTATTATAAAATTTGTCAAAAAAATGTGTTATTTTTTTTTAAATAAAAAATATTCATCTAGAATAGATGAAATGAGGGCGGGAAGTGAGGGCGAGAAGTAGAGGTGTGTGATGTGACACTTCCCAACCTTCAATGACGGTAGTAATGACAACATTACATATAAGGTTGTAAATAAAATAAATATTTCAATACTGAGCTATCGATGGAAAACTCTCTCGCAAGATTATGAATAATTTTTGCAATGTTGTGGTAGCAAGTGTATAGAATAATTTTTGTGTAAAAGTAAGGGTTTTTTGGCCTTAAACAATTTTCGTTTCTTTGATGTCCTCTGTAACAAAAGAAACATTTGCATTTTTGTAAGTGTATTTTGAATTTAACAGCATTCAGAAACTTATTTATGTAGCTCCTCTTCAGAGGTCTATTAATTGTTATTTATTAAATTTGAAAAGACAATATTTTATTTACTTTATTTTTGGAAGTAAATTTAAATTGCATTTCTAAATGCTTATATTTTTACAATATGCGTTCACAACATTTCTAAAGCTATACATTTTTTTAATAATAATTTCATTATCAACTATACTTAGTAATACAAAATGTTAGACCCGTTCTATACTTCTCTAATTTGTTTACTTTTTAATAAATATATTTATATTTTAATTTGTTAATATTTGTAATTTCTCGAAATAATTCAAAAACCCTCTATATATTAATTAAAAATTCAGATTAATATTTCATCACTTTATAACAAAGTATCAAAGAAATCTTTAATACAACGATGAAAGTGACGTAAATGATGTGTGAATAGCGGTAGTAGAGATACCGAGGGTGCATATTTAAGAAGATCTCAATGAGTTCAAGCGCTGTAGATACCACCTACAGGGTTATCCCACAACTAAACGTATATTTTTTAACCTAAATTGGGTTAAATCTCTTTTATACTATTGAGTTACGGCTAATTCATCTCTGATTTACCAATTTGCCTTTACATAAATTAATTTTTATTGGTAGTACTTATTTCGAACACATTCATTTAAAAATTATTGGTAGAACTTGCCAAAAAGCCTTTGTTTATGAAAACTGTTAATTGTATTCTTATTTTAAAGTTTTTTATAATAGTTATTACCATTAACGAGATGATATTGTAATAGTGAAAAGTTTCTGACCGCAAGTTATAATTACATTTTAATATTTAATGCATCCAATTTAGTCTCTTTTATCTCATTTATTTTAATGAGGGTTGACCACTATTAAATTAAATCAGTTTTGTAGAGGGTTTGACGAAATTTGTTTTAATTATTCAGATAAGTTAGGGACACTTTCGTTTGAAAACAGTGGAGTTAATTTAGTGAATATTATTCCTTAGGGATGCAACAACAAACTAAATTTTTATAACCTTGATATATGTTTCACAGACAACGATTTTAGCAACTAAATTAACATCATCAGATGAGGCTTAATAATTGGACTGTGGTTTCTACTTTTTTTTATTAAATTTCTACATTCTGGTAGGTTCTTAACTTATATTTAAACTCAACCTTTTTAAAGTGTAATATAACGAGACCTTAATAAATAGTTGACTATTTTTATTGTATCTAAATTTTTAGTGTTTTTGATATAAATTTGTCGAGACATGATTTTCTCACTAATAATCTGAATAGAGTCCGAGAGCTTTAGCTCGAGGTCTCTTATCATATTTGCTTTCTAATTATATAAATTATATTATTCTGGACTAGATAGATTCTGACTCAATAAATTTAATTTTTTCATTTCAGGTAAGCAGAGATGTGATACAGTTAACATATAATTGCGAAAACATTAGGGTAAGTCGTTTTCTTATTACCTTTTGTTTCAGAATATTTAAATTTGTAAGGCAGATATAAAAAACGTGACTTAAAATTATCATTTCACATACCGTGAATACACAAATTATAGCAGAAGGTGCATCATCCGAAAATAAATACATTTCCGGATCCAAACCCTCACTTTCTATTTCTTCTTTAAGATGTTCTGCCAGCTCTGATTTATTCCCTGTCGTCTCCAGGTAACGTTCTTCTAACTCTTAACGCAACTCAGCCACTTTTACAATTTCCATTCGCAAAAATAACAAGAAACGGTTTTTGCTGAAACCTAGATACTAGGCGAATGGTTGCAGACCAATATTTGGACCTCGGTGTCTTGAAAGATTACTTCAATCATATTTTTAATGATCCTCCAATTCAGCTGGTTGTTGTCTATCTTTGGCATGGCTAATTCCAGTATATTGAACTCTCTCTGATTAAAATATGCTTCCCATACATCATAGTAAGTAGATCTATCTAAGCAGGTGTTCTTTGTTACCAAATAGAAAAGGTAACGCGATCCATCTTAAAGTTTCAAGGCTTTTCCAGGGGTGGTAACTGACCTTGAAGTTCTGGAAATCGACCAAACTTCTTCTGGAACACAGATGCCAGACTGAACAGCGCGGTAAAGGTAAATAGAGAACAGAATCAATCGGTTTTAAGCGATCGCACGACAGTACTTTAATATTGATGTGTTTGTTGAATCAAGTTTCTTGGCAATTTTCTTAATTTATTCTCCTGTTTTCCTTTGCAACTTATTTAGCGTAAACATAGACCAGGTATTTTGTTGGTTTCTTATTTGGCATAATATTGTTGTTTAAGTTAATTGATATAAAACCTATTCTTCTATTGGCAAAGTTATGTGAGTGATTTTTTTTATTGTTTTGCTCCTTTGTATGGACCAGATTTTTATGCTATTGATTCCCTTTTAAAGATTAGCTGTTGTTTCTTCTTTACTTGATCCTATGGTTAAGACAGCTCTATTATCAGCAAATATGGCTAACTTTACATTCTTTAACTCTGGAATGTCGTAGGTTTATAGTAAATATATATATTACTTGCCCAAGAACACTTCTCTGTGGGTCACCAACATATACTGACTTGAGTTCTGCGAATTTATTTTCTAACGTTACATGTTTGTTGGGATAAACATAATTCTAGTAGTTGGACATACTGCATTGGGAAAACTTTCTTTATTTAAAGTCTTTTGAGATTCAAGAAATACTGCGGAGCCAATTTTTTTTTTTTTTTGTTAGATGTTACTCTACTTCATTTATTATGGGATAACTCTCATCAACCGTAGAATAAGCGTTTTTTTGTCGATTATCTTATTCAGTCTCCTTAAGCACAATTTCTCAAATAGTTTTGATATCACATACGTATTTATTATTACCTCAGTAGTTTTTCATAATAATGGAATATGTTGAAGCTTAAATGTTGCGTTTATTATATTGGTAAAACACTTCAATATGGAAGTATGGTGGGCATTTTAAAGACGTGGTTATTGAAAAGAATAAAATTTACAATATGTATAATTCAAATAAAGTATAATTACAGTGTGACCTTCAATTTAAACCAACTTGATAAATTATTTAAGATTTAATAACAAATATTCACGACTTAAAATCTACGAAGATAATATTGGCGATTTTTCATAAAAACCAGCCAAAAGGATTCATCTAAAAAACGAAATAATATGGACGTTATAAAAAATTAAATTTAGAAATTGTATTGTTTTACGAATATTTTAAACAAATTCTGAAAACTGGCCACACCACAATATCTACAAAAATAAAGAGCAAATTTTATACTAAAAGTAAAAATATCAAAAATAGTAATTTTTATCAGTTTTAATTCACCTGGCATACTTATCCTGAGTAACATACCTGGACTCGTGGGGTACGTACGAATCTCAGTGATAAAAATCTTTGTAAAAATTGAATTATTGATTATATTGTCTTAAAAAATTCAGAGATCCTCTTTAGATACCACTTTAAACTGTAGAATAGTTCGAGTTGAAAAAATAAAGATCAGCGTTCATAAAAAAATCCGGAAAACTGGAAAACTTAAAAAAAATGCGTTTTTTACAAAAAAAATAACTTTTTTGTTTTTCGATACAAAAGGCTGAAATTTTAGCTGCGTCTTCTTCTGTTACATCACTATAAAAGTATAATAATTGTTTTCATGGGTCTTTATAAAAAGGTATTTATTTTGAAAGCGCTATCCCACTGGCCCAGGTATAAAAGTATATCCCTTGACTACCGATAGATATCGTTACGAGTTTCTATTTCGAAGAGTTAGATATCGAAAATCGACGAGAAAGAACGTGGGATATGTGCGTACCCATACGAGGCCAGGTGGGGGTTAAAAAATATAAACATTTACTTAAGGAGGTCCTTTCGCCACCAATGTTAAATAAAAAATATTCTGTATGATGTAATTTACAAAGTGGAAGTAAGCATTAACAAACTATTTACAAGTGTAATACAAGCTATAAGTTTCATCGAAAAAACATGAATTACTTAAGAGTGGTAGAGATATATGTAACAATATTTTTTCTGCGCTCCTTACTTTTGACTTCTTGCAACAGCTCACCCTGTAGAGCTGCAAACTTGAGGTCCATAAAAAAGTTGCTCATAATTAAAATTAAAAAGTAACATACTAAAATTTTGTCAATACCAATAATCAATATAAATATTTCGGGGTCATTTGCTTGTAGTTTGAACAAGACGTCGTAGTAGCCCCTCATTTAACTCTAACAAATTGTTAGTTTTATGCTTGCTATTTGTAGTTGGATACAGGAGCAGGGAGTGATACAACATGTACCATGTCTCGCTGGTGGGAGCGGTTATGTGACCTGCAAAATTCAAAGTAAAATTACTTATTGATGGCAATGAAATATATGTTTCTAGACATCAATACCAATAAAATATAGTTTTTGTGTCGATGAAAAAAAATTACAACCTGACGAAAAATTAACTGTTTTTTGAAATAGGTGTAAAATCGAAACCAAAAGTCGAAACGTAGTTTAATCGGTCTCAACATATTTGTATGATTTAAATAAGAGTACTGTTCTTGCAAGCATTTTCTATTAAGTAGTTCTATCCCATTCGCCCTTTTTTTAACCCCAGTTTTCGAGAGAAAAAATGTCAAAATAGTCGCTGCAACTTACTTGATTTAAGGAAAGGCTGATTTGAACCCTGGACCTTTCGCATTGCACCTTACTAACATTGTGGAATTTATCATTATTTATCGATTATTTACCAGAATAACTTATTTTTAATTATATTTAATTTAAATAACTAAAAAATATACTGATAATTACTTATTTAATATTTTAAAATATAATAGTAGCCTAGTGACAAAATATGGACTGTAATTGATGGATCTGATATCCGTACAGTGTTCGTACTAGAATGGATATGAAATATATTTGTTCAGTATTTGTATTTGTACTTTTTCGTTCTGTATTGTCTGGGCGTAGAATAGATATACCCATGTGGGTGTAGAAAAAAGTATCATGAGCAAAAATTAAAAATAGTTTATTTATTTAAAACAGTTTATTTATAATTTATTTACACTATACGTACTAATTAATTTATTTAATACTTAGGTATTACTTATATTTCACTATTTCACACTTCTAATTTATTTTACAATCCACCTTTACTTGATAACATTTATATTTATACCTAAACTTCTATCGACAAAGTCGCGCTATTTATACAAAAATGTAACAGCCTAGAAAAATCTAATCCTGACTAGAAGTTCTGGAAATATTTTATCCACGCCTCGGACTGCGAAAGCAAATATTCGAGTCGAGTCTCGTCGGTCGACAGCGGGCTCTACTTAACGGCGTGGTAAAGCTACCTAAATAAAGAACAGGGTCAGTTTCAGTCGATTGCACGACAGTACTACTACTACTTTTAGACAATCAGAATCTAGTGCCTAAACTTAAAAGAGTCAAACCTTTATGAAGGTATGGTGATAAAGCAGAATTAGGGCTATGAGTCACAATATCGATGTTTGCAGAATATGTTAATAATAATTATTCAACACAGGTGAAATCTAGATTTAAAGTTGATAATGAGTTAGGTTATTTCAAAAATTGTCATTATTCTTGTAAGTAAGGAGCATTTTGACCTAATAAAATAAATACATTTTTAATCTATCATTTTTATGTCCATCCGAGAAATTAGATGTAAGAATGGCAAATCAGATTAAATCACGCCTCACCCATTGTAAAAATTAAATTGGTTTTACAATAATGAAGAAGTTTTATTATTAATTTATTCTACTTAAATGGAGTTCCCAATAAATCCAGCCAATCATCGTATACGTTTGAAATTAGGTATTTGAGAAAATATATTTCTTAAAATCTTTCCACCTAGAAATACAGTGTAATAATAAATACATTTCCCTAACGACTAGACTTCACATCGCGATAACTTTCTTGACTGGCATATTAACAATTACATGCGATCTCAAAAAAGTCTTGCGCTCTCCACATTGCAAACGAGTAGTTGATTATCTCCTTATATGCATCAGTAACTTAGAATAATAACTGCTAAAATGGTTACCGAACTAACTAAATGAAAACTCCGAACACAATTACCAACGAATTCCAATTAGAACTAGTTTCTACATCGAGTGATAAAGATAAAACTCTCACATAACTCATACGCAGTTGTGTACATAAATAATTAATCCTGAAAAATGGCTTACCGCAATAATTTATGTAAAACATAATCTTGGCAATGCGAAAGGGACAAACTTATCTGCCATCGACGATTTTAAACCGAGCAAACAAGCTACCGCAAAAACCCAGTATTCACACTGCGGGATTAGGAAAATGTGCTTGTAACAGTATTATTTATATACAGGACCTATGACTTGAAATAGAGACCCCCATAGAAGCTATTTGGAACGAGTTAAAGAATAAGTCCCATAGATCTCGGAAACCATACATATAACGTAAAAATGTTTGACCTCCTATATGTTGGCCGGCATCATACCTGAGTTTTAAGTTGGTAATACTGGCAAGACAGGATCGGCGTAAGGTCGGTATGGAATACTAGAGAAAACCAAGCAAATCGACGCAGTCCTTAAAACGAAGCTATTTTAACTTTTTAGTTATATTTGTTATAACACATAGCGTTGTCCAATTAATTGTCTGCTGATTTTATTGCTTATTTACTGTTTTTTTTATTTTCACAGTTCTAATAAACAATTTTTAGTTATGTTGTAGTCAAAAGTGTTTGGGCGCTTAGTACTTAATATAACCTTCTTTTTGTTTATCATAGTATGTAAAAATAATGTTGTCAGATATAATTTGATATAAGTTGTCAATAAAAGTTAAAAAGGAAAAAAGCCAATAATAAGCGTTTATCCAAACAAGTTAAGTGTTAAAAACACATTTGTAGTTTATTGTTGATTATACAACTTTTGCAAAATAATACATCGAAATAATTATAAACGTAAATAGAACTTCAGCAGCTCAGTTTAAAAGAAACGACCGGTGTTGTCGCCATAAATCTTATGAATCGCAATTCAAAAAAACTGACTACATGTAGCCGACAGCGCAACGGTATCATCTCTATGATCAAATTTAAGAATTGTGTCATCAACTAAGTGAGGTTAGTTCAATCTTAAACAAAAGTATCCATAAGTAAGGAAATAATGTTCAAGGTGTAAAATGGTTCATTAAGTAATTTATAAAGCAAGTTTTAAAGTTAATTAATGCATAAAAATTGTCAATATTCTGCATTAATTGTAACCACGGCATATCGAAAGCAGTAAATAACTTAGGAACCTAACCAGAGGTATCCTGTTTAGATTAAACATATTTGAACCAGCATCCATTTCCGTAGCGTTTGCTAAATTTGGAGCAATCGATAATTTATTTAACCCAAAACAAAATTAAAAAGATTAAGGTTCTGAGGATAATTAAATTGTTTGTTATGTCTACGAAGAATTAACTTATTCTGTTTATTTTAATTTTTATTGTACACATACAAAACACAGAAAACATTTTAAAAACAATAAAATTTTTCTGTCTGAATAGAACTAGACAAAGAGGAGTCATTTTATTGTATTAACAGCACATTCATAGCGTTATTTAGACTTTTTGAGAGTTATTCGCGATTCAAATTAATTTTCGCGCGCCTCTCATTTGTCATCTATAAGTAGGATATTTGTTTGTTTACATTGTGTTTGTTTTGGGCAGGATTTTGTATTTGTTATGTTCTAACTGTTTTTTAGATAATATTCTCATTATAATAGTGTTCTTAAGTTATAGTGTTAATTTAAGTTTAGTTTACGTGCTTTTTCATAAATATAATATATATCATGTGCTTATGACTAATTTGTTGGAAATTTTTACCTATCTGGCTGCTACACTAACATCTAGAAATATTTATTTACCAAACACAGAACATGTTCTGTTATGTTGTTTAAAGGAGATTTCAGGTACCTAACGTTTATTATTGATAAACTTAATTAAAAATGTTACTATCCTTATTCTTCTATTATGAAGTGAATGGTGTAGTCCTTTATATATATGTAAACGGTACTAAAACTGTCACAATGCAGATTGCAGTTTGAGTTTAGACAAAATTTTGCAAAATCTCAAAAATGTGAATTTGTAAATATCCATTTACCGTAAGAAATAAACGACTTGGCTTGAAAAATAATTAACACTTTAGTTTTGATTTTGACATTAACACCATAATATATAGATTGCATTTTGCTGGGGACTTTCTCGCCAATTTCATTATTAAGTAGTAAACAAATTTAAAGCTCGCATGTAAGAAAAAATTCGAAATAAATTGATAAATGATCTGAAATTAATAAAAAATCGATATTATAAATCGATTTTATAAAAAATTCTTAAATAAATATAGAGAATTATTACATATTGCTAGACACAAAGTTTTCTACTTAAAAAATGTCTTTCCACTTCTTCAAAGGCTTAAAATCCGACGACGTAGCGAAATTCCGCTACTCATGGCAACATTGAACAAAGTCCTACTTATAGACACATTTTACAAATTTATTTCAGACGGTGTACCACTTAGCTTGAATCGGGAATATTAAGTTTTTTTTTCAATCTTCACATTCTGTAAATCATAGCAACTATAATTATGTTCGAACAACTTAAGATTTCTAAATCGACCAACAATTTTGTACATTTCATGTAGAACTTCTGATAAATGTTATTTATGGCTCGTCTTAACATCGATGATCGTCAAAATTCTGGAATACGATTCAGATAACCGCAGCTAAGAAGCAGACATACTTTCAGTATGCCAGATTTCAGAATTTAATCAAGCAAGGGCAGAAATTCGAACGGGTAAGAATTTGAATATTCACCAGCATGTTTATGATGAGCGGAATCTCATTTTCGGATCAAATGAACCTTGAGGAATCGCTTTATCAAAAAGATGCAAGTCGAGGAATTGCAAATTGGAAAACTTGCTTTTCATGCGGAAAAATATTTTTCTCCTTCGACGCGGCGGCGGTCGTGTTTTTGGCAGTGTAATCAAAGTTTTCTTCTTGATATCTGATTGATGACTTTTAGTTTTTAGATTACGGAATGTTAAAAGAGAAATATTTGAATTGACAACATTTCTTTGAATTAACACCCAATTAACTTCTAATTTTGGCTAAAAATATTTGTTTTTCCGCATCTGTTCAGTTTAATAAATATTTAGCTAATAAATAATAACATTTCGTCTCAATTTTAATAATGTGTCATGGTGTCAAAAGATGCTAAACGCAGTTTTCTTTTAAGTCATAATAATAATAATAATAATAATGACCATTGACTGTTGGGTTCTAATTAACAGTGCTGTTTTTAAAGTGGCGCTGGGAAACAGTAACAAAGCCTACAAAGAATACGAGACTAATGGGCATAGTAGACGATGCCGATGACACCAAATTAAAAATAATAATAATAATAATAATAATAATACTCTCCCTAATTCACCCCCTTACGAGTGAATTTTAATCCCAAAAGCTTAGTTTGTGCAGGGAAAGCGACGGCTATTATTTGCCGTGGGGCTCCGGGGCTACTTAAAGAAGATTGATGGTGCCATTTGACTTACAGGTGAAGAAAACCCGGAAAACCTCACCCACCATCATCGAGACGGTAATGCATGGCGATTTTATAATCTGCATGTCATATCAACAGAAATTGAATTTATATTAATACGGCACACATCAAATCATATACCGAACCATGCAATTTAATTAAAAATCCACATGGTCTGGTGTAGGATTCGAAGCCCGTCTGTCTCTGACCAGAAACTTTCCCATAAATGAATATAAGCGCGTGAGACCTCTACACCACCGACCAGATAAATGAAATACCCTTTATAATATACAGCGTGTTTCACAACTTATCCGACAAATTATAACCATATATACACAGTTTTAAATAGGAAGTAGATTACAAAAAAAAATTTAACAAAAATAAAATTTGTAACAATTTTCTTTCTACAAAAGCTGTTTGAAATAGACTTTATTAGCTCTATTAGCTTCTTCATGTTCACGAAGATGCAGATTATCGGCAGCAATTGCGCGCAATTCTTCGATATTTTGAACCTGAAGTAAGGTATACCTCGTTTTTTAAGTATCCCTATAAAAAGAAATATAACTAATTGAGATCTGAAGACCGCGGAGGCTAAGCTATTGGTCCACCCCGGTTGATCCAGCGTATTCAGTATACTTGGTTAAAAAAATCCCGGACTATACGAAAACGCGGAGGTGCCCCCGGCAAATCATACTTAAAAATTTTTAAATATTGACGACCATCCATTCTTCAATTTTAATTTGTTGTTTTACACTTTATCCGACAACCTGCTTGTTCTTAAATTATAGAAAATAAAAACGACCGAATAAACCAAGAAAGACTTTATTTATATAAAATTCTGCTACGTTCAGGAAATTATCCTTATTCAAAATAATATTTACATTTTCGTATTTATGTAATACTATCAAATTTAGCAACGCGGCATGAATCATTTTCTCTTCCGTACTTCTAGTTGGCGCATGTTGCGGCTTTTGCTATTCCTGTCGATCTAAAAATTCACCTAAATTTAAAATACTTAAAAAAATTATGCTCTCTTGTTCATAAAGCTGGGGACTTCATAATAGTTGCGAATCCACCAATTTTTAAAAAATATTGAGCGCTTCCACCAAAATTTTAACCAGAGCAAGAACTTTTTATTAAATACAATATAAAAGTATTTATATTCCTTAACTTTGTTACACTACACTGTTAATATTTTTATAAGGGAGTCAGTCACATTATTACAGCATTTCATACATGAGTAAATATTTACAATTTTATTTAAATTTGATGGAAATGGATATCATTGTGTCCTGTGATGAGAAGGAATTAACAATACAAATGAATTTATGAAATAGACGAAATTTTTTATGGTATTGATGGTCAAATCATGGTTGGCCATATCGTGGATGAGCGTATTAATATATGAGATGATAGATAATTCTGTAGGTTTCGGTTGTTAAAAGAAACAGTTCATAGTTTTCTATAATATATAATTTATCTACAAACCGGTGGAAAATTTATAAAAATGGGATAAAACAATAAAGGTATAAGACAATAAACTTGGTCAAAATTATAGGTTGGCGGAATTTTGTGCCGGGGAGAAATGTATTATTTTATCTAAAAGGTGTCACAGAGGCTCAAAATAATAATAATCATATTTAACAGTTCACTTTTAACTTTGCTATAAGAAAAAAAAAATGGACAAATTATTGTTTTGAGGTAGGAATGTGTGATTTCTTATTTAGACTTAAATGTTTGTTCTAATAAGTTTTATTTTTCTACATTTTTTAAAATAAAGGTACTTTATTTTAGGACTCAATTAATATTTGATTTTTTTCGTACATGCTAAATGTATTTTGAAAGTTTTAATCTAATATGTATCAAGTAAAGTATTAACTTCTATCAGGAATATTTTTTCTATAAAATCAGGAATAAATCAGTTTTCCATATAATACAAACCTTTTGACACTGTGTAAAGTTTTTAACAAACTTGGCATGTATGATACTTTTGATAAAAATGAAAAATAAGTAGTTTTTTCTAAATGAACATGACATTAGACCCTCTCTTTTGTGTTATCGAGTTATAAAATTAAAAAACTTCCCAATATATTTAAATTAGTACATAACTTTTGACTAAAGTTGACAGTTTATTTGATCTGAAAGACACAACTGCAGAAATCGCTAAATCACTTTTGCCATGGGTGCACAGCAACAGTATTTAGTTTTACCAGGGGCTTACAGAAACTGGATAGAACCCCTTAAGCGAAGACAGAAATGGGGGTTTTAGAACACATGAAGGCTTGAATTAAATTATGTTCTCAGTGCCAAAAAATCTGTTTTTCATTTTATACTTTTAAAATGTTCCAGGTGCCATAACTAACAACATATATGAAGCGTTAAGTTACAAGGCTATTAAATTATGTAATAGCCGTAGCACTTAGCGCTTTATATATGTTGTTCGTTATGGCACTTAGAACATTTCACAAGTATAAAATGAAAAACCGATTTTTTGGAACTTAGAACTGTGACAGCCCACCCCAAGTACCCCTTTGCTCGTTATTTTACTGTCTAAAATGTTATTATTTGCCTCACAAGTTTATTTTAGTTTATACTTACTGTATTTGTCGTTTTTCCTCTAGCAGTAAAAAGGGATCGTCTAGTTAATTAATTGATCATTTATATACCCACTTTGTGGTAATGTTAATTACGATAAACCAGGATTCGATGCAAAGTTTGGTGCAAATTGATAAATAAAACATACAAATTCATATTTAAACTCTTTTTATTTTTCACACTTGAAATGTGATACAATAATTAGCAAAGTACATATTACAATTGTTACTCTTTACTGATATCTCACTTGAGTCCCGTTCAAACGCAGATCACGTTCATTTGCTATCAATATATATTATATTTGGATTGATGACCAACGGAGTTAACGAACAGCGTCAATTCGTCAGTTGGTTAACTACTGTGTTGATTTGATTCTATTCTAGATATACACTAGTTGCACCCTCTGAGGTAAATATTTCGACTGGTATAATAATAATAATAATACTCTCCCTAATTCACCCCCTTACGAGTGAATTTCAACCCCTGAAGTCGACTGAACAACTTGTGTAGGGGAAGGGACGGCTATTATTATTATTTGCCGTGGCGCTCCGGGGCGACCTAAAGATGATTGATGGTGCCATTTGACTTACATGTGAGGAAAACCCGGAAAACCTCACCCACCATCATCGAGACCGTAATGTATGGCGAATTTTTTTAATCTGCATGTCATATCAACAGAAATTGAATTTTTATTAATACGCCACACATCAAATCCTAAACCGAACCATCCAATTTAATTAAAAATCCACATGGTCGGGTCTGGGATTCGAAACCCAGCAGTCTCAGACTCATAAACTTGCCTATAAATGAATATAAGCGCGATAGACCGCTACACCACCGTCCCGAGGTGAGGTGATGAGGTGATGAGGTGATGACCAACGAAAGTAACAAACAGTGCCAATTCATCAGTTGGTTACCATACTATGTTGATTTCACATATACTTTGTTTCAAACCTTGTAGAATGAGTGGCTTATCATATAGGTGTCCCCTCTTGAGCTAACGAACAGTGTATTCACCAGTTGGTTAACTTTCTATTAAATGTTACCATCTCTGTTTTTACAATTTATCCAAGATAGCACATCCCTGTATATCTCTAGAATATTGATTTTTATAATTTCTATTGAATTAACTTAATACAACCCTGTATAATTTTTTGTATTGAATATTATAATTTCTATTGAAATAGCTTAATACAACCCTGTATATTTCTTAATATTTATTTTTTATAATTTCTATTGAATTAACTTAAATTCTCCTATCGAAAAACAGATAACTAACCCAACTGTCTTTCGGAGTGAACGACTAAAGGCCATATGGTTTATTGGTTACATTGATAATATTTTAAAGCAAATGTCAGGCACTCGTTTAAACGACCCCGGTGGTATCTCAAAAAAGTTACGTAAATCTTTTGACTCCCCATTGAAAATACAGACATTAGATTATGTACTAATTTCATCTAGCGTTGTGACGGCGTCGATTTAGGTACGTAGCAGCGTTGAGCGTCGCCTTGCGTCGAGGCGTTTAGCGTCGTGGTGGAGAGGAAGGTATTTAATAAGGTACTTAGAAAAGTAGGCCGTCTGGACGTTGAACGTCGAAATGAATATAATGGTAGGAAATACTAAAGTGGTGTTAGAAGTGAAAGGTAGGGAAGTAGAACGTCGGGCGTCGAGACGTTGACACCTTCGGGAAATAGGAGGTGTTCTAGGATAGACGTTGTTAAGGAAGAGCGTTTTAGAAAAGGTACAGACTATATAACTGGATACAGATAATAAAGTGATTGGTTACACATCAAATAATAATAATGAATGAATCCGAGCTCCTTTGGACATGGATTCTTATATCAGTTTTAATGGCTTTTTGTGACGTCTCTGTGTGTCTTAGTTCCCAGTGAAAAACGGATTAGGGTGGAAAGAAAAGTGGGTGGTAAATTTATTATGTGCCTTGAGAGCTTTGTGTATCGAAATATTGTCGAAATCAGTCTTAACATCGAAACTAGAAAGATAAGCGAGTTAAGTGTTTTAATGATGATTACTTCATGAAAAGAAATATGTTTTGTTGTGTTTTCAGGTTAGGTTCCCAGACACTTGTACGAAATTTGGATCTTTTACGGATGTGGTTATAGATATTATTTATTAGATATCGTAAATAAGATTTAATGATCTGGGAGATTTTTCGTTAAATGAATGATTTTGAATTTAATAAGAATGCAATATTATACTTTATAAATGGAATTAATAAATTATTAAGGTACCTGGGTGCAGTAGGTTACAGTACATTATTTAATTCAGGTCTTTATATGTTTATTGTGCCGAATCTCTAAAATTCTCTAAAATAAAATATTTATTCAAGTCTTAGCCACCTACGCTTTGTATGCCGGAATGATAATTTTTACATTTTATAAATAAAAAAAAATTCTCATCATCATTCTGTTTATCATTAATTCCGATATTTACAGTTTTGTACGCTAATTGGCGATTTCACAATTGCACAGAGCTTATTTTCTTGTCTCTTATATCTACCTACGATCTTATCTTCTCTGATCTGTCGATATATTTGCCCTTAAGAGGACGCCCCGTCGCATCGGGTACCACTCAACACACTGTTTAAACGATTAATGTTCCGCATTCTTCGATTTTAAGCCTCGAGCCTCGATCAGGATAACTCCGGCATTGTGTTTAGGTGTAGACTTTTTATACGCTAATACGAGGCGCTTGCCAAAATTAGACTGTTTTCTTTTTTAAATCCTACATAGGGTGATCCGTACATAATTGTACATAGACATTTTTACTTCAAAATTAAAGGTGACATTTTTTAATTTATTTTTCGTAATAAGGTTTTTAAAGATTTAAAATGAAAAATTTAAAATTGCTGGCTTTTTGGAATTAAAAATTATAAATTCCCAAAAACGTGAAGTTATTATGAAAAATATATTTTAAAATATTACTTTTGCCACCCTTGTTATCAATATTTTATTAAGGCAAGTTGGATTAAATCGTAATATTTAGATGTAAAAAATCTACTAGGTGTATTTAACCCGTTTTATTCAGAATTATCTTTTTTGCTTATTGTATGTTTATCGTATTTATATCATTTATTTGATGCCGCTAAATGCATTTGTAGAACTTCTATTTCTATTGGGTGTTCCCAGAAGAAACCATTAGATATATGTAACGCTGTGATATTAAATAAGATTACTTATTATTTCAGAGATTGGTTTATTTCTGTTAGACAACAAATTAAAATTAGTTGAATCACAAATAGAAATAGATAAAAAAAGCAAACATTTAGATATTTGAGGTTAATTATTATGAAGGTTTAACCCACAACTACGATATGTAAAACATGCCATTTCTAATAAAAATTTTAATTAAAAATTACTGATTGTTTTATTTAAGCATAATATAATATTGTTACGGAGTACCCTGCAGTAGCCTGCGGCTGTTATAGAAAAAGTACGAATACAAAAAGAAGTTAAATGTTACTCATCGTCCTACAGTGTCGTCATAAGTAAAAGTACGAGTAAAAGAAAATAGAATAATCCAGAAATGTCTGGAAATGTCATTACTTGTCAAGAAAATCTGGACGTTATATGTTAATATTGTCAGTTGTAGAGTTATTGTAAAAGTTAAATTGAAATAAATTGAAATACCAAAAACCTGAGTAACTATATAAATTTTGGTGAAATTCAAATTGCATCGTTAAATATAATTTTGCGTACCTTGATTTCCATAATATCAAATAAATATTGCTTTGTATAACTAAGTTTTAATTTATACAGTTACCTCTATAAAATTTTTAAATGTTAAAATTTAACTATATTATTTCAAGGTGACTTTTCGAGCTCACCTTCGTGTACGGGAGATTGACTTGCTAGATTTCTGTTTTGGACGTCATGGAAGCGTAATTTTTAATACTCTAACATTTTTTTCATTTACTCATAACTTCTTTTTTCGTTTGCTCCCTCTAGCAAATTAGCATTACCCAAGAATAAAATGTTATATTTTGTCGTTTGGTGTTTAACTTCTGGTGAGGTACTTCACGCAATACTATTGAACTTTGTCGTTATTTGCTCACAGAAAGTTGGTTGCATAGTAATTTTATTTAAACTGGAATTTGAGGTACTATGTTATTATATATGTTAAGGTAAGGGATAGTTAATCCCAATAAAAGTCATTAAACCACCAAAACTGTTTATTTATTAGTATTACACTATTCTATATTTTATTGCGTGGCTACGCGGTCGAGCTAAGACTCCGACTGCTGCTTTCCTCCGCTGCTCTCCGTTCGTCCGTCCTGACTTGCCAGAAGTATTGACAATTGACAGTGACACGTGGTCAATAATGTTGGGGTACAAGGGGACTATCACTAACATATATCTAGTTTGCATCGTAATTTTATTGAATGTACTTTGATTTTGTGTCATATTTTTGAGTTTGAGGAAGTTTCAAATGAGTGAAATTTAGTTGATTTGATTAAAGTAGGTATTTTAAAATTAGTAAATGTGGTTTAGTTTGTTTTGCTAATTGTAAAATATAAGTGGAACAAATAAATAGAATGCTGGCTAGCTCCTGAATTAAATTAATATTTCTTTCAAAGTTGACGTACCGGTAAGATTTATTTAATTCCGTACCACCGTTATGTAGAATCGTATCATTTTTAAGCAGTAATTAAGCACCAATTGACTCAGTAGCGCAGTATGTTTGGCGACTGGTATTTAGTTACAGGTCTTTTGGTATTATAGCGACACACGGCTTCAGATCCTAAACCGAAACATGTGAATTTTTAATTAACTTGCATGATTCGTTGTAGAATTTTATGGGTGCTGTATTAGTAGTAATTAAGTTTCTGTTGATATGACATTTAGATTACAAATCACAATGCGTTACCATTTTCATGATTTTAGGTGTGATTTTCCCCACTTGTAAGTCAAATGACACCATCAATGATCTGTATCACCCTTGAGCAACAAGGCACAAACTATGTCAGCTTCAAGGATTAAAATCCACACGTAACGGGGTGAATTATGGGAATTATTATAATATTAAAATTGAACATTTGGTTCTTTCGCTTTTTGTGAATACTCAAACTCGGATCAATAGGCCCGTTCACTTTCATTTTTGAATGTGAATTATTTATATATTTACAAAGATATTAAACTCTTTTGTCTGGTGGTACTTTTCCCGTTAAGATATTTTTGCTAGAAGTAAGGGAATTCCCATAAAATTCTTTCAGTGACTCATTGCGTTAGAAAACCCCTAATTCCCTTCAGGTCTTGTATCGGTTAATAGTTAAAAGGGCACGGTTGTCGGATGTATCATTGCACCACCATTCCTCTTCTGCATTTATTAAAGAAATTTACATGATAAAAATATATTATTTTTAAAAATAATGTGTTTATATTTTCAGATAAAGCTGGAAGCCTTACCTTTTTTAAATTTTAATAAAAACAATTAGTATTACTTAAGCTGAATATTACCAGATCGAAATTTTATTTGAGAAAATGTATCTGGTAAACGTGACAACGTTGTAAGTACTTCTAAATAGTGTTGTCTACCGCTTCTAGAAATAAATGCAACGTTGCCACGTTTACCAGATAAATATTGCAAATCAAATTTCTACTTTTTGATTATGGTCTGGTTAATTTTCAGCCTAAGTAATAATAATTGTTTTAATTAAAAAGTAAAAAATAAGCTCCCAGCTTTAAATCTGAAAATATAAGTTCATGATTTTTAGAAAAATAATGGAATTTTACTATTTAAATTACATATATAAATGCAGAAATGCTATATTAGGGATACTTCCGACAACCTCGCCGTCTTTAAGCATAACCGATACGAGACGTGAACGGAATTAGGGATTTTATGACGCAATGGATCATTGAAAGAATTTTATGGGAATTCCCCTTACTTCTAGCAAAAATATCTTAACGGGAAAAGTACCACCAGACAAAAGAGTTTAATATCTTTATAAATATATAATTAATTCACATTCAAAAATGAAAGTGAACGGGCCCATTTAACATTTTGTAGAGACAACATGCTGCCAGATTGCTTCTTATACAAAGCGACTTTCTTTCAGTTGCTTCTCTCATCTTTTCTCTTCATTTTCTTCGTATTCTTTTTATTAATTAATCCATGTTATTGCTCCTGTTAGAAAGAAGCTACGAAATATTCCCTTTCAACAAAACAATTTAAAATCATTTTCTATGTAGGTACACATTACACATCAGGTATTGATATTACTGGTACAAAAATTTGCATCTAATGTTGGTTTATAGTCACCTTCGCATATCTGCATATCTTCACTATATCCTCATTAACTTGTGAAGTATGATGTTGCATATTTTCCTTTGTATTACTATTTTAAAACGGTTATAAAATCAACTAAATGTTTCCCCAATAAGTAAAAAAAGTAGCTAAACTTTTTTCACCACCCTCGTAATACTGCATTGTTCCTCTTCTACCTGCCTACAAAATGTAAAGTTGCTGTATAAGCGCTTGAGCACAGACTTAATAATAATTAAAAGGCCCTTTGTTCAAAATTAATGTTTACATAAGAACGTTGTCGACCTATGTAGGTACATCGACGTAAAATGGCTTTTCAAAACTTTGCTCGGGGGATTATGACTTTGGTTAATTAAAATTCTTCATCGTTCTGTTTGCTTTCGGGATGTTTTACGGTGTCTTTTCGAGTATATATAAAAAAGTATTATATTTCATTACGACGGCAAATATTGATCACAAATAAAAATCCTATAAAGGATAAAAACCAATCGAACAAATATGTTTCAAATTTTAAATAAGCTAGAGTAAATATAATTTAAATAATTGAATTTGTTGTCATTAAATCCTAAAATCAGCATTCAAGTAAAAGTCTCTGAAGCTTCTCCAGAAACGGCAAACAATTTTCAAATATAATACCCACCCATTTAATACCCACGTTCGTTCTAAGCTGAAATATTGTAATCTGATATGGTACCCTTATTCGATTAGGTTTTTTCCCCATGACATACTCTTCCCATTATGAGTTCGTGTTTAGTTTCTTTATTGGTTTTTAGTCTCTTTTCTTCTTTTTCTGTTAAATTTGGGATTAAATAAAAAGTCATAACATTTTCATATCTGATATTTTTAAGTATTCTTCTTTTTTTTTTAGTTATTTTTGGTGTTTCAAAGTCTTATCGTCTTATTGTATATCTTTAGTTTAGTTTTTGGTGATGAATTTACTTATAGATAATTTCTGTTTCTACCACAGGCTTGGTTTCATTTAACGATTCTTTTATTTACACGTTCCTTTCCTGGAATTAGATCACTATTTCCAAATTATTTATGTATCTGTTTTTAGATATTTTTGTATTTTTGTTCCTACTTTCATATATTTTCTTCTGGTTTTTGCCATTCCAACTTGTCTAGCTTCTTCATCTATTTTTTTATCGCTCTTATCAGTTTTGACTCAGGTTTCCACATTTTTTTAGTCAGCTGTACAAGATTATGTAAACGTTGTCTCTAATAAAGATTTTATTGGCACTGGATCCTTAAGAAATCAAAAATAAAAAAATTAGGTTTTTTGTTCAGTTCTATTCTTCTTATGTTTTCTAATGCTAAGATAAACATAGATGGGGAGATTAAATCACCTTATTCCACCATTTTTTGATGATACGAGTATGAAATTCGTTTGTGTTTACTCCCTGGAATCTCAAATGTTATTTTAAATAGCTTTTTAGTATTTTTATTATTTTAAGTTCCGGTCTCTGTTGACTGAATCAAAGAATGCACTTTTCTCAATCATGGTGTAAGAAAGTCATATTCTCGCACGCAAAATCGTTGAAAAATGAAGCTCATTCTTAAACGATTTTTGGTGACTTTTTTGTAAAAATAAAAAAAAACTGTAAATAAAGCCCAAAATCGAGAAAATAGTGTAAAACACACGTTGCAGAAGGCTATTCTCGCAATCATTCGTTCGTCCACCTGCTCCTTCCTCGCTCGTGGCCAAATTTCGAATTCGTGTGAGAAAATGTGGCCTTCTGCAACTTTGTAACGGTTGGAACCGTTATTTCTTTATTTCGGACACAATCACCTCTTACTCAAATGTCATTTGTTGTTTATGCTTTGTGTCAGAGAAAGTGACATTTTTATATGATCTGTCAGACAGCGAATTGGTCACTTTTATTTTGATTTTATTTGGGTCAACCAAAATATTAATTCATATTTATTTATGTTAATGACTGTCTGATTTTATAAGCCCATTCCTATCTCTAGACGGTTTGGGTTCGAATACAATAAGAATCATTTATCTTGAAGACGGATCAGATTCGAATATAAATAAGAATAATTTATCTTGAAGATCAGTCACGAATGAGAATTATGAATAAGAATCCCGAATCTCTTAGTAGAAATTGCCTGATCGGTATACCTATAATGTTTAAGAATTGATGTACCTATACAGTTTGGAACGAAGGAAGAAATACCTGATTTTTACCTTTAACTTATCGTATATTACCTTATTTACACATATACGTGTGCAATTGATCTAACCAATAAATTGTTTTAAATTTGAAATATGTGCAAACTTATGTGAATTAGAATTTGATGCCTACCTTATCTAAAGCATGTTTTAAGTATAATTTGTTACTGGTTAGTGATTTTCTATATTTTTAAAAAATATTCATGTTACAACTTGTATTTTAATATACTATTAAAGTTCCAAAAAATATGTACTTTTCTGTAGTATTCTACTGTCTTAGATTTGTTTTAGAATAAATGTATTTCGTTTTGGTAGTCTTCCAAACATTTTTCTGCTTTTACTTTCAGTCTTCTGTTAATTTAATTTACCAGTGCTTTAGATGCTATTCAGGAGCGTTATGGATGTATAATTTTCGTAGTGTTCATTATTTTCTTTTTGATTTATAGGTATGAATATTGTTCCGATATTCCACTCTTCTGGCATTTTGTCTTGTCTCCATATTTGATTTATTAGCATGCATATGTTTTTGTGTAGTTTAGACGATTTGCTTTTCCAATTTTTTTCATCTAGTACTTCTCTTTGATTTAATTTCTCCTACCTGACATTTTACTACTAGAAAATCTGGTCTATTTATTTCAGTTAAGAATAAGTGCATTTTGCTAGTATTTAAGGACAGATGATATATATTTAGCAGCCAATTTTTAATTTTTTCATCCCAACTCTAAAAATCTCCGGATAAGAACAAAGACATTAACTTCAGCTTGATACAATTTTTGTATTTGTTACCAAAGATGAGAAATACAAGTCAATAAAAGTTGTTAACCAAGAACAGTCTTTTACAAGGGAATGTTCTTTAATTGGGTTTTTCACTACTGATGTTGTCAGTCCGATAAAAGGACCTGGTCAAAAAAACATTTGATTGGCTGCCTTCTTAGTTAGTGAAGGCAGTTACCTTTCGGTGTTGCGTGACTTTTTATCCATCTCACGTTGACCACATTGTTGATAGATTTTTCGAGTACTAACGCTGAGTAAATTCGTGGTCTGTCCAGGGTGAGTAGTGCTTGTCTGTTATCTGTATAGATAAGCATGTTCCTTTTAGTGATATTATTTCTCGTGATTTCTTTCACTGTTATTAACTCGGTTTTACTTAGTTTGAACTACACTGGCACACAGCTCATTTTATGTTTAGACTTTACAGTCTGAGCCTTGTTTTGTTTTAAAACCGTCATCGGTGTAGATATAAATCGTACCAGCCACTTACGGCTCATGTTTGCTTGAAGCAGTGGTAGCGTATCAAGCGCCTCCTGCCAAAATCGACGTCTCGTTACAACAGATCCTACATCAGGTTCTATTCCAATCAAGCATACACATGTCATTGTCATCAAAGCAACCTTCTTGATGTAAATATCAAGGGTAGCGCGACTGATAATGACTTCCATGGCTCTGGTCGATGTGGTTTTCATGTCTTCTGTTATGTAGAGACATGTTGTTCTTTAAATTTATTCTAGTTTGCAGATAGCTGTCAATTTTTATGTTTTGGTACCCAGACAACTGCACCGTATGTTAGCATAGGTCTTGTGATGACCGTATAAGGGAACAGACCCCAGCTTTGTACCATGCTTAGACGGCATTTTTCATAAGCAATGTATGCTTTTTTATACTGTTTTCTACGTATGAAGTATGAATTTAATGTTAACTTGCTCTCAAAGCTGAGATCTAGATACTTCACGCCTGTTGCAAAGTTTAGTTTTGTGTTTTGGAGTTCTGAAGATTTTAATCCCATGTTCGTGTTTTCTGTCTTCACATAAGACTAAGAAACATATTAATTACTTGGATTATTTCTTTTAATTGGTGAGGTTTACATCTCTTTTATCATATTAAGGGCCAATATTGGTAAAACTATTGGTAGCATAGTTTTGCCATTTGTCTATTGTCATTAAATGCAATGCTTTCACTATTAAGAAACTGTAGTATAGTTTTATTGAATGGGTTTTTCATTAGTAACATCTGAAATTACTAAATTTTTTACTCTTTAATTTTCCTATAGGTTCTGTATTCATGTTCTAATTCTTGTGAAAAATATTGAGTTAATCTTTTTTTAAATTATTTCTTTTTATATTGCCATAAACGCACCCAATCCATAGTGTTATTTTCGTTTGTTTTTTATAAAAATAATAAATGATTAATATAAATCATAACATTCGACTTTCAAAAATCTAGACAGTATATTTTTATAGTATTATACTCTTTAAAAAAGAAAATCGTTCGCGTACGGTCCTGCATCCCCTTTACAGTTTCCTTATCTTCGAAATACCCCGGTAATTTATCTGTCTAATGCCGAAAGGATTACGCGATACCATTATGTCATTAGTAAGTCGTTTACCCCGTCAAGAAATTACACATATTAACATCGGTTAAATCGGGAAGTTAGATAAACTCCGCCTTAAGATTTTGGCTAAAGAGGTGCAAACTTGTCTGGAAGCTATCCAAGATAAGAGATCCAGATAACCGGAAACTAGGAAGTTTGCGATATATGTACGTAATCAAACAAAGAGCAAGGAATGGTTTATTCTCTACTCTAAAGGACTTTGGAACAGGAATTAAAATGTTATTGTATTTTATAATGGAATATGAATTATCAGAACTAAGAAAACATTATGAAATCTTTATCATATACAAAACATAAAACTGTTAGAATATCAAGATTTAACAAAAAATAAAAAGAAAATGTTCACCGATCGACATGATTTTTGGGTCTGGCTTCTGCATATGAAATTTTGGTTTCACTTATGTTACAAATAAAGGAAAACATTATATTTCTGATTAAAGTTTGCTTTGGTAGAAACTAGTGCAATTTTTTGAATTTTCGAGCAAAATTACTGATTTTTTATAATTTTATTTTTAATTACGATTAACAAAGTTTTTGCCGAACATCAAAGTCTTTAATTCAAGAATTGTGATAAACAATAGCATATAAATGTAAAATAACAAAAATTCAAGTTCAAAAATAAATATTTTTAGAAGTTCCCTTATGTTTGTCCATCACATCTAGTGAAAACGTTCTCCCTGTTCCTCTGAGTAGGCACCCATATTATCTTTAAATTGATCCAGGTGAGAATGTATCATATGAAGTTATGGAACATTCTGCAGCCCACAAATTTAAAGCTTTTAAGTACAGTTTCAATCAACTCTTCATAATTGTCAGCTCTCTTGTTACCAAGAAAACCATTGACTACTGTTTTTAAACTGCTATTCCCCTCGATACCAGGCCAAAAATAACAAAAAAACTAGTCTAATTTAACTTTTATTCATAAAAAATTAATAAAAACTAATATGGAACATTATTATGTTTGATATGTTTAAAATTTATTTTTTTAAAGTATTTTTGAAATCAACGCAGGCAAATTGAGGTGCCCATTTTTATCTTGATTCCGGATTTTGAGGTTAAAATAGACTTCATGAGTTTTGGAAAGCTTTAAATTTGTTGCCAAAGCAAATGTTTTGCTTCGTACTTTAATAAATTCACTGCAAATAAAACAGAATGAGTTAACATCCTGTTTACACTGTCTTGATGCCATTTTCTAACTTAGTAAAGGTGCGTTTTGGAAGCAGCGATTGTTGCGATGATCGTTAAGCGATAATCGCATAGCGATGATTGCGGATACTGGTAGTTAATCTTAAAAAAGTATGTTTTGCAACCAGCGACTCCTGCGATGGTCGCTGAGTAATGGTCGCTCAGCGATCACCGCTGGGAACTGCTAGATGTTATTTTATATACTTCCGTTTTCCTATAAGCGATCATAACAATAGTCGCTAGCGTCGATAGCGGATATGTGTATTCGACCAGTCCAAGACCAAATATGATCGCAGTTATTAGCGAATATTCCCTGAGAATGGTACTCGTGAATGTTGTTTATTTCGTGTTAACAAAACCAGGGTTGTCATCAGTTGGTTCACAGAGTTGTACTAAGGAGGTAGCGTATTAAGTTTGCTAAATAAAGATAAGTGTTAGTAAGACAAAGCAGTAACTACTGAAATATCTCCTGGTTAGATACGGAATTGTTTCAAATGTGCACAGAACCGAGAGCCATAAATCATCCCATATTTAAAGTTAGAAATGAAGAGCGATTTTTTTCAGAAATTGATCCTTCAACATCTAAGTGAAAACAGAAAGAAACAAACAAAAACAGATAAAAAGAGACAGAAACAAACAAAGAAACAAACAAAAAACAAAAAAGAACCAAAAATAAATAAAAAACAAGTTTCAACGTCCAATTATGTACCTGATGCATTTAAATTTATCTTAATTCTAGATAATTTTTCTTAAATTCCCTCAAATGTTTGGTAATTTCCTCGATTCCCGCCAATTTCTCGTAAATTACCTCAAATGACTCGTGAATTCCACAAAATACCCTTGCCTTATACACTTACTTTCACTGCAGTTTACTCCTCGGAATATTATTTCGTTGACTTTTCAATGTCAACCCATATATTGTCTTTTAGACGCTGATCTTTGTGCATGGCGTGTTGCAGGTCATAAATTGCAGGTTGTTTTGCCACAGCTTCAATAAGTTTTTCGTCTTCAAAGTTTAGTTTGGGCCTCACGATTTAATCCGCCTTTATGCAATAAATGTTCTAAAATACATACAACAAACAGCACGTACCCGAGATAGAGATTGAGATAGAATATTACACTTTACGTCAAATATGTCAAGCTCAAGACAATGGAGCTAGCCAGTTGTAATGAAAGTAAATGCCATTTTTGTTAAATAGCTTCATTTAAATGTTACAAAATCATTTTCATTCCGTCAGTGCCACTTAAGTCGTCATTTTCATTACACTTTTCCGTCACTAGAATTGCGTCCATCTGTCATATCGCAAAATAGTGTTTATGTCATCTCTACTTTATTCTATTTCGATCGCATGCGTTGAATAATCGTTCACAATTGCGATCATATTTGCCCTAAGATCACGCGACGAGATAAACCCGCTAGCGTCTATTGTTAATATCACTCATAGGAAAGATCATGTAAAGATCGCCTAGAAGTAAACGGCTATGATCGCTGTGCGATTATCGCCCAGCAATCATCGCCCAGCAATCATCGCCACAATCGCTGCTTGCAAAACGCACCTTAACACACAAGGGCGGTTGTTATAGATGTGATAGACAAGTAAATACTCACTACTGTGCCATTTACAAATAATTTGCTATATAATCGAATTAAATTACCGGTTTTGAGCTTACATTAAATTGTAATTAGATGAAACAAAATGGATTCTATGCATTTTGAGGTGATCTTTTCGAAAAAAGGCAAAACAAAATGTAGCAGTTTTTCGAAAGTGCCGAAATTTTGGATTTTGTCAATTTTTCAATTTTGCGCATGCGCATGTCGCAAATAAATCATTATTTTTAAAACGCAGTTTACGACAATTGAAAGCTTAGAAAAAATGCTAATTTTTATGTCTCCTGAGAAACTTTGATCGGATGCACCGTTCTCGCGGTATGGACGATTGAAATTTGTTTAGTATTTTGAGGCGGCGAAGGTCGAAAAATTGAATTTGTTAAATGTTCAAACACTAAATGTTTCATGACTTTGGTAAAAATTAGGATATTTGAAGAAACAAAAATTCGTTTTGAACTTAAGGGATGTGACTATTGATTCCCAGAAGGGGGCAAGAGAAATCCCAAAATTGGACATATGGCGGAAGGGCAAAGTGTACCGCAAGCCTAATTTCATTGTTTGCCTATAATGGCCAAACTATTTAAATGTATTTAATGCCACTTACAGAGCTTACTCTTAAATATGAAATCTTATACGTGTGTGAATTTAACCGAAATCGGATTATAATTGGCCAAGATATCAAACAATTTATCAAATTTTTTTTCCTAAAAAAAAAAACTAAATTTTTTTTCGAAAGTTTGAAGTGGCACAAAAATTCCAAAAATGCACCCAATAACTCAAAACTTTTTTTTTGAATACTCTATTATGTTTAGAATACGATTACATTACGGAAAATTCTGCAAAAATATTTTATCTATTTTTTTGACCACTGTTCATTGAGTGACGACCAAAAAACACGGTATTTGAGAAAAGTTGCCTAAAATTGACGATTTTCAGTTTTTTGGTCTGAAAATTGAGCAAACCCAAATATCATGTCTTCTTAATGTGTATACAAAGTTTAAAGTGTGTATGTTTCTTCTAAGTTGTAGAATTCTTCCGACAAAAGTCCCATTATACGCGCTCCGCGGGATCCAAAGCTCGTGCATTTCTGTAAATTGATTTTTTTGTGATTTCCCGTTTTAAATTTCTTACATACCTAAATTTATTAGGCCTAAAATTTATTAAATTGTATTTTACTGACTTGTTATAAGACGTTTCTTGAGTTTTGTGCTAAAAATAGAATTACCGCAAAATTAGCCGGACGTCGTATCAAGGATAGTCATGGTCTCGACGTTCGCTATCCGACAAGTTTAAACTTGAAACGGTCATATTATTACAAATTGAATCGCTTGATAGTGTATATCGGCATAGATTTTTAATAACCGTGTTCAGCAAGCTCTGTGTACACGTGGTTTTTCGGACTTCTTCAGCAATTTATTAAGTAAGTACGTTCTTAAATTAAGAAAATTCTATCACAGTGCTATAATTTTTTTGTTTCCAGGTTGCAATGGGTGGACTGTGTTTATAATGTCATCAGAAACTTGCAGAGGGTGAACTTACCCCAATTAGACCGATAGGATTGAAAGGTCTGCAGATGGTCAGCAAAGAGAGAGGGGATGATTTTTTCAGTTCTTTAGAACCAGGTTTTATATTGCATGAGAGGTGTCGCAAACATAACGTAGCTCGACGTTACGGAAAAGAGTTTATTTATAAAACCTGGGATAGGCATAATAGGGCCGCGATTGACAATGCCAAAAAAAAGGAGGATGGAGCATCAACCGAGAAGAAAACCAGATGTTAGAGAACAAAAAACAAGCTTATCACCAAGTTGGAACTTACACTGAAGCTTAGGATTAATTTCCTAACATTTTTAAAGTATACCTTCTTGTATATTTTTTTGTGCTCTTTCCGATGGCGCAGTTAGTTTCTTCAAATATATTTTTTGTTACATGTTTTCGGAAAACCCGGAGAAAATCATATGGGGAAAAATTAAAAAAAAATTACGCCTTCCGGTTTCCTGCGAATTCCCGGAAAATTATGGCAGATTTCGCCGCGGGACTTATTTTATTTGAGAGCCCACAAAAAAATACGCAATTTCTCTCATGGGCACATATGTCTAACATTTATAATTTCGCCACAAATTCATCGCAAATTTCATGTTCATAATTCTGATCAAAGAAACGAAGAAACAACTTTTTGGTAAAAGCACTTCTGGCGGCGAGAAATTCGCCATTAAAACTACCTATGCAATGAAATTCCGAATTATGTTTGCCTCCTCTTTCGATTGGTGCATTTAATTTTACTATCAGAATGATACTTGCCCAGATAATTAGCATTTTTACCATGGAAAATTCCGGAAAACCGGTTTTTCCTAATTTAAAAAAAATTGAAAAACTGCTACATCATTTTTTTCTTTTTTTCGGAAAGGTCACATCAAAATACACAAGGTCCACTTTGTTTTATCCAATTACAAATTAATGTAAGCTCGAAGGGGCTTTTTTTCGTTATTTAATTGGACTAATAGGGTTGTTCAAAGTTTGGTTGCTCATAAAATGAATTAAAATCTTTATTTAACACTTACTTATCGATGTAAATCAGACAAAAGCAAACTTAAAAGGCTAAAAAAGAAAATTTAAGTGTTTTTTTATGTCTAGAATCAGAATTCAAGCATCAGAGCCCAAACCCAAAAAAATGTTTTTTTATCGACTTGTGTTGTTTCAGATCAGTAACGAGTAGAAAGTTGAAAGACAAATCCTATTACTGTGATTATTTTTTTCGTATAACTTTTAACCAATTAGAACGTTCAATTTAGTTAAGTTACCTCGTATAATTTCGATAATACCTAATTATACATAGAGTAGCTCCACCAATCAAAAATATTTACAATAATTTCATTTCCGTAGTAACCACATCGACAACAATACACTAACTAACAGGACCGTCAAATTTTAAAATGAGTCGATTCGGAGATGTATCATTAAATGCAAATTGTTGATATTTACTTAATTTACTCAAAAAATAATCGTATCAAATACAATACGTACTTCAAAATAAATACGGTTATACATCTCAAACTTCCTGCATAATTACAAATCGTGTCAGTTTGACAGAATAATCCTCCCGCTTCGCGGTCGGATTATTTAAACTGGCAAACTGACACTCTTTATAATTATGCAACAAGTTATCGATGTATAACCTGATTATTTTGAAGTACTTATAGTATTACTACTGAAAATACTAATACATACTATATAGTTCGCCACAGTCACGTCCAACTTTTAAATGGGTTTTACTCATGCACACAAAATACATTTTTTGTCCTCTTAGCCATGGACATTTACACTACTTAAAATGAAATAAATTAGAAAAAAGACATTTTTAAAATATGAATATTTAGTATTTTTATTTCTGTTGTTTCTTTTGTAATTTTAATTACTTTTTCTGACATACACACATAGGTATGTCCATAATAGCTTAAAAAGTTGTTTGTAAATCATGACTTTGTTTTGAGTGAAAAGTGGAGAGTGCCTTTCTATTTCAATAATACATTTGTTTCTCTATTATAATTGCTATATTAATGAAATACAAGTTTTAAGTGAAAAATTAAAGTCTGCTACTTTTTCCTCATTCACTTTTTGGTACACCACTGCGTTCTCTGAAAGTTAGGATCAAAGTTAGAAGTTGTCTGTCGTATAGGTAACTGGTATCTTCAGCTTTTGGTATGTATAACTTTGCAATTTACATTCTTCTGTAATCCGAACTGTCAGACTGCGAGATAAAGCAAACATGAAATGACTAGCTAGTTTGCATTCTGTTTGGAGAGAAAACATGGAAATTTAATATTCGCTTAGGTAAATCTAATAACAAATAATTAGAGGCTATTAAGATCCATTAAATATATTCTCGAATAACTATTAATAAGGTCTATATATTATTACCAATAATAGAAATATATTTACCACTAAACTACTTTGAAAGCAAATGGATATTTTGACTTTACAAATATTAAAAAAGTATGATAAAAACTGCAAAAACCTGCGGATAGCATCCTCTATGATATACAGTAACGTTAATAAATTAAGAAAGTTCAGTCTCCCTTTGAGTGGTTGTTTTTGAATAATAATAATAATAGTTAACTAATTTTAATGCAAACACTAAATATTTTTGGAAAAAGTTACTGAAATAGAAGCTCAGACTTACTTTTTCTCTCTTTCTGAAATTTAAACCCATTTTGGTATATACATTTTTTTTTTAAATTTAAAGTAAAAATAAGAGGTTACCAATTATACAAATTTGCACGCACAACTTTTTTTTATTCAAATAGCAAAGCGCTTTCGGCTTTAAGCAATCTTTAGTGCTTATTGAATAATACCAACTTGCTAAGTCATCATTTTTAATTAATTATTTAAATGTTTCCTAATTTGTTTAAAATATAAAGTTTTCAACATCATTTCTAACGAGCCATTTTTTCATTACTAACTTTGCCTAATCGCAATAAGTGTTAACCCTTGAAATATTCATCTATCTCCATATTAATTTGTTAACCGTTAACTGCATGAATTTTAGAAAATCGCAAAAAAAAATTTTAAAAGTTCAGGGTACCTGATCTGACCCTACTTTTAAACGGAGAAAATTGTTTAAAAAATTCTGATTACATATTTTTGTCAAAATTAAAATTAAAAAAAATGTTATCAAATATTATGATTCGAGGGAAAATAAATAAGGGACTAAAAACTCAACAAAGTACTATTCAAATTTTATTTAAGTTTCAAATAACACTGCAAAATAATCTGTAGTTTTCACGATGGAACTCAAAAAAATAGTTTCTCTTTTTGATTATACAAAAATTCAGTCTACATTTCCTGCAGATGACATTGGTCAATGCTTTACAGCTATCATATTTGCATCTATTTCTTTTTCTTCAAATTGTGGCCAATACTCAAATCCATCAGTACGAACAACTGTTGTTGGTGTAGGGGCAGCAGATCTTCTAATTTTAGCGCTGGCAGGTCGATCACGTCTGGGAGTGTCACTCTGTCACTCCTTCCAACTTTACACAGGGAATATGCCAAATCTATTTGAAATTGTTTCTGAGACATTGTTGTTTTGCCGTTTATGTTGTTTATTAAAAAGAACCCAAGCATTGACAACGCACAAATCAAGCAAATGGTGAAATAAGCGAAAATACCATTTTTGCTTTTCATAGTTATTTTGTGTCGCCCAATGTGAGCACACATCAAATCTACACCACCCATGTGTCTGTTGTAGATTTTGGTAATTTTTGGACAGGGAATGTTCACATATTGTTTTTCATTTCGGACATATCTGCGTATTGTGTCAATGGGTTCCACACCACATAAGTTGGATGCCAAACACACAAGACTGTTATCATTATTGAACAAGAGAAATTGGACAACCATCATATTCTGTTACAAATTCTTCTACAGTCCCCCTTGCACTTTTTTCATACTTTTATCATCAGTAACGGGGTTGTTTGGGATGCTATCTTTTCATATTGGCCCAAATGCAAAAATATTCTTCTTCTTCAGATCAGACATGAGGGATAGGGAGGTATAATAATTGTCAAAATATACGGTATATCGACAATTTTCTGGGATACCTCTAATCAAACGAATAACAATATTAGGGTTTGCTCCTATATCTTTCTCTCCATCAATAATTACGTTTTCTTGTCCTGAGTAGATTTCAAACTTGTAAGCGAAACCATTATTATCACATAAAACAAATAATTTGTAGCCCCATTATTTTTTGCGTTTCCGAGGATTGTATTGTCGTAACGAATGTTTTATTTTAGTTGCACAAATTTGTTCATCAACTGAAAGACTCTCGCCCGTGGGTACACTAGAAAATTTATTATTCACATGGTCTACGATAGGACAGTTTATCTCTAGCAGGATCATTAGCTTATACATTGTTAGTGTTATCGTTGAAATAAAGAACAGAACGAATGGCTTCAAACTTGTTGATTCCCATAGTTGCTTTCACCATTGTACTATTAGGTTCATCAAATCATCATCAAAAAAGTATTTAAAAAAATTATATGGCTACTGCAACTGTAACAAATTATTGGGCATACTTGAATTTCCCTTAAATTTTTTATGATCGTCTAAAATTATCAAAGACCCTTTTCTCCAACGAATTTGCTCCGTTACCTCTGAAGTGTAATCTTCTATTCGATTTTGGTCTTCATCAAGTTTTTCAAATAAAACTTCGTCTGAAATTTCAATCATTTCATCATCTGATCTGAATTGTTCATGAATTGTAATAAATCATCTTCACTCTCGTAAGGCATATCTAATAAGCGACACACATCTTCCTCTTCTAGGGCCTTTTTCCGTCCTTTATCGTCTACGAATTTATATAGTGATCCATCTAAAGAAAAGAAAATTTTCTAATATTGATTTGTTATTGTAAATATATCCATAAATTTTTACACGGCTGCATTGCATGATGTATCAAATACGATATCACGTAAATAAGAAATTTTTAGAAATTTCTTGATAACAAATGGTAAAACTAAATAAATAAATAAATAAAACTAAACTACATACCTCAATTACTAGAAAAATTATTTGTTGATATTCTCTTTTATGAATTTACACACCAGAAATTCATCTCAAAAGCACTTCAAAAAACCAGTACCGGTACATCACAACATACGTAATTATGCATATTTGAGGTTATAAATCTTCTGTCATAGAAATAAATGATGGTAAAATTTTATATTATCTTCTAATTCATGTTGTCTCAGCCGTACAACACAATGAAATTCATACACAAGCCAATATATGTCAGTAGCAGTATTATAAATGCGGTGTATCATATACGATACGCGATGCAGTTAAGGGTTAAGTAAATCTCACACTGTTAATTTTACTAAATTTACAATCATTAAAAAATACCTCGATCCAATTTAAGCAGTCTTCTTTCTGTTTACATCTAATTTTTAATCGGGGAATATTAAGTGCCCCGAAACATATTCTAATTGAGTGTAAAATTTCGCAACCCATGCCTATGAGTTGGTTGAGGGGTAAGTTCACGAAAAGGCCACCGGCACTATTCCGCCCCATCCCTCTGGATGTCAGTTGTCGCGTTCCGAGACATCGATCAACGGGTCGGGAGATTACGAATGGGGTTGTACTCTGAATGAGAGACGGAACAAAGGACTCGAGCAGGTCCGGATGTCGAGGAGTTTAGTACCTCAAGAAATGTGATATTTATATTATCATAATAATAAAAGTTCATTTTACATTAGCATAAAATAGTCAAAACAAATTAGGGACCCCTTTTAAAACTAAAATATATTTTATTAATATTTTTTTAATCTGGCGAAAATGGCTTGCCTTAGAAAGCATTAGGCTTAAAGAGTGTTTCCTTTTTAAAAATAAAATTAAAAATAGAAACTTATGAATAAAAATCCAAAAATACTAAATTTATGGACTCAATTTTTTTTATAAAAAGTTAGAATTAAAAACCTTAATAATGTGTGTGTGTCCGCCTCTGGCCAATCGGACTTCTTGGCAGTATCTGGGTATAGAGTTCACCAGATTTTCATTAATTTGCCTGCATTTCTGCTGGGTTATCTAAATTTTCGGCAGCCTGACGATCTCTTAGCCTCCTCTGAAGAAAATCCTCAAGACGTTCTATTTGTTTTCGGTCTGGAGAATTCGCTGGCCATTCCAAAACCGATATTGAGCTCCTAAAGATGTTGAGTTACCAGTTAGACGATGTGAGGTTTCGCATTGTCGTGTCGAAAGACAAAGTCTAGACCTTCCTCTGAAGCACATTAAATGGACATTAAATGATACACCTAGGGTTCTACAACGTTTTCTAAGTATCTGCGAGCATTAACAATTCTAACCTCGAAACACATGCAGGTATGTGTGCCCTGTTTAATAAATTCCTCCCCAGAGCATAATGGGGCCCCCTTTGAAATGGGCAGTTTGACTACAGGTATCGCTCACCTCTACGCCTCCATGTTCGTACACGTGTATCATTGTGGCTAAGTCAATATCTTGACTCATCTGTAAAAAGATGGTCCAATCCATATGATTTCTGGCCAAATTTAACCGTGCTTTCCTCTGCTCAGGGGTTATCCAAAGACTCACAGCTCTGACGCTGGATCGTAAATGGCCTTTATGGAGTTCGTTTCTTACGGTCTGGATAGATAATCGCCTTCCCGTAGCGTCTAAATGAATATTTGCAATATTTCTTATTGTGCGGGCTGAATTTTGGAATGCTGACCTTTCCAAATTGTGGCCTTCTCGAGGTGCTGTTATCCTTTACTTGGCAGGATAAGCTCTTCCTATAACTGTACCAAGTTCCTTATATCAGTTAAAAAGCCTACAAATTACCGAATAACTTCTTCTTAATATGCGGGCAATACTTCTAACATAGTAACCGTCTTGAAACAAAGTAGTTGCTGCCACCATTTCATCTTTCCTCAAAATATATAAAAATATTAAAAAATTGGATTTTACAAAAGAATTGTGTCAACTGAAGCGGATCTAGCTGTATGTTTAAAAAATTGGTGTTAAGAACACGCCCATCAGGGAGCAAATTGCTGCAATTCAACCAGAATTGTTGAATAAAGCTGTGTTGGATTTGGAGGAACGGTAATTGTACAGTAGAAAAATGAACTATATATCGAACACTTGCGGGAATCACTGATAGATATAACAAATCTCATCATTTAACTTAATTTAATAAAAAATACATATTAAATTAAAATATATCCTTTCCTTCAGGATAACTGTGTATTAGTAAATATCTTCGATTGAATATGCTTGATTTGGTTGACAAAAATTCAAAATATATATTGCATTAAATCACACTAAAACCTATATCGAAACTTTTTTTTAATCAAGAAAGTTTTTCTAATGGAAAGAAAATCCCAATCTACGTCACTGTTAATCCCCAACCCACCGGTGGTCTCAGGTGCAGTACACACTAGACTAATATATCGGCGATGGGTTCTCTATCATCGTGTCGCGTATTGTGAAGATGCTTTGACGCCTTTCTTTCCTTGACAATAATGTTTGATAGATGTACCCGAAGGGGGAGATCGAGCGAGATTTTTATTGGGGCGGACGTGATTGGTGCGAATCCCGTAATTTGTAAGTTTATGATCGATTCGGTGACAGCTGCGTGCTGTAATTTCAATTTATCGCAATTTAAACTAAGTAGAAGAACAAACTTCGATATAAATGGTGTATTGTGTTACTAGAAACGAAAAGTAGAAATCGAACATCTATTGTTTAGCTAAAAAGCAAATTTGGTCGAAACATATAAAGATACTTCTGGTCCTGTTGGCATACTGTTTTTTTAAAACATCAAAGTTACAAAAAGGCACTATCAGAATAAGCATGGAGGTATAATACCAATGGAGATATCATGAAGCAACTGTTATCTACAGGATATGTCCCATTAAAAAAATGACACCACTGGGTAGAGCTTAAAAGGTCTTTAAACAGGATCGTCTAATTGAAGTCGCGTATTCAGAATTTATAAACCGGTCTCAGCCAAGACCGCGCAGTACAATATAATGAAATTTTAATACCCATCTCTAAATTCTCTTGCTTTACCAGAACTTTGATTTTCATTTAAGGACGGACGGTCTTGGCGTAGTCAAAATTCAGATACAATTTTTTGACAGATCGTTTCATAGACCTTACGGTACAGAAAAGCCATTATTAAAATATTTCCATCCCTTTGAGAAGAAAAATCATGGCCAACTAACTACACGGCACCGCTACTTCCTAGGTTGTTCAATTTCTTCACCTTTGAAGCTCGTTTCTCTTTTCTCTAGTGTAATGGAACAATGTTGAGTATTAATCGATAACTGCTAAAAAGACTTTTTAAATGTCTTTACTTTGTTAAGAATATGAACTCATTCTAACCTAAAAAGAGATTAACCAAAACTTCTTTTTCGTTTTTTGTTATCCAGGATTGTGGTTCACACCATAGGCCCACATCACTAAAATTTCTCAGGAATAATATCTCATAATAATATTAATAATTTTTGGACATATGTCAATAAATATAGTAGTTAATTTAAAAAATTTAAATGGAGAGAAGTGAAAATGATGAAACTGAATTTGCTGTGCACTCTTCTGAGGAATCTAATTATTATAATCTAAATATTGACTTTATTAGTAGTGCTAACATTTTAAATGTCTTTGAAATAAATGAAAGTGACCATGGAATAACAATGCCAAAACTAAAGTCAAAGAAATCTACTAGAGTTTACCCCATAAATTGGTTGCATATTTTTAATCTGCTTCTAAATAGTTTTTTATCTCCGGAAAAACGGAAGCTATCATCTTATACTCCAATATATGAATCTATCTATAAAATCACAAGGGGATCTGCAACATGGAATTATGTCAGATCGGTCAATAATTAATTAGTAGGTACTTTCAGAATCAGTAAATGATACTTTTGAAAATGGTATACAATTGGATGTAATCTGTACGGATTTTAAAAAGGCTTTTGAGCAAGTTAATCGTGACATATTAATAAAAAAACACTTACATTTTGGTTTATCAGTCACTACATTTAAATAAAAGTTATCTGAAAAATAGGTATTTTACTGTCAAAAATAATGGAGACATCTCGATTAAAAATCATGTAAATTCTGAAGTTGCGCAAGGTTCTAATGTAGTCCCTTTTCTCTTTATTTTGTTTGTAAAGGATCTACCAGATTATGTTTTACATTAGGAATGTCTACTATTTGCGAATGATTTGAGAATATTTAGAGTTTCAAACAGAGATTGTATATTACTTCAAAATGATTTAATATAAAGTTTATAATAATTGGAGTGTAAGTTGTAATGTGAGTAAATAATGCTTTATAAGGTCTACTTCTCAGGAAAAAAAAACAGTATACTGGTTTTCATTATATAATTAATCAGCTAAATTGTTACGGTTCAAAATTCAAAAAAATACTGAGATGCTTTTACCATGGTAAATAAAATAGTATGGACTTTTAACTTTTAATTAGATCAAATTAATGATTTTTAGTAAAATCTATTAAAAGAACATTCGGTATACTAGCTTTGAGTAGAAGTTTATTTTAATGATTGAAGGTCCATTCCTCATGTTCTATGTGTTAACTAGAATAAAAATATACCTTAATCATTGCATTGCCAAATTGTTTGCAAAAGAAGTTTAACCTTTTGTCCGATACTTCTTCAGTGCTATGTAGATCCGTTCTGGTTTTCTTTATTATATATTCTTCAATATTTCCTCGAATAGTTTGTAGTTAGGTTCTAGAAGTCTAAAAGAAAATAAAAAAGATTTGAATTGGATAAATGGTTTTAGGTTTATTTTCTTTTGTTTATTTACATTTATTATGTCATTCACTTTAGACAGCTGTTTTATAATTTGAATATTTAATAATTAAAACCCCAGATAATCTGGAAATTCTTGGAATTAGGTGTTTGTGAGAAATTGGCTATATATATTTTTAATTTACCTGTCAAGTTTTTAATATTACTTCCTGTGGAGGTAATTTATGTCAATTTATCCATGCATATCCTGTCACCATTTCTTTTCTGGTACACCTTCTAGAAGCATGTGTTTCTGAGAGTCTTTTCAATAAGGATTTAGTGCTAGAAAAGAAGATAACTGATTGAAAATAACCCTTTGGGGATGCTTATCCAGCTTTTAAAAATAGAATTGTTTCAAATAGTAACTCAGTCGAGAGAGGGTCATAGGTATTGAGATACGAGGCAGTTTACTTATTGTACCTACTTGGGCACAGGCCAGTTCTAATGAAATAAAACTATTGGTTGATAGATTGACAATTATTTTAAGTTTATGATCAAAAAATTTATAAATAAGCGTGGTTCTCAATAAAATGTAGGTATATTTCAATGTTTCTTTTAAACAAAATGGTAAGTATTAAAATATACAGCTTGCATACCGATTAAATAGATATATATTCGGGCTTGTAATTTGTTAAAAATAATACCATTCAAACTTCCATTCAGAAATACTCGTTTTCCACTATTACTTGGAAATAGGTAACTAGATCTGCTGTATATTCGCCATTTGAAGCCATGTTGAAATTAGCAAATAACATAAATAATTTTATTGACACTTATTGGAACATAATCTGAAGACTTTTCTAAAAATGTATATTTTTACAAATAGTAAATTATGATGCATAATTATTGTTGTCTTTGATAAGAACTTTTATAGTATACTATTTGGTTTTAATTTGAATGTAATGTAAGATACACATCTGCTCATGCCTACAATAAAATTGTTTATCGTTTTCTATTTACTTAAGTACTTGGACATCCATTTAATTAGGTTGTAAAACCTATTGGAGTATTAAATTAATAAATAATATCTGAACAGGACGTCACCAGCGGTTTCTTAGACCATGATACCATTAACCTAAAGTCCCATACGTATGTAAATGACATAAGCATCGTTGCCTTACATCAATTAAAATGGGCGTTCACATCGACTATACGGCCATTTTATTTAGCAAAATGAGTTACTAATAGACAGTTTTCTGTTGTACCAACCGACCGACTATAAATAATGGAGTGTTTCCTGGTTGAATATATCATGTGTCGAATACCGTTCGGTCCGTGGTTAAATTTATTGAGGATGGAATAATCGCGAAGTGGAGTAGCTGCAACGACGAGGCATGTTATGATTTATAACGAATTGGTGTAACCAATAAGAGAGACCGCGGAAAAATTGCGGTCCTAGTATAACTACGTTACGTTGCATATTGAGATGGGTACCCATGTGTGCAGGCTATATTTATTTAGATATATTGCTTTTCTGATGTTGTTTACCGTTGATCTTCATCGGCGGGAAAAAGGGTACTTTTTCTATACTATTTTTTCGATTAAAATTATTTAGTAATTAGGTATATTGAATGGAACAAACAAAATTATGTCACTGTCATCTAATAATTAAATAAGAAAAATAGTGATGTTATTTTTGTGGGTAGTTATTTTAATTAATTTTATATTTTATTAATTTTTTATTATTATTTGCAATTGTTATTTAATTTTACTTATTTTATCTATCTTAGGGATATATTTCACTTAGGTTTCAAAAAAGAATTGAGACTACTCTGTATCAACAAAAATACCTTTTTCCTATGACACGGACATAGCAGTATTAAATATTCAACTCGAAACAGTATTATTACACATATTTTTCAATTAAAGTACACACATCTTTATTATCGTAAGACTAATCAGCATTGGCACATCTTCATACATACTTTATATAAACAATATTAAAATTTTATATTTTTCTTTAAGTGATACAAATATTATTGCATGAATTTGGTTTTACACGGGTGGCATAACTGAATGATTTTTTATAGAATGAACTGTCTATCTTTAGATTTAGAAACAAACTCCCTTTTTTGATAAATTTTTATACATATATATTCCAGGGTTGGTCCTTTGCTCCACCCCTGATCCATAAAAAATTGCCAAATCTCACTTTAATTTTTCAATGTTTATTTTTCAATGTAGTCTTCATTAAGGCTGGTGCATAAGTGATGTAGAGCTGCAGAACGGCAAAAAAAAACAAAAAAAACTATCTACATTTCACACAAATTATTTTAGACATTCTAATACATACGTAAAATACAATTTATGGATAATCTGATGAATTTTAATTTAATTTTAATTATTAAATAGAATCAATCATAGCGTGCGAATGCATCCTAGTATCCTATTTACAGTTCATAGCTGAGAATAAGACTGCCAGGAGTGCCAGGTCATATTCATCTCTTAGCTGGGTCGCTTCGGGAGGGTCTGTGCACTGCTTGGAGCTTTCGCGCTCATCGTCTTACCTCTCTGTGGCTCTCTAAAAAGTACCGCCAAGACACGTAGTGTTTGTGCTGCATTTTTGACAGGTCGGCGAGCTTTGTTTATAGTCTGTCGCATATGTGATGTGATTCGATTTCGGTTTTGTAGATTATTAGTTGGTGTTAATTCGCCAGCATGCGTTTCCATTGTACATGAAATACATAGATGTAGATTAGAAATTAGTAAACGAAAAGAGATTTTTTAAATACGCGGATGAGTATAGGTTTGCTGCTAAAAATGACCGCAGAATAGAAATAATGTATAAAAAGTAGGTGAATAAACATTGTAAAATAACTGTTATTTTGGGGGGAAGGCATAATCTTGCATAATCTTGCATAATCTTGCATAATATTGCATAATATTGCATAATATTGCATAATATTGCATAATATTGCATAATCTTGCATAATCTTGCATAATCTTGCATAATCTTGCATAATCTTGCATAATCTTGCATAATCTTGCATAGTCTTGCATAATCTTGCATAATCTTGCATAATCTTGCATAATCTTGCATAATCTTGTATAATCTTGCATAATCTTGCATAATCTTGCAGAATCTTGCAGAATCTTGCAGAATCTTGCAGAATCATGCAGAATCTTGCAAAATCCTGCAGAATATTGCAGCATCTTTCAGAAGCTTGCAAAATAATGCAGAATTTTGCAAAATCTTGCAGAATCTTGCAGAACACCCAATACCTTTAACCATGAGCCACTACTGTTTCGAGAAATAATGATTGTTAGACCATAAAGAAAATCGTTTACCACGCAAGTGTTCTTTAAATTTTGAAATCAGTCTGTAATGGCTGGTGGCTAAATCTTGAGAATATGGCGGATACTCAACTAGTTCGAAGCCTGCTTGAGCGATTGCAGCTGTTACAATGGCAAACCTGTTACTGATAGAACACCTTTGCGCAACTTTATCCATGGTTTTTCTGTTATTGCGTTATGTAATCTGGGAATTATATTATCATAATAAACACCTCCCTTTTGCATGAAATCTACTAAAATAACGCCTTCAGATTCCTAAAATATGGTTAGCATGATCTTCCTTGCTAAAGGTTGCATCTTTAATATTTTCGTCGGTGGTGAACATCGATGTGTTCTCTTCTTACTCTATATTTTGGTCTCTACATCATAGTGGTGGATCCAGGCCTCCATTCTCACTAATCTTTCAACAACACTTTTATTGTCTCGTTAAAAGACGACTGCAAAAAATGTTTTTTTCGAATTTTCTTGTATGCATCTGTTAACATTCGTGGGACACATCTTGCAGACATTTTTTTCGTTTTTAATTCGGCAATAATTTTATTATATGTATAGCATATGGTATAAGGGACCAGTATCTTCAATTATTCGTCTAATAGTAACACGTCGATCTTGCAGCACGAAAACATGGACTATTTTAACATTTTCTTTTGTAGTAGCAGTTGTTGGCGCTCTACCAGCATGTTCGTCTGTAATCCACTTTCTATCACATTCAAACTTTGGTCAGTTTTTGAGAATAACCAACTAAACGATCCTGCATATCATTCTTTTGTTGAAACAACAAAGTTTTTCTGTTAATTCTAATTTAGCGATTTGAAAAAATGAAAAAAGTAGTTTTAGTTATTTTAGAAAGTTAATTTTAAATATTAAATACGGTATTTAAGTATTTAATCCATACATTTTTTATCGTATTCTTTTCACATTTTACTGCTGTCAAAACTAAATCCTTGTTGAAGATTTTAATTAAGTTACATTTTTGTAAATTAAGGTTAGTAGACCTTTTTCTTTAAAGTTATTATATTTCACATTTTCAATGTTTGACAACATTTTTTATGTATTGGGTAATATAAATAAAATATTGTAATATTTTTTTATTCAATTTTATTTGCCTTCATTAATAAAAATACAATAGTGTGTTTATTTTTTTTTACAACTGGAATTGTTATGAAAATGAACATTACAAAAAGTATTAATATGACATTTAAATTTGTAATTCCTTAATTTCCTATGTGTATAAGTAATATTGCATAATTATTAAAAGGGTTACTACATGAAAAACAATTAAATAAAAAACTTAACCTTAAATTACCATTTACATCTTGGAAATGAATTAAAATCAGACATCTTTTTTGTTACTATATAAATTTAAGAACGTAGAAAACATTTGTTACAAGTTTAATAGTAATTTTGGTCCTTAAATATGTTTATTATCGAATAATTTAGATCTTTTAAATTTGCCCACCATATTGTTCTCAAATATATGTATTGTGACGTTTGTTTATTTTAAACAACAGTTTATTTGTTAATAATTTATATAAACACCTATTTATTTTAAAACAATACTATTCTAATTTATATATTTCGAAAGTTTTTAAACTGTTTACTATTTATCTTCACAACTGTTTTTATACGACTGACTGCTCCAGTGTTCCTCCACCAATCACATTTAAAATTCTGGTGGATTCCAGAATGCTCCCCGCTAAAACTAAAAACATTATTACGTATTACCTTGAATGTACTCGAAAGCGCCTGAGCCATAGTCTTCACGTATATTTGGTCTTAAGGGGTTTAATTATATATGATAATCGGATAAGTTCAGCCTCAAAGGCCAAATAAGACAGATAGGGACTTGGAGGATTAGAGCTTAACTGAATAATGAAATGGCTCGCATTACAGTAGGTATTTGGTTGAACTGCCGGCACAATTTTCTACCATAATAATATAGCTTAGAATATATTATACAATAGGTATTATATACCAGTGTCTGAAATTCATAAAAAATTAAGAAATTAGCACAAACAAATCATTTATAAAATTACTGCTTAGTTGTTCAACAGGAAAACTATGATTCTACTGTAATAATTTTTTGATGGTGTTGGAATTTTAACTTAAAATTTCCTTATTTTTAATAGTTTATCTATGTTACTTTTTATATTTATCTTTTACTTAAACAGTTAAATTGGAAAACCTAATCTAAATTCTCTAATTATTAAATTTTCTTGTCATAAACTACAGCATATTTACGACCTTATTAAACTATCATAAAATATGGCGAGAAAATCACAACCATAAAAAATTCATTTCGAATAAAATTTTCATATTGATGGAGTCAATTCGAACGAATGTTTGTCGAATTTTCACCTATATCCTTTTAATAAAAGACGAGTTATGGGTACGATGACACCTGGCACAAATATCCTATCAAAACAAACGTTCCTGTAACACATGGTACCTGTCACAAGTTTATGGATTATTATCGAAATACCAACTGCAAAAGAAATAAATTCAAGCATTTCAGTAGTATGTCAACTTCCAATATACCGATGTAAAAAACGGGACAGGAATTTTATAATACGGAGTTATGATCCAGTGAATATAGAGTAAAATTAGTTTCCGTTTAGGAGAAGGGGTTTAGCCTATTATAGAAAATACAATAGTAAAGTAACAATAAAATAACATTAAAAATAAGACCAAGGATAAAATAAATGAATCCCTTCCAAAACATAAGGGGTCGACCAAAAATATTAGTTGAAGAGAACTGTAGGCGAAAAAGCACGGAGGCCCGACTGCCAATTTCCCAATTCCAGAAGTCTAAAGCGATACATTTAAACATCAGTAAAGATAGATAGTGTGTCTGTAGGGTAGGAAGGACGAACCGCCTCCACAGCACTTAGGCCTTAATTTGCATCACTGTGCATCCTCCTGGAGCGATGAGAAAGTATGCATTTACTATAAATGTAAAAATTAGAACAATAATTTTAATACGATAAATACTATAGACATATTGATATACCGACAAATCTTCTCTACTTTATTATTTCACGCCCCATCGCCTGTGTTATATATATTGTGTCAGCCACCCGCACCGATACAGAAAAAAGATCCAGAAGGAAAGTTTATTTTATTATCTGGGAAAATGTCAATAAAATAAAATGTATGGAGCTTTTACACACTAGAAAAATATATAGAAATGTCTTTTGTGTGTTTTTGTGTGGAGTAAAAATGTGATTACCCTTTATTAGATTTCTCCACGCTGCGCCGGAAAAAGCCAAACAATATAAAACGTTATATAGAAAAGGGACGCGACATCCAACGTTTCTTTTATTTCACGAAATAAGTTATTATTTATTACTCCTACGGTGTTTTTTATAGTTTGAGAAAACATTTATGTCTTTAAAACAAAGCGTTGGGTGGTACAAGCGTACACCAGTAACAAAGAACTCGAAAAATGCAACTGACTAAAAGTTTTAATAATAAAAATTATTCAGGTTATTTTATGTTTGAATAAGTAAATTTTTTATGAAAAATTTTGCTTATCACAAAAGTAAGTTTAGCGAGTAAATATTTTACTTCATATGGTAATAAACTTAGAAAACATGAAAATGCTTCAAGGTAAAAGTGACATTATTTATTATCATATAAATAGTACTTCCTCTAACATTTATCATAAATAACTTGCTTAGAGCCAGGTTTTATCAACCCCTCCTTTAAAATTGGTAGAAAAAGTCAAATTATAAATTATCGTCCTATCACTTTGGAGTAATTTAAAAAAATTATTAAAAATTGGATAACTAAATTTTTGAACAAATAAGTATCTTCAGTGATCCGCTAAGAACAGTCTTGGGTCCATTACTGTTTAGTTTAAAAGAAATTAAATTAACTTTCAAAAATAAAAACTGAAGGCCCTGTTATTAGCTTTGCAGATGATACAACCATCCTATAGCGAAGGAAAACTTGGTATTCACAAAAAATAACCACTGAATTAGTAATGCAAACAATATTTCATTGTTAATGATGAAATGAATAATGAACTGAAAAGTTTAACTTGATAACTTTGCCGATTCTACTACCGAAATATTTCTTTCATTCTTTCATTTGTAAATTTTTGTTAAATAATTTGGTAACATAAGATACAGGTTTTGCTGAAGACTTTTTATATCAGCAGGTTAAAGGCTGATTTCCATTGGGATTAAGGCCATTATTTTGGCCGGACCACTTTCCAACATTATTTGCTACTCATTTTTTATTATATAATATTCGTCCTTCTGTATATCGTTGCTTTATTTTAATAAAATTAAGTTGATAAATTGGTTTATTCAGGAGCACTTTGAATTTAGAACTTTTTCTAGGACTTCCATTAACTAATTCAGAAACAACTTATACATAAATCCTCGCATAAATCTATTGGAATATATTGAAACGTCATCGCAGGAATATGACAGATCGTACGATTTATCTTAATAAATAGTCGATACACACATGGGTGAGCAGTCACTGAGAGAATGAAAAATAATACAAGTTGCAGATTGCAAAAGTTGTAAATAGAAGTTGGTTCAACCGGATTTAGATTTATGTAGCATCTCATTGGTTATATTAAACCTATATAAATCATAATTTAAATACCCGGTGGCATAATATGTAGGTACTTCTTAACTACCTAGCTTTAATAAAGTATATGATTATGAAGTTGGAATGGGTAATTGGTAATTAAATATAGTATTTTATATTATGTAAATTAAGAAGAAAATAATAAAATTGCAAAGACATGTTTCACAGAATAATACGAGCGATCGTTTCCCTCCGGAAACAGCTACTTCTTTGGCCAATTCCGTAGAAAAACATTAGAGATAAAAAATAATTTTCAAATCTCTGACTTTGATTTTGCTTACTGAAACTGTTTTTTTTATGGACTTCACATATTAAGAAAGGGTTTTAATATCTTTAGTCTTCTTCTGTCTTCTAGGTTGCCCAAGGGATTAACTACAATTGTATTTGGGTCGATGTTCAATTTATCTAAATATTTTGTGCTGTTTTGTAACTTTAAGGAACATACTTCTACCCATAATTAAAATCTATTTATTTTTTTAGTTTTACACCCTTTGGATTTTCCGTGCTGACTCTTATCTGTATGTAGCCTTGCGGGACTGCAGCCAGCATCTTGTGATACGACTATTTGAAGGTCTTACTACTTTCCCATTCACCTACTCACTCTCTCAATCACTATCATTCATTCTACGTCGCCGATGGTTAAACGCTAGTCGCATAGTGTCACGGCCCATCGTGGAACGTTCCAGCGGTCATGCATCCACAACGTGACCGAAGAGATCAAGGATAACTGTTGTGAAGTGGATTTGATTATGGTTTTATATAGGAATTTTTTTGTTCTGTAGAGAAAGAATGACAGATCAATTTTTGGCCTAAATATAGTTTCTCCTAGTTGTATGACTAAATAAACAAAATTAAATCATTATAATTACAAAGTTAGTTTGCTGCAAACTCTTGTCCATCAGGAAGCCCTCCCTATATAATCGAACTGCATCAGGACAGTTCGATATGAACACCTTTAAAGACTGGGTTCCGTATTTAAGTAAACTCGAGGCACGTAAAATATAAATGCTGATAATTTTGCACATCATCTTTCTATAGGCCTTGTAAAATATTTAAAAGAACATAACATAGAAGTGATCTTTCTCTCAGCGAATTTAACGCGTTTAACTCAACCACTGGATTTAGCTTCTTTATTCCTCTCAAGATTGCTTGGAGGCAGATTTTGCTAAACTGGAAGAAAACTGATAGGAAGAAGGAAGCATTAGTCTCCTTGTCAGTATGTCCAACATTGTAAAAACAACTAATGGATTTCATAACTTAAAATCACTCCAAGAACATCTTTTTAAGGTTTAAAAAAGCATGCATTGTGCATTTAAACAAAGAAGAAGTCTTACATTCTTTATCCCCAGACCATACAGTGGGAAAAGATGACTTAGAAGCTGTGAATGACTTATAGATATCATGAAAAAAATTCTATTCAGTAATAGAAGAAAAATTAAATTTAGCTCCAGGAAAATTTGTAGCCTTCGACTCTGACAATGTGCGATTAACGATAAAGTTGTGATACGCGTCTTCTGATACTGACGATAATGACGTCATGAGTCATAAGTCTAGTGATAACGAAAATGAATTTCCACCTATTACATTTAAAAAACTGATAAGATTTACCCCAGTGATAATAATAATGGTGACAATAATAAAAATAGTGATATCAACTTAGGAGACTTTGAATTAGTAAGGCTCTCAGTTGTAAAAAAGAGTGCAGATATCAGAGATTATATTGAAAAAGTAATATCTCTGAATGATGATATATTATAAAAGCAACTACTAAAAAAGAAATAGGGATTGTTTATATATTTCCGCAAGTGGAAGATAAAAATGTTTTTGGTTATAACGAAATAATACAAAAACTTGATAAATGGGCCGAGAGAAAAGGCATCAGTAATTAAGAAAAAGCTGTTTAGTTTAGTTAGTGTTATAGTGTTTATTTACGCATTTTTTTGAATCATTGTTTTTCTATACAAAGAAAAGTTTATTTTTAGCTTTTTATAAACCATGTTTTGCAGTTTTCTTAAGAAATAAAGAATTTCTATTTTTGTATCTGTCGTCTTTTTCTTTAAAAAAGAAAAAATTACTTTCAAAATCAAGAAAATTGTGTTTGTCTTTTTGTTTTTGTTTTCTGTTCCTACTGCCCCTCTAACGTCTTAACTGAAAATGAAACGATAAATAAATAGGTGTTTCCATTGTCCTCAATCCAGGGTAAACACGAACAAAGAGTTTTCATGATGCTCAATCTAGATGTCATTATAAAACATTAAACCTCATAAACCTTATCCTTTTCCAAATTGTCAACAACTTTGATATGTACATAAAACCAATGGCATATATTTAAATGTGGGAAAATGTTACATTATCCAGCTCCATCGTTCTCACCAGCCCACCATATTTGACTAGACAATCAATGTTCAACTTTTACTTAACGTAAAACAAAATAAGGATCTTGGCATTATTTTTGATACAACCCATAGCCTAACCATCACATCTCTTCAGTTAAAGGAAAATCTATGAAATTGTTATAATTTATTAAAAGGACGACACGCGACTTCTGTATTTTACTTTAGTTAAGAGTCACCACTGTTTTTCTGTATAGTTTCCACATTTTGTAACCTACAAGTTAAAAATACATAGCCTTTAAATTTAAATGTATTATGATTTTACTACAATGAAGCAGTTTTTAAAGATTCCTTCCTTGGAAACACGAAGAAACCTGATGTTACTTTGTAATATTTTTAATGGCAGATATGTGAAATCCTATCAAAGTATATTTTTTATTTCTATTCGTAATACCAGGTAGCCACAAATTTTTTATATTCCTTTTTATATAGTACATTTTAGAGAAGTTATACTCTTTGAATAATAGTTAGATTAGCAAACTCACTGGAGAATATTATATTTGATTCATCTGTAAATATATTTGAGCATAATATTCAAAACCTGATAATTTAACTTGCAACATATGTAACAATTTATTATAACTTGAATGATAAATATATCAAATAAACAAATACATATTTTGGACTTACGGAAAGAAATTGTTATTTTATAGATATTATAATGTCTTCTTTTATTAAAATTTAATATAACTCCTTCATCTCTCTATACTCTGTACCCTCCATAAAACGAAACATCATTCGCAATTCTCATTTCCAACATCATGTATATTTAATCTGTACAAAACTAACACCAGCCAATTTTACATTCACGAGAATCAGTCTGTAGGGCTTCAACAAATAATCATTTATGGTCTTTGCGGGAATTGGGCATTCAGAGGGGACTAGTATCGAGGGGATAAGCGTTTAAGCGCCCCCTCAAGGTACGGAAAAACACTGAGCGTTGGGAAAATGACGGCCCCGCCGTTGTTTCGAGTGTCCTTATCTGCCCTAGGTAAGTTGGAAAAAGGGATTAAAATTGCATGTACTTGTAGGTTGTGTGTAGGGCTGTTTCGAACAGTTTCGAAGTTACCCCTTTTTGGATGCGTAGGTATGGTAATTTTGTTACATAAGGTGTCTGACTATGGAAAATATGTAAATGAGACAGCAATTAATATGAATGAAGGTGGTATTGATGAACTTTTCCTAAATATATGAATGTATGTGTTAACATAACTCTTGAGACTGCAGAATAGGATCTAAAATTTAGTACTTTAATATAATATTTATTAGATACTTCTTTTCTTCACGACATTGACGACCACCATATAAATAACAAATAATATATAAAAATAAATAAGATAATACTATTTTTTTTTAATTTGTCATCTCCATAATAATATATTGTTGAAAAAACCATAATATACTTTACATATTTGTAAGAGAGACAATAATAAAATTTTGATTTTGATTTACATAAAGAGAAAAACCATTCTTGGAGAGATTTTGTAAAATAAATGACAGATTTATGCATCAGATAATAGAAAATATTAGACAACGATAAAATAATTTACTAAAACAGTGAAATTAACTAGAAACAGAAAAAACACAAATAATAGAAAACTGGAGACAACACTATGAAAACAAATTTGAAGAAATACCTAATATGGATGGTAAAACATGGAGAAATCTAAAAAGGAGAACTAGAGACCATACAAAAAATCAAAGTAATAATAACATGTGGCGAGAAGGCGTAGCTCCAGCTAGGAAAAAATAAAAAGGTGTGATTTTGGAGTATATGCAAATAGGTAAGGGAAATACAAAAATCCTAAAAAATTGGAGAGACAACATTTTATTAGCAATATACAAGAAAGGAGATTAGACACTGTACACATTATTAAAGACGAATAGGGTTAGCCCAAACTAGCTTTGAAATTTACGCAAGAATAATAGACACTACTTTATAGAATATGTAGAATTAAAATTAGAAGAGGAATAACCAGCTTTTAAATTAGGAAAATAGACAAGAAAAACGTATATATTATAGAAAGAGGAGAAGAAATATGTCCTAGCATTCATTGCCTGAGAACCTAACAAAAAATATGGATGGTTTTGGAAGACTTAAAAGGGTATTAAAAGCTCTAATTAAAAGCACTTATGAGACTGTTAAAGTAAGAGTATAGAGAGCGGGACATAAATCGTAAGAGTTTCAAATGAAAAGAAAGTATGAAACAAGACGATATAGTCTAAGCCCACTGCTGTTAATAAATTGTGATGTTTGTTTATTTTAAACAACAGTTTATTTATTAATAATTTATTTAAACACTTATTTATTTTATAACACTACTATTTTAATTTATATATATTTCGAATGTCTTTGAATCGTTCATTATTTATATTCACCACTGTCTATCTACTAATAATTTTCGCTTGATCCTCCACCAATATTTATATACAAATTTAAAAGTATGGCGAAGGTCCTATAATGTTCACCAATTATCCCGTTCTTTCTCGAATAGTCATCGAAAGCTCCTCCGCCATAGTCGTCACATATGTTTGGTCTTGAGGGGTTTAATTATGTATGATAATCGGACAAGTTGAGCCTCAAAGGCCAAATAAGACAGAGAGGGACTTGGAGGATTAGAGCATGACTGAATAATGAAATGGCTCACATTACAAAATTATAAATGGCAAAATACTTAAGGCGATCAAAGAATAAGGAAAACACTTAAACGTGATAATTGGATACAGAAACTTGAAGCAGGTTCGATAAAGCATTCTGCTATATGCAGACGACGTGTACTACTAGCAAAATCAAAAAACAAAATGCATAAACTATTAAAACTATAGACAATAGAAATAGAAAACATGAGAACTGAAGTAAATATATAAAATTAAAGTGAAAAGTTAAAACGAAAAACAGAGGCACTATAGAAATAATAAATAACACCAAAGAGTAACAATGAATACCTAGAAAGTATATTAAAGGAAGAAAGAAGACACTAGATATTGAAGTTACAATCAGTGCAACTAAATAAACCAGAATAAATTACTTCCTAAATTAAACGATACTTGGACATAAATATATTGATACAGGTACGAAAATCTACCGTACAATTACATTACAACAATAACTTATACTAGTGAAAACTAGGTTATACAGACAAACATCAGACAAAAATAAATGCAATGGAAATAAAAGATTTTGGGAGACATTTTAGAGAAAGTAAATGGGAGAAAGAAAGGAATGAAGATATAAGAAGATCAACTAAGCATAAACTAATAATGATAAAGACTAAAAAGAAAATTAGAAAGAATGAAACCACACAGACTAGAGAGAAAAATAATGGAAAAAAGCAACAATGAAGACCTATACGGAAATTGCTAGAGATTAACACACTAGCCAGGAAGAAAAAGTTTCATATACGACGCCTTGAAAGGTAGGATAAGAAAATGAAAGTGATGGACATAATAAAAGGTACTCTAGATTTATTAACGCATATTCATGCCGATTTGTGTGTATCGCAACCAGTATTGTTAATAGGCGGAGAGTGCTTTGCTTTTCAGACAATTTTAAAAGGTTTAGAAAATTTATTTTTGCGGAAAATATCAAGTTTTTTAAAGATATCAAATTCCCTAGGATATTTTGGCAATTTAAACATATTTAACTCACACGACTTGAATTGCCGAACACGGCTCGACATTGACAGTTTACTGATAGCTGGTGAAATTTCCTTATGTAATAAAAACAGTAGTTGTTGGCCTAACAACCAGAGAATTTTGTGTGTTTTCGGATAATTTGGTCATCTGTCGGCAACACTCATCGTAACATTGTTGATACGTGAAACTTGTCTGATATTTTCTAATCTAAAAGTCAACATTGTAGCCAAAAACTGCGAAGCCCATAAAGACCAGATAATATTAAGGCCAGCTTTCAGTCCGGCTGAACATCGTCGCTTTTATTTACGACCAATTTGTGCCCGCTTAAAACCAACTTAACACTCGCGTAAAAATACTGCTGATGTCGCAACGTTCCGCGCGACATCCGAACATGTTGTACGTGTAAATTCCGGGACGATAATCTGCATTTGTCGCCCAAACGACTTTCAATTACTACCCGACAATATTTGCAAGAGGCTCGTAATCGCGTTACACGAACGCCGGGCATAAAATAAGATAAAAACTCTAAAAAATGGGATTCAATTTGTCGGGGGCGGAAATTTGGTTTTTTACTGCCTCCGCCTGACGCGTTCGTGTTGCCACTGTTCATTGACGGGCACATGGACAGGATTAGAGGATACAAAATGTTGTATTCAAATAAAATAGAACGAACAAATAAATACAAATATATTACTTTTCAAATGAAACAATCTCGAAATTATAGGCATTAATGCAATGTGTGTAGAATGCCTATCATCTATCATTGTGCTGAGGTTGAGGTATTCGGAAGGTGTGGGGCCAGGGAAAATTTTCCATGGCAGGTATATACTGCATATGGCTACTATATCAGCCCCCTTCACACATTTTTAACATTCCAATGCTTATTGTTTCTGGATTCCACTATATGACACAATACTTCAAGGTTAACTTAAAGGTTAACTAACTTTTACTTGAAGATTAACCTCTAGTTCATTTCAAATTTCAATATAAATCGTAATTCTTGTTAATTTACCTAGATATTAAATTAATTTTAATCTGATAACATTGGATTTTTATGACTTACGAGTATATGGAGTTCTTAAACTCAAGAAAATCAATATTATTAGTTGTCTTTTCAAGTTTATTTTTTTAATAATTTAATATAAAAAGTATTACTTTATGATGATATATACTCAGATGTAGTTTAGGTAAAAATTTTACTTTGAGAAAAACATTTCTACTTTATCAAAACATAGAAACAGACAGATCACAAATAAACAGAAAAAAGAAAAGATTAAGAAGACTAAGGTTAAAAATATTAAAAAAAAAAAAAAAGATAAAAAGGAAGAGAGAAAAACCGAAGAAAAATAAATAGAAGAAAAAAGTTAATTCAAATGCGAAATACAATGTTAATAAAAATACGAAATTAAAATAATTTTGAAACTCTTGATTAGTTCAAAAATGCTATAGAGTAACGACCATGTAATGGTAGCAATTAATAACCATTACATAATATTTTTTACGAATAGTTAAAACAGTCAATTATAAATAAGCAACAAAATATTAAGTGATAACATTCCGATAAAAAAAACGAGAACGCCCATGAAGGAGTTCCCCAGGATTATGACTGCTAGGATGCAGGATGTTATTCTGGATGATGAGGACGGCGCAAACTGTTTATGACCTTTCAGATTTACGTGTCAACATGAGATAAATGCTGTTATTTGATATTCCAGAATTTTATGATTGTAATGAAATGTACCCCATAAAAATTTTAGCGCTTTAAACGTACAATTTTAAAATTATTCCTATAGCAAAAATCCGTCGTAAAAAAATCTATAATAATTAGCTATACAAAGTAAGGTAAATATACAAAATGATGGGGTGGATTTGATGTTTTGAACGCCATTTTGAATTTTTAAAAACTTACTTAGGATATGTTATCTTTGACTTATAAAGTTCTCAAATACCAATTTTAGTGAAAATCTGAAATAGTCTCGGAATGTGACTTTTTCACGATTACAATACTTCCCTCTTATCGTGGGAAGTAAAATGTAAAGCGCTTTCAAAAAAAGTTTACACATGAGTAGCGTTTTGCTGTTTGCACTTTAAGTCTAAGATTTTTAGACGTAGATAAGATTAAAATATAAACCTAAACTTGAATATTAAAATATCAGCAAATGTATGCTGTTTATTATATTTTTGATTCCTTATAATTCTGGAATTGGCCTCAATATATTCTAATAAAGTTTATAATTATAATAATTTTAAAATTAAACCACTTACGAATATTAAAATCGTCAAGCATTAGAGAATACGACAGGGAATCGTTATTGAATACAAGTATCGATACAAAATATCGATTAAAATAAATGTGTGTTCTATGTGTGTATCTTTTATTCTTTTTCTCATTTTATAAAATAAAAGATATTATTAAGGTGCGCGTGCGTGTAATTTATTTATTGTTGTTATTATTTTTTTATAATTATTATTTTTAAGATTTACTGAAACTTACCAGTGTGTAGGATTGACTCTTGCAACATTCATGATCAAAGTTAAAAAAAAATAATGTCATTGGATAAAGTATTAAACAGAAGAAAATAAAACAAAAGGTAATTTTATTAAAAAAAAATATTGTTAAAATAATGTACCCTGGGCGCCAGCAAAAGCTCGTACCTTGCAACACCTATTCAGTCTCAGTACGCACCATACACCTAATGACTTTATTGCTCCAAGCTAGCTATTAAAAATAATATTAATAATTTAAAATAACGATCCTCTTAGATCTGGTTGTGAGCCGAGTAGTCTTAATCCACAGGTGGGTTCCTTGAGCGTGAAGTTGCAGCATGTCATAAATATTAAATATGGTTGGAAATGGAGATCGGAGAGGTTATGTTGATATTTGTGGCGAAGATTTAAATAAATAAATGTATTTGTTCAGTTTTAAAAAGAAATTTATTTAAGAATTGTGTGATTAACTGTTTTTCTAACAGTGTACTGCATAAATATGAAGTGAATCACGTAAGTACTTAATTCAAGAAATGTTTTTTTTTTTTACCAAATTGATTGCATCAAAGCCAAAAGAGTTAGTAGATAGAAAGTAAAGTATTATTGTTCTAAAAACTTGTTTGGTTTTAAGTCTGTAGATCAATAACATGCATGATTATTCTAAATTAGATATAAATAGAAATGAATAGGTAATATCTTAGCCTAATTACAAAATAAATGTCAATGTTAATATGGGTCACTTTCGCATAAATTTAATTAGAATTCTGTTTGAATAAAGTTCGATTAGATTAGGTATGTTTATTTAACTTTTTTATATTTTTGTCTTATAGAAATAGTTCCTAGTTGTCAAGATTTATCGTAGCATTTTTTTTTTATAGGTTTTTCCAAATTTGTGCAGAAGTACCTTATAAAATCCTATTGGATGAATTGTGATGTTCCAAACGAGGTAATGCTCCAGTTTTCACTTATATTATTGTGGGAATAATATGTAGGCAATCCAGTAATTGAAGTTTCAGCGGCAATTTTCAAAAATTCGACAGCAAATCTCCTGTCTTTACAGCTCCAATGTCAAAAAGTGTCAAAAAACCGGTAATACAGGAATCTTCCTTATCGACAGTTCGACAAAAATCCTAGGTGTTTACTGGGCAGAAAATAAAAAGGAACTGACTCCATTTTTGGTGGAAATTGCTTTTAATAAAGTTTGATGTCACAGCCTACTAAGATGTAAGTTTTTCTAAATTTTCCTTCAAAATCCATATATGAGGATGATTTATTATTTTTTTATAAACTTTTTCTCACTCTATTTTAAACACTTTCACTAGATAGTTTTTAGTTATAACAATTTTATTTTACAATATTTACAAAGATTTTCTAACTTATTCTTAAATTAAAGCTTTTGCATACACTTTTTTGTAAAACATTTCTTGAAATTATTGACCTAAAAAGTTACTTTATTTTATTATTTTTTTAATGGTATTTAGTTATTTTGAGATTCTAAATATTTGAAAATTGTTCTACAAACCATAATTAACATTATGTAAGCATTAATTCTCATCTACATGTTTTGATATTAAATATTTTTTTAGGATCAGAGATAGAGTCTACACTGACATCTTAATTTGTACCCAGCTATTAGGATTGGACTTTCCAAAGTGTGGATTGTGTCAGTAACTAATCCCAAAACTCCATTCTACAAGTTTCCAGTTAAATTATTGTCAAAAGAGTTTTATTTGTGATATTAAATTACATGTGAAGTCAAATTTTACATGTTGATGCTCAAAATTTGTAAGTATTATTAGTTCATATTCATTTATAATTTATTGTACACTGTTAGAAACCTATTATGCTTTCATAGCTTGAAATTAAATCAACATTGTTACATTATTTATTTATTTTTCTATAAATAATTTAACAGAAACCTTAATAAGTAATTTTAATTTGTTATTATTTTAACTTATGTACATTTCACAATTCTAAAATATTTTTGACCAAGGTATTGTCCGTTACAATATATATTTAATACATTTAAATTTTCTCTATTTTGCAGTATTTTATACATTGAAATAAATACTATATTGTGAGAGGATAAGTCTTGTCCCTCTGTCAAGTCGTTTATTTTAAAGAGTATCCGACGTTGTCAAAATATCGGTATTCCTATGAACTCCATTCAGTTGACAGCAACACCTTCAGTTTTTTAAATAGCAATACAGGTTGTATGACATTTCATTGAAGAGATAATTTTATAATGAATTCAGCAGTATGACTGTTCATTGCATTACTTTTGTTTTCACGCTCTCTAGCGGAATAAAGAACTATTAAGTTATTGTGTGATACTTCATTTGAAAGCCAATTTTATTAGAAATCAATCAAATCAAATATGTCAATATTGTACTTGCAACAAAATAAAGTTAGTAATAAACCATTTGTTTTTTAGTATATTTTTGATTTAGGTCATTAATAATAATAACAATAATAATAATAACAGCTTTTATTGGCAACATAAAAAGAGAATGCAAAGAAATATTATAGAATATTTACTAAAAGGCAGAATTAGGCCTAGTCCTTGCAAGCAAGGGTAAGTCCTTTCTTCTACTAAACCTATTTAATTAAACTAATTAAAAAAATAATAAAAAGCTAAATGAAAACAACCTAAGTTCAATTCATTCCATGGTAATGACGCAGAGATAATAGTATAATATATAAACAGAATAAATATAAAGCACAAGTCTAGAATGTTAGTTCATTCGTAAATAGCATGTTTTTTTATTTTATTTTTTATAGTGCTCAATGAGCAAGTAAGAAGATGTCTCGGAAACCTGTTGTATAGCCTGATTATACATAAGTACCTACACAGAAAAGGTACGTGTTAAGCACCCCAAAATATGATGAGTCGGCGTAATTTACCTCTATACTAAGGAGTTACGGAGGTCTAAATTAGAGCCATAAATTTCCAAAAAAATGTAATATCACTGCAACCGTTTAATTTAAAAAATCAATATTTGGTAAAATTTATATGGGACAATACCAAAGTCTCACATAAAGTAATTTTACTTTTTCAGCCTAAAAGGCTCCTGTTTGCATAAATTAACTTTAAGTTGCAGTAGGTTCTCTTGATAATTAATGTAATGTTTGTTTAATTTATTTAGAGTTTATTTATTTAAAAAACTTTATTTACAATTTATTTATAACGTACTAGTATATATAATACTTAGGCACTATTATAACTCACAATTCTAATTTATTTATTACAATTCTGTGGCCGGAGCTTTAAACGGTCATGAGTCGTTTTTTAAGTAAATTGAGTTTTTAATCAAGATACGTTTAGAAGACTGTATATTTTAGGCAGTTAAAAGGATTTAGGTCTAAATACGTTGTAAAGTAATAAAAATAAGGTACAAAAAAACATATTATATAATAATGCAAGGGTAACCGCGAAAGACTGAACGTCATAATTAAACATAAACAGTTAAATTTTGTAACACAAAACAGTTAAAACATAATATTTCTACATATTTTTTAATTTTTACAGGACCAAATATCTTAAAAAGATCGTCGATTTGAATTCTAAAAATCCTTGTTCATATGTCCCAAAATTTTCCAGCGCCATTTTCCAAAAATGTGTAATATTGACTTATTACCTTTTAAGCGCCGACCACAGAATTTATCTTTTCTGTCCAACACTTAAATCTGCTCGTCCGTCGACAACGATCGCTATTTATATAAATCCATCTCTGCACCTGTAGTTTCTAGACGATCTCGAATGTCCAAAAATTCCATCTCTATGACTCAACGGCCACGTACTATTTTTTTCTGGTAGCTTCTCGAAGCATTGCGTTTCTCTATATGGCCAGCGCTAGACTTCATACTGCGGGCAAGGAGTAAACAAAGCACAGGGTTGGCTTTCCGCGACATTAAGTTAACATGTTGTACATAATGTTAAGAGGTTTCCAGAATCATACCAAGATTTTTTAAACTTTCAACTAATGGTATAGATGTACCCAGAGTTCGATTTCGCGGGTTTTTTCTCCCACATAAGAGTACTTGGGATTCCGATGGGTTGGGACTAAGGCAAAAATATTGGGCAGTGTCCTCTCATGAATGAAGATCTCTATTTTACTGATTTATTTCTAAATTAATTTTATTTTAAGGGAAGAAATATAAAGTTGAGTATCGTAGGCATAAAAATAGCTCGGTGATTTGTAAAATTCAAAAGTGTAGATATTGAAAAAGGTGGGTCCCAAGAGAGAGCCCTAGGGAACGCCATTCTCAACTGCGATACATACAGGGTGGCTCATTAGTGTATGGAAGTCCAATGTTTCTTTTACCTCAATTATTTTTATTCGTGACAAAATTTCCTTTAAATAATTTTAATTAACATTCATTTCAATAATTGTATTTAATTAAATTAAAAATAACTTAATTTTATAATGAACATAATGAATCCCAATAATGTACATTAATATTACTCATTTGATATGATACGTAGGTGCACTTTACTTTCATAAATCTTTGGTAATCATTTTATTTTCTTAATTTTTGTTACAAGTTTACACGCTTAGCTGACATGTAAGTCCCTCTAGGGCGTAGTTGACTCTTTTGTCTATATGCTATTTGACGTTGGTGACACATAAAAAACTCACTTGGCCTGAAAGGATTTTGTAAATTTTTTTTTGTGGACATGTTTCTTAGTATCCTACAACCGCCACTGCCGCTACTGGAGCAGAGCGGATGCTTGTTTTCGTTAGGTATCTAAGTACTTTGAAATGGTTTGTTTATACTACCTTATTATTAGTATTTGTATTAGTATTATGATTAAGCATTAAACTGGACAAAATATTAAAAAATAGTATTTATACTCGTGTTATAATTAGCAATAGTGTAGTGCTTCTTTTTTAATCCTAATTAAATATAATTCTGCAGTCAATAAAATGTATGGTTACTTAAGAAATGTGTAAGAGGCCAGTTCATAGAATATTTTTTAAGATATTTGAGTTTTAAACGTGTTTTTATTAATATTTTTACTAGTTAATTTTATTTAAAAATATTATTATTCAAAAATAGGTTTAATTAAGGACATTTGAACGGATTTATGTCTCAAATTTATATCAGATAAAAAAAGGAGAAATTTGAGACACATCAGATAGAAAAGAGGCCTTTGCTTCCACGTGGTAACATGTCATTTGTCATTCTGATAACTTTATACTCGGTAAATACTGCTGTATTACTCGTATTTCTCTTACTCGTAGTATAAATTGTCTCTAGTATAAATCATGTATTCACTCCGTGCGTGACAGCAGCGCCAATTCATTTATAATAATAATGATATTACTCTCCCTAATTCACCCCCTTACGAGTGAATTTTAACCCCAAAAGCTGAGCTTGTGTGGGGAAAGGGACGGATATTATTATTATTTGCCGTGGCGCTCCGGGGCTACTTAAAGATGAGTGATGGTACCATTTGACCTACAGGTGAGGAAAACCTCACTCACCATCATTATGTACTAATGGATCATTTTTGCCTATACTGACAATACAATTTTTAATAGAATTTGTAAATAAAAAGTGCATATATTAGTTTTAATAAAAGTATATGAATTTGTAAAACATTTTTTTATTATTATTATTATTATTATTATTATTATTATTATTATTATTATTATTATTATATATTTTTATCGCTTAAACTAAAAAAAAAAAAATAAGTATAATCAATAAAAATCAATAATAAAATATAGGCAGGTAACAGTATTTATGGGAAAATGTATGAGAAGTTGCCTAAGTATAATAAGTTGTCTTTAAAGAGTTAACCTATTCTGTCAAAATAAAAAATACCATTAAATAATAGAGTGAAGTTAAAATGTATAAACAGAAGGATTGTTATTTATAATTTCATTTTTGTTCGAAAGAAAATATAGAATGAATGATTTAAAGTGCATTCCAGCCACATACAATAATCAAAGGTAAATTCTTGCTGAACATTAAAGATTAAAGAAATGTTAAAAAACATCGTAAAATGATAATTTATTGTTTATTTAAAACCTTTCAAACTTCTAATGTCTGCTATTTCCAGTATTACTGTTAATATTACAAAAATAAAGCTAATTTTTCTTCTTATTGTGTATTATTTTTATATTTACTTTGTTTTTTTTTTGCTAGTATTTTTACAATTTTCAACACAGCAATTTCGATTGCTTACTATATTGTTTTTACCTACTTTTTTGAAAAAAAGTAAAATGTATACGTGTATTTGATATGACACAATTACAAAATATAGCCCTAAAATCCACGAATTATACGCAACTAGCGCTAGTATCGCTTTTGTTCCCCTACCATGATTTCGCACTGAGCGAATAAATAAACACTTTTTATTTTTCTATGAATAAATCCGAGAATAAACATAAACAACATCTGACAACATAATCATATGTGTATTGTCAACTGTCATTATCCGTTTTCTATTAAAAACAAAGGCCAAATACGTCTTTGTTTCATTTCATAGAAAAGAAGAAATTTAAGATTTAACATAAAAGTTAAACCTTTCAATTATTAAGCATAAATATTAATGCTAATAATAATCATAAATCGAGTATAAATGTCCCCATTACATTGTGAGGTTTTAATTTAATCTTTAATCATAATACTAATGCAAATACTATTAATAAGGGAGTATAAATAGACTTTTAATGTTAAAATCAGTTGGTATGAAATGGTTAAGTCAAAAATACTCCTGCCTTTCGAAATATAACACCTTTCACTATGGCTATGATGTACACTGGCTATGAAACACATTATTGTATTCGTATCTTTCTACACTTCTTATTAAATTTATTAATGATTAATTATTATTTATTTATTAAGAGATACGCATACAGAAATCTATTGCATAGTGATGCATAGTAATAGGCAACATTTTATTGTTATGTGAATTCAAAAGAAAGTTTTACAAAGGAATAATGAAATCAATATCATTATTACTTCATAAATATTATAAATAAAGAATAATTATTTATTCTCAATATTAGGTTTGTTCGTAGAGACAGTTTCCAACGGTTAATGATTTTTTTTATGATGCGCATGCTCGATTTCCAATGGTTTAGGATTTATTGTCATATTTTGCTCTGCGAATGCATTTTGTATGGTTATAGATTCTTCTCTACCTATTCTCGTGAGTTAGATACAGATTTAAGTGAACAGACAAAAAAACAAGAAATTATTTGAAATTTGACGCTGTATGTGTCACAGAATAACCAAGTATGTGTTTTGTTTGCAGTATTACTATGTTCTAGGTATATATGAAAATCCAAAGTCAAATAGAAATTAACAAAAAGCACAAACGACAAAAACTAAGAAACAATTATTCAAATGGAGGAATAATAAACACATAACCAGACATACATTTCAAGCCAAGGTTATTAAAAATATGTCATGTGCGCATGCCTCGGATTTAAATCCGGAGAATAGTCAAATATTTTTCCAACCGTTTCCAATCAGTTAGCAATCACTTAATTTGTTTCTACGAACGCCAAACTAACAATTGGAAACTATCAGTGATTCTTCTACGAACGCAAAATATTCAATGTATGTGCTGTTCAGTTGGAAACGGTTGTGAATCGCTCTACGAACAAACCATTGTAACTATTTGTAATTATTATTCTATTAGCTGGGAATATTAAAGAATAAAATTATTTTAATCCCAATTTGCATCTAAATGCCTAATTAAACAATTTTACATAAATATGATTGTTATTATAGATAATTGAAAATATTTTAACAGTATCATTGTAGTTAATACAATCTGTTGGCCCTTTACTATTACCTACAATGTTTCTATTTATTTTACCAACTTGTTGTTGAAACCTCCTGCAATACCACACGGACTCGTACACAATTATCTGTGTTCGCTAATTTCGGAGGCAGTTAACAGTTAACTGTATGGATACGGCCAGTGTGTACAATTACCGGCGCTAAAGTTATTGCCGGAGCACCTTTATCGTGTGCAAATGAATACTCCATTTCACTCTGCAGGTTTGTAACAAATTTCAAATTCGGAATTCGGTGTTAGTGCGGCTATTCGAATTCAGTCTGCACGGTGGTGTAATATAATATATTCCGGTTTGAATATGCCCTAATGGGACCTATTCATGTATGGAAACTTTGTTTCGGAATTAAAATTCAAACGAAATTAGACTTTATATAGGCGATTTTTTTTTAACAATATCGTTGCTTCATTACTAAACTAGAATGAAGATATATAATGCTTGGTATTCTATATTATACCCTTCACAGATTTTTTTAGAATCAATAGGCTGCATCCCCTAATGAAACTTGTTTTTTTCTGAAGATTTCAATTTGATACCCTTTCTTGTTTCTGAGTCAATAAGCTTTGTCTACTAATAGATCTTGATTTATGCTAAAAAATTTCAAGTTCATATCATTTTTCCTTTTTGAGTTTATATGCTTTTTTTTTAATATTTCAACTGCCTTTATCCCCCCATTTTTATTTAGTTTTTTTTTCGATAGGCTTCATTTCGCCAATTTTACTAAAAATTTCAAGTTGATTTCGCTTTTGGATTTTAATTTCTATTTTTTTTATTTTATCTCTTCTTTAACCCCCATTTTCATTTTTATTAATACTAATTCTCCATAATGTTTTTTAAAATTTAATTTTTATTCAAATAAATTGAAACAAATGGATTTATAAAATAATTAACTTATTTTAGTAAAAAAGTAAATTAAAAAAAATTACAAAAAAAATCAATTTTTTGACGAACTTTTTTGAAAAAATTAGCAGTAATTCGTCCATAAAAAATTTGATGAATGGACACTTTCGAGAAAAATTTTTTGATGAACTTTTTTGAAAAAATTGGCAGTAATTCGTCCATAAAAATTTTTACGCATTTTCAAAATCAGTAGGATTCGCCCCGTTATAGAGCTTGATTTTTCCTGAAATTTTTAAATTAACGTTGTTTTCCGTTTTTAACTTATCGTGCGGACAAAAAGCGTGACATTGGACGAACAGACGGACGGACGGACGAAACGAATGCATAATACTCTTTAAAGACCACTGTGTGAAGAGTATAATAGTGTGTTCTAATACTTTTCAATATAATATGCAAATCATCAATTTTGCACGATTCTTGGAAAAGTTTTTCCTCAAAAATTACAAAACTTAACTGTTATTAATTGCATACCCTCCTCTTCTTCTCGGGTTCCTTTTACTTTTTCAGGTGTCGGAAAAAGATTTCATGTCCTCTTGGACGTTGAACTAATTTTTTCCAGGACTTTCTCTCCTTTGTCAATATTATCATCTTTCTTTAAACAACGTACCTTGAAACAAGATGTTGTAAGCTATAAATATATCGTTTAATATGAGTTAACCATACAGTGAAAGAGTTTTAGAGCATGGAATTTCTCAGGGGTTATAGTGACCCGTAGATTCTAGGAGCGTGGACACAAACATAATTTACACTGAAAATGATTGATTCTTGATTGTTGTTCTGTTATGTTAAAAAGTGAATATTTTAGTTATGGTAATATTTGTTTTGTTTTTAATACGTTGAAATCATAGGGGGTGGGTGGCTCAGTGGTAGAGTCTCTGTCTGTGGATCTAAGGGTCCCAGGTTCGAATCCCACCGTTGGCCGGGATTTTTATCATTTAATTTAATTATTTAAAATTAATTCTGATGCCTTGGTAGGATTCCCCACTCGACCATTCACTGTTCCTAAAGTGCTGTTCCTAAAGTGGCGCTGGGAAACAGCAACAAAGCCTACACAGAACACGAGGCGAAATAACCCTGGTAGTTGAAGCCAATGACACACAAAAAAAATACGTTGAAACCTATCTATAAACATTATTAGTAATAGTTAGCTGACTTTTTCTCATATTTTGAGATTATTTTTGAATCTTTATCAAATTATGTAGAAAACTTCATTGATTTTTGTGTAACAATTTTATTATATGAAATTTTACCTACCATTTTTCAGTTTTTATTGTAACTTTAATCATTCACAATTTGTCACAAATGTCAAATAAAATAATAGAGAGTTATTGCAAGTTCACTTAAGGTCAGTCACAATTAGTGCTGCTCTTATTTTGACATCTGAGCATGCGTAGATCACTAACTTTAATAAAGATTGTGCCTGTCCATAATAAGAGAGTTATTGCAAGTTCACTTAGGGTCAGTCACTATTAGTACCGCTCTTATTTTGACATCTAAGCATGCGCAGATGTCTATGTTCTAAAACTGACTTTATTAAGGATTGTGCCTGTCCTTAATTGTGGATGTTTAAGGTCAGCAGGTAGTGGCGACTTTATAGCTTTTGGATGCGCTCGTCATTTAAACCTTCTAAAATTATAATTTCTAATGCCTCTTTAATATTAGGTACTATTATAGAATTTATTTGACTCTAATTACGACGTCACTATTAGTGGCTGGCTTTATAGAAATTTGCAATATCTCTCTATTAAGGACAGGCACAATCTTTATTAAAGTTAGTGATCTGCGCATGCTCAGATGTCAAAATAAGAGCGGCACTTATAGTGACTGACCTTAAGTGAACTTGCAATAACTCTCTAATATTGTTACTCTGGTTTTTGGTATCTCAATTTATTTCAACACAATTTTTACAATAACTATCAACTGATAACATTAACGTATAACGTTTATCATAAAACTGCCCTCTGACGTCAGGAATTATCGACTTATATATAGCTTGCTTTTACCTTCTCGAACTGTCCAGATTTTCCTTGATGTGAACTGACATTTTTTGAATATTCCCCCTTTCTCTTTTACTCATAATTTTACTAATTGCGACCGCAGCACGCTGCAGGGTGCTGCGTAACATTGCTCCCTCCTCTATAGTTATTCGCTTCGAATAACTGGATTACTGAGACCTGATTGGAGCTTACGGGGAGAATCTGGACCATGGCATGGCGCTAACTTTCCAATGTGAACTACCTTGGATTTACTTCCCGCTGACAGCTGAAGCGATAGATAAGGTTATAGATTTTCCTTAACGATGGCGTAGAGGCCTTTCCAGTTCCGTTGCGATTTCTGACGAAGTCCTCCTCGGTGCTTGGGATTGCACAACCATACTGGATCGCCTCTCTCAAACATATCCCTATAGCATGCCTGTCGATTCTAGCTTCTGCTTTATTTTTGTTGGCTTTCAGTCGTTCCCGAGCAAATCCGTAGACCTTTGTCCTGTCATTGCATACATCACATTTTTTACACCAATCCGCTACATCCCATCGGTAATTGATCTAATAAAATCTTTCCCGAACTTATGCCAGTGTCTTTTTAGTACCAAAATGTCCTCCTGAACGGCTTAAATTGTACTTTAAACTAAGTCCTCTCCATACGGTTCAGCATCTAAAAACAAAATATAGATTATTAAGCAAAGGAATTAATAATAAAATAAAGTGAATTAATATGTAATTAAATTTTTTTAAGAAGTAAACATTAAACATAACCTTTATAGAATGTCAGGTGTTCCAATGACATTAATTATTATCACCAAATACTTTTTCGTTTATTTATTTGCACTAGTGTTGACAATCTTAATAATTGTAGAAGTCCCTAAATACAGGAAGTTTCCTGAAGACTTACGAAGAGTTACCTTGAACTTCGAAACTTTCTTTTTCTTTTTATACCTTTGTTGAGAGCACATGGTCGTGGAAGATTATTTCGTAATTTTTACGGATTTTGTATAAGCTAAAATAAAGAAAATTAGACGAGACTATAATTTATTTAACGAGTGTTAAATATTTCAATTTATTTTGGATTTTTGGTTTACCAAATTTTGAGTATTTTCATGCTGTGTCGGGGCATCCACATCGTGTTCATAAGTATTGCTTCTTAGGATCAAAGCTTGTAGTTTAGTAGTTTGAAGTCTTTCACAGGACACTGCTTATAGGACATTGGCATGCTTATACCTACTATTTATTGATTTTCCACTGATTCACCGGATGCACAAAGAAAGAACTTTCCTATATATGTTGAATGGACACTCAGGGACTACCTATAAGAACATAACTATAAAATCTTAATAATATTTCATAACTAATTTAGCATTACTTTTTTCTTTTATGTGAACGATTGGTACCATTCGGCTTTTACTTTTATAAATTTATTGATCCTATACATAATAAGTAAATGTACTGCTGCATTTATATGATGATTAATCAGTAAATGTTTAAAAAGTGTTTATCTCCTATTATACTTACAATCTTCTAACCCCCTAACTCTCCGGGTCACGGTAGTGACAAATGCTTTTTTTTAGCTGGGAATAAATAAAGTAACTTTTAAACTGTTTTAGTAAAAATATTTAAAATAATTTAGTTAAGGATTATTACTTCTTACAAAATACAAGATACTGCTGAGTCCAGTACCCTTTTATAGTTCCACTGTATTTGGCTATCTCTTGCCAATTAGGTGTGACTTTATTTTTGAGCCATTTTCTGATAACCTTTAAGTCATTGTCTTTCTTCTGTCCCTTTTTCAAACTTTCAAGGGTGATTTCTTCTTCGTCGCCCTCTGGCTTGATAGTGGTTACCTGAAGACTAAACTTCTTCAACCTGGAAAGAATATTAGCGTTCCTATGGAGACGGCCTCTTCGATGCTCTCGAAGTTATATTGTTGCAGTCTTTCTATACATCTAGCAACTTGTCCTTCAGGTTTTGTAAAATTAATCAGCCACTGCAAGGTGCTATGATCACTTCTAATGATAAAACTTCTGTTAAAAAGGTAAGTATGGAAGTGTTCAAGGGCTTTGACAATAACTAAAAGTTATTTTCTTGTGACGCAATTATTCTACTCGGCTTTTCTCAAATACTAAAATAAGCAATTACTTTCTGAAGAGAAAGGCCACTCTGCTTGTTAAATTTTTTAAAATTTTTAAATTTAAATCATTTAAACCGTCTGTTGTTTAGTTTCAGAATCCATCTTGCCTCTTTAAAATAAAGAACATGTATCAAATTTTATTAAGCTCATTTGTGTAATGTGGGCTTATATTTTTTAACAATAATTGTTTTTTATCATGTGACGTTCTATCTTTTAAACTACACTCACCGGCACGAAAAATGGAGCAGTTGAATTTTTTTAAACAAACTTAAAATTTGAATGCTTTATGATGTTTTATTATTATAATATCTTAAACATAAACAAAACAACGTGTTTTAAGCATTTTCTAACAACAATTGAACCTTTATTTGAAGAAAAAAAGCGTTTTTGAATAAAAATCAAAAATTGAACGGACTTATCACTTCAAAGTGCATAGTTGGCCATGAAACCATGACCAACAATGCTGTTGTTTTCATTGTTTTGAGAAATTTGACAGATCGAAACACGTTTTAAAGTTGTGCTGCGTTTATTTCACCTACAAAATTATGGCTGTTAATCCCGAAATAGCGGCTGCTATTGTTGCGTTGCTTCAAGACGGAAGAAGTGAGCGATATGTTGCCCAACAGTATCACTTATCCAATAGCACTGTGCACCGTATTTTTACACGTTTTTTGGAAACTGGAGCTTACAGCAGACGACTTGGAACTGGTCCCCAACGAAGAACTAGCGCTCATGATGATCGCTTTATCATCTTACAAAGTCTGCGAAATCGTCATGCTACGGCTGTTGAAATCAGAAATCGACTTCATCACGTCCGACAAACCAACATAAGCGAACGGACAGTTAGACGAAGACTCGGAGAAGCCAATCTTACCAGTCGTAGACCTGCAACAGGCCCAGAGCTTCTTGGGCGTCATCGTATTGCGCGATTTCAGTTTGCCAGAAATCATGAGCACTGGGGTGAAAATGAATGGGGGCGCGTTTTGTTTACGGATGAGTCCAGATTTAGCCTGCGGTCTCCAGATGGCCGTGAGAGAGTATGGAGAAGACCACAAGAGCGTTTCGCAGAATGTACCTTCAGTCCTAGGGCAGGCTACCAAGGAGGCTCAGTTATGGTGTGGGCCGGAATTTCTATGGAGGCACACACAGAATTGTTCATCCTTCCGAGAGGCTCCTTAACTGCTGCCAGGTACATTGATGAAATTCTCCAAGATTTTGTTGTCCCTTATGTTGACTTTATTGGAAATTACTTTCTTCTAATGCATGATAATGCCAGACCTCACATCGCGAGAATCACTCAACAGTACTTAAACGATGTAAACATTCCTGTTATGGAGTGGCCAGCGTTAAGCCCGGATGCGAACCCAATTGAACATGTTTGGGATATGCTTGGGCGAAGGATGCGAAGTCGTGTTTCTGCTCCTTTAACTTTAAATCAGTTGCAACAAGCTCTTTTAGAGGAATGGGAACATATTCCTCAAGAGGACATTCTCCACTTAATTTTAGACATGGCAAGGAGGATGCAGGCTATTATTCGAGCACGTGGGGGCAACACACGTTATTAAAAATGCGGCTCCCCAGTTTTTGCTAGCAAGTCGTTTCAGTTTTGATTAATTTAAGGTCATTTAGCAACAACACCAATTTGTGCTTTTTCGTCTTCGTTTTTTAAATTGTTACAAAACCCTTTTTTTCTTCAAATAAAGGTTCAATTGTTGTTAGGAAATACTTAAAACATGTTGTTTTGTTTATGTTTGAGATATTATAATAATAAAACATCACAAAGCATTAAAATTTTAAGTTTGTTTAAAAAAATTCAACTGCTCCGTTTTTCCTGCCGGTGAGTGTATTTTAACCCTTGACAAGAACCAGTTTTTTTAAAAAAAATTTAGTTCGTTCGCCTCTTTTAACTAATTTTGTAATTTGTAGTTTATTCCCTAGTGTACAAGAGATTATGGTGAGTTTGTTTTCCTAAACTATGTCTAAACAATTTTTAGTTTATTACCATTTTTTTACAGTGATTACACTTTTTTAATATTCGTTTTTTCATTCAGTTTAGTATATTAATTTGATTAATTTTTTTAGTTTGAAAAAATAAATATTAATATTATTAGTGGATTAGTAATGTCAACGTTTCTTGAGCCAACAATGTAAATTTCTCCAATTTTATTTTCTCTTGCCCACTAGGCGTGCCAGAAGATGAAGAGATACACTTCGAAACCGGTTTTCTTGTAATTACCCTGTTAGTTTCAGTTAGTTATAAGAAATTACACGTATTTGAAAACTTTTTAGTGTTTTTACTGTTAATAGTCAGTTGTATGAGCAACTCAAACTGTAGGATTGCAGAATATGAAAATATTGCCAGACTGGCCGCTTTCCCAAATTCAGCCCGTTTTAATTTGGGAATTTACATATGAAAGTGTAAGCCACCGGGCTCACGGGCTCGTACTATGAAACAATATCTGGTGTAATAATAGCGACGACTAAGGCAATAAAGGTTTTGCATAACGAGCAGTTGTATATGCGGTTCGTTCGCACTTTGGTGGAGCTCTCAGCTCGGAGCTCGTTCGTTTCACGGGATTTCGTTTTAATGGAATGCGTAATGAAGGTTCGGCCAGACCGACGAGATTGAATAATGAAATTTATACAAAAAATTTTGGTCAACATTAGTTAAATAATAGAGAAACAAATATTTTCGTCAAATTTTGTTTTAAAGAGATGAATAGGTAAATTTAACAAAAATGAAGTACATATTGTAGTGTGGAACCACCGATAGAAAAGTATGTGGTAAAATTGCCTGACACCACTTACTATAATTCTGTGGTCATGCATTTAAATAAAAAATTAAATATCATTGCTGATGATTAAAAATACAATTTGGACCAACCGAATAGTTGCCAGAGTTTGTTAGGGAGGCAACTTTTGATTTTAAGTTAATAATTAACCAGTTAACTGGAAGCAGGAGTTTCTAATAAGAACTCGCGTTCAGTTAACTTGACACCAGTGGCGGCTGGTGCATAAATGCTGTACAGCTGCAGAACTGCCAAAACAATGTAAGTATCTCATCTATATTTCACTGAAATTATTTTAGACATTCTAATATATACTTTAAATAAATAATATCATTAATTTTAATTTAATTTTTAACCGACTTCAAAAAAGGAAGAGGTTCTCAATTCGTCGTAATATTTTTTTAAATGTATGATCATCGATTATTCTTTAACATGGTGTCCTATTTCAATTATTATCTTTTTTTTTTTTTTTGTTAGAAAGGGGGTACTTTAGGGGTGGTCCCATATAAATTTGGTCAAAATCTAATAATTTGGTCCATGAGAAAAGCCTCAAACTCTTCATTTTTTATGTATGGTAAGCGATAATTATTTTCCTATTTCTATGATTCTTTTTTGTTAGTAAGGGGGTACCTCAGGGGTGGTCCCTTATAATATACATGAAATTGACTGTTCAGAACCGAATTTGAATTTCAGTAAATACGGAAATATTTTAAACGACGAGGGCTCTCGCAAATATTCAAAAACGAAAATGTTAAGGAAACAAAATAACAGGGGCTCTTCGAAACGTTCCCAGGCGGAAATTAATTAAAATATACATTTTTAAAATTAATTAAAAATAAAATTTAGTGACCTCGTGTTCACTAGAATAATTTTATTTAAAGTTTTCTAAATTATTTCAAATCTTTTTATATAGAAAAAGGACTATTTTTGCTTGGCAGTGAATTGTAATTGAGAATATTGAAAAAAATAAGACAGCAGTTATTAAGTTAAAAAATCAGTTGGGTATGTGAAAATGTAGACAATTTAGATTTCCTCAAAACAAGGGTTTCACGAATACTTTTAAAGATCTACCTAATTTTAGCAGCATCGTTTAGAATCACCATGTATGTATTATCATGGACGCATATACACCTCAGGCCATTGTAAATCATATAGGTGACCATTAAGAATGACACCTTTAAAAGGAATTTTTTTTTAATTAAAATTTAACAATAAATCATATAAAAGTACCAGCAACTATAGAAAACTCTATAGCCATTTATAATTCTAAGATAAATATCGTCGAGACGACACGACAGTCAAGATTTCATTACATCTTCAAACATTTCATAAACGGATTCAAAGACACATGTCTGCACATCTTCGCCTCGCCATATTTCAAATCTCCATCCCGCGTCCTTACGTTTACGACGATAGTGCGAAATCCTAAGAATTTATTGTCTTCATAACCCCTCCGAGGATGACTTTCATCATTTCGGAGGGAGAAGGGTGGATCTTGAATGTTAAGTTTGCCGCTCAACTGTGAAATTAAATATTAAAAGTTTTGTGAAGGAACGATTCCGAGAGGAAGTAAAACGGCAATGCCCTCGGTGGTGTCGAGAGTTTGATATATTTTTGGAAATGCGGTGTAAAATGGAAACAGGGGGACTGACTTTGTACTTACCGAGATTATGATTTCCATTTGAATGATAACGAAAATTTCCTGTGACGGTTATTAGAATATCATTGGATTTATGAGATTGTAACGAACGGTATGGAAAAGAAGAGATTTACTGCTTCTTGAAGAAAGTGGCTTATATTCATATGCACTGTCTCAAAAATTGAATTGTGTCTTCTACTATTTGAATATCATATTTTTTCATTATATGAATATCATCTAGGCTTAAATTTTGTGTACGGTTGGCGAAATTTTGTTCAAAACACGATGTTAAAAAATTTTCTTCGAAGCACGTTTGTTCGAAATGTAAATTTGTTCGAAGATACTTTTAATTGAAAACGTTATATTCGGAAAGGGGAAAAGATTTTTTGAAAAATAGTATTTTTATACTTTTCGAAGAAACGCATTTTCGAGGTTTTTCGAAAAAATCTATTTTTAAATATTTTAAACAAATGTATTCAATAAAAATTTTCTTTTCGTGGAAAAGTTACCTAACTTTTCTCAATTTACAATTTATAAATTAATAAAATTATAAATATTTTGCAGTAAATTCAGGAATGTAGAAATATTCATCACAAGGTTAATTTTTATTTTAGTCTTTAAAAATGTTTACTTTCAAATAATTTAGCTCTTTTAAAAGTGCCCACCTTAATGTGCCCAAATTAACATGTTTTGCTGGACTTCCGGAACGATATCAGTATAGGATATATCTTACCCATATATCCTATCCAGTGAGTATAACAGATGTGGGCCTGAAATTATTAAATTATTACAGAAATTAGCACAAATAAATCACTCCTTAAATTTCAATAAGTCTTTCTTTGGTTATGTTACAGTCACTTCACCATTAATTTTTTAGCTCTTCTTTTAGATCCCTTACTTTAATTGATTTATTTATCCATGTATTGAAATTTTTTTGAAAACTTTTTCTTTTTACCATGATTTAAAATTGTTTTTGTTTATGTTCCGTCCGTTTCCCACCTTTTATTATTTAAGAAACTAATGTAATACCTAAATGTGCATGTAATTAAATTTTACAACTTTTTGCAACTTTTTTTACAATTATTTTTTTCTACCTGGATGTTTATGTACCTGGTAGTGTAAGAATTTTTCTGGTTTGTTCTTCTCTTGTTTGCCTGTAACTGTTTTGTCCATCCGTACATTTCCTATTTGATTTTCTGACAGATGTCAGTTTGCCATGAATTTTCATAATTATCCACTCCTTATTGCTTTCTACAGTGTTGGCCAAAAGTATGGAAACCACCTTAAATTGAACAGTTCTCTCAGCTGCCGCGTTTTGGCGATTTTTTTAAATTTTATAGTGCACGATTTCTGTAGAAATGGTCATTTTTTTGCTAATCATTTAGCATATGGACTATCCACGTTACATGCCTGGATTCGCTTTTTTGAAAACCTATTGCACGTGGCTTATAAAATGGACAGGCCAGAAGCCCTGAAGACAAGCAATCTGTGGCCAAGACAAAAAACGCATTCAGGCATTGTTTTTTTTAAGCTTAGGTCTGATTGTCGATAAACCTAAGCCAGGATTTGGAAGTTCCAATGATGGGAATACTGCGAGAAGTTTTTTCGACAACGCAAAAATTGTTTCAAAAATTACAAAAGTTGATCTGTGTTTAATTAAAAAATTTCATATAATTTTACAGACTTTTGCTAGGTTTGAAAAGTATCTCCCGGAGCGGAGTAGAGCTAGTAGATTTTTTAGTCACGTGATCATCGAGCAAATCGAGCTTATGTGGAATAAAAGAACGGCTATGGATTTGTTTGTGTTTCCCGTTTTCGATTTTCATCAAAATAACAAACTTTTAAATCAAATTTGATCTCTCGTCTCGTGGTTTTTGTTGAAAGTTGCTAAGTAAAGTTAATTTTTCGCTTCTTGCTTTCGGTAGGAAATAAACCATGTTCCCATTTCTGTCTGACATTTTTTATAAATTTTTTTTAATAACGAAACACATGAAAAAGAATAAACTGCAACACAAGAGACAACGAACGACGTCTGTATATCCCAGAAAAGTACATTTACTTTGTCAATAGTCACAGAAATTACATTTACTCCGAAAGCTTTAAAATTTAATTCGGAGTAAATAGATCTTACTCGACTTGCTAGCTCTGCATTAAAAGACCACGGAGTAGATTCCATCGAGAAGCCACAGATGTATTAAAAGAACGGCTTCGAGTAAAAAGAGCAAAACGAGGTAATTTTTGCTTTTTGCTTAGACACAGCTCAGTTGTTTGTTCAATTATACTCATGGTTTCCAATGTCCACCATGTTACAAAAGGTATTGATTCATAGTGCAGAATTCATTTAACATTTCTTGATACCCATAGGTCAGCTATATGAAGAAGTATAGGAGGCGAGAAATACAGATATAAAGAAGTTTCGCGAACAGTTTTCGAGAAAATCTTCAAGGAAAAACAGTTTAGAGGACATCTTTAATCGCCTTCTTGTTTCTTCAGATCCATATATATCTAGTTTGCAAAAATTGCACCGCAAAGGCAACAAAGCTCTTTCACTGAAGGCACTTGAGTTGCTTGTATGCCTCAAAATTAATAAAAACCGAACCGTTTCTGACAGTTCGGATTCAGAGTTGATTTAAATAGGTAATTTTGCATATTTATAATTAATTTTTGGTTAATTTGTTATTTTTATAAATATCAATAAATTTATTATGTATCTCTATTATTGCTGTATTGGTTAGTTTATACATTATGGTTAGAAGTTCATTTTCCTCTAAAATGTTGATTAAATGTAAAAAAAGTGAATTTGAATATTACAAGTTGTCTTACTCCTTTTGCCTTTCTGGTATCTTACAAGTAACCTATTCTTCTAAAAAGTCGCGAAATTCGAGTCTACGCCTATACCGTTACCTTCTGAGGGATTGTCCGTTGAGCTTATTCTTTATATATTTTTAAGTTTTAATATAAAATAAATGATATCCTAACATAATGCAGTCATAACAAAATTGTCCAGTTAAACCAAACAAAATACGTGTAATTAAAACACATAAATCTTTTCTATTGCTAAAAAGTACTGACATTTTAATAAAAGTTACAAAAAATTATTTTTGCTGATTTTTCTGCAGTATTCGGTCACAAAATAGTATTTGCAAGCTTTGGCAAAAAGGAACCACTGTGCGCCGTTACAATTACTGAATCAACTGCAATAAGTTGAAAATATAACTTATTAAGAGTACTAATACTCCTGCACTATGGAGTACTAGACTACTAGTACAATCCATAACCTACATAGAACATTAGGCTAATGACTAGAGGGCGGAATATATGCATCAAAATATAACAAAATATGCGCATATATATGCATCGTTTTTACCAAAAATATGCAGTTATTCTGTCCAATTTTGCCTAAATATGCAAATGCATATTTGTTAAAAATACTCAAAAAAAAGTAGGGGGTGGGTAGCTCAGTGGTTAGTGCGTTGGCCTGTGAACTTAGGGGTCCCGGGTTCAAATTCCAGCCGGGACGCGATTTTTTAAATTAATTAATTTATTTAAAAGTTTATTCTGATGCCTAGCGAATATTTCCACTTGACCATTCACTGTTGGGTTCTAATTAACATTGCTGTTCCTAATTTGGTACGCTATCAAAGCCATTACATGAAAAAAAAAACAAAAGAAAATATGTAATATAAAAATTTATTTAAAACAAACGAAACACAGAAACTAGTAGAAGTTAAGTATAGAATAGTATAAAAATATTAAATAGAAATATTATAATAGGAATTTATAATTAAATATTTATCGAAATTTTCTATTAAAAATTTTTGTCTTCTGTCTGTAAAAATATGTTTTGATATAGAAAAGGTCCTTTCAACATCTACCGAAGTAATAGGACAATACCGTAATTTTGGAAGTAATGTACAGGCCCAACGTAAAACTTCTTTGGAAAATTTTCCCTCAAAAATGTTTTTCACTTCCCTTATTCCATTGAACCCTTCATTCTTTAATAAAGTTGTATTTAATTTTTTTCTAATCTTAAGGCCTATGTCACCAGGAACATTGTTACATTTATCGGAAACTGTTGCAATAAAATTTGTTGATTCGATTAAACTTAAATTTTTCTTTTCCAATGAAGTTATTACATCAGGTAAAAAACTAAAATTAACCTTTATAAACACAAGTTGCTTAGGCATTTTTTAACAATTCTTTACTTTGCACTACACATTGTGAATTGTCTTCTATATCCAAAATTAAATCCTTAATTGCTTCAAAATTTTCTGCATAGAATATAGCTGCTTTAGTCCATGTCCCCCATCGCGTAATTACGGGTTCCGGGGGCAAACACACCCCTACCATTCTCTCTTTATACAACTGCACTCTTAAAGAGGCTTTTAAAAATATTTTTTTTACATTCGAAATTAGCTTGTTAACCAAGGGATATTCTGTTCTCACAGTTTCTGCAACTGCATGCAGAAGACAAGTAACGTGGACCATATTTGGATAAAATATTTTTAAGTTTTGCCCTACTTTTATCATACATATATGGTGCTGCGTCAGACAAAAACACTAAGAACTTCTCTGAGGGAATTTGATTTGGTAAAAAAAATTCTGCTAGAGATTGTTGAATAAATCGGGTAACAGTTGTATTGTTAGTTTTTTCTAACTGTTTTGATGCAATTAAATATGATGTACCTGGTTCATTTTCTTTTAAGGCTCCAATCATAAGATTTACCATATATCTTCCACAAGCATCTGTGCTTTCATCAACAATGATGTAAAAATTGCTATCATCCAGTAAAACTTTAATTTCTTCTATTACATTTATATGTATAGCATGTACTTTTTTTTTTCTGAGTGTAGATTCGTCAGGAATGGTTTGGTTGCAATATTTTTGTAAAAATTCTCTTAGATGTAGGTTTTGTAACTTCTTTAATGGAATATTTGCCGCAACAAGAGCTTTGCACAAGTCCTGATTAAATACCTCCTTGTCACTTTTTGTTTTGTCGGCGTTTTGAAATGACCTCACAACGCATTGTTGAACCGGTTGTGATTTCATTTTTTGCAATTTGGCTTTATGCAATGATGTTTTCACGTGTTGAACCACTTTGAACTTTTTTTCGCAAACCACTATTTTGGCACAAGCTTTACAAAAAACTTTATCCCCATTGATTTCCAACTCTGGAAAGTTAATAATCCACGAAGAAATTCTCGACATTTTAGGACACTTTTAAAACAACAAATTATTACAAGACTTTTCACTAGGCAAATAACGAGGATACTATCTCATTAAACTGAATGAAAAACATTCAAAATATTCCGATGTTAGGGTAGATTGGTTACAAGAAATTACTGAGAATTTTATATAAACCGTTTTATTGCATTGTAGGTAATACTTTATCTGTGTAAATACCATCTATTTACAATTACCTTAATGGACTTAATCTCTTAAGAAGGTAAAAACACAGTGCATGTCACCCTCCAAGAACTAATTAACAAGAATTTACAAGAAGTGACACTTAAAAACAAATACAAAAATTTAAAAGGTCTTTATTTCAGATATATCTGTATAATCTGTTAAAACAGTTTTTGATTTGCACAGTATAGTAATACATTTTATTTTCGAAAATATGCAATATTTTCTTAAATTTTCTGAACTTTTTGGTAAAATATGCAATATTTTCTGAATTTTGGAAAAATATGCAATATTTTCTGAACTTTGGTAAAATATGCAAAAAATGCATATATATGCATTTTGCATATATTCCGCTCTCTAATGACTTTAGATGTTGAAGCCGTACACCAAAGAAAAAAAAAGTATAAACTATTTGTGAAAATGTAATTGAAATCTGCTACATCGTTATTTAGATGTAGGAATAAAATAATATGTTTTAAAGAAACTTTAATATTATGTATCTTGGAAACGATACGTTATCGAACGTATTCATTATACAATGTTTTTTTCATATTTTGGGCAAGGGAATTCGAACTTAAATATTCGTGAAATATTAATTATTAATTATTATTATTATAATATAACTAATTATAAACACACATAAACCTTATTTTTAAATAACCTATTAATAAAATTTTTGATCCCGAGTATTTTGAGATACCTATGAGTTTAAATTAAAAAAAAAAAGATTACATACGCCATATATTTGCAAATATTGCATTTTAAATACAATAAATCAAGCACATTACATATGACAGCGTTTCTTTGTGCAAGTAGCTGAAATGCTTTGCAATTAAAATCTCAATTTTAATAAGTAAGTTAAACTCCTAACTTCAGATTACAAAAACGTATTAAAATTTATTGTCGCCTCTGGTGGTGAAACCTATGAACTATAATTTGGTGATAAAATGGAGTATTTGTCATTATTTTAAGAATTTCTATTAAAATCAAATTATTGGCTTTAATAAGAATTTTTTGACAGCAATATTTAAAGACCAAGATGTTTGAATATAAGTATACGTTATTCGATGAAGTTGTTTAGTTACAAAATTATAAAATGAATTTAAATGCCATTTAAAAACCTTTTCACGATAATTTAGTGTTTTTAAAAAACCATTTAACCATTTATTTAACATTGTATTATGATGAAAATTGTTCATAGCAAAGCTCAAACTTTGCTTTATAAGGGCTCTTTTAAACATTCAGAAAATCGTTTTACTTTTTTCAATGACTGTCTTCGCGGTGGTTGATATTTTTACATGCATTATTTTGCCGCCATTATTTTTGTAATCGCAGCCTTAAAGAAGTAAAAACTAAAAAGTAAAAACTAACTAATCCTTCTAGTCTAGTACCTATGTTGAAACTGTTCTGTTCAATTGAATCAACAGCAATTCTAACAACAAACACAAATTCTGTTTAAAATATTTCTCCTATTCACGGTACTACTTAGTTACATTATCCACTAAAAAAATACAATGATTGTAAATCATTAAAACCCCTTTTTAGTATCATAAACAAGGCAGCTAATGATGTCGTAATTATAAAACATGGCGTATAAACTGCATACAAATTGCTTTCTTGAAATCATTAAAATCAGAAAGGAAGATCGATCATTTCTTGGCAAAGCGCTCATGCGTGACTTTAGTCGCATACACGCTGGTGTAGAGATTGTTGCATAACTAGTAGGACTTGGAATAGTAAGTAGTTAGCTGTCTATAATTTGGTGGATGAACTGGGATCTCCAGTAACATAATATATTGTTTTGTATGAATTTTAGAGCTGTTTTAGACTTTGTTATAGAATGTAAAACAATATTTTGATAGTTAGTGGTCGTTATTCAAAGTTAAATAACTTTTTTTATGTCAACTACTTAGACAATTTTAGTTCGAAGTAATGGTTATGCCGTAGCGGTGTTCTTCATATTGTAATCGGATTTTATTTGTAAACTCCGAGGGGTAAAACCACTGGTGTACTATGGTCAGAGCTGTTTAAGATCATTTTAAAAACGATTTAAATCAAAGATCATAAATCGTTTGCATTTGAACAAATGATTTAAATCAAAGATCGATTTAAAAAAAAAAGATTTAAATCAAAAATCTTTTTTAGATTTAAATCTTTTTTACAATTTAAATCATTTTAGGAAAGATTTAAATCTTTTTGAAAGATTTAAATCATTTTGGGAAAGATTTAAATCTTTTTTACAATTTAAATCATTTTAGGAAAGGTTTAATTCTTTTTATAGATTTGGGTAACTCTTTAAAAAATGCTTTCGGTATGCCAAAGATAGATAATGAATACTTTTCTCGTATTTATTTTTTATCGTTATTAGCCCAATGCAATTCTTACCGAAATATTAATTTTAAATAATAAATATCCGATCAAGATAAATTTTTTAAGGATTTATGCAGCACTGATATCTATAGTTATGAAAATTGTTATTTAAAAATGTCATGTTGATTGGTAAATAGGAATTTTTCAACCCTTTAAAAGATTCTTTTGGTATGCCTATGATGCCACAAAACAATGGAGACCTAGTTTTTAAGAAAAGTGATTTTTTTTCTGAAAAATCTCTTAAATCCGTCAACTCTTCCTTGAGTTAACGTGCTTAATGTCATACATACATAAACACCCACAGATGCACATACATCAGACTCTTTAAAAATATGTTTTTTTTGTACTTAGGAGACTCTCTCGGAAAAATGCATTTCATTTTCAAAATCTCCCGGCTATGAATAATGAAATTGAGTGGGTTGAATTAAAAGAGTTCTTCTCTTAACGCGAAGTTATTGCGAGTAAATAAATAGCCAAAGTAGGCCCGTTTGGGTTAATTTTTTTGAAAAATGTATGGATGAATCAGACAAAGAAATAAAAAATTTAATTAATTCGCTCTTTCTATGCCAAGTATGTTTATTGAACTGGTCAAAAAGTCATAATCGTCTTAATGCAACTAATGTCAAATCTGAAATAAAAGTGTGCATAAATTTAAAATACATATGTAAAGAGTTTCAGGATTATATCGATAATGAAAAAGTATTTCCAGCTGCTTGCGGTGTAAAAAATACAAATTTACAAAAAAATATCGGGTCAAAAATATTGTAAAATTTCATAATTAAGAATAATCTTTAGACATTGCAATTATTTGTTACATTTTACTATTTTTTGTTTTTCTTTTCTCTCAGATTTCTGATTCAACCCTACTGACATGCTGGCTAGATTATTATTGAAAAGACAGGTTGATAACGATTTTGACGAATCAAGTGATGTAAATCGTTTTAAAAAGATTTAAATCTTTAAGAAAATTTAAATCATTTTAAAAAGATCGCATCATTTTACAGATTTAAATCATTTCAGAAAGATTTAAATCAATAAAAAGATTTAAATAGTTTTAAAAAGATTTAAATCTAATTTTTAAATTAAAAATCAAAGATACTTTTCAGAAAGATTTAAATCATAAATCAAAAATCATTTTTTTAAAAAAGATTTTAAATCAAAGTATTTAAATCAAAAAATGTATTTAAATCAAAAATGATTTAAATCTCACTGATAGGTGACAGCTCTGACTATGGTGTTTAATGAATCTGTAATATGTGTACTATTTATGTATTTTGTGTAATATTTTGTATATTTCAAGTACTTTTATGTACTATGTGTGTACTACTTACAGTATTGTGTATTTTTGTCTACTATTTGGGAACTACTGTATACTAGTCGTGTTGGGTCCGATCCGATAACATTAAAATGAACACAGCTAGGTCAACAATTGGCGGAGTAATTCGTTGGCTTTTATCGCCTTCTGAGGGTTTAGTAGCCTGTTAATATTATACAAATGTAGGAATAATATTTTTACTAAACCAAGCAACTTTATTTATTGATAGTTTTAGATGATATATATTGGAAATTCGAAAAAATAGTTATGACGTAGCGGTGTTCTTCATATTGTAATTGGACTTTACTAATGTGTACTGTTCGTATATTATTCTGTAATAATGGTGTAGGGATTCCACACAAAAAATGGGCAAACTTTTTTTGTTTCATCAGCCAAATTTTCATCTGCTACTATTTATTCAGGATTTGTGTACTATTTGAATAATATTTGTACTATTTACGTACTATTTGGAACAAAAGCTGCTTAAATACACTCATAGAGATATATTACTTTAGTCAGCTTTCCTGCTTTAACTTTGGGATTCGCGTATTTGACACTGGCGATATTGAGGGCCAATTAGGTAGAAGAGGTAATCAGTTTGATTTTTTTCTATAGGACGTAATATCTACTAGAACCTACAAACCCTTCAAAGCTATGTGCACGGAGCGTGGATTTTTTGACTTTGATGCTGCCTATACCTATATCATTACCAAGTCATCACAAATTTCAAAGAATACCTTCATGAAATTAATTTACAGTATTTACTGTTTTTGTTAGAAATGTTCAAAAACATTAAGCCTGTTCACTCGGCTTTGTCATTATTTAATAGGGGGATGGAAAGGGGATGTGAGATAAGTGAGTACAGGAGAGGAGAATAGAGTGATGAAGAGAGGAAATCAAATAAGATAAGATGGAGAAAAGGGAGCAAGTAAAAGGTAGAAGGTGAAAAAATGAGGACAGCAGAACGAGAAAGGCGAGGAAGGAAGATATGGACTATAGGGGAGAGATAATATGCAGAAAATTGAAAAAGTTAATGGGAAAAGGTGGCAAAGTGAGGGGGATAGAACGAGAAAAGGTATGGAGAAAGAGTGTTTACTGTTTTTTTTAGAAATGTTCAAAAACATTAAGTCTGTTCACTCGACTTTGTCATTATTTAATAGGGGGATGGAAAGGGGATGTGAGATAAGTGAGTACAGGAGAGGAGAATAGAGTGATGAAGATAGGAAATCAAATAAGATAAGATGAAGAAAAGGGAACAAGAAAAAGGTAGAAGGTGAAAAAATGAGGACAGCAGAACGAGAAAGGCGAGGAAGGAAGATATGGACTATAGGGGAGAGATAATATGCAGAAAATTGAAAAAGTTAATGGGAAAAGGTGGCAAAGTGAGGGGGATAGAACGAGAAAGGGTATGGAGAAAAAATGGACTATTAGGGAGGGATAATAAGTGGATAGGGTTAAGTAAGTATTTGGAAAAATAAGTTTTGTTTACAATATATATTGATAGACTTACTTCATTTAGGTAGGCCACTATTTCTGGACATACATCTTTCTTCTTTTTGGAAAATAAACCTTTTTTCTGAAATAAACTTATTGCCTTATAGAAACATATTTATATGTAGGTGTAATTTGGTTATTGAATAATATGCTTAAAAGTATAAAAACTTTTTCTGTTCAAAATGCTCAATGTTTTTTCTTTCCCAAAAAAATACTTTTTAGCACTTATCTCTTGTTTCTGCCACTTTGTATACTTTTACCCGAGTTTACTCTTCTGGAAACATATAATTTTCCATACTTGTGACGTAAATAACAATTTCTGCATTACTTTTGCATTTATTCGATAAACGTATCAGAAAACACCACATTCGTACTTATTCGTGTTTCATAAATAACCATTGCATTTAATTAAATGGCATTGCTCGACCGTGCCCTGTACAAAACTCAAACCGCATTTCACATTCACTCTTGACATTATTCCATAATTTCTTCTAGAAAAAGTTCATTCGATGACTGTAGGTGAACAGTAGCTCGCAGCCATCGATTCGTATACGAAATGCGGGGATCATTATGCGATATGAAAAATTGACAGCTCCGAGCTACGAAATAACTAAGAAAGACGGGAAATAATCCACAGGCCGCTTTGAGGCCGTTAGTATTAACTTGGATTATCTACGTTCATTTCCATCAAGTATTATTACTAGAGAAAGTAACGAAAAACTTTAATATTAAGTTTTAGAGTCAATTTAGGTATATTTAAAACTTCCCGCATGTACGGTGTTAAACATATAATGAACTTATTAAAATTTTAATATATGTTACTTTTCATAATACCGACACATAATTGTATTTAAAGACTTTGAAAATGTAAAACAAATCTTGTTTACTTAATCCAAGACAGACATTCGTGCGTGAAGAAATTCGAGTTATTTTGTTTATAAATTTCAATTTGTCTCAAATTCATGCATCGCATTTGTTTGATTCAAAGAAATATTTATTAGGAAAATACTATGGTGTTGCTAAGGGGAAAGTGACAGCGTATTTACAATTTTGTTTACAAAAAATAAATTTGGTTTCAAGGAAACTTTTTGTAGAGTTTAGAATTAAATGAGTTTATAGGGTTGTTTTGATTCATAAATTAAAATAGTTCTTGAATTACATTAGACCTACGCAAAAAACACATAGTTGTCAAAAATAATACAACTGATTCAGAATCGATTCTTGTATGAACCAGACATTTTTTTATGATTGAGCACAATCTAACAATTAATATCAATGTCCTGTAAACTACAAAAATAAATAACAAAAATAATTTAAATTAGACATTTGTGTGAACAGTATTACAAAAAAATCTTTAATTTTAATTATATCAATATTATGTTCCCTGTGGAGCGGACGGACGTAATGACTTGAGCTGGGCATTTACCATCGGGCTGGTAGAAGCCCACCAAATAACCACTTCCAAAAATAAGGCTTCAGCAAGTTTTTGATGAGTTGATAACCTGCAGGAATTTGATGAAAATGGCTGATTTTAGACACCTCTCAGCGACAATCAACCCATCATACCCACGTAACAGATACATATATTTATTTATGTACAACAATCAGTAAAAACAAAGGTCACACTAGTGGAAAAAATTAAGGGATAAAAAAATCTCGATTGTTTTGCAATTTTTCGAGTGGTTGTATCTTTGGTAAAAAGGGTCGTACGTGAATGAAAAAAAAAGCAATTTGAAGCTTCAAGTGTCTAGTTTATGGATCTTGCAATAAAAAAAATTTCCAACTAACAATTAGCACAAAATCCTGATGAGTATCATGGATAGAAAAACGCGATCCTTCAATTTCTTCAAAAATTCACTCGAATGAAACAATGAAACGGCTTGATGGATTAGGTTGAAATTTTGTAGGGCTTTCGGGGGAACAATGGCCTGTAAGATGCATACTCAACATTATTTATTTTCCTAATATTCTCAATGTGGCACGTGATTTTCTAAAGACCTGTTTTCCGAAATTCTTCAAAGTCATGCAAGGGATGAAAAATAATTTTCTCGTGAAAGAACATACCAGAACCTTCCTTCTATTTTCTAAGCGGCCATTGGTTCCTGAGATATTGACGAGAGAAGAGGAAATGACGCATTTTCGTTTATTTTCTGATAACTCAGCAAGGAAGGGTCATCTCGAGGCCATAAAAAAAAATTAATTGAAGCCAACTGAACCACCTATCCAATGCATATAGTGATTATGTCAAAAAAATTTTTTTCAAGTCCGTACACTAAAAATTAAAAAAAAACAAATTTTCAAAAATTTTCTATCCATGATATTCATCAGGATTTTGTGCTAATTTTTGGTTGAAAAATTGTATTATCGCAAGATCCATAAACTAGATACCTCAAGCTTTAAATTGCTTTTTTTTTTCATTCACATACCATCATTTTTACCAAAGATACAGCCACTCGAAAAATCGCAAAAATCGAGATTTTTTTTTATCCCTTAGTTTTTTCCACTAGTGTATTAATTTCTAATAAAGTATAAACACAAACATAAAAAGCACTAATAAAACACAATGTCCTGTGTCAAATCTCAATACATATAAATGTTTTGTCATGCGAGCTATTTTCGATCAGTCCCGTCCTACTCTAATCCCTTATTTGCGCCTTTGGTGCTCTCCATTTTCTCGTTACCCAAAAATATTCATTGAAGTGGGTAAACCTCTGAAATCCCATGTACTACGTCTATGCTTGGTCACCAGAAAATACTGAACCCATGACGAAACATTTATAGTTTATTTGCAAATGAATGATAGGAAAATTATGCTATCATGCATTTTCAAATAAACTATAGACACCGATTTGGTGGGTACACCTAACGTGTGTCTTTTTATCCAACTGTTGCAGCAACGTTGGCATCGGTACGGTATCTACCTGTCTTTTTTTCATCAGTCTATCAGTGATGAACTAACAGCGCTGTCTTTTTATCCAACGTTGAAGCAATCGATGCAACACAATTCCATCAGTTTAATGTATGGTTTTTCCGATTAGATGTGACAACTGACAGGTGTGGATTGCGGGAATTATTCAGAATTAAGGAGTTAATTAATTATTTAATTGTTTTTCGTTAGAAAAACCGAAAAAATGAGCTTTTAAAAATGTATACGTCCAAATTAAAGTATATAGATACATTAAAATAAAATTATAAACACAAATTTTAATCCAAATTGTCAACTGTTATTTATTTCAACGGTCAACCATAAATAAATTAAATCCAACACAAGACCTTCAAGGCCGCATCGGCGAAACAACGATTGCAACAAACCGCTGGAAAAAAGACACACGTCTATCTACAAAATGGTGGATCATCGATATAGGTTCTGGCGGGTGCACTGATTCTTGGTCTAAGAACATCTAGAACAATCTAAGAGTCACTTATTTGAATAAACAGAATGATTTCGTCTTGGAGTAGTAAGTTGAAGTCAAGATACCGTTGTGGTCAGATATACAGAGTGTTTCAAAAAGGTATGTCATAAATTCTTCCTCAGATAGTGTTTGGCTATATTTACCTATATCAAAAACTTGCTCCCAACAAAATTACAGGGCGTTAAACGACATTCAGAAAAACGTATTTTTTTGTAAAAAGTTTGCTGATGCGATTTTTTCTTTAAAATTTTTGCCAGTGCTATAAATTTGAAGGCCCAATATTCTAAGGAGAAAAAAAATTTAAAGCGACCTTCTTAAAAAAAGTTGGGGGTTGGGTACCTTTTAACCTCCCGTTTTTTTTTGACATAAAGAAACTTGCTTTATCTATCTTAAAATCAAAAAGAACTATGAATTTTTAATTTTTTTTATAGGGAAATGAAATTTATATCTCTCTTAGTTTACGAGCTATTTACAATTTTTTAACTGAATTTCTAGAGTAATTCGTCCGTCCTGGAATTAACATATACACATGGAGTTTAAATACAAAACTAAGAGTAGGTCAGGAGTTATTGTACAAAAGACGCTCATAAAAATCAGTGGTGTGTCTAGGGCTGTGCTTGAGCCGCCCATTGTAAAAAATGTATTCATTATACTGGATTGGCGCAATAAAAATGGTGGGCCACTCGCCCACATGGGCTCACCATGCCACTGATAAAAATACACGTTAGTTTGGAAATGTACTTATTCAATTTAATAGTAATTAAAAAAATATTTTTTTAATTAAAAAATTAACGATTAAAACACTTGACAATAATTATAATACGTATTTTTATAAACTAATATATTAAGTAATTGTTTGACATGTCCTCCTCCTTCTTGAATACATACCCTACATTTTTTTATTAATGAAAACCGGATATTTTGAAAAATATTAGGTTTGCCTCTACATATGTTAGCGGCTAACATTATTCGGTTAAAAAGTTGATTTTCTCAATAGTAACTAAATATACGTCCTCTTTCATAATACCCCAAAAACTAAAACCAATTGAATTCATGTCCGGCGAACGAGCAGGCCAAGAAATAGGTGCATCTGCATCCTTTCCAATCCATCACCCTGGATAATTTTCAAAAAGAAACTGCCTTTTGCCTTGACTAAAATGAGCTGGCGCTCCATCATGCAGAAACCACATGTATTGCCTTACGTCTAAATTTATGTCTTCCAAATGTTCCAGTTAAATTATCTCCAATTATTCCCGCCCACACGTTTATTCTAAAATTGTGTTGGTGACGACTGACTTTTCCAACTTAGGATTTTCATCCGCCCAGCTATGGATGTTATGGAAGTTAGTCGCACCGTTTCTAGTGAAACTTGCCTTATCTGTAAATTATATCCAACTTACAAAATTTATATCACGCCGATTTTCTTCCATAAGCCAATCACAAAATCCGAAGCATCTTGGGTAATCTTCAGGGAGTAGCTCTTGTACAGGTGTTAAATGAACTGGATACAGTTGTTGACTTTTTAAAATACGTCAGACTTTAATATGAGAAATATTACCGACTTCGTCAGCCAACATTCCCGTTCTGTTTTCCGGATGATTCGTGATTTCTTCCATAATTTTATCATCATACGCATAGTCTTTATGACGACCGCTATTTTAAACTCCATGTTGATATGTTAAGTCCAGGACGGACAAATTGCTCTAGAAATTCAGTTAAAACATTGTAAATAGCTCGTTAACTAAGAGAGATACAAAGTTCATTTCGCAATAAGAAAATTTTTTAAATTCATAGTTGTTTTTGATTTTAAGATCGATAAAGCAAGTTTCTTTATGTCAAAAAAAATACGAAGTAAAAGGTACCCAACCCCCCAACTTTTTTAAGAATATTGAGCCTTCAAATCTAGATCACTGGCTAAAATTTCAAAGAAAAAATCGCAACAGCAAACTTTTTACATAAAAAAAACGCTTTTCTGAATGTTAGTTTAACGCCCTGTAACTTTGTTGGAAGCAATTTTTTGATATAGGTAAATACAGCCAAAACCACATATTTTTTGGTAATCTATCTAAGGAAGAATTTATGACATACCTTTTTGAAACACCCTGTATATTGTGTATGAGTCAAAAAAACATAAATTAGTGTAGTATTTAATACAAATAAATTAAGCCATAAAATAATTAAATAACAAAATATTTTAATAAATAAAAAAATTAACGTTACAATTCAATTTCAATACTTTTTTATGGTTAATTTCACTGTACAGAATCTGTGTCTGGCTGAATGGCAATGTGCCATTGCAAAAAAAAATCACTGTATACTAAGCCCAAAATAAAAGAATCAATATAATTCCTGTTCACAAACCTAATAAATAATCAAAAATATAATAAAACTGTTTTAAATATTAAAGTAGTAAATTCACTGTATTTAGAAAATTTCAGAAAATTTCAAAATGACGACCCTCGTAATAAAAAAAATCCTGCCTCACCTTTCTTCTCAGAAAAATGTGATTTTTATTGTTCTCGTAGACCGTAATCAACGGATTTATTATTTTCTTTATTACGATTCCAACATTACAAACCTATAATTGCTTTATTTTGTTTCCAGGTAAGCATGAGACGACCTTTCATCAACTAGGAGTAAGTAATGATATATCATTAAAGTTGCATTATTCTAAAGTCTTCCCAGGCGGTCAAAGTTACAGTGATATATTTTTTTTAAATATCCAGTTTTTGAAGACAAATATTTATTACCTTCCACACTTGAAAGCTTATCGTCTTACATTATATTATTTATAAATTGTTTTCGTAAGAAAAAATTTGTAAAAAAAATCCGTAAATACTTCTAGAAAACTTTTCACAGTACGACATGGCATGGCAAGTGGGCAAATCCGTAAAATTAAAAATTATTTTTAGTTGCCTGTAACACGTTAGGAAATTTTAGGAATCATGGGTTTTAGTTTTCGACGGATCTTTTCGTTTTGGGTTCTCCCAAATACATTTTAACTATTTTCGCTTGCAAAGATGTCTGTTTTATCACTCAAAAGTGATTAAAAAAATACAAAGTTTTAACGTTAAACAGCCATTTTACTGAAGTAATCAAACTTTTACAAGATTCTCAGTTGCACTATCTAATTTAAGTTTATTAAAATATTAATATTTTGTATTTAACATTGTAAATACTATTGTACTATTTTTGTGCCAATGACCATTAAGCTGCCAGAACACGTTAAAATAAAAAAAAAGAGCTTTAATCCATCCTGCAGTGAGTTAATCAAAATTAAATCAATTCACTGCACATAATTTTACAAAATTTTACAAAATTTTACAAAATTTTACAAAATTTTACAAAATTTTACAAAATTTTACAAAATTTTACAAAATTTTACAAAATTTTACAAAATTTTACAAAATTTTACAAAATTTTACAAAATTTTACAAAATTTTACAAAAATTTTACAAAATTTTACAAAATTTTACAAAATTTTACGAATGTTTACAAAATTCTATAAAACGTAAATGAAATAATAGTAAAATAAAATAGATAAAATACTTATTTAATGCACGCATGAGATGGCGTATCTGAAATAAAAAGAAAAACAAGCATGAGCAATCAAGTTTACCAAAAGCAGTTTTATATTAAAGAAAGTTATGAAAAGGGGATATTCATAAACAAAATACTTACTATCTTTTTAATTAACCAGAAAATTATATTAATAACTTTTTATGTCGAAATATTGATTTAATAAAAATATAATTGACACAACTTTAAATTTTCCATAACTGACACAAAGTTAGATTCTCAATTCTGTTAACACTGACCGCAATACCCAAACTAACGATCGATATGTAAATTAAGCCATTACTAGCACACTGACGGCGACTATGGAAAACTGATCACAGTAATCCCAAAATAAACGCATACACTGACCGCAATGTACTACGCCAGATCTCACTTTACTTTTGATTACACCTCGTAGAGGAAAACAGAATATATAAGTAAATAATCACTAGTAATACCACTAGAGGTCAAATTATTTCCGGAAATTTTTTCGAGCTCATGAAATTTTCTAAAAATATTCATGAGCGAGAAAAAATTTCCTGATATTAATTTGACCTCGCGTGGTATTCGGTAAGAAAATTCCACGCCGAATTATGGTTGAAAATTAAATATTTTTAAAATTTATTTTTCGTTTCTCAACAATGCAAATTATTTTCTCCAAGTCACCAGTGAAACATAAAAGGTGTTGTCGCCTTGATTGTTGAGTTGTCATGGTAACTAAGTGAGACCCTAACCTCGAATATAATTTCAGTTTTGAAGTTGTCAAGCGGCCCGACGTAAAAAAATGTTTCGCTGCAATTATTTAGGCCTTCAAATTGCTTATTTCTACTCATTGTAGTTGCATGGGAATACCATTTAAAAATAGAAAATAGTATATTCTTTAATTTTACGTAAGTTTTGAATAACTAAAAGTGGTAGAAAATTGTTTTTCTGCGTTTTTATTAACATGCGTTATGAGCGCTTTAAAATGGTATGAAATTCATAACCAGCGTCAGCAAGCATCAATCGTAGGAGGCTGTGATCATTGTATTTTGACAGTTCAAAACATTAAATAACTCGCGTTTTGTTGCGATAAAGAATATTGCACATCAAGTAAAACCAACAAAATTACCTATTTGTTTAAAAATGAATCGATTTGAAAATCATACGCTATGCAAAATATGCGTGAAATTGTCTGATGTAATGATAAATCATTGCACCATGACTTACTTACTCGGATTAATAGAGGATTGTGGCTCCAACTTGAAAAACGAAAATTTGTTCCGAATTGTCCACGAATATTTGCACCTAAACTACGCAAAATTCAAAGTGCTGAATGGGAAAAAGGCAAATAAATTAGTGTCTAAATATTATATATATTTTATTAGACATAGACACATAATTCAAAGCATCCAAAGTCCTGAATTTTCGCCATTAAGAAGAAAAGAAGTGCCGAAGAATATAGAAAACACCTTAGCATTGTAACTAAAATGTATCAAAACTAAACCTATTATGTGAACAAATAAAAACCAGTCTGTCAAAAATGGTCTGTTATTGTAAACGTCAAAAAATTTCCAGTATAATTGGCTGTTGGGTACCCCACGAGAAAAAAATTTCCACTAAAATACCTCCGTTGCCATGGTGATCTGTCAAAAACACGTATTTTGATTGGTTCAAAATTACAGGTGTGGAATTTTCAAATAAATTTTAATTATTTAATATAACCCCGTTAATTTAGGATATAAGGTTGATGGATAATAATTGGGTAATAGAATTTACAAAATAACTTGATTACAAATTAAAACAAACTAATTGATAAAACATAATTAGTCAGTGAGAAAAACTCACCCTATTCAGCAAACAGCCACTCACAAAAATTATAATTATTCACTAGTTTATTATTATTGGAACGAACTTTAATTTTGTTCCGTAAAGCAACTAACTCAAATTTCAAATGATCTGTATTCTGTGCCTGCTTGATATTTTACCCTTAGTTCCCATATTCGTAATCCGACACCTTCGTATCTTAATAGTGTTAACATAAACATAGACTGTGACTGCTTTGGAAGACAAATATTTCGTGCGTTTAAAAACCGACTGTTTCGTAAAATAATATTAAATTTGTACAGAAAATAAAATCATTCTTACACACTGGACAAGGAATAATATTGATATTCTAAATGGTTGCCCAAGATTTTTAAAAAGGAATGGTTCGATATCTAAAATTTTTAAAAAATACTAAATAATAAAACAAAAATATGTTCTCTTCATCTTCTCTCTGTTACAACTTGGTTCTTCCATACTTGCACTGCTTTCATTTGGAATCTACCTGATAGTTCCTGATCTATCTGCTCTATCTGGTCGGCTATCTGCTCTGCTCCGCTTCTTCCCTTGGTGCTCAGCCTTTCTGGTTTCTCTGGGTTCCGTCTCCATTTTTATTTTACTTTTAATTAAAATTTATTCACCTTCTTTTATCACTATTCAATTCTTTTAATTTTTAACATTTTCAAACAATCCAAATGCCTTCTAACAAATTCAAAACCATTCAAAAATCCATTGTAACAAATTTTAATTTCCTCGACAAAAAGTCCTTTTTATTCTTTTTTATTCAACAATAAATAAAAAAATCACCCGATATCGTGATTTCTATTTTCAAATGTATTGTTAGAAACTTCAGCATCCCAACATATTTAGTACAATCTTGATACATTTTTGTGACAATATTTTTCAGCCCTCTACCGCCCCCTTTAGGGGTGAAAAGGTAAAGTTCCCCGTCTGGTTTATCATGCGCACAGAAGGTGTGTTGGTTAAGGTCAATTCGCACTTATTCATTTACATATCAATATGTAACAAGAGTGGTTGCAATAGAAGAAATGAGCAAAATGCAAAAATAAATCACCCCCTGTATGCGCATTCCGCTATATACTTATTTTGTTTTTTTTTAAATCGGTGTTCTTCTGTTTCTTTTTTTTTTAATCGGGTGTCTTTTTCCTAGATTTTTTCACCGTTTACCGTTAATAAAAAGTCTATCTATTTCAGAAACCAGTTCTATTTTGCCAATTAATTGAAAACTCTTTAAAATAAAAAACCAATATTCACCGAATTTCAATTACTAACGGTGTAAACTATTATTACCAATGCGGAGAAATTCAATTTAAAAATAATAACAGCGTACCCAATTAACAATTATTTTTCTATCTTTTTTCATCTGAACTTTTTAAAAAATCGTAAAAGAAATTAAATAAAAGAATTCGGTGTATGGAACGAGAGCGTATCGAATCGGATCCATGCGGTATTCCCTCCTAGGGGTAAAAAAATGGGATTTCATTTTGCTTCGTTCTTTATTTCTTTTTTATTAATTTATTTATGATGTAGCGACTGACTATTGTGGTTTGGTAATGTACAGTGGTGTGGTCAAACGCATTTTCTATCGAGTTATTAGGTTATATGTACTGCGGATTAAATTAAAGAAGAGGATGTTTAGGTTGGCATTTTCTATTTAATTATTAATTATATCCTTTTGAAATTAGATAAAATATAAAACTTCAAATTGCAAATAACAAAGAGTGATAAAACTAATACTTTATAAAGAAGTCAGTAACATTGATGTATACAACTATGTGTACAATGTATACAACTATGTATACATTTTCCAAGTATATTTAAAAAAAAACCTTTAATGTTGGGCTAATATTGAAAAGTCTAGGGCCCATATAATTAGGTGATTACTTTAACTTTACTTAAGGGTTATGGATATCGTTGTGTCTTCTGTTAATAAAAAATCAATTTTTGTTTTGAAAAACAACGACGCATGTCTCAAACATCGAATGCATGGTCATATTTGAGCTAGTAAAAAGGTGTTTGCAAGAATGTTTTCTCTCGACTCCTGTAATAGTTCGAATTATTTTTTTCTTTTCAGCAAGGAAAACATTAGAATCTGTAGTTGATATCTCTCATAAAGTAATCCCATACCTTAGCCATAACTTGCGCATAATAAAGAGTAATAAGTTGTTTAGTGGTTAGAACAGATTTCACATTTCTAAAGAGATATATGAGAAAATGTTATTTGGAAATTAATTGTAAACAATGTGATTTAAAATCTAGAAATTCGTTAATACGCATTCCCAAAAATGTAACTCAATTAGTGGTAATACAATTGAAGACACAAGTGGATAAATGTGTCACGTCACAAAAAGATTATTTCGAGAACAACAAGTTTAAAGTTTTATAATTGCATTATCATATATGGCTTCCTATCTGATGATATCTAATAGCCGTTATTTATCAAAATTGGAAATTAGAACTATCACAAACAAAAAATATAGTATATTTTAAGAATATTAGGCCATAAAAATCACGTTTTGAAAAAATATGACATGATAACTTTATCCACTTGTGTCTTCAATTATTAGAATCGAACTGTATTTTTACAAGCTCTTTTGTCTGTCGTGAAATCAATCATTTGTGTTTTTTTTATATAAAATAAAGGGCGTTTTAACTAAAATAGTTTACAGTTGAATCTAAGAAATCAATTCCTTTAGTGATGAAACTTATTTTAAAAAAAATCAATGAAATGGCATCGTCAAATGAAATATATTCCTTAGGATTTTTGAATTCTTTAACTCGACCTAAATTTTAATCTATCAGAAATATAATTTAAATTTGTATTGTTTGATTGATGTTGATAGGAGAAATACTAAAAGTGATATCTTAAATATACGTTAAAATCTGCTGTAAATGCAGAGGTTTTTTTTGAGGTTTACCTCCTTCGGGCCCCCCCGTGCTATTATCCTACTCCGTCTATAGCCTGGCGGCACTGCAACCTACGGCTTAATGTACTATTATTTGAAGGTCTTTCTACTTTCCCATATATAATTTTTTCTCTCATTCATTGTCATTCATTCCACGTCGTCGATGGTTAAACGCAAGTCGGCTAAGTGCCATGGTGATACGGCCCATGGTAAAACCTCCCAGTGGTCCCACATCCACGACGTGACCGGAGACATACTGCTTAACTGTTGCGATTATATGAATGCACACTAATCTCGCGACTAGCCTCTCCACCATAGATCTAAAACGGTCGAGGTGGAGGAGGCCACACGGCTAACAGTCCTAATTAAAACTAATCTAGCATTTCCGGCTATGCAGAGGTTACTTTTTACTCAGATTTGGGGAAAATATACTTTCTGACATTAATTGAAATATTTAAATAAGTTCATGACGTAAATTTGAAATAATATGTATTTGTAATGAAAACACAGTAATTATATGTTGTAAATGATCTGTATCTGTATCACTTAGGCATCGTTGTGCATCCTCCAGGTATATCTAGAACCTGCCTCCCGACTTTTCAAAATCCTGCTGGTTGTCGCTAAGAGGTGTCTAGAGACAGTTATTTTCTTAACTCAGTCCTGCAGATTATGAAAAGTATTTTCTTTTATACAATTTTGTAAAAAATTCCAAAATTTTTAGATATTACTGAAATATCAATAACTTTAGCACTGATTTAATTTTTTTTCAGGGGGATGTTAGAAAGAATTGTTCTTTTAGAGGATGTTCGATTTTGGTGAAGAATTTTTAAACACTACCGGAATTACGAATATTTGTCTAAAACAGTGCATTCAGGTTAATTACAAATAAAAATGGAACCGTAAGAAAATGTTTTTCATGGAAAATAACCTTTTACTAGAGGCGTTTCTCATCTCTATTTAATAAAAATACACCGGACCTTCAAGATGCCACAGTAATTTTTGACATTGCCGCTTTAGGATTTTTTAAATGAGCCTACTATAAGTTCGAACGTATATAACCTAAAAACCCTCCCTTGGAACCTCCTGAAAGTTTTAAAGATAGTGAAGTTTTGTCTGAATCAGAAGAAATATCTTTAATGTCTGATTCAGAGGGACTTAATAATAATGAGCAGGATCTTTAAAACCAATGAACTCTCAAAATAATTTAAAATAAACTGAAGGTATATTTAGGATTGCCCTGCAGTGTTTTTAAAATACTCAATGATATTTATAAGAAGGAAAGTGTAGCTTACATAAACCTTCTACATTTCTGTGTTAATTAATTAATTAATTGTTAACTTAAAATAACTCATTTTATAAGATTAAATACCTTGAATATCACATTTCAGAGAATATAATAATTGAATACAAACAACAATGTAAAATCTGTGAAAATTTTATTTATTAACTTATTATTAAAAAATAAAAGTACCTGAATAAGATCAACGAAGTAAAAATAATTTATTTACAAATAATAAAAAAATGTGCCCTAACAATAATGTAGTTGCGCAAATTAAACGTTCCTTTAAAGATTAATTATCAAATTCAACTTATTATCTACCTCAGCATTATTTACTTCAAACGTGAAAAAAACAATACACAATATTTTATATTCATGTGTAATTATTCCGTTTACTTACAAATATCTACTTTTCTCAAGTTATTTATTGAAAATCGCATCTCCATATACTTGCTTGGCAGATCTAAAAATAATAAAATATTTAATAAAGTGATGATTTTTTTAGTATTTTCAACAGTACATATTTATGGATTCTTATTTTTTTTCAATTTTTTTTACTTTTCTATGGTCCAAATTATTTCATAAAATATAAACATATTTGTGTTTTTATTATTTCAATTTAGCAATATTATGGTAAATTTATTCAAGTAAATACTAGACATGTGTATAATAGTTGTAACAGAAAGAGTTTGTATATTTACACAAAGTAGTCATTTATACATAAAAATGTACTTAAATTACAATTATTTACAATGACATGTAGTAAGTAGGTAATCTTCGACCAAATAAAAATAGTGATATAGTAATTACTTGTGCACTACCCTTCTAAATAATTTTAGATGTTATTTAGTTTTAATTTTTGAGGTAGGCAAATTGTATAAACTCGTTTTATACAATAACAAACTTGCTATTTCTCATGTAATACATTTTTTTTTTTTTTATTTTTATTTTTTTTAATTTGAATTTTTGACTGCGGGAACTGAGTCCATTCGCCAAACCACATCGATTAAATTTTATCTTAGTTTAATATCATATAGTAAGGATAATACGCTCACGTCTAGTTTTACAAATTAATTTTATTAATTTTATTTACATTATAATTATAATAATAATATAATACAGTATTTACAAGTTCTTTTTTTTTACCAAATTACAGCTTTTTTTTTGTTTTTGGTTTTTCTGTTTTTTTTTTTTTTGTTTTTGATTTTTTTTTTGTTTTTTATATTTGTTTTTTTTTTTTTTATTTTTTTTTTTTATTATTTTTTTTTTTTTATTAATTATTTCAGGATTCACAGGGACACTACACGCTTATGGGTCTTTATAAGCGATTTTGACAAACAAGAGGACCACGGATAGACTTGGAAACAGTTAGGATATATACAAAGGGTAGATCCTTAATATAACTTAACTAAACATTTTGCGAACACATATATACAGCTTTTTTATATTTTTACTTTTAATTTTACAATGTGTTTATATAATATATAAAAATATTTTGCGTTTTTTATTTCTAACAGTTGGGCTAAATTGTAAGGTTTTGTGATGTCGGAAGATTGATTAATTAAATTATTTAATAAATTAACATATGTTTTATTGGATTCACAACCTAAAATGATATGTTCTGTTGTTCCTATTTCTCCGCAATTGCATAATGGATCATCTTTTAAATTTATTTTATGAAGATGTGCGGGAGCTAGTGAATGATTAAACCTTAATCTGCAAATTGTGGATAACATATGTTTGTTTATGGACATGTCATGAAACCAAGGTTTGGCACTCATAAACTGAGTATTGTTAAAAAAAAATCAGTAATCATATCTTGGTCTACAATGGGAAAAACACTTGAATCAGCTTTTATAAATCCAACTGACAAACTTATATTAATAATAAAATTAAACCAATTAGCAAAGACAAAAGAAATAAATCGAGAATCGAGAAATAAGTAATCAAAACATCAATGAATGTTAGGTTAGGTAGTCTAGGTGGTGTCAATTTTTATGTATCAATAAGATGTGCGTTGACTTCGACATTCTATGTGTCGGTTTGTTCGTTGGCTTGGTTCTGTATAACAAACAAAACTTCGACACAAGCTGATTGGTCTATTCCCGATGACGTACACATTTCAAATTTTAAATTATAAATGGTTTTACTTTAAAAACTTTGGGCTTCTTTAATAAACTGATTATTTAAAATAAATTGTATAGTGACTAACTATTACAATGTAATTTATAAAACAGCATATCTCACATGTGAACATGGCCCATTGAGAAAATGCTACTCGTCTTTCAATATGTTTCTCCTTTAATTTGTATTGAACTTTAATAGATTTTCAAAATTTTGACGAACGGCTATTTACTTATTATTTAGCTTACTTTTATCTATTTGATGTTTCGCCTTTTTTTCTCTGTTCTTCCTTTTTTTGAGACATTTTCTCTTTTTTCTCCCTGTTTTCTTTTTCATATCTTTTTCTCTTCTCCGTTTTTTTTATTTTCTCTTATTTATATCATTTCTCTTTTTTGTCTTCACACTTTCTTTTCTATCTCTTCAAAAAAAGTTACACTGTCGGTACTGTAATATCACAAATGGGCTCTGATGAGGTTAAAACCATTGAGTTAGTTCTAGAACTAGAATGTAGTGATAAGAATGACAATTTTTTCAATTTTTTTTTCCTTTAATTCTTTGATCACATAATTATGAATTACTGTCTATCTATAATAATTTCGCTACCTTCATTTCAATACCACATTAGAATTTTTGACGAAATGAGGTAAAGACTGGTTCTAAAACTATTGTGGACTCACTCAATCGAATTATTCTAATACCACAGGTGTTTGTCAATTTATTTATAAATTTGTAATAGCACAAATCAGATTCTCTCACTAAGATGTTCTAATAGCACGTAGTTTTTTTCGTGTCCCTCTAAACATTACATTTCCTTTTATACGTGCTATCGGAATGAAGGTAGATATTTACTTATTTTAATAATACCTCATTTTATGCTCCTTTTATTATTTAATTTTTATATTAAGTTATCTGGACGAATTATTTATAGCTCATCACTTCATTTTTTTCATTTTGGCAAATTAAAAATTTTAATATTTACCCAAACCACAAAAGGATTTCCGTTTTTATATTTTTATTATTGTACGCCATTGTCTTTAATACACAGAGACAATTTTAATCACGCTGTTCTCAATCATACACGTAGTGCTGAAAATTATAAAGTACTGTCAGCAGGAGCTGCAGGATTGCCGTTCTGTCGGACAGACAAAATTACTTGAGTCTAATCGAAAATGTATTTTTCCATTCTTACTCATTCTTTTTTTTATTTTACTTGAATTGGTTTGGTGTCTGGTAAGCATTCGTCTCAATTACACAAATTATTAGTAAAGTTAGTGAAAAATCTACGCACAAGGCTAAACTACAATACTTTGGCATTTGGTACGAGGAGATAGGTATGAGCTTCTTCAAAACATTATACAGTCCTCAACAATACCCGTATTCCACGTACTTAATGTCATCAGTTGGTTAAAAGTAACATTGATAACTTCAGTAGTAACCAGAGATTAGGGACATAAAGATAGGAAACGCAACGATGGCGTCATCTATTCGTCTCAGTTTTATATTAAAAGCGCCTACAAATGTTTGATTACAAACTCGGACTAGATTTTCTTCCGATTGAAGAAAATTTTCATATTATGTCCAACTTCTTAACTTTTTATTTACATGTAGAAGCTTTTTCCTGCTCTAATGATTTATTATAAATATTCCCTTTGTTTTTGGGGGTCCGTACCTAACCAACGGGACAGTATTACTAAGCCTCCGCTGTCCGTCCGTCTGTCTGTCAACGGGCTGTACATCATGATCCGTAATAGGTAGACAGTTGAAATTTTCACAGAATGTGTATTTCTGTTGCCGCTATAACAATAAATAATAAAAATAAATTATTAATTAAAGGGGCTCCCCTACTAGAATCGTTTTTTTGCCTTTTTGTTCTATCCTAATGAAGTATTAAATGTTGTACGAGTTCGACTCGCACTTGGCCGGTTTTTTGTAATCAGCTTAACCACAAAAATTATTAAATAGATTCAGCTTATTACCAGACTTTTTTATTTACACAGTTATTCCATTTTCATTAATTTACCGGTTTTGCTTGCATGTTCTCTACCTAAATAATTTTATCTGTTTAAGACATTCATCCTCCAAACAACAGATTCTCTTCCTCTTTTCCTTCCAACATTTGTTTTCTTCGGATATTTTTTCTTAGTAGAGGTGTGCTTGTATTTTCTACAGGTGTATCTGGATTCCCTAAATCTTTATTACTTGTAACTGGTACAGGATGAAGTGTACGAGGATTAGCTAACTCCATTAAATACCTATTTATACAGAGTTAGTAATTTATGAGTTACCAGTATCAATATTTTCAACGAATCATTCTTTCAAAAAAAAATCACAAACTAAAACTGTATATGGTATATTATAATTTCAACTTCGAAAACTATGTGTTTTTAGGGCATTATATAAACAGGTATTGATTAAAAAAAAACATTCAACATGTCTACGCAAGTAAATGTTTCAATATTAGTAGTAATGACATTGTAAAGACACAATACCATTTTACTTAATGTTTGTCAGGTCTATAAAATATTAACTCTTGGATAATATAAAGTAAGTTGACTTGCAGTGCTACATTTCGACATTATGAAAAGAATTAGTTACATTGCATTATTGTATCACAACTTACAATAAATTTATATTATCTTACATTTGTATAGAGCCATACAATGTTTTTATAGTAAAAATTATAGAAATAATTTAAATGTACATTATTGTAACCATTGTTATCATGTTTATTTAACAAATTGAAGTGAAATTTGCACTTACAATTACTATATTATTTTAAAGCAATATTAAATTTAATAATTAAAATAGGGTTAAAATTCCTGTATCAATTTTAAGGTTATTCTTTGGAGACTTCAGAGCTGCAGTTGGATAACATCGTAATTTCAGTTACAATGTTTTTTACATCAGGTGTCGAAATTAGCAATTTAACATGGAAGTATCAGGCATTAAAAATCAGTATAATAATAAATATTATGTCAAGAAGTAAATTTGAAAATCATGAAATTATAACAGTTAATAAATATCGATATTATGATATTGTAATCGTAACTACTGATTGGATCTTATGCTGTTCTCTAGCGATTCCAAATAAATAAAAAATATGCCATATTAGTACTGGTAGTGATGTAGGGATTATATATGGAAATTGATTCACTTATAGTGTCGGTTACTTTTCTTCATCTACATGTTATAAGAACTAAAATATGTATAATTACTATGTTTTAATACTTCTTAGACAGTTGAAGTCTTGGAGTTATTTAAAAAAAGAGCATCTAGATAATGAAACATTGGCGGATCCAAATCTAAATTGTTGAAGGGATTGTAATCTACGGAAATAAAATTTACAGACAGTGAATAACGAATTAACTATACCAAAATAATACAATGACTTTTTTGCCTTTTGGTCAAAGTAGGGTGTTTGTTTGGTTTTAAAGAAAACAACGTATAGAAAATGGAGGAGACCGATGAAAATTACGGAAGCGGAAGATTTTGCTAGAAAAGTCCCGAGATGCTTACGACAAGGAGTTCAAAATGTTTGAGTCGTGGATGAATTCACGGAAGATAAAAGGTATCGATGCAAATGTTCTATTGGCTTATTTTTTACATTTGCAAAAAAAATTAGCCCCATCGTCGTTATGGATCAAATACTCAATGCTTCGTTCGACTATTCACCTTTATAAAAAAATCGACATTTCAAAATATGGCAAATTAACGAGCTTTTTGAAAAGAAGTCTAAGACATTAGAACGACCTGAAATAGAGAAGTTTTTGAACGAAGTTCCCGACGACGAGTATTTGTTGATGAAAGTGGCTATGATAATGGGGGTTAGCGGTTCTTGTAGATGCGATGAATTGGTCAATTTGAAAAAAGAAAATATTCCAGATAAAAGGAAATATTTTTACGTAGTTTTGCCAGACACTAAAACCAAGAAATCGAGAAGTTTTACCATACTTGAAGAAGGATTTCCAGTCAACCCAATCAATTTGTGTAAAAAATACATGTCTTTGAGACAAAAGAATACTAGTTTTAGCAGCTTTTTTGTTTTTTACAAAAATGGGAGGTGTACCAGCCAGTGTGTGGGAATAAATACGTTGTTGAAGATACCTTCAAGAATTACAATGTTTTTGAAATTGGAGGAACCAGCGCTCTACACCGGTGTCACTGCCTGAGAAGGTCTTCGGCGACTCTTTTGGCCAATGCAGGGGCTAACATGACTACTTTAAAGCGTCACGGAGGATGGAAGTCCTCGACGGTAGCAGAAGGATACCTAGAAGAATCGGTGCATAACAAAATGCAAGTTGCAGAAAAAATACAAGGTTCTAATGTGTCGGCGGCTTCCAGTACTATCAGCAGCTGTATTGATATGGGAGCGTCTACTAATTTAAATATGAATGTTATAATCCATAACTCACTAATGAGTTATTTGATAGTTTACTTGTCTGAAATTACATCAATAACGACAGTCATAACTGTCATGTGTTGGATAAAGCTGATTGAGTGAAGCCCTGGACCCAAGCCTAATTAGGGGGGTCTGCCGGAAATCCTCAGGGGGGAGCAGAGGGATGCCTAAAAGGGTGAAAAAATGTTAAAATGAAGTTTGTATGAATAAAATAAAGGACACTCAGTATAGTAAAAATTTACATACTGTCAAATATAAAAGATAATCTTAGGGGAAGATTATTCTGATCGGTACATAATTAAAGTTATAAAATAAACACCCTAAAAATTGTATAGGACGAATAAGATAATATCCGTTAAAAATAAAACTTGGAATTACTTACTAATACCGAAAAAAAAATTAATATAAATTTTGCAAATGTTTGAAAAATATGAACTAGTGATGAAGAAAAAAACTTTTTGGAAACATATTGCGATGATTGAACCTTGGGAATTGTCCTAAAAATTAAGATTGGAAGGAAGGAGATGTAATGAAATCAAATAAATATAATTATGTATAAAATATTTGTATTTTATGAGGGTTTTAGCCAAAGCACGGGTTATCATTTTTACGTGAATACCAGAAATTGGAGTGCTAATACGGTGACCTGAAACAAACAAATTTGAAGGTTACGTGAGTAAAATGACAAACTATTGATTGTGATAAACTATAAGTGAAGTAAGTAAATTAAATAAAAGACAGTATTTAAAAATAACATTACTTGGACTTTAAATTCAATTTCTATTATTTTGTTAACAGCTGTAAACTGTATTTCTATACTGTGTATAGCTGTATATAGTCTAGAAAAGAAAGAAGTGCAGTTATTTAATTTGCAGAAACTAGTCCAGGTACAAGAGGTGGAAATTTTGTTTATACCTCATCCTCCAATGCTTATTTGTAGTTAAAATAAAAATTTTAGTACATCTGATTGGCCTAATAAAAGTTTTCGTTTAGATCATGTTTCCATCTTTTTTTCTGTAATAAATCTTTTCTTTTGACAGATAAATCATACTTTATATATTCATAGCCACATCGTATGTATTTTGGTTCGGAATTTTGTATTAGTCTATAGTTTAATTTTACAGTTATATAAGAATGGCGAGTGCAAGTGCATTAGAAAAAAGAAGACGTAAACGACCTAGTGGACATAAAGCATTATCTTTAGAAGAAAAAATATCGCACGTAATGTACCTATTTAATAATATTCGGAAAAAAACTTTGTTTCACTAGGAGTTAATGAATATACTGAGCACACTTTTCAAACTGCGCATGCGCGGCCATAGCTACGAAGTTGGCTAACGATGTCAAAAATCGATCTAACCTATGGCATTTTTCAGCAGTGTTGCCAACTAACAGCTGGCAACACTGGATTGACAGCTGAGGGCAAATGGACAACAACCCCTGAAGCCAACTGAGCGACTTGCCGTGGTCCTCCGAGGCGACTTGAATGATTCATGGTGTCATTTGACTTACAGGTAAGGAAATCTGAATGTCATATAAACAGAAATTAAATTTCTGCTAATACGGCATCCATCCAATCCTATAAAGAACCATGCAAATAAAGTCACATGGTCTTCGGTTAGATTCGAAGCCGCGTGTCTCTACCACAAAATTGCTCGCAAATGAATGCGAGGGCCTTACACAACTACGCTACCATCCCGATGTAGTTTTAAGGGTTTGTAGAAGGATAATAATTAATAATGAAAATGTTTGGTACAAAATTTATTATTTTTAAAATAAAAGTATGCGTTATACTGTGCTAAGTAATTGGTTTATTTGATTGCTTTCCAATAATACAGGGTTGAATAAAAGTTTAGATACATAGTTTTGGTAGAATTTAGATTTATTTATAATTACATCATCAAAACAGCTTAAGTTAGAACATAAAAGTAAACATTTATACAAAAAAGCAACAAAATATGTTGTGCATAAGTTGCAGACATACGCTTGAAAAAAACACACTATATATGAAAAAAAGTGTATGTTTGTAAAAATGCTTTACAAAATTAAAATAAGTAGGTTTTGACACCGGACTAAAAGTTTCAATAAAACAGTTATAAAAAAAGGAAAAATAAAATGTTAATTATTGTATGATACTAATTTTCATTAAGATTAAGAAGTGATTTTATTTTTTTTGGGCTAGTACAAAATATATCTAGGCTGTCCTACAGATCGTGATAAACTTTGACCATTTGATGTATTGGCGAAGAAGATAGAGTGTTAGACCTAGCAATTGTTAGTTGAAAACTTACACAAATTCGTAGTCCTGGTCTAGGAACTCTAAGTGATATATATTTTATTAGCTCAATGCAGTCCACTTTATTATGTAAAAGTGTAAAAGATTATATAGGAAGAGCAATTGATGTGATGCCCTACGATATTTTAGTTTCGTTAAATTAAATCTTGATAGCAGATCGCTATGTGGAAAACCTCTAGGAGGATATTGACCATCCAAAATGTACAAGGTCGACTTCATGAACCGTCTCTGAATTTTTTCAATGTTGTTAATATAAATATTATACATAGGGTTCATAGCCACACTGGTATATTCCAATCTAGATCTAACAAAACATAGTTACAAAAGTTTTAAAGTTTCCAAGCTATTAAACTCGTTGCCATTTATTATAACAGAACCAAGCATTTTGTTACCAGTCGATATAATTTTGTCTACATGTTTGGAAAACGTTAATTTTGAGTCAACATCATCATTAATACAATTAGTCGAATACTATTGGGCTTACTTTTCGGCTAAATGTCATAGTATTACACTTGGATTCAAAGCCAAAGTATTTGATTCACACCACTCATTAACTATTTCTAAAGATTTCTGCAGTTCTCTGCAATCATCAATTGAACGTATCTCTGCATATATTTTAGATCATCAGTATATAGTAGGTACTAATAATTATCTGATATTATATCATTAGTGAAAATTTTAAAGAGAAGTGGTCCTAATATTGAACCTTGGGATACACCGGACTTTTGTAAAAATAAAGCTAATTTGAAACCTTTTTATTGAACAAAATGAAATATTCCATTTAGATATGACTGAAAGAGAGAAATTACATTTGGGGATAACCCATAAAAGATAAGTTTATTGACTAGTAAATAGTGGTTGAGCTTATCAAAGACTTTACTAAAATCAGTGAATATAACATCTATTTGACTTTATTGATCTAACTTTCCACTGATATACTGAGTAATACAAGTCAGGTTGAATACGGTAGGTTTTTTATTCCTGAAGCCATGCTGGTACGGTGATATTAGGCGAGACATGTGGTATGATAATGAGCGGTGTAACAAAATGTCAAATATTTTGGAAAAATTATTAATAACAGTAATCGGCCTATAGGTGCTAAAATTACCAATATTTCCTTTTTTTAACTATAGGTATAACACGTGAGAGTTTCCAGGAATTTGGGAACGCAGCTGACTTTATTCACATTAAAAATAGCACATAGGGGAGGTGCTAATGCATAAATACAATCTTTAATTATAAAGGATGGAATTAAATCAGGTCCCATTGTCATAGATGACTTCAATTGTTTTTATGACTTCGTCCTCCGAGAAATTTAATAGTTTAAAATTGGGAATATCAATATCTACATTTTTTTGGATAATACAGGGATTAGAGTCAGTGAAAGAGATATATTACAACCAATAATGTTTGAGTTTAACCCTAAAAGGCACAAATATACGTATTACTAGCGATCTAACGGAATTACAAAGAGAAGAGAATAAGGTACTTACAACACATCTAAAATTAGCACGCGCAAATACGTCTGATACATAATATATCAAGGGTGACAAGCTATATGTTAATAATATAGCTTACACAGCACAATCATTAACAATTAAAGACGCTAGTACAGAGCCAGAAGGTAACAAACATCAAAATAGTGCACCTCAAACGCCCACTATTACCAGAGAAGTAAATACCAAGGAAGTAAGTACCAAGACAGTAAATACTAAGGAAATTCAGAATCTTCAACGACCAAGTGGTTCTGGAGACAAGAAAACAGACATTAATGAGGAGAAGAGAACACAAAAAGAAGTAGTAACCAATCAAACGCCAAAGAATAAACCAGAAAAACACAATAGGGATCCTCAACCGAATTTACGACCAAGATTGGGAAGTAAAAATAATAAATAGCCATACCATCTTCCTCATTATCTTTAATAATTTTAATCTTTTTAATTTTGTTAATCTTTTAAATCTTTTAATTATTTTTAATCTTTTTAATCTTCTTATTTTTGTGGTAGGTATATTTCATTAAAAATTGTAATACTATCACAAATGGATCCATACATTAGAGATATAATTCACGAACCGTGCAATACTATAGAATTTATGAATCTCCAAGAAATTAATGAATACCACAAAACAATTACAACCAATACATTCAAAATATTCCATCAGAATATTTGTAATTTAAATAAAAATTTCGATGAATTGAACATTTTTTTATCACAATTAAATCATTCTTTTGACGTTATAGTACTTACAGAAACACTTAATATTCCAGATATGAGTTTATTTCAATTACCTGGTTACAATTCAATTTACAATAAGGGAGATATTAACCGCAATGATGGAGTAGTAATTTTTATTAAAATACATTTAAAATGTAACCATAAAATAGTACAAATCGGACAGTGTAAGGCAATTCAAACAATAATTAAATTAACTAATAAAAACGAAATTCTAATCACATCTTTATACAAACCACCTCCAGTTAAGGAAGAAGAATTTGTTGATAATCTTCTGACATACCTGGAAGAATCAAAAATTAATTTAAAAATTAGTAGACATGTTTTTATAGGAGACATTAATATAAACATTAAACAACAGACAGATTTAGTATCTACATATCTAAATATTTTAGGTGAATATAAATTTGAATCTTTAATAAATAAATACACAAGAGTACAAGGGAAATCCAAAAGTTGTATAGACCACATTTTTTATAGTTCCGATAAATCGGATAATCACATAGCCGCAATTTATGATACTCAAATTACTGACCATAAAGCTACAATTGCATATCTCTCTTTAATAGCCGAAACAGCACAAAAAAAATCTTACATTAAGAAAATAAATCACATAAACCTAAAAGAAAATATAGAAAGCCATAACTGGGAAACATCCTATGACATAAATAATTCAAATCAAAAAATTAATTATCTAGTAGATACAATAAATACATACATGGATCAAAATACAAAACTCATTCATGAAAAAAAACAAACTAAGAAAAGAAAACAGTGGATAACTAAGGGTATTATTAATTCAATTAAAGAACGAAATCGATTACATAATATTTATAAAAAAAAAAACGAATCATACACAAAATCTGTACCACATAAACAACTTTATTCAATTTTTTTTGATTAAGCGACTAGTTTCGGCCAACTGGCCATCTTCAGGCCTACAATATAAGAACTTATGTCTAAGGAGAAAAAACATACAGATCAACAATACTTACATTCATATATAAAATTATCTTCTACACCAGATTATTGACATTGGACAGAATGAGTTACAAGATTAATTAAAAGTATAGATGAAGATTATGTGGTAAACATAAGTAAAAAATAAATGTTATAAAGGTTTAAATATTGAAAATTAGGAATTAATTAACAAGTAATCACCGGTAAGGTGATCAGAAATGACGGGAGTGTGCGACATCCCTGTTAAAAAATTGAGAGGTGATCCAAAGTTATAGGAGTATGTGACATCCCTATTGAAAGAAAAAAGATTAACATGGTCAATTCTCAAATAATTATTTTTAACCAGATAAAGGTTAAAAGTTGAGTAAATTTAGTAAAATTAAGAGCAAAATTTGAAAATCTCAAAATTATGTCTTGCAAGAATAGACAAGATGGCGGAAACCGGAAATGAAAAAGTAAAATTAAGTAATGTCATATGTCAATGTCAACAATGGCGCTAACAATTTAAATTAAGGTGAACAATAAGTTTATTAAAAAACACAGAAATTTGTTTAAAAGGTAGCAATTAAATTGAAATAAAATAGAAATGATATGGATTAAACATAAGTAAGATATGCCAGAATATTAGAATAGAGATATCAGAGATGGACTAATTACTGGGTAAGTAAACAGGTGGTGCTGTAAAACTGATGAAACGAGGCCAATTAAATATTAGGTTAATGAAAAGAAGAAAAAAGAAGAAAAAGTGACAGTAGAAGTATGAATAGACAAGATGAGAAAAGTAAATAAATGAAATACAATTATGAGAATGTAAATATGACTATTAAAATTGCATAGGTCAAATATGTTTAGTAATTGTGAGGATTAAGAAAGATATAGTTTTCTTTTGTTTGTATCTGTTCGTTAAGGCAGTTGTAATCTTTATTATTGAGTGCTTTGTGGATTTCAGATAGCTCCAATAAGTTCATTCTAGTACCTTTTGTGCAGGGATGAATAAGGGAAACACTAGAAATAGAAAAATCATGGTTGGTTGAAAGTATATGGTTAGCAAAACTAGATTGAGTATTACAGATGTCCGTGCCTTTATACTTATTGATATGATGACAATGTTCGCGGAACCGTGTATCTAGTCTGCGGCCACTCTGACCTAAATAGATGGAATTGCAGGACAAGCAATTGATTTGGTAGATACCTGATTTATGAAGTGGAGGAACTAAATCTTTTGTATTAATAAACATATTACCAATGCTACTATTAGTTTTAAAGGCTACTCTAATGTTATGTTTTTTGAAAACGGTTGAAAACATATAGGAAATAGGACCAAAGAAATGTAGTGAGCCTATTTTGGCCAGTTGGCCGAAACTAGTCGCTTAATCAAAAAATTGAATAAAGTTGTTTATGTGGTACAGATTTTGTGTATGATTCGTTTGAATAACTCGACCACATTTGAGAATATGGATAATCTTTCGTCATTTATAAAAAAGACATAGAAAATATTGAAAAAAAAGAAATCTTTTTAAATTATAGGCTAGTAACAGATAGGCTTATTAAAAAATCAAAAAGAGAATATTATACAAAACAAATAACACAAAATAAAGAAAACGCTAAAGGATTGTGGAAAGTTATTAAAGAACTGCAAGGTAATAATATAAAAAGTAACAATAATGAAATACAAGAAATACTCACAGAAAATGGCCATGCAGTAACAGAGCCAAAATTACTGGCAGAGGAATTCAATAATTTTTTTGCCGAAGTAGGTATAACACTTGCTGATAAAGTGGGAATTCCATATACACATTCCCCTGTCAGAAATGTACAAAAAAATTCTATGGTCCTGTTACCAATGAGTCAATTAGAAATAAAAAATATTATTAGATCACTTCCAAATAAAAAATCACCAGGAATAGACAACATTACCACTGAAATTATTAAAGAAAACACCGAAATATTTACACCACTGTTAACACATTTAACTAATCAAATAATTACAAAAGGGGAATTTCCTAGTGAACTTAAAAAATCATTGGTAATACCAATATTTAAAAAAGGCAACAAGAAAATGTTAACAAATTACAGACCGATAACATTAATCACAACGTTTACAAAAATTATAGAAAAAGCATTAAACACTAGATTAAAGGATTATTTAAACAAATACGAAATCATATCTAATAAACAATTCGGGTTTCGAGAAGGGCTCTCTACAACTGATGCAATTCTGGAACTGTTGACAAAGATTTATCAATCGGTAGATGCAAATAGGCCATCCCTAACTGTATTTCTGGATTTTGCAAAGGCCTTTGATACCGTAGATCACGGACTATTATTAGAGGCCTTGGAGGATACGGGAATACGAGGACCGACTTTAAATCTCTTCAAAAGTTATCTTGAGAACAGATATCAGAAAGTAAAAGTTAACAGCGAATTTAGCGGAGAGAGAATGATAAAAACTGGTGTTCCCCAAGGTACCGTCTAGGACCCACATTATTTTCAATATATGTAAACAACTTATACATACAAAAGACTGCAGGACAAATAGTGAGTTTTGCCGACGACACAGCCATTTATTATGAAGCCGACTCATGGGAGGAATTAAAAAAAATATGCGAAAATGATATAAAAGGAATAGTGGATTGGTGTACGCATAAGAAATTAACAATAAATTATACAAAATCATTTTTTTTGCCTTTTGCTAGCTATATTAATCATTTGCCATCTTTTAATGACCTCAGTTTTACATATAACAACGAAACACTCACACTACAAAAAAAAAATGAAATAAAATATTTAGGCGTTACCTTGGATTGTCACTTACGATGGGATAAACACATAAATAGCTTAACTAACACCTTAAGAATGTTATTATTTAAATTTAAATATCTTAAAACTATAATCAGTACTACATACCTAAGAATTATTTATTACTCGTTGTTTCAAAGTAGACTTCAGTATGCTATCATCTGTTGGGGTGGCGCAACAAAAAATCATATTAACAAATTGGAAATATTACAAAAAAGAATACTAAAAATAATACATAATAAAAAGGTTAGATACCCTACAGATCATTTGTTTGATGAAGTCAAAATTATGGATGTTAGACAGCTGTATGTATATGCAGTCACTTTATATACATACAAAAATAAACACAATTTACAGAAAAGAACATATTCTTACAACACCAGAAATAAATATTTAGTATATACTCACCTTGTCAATAAATCAATTTCCCAAAGATTTTACCTATATTTAAATGGAAAAATCTTTAATTTTCTTCCAGATATATATAAGACATATTTATATACAATAAATTCCTCTAAGCTATTTAAACAAATATTGAAAAAATTCATAATAAATAGTGACAGAAAAGCTATGAGAGCGCTGATCGATTAGCAAAAAAAAAAAGAAAAATTTAACTGTGATAAAATGTGTTATTAGATCTTGGTGTTTGTACTGTAAAATATACTTCCTTTTAATCCACTATAGTTTATAAATTACTTTTATTGGTTTTTTTTTGTTCACTTATTCTAATTATTAAAATATATTCAATTTATTGTTTTTATTATTATTATTATTATTATTATTATTATTATTATTATTATTATTATTATTATTATTATTATTATTATTATTAATATTATTAAAATTATTTTTATTATCATTATTATAATTATTATTATGATTATTATTATTATATAAGTCTATAACTGAGTTATTATATTGTATGTTTCTAGTTATTTTAATATCCGTTTTATATTTTTTTTTTTAAATGTATTTTAGAATCAAATAAGCACACAATATTAAGTTAACATTAGGTAATGATTTGGCAGCCCATGCGCAACCAATTGGTCATAAATGGGCGACCAGTTTACATATTATTTGAACTTTTTAATGTATTTTATTATTGTATATGGATACTGAATGCTAAATAAATTTATTATTATTATTATTATTATTAAGTACTAGAATTCAGAATAAAATAAAATTAATGATTAAAAAACTATAAAAAATTATAAATAAAATCACACTATTTTGTTGATACAAAACAGCAAGTCTAGTTTGCCATTAAATTATACTTATTTGAAACTCACTCTAAAAGAGAGAGTGAAAGGAATAAAATTAAAATAAATAAAAATTATAATAACAATTTTATAATATGAAGGAAAGTCTAGCTGTGATAAGTTGAAATTTAATTAAATATAACTTTTATTTATTTGTATTATGTAATATCATCACAAAATATATTCAAAGCGGTTACAAGCAGCAATAAGAGTAAATCTATTGGTTCTAAAGCCATGCAGGTAAATTTATATTAGATTGTTGATTGTTATTTTTTGAAATCGTTGAATTACCGGGAAACAAAATTCTTATTAAAAAATATAGCTGCTGTAGTGTAATTAAAAGTTTTTAATACTTCTATTTTGTAGGCAATTGGAGATAACACAAAAATTAATAAGTGAACAAAATTATGATACCTATTTTACGTCTTCCCTTTACTATCTCAAAATATGTGATGCCTATGTTGGAACATGACTCGAGTTACTTTATATTTAATTATAAATGTACATAATTCAATGTTTTAACAGTTTTTAGATGCTCTTATATATAGTGGAAAGCTCGGAAATTATTCAAAAACGACAACCAACGACTTGGTATGCAAAATAGACAGTCACTACCTGTGAGGCGTAACAATTACTTACAACTTGCCGATGATAAATACTTCCAATCAATCGTTATGTTCTCGCAATTTGTTTGGCATTTCTGCTAACTAGTCCTAGCGGTACATTATTTCAATCGTTTGATTTTGAATTTAGTGTCTGTTGTACGACATCGGAATGCTTCCGCTAATTTGTCTAACGATGTTATAAACAAACGATAGGTTAGCTTTGAATTCCAAAGGAAGTCTTTGTCCGAGATGGCTAGCATTGCGTGACCATGTGCAGATGTCAAAAATCATAAAATCTAAGTTAGTAATTTTAAAATGACCTCTTACGGATAACTACCTTAAAATTAAAAAAAAAAAAATCCTTGAGAGGAAATTTGAATAAAAATTATTAGAAATAGCTATGATATTTTTAAATAATAAAGCAATTTACTTTAGAAATAATGTAAGAATGTCCCCATACAGGAACAACGGTCGATTAATTAATAACAGTAACATTATATATCTGGGTAATCCATGTAGACATGTAAATAACTATTCCTAGAAAAATTTCTAGTTATCTAAGGAGATTTATTTGTACCATTTTGGATAAAATACATAGTCTTCAACAATACCCGTACCATACGTGACCAAATCGTCATGATGTAACGTGAACTTTTAGCAGCTCAATTACTAGTCTTAAAAATTTGACTCACCTTGTCTAAATATACGAAATAAAGGTAAAACGTTATCTAGATTGCTAAAACAAGCTTTAGAGCGATATGTATTGGTAACTTGCTGATGTCATTCATATCATTTAATTCATCTTATCAGCAAATAGGGGTATGTTATTTTATTCATAGTACAATACATTATACAATAATCCATTCTATTTGATGTATGTTTTTCCTAAACTGGGTTGTTTCAATTTGATAAATTTACCTAAAAGAGAAAATTGTTTCGTTGCGAGTTCATTAATATGGATTATAATCTTATCTCGACAGAATGGAGCATGTTCAAAAATGTTGAAATTTTTTTTGTGAATAATACAGTACAAAATAAAGCTAAATTTATTTTTTGTCAGTTATTAATTTTTTAAAATGTATGACGTAGCCGGGAATAGACCAATAGGAACTAGCCACACAACGTTGCCGGTTAGACGGTATACGAGAAGTAATATACGTTCGTTTATGTGCACCGTCTTACTTTTAGACTTCTAAAATACGAGTATCGTTAAAAAAATATCTTTTAAATATAAAATATAAAATGTTTTTAAAAGTATTATTTACGCTTAAACTTTCACCATATTTATAGTTTCACTGTTTTAAAAAACGTCAACTGATAAACAAGAAAATGGCAATGCAACAGCACTGTCATCGGCCAATCAAGAACTTGTGTCAACCAATAATTATTTAAATTTGATGTTTTTATTTTTTTATAAATATTATGAGTACGAAAAAGTGTTTCCTCACAATGATTTACATGATTTCCTGATAATGATTTACATTTTACATTCATTATTAAAAATATTTATTAGTGTTGCTCGAAATATGAAAAAAAGAAAATTATTATTATTACACAGAAACGCGTCAAGCAACACCTAAATTATTTTGAGGTTTGTATCTATACTCATTATTAAAATGAAAATGGTTATTGTAATTTATTAGATTTCAATTGTCTATTATTGTAGTAACGAGCAGACAAAATCAACTGCTAAACCTTAGCAGAATCGAACTCAAGGCCTTACGGGACACTGCGGCCTTAGAAGACACTCAAATCTCTTAGGGATATCTGATAACTCCCTATGTAGAATAGGTTAAGAAGAGGAGGACTCCTATTCACATACTATGCCACTATCAAAACTAAATGGGACCGGGAATGAAACTTCGGGGTACAATATCCGGAACCTAAAGAAATCGTGAGAGCGCCCATCAGACATATTCTTGAATTCGTCAAGAAAATCAATTTGATGGGATAGAAACTCTGAGGGGTACAATAAGCCCAAAGCTTCAGTACAAGTGGGCTTTGAACCACGCCCTAATTCAGATAGATAGAACGATGTTTTTCTTTTTTTTTTTTTAGATACTACATGATTTTGAAAACTGTTCATTTTTTAAATGATGGATAAATCTTTACATATTAAAAGTGGGTAGTACCACACAAATGTCTCCAAAGTTCTTGTTATTCATCACACAAGAGCCAGCTCACTGATTCTACCAAAAAAAGAAAAACAGAAAACAAAAAAATGTCTTCTAAAAAGTTGACTGAAAAATAACCTTCTACTAGAGGTGTTTTTGTGTCTATTTAATAAAAATACACCGGATCTTCAAGATGCAGCAGTAAATAAAATGAGCTTTCTGCAAGAATATCCCGAACCTCCCGAGTTTTGAAGACAGGAAAGTTTTGTCTGAATCAGAAGAAACATCTTTAATATCTGATTCAGAAGGACTTAATAATAATGAGCAGGAGCCAATAAACTCTCAAAATAATTGAAAATAAACCGAAGTTATAATTAGGATTGCCAACAGTGTTTTTACAATTCTCAATGATATTTATGAGAAGGAAAGTGTAGCTTACATAAATCTTTTACATTTCTGCGTGAATAAGTGATATTGTTAACCTAAAAGAACTCGTTTTGTAAGACTAAATACCTAGTAATTTAATGTGTTTTTTTATATTAATTTATCACATTTCAGAGATTATAATAATTGTAAACTGAAACTTTACATGAAGATGTGAAAATGTGGGTAAAAACCAAAGTTCTAAGTGCATGGCAAAATGAATGGCAAACATCAACATCTAAGTTACGGGAAGTTAAAAGAACAGTGAAACCTTGGCCTATTAAAATATACCCGCGTTCAACACAAGTGCTAATATCGCGACTAAGAATAGGCCATACGAAAATTACACACGAGTACCTATTAAAAAATAAAAATAAACCATACTGTGATACATGCAACACTGTTGTTACAGTAAAGCATCTGCTATTGGAATGTGCAAAATACAACAACGAAAGACAACAAAACAATCTACCAAATTCATTGTGCTCTCTTGTAGGTGAAAACTGTGATACAAAATCTATTGTTAAATATTTAAACGACATTCAAATTCTCAATTATTTGTAAACCATGTAAACCCACTCCACCGCTAATAACCTACTTGGTTGATGCGGTAGTCTAATAAATAAAAAAAAAAATAATAATAATAATTGTAAACAAACAAAAATGTAAAAATCTATGAAAAGTTTATTTGTTAACCTATTATTAAAAAATACAAATACCTGAATAAGATAAACGAAGTAAAAAACACTTTATTTACAAATAAAAAAATAGAACAATAATGCAGTTGTACAAATTAAAATTTCCTCTAAAGATTCATTATCAAATTCAACTTATTCTTTACTTCATTATTTACTTTAAATGTGAGAGAAACAATGCAAAGTACTTTATGTTCATGTGTAGTTATTCCGTTTACTTTGCAGATATCTCCTTTTCTCAAGTTATTCATAGAAAATCGCATTATCTCCATATACTTGCATGGCAGATCTAAAAAGAATAAATTATTTTTTAATGAAGTGATGATTTTCAAGAGTAAATTTTTATGAATTCCTATTTATTTCAATAATTTTTATTACTTTTCTATGTTTCAAATTATTTCATAAATTATTTCGATGCAATATTGTCGTAGATTTTTTCAGGTAAATACTAGACATGTATATAATAGTTGTGACAGAAAGAATTTGTATATTTACAAAAAGTAGTCATTCATACACAAAAATGTACCTAAATTACAACTATTTACAATGACATGTAGCAAGTAGGTAATCCTCGACCAAATAAAAATAGTATTACAGTAAATACTTGTGCACTACCCTTCTAAATAGTTTTATATGTTATTTAGTTTTAATTTTTGAGATAGACAAAATGTATAAACTCGTTTTATACAATAACAAATTTGATATTTCTCAGGTAATATATAATTATAATTTTACTAATTATAGAAATAATACCTTTAAACGTCGCTCTCTTGCTCAAATTAGAGATTGGCCCTTGTTGCTTGAAGTTACAGATACATCGTCCCAATTTCTAGTATTATATTTGTGAATATCAGTGTACGCTAATATATTATAAAACATTTTTTTTCTTATACATATAAATGAGGAAGAGGGTAAAGGTAAAATGTTTATTTTTGAAAAACCATTACTGTTCGACAACCCTAATGACCTGAGATAAATGTTTTTACTATAAGGTGTATTGCCTCATATAAACTGTACCTACTATTAAAACAAATTATAAATAAAGTATTACACACCTTTCTGTCTTAACATGCTTAACTTTGGCACATACAAACTGAGTATTGTTAAAAAATGCAGTAATCATATCTTGAATCAGCTTTTATAAATCCAGCTGACAAAGTCATATTAATAATAAAATTAAATCAATTAGCAAAGACAAAAGAAATATATCCAGAATCGAGAAAAAAAGTAAACAAAACAACAACGAATGTTAGGTTAGGTCTAGGTGTCAATTTTCAAGTGTCACTAACAAAACTTCGACAAAAGCTGATTGGTCTATTCCCGATGACGTACACATTTTAAATAATAAATGGTTTTACTTTGAAAACTTTTGGCTTTTTTAACAAACTGATTATTTAAGATAATTTGTATAGTTACTAACTATTACAATATAATTTATAAAACAGTATATCTTACATGTGAACATGGCCCATTAATTATTAACGAGCCAAATTCAACGAATTTGTTTACTTGTCGTGGTTAATCAATCATTTTTTATTATTGTTATTTCAAAATATAATATTTTGTTAGGTTATATTTTTAACGTGAATTCAGTTGACAGAATACCATAATACGGCGTCTGTGAGTTAAACGTCATTTGTCGGACGTTGCGCGTTTGTTTTAATGGTAGTTTTGTGATATTCGCTATACCAGAGGCGCGTTCGTTTTCAATTGTACATTTGTGATGTTCGGTACGCGCTAAGGATATTTTTCGCGATCGGTTTGGTATCGATTTTTCTCAGGAAAGCAATACCCAAATATTGATTTATTGTGAAGAGTTTTATTTTTGTCAGTTTCTTGGATCTGTTAAGTTAATCTCTTACAAATTGTCCGTGGGACATATTGCTAAATGATTGGTTCTTTAAGTAAAATCTGGACACTCATTCTGTATATAGGTATACTGGGTCATTCTATATAGGCGGAACGGGTCATTCTATATGGGCGGAACACTTGATTTATGGCTTAACTATGACTTGTACGATAATTTGACTTAGACAAAAGTTTTTGTACAGTTTATGTACTATTTATTGACGTTTATAGATTTCCCGCATACGTAATGTTTTTCAACATATGACGTCATCGGGCAATATTTTAAATAAGTCTAGGACCCACTTAATGTACCATTGATGAAATCAGACAGATCATACGAACTCGAAAAAAAATATAAATACAAAGTGATCCATTTAAAATATTGCCCGATGACGTCTAATCTTGAAAATCATTACGTATGCAGGAAATCTGTAAATGTCAATAAATAGTACATAAAATGTACAAAAACTTTTAAGTCAAATTGTCGTACAAGTCATAGTTAAGCCATAAATCAAGTATTCCGCCCATATAGAATGACCCGGTATAATAAATAGTTTAAATAACTTTCACAGACTTCTTCATAAAGTATTTGTTGTACTGCTCTTTGTTCCTTGTATTTTGTTACCTAAATATTGTTGATATAATACTGACGAAATCCATACGATGTAATTTATTGTCAATAGAATATTATAATAAATAAATATTCATCGTAGTTCTTACCTACTATAACTCATATTAAAATTAATCTTTTAAGATTACTTTTAACGAGCCACCCTCACTAAATGTTTTTTACTACGTGTAAAATGATTGTGATTAGGGGTTCCATGATCTGGCAATCCATCTTAAAGCTCCACAAAGCTTCTCATCGCCTCAGGCACCATACTCGAGAAGATCCTACACTCTAAACCAAAAATATCGTTAATTCTGAGACGTACCAGTAGGACTAACGTTAGTTACAGTTAATAGAAGTTATCGCATAAATCACTGCCCACGAATATGACTGTCATTAAATTATTTATAAAAAATATCGCACTTTATTATCGATTTATTACTGCGGAATGTAATTTAGTACTAAACTATACATAATTTAAATATTTATATTAGTTTGCGTGTCTATTTAGAGCACGATAAATTAATAACAATATATTTTATTCTCTGTTACATTAATCCTACAGAAATAGAATAATACTGGGTGACACTAAAATGATATAAAGGGAACTATGGCCTGCACTCTCGCCGGATTTGTTCGCAAAAATTTATTTTGGGTGCGACAGAAAGGAAGTTATTCATTTGTCTGCGCTTTCATCGGATTTATTTCCAGCAGATTCATATTTAGACAAATTACGGCTGCAATCATTTATTAAGGGCTACAAAATACATATCCAATCTTTTTTAGATGCCTTTGTATTTATCTATAATGAATACTCTTTCTTATATATACCATCTGTCATATGTCTGGCGAAAGTTGGAGCCCCCAAAAAGTGTCTGACATATAAAAAGCAGCTATTAACGTGGTATTTTTTACCTTCTATACCTGTTGCCTGTAAAAGGGTTCCGTTTTCAAGCTAGCAAGTACGCATACTTTCTAAACTACATATTACAATATTTATTCTCAATATTTAGCTACTCTAAAATGACATAGGTCTGGGAGTTCTGGGATCTTGGGCTATTAGAAGTTCAATCTGCAAAAGGTAATATTATATTCCCTTCATCATTATTCTATACAAGTAGGATTTATTTTTATGGCATTAGAGTATTTATTTCGACAAAACTTCGTATTATAGGATGTTTAAGAATTGAATAAAGTCCATATTACTGGAGTAGTAAAAATGAAGACCATAGTAGAGACATTGAAAAGTCAAATCATGTAAATATTGTTCCCTAATACGTATAATCCTGTCAAAGTTACATAACATCGATGGTAATTAACTAAAGGATCAAAGAAACAGCGATTGCAAATATATTATGCCAGACCATTTTTTAGATATAAATATTTTTATTATTGTGGATATTTGTATCAAATGGTTTGATGATGTTCCAACAAGATCGATCACCTGAAAACTATTTCATAATGTTTTGAATAATATTTCGCAAGATTTGGATTGCCAGTAAAAAATTTGCTTAAAAATTATGTTAAAATACTTCTAAACACTGCCTTTGTTAATTGTATTATCTATCCATCTTGTATAAACTCAAATTGCTACACCATTGTAAATAATTTTGATTGTCAGATCATCTGTATGCTTTTTCTAAATCACCTTTTTGCATTAATAAACATTCAAAATTATTTCGTGGCGAATGTCAATTTATATAATAAATTGATACACAGTGTATAGTGTGAATTAGACCCGACTCTCCATTTATACTTCTTAGATACTTATAGGGATAAATATGCCCCGAATTCCAGATGTGACAAATCCAACAAGATTTTATTATTTGAATTTTTGTTGATTTATATTCTTCTAGTGTCTTTCACGGAGATTTTGAAGGGGAGCGAAGGTGACTCATCTAATCTTAGTAATCTTGTGATTTAGCGTTTCCAAGAATGATTTCAAGCACATGATATAATTTCCATATTCTTTTTATTTATGAAAATTCCTATATATGTGCTGTCTCTGTTAGACTGTTTTATGATATTTATTTTTAATGTGCTATTTTCCTAAATATATCCTGATGCTAAGCTGTATGCTAGTGATGTATGAATGAATGAAAGAATTTTTTTGTGTTTCGCACTTTCACAAACCCTAAAACAATGTTCAAGGGTTTAGGTGTCTTCTAGTTTTAAAAAAGATGAATTTTTCTCAAATGCTACACCAATAATTGATCAAGATTAAAAGTGTAGCAATTCACAAATAAATTACGGTTCCCTAGTACCTAATTAGTAGGTTTGTTCGACTTGGTTAATTCAATACGGTTTCAAATAATTTGTAAACTGCGCAGAACTGTCTGCGCAATCGTTCAAAATTTGGAATTGTTTCAAAATTTGGAATTGTTCATGATTAGTTCAGAATATGATATAAACCCGAACGTCAAAAAGTTTCGACTGGCTGAATATCTGAGAGGAAGTTGATTCATAAATATAATTAGAAGAAATGTCAAATGTCATATTTCATTAGAAATCACAACCTAAAATTTGCTAAAACATTTTTTTTTATTAAAATACCGTGATTAAAATAATAAAATATAAAAATGAATAATATAAGTCAGGACCTGACAATGACTGAAGGTAATATATTGTCTAATTAAACATATAAGTTTGGTAATATTGAATTCTGTTTCAGATAATTTCAACATGGAGGAATGTCTATGCATAAATGACCAAAGTTATTTTAATCGAGACAAGACATTGGCTCTCATAGATTATTATAAGTCATTGAAACCCAAAGTCAGCACAGGTGCCATAAAAAGCATGAAGAGATTATGGGATATTATTGGAAGAGAAATGTCAAATAAATTTAAAATAACTGTCAGCGCCTCGAAATGTGAAAATAGATTTAAGGTTTTGGAACGTACCTATAAAAAGATTGTTGACAATAACAACAAGACTGGTAGAGGACGCAAAACATTTGAGTACGAAGCAGAAATGGCAGAAATTTTTTCAAAAAAAGCTAATGTAAAACCTGTTTTGCTTTTATCAAATACTACGGTAGTTTCGGAAAGAGCCCAGGCCACACATACAGATACATCACCAGCTGTGTCTGAAGCTAGAGAAGATACTTTGTGTGAAGATATAGCAGATAAACAAGGCACCTCGTCTTAAACTAGAAGTGTTTCAGCTGTAGTTAATACACCTACCTCCGGAAGAAAAAAAAACCAAGAAGTAATGTACCTTACAATAAAAGGAATGAAATTCTGTCAGATATAAAAAATGATCTGAAAAAATATTATGAGGAGAAATTAAAAATTGACAAAGAAAAATTTTCAATAGCACAAGAAAAGCTTGAGGACAGAAAAAACAGAACAAAACTTCTAGAAGATAGGCTTAAATATAACGAAAATTGCCCCAATTTACTATGACTAGTGAAAACCTAGTATTTTAGTTAATTTTGTTTAATGTACGATAAGAATAAATGAAAATGTTTCTTCAAATTATTTATTTTATGTTAAGGATAAATAATGTTTCTTCGAGTTGTTTATTTTGTGTTAAGAAAATAAAAATGTTTCTTCGAATTATTTATTTTATGTTGAGGAAATAAAAATGTTTCTTTGAATTTTTATTTTATGTTAAAGATAAATATTGTTTCTTTGAGTTGTTTATTTTATGTTAAGAAAATAATAATGTTTCTTTGAATTTTTATTTTATGTTAAGGAAATAAAAATGTTTCTTTCAATTGTTTATTTTTATTTAAAAAAAATATATATATAAAAAAAGTTTCAGATAAAACCTACACTAAGTATAGGTATTTAAATCAATAAATTTTTTTTTGCACTTTTGGAAAGCAAACTTCTGTTTTACTGGTAAAAAGAACACTTGCAATATAATTTCTAAAGTTATGGCCTGCAGGATTTTCTTCATCTTCTATAATTTCCACATTTCCAATTCCTTCATTTTCCTGTAATACATCTAAATCTTCAATTTCCAGTTCATCTTCAATGCATATATTATGCAGTACACACAAAGCTCTGATAAAATGGCATATCATATCAATTTTTCTCAATTTTATATGGTACAACTGCCTCCATTTTTGTTTTAATATTCCAAATGTATGTTCAATGGACACCCTACATTTGCTTAAATTTTTGTTAAAATGTTTTTCAATATTTGTGAGGGCTCCTGTATCTTTATAAGGTGTCAATAAATGTCTTAAGCAAGGGTATGCACTATCTGCTAGAATGTAGTTATTACCACATTTCTGTTCTAAAGTGTTAGAAAGAGGCGAGTTCTTGTCATTCACCGATCCAGGGAAGCCAGTAAAAAATCTATGATTTTTCTACTCTTTAAAAGTAATTAACTTATTACACTTCATTTTTTATAAATAATAACTATACCTGTATGGAGTAATATTTTTATCTATTAAAATAAGACTCTTCATCAGGCTTATCGATTTTAATGTGAGACCCATCTAAACAACCAAGTACATCTGGAAATCCAATATTTCTAGAATAGTTTATAGTTTCTTGTTTTTCTTCTTCTGTTGGCCATTTAATTACTTGGGGAGATAGCTCTGATAAAAACATTGTAACATTTTCAATAATTCCATGGAATGTACTCAATGATATATCAAACCTGTCTGCGACTTCTCTAAAAGAACAGGTGTGACCAGCATACCAAACAAATACAAGTATACATTTCTCTGAAGATATTTTTTCATACCCTGTATCATGCTTTGCACTCCAGTTAAAATTTTGATATTTTTCAGCCAACAATCTTGCTATATTATTTGAAGTTCTAAAACAATAATAAAAATTTGTTTTCTAATCATATTAGGTAAGAACACATATTATACCCTTCCTAATAATTACTAGGAATATAAAAAATAATAAAATAACAAACAATAAATAATTGAAAAATTACCTGAAGTGGGTTTTAAATTCATTATCAGTGAACTGGCCGATGGTGTCCTCAACATAGTTTTCGTTTTTTGGTACTGAGCGGATGGCGAACTCAGGGATCGAAAAATTTAAAAATAAATCTATTTCAGAGCTGGCACTTGATGAAGAACTTGAAGATGAAGAAGATAATATATCATCAATATCCATATTAAAGAAAAAGTTGGTAACAGTAAGAAGCATAAAGTAAAATTAGAATTGGCCAATCTAAATTAAAAAGACACCCATTCAACTTAATACAGGAAAAAAATTTTTAAATAGCCACCAAAAAGAACATAACCTTTTAAATTTAGAATTCAGCAGTTACATTAAAGCAATACAGCCACGTACTGCAATGCGCATGTACACGATGAACGGTCCTAATTAATTCTTACTACAAAGCTAGTACGGTCCCTGACAGTTACTGATTGATTCTGAACAGATGATTGACTGACATGGACCAGTTTAAAAGAGTTCTAAAAATAACGCGAACGTCATAAGCTTTATTGCGCATACTCCAGAGTATTTCTGACCGGTTCTGGTCACAAGTCGAACAAACCTAGTAAGTAAGTACACTCAAGAAAAGAATCCGAATAAGAATATTAAAACACACCGACAGGTGCCTTTTACTCCACAGGAAGCTAGAAATCTAAAATAAATTTAACTTCTACAAAAATGATAATTTATAAATTTTGTGGTAAGTAGGTATGTACTTTAAATACAAAACAGCTTGAATTGTGTGTGTCGATCTAAAAATAAATATCAACTAGGTATTTAAAATATTCCGTATCGTTACAAAATTTGCATAAAAAAACTTTAACTGTTCGAAATTGTTTTAAGCTATTTCTCATTCAACACGACTTCTTTTTTTTTATTACAACGTATTACAAGAATTGTTGTGAAACAAAACAAAAGAAGGCGTGTTCGAGAGCATATATGCGTGATAGGAGAATAATAGTCTATATCAATTTAAAAGGTATCCAGTCGGTATTTAATAAATTTAATGAACTCTCATTGTGGTCATAAACCTACATATGTTTCGTTGTTTTATAGGTAATTGTGAGAACATTAGATATAATGTGAAAACTCGACAGTTAACTATTGAACTTTCTGATGAAAGTTTTTGATCGTTACATATATATTGCCTATTTGTTTACCTTATGAAAAAAAAACATTTTTTTTTGTTTCGATAGAAATCTACACCTGTTGAAAGAATTTTATATACGAGGGTTGGGTTGATTCCTATATGAACTGCCCCCCTGCTCCACCATTTCAAAAGGGTCACGAACGAAAATCTCCAACTTCTTTTTTATTTTATTTATTTTGTACTTTTTTTGATTACTGTTCAGAAAAAAATGTAATTAGATTAATAGGTTATTTGTTGTATTGAAAAAGAAATAAACTAATGAGAAATATTATTGTATTCTATATTTTTAATACCTAATGTTATTTTACCATTATCATCTCATGAAAGTGTTTGTAAATGAAAACACGTTTTCAATTTCGACAAAACTCCATCTGTTAAACACTTTAAAAATTATTCTATAAGGCATATAAAAAAGCACATCTTGCTGGAACCTTTATAGCTAAATTTCCTGGTTTTACTTTATTTTTTTATAAAATTTAAATTTTTTTATAAAATATTATTTGTCGTGTGTTTGTCGCACCCGGCTTATGCCTCGTCCGACAATATTTTCCACTCGTATGAAAAATGCCACCTTCCACACTTGTAATGAAATATACTATTTAAAAAAAGTGTTAATTATTACTCGTTCAATTAATTAATTACTACATCAACAAAGTATCATCTATCTGTACTTTATTGAGAGCAAATTATGTTTTTTTCTTATAAAACTAATGTAAAAATAATAAAGAATATATTATTTATGTAATCTCTTTATATATCCAAATAATATTAACAATAAAGCATATAAATCAATAAAGTTTACACTGACATTACAGGGAACGACGAAAATTAAAATGATTTTTTCTCGGTCAAAAAAATTCTCAAAGTCAAATTCATTACGTAACTATCAATGGCTATTATTTTTTAATAGACGATGAAGAAATTCTATACAATAAGAATAAAGTCATTCAAATCTAAATATCCCCAGGACCACCGTCCGACAATAACCTTTTCCAGCTGCGTATAATAAACCTACTTATTATTTTTTTCATCTCCCTGATCTAATAATCTTATACACGGTAGGTATAAACGACATGGTCACAAAATGATTTATAATTTTTCATATAATTTAATTCTATAGCGGTACCTTTGAAAAATGCCTTACAAATTGGGTATAATTGTATATTAACAATTTTGAAGGTACCAGACCTAAACCAGCAGAGGGAGGCTTATATTATGGTTTAATAATTTAAATAGGTAACTAAACAAATTTATTTCCTGTGGTAGATTAGGTGTAAAAATCAATCTTTAAAATTATAGTATGGAAGCAGAGCTGGGCAGTATTCGAGTAAATTGTACTCAAAATTGTAGTCGAGTACTCAAAGTACTCAGTAATTAGTACTTGTAAGTACTTTCATCCTGATGGGACACTTACTTAAAAAATTTCGAGTATTCAGTAGTTTTTATTCATTCAGCTGACGAGTAACGAGTGCGAGTACCGACGTGCGCAAATATATATATTATTATGATTCCACCTTGGAAAGGTTAAACCATTCCAAAATTCTAGAGTTTTTAGTGTTATGGCTTCCCACAAAAATTTCAAAAAAATAACTAAAAATAATAATAATCGATAAAGTTTTTATCTGAAAAAAATCTAAATCTTCTCCTTTGCTTCTTTCTTCTTGCTCCCTGTTCTTCTGCTTTCTGCTCTAACTCCTGTTCTCCTGCCTGGTCTCCTCTTGCTCTTTTCCACTACTCTCTTCTGCTACTCCTCCTTCTGATAAATTATCCTTCCTATTTCATTCACACTTATCTTTAATTTAAATAAAACTTTTTTTCATCTTTCTTCTTATTCTTTCTTTTTTATTCTTTTTTATTCTTTTTTATTCTTTTTTATTCTTTTTTATTCTTTTTTATTCTTTTTTATTCTTTTTTATTCTTTTTTATTCTTTTTTATTCTTTTTTATTCTTTTTTATTCTTTTTTATTCTTTTTTATTCTTTTTTATTCTTTTTTATTCTTTTTTATTCTTTTTTATTCTTTTTTTTTATTATCGATCTATCTTAACTTCAGTCAAAGGGGGGGGGGGGGGGGCGAACGTTACACGCTAAAGTTGGCGGTGGAACAAGAACTGACCTCAGCAAACATGGAGCTATGGTCTTTCAAGATAAGAAGTGCAAGATTTGGTACAGGCATATGTAAAGTCAAATAAAATTAAAAAAAATTCAAAACAAGATTCAAAAATCATCGACCTGGCGATTCATGATTCATAAATGTCTATAGTTGAAACAAACATTCAATTAAAAAAACCCAAGGTTATCGAAGTTTACAGAAAAAAAAAACAAGAGAATCCATGGGCAATGTATGATTTTTTGATGTCTTGGAAAATTCTATAGCTGACTTACATTTAGAAAGCAAGGCTAATCAAATCTTTAACTCCCACGAGATGTCATTCTCTTCAGATAATATTGCCCGTTGGTACAAAATGCATCCGAACGATCTCAACTTTTGGAAAAGAAACCATGTAATGGATTAATGGTTGCCAGATAATTCAGAACCCAATGATAGAACGGGATACGCAACTTCCCAAAAAGGATAAATGGTGTAGACAATTTTTGTAAAATGGTTTAAAAAATGTTTTTAACCAAATGCACCAAAAGAACGCTCTCTGTTATTAATACTAGATGGTCATGCTACACATGCTAGTTGCAAGTTAATTCAAGTTGCAATACAAAATCATCTATTTTGAGACTTTCTCTAAATTCCACATAAATCTTACAACCTTTAGATGCGGATATTTTTACAGGCATGAAAAACAGATGGCAAAGATATAATCCTCGTTAAAAAGTTGCTAAAAATATATTTGTTGACCTTCTTAATACATAATATTTATAAAGATACACCGAATATTAATATTATTAATGGTACTGATCGAACATTAATTTCAAAGATATTCTCCCATTTAGTTGAATATGATGCACAAAAGTTTGATGTTCCCAAAAATAATAATAAATTGAATATAGAAATTGAAGCTGTTACGCCTGAACTAGCTTTAGAACAATATAAACAAAGAATCTGAAGAACTTGAAGTGCCTAATCAGACTCAGCCTTAGCTTGGTACGTCAGCTAAAATAAACGAGACATTCACGCAAGAAGAGAATGAAAATATTTTACCTGAATCCTCTCAAGAAGTATTAGAGCTAGAGCGTAGCTCCCCATCAACGAGCAAAACCCACACTTCATTTGAGACACTGCTACCAAATTTATTTAAAATAAATACTGTACCAAACTCTAGAGAAATGCAAACAAAACGAAGGAGACTATATTCAGGTGCAGAGCTCATTACAACACCAGAATATCTCAAACAAAAAAATAGAAGAAGAAAGATTGCATAAGAAAAAACCAACCAGAAAAATCAGAGAAAGAGGCAAGAACAAAAAGTCCGGTCCTCATTTGATGAACCCTTCCTTAGACCCAACAAAATCTGAAAAGGGGCTGGAAGATTCAGTGTGAATAGGTAAATTCAAAACATCCCAAGTATTGAAGAAGAAAAAGGTTCCAGCTCCGCCAAGCTCTGACGCTGAGCGTTCTGAAGATGAGCTGGTGTTATCTTCAGACGAAAACGCGGAAAACCCTATTGCTGTTATCGAAGTAGATTACATTTTAGTTATGTAAAATTCGGAATCGTATCCAGAAAAAGTACTCTCGGTGAATGAAGACAAAGTAGAAATTAGGCATATGGAAAAAAGCGGTTTTTTTTTTTGGTGTTGGCCAAACAAAGGAGATATACTCGCATATAACGAGTCAGAAATAATACAAATATTTAAGAAGTCTCAACAAAAAAATAAAAGCATACCTTATATTATTCCGGAAATGAAGATGTATTCTACATATACATAGGTTCTTTTAGATTTCCAGATTTTCGTTTTTTATTATTTGTTTTAGGTACCAATCAATTTATTTTCGAAATACATTTTTTTCAGATATTTGTGATGATTTACTTGCAACTCCCATAACCAACTCGAAAATCAATTGTCTGATTTCCACGAAATTTGGACACATAATTTATAAAAGTGCGTGTGTGGTCCCAGTTCATCAAGTAAATGAAATTAGTATTAAAAGTAGGTGGTACAGGTGCAGTTACCCCAAATTTCCGGGTAACTGGGCACTAGTAACTTAATTTAAAACAAACATGTGTAAACAAATTACAAACCTAATCTCTATTCAACTTAAATGCAAGTAAGGTGTAAACACAATAGTCCCTTGATCACAGCATGATACGCACAAACCCGACTGATATTAGCCAGCACAATGATCCTGTTTTGAATGTTTTTTCTACCCTCTAGCTAGCTCAGTGTGCTGTTGTCAAGGAGCTATTGTGATTACGCGTTACTTGTGTTTAAGTTAAATAGAGAGTAGATTAATATATATGAATTACGTCACTAGTAAGCACACCCACACAAAAGAAGTTTAAAAGCCCTTAACTAAGACATTCGTATATAAACTGTTAGTGATGTAATTTTAGATCCCAGTTTAACAAGTTGACCTTATATTCAATAATGTATATGTTAAGGGTAAAGTTAGATTGACGAGTTAACCTAGGTTTGCCCGGGTAAACTTCGAAATACCCAGGAAACATGAGTAAAGTACGAAATTCAACTAACATTATACATATTTCGGGCTTTACCCGTGTAAACCACATTCTATCCGATTTCGTTTGGTTAAAGTTGGGTGTAGGAATTATTATTGCGTCATCTTGCGCCACGTGCAGTCAGTTCGAAAATGGCAACCGAAGAAAGCGGTCACGCGCGTTTAAGACAGTGTTTTAATGACGTTTTCAATGAGTTGGTGTCTTCCAATAATGTAAACAGTTTTTATTTTAGTAAGGACCGATACCAAGAAATGTTAGAATCAGTCAAGTTGGCAAAAAATGCTAAAACCAAGACTACTTCACAATATCGACGTTTGAAGCGATTTGACATATGTTCTGTTAGAGGTGTTAAAAAACTTATCGCTCGTGTATCATCAGGTGAATCGAGCATAAGGTATTACGTTACAAACGGCGAAATGTTTGATATTTTGCATGATGCACATTTGGTCATTGGACATGGTGGTAAACATCGCATGGAAAGTGAATGTAAAAAAAGTACAAGAATATAACTAAAGATGTTATTAAATTATATCTCCGCTTGTGTGAAGGTTGCCAAAAGAAACTAAAATCTGCCAAGAAAGGACTTGTGGTTAAACCAATGGTGTTTTCGAAGATGAACAGCCGTTGTCAAGTTGACCTGATTGATATGCAATCCCATGCAGATGGAGAATACAAATTTATCATGGTCTATCAAGACCACTTAACAAAATTTGTTCAAATACGTGCATTAAAATCGAAAAGGGCAGAGGAAGTTGCTAAGAACCTGATAGACATATTTTGCATTTTTGGCGCCCCATCTATACTACAATCGGACAACGGGCGGGAATTTGCAAACCGTGTCATTGAAGAGTTATGTTCCATGTGGAGTGGCCTTAAAATAGTACATGGCAAACCGCGCCACAGTCAGTCACAAGGCAGCGTGGAAAGAGCAAATCAAGATATACAAAATATGCTCATGACGTGGATGGACGATGAAAACTGCAGACGATGGTCAGAAGGTCTGAGATTTGTCCAGTTAATGAAAAACAGGGCATACCATGATGGAATTAAGCGAGCTCCTTATGTCGCCATGTTTGGGCATGATATTAAAGTCGGCCTATCAACCTCAGCTTTTCCAAAAGAAACTATTGAAAATATACGCTCCGAAGAAGAGCTTGAAAGCGTTGTCAGGGAGTTTGGTATGGGTGAACAGCCTCAAGAAGATGAACAAAATGAAGACCAGCCTATGGATAATGACCCAGAAATAGATATCCCGCAAGAAGAAGATATTACTGAAAGTGACAACCTGCACAAATATATTTTTGAAGGTGAAAATATAGAAGAAAATGTGGATAATAATTATAGAGGAAACGCCAGTAATATAGAAACTTTAGAAAATCAGACCAAATGTGCAGAATGTGATGAGCTATGTACATCGGCCAGTATAATGTGTGAACTTTGCTTGTACCAAAGAAACATACAGTCAAATAGACAGGACGCAAAAAGAAATTTAGAAAATCAAGCAGAGAAGATGAAAGCCTTATCTAATTTAAAATTCCCTCCATGTTCCGTTGGAGATACAGTCAGAGTGAAAGTTCCAGACGTTGATCGAGGGAGGGGCGATTTTAGAAACATTCTCATGACAGTTATCGAAAAAACCGACGACAATTTTTATAAACTAGCTAACAAGACAGGAACTATCGAGGAAATGTTTTCCAGGAATCAATTTTCTGTATGTAGTGAGAAACTTGTAGATCTGGAAAATGTATCACCGGAAAAGAAAAATTTGCGACAAATTGCAAAGGAACAGTCACTTTTAGGAGGTCAAGGTTATAAACGTTGCAACTGTAAAGCTAAATGCGTGACAAACAAATGTAAATGTAAAGCAATAGGAAATCTTTGTAACTCGAAATATCACGGTAGCTTGTCTTGCTTAAATAAATAGATTATAGTATTCTTTACTTTGACAGGACAGTCTTAGAGTTTTTAATTTTATTTATGAAATGTGTTTTTTTTTAATATTTATGACCTTGTTGTTTTTGTTACACCCAACTTTAACCAAACGAAACTGGATAGAACGCGGTTTACCCGGGTAAAGCCCGAAATATGAATAATGTAAGTTATATTTCGTACTTCACCCACGTTTTCTGGGTATTTCGCAGTTTACCCGGGTAAACCTAAGTTTAACAGTTAATCTAACTTTACCCGTAACAGTAATAATTTATCTTAAATAGTTATTTTCTATAGCAGTACTATTAAGATTTCAAACAATTTATCTTTACACAACGAATTCTTTCTCCCGACTGAACTCTCTAACAACACACAGCTTTCCAACAACACAGATTATTTATACAGGGTGTAACTAAATAAGTGTAAAACATTTAAGGAGGTGATTCCGCATCGAAAAAAAGATAGGATCTTTCATATAAAGAAACTTCATTGGAGCATCCCTTGTTAAGATACAGCCCTTTAAAGGGGGTACATAAAATTTGTTTAACAATTTTTTTCACAAGCACTAAACAAGTTACAATATTGAAATTAACCTGTCATTTTCTACTACCAAAAATACACTTAGCCAGTAATTTATTTGGTTTACCCCATGGTTGTAAGGGGTGGAAAACGCAACCCCTAAAATTTCGTTCCAACGTAACTTTTTGTCTTATTATTTGTTTACCAGCAGCAAAAAATTATTTAAATAACAAGATAGATATCGCCATAAAACGAAAATACGAAACTAATTTATCTGGTAGGCCGCTATTAGCGATACTGACAATTACATTAAAATTTACTATGATTTCTACATGTTGTATGTTTTGTTATTAATAAATTAGTTTTAATTATTCCCCTTTTTAATCATTTAATGCAGGTAGTAACTACAAAATAACAATAAATCCAGTTCGCATTTATGACGATGTATCTCTGCAGTTGTTCGTAAAATAATTTTTTGCTGCAAACTGGTTTATTTTGGGCAAAAAATTCAAGAGACATTTTTTGTTTAGAATGAAACAGGCTATCGGAAATAAATTTTTAAATGGTACACAAATAATGACAAAAAGTTACGTTGGAACGAAATTTTAGGGGTTTTCCACCCCTTATAACCATGGGGTAAACCAAATAAATTACTGGCTAAGTCTCTTTTTGATAGTAGAAAATGTCAGGTTAATTTCAATATTGTTACTTGTTTAATGCTTGTGAAAAAAATTGTTAAATAAATTTTATGTACCCCCTTTAAGGGGCTGTATCTTAACAAGGGATGCTCCAATGAAGTTTCTTTATATGAAAGATCCTATCTTTTTTTCGATGAGAAATCGCCCCTTAAATGTTTTACACTTAATAGTTAAACCCTGTATAAAACAGCGAAGGTTCTCAAGGTGTTCACCAAATTCCTCGTACATACATAACAATATGGCATCTTCGCCAAAAGTTGCAATTTGGTATCTTTGAACATTCTACTGTGTTCTAGACTTTTGATTGGCGTTGTCCATAGGCGTCCCATTTACCATGGTCGGAACATTAAGTTGGACTTTTGTGGTTGACTTATTTTCTTTAAATATTGTTGGTAATCGGACAAGTGGTGACAGAAATAAGACATAGAGGGATTAGAGCATGTTGAGTTCTTATTTTCTACAAAAGGTATACTAATGTTCCCCTCTAGAATTTAAGGTCTAAGTTATTTGACTTTTTACTTTTTTACATCATAACCTTCTGATTTAAACCGATTCATGATTCAAGCTAACTGGTCGCCCTCTGAAGGAAATTTGTAAAAGGTGTCTATAAGTAGAACTTTTTCCAGTATTGCCAGAGTAGCGGAATTTCGCTACGTCAGCGGATTTTTAACATACCTTTGTAGCAGAGCAGAGACCTTTTTTTAAGTACCGAAATTCGTACCAATATGTAATCATACTCTATATTTATTTAAGGATTTTTATAAAATCGATTTAATTATATAAATTTTTTTTAAATTTTGTTCATTTATCAATTTTGTTTTAAAATTAGTTCATGAGTTGGCAACATTGGCTTTCATGTTCGCTGTTAATAGTTTAATTTGTATCAATTCTAATTCGAATTTTTTCTTATTTGTGAGCATTAAAATTTGTTTATTTCTTATATGTGTGGCAGTGTTAGGTAAAGATTTAGCTCATCCCACTTTTACTAATTGGTAATTAAGGTTGCCGAAAGTATTGTCATTTTTATTATTATAATTTTACATTTGTCATTCACATCGCATAATATGTATATTTTCTGTTAACTACAATAAATCCCGATATCATTAACAAATTTTATTATGATGGGACCTGAACCTTTAGATACCACAGTAATGTTTTAATAGATTCCGGTCATTCTTTCACAATTAGTGTCTTTTACATTACCAGACACTTTCTATCAACAGATGTCGCATGTACCCGCACACTGTGCAATAAATACGACACATTAAAATTAGACGTACCATAAGTGAAATTTAACACGGCATATAGCGCAAAGTAATGCTCACCAAACTCGTCTAAATAAGCTAATTCGAATGCTTATGAGACTCGTTCGCATTAAAACTAACCAACACGTAGATAGAGCAGTTTCTGTAGAGAGATATTAGCAAGGTATTCGAGAGATATGCGCTGATAATATCTTATTAATAGGGATACAAATTTAATCGGGCATGAAGAGTCGTTAGTAACGACCTGCATATTGCCAACTTTGAACTCGCGGTAGTGAGGAACCATTGTTAGAAGTCTGTTAATTATCTTTATTACTCGGATTATGATCGGTGTTATAGGATTTTGTCGGGGGGCTCATAGTCTTCATAGGGGATCAACGTTTACTTTGAATTAATAGAAACTGGCTGGATTTGGTTGATGAAATATTTATAACAGATAATTTGTAAGTAAAGGTAATTGATCATATATTTAATATGCTAATGGAAAATATAAGGTGACAATGATACTAGAGCTAAATTATTATAATCTTTATTTATAGACAGACATATAGTTCAATGATATGGGGACGTATTCGCTCAGTGGTAGGGGAAGCAAAAGCGATACTAGCGCTAGCTGCGGATAATTCGTGCATTTTAGGCCGATATTTTGTAATTTTGGCATATCAACTACACTTACACATTTTACTTTTTTTCCAAAAAATAGGTAAAAACAGTTGTTGAGTTGTAAATTGTAAAAATACTAGCAAAAAAAACAGTGTTAATTATAAAAATTTTCAGTAGAAAAGTTGAAATAAAATTAAAGAAGTAAATGGGTAGTTGTACAATAAGAAGAAATATTACCTTTATTTTTGTAATACTGGAAATAGCAGTAGACATCAGAAACTTGAGAGGTTTTAAATAAACAACAAATTATAATTCTACGATGTTCTTCAACATCCCTTTAATCTTAAATGTTGGACAAGAACTAGATTTCTGCCTTTGATTATTGTATGTGACTGGAATGCAATATTGTGACTTACTGATAGGATACCAGTTTTAATCATTCAATCTATGTTTTCTTTCGAAGAAAAATGGAAATATAAATAACAATCCTTCTGTTTATACATTTTAACTTCACGCTATTATTTAATGGTATTTTTTTAATTTTGACAGAATAGGTTAATTCTTTAAAGACAACTTATTAGACTTAGGTAACTTCTCATACATTTTCCCGTAAATGCTGTTGCCTGTCTATATTTAATTATTGATTTTTATTGATTTTTATTGATTATACTTAGATTTTTTTAGTTTAAGTGATAAAAATATATATTAATAATAAATTAATGTTTCACTTGTTTTACAAATCCATATACTTTTATTAAAACTAACATTTATACCTTTTAATTACGAATTCTGTTAAAAATTGTATTGTCAGTATACGCAAAAATATTCCATTACTACATACATGAATTGGCGCGGAGCGAATAGCACAAGCGACTTTGCAGAAAATGGCGAAGAATTGTTTTATACTGAACAGGAACCTGAAGTTTAAAACCTCTAATTTTTTTGGGAACACGTTATAAACAAAAAACAATTAAAAAAATGATTTTTGTTTTGTTTTTTATAATAACTTCTAACAGTCCAGTATTCTGGGAAAAATGTTCTGTAAAGTTTTTTCGCTAAATCAACATTTATCATGCTAATAGCGATTGAACTGTTGATTTTTCATTAAAAAAATGCATGTTTTACAGTGATTTTTCATTAATAACTCAAGAACCTTACGTTTTATCAAAATAATTATGTGATACTTTTTAAAACACGAATCAAATTGTATTTTTTTTTTTTTTTTTCATTTCTGTAGATGCAATATGGACAAAGTTGTGGGGCTCATTTAAGGTGACTGTTTGTTAAAAACTGAAATTGATTATTTCAACGTTAAATAACGAAAAAATTACCAACATTTAGAGGAAAACTCACAGAGCCTTTAAAGTGTTTAAGAAGACCTTTAAAAAAGTCGTTAGTTTTGAAACTTTGCGTTAGTAAAATTGATTAGTAATCCGATTTTTAATATTTTTCATTTTTAGTAATAGTTAGTTACAGTTCATCAAATTTCTAGAGGTGTTCGACGCCCAGACAGAGAACGCGCTACGTGTGACTAAGATAGCTATTGTACAGTCTGCTAAACAAGTTATTTTAAATAGTTTTTAATATTTTTAGGTAATTAAATTTTAAAAGTGTGGAATAGTTTAGGGATTAAATTGGTCTGATTGGACTTTCTTAGAACGTTTTTAAAAGCAGCTAAAGATAGTATGTAGAATTGAAAATAATTATTATGCCATAAAAGGTGTTTTGGAATTCCTTCAACCTTTTGAAATTGAGTCAGAAAATATAAATTTTATAGGATAGCGGAAAATACCTATAATTTTTTTGTAGGTCTTTGTAAATCGTGGAAATAGTTTATATTTTATTTCTACCTTATTAAGGAAAATGGTACCTATTATTAATAACGGTTGTTTCTGAAACATTACTAAAATTTTCGAAATTTTGTTTTTCTACAATATAATAAACTATATTATTTAGAAAAAAATTTATTTCTCTTATAATTTTATAAAAAATAACAGGGGAATATTTACATTTCTTGATCTATTAAACAAAACGATAAATTATCTCGACGAATGACACCATGTTCTAGTACGGAAGCTAGCTTTACATTTTTGTTGGTGGTTTCATGGGTTTCATATCAATTTTTTGTATTTGTAGTTTACACGTACATATACCTCTTAACACTTGTTTGCTTTATTAAAAAAAGTGTGTTGTTGTGATTTACGTCGAAATAAGTCAAAAACAACTTGAAACCCCATATAAAATCAAAAAGGAGAAACGGAAAAAAATTGAGCCTGTAAATGAACACAACTCAGAAACAAAAATAGCTATCTAATAATAAAAAAATAAAATTTGATTCTTGTGCAGCTTCATCTATATCATTAACTGTTTTTGGTTTTTTAATGGTTTTTCTTGGTGATGAAAATTCCGATATCTCACGGTTATCGATTCTTTTTTTCTCTCCAGAAATGCGGACGACAGTGTTTTTAGATACTCCTGTGGCTGCAGCAACACGATCATTTACATTTTTAAATGGTATTGAAGGTGAATTAAAGTTTCCTTCTCTTCTCATAAACTCTATAACATTGGCTATTATTTCGCGAGATTGACTGTTAATCACGCGGCCTCTTAATTTGCTATTAAACTCCATACTTAGGTTCTATTAAACTGTAATGAGCAAAAAACACAAACGAAAATAAAAGAAATGTTTTAGCGAAATTTACATCTGACATTTACGTCTGAATGAAATAGTGAAATACTTGATGCGCAGAGTGTACTTTAATTGCGTAAATTTGTCGGGATGCCTGTCAGTAGTGCTTTCTCTGTTTAGCCGTCGAAAGCCTCTAGAAATTTGATGAACTGTATTTATGTATTTGGTGAGGTCAGCATACTTGCTTTGCATGCGGCAAGCCCGAGTTAAAATCTCGGATTGGGACAAATTAAATTAAATGTTTTTTCTATTTATTTTATTTTATAAATTAGCGAAAGTCATAAATTATTTTTAAATTAGTTAATTTGTCTTAACCTAAAATAATTTTTAATATTTGTAGATTTTCGGTAGTGGGCCGTTGTTCAGATTTGAACATTTTTATTTATATTCACCTATTAAATTAACATCCTGTATATGAAATTCATTATTTATTGAATTAAAATGTTTAATTTCATATGCGTTATATATTCTAGAACTCGTCATAATGTGCCAGCATCTCACTTATTTCTGTTTGTTATCATTACTTAAAATTACTGAAGAAGTGCTAGAGGTTAGAACTCCTTGATTCTCAATACAGAGAGAGTCGAGTTATCATTTAGAAGCATTGTATATTCTAGATCTCGTCATAATATGACAGCATATCACTATACTCTATAATTTCTCTTTATTATTAATACTTAAAAATTTATAAAAAGTGCTAGAGGCTAGAACTCTTCGGGATTCCATACAAAGATAATCTAGTTATCATTAAGAAGCGTTATATATTCTATAACTCGTCATAATGTAGCAGCACCTCACTAAGGTCTATAATTTCTGTTTGTTATTTATACATAAAATTATTGAAAGAGTGGCTTGAGACTAGAATTCTTTGGATGTCAATACAGAGAGAGTCAAGTTATCATTTAGAAGCATTGTTATTTAGAAGAATTGTGTATCGTAGAGATTGTCATAATGTAATAGAATTTATATGTAAATATTTAAAATTATTTTTAGAGGGCCAGAGCTATAAATGAAATAATTTAGCTATACAAACTAACAAGAACTCTAGAACTATTCGTGAACTATCGATTTACCGTTGGCTTTTTTTATTTTATTTTATTTATTATATTGGTTTGCTAACTTCCAGCCGTTAGCATCTCATTTTTTGAATTGCAGTTTTTGGTACTAAATTCGATAGAACTATTAATAAAAAGTATCAGGAACTATAGAACTATATCGGATACCATAAGAACTCTGATTAAAATATGAGATGCTGAGATTTGAGATGCTAAGTTCAGACACGTGAATTGGAGACATTTAAATTGAAATAATAATATTTTTCTAATATACATTTATATAATTAAATATTAATTGTTATTGCATATTTTTTATTCTGTGACATTATAAATGTAGATACAAATAAGAATATATACTTTACAAAATTATCTCTAAAATGAGATTCATGAAAACCATCTTGTGGTATTAATTACAAAGTTTATCTCGGAAATCTATGCAGCCGTAGAAAAAATATACTGTGCAACTCGAGTGTCCATATCCACTCTTGTTGCACAAACTACTATTCTGTACACTCATTCTCTAAAATTTTTTTAATATTTTCTCCACAATATATTCCAATAATAATAATAAAAATACTATGTTCGTGAGTTTTAAAAGAATTTTCTTTGGAATATTGAATTTAAAACCCTTTTAGATGACTCTTGTTGCCCTTTAAGATTTTAAAGAAGGTAACTATCCTGCGTAAGAGGTTGAAATTAGTCTACATTCTTATTTGTAGAATTGGGCTTTATCGGAAATAAAACAGCATTTTCTCGTACAGAAACAAATACTTGGAGATTTGAGATTTTTCAAATCTCTAAGAATTTGTTTTTACCTTTGGGATTCGAGGATGATCTTAATAATTTGTAGATGGATTTTTGAGATTTGTTTCCAAATTTTCAAAATTATTCTACAACTTATTTCAGATAATTCTGACCTTTCCGATTTCCATTTGCGATCTACGATATATTAAAGTCACAATTTTCGTACTCAGGTTTACGTCGCTAAACATTCATTGAAAACTCACGCAGACGAGGATATGGGCTTAGTATGCATCAATGCATTTCTCATATATACCGATGCTTTATAGAGGTATTTGAAGTTTTAAAACATCAAATTTAGAACATCAAATTGCTGTCTAGGCATTTGTGTATAGAACAAAAATATCTGGGCTCAAATCCTGACGGCGACGGGCTTTGTTTTCAAATCTTCAAGTATTTGTTTTCACCTTTGGGGTTCGGGAATGGTCTTAATAATTCGTTGTGGGATTTTTGAGATATGTTTCCGAATTCTATTTTATATTTATTATCGTTAGACAAAGACAGTTGCCAATTTTCGGGGAGAGAATATTTTTGAATGACTATGAAACAATTTAATAATCACAATTAAAGGTAATCAATAGACAGTATAAGACCTGTAAATATCAATCATTACAGCCATTTACAACAGTTAATAAATTATCAAAACTTAGTAACTACATGCTGCGGTTCAATATCTATCACTAAGCTGTTTATTAATGATAATTAGCAAAGTCTTTTATTAGTTTGCTTATAATAGCAACACTGAATCAAGAACAAAAGTTTAATAAGTGCTGTTAATCAGTTTAGCAATCTCATACAGTATTAAGAAATATAATAACCGATATTAAATTTTTAATACCCACTAGCAAAGTTTTTTCTCGGTGTATATAAGGTTATAAAATAAATTACCATATTTGTAAAATAAATTAAATAAACGTTACATTTACCTATTTCTTGGAAGAAATCTCTTAATAGATAAATATTTAAAAGAATGCACGCCTAACTGCTATTTTATTTCTTTTGGCATCGACTTTCAGAAATGATATCTTGATTACTTGTAATTATAAAATTAACTTAACGTTTTTTGTTTCGTTTCAACCAATTAATTTTTTTTAATACTAACGTGATCCAAATGCGTTCTATATTGGAATGCGGTAGCTGAAATTACAAACTCTGCAAACCGAACTGCTAATAATTTCAAGATTGTATTTTCAGTACTTCAATCAAACGTTGTGAATAACTTAACATGAAATTTTGCTAAATTATACGTTGTAAGTTGATGGAAATATGTGGATGTTATAAAAATATTAACCTGTTGTATTGTACAATGTACACGAAGAAGATAATGAGAAACGAGAAATGAATTTTCTAAAACTACATCAGCCTTAGGGTGATTTACCGCTTACATAAAAATTAGGACAATTTGTTTTAATTAGATTAAGAACTTTAAAAATTTGTTTTTGTATTTTCAATTAGAATATGTTTAAAATATTTATTTCTCTACTGGGTGTGAACGTTCATGTATCAAACAAAGTTGAAGAATTACTTTTTTCCATCGTATTTATTTAGGGCAAATATCAAGTACAAACTTAACATTTTTGTTTTATAATTTGGTATGTGTTCTTTTTTATTAGTTTTTTTTTTTAGTTTTTACACCCTTAGGATCTCCCATGCTACACCCTAATCCATCTATAGCCTGGCGGCACTACAGCCTGCGGCTTATTGTACCACTATTTGAAGATCCTACTACTACTTTCTCATTCAACAATTCACTCCCTGATTCATCGTCATTCATTCCACGTCGTCGGTGGTTAACCGCTAGTCGGATGAATCCAATAGTGACACGGTCCATGGTGGAACCTCCCAGCGGTCACTGATTCACGACGTAACCGGAGAGATTACTGTTTAACTGTTGCGAGTATGTGGATGCACACTAAGCTCGCAGCTAGCCTCTCCGGTTCTTTGTTTTGTTACTATTGTTTTTTTGTATTTTTTTTTAAATTTGGTCATCGGCATCAACTACCAAGGTTATTGGCCTCGGGTTCTATGTAGGCTTTGTTACTGTTTCCCATCGCAACTGCATGAAGAGCACTGTATTTAATAAATAAAATAAAAATCCCTATCACCGACAGGATTCAAACCTTTGACCCTTCGATCTCAAAGTTGTGACTCTAACCACTGAGCCAACCCACCCCCGTTTTATTGCGCGTATTAAAAACCAAATTATATCCCATATTGTTTTTGTACGACTGCTTCAAATACCAACAAGTCTAGGTGTTTGTCAAAAATTTACTCAACTTACATGAAGGCGCATCAGAATTTCGCACGACAGCACGAATGAAACTTCTTGGCTCGTGCATGGCTTTAACAATGACAATGACTGCTACAAAGCAATAATACATTTTAGGGTCCTCACTTTAGAGTTTGTTACACATCAAATGAATTTATATCCCTAATTGCGTTTAAAGCTGAGTGATGAGCTATTCGCGTTGATGGCCTGTCATGATCACAAAAACTTTGAAATTGGTGACCTTTCGGTTTTTTGTTTAAGAAATAATTAACAGTTCTAAAGAGGAAGATGGTTGTGGAGAATATCCCCAGAATAGACACAACTAGTACATGTCATGATAATTAATTAGTAAATATTAAAAACACATTTTATAAAGAAATATCTTTAGGAATAACTAGCCCCTGGAAATCAAAATAAATAAATTCAACTTCCAAGGAAAAACTAACAAATTCAGCACACTATTAACATCAACCAAAATAAGATGAAAATATAATGACTAACTAATAAATCGCTTTACGAAATATTATCCGTTTAACACTATACATTTTTTAATCTATCAAAATATTGTTAAAAACAGCAGTATTTAATTCCATTTTATTCCTATAAATGAAAAACTACAAAGTGACAACTTAGTACTTTAATGAGGATGATCCAGTTCTGATCGCAAAAAATATTTTTTGAATAGAAAAAGAAAATCAGAAAAAATAGATGCAACTGAACGCATTTATGCAAGGGTATCGTTTCTTTGAAACCCCAAATCATTTAATATCATATTACGATTGACAGCAGTTGTGGCTAAATACCGACGAACACTTTCAACAATAATAATAACCCCAACATCTTGTAACTTGCCTTCTTGTGGTGGTAACATGCTGATAGAACGTGTTTTAATATTCAAACGACAACGTGTAGAAAACGATTGAAATAACTGGAGTTCGTGCTAAGATTTTAAACGTTAATGACAGTTTCAGTTGCAAGTGATTTTCCGTTTTCATTAAGGACAATCGGGGTCTTGTTTCCGATGTAGGGGAAAATTTAAGTTGTAAGATGACTAAGATGCTTCTAAAATTAATATTGAATATATAAATGAATGAAAGAAACACATCAAAAATATACAAATAAGCAGAATTGTTTCATAATAAGTTACAAAAAACATAAAAATATAAGACGAGCAATATTCAGTACGCTTTTAAAATTAAAATTAAAATATATAGATAAATTAAAATAAGAAGAAAAAGAAGAAGAAATATAATAGAAAAAATATAAAAGAAAAGAAAAAAGCATTCATTATTAATTTCGTATTAAAGCAACATCTAAATTACTAGAAAAATCTTACACAAATAAAAATTAAGATTTATTGTAAAAGCAAATTTAAATAAAAATATTGTCTGGATTTACCTAAAATTAGTGTTAGTGAATTTATTAATATGGCATGAGTGTGCACATGTTAAAAGTTGTTGCACATTCTGTGATGTGAAAAAACTCCACTTAATAAAGAAGGTTTGGGGAATTATGTTATAATTTAAAGAGAAACGTCGGACCTACATGTATTCTACTTTGTTGTAAAAATGGACATTGAAGCGATGTACCAAAAAGGTTGGTCTTGCTTGATAAATTACATCAAGTCTACACAGTAAAAAATTGTTGAACTTCTTCCAGTAAACGTGTATTTATTGTTATGACATAAGAAAATGTCCGAATCAATTAAGTAATCTCAAACTGATAAGTGATAAATATAATCAAAATGAATAAAACTTAAATTATGTTATTCATTATATTTACTACAGCAATGAATAGGAAAACGTACCTGGTTAAATTGTAATAATTTAGTGTATACTTTAATTAATTATCACCCTATTAAAAATATTGATAAACCATAATAATGATTAGTAAAAAGTAATGAAAGTAATGAATGCTGCCAACTTGATTCTGTTTATATGCAAATATCCTTTGTTTAAAAAAATCACAACCAGAAAATTAAAAATTAATACTAATAATTAGAAGGCGGAATATATGCATCAAAATATTACCAAAATATGCGCACATATATGCATCGTTTTTACCAAAAATATGCAGCTATTTTGTCCAATTATGCCTAAATATGCAAATGCATGTTTATTAAAAATACTAAAAAAAAAAAAATAGGGGGTGGGTAGCTCAGTGGTTAGAGCGTTGGCCTGTGGACCCAAGGGTCCCGGGTTTGATTTGGTAAAAAAAAATCTGTTAGAGATTGTAGAATAAATCAGGTAACAGTTATATTGTTAGTTTTTTCTGTTTTGATGCAATTAATTATGATGTACCTGGTTTATTCTGCTTTTAAGGCTCCAATCATAAAATGTACCATATATCTTCCACAAGCATCTGTGCTTTCATCAACAATGATGTAAAAATTGTTATCATCCAGTAAAACTTTAATTTTCTTCTATTACATTAGTATATATATCATGTACATTTTTCTATGATGAGTGTAGATTTGTCAGGAATGGTGTAATTGCAATATATTTGTAAAAATTCTCTTAGATGTAGGTTTTGTAACTTTTTTTATGGAATATTTGCCGCAACAAGAGCTTTGCGAGTCCTGATTAAATACCTCCTTGTCACTTTTTGTTTTGTCGGCGTTTTGAAATGTCCTTATAACGCATTGTTGAACCGGTTGTGATTTTGTTTTTTGCAATTTCGCTTTATGCAATGATGTTTTCACGTGTTGAATCACTTTGAACTTTTTTTCACAAACAACTATTTTGGTATAAGCTTTACAAAAAACTTTATCCCCATAGATTTCCAACTCTGGAAAGTTAATAATCCACGAAGAAATTTTCGACATTTTAGGATACTTTAAAAATAATAAATTATTACAAGACTTTTTACTAGTAAAATATCTAGGATACTATTGCACAAAACTCTAGCATTAAACTGAATTAAAAATATTCCGATGTCAGGGTAGATTGTTTTCAAGAAATTACTGGGAATTTTAAATAAACCGTTTTATTGCATTGTAGGTAATACTTTATCTGTGAAAATACCAATCCAATAACAATTACCTTAATGGGCTTAATCTCTTAAGAAGGTAAAAACCCCGTGCATGCCAACCTGCAAAAACTAACAACAATTTACAAGAAGTAACGCCTAAAAACAAATCCAAAAATTCAAAAGGCCTTTATTTCAAATATATCTGTATATTCTGTTAAAACAGTTTCTAATTTGCACAGTATAGTAATACATTTTTTTTTTTTTCGAAAATATGCAATATTTTCTCAAACTTTCTAAACTTTGGTAAAATATGCAATATTTTCTAAAGTTTGTTAAAATATGCAAAAAATGCATATATATGTATTTTGCATATATTCCGCTCTTTACTAATAATATTTTAAATTATAAAATATGATCACTCTTGAAGTTATTCGCTTAAATAACTCACCTTTGTAATAGAATTAGTATTAATACCAAAATGTTACTAAAAATCCCTTATTTGGGTTGTACAGGACATTTTTCAACTAACTTGACCAAAAATAAGTAAGCGGGTTAGTTAATTAAAAAAAAGACAGGCTATAAATAGTTATTTTTGTATTAGATGCTTTTTTAATGGCATATGAGAGTGTTAATTTTTCTCTCGAATGTGCCATGAAAACAAGAATTTTATACACGAAATACAAACAACATTTTTTGTACAACTGTCAATTCTAACGTTTCTGATCAGCAGCAACATGGAACATCTTCGGGAATTTATGTTGGAAGTAATTGTTCAAACTTTACTATCAATTATTATTCCAATAAATGAAATTGTTTTATGATAAATAATCCATTAATAATTGACTCTGTTAAAAATAATTCCTTCAACAAGTAATATTTCATGTTTATTTTGTGACTTATTTTGGCAGTTAAAAAAAGTAAACATTTACGCATCAATAGAGATGCAGAAATGTAAGGTTTTTTTGACAATTGTACAAAAAATTTGTTTTTTGGGTAAACAGAAATTTTCTGTTTGTTCTCTAAAAATTATAAAATTTTACATTAAAAGTAATATTAAGCTAACATGAACAATTCAACTGTTACAAAACTACAATTACAATATCTATTAATGAAATAATGATATAAATTTTAAAAAGAAGTGAAAAATCTTACCTCTGATAATATTCCAACCCCCACTAACCCACCATTATTATTCAGATTATTTTCAGAACTTAATAAAAAAATGTTATATGGATTTCTAATCAGATTTTTTTTTTAAATTAATAGATCTCGATTCTTGCTAAAAATTTCAAGTTCATATCATTTTTCGTTTCTGATTCTTTTAAATATTTGAACCGTCTTAATTCGCCATTTTATTCAGATTTTTTCAGAATCAATAAACTTCATCTTCTTATAGAGCTTGATTTTAAATAAAAATTTCATGTTAATACTTTTCGTTCTTTACTTATTTTTTTTTTTAATTTCAACCCCTCAAAAATCAAAGTGCTTCTTCCTCAAGCTTAACTTTTACTGAAAGTTAAGTCCCCTTTTTTAATCAGGCTTCGTCTCCTTATAAGCTTAATTTTTTCTAAAAATTTCATGTTGATATCATTTTTCGTTTTTGAGTTTGTTAATATTTCAACCTCCCCTTGTCCCCCCATTTTTTTAAACCAATAGGCTTCGTCCCCTTATAGAGCTTGATTTTCCTAAAATTTTCATTTTTGACTTATCGTGTGGACAAAAAACGTGACATTGAACGGACGAACATTTTTATAAGTTGTTTAAAATTTGATAAGAAGGATTTTGGTAAAAAAAAATTTAATTTTGGACAACATTAAAAATTTTGGTTTCTTGAAAGTAAACCTATGTATTATAGAGACTTCTGTATGAAGAGTATAATTAAGTACAATATCAACCAAAATATAAAAATTGTTAATACAATTTGGTTAATATTAATGATAATATACTGAGTATTCGAGAATTAGCATGAGAGAAAGTACGAATGATAAATATATAAAAGCAGTGGTGGGTGGTGACCAAAATATTAGGGGTTTAAAATGATAAAATATAGATCTGTCAGTACAGATTTAGGTAAAAAACTTTTAGTGTTTCATAAAAGTATATTATAAATACTGAAAGTTTTTTACTTAAATCTGCACTGAGATCTATATTCTGTCATTGTGAAACTCTAAATATTTTGGTCTCAAGCCGCCATCGGATAAAAGTTAAATTAGTTTTTTTTTCATTGAGATAGAATAAAGAGGAGATACTATAACGATGTTAAAGTGTCCACAACTTCATAATACGCACTTTTGCATTACATTTTTACGTCATACGTCAAACTAGAGGTAGTGATGATAATCAGTTTTGGTGAGAATAAATGCCATTTTTATTAAAAAAGCTTCATTTAAATGATATAAAATCATTTTCATTCAGTCAGTCTTCAAATGTAAAATTATTGACTTCAAATAAATCAAAGTACGACTCAAGTCGCCATTTTCATTACACTTTTCTGTCATTATAAGTGCGTCAACCTGTCACATCGCAAAATAGTGTTTATGTCGTCTCTACTTTATTCTCGATGGTTTCTTTACTTATTTGCACGTCCGTTTTATTACAAGAAGTTAAATGTCAGTTTTGAATTTAAAGTTATGTATTTTGCCAATATATTACCTGTTTTGAAGCGGTTGTTGATAACAGTGACATCTTTTCAGAATAATGAGAACCTTGAAATACCGTTTTTTGAGAATATGAGGGTAAAATTGAGAACCCTAAGTAAAATGAATCTATGATAAAATAAAAAAAATTAACAAAGAATAAAAAATTTATTCATTTACACTAATCAAGTTTTAAACATAATTCAGTATAATAAATTTAATAAGGGTTTGTAATTTTTGAAATTCTAACAAAAGGAATTTATAATAATAATATAAATAAAAATGTCCTTGGTTTATTCGGTCTTTCTTTTATTTTCAATTGTTTAGCACAGCACTACATATGTTTCGGAAAACTTTTCCATCTTCGGGTGCAGTCATAAATTAATACAAACAAATTAATTTTTTTTTAAAATAACAGATACCCCATCTTCCTGTTTCATCATGTAAAGGTGTATTCGAAATAATGATTTGGTTTAACACGATAAAGTGGGGAAACAAAAAGATGAGTTTTTACAAAGTTAAAAATTACCAGTGGCGTTACAGTTAAGGTTAAGAAAGCTTATAATTATTTAATAATAATAAAATAAACGTTTGACAATTCTTTTGTGTCCGTTTATTGTTTTTTAAAATGTGTCATCTCAAGGATAGTTCCTTTGTTGAGATTTTGTTCATTTTCGAGAATTCTTATATTTTCAAAAGATTGCAAATTTTCTAACGCATGTTTAGTTAAGGCAGTGGAATTTTCATTATTAGTTGCGATATTGTTTGTTTGTCCAATGTAAGTGGAATTACAATTTTATAGACATCGTTTGGTTGATTTATTTTACTAATTTTGGACTTGTCGTCGATTAGTTTGGGTGTAAGTCTGTAATCAAACGAAGACAGCTATTCTGTACTTTTTGAATTCTATTTTTAGCAATTTGACGCGTAAATGGACTGTAGATCGTGTCACATTGATTAAAGTGTGACAATACCAGCTAATCAGCAAGCATTTTCTTTGTTTCAATATTTAAATCAGTTCGATGTGGATAAATTAATTTAAGAGAAGAATAGGCTTTTAAATTTTTGCATAATATGCTTATCGAATTTAAGGCTAGAATCAAAGATTAAACCGATATTTTTGAAAGAATCATTGATTTTAATGATTTCACTAACTTTACCTGGGGTATAATTAAATTTTTTTGAATGTTACTACAAAAGACAAGAACACAAGACTTTTTGTCATTTATTTGCAAAGCATATTTATTAGATATGGACTCAATTACAGAGAGATCTTCACTAACCGAATCTTCGATGGCAGATGGATCAAAAGAGTAGTACACTTGGGTATCGTCAGCATATAAGTGATATTTACAATGCGACCAATTCGTATGCAAAAATGAGGTATAAATCGTGTACAGTAAAGGACCAAAATGCTACCTTGAGGGACATCTTGAAGAACGGGCAAACAGTTAGATAAGTTACCATTAAGTTGTACTTGCTGGACTCTATTGGATAAGTAGGAGGAGAGAAGAGAACATAATGTTTTACTTAAAGCCAATATATATCATAACAATATATATTATGCCTACAGTGGATTTCAAGCAAAATGGGGTTTTTATAGGAATTTCGATGGAAAAAGTTATACAAATTTGGCAATTAATTAACTCGTGATAAACGGAACTAATATAACGCAAAACAAGGCGTACTCGATTGAAATAAATTTACTGTCACATCTTTCTTCCCTAATAGATTTTTATCCGGTCTTCGAAACAACCTTTCTTTTTATTTCATGGTACAATAAAAATGAAATGGGAAAAATTTCAACAATTTGAAAGTAATACCTTGGGTAACAATTAACAATCTATATATCTATCGACCCAAATATAGAATCGCAATATGCCAACTCGAGAAATTCCGCCAGTGAAGGCTAATTAAATGAGGAGAAACGTTGGAAAACGTTCCTAAACAGGGAACAGTCATAAACATAACGCGGCGGGCTATTGCAAGTAATAGCTACCCAACGGAGTACAATCTAATAAAACATTTACCATCGATGGCAGAAAGGTTGTTATTAATATTAATGAGTCAGGAACTAAGGAAAAATTAACTTTTTCCTATTCTTTAATAGCTGATTTTACAACAATTTACGTTTTTTTATATAAAGATCTACAGTACACGAACGCATTTTAAGCCCCATGCTATATAATATAATTTAACGCCATGTTGTGAAAGTATGCGCATATAGAGTTAACCAATTTAATACAGGATATTGATGGAAGTGTGCTATGCAGATGATATGGTAATAATGTAATAAACTGAGAAATAATACAGAACAACGTTCATAACAAAAACAGCATATAGTAGATAAACAGAATAGAAAACCTTTAAGTGTCAGGTATCTGACATCTTTTAAAAAAATAGAGGTTTGAGTATAAATGAATCGTTGTTCAAGCTTATTATCATAAATTCAGTCTCAAATTTCAAGGTCCCAAATAACATTTTTGATAAAAAGATTTAATAATACTAGATGTTAAATTTTCTGTTTATAATTCAAACCCAAGTGGTATTTGGAAAAAGTCTAGTTCTTGCTGAACATTTAACATTAAAGGGTTGTTGAAGAATATCGTAAATTGATAATTTATTGTTTATTTAAAGCCTTTCAAGTTTCTGATGTCTATTTCCAGTATTACTGTTGTTATTATTACTGAAATTTTTGATAATTTATACTGTTTTTTGCTAATATTTTTAAAATTTACAAAACAGCAACTTCCGTTGCTTATTGTATTTTTTACGTACTTTTTTTAAAAAAATAGTATAATGTATACGTGTATTTGATATGCGAAAATTACAAAATATCGCCCTAAATTTCTCGAATTATCTACAGGTTGCGCTAGTATCCATTTTGCTTAACTTACCATGACTTCGCACTGAGCAAATAGGAGCGACATAAAGATCCCTGAATTTCGTTGGATCAAATGTGTTGAGACAAGGAGACTATATTGAATAATTAACGGATTTTTGACTCCTTATTTTGTTTTTTCTCTCTTAGGCTCGACATTATTCATCCCATGCATCGTATCATTAGAAATACAAGTTCTGAAACATTAGATATACAAGCAAAAACATGATAAAATAATGTCAAATAATAAAATTAAATTCTGACAATAGTTATTTAATTTAATGCAACTTAATGTGAAATTTGAATATTGTATGTGACTGGAATGCAATTTTGTCACTTACTGATAGGAAACCAGTTTTAATCATTCAATCTATGCTTCCTTTCGAACAAAAATGAAGAAACTATAAATAACAATCCTTTTGTTTATACATTTTTATTTTGACAGAATAGGTTAATTCGTCAAAGACAACTTATTAGACTTAGACAACTTCTTATACAGTTTTTCGTAAATACTGTTGCCTATGTTTTGTTATTGATTTTTATTGATTATACCTACTTTTTTTTGTTTGTAATAATAATAAATTAACGTTTTCACATGTTTTACAATAAACATATATACAAACTAACATATATACTAAGGTGCATGAGGCAGTAATTCAAAGCCCAGTTCATTTATTTTAGCCAGATAATTAACAAACGTGCAATGTAACAAAACTTTTTTTTTTCGATAATTGAGGTATAATTTTCTGTAGCAGTAGCCTTACATTACCATTTATGGTTTTACTCTTTTCAATTAAATCAATAAAAAAAGAGGGTTTGTATCACAGAATACCGACGCCATAACCCCTTCGGTTAATAGAAGAACCATTTTATACTGTAGAATTGTTTTTTTTTGTTCAAAATATACTGTTGACAAAAAAATTTCACTGTGCACGGACTCGTTAATTAATTTTTTTGACAGGCATACGCCTAACAAGACTACTAGATCAACTAAAGAAGACGATAAGTGCAGGCAGCAAAAGTGGTGCAGTACACACAATATCTACTATTTAAGGTAGTTCACTCGCGACAGTCGTACACAAAAATATCGCCCTATAGTGAATACCAACCGTTCGAGATTCTTAAATCTAAAGAAAGGTTATTTTTGTAACAGATTGTACACACAACACATGTGATCTTATATACAAATATGTTATTATATCGCGTAAAATCCATCCGGCAACGTCGCAAATATATTGTGAAACGTCAACTGTATTTCTAAAGTGAAATGAATGTAAATATCAAAATGTTTGAATTAGCGGGTGTTGAGTGTATCGATTACAACGTTGCCAAGTTGTAATCACAATACGCCACTATGCGTCGACTGCTTTAAGAACATTTTTATTTTAAAAATCTTTATCAAAACGGTAAAAAAATTCATCGTTTTTTTAAAAAAATTTATAACTTCTTGATTCACATTACATTCGTTTTTAAAAAATATGATAAGAACCGTTTTCGAGATATCTTGAAATAAATGCAATGATTGTGTACCTGACAGGGTTTCAAGAGTGTTAATTTTGATTGTTAATATCTCGTTTTACAGACGGTCAAAAATTTTAATTTTGTTCAGGTACATATAAGACACTTTCATTAACCTCATATTTCAATTTTATTGAATTCTTAAGAAAAGACGTTTTACGAGTGAACTACCTTAATAATTAAAATTAATGATATTATACATAAGATTTATTTTACGTGTATTTTAGAATGTCTAAAATAATTTCTGTGAAATGTAGATGAGATGCTTGCATTTTTTTGGCAGTTCTGCAGCTTTACAACATTTATGCACAAGCCACCACTGTTTGTTTGTATTACTGACTAAAGGATTAATACCAAAAAAACTACTCTTTATAGTTTGTAATTTGTATGAAAAAGCATTTATGGACTTTTACGATATTAAAAAGTATGAATTATATGTAACTCGGTTGGTGAAAGAATTGGCATCGATTTTAGAGGATTGGTTAGTGAAGAAGAGACAGTACAGAGTTTAAGGAAGCTACGATCAAAATCATGTGGAACCTAACAAGTAAACCGAAAATGATCACTAGTATAATATGCCCGTTAGAAGAAATATGATTTAAAATTGGACAAAATTGCTTGCCCCATCGCGGTCAATTGATTAACCAAAATTGGTGTTGTTAAAAAGCAAGATATAATAAAAATTACGGATCATATCAATGCCAACTCTATAAAACCTTAAATATTGAAAAAGAACATGATAATCAAATTATTAACAGAATGTGTGGAAATACATCTTCATCAGTTATAGAAACTAACCCAACTGGTTCTTCAATTAGTTTTTCTAATTGTTCTTTTGTTAATTGCACTTTTAAATAATTTTTTGCTTTTATATTTTTCCATCATTAGCAATAAAAGTCCTTCCGAATAACCCACGAACATTGATAAATACTCAAAATTTAGTTTCTTAATCATGTTGACTATGGGCAACAGACGTCAATTATAAATTTATTTCCAACAATTTTGATGTCCTTGGGTTGTTACTACTTAAAACAGAATCAACATATTTGGGTAAATAAGTTATTTTGTCTCATTCAAACTAACGTGATAACATTGTGTAACAAATATAACAAATTTTACAAATAATTACAATTTAATTTACTTTTTTTGACCTTTGTTTCCATATTTTTTTTATATTTTTTGATAATAGTTTTTGAATTAATCTTTCTTTTTATTTCAGGTGAGGATTATTAAAAACCTATCTGCAGTCTAAATGTAAGTGTTTCATGTAAACTATTTATTGGTCGTCTATTCTATTTATAATCAAATAGAAAATTATTACTTTCCTTATTAAAATTTGAAAAGATTAACCAACTAGAAAAATCATGATTGTTTGTATAATGACAATGCACCGTTCTCTGAAACTGACTTCTTCCTGTTTTTATGCAAAATCTCTCCACGAATTTAAAACACCTATTAAAGTAATGACTCCATTACATCCTCTTAACACCGCCATTCTCCGATAAGCGTTGATGGAAAATCTACATCTACATACAAAATACACACCCCGTTAGGCTATTTTTAGCTATTTAGTTGCAAATTGGATGAATCAACGAAAAACCGGTAAGCCCTGCATAAAAAGGTTCTCCTCCCTTTATTCGATATAAATAATGTGTTAACGTTGGAGATTTTGGAATATATTGGATGGGAGAAACAGATCCAATATTGTTTAGAAAATAAAGTGCGCGAGGGAGTCTAAACTAAATAGAAAGAAAATAAGTTTTTTGTTCAACTGGTAAAAAAGATGACTTTTATTGGTTGCTAAGGATACGTAAATAGACTGTTTTTTAAAAGGAAAAAAATATATTTAAAATAAACTAGAATTTATATAATGCTTGGCATTTTATATTATACTCTTCACAGTTTAGCAGACCCCCTTACCTACCATTTTAAATCAGATTTTTTTCAGAATCAATATGCTTTATCCCCTTATAAAGCCTGATTTTTTTTGAGATTTCAATATGATATCGTTTTTTGTTTCTGAGTTAGGATTTTTTTCAATATTTCAACCCTCCTTATCACCCATTTATATTCAAATTTTTGTTTTTCAGAATCGATAGTCTTCATTCCTTTATAGAGCTTAATTTTACTAATAGACCGTCAGATAGTGACTGATGTAGGTGCCCCATACAAGCCTCGAAAAGGGTTGAAAAGTACATCGATGTTGAGAAGAATAAAAGAAAATTTACTATTAGCTCTTGGGAATAACACATGGAAAATTCGATTTTCCTTATCAGAAAAATTTTCCGACCCCAAATTGCACTTATACATTCAGGTCATTCAAGAAAATATATTTTTCCATTGGCGATGTACGTTTTCATACATTCGGTGGGCTTGTGTATTTTTCCTTAGAAGATTACGCCCTTATTTCAACCCTTTAGCCACTTGCAACATTAAAGCCTTTGGTTTTCCGAAGCCTAGTTCTATTAATTAATCATATAGTGAAAACGGATTGTGTGGAAATAGGGGTAACAAATAACCTTTCATTTTTGTGAATTTTCCATGTGTTATCCCCAGGAGCCACTCGTAAATTTACTTTCATTCTACTTAAAATCGATGTCCTTTTCAGGCTTGTATGCGAAAATGGGGCAGCTAAACCTGTCATTATTTGACGGTCTATAAAGATTTTATGTTGATATAGCTTTTCGTTTTTAATTTCTATTTTTTTTATTTCAACCCTCCTTAATCCCCATTTTATGCAGATTGTTTAAATTAATAGGCGTTGTCCCCTTATACAGCTTTATTTTTGCTACAAATTTAATATTATTTTTTGTTTTTGAGATAAGATTTTTTTTTATTATTTCAACCCCTCCTAACCACCTCATTTCTATTAAGATTTTTTTCAGAATCAATAAGCTGAATCTCCTTACAGAGCTTGATTTTTTACTAAAAATTTCATGTTGATATCGCTTTTCGTTTATGATTTGTGATTTTTTTTTAATTTCAACCCTAACCCCCATTTTTAATCATATTTTTTTCAAAATCAACAGGCTTCGTCCCTTTATAGAGCCTAATTTTTGCTTAAAATTTCAAGTTGATATTATTTTTCGTTTGTGAGTTTTTTAATATTTCAACTTACTTAACCTCATTTTTTTAGATTTTTTTCAATATAATTGTTTTAAAATTATTTTTTCTTCCCACTATTATTTTAATCTCATTTTTATTATTATTAGTATTAATAAGTTGATATTTCATACCATTTTATTGACAATATTATTTCTTGTCTTATTTTAACCTTTATTATTATCTTATAAGCTCTATTGTTTATTTTATTAAAATTATTTCTTTTAGTAACTTCTTTCTCTTCTTCTCTTTTATCTTCAGTTCTTTTAATTTTTTCTTTCGTTATTTTCTCCTTTTATTATATGCACCTTTTTCTTGACCTTATTTATTTTTTCCATTATTTGTTCCTTTGTATCTAGTTTTCTTTTATCCTTTCTTCCCCTTCTTTTACATTCTGCTCCATTCTAGTATGGATTCCTGTAATATTATTTATTCATTTGTCTTCTACTGTGTCCTGTTCATTTAATTTAATTTTCTTTATTTTCTTGTTTTATTTCTTCATTAAATAATTTTTCATCTTGCAATTTATCAACCTCTGTTATTCTTTCAATCGTTTCCTTTCTTATATTTTTTTTCTTATCTCTGTGTATTTCTCTATGTTTTTAATTCCATTTATAATCATTTCCTTCTTGTTTTGTTTTAATTCGTGAATTTTTTTTCTTTGTCTTTTAGTCTATTTACGTCCACAATAAGATCAAAATTTTCAACTTAAAATGAAGTAGTCCAATAAAATGTGGGTAATCAAATTGAAATTGTAAAAACAAATAAAAACTTACCAACAAACTACATCAAAGATGAGGAAGTTGTTAATTACTTAGATGAAGTTCTTAATTAGAGATTAACAATTAAGTAAGCCAGAGACTAACGTTTTTGAGGCTAAAAATTTTAGGAAATTAATATATACAATAGTGTGTGGAAGTTCGATATATCCTATATTATAGAAAATATCAAACAATGTTATTTACAAAAGTTGTAGATAATATTAATCTGCACATTTCAAAATTATTTTAGATTATATAGAGTGATCCATAACTTCAGAATTGATCAAACCTATGTTTTTTAAAATGGACCACCCTGTATTTAATTCTAAATTTAAATTCGCCTGACTTTGCCCTTCAAGAAAATACCAACTTGTATGAGGTTATACTGGGTATTTTGGAAGTTTAAACCAATTTTATATGAAAATCGTACCAGGTTCAACCCTTTGTATATTTCAAAAGAAACAATCAAACATCAAAATTTGTTGATTAATTATTTTTAATGATAGTCCACTTTTATAGGAATATACTAATTTTTTCCTAGCGCAACAGATGTGTACAGGGTGAGTCAAAACTCAGATACATGATTTTCTCAATTTTTTAAATGTAACACCTTGTATTTCATATCACTACTAAAGAGTACTCTAATTATACGTTCGTTTGAGTTAAATATTGGCTATCCCTAAACACAACAGTTTAGCGAGATTCTTAGATGAAATGTTAAAAAAGAGTTAATTATAACTAAATTCACAATGTAATTTGATTTAAACTTCTGTTAAATATTACATACTAGTTACTAGTTAATCAGTTTATATTTTTAAGGTGCCTGGTACAATTTTTTATTAACTGAATTTATTTTTTGGGACCTTTACAACTTTTTATATAAAATGCAATGAAAACGCTAACAGAACTTCAAATTTTTTTGTGCATTAGGTCAAGTGGGCTTTGAAATTCATGTCAAAAGAATAATTGGACAGTTCCGAATTGTTTAAATAAAAAATAAAATTACGTTTAGTATTCACAAGTATTTAGATTTATTGATTTGACTAATTTAAAAATGAATTTTGAAACGAATGAATTGACTGATATAATTTTAGTGCTAGGGGCTAGTGATGAAAATTGTTTGTTGGCTAGAATTTATAAGCAAAAATATCCTGATCGGCGACAACCTCTTAAAGAAATTTTTGAAAATCTGTTGGAAAGATTCAAACGTACAGGTAATGTAGCATATCAAAAAATGATAAAGAAAAACGAACTTTAAATGAACTCAGTATTCTACTTAGTGTTACCGAAAATTGAAACACCAGTAAACTCATCATGGAAAATGAAACGGGAATAAGTAAATCATCTGTCAATAGGATACTATTAAAAAATAAAGTACATCCATACCATAGCTTCTTGAAAACGATTTTCAAAAAAGAATAGCTTTTTGGATGGGCAATAGAGAACATTAATAATGAAAATGATTTTTTTTGATTCTGTACTTTTTGGGGATGAATCAACATTTCACAAAAACGGTTTCGTCAATAGACACAATTTTCATTACTATTCCACCACCAATACTTATGAGTTAATGACACATAGCCAAACACGATGGCGAATTAACGTTTGGGGTGGTATATTAAGGGACTATGTCATAGGACCACATTTCTTTCATGGTCGGGTAACTGCCGAGGTCTACTTAGACTTTCTGCAAACTCATCTAACACTACTATTGGAAAATGTTCCACTAAATATTAGACGCCGATTGTGGATATTACATAATGGAGCTCCTGTATATCATGCTCAACCAGTTCGCAACTTTCTGAACCATAATTTTGAAAACAGGTGGATTGGCTGAGATGGTCCAGTTATGTGGCCTCCTAGGTCCCCTGACCTCACTAAAGTAGATTTTTTTATGTGGGATTTCGTAAAAAACGAGGTTTATAATACTAGTCCATTAACTAGCGAGGAAACTAAGGAAAGAATAAGACAAGAGTTCGCGAGCATAGATGTACAATGTTTGAAAAACGTTCAAAGATAATTTGAAGCTAGATTACAACATTGTATTGCAGTTGGAAGGAGTCACTTTGAGCAGCTTTTATAATAGCTTTTTTTTTTATTTTTTAATATACTAATGTTGCATTCTAAAAAAATTAAAATAACTTATTTTTGGCTCATATTTTTTTCATTCAAATATAAAATATCTTCTAAACTGTTGTGTTTAGGGATAGGGACGAACGAACGTATAATTAAAGTACTTTTAGTAGAGATATGAAATACAGGGTGAACCAAACCTTAAAAGTAAAGAAAGTAAATTCAGTTGATAATAAATTGTAGCTAGGTACCTTAAAAATATAAACTGATTAAACAGTATATTTTAACAGGAGTTTAAATCAAATTACATTGTGAATTTAGTTATAATTAACCCTTTTTAATATTTCATCTAAGAATATCGCTAAACTGTTGTGTTTAGGGATAGGCAATATTTAACTCAATCGAACGTATAATTAGAGTACTTCTTAGTAGTGATGTGAAATACATTTAAAAAATTGAGAAAATCATGTATCTGAGTTTTGACTGACCCTGTACACGTCTGTTGCGCTAGGAAAAAATTAGTATGTTCTTATAAAAGTAGACTATCATTAAAAATGATTCATCAAAAAATTTTGATGTTCGATTGTTTCTTTTGAAATATACAGAGTACGATTTTCATATAAAATTGGTTAAAACTTCCAAAATACCCAGTATAACCTCATACATGTTGGTATTTTTTTGAAAGGCAAATTTACAATTAAATACAGGGTGGTCCATTTAAAAAAACATAGGTTTGATCAATTTTGAAGTTATGGATCACTCTGTATAATCGAAAATAATTTTGAAATGTGCAGATTAATATTATCTACAACTTTTGTAAATAACATTGTTTGATATTTTCTATAATATAGGATATGTCGAACTTCCACACACTATTGGGACACCCTGTATTATATTCATAATCTTCATAGCCATATTTTGGTTAATGATAGTTTAGTATCGTATAAATATCCAAAGTAAACAAGTTCCTGAAAAATATGTAGAAGATAAATCAGAATTGCTAAATTTAGTCGAATTCCAATTGAATTTAATCGTGATGTCCTTTTGCCGCTCTGGTCACAGACCAATTCCTTAGTGAAGACTTTTCACGGTCTGAAAAACAGTTAAGTTAATTTACTAATTTATATAAATTCAACAAGTAATTACGTACCTGTTAATTTTTTTTAATTATTAGTCTAATAATGTGCCCTATAACTATTTAATTAATTGTCATAATAGTCGCTAAAAAATATTTACATAATATCTCGTTTTACCAGATCAAGTGGAAGACAGTCTAAAAATCATGAAGACCAGACTTTGATATTGTTCAAAGTTTAAAAACCTTTCTCATGCACTTTTCATAAAGACGGGCGACATTTTTTCACCACCTTTTTATTCCATTTTTATTACAAATTTGTAAATCGTAAATAGTAAAAATAAATATTTTGTTGTCCTGTGCCACATTTATTATGGCAACAGCCCATAAAGAATAATTAATTCGAAAACTGCTAGTCTTTATTCCTAATGAATTTTTCTGTTTTACATTTGGTATTTATTACGTTTTTTCTCGTATCCCATTCGCACTGGACTGTAATTTCATTGTCTGCCGGAGGTAATACATTTTACGTTGAATGTGTTGAATTCGCACATTCATAGTTAGAGAGCCAAACTGTTTTTTAATGTGCGCTGCCTACATTGATGCACGCTATCCAGATTCCTTCTATATTTATGTATCTGTGCGATACATTAATTAGAGCGCCTTCTTCAAGGCTCCTTTAAGAATCCATTACTGTTCCTAAGGAAGTAGGGAAAGAAACTATAGACTAATTAATGAAGCAGTTAATTGTGATAGTGATTAGTCAGTAGTTAAAGATTTAGACTATGTGTAGGGTGGAAAATACAGATGTTTAGCATTTATAAGGAAAAAATAGAAAGTTGCTTGCTAACTACTTCATAATATTTATTTGAGGTTATAAAATTTGGTAATTAATAGTTAATTTTTGTATCATTTTATGTACAAATAGTGAAGCATTTTTTCTTGGAGATTAATTCATTAAAATTAAATCACTTCACATTGAATAAGGAAGTTGCTATTGATAAAAAATAGTATATTATGCAGGTGTTACACACTACACTTTTTTTACAACTACATGTTTTGCTTAAAATAAAACTGAATAAATTTATTAAAAAAAAAACAACAGCAAAGAACTTGATTTTCGTGCAAAATTTTTATTAAAATAGCAAAGCGCTTTCTGCATTAAGCCATCTTCAGTGTTTACCTACAATAATTACATGGGCGTATATAGAGGGGGAGGGAGCAGCAGCACTCTGGATTTTCCTAAAAAATCTTATAGAATAAAACATTAGAGGCTACGTAAAATATTTTTGTTTCAATGTAGAGAATTTTTAAAATTATAATTCAAAGTCCCGAAGCTAAAAATAACAGATTTATTGGATACTTGAGTTCTCAGTTCATACTGATTTCGATACGACCAAAGACGAACTGGCCAGACCAGAGAAAGAGCCTCAGTCTGGCAATAGGCAACCAGTTTCAACAGAGATTGGAACTTGTGTTAATTGTCACAAGGTTATTCTAAATTCAGTCCATTACAGAGTGTCAATTTAAAAACTTCCCACGCCTAATATATTACAGTAAATAATATGAAAAATCGGAAAAACATGTCAATTTTAAAGAATTGAAGAAGATACATTTTTAACGAATATTTTTAGTTCTCATGGTTTAACCACCTAAGGGTGGTAGATGATATCCTTAGAATCTTTAACAGGTAACACATCATTTAAAAGGTAATTTTATGAGAATTCAACATCATGACTATTAATTGCGTTGATTTTGATTTTAGCGCTCCCTAGTTGGATAAAAAACTGTTACGTATTTACGTATTGTAAAGTGTGACACTTTATTTTAAACCCAATTTTATTAGTGATTTAATGCGTAGAATAAATTTGTTATTTCAGTTGATTGCGATTAAAATTTATATTTCTTAACGTTATAGATCCGCATGATTTTTCAATTTTTAAAGTTCATGTTTCATTATACTATGTTTTGTTAAGTTCTGAATTAGATTACTAATAAAATGAGCTTTCACATGAAGAACAACACTTTACAATACGTAAGTTTTTCATCCCACTAGAGGGCACTTAAATCAAAAGTAACACAATGAATAGTCATGTTGCTGAATTTACTTTTAAATAGATATGTTAATCGACCTATTTACGTGTCTTTCCGATTTTTAAAACGATTTACTGGAAAAAGATATTAATAAAGGTGGGAAATTTTCTCATTGACACCGTGTTCATTGTGTTTTACTTCAAAGTTGTTTGTTTTGTACCCCTAGACTTTAGAAATGGATATTCGTATTTTTTTTTATTTCATTGTAATAATATTTATTTTTCTAAAATTCAAATAATTATTACTTCAGTGTAGGTACCTAATACTTTTGACAGCCAGCAATATCAATTAAAACATCTTCTATATTTGTGTTTTTTCTTCAAACCATCTGTCTATGGTACAAAAATTAGTGTTGTTATAATATACTCAATAAATGTACTTGAATCTTATTGTACTTTATGAATGACAAATGCTTCACATTAAATCGTAAGTCTCAATTATAAAAACCTTATCTTGCCTCAAAAGTCAATATATCGCGTTTTGTTCTTCTAAATATAAAACATTTGTTCAAAGATTTGTAAGATAGTTCCATTGTTGGGCCTATTGCTTATGGATCTTGTTCCAATAATTGACACATGCATTGAACATATTCTCGAGTTATATTGTAAGCAAAATTTTGCATTAGATGGTAATAGTATTTTAGGAAAACTAAATCTTGACCTTAGATTAAAGATACCGGAGATGTAACATTGCACACCGCGAATGTTGTCAATTTCAGCCATAAGTAACCCACCATTGTTTCCACGACGCCACCAGAATTGCTCCGAAATACAGGACATTTTTAACCGACTTCAAAAAAGGAGGAGGTTCTCAATTCGTTGGTATATTTTTTTATGTATGTGTGTATGTACAGCGATAATTCTTTAACACGGTATTCTACTTCAATTATTCTTTTTTGTTAGAAAAGGGGTACTTTAGGGGTGGTCCAAAGTCAATATATAATAATTGTATCCATGAGAAAATCGTCAAATTCTTCATTTTTTATGTATGTTTAGCGATAATTCTTTATCATTTTGTCCGATTTCTATGATTCTTTTTTGTTAGTAAGGGGGTACCTCAGGGGTGGTCCCATTTGGTCAAGATGTAGTGATGACATCTGGACGATTTTGAAGTCGGTTTTTTAAAATTACTTTTAATAGTTGTTCTATTCAACGCTCATCTCGGCCTGAGTTCAATCATCATTGACGGCTGTTTTTAGAATTATTTGTTGGCGTTTAAACAATTTAAAGTGTTTTATTTATTTAATTTCAAGTTCAAAATGCCACAATGTATCGTGAAAAATTGTATATACTTATAAGTGGCAATGTTATGAAAGATAAAATGTAGGTATAGGCAACACATTATACACTACTTACTACAAATTTTGAGTTTCTATATCTATTTCTTAAAATAATGTGATCGTAGAAAAAATATTGTGTGCATTTTGCGTGGCCAACTTTCTGTCTCAAGCGGCAAAGTATCACATTTCGTTTTTAATACATAAATAGCTATTGTTGGTAGGCATATATCGTCCGGTGATTATTTTATAAATTGGTTTTTTCTGATATCAGAACCTGTGCTTGCTTGGTAAAATATGCGTCGTACGTAATCTTGCATACGTAGATTTGATAATATAATGATTAATAGTAATAGTCTAGTTGAAAAACGTTTTCTTTATTTGGATAGTAAAAATGCCATAATTATATTTTAAAAAAAACTTTTATTTAATATTATTTCTTCCAATTCATAAACTGTAGTTTCATATTTTTTTCTGTTGAAGGTAATAAATTTAGTTACAATTAATTAACATGTTCGCGTGAATTATTTTCAGTTTTTGAACTATAGCTATCCATTTTTTAGAGGAATCTTATTTTAAAAATGAATAAAACAGGAATATTTAATGACTGACGATTGTAAAGATATTTAGGTGACTCTATGAACAACGTTGGTGGGTTGCCTAGCATTGTGTATTGTCTATATGTTTTTTCGTTAGAATAATGTAGAACAGAGCAGATAGAAATTTTCCGTCACGCTTACGTCATATTTCAATTAAAGTGAGTTTTGAATTATATTCAAGATTGCTCAGTATTGCATTAAGCTTTTATTCTCAATTCTTGTATTATTCTTGGAAACGTCTCTGCAAGCCGCAGCACTGCCTTTTACGCCTGGAGATGTCTCTGCCGCACTGCCTTGGCCGGTAAGAACGATCCCCTGTCTAATAGCTACGTCACAGGTGTCATTCACTTCTTGTCCACTTCTCATTGGTCATCCATACACGTCAATCGCCTTCATTGGTTGGGGATACCGTCGTTATGCGCTTCCTAATTGGTCAACGCCAAGAGTCACTCTCAAGCTAGCTGAGCAAATTCTCTCCCGGCAGATCATAAAAAACAGTTACAAACAAAATACCACGTTGCGGTGAAAAAGAAGGCTACGATTCGGCGGCCATCATGATGTAATTTTTAGAAGCATAAGAATGGCTTAAGTAACAAATTTCCTAAGAAAGATCTGTACATAGTGTAAAAAGAATGTAGTTTGAAGTGCACCATGTAATAAAATTAACATCGTTTCAGTAGAGTTTTTAAAATAGAGTGTGTAGTTAGAAAATGATCGCACAGGTATTTCCAACATTATTTAATATAGTTCACAATTTACCAAGGTCTTATTATCGGTCCTAGTTTATTTATTGGAATGGAAACACCGGTGAAGCCTTTTTTTTTGGTCAATCTGCGACAGTAAGAAATGATAAAGTTTACGAACGAAAACCTTTACAGCAAAGCTTCTTTGGACTCTGATTGTAGAAAGCCTTTTCAATCTGCAACAACAAGAGTCCCTATACATATCTTCTACGGTTTTATTCAACTGAATAGTATAGGAACACTTAATATAAATATTGTTAACAATAACACTTCAATGCAAACAGCTCCTGCCAATTTACATCAACATCACTAACGTTGACGAACTAAACACAGTTCTGCTTTTTATTTTATTAATTAAACCCAATGTCGACAATCAGTACATGATACACGTAGTGCCATTCTGCCTCCCAACTAACAAGCGTGTTAAAATGGGGGCGGTTAATTTACATTTTAAATGGGCCGCATTATGGGAGTTAAATATTAGTGCGACAGCTATTGAAATTGATTGTGTTATTTGTAGCAGTTGTTAAAATTAATGGATAGTTCGTTTCCACTGAATATACCCCGGTATTGAACCGTTCTGTCAACGGGTAATTGGTAATATCGATGATAATTTTGTGTTTGCTGCATTTCCTTCGGCTTGTTTCCTTATTTGGAGATGCTTGTTGCTCGTGGCGGCACTTGGAATTAAGAGATATTTCGATAGTTACTGTTTATAGTTAAACAATGGACAATTGGATTAAGCTATCACAAAAAGACAATATATATTTTTTTAAATTAAATTTTTAATTAAATAACAGGTAAAGCAAAAAATGATAAATGTAGAAACGATAACATACGAGAGATATTAAAACATATATCATTTATCTCTCTTTCTTTTTCACATCCTTCTGTTCTCTTCCTGGATCCATTTCTTCTTTTCTTCTCTGGTCCTGGTTAATGGTGTCAATCTATTTCCTATTGATCCTACCTCATTACCCTTGCTTGATTTTCATACTTCCATCACTTTTCTCGCTCTTCAATCTGGTTTAATTTTTCTTTTTTATCTTTGTCATTATTGGTTCTTGTTTAGTTTCCTTGTATCTTCGCTCCTGTTTATTTTCCTTGTATCTTCGTTCCTTACTCTGTTCCATTCAGTTTTCCGCGCTAATTTTTCAAATGTTTAATTTCTATTGCATTTTTTGTCCCGTGTTTTTTTATAGTAGCCAGTTTTACTAGCATAAGTTATTGTTAGTACTATAACTATATTGTGAATTTTTTTATGTCCTAGTATTATTTTATTTAGGGAGTAGTATATTCTGGTTGATTTATTTGCCCTGTTTGTTTCTCTGTTAATATACTTCCTAGGTAATCCATGGGTTGTTACTCTTTATAGTATTAGGTCTTTACACTTTACACTTATTGTTTCTATCTTCTCTTTGTTTTTCGTTTATAATAGACACTTTTGTTTACTTTCATTCTCATGTTTTGTATTTCTCTTCTCCATAGGTTTATTATTTTCTGCCTTTTTTATTTTTCTATCAATACCATGTTATCTGCATCAGCGGCGGCTCGTCACTATGTAATACTATAAATATATACCTTTCTAAAACACGGACAGTTTTTTACCTATGTCTGTACAGGGATCTATATTCTGCTACTGTGAAATAACTAATTATTTAAAGTTGAACATTATGTTTTGGTTTTAAATGAAAATTATATCAAAAATTGCTTGAAACTGATAGATTTTTAATCCAAGGAGATACCTTACTATCATATTATCATATGGCATGCGACAATCCTCTCTTCTACTTCACACTAACCAATGCAATTTAAATAGGGTATGACCTTGGTAAAAAGTTTCATTTTATACGGAATTGTGACTGTTTATTGCGATATTTTTGATTTTAACGCTTTCAGCTGGATAAACAACTTTTTACGTATTTTAAAGTTTGATAATTTATTTAGAAACTAATTTTATTAGTAATTAAACGCACAACCACAAAACATTTCAAAGAAACATAACCTAAATTAGCATAGAAATGTTAATGTTAGGATTAAATCAACTTAACTTTAATTGCAATCAATCAAAATGGCAAATTTATGCTATATGTTAATTTGTGTGACGTAGGAAAGAAGAATGGCGCATGACAATTAAGAATATGATAGAACGGTTTAAGCAATATTTGATAGTCCTTTTTATTGGGAGATATTGTCAATGGGAAGTTAAATTGACACCCGGTATATTGCTTTTGATAGTGCATATCATACGAAAAGAGGTTGGCAATATATAAATAGATTTTGTCAGTGAATTTACGATTAGTAATTATTCGTAATCAGTTATGTTTAACAAAAAAATACAATAAATAGGTATTTTGGGTAGTTGAATTAGTCATTTCATGAAATGAGACTTTCTCTTTTTACTATGAAAACAAAATTTAGACCTAAAATCATCGATCATGAACCGCTAAATCTTTTAATGATATTTTCATTCGACCCTACTACTGCTGGATAAAGTGACCAAACCAACACCATCAATTTCCCGATATAAGATAGCCAAAAGGCATTTATTCATTTGTTCCGTATGAAGTGAACCGTGTACCAAAAATCAGATATCCTACAATCTCTTTCGCTTTCCCTCGCGACCAACGACTTATCTGGGCCATTAGTAATCGCCGCTGCGACTGTCCCATGTCCGCCAGTAAATTATGACGTCATACATCTTCCGGGACGACCGCTACAACAGCGCCGCTGGTCGGCTGGTCGCGGCATTGACTCTTCTACGCTCTCCACCGCCGCCCGGTCACGTGACTTATGACCGATGGTATTTACGACCTTGGCGTCGCGTATCTCGCGCCCCGCAGAGAGGGTTAAGCGTACAAGAGCGATAACAGTGATTGGCAACGTTGCCACGATCATCGACTTTCTGTATTTAATAGAAAATTGTTCATTTTTTGAAACAAACCTAATTTTTTGCTGTCGATTGGTCAAAATCAACAAATTCTATGAGAAATTATTCATTTTTTACCCTGGTGTATGAGTGAGGCCCGATTCCAACAGTCAATTTAGAAAAACATTTTTCCTAATAAATGTAAAACTGCATAACACTGTTAACACTCCAGTCTAATAGCTTAATTTATTTGATCCATGTTAACCTTTGTCCGGTGTATAAGTTTGTACAAGTCCTTGACAAGGTGTGTTCTATATATTCTTGGATAAAACTTTGGGTCCAAAAATTACCGGTCTCCTAAGATCCAGTGTATCGCAGTAGCACAGTTTGTGTTTGATTGTTTCTGGATCTTTGTGACAAAGTCGACACAGTAAGTCTCCATTATACACGGCTATTGTGTTTAGATGTCTTCCTTTACTGGGCCATACACAGTTATAAGTCCTGTTGTTTTCAACTGGTTCCTATTAATATAGAAAAGTTCTCCCTGTTCTTTTTGAACGTGATCTTCGTACAAAGGTCTTCGCATGTACTTGTTTTTGGAACATACTCCCAATAGATGTGTTTTATCCGAACACGGTCTTATATGAAACCTCGAACTGTACTTTTTGGTACTCCAAAGTTTATATCTGGTTCCGGTATTCCTTCTGACATTCTTTTTGCAAATTAGTTAGTATTTTCATTACGTCGATCCCTTGATAACCAAACTAATTTTACATTATTTCGGTCTGCCAGTAGTTCTTATTTCTTAGATTCAATCCCATACCATTAGACGTCACTGTCTGACTCGATATGGCCTTAAGGACCGTCTTGCTATCTGACATTATTTGTATCTGATTATTTTCGGTAGCTCTCTTATTGTTTGTTTTTGCACATTGGAATATTGCATAAACTTCAGCCTGAAATATTAAAGTATTTTTCCTATTGCATAGCTAAGGTTATTGTTGGGTTTTTTGGAAAATAATCCAGCCCCAGTGCCCTCCACCTATACATAAATCAGGAAATACGAGTCAAATAGAAAACTTCCGACGAATCACAATTCTTCCTTCTATATCTAAGGTCCTTGTAAAGATAGTTTATATATATTTGATGAGCAGCATGGATGTTCAATAAATAGGCAACAGTTTCATGTATTTAACAATTATGTCGCAAACATTATAACACACAGTCAGGTTGATACGATATATACCGATCTATCGAAAGCATTTGACAGATTAAATCACCATGGTCTATTAAATAATTACAAATAACATGCATCAATAATCTAACTCTGTTAATAAAGTCGTATTTAATTAATCGTTAACAATTTGTTAGTGAAATTAGGTGTACCACAAGGGTCGATTCTGGGGGCAATTTGTTATTCTTATTAATAATATATGTGATTATATAAACATTTAAAAGTTCTATTATATGTAACCGATCTAAAGCTTTTTAGGCAAAACTCCTCCGCAGCTCTGTTATTTATTTATGTTTTACTTTTGTTTTATCCATTATTTATTGAATATATGGTTTACTGTGTTCCTATATTCACGTATATTTTTATTTAATACTTTACGAAAATCGTAAAGAGCAATGGACCGAGTGCATAGCCCTGTAAGACACTAGAAGATACGACAATTTCAAAAACTTTGGAATATAGGTATTATTCAATATTACATTAACTGCATACAGGCCTCTTAGTGATAGAGTCATTGTAGTAGGTAGCCCCTATAAGTGTTTAAAAACAAATTATGTACTAGACAGCATAAAATGATAATTCTCTTTACGCCGCATATTTCTTGAGATTAATCCATTCGTAATGGAGAAATCAAATCACAACATACCTGCCTATTATATTTAATATTTCTAACTATTTAAGAATTGTTGTTTAATTAAAATAACATTCAATTTGCGTAGTAGAAACATTATTTAATATAATTTCACACCACACATTCCATGTATGTCTAAACACATGTCATGTTTAATATAATTTCCGTTATTGTATTTAATTTAATACATTTTAAACAAATACACTTACATTTCAAATCGCACTTTATCTAATGACAAATACGAGCATTCCTTATAAGTACTTAAAGAGTCTAAGAAACTTATCGTTTTCTTGAGATTTATATAAAATTCACAAAATGATCATTTGAAATTGTTATAAAAAGTGATCCACAGTAAATGTTTCTAAAGTAGACAATCCGTTTAAAGACAGAAATACGAATACGAATACAAATACGTGATAACTACAAACGACTCTTGAATTAGTTCCAAACTAACACTTAAAAATAAGAATTGTACTTTTCTACATGCATGAATTTTTCTATTACCTAGTTTAGAAACACTTTTGTTGATCACTCTAGATAAGATGTTCTGATATATATCTTAATACAAACTAATAAAAGTATACCAAGCAAGCCTGGATTGACGAAAAGATCATCTATAATGCTGGGGCGTGCCAAGTTAAAGACAAGAATCTCAATGGTCAAAGAAATGCTTTTAACAGAATTAGCATCACTATTCCAAAGAAGTGGTTAGATTAATGAAATAAGCATTATCATAATCCTAGATTTCTAAGTCTCCTATCTCTATTGTAAGAATTATGCTCCGCTTATTCGAGCTGGCACATCCATCTAGAACGCCCCAGAAAGACGTATCCTTCAACGATGTCAAAATCTACCATTTAGCTTACCTAGTAGATAGTCTACGAAAGTATAAACGACATAACCAACTCCTCTATTCCGAAAACCTAAGAAAAAATTATCTCAACCAAATATTCGTCTTCTCGTTGATACCTAAACACTAGACCTCGCTCTCCCAGCAGATTTCCAGGATCGACTGAAATCTGATATAGAACCCAAACAACCTATCAATTTTAAAATTTATCTTAAAAAAGTGGTGATTCTATTTTGGGAATACAACTAGCCACACAGGTCTCACCTGCCGAAAACCCTTAGGAGTAGGTTTTGATTATAATTTATTGTTATCGGGGAAAACCACCCTAAAAAGAAACTTCTATAGCATGGTATCAGGAAAATAAAATGGCCTATAAAATGTAAAATAAAATAAAAAAAAACAAAAAATAATTGGGTCTTTACTTTCGTTTGAAGTGAATTTTGCATCCTTGCATCTGCGCTCACGCCGGAAATATGTTCAGGTATTCAAGGAGGACAATGCGTCAATGTAAAATTATTACTAAAATTTACCTTGTAAATATATGCTTTATTAAAAGAAGGAAATGAAGAGGAATAATCGTGGACGACTCGCTCCTAGGACTGCACCTCAAAAACAGACAAACATTTTGTGAGTTGATCTAAAAAATCATCAGTTAGGTATTTATGCTGTTACTGATTCCATGAGAATCACAATACGCCAATAACGGTATGTTCCTGCGCACGCATGTTAGCTCTATTCTTGTCACATGGTATGACGTCACGTGGCATAAAAATCCGACGCATCAATTTAGATAAATACAAGTATTGGGACGATTTCGATAGTATAAAACTGTAACATTACTACATTGTTAAAGGTTGCGATTTTTATGAAGTGAAAGTAGAAAAGTTATTGTATCAGTACAGATATTGCACAAATTTTATCAACATTATTATTGCAACTAAAACAAGAATAAGATAAGTGATAAAGTACAATGAGTAAAGACACTTTATTTTAAAGAAGTGTATCTTACATAATTTCATAGCAAAGAATGTCAAACAATAACGCACAATTTGAACGAACACAATCCGAGTAAAACCACTGCACAGGGTGTCTGATTAAAGGCTGTAAGTGACTATCTCAGAATATTTTGGAGGAGAATTATTTTGAAAAATGCAAATACTTATGTCGTGATTCAAGTACCAGTTTTTTTGGGATCTTCGGTAGAAGGCTCTGTGTAGGTAAGCTCTTAGTCAGAAACACTAGCTACTTCAATTCCTTTTAAAATTCCAATTGCTTCATCCCGCTGTCTTAGCTAATCGCATTTTACGTTTTTCATATTACCTTTTCTAGATTGCTGCGGTAAATTTGGGAATCCTTAATGTAAGCACAGCACCAGGTGGGCTATTTATGGACATGTATCCCACCAATCTCTGCTGCAGAGGTACTTCCAAACTGAAGACTTTAAAGTGTACAGAGCAAATACGAACTGCAAAAAAACATCTAGTATAATATATATGTACATCAAATTTATGTTTATGCTACCGAATCAGCATTTTACATGACCAATGAAACTGAAGATTAATAAATGTGAATTCAATTTTTCATTATTCAAATAAAAGCTCCCACACTTACCATTTTTTAAGTTTAAGCCTTCCTGGTGATATACTACAATCCACTGCTTAAGCAAATCATCATTTTTGGAAATCGAAAATACTTAATGTCCGTTCCCTGCGGAATTTTGCTATAATTTTTACAAGTAGCCACAGTACAATTAGACATTTTATAGTTTTTGATTGTCGCAATAAAATTGCTGAAGAAATCACCACACTTTAATTTAAAACATTTAAAAACATCCAAAAATGGGAAACACAAAATCAAAATACTTTAAACTCTTTAGATAAGTACAAAAATGAACAGCACGCAAGCATAATACTTATAATAATTCTTATTCAAACTATTCAAACTATTTGCTATATGCCACGTTACGTCATGCGCAGAAAGTGCGAATATCGGTCGAATTAATAGCATACCGGTATTTGTGTATCGTGATGGGAACCTAAAAAGAAAGTGTTCGATTTTTATAAAACAAAATTATAGTTTATTCATTTGGACAACGCTCGTCAATACTGCACTGTCTACATGTTTTTGGCCAAGTATTTAGATCCCTGTATTAGAACAGCAGTGAATCAGCAGTGAATGGAACCAGTTTTATTAAATGATAATGTTTAAATTGTGAAAGAAAAACGATAAACGATGTTACAACATCGGTTTTTATTTTTAGCCGCACCACATAAAAAGTTAATCAGTTACACAAAGGACTACTTGGATAAACTTGGGCAAATATGCACTTTGCATATTTTGCTTATTTTATGCAACTAAAGACTTACTTACGTTTTAATAGATATTGGCTTATAAAAATTGCTTTTTAGACATTATTTTACATTATTTTTTATTAGTTTTATTTATGGGTAAATTCATCAGTGAATAATCCGCATCACAAACCATAAAACCTTGTCAGGTAGGTATACTTTGCACTACTAGGTATACATAAATATTTTTGGAAATACCTCGGGAAATACCCACCATGAAGATATACATAATGTTTAGGTAGGTATTTGGTAATTTGCTATTTTTAAAATGGATAGCTTAATTCAGAATGTATTAGTAAAAATGCCAAAAATAAATGGCATTTTAAACTTTATTAAGCCATATTAAGAACTTTTTTAGAAATGGACAAAGTGTGTTGCTCAATTTTCAACAAAATTGTAAGTTTTGATTTTTTTGTGTATTTTATATTTCGATTTCATGGCCTTTTTTCTTTATAATTTTTATTAATATAATGTGACTATATTTCAGCCAGTTATGACTAGATGGAGAACTTACTTAGAGGCTGTATTTTTTAACACGCTTTTATTAGCTTCACCTGTATGTATGTTTGTAACTCTCCTTTGGACTAAAAGCAAGTGGCTTATTACTGTCAGTATATCCCACTACCTAAAGTTCGTTCGTTGGCCGAGCGGTCTAAGGCGCGGGTCTGTCGATCGCCAGACTCACCGATCGTGGATTATAATCCCGTCCACGGCTGAAAAAAAATTGTTTTTTTCAGCAATTTTTTTTAATAATTAATCGAACTAAAAAGTAAAAAATAAATATAGTTTAAAAAAACAAAAAAACACGCTTTTAGAGCATATTAAACTAAAAAGTTAAAAATAATTTTTCAAATAAGCTTAAAACAATAATAAATGGAAAATACCCAGGCAGCACACTTTGGTATAAATTACGTATTTTTTTAGGTACTACCATACGTATGAATACGGTTGATGTACTACCAAATATATTCGTGAAAATGTCCGCCTTATAAACGTCGATTACTAAGAATGTATCCTCTATAATTAAACGTTTTTACTATACGTCTATATTGGATTTATAGTTGTAGTATATTTATACGAATTCACTTTGGTATAAAATACGTTTTTTTATGTACTACAATATACGTATGGATACTGTTGATATGCTACCCAATATATACGTGAAAATGTCCGTCCTATAAACGAATATTTTTTTTATTTTTTATACGTCTAACATTACTACTTTATCTACCTTTAATTATCCTGTTTTACTATACGTCTATATTAGATATATTTGTATGATTTTTATTAATGTGTAAAATGCGTCTAACTGATATTGTTTTAAATGTATTTCAAACACAAATTAAATAAAGTGATCAAAACAAAATTTCTAAAAGAGGCCATGGAAAAATTTTAATATTTCTTAAAAAATGATAGTTTAGATTTTATCCATAGCAGGTGTGTGTATACACCAGAAATAGGCATTACTCGTATTTATATTTTGGTTGTAATTGACCTAAATATTTATAAATTTTTTTTGATCACTTGTTATATGTACAGAACAATATTTAATTATAAAAAAAATAAACAATAAAATACTAAAAAATAAATAAATACAAAAAAATAAACACTAAAATACTGAATAAGAAACTAAACGAGACTTTTCTTTAACTAACAAAAAATATATATGAAAATAAAAATCTTAGCTTAACACTTTGGACGGGCCTTAGCTAACTTAAGCCAATCTTGCATGGCACACCTAATCGTTCGGTCGGTTAAGTCGCTTGGTCCACCCCCATTCCTATAACGAAAATCTAACTCAATTTCAGGTGAAATATTTTCTAAAAGCTCCGAAATTAAATTCGTATTATTTTCTTGGAAATTATTATAAATAATAGAATCAGATGATATATTAATGTCCGAAGCCTTATTAATGTTATCTTCATTGGGAATAAAAAAAAATTGATTTGACTTTAAAGCATCTTGAACATTTTGCGCTATTTTTCTACGTAGATGACGCAGAGACAGAGTTATATTAGACATTTTATTAAATAAAAAACAACTGACCAAACAGAAGGAAAATAAGTATGCTTGGAATAACTAGGTAACCTAAAAAATACATATAAAAATAAAAGAAACAAAAGTAAGGTTATGTTTTGAAGTTTCTGTAATCATTTAACACACTATACGTACCTATAAAACAGTAGTTGTTGTAAAATGCAACAATTATTAAAGGAGTAGCTAAATTAAAACATTAATAGAAACTTACCTATGCTTTTAATCAATATCGTAAAAGCTAGGACGCCAAACCAACATGCCACAAAACGTGTACATAAATGAAAATGGACGAACCGATGAACCTGCTCCCACAAACTATTCCCTACACTGAACAATAATACTACACATACGCATGAGTAGAAATAAGAAAAGACCGTACCACTAGTACATCGTCCTCCATCCGCCATCTAAAAATAGTTCCATATGTATGGGGAATTTGTTATAAATATTACAGGTAATATAAATAAAAAAATGTGGATGTAATGTAAATAAATATATCTATATGCTTTTAATTTAAATAAACCTAAATATATACATATTATTTACTTCTGTCTACTAGTTCATCGTAAACTGGTATTATGCGTTTAAGGTGACTTATATTTAAACGTAGAATAATATAGGTATATTAACTAGTATCGACAAACAAAAGCGTTTAATTTATCTGTTAAAAAACGTTAAGTATAAAAATGGTAGATGGTAAACGTTTAAAAAATCAACCAAGACGAAATTTAAACGGGAATTATAAACGAAGAAAACATATTGTATAATAATGTAAATTTAAACGATTTTAATTTAAATAAACCTAAACGTATATTTAGGCCCACTGTATATAAATAGTTCATGGTAAACTAAAAATAGTCGTATATTGTTAACTATATTTAAACGTAGACAAATTTACAATTATATACCATAGGATGTATATAAAAAACGTATAATATATCGTTTAAAACACGGTATGTATAATAATCGTAAACTGTAAACGTATACGGAATCAACCAATACCAAAATTAAACGAGTATTACGTATAAAATACGTTAGTTATACTAATGTGTGCTGCCTGGGTACTAGTATTATTGTGAAAAAAGCGTGGGGCGCTTTGTCCATATTTCTCGTACATCGAGCGCCCGACGCTTTTTTCACAATAATACTAGTATTTTCCATTTATTATTGTTTTAAGCTTATTTGAAAAATTATTTTTTACTTTTTAGTTTGATATGCTCTAAAAGCGTGTGTTTTAGTTTTTTAAAACTATATTTATTTATGCCGATCATTTTTCCGAGTGTAATTCTTGAATTATCCAACGACGCCTTGAAGCAGTGTAAGAAATAGTAAAAAATACGCCTATTCATTTAACAACAAATTTGTTTTCTAAACGCAAAATTATAGTATTATACCCTAAACTATTACAAAGTTGAAAAAACAAAAATTTAATTTACAGAAAGTGTAATCTTAATAAATACATTCACTTTGACTTGTAAAAACGTTATAGGCAAAATTGGAACCGAAATATTTGAAAAGATTGAACAAAATCTTGGATTTAAAAGACTTGTTGAGGTCGTAAATATTTTAAGCCGGTTTTTTTTTTCGAAAATTCAGAAAATGCATTAGTTACGTCGCCGGTGGATGAGGAAAGAAGCTTTTCAATGTATATGTATTGAAATAGAGAACATAAATTTTTGGTTATAAATTTTAAAAAATATTTAGTGATTCATTGTTTTATATGTAGTTTTAATAAATGTATTTAAATAATTCAACTTAATTATTTATTGTGTGAAAGTTTTAATTAATGTGTCGTATCTATCTAATAATTTTGAATACACGTTTATATTTCATTAAGTCTAATCATTATAAAGTCACTTCTTTAGCTGAGTACCTAGACTGAGGATCTATAATAGCAACAAAGATATCAAACTGTTAATCCATTTTGAAATCACAAGTTGCAAAGATAGTTGTTATCTTAGTCGTCCCTTTTAAAGTACTTATCAGCCAAACCCTGTATACTATTTGCTACAAATTGTTTTCTTTACAGTGTAATGGTTATTGAGACTAACGGGAAACTCAATCAAATTTTAATTCATTGACGATATCAAGATGAATTCTAATCGAATTAAATCTCTAATCGCTAGCAATCATCAGTAAACTCTAATAAACAATGAAAACGGCTCCGCATTATAATGACGGCCATGGTAAAGGTGATTCCCTAAATCGAATTTCATAATTATTAAATTAATTCTAAATAACTTCCGATAATTCTAAACTTGTTCAAAATCTATTTGAGTTAATTGACGTGAGAAAGACTATAACGGTAGATAATTAGAAGAGGTTTTTTGCCGTGCGGGATAGATTAAAACAAAATTATTAACATTGATTTAAGTGTCAATTAAGGTTTGTAACTGACTGCTGGATTTCCAACTTCTTTTTATTGATATTCAATACTAATAGGCATAGTTTTATACTAATTTAATCAGGCGGTATGTGTTTGTTGTGTGGTCATTTAAATAAATATTATATTGTGGAAGATAATGATCCGCACAACCGCTGAAGCACAATTTCTTGTATCGAAATAAACAGTAGACAATAATTATAATTAAAATTACTTTTCATAACAATTTCATATTAAGAGAAGCTAAATATAAATTTCCTGTAAACGTCCCAGTTTCCATTCTTCAATTAACAAATAACGAATAATTCCTAGTAAAGGAACAAATTAATGTAATATTATCAAATTCATTGCGACATTTTTAGGTTGGTCAAACTAAATAATAATATATAAGGAAAAAATTGATGACACAACTAGAAAATGATCAACGCGAAGAAAAAATAAAGTATGTTCAAAAAGAACAGAAACATATGCAACCAAAACCACTGACCAAAAATAAACACCAAAACCACTGTTTCACTTTAGAAATTGCTCAGATAATAGTCCAAACTGTCACTACAATCGTAATGTTATTTCTGCATACATGGTTTATTGTTTTCTACCCCTAGCTTCAATTCTGTCACTCTGTCGCCTTTGGTCATTCTACAAGTTAATACAGATCTTTGACTGAGTGTGTTCTATCGGTTCTTGGATCAACTTGTGGTTGTCCAAAAAGTCCCTAACTTTTGTTATTCAATATTTCACAGTCACGTAGTTTATGTTTCGCTGCTTCTGGTGCTTTCTGACATAGTGGACACAACGGGTCTTCATTGTATTTTGTTCAGATGTCCCTTTACTGGGTCATGTTATTGTTTTCCTTTTGTTCCTATTCATAGTGAGTAGCTCTCCTGTTCTTTTTTCAATACGGTCTTCCAATGAAGGTTTTCCTATATGCTTTTTTGACATTCTCCCAATTGTTTTTTGGTTCCTCCAAATCTACTTTAATGAAACCTCATACTGTACTTTTTGGCACTCTAAGGTTTGTATCTGGTTACGTTATTTGTTTAAACTTCTTAGCAAATTTGATAGCTTTTGAATACAAAAATAGAGATAAGATAACTAGAAGTTTGTCAACCACTCTTTTATTATACAAATATTTTCTTAAATGGATCATCACCTGGTTTAAGTTAAATAATAAAATGTAGGAGTACTTGCAAAGGATAATACAAAATAGAAGGAGTACTTAAATTGATGAAACTGAATTATTCTACCATAGACCAAATTCTAAAATTTCTTAAAAGGCTGACAGAAATCCAACTAACTTAACATATCAATATTAAAGCTAGATTTAGAGATCTCAGACAATTTGAATTTAGGGATCCCCATTGAATGAAGGTTGTCCAAAGAAGAATTAAAACTGAAGCTCGATCAGTAAGTAATAAATAATATGGTATTCCATCTAGCCCTAATAATAAAAGGGGAAAGGAGTTGGTAATCATAGATGATTCCCTTAAGATGAATTTTTTTGTTAATTATCATAAACTTGTTCTTCATCAGCATGAACATAATTACAAAATGGTTGATGATACATTTGACAAGTGACAATCACAAAAATTACCCATTTTTTGATTGGTCAATGCATTAACAATAATTGTAATATAATTGAAACTGAAGGAGGGAGTTTTTAAGTTGGAACATTGGAAACAGAAGAAAAACAATGATATTGACAAATAATTGACTATAGTTAGAAGGTTATCAGTACATCATAAATAATCATTCAAACAAAGTTGTTTTTAACCTGTTGTAAATTTAATACATTTTCAGCAAATTCCGTCTATTACCTTTGGAACATTGAGTTTGAACCATTATCAGGAAAAATTGGGTTTTTTATACATTATATGATTAACGAAGGTTGACTTATTTTTATATATATGTTTTTTTAATATGAATAGAATAGATGTATTACCGAAAGGGTTGGGAAAATTTGACAACGCCGCACTCGGACACGATGCGATAACAGAAAGCTGAATATATACGACGACATCGCTAACGATCATCTGATTGGACGATGGAATTAATGGCGTAGGTAGCCGTAGCGTTAATGACTACATATTGCTACGCGGTTAATTAAAGGCTAGCCTGCGATTTTTATGGGCGAATTATGCACATGATTCCGTACCATGTATATGGGTATATATGGATTTCGTAGAAATCAGGTGGTACTGGGCGAAATTTTTACCTAATTCGTAATTACTTTATTTACAATAGAAACAGTGCAAAATTTTGTTGTCGTTTGTGTGAATTATTAAATAGGAAGAGGCTTTCAACCATTGTTCCAAGTCCAAAATCAATCTGACACTGGAATGAGTAATTATTTGTCAACTTATTTGGATCTGTTTACTTAGTCCATACCATAAAATTACAGACAGTAGTTTTAGTAATTTATTATTATCCTAAAAATAGACAGTTCAATTGGACAGTAAGACACTGATTAAAAAAATTAAATTTTGACAGTAATGACATAATATGATTGTCACATGTCAAAATGTAGAAAATATTTGATATCTCCAACTTTGCCGGCAATTGTCAAAAACTTATTTAAAATATTTATACTTGACTTCTAATTGATTAGTGACACTGATACACCGTGTGTCAAATTATAGATCGAAAACGTTACAGTCATTCAATATTTACAATTTTGAAAATTACTAATGATAAAAAATTGAAGTTTATTAATATTGAAGTAAAATACAAATATAACCACATTGTAATGGTGACCTTATTTATGATATTTTAAAAGATTCAAAGTTCTGTGGTTAGAGTCTGGACTTCCGAATCCAATGGCTGGAGGTTCGAATTTTACCGTGAAATAATTAATTAATTTAATTAAAAGTTAATTAATTTAATTAAACATTAATTATCGTGCGCAAGTAGGATAATCCACTCGACCATTAATTGTTAGATTTCAATTAATAGTGTTGTTTCTAAAGTGGCGCTGGGAAACTGTAACAACGTCATTACGATGCTGCCATAAAATATTTTTGATGCAGTTTCATTAATTTTTCTCTTTTTATCACGGTGTGATTGAAAGATAGGATAAATTATGTTAATCAGAAAGTTTTGTTAAAAAAAGTTATGTTAGTTAAAAAGTTATGTTCAGTAATGAAGAACTTGAACATGTAAACATTATGAGATATTTGTAAAAAATTATTGACGAATAGCACGATACACATACTAATCATATACTGACTTTCGATTCAAAATTCGTCCAAACCGCGCATCACGTAATGCGGGACGAACTTACAAGTTATTTTGACACTTTTCGATTGAATAGTGTAAAATAATTTAATAATTTATTTGTTTTTGTGGTAGTAGTGAGTATATTTTCCTATATATAACAGGGAAGAACTAAATTAATGTTTAAAATGCCGGGCTGCGCGGTGGATATATTTCCGAATGCCACAAAATATGGGTAAATTCTTATCGAAGAAAGAACAATCTTAATTAAAGTTGCCCTATCCACTTTGAGGAAAGTAGTTGTGAGATTCCTCTTAAACATAGACGCAAGAAAAGGAAACTGAATTCCACCAGGTGCACGGGCCTCATTAAGCAAAGAAAATAAATCGGTATTTAAAATTTTTAGCAGATAAAACAGTAGTTTCCTGTCCCAATACAACGGTCCTTTTGAAGTAATGCGATGCATAAGCAGGACACGAATATATATAAGAATAAGATAAAAGAACAGGAAAATTGGATTTGAGTATTTTCAAAGTAAACTTGACAAAAAATGTTTAAATTTACCAAATAAAAACTAATGTTTTTGTGTACCTACTTACTTTTTATAAATAAATAATTTGTTTCTGGACACTTATTTTTATTTCACATAATAAGAAAAGAGAACTACCACGCCCAGGAAGCAGAAATTTGAGCCAAACTTGTTTTTTTAGTGTATATATCTTTTATAATATCTTCATATTTGTAAAGGAATTTATTACAAAATAACCAATAAAGCTTAAGTAACTGCATAAAATCTAAAATTGGCAAAATATCGAAATTTAAACAGTATCTCCCATTTAATGCATATAATTTTATGTTCCACGTGACGTCACCGTCAGTCAGCTGCATGCGCAGGAACATACCGTCAGTCTGTGTATCGTGGACGAATAGTATATTCTGTAACAAGGGTGGTATAAAAATTCGATACGAGTGGAAGATTCTGAACGCGAGCTTGAAGAATCTTGAGTTTAAGATGTTCATATCAATAGAGTAACAGACTGTACTTTCTCCACAGCCACAGTAGGAGTTCAAACTTTGAACAAAATAAAATAGTTAATCTAACAAGTTTTTACATAATTTCAATAGGAGTATTATCAAATTACAGAATCATTGTATTCATCCATTTTTGAATTTAAGTTCGAATTAACAAACTCCGCCTATCGTTATTCAGGCAAATTCAAACTAAATAATAATACGTCTCGTAGAACTATCAATCATGAAATTCGTGACTATCTACGATGCGAGTGTGATATTCACAGCAATTGCCAATAGCTATTACAGAATGAACATTTTGTCACTAGAGCTAGAATGAAATACGTGTAAAATACATAACAGGCAAGTGTTTCAGAATTTTCTTTCAATCTCAAGAGAGAGAATGTTTTTTTTCTGTTATTATTGTGGTTTCGGAAGATCTACATTCAGTAGTGGCTGTGGAGAAAAACTATTATTCTTCGAAACATTTTGAATATTTATAAATTGAAAAATCGTCGGTTTAATGTTCCGAAAAACTGTCAGTCATAATCCGAAAACAAAGGTACATAAATATTTGTGAAATCCTCAAATAAATTACAAAGTTACTCCTACGAAATAATGAAAAATATTTTGAACACCCAAAGCAGAAACTAATTTAATGAAATATTGAAATAATTTCTGTCCTGGGCAGGATTCGAACCGGCCTATTCGTATTTTACGCACACGTTCTTAACTATTATATCTCCGAATATATCTTCCAAATTATTAATTTGAATATAAGATTTCGAATCCAAACTCGATGACAGAATATTTCCAACTAGTTTGCTGTCGTTAATAAAGATAATAAAAAGCAAAGGTCTGAGGACAAATCCTTGTGGCACCCCAGACATTAAAAAGTTCTCAAAAAAATTAAAACCGTTTCAGAAAACATACTATTGACGATGGATAGTTTTATAACAGATTTTGACAGCCAGGTTGTTTCCTTTGGTTTTCAATCGGGGTTGAAACTCCTATAAATAATTGTCATCGACCGTGACTTCGATTTAAAAATTAGGGTAACTTTATGAACCCACTGTATAAAATACAGCGGTTTGCTTTCGAAAACAAAAAAATAGTAAAGTTACTACACGTAGACAACCAGACGTGTCTTCTTATTACTAATAACGGCGAATAAGAGCTTCTTTTCTAATTACATATCTTCTATCGCACTTTGTGATGATTAAAAAAATTGGAAAATGTATCAAGTTTATATACGGAGTGTGTGTGTGCGCGGTTGCTAACGGTATACGATTTTACTTTAATGGTATGAAAGTTGATATGTGTGTTGATGTACTGATGATCAATTACGGAAGTATAAGAAGGAAATTATTTTGTTTGGTATTTCATAAAGAAACTGAAACGTTGTTTTCCAGGTTAGATATTTGTTTACTTACATCTTATCTAAACATCTTTTACATAAAAACCGTTAAAAATTGAGCATAGATTTTTATTTTTTTAACACATATTTAAATGTATTAATATATTTAATGTTGACAGGGTACAAGGCGTTCCAAAAACCAATTTTTAGATTATCATGAATAATATCGGTCTGACGGAAGAGACCTTGTGCCGATTCTGTCAGGGAGAAGAGGAAACAGCAGAACACGTATTGTGCTACTGCGAAGGTCTAGCAAGACTGAGATTCCTTACACTTGAAGAAGGAAAACCAAGGGCAACTAGCTATACCGGAGAAGTACTTTCCAGTCTATGGAGTCTACTACAAAGGACCGAATTAGACAAGGTAGTCTAAACAACGATTCAAGGATGTCCACAACAGATCAAAAGGTCGAGGTGGGGGAGGCCACATGGCCCACAGTCCTAATTAAATCTAATCTAATCATACAGGAACCATCTTTTTTATTTTTATCATTCGAATGCATAAATATTAATTTGGAAAACGTTTTGGTCAATTATTGTCAAACGTTTTGATACAACAAATATTCAAATCCAAAAAATTGCAATTTGCAATATTACTAATGCCTTACTTCAAGCTCTAGATTTTAAAAAATGGTAAAAAAACGCACAATGCTAACTTATAGAGGATCTTCTATATTTGGCTGTATTGCCTCTATTTTCCAAAATAGCAAAAACAATAAGAACAAGGATTTTCAATTTTCAATCTAACGTTTCGCGTTTGATGAGCCATCAAAGATTGTTTTTGTTTTTAATTCGGAGCTGTATTTTTTGTTTCTTTTTCAGAAAGTATTTCAAAAGCCCAATACTTCCACTTAATTAAGTACATTTAAATTTTTAAGCGTCTCGATACTATAAAAGTATCATCAGGAAAATGTTTATTATTTTCTTTGTCATAAAATACCTAGGTATTTTTATTATTTATACCGTAAATCACATTGTGACATAAAATACAAGAATGATGGTAGCAAATCTGTGTTAGTTTAACTTTTTTAAATGTTTTAATATCTCGGCAAAAACTTTTTTGCATTTACCCATTAATTACTATTTTACTGAGTATTGCACCCTCACTTTTTACCACATATTTGATTAGATATGTTTCTGTGTCATTGAATTTTGATTTCTACTATTTCACGACCGAAGTTCATTTCTAATTCAATTTTCTTTATGTTATTCATTTAATTCTACGTCTAATCTCAGGATAATTTATTTATTTCATTTCCGACCCACAGATTCGTACAGAAACTAATAATTTTCATAGTTTGAAAAACAAAAACGAACAAAAAATAAAAACTTATCAGCAAATACTTTAAGACTAAAGAGCAAATTCCATTTCCTTTTAGATGCTTCGGTGTTTTTACGCCATTGCAGATCTATAAAATGGGTCATTTACACAAGCTTTTGTTTCTTGACCGAAACGGAGACAAACAGTCGAATGGGAATTAATCATGGCCGAGCAAGATCTGTTGGCTCATTATTTTTATGACCCGAATTCAATACTCCCTGGCTAGCTGAGATAGTCCAGTCAGAAACGAACCAAACAAAAAAAGAAATAGTGCTAATTAGTAACTAAAAGGTATAAGGTATAAAACAGATATACACTAAATAGAACAGAATAAAATTCATCAACAAATGGGCAGTAGTAAGTATTTAAAAATTTCATCTAAATTGTCAGTGTCAAAATCATACCAAAACTATTAATTATGTCAGCATAAAATGCAGTTTAAGTGGCATTTTAAGTGGTAAATAAATACAAGTTAACTAACTAGCTAATGAATTTATATGACAAATACCTACAAATTAAATATGTAATTCACCTAAATTTTTAAACATTCAAAAGTAATTAAGATAAAAAATGTTCATGAACCTTTGATTCCAATGAAAACAAAAGATGAGTTTAATTATACCTGAGTGAAAGAAAACTAGTTTTCTATGATTCTATGTTCAAAGATATATAAGGACCCAGCACAAGCTTCTTTTTCCAGCGTATCTTTTGGTCTAGACATAATAAAAGAAAAATATAAATTGCTCGAGTCCAAATCCCGCCAGGTTTGGATATTTTTTTTTTAAATATTCTACCAACACTCTGTGTTATTGCTATATAATGACCTCCTCTTTTAATTATCATACGCTGCAGCCTTTCTTAAAGACTGCGACAGTGATTGCCATATTCAAAAATGGTACTGACCAATAATCCTTGTGCCAATAGTTTGTAAAAGTATTGAATCCATAATATTATATGATAAGGTACCTAATCGACTTTCTTCTAAATGAATTTCAACAACGTGGACTCATCAGAGGACAATCTTTCTTAACTAATTTTTGAAGAGTGTCAATGACTGGACAAAAGCCTTTCTACAAATGTTATATACTTGGATTTTGCCAAGGGATTTGTTAGAGTTCTAAAGCATATACTTTTCAAAAGAATTGAATATCTGGAAATCCTAGGTAATTTAATAAATTGAGTTCCTAACTTCGAGACAATTTTGCATAAGAGTTGGTAATAGTTTCTCTTAAACCAAATCCGTTTTCATTGGAGTCCCTTAAGGGTCAGTCCTTGGACCCCTACTTGTTTAGTGTTTTCTTCAGATATTCCTCTGCATATTAAAAACTGTTGCTCCTTCTACGGTTAGATAATGTGCAACGACTTGCGACAAGCCTTTGTATGGTATGCCATTTTGGTCTTCAACCATTTTTTAAATTAAATTAAAAATGTTAGTTGTAATGTTGCATATTCACCGTAACTCATTTAAAAACCAATTTGATTCTTTAAGCTAAGCAGGTGTATTCAGAACAAATTAAATTAAGTACATTATAACCTAACGTAATTTATTGTCCTTCTACTTCCTTTTTAGTAATAATTTATAATCGTTATAGTTTATAGTTGTTTACAGTTTACATTTACATTTAATAATTTCTGACTGATATGAGCTTTATAGGTTCATGGATTCTCAGCTCATGTCAATAATAATCATCTGTAAAAACTACCAATAACGGGGAGAACTCAAGTTAGAACTAGCTAAGGAATCATGGTCTTTTCACCATCTGTACACTTTTAACAAAAGCTTGAACTTTTAAGATTAAACTTTAGAATTAATCTTTGGTACTATATATAATAAACTTTTTTATTAGAACTAGGATTGGCACAATCTAATCCACACAAGTAATTTTTTGACTTCCGCGGTGGCGTATCTTGTTCTCTCCTAGATCTATTGATGGCACAATCAATTTAAACTAAATATGTAAGTCGGTTTTTATTTAAATTTAGATATATTATAAAATACATAAAAAATCTTTCTAAATTACTTACTTTATTTTATAAATAATTTAATTTTCTTGTTCATTCCTCTTAAAGATTGTACAAGTAGGTACACCTCCATTAAAGCTTACAAATTTTCTCATTGCTAACATCTAGTTATTCAGATAAAGAAAAATATGGAAAAAAAATAAATAAATAAATAAATATATATTATTAAATGTTTAGATAAAAAAAATGTACGTTCATAAATATTTGCATAACACATTTAGGCTCTCTAAAATGCAGCTATAATTAGTTTTTTTTCTTCTTCTCACTTTCGCAAACCTTTCAGAATTACATTGTATGAATGGCCTGTTTATTGGTAATGGAATAATTTTTTTTTCACTGATACAGAAACAACATAAACTGGTCTATTTGACCCCCCAGCTCTTTCGTTTTTCGCTAAATGAAAGCCATAAAAGAAACTCGCATGGCTCCAGCAATAAAATATGTACTATTACGGTCTATGAGGGTTCCTTAATTGGCTAGAGTTAATAAAAGGAAGGGAAATGTCATAAATGCGGCCGTTTATGGAGTTCATAATTGTGTGTTGCGATTAAAGGGGCGTAGCTTTATTTCATACTTTCGATCGTTTCAATTTGGATTTCGTCAACAGATTTTATGGGCGATATTTTCTTTGATTGATTATTAGTCGAAATGATATAAAAGATTCGTTGGATGTAAGATATTAAAAAAGAAAGCAATACAGATGGGAATTGTTAATCTTATAGGGCGACATTGTAATAATTGGCATTATTATTTGAAAATATAATTTTAAAAAAATTCCAAACAGTATTTTTTAATGTTTTAACTTAATATTTAAAATGAAACGCATTTATTACAATAAAACAAACAATTAAGTTATTACTCTAGTCAATGGTTTACATTAAACTAGAGAATTATCTAAGGTAGTATGATATTCTAAAAAGTAAAACTGTCACATACCTTTTGGTTTTAAATAGAGAGACTAGATTGGAGTAAAAAGAGACTCAAATAAGGACTGCGGTCCAAAACTCTTGCCGAAAGACGATACTCTCGTTCCGTAATGTGCAAAGTAAAGTTTCGTGCAGTAATTTGTGTACTAGAGGTAAATATCAAACATGTTTTTTGTTCGTCCCGAATATTATATTTATTTTATATTATGTCTCATTATACAGGGTGTTTACAAAGTAATCTGAAATATTGTTGTGGACCATTCGTCGTTCAATTTGAAGACGAAAAGCTCCTATAAACATGTGTGATAGGTTTTGTCGTTTATGAGACTTTTTTTATTATTTTAATATAAGCAATAAATTGTGATAAACATAAACACAAAAGTAGTATTACATTTCTTAGCAGATGTTCGAAATATGCACCCCAAGGTAAAATACATTGAATTGAGGATTGTTGCGAATAACATTACAGCCTTGTATGATACCATTTTGAAGATCTTTTAAATTTAAGATTGGGTTTGTGTGAAAGAGTAATTTTAAATACACCCATACACAAAAATCTAGAGAATTGTGGTCAGGTGACCTTGGGGGCCATGGGCGTAGAGATCCTCTTCCCATCCAACGGTGTGGAAAAACTAAATACTCCCGTACGAATACTGCAAAATGTGGAGGAGCACCGTCATGCATGAACCACATACGCTTTCTAATTATAAGAGGTACATCTTCCGAAATAACTGGAAGATAATTTTCTAGAAAATGAAGATATACATATATCACCAGTCAATCGTTGTGGAAGGAAAAATGGTCCTAATAAATAATAGTCGATAATGCTCATCTAAACATTGACCGAAAAAGTGTGTTAAAATAATGCTACAACTATACCATGTGGATTTACAGCAACCCATGTGAGGTTATTATGATAATTCGTAATGGTATTTTTCGACAAGTTTGGGATTGTTTGCTATTTTTCTTACTGTATGTGGAGCGGATAGTAAGTTGGTATCAACTCTTGAACACATTGAACATGATATAGATACAATACATCTACTTTTACAATATTCCAAACAGTTTTGTAACTAACATTTACTTGTTAAGCAATTTGTCCTGGTACTCATTTCTAGATGTTCGTCAATTATTTGAAGAACCTGATCTTCTCGTAGTGCAGTTCTCGTAGTCCTAGGTCGTCCAATAATATTATTTGATCTTGAAAAAGTTTCAATTTCTTGTAAACGAAGATGCAGTTTAGTAAACGTTTCAGAACATGGTAAGCGGTTATTTAAATAACGCTGGGCATATATACGTCTAGCCTGTAGGGTATTGCCATTGGCTAAACCATACAAGAAATGCATATTAGTTATTTCAGCATTAGTAAACGCAGGCAACGCTGATAACTGAACACACACGAAAGCAGAACTGCTGCTACAACGAAATTGGAACGATAAAAATTTCTTGTTTGTTTTTTTGCGTTGGTTTCTATGTTAGACAGAGTAATTGTCAAAATTCCAAAGGCCACTTAAGATAAACACATTCTTCCTTAGTAGTTTAGGAAACCAGTAGCGTCACTTAGAAAAATTTATGGTAAATTTCACTTACAGTCAGAGCTCCTATATTACAAAAAAGTCAGCACCCTGTATCCCATAAACGACAGAACCTATCCTACATGTTTATACGAGCTTTTCATCTTAAAATTAAAGCACGAATCGCCCACAACAATATTTCAGATTACTTTGGAAACACCCTAAATAGTTAAAGTTTCCAGTGCCATTTTAGTTGTTAATAAGTCCAAACTATATAATTCAATAGAAAGTTTATCTAGTTGTCATAAATCATAAGTCTTTATTAAAAGTTTGGATATATTATCGAATAGTGCTTTATTTCCTAAATATAATTTAACTCGTTTATTCTTGAGACTATTAATCATTTTGTATTTATAAATATACATAATATGTTACTGTTTTAATACTTATTATTATTATTATTATTCTCTCCTCCCCTTTTCAAAACCAGTTATGAAATATTCCGAGCATTTGTGAAGCCTCGGTGTTTTTACCTCAAGGACTAGAACTAGTTGCCAAGAACCGCTTGACTATGCTATTTAGGGATTTTTTTTATTTAATTTTTTTATTTTTATTTACCACTGGTGAATGGATGTTCCTTCGAGACTCCATAACCCTTTGTCTGATGACAGTGCTGCCTTAATCCCTTAATAGCATGTTGCCAAAAGTAGCTAAATACATATCCAGTTGAACCAAATGGGTCTTTAGGCTAGTTGGTTGTTACCACATATTTTTATCTGATTTAGAACTTTTAAATGAAAAATACTCCTGTAGTCATTCACCAAATTCCATGTCTTCTGTAAAATGTAAAAAAGTTAATATCTACGCTATATTACTGTGATGTAATTTGTGTTCAACTGAGAGTTAGCTTTTAACAAAACAAACCATTATGTCATTGAATTTGACAAATTTACACGTTTCTTTTTTTTTAAATATTGTTTGCAGATCTTAAAACAATAGTTTAAAGGTATGTAACCAAATTATTTTTAATTAATAAATGAATTAAGTCTTGAAAATAATATAAATAAAATATGAATTATTACCTATAACCTCTATTTTTATATCTCTACAGCCACTGTAAATAAGGGATAATATTTTAGTAAACACCAAATGAAACGATGTAACCTACCAAATGCACTCTGCAACTTCCAGAGAGGGAAACTGAACCTTAAGTGCAAGTTCAACGCGTTATCAATGACAAGTGACGGCGACTTTTTTATCACAAAAAATACAAGTCTGAACGATAATATTTTCTGAAATTGTTTTTAAAAATGGGTTCAGAGTACGGTAAAAAATGGTGGAAAGTATAGTTTGTTTTACTTTTAATGCATAATATTTTAATAAGTGATATTTAACAAATATTTAAAAGCTATAGACTTACCACCATTTCTTATAGTATTTATAATACCCTCTTTTATTTTCGCCCTAATTATAGCAGGAAACTTTTGTTAAGATTTAAAAATATACTGGTGCCAATTTGGAACCGAGCTAAGTCGAGACATACGTTTAATAAACTCATCGTGTTACGTACTTATTGAAATTAAGAGATATAAATTTAAAGTGACGTCTTGTATTACTTCGAATGAAAAATCGTTCTCTAACCTAAGAAAAAAGTTGAGTTGGGCCTTAAAAAAATAATTTTCTAATAAAATTTTGTCTACTTAGTTACATAAGTTACGGTCGTTCTGGTGGATGGCTTACAAAAATTCCGGAAATGTGAGAAAGTTCCCATTAGAAGGGAGGTTAGGTTATGTTAGATCATGTTTCAAAAGTTAAACATATTTTTCTTAAAAAACAAAAACTAGGAAATAGTTTAATCAGTATAAAACTCAATGGTTGGTTAGGATCGCGAACTCTTACTGGCTGTAATCAAAAAATTTGAATATTTTGATAGATGAAAAAATAATCATTATAAAAGTCTCGATAAAACTCAATGATTAGTTAGGATCTATCTTATTGGTTGAAATCACAAAATTTGGCTATTTTATCACATGAAAAAGTAATCAAATATAAACAGAGCCTTTTCGCGGCAATTTCAGGCATCCGGAAAATATTTCGTAAAAATCTGACAGAAAAGTCGAGATAGGCAATTAGCAGTCTAATGGTTAATTAGCGGAATATACAGTACAGTATTTAATCTGAAATCTAGCAACGTTCGCTTAACGCTGCACACTCGTGCAATATATGTATTTCTTTCATTGGCAAATGTGTGAAAACGAACAGATTTGCAACCGGAATCGCCAGCTGCTAGAAAATCGAATTAAAGTGAGAATCGCAGACGTTGATTGGCCATTATCCATGATAAAAATCGTATGAATGAATTTCTATGTTCGTATAATGAGCTGCCTGTGACATATTGAATTCGAGAACAAGCAGTTCACTTTTTGTTTAGTTGGTACTTAATAAATAAAATAGGTCAGTCAGTTAAGAGTGACAATTTTAATGAATTTGTAGCTGTACATTTTAATGGAATTTCTGTCGAGACAAGTGTAAAATAAATACACTTTTCTACACGTTCAACTCATTATTTTATTATTATTATTATTATTATTCTAATAAAGTGTGTACTGTTTGACGTCTTTGATAATGTTGATATTGTTACGCAGCACCCTGCAGCGTGCTGCGGTCGTCATAAGTAAAGGTACGAGTAAAAGAAAACGGGGGAATATTTGAGAAATGTCATTCCACGTCCAGAAAAAGACAGTTCGAGAAGGTGAAAATCGATGATCCTAACGTCAGTTTTGAGTTTTACGATAGACGTTAAACGTTGATGTTATCAGTTGTATAGTTATTGTAAAAGTTGAGTTGAAATAAATTGAGATACCCAAAACCTGCGTAACAATATTTTACTTGATATATTTTATTAAGATTGCCAAAATATCAACACGTGGGTTAACATTTACATGACATCATTCTTGCAGTTAACTGTTATTAAGGACGATCTAGCTCATTTGGTTTCCTTAATGAGCATTTCTGGCTATAACTGTTTCATATTAGCCAAATTTTAACATCCGCTACTAATAGTTATTTCATAGGGAGAGGGTTTAAAAGGGAAACGGTGAACGTTTCCTTTATTACATAGGTTTCATACAAAGAACGAACTCTGTTTAAAATTTTATTAATAACAATGATTTACACTTTTGTAATTATAAAATTTTGTAAATTGAATTTGATTGGCGATTTTGTTGTTTAAGTCGTTTAGAATATCTTTGCACTCATTATCAGTAGAATATAATGGAAGGTAATTTGGAGTTCAAATTTCAATGTCTATCTTTCTTGATGAAACTCAATTTTTTAATTATTAAAATGAGCAAGTTTAATCCCAAGTAGCATTTTGGCGACAATAACCACATAATACACCAAAATTAACGTTGTACTTGGTGTAGAAATAAGTTATTTAAAAAACGACGCACTCTAAACCACTGAACAACGTCGTCTTAACGTTGAGCATTAAACTAGTACATTGATACACCGTTTACTTAACTACTTACTACAGGTAGTAAATATTTTGGGAATGAGACTAACGGCACTATCTTCATAAGTAAAAAATGAGTTTCCTGGGCGACTAACGTTGAAAATTAGTATATTTTTTAGTCATCTGATATCCAAAGTCGCGTTGACGCCTATTATAATACTACGCCATGTTTAAAGTGTTTATTATCTTTGTAAGCATGGTTGACCATTATGCCATTAAAATTTGATACGTATACAAACATAAACAAAGGATTATAAAGCCTTATTTTAATTTTCTAAAAAGAATTCATATACAGTGTGTCCACTTCCCAGATAACAATTATACATTCTTAGCATATTCTTAGTATATACTTTTTAAGAATATGCATGTGCTGAGAATATACCTTATTTGCATTTAGTACATTCTCAGAATAAACTAAGTAACATCACTTGTAGGTCCTAAAAACTAAAAGTATAGTAAAATTTGTTTATTTTTATATAGAACACCCGATGCAATTTATTTTTATTAATTCATGTACCTATTGAATGAAGCGATGCAATACTACTCAAGCACAGACTAACCTAATAGTAGGTTATTCTGTGACTCAAGCGTGATCAAAAAATGTATTGGTTATGTCATTCTTCTCTTCTATTAAGGTTGTTAATGATTTTTGGCTTAAACACTTAACATTAGTGCATTTGCTAGCGAATTATCAGATCGGCATCTGAGAAAAATTCAAATATATATGTATATCAACGTATTAGTTTTTACCTGTAAGCATTTAGAAGGTTCCTAGAATATAAGGTATATGCTGGGTATATGACGTTTAGTATCTTTTAAGAATGTCCTATATGCTGTATGCTCGGTATATACTGTTTGGATACTTTCAAAGCACGTACTTAGTATATACTTTCAATGTATATACTAGGTATGTTCTAAGAAAATTATATATAGAACATACCAAAAAGAACATAAACAGAATGCTCTTAGTATATTCATAAAACATTGATGTTATGTGGGTTAAGTTCGCAGCATATAGGAAATTTATTATTAACTTTACGAAAAAAAAGTTGTTCTTCATAAAAAGTTATGCATGGTCTAAAACCTGAAATGCAACAAATATTAAATTTTTATAATAGTATGCGAGTTATGTCAAATAATATGAATTTTGCTGAAGAGTAAAGTACCTTTATTTTTGACAAACGTCGTATATGACTCACATAATTTGATATCTGATGGTTGTAGTTTAAGGAAGAATATATTTTTTTCTTAAAATTAATAACAAAAAAGTTTTCCATATGCCGCCAACTGTCTACATAAGTTAGCGGCATATGGAAAACTTTTTTAATATGAATTTTAGGGAAAAAAGTTGTTCTTCACAAAAAGTTCTTTATGACCTAAAATCTAAAATTTAATCATCTGATACCAAATTTTATCAGTCATATACGAAGTTTGTCAAAAATAAAGGTATGTTACTCATTGGCAAAATTCATATTATTTGACATACTATTGTAAAAACTTGATATCTTTAGGTTTCAGATCATGCAGAACTTTTTATGAGAAACTTTTTTTGGAAAGTTAATAATAAAAAAGTTTCCAATATGCCGCGAACTGAAGAGGATACATACTGTAGGATATACAGTTTAACACGTTGCGTGCCATGTGTATATTGGAAAAGTACCCCACGTGTTTTTTTCTTAATTTATGTTAAACAGTGGCTAAAATGTTTTGTTTTGTATTTTTGATTTGTTTTTAGCTTTCCCCAACCATTTTTTCTATGTTAGTCATATATGATTGACGTGGCCACTCAGGTTATTTTTATGGATTTTTTACGTAGGATGCCACGTCGGTCAAATATGCTCGACGTGTTGTTTTTATGTATTTATTAGGTAGATTTGCATATGAATGTTTTCAGGGGCGGCTCGTGACCAAAATTTTGGGGGTTCACAGTAGAAGAATATAGATCCCGGTACAGATATAGGTAAAAAGCTGTCAGTGTTTTAGAAAGGTATATTATACATCATACATCTGTACTGATACCTATATTCTGTCACTGTGAACCACCCCACGAGCCGCCACTGAATGTTTTAGTTTATTTTTTTAGGAATTTGTATTTTTTTCCTTATAACTAAGACATTAATATTTTTTGTATAATATCAAAATTATTATACCTTAAATCTATAAGAAATCTTATTTTTATTCACAAGATTAACATTTTTTTCTTTGGAGAAATTAGGTATAATACAATGTTTGATTTAAAACCCTCAAAAAAATAGTAAATATCCAAATTTGCCCAAACCAAGTATACCGAGGTGCTTCTTACAGGTCACTTGTTAAAATCCCTTAAGGAATACACCTATGGTCGGGCAGGTATCATAAACACGGTCTGGTATGCTAAAGTGTACGTCAAACATATATGTCCGACGTGGTCAGAATGGAAACATCAATGTCGGGCAGATATGCCCGACGTGGCACACAATGTATTAATTTGAAACAATATCACTTTAAATATTGTTTTTCTAATTTTTTTTAATTTTCAAGGTTTGAATAATTCGCAACGGATTAAAGGCGAGCGTGTTTTTTGGCATACAGCAATGGTATATTTGACAGTAAAATTAAATGCCTTGTTAATTTCTGTTTTCGAAATCGTTATTTTGCGACAATATGAATAGAGTATCTTGAGCATGGGAATAACACATTTTGATACAACATACAGTAGTAATAGTTGTCAGAAAATGTTCATTGGCCATCAGTAATTATTTGGTTAAAAAATTTACTATTTTCCAAACACGATGGAAAGTAAACCGTCTACTCTGCGCGAGAGGGAGCAGCTTTGTATTTGTTTTTAAGTAAATTCAGCAACGTTAAGGAAACGACTAACTGCTACCTCTAGTTAAAACTCCAACACTTTAAAAACCCAAAAGTGATTGACATAAATATTGTTTTTCTAATTTCTAATATGATATATACATTGGAATAGTGAAATTTTTTAAATAACTTGGCTGTCGCACACATTATTGATATTGGTTTATAGTTTTCAATGTCAATTTTATTATCTGACTAACGATCGAATTATCCACATTTGTTTTTCATCTTGGTGTAGAAGTAGTGAAAGTACATTAAAGAAATACATTAAGGATTGTCGCAACTAATCACTGTAAGCCTTATAGCTGGATTCCATCTAATTGTTTTCTTTAGGTTTTGGTTTTTTACCGCAATTTTATCGCCCAATTATGTAACTGTAACACAAGACTATGCTAATACCTTTATTCGCCAGATTTGGCCTCTGTCGACTATAGATTGATTACGAAACTGAAAGAACATTCGACAGGAAGAAAATTGTCATGTGACAATGATGTGAATGAATGGTTTGAAAATAACATGTCTTCCGTAACGCTCTTGAAATGCAGGAGCATCCTAATGATTGAGGGGTATTATGTAATAAAATAATTATTATTTACATTATAAATACGTAAGGACAAAAACAACGCAAAAACAAAGCTTGAGTAATTTTGATTTCAATTCTAGGTTGTGATTTATTCATCTCCCTTCTCTATTTTATTTAAATAAAACCGCACTTTATGTAGAATTTTCCTACGAGCAATTTAACTCGCAAATTTTCTATTCCACGTGCAAGCGCTTCCCGAATTTCTCCCCCCTTCGAATTTTTGTGCTATCCTAACCGCAATAAATTTTCTCTTTGCGCTCTCATCAATCCAATTTTCGCACTCTCATCACTCGACGCGAATTTAATAAAATTCATTAATTCGCCGCGTCTGGAGACCCAAAGGGCGCGTATAGGGGTGAGCAGTGAAGGTGGGTGTGGGGGTGGCTACGCTATTTCGAGTCGCAGATTAATCAAAACTTTACAATTAATTAAACAGTCTATCATGCAACACCTGTCGACCTGATAAATCCTGCTACACTTAATAAATTATTGTAACTGATGCAAGCAACAGTTGCGACGACGGCGGCGAAAAGGTACTCGGTCTTGGATAAGTTTTTGTATATTATTATTGTAAAATGACTTAAGATTTACTGCCGTTACCTTATGAAATGACTATTAAAAAATCCTATGATATCGAGCCAAACGTGCATATTGTAAGGAGTTAACCGACTAATAATTCCATAGGCACTAGATATTATTATATAATTGGGATTGATGCTATTAAGGGAAGTTCATATAGTTATTGGGATATCGTTCCCTTGAGATTTTGGATCTCCGCTTCGAGCAGTCCGGTACGTTGCGAAATCTCCTCTTTCAGCCGTTCGGTGCGTTCCGATATCTCTGTGAGCTCTGTGTGCATTGGACATGTGATTGGACATCAGAGTGGTCACTTGTTAAAGGAGCCAATTACGCTGACTCAATATTTGCTGAGAAAACAACTGGACCAATTCTGCCAAGAATGACTGGATATCTGCTGGGACTAACTGGATACCTGTTGGGATAGCTCGTCATGTAAGCTTGGCAATTGCTGGGATAGGGCAGCGAAGGCTTTTTGGGAGGGATCTTCAAATTCTACCAACTCTTAAAGGATCTGATAGTACTGACGTAGTCATCCCAATAATACAGACTCTGGTCCAGTGGTATCCAAATCCCACTCTTCGAGCTCTCGTCTAAGCTTCCCTGGCATTCCTATTTTAGCAACTATTTTATGTAACTATTTGAACTTCTCCCAATAGCAACTTGGCACTTATTTTACAGTAACATCTTTCTTCTAGTACCTTGGCATTATTTGAATTTTATTGTATACCAAATAAGTGTGAGGATCATATTTTCTTCCTATTAGCCCGATAAGGCTCAGATAAGGCCATGACAGGCTTCAGGCCTTTCTTCGCAGTTGCTTAGGTATTATGCAAGGCATACATCAAATAATTGATGCACTATTCAGGATTGAGAAGTATCTGCTGAATTAAAAACGACAACTCGTTAGAATAACGGAACTGTAGGTTAAGGCTAAGAAGGCACATTAGTGTCATCAATCGAGTTGAAGAAACAACACTCCATATTCCGTGAAAAAGAGAAAACCGTTATCCACGTCTTGTGCCAGCGTGAAAGCCTGGCTAGATTTAAGTTTCTAACACTAGGCAAAGGAAAACCAAAAGCATGTAACTACATGCTGGATCCACTGTTAAAGCTACTGTCTAATAAAAAATACCAAGCTAGACGATCTACTTTGAATATCATACTCTAATTATCGGATGTTTACAATAGATTTGAACAGGTGGCGGTGCACAAAGACAAATGTCCAATTCCTGCAGAATCTATATATTGATGTTCACAGCGACTTAGATATATCTATTATGCATCATATTTAAATTATAGTTCACTACAGAAACCATGGCCATGGTCGAGTTAGATGAGACTTGTGTAAAGTCGGTAGATTCCAGTCGGCTTATCATCATCCACGCTGCAGAATCGACAGTCCAATGTTTCCTGCAGACGTTTCTTCTCACTTGTTCACCTTAAGAACAGTGTCCTGTCATAAGTGCCGTAAGAATTTACGGATCTAAATTAAACCATTCATAGACAGGTTTAATATGAATGACTTTGAATGAGTAAGCGGGATATCTCTGCATAACAAGGTCTGGTCTGTTAGGAATAGAGTACACTGACTACGTTAAGGCCGATAAGATTACTTTATAACTATTATAAATGAAATTTATGTTAAAATAAAATGTAATGACTAGCTTTATCGAACTCTGAAAGGCTCCAACTCCCAAGTCCAATAAATCCTCCAAACCTCATAGCTTCGTTATCGCTAGATTCAGCCCCGCAAAGCCAGGATAACAATCAACTCGACAAACGACTTTTATCTGACGCCCAAGACCTTTCTCTTTCCGCAAATCTCCTGGACTCGTAAGACTCTGTCCTACTTCAAATGACGTTTTCTTGTTATTTTTAGGTATCTCTTAACTCTTCATGAATGAAGAGTTAATGTTAAATGTCATATTTTCAATAAGAAAAGTATCGAACGGGAAGGTATGGTACCGTGCATGTTCTCAATCTGGGATAGATCGGATATGAAGAATGACAATTTTTGTACAACGAAAAGTTGAACGACTATACTTTAGGAACAAAGATATTTCAAAGTTTTTGTGTGATTTTATATATGATAACTTTATATGCGATATCCAAAATTTAGGAAAATTCCAAGAAATACCAAGAACCAAACGAGGATTACTATCCGAAGCTCAAAAAATTGTTGATCCCATGAAAGTTTTAACTTCCAAGTTTTCTGTAATAAAAGCTTTGGTAATAAAGTAACAGGTGCTGTGAGGCCAATGAGATCAAACTGTTTTGTTGATAATATTGATAATAGAACGAGATTTGTACGCCTTTTATTATCTTTTTAATAAATGATTGACAAGTATATAGACGATAAACAAAATTACCGTGGTAACACAAAACCTAATACAATGTATATGGTAAATTGATAAATATTAAACATTAACTAAACAAAACTATTCCTAACAGTTTTAATTTTCAAACCAATTTGGAATAGGACCGCAGGCCTTTAAGAGTAGTGTGTAACCTACCGAATTTACTGTGCAACTTCCAGTGAAGGAAACCTAAAACTGAACTTTAAAAACAAAAATTACCAGTCAAATTTTGTCTACTTGGTTACATAAGTCGGTTGTTCCGGTGTCAACCTTCAGGCCTTCGACGTCGCTCAGACGCTAGCTAGAGGGTGGATAGCTTACAAAAATCCCCGATCATTAAATGCCTAATTAATTAAATTTTAAAATTATTTCCAGTACTAAATAAATTATAAAGAAAAACCCACTAAAACATTTGGGTGGAAAATTATAAATAAAGTTGAAAATAAAGTAGGCCAGGGTAGCTATTCACTAAGTCATGGGAGCGCTCCCATGGGAGTGTTCCCATATATTTTGCTCTCTTAATTTTAGGTGGGTATATCGTGCTTACTCCGACCTAACTACGCATGTACCTGGGCTAAAAGTGAGTAAGCACGATATACCCACCTAAGAGTAAGAGAGCAAAATATATGGGAGCGCTCCCATTACTTAGTGAATAGCTATCCTGGTGGCTAATAAACCAATGGACAACGAATATATGGACCAGTGATCTGGTTAATCGGTGTACTGGGTCCCCACGGTTGAAAAGGTTCAACTGGTAACTTCCCAAGATGAAAAAACTATACTCTACTTCAAAACTACAAAACTTTAATGCAGATATATTTCCAATTTGATGTCGACTAAAACCCCTTAAGCGGGTGTGAAATGGGTTATCACTATTTGATGGAAAAAATACTTAAATTTTCCAAAATTTAGAAACCCGTACGTCTAGTGTATTTGGGGAAAAATCTAAAAAACCTCTACAAGATAAATTAAGATTTTTCCGCCAGCGACAATTAAAAGATTACTTGCTTGCTCTCGAAAAAAATTTGACCCAGAAACTGGCCACGTTGTCCTGCCTATAACCTTGACATGACAAGAAAAATAATCCTTAAGGAACCAATCATTAACCAATATGTCTTAGGGGCCATTTACGAAATATACCAAGATATATTTACAATAAAACAATATTTGGAATTGATATCCCTGACAAAATGAATCCAAAACCCAAACGCGAAAAATATCCTAGCAATAATTACTACAGAGGATGTTTGCTAGGAAACCCTTTAGTGTGTACCGAACATTCTGAAAACCACAAGATTACAATTAATAACGAACGCGACTCTCCGGTACCTACAGCGAATCGCATCTCTGGAACAGAACACGAAACGTCAGCTCGCCTATAGTGAAATTTTCATTATCTGACATTCGGAAAAAGACCTGAAAGACGTCAAAGGGTTCTATCACCTGACTTTTATCGTTTTCGGTCTGTGGCGTCAAAACAAACAAATCAAATGTATGCCAGAAATGCAGCAATTAGGGGAGGATTACAATTATTGTACAACTTAGGTACTACGAATAAATTAAATTTTCATACTCCCGTCTAAAGGGTAAGAATTCAATAATAAATACGAGAATCCACGACAGAAAATGCTGTCACATATGCCGTCAGTCTTAAAAAAAATAATAGCTTTATCAGCAATATAGATCGCTTAACCTTTTAATGTTCACTAGAAGTGTTTTGAACTGCCAAATATGCCCGTTATAGTAGCACAATGTATCTTTTATTTTTTGTTGATTTCTTATCGTGTCCATTTTTATTGGAAGCATCTTTTCTTAAAAGATAGATATTTATGGTTTAAAAAAGCGTTCTGAAAAGTCTACTCAGCTTGTAAAGCATGTGATTAATCAGTTCATTTTTTATATTTGATATACTTAAGTTTTAACCCTAGATTAATATTGGACAATCTTAATTTTTATGACACTAAAATAAATTTATAATACTCTTAGACGCATACAAAGCCTGTTGCATATAATCTCGACATGCAATAACGAATTGCAATATTAGGATCTGCAAAAGGCTGGAACCACCTGGAACTCTAGAAGGAAGCATTCATCCAAGCATCTTAAAGTAATTCATTTGTTATGTTGTGTGAGGTTAAAGGGTGAAGAATGCTATCAAGCTATGTCAATTTACAAAACATTATTAACATCTTTGTAATCCAAGCTAATGCCGGCTTGAATTAATTTTTAAAAATTATGAGTGAATAATTAACTATATACTAGGCTTTTTTAAATTAATTGATTGTACTATGGATGCTGCGAAACAGCCTTCTACTAAGTATCCTGAAGTTATAGCTTGGCGAAAATTACATTTCTTTCTTATTCTTTTAATAGACCTAACCTTAATATCATGGAAACAGTATAGCAAAAACGAAACATATATTACAGAACAAACCACAACTTAAAGCCAAAACAAAGCAGATTTTGAATGGAATTTCCCCAGAAAAGTACAGATTCTTAGTTGATTTAATGCCCAACCGAATTCGAGTAGTCATAGTATCTTAAAGCGATGTCACTTTAATTTAAAAATGAAAATTGTTTATATCCCAATATTTAGTTGCCAAACAAAATGAATGTTTTTTGTTGTTGCTTCTTGTGCTTTTCAATTATTATAGTGTTAAATAAAAAAAAATTATAAAAGCTAAACTGGAAAATACCTGAATTATGCATGAATTTTATTTTGGCCCAATATATTTTGTTAGGGGCTCGTATACCTACAATATCAAAAGTTTATTTTACATTTGAATTATCATTTTTATTTGTACTTTTAGAGTTTTATTTTTATTATTCCCTTATAAAATTAAAATAAAATTTCCTCTAAATAATGTTTTCTTTAAGTAACCCATTGCCCTACAAAGGTTACCGACCCCTGACGTAAATAACTATTTTTCGGTTCTAATACAATATTATTTGAGGAGACATTCTTGAACAATCTGTACATAGCCTTATATCCCTCTAAATTTTCTAGTTCATCTAGCATAAAACCATCCAGTTAACGTTATGAATGGACACCCCGACATCCGGTGACACTTTCCCCGAAAGACTCCCCGTCCCAACTTCTTTTCAGCCTTTCAGTCCTTAAGGGCAAATTTTACGACTGGGCATTTTTACAACCTTCAAATTGTCGCCTTTTACGAACCTCCTGAGTGATTCAGGAAGAGGAAAGCGATTTATTTGATTGGAAAATCAATTCGACGAGCTATCCGAGTGGGCCGTGACTAGTGCAGGATCGCATCGGGGGACTCCCGTACGGACATACATCAAGGAGGAAGTGCGGGCGCCAATTCTATTTAGGCGCAAGACATCATTTAGTTTTAGGAGCAGCGAAAGCATCGGTTTTATTCTGACAGGGAATGAGTAATTTCGATGCGACGAATCTTTGTTTAGATTCCGAAGGGACTTTAAACGTAGGAATAAGCGTTTCATCAAAAATTCGACGTCAAAGATTCCAGCTGTAAAGAACGTTTATCAAATTTCCCATTGTCTTTGGTTTTCTTTGTCGATACCAAATTTTTTTTGATACTAGGTTTAATTTATTCATTCTAGTCCAAATTATAAGTTGAAAAATCTCCCTTAAAATATTAATTTGCTTAGAGGTGAATGATGGTACAAAAATCGCAAATTCCATAAGGCTCAAACTTTTCAATACGCCCATTCATAAAAAAAATTAATACAGTTAATTTATTCAAAATAAGTCGAATTTTTAATTTCATTTATTTTTCTTTTCGGTTGTTATTTATATCATGATGGATTTTTTTATTCTTTGATGCTTTTGTCTAAGTTTTCAGTGACATTTATGACCTGCATTTAAACTTATATTAAATATTAAAGCATATTTACGTGTGTACAATATGATTATATATTTTATTTGTTTTTTTTTTTCAACAAATATATATCGTCGTCAATATCATGAAGTGACGTAACTTGAAAAAATTGAAAATTGAGATAAGTCACATATTATGTAAAAAAGTATGCTCTACAATTTCACGAAATTGCGTATCTCAATTCATTACATTTATTAAAATAGCACGTATCTAACCGGTGTATCTGATAATTTCACGAAGAGACGTAACTTTATAAAAAAAAACTTTAAAACGCTCTCTTGTAAAGTTGTGAAAGTACCTAATTCTCAAAAAATAACAAAATAACTTAAAATAGGATAAATTTGGACGTTTTAATTTACAGTGATTGAACATATACATTCAGTCAAAAAGAGTCTCACCAAATTTTAACATTGGCCGAAAATGTATACAGGGTCTTATATTGCGGACGTTAATTTTCAATTAGTAATATTTTTATGATATACGTATTGTAAATAATGTATATTTATCATAACTTAGACCTTCCAATTTCTAGATTCCGAATATCTACTTATTAAATGGTGATACCAACAATCATCATTGTATTATTTTAAAACTCCATCATCCCTAAGAGACATATTTCATTAATAAAAAAGTGATTGGAGTAAATTAATTGGCATTTAAAAAATATTAGGTATATTTCCTATTATTTGTGCTTGCTCTATAAATAATAGTATTTTTTTACATCCAAAAAGCGATTTTACTGTGGGCCATAAACATCCTGCTCTGCGATATTTATTTGGACGATTGCTGCCAATGCGGAAATAAAGAGCTGCAGACTGATTAATTCAGAATTACGTTTCAACCATTCAACTCTTTTATTAGCCTAGCTCTTGGGCAATCTGAGCCATTGTCTACCGTGAAATGAAAATAACAGACAGCCGTGATATATAGCAAGTCTGGACTTTATAGTCGAAGATTAAAACTAACTCCAGAACACGTAAATCGATTTCAACAGGGTAAATTAACGTTGAAAAACGATTTTAGATTAAATGATAATAGACGCAGAATGTATAAAAAAAGTAAAGCGAAAATAACTGCAGTATGAATTCGTGCCAAATGTGAAAAGGCTTTCTGAACATAGTACTATAACTTTGATTTTAATTTAGAAATTTTCCTCTTCAAAATAGTTGAAAAATGTATACTAACTTGGATTTATTTCATCTAACCGATCAATAATTTTAAAAATATTCCCTTAGATCAGTATTTAAAACCATTTAATTTTTTTTTCCTCCAAGAACGTACTAAATAAGGGACAGACGAGACATTTGCTAAAAGTTAAAAAATTCAGTGCTTATTTTTTATTATTTCGTGTTAGTATACAAGTTAATAAAATGGCAACAGGGCAACAGCCAGTCATCTCGGTTGAATAGAATTAAAAGATATTATGGTGGTGGGATATTAGCCGAACCGAGAACATAGCATCAGCGGGAATATCGTAGTTGCCACATGTTCGATATAAAAGCATGGCTATGCCTAATACAAAATAACAAGTACTGTATAATAAGTCAGTCAAATGGAATACCTAATGAACCAAGGTATCGATTTGATATGGTTCAAATTATCGTCAAATAATATCGTCAATTTTGCTATTTCCAGCCTCATATATGGACAAATCCATAGTATAAGGTGTGAAATATGATTTAGAGGAACCACGAGAGCCTAAATCACGATACTGTACAGTAATATGACATGACTAAATATATGATTGGAAAGGGTTTGTTTATCTAATAGATAAATGAGTCCAGCACCTCGAGTTCAGTGGTAAGTGGGAGGTCTTGGGAGTAGTCTTATGCTAGGTTGTGGGAGTTTTTTTTTTCGGTTTTCGAAATAGTGGAAGGCGGCATGTGCACCAAGGAGTTTGTAGTGTTACACTCGTTCAGCTCAATTGGTTATTATATTTCCGCGATGTATTCTTGAAAAATAAACTCGTCATCTGTATTTGAGAACTGGAATCAACGGTTCTGTTTGAACCAAAACAAACCCAAAGTGGTTGGTTTGCTTTGGCCAAATCGTCTACAGAAAGCTCCAAGGAGATTGACTCGCTTTCGTATCTTGTCGAGAGACCGTTTCACATCCGAGGACCAGTTGAGAGAACGAGAGGATCGCACTCCCATTCAGTCTCTTGGGCGAGCCTGATTCTCAGGAGATTTACATTGACGTGTTGGAGGATCTGGGTGGCTTTTTGCGAGTTTTGATGTTTAAAGATGATAAACTGTGTTTCAACGAGAGTACTAGTTCAGTAGATTTTGGGTTCGAGTATTTAGTTGGTCAGAATTTTTGGCTTAAATTAATTTCAATTCAGTAAATAAAATTAATTAGATCGCGCTCGTTCTTCTAACATCTACCTATAGGGTGCAAATAGTCATGGAGGACATGGAAGACTAACTAATAGAATGATCGACTTACCTGTAAGCATGATCGATCTAAATTATTTAAATCCCATCCCTTGTAATTATGTGGTGTGATCTAATTAACCAATTAAATGCAATGATTAATATATAAATATATAAACGTTAACGTTTTTAATTAATTCTTTGTATATTGTCCTTATCGGCATGACTAAATGCCTACTACAGGGTATACTAATCATTACGGACAACAGCTCGAATAATTTAGATTGATCATTAATGATCATCCTTACAGTTAAGTCGATCAGTCTATTAATTTCTTCTTAATATTCAATTTCTCCAAATTTATTAGTACAGGTAATTTATAAAAATGCCTACTTACTTAATAACTATCATAAAATCCATAATATAATTTATTTAGTATTTTCTCGAAACCCAAAACTTTCATTAAGTCATTTTCTATTATTGAGAACAACCACATTCCAATTTAGACCGCAGCATTCATATTTCAGTTGTTTCCTTCTTTTGTAATAATTTGTTACAGATTCCAGATTAAAGAACAATATTGTCGTTGTAAATTCCACGTCGATGTTTAAATAACAGTTTCCTTCGTGTAAGTAATAAAAATATTCCGAGCAATATCAGTCATGGATCATCGAACCCAGCGGTTTCCTGCATCTCTGCCTTTGTAGCGGCCCATTAGAATAAATATGTCTACACTGAAAAAAACCAACACAGGGTCCGGCTTTTGACTCCATCCACCCTAATACAGAAATTGAACATTTTATCTGAAGAGTAAAAAAATAAACATAAATTAAAGGCAATAACCTACTTCTATATCCGATTAATGATCAGGAAGGCTACAGACGCAATACAAAAAAAAATACTTATTTTGATAACTAAGTAATTAAATAATTGAAGGAAAGATACAACATATATAATTTATTGATCTTATAAGACACAGGAGAGTATGTGACTAGTTTTGGCTCAACGAAACCATCTTCAGACTTAAAAAAGATTGGCAATAGATGATATTGGTGTAACAGAAGGCTAAAATAAAATTGCATGGACTTCTTCTTGTTTACACTTCCTAACAGCCCCATGATATGGAGATGCTTCCTTTCGTACTTGGCAATGACCAGTCAGAATGCCTGTGATAGACAAGTATTTGTTTGCTGTAGTGTTGTCAGGATAACTTTAAAGCTCCTTGGCAACTCTGCGGCTTCTTGTTTCATCTTTTCTCGAATTTCACAAGGAAATGTTCTTTAATTAGGTCTGTCACGACCGATGTTGTCAGTCAAATAAAAGAGCCAGGTCCAAAAAGTATTTAGTTGGCTGCTTTCTTGGCTGGTTAGTCAGCAAGACTGTTACCTTTCGATGTGGCGTGACCATTGATTCATCTTAAGATGACTACATTGTTAATGGATATTTTGGCCAAAGCTTCGTAACATTCTAGTACTAATCCTGAATTTGTGGTCTGTTCAGGGTGAGTAGTGTTTGTCTGCTATCTGTCTAGATGAGCGTGTTCCTTCCAGCCATATTGTATCTGGTGATTTATTTTACTGCTATGAGAATCCCCGTAAGTTCGATTTGAACTAAGCTGGCACTATTGCTCACAACCCATTTTATGTTTAAGGATCTGGGGTATAATCCACATTCTGAGCCTTGTTTTGTTTTAGAACCGTCGGTGTGGATATAATCGTACCTGCTACTTTCTGCTCTTCTATTTGTTCTGTTATAACTTTATATGGCTATATGTGTGTTTATTGCATTTTAAAGCATATAGTTATTACCTTCGTCTAGGTTTTCAGTTCACCGAGATACCAATTCTTATTTTCTGGCCTTCCGGATTCGCTGCCATCTTTTCCAGGTTTTCTTTTATCTGCAATTAAGTAGCTAATTTATTTTAAATAGTTATTGTCAACAGTACATCTTTTAATTTCTACCAAATTTTCCTACTTCTGTTTCTAGTTCTACTGTTTGTAACGGAATTTTAAGTTGCGTTCCCCAGTATGTACATAATTTTTTTAATGATTCCCCAAATAAAATTATTAGAGGTCAATTTCCGTATTTTTAAAAAATACATTGTCGATTTTTTTTAGTGTAGTAATGATCATTAAAATGAAAATGAATATTCACAATATTATCATTTTCAAGAAATGGTGGCCATTATTAATAATAAATACTAAGAGAAATCTCGTAATGAGAACGTGCGAATTGCATTCTTAATAACGCATATTAAATTAATTAAGCCACTGTCTTTACTTACCTATCGGAATATCATTTTCTTGCGTTTCTGTGCTTCATATCAGAAATGCAAATGGAGCATACTTAATATAGAAAATTACTAATATGTAATTTATAGGTAGTCGTTCGAGATTATGAGTATAGGTTATTTATAAAAATAAAAAAAACATTATACGAGTAGAATGCGGTAAAGAGAGTGAAATGGATAACTATAATAGTACTGTATTATTGTTTTTAATCTTGTATTGTGAAATTACTGTACAGCCTAAAACTATAGAAATTGTTAAATAATGTAAGTTACTGATTAAACCGTTTCTTAATTTTTTTTTTTTTTGATAAAACTCTTTTGATCTGAAAACTATAAACATAATCTAAACAACTTTTTATTAAAATGTACCTCCAATCTATATTAATACCCAAAATTAAATTCGGTAATATTTATTATACAGTGTGAAACGGCTAAATGGAATAAGTTCGGTTATAAATAAATGGAGGCCTGTTTGGAAGAACTCTCGGACACGTCGATTGGTATTTTTAGTTGCGCATTTTTTTAAACTAAACCTTTTTATAGAGGGTGTGTTATGTAACAGTGACCAATGCCAACTTTCTTATTTTAAATTTAACATTCTGTATATTTTTCAACTTTTGGGTTCATCAGAAAATTCTAGACATATTTTATGGACTATGTCCTATACCTAACTGTTTCAGAAATATTAAGTGTTTTCTGATTTATTGCAAAAATTAACATTAACAAACTAAAATTGTTTGATTACAGAAATTCGCTCCAACACACTCAATAGTTATTTCCCATAAAACCATTTTACTGATATAAAATAAAAAAATGCTGTACTTTTTTATTTTTGTTTAAATTGCCTAACCTTAGCAAATTGTTATTAGCTGCATGTCAGTAGTTGTCAGTGTTATAGTCGTTTGAATTTCCTTAACTGCATATCAGAAAAATGTTTCATTTTACAGAAATGCATAAAATAACAATTCTATAGATCATTGGTTATGGAGGTAACACATGGACACAAATGGAAGTTGCTCGCTTATTTCATGAAAAATTTCCAAATTTGCCGCCCAAGGGACAATTAGTAAAATATAGAAGCAGTTTCGCGAGCTTGGACATGTATGGCAGATAAAAAAACAGCTGCCAATGCAATAACTAATGATTCCAAATTGGATATTATGCTTGAGTTTCAGGAAAACCCACATACTTCTAGTCGACAAGCATCCCCGCAATGTTCGATATTAGCCATTCATCGATTATTTGAACATTAAAAGAAAATAAAATACATCCCTATAAAATAACAGTTACTCAGGATCCCATGAAAGACAGGATATGAGAACGCAATTTTGTGAACAAAAATGATGACAATGTTAGATAATATGGTAAAACGAGTGGAATTTCTTTTAAGAGCCAAATTTGTAAAACTTAAACTATATATATTGCTGTTAACTCAATTAGGGAACTTCTAAGGTGGCCTTTGCCAAAAACGTCCTCAACCTGATTGAGGTACGTTTGTTGAGGTCGACTCTTTCCAACTCTCTCATCCAGACTCGTCTTATAAACTTGTTTCCTCTAACACCTATCGTTCATCCTCTTTATACAGATTCGGAAAAAAATATACGAGTAATAGGCTATATGCATTACTAGTGAACATCGTTCCACTGCACAAGGGACGTTTATTATTATTACAATCTGATCAAAGGTTTATCAATGAGTAATTTTGTTGTAAGCTAACTTAACCAAGGTTTTAATCTTAAAAACTAAAGTTTAACTCAATTAAATAGGTATATACAATATTTACGTAATTCCTTGATCCTAGAATTAGGAATTATATGCAAGTGAAAAATAATAACCTGATTTTGAGTTACATCTTAATATTTTTGACCGTTAAGTTTACCAACAATGAAAAGAGGCCAATAATGTGGTCTTTTAAAATACTAGTGCAGACATTTAATTTCTAAGTATAGTGTGTGCAAATATTTTCCCGAGCACAATATCTCTGGATTGTTAGTTTTGCAATGAACAAGTTGACTTGTCAGTAAATAAAATGTATTTTAAAAAGTTTTCATTTAGACCCGATTCGTCATAATTTTTCAAAACTCTACAAAAAAAATGCTATAAAATTATGCTATACTTTTTGTAACGAGTGACAAGTAGGTAGGTGTGTTTATCTAAATTTTTATTTTATATGTTCATCTGCTTACGATGCTCTCCTATGTTTTACGAATAATGGTCTGCAATTAATGGAGACCATATGGCTCGTATATTTTTTCCAAACCTGTATATCCAAACCATACCTTTCTCAGTATTTGAAACTAAATTTCCTTCACTCCACAATTCCTAAAATTAACTTAATAAACTTTAAACTTATAAGTTTTATTTAAATTTATAGGTGCTTTGACTAAAACTTGATATTGCGAGGCGTGTATTTAAAACAAGGTCTCCATTTTTTTTTATAGTAAATTACATTTATTTTCAAAGTATGTTACATAATTCGAAAGCTTAACATCTAAACTATATTTCTATGTAACTGTCATTTTTCTTCAGTGATCTTTCTCATCCTAACGACGAATTTTTATATCCCTTCCTTGAACCAAGATCCCGCCGCCTCACGCAGGAAGGAGATGACCGCTTCATGCAACTCTTCGTCGCTTGCAAATTTCATTCCTTCCAGATGTTTTTTTAGGGCAGGAAACATAAGGAAGTCACAGGAGGTGACGTCAGGACTGTTCCTTTTTCATTGATAGCAATTTGAATGGCGACAATTACTTAGCACCAAAATAATGTCATGCCAACTTTAGCGAACTTATATCCCGATCCAGCAAACCCACAAATTCCATCTAATATATAGTTTTAGCAAGATGGAGCACCGCCCCATTACCAAATCAATGTCCGGTAGTACCTCAATCGAGTATTTCCAAATCGGTGGATAGGGAGGCGAGTATCGATGGAATGGCCAGCACGCTCCCCTGATCTAACATCATTAGACTTTTTCTTAAGGGTGTGTGTCAAAAGTATTGTATACAAAACTAAACCTCTCGACCTAGCTGACTTAAGAAGACGAATAACGCTTGCGATTAGATCGGTCACGCCTGAGATGTTGAGTAACGATAGAAGACATTTTTTTTCAGATTAGGAGAGAAGTTCACGGCGAGCATTTTGAACATCTTCTACATTGAGATGTGTTTTTTTGACCCCATTTATTCCATTTGGCTGTTTCACACTGTTTGTTTATGTTTGTTTATGTTTGTTTATGGTAAATCATTTTAACATACATAAAACTAACTCACCTAAACACTCAACTTTTAACAATTAAACATCATTTTTAAAATACCTAAACCGTTCTAAATTAGCTAAATTAAGCATATCTTGTTTCATTTTATACACGAAATCAAAATAACAACTTTATAATTTCGCAAATGTCACTTTATATCACCGCGGTTTTGTGCATGCTTGGCATATTGCCTCTGTTGTAGTAATACGTTGTCATATGCAGTTTTTTTAGATTATTAACGAGGTTTGTCAAAAAATATGAATTTTAAGAGTAAAGTACCTTTATTTTTTACAATACTGAAAAATGTTATAAAATTAAGGTATTTTGAATTAAAAATATGCAATTATAACCATTTAGCATTAAAATTCAGGTTTGATGTTTATTTAATTTATAACTACAAATAATTTATAATCTATAACGTAAATAATCACACAACCTGAACTTTTATGCTAAATGCCTGTAATTACATATTTGGATATAACTTTTAATTCTAAATAACTTTACTTCTGTATTTGAAAAAATAAGGTACTTTACTCTTGAGTAAAATACATATTTTTTGACAAACCTCGTATACGGCTTATAAAAATTGATATCTGATGATTGCATTTTAAATTTTGGACTATGCAGAACGTCTTATCAACAATATTTTTTTTCAAAAAACCTATATTAAATAAGTTTTCCATATGGTTTCAGACACTCTGTATAACTCGGAACGAACAGATAATTGTGAGCAATCATAATAAAAACAAATGTTCTCCTTACCAATATCTTTCATTTGGCATGTATCTTACTCCTATTGGGAGGTGGGGCAAAACTGCCCATTATCCTTTACTAGATTCTCTACGTCTATAATATTTCGATTGATGGTTATGTATTAAAAAACCCAAAATTGTGGAAAGTTACATGATACTTAGTATATTCACTAAATGGTATTCGGTTTTGAACCATACTGTTATTAAATCGCAAAAAGGTAACTTTCAAATTATTCAATAATAAACATATCCATGTAATTAATATACCTTAAATAATTTTACAAATGACTTAAATAATTGATTTCATTTGTTCATTCTTTTTTGAGTATTTTTTAATTTAACTTTAGTCCTCAATTAGTCTATTAATTGAAATAATCGTTTAAATGAAATTATTACGAATTGTTAACAGACGCAAAAATATATATACAACCACTATCAAACATCTTATTAATCACTCTTGATTAACTTAAACCGTATGTTATTAATCTAGTTTAAAAAAATCCAATTCGATTAACGTATGCAAAACCGAAACAGTTACTAAGTAATATAACAGTTAAGCTTATTAAAACATAGCATAGTTTAGATGTTTCACATAAAACTGGTGATATAAACTTACAGCATACCTCATAGATATATTTCTAATTATATCTGTATAGGTACATTGATCCATTACAACATATGCCTTTTGATGAAAATAATACTGATATATAGTCTTGGCACTGTGGAACTTATATTTCACAGTATTGCTCTTCATTTAAATTCTAATTTATGAGTGAAGTAATATGTGAGAGTAAATAATAGAAGCAATGAAAGAATATTATAAAAAAATAAAGAATACAAGTGGTTAATGAGAGCAAGGTGCTAGAGAAAGTTTTTCAGCAAAAAAAGGAAAATTATGGTTGGAAGTAATAAAGTATATAAAGGTAGAAATGAACAGAGTTTATTCAAATAAAAAGCTATAAACCCATAATTCACAACAATTTAGATTGTGATCCAATCCAAAGTAGCTTAACGCTTTCAGGACATACAGGTGAGAAGGAGAGTTACAATTTGGAAAAAGTACAAAAGTGTTTTTCTATTGTTGACATTAATACTAATAATACTTAATATTTGTACTATTACATTATTCTATTTGACACATACCATTAAAATTAAAGTAAAACTTGTTTAAAATTATAAGCAAAACAAATTTCAAAATAAAAATAAAGTAATGGTATTAATAAGGTAACCGTATTTTACAAGTAAAACTTGTAATATAAATGAAGATGTATGAAAAATAAATAGCAATATCCATCGCTTGTATCATTACATTTAATTTATAATTCATAAAAGCACTTGTCTCAGAAGATTACGATGTTAACGGTTCTAATATATACCTTTAATTAAATATCATTAATTAGATGCTCTACAGAAAATTGTAAAATTAATATAATTTAAAAGTATGTATTTTCTAATCTAGATAGACAGCTTTCTTTAAATATTACCTAGAAATTAATGATTATATTTGTTGAAAACACAAGAATGACTGGGCATTTGTTTATAAGTAAGAAAACGTATTTTTTTCGTTTATAGATTATGTAATATACTAGTTTTATTTGATTATTTTACCCTATACCTCTAAATAATTCAGGTTCTGTATTAATTGTGCTAAAAAAATTGAAGATGGACCGTGAAGTAGTTCATATTATTTCTTTTATTTGCTTTATTTAACTAGTTTGCTAATATCACAATATACAAATTTAATAAAAATATATATACAAGTCAAAACAAAGATAATACAGATACAATTTAAACTACTAACCAATCCTAGGGGTTGTTGGATAAATATTAATTAATTAAATAACTGACTTGGATTTTAAATGTAGTTATAGAAGATACAGATTTATTTTTTCTGAAAGTGCATTATAATAATCTAGACCTTTACAAAATAATTAATTTTGTATTGCACTCTTAACAAAAGTTTCAATATAAAACTTATTTCTGGTACGCGTTGGATAACTGTGCACATTAGAATGAATATTAAGCTTCCCTTTTAGGTACATCGAAAGTAACTCTTGTTTTGTTTTATAAATAAAAATTCATGGATTTCTTATTAAGAGTTTTTTAGTCGGCATTCATCTCAAAATTTCAAGCATTAGAATAATAGGAACAAAATAATTTGAACAAGAAATGTTATTCTCATTGCCCTATTCTGCAGCTTCTGCAGTCGGTTCAACTCATTTTGATTTATTAAAAAGAGTATAATACAATAATTAATGTGAGGTAGAATACTATAGTGTTATATAACACATTTAGTCAATCATTTCCCATAAGTATTTACATTTTTCCACTGTTTAGACTGTTTAGAATTCCTAATGGGTTCATGCTATCATTATAAAACTATTTATTAAAATATTCAGGAAAAAAGAAAAAGGAAAGATAAACCAGAGACAATTTGAAAAGCAATCCAAGAAGTTTTTGAAAGGGTAACAATATGTATTCAACAGAATGGTTATTTTGAACAATAATTATGAGGTTATATTAGTGTTATAATATTGCACTATGAAGACTAGGTCCTCTTAGTTGTGGCAATACTACAGAGACAGACATCATAACGTAAACTAGAGTTGACTTGTGCATAATATAAAGCTGAATGTTACTATTTTTCCTTAACGTTTCTTGAATTAAGGAAAATAAACTTCAGTTAGTTTAAGTTAGAAATTTAATTTTCACAATGAGTTAAGATTTTCATCCAAAAAGATTTCTATAAATTTGATATTAATGACTTATTAGCCAACAAATAAATAACATCCATAATAACACCCACTTGATTGAAGGCATGCAAAGGTAAATCGTAAAACGTAAAGCCAACAATTATCAACGACAAAATAAAGAAAAGTTTTTATCTTACCTTCTAATAAACACATAATCACACCATTCAACATTTACATTACATTTTAAAAAAATGCTAAAACAGGTCGATTTTTATTCCAAATTAAAAACATTTTTGCAATACAGACATCTGTCATGTGTCAACCCCCTCCCTTGTACTTCTCCACACCTTAATTTTAAATATGTAATGTACTATGTATGGCACATCATTGAAAAGGTAATAATGGGGGATTCAGAAATATTTCTGTACATTGCGTTACGTAATTTTTATCGCCCTCTAGCGGGATAAAAAACTACTACGTATTATAGAATGTGATACTACAATGTGTGGTACATCATTAAAAAGGTAATTTTATGGAGAATTTAGAAATATGGCTGTTCATTGTGATACTTTTAATTGTACCGCCCTCTATCGGGATAAAAAACTACGAATTTTAAAGTGCGACACCTTAGTTGAAAGCAAATTTAATTACTAATTCAATGTACCACATAATACTAATTAATAACATAATAATATTGCACTTGCAATAGTTTGAAAATTAGTCATGCATTATTTTAAACATTATTGCTTTTATTTTGTTGCAAGTGCAACATGGAAATATTTATATTAATGTTATGTGGTGCATTAAATCGGTAATTAAATTAGATTTCAAATGAAGTGTCACACTTTATAATACGTTACAGATTTTTTTATCCCGATAGAGGACGCTAAAATTAAAAGTATCGCAATAAACTGTCATATTTCTCACTTCCACATAAAATTACCTTTTTAATGATGTGCCATACATGGTACATTCCTTATTTAAAATTAAGAAGTTGGAGAAGTGGAAGGGAGAGGGTTGACACATGACAGATCTCTGTATTGTAAAAATGTGTATAATTTGGAACAAAAATCGAACTGTTTTAGTATTTTCTAAAAATCCAATGAATCATTCCGAAAAACAGGATTAAACTGTTTTGAGTGACCCACTCTGTATATCAAAAATGGCTGGATTTATCGAATTAGTTCATAGAACAAAATTTGCTTAAAAATGTGCTACATAAGAAAGATCCTACTATCGAAAAAAAAGTATTGAGCACAGCGCCATCTACATACATTTAAAATCAGTTTATATCTAAAACTGAAGCTCTCTTAGCACTCTATGAACTGGCTTTTACAGAATTAAAATATCTCTGTTACCAAAATATCCGGCCTGGGAGTTTTTATTGGTACATCCTGTATATGTACCTACATATAAAATCATCAGCATTATTACACTAGTAGATATTTACATTCTTATTTAAACTAAAGCAAATTTACCTGTTAAATATTTTTGAACGACTTTTATTACCAAACACTCCTGTGTGGCGATGGTTAAAAATATTATCAGCGTTATGATCGCTTGTATACGAGATGCTCTCGAAAAGTCAATTTGAAATAGTAAGTTTAAATTTTAACTTTTGGAAATCCTTACAATACTCAAAATATTTATTGAATAACAAACAAAACCATCTTAACGAGAATTAGAATACTAGTTTGAAACGATGTTATTTGATTTATCAAAATATCGACCAATGTACAATAAAATCGTTGATATAAATCATTTATTTTCAGCACATCTATGAGATCGGCCTATTTTGTGCCTGACCTATAACATACCAATTCACGCCGACATATTCTTCTATGGTGTGAACTAGAATCCAAGAGGTTTAGTTTTTACCGTCCACACCATAAAGGCGAACCAGGCGGCGACCGAGAAATTATAATGCGGGAAAAATTCGAATAATTGATTGATCGGAAAATGCTTTAACGTTCAAACTCGACTTAATCGTATCCGCAATCAGTCATGTTATTGTTTCACCTCCGGCTATTTATTCAGTACAGTTAGTTATTGTTTATTGAGATCGTATAAGGTTAATGTCAAAATCAATCTGAAAATGAAATATGATCCCAGGTTGTGCTCGAAGGCGTTCTTTTCAAATGCCTAGTTTTAGGAATGATGTTTAAACAAACGAAGTATCGAAATTGAAGGTGAATTGTTGATCAATTTTCATCATTGACATAAATATTAGGCGTGTGGTCGTCTGCTTTTAGTAGGTAGGTACAACATCAAAAAACATGTGTGTCAACAAATATTTTAATATTAATATATACGTCAAAGGTTTTTAAGTATTGAAAACCATAGGTACACCTGCATGTACAACTAAAGGCGTTGTATTTTCAAGATATATTCGCATTGGATGACTCGTTTAACTGTCAAAGGCTCAGAAAGAAATCAGGGTTAAAAGATACCTACTATGAATATATGTTAATGTTGTTACTGTTGATTAATTATTGATATACAATTATTATAATCCAGAAACGGAGTCAAAATCTATAAAGCTCTCAAAATGATTTTTTTGTCTATAAAAATGGACCTATTTATATTAGCTTTTGCAAATAATTTTAAGATACTACTGATAATGATATAGATCCTTTGATTAAGCAACTATTTGATATTTAACACGCTGTTACAAAACAACAGATTGTCAGGGTTATGATCGACAAGTAATGTTATTTTTAACAGAAACGTTATTTGTTAACAGGTTGTAATTTCTGTGTGTTTATAAAATAACAGACCTGTTAAAAATAACACAGGTTGTCAATCATAACCATGTCTGCTTCAAATAAGTAGTCCATAGGTACTGAAAAAATTTAAAATTTATTCTAGTATAATTATAATTTATCGTCCGTCTAAACGATGTCAAAAGAGTGGGCTTCAAGGAAAATTCAAGGAGCTGAGATTGGATGAGAATTTGTGTGTACCGACAAGAATCGGAATCTGATTGACTTCAAACTTCGAATTCGGAAATCAATACGTATGTGTGTTGACAGAGTATAGATGGCTAAAGTCCGAGGTTCCGGGTTCGACTACCAGCCGATGAACTAATTTTTTCTTTCTTTAATTTAATTCTCAGCTTTATCAATTTTTCTTTGGTTTGTATTCACTTTGGGGATATGAAAGTGTAATTTCCATAATTTCATAGGGGAAATTGGGGCTTTTTAATTTACTAATTTCCGTAAATTGCATTTAGTTTCGGATCTACACCTATTTCCTCACTTTACTTTTCTTTTATTATAATTTTAGTTTTCTCTCAATTATTTAAAATTGTATTATCTGATATTCACAAAGAATACAATTTATGAATATCATCAGCATGGCTTTGCCATATCTACACAAATCTTTGCATTTTTCTCAGTATATTTTTTTTTATATTTTCTGTCCCCACTATAAACGTTTTTCAGAATTTTTAAAAATGTTTGCACCCAACTCAAAAAAGTTTGAATTTTTCAAAATTTAGGCTTCTTCTTAAATAGTCATAACTTTTTAAAAATTTGACTAGATGTAACGTTTTTAGAACATTTTTATTTTCGAATATAGTTTTCTGAAAGACAGAAAAAATTTTCGATGTCACATTCTATAAAATTTTTCAGTTTTTGGAAAAAACATAAATGTTTCATTTTTGATTTTTTTTTTCAGTTAATGGCGCTAAACCACCAAAAGTGGGTCAACATTTCTTTATATTTTTTTAATTGATTCTTTCATATTTTCCCGCATTTTAACTTTTTTGTATAATTAATTAAATTTAAAACAATAAAAATAAGAAAAGAGAAAAACCTCAAACTACATGTCATAGAAGCATCGAGCGACTGTTTTTCACTACTTCTTTAGCTAATACAGCAAAATTATATATCAAAATAAAACACAGCAGAGGTGCACATACTTTTCAACGCTCTAAGTATGATTTTGTTTGCTAAGGTTTTCTGGGTCCGGTGCATCCTTAGAACTCATCAGCAAGAAATAGACATTCTCAATTTCAATTTTTATTATGGAATCTGTAAATGCGTTGTTCAGCTTCCTCGCTAGTCAAGGCCGGTGATTGTATGAGAAACATAAATATCAAAGTAACGCCATCTACACTAAGTAAACAAAATAAAAGATCGCCGTGATATCTAGTTCATAGAGCAAGGCGAAACAAGTCCGTGTCACAGATTGAGTTTTTCTCTTTTCTCGTTTTCCTTTATTTTTATTTTTAAATTACTCATTATTGATTATTGTTTCATCATATTCTATGAACTAGGTACCACAGGGAGCTTTGATTTTGCTTACTTAGTGTAGATGGCGTTACTTTGTGACTTATTATTCTCACACAACTACCGACCATGAGTATCGAGGAAGTATAATGCATTTACAGGGTCCATTGGACATTGTCTATTTCTTTCTGAGTAACAATAAGGACGAAATCAGTCCAGGAAGTATGTTTTTCTTAGTACTTAAATCAAATAATAGAAAGCAATGTCGATCCATTCTGAGTTTGCTGGAGTTAACTGCAGAATAAGACAAAAAATTTTTTAAAGAAAATAGAAATGTTAAAAAATATCACAAAGCTGAAAAATTTCATGGAACAAGACCTTTTTTTCTGAAAACTATGTTCAAAAATGAAAATTTGCAAACAATTCTAACAAACGTTTTTAGTGGGGCAGAAAAAGATAAGAAAAAGTATCAGCCAAATCGAAAGGGATCAGGTTTAAAAGTGGCCCATTTGTCGTGGAATGTCCCATTTGCAATAATCTAAAACTTTACGGAGAAATGAGCAATGTATCTGATTTGCGTTCTGTTGTACAAACTAGTTGAATGGTGTGAGAAAATTAAATTATTTTTAAATTGTAGTAAAAATGGAAAATATTGTCAATTTCAAGATGGTTGTCTCACTATAACTACAGTTTGGACCAATGATTTAGTACGTGTTACTGAGGAAAAGGACCTTGGTGTTTTATTTGACACATTTAATGTTAATCGTGTAATGAAGAGTCTGAGTATTTTGATTAGAATTTGTGGAGAATTTTGTTCTAACGATACGCATTAGTTAGAAATAACTTGAAGTATTGCATTGGTTTGGAATTCCTACCTAATATTTTAAAAATTTGCATGCTTGAAAAAATATGGCCACTATCTACAAACAGGTTTTGACTATAATGATATTATTAAATGAATTCCACTTACTTTCTTATAAAAAAATCCGGGAAATGAGAAACTTGCCATTTTATATTAATGAGTTAGTAAACGATCAAATTCACCCATCAGCTGTCTCTCTTTATTGGACTTTAATCTGGTTCTAGTTACTTCTCGTTTCAATATTGTAAGTATTTTGAATATAAACTCCAAATACCCAACATCACTTTCTTTTATTCTCCAGTTCTGCTGTATTAACTACGAATGTATAGAACTTACATTCAAATGACCCTGTGGATTTATTTTTTCTATCTTACAGTTCAAGCAACAAATCTCCAATTTTATATAAGAAAGTGAATATAAAACCAAATTATTTATTATTAAATTAATCTTTCAGTGTAATAATCTTTCTCCAGTTTTCTTTACTTCATTCTTGTAATGGTACATTTTTATTTTCTTGTTATTCTATTACGTGCAGCTGGAATTGAACTTTGACCTGCTGGTTGTATAATTATATCAAAATTAAATACATTATTGCGATAACCTATCAAAAGATAGTACATTCAGAGGGGTATATAACTTTATGTGCTCCTAGAGAAAATCACTTTGCTCCTGATGAATGCAAAATGATCCAATTATATCTAAGTGCAATGGAGCTGCTAACAAAACAAAGTATCACTCTTTATTTGGTAAAAAAACAATTTAAAATTTATTTAGTTTTCTATTTTTCTGTTTTATTCCTTTTTATAACTTTTTTTTTTGCTGACAGGCACTCCTGCTGACATTTTGTTGTTTGCGACTAATTTTATCATTATTGACTGACATAATAATTATTAATTTATGATGATGATTTTCTAATTGTTTTTTATTTTTACTTTCCTATCTGTATACAGATATAAGGAAAGTATAGGAATCATGATTTTTTTCGACCTCGAGTTTTCGACGGATTTTTACGTTTTGAGGTCCCCTGAATCCGTTTTGACTATTTTCGCGATGATGTCTGTGTGTGTGTGTGTGTGTGTCTGTGTGTGTGTGTGTGTCTGTATAACGCATAACTCATGAACCGATACACAGAAAAACACCAAATTTTAAACTTAAGCTTTGTTTCAGCGTCCAATGAGCTGATTAGATTTTGGGCAGTGTCGGAACATCTGGGGGGGTACTTTATAGGTGGTCATTTTTATATTTTATGGAATATATCTGTTATTTACGTTTGGAGAAGAAAATTCTTCAAATAAAAGTTACTTCTAATATAATTATCTATAATTTTTGTTTTATGCAAAATTTTCCTAAAATGGTCCGTATTCGAGAAATTTGACAAAATGTAAAAAACATAATTTTTTATAAAAATTGTTCAAATAAAAGTTGTTTGTAATATAATTCTCTATAATTTTTGTCTTATATATAATTTCTCTAAAATGGACCGTATTCGAGATATTTGAGAAAATGTGTAAATTTCGAAATTTGAAGAAAACTCAAAAACGGATAAAGGAAAAAACATTAAATTTTAAACTTAAGGTTTATTTCGGCCTGACGTGAAATGATTAGATTTTGGACAAAGTCGGAACATCTGGGGGGGTACTTTATGGGAGGCCGTTTTTATATTTTATGGAATATATCTGTTATTTATGTTTGGAGAAGAAAATTGTTCAAATAAAAGTTACTTCTAATATTATTATCTATAATTTTTGCTTTATGTCAAAATTTCCTGAAATGGTCCGTATTCGAGAAATTTGACAAAATGTGCAAAATTCTGATTTTTATGAAAATTGTTGAATTAAAAGTTGTTTGCGATATCGATTTCTATAATTTTTGTTTATACATGATTTTTCTAAAATGGACCGTAATGGAAAAGTGCTAAAATTAAATTTTTCTGTATTTTCGTTTTCAATGAATATCTATAGAAAAATGTTTCGAGGTATATGTATGTGTAAAATGTATATATCCTCTAAACATTTATAGAGATGCTGCAATAGGTTGTACAAAATAACCGGAAAATGCCTATAATAACTAGATAGGAAAGTCATGTGTTGGACACATCAGATTTTTTTACAGGTGAGTCTACAGCTTCCTTATTTTATACGTCCAAATCGAAATGAAAATGGTGAGTAAAAATTAATTTTACTTCAAGTAAGTACCAATTCAAAACTCATTTCGAATTTAGATGAGTTTTCTTGGCATTCAAGTTTTTTAATTATCTTTCTGACGTTTTCTATTATTCCTATGAGAGCTTTTATTTGCGAGAGTGAGAGTCACTCTGGAAAGCTTTTATTACCTAATTGTATTTCCAAGTTCTTATATCTGGCTGGTATAATTTTAAAATAATATTTATTATGTTGCAATAATTAAAATGAATATTTGCATTGATATACAAACACAGGTAAACACTCTGGTTTTGTATTTTCATTTTTTTGTGTTTAAGTTATTGTGCTATCGAAATTTGTGTGATATCATTTGTGAATCCTCGAGAATTTCGAGGTGACCTTTTGGTGTGACTTGAGTGAATAATGCTTGCGAGTAATCAGTGAATTAATTTGCAACTTTTTTTGATTCAGAGATATTACCCATTTGATTGTATGTTTTCAAAACAACAACTTGTATTTATGACCTCTCGAAGGCCAATTTCAACAAAAGTGATTAAATAATGTTGTGATATTATTAGTTGAACATCCTTTACCAGAACCATTTTTTTGTTTTTGGAAAAATAATTATTAAATATCTCTAGGGAAAAGAACAAATTGAAAACAAAGTAAACAATTTATATATTTTTCAGAAGCTGATAGCATTAGAAAAGAAATATTTTTTTTTAATATACTCTCTTATCAGATTAAATTGTTAGACATAATAGCCGAGGATTTTATTTCCATCAAAACAACTTATATCTAGACGATTTAACATATATAAAATAATGTTGTCGGAACTTTGTCAGTCAACAAACCAAAAAAAAATCAACTACCTGACTAGTGTTTCCTTTTCTGCTTCATTTACTACATTTTTCTGTCTGAGTGCAACCCGTAATTTCACAGTTAATTGTTTCTACCTGAATTTGGCCCCGGTTGGTCGGCTAAAGCTACAAATTAGATCAAAAATCATGTTTAAGAGTATGCGGCAAGATGTTTTTGACCGTTAAATATTTTTATTAATGGACTGGGATCTCTAGAATTGTGTGGGTATGTGAGGACCTACTAAATTATATTCAAGTTTCAAGGACGACATTTTGAAATAAATATATAAAGGATACACATGCATTTATAACTATAATCTTATTTGTACCCGATGATTTGAAACTTATTCTTCTTTCGTCTTTTTTACAGTTCTTCATTTCTGACAACAAAATGACAGAATTGATCTCAGAGTTTCGTTGTTCTAAAAGTATTATGAGAAATTATTTCCCTTCAGTCTTTAGGTAGTTTCCTCACACTTATTCATTGGACACATCCTGATCATTCATGTTTCAATAGTTTCAAGGCTCAATGAATTCATTTTCAATAAGCACAATGTTCTGTTATATTATAGTAACCTAAAAAATATTTTGTGGCCCTTATATCGCTATTGCAGCAAGGGAATAGTCTAGATACCTACACGATCCTTCCAATCTTATCAACGAAATTACGGACTGTGTGGCTCTAAGTTAGAAGATCGATCTCTTCTATTTGTTGTGATCCTAATTATTAGAGCCTTTGGATTATAGAGTGCCACACATTTAGTCAGAATGTGCATAGAATCTGTACTCACTATGTTTTACTGGTCTTAGGTTATTAAGGTGTCCTTTAAGGCAATGTCCAGTAAGGCTACGTGTTACAATGCGTAGCCTGCGCTTGCTCACCCAGAAGTATCTTAGCCTGTATTAGCTCCAATTATCGATTCTTCTACTAATCTACCAAATCTTCTTCAATCTCTCCTAATATTATGTTACTCTTGATACCGGCTTAGGTCCCACAAAATTCCACAAAGTGTGAAACTATCTGCAATCTGCTTTACCCCATTATGCCCCAGTACCCAAATGAGAGTAACTAAATTTTCCTCACCTAGCTAACTTAGTTTTTCTAGGCATCCAGACTATTTTTTCAGCTAATTACATAAAAACTCAGCGCTTTGATGATTGCTTGAGTATCAGACATGATGATAATCTCTTGTCTGCTATTGGTTCTCTCAATGTTGAACGGGATACCCTTCTTTATGGCATGAATTTCCGTCTAGAAGATACTTGGGTATTTGCCCATACTGTCTGAGTACTTGGTTCTAAGTCCATACACTCCTATTCCAATTCTTTTTATGTTTCTTTAACCACATGTATACTACTGAATTGCATGCATTTCAGATGCAAACATAATTGATTCTTGGCTTTATTCTAACCATAATGTTAGAAGTGGGGTTTCTTCTTTTCTGTTGCAACACTGCTACCTTTATTTTAATTTTATTGGATTTGAAGCTAAAACTGAAACAAATTGTACTGTAACCATCTTCACTACAGGGATAAATATTTTATTGGTTTGGAATTATTTATAATTCCTTATCATAAATGTAATTTTAACCAACCTTTGATAAAAACTTTTTAATTATGTATAAAAATGTCTTATGACGAAAACTAAATTAATTTGGTGCTAAAGGTGAACTGATAAACGAATATATAAAAGTTTTATATAGAAGTCATTAATCTTACAAAAGTTCTTACCTACTAAAACATTTATCTAATTTGTTTCGCTTTAAGAAAGATAAATATGTGGGAGTTGCTGGACAACTGGGTGGCAGTGCTTCTTTTTTAGATTGAATTAATTATTATAATTATTCATTACCGAAAACTGTGCATACACTGTAAAAGATGAGTTAAATTGACCTACTTATTTAGTCGGCTGATATTTTATGAATTAACATAATCTTTAGTTGATAGAAACTCTCAGAAAATAGAAATTAGATTCGTAGTTATTCAACAAACCAGAATTATTACTAATTTTAAGTTCACTGACAAGATTTATTTTTATATAGCCAACTTTCTTTTCCGATATAAACTGTTAAAAGCAATATATTGAATTTAAAACCAAAAAAGGGTTTTTTTTGTTTTAATTTCGTTGGAGACATACTGAACTTTTCCTACCTATGTAGTACATAATGACTCTTATTGCGATTACAAAATATGTTGTAAAAAAATATACTTTGCAACTTGAGAGGACTGTCCATATCCGTTTCTGTGCACAAACTACTATTTTTTACCTTAATAATAATAAAGATTATAGTATAAATTACATTGTAAATTATTTTATCATCAAAAACATTGCTTTAATCACAATTATTAAAAATGCTAAAAGTAGTTTCTGTAAATCTGATGATTTAATTAAGGGTAAGAGAGAACCGTTTAAATTTTTTGAGTATAACGAGAAATTTCTTTGGAATTCAAAATGGTGGCCTTCATATTTGATTTTAAAATGTTCTTTGTAAACTTTAATCCTCTCATAATGAGTTGTTTTTCAAAAGCATTGTCAGAACTATAAAAAATGATTAAAACTGTTAAATCTCTTTTATAATATGATACTACAATTCTTTATTCTAGAACATCCAGTACACCAACCGATTAAAAACCAAAAATCAATTTTTGGAACAATGGCTTTCGGCTCGTCATTTTTGACTGATAAAAACTACAAGACGCTTACGGCGACAATCTTTTAACATCTTATTTTCTATCAAACAATAGAATATCTATTATGTAATATCAGGAACGAAAAAAGTGTAACGAATTGCTGCTAGAACACAGGCCATAGCGTTAAAAAAGAAATGGAGGTCATAGCTATATAGGGAGATAGGTATCATATTCGGATAGACTTCTTTTAAATATAAATAAAGAACGTTTAAAAAAGCTTTGGTACACGGATTGTCCTAAAATATACTGCGAATTTGGGCATACTACGAGCCAAAATAGCACGGGAAGCTGTTGAGAACTTGAGAAGTTATAAAAAAAATATATTTTTTTAACACATTTATTGCTCACAATATAACACAGATTTATACAAATAGACATATAAAAAATTGTCAGTAGGTGACAGCTCAAGTTAGTTCAGGCGATGATATTCTCCATTTCTTGTTTTTTAACAATGTCAAATTATATTATAAAAAATGCTTATAATAATATGGTTGGCTAAAATTGGTTAAGAACAGTGTTAGAATGGAAAGGTAAAAAGGGAAAAGATACACATAAAGAAGAAAAGAAAAAAATGTTAATATCGGTTTTTAAAGGTTCCTGGTTTTAATTTATTGATATGGAACGTGTTATTATATGTAAAATAATTTGAAAAACCGGCCAATTGCGAATCGGACTCGCGCATTAAGGGTTCCGGACCATCGTACAATATTTAATACTATGTAGGTACTTTTTAAATACTAAAATCGAGCAAAAAAAGGCAAATAAAAAACACATTTCTAGGGGAGCTCCCTTTAATTTTTAATTTATTTGTTGTTATAGCAGCAACAAAAATACACATTCTGTGAAAATTTCAACAGTTTACCTATTACGGATCATGAGATACAGCCCTCTGACAGACATACAGACGGACGGCGGAGGCTTAGTAATAGGATCCCATTAGTTACCCTTGGGGTAAGGAACTAGAATTAGTTTTAAAAAATTTGGGCAATCTAAGATGGATTTGAAACGAGTATTTAGGTCATAAATATCAGTTTTAAATGTTAGTTTTTCATGTCATTATAGTAGTGTCTTTATATTAAATAATTTTTGACTAGAGAAGCAAAATGTAAACTTCTTCTATTACGTAGATTAAACCATTTGGTTTCTTTAAATATACTGGTAGTATCATAATATTTACTCAAAATATTAATGGTAAGCAATCATTCTGCAATTTTAAATTCTTTCAAACTCAAAAATTTTTATAAAAAATTTTATTACAGTGATTTAGATTAATTATACTAGTAAATCACATAACATTTTTTACATATAGTGATAGAAAATGCGTGTATTCTACTATTACAAACTTACTTTTAATTTTGAAATATGTTGTTTAATAATTTTGAATATAGAGTAATACCTAAATTTTCACATCGCAAAAAAATAATTTTAATTAAAATTATGGTATATTACGTAACAAGAGTTGTAAGTGACCCATTACGCACGAAGTAAAAAAGTTTACGCACGAAGCCACGCAGCGGCGAGTGCGTAAATTTTACGAGTGCGTAATGGGCTTACAACTCGTGTAACGTACTATACTTTTTCTACGCCCACTTATTTTCTTCTATTAAATACAGGATATATGTTTGTGTCGCCAATCCATAAATTTTCGATAAGTAATTTCGTACCTACTTTGGATTTTAGCGGTAACAAATTATGGCATCTTGAGATTTTTCTAAAATCTCTGGTGGAGTGCTCATAATTTCATCACTTTCACTACTAACAGACGTATTCGTAGGTAAAGTTGAGAAAATGTTCGAATATTACAAAAATTGACAATATAAACGAAACGGCGTTTATTTCCATAGCATGCTAAGAAAAGGCGACTTAGTTTTTTAAATTGTATAATGTGTTGCCGACATTTAGGGGTGTCACTTTTTTAATCCAAAATGTATCTCGCTAATGCTAAAAGTTTTTATGTTTTTAAATTGACTAAATTTATGTAAATAAACCAAATAAAATCTTACGTAGATAAAAATTTGATTGCAATTTGATTAAACTAAGAAATTTAGGTTTTCTTATCAAAACGCACGTGGATGTTATGAGATCTTATTACGTGCATGTTTATTGTTTAATGTCATTTACAAGGAATGTTGACAGTGTGATTTACGTTTACTGACATGGGCGTAGAAAAAAGAGTTTACGTATTCCCTTATTGAGTTACAAAAATCATTATTTGCATGATTTATATTATACAAAGCTTTCATAAAATCTATAGTATTCAGATATAAATCTTATCATTGTCAATAGCCCTAATTATAATATTTATAACATCTACTAGGATTATAGCACAGCTATAGCCTTACCTAATACTAGATAATATAATGTTGTTTTAAAAAACTTTCTCGTTTAAATTTGCATTACTCTCTCTCGCTAATACATTAGAAAAAACAAGTAAAATACTAATTGATCTTAAATATTCTTGAGGCAGTTACTTTTGACAGAACTTCTGTACATTTTCAAGCTTCATTTTTTAAGAGTTCATTCATAATCAACAATCTTTATAATAATGGGTAAAAAAATTAGACAACAAAATTACGCCATATTTTCTATTTACTAAATTGTGTCAGGGCATAGATACCAAATGAATTTCAAAGTACGTATGATTAATTTTTGTATCTGATCTACATTCTACTTTAAAGTGATTCTGTGTATTTTTTAAATTTGCAGTTATTTGCTGAATGATCTTAAACTAGATTATGATTAACAAATTAGTTGCAGAAATTTATATTAATATTATAGTAATAATAGGTAGTAGGTTAACTCATATTTGCAAGTTATTGACCCTGTTGGATTTAGGCTATTGCTTTTTATTGTAAATGACACATTATAAATCACATTCTTACACACAAATCAAATAATCAATTTGTTGCAAAACGAAAATGTTTACTAGTAAGTATGTTAAAACACGTGCTTATGTCAGGATTATAATTATTAATGATGACCTTTCATAAATTCGCTTGATAAGGACAAAGAGCAATACAATGACAAATCATCCACATATGGACAAACTTCATTCACCAACAAGATATCTAATAATAAATTTATTTTCCACGTCTAATAACTGCGACAAGAGATATTTATAACAACAGTTGGGAGGTATTGTAACTATGAGCTTTCACTATAAAACCTGCTTGTGCTCTGCCAATAAAGCACTTAAACCCGGTAAAAAAACTTATTCTGTTCGTTTTAATTCATTTTATTGATGTGCATCGGAGCATTGCAGGATTGAACTCACCGTTCGTTTCCTGATGGATGGTTTTGCGGAGACGTTTCTGCAAAGTGGAACGAAATTGATATTCCAGATGGGTTTTGATGGGTCATGTTGTATAGAGCGTTTCTAATTTCGATTCTAAATAAAGTTGTTCAATTCGTTTTCTCGCTATATTATTTTTATTGTTTTTTATTATATTTTGAACTATTGAAAGATTGTGACGTCAGTATTAAACATGTCTCTAAAACCGATTGGGTTTCTGTTCTAATCGCCTACAGCAGTCTCTCTTCTGATTAGATAATATTATGTTGACGAATAATATTCGAATTTTCTTTTAATATGGTACAATTTTTCACCCTCATTTGATTGATATAGTATAATTGCTGTTTTTTAGATTTAATTTGTCAAAATTGTAAGAAATTAGACTTAATTTAAATAAGACTTACTTCATTCATTTAAATCTTACGTTTCTATGGGGTAGTTTAAATCAAGCATTGTCAAACCACCTCCTTTGGAAAACATTGGAAGCCAATTTTTTTTTAATTATGTAAATTACATAAAAATTTGTTCAAAATACCAAAAATGAACTATTGAATGATTGTGACGTCAGTATAAACATGTCCCTAAAACCGATTGGGTTTCTGTTCTAATCGCCTACAGCAGTCTCTCTTCTGATCGCCTACAGCAGTCTCTCTTCTGATTAGAGATTAGATAATATGTTGACTGATAATATTGTTGGTCACGAGATAAATGAAATTTAAAATTAAAAAGTTATCTGTTTTATTCACTGTAACATACCGGGAGTACCAAAGGTTTTTGGCTAGGTAATATCTAAGTTATTTGAAAAGATAATTTTTAAAACATACGGAATAAAAAAGTCTCTACACTCTACAGTGTATGAGGTAGTTTAAATCAACCATTGTCAAACTTCCTCCTTTGGAAGATATTGGAAGCCAAATTTTTTTTATTTATGTAAATTGCATAAAAATTTGACCAAAATGTTATAAAAATTTGATGAAAACATGTTGATTCAAGCCACTCCTAGACACATATGTATTTATTTTGGTCTTATTTCTAATGAAATAATAATTATTATATCAGTTAATTTTGTCCACTAAACCCTGATTCAAACTACCTCTAGAAGCATATGAATTTAATTTGTCTTATATAACGAAGTAATCATTATTCTAAGTCAATTAATTTTCACCAGTAAAACCTTAAAAAAACAAATATGATATATCATTGAAATAAGAGTGTAAAATTGTAACATATCAATAATGGGAAAGGTTTCTAGGAAATAGTTTTACAATGAGTTCATTTGTGTTCACCTGTAATTTTTTTTTTGTACAAATATACCATATTCTTTTAAAATTTTAAACCTTAATTAATTAATTAAACAATCCCCACTTAAATTAGCAGCTGTCTCCTTCTTTCGAATGTGGCTGCCGATGCGAAAGCTCTGTCTGCGTAATAATAAACATAAACTGAATGATTGCAATAAAAAAGGGCTTTATTATGAATGGATGGATTAGTCTAGTAGTTTTTCATCTTTGGTTTCTCCAACAACACTTAGGCAGCATAAGGCTCATTTTGCATCCTACAGGGACCTATAGAACCTGCCCCTCAACTCATCAAAATCTGCTGGTTGACGCTGAGGGGTGTCTAAAAATAACCATCTTCTCAGCTGATCTAAGTCCTACAGGTTATCAACTAATCACAAACCTACTGGTTGTCGCTGGGAGGTGTCTGAGGATAGCTAGCCTTTCAGGAAAGTCCTGCAGATTAATAACATTGCTGGGAGGTGTCTCTAGATGTCCAATTTTTGGGAAGTGGCCATTTGGCGGGGCTCTACCACTTCGATGGTAAATGCCCGCTCCACAATGCAAGTATATCAAGATTATCATTATTGCATTATCTTTACCCATATAAAGCATATATGTATTTATATTACTATTAATTACTTAAAACAATGCCTTTTTGATTAAGACCATATATGGATTTGGATTAAAATTTGGAATATCGTTTCAATAGATTTTTAACATTAAGGGACAAGATGTAGTCACAGTTTATAAGAATCAGTTCGCTCACTCTGCGTCGGCACTTTTGATCTCAATGTTCCAGTTTGTACACTGCGCAACTCGGATTTGTATCCCTGGCGCATACAGAATCAAATCATAACCAATAGAATTAATGTCAACCGCCTATATTCAAACAGCAGTCTTCTGCGCATCCTAAATTTGTATCCCTGGAGTGGATATTATTTTGGAACATTCAACTGGTCCAAATGAGCTAACTGATTCTTTAGCAATAAACTGTGACGTAGTAGACACTGCATGTGCCTAAGTTTGACTTGGAGGCATCGGTGTATATAATTGTACGTTCGGGAAAATTATTTAGGTTGAAAAGGAGTAGATTTGAACAGTAGTATTTTCATCATAATTTGTTTGTTTAAGTAAAACTTTGGTAAAAAAACAGGTAAAGTCGGATATAGTGAAGAATTGCTTGAAAGAACTTAATGTTGAACAGCTTTACATAACGGTATCGAGTTTTTATGAATCTAGTATTTACTAAATATATCGTGTATATTAAGTTGAATTTTTTAAAAAAATAAGTCATCAAGAACTGTGCAAACTGGGTAATTATGAAATACTAGTAATCGTTTCATTTATTTAAAAAATGAAGTTGCATTATGTAAGTGTTCCTGAATTTGTTTACTTAGATATTCTAGTATGTATTTAACAGCTTCGATACAAAGGGATTTCACGTTTCGTAGATTTTGTAGCACCCAGGGCATATACGTAGTATACAGAGTTTCGAAAAACTTCTAACTTCTTCAGTAAATAATTTTTGGTCGATCCATATTACCATCTAAATTCATTCAGATATCTTTTAGAAGTGATTCGTTACAACAATTTAAAGTTAATAGAACCAAATGGTTGTTATAATTACGATTTTATTCAAGCATAACAATAGTAAATTTCAATACTTCTAATCTACCTTTAGAAAATTAAATAGTTATTCGGATAATCGATAAAAAATACCATCCGATTTTTTCCAATACCACGCTTTAATAGAATTGAAATCAACCCAAAACGATTACGTTATATAGATTCGATTTCCCAGAGGGCTTATCCGAAAAAAAAAAGAGATCGAAACGGTAGATGAGACCAGTAACTCGCCACTTTCCACTAGTGTGCGTTGGAATCGCGTGCTCCTTCTTCTGTCAACGGCTCGCTGCCGCCGCAGTCTCGATTCGACCGGCATTTGTTACGCGCCCGATCGTTATTCATTTGTTCTCGTCCCGAAATCGAAAGCACGCCCGATTGTCCGATAATCGCGATTACAGGATTAAAGTGTCATGTGTCCAGGAAGTTAAATTCGAAATAATAATGTAAGGGTTAATTTCATTTACGGATTGGCTGTTTGGCCGTGTTGTCAAAGGAGAAAGTTCTGAAAGTATAAAATAATAATAAATAAAGTCGATGTTTTAATAGAATTTACTTTTACCTTGATTGATGCCTGTCATTCCACTTAAATTACGCCAAATGTTGTTTTTAAGTAATCACAAATGAAATTTAATCTCGAAATCTATCGATTTCTATTGATACGTAGATATTGGCGTCCATTTTTTTTTAATATACACACAAATGAGTTCTATTTTATAAATCGAATGGTACTAAATCCTGTAATCTAGGTGTTACGCTACAGACAATGTATGCTTTTTAACATTTTTAACATCTGTTAGATTTTTTTATTAACAGTAATATTTATTATTTTTTGACACATTGCTGTAGACCATGTTTCTCCATTCCTCTCGATTGGTTACTATATTTATATAGCTCTCAAATCTTCTTTACAGCCTTAATGAATTATCTTCTGTTATTTGATCATTATACAATGTCTTTTTTACAATTACGAATACCTTTCTGCATTTGTTTCCACCTGTTTTTAGCGTGCATGCGTATATTTTCAGATTCTTCTTTTTTTATTAACAATCCTGTTGATATTTAATCTTCCTTTTTTACTTCATTTTAAGTTTAAAAATTTTTACAATCTATCGGACCGAAATAATTAACCATTTGTAGTTACCTCAAATGTTTATTTTGCCTTTATATTGCCTCTTCCTCGTTCAACAAAATATTTTCATATCTGCGTTAATGTCCATTTTTTCTTCTGTTATTTTGTGACACACTATCTTAAATCTTGTTTTTATATTCATTAGTAACAATTTAAATTAATTCTATTATTTTTGCTTTCACCTTTATTATATTTCCATTGTTTTATTTCATTTTTGCGACAATTGATTTTGAGCCTAATCGTTTATTTTGCCTTCATGTTGGCTCTTCTTTATTAAACATAATTCTTTCATATCTTTGTTAATATCCCTTTTTCCTTCTGCTATTTTATCATAATGTCGTTGTTAGGCTATATTAAATTTTCCTTTTTGTTCCTTAGTAACAATTATTTAACTTAATTCTGTTATTTTTGCTTTCTTCTCCTTTAATATATTTTCATTATTTTATCTTCTTTTTGTAACAATTGATTTTGAACCTTATGTTATTAAAAGACTTATATTTCTTATTATCGATTACTGTTATATCTTTATTATTATTGTTTTATTATTAATTGATTTGCATGCAAATATGAAAAAGTAAATTCTAATTAAAACAAATATTAGACTGTTTTTTGTGTGGGATATTTCTCTTTTTACCGGACAAACGGCCATTGCTGTTTCAATTGTGCGACGACAGGTGGTGTCTTCTTGTGCTTCTTCGATATGATGGTGTTGTGGAATGTGAACGAGTATGTCAAAAAGTGGACCGCTTATGTCCGAGTGTTGTTTATCGCGTTGGGTTTTTGTGAAATGATTGTGTTGATCTGATGTCGTTTTTTGAGTTAATTGGAGCTTAAATGTTTTGGATTATCTACTTATTTACGTGGTAAATTATGGATTTGATTCAGTCAGACGTGGTTCGTGTCGTTTATGGTTTAAATTAAATGGATTTCGATTAAAACGAACGTATGCTTTATACAGTTGGACGAAATACATTTATTTTGCATATGTTGAGGTTATATAAATTGAGTAATGCCACGTGGGTTTAAAATACCAGACAACCTTCTATTATGAGACCTTTAAATTTATTTTGCTTGGGTTCAGTTTGTATTACAAAACATTTACTACATTTATATAAATCTGATTTCAGTTAATAATAATAGCTAAATATTAAGAAGTAGTTTAAATCCAACTATTTCAGAAATATGATAGTTTAGTAACAAAACAAAATTAATTTAAATATAAAAGTAGAGTAAAGTCGGCATATATGGAATACCAATTATTTTTATAGTGATAACATCAAAACATAAGTGTTTAGAGCTGCAATATTTCATTAATAAATAGTTCTAAGTATCTCCAAGGAGTGACAGGTGCTAAATTGTTTTTTTGCCCAACTTCGTTTTACTAACACTTGCTGGAGGCCCTTCAGTGCTACAGAGGCGAAAAAGTGTTGAGCGAGGAACTTTAATTTTTTTCGCTGCGGCCAAATAACCCATATTTTTGTTTTTTACTGATTCAATGGCGTTTTTCATATCTTTCTCACTCCATCGTTTTCGCTTTTTCTTCAAGGGAGTAGCCATTATTTCTGAAAATAAAAAAATCCCGTACTTTTTACTCGACGGGTAATATTGGATAGCAATAAGGCGGGTAATATGGAATATTCCATATTACACGCTACACAAAATGTAAACAAAATAAGTACTCTATTTGTTATTACCTACCACCTTATGCCTAAACAAACTTACCATGCGTTTAAACAACTTTATTTAAGCAAAATGTAGTCACAAAACGATTTTAACTGACATAGTGCACAAACTTTAAATACGTGAAAATCATAACCTCACATTTTTCGGCGTAGGTGGCGTCTAGCGGCAATTTTATTTCATGCCAGCAGTCTACAATTTTAACGAGCATTCTAATGTCGTCATCACGTTAGAGATGGAGCCACCCAGTTTAAAATTATAAAGAATTCCATATTACCCGGCTATTCCATATATGCCGACTTTACTCTAATATTATTTTCAATTTAAAACAAGTTTGTGATTATACTAACATCTTGGAATGTATATAAAACTAAATTTATGTTATAAATGTTATAACATGTTATAAAACATATGTTATCCTAAATTGACTTATTACCAAAAAATTGATTAATTTGACTTTTAAATTTTAAACATACATTTCTTTAAATAGACCTTTATTTTTTATTAATAAATAATGATTACAAATAAATCAACTTTCTAGATAAAATATATTTAGAATCATTTTCCAAATGTTCTTCTATATCTGACAAGAATAATGTTTTAACCTAATATTTTATGACAAGTATAGACAATATGAAAATGTAAATAAAAACAAAAAATAATAAACCCTGTTAGGATTTATTAATATAATTTGCATATTACTAAAATATAGTTAATTGTAGGTATTTTTGAAAGGTGTTCATTAATAGGTTAACAAGATTCTTGTCCAATTTTATGTTTTAATTACCAATATTAATTAAATTTACTTTCTCAGTATTTATTATAACTTTTCTTTAACAAATAATTTTAATTAAGAAATTCTTTCAACATACCAGGAAGTACTCCTCATTATCAAGTTTCCTTCTAGTTTGCTAAATATGTAGATTATTTTTTGAAAATATCGTTTGTATTTAATTTACACCTGTTCCTCAACAATTATATGTTTTAATTCGAGGCCCAAATTTACTTTACAGCACACACATCCTAAGAAACAGTCACCATAGCTTTGTCAGGAGATTTTATGGTAGTACCTTCTTTTTAACCCTTTCACCGTTATGGCTTAGCAGTTTTAGTGGTCTCTTGGTAATAAACCGAATGAAAAACTATTAAAGTTGTATTAGCAAAATGTTTTTCGTGCAAAATTTATTTAAAATTGCAAAGATATTTCGACCTTAAGCCATCGTCAATGCATAACTATACTAATGTGTTAGAAGATGAAATGTGTGGACATCAAACCACTTTGGTAACATCCATCTCTTGTTCATCGAGTTCTTCGGTTGATGAGACGTTGAAGAAGCCTCTGAAAACTCGAAAAAGAAGAAAGGTAGCCGAAGGAGTGACGTAAATCCTCCGAAAACTCGCAAAAGAAGAAAGTGAGCTGAAGGAGTGATATAAGACCATCTACGGTTGAGAAGATTAGATATTCAGCTTATATTCTCAACGTCTTCTCTAACTGAAAAACTCGATAAACACGAGTACTCGATGGTCATGTTACTACATATTTCATCTACTATTGTTAACAAATATACCACAAACTTTCAGAGGCGGTAGGAAAGATTTAATATACATATTTTCTTATAATAAATATACGAGTATGTTCGAAATCATTTCAAATCCGTTAATAGACTTGTCCTTTTGGCACGTCTGTGGAAATTTTGGATATACGCTAATAGGCCCAAAAGATACCTCATTAAAATTTTAACGAGGGTGTCGATGTACCTGATATTTTTTTTACAATTTAAATGATTAAAGATCTGTACTAAGGGTCGTAGATGGGGCTACTTGGATATAATAACTCGATCACTCTGGAAGTAGAAAATTGACGCCACTGTATTTAAATCTGCCTATCTCTACGTATAAAGTAATTGATGGAAATACGAAAACAAAAATTACTATTAAACTTAAATGATAAATAAAGGATATGCCTTTAGTAGATACGAAAAAACAAATTCTAACCTATAAGAGTTTCTAATAATAAAATGACTTTTGAATTTATCTATTTTTGAATAGCATTCGATACAATAAATAAGGAACTTATCTCAACGAGATAGGGCTTCTTAAAGAGGTAGAGCAGGTCTCATCTACGATTAGAGGTCTTCTATGGTACTTCTTAGGTCCTCAAGACGTTACCTTTTATCAATTCAGCAAATCTTCTTCATATAACGAGGTAATAATTCTTAATCATTCTTCAAATCAAAAAAAAAAACATCATCCAAATCTTTCTTCATATAACAAGGTAATAATTTTTATTCATTCTCTAAGTAAAACCATAAAAATCCATTCGGATGTTACATAACTAAAATATTTCGACCTTTGAAAAAAGATAGGATGGATGAGACGAACGTTTTGAATAATAAAATAAAATATATCTATTTTACAGAAACCAATATATTCAAATTATTCGATTCACAAAAAAATAACCTTTAAAGATTTCATTTAGATCAGAATTAATTTCCTATACACTAATACGTATCATCAGCATATAAATGATAAATACCCTATTTCAATATACTTGGAAATTGTGAGGTATATAGAATAAAAAATAATGGGTCTAAAATACTACGTTGGGGTATACTAGATCCAATATTTTACGGTGTATATGACATATTCTTGTCGATTTGAACATATTTTTCGCTGATAAAGATATATTTATAAAAAAGACACACATGTATTATTAAATCTGAAAAAACGTCAACGTGACAAAAAAAATTGCAATATATTTAAAACATTCGATCCACAAAAAAAATAATCTCAAAAATTAAAAATATAAAACTCTTTGATAATCACCGTATGAAATCAAAAAATATTATATCTATTACTTACCATAATTAATCTAATGGTTCTTCCAAATGAAAATGAAACTCTTCATCAGAGGATCGTCTTGATTATTAAAAAATTTGTCTCCTCGACCAAAATTCAGGTAGCAAGTGACAGTCGAAATGAAAAAGTAACTGACAAACACCGAATTGTCATCCAAGGAAAGAGATGAGATAATAGAGGTGTTTGAAAAATAACGGTGTCTTTAACACCCTCGGAAACGATGCGTTTTCTGGACATATGTTTATTAATTGAAAAAAAAAAAGTATTTTAACGTTCCTTACCACCTCTTATAGTCACGGTATATAGGTATCTATGTAAAAAAAGTATGGAAAACTTATCGATTAAAAAAGTTTATATTTTTTCTTGCTTATAAATTTTTATAAATAAAAAGGAAAAAGAAACACGAATTCATCAGGCTAGCATCTTATAAATTTGAAATGGTTCATTTTAATAGTAAACTTACATTCAAATTCTGTATACTTTCGTAAAATACATTAACTTTACTATTTTTTTAATATATCTTTTTTATTTAACATCATCAATTTGTCTTAAATTATGTCAAAGATGAGTCTGGAATTCATAATAATAAAAAAAAGTAAAAAATTATAATTGTACACACATTAAAATGGAAAAAAAACCTAATAAAGAAGAGAGAAATACCAAAGAAAATGGAAACAAAATAAAAGCAGATAAAATCAAATAAAAAAATTAGATCGAATACATTAAAATACAAAGATTTACACCAAATAAGTCAAATCTTCTTTTATCTAATAACTATTAAAAGAAAAAAATTCATTAAGAAATACACAAAAACATAAAGGAAGCCTTAAGAAGGAAAACAACTCCATTCCTTCTTTTAAGGAACGTCCTGAATGTTATTCTACATATACATATACAAGTTGTCCCCTGATGGAATGAAAAAAAGGAAGAACAACTTTTTTATTTTTACCTTTTCGAAAAAATGTTATTCTTCATAAAAATGTTTACTTGTTTTATAACTAATAATAATCCAAACAGAAGTTGAATATTTCTTTGCTTTGCTAATATAATAATTAAGTAAATAATAAAACTATATCAATTTTTTTGATTTTTATTTCACTAATTCAAAGAGATATTTAACTTCTCTTTGGACCATTAATATTTTTAAAACAAGCAAAACCTTTTATGAAGAATAACATTTTCTCTAAAAGTTAAAAAAAAAATTTCTCTTTTTCAGTCCGTCCGGAGATACTTATTTGAATGTATATTTCATAAAATTATGTTTTAAGACACACATTTTTAATCCTGGTACAGATCGTATTACTTTTTATTATTATAAATACCGTTAAGCAATTTTTAGTTCAGCTTTTATTATTGTTGTTTTATTGTTACTTTCACGATAACATCTGAATTAGTAAATTTCAATAAATATTAGATTAATAAAAAAAATGTTTGAATAAAACATTGTATCTGTTTGTATTAGTTTTATTGCTCACTTTCGCCCATTTACATTTAATTAAAAGAACAATAAAATTAATAAGTCATTTGTAAAACATTATATATTATTTATTGGAGTTGTATTCATACAAGGTCGTGTCGGATTTTTAAAATTTGCTAAGGTAATACAGTCATTTTGATTATATACAATTATTTGTAAAGAGGGTCAATCCCATTTATAGATAATTCAATTATTATATTAGTATTCATTGGGAAAGGAACATGCGCTAAAAAATTGATACACAGATGATAGTTTTTTATCTTTTAATTGGTTATCAATTCTGGTTTTTCAGATATTTAGCTAGATAGTTAACTAATATCTAATACATATACAGGGTGAACCATAAGTTTGAAAATTTTTTGACTGTGTAAGTAGAGAAGTAATTAAAATAAACAACTTTTTCAAATCACTTGAACAGAAAAAACTCAAAAATATGGAACTTACATATTTTTTTTTACAAAATGCATTCAATGCGATACTTAAATAATGTGTAGAACTTTCGAAGAAACTGTTGATCACATTAATGCAGTTAAAGAGTCCAAAGCAAAAACGATGAAGGTCATTATGTTATTTCCCTGTAAATTAAATTTTAAAACCTAAATGCACTTAGAATAGGAATATAAATGAAAATAAGTTGGTAGCCATTTTGAGCAATATTTATTGGGTAATATTTAAAAAACGTGATTTCTTCGTTCTTGTTCTTCTTCACACACGTCGCACACTGGCCTTAACTGTTTTTGTCCGGAACATTCATCGTTTTTGTTGTGTATACCATTTTTTGTTTTTTAAATAACTCCATAATTAAGATCTGTATTTCTGTATAAACCAGTTTAGCCTATACTACATACTTTCAGTTGTTTTATCGTATATTTAACTTATTTAAAAAAAATGACTTTAATCGTTTTGCTGTATGCTCTTCAGTTGTAAGAAGCAGTCACAAAACTCCCTGAGATATTTTTAAGTTGCAGCTCTTAAACACTTTGAACGGGAAAAGGATTTATTTGATTTTCCCGCATTTTTGTCCAAACTTTTCTTTAACTCATCTGCAGTCACTCTCGTACTTATATTGGTTCTTCCTTGATAACATTTAAAATGTGTTCTTCTAAACGCAATTTTCAATTTTGTACACTTGACAGTTTAAAATCAGTACTTTACATAAACACACTACTGAAATCACATGCGACTGAATTACAATAACTGGTAAACAAAAAAATCATGATTCACAAGAATAAACAAGAATAAAATATATATAAATTAGCTTAACTTTTCATAGACAAGTCCACACAATACACGCATTTAGGGGTTTTAATTCTTAATCGTTCTTATTTTTGAGTTTTTGAAAAACATATTTTTAAAAAATGTTTAATTTAACGACTTCTATACACAGTTAAAGAAAGTAATAACTTCGGATTCGCTCTTTATAATTAATACATTAATTAGATATTGCTTAATGTATTTATTACTTTGGCCTAATATCAAAAAAACGATTTATAATATTTTTAAAATTGTGCACAGCAGGACACAAACTACTTCCTTATAGGAAATTAGAGAGAACTTTGAAATTTTAACTAAAATTACGGATATACATTTTTATTTAAAACCGCTAAAATACTTGAATAGATTCAGACCAGGTTTTTGTCGGTGAGTGTAGTATATCGGCCACAACCCATATCTTTGCTCATATTAAAACTGACTAAAAAATCGAAACGGCCATTATGTACGCCTCCGTATATTTTTATCGTAAACCCATTATCAATATTAAAATATAATAGTTCCATAACATTCTTCTCATTATATGTATATCGCGACTATGAATACCAAGCACTTGACTGTACGTAACATTGTAAACAAAGCAAAAAAAAAGTTTTACGACATGCAAATGTTTATATTCATTTTATTCCAAGCATAAAATTTTTGCCACCTTCACAGCCGTAAACAGTTCTCGAAAGTCGAGGATTTAAAAGAAAATGAGCACTATTTCAAATGTGTCTTGCACTGAAAACTTTACTACTAAACTATAAAAAATGATAAGAAAAAATATTATGAGAGGTGTTAAAATTTTAGAGCTAGATTTAAAAAAAATATAAAAATGTTATTTGGAATACGAAAGCTTTATGTAGTGTGTTTAATTTCTAATTGGATACTAAAAGAATTTGAATATGTCGTTCTGAAAAGCAAGTTTTTGATTGATTTGTTTATGTTTACAGAAGGAATACATAACGTAAATTTCACTGTTGGGCCATTTTTTATAACATTATATCGATGTTTTTTGGCCACAAGAGTGGATATGATGGTCATATCGCACTAAGTTTGAGCACTACTCCGTAGGCGGAGTGCTCAATCGTCAGAATCTGAATCATCATTTGAGATGGGTTGATTTCCTCGGAATATTAAAACATGAAAAGTTATTCCTATTTGGAAAAATAAAGATCCTAAAGATATTAGCAATTATCGACCTGTTACAATTCTTTACAGCATTTTACAAATATTTGAATTCGCTTTTATAAGTAGGCTTGTGAATTTCTTAGAATAGTATGGTAGTACAATAATATACAAAGACCTTGATAATAGTCAGCTATTTTTATTGCGTCTAAATCTCGAGAATATTTTAATATAAATTTGATGAGACATAATTGGTATTTATAATTTGATTATTAATGCTAAAATTATGTAAAATCAAATTGTTAAATATTAATCAAGGTCGTGTTATATTTGGGACGACTGTTTCACTAGACCAAATATCGACTATTTCTCTAGAGAAATAGTCACTGATATTTGGTCTAGGGAGATAGTCAAGGGTAATATACCAAGACCTTGATAAATAGTCGGCTATTTTTGTTGCGTCTAAATTTCGAGAATATTTTAATATCAATTTGATGAGACATAATTGCGGCATTAATAATCTGATTAAAGCCCGAGAGCTTTAGCTCGAGGGCTTTAGTCAATTGATTATTAATGCCAAAATGATGTCGAATCAAATTGTAAAATATTCAAGAAATTTAGCAACAACAAAAATAGCAGAGTATTAATCAAGGTCGTGTTATATTTGGGAAGATTATTTCCCGCGAAAATAAATTTTGGATAAGTAAATTAGAAAAACTTTATTAACAAAACACAAACATCAGGAATACAACTAAAGTAATCGAACATTAAATCAAATATTAATTAAAGTTGAAAACACAATTATTATAGGTCGCGCCTGTTTGATTGTTTAAATATTGACTTTTCTGCAGTCGTTCTTCTTTTGATCCTGAAGGTGCGGAATTTGCTTGATTCATAACATAATTAGATGATGTTGCTACATTTACAGTATTTTCATCAGAACTTCTCATTTTATTTATAATATTTTGGTGGTGCTGTGCATCCATTTGTAAATAAGGCTTGATTGACGAAGATCTTCCGTGTCCCGTGATTTTGATTAATTCTTGTTCAGAAACTCCAGATTTGGCTAATTGTGAAACGGCAGTTGAGCGGCACGAATGATTGGAAATTTTTACTTTTTTGGTATTCACACCGATCGATTCTGCTCCTATTTTTGTCCATTTTGACAACTCATTTTTACCGACTGGTTGATTTTTATACCACTGGACAAACTTATCTTTAAACCAAAATTTATTTGTTGTTAAAAATAATCGGTTGGACGTAATGTTTGGGCCTCGTTTAGATATTAATGTTTTGTATAACCTTACTGGACACCTGCGAGGATTATTGGTATTAGTAACAAGCCACTTGCTTTCGGCACATTTTTTGCTGCCACCTTGACATGTTTTCGTAAAAACTGGATTGTACTCTATTCTTCCAGATTCAGTTCCATCCGTTTTTAATTCTATTTTGAAATGATCCGTTAAACACATTGCTCCTTCACCTCCTCGCCATGCCAACTCTACAGATGCTATAAAGTAAAACTTTTTTTGTAAGCCGTTGGGTGTTTCTTCATCAAATTTATCAATTATTGAGTAAAATTCGGCCATGTCTAAAGCTGTTGAGCTCTGTTTTCGTTTTTCGGGGAGCTTTTGTAATTCGCGCCTTTTGGCGTTACGGGCGTCTCTTGCGCTTTTAAACGTAATACCTTGAAAGGGATCGATAGAAATACCATGTTCATTAAAATATAATTCTTGCAAACTTTTAGCTGTGGAATTCCACATACATTTTAATGTGTATTCTTTATATTCTTCTCCATTGGTTTTCTTCATGTTCCACGCCCAGTCTTTCAAAATATTGTTTAACTCACCTTCTGATGTATGTGCATCTAATGTATAGTTACGCACCGTACAAAATTGGGTAAATTGAGCCCAGATACTATTTTTACTTCGTACCGTATTCGTAGGTACCAAACATTTTACAGCTTTTTCTATAGAGTTTTTATCAAAAACACCGAATCTTTCCATTTTATTATAATTTATTAAATTGTGACAGAACTGCATGAGCAAAAACTGACAGAAGCATTTGACATTTTTAAGTGACGTTTCAATGACTATTTCTCTAGGGAAATAGTCGCTGATATTTGGTCTAGTGAAATAGTCGCTGATAATTGAATCCGATTGGTCTGAATTTTAAAAATAGTGCCATTTTATTGGTTAATATAAAACAAGGGAAATAATCATAGTAATAATCAACACGGAATTACATCACAAAAATCAACATCCATAGATGTTTTCATTTTATAAAACAATTATTGTTTTTCGATGCGGATGAATGTCCTATTGCTACACAGAAAAAAAGGTGTACTATATTCAAGATGAATGGTCTTTCAATGCTTTGTTGTGTTTGTATATCCGCAAGTAAAATTCATTTCGATTTGAAATTCTAGTAATACTTGTTCAACAATAGCAATAAGTCTTGCATCAAGATTAGAATCAACTTGCCCTAACCAAAATACCTCTAATTAAATGAAGAGTATCAATTGCTCAGTTGCAGTATTATGTACATCTTAAATGAAATAGTCTTACACTTTTTTTAAATATACTTTATTTATATTCAATAATACCTTTGTTCCTTAATCCAATATAACTAAATTTGTTACAATAATAATATGATCTTTGACATAAATATATTGATTTTGGTTGAATTATAGGAGTTTCATTGAAGAAATTAATAATCTTAAAATAAGAAGTCTTACACCTTTTTTAAATATACTTTATTTATATTCAATAATACCTTGTTCTTAAATCCAATACAACTAAATTTGTTACAATAATAATATGATCTTTGACATAAATATATTGATTTTAGTTGAATTATAGGATAGTTTCATTGAAGAAATTAATAATCTTGAAATAAGATCAGGCTGTTCTTGCTGTTTAATAGGGTTCTCACTGGTACCTATCCACCGAAAAACATTTTTCAAAATTGTTTTTAGTTAATATACCAAATTTCTCTGTCCTCTGAGGTGTCTCACCTATAATTAAATAAAAAATAATTTTATAACTTCAAAACCTAAAAGTTTCCCTAATAAAAAAAGAGGAAATGAATATTTTTAAGTACGTCCTTTTAGACTTCGCAAATAAGTTTTGCATATTTTACTAACCTTTTCTTATAATTATAGTAAATAGTAAAATCAGAATTTTCGTAGATACGACCTCTTGTCTTAGCAAGGCAGAAGTCGTCTTTCCAAAAAGTTGTCATCCAGCATCATACATTTTTTTTTACTTATATACCAGTTTGTTTCGTGTTCTTATGAATATAAATTTACTTATACAGGGTGAGTCGGGAGGAGCGCACCAAACTCTAGGAGTATATTATACATGTGAAAATAATGTAAAAATACTCATGTTCTTATCCGATTTTCATTTGTTTTCAAGTTATAGCATATTAACAAATAAACAAATTTACACATAAAAATTCTGTTAATCATAGCGTTCTTTCAATAAATGTTCACAAATACCGCCATTGACTTCTAAACATTTTCTGCTTCGTCTACGAAGAGCGTTTGTTACTGTTCAATGTACACTGACAGTTCATCAAAACGTCAGAATTATCAAATGCCTTTGAGCCTTGAACATATGGCATACTTTGATAATGTTAAAATTCAGAAGTGGAAAACTAGATGAAAATTTTAAATTACGCCATAACTTGAAAACAAATGAAAATCGGATAAGAACATATGAGTTTTTTTACATTATTTTCGCGTGTATAAAATACTCCTAGAGTTTGGTGCGCTCCTCCCGACTCACCCTGTATATAATAATACCTAACAAGAAGTGAACTAAATATACTTACATTTAAATATTGGTATCAGGTCGCTGAGGCCCCATTCATTTAACAAATGTTCCATTTCAATTTAATGAATATTTGCCAGATTCTCTATAAATGCGTTGTGTTTGTGACTTTCGAATTAAAAAATTACATCTCAACATGTGCCAGTCATATTATCTACCGTATCAGTGCAGGAGTTGCATTTTGAAATAAGTTTCAGCTGGCAACACCGTGCAGTAAATTTGTACTAGCTGATCTTTTCTGAAGTACATAGGTTTTTGATTCGAATTGTTTAATTCTTGTTCTGAAATTTAAATGCTTTGAAGCGAATCCTTTTATAACATTGAATCAAGTACGCAATAGTCGGTTTTAAGAGCATAATTATACTTATAATAAACGTAAGAACTTTTTTGGATTAATTCACAATTCTATACTCGAATGAAATAATTTATTCTCAGATTAATTATTATAACTCTTAATATACAAGATTATGCCTGTACTTCACTCAAAATTTATTTTCTTATTGCATCGAGAAATATTATTTGAAGCAAACTCTGCTTTATTTCAAACAAATTTAATCTTCCAAGTGTAAAGCTTTTCTTGAATGTAGATGATAATTTTTTTCTGTGTGTTTTTGGTGACCTCCGTTAAAGATTTTGAATTTTTTGATGTTTTTGAAATACATCGTTTATTCTTGTTGAAAATTTATATAAAAAAATTAAAAATTACAAAATTAAAAAATAAATTAAAATAAATATTATCCACCTTTCAGTTCCCAATAACAAGAGTGCATGATTTATTTAAAAAATATCAAAAAATTTAAAATTATAGTCAAAATAAGTTTTTGGACAGTGGCATAAAATTTAGAGGGCATGGAGGTGTTACTTATCCATGACGTACGCCACTGGTAAAGTTTATTTGACTAATTTTTTTGCTGATACACATAAGATAACAACCTTATGTTTGCCAAATTAAGTAAAATTATACTAAGAAATCAAAAAATTATAGCCATTAATAATTTTTGAATTTTTAACTTTAATTCCATAAAGAGTTAAATTTTTCCTGAAAATCATCAGTTGTTTTATGTCTCATTCTTATGTATGTAAACGGTTATAAATTTTGACCTCAGTATTTTTATACATTTAGTTTACCGACATTTCATTTTATAACAGTATTTAGGTACATAATATTTTCACCTAGAATTTTACTATATAATTTAGCTACGATGGTAATTAAAGTTTCAGTGACACTGAACTATCTTCATTTGACTAACATTAAATATAAATTAAGAGCAGTGCTCCAGTTATGCCGAGATTCTACACTTTTACTAAAATAAAATGATAGATAACTGTAAAATCAACAGTAAATAAATACAAGGATACGTTAAAAAATTTCCTATAGATGGATGATTATATTGGAGAATAATTTGGTTCGCACTTCAGCAAGTATCTGCATTTCTGAAATCAGCATCTAATTATTTAAAACTTTCCCATTTAATCTACCTTTTATCTCTTATAATATATCTATAATTGCGATTTCAAGAGTTATATTCATAAGTTTATATCATAAATCAGTTAAATACAACTTTTTATTAATTTAAATTTGAAAAATAATTTGGCAATGATATAAGCACAAGTATGCACAATTAAAAATGTTATTATACTGAATAATAAATGCTATCAGTAGTAAAACCCCTCGACCATGAGTATTTATTACTGGCCGAGAGGTATTCAGTTTTTGGCATATTTTAACTCATTTATTTAATAAAAAGTAACTTACCAGTTACAGTCCACAAAGTCTTGACTGTACATTCCATAAGGTGTTGACTGTATATTCTTTAAATCTGTATCATCTTTTTTTCTTTCCGTATCAAAGTTAGGTCTTAAATACTTCCATTTGCATCAAACACATATTTTCTAATTTCATAAAATTGTTAAATAGTTTTCATATATATATTTTTTATTGTTAACGGTATTTATTGGTGTGTTTTCATCGATTAAATTATCAATATTTTGATTATTAATTTTTACTAAATCGAGACATTTAAAAATAAATAAAAGTTTCAAAAGTTTGTCTTTTTAGACATGTCATATTATTAAACCTGGTTTACATATGGGGTACAGAGTTAATTTAGAAAACAGAGTTAAAAGAGCATACATTGCTTATGAACAATGCCGCCGAACCGTGGGGCACACCTGGGGTTTCTCCCCAGAGTCCTCGCATGGACTTACATGCGGTGCAGTTGTCTATGTATCGAAAACCCAAAAACTAAGAGCTATCCGTAAACTAGAACAAATTCAAAGAACAGCATGTCTCAACATAACAGGAGCCATAAAAACAACACCGACCAGAGCCATAGGAGTCATTCGTAGTCTCACTCCCCTTGATATTTACATCAAGGAGGTTGCTCTGATGACAATGTCACGCCTTCGCACGGTTGGACTAGAACCTGATGTAGGATCTGGTGAGGCGAGACGTCGGTTTTGGCAGGAGGCGCTCGATACGTTCCCACTGCTTCAAGCGAACATGGACTCCTTCTCTCCGAAGCCATATAAAGTTATAATAGAACAAATAGAAGATCCAGAAGTGGCAGGTACGATTCATATCTACACCGACCGTTCTAAAATAAAACAAGGCTCAGGATGTGGAATATATTCGAAAGGTAACTGTCTTGCTGATTCATCAGCTAAGAAAGCAGCCAACCAAATATTTTTTCGACCTGGCCCTTCTATTGGCCTGACAAAATCGGCAGTGACAGACCTATTCAGAAAACAATCCCTTGTGAAATTCAAGGAAAGATGGGATGAAACAAGAAACTACAGAATTGCCAGGGAGCTCCTAAGTTATCCTGACAACACTGCAGCAAACAAATACTTGACTATGACTAGACAAAATCTGCGCCTAGTCACAGGCATTCTGACTGGTCATTGTCAAGTACGGAAGCATCTCCATATCATGGGGCTGTCAGAATCCGCACTCTGCAGAGGATGCGAACAAGAAGATGAGACCATCGAGCGTATCCTTTACGATTGCTCGACGCTCTCATTTAGTAGAAGATTTGTGTTCGGCGAATATCGGCTAACACCGGCCGATATAAGAGAAGCACCTCTTGGCGATGTCAACTACATTAAATCTGTAGGCTGACTCACGAGCTAGGAGGTGCCTATCATCTTACAAGGATGTACAATGGGCCTAATGAAGCCTATGTACCGTGGGGGTAACCCACCCTCCACACGTTACAGATACAGAGTGGGAGATGGGGTACACCAGATTAATGGTCGTATTAAATACTGTTTGATAATAAAATGAGAAAAAGGGTAAAAAGTCATGAATTACTGTGTCTACTGTGAACCTTTTTAATAAATAATTATTAAAATACTTATTAGACAAAACGTCCAATTTTGAGTTTTATCATTTAGCGGAATAAAAAATAGACATAATAGTTCATACAGAATGGTTTGTTTGGTACTTAATTTAAGTGATATCACCCCTAAGGAACTTATCAGTGTAAGTCAAAGCTGATTCGATATGCTGCTGATACACGTGACTGAAAATACTCGCGTATCGGGGACAACACTAATGATTTGTAGTGCGCATGTCATCTATGATTTTTATAACCTAACATAAAAAAAACAAATGCTTTCTTACTGGAGTTTAATTTTCTGTATTCGAATTCGAACTCAAGTTTTTATATTTTTACTTATGACGGGCTTGTTTGGTTAGTTAATAATGGACAACTGAAAAAGAAAAACAGTAAGTTCGTATTATTAACATTAACAACAATAACTAAGCATTTTTTGGTGAAGAAATATTTTAACCATCATTTTATTTTGACACAAAATGTACCTAATAAAAGATTAATAATAAAGAGGTTTTTATAAAAATTAGGTATATAGTAATTAATTATTACTTCTTTTGTTTCAGGAATACCACTACCATTTATATTAGGTAAAATCTAATTCCACCTACATATTAGATATTTTATATGCTCGAGTGGACTTTTTTTAGGTTTAGTTATAAGTTAAATGAAAACAAACAAGACGCATTCACACAAACACCTCCCACCACAGCAATTACAAATCATTAGTGTTGTCCCCGATACACGAGTACTGAAAATGAACGATTTTAATTAGTTTTTTATTGATACCAGAAATTTTCTGAAAGATAACCTGAAAATTTGAGAGGTTATTATGATTTGGAGATGAAACTTACATACAATCTGTATTATTTTCATAGAGGATTTATATATCCTTTTTATACATATAAAAGTATACCCTACGCTTATGCCATTAGGCACGTCTTGCAATGCACCCGAAGGTCAAAAGCTAATACCATCTCGGCATCCGAATAAATATATCAAAATGTTGCTTGGCTGAGCTTCGTAAAGAGAATAAACCATGAGATCATTATAAATATTCACCACTACCGATACGTTGCGATTTATTTTTGAAAGCTTGGTGTGGGCTTGTATACGAGGCGTAATCTAAAAATATCATTTATTAAAATGTATACCGATTTATTAAATTTTTCAACTTTTTTGTTACTCGATTAAAAGTAGTTATAATCCTTTAATAATAACATTTGAAAACAAGAAAACAAGAAAGGAATATTATAGCAAGAATACAGAAAACGAAGAGAAAACCAAGAAACATGACGAGAAAGAAGAAAAGGTCTTAAATGCAAAACGTTCTCGAGGAAACAAATCTACATGGTCATTTTAGTAATAATTGCTACTTACTAATAGAGTACTATAGAGAATTATAGAGAAAATAATTATTGTCAAAAGAAAATAAAGTAAAACAAGATGAACTAAATGACAAAAATAGAAGTTCTGAGATTTATTTCAATGTAAGATTATTTCTAAATCTCTAATTAATACATAAACCAAGAAGAATATTAATAAAATCACATCACATCAAATTTCTATTGAAAGTTTAAGAAATGAGGTGACTTATGTCGGCCTTTATGGCCATCCTGAGGCCTACAATACAAATATATATAAATAATAAAGGAAAAAGAGAAAAATCAAAGTCCGTGTCACAGAAACAACGAGCTACCATTTCTTTCCTGAAAACACGTAGTCCTTTTGCTAATACCGCAACAGACGTTGCAATATATCAAAAGGTAAATAGTGTACAGCGAGCTTTGATTTTGCTTTCCAACTGAAGATGGCGTTACCATTTCTCCTTGTTGACTATCTACACAATCTCAACAGCTTATGACGATAGTTTAATTTATTTATAGATTATTTATTTAAAACACACTATTTACAATTTATTTATGACGTACTAATTAATTTATGTAATACTTATGCACTATTATAACTCAAAATTCTAATTTATTTATTACAATTTATCTTTCCTATTCAACACTTAAATTCAATCTGCCCGTCCGTCGACGAACTCGCGCTATTTATGTTATGTTGGGAATGGGGTGTTAATACACTGCGACCTAAAGGTCTATTGTGTCCCCTTCTGTCGCCAATGCACTAAGGAAATATCTCAATGCCTATAACGACCCTTCCAATTCTATTTTCTCAAGGAAGTGTAGGATTTGAAATGGCTTCAAGTTAAGTAAATCTCCCTCTTCTATTTGATATCCTCCTAAATATATTGCCCTTTAATTCTGGAGTGCTAAACATTCGAGGTTTCGTCCTCCTCCTCCTCCTCACAGAATCTGCACTCACTATCCTCTACTACTCTCATTTTACTAAGGTGTCCTTTTAGTCGGCAATGCCCGGTAAGGATCCCTGTTACAATACGTAGCCTACTGTTCATGCTCAGACAGATGCAGGCTTCCGATCTTTTCTGGTTACATTCACTCAGAAGTAACTTGGCTTGTCTCAGCCCCAAGAGATTGTTCCAAATATCGGTTCTTCTACGGCTCAATTCTTTTCTAATCTCTCCTAATATTATGTTACTGCTGATACCGCAGAATGGCTCAGGTCCTAAAAAGGGTGTTTGAGCCCCTTTCATTTTAAGAATATCTGCAATCTCGTTACCCTGTACCTCGTTACGTCCAGGGACCCAACTGAGAGTAACTCTATTTTTCTCGCCAAGCTCATTTAATTGTTCTAGGCATCTCCAGACCATTTTTGAGCTGATTACGTAAGAGCTCAGCGCTTTGATGGCTGCTTGACTATCGGACATGATGATAATCTCTTGTCTATGATAGTTTCTCTCAATGTTAAACTGCATACACTTCTCGATGGCGTGAATTTCCGCCTAGTAGATGCTTGGGTATTTTCTCAAGCTTTCGGAGTGCTTGGTTCTTGGCCCATATACTGCTATTCAAGTTCCTTCTATGGTTTTGGAACCGTCCGTATACTACTGAATAGCACGTCTTTCGGTTGCAAGCGCGATGGATTCTTGGCTCCATTCTTTCTTTGAAGTTTTTCACAAAACTGTACTTCTTTAGCATTTCATCCTGGGGCATGTCCCAGGTATCTTTAGTCCTGAAGCAAGTAGACTTTCGTCTGATTAGTCCGTTCCTGATCATTCTATATCGTGTCCTTTTTGCCACATTCTCTATCATCAAATGTAGAGGGGTGAGGTTTAAGATCACCTCCATTGCGGCCATAGGACAGGTTCTCATTGCACCAGTAATGTATGCATGTATGTATTGTATTTTTGAGATATTAGCTCTTGTAGCAGCTAAACTAGTTTTGTTACTCCAGGCTATAGCCTCGTAAGTGATGATTGGTCTCTCTATTGCAGTATACATACATCGCAGTATGTTTACCTGCAATGTTTCTGCATACCATTAGGGCTTTTGTAGCCTTATTTACTACTTCCTTCTCATGTGTGTTCCAGAGAAGTTTGTTGTCCAGGGTTAGGCCTAGATATTTGACTTCATTTTTCCATTCTATATCTATCCCGTCTAATTTAACGGTTTGGAGTGCTGTTTTTTTAGGGTTTATACTAAGTCCCACTTCACGGAATCATCTTTAGGTATGTTCTAGTCCTCGTTAGTTGGACTTTATCGCACAGGATATTACTAAACTTGCCACTAGCAAATATGACTATGTCGTCGGCATAACCTTGACAGGGTATGCCGAGGTCAGTCAATCTGCATAGAAGTTCGTCTACGGTTAGGCTCCACATTAGTGGGGATAGAACTCCTCCTTCTGGACATCCCCTTGTTGTGCAGATGGAGATGGCCTGCCCTATGTGTGTCTCTGCAGTTCTCGTAGATAACAGTTGAGCCATCCATCTTGATGTGATGTTATCTACTCCTCTGTATGCAAGTGCTCTTTATTTATACAAAGTCTACTCTGTACTTGTGGTTTCTAGACGCTCTCGAATGACCGAAAAATTCCATATCTGTGACTCAACGGCCACGTATTGCTTTTTCTGGTAGATTCGAGAAGCGGTGCGTTTGTCTATATACGTAAGCGATGTTTCGACCATCAGTCGGGTGGCAGGCTTCGAGGTCGCTTGCTAGACAGGGTTGGCTCCGTGTCACAAGCTGTTAAGCAAAATCAAAGTTGTGTTGTGTTGAAAATTATTTTTTGTCTGATATTAATCTTTTGTTATAATGCAATACCTGTAGCGGTAGTTGTTTTCAGGGGGAAATGGTCGTTCGTTGTTCCTGTGACACGGAATTTAATTTTTTATTTTCTTTATTGTTTATTTTAAAATTGGTAACCTTTGAGAATTTGAATTTATTTCCTTTACAAATATATAGTGCGGATCTAAAGTCCCTCCATCCATTTATTTTTTGAACCGTAAACTAAGGAATGTATACTACCTTATTAATGATATAGTAATCATTAAAAATGGCGGACGGGAGCCCTTTTAGAACACAATTTTAAATGGGATCATATAACAAGTGATACATCATTTGAAAGCTTGTTTCAAACCCTTTCCAATGACATCAATAAAAATAAAATAACTACATAAAATACAATTACTAGCATGTTATTGAGTATAAACAATAAATTGATAGTAGATATAATGTGGAAGCATTAATAATAAAATTAAAAATTTATTAAATTGAATAAATGATTATCGGACAAAATCCTCAAAATTACTAAATGTCAAACTGATGGCCTGTTTGACAGGAAAGGATATTATTTTAAAGCTACCATTAAAATAAAAATTAATCAAAAACTATCACTTATGGGGCCTATATTACAATGACTTAATTTTATGGAATGAATTGGTTCTAATAGTGAAATATCACACTAGATGTTTATTTCTGTAATTCTCCAGGAGATGTCTTCTATTAAATCTCAGCTATTTTTCGACTGCTACTCGTATTCACTAGGTACTTCCGATATATTATATTCCTTTCTGAAAGCGTGTAGTGGGTTAGGGCTAGTATAAAGGCACTCAAGGCAATTTAGTGGGCACAAAGGAACGCATATGGGTGGAGCTAAACTATCACCGTCTATCATTAATAAAATATATTCCTACTTAATGTAAAAAATAAAATAGAAAACTTGAGGTTGAACGAAAATTGATTCATGATGTGTGGCACGTATGTGTGATCAGAAAATACCTAAATTTTTCTTGATTATTATTTAGTTAGTTTCATTATACTTCGTCTTATAATAATTAGCATTCCATACTAACTTTTGTTAGTTTTGACACTAATTTAGTGCTTGAAAAGAGAACAAAATGTGAAGAAGCATATAGTAGGCAGAAAATAATGGAAATAAACATTGAAGACATGGACCCCAAGCGCTTATTAACTGTAACATCCTAGACCATAATATGATGGTTGGTTACAACACAAATTAAACACATCTAATTTTATATGATGTTTCTTTATTCATTTTTAAGTCCCAACTGGCAAAACCCCAATCGTGTATTCTGCCGGCTTATCAAGGCATCTTTTTATGTATATAAAGAATTACACCGTGGCCCAAACAAACCGGCTTACAAAATAAATTAATATATATCAAATTAACAACGCCACATTTGTTAACAATAGACATGCCCATAGCTGAGAATATAGCTAAAGCAACGTACCCCAACAATTCTGTCATAATGGGATCTCAAATTTTACAAAAACATTTAAATAAACTAAATATAGGTTGCAAGTTGTGGAAAAAAAATACATTTGCATTAAAGGAATTCTAATGCTGTAAGTATAAATAACGAGCTACTCCTGTCAATAATAACATAAATAAGAATTCATCTTGACAATAAATTAGGGTAAGCATATATGGGGAAAAAGACTTCAACTAGGTTTGGCCTAGATTAAAATGTATTGATTCATGAACCGCAAATTAGAAGAATAACAAACTCCTTATTTACAAGATGCAAGTGTGTTCTGAGACCTATGTGGATGTATTGGATTCAGATATTTAGATAGTCACTGCTAGTGACTCAAATGTTATGAAGATTTAACGAATCTAATCTAAAGTACATACTCGGATAAATAAACCATCTCATACAATGGGATTTTCAGGTACCCACAGTAAAAGTGTATTACTTCTACTAGTATCAAATATCTAAAGTCCATTAGTCCATTAGACCTCCATCAACTTAGGCCATAACCAAGTAAGCTAGTCCTCAAAAAGGACACACCACTGGATGCACTCCTACTATGACCAATACGGTTGTATAATAATGTCCATGACCATGATATTGCTTATTATTTTTATTTAAATAATGCAATAATAAAATAAGTAACAAAAAGTTTAGTGTTTTTAACTTGTTTTGAGCGACATTAAAACATAACTAGCAAAATTAAACAATAACAGCACTCCACACAGCAACTAGCATCACTTTAAAATGTAAATATTTAATTGTGAATGTATTGGAGAATATCAGCAACAAAACAGCAGAAATGAGACATTGCGGGTTCTTTTCCGCTGAAGAAAATAGCGTCGCTTTTTAAAAAAGCTTTTATTTTGCACCGAAGTGCAGAAAATTGCATGGATATGTAAAAGCGATTCAGGACAAAAAACAAAAGCGCAATCGTAGAAAATTCCTCGAGATCGTACGCAGATGTACAATTCCTTGGGGTGTATTTATGCATCTCCATCAACAATGCGATATAAAATCGAAGCAATTACAAGAGGCGACCGTAATTGCGATCGTTTGGGCCATCGGCGGTCTCTATGAAACCAGAACCGGGCTTCCTAACTTTTATTGTTGCATGTAAATCATCTCAAAATTCTTTGTTTTTGGATAACAACCAAATAAAATACTATGTTTAACATATATTTTTTTAATAAATACCCCCAAGTGAAGCATTTATGATAAGAGCAATCTATATGGAGCTTATTTATCATCCAATACAAACATGTTTGTATTCTCTCCAACTCATGCAATTCTAGCTGAAATACAAGATCCTTCATTAGAATTTCGCAGACAATACCTAACGAATTATTATGCGGATCATATTATAATACGTTTATATTAGCTATCATTATAGAAAACCTTACAGATAGATATTTGAGGAAAAAATGCTCCTCTTCTAGCTGAAACCTTTGTTGTTACCAGTGATCTTGGTAAACTAAAACTAAATACGAACACTACCCGATATTTCTTAAAACAAATTTGACACAGTAATTGTTAAATCCGGCATCATATCTCCAACATACTTCGAATACTACGATCTTGAAAGGGATACACAAATGGATCCAAAAATGAAATCGGACTTGGTTTCGCGATGTTTGTTTCAACCATAAGTTTTATTGAAAAATACCATATTTCAGACATATCCGCAATATTTACGACTGAAGATTTAACAATAAAAAGAGCCTAGAATGGGTTGAAAATCATTTAATTCAGAAAGCTATATTATCTGCCCCTAATTCGGTATTACAAGCTTTACTAGGATGTCCTTTGAAATGATATTTAGAATTAAAAAATCAATTAAAGATGTTTAAATAAAAAAACATCAAAATAGAGTTTATTTGGGTTAAGGGTCATTCAGGTATGAAAAATGAACGAGCCTACCAAACAAGCCAGTAGTAATGAAAATATTACAACAGCTCCAACTAATAATGAGATTTTGTACATCATGGAAAAATGGTCGACTTTATACAATGAAGTTGTCAGTAGATCAAGTAACCATTACTGTCTAGTACATTCCACACTTCCAAAAGATATTTCTAATCTATATTTCTCAACAATAAAACCTATTCTATCATTATAACACAACTTAAATTAAATCATGAAGGCTTACCTTATTATCTTAAAAAATGGATTTTTAGAGAGTACCTGCGACAATTCAAGTATTGCAGATTTTAACCACTTATTTTTTCACTGCTTCAAAGATAACAATACTATTAACACAATAATTAATAATATCCAAGCTATAATATATTCTCTTCACTGAATAATACTGTTCTTCTTAATATTCTGAGCAGAGCATATTAATTATTGGTACCATTTATATAACTATAAAATAAAAATAGTTATTAGTGGCAATTAGACTTTGAACCCGGTGCCAAATCTTCCAACAAAAACACACACTCTGATGAGTAACCCATTTTATTCTAACCTAACTTATCTAAGGTTAAAAGCTTTATAAACTAAGACCTACTCACTAGTTTACTTTAAGGTCTAAATATTTAGTTACACTAATCCCACAATACTCTGCTTTCAGCTAGTATACTATACCAGGTCTTGGCTTGGTTTATTTGAAGTCTTCTTAGTTTAGTAGGAAGGCGTTATTGTAGAGCTGGACAACCTTAAAATTTTCAACAATCTGTACCTTAAGGTTTCTAGATCAGTGTTGCGGTAGTACCAGGGGTGCATCAACGATGTTTATTCTTTGTTTTGAGAACGATGAATAACTTTGTTGTTACTTTTAGTGGCACAACCTCAAACCTAGATACCATATGCCCAGATGAGTTTAAAAATGTGCCTGTTTCTTATATGTGAACATTTTTTCTATTATTTTATACCAAGCTTTCACGTTTCTTTTAAATATAGGCTAAGTTTAGCATACCCAGATATTTTGCTGAATTGGCATAATAGATCTAAGTGTCGTTTATTCTAATGGGAATATATTAACTTTTTTTATTGCTGAAATTGATGTAAAGAGTTTTGTCTAGGTTTTTTTTGCTCTTTCGTGATCCTTTCCAACAGTATCATTGTATCATAGCAGTATCATCAGCAAATGTTTGCGATAGTATTGTGTTTGAGATTAGGAATATATATTACACTATTACCTATTACACTACCACACTACCTTGAGGTACTCGTTCCAAAATTTCCCTTAGGTCAGCTTTTTCCTGTTTTATTCTGAAATACCTCTCTGGCAAACTAAATTATATAATTACATATAGAAAAAATTATTAACATACAAGTCAAATAAATACAAGAGAAATAAATATGTACGAATAACTATGTGTCAAGATATAAGTACTAAAAAGATTATAATAGTTTCTCAAGAGCAGTGTCTTAGGCCTGACCTGTTTGGAATCACGTGATTGTTTATGTTTGAGCTCTAAGCAGAGCCGGTTGTTCCTTAAAGTTAATTAAGGCAAAAAACTATGTCTTGACGTAGGAATATGTGATGTTTCGAGGATATTCCATCTTCTATACGAGAATAAAACTTAACGTTTTTCTTTCCTTTTTGCAACAGCTTCGCCTTAAGAGACGTTTGTTTATGTCGGTAGTTGATGATTTGAATTGTACGTTAAAAGTCAAGATTAAATGTTCAGCACTATCATAAACAAGACCTAATAAGATTTACTATTGTTTAATTAATTGTGTTTTCGCTTGAAAATACTTTTCAAAATATCTGTAGTAAGATGTTTTTTATTTCATTTATTTTCTTTGGTAAAATAATTTTTGAATTTTAAGATTTTTCAAACAAACCCAAGAAACAAATAAATGTTCTTGTAGAGGATAATTGCATATTCCGGGCATATGCAACTTTTTTTTTATAAAATTTGTATTTCTCTTTACATAGCAAAATTAACCCATTATGACCCACGGCTAATATTTTTAAAGAAAAACAATTAATTTTGATGAATTATTTATTAAAATATTGTTCTAACAAAATTGTCAAATGTAACCAAATAAAAAAAACAATGGGTTCTTAGATATATAGGTGTCTTCAAATGGGTACAGTGGGAAGATATGAAGAAAATACTATTCACAATGATATGCCCTGAAACAGTCTCTTTCAATGCATAGTCTTACAACACATTTTACATCTTAATTTGTTTTCTAATTTTTGAGGAAAATGTCTACAATCGTGTCTTCTTACGTTAGGCACGACTTCACCTGGAGGTCTGTTTTCGCAGTGGATGTTTTTTGATAAGAAGATAAATAATGACGTACAATAGTTTTTTGGAACTGTAAGAGCCCCATGAGTTCTTCTCCGAACTGTTGATTCAGTCTGAATGCATTTATGACAGTTATATTTATCATGTTGGTGAAACAGGCTAGTTGTGGTACATCAACTTACGACTTTGCAATTGATGACCAATGCGTGAGTTTACCTATGAGTTCCAAAGAATCAAAATTAGTTCAATTAGTCACAATATTGTTGTGCTTCCATCTGACAAATAACAATCCCTCTTCCTTATCGTATCTATACCTTTTTCTTAAATTGTTCAGGAGTTAGCAACGTGCAGTTTTTGATTCTGTTTGCTCGAACTGTTCCTGTTGTACGTAGGTTTTTAGTTTTTAGCGATTTCATTAAATCATAATTGCTGAAGTAGTTGTCAAAGTATAGGGTATGGTCCGAAGGTACAGTCAAACTATATGTCATTTCTAAAACGACTCTAGAACCTAATGGTAGTTGATTTTTTTGTTTACAAGTATTTTTAGCCCCGCAATAGGTGTCAAAGGAGTAAAAGTAGCCAGTTGAACTACATAGCAGCTAGTTTTTATAGCCAAACTTAACTGGTTTTCCTTTACTAAATTGTTTACTCGAATGTTTTCTAAAGTATTTCACCATTGATTCATCAACACACATATCCTAATGAAAAATACCCCACTCTTTAAATTTCTGGATCAAACTATTTGCTAGAGGTGTAAGTTTTGTCATTTTGTCATTTACATCTAAATTAGTATTATTCGCAAGATGTATATACCGTATTATATCTTGAAATCTATTTCTCGACATAGCGGCAGATACAAATGGAACTCCAGTAATGTCTTTTACTAGGTAACTGGAGATATCCCATTAGCAATAAAAAGTATACCTACCAATAAATATCTGTATGTCTGTTTTGGAGATGGTGGTTATTTTTTCGGTCAGAATATAGATTAGTTTGTTGAACAATATGAGTCAACACTTCTTCATCAAATTTCTACAGCTGATAAACGAGAGCATGTCGAACGACTTCTATAAGATCATTACTTCCATTTGTACTTGGCATGCTAACATCAGTGGCACTTTTTACCCATTTTGATTTTGTAATTTGAGATTCCTGTAGTTCTTTAAGTCTCACAGATAAAGGCACTCATCTTCATGAGTACTTTCGTCATCTTTTCAACTGACAAATCATGAATTTCTATTTGTCCGGCGACGTCTTTCGGGCACCTGGGGTTATTATCTTCTTGAATGTCGTCTTCGACAAAAGTCTCTTCATCTGTTTGTGGCTCAGCATTTAGAGGAATTATGACTACGTCGACTTCATTTTGTACCTGATGAAACTAGATCAGCTTATGGTAAACCCTCATCTCTTTTCATGTACGTGTGCTTATGGCTTCGAATTCGTTAATCTACATTATAATTGCAGAAAGAAATAATTTTTACTTACAGATATTTGGTTGAGACTAAGTATCTACCCGTTGTACTCAAATAAGTACAGCAACATTTTTTTACCACCTCTCGCTTTATATGTGAAACAATAAAAGTAATTAACATACTACTCACCTTTAATGGTATGTAAATAAAGACACTGCGCTCACTGTAATCCAAAAAATTAATTACAGACACACTTGCAACAAATATTTGGTATAGCTGTAAAGTATCTCACGAAAACACTATGCACATGTGTCAAAACTTCATCACAAAACTGAAAAAAAAATTACAGTAGGGGGCGACATCTTTTAATTTACAAAACATATAAATTAGTCCTGTAGTATTTTCCCTTAGATGGCAACAAAGAAGGAATTTGAAAGGTGTACTCATTTGAGTACGGTCATGATCATATAATTAAAGAACTGAAGAAAGGAAAAGTAATAATTACAGAAAATATAATGAACGTAAAAAAGATAGACTATCTTAAAGGAAACAATAGATGAAGACAAGCAGATTAAGTAGTAATCATGCACCAAGCTTAAGGACACATATAGAATGACGACCAATAGTCGACAGAGTAAGATATAGACGAAAAACCAGATGCGAAGAAAAGGTAAAAAATTGAGAAGCAAACATTTAATACAAGCAAATCTTGAGAAAGATAGTGGTCAAAGAAAACGCACACAAAGTTTTATAAAGTGACAGTGATTGGAAATATAAGTATGATAAGTACAGCAATGCATTGTCATCGAGCAAGTTGGGTGGAGAGAATAGGGAAGATAGATAATTCGAAGGCTAGAGAAAATGATGTAACTAGACATGAAACGAATATGTGGTTCAATAAAAGAAAACGTAAAATCAGACAAGCAGAAAATAAAAAACAAGATGACGAGACAGATTTAACATAACAAATATGAAGTCTAAGCATAAAATCAAACAAATTTGAAAAATAATGAATTCTTAAATCGATCCTCAATTTACAAACTCCATCAAAACTGGCTATCCATTCAATTCTCATTTCTTCCTGTTTCGCGTAATTTAACGCTACGTTTATTGCATACGCTTATATAGTTATACGAAAACAAAATGTCAATAAATTTAGATGCGTGACTTAAAGAGGAGGTGTCGAATTTTGTACGGCTTTGGCCTCTGTTGGTTCGGCCGTTCGGCCAGCGCGGCTCTATTTTATTATCGCAAAACCGTCCGTATTTAAACGCGAAGCCGCGATTGTCAAACACGTTTTCATTGTATACCGACAGATTATCGTGAACGCATCACATATTTTGTTGTAGCGAAAGCTCAGGTGTTGATAATATGGTGCTATTCTAAAAGTAGGTACTCTTTAGGTAATCGTTAGTTAGGATTTATAATATTTAACCCGAAAGATCTCCAGTCGTGCCAAAGATACAAGTTTTTCAAATTCCACATATATGTGGCCGGAACCCTTAGATATATAATAAAGAAGATAATAGATTTTTAAAATTTTGGTGCGCGCCAACAACGCGTCATGTAAGTCAAAATCACATATGGGAAATAAATTATTTTGTACTAAAAATCAATTGAAAGACGTATCCAGAATATCCAAATTTAATGAATTTTCCTCGGAATTTTCACTTCTTTGCATTCTTGTTAAAGAAGAAAAAAGCCATAATTATTTATGTGGAATGGAATGCAGAATAAATAATTTTGACGACTTTATATTATTAGTTAAATTGAATGGATTCTAAAAGTTTGGAACAATAAATATATCCTGAATTTACTTTATGCACAAATAATAAATCTACATTATTTTAAACTCTATACATTTACAATAGAATATTATAATCGTATCCAATAAACACAGTTAATCGGCACCGTAACTGGGCCGAAGGAGCCTTGCCGAATGCCGAATGCAGTTTAAAAAACTGCAAATAATGTCCTCACTACATTTGCGAAAGCTGTATTGAAAATAAAAGTCGTATGTGATATTTGTTTGTCTAAAATACCTTATGTGATGCATTAAATAATATAAACAGAGACGGCTCTCTATTAGAGAGCCGTATGTGAACACTTTTTCGATAATATAACTATATCTTCATTTTATTTTCAATAACTATTATCGTATGTGTCCCGAAATATGGATGTAGTTTTTTTTTAGAGTATTGCTACTAGTCATTATTGACTAACCTACAATTTTAATCTAAAACTTATAAACTAATTAGTTATCCAAGAAGTCCCCATTGGGCCGTCTTAATTGTTTCTATAGGAAAGCATCATAAGTTGGCGCGACGATTTATTACACTGTTTTACACTAGCACTAACATTAACAGTCACTGCACTATCTCAAATGGCTTCTTCCTTTTGAACCTTCTGTTGAGTGTATAGTTGTCCAGTAATTGCAGCGCTTCTTCGTTGACGTGGGAGTGGAGTCGACCCTCATGTTTTGCAGCAAACCACTTTACTTCTTCTTCGATTGTTGGCATCTTCAGGAAGATAATCGTTTCGATAGAACCAAGGTGCATCAACAATGCATCTTAGGACTTTATTTTGGAAAACTTGTATCATATTGATATTACTCTTGCTGGCACATCCCCATAGCTGTATGTCATAAATCCAGATTGGTTTTAGGATTTGTTTATAAATCAGCAGTTTGTTGTACACTGACAATTTGGATTTTCTTCCTAGGAGCCAATACATTTTTTTGAATTTAAGTTTAAATTGTTTACGCTTTTTGTATGTGCTCTTTCCATTTAAGTCTTACATGTAGTTGAAACTGCAAATATATTTATAAAAAATGTTTTTGTACTTTTATGTATTTCTGAAAATACAATTTTTTGGCTGCCTGAAATGTGTTACATATCGAGAAATAAGTTAACAACACATGTTAATTATAGAGTAGATATTTAACCTTCAACGGCTACCGTTAAAAAAATTCCTTTAACCGCTACAGCGTGGTCTTATAGACGCACCATTAGAATAGGTGTTAAAATTCAAATTAACCTCGAATAATACTTAGAATTTGGTTTAAGTACAACTAAAAACTTAAGAAACTCTGCTTCAAACAAAAAAACGTAGCTTTATTTTCAAAATCATAAGAATACAAAATAATAAAATATTCGTTCCAAAGAGTTTTAGTTCTCTGGGTGTGTTTTTATTTTGCAATCGTCTTTCCATCAATGGAGATACTAATGTCTTGGCTAAATGTTTTAAGAAGTCCATGCGTTCCAACTTATCTTTATAGCTTTGGTGCATATTATGTGCATTTATCTTGCTAACATTCAACATTTGTAGAAATATTGCTATTGGCCAACGGCAAGTACTTCTGCTGGCACTATAACAGGCACACTTTTTGTCCAAAGAATCAGCGCCCCCTTGGTTTTGTTGTAATACTCTATGATCTCAGGTTTTGTGCTTTCAGTAGTATTTGACTTAGTGTGATGCATAGACGACACAACTAATACGGCTTTAGATTTTTTCTAAACGTGCGACAAAAGCGTTATAAATCCATATAACGAAGAACCTACTTTTCTTGATTTATGCAGGAGAAACTGTGGTAGTAACTCTGTTTTATTTTTTTAACGTTCCTTCGTAGGTTAGGCCTCTTTTTTTAAGTTCTTCAACAAGCTCTATAAAGCTAAACCAATTGTCTCTCGTCATATTGGTACCCATTATTATAATATATTTGGAAGTTGTCTATTATTCTTTGAAATACCACTGTTATAGCTGCAAATGGATCAGTAACTTTCCTTTCATTTCTTGTTTCTGCGTTTTATTAAATCTTAGACAGATAAACAAAAACCTAAAACGTCTTTTTGGCATTGTGCAACGAAATACCGTCCCTGCCTGTTTCATCAGTGGTAAATAGACAATCCAGATTTTCATATCCAGATTTGAAAATTGCAGTGTAAATAAGTAGTCCCAAAAACGCTCTCATTTCAACGTGATCTAATGGATCCTTATATTTAATTTTTGATTTAGTAACTTTTTTATTTATATGAAAAATAATTTCATTGATAATTTTATCCGAAAATAATAGACTCCTTATTTCTTCCAGTGATTTGCAGCAGCTTTGAGTCCTGGGAGTGTAACAATAATATTATGTTGCCTTATTCGCACGATGGTAGAAAACTCTTTTTTTGACCTAAAATCACAACATAAAAATAGCAAGCCAAATAAGAACAAGAAACAAAAACAATTTACCATGTAAACTTATGTTTTCCTAGATAATATCCTTCTTTTTCTACAGTGACTTCTTCGTCGCTTTCTTTACGTTGAGTGTCGTGTTCACTTTCCAAGTAATCAGCGTCTTCTAAGTCGTCTTCGCTATCCAAATTAAGTTCATCAAAAACTGCTGGCTCATCCAAAAGAATTTGTGCCCATTTTTGAAATTTCCGATCATCTAGATGCATTCTTGAAGATCCCAGAAATATTTGTTTAGACATGTGCAATTATAAAAATATAATCAGAAATAAAAACACCTACCTAATCGCTACACTAGTTAAAAATAACCAAATTTTTAAAATTTCTTTACCTGCTGTTTGTTTTTTTCGCAACAAAATGGCCAAAATGGCACATTATTTTCAGGTATATCGGCTATTTTAAATAAAAATCATTTTATAACACCTGAAAATATCAATAATTTAATGCACTATGATAGTAACATTATCCATTTTCTCTTTATAGCTCACAACTCTTAACCAGTTTATGTTCTTTGGATTTAGTTATGTCTACCATTTTAATTAATACATTATTGAATGAGTCGTTTGAAATCAGCGTAACTTGTCAAATAAGAAATAACAGTCCTTTTTTTCTCAAGCTTAACCTTTGTGTATGTCTCACCTTTGTTGTTGTTACACTTGTTTGCTTATAATATAAATAAGACCCGTCTCGGGTTGTTTCTTGTACACAATCAATATAAATAAATTTAATGTTATGACTTTTACTTTTGTTTTTGTTTCTCTGTAACTGCCTAGCTGGCAATAGTTAGAAACTGTGTTCCAAAAGTCGTAAATTCTTACGTATTGCTTGTAGTTATCTTTTTTTATTTGCTCCGTTTAGAATTGTTCTGAGTAGAAATGGAGATTGTATCTTTTAAATGGGAATCTAAAGCCACTTGCATGTTCCGAATTTCTTTATTCGTAATTTTTATGTATTTTTTATTTGTAAGTTAATCTTTCACAAACAAAACCAATTTTGTCAATAAATAATATACCACACACTTTTAATGCAATGCTGGTATACGGCCACTTAAAAACTTATACTCATTTTTCCTTTTCGAATAGTTGAAATGCACAAAAATCGTAACATTGTTTTTATACCTAATTATACAAATTATTACAGACGTGGAGGATGCACTAAATACTAATTTTCTGTCAGAAACCTGCTTATAATGTGTTATAAATTTAAATTAATAAAAACTAGTTTTCTAGTTCTCAGGGCTATAAAGTATGATAATGCTCAGGTATTTATTAGATTAATAAATTTAAGATTTAGTTGTTTTTGTTGCTTTGGAGTTTTCGAATAACTGGAAAATCGTAAAATGCAGTAAACATTTTGAAGATTTATTGCATTCACCCACCTCGCATTTAATTCAACTAACTCCACTATGAATTGAAGGTTTGAAAAACCTTATTTAATGACCAGTGGCGGCGCTAGATATTATAACTAATTGCTCCTTTTACAGTATCACTTACTTCATTACTGTTTAACTTCGGTACAATGTGCGATTGTCCTGGCGTTGTTATTGATCTGTTCTTCCTATTTTATCGTAGTAATGATTATTAAATAACCCGTCAACAAATACCAACAAAGTTACCCTGCAGTATATATTCTCTTTTTCAATAAAAGAAAAATGCAAAATCCTGCCCACTCTTTAATTCCCTTCTAATCCGATTAAAAACCGGAGTTATCTCAATCTGCGAACTCGACACCGAGATTACTACACTTGACATCGAATATCAGTCAATTTGTTATGTTGACATTCCTGCTACCTGTACAGAATTTTTTCGGCTATGTGCGGGAATCCATCTTTGGGCAAAAAGCCGGTTTGGCGCGCAAGATACCATCTCGCGTCTACCTAATTAACTATTTAATAAGCGGTCCACGTCAAGCGAAGGGATTTAACAATCAGTTAGTTCTCCTAAGTCTGCAATAATCGCGTTTTCGGTAGTACGGCGTGAAACGTTTAAGTCAGCTCGAATTTGTGAGTATTGTTGAAAAAAATCTCAATTCTTCTTCTTTTTGGTAAAAGGTTACATACTGCCAGGTGTTTGAGACCGTGTGGAATTTTCGCAAGCTAATGAAACGTGAAGATTTAATTAATTTAATTTTATTATCTTGTCAAACGTATTTTATTTAGGTACTTGCGATTTTGGAGAAACAAGATAAATTGATTTTTGGATCCGATTATATTATTATCTCATTTTTATAGATTTAGAAGCAGCTGTTAACTAAATGGTTCCAAATAAATACGAAAATAGAGCTATTGAATGTCATTTAAAAATATTAAAGAAATGTATCAAAATATAAAAATAAAAGTACAATTGTTGAAACATCCAGTGCATTCAATTTAAATATAATTAAATAAGAGGGTTCAGTAACTACTTTTGATAATATCAATGAAGAACACAATGCGTAAACAAAGATAAAAAACGCTAATAGGATATAGAAAGTTAACAACAATAAATATCATAAATGGGAGACATACAAAAAAAATTTGGAGAAGAGATACTGATAAATTGAATTCAGAAATTATTATTAGTAAGAGCAAAACTTTGATAAGAACGAACATCTAATAAGAAAAGAACAATATTACCTACGTCTGAATTAAAGTAGAGGAAGTAGAAGAAATAGCAACATATAAATCTCTTAAAAGCATAATTATAGTTAAGATTGATACTGAGTAGGATTATCATATTGCATTCCACTTTGACCCAGATGGATCTGTTGTGGATCATTAATAAGTTACAAACCACACCTTTAATGAAGACCTTTATTTTTAAAACAATCCATAAGGGGCGTTTATTAATATTACATTCTGATCAAAAGTTAATCAATGATTTTGTTTTAACGTAACTTAACTAAGTTTGCAATCCTAAAAATTAAGTTTCACTAAACTAACGTATAACGCTAGACCTCACAAAGCTAACTCATATGGTTTCACTTCTTGTCAGGTTGGGCTGTCAAGAAGCTGGATCGCCCCAGCGTTCACATGTTGGTGAAGCTATTGTTCATGACTCTTAGCGAATCTGATAATAGTCTGGTCAACAGTGTCCATCCAAAGATCTCGATGGAGGTCGCTGTTTCTAATGTACCAAGGAGCATCGACAATGTTCATCAGTACTTTGTTCTGGAATCTCAGGAATATTAGAATATTACTGTTGCCGGCATAAGCCCAGAGCTGAATGCCGTAGGTCCAAATTGGTTTGAGGACTTGTTTTTATAAAAGAATTTTGAATATGTAGATGCCTACCAAGTAACCAGTATATTTTTTGAATTTTATATATAACTCTTGTCTTTTCTTTTTATCATGGACCTTCCAGCGAACTCTTGCATCTAATGTAATACCTAATATTTTGCTGGGTTTATTGGTAAAATGAATATTAACAGATTTGATTTCGTTTAGTTTAATACGCCATCTTCTGGTCCAGGTTTATTTGATTAACTGATGTTTGTAGTTTATCTTCATGAACTTTGATCGCTGGGATGGCAGTATCATTCACAAATGTAGCTACTATGTAAAATAACAATAAAAATATTATGTTAATAAGAAAATATTATATCTACTAGCGATGGCTAAATAAACGTGTCTTGTTTCAGCTGGCGTACGTAACAAGTGTATAACAGATCAAAACTGGGTGCCAGGACGCTTCCTTGTGGTACTCCTACTTTGATTTATCTAAATTCAGTGTATGCTTTTTCTTGTTTTACTCTAAAGAATATATCTGAAATATATAAATCCAGTAGTGGCTGTGGTAGTAGCATATTTAGTTTTTGTTTAAAGCCATCATGCCATACTTTTTCAAAAGCCTGCAGAACATTGAAGAAGATTTCTATCTTTGCAAATGGCTTTTCAATAGCATTTGAGATTCTTTGGACCTGATCTATATTTCAATGGTTTTCGCTAAAGCGGAACTGATAATCTGGAATTTTCCTTTCCTGAATGATGGATTATATTAGTAATTTTTCAAATAGTTTCGGTAATATAAGCATTTTCTTGGTATGGAGATCATAATGAATGCAGCTTCTTTCCCCAATATAGGGTCATACCTTAGTTTGAATGAGGTATTTAACAGGCGTGTGTTTTAAAACAACTTTCATAGAAAGCCTATGGAAGTTGTTTAAAACTTCTCCGGTAATTAAATCAAAACCAGGACCTTTCTTAGGGTCAATATTTGTCATCTCTGTCTGGAAGATCCCAGTTCGGTAATTTTTCTCCTTCATTTGGTTGGAAGGTATTTTGTAGACCAAGCTCGAGTTTGGTGGGACTTGTTTAAAAGTAGATAGACTCCAGTCTGACAAAGCCAAAGATCCTTCCAAGGCGAAACAGGTTCAGGTACTTATGTCGTTACCTAAATAAGCGATCATAGAAAGATTGGGCATATTCGGTTTGAAATTAGTCTTTTTGCATTATTCTTTGCAATACCAGGAAATGGTTTTGGTCCTATGAAGTGGGATTCGGTTCCTCTTTTAGCGAGTGCTTCGGCTTTTGCGTTGCCACACAGTTCTATCTCTAAAACCAAATGAGGGTAATTTTGTTCCAATTTTGTTAGTAAAAGGAAGATTGATCAACTCTCTCGCTCTCAGTTCTAAAGCTATCATTTTTGCTAGGAAAATCGTATCATAAGTTTCCAGGAGTATTGAAATCTCCTTCTTGGCTCTTCTTTTTTAGTTTTAATGGCGTCCGGGTACAGTACATAGTTGGTCGAGAAGTGGAGAATAATGTCTCTCTCACTAGAATGAGGACAATGTATGACTTTGATTTTTCTATGTGCTGTCCGGAAACTGGCGAGTCTCAGACCATACTGGGTTAGTCGTCGTTATTAATTTCACTCCTTAACAGTTAAGTTTTATCATATAGCAGTTTATCCTTGCATTGAATACCCAACGTTGGGAGTCTGGAACAATCTTGGTTTCCCTTTCCAGGAACCTATGAATAGAGATTAGATTCAGTATAGTCGTCATGGCTCACATCGGTGTGATAAACTTTGCGCCAGTGATGACAGAAAGCTTAGTTCTGGTTGTCCGTTATAATTTACCATGATTGGATAAATCACTAGATCAGTTTGGGGCTATACCTCATACTTTGTCGCATATCCTCCTGAGAGTCCAGAAAAACATTCTCGCTTTGTTGATAGTTTAATAATAAGAAAACCACTGGGTAAATAAGGAAAGAAATAATAAATGAAATGAAGAAAAAGACTACACCCTAATATTTTGGGCTGTCGAAGAGAGTTCCATATACAAATAATAGTCGCTTCTCGCATCTCATTCTACATTTCCTTTTGCTGTTTCTATTCCTTTACTCCATTTTAATTTAGGTCTACCTCTTTTTTTATTCAAAAGATGCCCAATGTATTTCAGCTCTCTAAGTGCAACAGTTCTGGCACTGAAGGCTATTTTGCTCTCTTTTATGTTGCTAGGATACCTGGTATATTCAATGAGACAACTATATGTATTTACATTGAGGGAATTTTCTGCTTGAGTACATAACTGATATTTTATTTATTAAAATAAAGAAAACATCTGATCATATAGACTAGCAGTGTAGAAGAGCATACATGAATCTTGTTACAGCTAAATTTTAAAAACCCACCCCTTAGCCGCCACTGAAAGAACAATTTGCGGGCAGTAATTGTGTTCCCATTTGCTATTCATGAAAGAGAATCAGTCAATAGAAGACAATTATATCAGTCAGGTAGGGACGTGACTGGCAACGCGGCGTTGAAAAAACGGTCAACACGACCATGCGGCTTTAGAACACATTGTTTCAAACTAATTGCTTGGTATAAATTGGCTGGATGGCTGGCGCAGACAACAAGAGCAAGTGTAAGTACATCTTGCTACGTTGTAACGTATCGAATGGATTTTTACAATAGGAATAGGACGATTTGTCGGTACTTATGCATGACGAATAATGGTTAACATTAACTTGACATACTTCAAACAAAAAAGATATATTAAAATGAAGAAGAACCTTTGTGTTATTTATTACGCAATCCAACATTTAAGTACTAATTTTCATGCATTAATTTTCTGAAAATTGCAATGTAAGTCACTATTTTTTAGCATTTGTTTTTAACGGCTTCGATTTTTCAAATATTTTGGTCTAACGATATAATATGAAGTCATCACAAAGGGGTGTACTTTAAAGTTCTCTATAATTTTAAGAAACCAAACTAGTAGCAAAAAAGTTACTGAAATTCAGTTACTTCATTAATTGGAATTTACCATGGCAGATATAAGGGACATAAAGATAGGAAACGCTCCTAAGACAAGAAGCACATGCTTAACAGCGACCAGTTTGAACGCAGTTAACATCTGATCCACTAAGTGGCGCTTTCAGCGATATCAAACAAATAATGCAGCGGGAAATTTAAAAATCTGATAATAGTGGTTGCATAAATATTGACTGCATTTTCTTGTTCTGGCAAATAAATGTAAACAATGTTAATGAGATAAATTATTTATTAAAGAAAATACTACACTTACAGTTTAAAAATTTATATTGTTGATATTCTAGTGTTATTATTTTCATTGTCTAAACTACCTGTCATTTATCAACTGTCATATGTAAATTCCACCATTTTCTTGTTAAATCGAACGACGAGCATAGCTATACCGCTAAATATTCAATTTTGATGAGACGTCTTTTTTATTAGTTATTTAGAATATAATATAAGAATTTACATTTTTTCTCTTATGTTTCTTAATGAATATTATGACTTTAAAAATTTTCCTACACGTATCAGTTTTATTAAATTAAATGTTCATGTTTTAAAATTAATAAATAAAATGACCTAAAATATATCTACTTAAAACAATTATGTGTAGAATTTACTTGTATAATTCTAGAGTAAACTTGCCATCGAAATCAAGTGCAAAGCGTATTACATAACGATTTAATTACATTTTCCAATAATATAACACTTTCAACATGCCTAGTTTTTTTCTCCAAAGAAGTAAACATTGACTGGACGCAATGTTTACCAACCAAGAAAAACCAATTTAAGCAACAATCTGTTATTGAATAATTACGCAATCGTTAATAGCATTCATTAGTACTGGTAAACGCTAAATGTACAAATGTTTACTTTGTAATTATAAAAAGCTCCTTTTTCTGCGCCACTGAACTGGAAAGTATACGGCTCGGGCTCCATGCCAGACTTAAAAATTCTATCACTGCCGACACCTTTCATACCCGATGGTCGTTGATTCGTGATTGATATCGATATCATTTATAATATTTTGTGATTTATTTGCAACTAAATCGGGCTGAAGGTCTCTATTTATCATCCTGGAATTGTGTGGAATTTTTTTTCGATATACTTTTTTAATTTATATAAATTACACATAATAAATTGTTTAACAGGAACTGTAATTGATAAATTGATAAAAATATGTGTATACATTACTGTACATGATTTTGTATTAATAATGAGCAATGTAGCTAAAGAGCTGGTAGACATTTGATTTTGCCTTTCGTTGAGAATGATAGGGATTCGTGTTTTGCTGCTTACGAAAAGGGAATAGAAGAAGAATAAAAAAGGAAAAGAAGAAATAACAATCCACGCCCTGGATCACTGTAAAGGCCTAGATTGAGGTTACTAACACTAGGTGAAGAACAGCCAGAAGCATGTAACTACATGCAGAAGCTACTGTCAAAGCTGCACTGAAAAACTCGCGGTGGACATGGAGAAATGTCCACATTCTCTCTAAATCTAATCTAATCTGATAATGAGATATATGTAAAGGTCTGGTTAACGGCAATAACAAGAGATGCGAGTAAATGATTCAGGTACATTTTTTACATGTTTAACATATTGTTAACCTTCCGTTAGCCGCGTGTATCTGGTAGATACATGAAGTGCTTTTATTTCCCCCTCTCCGGTAGTTTAGGTGCCGACTACTCCCACCATTCCAGTAGCTTCCTCGCTTACGGGCACTTTTCAAATAGTGCACGAATCAGCTTGGTACATACAAGTGGTTTTGAAATATTGGCGTTTTGTATCTCACAGATACACGCGACTCTTGCGGTAAGTTTTATAAATATGTTTTTTCTTTGCATATTTTTACTAGTTTTAAAGGTAAATTAAATAGTTATTTGCTGTGTGAAATTACATCCTTCAATTGCATTGGCTGATAATAAAAAATATGATATGTATCTAGGAGTAACATGCGACAATTAACGTAACTTTTATTGTTTTTAGGCAATAAAATGGAATTTCGACTGAAAAGTATGATTTGAACAATGAAAAGCACTGTGAGGAGCTGAGAAATCTATTGTTACAACAGGAAAGTGATGATAAAGATGAAAGAGTAGATATAGAAGACGAAAACAGTGATACACATGCGTCTGTTTGTTTTGAGGACCGGGAAGAAAATTCTGAGAGCGAACAAAGTGAATATTGTGCGAGTGAAGAAGACGAAAAAGAAAATGCAGTTCATTTTACTGCTGTTCAAAAGAAAAAGAATGTTGTAGTGAATGAGTGGAAACTTCCCCTTTCACAAATAAGACGAAACCCTTCTCAAAATATTCTTATGCAACTACCTGGGGTAATTGAAGCCGCTAAACATGCTAATGGGATATACGAAACTTGGAACTTATTGATTGACGATACAATGCTGCAGGAGATTGTTGAATGTACCAATAAATACATTCAAAGTATTCAAATACAATTTACTCGACCTAGAGAAGCTAAAATAACCAATATTTCTGAAATCAAGGCAGTTATTGGCTTGTTATATTTAGCTGGCGTTTACCATGCCAATCGACTAAGTTTAGATGAACTATAGTCAGAGGATGGCGTACAGAGGTTTAGGAAGACCATGAGTTTGAGGAGATTTCGTTTCATAATGTGCTGTTTGAAGTTTGATGACAGGGAAACGAGAGACGAGAGAAAAAATCGACCGCTTGGCAGCAATAAGGAATATTTTCGAGGCATTTGTGACAAATTACCAAAAATCATACTCTTTGGGCCAAAACGTGACTATTGATGAGAAATTAAAAGCTTTTAGAGGACGCTGTGCTTTTCGCCTTCTAAGCTGGCTAAATATGGCCTAAAAATATTTTCCCTTGTAGACACAAAACTATCTTATACCTACAATATAGAGATATATGCTGGACAACAACCAGAAGGACCATATGACATAAGCAATAAACCAGTTGATGTGGTCAAGAGACTTGTTACTCCTATTCATAATTCTGGCCGTAACGTCACGATTGACAACTGGTTCATAAGCTATGATTTAGTAGAAGATCTTAGGCAAAAGAAACTCTCGCTTGTAGGCACTCTGAAGAAAAATAAGCCACAAGTACCTAGTGCATTCAAAGATATCAAAGATCGAAGTGTTCCATCTAGTTTGTTTGGGTTTCAGAAAAATTTTACTTTAGTCTCGTATGTACCAAAATCGAACAAAAATGTTATTTTATTATCAAATATGGATTTTGATGATACAATAGACTTATCAACAAATTAACAACAGAAACCGGAGATCATTACATTTTATAACGGAACTAAAGGTGGAGTAGACACTGTGGATAGAATGTGTGCAAGCTATAACGTTGCCCAGAACACAAAACACTGGTCGATGGTGGTGTTTTTTTCTATGATGGACACTGCTGGAATTAATTCACAAATACTTTTGCTGGAAACCAAAACAAAGTGAAAAGTAGAAAAAGTTTTTTACATGATCTGGCTAAGCAGTTAACCGAACCTGAGATCCAAAGACGACAAGTGACAAACGTAGAAGTTCTGCCGGATGCCGATCCAGAAAATATCCCTGCTCCTGTGCTACACGAAAATGAGGATGTACCCAGCAAAAGAAAAAGATATAGTCTGTGCTATTCACAAACAAAAAAATCCCGCCTCACAAAATTTTTCTGTGTAAAATGTTGCCTTGATCACTGTAAAAGTATTTGTAAAGATTGTGTTCCCGGGCAAATAATGTAAATATTTATGAATAATTTGATTATTTTATAATTATGTCTATTCTTTTTTGTTTTGTAGAGCAAAAATGTTAAAATAAAGCAGTTTTCTAATTTTTGTATTATTTCAAACCCTAAAAATGTTAATGTATCTATCAGATACATGCGCAACCAATCCCGAAAGCTTTTTGACGCGACTAGCGGAAGGTTAATTAATAATACGGCGATAATGGTATTAGTTATAGGTTTATAGTTTCATAGCTTTATTATCCAAATTTTAACGAATTATTGTTTATTAGCAATCACTTGAGAGTTTACTTTTGGGCAATATGTTAAAGACTTCTACATAATAAATGCAAATGTGAATTCAATCATTGACAGTAAATATATGTAAAGTCCACAAAACTAACACCCATTTGGTATGCAATTCTTTAACACTGTTAATTTTAAATCTCAATCTAAACCTACGCATATTTTATAATTAAGATTAGTGAATAACGGCATATAATAATTTTAGTCAAAGCGATATCTCAATAGAATCAATACAAATCCTGATTTTCTTAAAACATTAGGTTTCTATAGTTTCTTTTTATATGTACCTTAAAACAACAAAAAACTAACCAGAAAACATGTAAGTAAATCAAAGCAAAAGAATTCTATTAATTGTGAAAAACTTTACATGGAGTTGCTACACTCTATGAAATTTAACTAATATTAGTTAATATTTCTCATATAAATCAAACATACTGATGATTATTATTAAAATTTTTAAAAATTCATTAAATTTTGACCAAGACATTATATGCAGTAACAGAGACTTGGCTAAACAATACGAATGCTTCTTCCGAAGTATTGACTGATTCTTTCACAATTTTTAGAAGAGATCGGAAAAATTCCTGTTCTACCGATAAAGAGGGAGGTCCTAATTGGAGTTAAAAACAACGTTTGCAGTATAATGCATGAGTGGATGTGTGATGCTGAAGATTTGTGTGTAACCGTCACGTTTCAATCTTTTAAACTTAATATTTGTTTTGTTTATATTCCTCCAGGTAACTCTATTGCTTTGAATTTATTTTGTTTGAAACTGAAGATAATCCAGAAAATATATTCTTAATATGCGGTGATTTTAACCTACCCCATATAAAATGGACATTAGACTCCATGAACAACCATTGTATTACATTTTACTGATGAAAAATCTAATCTGTTTGTTAATACAATTTCCTGTTGTGGTTTGCCTCAATTTAATAATTTTACGAATATGTCAAATAATACACTTGACTTAATTTTAAACAATAATTTTTTAATTAAAAATCTCAAGTGTGAATTCCCTCTTGTTTCTGAAGATCATCATTATACAACATTGGAGTTTGACATGAAATTTTTTTAATCAAAAAAATAATTCAGATATCATAATTAATTATAATAAAGCAAATTTTTATTTAATTAGGGATGATTTATCCTATATTGACTGGGATAGTGAATTCCTAAAAGTTTTATTGTCATTTAGAAAATATTATCACACGTTCCGAAATACCCAAAATGTAAGTCCAAGTTTCCTCATTGGTTTAGCCTAAGTCATTAACGAGAAGAAAAAGTTTCATGTCAAATGGAAAAGTGTGCTAATCATTTGTATTATTTAACATTTAAACTTTTAAGAGGTAGAGCAAAGTTAAAAACTATAATAATCACGTTGAATCACAAATAACCTCAAACCCAAAGCTTATTTGGCAGTTTGTTAAGTTAAGTCTTTTTCGAAGTACTTCAGTTTTGTTTTTAACAAATCTAACCCAAACAATAATAATACTATTACAACTAATTATAATATTAATAATATAACTTCATATCATATCCTCTTGAAAAAATTGTTGACAAGAATGAAGGTCTCCAAGTAGATGCTATATATACTGACTTCAGCAAGGCCTTTGATAAGATTGATCATCCAACTCTATTGGATAATCGGTTTACACGGCAATCTACTTCAATAGTTGAAATCCTATATAACTAATAAGTCCCAGGCAGTAGTTATAGGTAAACATGTATCACCTTTTAGTTACTTTTCTTCAGGAACACCTCAGGGATCTCACTTGGGGCCTTTATTATTTAATATCTATATCAATGACATATCTAAATGCTTCAAGTTCGGTAAATATAAAAATTATGCAGATGATTTAAAAATATATTACACATTTCAAAGTACTAGATTTTGAAATGATATAAAGTGATCTAAACAGACTTGTCACTTATTGCAAACAAAACTTCCTTTTCCTTAACTTAAATAAATGCTACTCCATTGCTTTCTCTAGAAAACTTATTTTTGACCAACATATTTATTATATCTCAAAATAATCCAATATGGCGCTAGTTTTTATTATCAGGACTTGTCATGATTTTAAAACTTCATGCTAATTGATTTTATTTATGGGTTATTTAAATAGTGTCTTAAGTTTTGGATCGATAATACGGAATGCCCAGTATCTTGTATATATTGATAGACTTAATCATATTCAAAATAAATTCATATATTACTGCAACAAGAAATTGTTTTCTGAACACAATATTGCATCAGTCAGGCGAAACTTAAATTTAATTTCCCTGGAAGACTTTAAGTTTCTTTAAAAAATTGTAAATAATCTTATTGATTCCAACGAGATTACTAGTCTCATTAATTTTATTGTTCCAGCCTATAATATAAGAGCCTTTAAAACTTTTTATACTAATTTTAGTAACACCAAGTATTATCTAAACTCTCCCTTGAATAGATGTTGCAAATTCTTCAATTCAGTTTGTAACCATCTCGAAATTGACATATTTCATAATAAATTCTTTAGTTTTTGTAATAAATTGAAAAAATTGTACTTAAATATCATTTAGTAAAATTCTCATGTTTTTTCAGTTTCTCTAACTTTTTACTTATAGCTTAACTTTTTTTATCTACTCGTATATACAACAGTGAATACTGTACTTGGGTTCGTCTTTAAATAGATAAAAATAAATACAAAAGCAGTTACTAAAGCGTGATTGTACCTTTAGTTTTAAGTTAAATAATTTTGAAATTTTATAAATTGTAGATGGCGCCTCTACATTACAAAAATACTTTTATTTACAACCATATATGTAATGTTGTCATTACTAACGTCATTGAAGGTTGGGAAGTGTCACATTACACTCCTCTACTTCCCGCCCTCATTTCATCTATTTTAGATGAATATTTTTTATATTTAAAAAAAATAACAAATTTTTTTGACAAATTTTATAATACCTATTTAATGGAAAACAATAAAAAACAACAATGAACTAAAATACAACAAACTACTTATTGATATTTATTATTCGCGAATTTAATATCCGGCTTTATGTGACATTTATTTATATTGGTGACAGTTGTTTACCCCGTAATCACAGTAACAATATATTTACTTGATTATTCTGAGAAAACCGCGCGCTTGGTAATTTGTCGTTAAATGTAATATTTTAGGTATGTTCAGAACGAAACAGAGATTTATTAACTTTGATCGAAATATGATGGTTGTAAAATAAAATGGTATACAAACCTCGGTAGGAAGTTTCATTCCTGTCTCGAGATCATAGCTAACCTCGACGTTTCGCGTCTCGGTGATCTAACTAATCTCACGACAGGAATGAAACTCTTCCCACCTCGTGGTGTTATATACTATAAGATGGCTAGAAGTTTGATATAAGGATTATTCTAAACATACTATCGCGTTATGTTGTCGTTAGAGTAGGTTTTAGGAGCTGCTCAGATCATGATGACGTCAGAACGAGATCTGGCTAGAAACGTTGTGTTCTAAATGGCTCGAACTTCTCTGCTAAACGCAAAACACAACCTGGAGAGGGGTATTTATTAAGATTACTTTATTTTAATTATTACTACTTGTTACAACGAGAAATAAAATTACTAAATAAAAAAATATACGCATTTATTGAGAATAAAATAGTTATTGGAGATATATAGAATAAAATTAAAACACTGGTTACTGTTAAATGGTTCAAAATTGAGTAAAAATTTATTTTTATTGTGCGATAAAAATAAAAATTCCTATATTTATCTAAAAAAAATTGAACATAAATTCTTGCATTTATTTTCTTGATGATTATTTCTCAGTATTTATGTGTAGTTTGTTTAAGAATGAAAATAATTTCTAGCGAAATTAAATTAATTGTAATTGGTGTAATGAAAATAGCAAAATTTGAAATTATTAGAAAAAAATTAGAAAATTGTTTGCTTATTGTTCCAAAAAGAAGATTAGTGTCATTTTTATTTTCATTTCTAAGATGACCCTAAACTTTTATCGTAAATCAACTTTAAAGAAGATTCAACTATTGTATAATACCTCGAGACCTACGTTGTCAAATTTATTAGCATATTTACGACACAACAACCAATCTGACTGAATCGAATCCGTTAATAGAATCATTTTCTTCTCAACAAAAACCTGCGAAGTCTATGAACGCGTCTAAGAAGAACAAGAAGACGAAGAAAGAGCGCCTGTCGTCTTTAACTTATGATTTATTATTTACCAATATGTCTTTCTTTATCCCACAGGTTATGAAAACGTTATAGGAAACAACGTACATAGTAAAAAAAGATCCAGAGATGAGTTTTAAGTGCGATTTGTGATGTGTAATGGACGAGACAAGTGACACTGAATGAGAAATAATAGTTAAATAATTGCCGTTGGTTTCTATGTTTTTTAGATCTTTTAAGGTATTTAGCGGTAAACTGAAACTTCCTTGAGAATTGTATTTTGTATTGTTCAGTTATACCAGCATAAATCAAATGGTCCCCTAAGTATTTGTTGCTTAATTATTTTGTAGTTTTATGTAAGAACAAACTCCGTCATCAGCATATTGTTCTTGAACCATCTTAAATTCTTAATTTTAAATTAATATTTTAATATACCTACACCAAAAAATTAAGTCTAAATTATTCATAAAATTTTATTCAACTTAATAATATGAATTATAAATTTGTTATTACAAATCAATAATTTAACATTGATTACGATCATTTAAAACATGATGATGTCATGTTTTTCCAAATAACGCGGCTTTAATAATTACAGTACAAAATTCTCAAGGTTTTAATGAAGAATAGAATAAATTTTAAGCGTAAATAATTTTTTTCCACAAGTGTATGAGAATTATTTGTTAGAAGAGAATAGAATAAAGTAATTATCCTTTAACGTTTGTTTTAAATTCTAATCAAATTTTAAATGATACATAATAGAAATTATTTTATTAAAAGTACAAAACAAATGTTATTATTTATTATAAATTATCCCACTTTTATCATCGTTATTATCTCATATACGGACATATAAGTGGGATGTCCTGTGTATTATTAAATTTTTAAATAAATTTTTATTTTTTGCTGATTTTAAAATTATACCGTTTCCGTCTAATGATATACAAAGATAAAGGATTTGATATTAGATATTACTGGTGCAAATAGGCTGCCCCAACACTATTTTGATCATTACTCAAAAAACATTTTACATTGTGGAAAAAAATTTACCGCTAATATCAAACTAATCACAAAAATCTTCTAGTAAAAATAAAAAATGTCGAATAACGCTCTAAAACGCGACAACATAAGCGCCTCGGCGAATGTTCTGATGTGCCGCCAATGGTGGAAGGTATGTTGGATGTACGGTGATCAGGAGAAGTACTACAGGCAACTCTACGGGAAAAAATCCGAAAACTTGGACAAGAATGCTAGTGCGAAAAATAAAAGTTTGCAGCATTTTCAAAATTTCTACGAAAACGCTTTGGCCGATCAAAAGAACGCGTCTCGAGTGAACGAAAGTTTTTGTGTCGATGAAATAAGGACAACGCCATCGCCCGACAGGGATAGGAATAGTTCGCCAGGATTTGAGAGTCTCAACATCGCAACAGATTTTGACGAGTAAGTATTTTTAATTTGTCATTAATACTAATTATTGTAATTCCGTTCATTGTGCTCGTTATTTTTGCAATTACCCATAACATTTACAGCTAGCTAGTATATATGATTAACTGATCTTCTTAACGAATCTGTACTTCTCCCCCGTCAACAAGAATTCATCAAATAACATTTTACATTTATCAATCTCTTGCAGTGTGTCAACGACTGGACAAAATCCTTAGACGCCTTACACATATTGTATAAGTACTTGTATTTTGTTTAGGCATCTGATAGCAAAGCAAAAACTCTTCAAAAATATTAAACATATACATATATTGGTGTATCAGATATTTGAGTCCAAATAATTTTGCGTAAGAGTTGGTAAAACTTTCTCACACATGAAACCCAACGTAAGTGCCCCTTAAGGGCCAGTCCTTGGCACTCTAGGTTTTCTTTTGTATACTACATAAACTTCTAGACTGTTTTGAATTATTTATTTTTACTAGATAGAACTATATCGTCTGCAAATACTTTCCTTTGCTGACGTTACTACTTCTCTTTTTCTAAGCTTTCCATATCTCTTTCCTGTTTATTATGTCGATTATTTCGTATAAGTATACCCAACAAATGTATATTTCATCTTCTTCTTTGGGTCTTAGATTTTGTAGTTGTCTCGTTAAGAATATACAGGGTGTTTCTTAATAACATGCTAATATTTAAGGAGGTGATTCTTGGACCCATTTTAAGAAAAATACTTCATATGAATGTATATCCCAAACGTCCTAACTTTTAAGTAAAAGGATGTTAAAGTTTTAAGAAAGAAATAAAAAATTTTATTGTTATTTTCATACCATTTTAAATATTTTTATGAAATTTGGTGTACGGACGCCACTGTTTAACATAAAAAAATGCTCTTTAATATACAAACGCCGTACACCAAATTTCTTAAAAATATTTAAACTGGTATGAAAATGACAATAAAAAATTGATTTTTTTCTTAAAATTTTAACACCCTGTATCTCAAAAGTTAAGGCGTTTTACACATACATTCATATGAAATGTTCTTCTTAAAATGGGTCCAAGAATCACGCCCTTAAATATTAGCATGTTATTAAGAAACCCTGTATATGGTCTTGTGTTTTTATTTATTTTAAAAATCTACATTTAAAAACTCTCTTACTCCTTATTTGGACGAGTGTATAAAATGTATAATATTTAAAGGATATGTACTTTGTAAATTCACTTCATTGTTATATATTATACAAATTATTTGTAACAGTGAAATTTTATTTTATACTATGCATAGAAAAGATCCTGATCGCCTAAACTTTTCCCTCTTTCTTTCATCCATGTTACTAAAACTATGATAGTAGTTTGTGCAACATGAGTGGACATGGACAATCCTCTTGATCTGTACAGTATATTTTTATACGACTCACTAACGTAAATCTACAAATTTAAAAAATTATTTTAGGTTATTAAGATAAAATAACTAATTTAAAAATAATTTATGACTTTTACTAATTTATAAAAAAAAAAACTTAAAAAAGAAGATTTATTTTATAAAAATTAAATTGATTAATGGAAGACTCAGTAAAGACTTTTCATGGTGTCAAATATTATTATTGATTGCTTAATTTAACACTACGAAACACAATAATAAAATTTACAATACGAAACAAACTTTAATTATATTTTAAATTGTTTGTCCGTCGTATAATTTTAATTGATAATATAAAATATTAAGTAATTTTCTTCATTTAACTCTCGTTTTAGAAACTGAAAATAATAAATTTACAAATAATAGTTGTTTAATAGGCTGTGTCACTTTCACAAATAAAACTTTTTTTAATTTAATAGAAAAATTTAATTTTTCACCATGTGGGGAATGATAATAAATTATTTTGTTATGTATTACACAATATCAAATTTTATTATGTACTACACAGAATTATAGTACTACGTATATACAGGGTGTCCCGAAATTAGATGGTCATATTTTAAAAGCGAAATCTACATCCTAAAATAGAAGTAAAAGTTCATATAAATATAGGTCCGAAAACGTTTCGTTTTCGAGATACAAGTAAAGTCCTGATGGCACATTTTTGTAAATATTTTCTAAACTTTCTTTAGTCACCGGTTTTCCAAAGTTAAAAAAAAATAAAATTTCTGATTCCACAATCCTACTAATTATTGTTTACACTTTCGAATAAGATAACATCAACTTATCATGAAATTTTCAAATGCTTTTCTCTTGAAAATGGTGCGTCCTAGCGAGATACAACAAAAGTAGCTTTATTTTAAAGAAAATATCGGTTTTCCAAATTTTGTAGTCAAAAATGTTAAAAATAGTCAACAAAAAAACTTAGAACAATTTAACCCCAAACTCCTCCCCTAATTTACCCACTGCGTTTAGTCCATTAAATAGAGCGTAAAATGTTTAGCATTTGTACCAAATTTCAATTAGTTTAGAAAATACTTACAAAAATGTGTCATCAAAACTTGATGTTTAACACCCTGTATCTCGGAAACAAAATGTTTTCGGACCTATTATTATATAAACTTTTACTCCTATTTTAGGATGTAGATTACGCTGTTAAAACATGACCGTCTAATTTCGGGACACCCTGTATACTGTAACAAAACAAAACTGAAGAAAAAACCAAATTTGAAAAAACGTTATATTCTTTGAAAAATAATTTTGGTCAATTATCTTTGGGTGTAATACCTATACTATTATTTCGAATTTAAAATATACAGGGTGTTTCTAAATTCTTGCGACAAAATTCAGGAGGTGATTGCTTGTATGAAATTAAGATGGGTCTTTCCTATAACAAAATTTCCTCAGCCCACCCCGTTCCGAGATATCACCCTTAAAAGGTGATGACTAAAATTGAGTTTTTATTTTTTTTATAAAATTTCAGTAAAGCTAGAAACTTGAAATTTTGTAATTTTCGTGCACTCGCAAAGGACTAAACACGGGTATTTTTTCAATATTCCTGTTACATTATAGGGGGGTGAAATTAGCAACCCTTACTTTATTTCATATCAAAACTTTTTTTGGAGATGAAGTTTTATGACATAAAATTATAACTTAAAATCCTTGTTTTATTAAAAAAAAAAAAATTATTCTTAAATTTTTTTCCCAAAACCAATAGCTGCGGAGAAAAAAATAAGCACCATTATTTATAATTTTTTTAATAATTTGAGTGGAAAACAGTAAATTTGTAAAATGTAATACGATTGATTCATAATAAATGCTGGAAATCACCACCTCTAGCTAAAATGAAATTACAGAATTTCAAGTTTCTAGCTTTACTGAAATTTTAGAAAAAAAAAACTCAATTTTAGTCACTACCTTTTAAGGGTGATATCTCGGAAAGGGATGGGCTGAGGAAATTTTGTTATAGGAAACACCCATCTTAATTTCATAAGAGCAATCCCTCCTGAATTTTGTCGCATGAATTTAGAAACACCCTGTATACCATCTATAACTATTAATAAATAAAGAATATGCAAGTTGCTTGGTTTATTAATATTATTCCTACATTCCTATAATATTAACATGCCATGCAGTAAACCCCCAGTAGGCGGCAATAGCCAACGAATTACTCCGCAATTGATGACGTAGCTGTGTCTTCCAATTAGGGAAAGGCGGTGCAGATTTGACATGAAAAATTCTCTATCCGCTAGAAATGACAATTTACGAGGTTTTTTGTTAAAAAATTGGAAGTTAAAAGGGTTAAGAATTTAACAAGATTTTGACAAATCTGCCCCACAGTGGGGTAGATTTGACTTTGTGAAATATTGAGTGGGCAGGTTTGACACATTGTACAAATTGATAGAAATCTTTTAATTTTTTTTTTAATTTGGTGTCATCGGCGTCGACCTACGGCCATTAGCCTCGTGTTCTGTGTAGGCTTTGTTACTGTTTCCCAGCGCCACTTTAGGAACAGCACTGTTAATTAGAACCCAACAGTGAATGGTCGAATGGGCTTTAATTTTTATTTAAAAAATTATGGTTTGACACAAATATTCGCTTAGTCTAATTAAAAGTAATTGAGATTGTAACATAAACACAATTATTTTAAACTGTAACTGTCAAAATTGTCATCAAACTCGTAGTATTTGTTTGGACAATAAAATCTATTCCGTTCACATCGCCAACATCGGGCACTTCAGGAAATAAAAATTCACTTTAATTTATTTATTTTTTTAAATTTACTTCGTCAGTATCCACAACTTTTTAAATTCTACCAACATAATATACAACAGATGATTTGGTTGGAAATTAAGCTAATTAAATACAAAATCTTCTTTTTATATGATTTGATCGTCCTTCTACAAGATAATTTGCACAGATTCTGCTGCCAGAATGAAGTGACAAAAGGGAGTCGTTATCGCTTTCTTCATCAGATTCTTCAATTTTTTTTGTTTCTTTTCTTTTTCTTTGGTGGCAGTGGCTGCTTTTCCTTTTAATTACATTTTAATACATAGGCTTTCTGAAAAACATTCCTTCTAGCATTAATCCTCTTAGCATTTTTCAATTTTGTTTCTTTTCAAAGCTCTTTCCACTATGTTTTGCATTTATGTCAAATCGCTGTAAACTCTAGATTTTTCCTTTCCCATTCCTGTTTTACTATTAGAGCACTTTTTAAAGCTGGTAACGGTCTTACCATCTCTGGTGTTAGGACTATTTTAGGGTCTGGTTTTTCTTCGTTTCTTTTGCAATTGGTTCTATTTCGTGTTGTGTTGTTTTCACAATAATTATTGTCTCCATGCTAATCAAAATCTTTTTAGCACTTTGTTCTGGAACCTTAATAGGACCAGCGGTATTAATTAAAGAAAAATTTGATTGTGTTTCTTTCAGGTCAGCTTTAATAAAGTGAGATTCATTAAATATGGCGGAATCAAACGGAACAATACCTGTGGCAGAAAAACCAGAAGTTATATTTTTTGGTGTAAAGGAATCTAAAAATGTAAAAGAAGTTGATTGATTATAAACTTCTTAAGTGATTTTTTTAAGAAAAGATTAAAAAAATGTTGCATAATCCTAAGCTGCCTTTAGCGTTCCTCTCTTGGAAAGATATACAAAGGCGGCATATAATTACCTTGTGCCATTATTGTACAAAGCATTGTAACAAGGGAACATATATCGGCTGAAACTGCTTGGCTCACTTGTTTTTGTCCTAAAGGAGCTATCGCTTTGTATTGATCCACAACAGTGGTCATGCCAGTCTCGTCAACGTTGACAATTCAAATTTAAAGAATTTTTTAAAAAAGTAAAAGCCGTTAATTTGAGCAAGGCTAGTGTTTACTTGGTTTAAACAAATTGATAAGCAAAAGTTTTCATTTGATTATAATTTAATTCGCAGTTGAAGGAACAACAATTTTCAGGTGATCTAAAAGCAGCAATTCTTCATTTGTAAATACCTGCCGACTTGCGTATTTAAAGGAATATCTAGGTTTTTCGTCTCCTCCAGAATCTTTCCCAGATTTTTTTCTTCCTGTAACTACTCGTAACTTAGTTCGTTTAATACCGCACATTAATGACGCTTCTGTGCATGAATATTTTCCAAAAGCAATATCATTAAGATAATTTTTTATGTTTTCTTTATCGATCATACACCTGTTTATTTTTTTCTTATATAGTCTTGAACCATTATACCTAAAACAAAAATCAGCATTCAAACGATTACCCAAATGCGATGGGGCAGTTTTGACACGTGTCGAAACTGCTCCACCACCACATTTTAGGAATTTTCAATTATAAAATAAAACTCAACTTGCTCACACATTCCCATTTGACAAGTAATGAAGGTAAATAGTCTAGTTATATAATAATAAAAAATGAAACCAACACATTACCTTATTTAACTTACTTTAACCCTCTATGGCATAATGTTACTTCAAAGTAACATTCCCATTTATATTGTATAGAAATTATTTTCGCGCCTTTATGATGAAATGGTACAACTCTACTTTAAGGTAACAGTCTACGTCAGCTGATAAAGACATTTTGTTTCGTCACATGTGTGCGGTGACGTCGTTTTTCGCGCTCAGTCATTTCATGTTATAGGATGTGACGTTGTATCAGTGAGTGTGCTGTTTATTTGCTTTTTGAGATATTTATACAAAAATTAATAAGTTTTGGAAACTATTTTCTGTTTTATATGTAAGTAAAGGTTATATATTTTGGACAAATGAAAAACCTATACGTTGGGGATACAAAGTATTTGTTCTTTGTGATTACAAAGAAGTGGTATATAAAAGTATATACCGGAAATATATCTCCAGCCCAAGACCTTCCTGATATTGGTGTGAGTGGGAAAATAGTATTGAAACTTGCTGCAATTATTTCAAAAAATATGGACTTCAAACTGTATTACAACAATTGATTCTGCAGTATAAACGTCCAGGTAGAACTTGAAAAATTAGGAATACACAGTGTTGCCACAGTAAGAGAAAAAAGGATACATGACTGCAATTTTTCAAGGGACAGCGCCCTTAAGAAGAATGGAAGGGGCAGCTTTGAAGAGAAAGAGGCAAAAGTAGATGGAGTGAAGTTGCGAGCCGTCAAGTGGTATGACAAAGGAGTAACACTTTTGAGTACCTTTGCATCAGTTCATCCTGTGACAAATGTTGAACGATGGGATAAAAAAAAGAAATAAAAATTTGTTGTACCTGTGCCATCGGTGGTAACTATTTACAACAAACACATGGGAGGTGTTGATCAAGATTCGCTCCCGAAAATGGTACCACCGACATGTATTTCATATTTTTGACTTAGCACTCGTTGTTTCCTGGCTACTATATACCCGTGACGCTGACCAATGTTTACTCCTAAAGAAGAAACAGTTGAGCTTGCTTAAGTTCAAGGCAAATCTGGCAGCATGTCTTTGTAAAGAGAACAGGGTAGCAAAGAAGGGTTCAGGGAGACCAAGCAATAATAGCGTCGAGAGCGAACACCAAGCAAAAAATCTCGAGGCCCAACTGCTCCTATTCCAATCGCAACAATCAGATGTGACAGTACAAAATACTGGCCATCATTTAACAAAAAAGAGGACGTTGCAAAATGCCCGGCTGTAAGGGTGTACCAAAAGTTATATGTACAAAATGTTCGGACACCGGAAACTTGTTTTTGTGTTTTACTCCCGAAAATAACTGTTTTGTAAACATTCACACATAGTAATAATTTAACTAATATAAAAAAATGTAATATGTTACTTGTTTCTAAAACATAAATCTAAATTACCAAAATATTAGTGAGTAAACTAGAGAATGTTCTAGGTTACGAGTGCACATTGTTACTTGGAAGTTACAAACATCTTACGCAGCGCTGTAATGCGCAAATTTTATTTTTAACATGTGTGAAGGCTGTTTTAAATTATTTTCAAAGTAAATTTAACACAAAATAATTTTTCGTAGCACGTAGAATAATTCGTACCATAGAGGGTTAATTTATAAATTGCTTTTCCAAAAATGTTTATATATGATATTTTGAGTTTTAAATAACTACCACAAACCATTCGTTACGAACAACAGATTTCAACTAAACATTGACGGAAGCCAACGCTGATATAAAAGTCAGTGATCAAAGTTTAAACGGCAAGTTTGAAGTTTGTCAAATGTGGCCCGCCTTCTCCTATGCTTTTTGAATTTTGTTCGACTTTATTCTGTACAAATGAAAACAAAAGTAATCCCCGGTTGAGGTTTATCCTAAGATTCCAAAGATTGTCTATCCATTTATTGATTCAAAAACAAAGCTGACTTATTGGCATTTTCCTCGGATCATAAATCTTCCTTTCTAAATCTTCGATCAAGAACGGTGGAACCGAAGAAATTAAATCTATATTTCTTGCATTTTCGTTGTGAAAATTTAAAATATAGAACTATCGATAGTTTTCGATAGTTCTCCACTTCTATTGGAAAAACAATGTAAAACAATTTATATTGCCTAACCAAAAGCAAATATTTATTTTATAAAAGTTTCCAGTATCAAATTCACCGCATCCAAATTTTCTTGGTATCTTTTTTTTAATACAAAACAAACCGAAAATTTATAAAAATATCCTCGAAAATATATTATTTGTAAACAGTGCTGCTAGTGACTCATACCTAATTGAAAATCCTCAATCCTTATATTAATCTTGATGCCCGTACAAAAACAAAACCATTTACCATTATTACAATATAAGATATTCAGGAGTATCACACTTGGGAGATGGAAAACATGGAAAAGGCGGACAAATGAGGAAGCGAAGTTATATATCAATCATTTCTGACAACTAGTGAAACAAAATAAGACGAGCAGCCTCTCGTGGATACTATACGGAAGCTGGAAACATAAAAATATTATAAACACTGTACAAATTGAATAAAAAATGACCGGGAAGTTTCGTTTAATTTAATCTCTTCGGGATTTTTCTAATATTTCATTTTGGAGATGACAAATTGGACAACAAGAAGTTGATGATCACGTGTTTTCGTTTTCCCTCAAGATATTTCTCCGTTATATTTATTTAAGGGGTGCAACAATTTTATTATGGTATACATTGTACTTGTGTAGTTCTCTATGCCGTTTAAGATTGTTTTTCTTATTATTTAAGAATAAGAATTTATGATTAGATAGTATGTATTTATAGAAATAATGTAATTGCAACTTGCTGAATCGCTAGTGCCGAAGCCAAAAGGAAAAAACATTTATTATTTTAGGTAATGCGCTCTGACATGTCATTTTTATCATTTGAAGCAGCTTTCTCAAGTTGTTTTATACATATAAACTGAACTAGGTAACTGGATTTAGTGGTAATTCTATAAGGAATATGTTAAAATTAAACGGACGTTAAAAATATAACGTATGTTAAATATGAAAAGCAATTCAATAAATTCATGAAAAATTTTAACTTGTCATAATATACTTCGACTAGACTTTGTGACATTCTAGTAATAACGCTTAATAAATTTGTAATCTGTCCAGAATGAGCAGAGCTTGTCTACTATCTATATAGATGAGCGGCTAATACTTAAAATACCCATGATCTCAGTTTAAAGTACACTGGCACTTATTTTTTAAACTTATTTTTATAATATTGTACCTTATATCAACCCCACCTCATATATCCTTAAATTCACGTTTAAGAATTGAATAAATAACTCACATGCCAACTAAAAATCCAACCCGACATTCCGATACAATTCTCTAAGCTCGACGGAACATCGGCTATTCGGAATAGTTTTTTCCACTTCATTGTCTACACCAGTATAGTGATCTGTTGTTGCTGCGTGCAGAAACAACTTTGATTTATTTCCGAACATACATTACAAACGATTGCAATGTTGCTTCAGATTCAATCACGTAGCGCATCAGGACGCCAATCTAGTCACTCAACCACATCAGTACGGAAACGAAAAAACGTTAGGAATATTATAAGCCGTTTAGGAAAAAAGAATTAGGGTCTATTTACTGGGAACTTAATATGTATAAGCTTTACTAATATTATTAAGCATACGGCTACATTGAACATTCACAATGTAACAGGGCAGTGCAAAATAAGAAAAATTGACAAAGTTCAACCTTTACGAAAAATCTATTCGTTTTTTGAGGCGTCAGCTGCCAGGTTTTTATTTGTCTAGTGGTCTCAACAATTTTCAATTTGTTGAATGTTATCGGTAATACAATTATTATTAAATGAAGTTTTATTTCTTGTTTTTAACAAGATATATCGAAAAGTAAACTATTTTATTTTACGAAAGAAATAAAGTAAAGTAAAATAATACCAGTGAAGTAAAGAATATAGAAAAACTTTCAATAATAAGGAACAGTTTTCCTGAAATGCCGCATATACCACAAATGCCCGCTTCGCTTTACTGGTGATTAGATCTGAGCAGTGAAAATTGTATTTTCTAAACACATTTTTTTTGTGTCATCGGCATCAACTGCTACGGTTATTAGCCTCGTGTTCTGTGTAGGCTTTGTTACTGTTTCCCAGCAACACTTTAGGAACAGCACTGTTAATTAGTACCCAATAGTGAATGGTCAAGTGGGGAATCCTACCAAGGCATCAGAATTAATTTTAAATAATTAAATTAAATGAAAAAATCCCGGCCAACGGTGGGATTCGAATCTGGGACCCTTGGATCCGCAGGCAGAGACTACTACCACTGAGCCACCCACCCCGTTCCAAACACATTTTATTTTTTATGATGAATAATTTTAGCTATTAGACAAAAATGTATAAATAATTTGTTGACTGCACACTTGACTGATCTCAAATATCGAATATCAAATTTTGAGATTCAAGTTTGTTTGTAGGATAATTTAAAAAAGATAGGTAGAGACAAAGGCAAATGTCTCCATTTTCGCGATCATTCTGCTCTGAGAACGTCGAGCTCCCTCTGTGTTCTCGCTCCAAAGCGAAACAAACACTTTTGGGAACGCTCAAAGTGCTAATTCAAACACGTATGCCGCACTCGGAGATCTCCGATGATCAAATCGAAAGACCATAAATGGATAATCTGCATTGGGATTATCATCTTTCAATTCGGTACGTATTGAAACAACTATCTTCGTTCCACAGAATGCGATTCGTGTGTAATGTCTTTCTCTATTCAATTCGTTACGTGTTGAGTACGCACATAACAATCCCTGTCCTGATCATGCGCGAAAATCCTATTCTTCTTTTTTTATATGAACCTACTGACGGAAGAATTACATAAGAGGTCAACATTCTATTGTTTTCTTCTTAGATTATATTTTATTTAATTTAAAAATTTAATGGTTCAAAATGACTTTAAGTGAAGACCTTTTAACGCAGCTATGTCTCAAATTTCTGTTTTTTTATCTAATGGATACGAAGAAATGAATTTTTTGACCGTGTTTCAAATAGACAAGAGACAGTTCACATGACATACGTATTCCGTCGGTAGTCACGTCTTCCGTCTATTTGAAACAAAACACATACTTTGATTTTCTTTTACTATACGGAGAATGGTCGCACTGCGCAGCTTTCTGAGTGCCTTTTAAAAGGAGATAGAAAACTCCGCCATTTTGAACTCTTATTACGTGTTGCCTACATCTTGGCGCAATATTTTTAATAGGTGCGTTTTAATCATCCGCTTCTGCTTCGGAATTGTCGGTTTTCTTTTTTAATCTGACAAGTTAAAACGACTAAACCGACAATTCCGGAAGCAGAAGCGGATGATTAAAACGAACCTGATATTTTGCTTGCTGTTGTCAGTGTCAGTGAATATAATTTTTGGAGTCACAGTTTATTGCTACTCGGACCAGTTGAAAGTTCCAAAATAACATCCACTCCAGGGATACAAATCCAGGATACGCAGAAGACTGCTGTTTTATTATAGGCGGTTGTCATATATTGTATTATCCGAGTTGCGCAGTGTATAAACGGGAACATTGACATCAAAAGTGCCGACGCAGAGTGCGCGATCATTCTTTATCTATAAACTGTGTCATAGGAATCAAAATGGCCGCGCCCTATGTTGGGCGTGTCGGACCTCTCTCTTGCCCCGTATAGTAATCAAAGTATGTGGAAACAAAAGCTAAAGGTCCCTTGTAAAAATAATCAAAAAAACACGCTGAAAACTCAAACAGAATTTTATAAAAATATTCTAAGGAAACAATTAGCCTCTTACGTATTTCTTTAGTAGCCAAACGTTTTATTGACTGCAAAATCAGTAAAAAAGAAGAGTAAGATTTTTCGAGCAAATATTGTTGTAGTGTTATATGCATACGCACTTTATAAAAAGAGGCGTACGTGTTTTACAATTTGAAATGAAGTATATATGTGAAATTTTTCTGTATTGAAGGCTTTCCTCCGCTCAAAAGGCTACGATTCGTTACATAATAAGCGTTAGACTTATATAACATTTATTTTGCCCGCTCTACTGTTATAATTTACCAAAGGAGGAGTTAGTAAAAAAAAGAAACGTGATTACCAATTTTACCTTAAATGTATATCACTATCTACCTTTGAACTAATTTCTCTCAGGTGGATGGGTACTAAAAAAATAATACAATGAAGGTTTCATCTAATTTATTTCATAGATTGGGTTATCTATCTGGTGCTGACTTTGAAAAAAATGACAAATTTAGAGTATGGTTCGGTATTAACCGAAATATCTGCTTGACATTCCTGAAAAATCGGTTAATTTAAGGACGCGGTTACCTGAAAATGATGATTGAAACGTCAATTTACTAACCGCTGTATTTTACGGTTACTATTAAGTCGAATGTCAATCTGTCACAAAACTGACGTAAATCTCGACCGTGGTCCAAAAGTAACCAACAAATTAGTTTTTTTCAGGAACCGCTGTCAAAGAATCCTGGTTACTTGCGGTTAGTAGTCGGTTAATAACGGACCATACCCTAAATTATGAAAAAAGTCCTAGAGTCACCTAAATACTTGGATTGTACGTTTGTACACCCTTGGATAAGACAATGTGCTGTCCAGACAATAGGCAATCCTTGAAACGGTGATGTCTAGGTAAATGTGTCTCGAACAATCAGCCTAACTATCCAGAAGAAGGTGGAATTCTTGATAGGATATAGGATACCGTTTATAAAATATATGTACTGGTATATACAATATAATACTGAGTATATACAGGATAATACTGATTATATACAGGGTAGAAACTAAGTTTCTACATTTCAACTTGAAAATCAAGATATCAGAAGGGATACAGCCTAGAAAGAAGTAAGTCTTCATGAGTATTTATTTTTATGTTAAAAAAAAGTGATGTTAATTACAACCTATAATGCTTACCAAGTATGTAATGGGACACTGTTTCTAAGCAGAGAATACTTAAGTAAAAATCGAAGTAAACTGTAGTTATGATCCTTTTTAAATCCAATTAATCGGAAGAGTTTTCAGCTGGAACAACTCTTAGTAGGTATCGATAACTTAGTTTACGAAATTAAAACTGTAAGAAATTACAAATCTGCCATGCGCATCTCATGATTTCCTTATGAAGAATGTCAGATTTAACCTTACTCAGGTATTTCCTGTTTCAGAACTTAGTTAAATTGATTCACTCCTTAAATTACCTAATATTGAATTAATTAATTAAGTGAGATACATATATCTTTGTGTAAAAATAGAAAGATAGAAAGTTCTCATTACATACTCTGTGCCAAATATACTTTTAAGTTACTCCAAGAATTATTTCATAAAAGTATTATTTCACAAGAATGATTGACACATATCAGATGTCATCCCCGTCATATATCTAATAATGTAAACAAACTTAGGAAATAAAAATATACATCTTGAAGGTTTACGTCATACTTCTATATTGTATTCATACTTTTAGATGACTCGTCTCAGGAAAATACATTAAGAAAATCAGTAAAAGTAAAAGCAAGGACTAAGAAGACTGGATTATAAAAGAGTTCAACTACGAAAGTTCAACTAGTTTTAAGTGATATAAATTTATCTTCATGAAAATTCTCTTTTCCTAAATATGAAGTAATTATTACGATATAAATAATGGTACTTGGTACATAAATTCTTATAATCAGGACATTTATTGTAAGAGCGCTATAATCCTGTAACACAAAAATATAGTTTAAATTTGGCGCCCTTCGCGACCTATCAGTACATCGAAACCATGTTAAATGTAGTTGAACTTTTATTCTTAAAAAAAAAAACGAAGAATATTAATTAGTGCCTACATAATCGAACAAAAAGTGTACAGTTTTGACATTGAAAGTTATGTAGTTTCAAAATCCCTAGGAACAATACTGCGCGCATGCTCAGATTATCAGTTTTACATTAGCTTAAGAGTTGAATTTTGTTATTTATTATGACTAAGCTTAATAATAATGTTTCTACTCATACTATGTAAGTATAAATGGCCTCTTTACATTGTAATTGTTCAACTTCGACTCATGTTTAATAATATTATTAATGATAAAGAGTAAATTACAAAAAAAAATCTAATAATCCCTTGACCGAAGATACGAGTCATGTCCGTAATAACTTCGCATTGCTCTGAATTAAATCCAAACTACAACATTCATGCTTATTTCCAAGGCCTACTTTAGAAACATAAACCCTTACAGTTAATGACCATCGAAAAGCTTTCATTTTGGAACTTAAATATATGCACGAAATATGTTCCATTATCTTTTCATAGGTACATAAAAGACAGAAGTAAGACTTCCTTTTTTCTTCAGTGATTATAATTAAATGAGCAAAATCAATGACATATGATATAATTTAAAAAGAAGAATAGAGATGTGCCTGCGATTTAAAACAGGGTCTTCTCCCGTTAAAATGAATAAAGTTAGATATACCTTTCGCATTTAAATAGGTTTATTAATATTTAAAGTAGTAGAGGAGTTAAAATTAAATGATTCAAACATGATCTTAATAAGTCATTACCGCAAAAATGCATAACACATTTTCTTTAATTTATTCTTAAAAAAAAGTATTATATTTTACATTCCAATTAATAATAACTGTCAATTATTTGCATAAAATTATCACTTTCAATTAAAACTTCTAACTGCATTAATAATGTAAGTTATCTTTGATTCAAAAGTGGTAAGAGTTAAATTCCTAAATTGGATTCCGACCTATTATTTGTGAAGATAAGACAAAATTAAAACCAATTTAAGTATGTAAATATTGTTATTTCTACATTAGTCACTATCGCCCATTACCTGTCCTACACATTGGAGGTATCGATATAAAAACAAACATTGTGGTAGTAGGTAATTATTACCTTTTCTGTCTTGATATGAGCCACTTGTATAATCGCTTGTAATAAATATCTTTTGATTTCTTTCTCTTATTTTCTCAAACCATAGGCGGAACTTAAGTATAGAATCATTAACTTAATTAAACATTATTTAAAATGATTAAAAATTTCGTGAATTTTTGCTTTAAAATGGTTTTAGGTAAAGAAATGACAATACATGTTAAGAAATTATAAAAATTTTGTTAAGTATATTTAAGTTCATCATGGGTGTTTGTTACTAACTATCGAGACCAAATTTTTAAGAAATTCTACCAAATGTTTCTCAAAATAATATAATAATAAAAGTATTTTAACTCAGTTAATAGGGAGATATTGCAAATTTCTATAACGTAAACCACTAATAGTGTCGATATAATTAGAGACAAATAAATTCCATGCTAAAGTAAACTTCAACTTTTGACATTAGACTCATTGCCCTTATACATATCCCACATGGACGTCTTATGGACGGGTAAAAGACATCCTTCTCCGGTACCGGGACGTAAATCCGACGTCCAATGGACGTTCTAATGTCCCGTTTTCGTCCATCTGTCGGACGTCTCGTAAAGGTACGTAATTCAGATATATGTGGGACCTTATTTGACCATGAAGGGTATTAATAATAACAAAAATGAAAATAATAAAAGGGCTTTAATTATTTTGTATCCTGAAAAGGCTCACTAGAGTCAAACCTTTTTAGTTTACAAAAAAAAAAAATCTGATGTGTCCAACACATGACTTTCCTATCTAGTTATTACATGCTTTTTCCGGTTATTTTGTACAACCTATTGCAGCACCTCCATAAATGTTTAGAGGATAAAATAAATATATACATTTTCCACATACATCTACCTCGAAACATTGTTCGATAGATATTCATTGAAAATGAAAATACTGAAAATTTTAAATTTAGCACTTTTCCTACAATTTTTCCATTACGGTCCATTTTAGAAATATCATGTATAAACAAAAATTATAGAGATCGATGTCGCAAACAACTTTTATTTCAACAATTTTCATAAAAATCAGAATTTTGCACATTTTGTCAAATTTCTCGAATACGGACCATTTCAGGAAATTTTGACATAAAGCAAAAATTATAGATAATAATATTAGAAATAACTTTTATTTGAACAATTTTTTTCTCCAAACATAAATAACAGATATATTCCATAAAATATAAAAACGGCCCCCCATAAAGTACCCCCCAGATGTTCCGACTTTGTCCAAAATCTAATCATTTCACGTCAGGCCGAAATAAAACTTAAGTTAAAATTTAATGTTTTTTTCTTTATCCGTTTTTGAGTTTTCTTCAAATTTCGAAATTTACACATTTTCTCAAATATCTCGAATACGGTCCATGTTAGAGATATTATGTATAGGACAAAATTTATAGAGAATTATATTACAAACAACTTTTGTTTGAACAATTTTTATAAAAAAATATTTTTTTACATTTTGTCAAATTTCTCGAACACGGACCATTTTAGGAAAATTTTGTATAGAACAAAAATTATAGATAATAATATAAGAAGTAACTTTTATTTGAAGAATTTTCTTCCCCAAACGTAAATAACAGATATATTCCATAAAATATAAAAATGACCACCTATAAAGTACCCCCCCAGATGTTCCGACACTGCCCAAAATCTAATCAGCACATTGGACGCTGGAACAAAGCTTAAGTTTAAAATTTGGTGTTTTTCTGTGTATCGGTTCATGAGTTATGCGACACACAGACACACACACACACACAGACCCACACACCCACACACACACACAGACACACAGACATCATCGCGAAAATAGTCAAAACGGATTCAGGGGACCTCAAAACGTAAAAATCCGTCGAAAACTCGAGGTCGAAAAAAATCATGATTCCTATACTTTCCTTATATCTGTATACAGATAGGAAAGTAACAAGAATTAATAAAATTTAACACACATTGCTGGTAAGATGAAACCTTGGGTCTTGCTTATAGCTTGTGTCGACATAACTGAGTTTTATAATTTTGTTAACATTAGGTTTGTTCCAACAGCAGGTCTTACTTTTCGCCATCGAGGTCTTTTCTTTCCGCCAACACTATCGCCAACACAGATCACTTATTAGGCAAAGCCAGGCACTATCTTTAATAAAATCAGTCTTAGAACCTAAATGACCTGCGCCTGCTCAGATGTCAAAATAAGAGCAGCGTTAATAGTGATGACCTTAAATGAACGTGCAATATCTCTCTATTGAATATAAACTTTCTACCCAAATTCTAACTACTCTAGATGAATGCAATGCGTGTCTATTTATGTATTGTGTTAGACTTTTAAAAAGCATTTGACTAATCGTGTCTTATCTATACATTAAGTCCAAGATAATTCATTTGTGATGACATTACAATATTTTATAAAGCTAATTCATTAATTACTGAATAAGTGTTTGATGAATGGGAATGAGTAGGACATCCAAATGTTGCCACAATAAGTTATTTTCGCATCAGTGTCGTACAGCGAACCCAAGAGGGCTGGATACCAAACCTGATTGTGAGGAGTGTGCCGAAATCCCTAGGGGGGCAGAGGGATGTCTAAAAGGATGAAAAACAATGTACCTACCGCTGCAAGACTTTTACGTGACATGCTTGTAAAGATAAATATCCAAATTTAATTAATTTTCTATGTAAAATAATGTCTCTTTTGCACAGTCCTTATTGCTCTGAGCAATTTTTTAAGAGCCTACCTCCTAATCATAAAAGAACCTTGTAACCTGCTTCTTCATATTTACACTTCCGATATTGGGTTTTTCAGCTAAATTAATTGATTAGTTGATACAGTTTATTATAATTTAATAATAATATTAATTTGACGGAAGAACTTGAAACCCTTTCACCTTCGGACAAGACGCCTCTGCGATTCAGCCAGTAATCTCGGAGTTAGAGCTCATTAACTACGGTATTATAATTAAGAATAACGAATGACTAAGAACGAGTAATTCAAGACTAATAAATTTTTTGATACACGACCATCGTGAATTGATGGGTGAGCATGGTCGTTCGGAATGTTACCTTTATTAATACCTTCGGTAAATTGGCTTTCGACCAATCACACGTTACCGGTTTGCGTTTCAACTCTGATTGTTTTATTGGGGTTGTAAATTAGAATAAAGGTCGGTAAACATCGGGGTGAACGAATCAAGGCAGATGGACATTATGAGATTTTTGTTTGTTCTTTATGGTATCGAAATTTTCAAACTTTTTTTTATAAGTTCGAATGTCTGTTTCTGACAATACTGCCAACTTTATATGAATTGAGCCAATATAACTTGTTTTCACAGCTTCAATTATTTTTTATTATACAATGAAACAGCATCTCTCATCTCTTTTATTTAAGACTTTTATAGCTTCAGAATTATAAACTTTTTTGGTAACTAAATTAAAAAATATGTCTTTCAGCACATACAATTTTCCTTAAAGCCTTAAAACTACGAAAGTGCCCAACTATATACATTTAAAAAGGGTAACATCGCTTTCTATCAAATTACTAACCTGTATTTGTTCCCAACAGCTTGCAGAAGATCTTTGAATATTGTTTTTTAGATCGTTTACTTATAATTGTTTAGTTTATTACATACAGTTCTATGTTAGTTAGTTTTCCAAATGATTTATTCTGATGTTTTTTTTTTTAAGAATATGGAATAAATTAGTTTAATTGAAAAACACTCATGTTGCTCTATTGCAGAGACGTGCCAAGTCTCATTCTGTTAATTTTATTTTATAAAATGCAGCTGTTGTAACCTACCAAAAATACCAAAAATCCCGTATATCCACAATTATTAATGGAGTACAATCTAAAATTCCCTCTAATAGAATAACTCGATGATTTTATAAAATAAAGATTTTACCCCGAGACAAAATTTGGGGTTCTCTGTCTATCTTGACCTGTCAGAAACACTTAACCAACAAACCTCGCCTTAATAAATGAAAAACCGAGTGGGTTCAGAAATTCATCCTTAAGAATTTATCAGCAAATATCTTTGAGATAATTTACGAAACATTACCTACAAAGTATATCTATATACAATATAACTATATTATTACTATATTACGTACAAACCAACAGTTAAACGAACGCACCTTGTACAGCGAATGCGACTTAAAATCGCTCTCTGCGGAGCTACCATTAGCTGGAACTCGGAACCAGAAATGGAGCGACATTCAACAAATGACACTGTCAACTATCGTGTCCCGTCGTTGACTGACATTTACTGTCAACTGGTACTCAAATTCGTAGTGTCAAAATTAAAACAATGAAATGGAATTAAAATAATTAATCTAAACAAAAAATAAATAAATTCGATGAAATTGGCATCGTAAATAATTAATTACTTAAAGGTAAGGTTATAATACATAACATATAAATAAACTTACAACCAGACCTTACCTATTTTTAGGTGAATCGAACAAATTAAAGCAAGCCAGTCTAGAATACTGCAAATAGAATTATTGTACAATGTATTATACTAGGGATAAAATCTACAAAATGTTTAACTCAGATAATATGAACAAAATATGATATCCCTGAATTAAATTATAATAATGATATCTGAAGGCTTACAATACATACAGCCAATTTACGACAAAAATAATGTATTTAAAAGCTTATCAACAATAAATAACGTTTTATCTTTTCGTATATTTAAACAAGGTGAGTCGAATTTTTCTTTACGGTAAAAAGCTCGAACTTTTATTTATAATTATAGCTGAAATAGTGATGTCAAGCATTCCAAAAAAAAAACTATTGACTTTAAATTTAAATTTTAATAATGTATGGTAACAATTTGATTTATTTCCATAAATAGATTATCATAGATTTTAATATCTTCCCGATATAGAGATCTTACTCATACCTACGTCTGATTGTATTAGCAAGCAAATAAGGTTTACTCCAAGACTTCAAAAATGTCTGATAGAACGTCCTACACACGCACCAGATTTAATGGATCCCGTTTAATACAGTATGCGAATTTATTCAGAACTTGTATAAAGATAAAATTGCAAAAAATGAACGGAACACCAATTATAATAATTATTGTAAATTCAGTAGCAGAACTATCTATCACAAATAATATTAAGTAGCTGAAGAAATTTTTAGTGATTAACTTTTTGCAACAATAAAATAAGTTCTGTTTTCTTCTCGGAACAATACATTGAATAGACATTAAGTGCATGTATTTCCTGTTACACACAACTCTATATAAAACAATGAACGAACAGTTCACACATACGATTAAAGTTGATTCTTATTGAGACGAGAATTAACTTTAGTTGCTTGAATTAGAGATGGTAAAATTCGTTTAAGAGAGTAATGTATAAGAACTGTAAACATAAGTTAAAAATAATTAATTATATAAATAATCATTAAATTTCAATTTATAATTAGAAAAATGCCAGGTCGGTTCCTACATTCAGCTAAGAGGACAGCTCTCTAACTTTGAAGTGCAAACACATATGCTGCTGATTACGTTACATCATAACCAAAAATGTTGATTAAAATCCTGGAGTAGTCGCGGTAGGTCTGACAGACTCTGTGCTCCGAACTTCCTGGGATATTCTCGCTTTTGTTCTCCCACCACTTAGCGCATCTATGTAGCTTATCGATTTGTTAGGTATAGGTAGTTGGATGTGCCAAGTGATTGTGGAGGGTCGTGCAACTCGTCACCTGTCAAACGTCATCTCGAGTCTCCTAGACTCCACGCGACTACTTGTGTTTTACTTTTTTCACGTGATTACTGGTAAATAGGACTATTTTCTGCTGTTGTACATTACTATAATTAATCATTTCTAGTTGCAAATGGACTATGAAAAGAAGTAGCAAAGATTGATGCGTCTCTGGGAAGAAGTTGACTCTGATGAGGCGCCAATTGATGAAGATTCAGATCAAGATGAGGATGTTGTGGAATATAGATCTGAAGTCAGTGATAACGTTCAAGAAGATGACTCCTCCGACGATGACAGAAGTCCCGTTAGAACACCAGTAAAAATTCTTAGAGCTTCGTTTTATTTGGACAAAAACAATACCACAAAATGGAACAAGCATGCTCCAAATAAGTCAACTTCCTGGTACAAGAGGTATTGCTAAATATGCAAAAAGTCCTTTCCAGTGCTGGAATCTCTTCATCAACGATGATATACTCGATATCATTGTAGAGCATACAAATTTCTACATAGCAACAAAAACTCAGAATTTCAAAAGAGATAGGGACTGCAGGGAAATAGATAAAATTGAATTAAAAGCCCTTATTGGTTTACCATACTTGTCAGGGTTACTAAAAAGCTCCAAGTTGAGCGTTGACGTTGACGAGATATAGGACAGAAAAGGAACCGGAGTAGAACTGTTCTGGCTCACAATGAGCAAACAACGATTTCTATTTCTCTTGAGGCATTTACGTTTTGACGATCGTACTACCAGAGAAGAGAGACAGAAAACAGATAAACTAGCGCCAATTCGAGGTCTTTAATGTATTTTTATCTAGTTGTCGAAAGCATTATTCTATTTCACAGAACGCGACAATAGATGAAATGCTTCTTGGTTTTTGTGGTAGATGAGGTTTTAGACAATATATACCTACTAAGCCAAACAAACTTTTTCGTTGGTCAATTCAAAAATGTTTTATACTTTGAATCTTGAATTATATGTTGAACAACAACCTGCTGGTCCTTTCCAAACAAACAGTGACGCTATGAGTATTGTTGTACGCCTGGTAGCGCCCATTTCCGGAACATCAAGAAAACTCACCACTGATAATTGGTTTACCTCTGTGCCATTAGTCGAACATTTGCTGAGATACCATAAGCTGACTTGTCGGAACGATTCGGAAAAATAAAAGGTAGAGGTCAAACATCGTGCAATAACATCAAGCATGTTTGGATTTAATGAACATATCACGATAATGTCCTATGTTTCAAAAAAAGGAAAGAACGTTCTCATGATTTCCAGTTTGCATAATAGCGACGCTCTTGATCCCGCTTCTGGTGATAAAAACAAACCTGAGATGAACGAAAGGAGGCGTCTACTCTGTGGACCAGCTTTGTCCGCTGTATGATGTTGCACGAATTACCAGACGCTGGCCCATGGTTATTTTGTTCTTCCTTTTGAACATCGCAAGGATAAACAGTGAGGTTGTTCATATCTCTAATTACCCTGATCCAAAATCCGATTTGAAACGGAGAATATTTCTAAAACAAATAGCACTGACGTTGATCGATTAACATCTGCAGAGACGCTCTTATCAGAAAAATGTACCGGAAACTATCCGTCAAAGGCGACAAGATGTTGCAGGAACTTCTGAGGCTACATCCAACTACTTAATACCAGAAGGGCACTCGAAAATATTGTTCGGGGTGTAAAAATAAAAATAAGTCTAGGTTTTCTATTGAAAGAATTGTAAATCTTTCGTTTGTTTGAAGCACGCGAAAATGTTGTGCTTTCCGTGCACAAATGCCATCCTGGAAACAAATTTCCATGTTGAAGAGGTTTGATTTAATTTTTTGTTTCTTCGGGCTATCGATAGCTCCATTTTCTTATTTTAGATAGGTACAAATAAGAAATTCTTATTTTATCTCAAGTATTTTGACTGAATAAAGCTTTGTTTTCTTGTCTCTGTGTTTTCCTTGATTATTTACTCTGAAAACTAAATTAACAAACTAAAGAAATGAATATTATACATACGGAGTCTAACAGACTCTGCGCGACCAGTGCTGTCAGAGCATCAGGCGCGACTAGTGCAGGGTTAACAAAAACCAAAACTACTTATTACTTATTTTATTTGATTAATTTATTATTATAGAATTTTTATGTGATTATTTTGATGGGAAAATGTTGAGTTGATAACTTTTTTAATTTTGATTAGCTGCTGTTTTTTAACTATATATACGACACACGTATCCACTTAAATTTCTACAAATATTATGTTGAATTAATGAAAAGGAGGAATAATCAATTAAAGCACATTCACCAATAATTTATAGCTAAAACATTGATCTAACAAAAATATGCCACCGTATGTTATCAATCAAAAGTAATTTAAAATTATTAATAATAATAATAATAATAATAAAGAATGAGCTACATTTATCTTCCCTGGAATTAAAATTGATTCAACGGTTTATCTTTAGATGTAGATAAACACCAACTGTGTAGGTAACCGTAGTCCGATGACAGTCGATTTTATTTACGTTTATATTCTCATGCTTACAACGCTAATTTCTACCGAGGAGCATTTTATCCCAGAATAATTCCCACATAAAAATGTTGTTTCGTGTAGAGATGGGAACACCAGTTGCTGCTGAATATTCATAAAACGAACAAGATTCATTATGGTCATATATTATCGGATATCTGATAGTTTTTTCAAAGATTTATGTAAAATTATTAGTTTGGAATGTTTAGATAAGAACTTAAAAGATACCTACCAGTTGAATTACAGGGGTTAAGACTACCACTAGCTGCTAACAAGATGTTTTTAACTTGAAAATGATTCTAAATATTGATACTGAGTTGGCAACTGTCACCTAAATTATATATTTTATTTTGTAGTAATTCGTATAACACACCACCTGTTAAGCTGCCAGCTCGGAAGCTCCCATTTCACGATTTGATATTACCTCTGGCTTTTGGTAATTTAATATTAGTTTTAGGGTTATTTCCGAGTTTGGGTACTACTCACACACTCACATGCCATTATAAATTTAAATATAGGTTTATTGTTCTTTAATTTGTAATTTTTAATTTTAAATAATATTTACACTGGGTGGAGTACCTTATCAGATACAACAGAGACGTGTAACTTAATAGGAAAATTTGTTCGGTAGTTCATTTGAATTACATAAATGACTTTCTTTCTCTTGTACATTGATCTGTACATATATTTATCTCTCTTCAATAAAACTACAACCATTGCAAGAGATCGCCGATGTTGCTGGTTTTTTGACGTTGACGTATATATTAGAACTATGACAACTGACAAGGTAATGAATGTGATTATGAACGTATGCATTTTATTAAAAATTAATATAATTTGTGCCCTCGCGTATTTCTTTGAGTCTGATTTTGATGTTTAATATAAAGAGACAACGCCAATGATGTATCGTCCGCAAATAAGATGATCTATTTGCAAAAAATAATAATAGCGCACTCAGCACAGACTCTTGAGGAACTCTCAAATCAACAGAATAGCTGTAAGATCGGCTGTCATTTACTTTAGCAAACATAATTCGGCTAATTATAAAACTAGAAAGCCATTCTCTAAACCTCAGATTATACAGTTTATTTTCAATAAATTTAAAAGTACGACAACCAAGAGCACGTGAAAGATCTAAGAACAAAATCAGCAATATTAAAACCGTTTTCAGAACTATGGTCATCACTAGTGTGAATCCACTTAAAATTACGAATCTGCAAACTTAGTATTCCAATACCGCTGAATGGTTTAAATTCGAGCCCATATGTTTCGAAAGTAACATTGGTTGATTGGATGTAATGAATGTTTCTGAAAGATGTTTCAACAAATCGACCATATCGATGGACTGTCAGTTTTTTTTTTTCATGTATGCTTCAACTCTTTAATGATTAATGGTACAAGTTGAAGGCAATTGTGGAAGATTTACTGAGACTGGCATTTTTCGTTAGGTATGTCAGCAACTTTTAACTTTTAGCGTTTAAACAAAATTCATAGGCACTTAGAGTATACATTATTCTTTATGCATTGGGTTAAAAGGGTTGTCTTTCAATGTTTAGACATCTTGTTCATTTCGTGTTTATTTTTGAGGCTTAATATTTTTTATTCGGATTTAAAATATCTCTTCAATAAAAGTAAAAATATTTGTATCTTTTAGCTACATTATATCTACCATTTTTAATGTTGATGCAACAAAGGATCTTCTGAATTTTTGATATTTCTCGGTTGGCAACTTCCTGAACAATAATCTTTTGATTAATTTTTGAAGTTGCAAATAGACCATTTTTTAGAAAGGCCGTTCTTCTTAACAAAATAATTTATTTACAGATATTTTCCAAGAATAATGCTCTACTGATATCAAGAATAATTTCAGTGTAATCTATGACGTAATTATTATTAGGATGAATCGAAAATTTACTGAAAATGGAATTTTATTTTTACTCTTCTTAAAATTAATATTTCTCTGAAATATTTTGTATTTCAATAATCAAAATTAAAAACAATTGCATTTTATACATGGCAAGTTAAAAAGTCGGTAGACCTCAAACCATTTTAAAATATGTAGGCAATCTTCTGGATTCAGATAGAACACATAAAAATAACATGACATTTTTTACTACTACCCGTCTTTTCGGAGATAAATATATTTGGCTTATTTAGTTTGCCAGGGACGGACTAGGTTTCACACAATAATGCTTATATTTTTAACTGTGTGATACAGACACAACAATAATATGTTAGGACAGCTTAAACCTTAAACTAAAAAAAAGGTACTCCTGATCAATATCGATAAAATAAATTGTTTTCGTTTAAAATGGTTTTTTATAAGTTGTCACGGATAAAAAATTTTGTTTGTTGCTATGATTTTTTGACGGTTTTTATTAAATAATTTTTTATGTCGGTTCAATATGAGCACCTTTTAATCGTATGCATTCCCTAGTTCTAAGAATTGACGATTGTTGAACCCTACACAATACCCCAATATTATTCCTTATATCGCGACAATGAAAGTTAATCGTTTCTAATTCTATTGTCAGGTGGATTAGCAGAGAATACATTTTTTTAAATATCCCCACCAAAAAAAATCTAAGTAATTTAAAATCAGATTATCGAGGTGACCAAAGCACTGGTCCTCCTCTTCCTATCTATCGATTTTAAAAATTTCTATATTCTCGAACTACTCGACTAAAAAGTGGTGGAGCCTCATCATGCATGAACCACATATCTCGTCGTATTGCCAGAGGTAAATCTTCTAAAAGTTACGGAGACTTGTCTAGTATTGTTAAAATGTACCGAGGAAAAATAGATTTTCAGGAGTATCCAATATAGGACCATATCTCCGAAAAGAGGATTCGTAAGAAAAAAATGTATAGGAACATGTTATGTTCTATCTGAATCCGGGAAATTGCCCACATATTCTGGGACCCCCTATTATGTATGTTATGTTGAAAATGGCGTGTTAATACACTGCGACCTAAAAGATCTATTGTGCTCTTCTCTCGCCACTGCACTAAGGAAATGTCTCAATGCCTATAGCGACCCTTCCAATCCTATTTTCTCAAGCAAGTGTAGGATTTGAAGTGGCTTCAAGTTAGGTAAATCTCCTTCTTCTATTTGATATCCTCCTAGATATAGTGCCCTTGGATTCTCGAGTGCTACACATTCAGTTAAGATGTGAATGGAGGTTTCGTCCTCCTCCTCCTCACAGAATCTGCACTCACTATCCTCTACTACTCTCAGTTTACTTAGGTGTCCTTTTAGTCGGCAATGCCCGGTAAGGATCCCTGTTACAATACGTAGCCTGTTCTTGCTCAGGCAGATGCAGGATTCCGATCTTTTCTGCTTATATTCACCCAGAAGTATCTTGGCCTGTTTCAGCCCCAAGAGATTGTTCCAATTATCGGTTCTTCTACTGCCCAATTCTTTTTTAATCACTCCTAATATTATGTTACTGCTGATACCGCAGAACGGCTCAGGTCCTACAAAGGGTGTTTGAGGCCCTTTCCTTGTAAGACTATCTGCAATCTCGTTACCCTGTACCCCGTTATGTCCCGGGACCCAAGTGAGAGTAAGTCTGTTTTTCTCGCCTAGCTCATTCAATTGTTCTAGGCATCTCCAGACCATTTTTGAGCTGATTACGTAAGAGCTCAGCGTTTTGATGGCTGCTTGGCTATCGGACATGATGATAATCTCTTGTCTATGATAGTTTCTCTCGATGTTAAACTGGATACACTTCTCGATGGCGTGAATTTCCGCCTGGAACATGCTTGGGTATTTTCCCAAGCTTTCGGAGTGCTTGGTTCTCGGCCTATAGACTCCTATTCCAGTTCCTTCTATGGTTATGGAACCGTCCATATACCACTGAATAGCACGTCTTTCGGTTGCAAGCGCGATGGATTCTTGGCTCCATTCTTTCTTGTAGCCCAGCTCTGTGGTTTTGAAGTTTTTCACAAAACTATACTTCTTTTGCATTTCATCCTGGGGCATGTCCCAGGTATCTTTAGTCCTGAAGAAAGTAGACTTTCGTCTGATTACTTCGTTCCTGATCATTCTATATCGTGTCCTTTTTGCCACATTCTCTATTATCAAATGTAGAGGGATGAGGTTTAAGATCACCTCCATTGCGGCCGTAGGACAGGTTCTAATTGCACCAGTAATGCAAACACAGGCTAGTCTTTGTACTTTTGAGGTATTAGCTCTCGTAGTAACTAGACTAGTTCTGTTACTCCAGGCTATAGCCCCGTAAGTGATGATTGGTCTCACTATTGCAGTATACATCCATCGCAGTATATTTGGGTTACATCCCCATCGTTTACCTGCAATGTTTCTGCATACCATTAGGGCTTTTGTGGCCTCATTTACTACTTCCTTCTCATGTGTATTCCAGAGAAGTTTGTTGTCCAGGGTTAGGCCTAGATATTTGACTTCATTTTTCCATTCTATATCTATCCCGTCCAATTTAACGGTTTTGAAAATAAGTTTTCTTTTTCATAAAAACTAGTGTTGTTTTTGTAGGGTTTATACTGTCCCACTTCACGGCACCATCTTTTTGTATGTTCTAGTCCTCGTTGGACTATATCACACAGGATATTACTAAACTTGCCACTAGCAAATATGACTATGTCGTCGGCATAACCTTGACAGGGTATGCCGAGGTCAGTCAGTCTGCATAGAAGTTCGTCTACGATTAGGCTCCACACTAGTGGGGATAGAATTCCTCCTTGTGGACATCCTCTGGTTGTTCAGATGGAGATGGTGTCCTGCCTTATCTGTGTCTCTGCAGTTCTCGTATATAACAGCTGAGCCATCCATCTGGATGTGATGTTATCTACTTCTCTGTATGCAAGTGCTCTGTTTACATATTCGTGTGGCTATTATGTAGTTTATAAACGTATTTAGTATAATTCAAAAGATATGTAACGAAAAAAATTTGGAACATTTGCTCTTTTCCGTTTTTTAGCCTATATTTTCAAATTTTGGCATTTAAATTGCTTCATTTTTACATTTACTTTTATTTTTAGTTAAAAAATAAAACTGGCTATGGTCAGTTTTTTAGATATGACATATTGATAATAATAGATATAAAAAAGTAAACTCGTTTTCTCACCACCGCAGAGGTAGAGCTTTTGGTGCACGTATTGCACGTATTCTAACATTTCTCAATATGCTTGACATCAGCATCCATCTAAAATATTTTTAAATTATTTAGTTGATAGTGCAGAAATATTGACCCCTAAAAAGTTACTGTTACATATTATAAAGTGTGATACTTCATTTGAAAGCTAATTTTATTATTAATTCAATGCACTACTTGACCTAACTATCTTCATATCACTCGTAACGAAATAAAATTACTAATAATGCAATCATTATTTTTATTTTAAGTTTAGATATGATTTAGTTTTAGTTAAGATTGTTATGTAGTGCAATGAATTATTAATCGAATTAGCTTTCAAATAAAGTGACACTCTTTATAATACTTAATAGTTTTTATCCCACTGGATTCCCCATAAAATCACCTATTGAATGAATGCATATAAGACCTTTCTTAAAAAAAAAATGAAAGGGGTGACTGTCACGCGAAAGAGATAAAAGATGATTCAGATATTTTTTTCATAAAATGCCGGGTCCTTTTAGATAAGCTTATTATATTTCTAGACTAAAAACATTGATTTATTACCTACAAGAGTATGTACATTGTACAATCTCTCAAATAACACTCAACAATATATCACGTATTTTCTAAAAATGTTAATACTATTGTCTTAAGATAACTGTACAGGCTATAAATAGCCGTAGCATATTCACGACACAAAGTAAGGTAATTCACTGCCCGGCAGCAAAATCAACGGGCAACTCAAAAAAATCTTCCACATAGATCGACGCAAAATCATTTCCTAGACCAGTTTTTTAGTGCCTGGTGCCTTCTCTATATCATTTATTAAAATTGCTCATAATTTTCTAGGAATTAAGGTAACGCCTATAAATTCTTTGAAGCCAGCATCGGTTCACGTCCTGTATAATCTTGTCGTCTCAATGTTCTTTTTTTGCGAGAAGGTCGGTAATGCAGGTGCCTGCGTCAGATATGCTGGCGGTGGTTTATGCACTGGTAATTGTCAGTATCGAAATAAATTTATATTGTTTATGGATTATGGATCAAACAACTTGAGTTGCTTGAATTCGCTATTTGGCAGGAGTTATTGTTACAATATCGAAGCCATTGTAACATAGGTTTGATAAAATGTCTAGTCAAGTAGTTTGTAACGTTCCTTTCATGGCTTCAAAAATATTTCTTAATTTTTTGTTGTTACATCTTCGAAGTATTAAGATTTGAAAGTAATACAAGTGTTGTGAAGATAAGAAAATAGTTGTTTCTCTTAGGATATTCTAAAGCACCCTAAAAACAGTAAATTTTTAATAGCGAAGAAGTCTTGGACGATCTAATATTTAGTATTAGAAATTGGTAGTAGAAAATTTAGTAACATTTTTCTTATCGATTTAACTAAAAGAATCTTCTATAATGGTAAGTCCCCATTAAACCTGAATAACTATAAACATAAAGTAGGACGAGTATGATACGTGCAGTAAATTTAACCATTTAGACATTTACGGCTCTCTACTTTTATCTAATTTATGGGCCATATCTACAAAGGTCATTTTAAGGTGGAAATTATTGGTAGATTTAGCCACTAATTGTCTATTCAAGAAATAGACTTCTTTGTGTTAAAAAACAGCATTAAATGTGAACGAGAGCTTTCTTTCTATTTTCCTGTTCCACATTAAGAACAACATTGACAATTACAACAACAGTGAATATCTAACGGCAACTAATAATAATAGTAGTTCCTACTTCACACAAGCTCTGCGTCTGGGGTGTATAAGGAGAGTATTAATAGTTATAAGCTTAATAAAATTTAAATCAAATAATAAAAAAATTATGCTTATATTATAGTTTAAAAAAATAAAACTTTACTCTTAGGGTTAACAGAATGTATTCCTTGGTGTGTACTATACCTAGTATTTTCTGTTAAAATATTGAATTTAGTTTAAAAGTAAAATCCCCCATCTAGGGCACATTTTAACGTATAAAATTTTGCTGTAACTAACTTTTGCTCATTAAACCTAATTGCACAGTTATGCAAAATACTTCAGTTGGATTTTTTTAGTGTATCTATATCTGAAACATGTGGAGGGTGGATTAACCCACGGTACTTAAGCCTCACTAGGCCCATTGTGCATTCTCCTAAGTAGATAGGCACCTTTCGAGGGGTTAACCAATCCCGAAAAACTGCAGATTTACTGTAGTTGACAATATCGCCAAGAGTTGCTTTTCTTATATCGGCCGGTGTTAGCCAATTCTCGCCGAACACAAATCTTCTAATTTTTAATAAATGAGAGCGTCATGAAATCGTAGAGAATATGCTCGAAGGTCTCATTTCTTCTTTGCACTCCTGCAGAGTGCGCATTCTTACAGCCTCATGATGCTTTCGTAGTTGACAATGTTTAGTCAGAATGCCTGTGATTAGATTTTGTGTAGTCATAGTCAAGTATTTTAAAACCTCGGTTTAGATGAATTGGACCTGTCCCTTCTGGCTCTTTTGTTTGTTCTATTTGTTTTAGTGTAGTGCTGCAGTTAATAATTTTATCTTTAGTCAATCGTTAATAGCAATTGGGTCACGTGTGATATGGGTACTTCTGACTGTATAGAACTGTTTTTACTGTTCGGCTTTTATTGCAATAATCAGTGTTAATTGATCTTTCTGAATCCATTCCAGAGTCCCCTGGTGATTATTAGGTACATCAAGAGAACATATATATTTCTCACTATTATTCAGTATTTTTGCGAGTTCTAATTTTTGGAATTTGTTAAAATATTAGAGTAGATGGTAGCTGTATTGTTGCCTTTATCTTCTTAACAGAATCTTTTTACACAGATGTAGTTACTTCATACAATTTCAGAATATAACTTTAAACTAAAAATATGAAACACATCCAAAGGTTTTAGATCCCTCATAACAAAAGTTTATTGATTTTGTTCATTTATTTTATACTAAGAACTTCATCTATCTTGATCTATAAATATATGACATAGCTTCTCTGAATCTTCGTTTCTCATGGTCGCATTTCTCGGAACACTTTCTATGGACGGTGACGGAAAAAATTCGTTATTTTCTTACCTCTGTTCACGTCATTATTCTTCACCACATTCCGGTTCATTAGGTTTTTTCGACTTCCTGTTGTGTTATTTGATTCACCACTAACTTACATTCTGCACGCAATGCAATTGTAATTGTTTGAAAATTATGTCGGGTCGACTGCATCTATCTACTTAAACTTGCAGCAAAAAAAAAAAGAAAAATTACCAAGTTATGGTGTTCATTAGTCAGTAAGTGGAACGAATCGCCATTAGCAAAATAAATTCTGCCAAGATCGTCTATAAATTAAATACGAATCGTAATTATTCAGGTGCGCGTATAAGCAATTCACGTATCTTGATATAAATGCTTTTATAAAATATTTTTATTCAGAGATGGACAAAATTAAAAGTTTAAAATATAAGGTTAAAAACGCGGCACTCATCTTGCGAACAAATGTTTCATTCAAAAAGCATTCGATGATGATACTGCTGTTCTTGCAGTCAATTATGATCAAGAAATATCAGTAAGATGCTCCAAACTGCAAGCAATTATGTACTTAGTTGGATCAATCAATAGATAATTAATCTCAACGAATTGAAATCTATCCATAAAAAATAGCAGAATATCCCTCTAAATGTCAACGGAAAGACTGGGCTTTATGAGCCAAATTCAAAGTACCTTGGCATGACACTCGATGTCAAGTTGCAAAACGAATTAGGATTAAAATATAAACAGACTACTGCTTGGCAGAAACTCAAAACTGTCAATACATAAAAAAATATTTATCTACAACCAGGTCTTAAAACTTTAATAGTTGTTGAAGGACACATTGGAAAAAGACACACGATAAAATCAGGTGTGACCTCTAAATTTGCTTTAATATCTTCGTAAGTTTTCAAAATAGAAAACGAAATTTGTGTCCGATAACTTCACAAATGCTTATAGCAAAAAGACTGACGCGTCATATGACGTTATGTCACAACAAAAACCAAAATGTCTTTAAAATGCCGTTGAGAGCAAATACCGCCTTTTTTTTAATAAAATACCAATGATCAGGAACGGAATAATCAGTCGAAAGTCTATTAGATTCACTACCGAAGATCACAGACCTGGGCTGCAAGAAAAAATGGAGCCAAGAATCCATCGTTCTTGCAACCGAAAGACATGATATTCAGTGGTATACGGGTGGTTCCAATACCTTAGAAGGTACTGGAATATGAGCCTAAGGGCCTAAAACCAGGCACTCTGAAAGTTTGGGAAAATACCCAAGCATTTTCCAGGCTGAAATTCAGCCATCAAAGCGCTAAGCTCTTACGTAATCAGCTGAAAAATGGTCTGGAGATGCCTAGAAAAATTGAATGAGCTAGGCGAGAAAAATACAGTTACTCTCACTTGGGTCCCGGGACAACGCAGTACAGGGTAACGAGATTGAAGATAGTCCCTGAAGAAAACGGACTTAAACACCCTTTGTGGGACCTAAGCCTTTCTGCGGTATCAGCAGTAACATAATATTTGAAGAGATTAAAAAAGAATTGGGCAGTAGAAGAACCGATAATTGGAACAATCTCTTGGGGCTAAGACAGGCTAAGATACTTCTGGGTGAATATAACCAGAAAAGATCGGAAGCCTGCATCTGCTTGAGCAAGAAAAAACTACGTATTGTAACAGGGCATTGCCGACTAAAAGGACACCTTAGAAAATTCAGAGTAGTAGAAAATAGTGAGTGCAGATTCTATGGAGGAGTACGAGACCTCCATTCCCATTCTGACTAAATGTGTAGCACTCCAGAATCCAAGGGCACTATACCTAGAAGCATATCAAATAGAAGAGGGAGATTTACCTAACTTGAAGCCACTCCAAACCCTACATTTCCTTGAGAAGATAGGATTGGAAGGGTCGTTATAGGCATTGAGACATTTCCTTGCTGCATTAGTGACAGAAGGGGGACACAATAGATCTTTAAGCTCGCAGTGTATTAAGACCCCAATTCCAACATAACGTAACATAAAGGTATATCAACAAAAATAATCTGTTAAACTGTTGTTACCCATTTTCCAATAAACGTTATGTACCATTCATTCTAAATTTATGGTAATGGGTTTTTAGAATGACACCCGACTTAATACATGTAAAATCAACGGCATTTAATAAATGTACCATAAAGCAAATGCGTCATACAACGTCAAACGTCAGTATCTACTAAAACACTATACTATTTATTTTGCTGTATATGAAGCTACTGGAAAAACCGGTGTCCTTCAACGTGCTAAGACCTTACGACATTTATTTATAGGTATAGCAGAAATAGCGACATTAAGTACATTTAGACATTTCAAAACATATTGAATGCTCCTTGGTACCTATATGTGCAATGTAGATCTTCATCGAGACCTCGGAATTTCAACAGTAGAAGAACAAGTCAAAAGGTTTAGTGACAAGCATGAAACTAGACTTCACCTACATGCCAAAGCAGAAGTTCTTCAGCTGTTGGATATTCAGCGACACGTCCAATGATTGAAAAGAACCAAACCATTGATGTTGTGTAGTGTGTTGTGTAAGTGAGAAAGCAAGCACAGTGCTCGAGTAGATTATATTTTATGGTATTCAGTACAATCTTATCGATGGATTAAATTTAGTTGATAAGCACTTAGTCTAAGATTGTTTCAGAACAAAATTTAGGGTTACTTCACGAACCTAGTTTTATTGACCACAAATTGAATGTAAAAAAAAACAAATAACATTTATTTTGTAAAAAATCTGATATATGACACAAAATGACAATTTTATGATCGATATAGAAACCGTTTTGCGCTTTTACAGCTTGGTTATTAAAATTCCCTTAAATATCAAAACAAGTTTATTAGGTACTAGCAATATAACGTTAGGTGCTTCCAGCAGGCATTCAATGAATTTGCATTGACTCAAAATGTGCTTATATCGGGATCTTCATACGAAATAATAATTGAAGAATTTATTGTGCATAACGAAATAACATTTTACTACCTACCCACACTTCAATTTATAGTCTGTTTCTAATACCTTCTGTAGTCGATGAAAATGTTGATGTTTTTAATTAAATTTTTTAAAGAAAAGGTATCTTCTTTTTAATATACAATAAAATTGTTTATAATAAAAGGGAAAATTCACGTAATTAATCATGTTAATGTATTGCTACTTAATGAATATTCGAGTCTAAATGTGACTTTAAAGACATATTTAATTTATTAATTGCTAAATAACATTAATAACTATTAACTTTATTATATAATCGTCTTATTAAATGTCCTGAATCGGTCCTGCCGTTTTTGTACCATTTAGCATCCATTGTTTAGACGGCATTTTCATATCTGGTCGGTGATCTACTTCTCAAAAGATCCGACTATTTTGTATCCATTCTTTTCGACTTTGTTGCATGTCTATAGGAATTCCACGACGTCTACAATACAAGTCATCTGTCAGAATGGAGTTGATGAGGAAAAGAATGGAAAAATCGTATAATTTTTGACAGTAGAAAGTCTATGCTATTGTTGCGTTTTGTAGATTGATAGGAAATTTTATTTTTATCTATCTATAATTTTTATGCAAATTAGTATAAAATTATTAACAAAGAAGGAAACTGTTTTTATGTGTTTTTTTATCTGATTAAAGGCGCTATTTACAGGTTGTTATATAGTTAAATGTGGCAGTCACTATAACATAACCCTGTCGGAAATTAAGTATGTATTAGACGTCCAACTGGCATAACCAAGATGATCAAGATTCGTTGTATATTTAATTACAAACATCCATTAAATTTGTAAGAAAAATTATATATTAACTATTATTAAAAACATGCTTTGCTCTACGCTGGTCTTACATATATCTAATTTAAGAGCAAACCGGACCTCTCGCGAAAGCAAAAATGTTTTAAGGATTTTCTAATATAAAATTGAATTTTTATGCGCGTCACTGGGAATACTTTGCGATATTATGTGAATCGAGAATATTGAGAGCTTTAAAGTTGTTTAATGATAGAGACGTTTAAGAAAAAAAGTAGGAAATTCTAAAAAAAGGCAAACTTTCTTAGATTCAATACAGAAAGGCTCGTACATGTTTTTTTTTAATTCCTTTTGGACATTTTTAAAATAAATATTTTTAGATGGTTTATAAATCAAGGTGTATCCATCCAAAGTTTTGTTATTATTGGTGTTTTCTGAAAATTTCACAAAAATTGGACTATAAATAATAATATATCAAAAAGAATTATAAATTTTCGAGGTATTCGGTTCTCCGTTAAATATTGTTGTATCAATTTATAAGAACCTATTGTTTCTAATATTGATATGCTAATACAAATTTAGTAACATTTTTGCAAATATCCTCTTCTATCTTTCTAAATGGGAAAATTAATGCATCTCTAGCCCAAGAATGTATATATGAAGAGATCTTTAAAAAAAATTGAAATTTATAAACGGCCATATCCAGTGGCGCATCCAGAGTTTAAGGCTGGGGGGAGGTAATGGATATATTGACTTTATTTCTGATATAATTTAAAAACAAAACAAACAAAAAACATATAATACAAGTGAAATTAAAAAGAACAACTTTTACATGTATATAAATATTAAACACATTTTAAAAACACCAATAACATTAATAAGACGAAAGCTTATAAATGAAAACATAACAAAAACAAACAAAAATAGTTTCTTGGGCATAACATACTCGCATGACCAGAAAACATGAAATAAAAATTATAACGTAAAATCGTCTATTTTTATTAATTGCAAATCTATCTATCTATCTTTATAATATGGTCTACATTTACTTGAACAGAAGTGCTAATCTATCCTGACCCATTGTTGAGCGAAGCCTGGTTTTCAGGCGCCGCAGAGAGGAGAAGTTTCTTTCAGCTGAAGCTACACTAACGGGTAGAATTATCAAAACTTGTAGGCATTTTTTTAACAAATGAAATATATTTTCATCCCAAGAGGAATATAAACCGTTACCATCTGTATCGATTTTTTCTACGCTTTTCCAAATACTGAATTCAGAAGTACTAATCTGTTTTAGTCCTTTTCAAATTTGCCGCAACTACTTCAATCGACTGACTAATTTCAGAATCCGTTTTTGAATTGAAAATGAGAGAAAAATATATATTGGAACTCGTAGGTATTCAAAGATTCCTTGTTAAAACGAAATTGGAGATCTTGCAATATATTATCTAATATAGGAATATATAAGATAAGTCTAAAATAAGATTCGTTATTTTCTGCAAATATATTGGGGCGATAGGTTTGTCTCTAAATAACTCTTCGTTTGATAATTTCTAACTGGTCCTTAAATAAGTTTCGGAATTTCGTCGTCTTTCTTTTAAAATGGTGATAACATTTTGTATAAACTTAGTAACGTACTGTTTATCAATTGACTTATTTTGCAATATTTTACTTAAAATAGTCAAAGCTAAAATATCAGACAAAGAGCATAACGAACTATAACAACGGTGGAACCTATAGCATTTTTTAAACATTCTACTTTTGAAGAGGAGTCCCAACTTTTAAGCGAGACTTTTAAGCCTAAGCTTTCGCTTAAGAAGAAAATTTCTTTTTGCGGAAGCTTTAAAAAATGCATTTACCTCTTTTATAACGCCAACGGCTTTTCTAACACCTTGAACGTTTGAGGTTTTTAAAATAGATAAATTTAATGAGGACTTTTAAGTGCATTAGTTAATTCAGTAACTGCTGCTTTTTGTTCACCAAGCATTAAGTTGCAAGTATCAATATTTAAATTAATTTTTTAAATAAAATTAAATAAGATTTGAGCTCAAATTTTACCACTTACTTTTGGTTCTAATGTGTCCTCATCAAACATCAAATTTTCGTAACAGTATCTTAAGATTATTGACATTTGTGACTTGTGATTTACGTCCGTGACTTCGTCAAATATTACACTATAAAATTGACTTTTATTTACTCGTTGTACAATGGTTTCTAAAATCTCCTTACCACAGTATTCAATTATTTCCTTCTGCGTATAACTACTAATATAGGTTGCACGAGATGAAGTGTTTTCTAAATGTGTTTTTAATACAACATCGCCACTCTCTATTCTAAATTTAAATAATTCACGAAAGTTACCTTCATTATTTACAAGGCTATCCTCATCTTCAGAAAAACCTTCGGAAACGACAAGAGATCCTTAATCTCTATGACCTCTCATAGGAATATTTTGTTGCCCCAAAAATATTACTGACTCGATAATGGGTTCAGTTTATTTTCTAAAATCTGCCTTGATCTAACGTATTTCTTATATCTATCTCTGGGTTTTCATAAATTTTAATAAAATTACGTCCCTCTGTAACAGCTTTACTGTGATATACCGATTTATCATGCATTATCAAATCGCCATCTTTTCCGAATAGTTTAGAATGCTTATTTAGGGGAGTGGTAACAAGACGTCCCAACTTAGTTGACTGATGTACACCACCCACTTTTGAAAAAATAACGCAAAATTTCCAAAATATCCCCTCTAGACCTTGCGAATATGTTAGCCAAGAAAAAGTGTCCAAGTGTCGTTTTGATAAAAAGCATTTAATATCTTTATCATCTTTTCTGTGAATTGAAAACAGGTACGTAAAATTTTGTTCCGGAACCATAGAGTACATTAAAACCGAATATTTTGCCTGAAATGTAATCATTTTAGATGTATTGACAAAAGGGGCAATGTCTATATCGATTTTTTATAACTTATGTAAAATATTAAAAGCTGCATTGGCAACGCTGTGGTCACTGCTGCTACCGGCGGTTTCAGCGGTTTGTTTACCCATATTCGAACTCACTTCCTTAGAGGATTCTCCGACTGATGATAAATTCGCGACTTCTGAGGTTATTATTTGTCCCCTATTTTGTTTTGGTTTTAACAAATAATTATCTAAATTATTCTGTTTTCTCTTACTCATTGCTAATTTCTGTTGTGTTTAGTATCTGTAATCTGCAAGTGCAAGAACAAAAATAATTTGCAATAGACAATGGTAAATTTTAGATATTATAATCACATAAACTTAAATCTAAATTACTAAACTTCTTAAAAATACCTGTAAAGTAAAACACTTACATGAACACTTTAATCAAAGGTGATCCAGTATCCAGCACTCTCAGTAGAAATCAAAATAGACAAAATTATATGAGCAGAATTAGTCGAAGAAAGAGTCAGATTATGAGATATAGCACAAGTAGAAGTTGGCAGGTTTGCGGTGGATCTCACCGAAGTGGAGTCGATACATTGGCGTACAAAATTATTTTATAGATGCGAAATTCTCGAAGCCGTCCGGGTCCGACGTGGTTTGACGTTTACCCCCTCTCTACCTACCAAAAGCCTTTCCAACTTCTATTTGCGCTATACAAGCACGCACAACGTACCGTAGAGTGCGAACCTAATTTATGGTCTTTGAGTGGCCGACAGTCGAAGAATGTAAAAAAGCGCTGCTGCCAGATTGAACAAAAAATACTGCAGTTTTTCTTTTAATAGTTTGTCCAATACATTTTTAGTATCTATAAAGAGTTAGGTTTAAATATTCTTAAGGGGTAATTACCCCCATTACCCCCCATATATGCGCCCCTGGTCACATCTTATCAATTTCTAAACCTAACAATATAATGTAATATATCATTTTGTAGATTTTATTGAGTAGAATTTTAAAACTGAAACCAATTTATTATGTCCTCTGAAAATTTATGTGTTTTATTAACTGACTCAACATTTTTTTTTTTTAATTTCCAACGATGTTTTTGTGTATATAGGTACCTATATTTTATTGGCTTTCGAAGTAATAACGATATTTTACAGCGATAATCCATGTTTTATCAGAAATTACCAATAAAGTAAATAGCAGAGATAAAAATGAACGCCATTACTTTCTTAATAAAACGAATTCGATGCTAATGGACATACTACTCACAGGAAGTATCAGCATGACTTTTTACGCGAGTCATTTATTCTATCGAAGGCATCCCAAACCTCTCACGATTCTTTTATCAAACACGCATCACCAGATAGCACACTGTTTCAAAATAAATATAATATGTCGGCGACTTGATGTTAGTGGGGGATCTGTGAAATAGCCGCTATTACAGTATCGGTTTAGGGAAGAAATAATTAAATAAACATAAACTAACTTTTATAACAAGTAACATAACAACGAAATATTTAAGAATGAATTGTCCATCATAATCGTTTCTTACATTGTATTATGATTTTGATACATTTTTAGGTAGTATATTTGTCTAAGAACTTTACTATTTTGAATATTTTTAAATAAGTAGCCTATTTCTTTAATTTATTTTAATTTTTAAAAAGTCTAGACGGTATATTTGGGAATGATATCGATTACGCCTCTGAAGTTCAAAATGTTGCCTTTTATTCAAGCAACTTGTTTATATACAAGATTAATAAAAGTAGTCCTAGAACCGTACCTTGAGTAGCATAGCTAGTTAATTTTTCAGACAATAAAAGTTCCTTCAAGATATACCTACTATAAAACTCATAGTTCTGTCAGTTTCATAAATATTTAATGTGTGTGACCGTATCAAAAGCTTTATAGAAGTATCCAGAAAAATAGCTACTATGAAATTTTGTTATTCATCAATTCATAAAGAGAAAAAGTTTGCTCTACTTTTTTTTGGAAGTGGCTCAATCTTTTGACAAAATATGGCAAAAGGCTTGATTTTAAACCTACTCTACTTGCTGCATGCAAGAGATAGTCATAATTTTCAGCACAGTACTCTCGCAACATTTGGTGATGATACTGAAATCCTGGCTATTGAAAATGACCTTAAAGAAGCTAACAAAACATTGCCAAAATATGTAGACACCTGGACGAAAAGATGGAAAATTAGAAAATTTAATGAAGGCAGATCTGTTCACATCACGTCACTAATAAATAATGTTAATGTACTAATAAAATAAATGACACTCAAATTCCTTATGTCAATTATAAATTATGACACTTGATGCTAGACTTCGTTGGAAACCCAATATTAAAACAAAACCTAAAGAGTCTAGTACAATATACAAAAAAAAATTTGTTGCTAGTTAAAAACTCCAAATTGTCCACATATAACAAACTGCTTCGTTACAGGCAGATTTTCAAACAGACATTGAAACCCGCCTGGTTTTGCGGCTGTGCCAATAAAAGTGACATTCAAGTTATTCAACCTTTCCAAGATAAAGTATTAATGACATCATCGATGCACCCTGTTACAGCTGCAACATTGATCTACATAGGAATTTTAAGAGGGAAATGAGCAAACACTGTTTCAACATGGAAACATTGAGTTTGTCTAATTCCGACAAACAATAAACTAATGAGAAGACTCAAATTAAAGTTATAGAGTAGAATAGTGTCGTTTAGTGTAACGGTAATGCAATCCGATAATTGGATTCCAAAGCCTCTAAAGTGTAGGACATTACTTTTTAAACCGATAAGCTGGGTTGGAATAAAATGGCTTATTAATCTTATTGAATAGATTGTAATAATCAAAAATGCTTCACTTTGGGTATTTGTTGATAAAACAAATCATAAACAAGTAGTTTACGAAAAGAACCTGCCGAGGAAATAAAAAACTTTCTGTTGTTACTGGATAACACAAAAGTAAGTACCTTTTTTCATTAGTAGTTATACTTTGTTCGCACAAATTTTAAAGATTTAAAAATTTGATCCAATCTGTGATATTCGCTACTGGTCAATATGGATTTAAATTTTCATTTTTTAATTATAATTATTCTTTATTATTAGGTGATAAATATAAAGTCAAATTCAGAAGTATTTGACTACGAGACATCTGAGCCATACAAAAAAAGGCATAAGGGATAGATTAAAACAAAAATTGAAACACTATTTAATGAAATTAGTAAAGCTTTCTTAAAGAGTGAATTCGTTTTTCAATTATCAACATTAAAAGCAATTATTCTTGTAATAATGTTTCATGTAACATCAGAGTCACGAGCAGAAAACAAGAATAATATTTGCATGGTAATCAGGACAAAAAGGTAAGAACCTTTTTTCACTCTAAAAATTTTAAACTAAAAGGACAAGCGACAAAAACGAATATAAGAGGAGCATAGTACCTTATTCTCGGAAAAACTAGAATAGCTTAAAATAGGATAAATTGAACGTTTTAATTTACAGTAATTGGGCGTATATATTCAGTCAAAAAGAGTTTTACCAAATTTCAACATACGTTTTTTTGTCGTGACACTATTTAGTAAGCACAGAAATTAATAGCATCATTAAAACTATCCATTAAAAATATTAAAATTGCAAAAAAAATGTTAGAGGTTCTAATCACTTTGTAAAAGACCAAAGACCATAACCAATAAATTATCCCGAATTTAACGATTCATTAACCGAGATCGTTTGCAGCCTAACGTGTATTTAATATTAACAGTGGGATGATGAGAGACAGGATCGAAATTATTATGTAAATTTGACGATGACTGCTCGGCTGAGGCTGTACCGTGCAGAGAAGACCTGGCAGATGGAATATCTGTTTTGATGGCTTTCACAAACACTACACGGAGACTTGTGAAAGTGAAGGAATGTTTATTCATACGGTTATTCTCCGGGAAAATTAATTTTACAAGGGATGAAAGAGAAATTTTTATATTCGAGAATAAATTATGAAATTTAATTAGATAATTTTTAATGCAGTCACATTGTTTTTTTAAACAAAGAATATTTCATGCATAATCACATTATTTTTCAGCTGAAGTTCTCCCAGTGGCATGGTAACAATGATATTTTATGCAAATTAAATTCCAAGACATTTAGGTTAAATAATATTAAAGTCTTTAGTTCTTTTCTACCATAGTTTATCAGTATTTTTGTAACTCTAGCTTTTGATTTCACAATTGTAGCAGTTCTTTAAGGAGTTGCTGAGGAAACTATGGCTTGAGTTGTGATCACTGGCTCATCGCTTTACTAGATACTTTTCTGAACTTTTACCATCACGTCCTTATGCCCAAACATATCAAAAGTTCTTTGATTATGTTTTCTCAGGGACTTGAGTAGTCTTTTAAATCCAATATTTCTTCTGACTCATATTTAGATTTTCTGAATTCGGGTTGTTAATTTTTGTACCAGTATTGTTTGGTATTCCAACTGTCTACCTATCAAACTAATTACTTGTCTGCTTGACTGTCTTCAAGGCTTTTAGTTCTTATCAGTATGGAGTTTGGCTGTTGCGTCACTTTATTTGGAACATGTTATGTTAAGAATTAAGTGTTAATACATTGCACCTAAAAAATCTATTGTGATCTGTTGCTAATTCAGCAAGAAAATCTCTTGATATATAAAACGAGCCCTTCAATCCTACCTTTTCAAGGAAGGGTAGGCTTTGGAGTGGCTTTAAATTAGGTAAATCTCTCTCTTTCATTTGATGTGTTCCTATGAGTAGTACCCTTAGATTCTGGAGTGCTACACGGTCAGTCAGAATGTGAATGAAGGTTTCGTCCTTTTTCTCACAGAATCTGCACTCACTATCTTCTACTACTGTCAGTTTACTAAAGGATCATTTGAGTCGGTAATGCCTTGTTACAGGCAGATACAGGCTTTCGATCTTTTGTGGTTATATTCACCCAGAAATATCTTAGCCTACCTTAGCCCCAAGAGATTGTTCAAGTTATAGGTTCTTCTACTGCTCAATTCTCACAAATAGTAGTTGAGCGAGACTATCTGCAATCACGTTACCCTTTACCCCGTTATGTCTGTATTTTGATGGCGTTGATTTCCACCTGGAAGATGCTTGGTTATTTTCCAATCTTTCAGAGTGCCTGGTCTAGGCCTATTCACTTCTATTTCAGTTGCTTCTATGGTTTTTCACAAAACTATATACCTCTTTTTCATTTAATTCTGGAACATATCCCAAGTATCTTCGTTTCTGAAGCTAATAGACTTTCTTCTGAATACTTCGTTCTAGATCATTCTGTATCATGTCCTTTGTGCCACATTCTCTATCATTAAATGTAGGACAAATTATTATTGCACCGATGATGCAAACATATACTAGTCATATTAGCTCTCTTAGTAGCTAAACTAGTTCTGTTACTCTGGCCTATAGCCACGTAATTGATGATTGGTATCACTAATGCTGTGTACATCTATCGCAGTATTTAAAACATGCACAAATTATAAAGAATGGTCTCAAAGTTTTCAGAACATAATTTTTATTTTATTTTTAAATTATTGATAATGAATCACTATCTTCAGTTACTCTCAATTTTCTTCTAACTTGTCCAATCAGCCTCTTAACAACAAGGTCTCAAATTTTTTGAAAATGTGACATCGTAATTGGTTTTCAATGGCAGGCAGCTTCCAAATCCTTGTCATATACTTTTTTGCTCAATATTGACCAAAAATCTTCTATTTGTCAAGCTTGTGGTACATTCTCTAATTTAGAGACAAAATTTATGTTATTTTCATTATACCCGTCTCTACTTAATCTTGCATAGTGGCATGAATACAGCTCTTGCCAAAACATTGTATCATCATTGGTATTAGCAATTTAGATGGACATGAAGTTCTACAGATAAGCCTTCTCCACAAACACCACCAATGTAAGGTTGTGAGATAAATTTGGCTTCAGTAATGACAAACCACACTAAAATTGTGTCTTGACATTGTCTGGTGTATTTTTTATGTCGTTGGTATAAAACTTTCGTTTCCCTTTATCTCCGATTGGGAAAAAATGAAATATTTCTCGTCATCTATAACAATCAATTTGTAAACAAAATGAATTAGTCTTAGCGTACAACAATACCTTGCATTCCTTTTCAATTGGGCCAAGGCATTTTTTAGTGCCTTCTCTTCTTTTTCGAAACACCATATAATTTCGGGAAATTGTTCTTAAAACTGTCGTCTTTGAGCTAATTTTCATTGTGAAACGCCAACTTTTTCTTTAACAGCTTTAATCACATCGATCACATTTAGGTAAATTAACCCTCTTCATATTTTTTTATGGTCTCACAAATTGTTAATGAAGAAATATTTTGCTCTCGATAACTAGTAACAACGTTTGAGCATGCGCCCAACTAAAATGAATTGGAGCAGAAAAACTATATTGTCAAAATTAAGACAAGTAATTGTGAAAACTTGTTTAAACGCTATTTTTTCAATTATATATCACTCCATTACTCAAGAGATTACTTCATATTTAAACAAGTAATCACCAAATTTCTGCTTTATCCATTATTATTTATTTTGAACGCTTGTCAAGCAAAACAAATGCGATTATTAATGATCTAAAAATTGAAACTATAACGCATACTATAATTTTTCATTCAGGTATCACAGATTTCTAATTACTTTTTTTTATTCTAATTTTTTTTATATATAATTATTTATAACAATTTATATTAATACGATAACCAAAAATTTTTATCAAAGTGTCTTCACAGCATATAATATTGAATTTAAAACATGGCATCCTCGAATGCCTGAAACTGTTCGTAATTTTTCATCTCATTCGTAATATCAGTCAGATATTCAGAATCGGTTCTAAATTGAAATTCTCACAATTCGATATGGTTCGTCATAAATCAACCTGTTATATCAAGAATTTGACAGACATTTATTAAAGTTACGCTTTTGTGTTCACAAAATGTGTGTGTTTCCAGAATCTTTAGGTAATATAATATATCAGTTAAATTTTGTTGTAAGTCTTGAAGGAAATAGATGTAATATTTTATAAAAAAAACCTTTTTTCTTTATATTATGTCATTGGTGAATATACATATTATCAAAATAACGAAACTTCTGCCCCTCGTAAAATTTCAGGCACCTGTATAAAGATAACGTTATTTCAAACAAGCTCGTCAGTGGAAAAAGGTCTACAAAAAAATTAACGCTGCGTGTATTTAAGAATATAAAAATATTTACAGACCGCTTGGTCAATGTCAATATCGCTATATTTGTTCTACTACTGTTGCTTCGAGTACATTATTATGTCGTTTGGATGGTCAATTAGGATGCCAAAGAATTTTTTCAGAGGTACCATTTTGAGTAATACAAAATACAGATGATGCTCTTCGAGCATTTGTTTAAAATATGTATTTAAAAGGGGAACAGAAACGAAATTAATTGTCTTACATGTCTTTTTACTTTCCTATCTGTATACAGATATAAGGAAAGTATAGGAATCATGATTTTTTTCGACCTCGAGTTTTCGACGGATTTTTACGTTTTGAGGTCCCCTGAATCCGTTTTGACTATTTTCGCGATGATGTCTGTGTGTGTGTGTGTGTCTGTGTGTCTGTGTGTGTGTGTCTGTATAACGCATAACTCATGAACCGATACACAGAAAAACACCAAATTTTAAACTTGAGCTTTGTTTCAGCGTCCAATGAGCTGATTAGATTTTGGGCAGAGTCGGAACATCTGGGGGGGTACTTTATAGGTGGTCATTTTTATATTTTATGGAATATATCTGTTATTTACGTTTGGAGAAGAAAATTCTTCAAATAAAAGTTACTTCTAATATAATTATCTATAATTTTTGTTTTATGCAAAATTTTCTTAAAATGGTCCGTATTCGAGAAATTTGACAAAATGTAAAAAAAATATTTTTTTTTAAAAATTGTTCAAATAAAAGTTGTTTGTAATATAATTCTCTATAATTTTTGTCCTATACATAATTTCTCTAAAATGGACCGTATTCGAGATATTTGAGAAAATGTGTAAATTTCGAAATTTGAAGAAAACTCAAAAACGGATAAAGGAAAAAACATTAAATTTTAAACTTAAGGTTTATTTCGGCCTGACGTGAAATGATTAGATTTTGGACAAAGTCGGAACATCTGGGGGGGTACTTTATGGGAGGCCGTTTTTATATTTTATGGAATGAATATATCTGTTATTTATGTTTGGAGAAGAAAATTGTTCAAATAAAAGTTACTTTATATTTTTATCTATAATTTTTGCTTTATGTCAACATTTTCTGAAATGTTTCGTATTCGAGAAATTTGACAAAATGTGCAAAATTCAAATTTTTATGAAAATTGTTGAACTAAAAGTTGTTTGCGATATCGATTTCTATAATTTTTGTTTATACATGATTTTTCTAAAATGGACCGTAATGGAAAAGTGCTAAATTTAAATTTTTCTGTATTTTCGTTTTCAATGAATATCTATAAAAAAATGTTTCGAGGTAGATGTATGTGTAAAATGTATATATTTAGTTTATTCTCTAAACATTTATAGAGATGCTGCAATAGGTTGTACAAAATAACCGGAAAATGCCTATAATAACTAGATAGGAAAGTCATGTGTTGGACACATCAGATTTTTTGTTGTACATGTTTGAATAATAAAATATAGGAAAGATAAGGATGTAGATACAGCAGTAGATATCAGTGGCAGCTCGTGGGTTTTGATTTTTAGTGAAAAGAAAATTAAATATCCTCTTTATTAAGCCCAGCTAGTACAAAAACAACCCATCTACGTTAATAGGCTGCAATTTTAGGCTCTTTAAGCTCGCATGCAATGTACTTTTATTGTAACCCTAATATCCGTGCAACCGCCGATTGTCCGCAACGACAGGACTTTTATAGCACATGTCGCAAAGTTTACAAAGTGAAGTTCGAAAAACATCACACTAGCACTTTTACGGTATTTACACCGAAAGTTGCTCAGAAACGTTCTATAAATGTTATAATGTTAATTAGTTCTACAGCATTATACAGTGTGTCAAATCTACTAAATTCTACTAAAATATAATAATAGTTGGTACCAGAATAGGCATTATTTTATTGATAATAGCTATTTATGAAACTAGTTACGAAATGCCTTATGTAACTAGTGAATATTTTCGGGACGAGCAGAGCGAGGTTCCTGACCAGTTTCATAAAACGGCATTTCGTAATATGTTACATACAATATTTTTTCTAATTTTGACTAGATTATTTATAAAATGGGTTGATATTAAATGAACTTTAAAATAGAACAAAATAGCTTAAAAAAGAAATTAATAAACATTATAGAAATTCGTTAAGGTTAGGTTAGGTTAGTTTGAAAATGAGTGGGATAATCTCATCGCCTTCCACTGCGACTATTGTGGCTCATGACTAACTTATAGTTTACCGCACAAGCCATACCTTTTGATAAAGGTCATGGTTGAATTGGGTGAGACTTGTTTAAAGTCGGTAGGCTTCAGTCGGGTAAATCCGAAGATCTGGAACCTGCTTCTTTCCAGAGCGGAGCAGGTACATAAAATGTGCTCTGAAGACTCGTCCTCCACGCTACAGAATCGATAGTACGATGTTTGTTGCAGACCTATACTTCTCATGTGGTTGCCCAGACGGCAATATCCTATCATCAGTCCAGTGAAAATGCGTAGATATTTCCTACTCCATTCTGGGATCTGAGCAAAGGCGTTCATAGAAGGGTTGGTTATAAACGCCTTCGAATGGGTTAGCCCAGGGGTATCTCTCCAGTTCGTGAGTGTCGCACCCTCCGTCCATTTTGAGATAATGCCTTTGTCAGTGCTTTTTGCAATGCCCAGGAATGGTTCTGGTCCTATGAACACAGATTCAGTTCCTCTTTTAGCAAGTGTGTCAGCTTCTACGTTGCCCTTCACACCACTGTGTCCCGGAATCCAGATCAAAGTAACTTTGTTCCGGGTACCGAGGCATTCTAGGGTATTTATACAGTTCCAAACCAGCTTTGAGTTAACTCAATTGGAGCTCAGGGCCTTAAGGGCTGCCTGGCTATCTGAAAAGATCTTTATAGTCTTTTTTGCGGGAGAAAATTAATCAACTCTCTCGCTCCCAATTCTGTAGCAATCATTTCTGCTAGGAAGAGAACCTAGGTTTATTGATATGTCAACTCTAGGGCTCTGGCTGAAAACTCCCGCTCCTACTCCTGTTTCAGTTTTGGAGCCGTCCGTGTACAACGCATAGTCTGCCTGGGTTTTTTCTCCTCTGCTCCATGCATCTCTCTCTGGAATGACGACGCTGTATGGCTTTTCTGTGTGCTGTCGGGGAACTAGCGAGTCCGAGACCATGCTGATGATGAGGTGGTTATTAATTTCAATCATCAGTCCCGTCTTGTCCCATCGCAGTTCTTCGTAACATTGACTACCCTCCTTCAGGAGCCTGTAGGAGACCATCCTGGCCTCCCTTTCCATCAGAATGTCCTACCAGACGACAGAGCCGTACGTAACCATGGGTTTTACCACTGTTTGGTAAATCCAGTAGATCAGTTGAGGACTGATCCCCAATGCTTTGCCACATATCCTAAGGATCCAGAGAGATAATCAGACTTTGTTGATGGTTTTATCCAATTGGGGGTTCCAGGTGAGTTTCTTATCTAGGGTGATTCCCAGATGTTTCACCTCCTCCGCAAAAGAAATGGTTTCCCCAGCCAAGGTAGGTTGTCGAAGCTTGTCGAGCTTTCTTCTCTTGGTGAAGGGGACAATAACAGTTTTGCGGGAATTAACAGACATCTGCTCCCTCTCGCACCATCTGTTGATCGTATTACGGGCTTGTTAAAGGATGTTGGAGACACCTCCTCAAACTTTCCCCTAATTATGATAACCAGATCGTCCGCATAGCATTGAAAATCCACCCCCTGTCGGGAGAAATCGTCTAGCAGGTTATCCACCAGAATAGTAACAAATGCGTTAAACTTATGGAAGGTAATACACGAAAAATAATATATTGAAACTTATGACAGAGAAAAAACACATTGAAAAAATATTATTAACTCCATATTAAATTTGATAGAACATGAAAACAATAGCAATCACTTGTTATAGTTTTGAGCTTTAAAAAAATAATCCACTTCAAAATATTTTCACACACTATATAAATACAGTTTCCACGAAAAAACGATACATCGCACTTTGAAACGATACATTGCACTTTGAAACGATACATGGCACTTTAAAACGTAGTAGTTATAACTTAATTTATTAAAACGACACCGACAGACAAACACAGTCCCTTTTTCCTTAGAAATTTTACTATGATAGAGTTGTATCTCGGTGAACTTGTTAAATTTTTTTAAAACAGTTTGTTTGCAAAACATTCTTTGAGTATGTATGTCAGTTATTTTGAAACAAGCAAAAGTGCCCGTCGAATCGAAAAGTGTACCTTTCGGGATGAAAAGGAAAATAAGGTGGCCAATCAAAGCTAATAATAGTGGGATAGTTTAAAGTTTCAGTATATTGAATTCAAAGTGCTATTATATTATTTTATAGCGGGTAAGCTCAAAGTTCAATTTAGACAAATGCAACGTTCGGTTCTTTCATTTTATAGTTTGTTATTACATAGTTGAAAGAATTTTTTAAAGAGCAAATATATATACCCCTTATTACTAACATCTAGGCAACCAATATTTCTTTTTTCTTGTATTGTTTATTGACAAATAGAACATAATAATAAATGTTTATTCGCAACGACTTGTAGTGTGTTTATATGGCTTCTTAAATAAATTTAGTTTTCAAAAAAGTGGGTTATTTAGTCTTATATTGTGTTTTAGTTATTTGTACTAATTTAGAATAGGAAATGAGGACTACAACATCTTTATTACTTGGTTGTAAGTTTAACCAAATCTGCCCTTCTTTGATATAAACTTTCAATAATATTTATTGATTTTGAAATCAAAAAAAGGTTTTTTTTTCTCTTCTTTTCCCCAACTAATCACATAATAAATTTTTCGAGACATTTTGACACTTGCTGCGATTACAAAAAATGTCACTTTATATGTCAAAATTAGAAAAATATGATTTAAATATATACGCAACATTGATATTAATTTTCCATTATTAGTAATAATTATGTAAAATAGAAAAATTAAATAGTTGTTTCGATTAATTTTTCTTGCATACATTTATTATGTTTACAAAATAATAAAACGGTTAAAATGCAATTTCTTTTAAATGTTACTGCTGGAAATCCTATTACCATATTCAAATTTCCTCTCGTGTTGTCTACGTACCGCTAAAATATAAAGATGATTGACACCATTTACACTTCATATACTTATTAATATGCATTACTTCATGTATGAATAAGTTTGAAATACTTTGATAGTATTTTGCATGATAGCTACTAGTAATTTGCTGGCATTACAGATTTTACATAGAATATTACATGTCGAATACGGTAAAAAGCTTATTTAAATTTTAGAATTCTCTCTCCACTATATAAATTACAATTAGATACATAGTAGCTCCTAAGTGAATAATTATATATGAAAATTAAATAAAAGAAAAATGTATTATTTTTTGTTAAATTTTTAGTTACACATATTTAATTATATACATAAATTTATCAAATTTATCAAAACCACCGAACATGTTCGGTGTCAAATACGTCCGAAGAATTACACCCACATATCTAATTGTTTTAATTGTATACTTGCAATGAAAATAATCTTGTATACGAACCTTTCAAACTTTTATCTGCACGAGTAAGTTTTAATTCAGGAGTAGGCCTTCCCAAGGATTTAATATTGTATTTTCAGCCAGCTAATCTTGGAAAATTAGTTTTTAAAATAATTTGTGCAATATTATTCGCATTGTTATAAAAATGCTGCAACCTAACCCACCCACGGATATAAACTAACAAACGCAAGAACACACAAGTTAAGATATTCTTAACCCAACAAAATGTCTTATACTACATAACCAAAGTAACATTCGGTGATTCCCTAGAGCTGAGTTTAAATTTTATTGGATTTCTATGTGAAATATGTTATTTTGAATAAATAAAACGAATTCTTGAATACATTTGAAATCAAAGTAAATCAAAGACTATCAAAGTAAATTAAAGTAAATCAAAGTAAATCAAAGTAAATCAAAGTAAATCAAAGTAAATCAAAGTAAATCAAAGTAAATCAAAGTAAATCAAAGTAAATCAAAGTAAATCAAAGTAAATCAAAGTAAATCAAAGTAAATCAAAGTAAATCAAAGTAAATCAAAGTAAATCAAAGTAAATCAAAGTAAATCAAAGTAAATCAAAGTAAATCAAAGTAAATCAAAGTAAATCAAAGTAAATCAAAGTAAATCAAAGTAAATCAAAGTAAATCAAAGTAAATCAAAGTAAATCAAAGTAAATCAGAGTAAATCAAAGTAAATCAAAGTAAATCAAAGTAAATCAAAGTAAATCAAAGTAAATCAAAGTAAATCAAAGTAAATCAAAGTAAATCAAAGTAAATCAAAGTAAATCAAAGTAAATCAAAGTAAATCAAAGTAAATCAAAGTAAATCAAAGTAAATCAAAGTAAATCAAAGTAAATCAAAGTAAATCAAAGTAAATCAAAGTAAATCAAAGTAAATCAAAGTAAATCAAAGTAAATCAAAGTAAATCAAAGTAAATCAAAGTAAATCAAAGTAAATCAAAGTAAATCAAAGTAAATCAAAGTAAATCAAAGTAAATCAAAGAAAATCAAAGAAAATCAAAGTAAATCAAAGTAAATCAAAGTAAATCAAAGTAAATCAAAGTAAATCATAGTAAATCAAAGTAAATCAAAGTAAATCAAAGTAAATCATAGTAAATCAAAGTAAATCAAAGTAAATCAAAGTAAATCAAAGTAAATCAAAGTAAATCAAAGTAAATCAAAGTAAATCAAAGTAAATCAAAGTAAATCAAAGTAAATCAAAGTAAATCAAAGTAAATCAAAGTAAATCAAAGTAAATCAAAGTAAATCAAAGTAAATCAAAGTAAATCAAAGTAAATCAAAGTAAATCAAAGTAAATCAAAGTAAATCAAAGTAAATCAAAGTAAATCAAAGTAAATCAAAGTAAATCAAAGTAAATCAAAGTAAATCAAAGTAAATCAAAGTAAATCAAAGTAAATCAAAGTAAATCAAAGTAAATCAAAGTAAATCAAAGTAAATCAAAGTAAATCAAAGTAAATCAAAGTAAATCAAAGTAAATCAAAATAAATCAAAGTAAATCAAAGTAAATCAAAGTAAATCAAAGTAAATCAAAGTAAATCAAAGTAAATCAAAGTAAATCAAAGTAAATCAAAGTAAATCAAAGTAAATCAAAGTAAATCAAAGTAAATCAAAGTAAATCAAAGTAAATCAAAGTAAATCAAAGTAAATCAAAGTAAATCAAAGTAAATCAAAGTAAATCAAAGTAAATCAAAGTAAATCAAAGTAAATCAAAGTAAATCAAAGTAAATCAAAGTAAATCAAAGTAAATCAAAGTAAATCAAAGTAAATCAAAGTAAATCAAAGTAAATCAAAGTAAATCAAAGTAAATCAAAGTAAATCAAAGTAAATCAAAGTAAATCAAAGTAAATCAAAGTAAATCAAAGTAAATCAAAGTAAATCAAAGTAAATCAAAGTAAATCAAAGTAAATCAAAGAAAATCAAAGTAAATCAAAGTAAATCAAAGTAAATCAAAGTAAATCAAAGTAAATCAAAGTAAATCATAGTAAATCAAAGTAAATCAAAGTAAATCAAAGTAAATCATAGTAAATCAAAGTAAATCAAAGTAAATCAAAGTAAATCAAAGTAAATCAAAGTAAATCAAAGTAAATCAAAGTAAATCAAAGTAAATCAAAGTAAATCAAAGTAAATCAAAGTAAATCAAAGTAAATCAAAGTAAATCAAAGTAAATCAAAGTAAATCAAAGTAAATCAAAGTAAATCAAAGTAAATCAAAGTAAATCAAAGTAAATCAAAGTAAATCAAAGTAAATCAAAGTAAATCAAAGTAAATCAAAGTAAATCAAAGTAAATCAAAGTAAATCAAAGTAAATCAAAGTAAATCAAAGTAAATCAAAGTAAATCAAAGTAAATCAAAGTAAATCAAAGTAAATCAAAGTAAATCAAAGTAAATCAAAGTAAATCAAAGTAAATCAAAGTAAATCAAAGTAAATCAAAGTAAATCAAAGTAAATCAAAGTAAATCAAAGTAAATCAAAGTAAATCAAAGTAAATCAAAGTAAATCAAAGTAAATCAAAGTAAATCAAAGTAAATCAAAGTAAATCAAAGTAAATCAAAGTAAATCAAAGTAAATCAAAGTAAATCAAAGTAAATCAAAGTAAATCAAAGTAAATCAAAGTAAATCAAAGTAAATCAAAGTAAATCAAAGTAAATCAAAGTAAATCAAAGTAAATCAAAGTAAATCAAAGTAAATCAAAGTAAATCAAAGTAAATCAAAGTAAATCAAAGTAAATCAAAGTAAATCAAAGTAAATCAAAGTAAATCAAAGTAAATCAAAGTAAATCAAAGTAAATCAAAGTAAATCAAAGTAAATCAAAGTAAATCAAAGTAAATCAAAGTAAATCAAAGTAAATCAAAGTAAATCAAAGTAAATCAAAGTAAATCAAAGTAAATCAAAGTAAATCAAAGTAAATCAAAGTAAATTAATATTAGATTTAGTGATGCCGCGAGACGAGAGTAAATTGGTCTATATATGTTTAAGGCATTCTATTATATCGTTAATAAATATATTAAATAAAAGTGGCGAACAATGAGAGCCTTGTGGTACACCTGAGAAAACCCTAATTAATCTTGATCTATTACTACCGAGTTTAACTTGCTGACTTCGACCTGTACACAACTTTTAAACCATTTCACCAGCTGAGGTGGTATACCGAATGACTAACAATATTTCATGATCAACCCTGTCAAACGCTTTAGCGAAATATGTGTAAACAAAGTCAACTTGCCCTTTAGCTTCTAAAACATTTTATATGAATCTTTAAACCGAGATACAGGGTGTTAAAAGTTTTAAATCAAAATTCAAAATTAACTATTAAAATTTGACACGTGCTTACTAGATTAGATTTTACAAATATTAAGTCGTTAAATTATTTAAGTACATGCAGACTTTTGTTTGGAAGCAAATTTCTGCAAAACCGTTCATTTTAGCACCATAAAAGGTTTTTTCCTTTTTTAACTGAAATTGAACAGAATTAAAAAAAGAATTAAAAAATGAAAACAAAATGTTTGTTCCAGTGGCGTAAAAAATAGAGGGGAAAAGTTGTCACTAACCTTGATAGCGCTCCACTGGTTTATGTAAAAATATCATTTTCTAAAATGAGCTTATTGGTCACCAAATTTGAAAAAATATTTAAAGACGTTTTTGATTTATGGAAAATTTTAAATTTTGATATCAAACTTTTAATATCCTGTTTCTCGCTAACTAGAAGGGTTCATGTTCCTATATCAAAATTCATTAATTAACGAGATCTCTCACGGGTAGAGCCTTCTGGTCAAATACACTAAGATAACACCCTGTATAAATTGGTTTCCCCTTCTACTGGGGGCTGTAGCTCTACACAGACAAGCCGCCAGTGACAAATTATCTAATATATACGAGTATATTATTTGTACTAATAATGAACTATTTAATATTTAACAGGATATTAATGTAATAAATAATGATAATCTACATAGTTTATATTACTATTATCATTTGAAGGAATTTATTGGCTCATTATATTTGTTTCAGCATAACATTTAATAACTTATTAATAATTAATTATCAATGCATTTGAACTGCTATACCGAATCATTAAAGTAATAAATTAAATTGATTTTCATACTGTTTTCATCAGATAGATAAATTACATTTTTTGCTTTTAGTATACACGATAAAAATTAAGCATTTGTATCCTTAGATATTAGATAATTTCATCTTATTTCAAAATACCTTTATAAAATGTAAATACATAAATATTTTCAATATTATATTTTTTATTATTCATGTTGTAATGTTATAACTTCTATGTTTACTAATATTTTTTATTTTGTTACAGGTATGTATTGTTATCCAAAATTATTTCTAACAAGTTCAATGTAAGTATTTAAATAATAAATTAATTAATATACAACGATATGGTCGATATGATGAATTCATTTGCTGCAATTTTCTTATAATAATATTTATATGTCTGAAATACTACATTTAACAATTTTTAGTGAAGTGTGATACAAATAAACATAATAAGACACAGAAACAATGAATACAGTGATATGGAAATACCAATTTATTTTCCAATATCTTCCTCCAAATTAAAGAAAAAACTGTTTTATCTCTGATCTGTCGGCTACGCTGCACGGCCTGAAGCCATTGCGGGTTGCTACGCAACCCGTGATTTTTTTTTAAACATACTCTAGCTTCGCTTTGATCTGTCGGCTACGCTTCACGGCCGAAATATGTACGAGTTAGAGTCCTATAAATAAATAAGATATAAAAGAAATTATTTCTAAAAAAATAAACAAAAAATTCTTAAACAAACAAATGATTTTCAAAATACATAAAAAAGAAGTAATTATAAAAACAAACATATAATTCTAAAAAATAAACCAATAATTCTCAAATATAAATCAAAAATTAATACTTTTCCGCAATTTCCGCCAATAATTTACACATTTTTGCAGCGGCATCACTCTCATAAACTTTTTCCCACATAAACTGGTCTTTGTACTCTGGTAGAAAGGAACTGGAAACTACACCTAATCTTCGTATTCTTTAAATTTGGACCAATATCATTCTACCTGATTAATACAAACACCAGTTTCAGGATCTTTAAAAAATTAGGACTGGTTAACACTTTTATGGACATAACCCAAATTTTATAAATTGTTATAACTTCTAAACTTCTCCGTCCATATCTCGGAGCCAAACGGACCTGTGCACGGATTACTTCCTCCAATACATCTTGGGCTCTCCTGGAAACATATTGGATATTAACTTTTTTAAGGAAATGTCATGAATGCCTAAAATTCACCGTTCTGGTACTATTCTTCCCCTATTATACTTTCTCTATTAGACTTCCTCTTTGTAATGAACGATTCATCAATTTGTATAGTATGTCCCTCGCCCCCTGTAAAAACAAAAGGTTACTTCCAGTCTCAGTTGTAGTGTAAGAAAAAAGGTTTCATCTCCCATTAGCTTCCATGATATAATATCCCTGAAATATCTATATAATTGGAAAACGACACTTTTTGAGATATTAGTAGCAGCCGCTGTTACTCCAACTCTGCTACCTTTAGCCCAGTACCACATAATTAATATTACCACTCGTGGTTTTCAAAAAAAGAACCACTAAAAATTGAGAAACATTGTCTGCACTTTTTATAAAAGTATTAGTTATTTGAATTACTATTTTGGATCACACACTCTCTTCTACAGATTTGCCCCTTGCACCTAAAATCGTTTTATCAATTTTTTTCCACCAACCATTTTAATAATTCTTCATCCGTGTTTTTATAAATGTCCACAACATCGAGAATACTTTTAATTTCCATTTTTATTATTAGTTATCTAGTCAATAATAAAATAATACACATCATCCACAACACCATTTCTATCACAGAACGATATTAAATACAAACTCTGATACAAACTTGGACATAACACACAGTGATTTTAAATTTAACAACATGACAACGTTGCAAACTCAAGGACCTAAAATTTATATTTTCAAAAACTTCGCCAAACCTGCATCGTTTGATTTTGACAAATTTTGAATAAATTGTTCGTGACGTCAACTTTCTATATCAGTTCCCCAAATTTTAAATTTTTAAACAAAATCTTTCAAATTCCCTCGAGTATATATTTTTCTGTTTTTAGTTGTTTATTTTCCTAAAACCAATTCATCAATTTTGAGATTAGATAAAATAACATCAACTGGATAAAAAAAATTAAACAGACAGGGTTATTATTAGTAATAGTCTATAATTTCTTTTTCTCATTTCTATTTCATTTCATTTTTATTTCTCATTACCCTTGTTTCATTTTTATCTAAGAGATAGGCTCTGAGACTATTTGGTACATTCTATATTTAACTGTCAAATTTTACACAATTTCTTTAAACTTTCCATGTCATATTCCTCTTGTAAGTTTTTATCCGTTTGTTTTTTTAATAATTTAATTTATTTTCTATGTACTTTATTGATCGTTAGTTAATATTTACTCAAATAAAAATGTTCAAGTCTACCCATTAACGCATTTTAGAGTTATTATTTCACTTGACTTAACATGGGGATATTACGGAAAAGGGGACCACTAAATACCCATTCTTCACATGGATATTTAATAATATTCTTGTCCATTTACTTCTTTTATCTCCATCTTCAATAACTACGATATTTATGTAGTAGAAACACCCTAGAAATGCAAGACATTCTCGGACGTATAAAGAATGTTAATAGTGGTAGTCGATTTTCAAAGCTTTTAAGCCTAGAGAATGAAATGGTGAGAACCTTTTAGATAACTGACATTGAATGGAAAGCTCTTGTATCCCAGTGGCGTTACAATGTTCTATGGCTAGTTGCTGTCATCTATTATCATTTCAAATCGTTGTTTATGCGCTTGTAGAAGAATGGTACGGAGTGCTGAAGATTTTCTAAATTCTTTTTCGTTTTTTTTTTTAACTAAATGAAATGTAGGTACCATTAGCATGCCGAATGAAAAATAAAGTCCGTATTATTTTAATTGTCTTTGTTACATACTGGTATCATGTCAGTCAAGATAGATTGATGGTTAGTCAATTTTACTGCGATTTGATTCTCTATCTCTAATGACAGAATTTGTATACAGGGTATATCCAAAGTTAATACTTTTTAACTTTATATAGAAGTCATTAAAATAAACAACTTTTCCAAAGATACTCGAAAATAAACTTATATTAATTTATTCCAAATTGTATCCAAAATAATATGTTCAAACTTGTCCATTCGTCTCAACACAAACGGATTTCTTCTCGTATCTTCTTAGATTTGTACGGTGTCGTGGATCTACCGCGCGATGAAAAGCAACATGCTTACTTAGATCCTATTTGGCCCTGCCTGTGATAGGCCTACAGCACCGAACAAATCTTAACAAACTTGGCTCGTTGGGACGACGCAGGTACGGCCCGGGCTCGGCACGTTATATTTATACGCACCTTAACTATTTCTTGAACAAAATAATGGATTCACTATATAGAACATTTCTCTCGCTTCCTCTGTTATCTGATTGACAGTTGACATTGACAACTGACTACACCTTAAAAGTAAAAGTAGGTAGTATAATTATTTTAGAGCTGTCCATTCTTCATTCTTATTATTCAGGATCATAGTAATCGTTCAAGACCAATAAAATAAAAGAAAAGGAGCATACTTATTTAAACTTTTGCGGGGAATACACTGTCAGAATATTTTTGTTGAGCCGCTGTAGAATATTTTGAAATAATATTCCGAAAATTAGTATGCTAGCTTAGATGATGTTTACTAGTAAACACTAGCACCAAAATTGATGTTATTCCTAATCAATAAAAAGTATATTTGGTAAGTGTACATTTATTTTTTATCTACTACCTACTTAATCAGCAACCAAAAGTTTCGTTATATTCCCAAATAATTGCTTTTCTACAACACTGTCGCCATTTGACTGCCCTCACCATTATTCTTTTGTTCCTTCGACTGCGAAAGAGAACTTTTTTCGCAGAAATTGCGCTTAGAATCCCCTTTTAGGGCAAGGGCGTTTATTTCTCCCAGCCAAAATTGCCCTCTTTAAAAGTCAATTAACTTGCTAGTTCCAACTCGTTATTTTTATTTCCTACCTTTTGGTTTTTTCGATTGTACTTGTGTATACCATTATTTGTCGTAAGAAAATAAGATTTATTTCTAGAAATTGTTACCATTTGAAAATTTTCACTCTTTTATTCGGAGCATTTTTACAAAAAAAAAAAAAATAAAAATACTAATTGAATGATCTCAAATACGAGTATCGGATTATTTTAATTTTTTTTTACAGAATTGCAGAATAAAAACTATAGAAAGTAAATACTCTCACAACTAAATACTAAAAAGTAGAAAACTAATCCCCTATATAGTCCCTCTGGAAGCCGGCACATGGCTCCGTAAACGACTCCTCATCTCATCCCAAACTTGTTCGATCGGATTTAAATCCGGACCAAACAAATCGCATAATTTAAGCTTCGTCAAGATAAGCAGTAACTGTCCGAGCAGTATGTGGTCGTGCGTTGTCATACATTAAGGTTGCGTCTTCTCTAAGAATAACCATAAATGGTACAACATGGTCTTTTAGAATCTCTGTCAGGTACTTATGCGAAGTCAAAGTCCCATTCTGGATAAAGACTAACTACATGCGAGCTTCAAAAGATATGCCTCCCCGTGCCATAACTGAGCTTCCACCAAATGAGTCGTTCGGCAATACACGCTTGAGCATACATCTCGCCTTATCGTCACCACACTCTTACACGTCTGTCTCAGCCCGTAAGACAAAATCGCGATTCATCGGCAAACTATACGCGACTCCAATCCCTTATTGTCCAAGCCAAGTGTTCTCGTGCAAAATTCAACCTTCCAAGCCGGTGTTCACATGAAAGCGGCGGTCCAGTAGCCGTAGTTCGAGAAGATAATCCAGCAGCATGAAGTGGTCTCCTAACTGTATACTCCCTTACGTTTACATTTCTCACTTCTTGTAGATTATTTCGACCATTCAGTTTCACAAAGCACTTGAAACGAGGAAGCGGTCGTCTCTAGCTGTCGCAGTCCTTCCTCGTTCTGAACCTGGTCTTCGAGTAAATAAACCAGTCTCTGAAATACTCGTTGGACACTGGAGAGACTTACACCAAAGTTTCTTGCAGTTTTGCGCTGACCGCAGCCATCTTCTGTAGCTGCCACAATTCGTGCCGCAACAACAGAATTTATAGGCATTTCAAGACACTTACAATGGCAACACTACTCAATCAGACAATTTGCAATATAGACATAAAATCAAGGAAAAAAAAATATACTGATAATAGATTTCAGGAATTTGGGTCAAACGCTTATCGAAACAAAAAAAACTTTTTTATCCTACACCAACAGAAAAATGTTGACGTCTCTGTAGATACGTCAAAACGCATTTTTTCTTGGCTAGCCCGGCAAAATAACTAGAAATGGCTAGCAAGTAAAATAATCGCATTAATTTGTCGCTAGATGGTGCACCACTTAATTTTGACAGTTCCTTTCACAATTTTTTTTTTATTTGGTGTCATCGGTTTCGACTACAATGACCATTAGCCTCGTGTACTGTGTAGGCTTTGTTACTGTTTCCCAGCGCCACTTTAGGGACAGCACTGTTAATTAGAACCGAACAGTGAATGGTCGAGTGGGGAATCCTACCAAGGCATAAGAATTAATTTTAAATAATGAAATTAAATAAAAAAAATCCCGGCCAACAGTAGGATTCGAACCTGGGACCCTTGGATCCACAGGCAGAGACTCTACCACTGAGCCACCCACCCCTAATTTATTATTAAATAATTTTTGTTTCATTTTTTATAAAGACTAGAAACTTGTTTATTCTGCTATAGGTTATATGTTTAGTGATATTTTTCTATGACTGATGTAGAGTAGACAAGTTGTAGTCATTTTTTCAGAATAAATTATAAAGATAGTTCACATGCCGCAACACACATATACGTTTTGTGTGTTGCCGTCAAGTAGTTAATATATAAATAGTTTCTGGCAATCTGGTGTCATTTTATAAAACATTTTTCATTTTTGTGGTTGGTACCAATGAGGACTTGCTTATTTAAATTCAAAATTATTTCGAAGAAGCAATAATAATCATTTCATTTTAGTGTAGGGTAAAGTTTTCTGTTGGTTCAGGATAAAAAATATTATGTAAACCACGATAGTAAAGTGGTTTTTCCTGGCTTCGCCTTGCCTGTCCATATCTTTACTCGGCCTGGAAAACACTTTACTGCCTAGGTATACAATATATTATTTTTTTATTCAAGCAATCACGACAAAAACAAAAAGCTAAAAATTTCAAAAATAAATGCAAATTTTTGGGTGGCCCTAATTATATGATCGACTGTATATTATACAAGAAGTATTTACTTGCAAATTTACAGATGTACGTAGTCGTAGGTAAAGTATACTACGTAATGTGTGTTGTTGTTGTTGTTGTTGTTGTTGTTGTTGTTGTTGTTGTTGTTGTTGTTGTTGGTTGTTGTTGTTGTTGTTGTTAATGTTGTTGTTGTTGTTATTGTTGTTGTTGTTGTTATTGTTGTTGTTGTTGTTGTTGTTGTTGTTGTTGTTGTTGTTGTTGTTGTTGTTGTTGTTGTTGTTGTTGTTGTTGTTGTTGTTGTTGTTGTTGTTGTTGTTGTTGTTGTTGTTGTTGTTGTTGTTGTTGTTGTTGTTGTTGTTGTTGTTGTTGTTGTTGTTGTTGTTGTTGTTGTTGTTGTTGTTGTTGTTGTTGTTGTTGTTGTTGTTGTTGTTGTTGTTGTTGTTGTTGTTGTTGTTGTTGTTGTTGTTGTTGTTGTTGTTGTTGTTGTTGTTGTTGTTGTTGTTGTTGTTGTTGTTGTTGTTGTTGTTGTTGTTGTTGTTGTTGTTGTTGTTGTTGTTGTTGTTGTTGTTGTTGTTGTTGTTGTTGTTGTTGTTGTTGTTGTTGTTGTTGTTGTTGTTGTTGTTGTTGTTGTAAAGCATTAATTATGCACTCATAGAATTATGTACTTACCGCTACGTGGCTACGTACAGTCTGTTCGCTATACTTACGCGGGTTTCGGATTAAAAATTTTATGAGTATTTCCAGGTAAATACCCGAAAGTTTGACCTGTTCTTTGGGGAAATATCAACTGGTTAAATGAAATGAAAAATAATGTACAACTTTTTAATTAAATAATAATGAAGAATATTTTGCATAATTCTTCAATAATGGAGTCTAATGTGGCTATTTTAAACCTAATAATAATAATTTTATATTATATTTAGTCAATTTAACTGCAATATTTGTAACAAATTTAGTACCTACCCTAATGTTATTTTAATTTAAATCTTACCTAATTTCTTGGGAAGAAGCTTATCCGAACTGGTTGTCAATAACTAATTGGCATAATTTTGTTAATCCGAAACCCGCGTAAGTATAGCGAACATACTGTAACTTTTCCATTCATGTGTAATACAACACTTATTACACATTATACTATTAAAATCTTATATAACAACAATAATCTTAGGTCACAGGTTGCAGGAAGATTTATCAATAGAAAAATCTAAAGCAGAATAGGCGATACACCATATTCTATAAAGTCACCGATAAAGTGCATATTTTCCTGATTGATTGATCACCGAGATACGTCGAGAATACTATGAAAACAGAAACGTTATAACTTGCGCTACGAGCAATATAATTAAAAATGGTATTTATATCACTATTATTACAATGTTGTAGGTACAATATGTTATTTGCACACACCCACCATTTTGTCAATATAAATTTACTGCATCTATATCTAAAGTGTTTATTAGTGCTATTAACATTTATGATTACACTGACTTCTTTCAATTTTAATAAAAGTTTATTATTATTGTTTGTTACACTCTCCAACTTTATTGCATTATTAATATTATGTTGATTCGATTTGTATTAATAATAACACTTCTATACTTCGGGTTGATATTCTCCATCTTTATGTGTACAGGATGTTAGGAATAACATTCGCAATAACAGGGATTAAGGAGATAAAATAAAAAAAATAATTCTAAAATCAACCGGTTTAGAAGATTAAGACAAATTAAATAAAAAGGACGCCAGGTAATATACATATAAACAAAACATTATCAAAACACAAACGACAGCCAAATATCGGAATTATGTGTGTTTGATTAGTCTATTCCATTAGATAAAAGTACAGTTTTGTATATAATGTAAAACTAAAATGCTACATCATTTTTAAATAAGCTTTAAACATTATTTATGGTAAAAAGATGAAAATTATCTGATACTGAAATCAAAAAATGTAAACTATGTATTGTAATGCGAGCGATTTTCGAGCAGTCTCTTAAGTCCCTCTCTGAATTATTTTTGCATCTTACGGCCTTCTATTGTAATAATACCAAGAATATTTGATGAAGTGAGTAAACCTCCGAAATAAATTTAATAACTTATCAGTGGAAAATACCCTAACCAAAATGTTTTTATGAGGCATGATTTTATATAATTATTTATATAAAACAACAACACTGACTACTCATAAACAAACCAACCAAGTACTTAAAATACTAAAAAAAAACTTTTAATTTCTTAGTATCATAGGTATGTACAAAATGTCAGATTAGTTATTGTTTATAGGTATTTGACTTTATTACTTCACTTACTTCGATAACCATCGAATAACAGTTATTAAATTCACTTCTATTTACATCAATTTTATGCTTCATATAATACATTAAATACTTACCAATCTACTTTGATATCGCTATAAAATTCTAATTGAACTTTAAAATTCTGTATCGATATACTTAGATAGCAAGTATATGTTTTTAGGTTGTAAAAATTTATCTACCGTTCAGAAAATAATTTCAAAAGTGTTTTTAGTGTTGTTGTTGCCTAATCATTAAAGTGCTTACTATGTTTATAAATACGCCCTTAGATAAAATAAGTTAAAGTGTATGCGAAATAATTAAATTTCACTTTCTAATCATTTGATACCAGTCATTAGAATCGGTTAAAACACTATTTACATATTAACAATACGATGTTAAGTATAATATTTCAAAAGCAATACGTATTTGGATGCTATTAATTTATGTGGTGCAGAAATATGCCGCGCCCATGGGCGTACCGTTTTTATTATTAAAATTAAATAAATTAAATAAATTAAATTATTGATTGGGTATAGTTCTTCCATTATCAATTGCAGAATATAAAAACACGTTCCAAACCTTACCGACAATTTTGTTTGATGTGTCATGGGCGTAGATGCCTCATTTTATAAATTTAATATTTTTATAAATACTTTTAAAATTATATCATATGCTAGAAAGTTTTCTTTAAAAGGCAAACAGCATTATTCACCGTTATTTGGACAGATGCACTTAATTGTAGTCCTACTTGAAACTTATAAAAAAAAAATATTATAGCTCGTTAACTTTTTAAGAGAAATAAATGAATACGAACTAATAAAATGTTAACAATATATTAATTTGAAGACTCTCGGATCAGGTACAAATAATGAAAAATAAGAAAGTTAATCCGAATCTAAATCTGAACCATCTGCCGAGGAACCGATCTATAAAAGGGTAAACATGATGCTCTTTTTGCTTTTTAATGACGTGACTAACGCTGTTTTTTCAAACGGCAGTCAAAGACGGATCTTTAAAAATGCCATTAATATTTTTCAAAACCACATTTGTTGAGGTAGTTGCAGAATCAGAATTATTACGTCTCAGTTTTTGTTTAACTGAATACTAAACTAATTCAATTGGATTAAGTATACAATAATAAGGTGATAACCTCAATACAGTATGGCCACCATCTTTTGCAAAATTATCAATATAATACTGTATTGGAATATTCTTACTTTTAACAATTTGTAACAATTGTGATTTTGTTTTTACGGAAGCAGGAATATCAGTGTTATTATCTTTTAAATATTTTATTATATGTGATTTCTTAAAGCCATTATTTGGCTTTCTGTGAATTTGCTCTGAATGATATGGCGCATTGTCCATTACAGTGACTGAATTAGGTGAAATATTCGGTAAAAGTTGTTTAGTTGTTTAGCAAACCAGTTTTCAAAAACTGCTGCATTAATACCTTCATGTTAATCCAGTCCCAAGACTTGGTTTCTTTATATGTGTTGTAAACCGTTTGTTGAATCACATATATAGATGCATCATCTATCCGACGGCTAACGACACGTTTTCTTTTTTCACTTTGTTTAATCACAACGCTTCGTTTAATAACGAAGTGAATTGTGGAAAACGGAATTTTTGTTAACTGCATCTGTTTGTGAAATATTTAGATTTTCTGATTTAAGACAAGTAATCATATTTAAAATGACCTGTTGAACTTGAATATGTAAGTCCTGATTTTTGAATTCCCACAATTGTGTTTCACCTTGAATGTCATTAGTATAAATTGCATTATTAATACGTATTTCATCATTAATTTGTACTGCTTTTAATTGTACTTCATCATTATTACGAATTTTATTATTTATTGGAATTTCATTATTAATGTGAATATCATCATTAACCCGAAATTCAGTAGCATTTACATTTACCTCAAAAGGTCTCCAGAAAGCCATCTCATACAACTCAAATCAAAATTTAACAGAAACACCGAAAAATAAAAACAAGTTTAACAATTAAGAAACCACGAACATATTTCTGACCGTGTACGCTACTGAACAAAGAACAATTGAAAGGTAGCCAAGGCCCAGTGTTGCCAAATGGAAATTTTCTTGAACAATAGATGGGTGGGAAAAAAACAGTAGATCATCGAAACTGAACAGTTGATTTTAAAACAGGGAGAAAAAATTATAATTTGCAGTATAACAAATAAAAAAAAATTATATAAGAAATGAAAAATAAACATTTTTGACTTTTATACCCAAATTAGAAACTAAACAAAGAATAAAATACATAAAATTTGAAAAACATGTCAAGAGAAAAAAAAATTAATGAAAAATAATAGGTACTTACCTATTTCTTTCAGATCGGTCTGAATCAGATAATTTAAATATGTTGTGTTTGTCATGCATATTTTTATTATGATGCCCTATTGCATTTTAAATCAAAACATGATGATTCTCTGGAAGTTATATATTTTTTGTGTGGCGCAAACCTACAATACTGGCTGTATTCAACTTATTACGCTGATTTGACTTCAGCAAATATACTTGAAAAAATATCCTTTGTACATTTGCTGAAGAACAAGGCTAACGTAATAAATTGAGAAAAACAGTAGATTTCATGCCTAAAACAGTAGAACAGGGACAAAATCAGTAAATCTACTGTTAAAACAGTAGGTCTGGCAACAATGAGCCAGACGCGCCAGCAATTTTAAGAAATTAAGTGACCGCTCACTTGTGGACTTCACATCAACTGTAGTTGCGTTGATGTTTTAAACTTAAGTGGGCCACATCAGTGCTATACCAAGAAAATTTGTGCTTATTTGCAATGTGCGGGTATAGAATTCGTAGCATTCTCAGCGCTTACAATGCGAATTATTACGCACCCCCGGTACAAACACCTGTATTGAATTGAGTCTAGAAAAATTATACCTAGTTTATTATTTTTGATTTTATTAATTTGTTTGTTATATCTATATATTATAGAAAACTATTTTGAGTTTTAATAAAAACGAGAAAATTGTTTTTCAGTGTTTAAATTTTAAAACAAACACCTTAAAAGTTTATTTTAAAATATACCTACATACTTAACAACCATATAACCATAACTTAGTCACTAATATACTACTAAAGTGGATAGTACTTCAATTCTACCCCTAAAAATATGGATATGACCGCCTCTGTCGATAGGTTTTAAAATTGACATCAATTCATAGAGCTTTAGTTTTCCCTATCGCCTTCGGAAACAAGCAAATAATGACTTCGAAAAAGATCTCTTTTAGCTGCTGGCCAATGCAATATTCGGAAAGAACATGGAAAATGTTTAATCACTGGCAATATATCAAGGGATCTATAGGTGCAAGGATACTGATAGTAAATAGCAATTAGAAAGATAATTTAAAACCTTTCTAATGATGTATGTCATAAACAATATTTCTAGTAAAAAAAATATATGACGCCATCACATTTATACAGATGACGTCACGCATAAAATAAAGATGTGACAGAATGCGTGTTTGAGAATAGAAATCAACGAGTTTCAGAATTTTTCCAGAAATAATGAATGTATTCCTTTCATTTGCATCGTCGTACAATATATTGGTTTATTTTTTTTTGTGAATCTATTAATTGAACTTTTAGTAACCGGTTACATAATGTTAAACTGCATATAACTAAGTTATTTAAAGTAGATCAAAATTTAAAAATGCACTATTGCTAGATTTTCTTGTTGTAACAATTTCAAATTGGTATATCGTCGGTTGACAGGTAAAACTCATTTAGTTCCTGCAACTAATGGGCTATAATAGGTTTTTTAATTTTTTTTTATTACAATTCTATTTTAATGACTACGGATATAATATCGCGGATTACCATAAAAATAAGGTTTGTGTACAAGAGTTGAATCTGACAGGCACGAAATGTGTGGAGACAATAATAATACGTACTTAGTGAATTTTACCTGTCTGGGCGAGGACATAGGACTTAGTGAATTAATTACTACATATTTTATAGGAATAAAAAATAGCCGAAAACAATAGAAATTCATTTTAATCATCTGCTATATCAATTTCATCAACATCGAGCTCTGTTAAGGGCTGCGGAGGTACAGAATTACTGGTAGGTAAATTTTGGTACCATGGAATAACTTCTGTAAGTAACGAGATTCACAAAGTTTTGTAAGATCTGCTTTTTGCGCTTCAAAAATCGATGTATAGATATTGAACGCTAGTTCTAAGTCAAGAAAACGTTGTCTGCGATGATCTCTTCCAGACGTATTTATTTTTTTTATAGTTAGACATATGGTCGTATCTATAAAATAACATGCTAGGGAATTTAATTTCAACTTTAAGGCACTTTAAATTGACCTATGACACTATGTTCATATTCGTCCACATTCCTATTTGGGATAGGTAGTGATTGCTGCTAATGCTTTTAAATTGTAGAAGTCTTGGTACGCTAGAAGATATGTATCTTTGCTTTTATTTTTGTTCTTAATTAATCTAGCAGATTCAGAAAATTTTACCCAATCGGTCATCGTAAATTCATTTTTATGTTTTCATACAAACTAAATTACAAAATGCATGGATTCAAATTCCACAAAGGAATGTTCAGACCCTAAAAACTTGAGCTCGACACTGTACAAGAGATGTAAATATTGGATGGCATACATCAAAATTGTTGTTATTTGCTTATTTCTGTATCCCTCAAAGTATCATTGAAAACAGAAATAGCTGATAGGTACGGGCAGTGATTTAAGAAATGGGAACACAATTGAGCCTATATGGTTGCTTCCTCGCTTGAATGTAATTTATTCCAAATATAACAATGGGCAATCTCTCAGTCTCCAACATAGATTATAGAAACAAATTTTTCTGCTCTAAAGAAACAATTTCGGAACGTGACAGCGACAGGCAGCAAGTCAGCAAACACTACCGTGTTGAAAGTGCTGTCGCGTCTCTTGCATCGGTCTTGCTGTCCCAAATGTGTTTCATTTAATTACATTTAAATACATACAGTAATTTAGACGTAAGAGACACATTTCGGTCGCCTTACGCGGTTGCTTGCCTCTGTCCCATGTCTCGATCTCATGTCCCCAAATGATAAAATACAGTTATAAGAGAATAGGGGAAATGAAGGACACTTTGCAAGTCAAACGTGCAAATAAGAAATGTATCCTTTCATTTTATCATATCCTGTGCCTTGGCTTCATTACATTGGCCATTCACATGCTCAAATACATGGACATAGTGAGCTTTTCCTACAAGATATTGGCGTAAAATGTAGAATTTAGTGTTATTAAATAATTTTAGCCATAATTGGTACCTAATTAGTTTTACTTGCCATATAGTATTTATTGATATGAAGAAAGCATATGATAGTCCAAAAATGGGCTCTCATTGAAGTGAAGTAAATTTGTTTTGTTAAAGCTAAGAAATTATGATCATAAAACTTTGTTTATGATTAAGAACCTAATTTTTTTGTAATCTAGACTTCCTAAAATGGAATTATATTTATATGTTATATTTCTCTTTTCTGTTTTTATGACTAATGTTTTATTAAAAGCTCAATAACTCAAATCCCAGCTAAATTTGATAACAAAACGAGCAGTCGTAAACATAGACTGCATTATTTCTTTATTCCCAATGGAAACGACATTGTATTTTCGTTTTCCATTTCCTCGGAGTATTCAACAAGATTTTCCGAGAAAGTATAAATCGCTTTCTGGCTTCATAAACCTCACTTATATGGAGAATTTCCCAATGTGCTCATAAAAACTGGCTTATATCGTTCCCAGAGGTGAAATAATTAGAAGACGCGATCATTTTTCTCTTATCTGCTTCGGATACATCATCTTGCGGGGAGCGGTTTTATTAAAATGTAATTTCCATAAAACGCCCGGTACGTCGAAAAAAAAAAAGACAATATGGAAATGGGCTATAAAATGTAAAATATATAAGGTTATCTCGTGTGTATGAAACAATTTTGTTAAAACCGTAAACAAATAATGTATGGCGTTGATTCGAAAACCTCTTTGGAGTTCTGAATAATAAATTAGGTTAGAAATCCCTTCAATTTTAATTTAAATCTAGCTTGGCCATAGAAATTTAACATATTTCACTGCGTATAATATAAATTAATAATTTTTAGAGGGTATGTGCTGTGATATTTCATTTTTATCATTTGAGTAGTATATAATTTTATTCACTACAATAATTGTATAAACAGTATATTTGTAGGAAGTCATATATAAAATATATTCCAAGAATGAAATAAAATAAGAACAAAATTTTACACAGATATAAATAAAGTTACAAATAATATAATTGACATAACTTAAGGATGGGCCACCGGTAACGCTTCTGCCTGCAGAGTCAAAACTATTTATTTTTTTAAATCTGTTTTCACATCGAGATGTATACCAGAAGAAGCAATATTTTAAAAATAAATTTAATGGCATTAGTAATAACGAACTGTCATTAATAGGGTTTCAAAGCCGACTTAAAAGTATAAAGTAGGTAATTAGTAATTAGTTAGTCGGTTTACGTAAACTTTACTTTTAAAATATCCCAGAAGAAAGTCCTTGAGAGTTAAATCTGGGGATCTAACAGGTCTAACAGATCAGCTATTGGGAAAATCTTTATTCAAAAAATCTCTAACCATTTCTAAGAATTCCAGCCCACACAGCTACTTTTTGAGGATATTGGGTATAATAGCGACAATTTTGCCTACTTGAACTAACTAGCTGAGTATAAGTCTCATGTTTTCATTGCAAAATAAATAATGAAGCAAATGTTAAAAAATATGACACTAGTTTCTCTTACACTCAGCGTACTGTAAATTAAAGTATTACAAATGACCTATGTGGTATGGTTGAACTCAGAAAAATATGGGCTTTCAATTTTTAATATAAAAATATACCCTTTCAATCAGGGGCAGTTTCTCCATTGGTTCATTTGTGCAGTGAACACCCAGTTAAATTTCATAAAAACACAATATTTTAAAATTACATAAAAATATAAATTTAATTTTAATATTTTTATTTTCATACTTGTTAATCTATATTTTTTGGTACATTATTGTCCTCTGGCTGATTGCATCTCTGTGGCACAGTATACCTAAGTAAACTGTGTCTGTGGCGCATTATGATGAGTGAGCCTAACACGAGTGAGACGGTATGGTAAATGCATATAGCTAAAAAGAGAAGAAAACACGCCAACAGATTCTTCAAACTGTCAAAGAACATATTAATTGGCGCGCCGCTCACAAACAAGGTTGCCAAACCAGTGTTGCCAGTCTAGTACAATTCACAATTGTACTAGTTGTAGTACATTCTGCGTGTTCATGTGTAAAATATATATATTGTGGTCCTTGTTTGGGTTCGTGATCAATAAAGACCCCCTTTTTCCCCCTTCAATGAATTAGATGTCACTGCAAATAGAATTCGAAAAATCTGATACATTTAAGGAATCTGGTACATTTTTTAGACAAATCTGGTACATAACAAAAACATATTCTGGCAACACTGTACCAAATAAAACAAACTGTCATAGAGTAAGTGTTCTGTGACACTGTGACTGTCATTTCGTTTGCCGTCATTATGGAACGGTTTTAATAAAATTAAGATTATTTTATTATTTGTGATCATTTAAAAAAAATGTGTTTAATCGAGAACTGCAACTTTAATAAATTGGAAGGATGTATGTCAATTTAACGATTGTTCCCGAAAAAGGCAAGGTAAATAAAAACTTTTTAAGGTTATGTTGTTTAGATATAATAATTTACGACTGTAATTTGGTTTATATTTTGTTTCAGTACCTAAGATCATCCAAAGACTAATTTAAAAATGGTCTATTTTGTACCCAATTGTAAATACTATGAAGTAAGAAGTAAGCAAAAAATTGTAATTTTTTTCCCACAAAATCCACTAAAAGGAAAAATTTTATTATTTTGATGAGGTTACTACTTGACATCATTATGGAAATGGAAATGTACAATAAAAATTTAATAAAGAAAAAGAGACAAGCGGGTTTTCACTTTAAAAGTCTGAATCGGAAAAATGGATTAACCAGTTAATTTAATATACTCGATGAGAAATTTTACCTACGAAATGGTATGTACATTTAAATGGTTTACCTATATAAAGTTATATTTGCCTGCAATTATCAATCGTGTTACCCTCTAACCGAGATCGTTTGTTGCATACAAACCATTTTTGACATATAGACATTTTTTATTTAAATGACATTTTTTTATTGCCTTGTTTGTATAATTTAGTATTTTCAAAAATATTAGATGTTATGGTAATTTGAATCACTACAGGTATTAAATAAAAATAAGGCTATTGATAAATTAGTTTACAGTTGTTAATAAAGAATGTCTCGAAAAAGTCTCGAAATAAGTATCAAACAAATTGTGATTTTGATTAGGCACTTAACAAGTCACATCCCACATATCTACATGCTCTGGCTTATCAATTCTATAAGTACATATCAAAACAATATACTATCTACAATTAAACAATAATTTGAAAATACAGATGAAGCCGATTTACCTATTTAAACAAAATTACTATTATTCTATTTATTAAAACACATTATTTTTTAGTAAACTTGGACATGCAAAAGCAGCCATGAGGGTAGGACATTAGTGAGTGCAAGAATACTTTGGAATGTGTTGTGAAATACACTTAAAAAATGTCATATGGAGTATTAAGTGTGATAACATTTTACGATATGTATCTCACTAGTTTAGTTCACAGATTTCTGTGTTCAATTATGTGCTGCTATTTCAAACTTTTAGTATCCTTTAATAAAAGAAGTTGAATATTATTGTTGGCCTTTTTAAATTGTTTATTTTACCTCATACATTTTTTTTTCTATTCTTCATACAGTATTTTGTGAAGATTATTATAAGTTTACTTTGTCTGTCTGTCTGTCTGTCTGTCCGATGTCATGTTTTTTGTCTGCACGATAAGTCAAAAACGAGAAATGATATCAATTTGAAAATTTTAAACAAAAATCAAGCTCTATAAGGGAACAAAGCCTATTAAATAAAAATAGGGGGTTAAGATGGGTTGAAATTAAAAAAAAATTCTAAATTAAAAAACAAAAAGCGATATCAACATGAAATTTTTAGTAAAATTGAAGCTTTATAAGAAGATAAAGCCTATTGATACTGAAAAAAAAATGAATATATTGGGGAGTTAAGGGAGGTTAAAATATAAAAAAAATCCTAACTGAAAAACAAAAAATGATATAAACTTGAAATTTTAAGCAAAAATTAATCTCTAAAAGGAGAAGAAGCCCTTTAATTATAAAAAAAAAAAATAAAAAAAAATGTGAATAAATATGGGGGATTGGTTGAAATTAAAAAAAAAATCAAAAATAAAAAGCGATATAAACATGAAATTTTTAGTAAAAATCAATCTGTTTGAAAATGGGGGTTAAGGGGCTCTGTTAAACTGCGAAGAATATCATTTAGAATGCCAGGCATTATATATTTTTATTCTAGTTTGTGTCTGTGTAATATTATGTATTGTGATGAGACTGATCCTATAAAATAAACATTTAGAACATTTTAGTTCTTATTTTATTTGCCAATAAAAGGTATTTAAAAAATATATTTTTTATTTGACATCCTTGACAAATTGTGAAAATGATTAAACTTACAATAAAAACTAAAAAATGGTAGGTAAAGTTTCATATTAAATTTTTTACACAAAAATCAATGTCAACCTTTCTACATAACCTGATATATATTTAAAAATAATCTCAAATTATGAAGAAAAGTCAGTTTACTAACTAATAATGTTTATAGATGGTTTTCAACGTATTAAAAACAAAACAAATATTAAACTAACTAAAATGTTCATTTATTAATAGTTGTAGCGTTTGAAAACAGTATGATGTTGATAATAATAACTACACTTAATACAAACTCAAATAATAAAAAAAAAACAGCGATATTGACTCTTGTACAAAGTTTTGATCCGAACTACAAATGATAAAATTATTGGAAAAAGTGAACAACCATTTAAAATTATCACTAGCCGCCACTGCTTTCAATTAAAAAAAATATATAAGGTAGTGATGGTAAAGTAGAAAACTAAAAATAAAAATCGACCTGTCAGAAAAAAATTAACTTTATGATAATGAATCGTTTCCACACTTTTTGAACGCACTGTATAAATTGAAAATTCAGTAATTTTTTGCGATTTAGATAATCGAAATCTCTGTTTCCTTAGATTTCTCGCTTGTAGGTATTATAATTCTGGTCTAAAGTAGTTTTGCACAGTGCTCTTGATAAACAACATTCGCTATGGTGATTAATATGGCTTTCTTTTGCATCCGAAATAAGTTAATTACCTCTAAGGAATTGCCCCAAAGAATAACTCTGTAACCTATTTGAGAATGAAACAATGAAAAATACCGTTTTAAACCCTTAAAATTGGTAACTAAGTAAAACGCCTTAGCAAATACAACAAACTAGATAATCGTTTAGCAATCATATCAATAATCGACATGACAGGTCCATGATAAATTTATTCTTAACGGTTTGACAAAATTAGGGTTTGCAGTTCATGAAACATTTTACACAAGGTTATTAGCACAGAACCAGTTTTTTGGCAATTCAATACTACCCTTTTTTTCATCCCTTTCAGGCATTTTTCTGCTCCCCTCGAGTGATTCCCTCAATCAGGCTTTGGTCCAGCCACTGGCTCTCCTCAATCAAGCTTGAGGTCCAGTCTGCTTTCCCTCCTCTTTTGGGTTCGCATGGCGTACTACTTCCCATTCATCATACACTTATTCATCGTCATTCTATCACGTCGTCGATGGTTGACCGCTTAGTCGGTTAAGTCCAGCGGCCACATATCCACGATGTAACCGGAGACATCACGGCTTAACTGCCGCGAGAACTTGAAAGCATACTAGTTTCGCGGCTACCCTTAGTAGAATTTTACAGACAAGATTGATCTTTTTCATTTGAGATAAAAGTTGTATCGTCGGCAAAATAATAGTTTTATAAGGGCACATATATTTAGTTAAATCGTTGACGTATATAGTGGATAATCATTTTAAATTTAGATGAGGTAGTATTATCTATTTTACAGATAAGATGAAATGTGTGATACGAGTACTTCCTAATTGCATAATAATTTATTTTTTTTAGCAGAATGTCATGAGAGACACAGTCGAAGACCTTTGAAAAGATCACATAGTGTAATCAGTGTGTTCACCTCTTTCCAAGCCACTCACAACATTGAACATAGCTTGAATGTAGCGTTCATTACGAAAACCATATTGTGATTCGCAAAAGAATTTATTAATATTAAAATAATCATAAAGCCTCTGCTTCATAACCTTTTCTACTAATTTATCGAAAAACCTAGTTATATAAATTGGCCTAGAGTATTCAGAAGCGAAGAGTTACCTCCATTTTTTAAAAGAGATAACTTTAGAGGTTTTAAAAATTTCTGTAAATACTTACGTTTATTATAAGATTGGTTAGTGATACCAAAATTATTTCAGTTGTTTCTTTTATAATTCGACTATTTATCTCACAAGTGTCCACACACTTTGACAAATTTGACTCTTTTAAGGCGTTAATGGTATTCAAAATTTCTAATTGAGTTACTGGGTACAGAAAAAACGAGACAGGATAAGTTAAGTAAATCAATATTTGAAGCAGTAGGGAGAAACTTTATTACATTCTCCGCCACGCTTGTAAATTAAAAAAGTATCTCATAGAAAAAATACAAAGAAAATTCCTCTGGTATGTCGTTGCTGTTTTTTTGTAAATATTTCCAGTATGGGTATATGATACTTAAGGGCATTTTTAAAATTCTGTAGCTCCCGGTATTAACCGATATCTCGAAAACTAATTACATGTCACTTAACAAGCACGCCATATATAATTTCACAAAGGATGCAGATGCTGTAGCAAAAACATAATGTTTATAATATTTTTCCACTATTTTACCACAATGAATAATTTTAGTGGTATTATCATAAAATTATCAAGTCTAGAGATATTATTAGGGACTATAAAACTGAGAAAAAATTTCGCAAATAATTATTAATTGAGTAATTGTCAGCCGAGCTACTATCCAAGATTGGTCGCACATTCTGTAAAATATTACAAAATTATCATACGCAGAAGGTTAAGGTGGTATCACTGTTGTTAATCTGGTGCATATTATACCATGTGCGGTTTATAAGTATAATCATTTGATTAAAAATATCTGAAACGATGCATGAAGTTAGATATAGCAGGGTAAAAATTGACAAGATGGGTTATAAAGACATTAAGAGGAATTACTATTAAATGATCATTTACACTTTGGAAGGCAACGCTTAAGGTAATAGGCAAAGTGAAAAAACTTCATTGGAAGTTTATTGGACAATTTTTGTTACCAACCAAGCGTGAAAAAGATAAATAGAGTCGTGGTTGATAGTGGTATGGTATTAACCACTCATATAAGTATTTTAATTATACAATCAGTGTCGAGATATAGCTTTAATCAAAACAGTATGGGCTTGGATAACGTAATAATACTTTCGAAATAATTACATGGTGATGTACTTTACTATCCTCATATATCTACGCCACTGGAATCTCTATGCCTTTCAAATTTTTCGGAAAAAAATTGTTCCTCTAATAAATTGTTTTTAGGAAGTCAAAACTGCAACGAAAGGTTCAAATAAATGATGAAATGTGTGCCCAAAAGTTTTATTCAAGTGTAAAATAAAGTTTGTCTTATTACCTACATTTTCAAATATTTCACCGTATCTGATTACTAATTGCATAAACTCATAATCCTCAATTTTAAATTTTCAATGAGGAAAGTAAATTTTGAGCGAGAATTTACATCAAATCCATTTCAATTTTTTCAGTTCTTTGATTATCCACAGTGATATTAAATTTAAAAAAATTGAAGAACATGCAATAATTATTTCAAACTGGTAAATCTATGCAAATCTCAAAAACATTTAGAAAAGATAAAGATAAAAGAATATTAAATAACAGAAGAAAATGGTGAGAACAATTTAAAAATGGCCTGAAGGCATTAAACAGTAGCAGGAAATAGGAAGTTCTGGGGCAGAATACTACAACTAACCCGATCAGATAAGATTACAATTTTTTTTCTATAATTACTTGGGACTTGGTAGGTATCATTAATGAAAAGAGGACATAATATAAAGGTATGATATACCGAATAATTGTTAAAAATTGTAATAAAAACTTTAATGAAACTTTTGATGGAAAAATAAAAAAAATATTAAAAATATGCATGTTCACCACCAATTAAATCATTCCATTTAAAAATCTAAAGTGCTTCTCTAGCTTTCTGTGGTTTAGGCAAAGAAACAATTGAATAAATTTCGTTCTAGGTAGGAATCAACCAACGGCCCCTAGTATCAACATCGTCATCACCAGACTAGCGGAACTTATGTATTCACCGATATACTAGTTAATTTGAAGTATAAAATAAAATAATTTTGACTCAGTTTTTCGAACCTTTTCCAATCTCTCCTCAGGTACCTTTGCAAAATCGTAGAATGCATATCATTAACGTGAAATCAATCCTTTGTTTCCTCCACCTGTGTTTAGTTTTCAGTAACATATAGCGCTGTAAACGTTATGATAGAAAAAAAATTATAACATTTTTACTTCTTTATATTCGTTTTGTCGAATTTTTCCAGATTTTCCCAATTTTCCCAATTTTTCCCAACTTTCCCATCTTTTCCCAATTTTCCTAGCTTTTCTCCTTTTTCGTGCAGTTCTTGCAATTATAACTTTTTACTGTTTTTGATAATATCCTACCGATATAATAATAATAATTAGTTCCTACATATGTTATTTGCTACTTTTTAAAAATGGAGATACTTGTTTATATTTATATATAATACAGCCTACAGGCTTAAAAGACTCATGGCTTAAAATTTCCCCATCTTTTTTTTCCACTTGCTTGCATCTATATATGGCAGTTACTTTCCAATTAAAGATTACCGCCTTCCTTAAATCCTCTTTACATGCCTCTAACCACTTTTTACGCGGCCGATCTCTTATTTTATTTGCTCCTTTCCTCTTTATTAACGATCCTTTGACTCATATCTGATCTGGAATTCCTCCTATATTTCCTAACAGAACCATTGTACCGTGGCTATTTGACTGATCTCTACTTGCTCATATAGCACTTTAAGTTCCACATTTCTTCTTCACGTCCATTTATTCTCTTCTACTTTCACTACCCTAAAGATTTTTCTCAGGACTCGTGTTTTCCAAATGTTCAACTTATGTTCTGTGTTTTTATTTAAAACCCAATTTACACTGCTGTACAGGGTGATTCTTTTATCATGGGAAATGAGTTTTTCTCGTAAATGGCTGCAGCAAATTGGGTTCTGTAAAAAGTATTTTATTTGGGCTGGTTATTGCTTGAAATTGGGATGGATAAGGAAGTTATAAATAAACGACGCTGGGCGTCGCGACGCTTTAAATTTTTTTTTGTCAGAAGCATACCATTTTTATTTCAGAAATTGAAAGATCTATTCAATAAAAACACTTTTTTTAAATACTATTTTTTTCCATCTAAAACCATTCAAAAATTACAGACCAGTTTTTATGTTCCAAATTTCTAGATTGCCATACAAAGAATGCATGGTATTTTAAATTTCACTAAATCAGGTAGGCTTTGAAAAAACATAATTGGCTTATATTGATTGATGTCTGAAACTGTCAGTGTAATTTCAATTATTCCTATTAAAATAGTGAGTAATAAGAAATATGTTTACACATTCAGATAAAGTTGACATGCTTCTTTTATACGGAGAAGCCCAAAAAAATGATTTGGCTGCAAGAAGATTATATGCGGAAAAATACCCCGAACGCAACCTTCCAGACCACAAAATGTTTGCCAGGTTAGAAACTAGTTTACGTCAAAACCCTAAAGCATTTGAAGGTAGGTTTTGTGTTTTTTAATAAATCCCCATAAATTCAATGAGCCAAATTTGCAGGTAAAAGATCAAGAACAAAAACTGTCACGACGGATGAAAATGTGGCAATTATTTTAAATTATTTTAACAATCACCATGAAGCTTCTATAAGAGAGGCTTCAAGAGACTTAAATTTAAATTATAGTGTGATACAAAGAGTTTTAAAAAGCAACAAATACCATGACTATAAATTTCATAATTTGCAAGAACTTTCGCTTAGAGATTTTGAGAGGAGGAAGGATTTTATTTGTCAGTTTTTGGTGTCTTTGGATGACAATCCTAATTTATTTTCTCATATACTATGGACAGACGAAAGTCATTTTGTTAGTCATGGATTACCAAACAAAAAAAATACCCATTATTGGTCAGACGAAAACCCGCGCAAAATCAGACAACATCAAATACAGGGCCACTTTGGCATAAACGTCTGGTGCGGAATAGTCGGGCGGCACTTAGTAGGGCCATACTTTTATGAAGGCGCCTTGACGGGCCCAAGATACTTAGATTTTCTCCAAAATCACCTTCCTCTTTTGCTGGAACATGTGCCACTGCAAATCAGAAGAAACTTATGGTTTCAACTAGATGGAGCTCCTTGCCACAATGCGGTCATTGTTCAAAATTATTTGAATGAAGTCTACCACGGAAGATGGTTGGGGACACACGGGCCCTTGAAATTTCCGCCTAGATCTCCGGACTTGACACCCTTAGATTTCTTTTTATGGGGAATTTTAAAAAATATAGTGTATAAAACAAAATCTAATAATTTAGATATTTTAAAACAAAAAATTATTGATGCGTGCAATGGAATATCTGGTGATGTTTTAAGAAAAGTTACATCTTTCGAAATAAGAAAGCGGTACAATTTATGTGTGGATAACGATGGCGCATATATCGAGCAATTGTTAAAATAAGATTTGTGAATTAGCAATTAATTTTTACTAAATACAGTTCATGTTATTCTTTAATGTTTTATGTATGTTTTATGGGTTGTTAGTGTAAACTTTGATTATTTCCTAAACAATTACATAAGTGTTATTAAATGTAGGAACATCTTGTAAATTGTTTTCTTTAAATTTGAAAAAAGTGTTTCTATTGAATAGATCTTTCAATTTCTGAAATAAAAATGGTATGCTTCGGACAAAAAAAAAATTGAAGCGTCGCGACGCCCAGCGTCGCTTATTTATAACTTCCTTATCCATCCCAATTTTAAGCATTAGCCGGCCCAAATAAAATACTTTTCACAAAACTCAATTTGCTGCAGCCGTTTACGAGAAAAACTCATTTCCCATGATAAAAGAATCACCCTGTACATTATAGTGGGTCGGTATTAATGTAAATAATCTTAGATTTGTTGTCCTCGAGACCTTTTTCAACTTCAGTATCTTTTGAAGCGCTTCCTTCGACTGCAACACTCTTCGCTTCTCAATTTCTTCTTTTTCCTCAGCATTACTGGTAGATGTTACACCCAAAACTTTTCACTTTTACAAAACGATACTCCATGCTGATCTGTTCCAATCTTAAATTCTCCCAAAGCCGCCCTGACTGTACCATCTTCTAGTTCTAGATATTTTTTTTTTATTCTCGTTAATGTGTAAACAATGTATTTTTGCATTTTATAATAATTTGAAAATACTCCAAAGTTCATTTCTTGTTCATGTCTTGAGTAGAACGTCATCAGTGTATGCGAGAACTTGACGTTTAGAAAAGTAAAAAAGTACCGTAGGTAGTGGATCATCGATTGAAAAACTGTTTACGGAGATTTAATATGAAAAAGTTCAAAATACTTATGAAACAATGCCCGTATTCCTTCTTTTACTTACAAAATCAACTATCATTAAAATTCATATAACATCACGAATCTGGACTACTGGATTTACCAATTAAATAAACCTAAATAACCCAAAGGACTCGTCCGATACATTCCGCGGCCAGATGAGCGTTCAATTACTCTAATTTGAGTCGCGTTGATTATTAGTGAGGATGAAAAATGGCCGCGCAACCGCTTATTACGTATGCATATGTGTACGTAGCTTCGCGGCAGAATGAATTAACATAAGAACACCAGACGCTGCGGGCGCTTTTCCTTTATTTCATTTTTCTCGGTAGTTATAGGACGGGCCATGAACCATCGACGATCTCAACCGGGAATGAATGCATCCACGAAAATTTTTATTCAGTGGCGTCTGTAGAAGTAAAAAAGCATGTCTTTCTTTTTCATCTTGTTCTTGTTCTTGTTCTTGTTCTTGTTCTTGTTCTTGTTCTTGTTCTTGTTCTTGTTCTTGTTCTTGTTCTTGTTCTTGTTCTTGTTCTTGTTCTTGTTCTTGTTCTTGTTCTTGTTCTTGTTCTTGTTCTTGTTCTTGTTCTTGTTCTCGTTCTCGTTCTCGTTCTCGTTCTCGTTCTCGTTCTCGTTCTCGTTCTCGTTCTCGTTCTCGTTCTCGTTCTCGTTCTCGTTCTCGTTCTCGTTCTCGTTCTCGTTCTCGTTCTCGTTCTCGTTCTCGTTCTCGTTCTCGTTCTCGTTCTCGTTCTCGTTCTCGTTCTCGTTATCGTTATCGTTATCGTTCTCGTTCTCGTTCTCGTTCTCGTTCTCGTTCTCGTTCTCGTTCTCGTTCTCGTTCTCGTTCTCGTTCTCGTTCTCGTTCTCGTTCTCGTTCTCGTTCTCGTTCTCGTTCTCGTTCTCGTTCTCGTTCTCGTTCTCGTTCTCGTTCTCGTTCTCGTTCTCGTTCTCGTTCTCGTTCTCGTTCTCGTTCTCGTTCTCGTTCTCGTTCTCGTTCTCGTTCTCGTTCTCGTTCTCGTTCTCGTTCTCGTTCTCGTTCTCGTTCTCGTTCTCGTTCTCGTTCTCGTTCTCGTTCTCGTTCTCGTTCTCGTTCTCGTTCTCGTTCTCGTTCTCGTTCTCGTTCTCGTTCTCGTTCTCGTTCTCGTTCTCGTTCTCGTTCTCGTTCTCGTTCTCGTTCTCGTTCTCGTTCTCGTTCTCGTTCTCGTTCTCGTTCTCGTTCTCGTTCTCGTTCTCGTTCTCGTTCTCGTTCTCGTTCTCGTTCTCGTTCTCGTTCTCGTTCTCGTTCTCGTTCTCGTTCTCGTTCTCGTTCTCGTTCTCGTTCTCGTTCTCGTTCTCGTTCTCGTTCTCGTTCTCGTTCTCGTTCTCGTTCTCGTTCTCGTTCTCGTTCTCGTTCTCGTTCTCGTTCTCGTTCTCGTTCTCGTTCTCGTTCTCGTTCTCGTTCTCGTTCTCGTTCTCGTTCTCGTTCTCGTTCTCGTTCTCGTTCTCGTTCTCGTTCTCGTTCTCGTTCTCGTTCTCGTTCTCGTTCTCGTTCTCGTTCTCGTTCTCGTTCTCGTTCTCGTTCTCGTTCTCGTTCTCGTTCTCGTTCTCGTTCTCGTTCTCGTTCTCGTTCTCGTTCTCGTTCTCGTTCTCGTTCTCGTTCTCGTTCTCGTTCTCGTTCTCGTTCTCGTTCTCGTTCTCGTTCTCGTTCTCGTTCTCGTTCTCGTTCTCGTTCTCGTTCTCGTTCTCGTTCTCGTTCTCGTTCTCGTTCTCGTTCTCGTTCTCGTTCTCGTTCTCGTTCTCGTTCTCGTTCTCGTTCTCGTTCTCGTTCTCGTTCTCGTTCTCGTTCTCGTTCTCGTTCTCGTTCTCGTTCTCGTTCTCGTTCTCGTTCTCGTTCTCGTTCTCGTTCTCGTTCTCGTTCTCGTTCTCGTTCTCGTTCTCGTTCTCGTGCTCGTTCTCGTTCTCGTTCTCGTTCTTGTTCTTGTCCTTGTCCTTGTTCTTGTTCTTCTCTATTTTCTTCTAATTCTATATGTTGTTCTTCTTCTTTTATAACCCTGAAAAGGGTTTGATAAAATATCTAAATGTCGAATCTTCACAAGGAAGATCTAATTAACCTAATATGATTGAATTAGTAATTTTAGAAGAGCGTTTTACTTGAACAAAAATTTCATTTAACATCATCTGTAATAAAAGGAAAAAAAATATAAATTATTGAAATAGCTTTTTTAATAATTTACATTGTAACCTTCGTTAGCAAGCTGAATTTATCAATGTAATGAATCTAAGAAAAAACGAAAACAAAAACGCATCCAATAGAAATTAAACTATCTATAACTCATAAACGAGACATAACGAGGCATAAAACTTCATGAGTAATCTACGTGTACATTGGCGTACCTAACAATTTTTCCAAAGAATACTTCTAATGTAGTACCTACCATTGCCATGTTATTTCTCTCAAATTGTTAAAAGAATCGTTAATTATTTATTTTTCTCGTTCAATAATGACAGGGAGATTAAGCAAAATGCTGTTGGGTACACTATAATTATCAAAATCAGTGCCCTGCTGTTTGTAGTGTGTACAAGCAACATGCCACTACCTAATTAATATCCAATATTCATCCACCATGATTGTTTAGATTATTAATCAGATCCTTTATGTACACTCTAATAGATTTTTAAAAACATATATTTTTCTTTTTGAGATTATCAATTATTACGATTGCACTCGTTGTTAAATAATGTCAAAATAATGTTAATACATGTCCGAATAAAAGTAAATATTGACAAATAATCATCATGTCAAAATATTGTTAATACTTGTCTAAATTAAAGTAAATATTGACAAATAATTTCCTGTCTTAACCTGGCCCTTTTTATTCATTTATTTTTAAAATCGAGATCCATGGTCCCTTTGAAAAACTAAAACACTTATTTATACCAATTTTATTTTGTCTCCGTAAACCTACTTATTTTTCCATAATAAAAGTTGTTATATTTAAATTACAGTATTAACGTTGGGCGTTAATTATTACCCCAAAATGCAATTACAAAAGGCAACTACAACACAATCAAAGGTAACGTAAAAGTTTCGACTATCTAATGAGCAGCCTTTGAGAAGCCGGTTTCGCTCGCAGTAAAGAAGGTTCGGTCTATTTACAGTTTACAGTAAACAAACCAAAATATTCATGAATCCCATTTCTTTTCTTGCCTCTAACCTAAATTGAACAAATATTAGGAACGAAATGAGATTCCTGCTTACTTTATTTAATAAACCCTTCAATACATGTACAAATATATAGCTAATATTATTGACAAACTTAGTATAGAGTAAGAAATCTCCCTAGAACAACAATAAAGAATCTTAAGCTTATCTCAGATGAAATAGATAATACACCTATCACATGTTTAAATCCGAATCAAAATAAAAGGGTCATAACCGGTGGTACCAAAGCGTGTGACGTCACATTCCAACTGCATAGAGTGAGAAAACTGTAATTTTAGTCTTACAAATTACTAATTCAAAAATTACAACTAAATCTCATAGACAAAAAAAATTAGCAGATATAGTAGACAGTTTTCAATGGTAGTCAATGGAAAACGAATATAAATAATAAAGATAATTAAAATCTCCTTTCACGAGTTAGGCTGAAAAATCAAGAACTCCAAGTAACTTCTTAGATGAAGAACTCTCATTTCAAGTGACACAAAAATATTTACAACATACACGGTATATACAATAAATATCATAATAGATACAAAAAAATACAGCCAAAATATGCAAAGTATCTAAAACAATTACCAAAGTCATTAGATCTAGATTGTAACAAAGTCAATCAATATGTAACCTCAATTTGTTTTTACAAAATAATAAGGAAACAAAAAAGAAATGTACGTTGACGCCGTAAATGTAGATAGAACCAATATAACTTACTTAATATTTTTAGAGTTAGTGAAACTTTAATTTATAGTTTTCTTAGAAATATAGATTTTAAAAATCCTGCTACTTGCTTTATAAACTGCAACTTCCAAAGGTCTTATGATAAAAACATCTATATATGTGGAGTAGTTGTGTAAACATATATTATTTGGTACAATCTAAAAAAAAGCAATAAATAACTCGAATGTAAAAAACTTTAATAAATTGTTAAATATTTATGAATAAGGTTTTAACCCAACGATAGCACCGCTCATGAATCTGGTGTGTGTAGTTGGTGTGTTGCTCTCTTTTCAGCGCAATTTATTTCTCTCAACGTGATTTATTGCACCATTAATAACCTTGATCTATCAAGGACTGCGTTTTTAATTTGGTCACACCTACGACTAAAAAACAATTAAGTGTCTACTCAAGGCGTACACAGTATATTCTGAAATTGATAAAATTTAAATATGACTTATCTATAGGTAGATACTAGTACTGCTTACATTAAAGAAAAATTATACAAATATATTTAATACCTGGAAATAGGTGATGATGCTATACCTGTTTTTATTGGATTCTGCTGTAAATCTTCTTCCTTCACTTCAGAACAAGTAAAATGTTACATTATTTTACTTTCAATATAAAATATGTAATTATAAAAATACAGCTTTCTGTTTATATGATCCAAGGGTTATTTTGCCACCCCTACTTTAAGCTCTTAAATAGTTAACTTGCATTTACAAGGATTATGTAGTAAATAATTTCATTTTTCTAAATAGAAAATAAAGTAGTACCCTGCTAGGAAACTTATGGACACTCGAATAGTGTGTTGGGTGTGTAAGGAACATAAGAAAAGTGAAGAAAATATCTTGAGAATTAACAAGTAAAAGGCTAAGAAATACAAAAAAGGTTAAAGAAACAAACAGTGGCGGCTTGTGAAGAAGGGCGCCGCCCTCCTTGCGAAGTAGCATGCAAATTAGTATTTCCATATACTTAATCAGTAATTTTATTTAACTACTCCTAAATTTATTTACAATAAAAGAGTCAAACACAAATAAATGCAATAATAAAGTTTGTGAGCGAACCGACGAGCCGGACCTGTACAATACGAATAGGAATAATACGGTTTTTCTCTATCATAATAAATGGGCGCTATAATTATTGTATCGACGTAGTATCAGTAGCCCATAGCGAATCGTTGGAATTTGGCGATCGCTTTGTGGTTTGTTTTGCTGTTAATCTAGTGTGGTGTTGTTTATTTATATTTATCTTTATTTATTTATCATGAAAGAAATCAATTTAAAAGCCTCGTATTCAGCCGCTTTGTTTAAATGATTTTTGGTATTGATTTTTTGGTGCCCTTATAATCAGCCCTCCCTAGTACACAAGTAACGAGCCGCCACTGAAAACGAATGTTGTAGTTAGTTAACCTAAAGATATTTAATGTAAGCTGAAAATATTATAAATTTGGAAATTAAAGGAAAATATATTTATCTTTATTTTGAATTTCTTTGTTTAATCGAATACAATTTTTAAGTCCTTTATAACTTCAAAAAAATTATGATAAGTTTTGATGATTGGTCTGTGAAGAACTGCATGTCAGTAACAGTATTGCACAGTAACTTGTGCTATAAAACATGACAAGATTGTATTTGATTACTCAATGCCGGATTTAATTATTAAACATGTCAATGAGATAAAAGATTTATGGCTGCTCTTATGTTACGTTGGGAATGGGAGGGGGGGTGTTAATACACTGCGACATTAAAGATCTGTTGTTTACCCTTCTATCTCTAATACAATATGAAAATGTCTTGATCCCTATAACGACCCTTCCAATCCTATCTTCTCAACCAAGTGTAGGATTTGGAGTAGCTTTAAGTTAGGTAAATATCACTCTTCTATTTGAGATGCTCCTAAGTATAGTGCTCTTGGATTCTGGAGTGCTACATATTCAGTCAGAATGTGAATGGAGGTTTCTTTCTCCTCACATAATCTGCACTCACTATCTTCTACTATTCTCAGTTTACTAAAGTCTCCTTTGAGTCGACAATGCCCAGTGTTGCCTGTTACAATGCGTAGCCTGTTATTGCTCAGGCAGATACAGGCTTCCGATCTTTTCTGGTTATACTTACCCAGAAGTATCTTAATCTGTCTTAGTCTCAAGAGATTGTTCCAATTATCTATTCTTCTACTACCAAATACTTTTTTAATCTTGCCTAATATTGTGTTACTGCTGATACCGCAGAACGGCTCAGGTCCTACAAAGGGTATTTGAGCCCCTATATGCAAGCTCGTTACCCTTTATCCCGTTTTGTCCCGGGACCCAAGTGAGATTAAATGTATTTTCCTAGTCTTGCCTATGCAGTTTTTCTAAGCATCTCTAGACCATTACGTAAGAGCTCAACGCTTTGATGGCTGCTTGGCTATCTCTTGTGTACGATAGTTTCTCTAGATGTTGAACTGGATACTCTTTTCAATGGCGTGCATTTCTACCTGGAAGATGCTTGGGTCTTTCTCCAAACTTTTAGAGTGCCTATTGGCCCACATACTCATATTCGTGTTGCTTCTATGGTTGTGGAACCAACCGTATACCACTGAGTTCTTTCGGTTGCAAGCACTGGTTCCATTCTTCCTTGCAGCCCAGCTCTGTGGTTTTGATTTTTTTTACAAACTGTACTTCTTTCTCATTTCATCATGGGGCATATCCCAAGTATCTACGGTCCTAAAGCTAATAGTCTGTCGTCTGAGTATTCCGTTTCTGATCATTCTATATCGTGTCCTTTTTGACCTATCTTTAAATGTAGTGGGATGAGGTTTAAGATCACATGACGGTTTTGAGATTGAGTTTTCTTTTCTTCAAAAGGCTCCTAGTGTTGTTTTTTCGTGGGGTTTATCCTAAGTCTCACCTCACAGCACCATCTTTTAGTATGTTCTAGTCCTCTTTGGACAATATCACACAGTACATTTTCAAACTTGCCTCTAGCAAAATAACCTTGACAGGGTTTGTCGAGGTCAGTCAATCTGCATAGAAGTTTGTCTACGGTTAGGCTCCACATTAGTGGGGATAGAATTCCTCTATGTGGACATCCTCTGGTTGTGCAGATGGAGATGTTGTCCTGTCCTATCTGTGTTTTTGCAGTTCTCATAGATAGCTGCTGAGCCATCTATCTGGATGTAGTGCTATTTACTCATCAGTATGCAATTGCTTTTTTGACAGATTCGTGTGGCATGTTGTCAAACGCTCAAACGTTTTGTCTTACGGAACTCGAACAGCCTCTCATTAAAACAGTTTACTTAGCTTATGTTAGGTCAATATTGGAATATTGGGTTGCCAGTTTGGTATTCCTATTATAATGTACATATTAGGTAATTAGAGTCTGTTCAACACATATTTCTGAGATATTGTGCATTCAGATTAGATTTAGTAGGTACTCAATTATAATAATGTTTTATTAAACTTGAATGTCTAGAATTTCGAAGGGGTACAGTAGATTTATTATTTATACATAAAGTAATTTTTGGAAATATGCATTGTTGAAAACTTTTAGAATCTATTAATTAAGAGTACCAGTAAAATATACTCAATTGGTAGAGGCGCCGAGGTAAACCCGAAGGTTCCAGATTCGATTCCTGACCGATGCACTCATTTTTTTTATTTTTTATTTTTCAGTCTTTTCAATTTGTATTTGGTTTTGTTTCACTTTGGGGATGTGGAGATACATTTCTAAATTTTGTAGCGGGAATTGGGGATTCTATTTTCACATTCCTATAAATTGCATTTTTCAGATCTAAATCGATTTACTTACCTTTCTTTTTCTTTATGAAGTGTCTGGTTAGATAAGAAATGTATTGTTCGAAAAAATGAACTGTTTGTAGTAAGAAATTAATCTGAATTACGAAGTATATTGATTGAGAGATCTAAATCATTACTGCGAATTAATTTGAGTAAAAGCAGAAGTAGTGTGTTCCTTGTAATTCCAGGTAAGCTTAGAGGCCTGTTTTATTTATGTGAAATATAAAATCTTTCCAATTTAATAGCTGAAAAAATAATCGACCTCAAACTCTCTAACTAGAATGTACGGTCCTTCACGGCAAAAACATTTAAATTTTCACGTTAACATTTCGACAATGAATACGATGCATGCCTACGTGATCGATGTGATTTATGACCGTAGATCGTTTTGTATAACAAACTCACTTGGACATACAGCGTATACACAGAACGAACGAGCTTTTGAATGCATAATGACGAAGAACGACGAATATGCCGTTTAGGTATTCAACTAATGAAAAATATTTCTTTGTTCGAGACTTGGCATTTTTGACATTTGTGATGTACCTACGCGATTTTTCAGGCTCAACAATATGAGAGAATTCCTTGGAAGAACCAAAGGAAATGCGTTTATTGCTGAATTAAATGATAATCGTAAGTATATACAGAATGATTCACCGGACTGTCAATATTTATTTTTTAACTTAATTTGTTTGTACTAAATACAACAATCATGTATATCTCTTATACTAATTTACATTGACAATCTTAACTAGGACTTAACTCGAACGGCAAAACATATGTGGCGTTCTCGAATATTCCAGACGTCTTTCGACTAAGAATCGGCACCTCTGCCAGAACATACTTCGGAAAATCCAGCACATCATTTTTAGACGGTTACTTCGATTGGCGATGACAAACATGAGCGTATTATATCATAGGGGTTTTGAAGGTTAAATTATTTTATAGAAAATTTTTGGTAACCAAAAATGAAGGCCGCAAAAAGTTCAAATAAATCAGGGAGGAAAATGGCTCGCATGAATATTTTATTTTGACGTTGTCCCCCTTTTATTATACTCTTCAAAAAGTATATGTGAAGTTTATTATAGGTTTACTTTTGAGAAACCACCATTTTTAATATTAATCCAAATTTAAACATTTATGTACCAAAATTCTTCTCATCAAATTTTAAACAAATTTTAAAAATGTCAGTGCGGCCGTTCGATGTCACGTTTTTTGTCCGCACATTAAATCAAAAAACGAAAAATAATATCGACTTAAAATTAGGCTCTAAAAGGGAACACACCGATGAATAAAAATTGTAGAGCAGGGGGATTAAAAATTAAAAAATTAAATAAAAAACGAAAAGCGATATCAACATGAAATTTTTAATAAAAGTAGAGCTCTATAAATGGGATGAATCCTATTGATTTTGAAAAATTTTTTTTTTAACAAAAATGGGGTTAAGGAGGAGGGTCTATTCAATTGTATAGAGTATAATATAGAATGCCAAGCATATATCTTCATTCTAGTTTTATTCTCTTCATTATATTCTTTTCTAAATTTCCATTATAAAGATATAAATTTTGTATAAAACTTAATTCCTAAAAAATGGGGCCAGTTATAAAAAGCTTTAATTTTGGATAATATGTAGAGTCACAAAGTCATTGGCTATACGGTCCTGGCTCTAGAATAACTTGTTAGAAGATTACTCTTAAATTTTTTATCAACGGCCATTCAATTATCTGCTATTAACAACCAAATGCGGTCTACACAGAAAAATAATCTCTATTAGCGGACATCTTGTTATTAAAATTCAATCAAAAACTATTTAGTAATTGGGCGATAGTGTTTTTTTTGTAGATGAAGGCCCCGATAATGCGCAAAGATTATATACTTTTTGATACGTATTTATGTGAATAAAATAAGAATAATGAGATTTTTGCTTGTTAGTTACAGAGATTTTTTTTAAATTCTTAAATTTATTACTTCAGAAATAATAACAGGAAATTGTTAATGAATGCATTTCTGTCATTCATTAGTGGAGATAAGCTTGTGTTAGGAAACTACTTACACGAAACTTTTCTTGAGTCAAACAAATAATGGACGTAAACAAACAAATTACCGAGGACTCCTGCATATGGGACCTCAGTACCTATTGTATTCGTGCCGACAGCTATGAAACAATTTTCTTCACAAACCCTTTTTAACACTATTCTCCACACAAAAAACATCGACTGGTCGTCGGTGCGTGCGTATGTTGGGCCGAAACGATAACTCTAGTACGAAAGCTATCGACATAATTTCTTCCAGCTGAAAACCCAATTGATTTTCATAATTTTCGGTTTAATTTAAGTTCTTTAAATATTAGTGATTATGAAATGCAATGCGTTTTTTATAGTGGCACGGCTGCACGGATACCTACTAATTGTACCAGATTTACATGCTTGTCAACTTGAAGTCACATACTTTTAAGTTATATTGCTGTCATTCTTAAACGTCAAATAAATTATTTAAGGTTTTTTTGTATTTTATTCAGCAAACGGAATGCTACAAATTTCTTTTAGCTAAAACGATTATTATTTAAAATCTATTAACAAAATGACTTGATAAATTGATCTTCAATGACATGAACTATGTAAATTTTTAAATTGGCATTTAATTTAAATTCATTTAAATGGCCATATTTTTTAAATTTTTTGTTATTTAGTGGTTCCAGTAAATGTTTCATTCATTGGTTTGGGTGAGTTGCTAGAACCCCGTGGTGTTTAACTGCCTTTTGATATTCAAATACCAGAAAGTGCCAAAAGCCGGCAAAATAGGGAGAAACAAAACGAATCAATCTGGTATACAGACGGTTTGAAAATGAAAAACAGCACAGGAGCTGGAGCTACCTAATTTTAATGTTAATCTAAGGCAAATATATTTATAATACATTCCTATTAGTTCTTCAAGACCCCAAAATTAAATTAAATTAAATACTCGAAAATACATGCCCGTTTGTAAAAAATTCTATCTAAATTTCATTTAAACGCGTGGCGTTCTACCCGGACTAACTCCCTCTCTCTCGCGGGCCTCTCTTTCTAATGTTGGATGCAAAGAGCTGTATGTCGCCAGCTGGTATAGGCGCGTCCACAGTACATAACGTCAATGGGTGCAACCTAGGGGGTGGAACTGATTCGTGTTATCAGTAGTAGTGGTTTTGAATTTATTTATTATTTATCCAATTATTAATATATTTGTTAAAAATGAGATTACGAAGGTATTCTCAAATGTGTGGCTAAGTATCCAGGCATAATTACAAATACATTTACAGGTGCATTCGGAAATACATGCTTCAAAAAAAAAATTGGAAACAACTGGTTAACACCTTGAATTCTTTGGGATAAAATAATTTCATAAGTTAAAAATAATATTTGAGGTTATTTTTAATTTTTTCATTTTCACGCAAGGCGACTGCCTCTGAGATGTTGGCTTTCATCGACAGAAATGTAGCGAGAATTCGTTTCAAAGCTATGTAGTTTAATGAACATAGTTCCAAAAGCAACATTTGTAATACGATATCCCTGCAAAGCATAAACACCCAAGATGGATCTCTTATGACTCATGTCTAACTTATAATTCACCGTACAAGCCACACCTTTTGATCAAGGACCTGGTTGAATTGGGTGACTTGTTTAAAGTCGGTATGGTACAAGTCGGGTGAATCCGAAGGTCTGGAACATAGTTCCTTTCAAAGCGAAGCAGGTACATAGAATGTGCTTTGCGGATTCATCTTCTACGCTGCAGAATCGACAGTCCGCTGTTTGTTGCAGATTTATCCTTCTTATATGGTTACCTTGACGACAATGTCCTGTCATCAATTCCGTGAAAATGCGTAGATCTGTCCTACTCTATTTCCAGATCTGAGCAGAGGTGTTCATGGAAGGGTTGGTTATAGACGCCTTTGAATGGGCTAGCCCTGGGGCATCTCTCCAGTTCGCGTGTTATATCCACCGTCAATTTTGAGATAATTTCTTTAGTAGTGCTCTTTGCAATCCCCAAGAATAGTTCTGGACCTATGAACTCAGATTCGGTTCCTCTTTTAGCGAACGCGTCGGCTTTTTCATTGACCTCCACACCGGTGTCCCGGAACCCAGATCAAAATAACTTTGTTCCGGGCTCCGAGACACTCAAGAGTATACACTCAAGGGTATTTATACAGTTCCAAATCAGATTTGAGTACTTAAGGAGTAATAGACAGATATATTTTTACATGAGCCGGCTTAAGTGGTAAATGGTCCAAATTCTTTTACATAAATTTTTGAAAGTCAAAAAATATCTAATCCCTAATCAAGAGGCGACAAACTTGAAAAGTCAACGTCTTTTTCGTTTAAAATAAAATCGTTTTCTTAGCGCCCTTTAAATTTTAAAGAAATACGTTTAATTGATTCAATAAAACCTTTTTTGTGAATTATTTTTCAATCGTACTATCTAAAAGCCATTCATTCCAATTAGAAATCGATTTGGTGAAACACGATGAACAAAGTTATCCGATCTGTCTGTACACACCCGAAACACCGGAAAAGACAAGATTTTTATTCGACCGGATGCCGAGGTGAGATCTCAATTCGAAAAAGTGATTAATTTCTCTTCGCCCGATGCCTCGGCTGCCAACTTGCTGCAACGGCGCGCATTCGTGTAGAAACACCCCGGAATGTCACCGCATTGACAAATGGCCGTAATTTGGAAGAAGCTGCTAATGGAACGCCGAGGATGGAATTTTTTCTTTCGTACGTTGAAAGGCGACGTTTAGCACTGCCTTATTGGTGAAATATCAAATAATTTTCTCGGTGATTTGTTAAGACTTGTCTTCTTGTATCGTAATTTATAAATGTGTAAGGTTTTCGAAGGTCTCCAGAGAATTTTAACTGCCTGCGTACGAAGATACGTTAGATGCTTTTATGATATTGATTTATGCACAACGAATAACATAAATTTTAACGAACAAGAATTTATGTTTAATAGATGAATAGAAACCGAAATTGATTTAATAAGTGCATTTTTTATTTAAATACCTACTATAAATATTATTGTTATTAATAAAGGTCAGTAAGCGGATAAACCAATGAGATTGATCTACCATTGAAAAACCATTAACAATATACATATCAACACATCATAAACAGAACAATTATCACAAAACATTAACCTATATCACAGTTTATCACATGTAATGGACTAGAATTCTTCATCTAGCCCATTCTTTAACTGATTAATTAATAAGTGTCTTCTTGAAGGTTGTTCCAAGTTGCTTATATAGTTTCTTCTTTGGGGTTTTGGAGTGTCCCTTATGTATTCTATTCTGATGAACATTAAAAATATTTTTACAAATGTAATTCCTACTAGTCCATTTGTACGTTTCTATCAGATCACTTCTAAGTCTTCGTTCTTTGTGCGTTTGGAGTTGTAGAACGGAATGCGGAACAGCTCTGGAGAGATTCTAATTACCTTTTTTTGAACTTTTTCTAACATTTCTATAATGTAGTTTTTCGCCTAATAATAGACACCATAAGTGTGAGGTCACGATTTAGGCAACCAGTATTGCTACTGACAAAGAAATATTTCGCCTTTTTAAATTGATCCTTATTCACCTTGTACATAAGAGCAAAGTAAATGAGTGTTCACTTATTTTATTATTTTTTATTATTAACGGGAATATTTAAGTACTTTAAATGCCGAGGCCGTGATCTCTAAAGATGTTAAATTATATTTGTATTTTTATTAATTAAGTAAATGAAGACTGGTATTATCTTAAGACATAAAAACTGTAAATAATTTAAAAGTTTGCACTTTTACCGCGAAATGCATGGCGGAATTGACAGTTGACGTTGTTGACAAACAAATATAACCCTAAAATAAGAAAATAGTTCTTTTGTTGTTGGTTGTGTTGTTTTGAGATTTATTTGTATTGTTTGTTTGTGTTTTATTTCGATTTGTTTTTACTATAAAAGTAAAAATGGCAATGGCTCGTCAACCGCTTTTACCAATGAGTTCAATTTTTGTTTATTTTGATGACAAAAAACTCATTGAAAAGGGGGAAAACTCCATCAAATCTGGATTTATTCATAATATGATGTATGACGACGATGTTAAAATCATTAGAGGAAATGTACATGTCAGCATGAAGAGAAAACTATATAAAGTTGAGGTAAGTTTTAAGTAACATTTAACTCCAAAATCAGTAAATAATATAAAATTTCCAGGTTTTTATAAGAGATAATAGGATTGAAAGATGCACATGCCAATGTCCTAGAGGATTAGATGTATGTCACCATATGGCAGCTTTGGCTATTTTTGCTCATTCCAACCTATCAAAAACTGATAGTGCATGCCAGTGGAATAAGCCAAAAATGAGTGAAGAGGATACCCCTGTAACAGCAGAACGATGTTTTACTCCAAAAAAGAAATCAAACATGCCTATAGTAGAACTCACTGAAGAAATCACCCAAAAAAGTATAGACGAATTCATACATGATTTACGTCTGTGTGGGCCTACTGGTCTTGGATGGATTTTATCTGCTGAACCCAAAGAAGATTCGAATATTATAGTGGATGTCCAAGAAGTGATTTTTTCACAGGATTTTTTGAAATCTCTGAATAAGATTGGCTATTTGGCAGAAAAACTAAAACTTAGTGAAGGTATGATTCAAGAAATACATAAAAAAACAGTAGGACAAGCAGCAAATCCTTTATGGTTAATTGCCCGAAAGCACAGGATTACAGCAAGTAATTTTGGAAGGATTTTGAAAGCCTGTTCTCGTTCCAGATATCCTCCATCTTTATTTCAAACATTGACCGGTAAAAAATCAATATTTTAAATTTCATATAGGTACATATAATATATATATATTTTTAGGAAGCTATTGTCTGGATGGTATCAAGCAAATTCAGTGGGGTCGGAATCATGAGATCGATGCTATTAAAAGTTTTGAGGAAAAACATAATATCACGATAGAACGGTGTGGATTATTTTTAGATTCTTGTGGATATATAGGAGCAAGTCCTGATGGAATGTATAATAACATTTTAATTGAGGTTAAATGTCCATTTAAATATAGGAACGAGAAATTCTGCAAATGCTTACTTAATCAAAAAGATTACATTTTATCATATAATGAATCTTCATTTGTATTAAATGAAAAACATAATTATTATGACCAAGTTCAAGGTCAGCTGTACATTTCAAAAAAAGAAAAATGCATTTTAGTTTTGTGGAGTACAGTTGACTACTTGGAATTTGTAATAAGTAAAGATTGTAACTGGGCCAATAACGTTAATATTTTAAAAGAATTTTATAATACCAAATATCTAGATTATATTTTAAAATAAAAAAAATTAGACAATATGTGTTTTACTTTAACGAAATTAGTAATTTTGATTCTAGGGTAGGTAATCTGCATTAATTTTTTTTTTATTAAACAGTATCAACTTTAAAAAGTTTATGTTTAAGTTATAAAATTATATATTCTGAAATTCTGACTACTTGCGCTACAATGTTGCAAAGGATGCATGTATAATAAAAAAAGATTAAAACAACAAAAACATGTATATTAACTCTTAAAACTTCTTTTTTTTACAAAAATAACTAAATAAAAATATAAACCATTAATATAAGATTAAATACTAACCTAAATACCTAAAGTTACTCAACACATTTTATTTTTTTAAAAATTGCCAAGAACACTACATTAAATAATCATTCATCAGTGTACAAATTTTCAACTTCTTGAATCAGAGGATAGTTCAGTGTGGTTAAAAATGCACAAACTTTAAAAACAACTGATGAATAGTTTCTCATAGTAGAGGGAATAAATGATAAAATTTTAAAGTTTTTGGTCCTTCTTATTGCCCTTTCTACGTGGATCCTTGCTTTTGCAATTGTTCTGGTTTGTTTAATTTCTTCAGGCGAGAACTGAGAGGTTGATAAAAAAGGAGGTATATTAAATGAAACCCCTTGTGGCAGAATATCTGATATTAAAAAACCTTTATCAGCTAATATTAAATCTCCTGCAACAAAATTGTGTAATACACCACAATGTTCTACTATCCTTTTATCAGAAGTATTGCCCACGTATAAATCGCTCACATAGGTGACAGTACCATTTGGAGCAACACCTATTAGTCCTTTCAGTGTTGTTCTACTTTTGTAGTTACTGTATGTACTACGTTGTTTTTCAAAATTTTTTGGTACTGCAGTATATACTTCTGTGCAGTCTAATATAATTCTACAATTTGTAAATGGTGAAAATGCAGATGGTAAACATGTTTTATTTTTTTGTCTACTTGGTATATTTCTCTCTAAAAATTTTTGCACACAACAAATATTGATAACATGTATCCAAGTTAAAACAATATTGGTTACAGTAGCAGTGCTGCAATTAAATCTTAAAGCTAAATCTTCATGTAAAAGATTTAATCTCAATTTCATCAGGGTCATCAAAAATTGATCTTTTCTTTTCATGTTAACCACAGACCAACCTGCAGAATAATTGAACTTCTGAGCATTTAAATATTTAAACAAAGTTAAAAATACAATTTTATCAGGCAATCCTGTATATGTTGTAATGAGTCGGTCATTATTTTCAATAACCTCAAAACAAAAGCTTAGTTTGAAAGCGGATAATTGTTTTTTAAGTTCCTCTACTTCTTTCGTCAAAAAATAATTTTCCGCTTCCACTGATGAGGATATATTGCATCTACTTGCTGCCTTTTTCTCTTCAAGTACAGAAGTGCAGACAATACTAGGAGTATTTTGTCCATCAACATCACATACTTTTGTACTTGAACCAGGAGTTGTAGGCTTTGGGGCATATTGATTATCACCAGACGTGCTAGGTCCAGATGGTTTGGACTCTAAAGGGATTCTGAAAATAATATTGTTAACATTTAGATTTTTACATATGTCAGACTAACTCACTTTGTCAAATTTCTTCTTTTCTTTCTTTCAGGAGATGAAAAAGAAAACTGCTTTCCTGTATTCCACTTAAATAAGGACGGAAAATTAGTTTTATCGCCGTCTTTAAAATGGCAGGAACATACTAATGAAAACTTATTAGCAACTTTATCTCCCCTTCTGTAAAAATAGTTTATTTATTTATTTAATTAGATTATAATTTATATAGATGTAACTACCTTATTAATTTCTCCCATTTTTCTTTTAATTTAATATCGTTTGGAAAATTAAACATTTTACAATTGTTTTTGTTTGTATGGTCACACAATGGAACAAAACACAAACCCATTGTTGATGTCTCTCAATCACAAATTTAACACAAAAATTAAAGAAATTATTAGAAAAAAAACTAATCAATGAACAACAAATACACAACTAAATAAAATGAGAAGTGAGGTTAAAATTGTTTTGTCATCCGTCACTATCAAGTATACGCGCAAAATGGCGTGTGTTTAAAAAGATTAATTTTGTTAACATAATGTAGATAGTATGTGTCATTAATTTAACCAAAATTAATACAATAATAATTTTATATATTTATAGATAATAGTACCAGTACTCAAAATTCTTAAATATTCGTCATATTCTTAGAAACAAAAAAATAAGCGGGTAGTATTTTTAACAGTTTTTTTTTGACATTTATGTACAAGGCTAATAAGGTTCAAAATTAATCAAGAGATATAAGCCAGATTTTCTTGTGACAGTGGAAATGTTGGTTGCCTATATCGTGACGTCACAGCTTAAAGAGTGTATTGTTTTGAAAATCATCTCCTTTGAATAGTATTTGATTGCAATTCTAAGTAGATATATCATTGAGTTGACCTTTTTGCAATTTTAGAACTATGAGTTTCCCATTTTAAACCTGAGGATATAAAAATACTAAGTTCTTTTTAGACTGTAACTGTTAGAAGTCTTTCTTCATTAATGTAATATACATTATGTGGATTGTTGAGACTTCTGTGTGGTACTAAACATCTATTATACTTCAAGGGGAACAACCATTTGTCTGACCAGCTGCTAATTGTTTCAACATCTATTTGTAAGACTTTTATTTTCATGCAATATATTTTTGTATCATCTACATAGAATGATACACCATTGGCCAAGCCACTAATATGTAGGAGGAATAGCAGTAGTTCTAACACATAAACCTGTGGTAGTCTGTTATTAATAAGAGGATGATTACATTATACTTGATCTATAACTTTGACATAAAATTGCCTATGCAATAAAAAGCTGTCAACAAGTAAATTTCCTCTAACTGGCAAGTGTTTCAATTTTAAAAGCAGGCTCTTATGTGGTACTTTATCGAAAGATTCTGCATAATCTAGGTTAACCCATGGATCCTTTGAAATAAAGACGAGGACACGCTTAATTATATTTGCACGTGAGAAAACAAAGAAAGGCTGTCGTAAATCGGCTGACTGCCTGCCGTGATTGGCGTTATACCTCTGACTAATAAATATTATCACTTATTCTATATCGTTCTTCTGGCATCATTGAGGAAAAGTTAACGTATTCTATAACATCTGTAGGTCCACCATTATTATACCAAATTGTCCACTGATTCAAAGATGACAGCAAGTTAATTACGAATGATTATTTAGGTATAAAACCATGATGCGATGAGATAATTAATCCATTATTCAATTAAAACTCGCTGATCTCTCTGGTTATTGTTTTCTTCATTACTTTGCAGATATTGCTAGTAAGTCTTTACTGGACTTCTAGATCATGTTTGCTCCTTTTTTTGAACAGTGGTGTCACAATCGCATGCTTCCAGGTCATCGGTACTATTCCAGTCTCCCTTTAATGATTCATTACATCAGTTAAAGGTATTTTCAGTATTTCAACACATCTTTGTAAGAAAATAGAAAGTATTTCACCGCATTCAGGACTTGAATCAGTTTTCACTGTTTGTAATAGGTGTTGTTAGGGTTGCAAGGCTGTTGCGAGGATTTTGATTGTATAGACACTCGTGAACTGATTAGATCACTATATCTTTATTATTAGCATTAGAACCATGATCAGACCTGCTCAGTGGCCTAACTAACAGCAAGGAAACAACCCTTTCCTGAGTTGTGATTGACTCTCCTGAGATATTCTTAAATATTCATTTCAATTGTTTTTTATTATTTTGTTTGATATACCTTTCGAACCTAGGTATTACAGTTGATCCAGTTATTTTAGGGGCGTACCTACGGGACAACTCGATTAGTTTTATGCATAAAAAAATGGCAGCCAGTGGATTTTTTAAATTTTTATAACTAAAACACAATTACAGCAATTTAAAAAATAAATAAATAAGAACTAAACATTTGCTTGTCTCATCTGAACTTATTTAGACAAAACTAAATTGCATCAAAGGTTCCAAAATCTTCTTTAACAACAAGAAAGTTCGAATGCACCTTTCCCTGAAATACATATTTTTTAATAGACAATGTTTCATATCTCTTTTATTTATTAAGTGATTTGGAACAAATTTGAAAAATGTACTAGTTGTACTTTCGAATTGACCCTTATATTTAAATTAAAATGGCTAACTTCTGGTTTTACCGAAAATACCATTAAGTTTGATATTTAAATAGTGTATTTTGTTTTCATTTACTCTACGGTTCAAATTACATACGACAAACGGTTTTGCAAAATTTTCATTTTTTCAAATTTTTTTTTTTGTTTTGATGTTGGTCGTGAACTGGAAAATAATGTTTTAAGTGGTGCTTGGTCCATATTGTCAGATTGGTAATATAATTTTCTATCTAATGAAAGAATGGCCCTCAGTAGTTGCAATTTAAAAAAAAATATGGATGGGAAGGGGTAGGATATGAGAGGGGGTAAATTTTTTTTAGCCCTAATGTCCAATCCATCATATCCGAAGTTCTTTTTCCTAAGTTTAGCAATTTAATATATCGACCTCCGTTGTGGTGGGGAAGTAGGTGGGGGGAGAGTTGGAAGGTTTGAAATTATTTCAGACGAGGCCTACGGCCCCGCTTTTGTTTTTTATCCCTTACCAGTTAGGCAGAGGAAGAGGAAGAAGAGGGAGAAGTTAAAGGAGGGGAGATGTACTTTTTTGTTTTTCACGATCTTCTGTCCGTCCATGTAATATTGTCCATGTAAGTTTGGGTACTTATCGAGGGTACTCTGACGTAACCACTGTTCTACAGGAAAGGCAAAAACATTTTATTAGCTAACAGAATCAAAAATTTTCTATTATTTTAGTCACAAAGTTTCGGAACACATGAATATTACAAGAAATAAACGAAATTCTCAAAAAATTAATCAAAACCAGTCCAAACGTCATACGTTATTTTCAGCTTTTACCGTAGAAACCTACAGGGCGTGACTGCATGATATGAATGAGTTACGTGTTTTCAACATTCGGCGTCTGAGATACGAGGTTTTATTTTGTTAAATAAATAATTAACGGGTAAAGATTTTAATTTACAATTTTACACAGTTATGTAAAAACATATTCTGAAGATGAATTCGGGTTTAACTCAAAATTCCCAAAAATCGAGTTACGTAGTTGCGTCAGAGAACCCTCGTTAGTCATTCATAATTCATAATTTCGGATCAATGGGTTTCATATATCGAAGGTGGGAATAAATTACTATTTCCAATTTTTTTATTGCTAACACTAAAGTTCGTCGATAGCTACTAAACAAAAAATTCAAAAAAGAAAATCGGTTCACAAAAAGAAGTGAAAATGGTACTGAACTATTTATACATAAATACGTGTCAATTTCAAATTATATCTAACAGCTTTATGCTAAATTTTATCTAAATCGCTTCATAAATAAAAGAAATATTTACCTAACCTGGTCTCATTGTCACTCGGTATATTTTCTTGCAATATTAATACATTATAAAAAATTTGTTTGCCTTCAGTACCTACTAGAAACCCCGATAAACACGCTACTGATACCGTACAATTAATAATCGATTTTACCGTACTAGTTTCCTGACTGAAATTTGTTGAAACTATTTAAGAACAGCGGGAATTCCTCTTGAAGATTTATATGATATGTTTGTATATGCTAGAATGGTTTTAATAATGATATTTATCTCATTATATAATTAGATATAGAAGTACAAATAGAAATGTGTCAATTCTTGTATATTATGCCATTTAAAATGAACCTATTTCCCATTTGAGAACAATTTAAGAGTAATAATATTATGTCGAAATTTGAAATAGATTAATTGGAATTTGACTTATCCTAGGCTATTATACCGTTAAATTTCAGGTTTAATCTCTTTTTTGTCGGCTTTTTAATCAATCGTTGAATAATCAGTATTCAAAAGTGTTGAAATTTATTAAAACAGAAAAAAAACGCAAGTTAAAAAATCTTAATCCACCTCTGCTTAATATTTTAAAACTAGACATCTAAACCTGTAGCAGCGGTGAAAATAGATTGATTGATTTTTTTTATAATGCTGACTCATTGTGCTCTAGGATCACCATAGGCGTATTGTGGGGGCAGAAAAAGGTTTTTAATTTATAACCAACTAATAAATCACAAAAAAAGGATAATCTTGTTATTATACGTAAAATATAATATGTACCGCCTCGATAAAACTCTCTTTATAATCTCTGTATTTATGTGGGTTTGAACTATTTCTGTACAATAAAAGAGAATACATTGTGACCTTTGATGGGTATTGCTCCCATAGTATAACAATGGTAATGGTTTTAATAATATGTATTGAAAAATATTTAAGATTTGGTGTCGACCCTGGCGTAGGTTTGTTCAATGGATCCAACATTTCTTTTATTTTAGCTCTTGGATGATTAATACATTAGTAATCTTATCATATTTCCCATGTAGAGGTTCTTCACATTGCTAGAGCCTTTTTATTATTAATAATAATAATAATAAAAGCTTTTATTGGCAAAGAACAAAAAAACAAAATACAGCTAAGTGTAATACAATATTTGTCAAAAGGCAGAATTAAGTCTAATCCTTGCAAGCAAAATAATAATAAGCTAGATGAAAACAAGCTAAGTTCAAGTCATTCCATGTTAATGACGCAGAAATAATAATATAATAAATAGACAAAGAAAATATAAAGCACAAGTCTAGAATGTTAGTTCATTAGTAAATAGCATGTTTTTTTATTTTTTTTTTTATAATGCTCAATAAGCTAGTAAGAGGATGTCTCGGAAACATGTTGTATAGCCTGGTTATATTATACGAAGAGTGAAGTAGAGTGAATAGGCGGCGTCAACTAAGAGCGAAAACGTACGTTGATATGGTGTACGTCTGATCTAAATTGTATTTTATTGAAAGATACGATGATTCTTTATAGATAATTAATTTATGATCAAATATAAAACAATGTAACAAAATTCGTTTTTCAATATTTAGCCACCCTAACCCTAAGTTAAAGCTTCAGAGATATGGTCGCGTCTTTTCAAACCAGAAATCATAGGCACACAACAGTTCTGTACTAATTGGAGTCTACGTAAATCACATTTTAGCAGTGCTGAACCATATACTAAATCGGCAAAATTTAAATGGGGCAATACCAAAGCCTCACATAGAGTAATTTTACTTTTTCTATCTAAAAGGCCCCTATTTGCATAAATTAACTTTAAGTTGTAGTAGGCTCTCTTAATAATTAAGTTAAAATGTTACGTATAATGTAAAGAGGTGTCCAGAATCAAAGATTTTTTTTAATTTTCAACTAATGGTATAGGTGTATCATTTATGTTTAAGATAACAGAGCCCAGAGTTCTATTTCGCGGTTTTTTTTTTTTTCTTATAAAAGAACTTGGGATGTCGATGGGTTGAGACTAAGGCAAAAATGTCTGGCAGTATCCGCTATTGATTGGAGATCCCTATTTAACTGTTTTATTGCTAATTGAATATTATTTTCAGAAAAAGAAATATAAAGTTGAGTATCGTCGGCATAAAAATGGCTACCTCAGTGTAGATATTAAAAAATTTGGGTCCCAAGACAGAGCTCTGGGGAACAACATTCTCAACTATCAAATATTGCGATACTATATTGTCCACAACAACAGCTTGCTCCCTTCCCTGAAGATAGCTGCTCAGCAGCCCAACGGCATTATCATGCAATGAAATATGGCCAGCAACAGTTCATGTTTTATTCTATCAAAAGCTTTGGTAAAATCTAATAGTACAAGTACTGTTAATTCATTACGATCAATTGCCCTAAGAAAATCATCAGTAATGTTTAAAAAAGCGGTAGTGTAACTATGTTTAGGTCTAAAACCTGATTGCTGTCAAAGTATGATATTATAATTATGAATGTGTGAATCTCAGAGTAAGTAAGTAGTAAAGAGAGGACAGTAAACAATGTTTGTGTCGCCATGATAATATGGTCGAGAATTCTAATTAGAGAGAAATAGATTAATATATCTATCTCTTTGTTTGTATTTGTCAGTTTTACAGAGCTTTTCTCAGACAATTATTCCAGTGTTTAATTTAAATTTGTTCGTGTTGTGGTGTTAAAAGTAATTGTTATTAATATTATATTCATAACAAAAAAGTCATATTTTGTTTTCACTTCATTAAAAATGCACCTACCTACCTACCTTTTAAAACATTTTATTTTATATTCTATTTGGTCAACATTTTCGCATTTAAAATGACCCAACGAAATTGTTTTAGGGTACGCTACTGCTGAGAATTCAAAAACGAGTGAGAAAGCCTTCATTAGAAAGAGAGATACTGATTATATGATAGCGAGATTAATATTGTATAACTTTATGCAGTGGTGGCCTATCTGCTATTATATTATCTAAGGTGTGAACTTATTTGTAAATGAACAATTTTTTCAAAGCACTTCACAAGAGCACATATTATATTAATAGGGCGAAGTGATTTATAATCTAACGGTTTACCAACTTTGGGCAGTGTATGGATTGGAGAATTTTTCCAGGTAGACGGAAAAACATTATGGGTAATGCAAGTATTAAAAATGTGACAAATATATTTTAAAATAAATGGTCAAGCGTACAGTGTTAACACTTAAAACATCTGGTCCAACAGCTTTGGACTTTATCGATAATATAGTTCTATAGATTTTTAGTTCGTTCGTTAATGAAAAATTAAAAGAAATAATATTAGGCAATATATTATTTTTGTAATAGTCGATTGTTAAATTACACCGGCCGACATGATTTTCCTTGTTCAAGATATTACTAATTTTTTCCACCAATTTTGTAATGCTGATTACGAATTCAGACGTAATTTTATCGTATTACATCAGGTTTTCAGTAAACTTGATATCTTGGCTATTTTATATTTTTTAATAAAAAGAAATTAAATTATTGTTTTGGCGCTCTTTCCTTGAATAGTGCCACCTCTCGTGGGAGTTTGAAAGGTGTTCTTTTACACAATTCTAATCAGTATGCTTCTGTTCCTGTCGCTCACTCTGTCCATTTAAAAGAGACTTATGAAAATTTGGAGAAAGTACTGTATAAAATTGGATATAAAGAACATGGTTGGCAGCTTTGTGGAGATCTGAAGATTATAACTATGTTGTTAGGCCAACAGTCAGGATACACAAAATATCCTTGTTTTTTTGTGTGAGTGGGATAGTAGAGCACGAGACAAGCACTACATACGAAAACAATGGAATCCTCGTAAAAATCTTAAACCTGAAACCAAAAATGTTATACGAAAAAATTTAATTGATCCTAAAAAAAATTATTACCTCCACTTCATATTAAACTCGGAATGATGAAACAATTCGTTAAGGCATTGGATAAAGAGAATGCTAGTTTTCAATACTTGTATCAAAAATTCCCAAGATTATCTGATGCAAAAATAAAAGAAGGAGTGTTCGATGTACCACAAATTAGATCTTTAATGATGAAAGATTCGATACAACAATGAATACTACTGAATTAGAAGCTTGGCTGGCGTTTAAAGATGTCAACAATTTTTTAGGAAATCACAAACACTCTGATTATAAAAATATTGTTGCAAACTTATTGGATAAGTATCAGAAATTGGGCTGTACTATGAGTATAAAACTTCACTTTTTAGATTCACATTTAGATTTTTTTTCCTGATAATTTTGATGATTATAGTGAAGAACAGGGAGAAAGGTTCCACCAAAAAAATAAAAACTATGGAAACAAGATATCAAGGTCGATGGAATGTGAATATGATGGTTGATTACTGCTGGTCACTGAAACGCGATATTACTGATGATATTCACAAAAAAAATGACACTCAGACGTAATTTTATGGCTAAACGTAAAAGATGTTACTCAAAATAATTCTGTTGGAATTATTTTTATTAATATTTTCCTAATAAGTGTTTAAATATATTTATTTGTAACATAATAATTGATTTTTTCCTAAAATTTCGAAAAAAACGATTTTTCCCTTTTGTAAAAAAACCTAATGTGATAGAGTATATCTGTATGTATTTTTGTGATAAGAATTCTAAGAATTAATGATATTTTTTACTTAAATAGAAACAATGTTCCAAAAATGTTCATTTGGCGGCCGGTGTTATCCACAGGAAAATCAGATTTTGGTGCATTTACATAATACTCTTAATTTCTTTTGGATTTTTTAAATTCTATTGGCAAGAAATAGTTCTTAGATTTAGAGTAAATATCTAGATTACGTAATTCCATCCAGAATGTTTTTTGATTTCCGCAGTTTCATAACTTAAATTCTAAATAAGCCTTTTGTTCCCTTTGTATTGCACACTTAGTTTCATTTCTTAACTCTTTGTAATACTCACAATGACCCTGAATACCGGTTCTCTTAAACCTAATGCTCTCTTTGTAAGATACATCATTTTCTTAATTGTGTATGTGATCCAAGGAGCAGAAGGACGTGTAATTTTTATAGTCCTTTCTGGTGCATGGTGGTCAAAAAGCACGAGAAGAATATTATTAAAATAATTAATTTTATCATCAATATTACCTAAATGAAAATTTTTATCAAAATTAGCTGCTTCTAATTATGTAGTAAAATGCACAATGTTAAAAGGCTTGATAAAAACGTGATAAAGGAGGTGCAACTATACTTAAAGACATTTCAAAGTTTTCCAGGAAGTTAAAAACTGTGTGGGAATGTGGTCTATAAAAATCCCCAATGCATATTTCTTATCTAATATAAAGGAAACCCACACTTCTTCAATGTTACTTAAATTAAGCCCCTGAATAATGTTGGCTTTATTGTTATTTTTAATATAGATTAGTAATCAACCTCCTCTACTTCCCCGATCTCTTCTGAATAGTCGATAACTATTAAGTTGTATAATATTGTCGGGAATATTATTTGAAAGCCAGGTTGCCGTTACTCCATTAATTTTATATTTGCAATAAACTAAATCTTTAAAAGCATTGAGATGCAATACAAAAAGCCTTACATTATTATTAACTATACTTATTCTCATTTTTATTTACGACAAAAAAAAAACATAAGAGTTACTAAAAATTACTAAAATATTAAAATACTATTGAACTACAAATAGCAGCACATTGATATGAACAATTGCACAAGATACACAAGACGACTGATATTTTTTATGGGTACCCCTGATAATAGGACCCCCTTTTCTCACTGACTTTTTAGTCGTTTCTGACACTGACGATGCTCTAGTGATAACTAAAGTATTCTTTTTTGTAACAACTTCCTTGATGGGTGGTTGGGCCTTGACTTCGTTAGCGTTGGATTTGCAAATTGTTTATGCTTCAAACAATGTACTTAAAAAATTTGGCCCTTTACACCTTAAGCCTGCTGCTCTTTGTTTAAATGTTTTTGACAGTAATGTGCCGGTCCTCTTTAATCATGTTCCGAAAAGGAAAATTTTTTTTTTTTCAGCGAAGGAACACGACTTGTCACCTAGCACTCGATTGATTTCCCCAAAACATTCTTTACGGTTTAAGCCACGATTGAAATTGTAAAAAATCACAGCCCGATAATGTCCCTTTTTTATTTCCATCCGTTATTGGGGAAATGGTTACTTTAAACTTATGTAACTTACAACTGTCACTAACTAAACTTGTAAACAAGTAGAGGTCTGTTGTCTGTTCCAACAACGATTAGAAACAAATCACAAATCACTGTACATTGCGCAGTATATAATTTGGCGGTCTCAATAATCTATTGCACAGAATCCTGGTGTCAGTAACTGGTTTCTGATCGTTGTTGAAACAGATCTTAAATTGAAATGTCAGACATTTGTTGCAAAAATATAATCGCCTACTAGATAGGCTAATAATTATTATCCTTGATGTTTGTAGATCCTGTTGGGAATAACATTCATTCTTATGCAAATCTTGATATAATATCTCCTGTTCCAAACAAAAAGTAGGAAAAACATTTTAAATACTGTTAAAAAACTTGATTTATATATTTATTTACACTTCTTTAATATTAAAAACATTAGATAATATTGCGATAAAACTACAGCTTTAAGTATAAAATCTAATATAATCAAAGCGTTTATAAATTAGTTTTAAACATATTTTACTGAAAGTGTGACCAGCTCATTCTCACAATAAAACCAACACTTAATAGGACATTAATTACTTCGCGTTAAAATTCCGGCATATTATTAATAATTTTGGTATCGACAATAAAAGCCCATGTTATCCCATTAACGATACCATTTCCTAGTACTATAATTTACACACCTGTTAGTTCATAAGTCACGCTGCTGGGTACCGGCAGTACTTTGTTTCATCTAATCCCTTTGTTCTTATATCAGAGGGGGGTTTTTCATCTACATGTGTTTTGGAATATATAAATTCTTTCACTCACTCTATTAAAACGAAATCGACTTGTTTCTTTCAGGAAATTAGAAATTACTGTACTCAGCATCATCTTAAATCCAACTGTGCGAAATTTTATAATAATTTATCACACGCATATTTTGAAACTGTTCTTAAACACAAAATTAGCAGGGATTTAAAAATAACTGGACAATTCAGGAATCAACAGTTATTTTAAAGATACTTTAGAAAATATCAGAAGCCTGTATCTTCTGCATTCATTCACTTTTATTAGTTTCTGTTTCGTCATATTTATTGGTCTTATTTTTTCATTACGAAAGCTAATTATAAGATAAATCTTCAGAGAAAATAATATTTCAACAATAATCAATCAATGAAAGATATTGCCACTAATTTTTTAATGAAACTGGTGAGAGAGGCCAGACGAATCGTAGAAAATTAATTTTTTGTTTGTAAAAAAACGTCTTTAATGTCTTTGCAGTAAATGTTTGATAGTTTATGTCTTGTAATTAAACTTTAAAACCGTAAACGCAAAGTGTAAATTTGATTCGACAACAAAAATATCATTTTATCAGTCTGTGGTTTAACTTGAAAACGATTTTAGCACGTTGCCGATTGGATAATAAAACAAAACAATTAAAACAAGTATCTTTTAGGAAAAAATAATGTAAAATAGAAAAATATTTAATTTTGTTTCCATTTAAAAAAAAATACTCATCAAGAATTTAAAACAAGCTTTGAAGCTTTCGTAACCGTAAGGGTATTACTGTTCTGTTTTAGTCAGAACAAGTTTAGATATTTTTCTTACTGTCCTGTGTAAAAGAAATTGGCTCAAAGATAATATTTGACATCGGGCAACAGTGATTCAATATTACAAATTTGAGTATGAATAATATCTATCTCTTTTATCCTCTATTACTGTTAGACAAGAAGAGGTTGTTTCTTGACAGCTCTGTCCGTCTTGTATCATTAATAAATATACTGTACTTTCTCTTTCTAAGACAGCCAGTTTTTATTTTTGAGTCTAATTATAGTATTTTCTGTTCTATATTGCATTTCTTTATCTTTTTTGCGTGAGAAATAAAATACGCATCCTTATAAAGATATTACAGATGTAGATATTTTAATATCCTGTAAGTAGTAATAAATACCTTTTTTTGTTGCAACTTCTGTCCCTTTTTGGATTTTGTAAAGTTAATCACCATACACTAAGGTATTTTAAAAGACTTAAACATGAGTTCATACCATAATCTGTTTAAAAAACAGATAAGAAGCCCATACTGAGAACTGTACAGTGATTTACATACTTAATGTAACCAGTTCAAATAATTTGTATAAAAATATAATAAAAATTCGTTTATACAAACTATTTTCAAAAATGATCTTTTTGAATATTAAAAACTTACAAAATTCTATTAGCATTCTCTAGAAATACGCCTCATGTTAAAGAGCTCTTGACATCAAAGGATATTGGAGATGCATCAACAGGATTGGTACTAATTTTTAAGAGAAGCTCTGGTTTATTTTGACTCAAAGATGTTATGAAGGATAGAGGTTACCTAGAAAGCATTTGACCCTGCTGAAAATCTGCCAGTACCGATAAATTCGGTGAGAGGAGTAGAGAAATGTTCTGGATCGGATTTAAATAATTTTTGTATTACAGTACATAATTTTGTTGAACTTTTAAAAGATGCAAAATTGTATGAATTTCTTCAGGACATTGCCGATTCTGTAGACTCTTTTTCCTACTTTTACAAACTGTAAAATGAATGCTTATTAATGAATGCCTATTAATTCTTTGTATTTTTATGCAAAAATTCTACATTAGCCACAATTTAGGCCCTGTTAAAGGTTGCGTGTTCTGTAAGACTGTTTATTTTAAAAAATAATGGAATAACAAAGAAATCTAGTATTTTATTATTAAAGGTTGATAGGTTTTGGTTTTGTTAAAGCTCTTTTTCTTGTTCTTTTTTTGTTTATAAACTGTGTCAATTTTCACAAGGTAAAAACTCTTGTCCAAGTCCATCACGGAACACATTTTTTTAACCATAATATGTTATAAGCATCATAACTGTTTTTGTAGTCAGTTACAGAATGGTTTGCATAATAATGAAATTTGTAACGCGTACAGTATCTGTTTAATAAATAATATTTTGTTCTTATCAGAGATAACGAGGAGATGTAACTACTAATAAATATCGTGCGGTCCTGAATAAGACATATTCTAAGGGACACAGGCGGGTATAATATCCGCTGTTGTCATATGCCTATTTCTATATTCTCGTTTTTTTTTACAAAATTATTTACATATATTAAAAAAGCTAAAATAATTCAATCTATTTTATTGCAACTGAACCCAAAAAATTTTGAATCATTAGTTATATTAAATTTAACTAAATTAGATATAATTTCACTAAATTAGATGTAATAATTTTCAATAAATTCCAAAACCTACTCATGTTAGGTTGGAAGTGGCAACAGGGCGTATATTGGCATGGATATTTACGTTGTTTATTTTAAGCGCACAGCGGCTTACACATTTATTCATTGATAAAAATAAGTTGTGTCTGCGTAAAAATCTTCTCTTTATCCCTTCTCTTACTTCTCACCTTTCTTCGCCTCGCCTCGCGTCTATAAATAGAGTGTATCGATTGTCGAATTAATGTTGGCACCGTGAATATTATATTTTATCAATGAATGATTATATCTCTGTTATCTTTGGCTCTTACAGATATGTATCTTACATAAGCTGCATACACATTATGATACTGGTTGGTTAGTCTGTCTAAAACAAATATATTCATTATAGCTGAGATTGCATATTTATACTTGATGTTTTGCATTTTACAATCCCTTTTGACTCTTCTTCAAGTAAATACAGAAGGATTGTTTTTAGCTTAACAGTTTTTAATTTTAAAATAGTTCTAGTATTTTATGCTGACAAGTATAAAACTACGAATGGGTTTGTAAAACTGTTTTCAGTTTTTGAAAAAAAATCGCCAGTTTTATTTTATATAACCCAGTAAAAGCAGTAGGTATTTATGAGAAGAATTTGATTTTAATGTTGTTCATAAATCGGTTATTTACCGTTTATTTACAGTTTATTTACAGTTTATTTACAGTTTATTTACAGTTTATTTACAGTTTATTTACAGTTTATTTACAGTTTATTTACAGTTTATTTACAGTTTATTTACAGTTTATTTACAGTTTATTTACAGTTTATTTACAGTTTATTTACAGTTTATTTACAGTTTATTTACAGTTTATTTACAGTTTATTTACAGTTTATTTACAGTTTATTTACAGTTTATTTACAGTTTATTTACAGTTTATTTACAGTTTATTTACAGTTTATTTACAGTTTATTTACAGTTTATTTACAGTTTATTTACAGTTTATTTACAGTTTATTTACAGTTTATTTACAGTTTATTTACAGTTTATTTACAGTTTATTTACAGTTTATTTACAGTTTATTTACAGTTTATTTACAGTTTATTTACAGTTTATTTACAGTTTATTTACAGTTTATTTACAGTTTATTTACAGTTTATTTACAGTTTATTTACAGTTTATTTACAGTTTATTTACAGTTTATTTACAGTTTATTTACAGTTTATTTACCGTTTATAAATCGTTTTTTACTGTTTAACGTTTATTTATCATTTATTTACCGTTTATTTATCGTTTATTTATCGTTTATTTATCGTTTATTTACCGTTTATTTACCGTTTATTTACCGTTTCTTTACCGTTTATTTGCCGTTTATTTACACTTTATTCACTATTTATTTACCGTTTATTTACCTCATATTTACCGTTTATTTACCGTTTATTTACCGTTTATTTGCCGTTTATTTATTGTTTATTTACCGTTTATTTACCGTTTATTTACCGTTTATTTACCGTTTATTTACAGTTTATTTACAGTTTATTTACAGTTTATTTACAGTTTATTTACAGTTTATTTACAGTTTATTTGCCGTTTATTACCGTTTATTTACCGTTTTTACCGTTTATTTACTGTTTATTTACCGTTTATTTACCGTTTATTTACCAGTTAATACCGGGGAAAGGAGTGGGGAAGTGTATACATTCGCGATATCTCATATTTGATGTACGGTTTGTACAATCAAGGAGAAATAAGACTTAAATGCTTCTGTACATTTTATAAAAGCAAATTATTTTGTACGTCACCCTGTATATTTTAACATTTGCAAAAGATAATAATTTACTTAAAATCTTATTATCTGGTTGTTCACATAATTAAAATTCCGGATTTAATATTCTAATAACCTTTAAAGAACATTTAATGGGGATCATAAACATCTAGCTGGGTGGTCCGAAATGTAACATTTTCGGCTAAATTATTGATATTGATTTTTTTAATTAATATTTGTTTTTTGACTTGCTATCCAAAACATTTTTATGGGGTCGTATTTTACTAATTTTTATGTTTTTTCTGTTTCAGGTGAGTATTTCGAAGTTGTTTTGGAATACAAGGTGTTAATGGCGTCTAATGGTGAGTTATCTTTAATAAAATTAACGGAAATCGCGCGTTCCCATGAACAGATGAATATTTTCTGTTAGTTTATGATTGTTAATTAAGTATAGATATATTTATTTGACGGCCATTAATGCACTTGCCTTGCTGGATTGTGTTTAGTCGTTTAGAACTGGTGGTGCATTAAAAAATTTGTTTAATTTATTTAATCTTTTATATTCGAGATCAATTAAATATTTGGAAAACATTAAAATATGTAAACATAAGATATAAAAATATAACCAAAGAACTGAAGCCAACAGAATCATAATTGAAGACATTGGTGTAATAAGGTTACATGCCACATTGTAAGGTTTGAGAAAATTGAGTTTTAAATTTGAGTTAAATCTTTCAAATACAAGTAAAAAAATTATTTAAATATAAATATTACGAAAAATAGTGCCTCTAATCCGAAATAGAGGTACGAGAATAATTTGTATGTGTTTAGTATTCTTGTTAATAGAACAGTAACTTCACGACAAATTGTGGCTTGCATCCTTTTCACCAAGTGCTTAAATTTATTTGTTAAGGAGTTAAAAGTCGAAATATTTCTAAAGAAGCTTGATATATTAAAGCAACATGAATATAAGATATGATAAGGAAAGTCGAAAATGTACAATAATTCAAATGATTACAATTGTACAGAAACACTAACAGTATATTTATAATTAATTAACCCATATAGCCTAACAGCCGATCATTGAATTCTTCTAGACAATTAAAAGCATTTTCCAACAAATACATTTTGAGATGTTTTAGAGTTTTTTATCGTATCATATTGTTTAAAATTTAAGGGTAAAGTGTTTGTATATAATGTATGCTTCTTCGACTAAATTTTGTTAGTTAGAAAATACGAATAAATTCATGAATTTATAGGGCCTCGAATATCAGCCGCGTCTAATTTATAAATCCCGAATGCTCGAGGTCTAGTCAAAAAATACTGCGTATGTAAATGTTTCTATCAATTTTTTTTATTTATTGTCTGAAAAAATGTGATTGTCGAGGTTTCGCATGAATGTCCTTGCCGAAATCCGTGTTGTTTTTCAGTAATAACATTATTGATATTTAAATAAAACATGATTGAAATGAAAACTGATATTTGAAGTGTTTCTGCTACTATATTTAACTTTGTTACTACAAAGAAAGTCTCTTAGCCCTTTTTTTATAAGTGAATATAGTTAGGTTTCTTCTATATGTCCTGCGTTACCCTTTAGGAGGATCATTTGTTTCCAATGGTTTCAAAGCTCAGTTTATCTGGAGCAAAGGTAGTGTTATGTGCGTAAGTGTAGATTTCATCTTCATCACAGAATCAGGAGCAGAGTTTAGTCGCATCCTCACACACTCTTGAGTCTGGCTCAAGAAGTTCGGTCCATTCGTCTATTTGTAATTCAGAGTATTTATTATTCAAAGTATTTATTCTCTCTAATATGATAATAAAATATATTTAAAATAATTAAGTTATCTTCACGACACGCGAACCAACAGCCATGGCCTTTCGAAATTCTTCAAAATTATTTTTATTGATCTTCGACTATTTTCCCTTTCTTCTTTTATTTTTATGCACATCTTTTGATCCGGACACTAAATATTGTTGTTCATTTTTATTAACTTAGCCTGTCTTTATCCACATTTCCTAAATCAGTCTCTATATTTATCTAGTTGTCATCTCTTCTTCTCTTTTTTCAGAAGGTATTGTGGTTGGACACTTGGAGAAAAATTAAAAATAATTGCAAGTGAAAGGAAACGATAACATGAGCATATTTCTTAAAATTCCGCCAGAGGTCATTGGGTTGTGGTGTATCCTTTTAACCAGACGGAGCATAGGATGTTTCGTGTTTCAACATCAACATTACTGCTTCAATATCTTGCCATTAGCTGATTGGTAGGTTATTATACTCATGCGCCATGTATAACAAATGTGTGATTTTAATTAATTTTTAATTTGTAAATCGTAGTTTAAAAAAATTACCTAATTTTTTACGATACACAATAAAAACGATGTAAAATGATAATTTCTTCATTTTACTTTGATGAAATATACACACACGTAACTAACATCAAATGAGGTATAATTTTAACAGTACTCCCATACCATACAGTATTACTTTCTTAACACACTTTTTACTTCGTTTTCCATAAAAAGCTGTTCATAATTGTTTTAGCATCATGTTTATTGTAAAAGAAGGCATTGGTATTCTCAATAATTTCACTTTTTATATCATTTTATTACATAGAGTATAATTAGTAGGCTTCAATCAATTACTAATACTGAAAATAATGGACACAGATGTATTTTTTACTTGATATTTATGATACTCAATATTTTTGACTGTTCATCATTATTAGTTTTAAATTGGTAAACCTTAAACTAACGACCTCTGGCGGATTTTTTAGAACTATGCACATGAAACAGTATATTTTCAGTTTGTCGATACACCTGAAATAACTGTCATACTCTATATTTCAAGACTCCTAATTATGAAGACTAGAGATATTAATATAAGTTATTTAAATCCTTTAAGGAGTATGCAGATGTACAGATATAAGTGTAGTGCATTTATTTTTGAATTTTTAAATTTTTTTCTGATTTTTCTGGAGGATTCTAAAATACGAAAGCACTGGGTAGTAGTTGTTTTGATCAATGTTTTGAAAAATACGTCTCAATATTAAAATAACGAAATCAGAAATTCTGTAAAAGAACTAACTCGGCTGGGCTCTGGCTCTTATCACTAATTACACAATCACAGCACGAACGAGCAATCTTAACACGAAATAGCAATGTAAAACAAGCCGTTCACATCGTCGAATATGGTTTTCCGTTTAACAATTAATTTATCATACGACAAAGGAAAAGTTGAAGAAAGAATGTACTCATGCCGACCTGCAAGTGTGAAGCGATAATAAAACGTCGGTCACATTACATTTGTAGGCAACAACGTACTTTAGCTACGTTTACACAGTCTGTGAGTAGAACTAGGATTAGGTAATAGAAAAAAAAAATCGAACAAGCAGATATAATCCGAGTTGGATAAACTTAGCGCAAAGTATTCATTGAACACTTCAAATAGTAACCAATATAGTGCTTTTTTTGGTATTAAATCAAATTCAAGTTGAAAAAAAGACCAATACATTCAATTAAATACAATAATTCTGTCGATTCTAAATAATATTCCTACCATTCCTAGCGAGCTTTTTGAATATCTACGGGTTTTTGAATCACCTCTGTTTGAGCTTTGAAGCTGAATGTCATTCCCAAACTGTAGTAGGTATCAAAAGATACTTTATAATCAGGTACCAAAACCAATATTAAACATTAAACTAATTTATCATTAGTATGCTTACAGTTTTTCTATATCGCGCCTTTGTTCTTTTCTCTTTCTATGAAAGTCATTTTCCTTTTCAGAATTTTAATCAGATTCACTTTCCATATAAGTCCTTCCTTGTCTCTTTTTTTTCTTACTTCATTTTCCATATTGTTTTAACTTTCATCTTTCGTCCTAACTGCGTATCATCTATTTTACTAATACGTTTAATCGAGCCTTTAATTTTTCTCTTTTTTTTTCTATTTTGTCCACTCATTGTTTTTGTCTGTCTTGGTCACCCTTTATTTTTCTTAAGATTTTAATTGCCTATAATCTTCTTATAGATTTTGCGGAAAGGATGATAAGCATATGAGGTAAAAGTGTGACAGTAGGCACTACAATAGATAACATTTCTTACATTATAATTTTAGTATTTTTGTCTAATTTATTTTTTGATCGCTTTTGTGAGTCTAGTCGCATTAAAAAGATTATTAACCAAAAATTTTTTTATGAAAATGTATAGATTAAATAAAGTCAGTTTCTTTTAATATTATTAACTTCATTCGAGTATCAAAACTCTTAATATTTTCATGCATAAAAATTTAAATTAGATCAAATTCGTTAGAAGACGACTGTGACCTAAAAACAAATGTAAAATAATGTCCTAGAATATTCAAAAGTATGATTTTTTTTCTGATAATATTTGTTGCAATGGTGAATCAACTTTTAATAATAACAGATTTGTTAGTAATATCTAGAGTAGGTATTGAGACAATAAAAGATAACTCAAAAGTGACAAAGACCAAGATTTTCTTGTTTTTATTTTATGTCACATTTGAGTTTTTAAAATTGGGTCAGGCTAGGTTGAAAATGGGTTATCTCATCGCGTTTTACTCCTACTATAGATGTATTGTGGCTCATGTCTAACTTGTTGTTTACCGTGCAAGCCACACCTTTTAATTAAGGCCATGGTTTAATTGGGCGAGACTTGTTTAAAGTCGGTAGGCTATAGTTGGGTTTATTCGAAGATCTGGAATCAAGTTCTTTCCAAGACGTAGCATGTACATAGAATATACTCTGCAGATTCGTCTTCCACGTGCAGAATCGACAGTTCGATTTTTTTGCATTCCTTCTCATTTGGTTGCCTAGACAATGTCCTGTCATCGGTCCCGTAATTATGTGTAGATCTTTCCTACTCTATTCTAGGATCTGAGCAGATGCATTTTTGAAAATGTTGGGTATAAACGAATGAATTAACCCTGGGGCATCTCTTAAGTTCGTGAGTGTTGCACCCTTTGTCCATTTTAAGATATTTGCTTTGGCAATGCTCTTTGCAATACTCAGGAATGGTCCCATGAAGAACCTAGATTCGGTTTCTCTTTTAGCGAGCGCGTAGGATTTTTCATTGCCCTCCACATTGCTGTATCCGAATCAAAGTAACTATATATTCGAGGGTATTTATTTAGTTCCAAACCAGCTGAAAACTCCCGCTCCTATTACTTTTTAAGTTTTGGAGCCGTCCGTGTAGGGCACATAGTCCACCTGGGAGAAGATTTTCTTTCCCCTGCTTCATACGTCTATCTGGAATGAAAATGTTTTATGACTTTTGTGTGTGCTATCGTGGAACTGGCGAGTCTAAAACTATGCCGGTAATTATTAATTTCACTCATAAGCCCCATTTTGTCTCATCGCTTACCTTATAGGATACCATATTCGCCTTCCTTTCCAGTAAAATATGGAGAGATCTAGCATGGCTCCCGTGGTTGACATTGCTCCAGTGATGGAAAGTCACGCAAGCCGCTGGAGTCCAGTCAGCTTTGCACTGGTCGTCCGTTGAAGTCCCTTATCCCACCAGACGAGGAAGCGGTACGTAACCATGGATTTTACCACGTAAATTTGGTAAATTAAGTAGATCAAGGACTGATCCTCATGCTTTGCCGCATTTCCTTCTGAGGGCTCAGAGTTGTAATCTGGCTTTATTAATGGTTTTTTTCCAGTTGGAGGTTCCAGGTTAGTGTCTTATTTAAAATAATCTCCAGATATTTCGCCTTCTTTGCAAAAGGAATGATTTTTCCAGCCAAGATAGATTGTCGAAGCTTTTCTATTTTTCTTCTCTTGATTTTCGGGGGATTAACACAACACCTATTGGTCGTATTTAGGACTTGTTAAAATATTTTGGAAATCACCCCTTCGTACTTCTCTCTAATTATGATAACCAGATTATCCACATAACATTATAAATCTACCCACTGCCGGGAAAGATCCTGCCTGTGCACATCCTTTGGCAGGTCTAAAAGTAACTCTTTTTCCCTGCAATGATGTTCCGGTTTCCAAGCATGCTTTTGATTCAGCCACAGGTCAGTTTATCGATTCCTCTTCTTTTTACTAAGTGTAGATGACGCTACTTTCTAACTTCCAATTATCACTCAACCAGCATCAAAGTATAGTAGTAATTTATAAATTTCTACAGCTTTCATTAGAAATTCCCTACTCAATAGAGCCTACGAAACAGCTCCAAGAATAACGTGCGCCTTAGTAATTAAAATCTAATTATGTGTGTTGAAAATAATTTTCTATCTCCAATTTTTTTTTAATGTAATCCAATATCTATTGTGGCATTAGCCAAAGTAGTAGTTGTTTTCGGAGAAACGACATTTTTTTGTTTTTCTTTGTTTTAATTTCTCTATATTTCTTTCAAATCCGCCTAAAGTAGGTTTTCGGTTTTGGTTCTGAGATGAATATGATTTTAATAATGTTGTAACGTTTTTTAATTTGTAGGTTAACAATAAGTTAGAAATTGTGCTGGTCAATTGTTTTAAAATTTTAAAATTAATTTGGATGTTAAAAAAGGTTAAAAAATTATTTATTTTAATTCATGAAATGCCACTGCCTCGGTCGTTACTAAGCGACATACATAGACAAGTAATCAAATTTTGGTTTCTGCGCATGTAGTGATCTATGACGTCTCTGTACCATTCTCTACCCAATGAGCACACACTCGTTTTTTCAACGTAAATTTAACTTTGTATGTTATAAAAAAAACGTTATTGATTGAAAATTCAACGTTGAGATTTCATTTGATAAGTTATACATATATATTAAAATACTATTTTCTAACGTAGATATTCTTCAAGTAATTTTCGACAGAATGTTGAATATTTGTTAAAATAATATGTATTTTTATAATGTTTGGTTGCTGATAACGTTATTTTCCGCGACATTTGAACTATTTTTATACGTTTTATACGTTTGGTTATTAACCAGTTTTCGACATTTTTTTTACGTATGTGTACTCATTGGGTAATGACTTAATATACCAGGGGCCCTATCCTCGGCTATCGTTTTCTAAAAAACGTATACGCTTTAGCAACATACGAGCTATTCGCTATTCTCGACATTCGTTTTAAAAGCGTGTACGCTTTTAAAACGGGTGTTTTACAGCGAGCGGAATTTTTCACACGTTTTTGATAAAACGTGCATGTTTTCAAGGATTTAGTCAATGTCACTTATATGTCACTTTTAGGACGATTAATAATATTGATTGATTTTAACAAATTCTAGGTAAACTACTTTTTATTAATACCTACAAAAGTATCTAATTTCTTATAAATATGGTTTGCTGTACTAAAGAAGTAGATTAGCTGAGAATTTCTTTCAATTATATTATCAATAATTGTACAATTAGAAAACTTAGAAGATAAGAATCCTTAAAGATTCAGACTTGCAGAGGCAGAATCCAGTTTTTGATTTTAACTGATATTGAGTGAATATTTTTTATATCTTACCGTGTAAGAATTTAATTATTAATTCATGTATGTTTTATTTACAAATGTTAATTTGCTTGCGGTTCAAAGCTCTTCTGTATCACACGTTGTGTCCAGAAATTTTTACAATTTTGTAAAATTGCCACAAAATATTAAAGAACTGAATAAGATAAGCAAAGTTATTAGTTAAATGAATTTTTTACCATAAAAACTAGGTTTTTATGACGTACGATTTTCCTAGAATTATAGATTGCATTAATTGCACCCGTATACCTATTTTTACGCCAACAATTAACGATTCAGATTATCCTAGACATCGAAATATATTATGTGATTAGAAAAAATCATCGTTCGACAAATTTACAATTGGTTTGTTGTAATTAAATTACATAATCCTTATTCTTTTATGGCCTGCACATTACTTGAATTCAACGATATAGACAGTTTACAGTGATGCCAGACATATTATTTGCTTGTTAAAAACGTACACGTCTTAAAAAACGAATACTCATAGAACGTCAGTCAAGAATATAGATTTCAAAAACTACTCGCTTTTCAACCACTCACTTTCGAAAACGGTTCGTTTTTTTAGCGATTGTCGAGGATAGCCGCCCAGACAGGAAATTAATTCTTAAAACATGGTTCTTAATTTTCGAAGTAAACATCGTCTATTTTGGCATTCTAACAAGACTCTTTATAGAAGAATCGATAACTTTCATGTCTTTAAAACGACTTCTCATAAAAATACTTTCGAGACAGGTATAGAAGATGCGGAAAAAGAAGAAAAATTTACTTTCGCTAAGTACTGATTCCAAATTAGAACTACAGGCGACCAGAAAGTCTTGTTTTATGTTTTAGTAATACTAATTGCCACGGGTTTCATAGTCTTATATCTATGGAGGTTTTTAAACCCATATCAAATTCCTTTAGTGTAGATATTATCGTAAATTTTTTTCTAAATTTTTATACATTTGTACTTCTTCTTATTTTCAAACTATTATATGAATGTCAGGTAAATATTTTGTTGTGTTCTTTTAGACAGCTGCTACGGTATAATAATAAAAGACTTAATTAATTTCGTATTGAATGAAATTAAGATGTATAAAAAAAGCAATAATTATTTTATGGCAAATTTCTCGTTTTGAACTCTGACCTCCTCGTTAAAATGAAGACAGAACTAGCAGGAGTCAAGAAAGTGGGTGTCTGATGTCACGAAAGACGTCTTCATTTTCACCAGCGAGCCATTAACTCCTAAGTAACCAATTTATTGTTAATATTAACAAATTGCTCTCTTCCAATGGATTACTGAATTTATTAGACATATTAAATTGTCTATGTTAATTTTTAATTTATTAACGAAATTCCAATATTCTAGCCTAGGTATTAGAGATGAATTAATAGTAAGCTGATATAAAATAATAAATGCAGGTATTTGGATGTTTGTTTTTATTGATGGAGATATCAAATTATTATAATTAATGCAAGTATGTCAAGCCGTGTCTCGGTAGGTAATAATTTGTATTAATTTTGGCAAAATTTAACAGTTTTTTATTAAATAAAATCAATTAATGTGACCCACATTCTAAATATATACTTAATAACTGTATTTAGTCTTTTAATAATTCATCTCATTTGATAAATTTTACAATATAAATATAGGTATCTTTTTGGATAAACATTTTTATTCGTACACCTATTCAGTATGATTGTGGGTGGAGTTTTCCGAGTTTTCCTCGCGTAAGTCAAATGGCACCATCAATAATTTGTAAGTAACTCCGAGGGGGCACAAAAAATAATACTCGTCCCTACTCCTTACAAGATCTGCTTCTGGGGTTAAAGACCACTCGTAAGGGGGAAAATAGGAATAGTATTATCATTAAGGTTATTAATAAAATAATTTCGTTTATTTAAGTATATATCGGCCTTATTTAACTCTTTTAAGCCTTTGGAAATTGTCTAAGAATTAATACTCCTCATTACTGCTTTTTTTAATAAAATAATGATGTAACTAGTTCAGAAAAACATTTAAATATGGAGCACCTCAAGGAACTGTATTGGGTCCATTACTGTTCATAATCTACACAAACGCAATACTTACCTATATAGGTGCAGGAACTGTTTGCATGTTTGCAGATAATAATTTTGATATAATCATTTTATACCGGTTGCGATTGAGAAGAATTAAAAAAATGGCACAATCCGTTATTAATTCATTTGACTGTTTTAATCAAAGGGTTCTATTGTTTTATTTTTAGCTATTACTGCAATTGTTTACCTCAATATAATTCCCTACGAAAAAAATTATAATGAGAAAATAGTAACAATCATTTTTAAAGGCTACTAAATATTTAGGAATAACAATTGACAAATATCTTAGAAGATACTTGTTGAAACTGTAACCTACCTCACCCCGGCACCTTAATAATTTATTAATTCCATTTATTAAATGTAATAGTGCATTCTTATTAAATTCAAAATTCTTCATTTAACGAAAAATCTACTAGATAATTAAATCTTATTTACGACACCTAATAAATAATATCTATAACCCTGTCTGTAAAATATCCAATTTTCGTACACCCAGCCCAAGATACACTTAACACACTTATCTTAAGTGCGTTTGAATAGTAACGTTGTTTTCGATACACAATATTTTCAAAGCAAGTAATAAATCAGGCACCCCCTTTCCACCCAGAATCGTTTTTCCCACTGGGAACTAAGAAACTGACGTCACAAAAAGCCAATAAAATGGGTGTAAGAAACCGAACTCAAATGAGCTCGGATTCATTCAATTTTTATTATTTGATGTGCAAGCATTCATTTCATTATTTGTATCCAGTTATATTTCAAGTTCAGTAGTCAGTACCTTTCCTAAAACGATTTTCCTAAACAACGTCTATCCTACAATATCTCCTATCCCCCGAACGCTGTCAACGTTCCACGCCTTATTTCCAGACGCTTGCGGTCCCCAAATATTTCCTTCATAATATCCTTATCAACACCCTTCGTCACGTCCCGCACCACCTAAATATTTCTACCGTATATCTGTCCCAATGCAGTACGGTATATCTATCCCATTGCAGTAGCGTATTAAATACCTTCCTCTCCACCACGACGCTAGGCGCCTCGACGCAAGGCGACGCTCAACGCTGCAACGTACCTAAATTGACTCCGTCACAACGCTAGATGAAATTAGTACATAATGTCTAGTATAGACGAATCTGATGACTGTATTTTCAATGGTGAGTTAATAACTTAGCAACGAAATTAAATTTGTAAAATGGGAATTTATTGTTGAATAATAATGATTATTGTTGTGAAATAATATTCAATAATAGTCAACTTTTGTATTTTTGAGGAATTTATTGCTCGCCGACATCGCATTTAGCTCGTCCAGATGTGTATGCTATGGGCCACATTGCTTTCAAATTAATATAACACCGTAAAAGATAACAAGAGTCTGGCTACCCAACTATCAATGAACCCTCGCAAATATCTACTAAATAACAGCTTATCTGATTGGAGTAAATGACACATCGGGCGACTAGACTCACATTTTATCCGAATATGCTTGATGTTACTACAAGGTTGGAGTATCTTAGATAATTATCTCTCAATCTTCGCACCTTAGGTAGATCTGAACATAAGGGGTAGTTCGCTGCTATTGATCCGGCACTATTATAGTAGGACTACACCGTATAAAACCCCATAGGTGAGGCTGAAAAATAAGGGATATCCATCTGTTATTGCAACGACTGTATCTCAGTAGTAAACGCACCTATATAAAAAAGAAAACGACGAAACAAAAGAATTATTAAAGATAGTGCAATTCTGAGGACGTCTGCTGTTTGTTTTATATTAAAAAAAATTTTGTACATACTGAGTTTATTTGAGAACAAAAATAAATTAAGTTAAATATATTTTTGAGCATTATTTTATTCACAAATTTGCATCAAACTTTGCATCGAATCCTGGTTTATGTTAATTAACATTATCACAACGTGGGCCAAATACAGTAAGTATAAATTACTTTGAATTTCACAAAGGGGAGGGAGGTAGTTAAAAAAAATACGGGCTTTTAATAATTAGCAACAAGACCGGGGGGTAGGCGGTTACAAAACTATTACTTAAGGAGTTTACTTAATAGCAATTAAAAATAATGCATTCTTCCAATAGAGTGTCGTCTCTCATATGGAATTATAGGTTGGGGAGGAGAACATAACACATACTGTACTAACGAAGTCTTTTTGTTCTTTTTTCTCTTTTTATACAATTACCCATAATAATACAGGATCCGAAGAAAGGTCGACATTGACCCATCTGTTTAACGGATGAAGGTTTTTTTATTAAATAAAATATGTTTATAAAAATATACCGCAAATGGGTTGCCTGAGTAAATACGGTTAAGATTATTTATTTTCTTAAAGCTAAATTAGATTTTTCATGGGTAAAATGTGATATTCATTGAAATATTGTAAGGTGTAAGAAACAGGTAAGGGACATGAAGGAAAAAAGTATTAACAGAAAATAAAGAAAATCTTTCAATAGTTCTTCTTATTAATTTTAGTATTTATTATTTTCTACATTTTAAAAGTACCTCCTGCTGCAGAGCGGATCGAATAGATGTTTTAGTCACGTGACCGTAGAGCAAATTGGTTTCGTATAAGAGACGATGAGTTGGCGAAGGTCCACCTAGTCGCCAAATTTGGAGACTAGGAGAACTTTCACAAGACTGGGGAAACAACAGAATGCACACCCGCATAAGATATACAAACAGACGACATAACAGGTGCAAGTCATGATGATAATATGTTATCCTTCATGCCCTTTTAAAAAGAAATCGGCATACAAATCTATTGGTCTTGATGTTGATGTTCCTGCAGAAGAGTTAGCAGGGGAGTGGACAGAATGAGTCTATCAAGTTTAAATATTAATAATCACTAAAATTTTCATGTTTTTTAAGCAGAATTTACAAAAGTAGTAAAAACTATGTTCACTCTGTATATTAAACTATAGCTAAAGCTTCTTTCAATGCAATTAATTATTTGTATGATAAAAAAATTGATGTTATTGGAAGTTTGCACATTTTTTAATATATAGTGAAGTAATAGTTTTTATTACTTCACTAAATTTGTACAGAAACACAATTTATTTCTGAATCCATTTTTAAATTTGTATGGAATAATAGATATGGCTAAAATTAGTTGGATATGTATTTTTTAAAATAAAATACAGGAAGTTTCTATTCAGGTAATAATCAAATCAAAATTTAACGGTATAATACTTAGTTTACAAGATTTACTATTGTAAACGAGTGGTATCCAACCACAAGCACAATAGGTAATCACATCACTACGTCACTAATAATTTGATCAATAATTTTTGGTGCTTTTAATAAAGCAAATACATTCAAATAACGTATCATACAATATACGAAATATTTGAAATGTCTTTACTTGGAAATCAAAGAATGTAGAACTAGGTGCAACTTCAACAAAATAACAATCAAAGTAAATAGTTCCACTGAACCACCTTTCAGCTATTTTACGATCTCATTGTCAACATAATTGTTCTATCAGCATCTTCAATAGCCTACTTGACTCCAGAAAAAGACAACCAATCGCGTGATTATCGTGTCCGGTTTGTGTTTGTCGCCGCCTTTGGCTATTATTTCTCGGAGCAATCTGAATCAGATATAAAAATTTAAGATATAAGAAATTCTCTGAAAATATTTATTTTATTCTTCGTTTATTGCTGATTCTGAAAAAGAATAACGTATATACCATTTTAGCTCACATGGTTTTGACATGACAAACATTTATTTTCATTGTATTACAGTCTGTGTGGTAAGGCCATAAAAACTCTCGAGAAGTAGAATACAAATAATAATTATATGTTAAATCTAGAAAATATATTTGTCAAAAATTGCAACACATTTATTGAATTTTCCTGCTTATGCCTCTTTTGATGAAGGATTAGATAATTGATACAATTGCTTTTGATACTGGTAAAACAAAGCAGTCTAGTTACTTATTTCAAGATAATGAAGACGCACACGTCAAAAATAAATGAAAGGAACAATGACATGTAGGCTTACGATCAGTTTACATTCGCAAAACAAAACTTTAATTCTTAAACGTTTATCTTCATATTATTGATTTTTTCACAATACTGTAGAATATTTACATATCTTAGCATCTAAGATGACGATTATTGGTAGGAGGCTTGATAATAAAAAAAAATGAATAACGAAGAGATCTTTCGAAATACAAAATGCATTAATTTCGAACACGTATTGCACAACAGATGAATCAATAAATTCATGTATGCCATGTGCCGTTAAAATTACAACTACATTACCGAAATAAAACTTGTATTGCAAAATAAATATCTTTAAAAGCATATGATGTAACTGCAATAACAATATCTGCTTTATGTTCAATTACACGGCGCCATATTAACAACCGATAATTATCTACGTAATAACCCATTTTGTGATCATCACACAATGCATTTTAATATTTCTAGGTGCATTGTCTTATTATTATTTATTAACCCGAAAAAATATTACCACTTTTTATTCCTAGAGGAATTGTGTTGAAATTTTTTTAAAATATTCACAACCGAGGGAGAATTGTCGAATTTTAATTTAACTTTGAGTGGTATTTGGTAAAAAAATGTTGTATACAGTTAAATTTAATTAAATAACTATGTTATGTTATGTTGAGAATGTGGTGTTAATACACTGCGACCTAAAAGATCTATTGTGCCCCCTTCTGTCGCCACTGCACTAAGGAAATGTCTCAATGCCTATAGCGACCCATCCAATCCTATTTTCTCAAGGAAGTGTAGGATTTGAAGTGGCTTCAAGTTAGGTAAATCTCCCTCTTCTATTTGATATCCTCCTAGATACAGTGCCCTTGGATTCTGGAGTGCTACACATTCAGTTAGGATGTGAATGGAGGTTTCGTCCTCCTCCTCACAGAATCTGCACTCACTATCCTCTACTACTCTCAGTTTACTTAGGTGTCCTTTTAGTCGGCAATGCCCGGTAAGGATCCCTGTTACAATACATAGCCTGTTCTTGCTTAATCAGATGCAAGCTTCCGATCTTTTCTGGTTATATTCACCCAGAAGTATCTTGGCCTGTCTCAGCCCCAAGATATTGTTCCAATTATCGGTTCTTCTACTACCCAATTCTTTTTTAATCTCTCCTAATATTATGTTACTGCTGATACCGCAGAACGGCTCAGGTCCTACAAAGGGTGTTTGAGCCCCTTTCCTTGCAAGACTATCTGCAATCTCGTTACCCTGTACCCCGTTATGTCCCGGGACCCAAATGAAAGTAACTCTATTTTTCTCGCCTAGCTCATTCAATTGTTCTAGGCATCTCCAGACCATTTTTGAGCTGATTACGTAAGAACTCAGCGCTTTGATGGCTGCTTGACTATCGGACATGATGATAATCTCTTGTCTATGATAGTTTCTCTCGATGTTAAACTGGATACACTTCTCGATGGCGTGAATTTCCGCCTGGAAGATGCTTGGGTATTTTCCCAAGCTTTCGGAGTGCTTGGTTCTCGGCCCATACACTCCTATTCCAGTTCCTTCTATGGTTTTGGAACCGTCCGTATACCACTGAATAGCACGTCTTTCGGTTGCAAGCGCGATGGATTCTTGGTTCCACTCTTTCTTGCAGCCCAGCTCTATGGTTTTGAAGTTTTTCACAAAACCGTACTTCTTTTGCATTTCATCCTGGGGCATGTCCCAGGTATCTTTATTCCTGAAGCAAGTAGACTTTCGTCTGATTACTCCGTTCCTGATCATTCTATATCGTGTCCTTTTTGCCACATTCTCTATCATCAAATGTAGAGGGGTGAGGTTTAAGATCACCTCCATTGCGGCCGTAGGACAGGTTCTCATTGCACCAGTAATGCAAACACAGGCTAGTCTTTGTACTTTTGAGATATTAGCTCTCGTAGTAACTAAACTAGTTCTGTTACTCCAGGCTATAGCCCCGTAAGTGATGATTGGTCTCACTATTGCAGTATACATCCATCGCAGTATGTTTGGGTTACATCCCCATCGTTTACCTGCAATGTTTCTGCATACCATTAGGGCTTTTGTGGCCTTATTTACTACTTCCTTCTCATGTGTGTTCCAGAGAAGTTTGTTGTCCAGGATTAGGCCTAGATATTTGACTTCATTTTTCCATTCTATATCTATCCCGTCTAATTTAACGGTTTTGAGATTAAGTTTTCTTTTCCTTGAAAAGGCTACTAGTGTTGTTTTTGTAGGGTTTATACTAAGTCCCACTTCACGGCACCATCTTTTGTTATGTTCTAGTCCTCGTTGGACTATATCACACAGGATATTGCTAAACTTCCCACTAGCAAATATGACTATGTCATCGGCATAACCTTGACAGGGTATGCCGAGGTCAGTTAATCTGCATAGAAGTTCGTCTACGATTAGGCTCCACATTAGTGGAGATAGAACTCCTCCTTGTGGACATCCTCTGGTTGTGCAGATGGAGATGGTGTCCTGCCCTATCTGTGTCTCTGCAGTTCTCGTAGATAACAGCTGAGCCATCCATCTGGATGTGATGTTATCTACTCCTCTGTATGCAAGTGCTCTTTTTACAGATTTGTGTGGCGTGTTGTCAAAAGCTCCTTCTATGTCTAGGAAGGCACCCACGACCGTTTCTTTGTTTGTCAGTGCATCCTGGATTACATCAGTCAACTCTACCAGGGCAGTTTCTGTAGATCTTCCTGCTCGGTACGCGTGTTGGCTGTGGTGGAGTGGCACCCTCTCCAGGACTTCTGTTCTGATATTAAATTAAATAACTAAGTATTATCAGTAAGATTTTTCAAAGTATATATTTATATATATACATTGTTTCATTATAATTTTCTAGAACGTGACAAAGGCATAATTATTGACGTAGTAATATAGTAGGTATGTTTTGATTTTTTATGTTTTTGAAGTGTTTGTATTTCCTTGAGAAACGTTTTATTTAGTGAGAAAATAATAATTTTGGATAAAATTCTGATCAAACTCTGCCAAGTTTGTAAGAAATTGTAATATTTCGTTTCATTTGAGAGTTTATATTATAGGTTAGAATTCAAACCATTACCATACAACGGATGAAAATTAAAATGTATTGTAAATTATTTATTATTAAATATAAATGTTAATACAATTAACATTCATTGATTCAAAAACATACATTTTAAACGTAATTGATTTAAAAAAACAACTAATAAATAAAAAAAGTTATTTTAAATAAAGAAACATTTTGTAAAAAATTTTATTTTTATAATAAAACATTTTCAATAAAATAAAATGTAGGGACAAACATAAAAACATAAACTGCAGTTGGTGGTAAGCAAATACAATAACATTACAACTAACATTTTTTGTGATAATTAGTTAAAAAACTTTAAATTAAATTTCATCAATACAAAATAATTTGATGCAGTTCTTATTTTTTCACAAGAAAATCAAGTTAAAAAAATATTTAATTATTTAAAAATACAAATAAATTTTGTATAGAGGCAAACTTTAAATTAGAAGATTTAAAGACTGTTACTGTTTATTCTAAGATTCAATTAATTTTTTCTCCTAAATTTATATAAATATTCGACATTTTTCTCTGGGATTCATCTTAGAACCTTCTGGACATTTAAAATCGTACGCAAAATATGGTGAATTTATTATCCTTCCGAGTACTCTAAACTTTGGTGCTCCATGGTACTTATCTTTACCAAGCACCGTATCCTTGTCAGCCAATTCAGGTTCGTAGCACATATACGTACTGGCCATGATCCAAAATATTTGATTTGGTGTGAATTTGATACCGGGAAGCACTGGTTCGCCACCGTGGTCTCTTATCCAATTTCGGTAAGCGTTATATGCTAGATTTACTCCGTTAAAGTCTGCTATGTTTTCTTCAGTACTTGTCGAGTTGTCCTAAAAATATATTACATGAAATAGTGTTAATATATATTTAAAAATCCTTAGAAAAACATTTCAATAAAAAAGTGGCCACACTGTATACAGATATTACTTACTGATTGTCTTCCCTGTTCTATACTGAAGTCATCGTAGCTATTTTTAATACATTCTACTATTTCTCCTCGCTTTTCTAAAGTTCCGTTCGTCCAAAGCTTTTCATAATCATCATCTTCATTTCTTTCATACATTATGCTAAATCCATGCGTTAGTTCATGTCCTATCACTGATCCCAGTGCTCCATAATTCATATAGTTGGGACGGTGGAGATTGAAAATTATCCCTTGTAAAATTGGAGCAGGCAGTACTAAAATTAATATAATAAATAATTTCTATTGGATAACCCATAATATGACTTACTTAATACATTGTACTTGTACATGTAATAGGCATTGACCTCCACCTTGGGGTTAGTTAAGGTTTCCAGTTCATTTATCTTATGATGAATTTGCGAGTAAAATTTGTCGTATTTTGTTTTTAATGCCACCATCGCCATATCAATAGCAAGACCATTTTCCGGAAAATGTTTAACCTAAAATCAAAATGAAGAAACTGAAAATATCATTCGGGCAAGTTACATTCCCAATCTAGAATAAATTTGAGCTTTACTTATTTAAAAATAACATTTCAAACTATAAAACTATCCCACACTTGTTCTATTCCAAATCTAGCTTAGAGATCCCCAATCTTATATTGAAATGAAATTAATTGAACTCCAATCAGTTGCATGAAGTACATCTGCAAACCTTAACGTGATATATGTTTCCAAAGATAAATAATAAATATACATATTTAAATGATTTTATATGTAAAATACTGCCTCTCTTCGGCATTACTTAAGCAACACGAAATCAAAAGCGGATCAATAAAACACCTTACAACATCTTCTCCACTGAATATTGAACTTCTTGTAAAAATAGGCAATCCGAACTTTTTCATTGTAGTTGTAGCAATATGTGGCTATGAGAGTTATTATATAATTGTTTTCGTTAAAGTTTATCCCCTGACTGTTGTAGGCAAAGCTCACTAGTATCGGCCCAATCAACCGTTAAGGAGCTTGTTATCATATAGATGATTTTAACCAATTGAGCCTCTCTTATATTTATTGACACCTTATGGTGCCTGCATAGAACATTAATTTTGTTCTAAAACAATCCTGTACTAAGTACTCATCAACTAAAGTCAATCTATCGATCTTCATTAGATTGTTTAAGTACTATATACAAATCAATTGCGCGCTGGGCTTTGCTTTCACACATACCCAACACAGTACACGATATTTCATGGGGTGGTTCTCTTTAATCGTCGTATATGGTCGTCATTGTCCAGCAACTAAAGAGCTGCTGCATTGCTATGTAGGTAAAGTCTGGCTTCATACTTGCCAGCAAACTTTTTGATTTATTCTTCCACTGTTGAAATTGAAAGGTCTCGATAAAGGTCTCATTGCACACATACCAAGATGCGTTCACTATGTTGCGCAAAATTTGTTCTGAAAGTTTTTTGGATAGGCTTAAAGTTACTGTAACCTGGTTTTAGATTATTAATATTTTATTATGTACCAACGTTTTTGAGTTTCTTCCCAAGAGCCAATAGTGCTGTATATATGCTAATCCTTGTTCAGTTCTTTCCTTTTTAACATATACTTTCCATCGTAACTTGGTATCAAGGTACGTACCAAGGTACTTTGCATTCAGCTCCTGAGGTACAGTCTTTCCGTTAAAATTTCACAGTGTCTAGGTACACGCTAACTTGTATGCAATTCAAAAATTTATATACACGCGAAACGTCTTGACAGAGTAGGTGAGCTGTGTGCAGGCCGTTGGTGTTTACGCCGGTCGTAGCTAGGTATGGATTGAAATTTTTTGTGTGCTTGATACTGAAAATTCTGTTGAGATATATATGTTATAATTTCCTCATATTGCTTCAGGATATTTTTTTTTTAGTTTGTGAACCAAATCTTTATACCACATATTGTCAAAAGCTTGGGCAATGTCTAAAAATACTGCGATACCATGTAATACCCGGCATGTTCTATAACAGCTGTGATTGTATGTAATCAATAGTAAATCAGGTATTAATTTTTCTTCTATCAGATCTTAATATCTTAAACAGAACATTTTCAAATATATTTATTTGACACATTTGGTAAGAGAAAAGTAGGCTTATAAGAATTCGGTGAGTTCCTAGTTTTAAAACATTATTACCACTGCCACTTTCTAGCATGCATTAACATGTTTTGGTCTGTAAACTGCATTAAACAAGTATGTGAGCATGACCAATACCTCTTGTATGAAATTGATTCAATATTAAATCTTCGGATTAAGGATAATTTTAATCTTTTGCTACTTCTTTCGGTGTAACAAGGGTGTTGTTTTCGGATTTTTGATTGTCTACTCTGGTCTGATAAATGTTCAGCAAACAAGTCTGCTTTCTATTTATTGTCCCTGACCCATACTCTCTTATCTCTTCTGATGGGAGGGATGAAACTGACCTTATTAAAACCAGTTAATTCTTCTAATTTAGTCAAATTAAAAGCCACGTCCAACCATCCAATATAAGTCGTTACGTTTTCCAATCTTCTCAAAGCATTGGATCTACTGTGGATGTCTATCCATTGGGTTGATTTTATGGCGTCTTTCATTTCTGCTTTGATGTAGTCAATCATCGATTGGATTTCATGTTTTTTGACTGGTGTGGTGTATCTGCGTATATATTCAGATTCAGCAATCATTTTAAATCTACAAACAAAGCATGAAAGTATAAATTTTATAACGAATGCAATACACAAACATATAATACTTACAATCCCGTACTTAATTTATAACATTGATCTTTCCTTGATGACTCCTTTTTATTTTCATCGTTTGTCAAAATTTCATCATATTGGTCTCTAATTTTTTCTGGTAAATAATTTATGTTTGTTGATAGAATTATCCAAGCTACAAAATTTGCTTGATCTCTAAAAGAAAAGCAGATTGTAATGAATCAGTTCCATGACAAAATCGCTGTTGCCACATTTTCGGCTAACCTAAAAATGTCTCGTTTACACCATTTATTCCACTTACTTTTTATGTGTCCGGTGGAATAAATAATATAAATCTGTTAAATAATCGTCGATGTCAAATATTACTTTTTCTTTACCACTCAAATGAATTCCTGTCATATCTCTGAGGAAATTTAACCAGTCTACTTTCAGTAACTTATGATCAATCTCTTTTATAGATATTTTCGTTTTCTCCTTACTGTTTTGAACCTGTGTTTTGTTTTCATATTTTTCCGCAATCTAAAAGAGACAATACATTCTTAATCTGTCTTAAACCTACAGCTGGCGTTTTAATAGAGGAATAACTTTAATTTCCGCAATATGTCGGAAATTGTTGCGGAATTACGTTAATTTCCGCAGGTTTTTTTTGTTTACGATTAATTTAAAAAAACGTTAATTTCTACTTTTTTATGTAATATACTTACAACTCTGAGATTTTCGGCAAAAGTATTTGTAATACGAAGTTCCTGCTTCACGTCTACACTGTCAGCACCAAGTAATTTGGCAATATTGTGGATAAATTCAACACTTGTGTCATTGAAATGGAATGATACTATCTCAGTGCTTGATGGTGGTCTTAGCTAAAAAAAATATATAAACCGTTAATTAAAACAAAAGTAATAGGTGAAATTAAAAAAATGAGAGACAAGACAAGTAAGACAATAAAGATAGAAGACTATCAAAATGACAAATAGTTCCAAAATAAAAGTATATTCGTTATTTTTCAAGGTGTAGATTGTGTAGGTTAGAAAGAAAATATAAAATGCCTTAAAGTTTGCGCATGGCTTTATGTAGGTAATAATTCATGTTTTGTATTCAAAACAAAATGCCGTACAGAAAACAAAACCAGGTACGACATCGGAATTCATGAATAATACGTATTATGGATTGTTCTCTTACTTATACAATATGCAGAAGTTCAAAAAACGCAAACATGTAAACACCCAGCTAATTTGTCACAGCAGAAGTCCACTCGTACAGAATAATTTTAATATTGAATATATAAATGAGTACCTAATGTTATTAGAATATCTGTTTGTGTATGTAACCAATTTCATATTCTTTTAGTTAAGCATCATTTATATTCACAAAATGTAATTTTTTATATAAAAAAAATTGAGCACTGCTATGTTTATAAAATTCAATATATTGTAATGGTTCCACCCTGGACAAGTAGAACTATTCCAATATTCTACGAACACTAACGGCTGTGTCTCCAATAGCTTCCTACAAAAATTTCTCGAAAACAAATAGCTAAGAATAAAAAAAATAAATTTTAAATTTGAAAAAAGACCTTCCAGTTCTCTTCTTTCTTTTAACACTTCTTCTGGTTTCAGCTCCTGCCTCTCTATACCTCCAACTCGTGTTTTTTGATACCTTCTATTCTGCTTCCTTCTGCTCTACCTCCTGCCTTTTCTTTCACTGTCTGATTTCCTCGGCTTCCTCCTCTTACTCTTAGTCCTTCTGCTAAACTCTCCTTCCTGCTCTTTTTACATTTTTTCCTATAAATATCAAGCCAAAGAAAATTGTTTCTTACCCAAAGAAAGGACTTGCCATTGGTATACTGTTTGGTATAATTGTGATAAAGTTCAACACTGATGAAAAACTGATGGAACAGACCCAGTTTTCTAGCAGCTATCATGGGTTTTTTCCAGTCATAATTTGCTTCATTCCAGTTGGCCATCTTCAGTATGGGCCAGCCACCTACCACCTAAACAAAAATTACAAAATTTTATTTTACGAAAAACATTAGCATTATGCTGGATAAATATTAAGCATTTAGGAACACCAGTTATTGTCATTGTTATATATGTATCTGTAATGTGTGGAGGGTGGGTTAACCCACGGCACTTAGGCCCCACTAGGCCCATCGGGCATCCTCCTTAGTCGATAGGCACTTCCTAGCTCGTGAGCCATCCTACAGATTTAATGTAATTGACAACGTCGCCATGAGGTATTTCTCTTGTATTGGTCGATGTTAGTCAAGCACTTACATACAGAGGTGTAGATAACATCACATCCCGATGGATGGCTCAGTTGTTATCTACGAGAACTGCTGAGACACAGATAGGGCACGACACCATCTCCATCTGCACAACCAGATGATGTCCACAAGGAGGAGTTCTATCCTCACTAATGTGGAGCCTAATCGTAGACAAACTTCTATGCATATTGACTGACGGCATACCCTGTCAAGGTTATGCCGACGACATAGGTCCATTTGCACCACTAGTCGTTAAGAAATAAGCCAAGCTTAAAATGACATTTCTCCATTGACAGTCATTTTAAGCTTCGCTTGTTCTTAACTACTAGCGGTGCCAATGGCCCTATAGTCATATTTGCTAGTGGCAAGTTTAGTAATACCCTGTGTGATATAGTCCAACGAGGACTAGAACATACCAAAAGATGGTGCTGTGAAGTGGGACTTAGTATAAACCCTACAAAAACAACACTAGTAGCCGTTTCATGGAAAATAAAACTTAATCTTAAAACCGTTAAATTAGACGGGATAGATATAGAATGGAAAAATGAAGTCAAATATCTAGACCTAACCCTGGACAACAAACTTCTCTGAAACACACATGAGAAGGAAGTAGTAAATAAGGCCACAAAAGCCCTAATGGTATGCAGAAACATTGCAGGTAAACGATGGGGATGTAACCCAAACATACTGCGATGGATGTATACTGCAATAGTGAGACCAATCATCACTTACGGGGCTATAGCCTGGAGTGACAGAACTAGTTTAGCTACTACGAGAGCTAATATCTCAAAAGTACAAAGACTAGCCTGTGTTTGCATTACTGGTGCAATGAAAACCTGTCCTACGGCCGCAAAGGAGGTGATCTTAAACCTCACCCCTCTACATTTGATGATAGAGAATGTGGCAAAAAGGACACGATATAGAATGATCAGGAACGGAGTAATCAGACGAAAGTCTACCTGCTTTAGGACTAAAGATACCTGGGACATGCCCCAGGATGAAATGCTAAAGAAGTACAGTTTTGTGAAAAACTTCAAAACCACAGAGCTGGGCTGCAAGAAAGAATGGAACCAAGAATCCATCGCGCTTGCAACCTAAAGACGTGCTATTCAGTGGTATACGGACGGTTCCAAAACCATAGAAGGAACTGGAATAGGAGTGTATGGGCCGAGAACTAAGCTTGGGAAAATACCAAAGCATCTTCCAGGCGGAAATTCATGCCTTCGAGAAGTGTATTCAATTTACCATCGAGAGAAACTATCATAGACAAGAGATTATCATCATGTCCGATAGTCAAGTAGCCATCAAAGCGCTGAGCTCTTACGTAGTCAGCTCCAAAATGGTCTGGAGATGCCTAGAACAATTGAATTAGCTGGGCGAGAAAAATATAGTTACTCTCACTTGGGTCCAGGGACATAACGAGGTACAGGGTAACGAGATTGCAGATAGTTTTGCAAGGAAAGGGGCTCAAACACCCTTTGTAGGACCTAAGCCGTTCTGCGAAATCAGCAGTAACATAATATTAGGAGAGATTAAAAAAGAATTGGGCAGTAGCAGAACCGATAATTGCAACAATCTCTTGGGGCTAAGACAGGCCAGGATATTTCTGGGTGAATATAACCAGAAAAGATTGGAAGCCTGCATCTGCCTGAGCAAGAACAGGCTACGTATTGTAACAGGATCCTTACCGGGCATTACCGACTAAAAGGACACCTAAGTAAACTGAGAGTAGTAGAGGATAGTGAGTGCAGATTCTGTGAGGAGGAGGACGAAACCTCCATTCATATCCTAACTGAATGTGTAGCACTCCAGAATCCAAGGGCACTATATCTAGGAGGATATCAAATAGAAGCCACTTGAAGCCACTTCAAATCCTACACTTTCTTGAGAAAATAGGATTGGAAGGGCCGTTATATGTATTTAGATATTTCGCAGTGTATTAACACCTCATTCTCAACATAACATAGTTAATTCTCGTCGAAGACAAATCTTCTAATAATGAAAACGTCGGGCAATCGTAGAGGATATGCTCAATTAGAATGCCTGTAATCAGGCGCAGATTCTGTCTAATCATAGTCAAAGATTTGTTTGCTGTATTGTTGTCAGGATAACTGGATAACAGGATAAATGATATTTACCATTTAAACTAAGAATCACTGAAAAGATTTTTGCAAATGAATTTACACTTTAAAATAGATAATAGTTTAATTTACAGAATCATAAAATTCTCTACTCTACTAAATTGCAATTTAACAGAGCTCAAGTGAGGTATCACTTGACTAATCGAGCAATTTAATACATTTTAAAAAGGTGGCTCATATGGGAGAATGATTTACATTTAAAATTCTTAAGTTATGTTCTTTTATATACACTTGACGAAACCGAAATGGGAATGCCAAAATTTAATGATGTGATTTAGACTTTACACCATAGTCGTTCATCGCTTTCAGATTTGACGGCTCCTAAAAATTATTATCAAAAAAAAATTCAAAAATGTTGCATCATTTAACTGCAGCTCAGAAGCCGAGGACTACAGCAAAATTGGTCTTTAAGTAAAGTGGCTGCTAAATTAAATGTCAGTAAAAGTTGAATATTTTTCGTTAAGAAACGCTGGCAAGAAGAACAAAGGTTATGAAAATTTTTAAAACAAGGTGGTAGGGAAGGTCTGTTATAAAAATTAGAGCAATGCTCTTGAACAATATATCCGTCACCCGTCAAAATCTTTTTGGTATTGTTGTGAAAGCACGAGAAAAAACTTTATTCCCAGGACTTTTTAGAATAGCTCAAATCCGCTTGAATAAACTTGTAAATATATTCCAATCATCTAACAGCGAAAGACTACGAGTTTGTCGAAACTCAAGACTCAAAAAAAAATAAATATACTTACAGGAATGAATTTTAGCAAAAAAATCTCATGACAACCAAAGAGCGTTCACATTTAGGTTGCGCCGACTGTACTAAAATTTGTCAACACTAGTTACGCAATTTGTATTACCTCATCTAAAAGATTAAATATTCTCTCATCTCCATGCTTCTCAATCTCTTCGGTGTCCATGCAAGCTTTATAAAATTGTCTTTGGAACACCACAGTTCTTGGTAAGTCTGAATTATTTCTATCTTCTACTACAATTTGTTTTAACTGATTCGTCGTCAGCTCATTTAGCGCATACAGGCTGGTTGGATGCCCCTTTGAGAAAGCGTTTTTAACAAAATTTCCACACGCGAAGGCATAGAAGTCTTCGCAAGGATCTGCGTCTAGATCGACTGAGTCTAGTAGATGAACTGAGGCACGAATGCATTCTGGGTTTGTGCAGACTTCATTGTCTATAAAAAAATTAGAAATTGATGTCTTGTATACTGTTTATTGACCAATGTTGCTAACAGTTTTATTTATATATAACAACGGTGGTCTGAAAAGCTGGAGATAGAAATATGGTAGTCAGTGTTCATTCACATAAAATCCTATCTTAAATACAACTACAAACTTTCATCTATATACAACACAGATGCAATAGAACTTCTGTTAACATTTTTGAGAGATTATATTATAAAACTAAACCTTTTTTAATTACAAAAAGGTAATATTGGTTCACTACAGTAAGATGGATAGTTTTACAGGAATATCACTTCAGAAATTTAAACATAATATTCCAAAAATTTCAAGTTTTTATAATAAAAAAAACCTAAGTTAGTCTTGAAAACCAAAGTATATTTATCTAAGAGCCCTTTCAGTTATTTAGTTATTAAAAACATCGTCCCAATATTTTCGAAAAATGCAAAATTTTACCAACGGAGAACGCAGACATGCATTTTGTTTATTGGGTTTTGTAGCAGGCAATCATTTACTGCTCAAAGAGATTATCAACGAAGATATCCGAAGTTATGGAATATATTAACAGAATAAATATGTAGAGATAAAAACCTTATTCAAATTGCATGTCGATGGCGTAGAGTGAAATCCTCGTATGTCCAAAATAGCAAATTTTACAGAAGACAGATAAAATACAAATTTTGTGCGTTGCAGATAAAGGAGGAAAAATCGGCTTTCTATTTCCTCGAATTCAAAAATAGCTACCCAGGAGTGGTGTGTTTAATTTTTAAAACAGCCAGCCACTATTGTAATGATGAAAATTCATATAAAGTTTAAAGAAATACACAGAAAACAAAATGACTACCTGTATTTTTAAAAGATTACAATTGTTTAAAATAATGCACAGTTTGCTCCAAAAAATATTTGTCGATAGAATAATAAAATATTTTTTTTTAGTTAAGTGTAGGTATAATCTTCTATTTTAAGATTTAAAATAATTAATTTGAGAGTAAATTATTTCATTCAAGTCTATATTTTTTAGCAAATCCAAAAATGCTATTGAGTTTGTTGTAAGTGTAATACGAGTATACTTTTAAAACCGACTAATGCGTACTTGATTCAATGTTTCAAAGGATTCGATTAAATTTTATATTATTGAATTAAATTCAAATACAACTACTTTTACCTTAAGAATTAACATTTTCCAACAATAATTAAACAATTGGAATGAAAAACATGTGTACTTCCTTCAGAAAAGATTAGTGAGAACAAAATCACTGCACTTTGTTGCCAGTTGGAATTTGTTTTACCACTGCATTGGCACACAATAAGATGTGTGACACTAGCCGGAAGTCATATTAAATTATTATTTACATTTACAGAGATGCTGGCAGATTCGCATTTTCTAATAAACCCCGATCTTGTATTTTTTGTTTTTACTAATAGGGAGAGCTTAATTTGTATTGTAATTTTTGTGACGTAATTAGTGTCACAATTATAGCATCTATAAATTGAAATGGAATATTTATTAAACACATTGGACTTGAGTGACCTTTTTAAATGTACCTAAGTAAATTTTATTATTAGGCATATAAGTATATTTACAATCAGAGAAACTCGAAACAAATTGAGTGGTTTTCAATTAAATTAATTAAAGTATGTAACCTCTATATTTGTAATATTTTGAATTTTTTTAAAATATTGAGACCATTTTTTCAATATTCTGACATTTTACACAAACTTAATAATATAAAATGACATTTATGTAAATAAAATTTTGTTTCCACGGCTAACTTAGTTTTTGTCATACAGTTTTTTTGGAATACTACGTCTAAATTTAGCAATCATGAAGCGATATTCTTTGAAAATTATCAATCTTATCGAAGTGAACCAAGAATACCTTTTTGTCGTAAAAGAGGTTGAATTTTATAAGTATGGTCTCAAAAATAATAAAATGTAAAGGACAAATTTTTTCATGATTTTTTTACACCACTCTCTCCTGGTTGTGACATCCCAGTTAGAAGAATACATTTTTTGAAATAGTTTTCATATTCAGAATATCAATTTTATAGATTGTCCTAAAAAAGGAGGCAATAAGGAACTATCAGTTTATTTAAAATATTTAAAAAAATAATAAAAAAAGAATTTAAAAAATTCAAAAAATCAAACTTATTGTTTTTTTTATCATTTTTGCTTTTTTGCGTTATCTGAGCAGAGATAGGTATAGGCATTGCTTCATATAAAAAGTAGACTAAATTTCCTTTAAAATGGTGTGTTAAAAAAGTTTATTTCGTTAAAAAACGGAGATATAGCTGCTCAGACCGTTTTAATTCTCATATTTCTACATCAAAATTGATTTCTATTTAATAAAAAAAATATTTTAAGTTAATATTTTAATAAAAATTCAATATTTTTACGAATGCGTAAAAATATGAATTGACTGTATCAAAGATTTTGCTCAATAAAATAGCTTGTGGATGTATTACATGTTGCCACAGAAGCTGTAGTTGTAGCAAACAATGCATGGATGTCAATTGCTAAAATGTATAAGAGACAGAGATTACTGGAGACGACGTTCTTGAAGACATAGGCAAAGAACTCGATATCCAATTTGATAACATTATTGAAGAGCTATGAAACAATGAAAACATTAATAATTTTGTATAACATTATAACTTGTATTGTAAAAAAGACAATTATATTTTAGATCGTAAAAAACAATTTTTAAGAATAATTAGTGACTTTATTTATAAATCGATCACAGTTTTATATATTCGTAAAAATGTTAAATTTTTTTCACCAAATTAACTTAATAGCTATTTATGTAACCAGTTACGAAATGCCTTATTTTGTGTAACGAGTAAATATTTATTAACGAGTTACACAAAACGGCGTTTCGTAACGTGTTACATACAAGGATTTTTTTTAATATATATTTGATTATTTATAAAATTGTGTTTGGTTAAAAAATGAAAATTGTTGTATTTGATTGTCCTACATTTTTTTTTTCAATAGTTATAATAAAAATAAGGGAAATGTGCAGTGTTGCCAATCTAATTTTTGACATTACCCGCGGGAAATTTGAAAAAAGAAAACGTTTTTATCCGTTATTTTTAAAGGAATACGTCAAAAATATACCTCAACATTTCTGGGCAGTTTTCAAAAACAAGTGTTCAATTATTAAAAAAATAAAACTCAATTTTTTGTTTTTTTTTTTAGTTGTTAAACGTATTGTCAAATGTGAAATGTCACTATTTATTGTCTTTTTTCGATTGTTGATTTTTCGATTGTTGATTTTTCGATTGGTGATTTTTCGATTGTTGATTTTTCGATTGGTGATTTTTCGATTGTTGATTTTTCGATTGTTGATTTTTCGATTGTTGATTTTTCAATTTTTCGATTTTTTAGATTTTTTCGATTATTTCAATTTTTTCGATTTTTTTGATTTTTTCGATTTTTTCGATTTTTTCGATTTTTTCGATTTTTTCGATTTTTTCGATTTTTTCGATTTTTTCGATATTATCGATTTTTTCGATTTTTTTCGATTTTTTCGATTTTTTCGATTTTTTCGATTTTTTCAATTTTTTCGATTTTTTCGATTTTTTCGATTTTTTTGATTTTTTTGATTTTTTCAATTTTTTCGATTTTTTCGATTTTTTCGATTTTTTCGATTTTTTCGATTTTTTCGATTTTTTCGATTTTTTCGATTTTTTCGATTTTTTCGATTTTTTCGATTTTTTCGATTTTTTCGATTTTTTTCGTTTTTTTCGATTTTTTCGATTTTTTCGATTTTTTCGATTTTTTCGATTTTTTCGATTATTTTCGATTTTTTCCATTTTTTCGATTTTTTCGATTTTTTCGTTTTCAATTTTTTCGATTTTTTTTCGATTTTTTCGATTTTTTCGATTTTTTCGATTTTTTTCGATTTTTCGATTTTTTCGATTTTTTCGATTTTTTCGATTTTTTCGATTTTTTCGATTTTTTCGATTTTTTCGATTTTTTCGATTTTTTCGATTTTTTAGATTTTTTAGATTTTTTTCGATTTTTTCGATTTTTTCGATTTTTTCGATTTTTTCGATTTTTTCGATTTTTTCGATTTTTTCGATTTTTTCGATTTTTTCGATTTTTTCGATTTTTTCGATTTTTTCGATTTTTTCGATTTTTTCGATTTTTTCGATTTTTTCGATTTTTTCGATTTTTTCGATTTTTTCGATTTTTTCGATTTTTTCGATTTTTTCGATTTTTTCGATTTTTTCGATTTTTTCGATTTTTTCGATTTTTTCGATTTTTTCGATTTTTTCGATTTTTTCGATTTTGTTGTAAAAAATAAGAAATAAAGGTAAACGCGATAAAAATCGAAAAAAAAAATAGATAAGTTTGACATATTGCTTTTTGGAATTCTTTTTTTTTTACATTTTTTACATTTTTTTACATAAAAAAAATTAAATGAAAATAGGCTAATTTGTTATTATAAAATAAAAAATATTAACAAATTTGAAAAAAACTCTCCAGCGTTACCTCGTAAATTATGTATAAAAATAGTTATGAAACGTGAATTGTGGGAAAAACACTTTAAAGTTTTGAACACTAAAAAATTTGGAATAAAACGTTTATAAGCGAGTTTTATCGGTTTATCTTACACTGAATCATCGATGCCAGGTCCATAAAGGATGTTACTATCATTCATGATGTCTAAAGCATCTTTTTGCTCCTGTCTACGACGAATCCTCATTCATGAGCGATTGATCCACTACTGATTCCCATGTCTTGCATGTAGGTTAGTAAAGCTAAAAAACATGCCAGGCCAATGCTACACTAAATTATATATAGTACAAGTACTAACATGTTTGTACTTGTGTTAAAAATTCTATAAAGAAAGGTAGGAGGTAAGGTTAGGGATCATATAGAGAGCGAAATAGCTGCCAGGCATGAGCGGCTCCGAGACGAATTTTCGGTGGAGGCCATTGCCTTTAGCCATTCTCTTTTTAGTATATTTGTTTGAATAAATGGCTCATAAATCGTAAGAATTTTCATCTCGCTCCCTCTGCCAGGTCCCAATAACGCGGGCAGGTATTTTCTGATGCGCTCAGTAAAGTATGAGGCGCGGTTAATCAAACCGCTGTGTCTTCGTTAGTTTTGCTCTGATTCATCTCAAATTTTCACACAATATTCTTTAAAGGTTGTCCATTCACAAAATCAAATATAAAAAAAATAAAAAAAAAAGTTTAAAAACTTTACTCCCCGCTTAAGAAAAATTCAAAATTTGAAATATTTACATTACTGGTTTCAAAAATATTGTCAGACAACCATCTTCTCTTGTAAGGCGTTTTTGGAAATATGTTTATAGAAATTTCCGGCCATATTTTTGCCTGTATAACACACTGTTAAAATATTTACCTCCTAATTTTGGAACATCCTGTCGAAATCTAAATAAAGTGTATTAAATAAATATTATATGTTAATAATATATACCCATGTAAACTAACCAAAATATTTGGATACGAAAATTTGCACTGAATTCCTTTCCTTTCAGTGTCAGATTCCAACCTATGCATCACTTGCCAGACTCTTAATTAATTAATAAATAAAAGTTAAAGGTGAAGGTAATCTAAAAACAGTTTCGCCAGTCTAATCAATTAAACAAAAATAAAATTTTCAGAAATGTTTAGACAAATCGTACTCATGAAAATTATAAAATGTATTACAGTTCATCCATATCATTTTATATAGCAGTAATTCGTTTTCTATTGGGATCTCACCTAATTAGTGCATTTCTTGACAGCTTTTTCTTTTCATAGCAACAATTGGAAATGCCGGTGAGACTCCTTCTTAAGACAAGGAAGTACATATTATTCCCCTTATAACCTCATGATTCTGTGTAATGCCCAAATAAGACTTAATCTTAAATACTGTTCACACATTTAGTGAACTGCTGCAAAGATAAACACTAACCTTTCTTGAAGTAATTCAGGTGCTCACTATCCGATTTTTAAACACCTCCGTATATCGACAATCAACGTGTTATGTTGATATATTTATGATTTATGCTCTTCCAAACTATTCCCTTTATTATTTTTAATTCAATTTTATAATGAAGAAAATTCTAAATAGAATGTTTATCTATATTTGGAGATATTAATATGCTATTTTTTGGCAAACTGAAGTAATAAAAATTAAACTATATCATAATACAGTAAAAAACTACTAACAGAATGATCTGAATATTTACATAGACCTTACTTTTGGCCCTTTTGTAAATTTCTCCTCTCTATCCGTCAAATCATGTGCAACAGTTATTTTGAAAGTTGTAGAATGTAAAATTCTATACAATTTATGTCCTTTGCAAACAAAATTTGCAGTTACGATTTTAAGAATTCGTGTAATTTAAATTTTTCGAAGAAAAAATTAGAATTCACTATAAAGAAAAGTTAAAATGGGCATATTAGACAAAATAATAAAAAGTCTAAGATCTAAAATAGATTCGAATAGTATATGTTACAAAATTTTACCCAAATTCATCGCATAATTCAAAATTTTTGTAAAATACATGATGAATTAAAAACCCCTATTTTAAATGACATTTTGTAAGTTCTAAGAAACGTTATAAAGCTCTGTTAGTTTAGTAATACTATTTTAATCTATCAGGGTGTCACTTACCGTGTGAAGTCAAGAAACACACAAACAAAACAATTATTAGTACAACCAAGAACGAAACGCAACACAAAAGCACCTTCTCTAATTTACTTTTTCCATAGTACCATCCTTTAATTTCACTCCAACCCATATCACATTATTTTCTAAATCGCATTTAACCCGAAAGACGAACAGTTTATTAGGTGGGTTGTCTAAATTCACCTAAACAATTTTAAATTTTCTAAATGGGTCACAATTATACCAAGAATCATCTTCTATGAAACACACTACTAAAAATTACTCATCTCTCGTTGCCTTGGTTACAGTTCACACATAATTAAAGTAATTAACTGTGTTACGGCAGGCTAATATATAGCAATTTGGCGGGTACTTATTGTTAACTATTGTTTTATAGCTGTAAAGGTAGACTGAATATTATTTATATACTACTACTGTTACTGAAGGCATTTAAAAAATTGTAATTTTAATTATTAATAATTTATTTATAGAAATATCTTCAATGTGTGTAAGCTGCAAAAGCTTTCGCCTTGATGCGGCTATCGAGGGTTCTACCTTTTATCTCAGGGAAGAAAAGGCTTGGTAAATAAATAATATTAAATGATAAACTTTATTTCTAGACTGATTAGGTTTTATTTTTAGCAGGCAATCAACTCAAAAGAATACTATCAGTATAAATCAATAGGTAACTTACTAGTTACTAAATACGGTAAGGACCTCCAGTGAAATTATAAGGGATATAAGGGTCCATTCTGTAAATTTGGTTAAAATTAACCATAGGTCATAAAAGATGATAAGATAATAAGAATGTTGTATTCTCTAGGTCATAATTTGGTTTAAATTATAACTTATGTCAGTTATAAATCTATGCTAAAGTCGAAACTTTACCGGTAAAGTATATTGTTACCTTGGCAAAAAAAATTAATGAAAATGGCTGCATTACAGTACATTACATGACTTAACCGAAAATACGTAGAAAGTAAGTTATGTTGCCAAACTACAGACTTTTAATTAAAAAATGTATATTATGTTCATCTATATATCCAGTTGTACCTTGCACCTTAGCTGCTTACACAATACCCAGGTAATTTGCTAACAACAGTTCGGGGATGATGATTTAATAATTTAAGAGAAGCCAGAAATGTAATAGAAAGTGTCAATGTAATATTAAATTGAAGGTTTTTATGTTTACTGAAGCATATAATCCACTAATGTTAAAATTGAATCACTTTTAAGATTTATTGTGATTACTAGTTATTCTATCTACTTGTTATATGTGTTTGAGCTCAATTGATAGGGCGTGGGTTAGGTTATTTAATAACTCGAATAACTTTTGAAAAAAAAGTTGGGCACCACCATATTTAAAGCTTACTACACTTGACTCTAGATTAGTGATAAAAATATAGAAAATCACTAACCACTAACAAATAATATTTAAACCATGCTTTAGATAAGGCAGCTATCAAATTCTAATTCACATAAGTTTTACTAAATTCAAATTTAAGATACTGTGTAATTTTATATCTTTGCAATACAATATTGTCTTCCAATAAAACACTATTATTTTCTTTTTGTGTACAATAAAATCCTCAAAATGAGTCAGAAAAAGTGGAAGGTTCCCATAATTGTGGTAAACCAGAGGGGTCAATTAAAAATGATTAACCTAATTCTTAAATGTCAATGTGAAAATAACAAATAATAACAGCAAACGCCCAATTTATGATTAAAGTAAAGAGAATATTATGAAAATAAAGATTAAATTTTTATGATTAACGGTACTTTAAGAACTCTTGGAAAGTTATCAAAAAGTAGGACATAATAAAAGGTGAGCTAAATTCGTAGTAAGAAGAATAATATTGAATTTAAATACAATTTCTATTTAAATACAATTTCTATTTAAATACAATTTCTATTGAATTTAAATACAATTTCTATTAATTTTGAATACAATTTCTATTGAATTTAAATACAATTTCTATTGAATTTAAATACAATTTCTATTGAATTTAAATACAATTTCTATTGAATTTAAATACAATTTCTATTGAATTTAAATACAATTTCTATTGAATTTAAATACAATTTCTATTGAATTGATCACTCATATATATATATGAGAGTGCCGAAGGACCCAAAACATGTCTATTTGAAGAATCCTATCATTCTAAAATCTTGAGAATTGAGTTTTTTATGTATTCAAAATGACAGATCAAGCTCAAAAAAACTCAAAGATTATTTGTATATTTCATTTAACACCATTCTGCAAAACAGGAAGTATGTTGTTATTATTATTGATGATAAAAACACTTTGTCTTACATCAGCATATAGCTATTAATAAAACAAAAAATGACATCATTAAAAATAATAGAGATAAGATATGTCAACTCTTGGCTTTTGGCCAAAAACTCTCTCTCTCACTCCTTTTTCAACTGCTTTAGACAGGTAATTATGGATGATGTCCACTTGAAGTCCAGTTTCAAGTGATAATATTAACGAACCAGTCTTCGACTTCTTCCCTGTTCAATAGAAGAGCCTAATCGTTGTCCTGCAACTTAATGACCACTTAACTCTTTTGTCGCTTCTTTAAGCATAAATATATTGGCTTCGCAGTAATCATTGGATTGATTATAAGTATATTCATATCTGAGAGACACACCACATTAAAATGTGTAAAAGAAGTGATGAAAATCAATACATAAAACCTCTTTTAGCCTCTTTGACCATTTCGGTCAGTGATTTTAAAAAAATATCAAAGTAAAATAATTCTTAGTATTTGCCACGTTTCAATTCAAATAAATTTGTTAAAAATTATATTGGTCTATGTCAAATTAAGACACTATTAGTTTTATCTCAACTAGTTCTACATGATTGTCTCTAAAACCATTTTATGAGACTTTACCCAGGATAGGTCCAATTAAACCACATAATTCTATAAAATATATCATTGTTAAAACACAATACATTTACCAAAATAACATTGTTATAACACAACACATTTATCAACAGGATTCATATAACTTCCGTTTTGACAACCAAAATCTCCAGCAAAATATTTAGAATTCCTGTACGATCCCAAAATCCTCTTGGACGGTTCCAGATGACTCAATAAGAAGGTACCGTTTGTGGTTTTGTTGTTAATACTATCGCACATCGTAGCAGCATAGCTTATCCAAAAAAGTTGGTCAATTTGGTACTTCAAACCCGGCAGTTGGTTGATTCCTTCGGCTTTTGTTCTTTTGAAGGCTTCGTATGCAATGTCTACTGAGGCGTAGTCTGCGAAATTTTCTTCGAAAGTTTTTATACATTGGGTCTGAAATGTTAAAAACCTAATTCAATACGGATATAGTGTTAATTCCATTATTGTGCAAATGATTTATAATAATGCTAATGCTGTATAAAGATGGATAATTTTTTATGATAGCTTTATAAACTTTTGTCCTGCTTGATATTTAGGAACATACTTTTAAAAAATTGCCCAGATCTTCAACACTTTGATGAACCCCAAAATTTCTAAAATTTTTATAATCTTTTCTTATACGTACATTATTTGTGAATTCTAGTCCATCCATTTCTAAACACTGATCCATTAGACATTGACTTTCGTTCAAGAAAGCTTGGAAGCTTGAATTTGACCATGTCATCTTGGACTTCTCTTGAAACGGATCGTATGTGTCCAATATTCCAAACGCGTGTGCTAATTCGTGAGCTATTACTATACCCAAGACACTATAGTTACGAAAATTTAGACCTTTTTGGTAGTCGAATACACCTCCTATGAAGGCTGCTGGTAAATCTAAACAAAAAGTATTCAAACATTAGGAAAATTAAATATGAGAAAAAAAAATTTAATTAAATAATGTACCTAAACAACTAATAACAACAATTTTGAAACGTTGAATTCCATCCAAAAATAAGGAATTAAGAGGAGTTGAAAAGCTTTGACGAATATCAAGCTCTTAATTTATTATATTCTCAAGGGGTGACTAAAATAACAATTGATTGTAAACTTTAGTTAATTGTAGAGCTTTCTTTGGACAAGATAGAAAGTATTCTACTATAATACTATCCAACCCTAGTGCTTGGGCGGGTCCAACGAAATGTTTTTCTCAAACTTATGAGACAGATATTACGGCTCATCTTCTTTTTAATTAGCGAAAACTAAAAACACTTTCTTAGTAGCATGTAATAAAAAGTTATGTTGTTTGTTTTTCCAAGTTTTTGTTAAAGTATTTAGTTCTACACATTAGCCATGTAATTGTAAAAGTTTTTGGATTAAGTATCTAAATTATAATTTCTCATGCATTCTTTTTAGTCATTATTACCTAAAACATTTTTCTGTAAATGGTGTATCAGTACCTAATCCTTCTGCTAGTAAACAGATTTTTTTATAGTCAAACTTTAACGTTCCTGAAAACCAGTGGCGTTACATCTTTATTTTTCATATCGTTTTTGTTCATTTTTAGATTTGTTTACTCTAGTAGACAATTAAATATATGTGAGGTCCTAAAGTGACGGATAAATTCATTTGCGACCTTATTATTGATTTGAAGAGAAAATCCTGAAACAGGTTGTTTTTTAATTTTAAATAAATAATTTTTTATGTAACAACTTTAACCTTCATGATAGATACCCCTCTCGGTGGAGTAACTGCTCCTCTCATTTTTTTAAATGAAACAATACCTCATTTTAAAGGGTTTTTATTTCTCTATTTAGCAACTTAGTGGGTTTTAATTCTTAGATATCCCATATAAAAAGAATGCTTTTAATTTTAATTTTAATATTTTTAACATAACTTTAAACGAACATAATTCAGAGCATACTAGGATTTGCATAACAAAGTATTATAGTACAGTATCAAGTATCCCCCTTAAAAACAAACTATCTACGCACATGGTCAAACAAAAAAGTATATTATATTTTTATGGTGTAAGTAAGAAGGAACAGTTTTTTGAATCTGATTTGTTGATTTGAATAAATTTTAGATATTTATAAATGTTTTACAAATTTATTACATTCGTTTTAATATTTTCAACATGAGACTTTCTGAGACACAAAGAATTGATATCTTAATAATAATTGGAGTTGGTGATAAAACAAGAACACATAATGAAGTATGTAGAATCTTTAACAATAAATATCCTGTCATATTTCTCAGTCTACAATGAGGAAAGTAAAAAAAAAATCCGCCTGTATGGAACAGCTTAAGATCTTCCTAAAAGTTGTAGAACAAAATTGAACGATGAGATTAAATTCGACATATTAAATATTGATGATAATCCACATAAACCTACCACTCAAGTTGCAGCTGACTGTTTTCGTGTTTTTAACAAAGGAAAATACCGCCCATATAAAATTAAATTGGTGCAGGAACTAAATGAAGATGGTCCTCACCCTCGATTGGACTTTTTACAAAAATATGATAAATAGATACCACAAAATCCGATATTTTAAAAAAATATAATTTTTTCTGACGAGGCAACATTTACTTTATATGTAACTAGAGGCAGCTCGTAGCTTAGTCTACGAGAAGGCTATGGAGACTACTGTAGAATACAAAAACAAAAATATTACATTGTATTCTAATAGAAACAGTCTCCTCGTAGACGAGCCGCCTCTGCATGGAACAGTCAACAAGCACAATTGTCGTTATTGGAGTCTAAAATCCAAATTGGATGGTGGAAGACCACACTCAATATCCTATTAAATTAAACGTTTGGGATGCAATATTAAATGATCGAATTTTCGGGCCATATTTCTTTGACGTCACATTGACTGGGGAGCGTTATTTAGATTCCTTACAAAAAATTTTAATACCAGAGTTAAAAAGACTTTGTCCTGATGATGTTGACTCGAACTAAATAAATAGAAACGTAATCAGCAAGATGGAGCTACACCACATTATGCAGCAGCAGTAAAAGCCTAGCTTAATCAAATTTTTCTTAGTAGATTGATTAGTCGACTCGGTGAAATTGAATGGCCTCCTCGTTCTCCAGACATGACCCACTGGCCAATTTTTATGGGGTTATCTAAAATCAAAGGTCTACTTCAACTGACCGACCAACATAGATGATTTAAAAACCAGATTAAGTCATGAAATTAAACAAATCACCCCAGAAATGTTACATAATGTTTTACAAGAATTTTAACAACGTCTTTTTTATTGTCCAAAAATAAACGGTACCCAATTTGAACACATGCTCTAAATTATTTTCATTTAAATTTGTGTCGAAAATATTAAATTGCACCAGTCACACCGAGAAACGTAACCTGAAGGGTAAAGTTGTTACGTCAAAAATTTTTAATTTAAATTTAAAAATCGACCTGTTTCAGGATTTTATCTTCAAATCATTAATAAGGTCGCAAATGAATTTATCCGTCACTTTAAAATCTCACTGTAGTATTATGATTGCTCATCCATATGTTAATCGTACCACAAAAATTTTCTCAATAGACGACTTCTATACAAGGGAAGTGCAACCAACTTAACAAAATAAAATATAAAGAGGCTGTTTTTAGTTCACTTTTTGGTTTTTTTTTATCTACTCTTATGCCATTTACATACCATATTGTACCCGTAAGGTAAAAAAGACTTTTTAGTTTAGGGTATTTTACATTTAAATGTGTCAGTGTCAACTGTCAATTATGTTGATGGTAGAACACATGCGTAATCATATATGGGCATAACGTAACTAGTATTGTATATGGTTGTATAGTGTATGGAACTTGTATTTGTAGCAGCAGCATTTTTGCAGTGACATAAATATATAAAACCAAATAAAAAAAATATTTAAAGAAACCATAAATAATAGACTATTAACAATAAAAAAATAAATCGCAATGCAACGCTTTTGTTTTGACATTATCGACAGCTGATATTGACAAATGTCTTCAACCTCTAAATGTAAAATATCCTAAAATAAAAAGTATTTTTTACGTTACGGGTACAATATGGTATTTAAATGGCATAAAAGTAGATAAGAAAAACCAAAATTTGAACAAAAATACAGCCTCTTTATGTGACCCGATTTCTTATGTCATTAGTGTCAATTTTATTTTGTTTAGTTGGTTGCACTTCCCTTGTATAAAAGTCCTCTATTGTGTGTTCATTTGTAAATCATTTAAACAACTGGTTTAAAATTAGAATCTTTACGTTTAGTGTTTTTTGTCATTAAGATTTTTATAAATGTTAATATACATTTTATACAGTGTGTTTCCTAATTGCGTACATTAAATTTAAGAGTGTATTTCTGGGCTAATTTCATGAAAAAAAAGTCCATATAAACATGGGTCCGGAAACGCTTTGTTCTAAAGATAGAAGGTGTTTTTTTTTAAATGTCATTCAATCTATTTTTTTGATATTGGGCAGATTTATTTTTAGTGATAAAAGCCTGTTTTAGCCCTAACTATGTTAAAATTATTATGTCCACTGCCGTCCCGGGGGTTTCTTTCCAATTATTTTTGTTAAAAAAATTTACGCTATTGACTTTTTTGTAATCTAAAATTGAATCTGCCCAATATCAAAAATAGGTTGAATGACATTTAAAAAAGTCGATTTAAAAAAAAGTTGAAATCCCTGTATCTTTAGAACAAAGTGTTTCCGAACCCATGTTTATATGGACTTTTATTCATAAAATGAGCACAGGAATACACCTTTAAATTTAATGTCAGCAATTAGATAGTAAATAGAAATTTATATTAATACTGTAGCCATGTGTAGGTTAATTATTATAAAGGCAGAACAACGAAAATAAGTCATTGCAATCTAACAAAGATATGTATTTTTTTTATAGAATATATATGTTCTAAAAAATATAAAAATTAACAAAATGTTTGGAGAACGAGTTAATAAAAATATTTTTTACTAATAATAACTAATTTTAGGTCCTAATTAAAATACTAATCAATTATTACTAACACAAAGTTAACCAGATTAATATACAATATGTCTCACTAAGTTGGAACCATATGGAAAACTTTTTTATTATTGGTTTTATGAAAAACTGTATTGTTTATAAAAAGTTATGCATGGTCCAAAACTTTAAATGCAACCATCAGATGTCAATTTTTTTAAGCCGTATGCGAAGTTTGTCGAAAAATATGATTAAAGAAAATGATATCTGATGGCTGCATTTTAAGTTTTGGACCATGCAGAACTTTTTATCATGAATACATTTTTCACAAATCCAATAATATTTTTTTCTATATGGTTCTAACTTAGTGAGACATATTGTATAATAAGAGATATAGCCATTGAAAGTTTTTAAATTATCACCCGGTGTAATGTAATTGGTTGTAGGTGAAAATCATGCATTTTTTCAAAGAAATTCCCTCTATAGGCACACAATCCGAAATCTAATCAGCAATTTAAACTATAATCAACATTATAACTTACATATTAGATTATCTGGCGGAAGATATTTCGTAGAATGAATATTCACAATGCCTTGATACAATCTAGCTCTCAGATCGGTGATTTGCTTCCTTCGCAAGTTTAAATTATATTTGTCACGACTTTTGTCCACTGCTCGTACGATATCCAGGGTATTGTTGAGGTTCAAAATGTCGATCTAGATTAAAAGTTATCTGTAAGTTTAAATCGAATTCTATCTGATACTCCGCTACGCCGCAGTTGATTTATTTATTGGAATGGAACGTCTCTTTTGCGAAAAATATTGAAACTTTTGCTCGTAGCGTTCGAAATTGAACAATTTGAAATTAATTTATCGTTAATTGATTTGACATTTTTATTCCATGCAATTTTTGGAAATGTGAGTATAATCCTCAGCGGCTTTACCAATTGGACCATCGTGGCATATAGCCACGACAACCGGATTTGTGGATTTCAACTCTCACTGACACACTCTCCCCTCCGCTCCGGATGTCTGTAAGGAGAATTAAGAGAGGTGGGGAAAGGGGAAAGTGTCGTAGCTAAGTGCCATAATGGTCTAATTGGTAAAGGCGCTAAGGGAGGATCCAGGTTCGATCCCAGGTTTTCGCACTCTTTTTTTATTTCTCATCTTTTTCCAATTTTCTTTGGTTTGTTTTCATTTTTTGGGGATAAATGCCTTAATTTTGTAGAGGGAATTGGGGTTTATATTTTCACATTTTCGAAAATTGCATACTTTAGTTTTCGGATCTATAACCTATAACCTTCTTTGTTGTTTCTATTCCAAATTATTAAATTTTCCCATGTAGTACCACTATTATTTCCGAAATTTTTTTCTAGAATATTCACGATCAAGAACATATTTTCGGTTTAATCTCTTGTGTGGTATTTGATAAAAAAAATTCACATAAAATCTTACGATCTTCAACAAACATCGTTTTTCTGCGAGATGTCCTACACGTATTCCTTCCTATATGGCTAGCAGTTATGTTATTAATGGCAAGTTTACCTAACATTATGTTACATTCATGATAATTATAATACTAAAAACTTAAATTACTTTAAATGTCAAATGTAAAAGAAAGAATAATTTGTTTAATTTTGCGAAAATTTATATCAAATTTACAAAATGAATTAAATAAACACTGATTATTTATAATTATTAATCAATTTCTCTATATGATTATAGTGTCAAAAATTGTCCATTATAATTTTCTACTATTTACCTGGGTTGCCTAGTGACGCTGGATAAAATGCGGATTTTATTGATTTAATAACAATGGTGTGAAATGGCTAAAGAACAGACAAATATTTTTAATCGATTAAAAATAAAACGAGTTAACCAACAAATTAAGAAATCAATCTTGTTATTTACCTTGTCAATACCCAGAAATTCATCAAATTTTCTGGTATCGAATACTTCATCAGGTCCTCCAATCATAATTTTTACTTTTTGCAATTTATTAAGGGCATATGCTTTGTGGGTGTGGTTCATCCACTTGGATGCGTTGATATGATCGTGCATAATAATTTTGATATTTTTGAAAATGCGTTTGACTGTCTCTCGGTCTGGGGCATATTTTTGAGCATAAGCTGATTCTGATACGTAGGCAAATCTAAAAAAATACTTTTTAGTAATAATAGTGTATAGGTGTATCATTTAATAGTATTAATAAAAGAAAAAGACTCATGTTTGAACCTTGAGGCATATTGTAGAAAAAATAATAGTATAAGCTGAAATCTTTCAAATAGTAATTAAATTCAATTTTTTATTCACTAGTTAGATCTTAGTGTTCACAAAGTTATGAACAACTTACATTGTTTCTGATATTTTAAAACAAAAAAGGTTTCGAGGTAAATCGGTTTCATTTTTTGTAACGAGTTTATAGGCCTCAAATTCTCTTCTGATATGCCTTGGTAAAAATTGGTATAGATTTTCAGTTATTTTCCATAAGATATAGTTAACCTTAGTCCTGAAATAAAAAATATGAGAATTAATGTAGTATTTAAAAATATTTTATACCTATTCTAAACTAAAACTGAATGATACATTTATAAATTAAAAAAAAAATAGTTTTTTAGGGATTATTAGGGATTAAACCTAATCTAAGGTTTTTAGTAGCGGTACTATTAGTATTACTGTACTAACTTGTATTTTTCCTTCAAAACAACGAATGCCATATCCAAAAGAAAAATCGTATACAGAAAATTTGGGGAAATTAAAAACCAATATTGATGATGATAATAACGCAGACATTATAAAAATCATGTTATAGATACATCTATTTTAAAACTAACTTATCAACATTTTTAGCTTTAGCTTTACCTCGGACTATTTTTTTCTAAAAACCTTATCAATCTTGGAAAATAGGAAATGGCTCCTTCGATTGTAGCGTTTTCTTTAATATAGACATGCTTAGTTAACGCATCCCACGGTAGAGAAGGAAATCCTATTCTTAATTCTTCGATCGAAGTTTTTGAGTAAGTGTTACCGGACTCTGAAATAATCTAAAAATTTTAAAAACATTCAGGCTATTCAAGTTTATATAGTATTAATAGAATTGTAATTTAAAGTAATAGGCATAAATTCATAAAACAAAATAGTTTTTAACAGAAGAACAGAATTGTAAAACAGATTAAGTTAGGTTATGAAGCAAATTAGAACCAAATTAGATAAATATAAATAAATTTAAACAAGGGTTGGTATATCTAAGGCAGTTGTGATATAGGTCCAGATTATTGATGAGGGGTCACTGAGTGGAAAAAGTAATCAGGTTAAGTTGGCAACATTTTTCTGTTCGTTTGCCGAATAACAACAGTTATTAATTGTTCTGCAATAATTATATTATAAAAACATATAGATCTACCTACTTATTAGGTACAAATTATGTTGTAAAAGTGGACGTTTATTTAATTAGTATTGTTCAATATTTTTGCTTGCTTGGGTTCTTGATTATCAATTTTACTATTTTCACTTGTTGTGCTATTATTGTTGTCTTGAGTTCGTGTTTGACTGATGATACTTCATAAAATCCCCAATGCTTGTTTGGTGTCCATCACAAGCACACTGTGGCAGAGTCATTTTGTTCAGTTGAGGATTTATTGCGGAAATATTATCAATGATAAAAATATAACTGATGATTGCCTCGATTAGCTCGAGTATATGAAACACTCTAGGTTTTGTCAACCTATGTCGTCTATAACAATCATCATCAATTTCTTCAAACCAATTTTGTTAAGGATTAAGAATTTTATCAAGAATATCTGCATCGACATCTAAGGAAATTATGGCAGTCTTGGGTAGTAGTATTTCCTGCTTAGATCTAGCAGCCTTGATATATTCAGTAGTAATACTATAAGTACTTCAAAATAATCAGGTTATACATCGATAATTTGTTGCATAATTATAAAGAGTGTCAGTTTGACAGTTTAAATAATCCGACCGCGAAGCGGGAGGATTATTCTGTCAAACTGACACGATTTGTAATTATGCAGGAAGTTTGAGATGTATAACCGTATTTATTTTGAAGTACGTATTGTATTTGATAAGATTATTTTTTGAGTAAATTAAGTAAATATCAACAATTTATTAATTTAAATACATATTGGTACAATGAAAATTACAATTATTAATTATTGATAAACGTCAAAATTTGACGGTCCTGTTAGTTAGTGTATTGTTGTCGATGTGGTTACTACGGAAATGAAATTATTGTAAATATTTTTGATTGGTGGAGCTACTCTATGTATAATCAGGTATTATCGAAATTATACGAGGTAACTTAACTAAATTGAACGTTCTAATTGGTTAAAAGTTATACGAAAAAAATAATCATTATAATGACAATATTATGGATGATTTTAGACCTTCATCTGAATTAGGGCGTGGTTCAAAGCCCACTTGTACTGAAGCTCTAGGCTTATTGTACCCCTCACAGTTTCTATCCCATCAGATTGATTTTCTTGATGAATTCAAGAATATGTCTGATGGGCGCTTTCGCGATTTCTTTAGGTTCCGGATATTGTACCCCGAAGTACCATTCCCGTTCCCATTTAAGGTTCCGGCAGTGGCATAGTATGTGAATAGGAGTTTCGTCCTCCTCTTCACATATTCTGCATAGGAAGTCATCAGATATCCCTAAGAGATTTAGGTGTCTTCTAAGGCCGCAGTGTCCCGTAAGGAGTCCTATTACGGCCTTGAGTTCGCTTCTGCTAAGGTTTAGCAGTTGATGTTGTCTACTCGTGGATGGCCCCTCTATGAATCTTTTGGACTGTCTAAGTCCAGGAAGTTCCATCCAGAGCCTATGGTGTTCTCTTTTTATTTGTTCCTTTAATACCCATTTAACATGTTGGTATGAGATACCACATGTGGGTTCTGGTCCAATAAGAGTTTTTTCCGCTCCCTTCCTTGCTAGGAGGTCTGCTTTCTCGTTTCCAAACACTCCCTCATGTCCTGGCACCCATTCAAGGGTAACCTTGTTATGTTCTGCCAGAGCCTGGAGGGATTGTTGGTAATCAAATATTGATTTAGATTGTACTTCTACCCTTTTTAGTGCTTTAAGGGCTGCCTGACTGTCTGTCATGATAACGATTCTCTTATCTCTAAGAGAGTCATTTAGCATGACTTTGGCGCAGGCATTTATTGCTGTTACTTCAGACCTTAGTTACAGTCTAATCGTAATTAGTTAAAATTTGATTGGAAACAAAATCCTGCTGAATAATTTTTCTAATGAGTCTGTTTTTGCCACACCAAATGTTTCTCACAGTATTTTCTATAATTTTTGCATTACAGGGATGAAGTACATCCTCAGTCAATTGTTTTTATATGTACTTACATGAGCTAGTGAATTTTCAAATTCGACTATTGATTTAGCTGCTTCCGAAATATAATCCAAGCTATTATTCGCCCTCAGTATTTTTAAGATGTTTTCTATAAGTAACTGATAATTATCTTTATACTGTCTTTCAATCTTGTTGGCAGTTTTGGGTGCTGATATCTGAAAATAATCATTTCATCAATGTTAATAAGTGTTACAATTATTAAAGACATATTAAGAAAGATAATATAAGTAAGTTGACAGCTATATGACGACGATTATAACTGACAGATACAGGTAATGGTTTTGTAGAAAGAAGTTTGTTTTGAAGTGATAGTAATCGATGTACCTCAGCTATAATACATAACTGTAGTCGCTTATTAATAACAAAATTCCAAACTGAATTGATCGAAAGCAGCGTCACATGACATATAATATTAAATAATCAAGTTAAAGGACATTCTCAACGCAGGTCGATGTATATAGATGGGAAACAGAATCCCGATAGTCAAGAACTTTTTGTGATTACTTTAGAAACAATTCTTTTATTAATTGAATGTTTTTCTAAAAGTTTGACTATTACAGTACTTTATCTAGAATGAAATCACTAGATACGTTTGGATACAAGCAATACATGAATTTATGTTATTATAGCTTCTATTTTTCTACTCAGGTTTTGCAATCCTTCAGTAAACTTTAATAAAAATATTTATATTCATACTTTAAGGATTTAAATCCATCTAATATAGTAACGCTCTTGAATTTTAAGATCCAAAACGGCATACTACCCTCCCTGGCCCTCCTTAATCCACAATGAGTTCCAGTGAACTCATTTAATCAATTAAAAGTGAAAACGTCTACTGTAACATTTTTGAAAATTATTGTTATCCTTAAATATAATTTGAATTTGTTGACTCGAGTTCTAAGTAATATTTATCTTACAATTTTTTCGATGGCAATATTTCAGCTGCAAATTGGTTGTTAACTGTTCTCAATATCCAAACGTAAACAGTAATTTCAAAATAATAGTCTGGGTAATATCGCGAAAATATAATGAACATTTTTATGATACATTCTCCACATTTTGTAAACAAAAACAAAAATAATTTAATTTGAAATGTTTACTTGTTTCTTCATTAAGATACGGTCAGTATGTAAACTAACACTGATGTTAAAAATAACATCAAGTTACTGGCGCGTTGAAGCGATATCGTTTTCTTTTTCAAAATCCATACATACATACATAATTATATATGAAAACGTAAACGCATATCGGTTGAAATAATAAACATAAGTTTTCAATTGAATAAACCATGTTGATGAGTTTATGACTGAAGTGTATCAAATAATATAACATTGATCAAAAATAGCGTAGTCAGAAAATTTGCTTTGAATTAACTGTAATACGTTCCTTTTTTTTATAAATGTTTGAATTTTTTTAATGGTTATGATCCTGTCGAACTTTTGAGATCCGATTTTTGTATTTTTGTAAAAATATTTTTCTGATGGTATATTGCTATTGATAGAGGAAAAATTAAAGTTATAAAACAAAATTATTGTTAAAAAAAAAAGTGTACATAAGGCTGTTCATGTAGTACCGACAGTAACAGAAATTTGCAGAAGAAGATTATTATTTAGAAAAACATTTAATTCATTTTACTTAAATTATTGGACATGAAAATTTATAAAACAGTTTCTAGCCTTGTTCAAACACAAAATGTGACTCCTGCCCTTGCAGCCTTTATTTTTGCGCCTGGTAGCCTCCTTGTTTACATCAAATTCAGGAAAATGGCGAACATTAGCCATCTGAGTCGTCGCCATTGTAACTTGACAAACCGGGCCCTAACCTAGTTTTCCAAATACCTTTAACCTTTCCTAAATTTCGTCTAGTGGATGCCCACGAAGTGATGTTAAAACCCCCAGAATTACGTTTAGAGTTCAATGTAGCTGTAATGGAGGAAGAACAAAGTAAACATAGAAATTAATTTTGAATACTGTTTATTTAACATCTATTCTTTTGTACAGCCGGACATTCAGATTATGTGCCGTTTTTAGGCTTAACATTATGTTTATGTAGGCTTTCCAATGTGTCATTTCTAACCTCCGAGCTTTTAGTTCCCATAAAAGGGTAAAATAAAAGTCAGAAGTACTTTGGTATATTCGTTTGTCTCCTAATATACAATTACATCTTTCCACGGAAATACTGAATTATGCATTATCTAATAAAAGAGAGTACAGCGGTAGCACGCATAGTTCCGCGGGGTAGGTATATAAGTAATATGTGTAAAACCCGAAGTGTAGATTTACCCCACCGTGCGTCATGCCTCTCACTAATATTCCAATGCCGTAATGTACTGACATACTCAGTTCTGTAAGGAAAACACTAAATTGATCGATCGTAGAACACCTGAAGGGGGACGCCCGTCAGGCCCACTTTTGGGGTATCTTAGTAGAGATCCAACCTGCCTCTATCAGGCTTTAATTGGCGGTTTATGGTGGCCTAAGGCTCTTTTTCGGCGCAAGGCTCCTTTGCTATATCGATCGACAAATCATTGTTATTAATCACAGTTCTGAGGATACGTTAGGTAGTCCACAAACACAATTTCACCTATTTACTCTAAATAAATAACAAACATACCGACTACTTCCGCGTAATGTCCCGCTAAAGGTATGTGGATATGTACAAATAAATCCGACCCTCCTCAATATTCATGATTCTACCCGCCGCTGTACATAAACTAACACTTCTTGCGGCTAAAATGACACATTTGTCTACCCAATTTTGTTTTACAAAGAACGACAGAAAACATATTTTTTTAACCGCAATCTAACTTTAAAATATATACAAATCAAGGCATTTACCCTACTAATCTACATTTGTTTGCCATTTAAAAGTAAAACTGAAAGTGCGTTTCCTCTTTACTGAAAGGGGCACGTACTGTTTGCAGACAACCAAAACTTTACAATTCGCTCCTTTAGCCATAAATCGAAATGACTTAATTTATTACTTGAGAGTGTTGACCGACTTTACAACAATTAATATTGATGACAACAACATCACTATCGATTTTCTAAATAGTATAATTTAGCACAATATAAAAACCCTATAATTTTTTCCACAATAAACGTTTATCAATGAATACCAAAAATATGACAACAACACACAGACGCGAATTTTCCCGCTAATGAATATAAAAGTAATAAAGTGATACCTGTAACCCATCAATGTTAGTCTAAACTCTCCCCCGGAATATATGAATATTAAATACTAGTTTGATTACTTTAATAGTGCGATTATCGTTTTAATTCTACGTAAAAGAAACCTTACAGAAAAATAAGTATACCGCTGATAAAAGCGTCTACCTGGCGCAAGTTAGTCGGGTCAGCCTTAAGGGTGACGAAATCCACTACGAACGTCGCCTGGAGTAGTACTTTTAATCATTTAGTAACATTTTATAAGGTTGAATCGGAGATATAAAATATCTGGCGTTTAACTAGACTAGTGTGGTATCACCAGTATCAGTTACGCCAATATGTTAGTCGCTCGGTAGATACAACTTTACAAAACAGTTCTAGCAGCGAAATCTGGTTTTATTCAACGTGTATCTGCTTGGTCAACTTGACTATGTATCTCCTTTTACTTATATATAAAATATAAGAAAAAGGTGGTCATCCTAAGGACAACTGGATATCTATGCAGAAGCCGTCGTTTATAGAAACTAATTTATCTACTCCATTGATATCTTTTATTTCCGTTCTCAAAATATAACAAAAGCGCGGCCACCGTAAGGGTAGCGATATCTCTTTTTAATTATATTTGAAGAATATCAAGAAAAAGGAGTCACCGTAGCGGTAGCGTGGATATTTGCGTTTTTTGTTAACTTGACTCGGTGAAGATGAAAAAGCTAATCCCCAGCCCACAAAAACCCTGGTATTTATACTTAAATTTCCCATATATGCAAATGTATTGGAAAGAGAACGACTGTGAATTCGGTGCATAAAGACTATAAAGCCCTGTATTAATTCCTGAATATAGCCCTATCGTTTTACATCTAGTTTTTTTGCTAGCGTCCGTTACAGTTTACACGTCGATTTCTTTTCCCAGAAGTAATTAAACGGCGCCTACGAGTCGGGAGAAGCTGAGATGTTGTTTGAATTAAAAATAATAATTTGAATATAATATGTAATATACAGAGTGGCCCAAAAGTCTGGAAACGGCCAATTATCTCGTAAATTGCTGGTTCTAATTGAATAAAATTTGGGGTACACCTATTTTGGGATACGATGCCAGATTTGCCGTTTCTCTTAAATTAAATTCATCACCCTGTATGTTCAGTCATTATTGGAATCTCCTATACGAGTTCAACCATATGTAACACTTATGATTTTATGTAGTTTGAAAGGCCTTAAATAAATAAAATAAGTCTGGCAACGCCTAATTGTCTCAATAAATTTTTTAATACAAACTATTTTCAACTACATTAAAACGTAACAATTAAAAGATTATAACATTTTTAACATAATGGTTACTCTATCAAGTGTTTAAAATGTGCTCCATTTGTAAGTTGACAGTACCCTAATCGATGGTAGAATGCGTCTACCACATTTCTCCATGATTGTTTTATTTATTTAAGACCTTCCAGACTACATAAAATCATAAGTGTTACATATGGTTGAACTCGTATTGAATTGGAGATTCCAATAATGACTGAATATACAGAGTGATGAATTTAAAATACCAAAGTGACTAATAATAAAAGAGAAACGGTAAATCTGGCAACATTGCAAATATCAAATCTGGAATCTCCGTTTCCCATAATAGGTGTACCCCAAATTTTGTGCAATTAGGTTTAGCAATTTACGAGATAATTGGCCGTTTCCAGACTTTTGGGCCACTCCGTATAAGAATTATTTAAATTAATTATCAATTCCCGGTTGTCGGATTTCACCTTCATTTTTTTGACTTTCCACCTGTTCTGCTTCAAGTCTATAAAAAATCATTTAAGGCAAGATTAGCTATTATGCTCTATCGCCTACTTTGACAATTTTACTTTAACTTCACTTAAAATGGCTATATAATAGGGGACTTTTTATATTAATAGTTCTCGAAATCTCCATAAAACAAACAAAAATTATAATTGACGAACATCTCAATTAAATCTTTTTAATTCATTTAATTGTTCTTACTTAGACGAAACAGGATATTAATGTATATAAACAAATATTCATTAATTACCTGTAGAAAGTATTCCAGGAACGTGCTACATCGGTAACAGAAACTCCACTGTTCTTTCCTCTATAGTGCCATATTATTTAAGTACAAAGACGCTAAACACAAATGCACATGTTTGGTGGCTATAATCGCGTACGCAATAAAATAATCAATAATCCACAATAAGCTTGGGCCATGAACATTTTTGGCTTGAGCTTGAACGTAATATTAAGTCAAACGTCAAACTTCACTTCATTTGATTCTTGTTAAATTTGAATTATGTAAACCGTGCAAGTTTCCGCCCGATTAAAAGACGTTTGTAAGGCATCTTAAAGACGTCTTTGATTATTAGATTAGAAAATTTTTTATTTACAATTAATAAAAGTGTATGTACATGTCAAATTAAATTAGTAATTTACATCAGAGTCCGATGACTTTTCGTGCCGGTCATGGACCAAGGAGTATAAATCCGCCTATGGTGACAGACCCATCCGCGCTAATTTTGGTATCATTAAAAAGTGATTCATTTGATCAAAAGCTTTTCTAAATCTGTGTAAATCACATCTACTTGACCTACTGAGTTTAGAACTTTTACAGTAAGTTGACTATAGCAAACTAAATTGATAACTGCGGATTTTTTCCATCAACTCGTGCTGCTGTTTACTTATTCTGTTTTTGACAGAAGCATAAAAAATAAACTCATACAAAATTATTAAAAATAAAAAAAAATAAAAAAAATTAAAATTGTGAAGGACAGCTATGGTTCAAACAGGTAAGGAGAACAATCTCTGTTTACAAAAGTGTCCCTTGAAATGTATGAAATTAAGCGTTACTGTACCAGAAGGGCGTTTGAAAGCGCCGAAAGTTGTGACACTCGATAATTCAAATTATACCCTTGTCTTGCTTTCCTTTGCATTCCATAAATACAAGTTAAGTCGCCATTTTTAAATACATTTTTGTGGATTTCCATTTTGCTGGATATGAATTATATTTTAAAAATATAATAGAATAACTGTCAATGGTTTAGATAGAACGTTTATGCGATCCTTGACGAGGAAGCTCGAAATATTATTACAACCAGATGACTTGTTTTTTAGTTTCTCTGAAGTAATAATTATATCAAGATATAATATACCTACTATTTAAAATTTTATGAGAGATATCAACTGTATAATTGAAAAATTAAAAGGGTTAGAATGTAAGGAAACGCTGGAAAAAGGCATTTACAATTGATTGAGGATTATGGTAAACTATAATTTTATTAGATTTTTACTTTTTAAAAGACGGAAACGATTATGATACAATATTTTATATTTTTTGCAATTCTTTCTATCTATATCTTCAGGTATATAGAAAACAATCCAGTAACATTCGGTGTGCCACAAGGGTCCTGCATAGGGCCATTGTTAGTTAGTGTTTTTGTGAATGACCTATGGAATATGATCAAATATTTGCTGACGACTTGAATTTGTGTTGCACGGTCACTGATAGCGAAGATTATGAGCGTCTGACTATGAATTTAGATATAGTTACTATTATTTTAATTTGTTATATTTGACCCTCAATCGACGAATTCCAATTTAAAATGTAAATTCACCTTCTTTAATAAGAATTATTAGTTGCTGCCGAAAACAACTATTTCGAGAAATGTTACTGCATTTAAGGATCGATACGTTGTTTGGTTTAGTTAGGTCATAATCAGGCAAATACAAAAAATTCGTAAAATAAATTAAATTGAGACTGTTAATAACTACGTTACTAATTTTGTCACTGTTTTTGTTATTTTTATGTTTGATTTACTCACCCGCAAGGTAACGTTTTCGGAATCTTCATCATTTACTCCGACATCAACAAACCAATCATAGCTCAACCCCAAATCAATACACGTTTCAATAATCTTTTCGAAATTATAACTATTAACCCATTCATAAAACAACGGAGGCCATCCTCCTAACTTTTCAAATATCTTCTTTAAACTTCTATTATCATCTTCTTCGATTGCCGATGTATTCATACAAGCTGTATAGTATTTTTTCTGCTTCTTTACAGACAAGGGATCATTTTCGTTTATATTTCCAGTTGTCAATGACTTGAACTCGTTTACGACTCGCAATTGAGCCTCTTCTAAAGTGGAGGTTGGTCCTTCGTAGCCACCGCAAGCGAATTCGTAAAAGTTTTCGCAAGGATTGATGGAGTTGTTGATTATGTCGAGAAAGAATTCTGAAGAATTTACGCAGTCGGCGCTTAAGCAGATGTTATCTGAAAATTATTAAACACATTTTGAACATATTTTATTTCTCTCATTATAAATCTAACCTAAATGAGTAAACCGGTCTAGACCTGTTAATATCTTATAAGAGAGCAATTATTGCTACAACTGTCACACTAGATAGATTTTGTAACATCTCTTGTGTATTTACGATGAAGGATACTGTCAAATGCAAATTAAGTTTCCTAAACTTATACACATAGTATACTTTTATTTCAATTTTAAAATTTTCTTCATTTTTTTCTATTTAATTTAATTTATTGGGTAATTAAAATTTAACATAAAATTAAATGGGTATACAAAGATATTTTTAGATGTTCATTTTTAAAATATTTTCAATTCTTTTCAGTTGTCGTTACGTTTTATAAATATTTAACAATTTCGTGTGCACGGATTGGCAACATTAATTTTTTTTTAATAAACACATTCACGTTTTTGAAGGTTTGTGTTAGTTACATTTTTTTTTAAAGCAACTTACATCAAGTCATCGAATTTTTGAAATCATACAAATTATACGAATGTCAATATTTTTCATTGTTTTTTTGATATGTGTATTAATTGAATAACATGTTTTATTTAGAGAGGGATAGCTTTAGAATTATTAAAAATTGTAGGTGTAAATTGTAGTTTTTGTGTAAAAGTGGAATTAAAATACTTGAAATAATTTTCTTAAAATAAAATTATTCTACACTTAATGTATTAAATTAGCAAAAAAAATGGACCCATTTGATAAAACTGCAATTAAGGTGATTTTTATTAAATAATAAAAAAATCCAATTTATTGGAGATCAAGCGCGTTATACCAGACACATAACATATACCTATACAAACTTAATATTATAGATAAATAGAAAAAATTACTGTCTATAGCTTAGTTGCAGGTGACAAGAGATATATAATAAATGAAGAATAATAAGCCCGAAGGGAAAATAACAAAAACTACCCAATTTCGCCAAACAATACACTTCAGATTCACTTCTCTATACGGGAATCTCGGCTTCTATTATACTTACAGCAAATGTTAAATAGGAAAAGTTTTAGAGGAAACTTAGTGGATTTAATAACCTATTTCAGATTTACGATCGATTTTTTTGCCTGTAAATCCGAAACGAATAATTTGACAGCTGTCAAAATGTGACATTATTGGGACACTTTTTTAAGACGAATAGGATAGCGTGTATGACATGTCTCAATCGTCTTTTGTTATCCCGCAATCCGCCTCAACTTTCATTTTTCTTATGACCGTCATATTGGATTTTTCGATTTTTGGAAAGTCCGAAAAATTTCTAGTTTTGTGATGTCTCACAAGTGCCTAAAAGATTTGACTATCATCGAAATATTACACTTCGTAAAGTTGTCTTATTTTTTTCTAAGGATGCCATGATTTATTTGTCAGAAAATAAATTAGATATTTTGGGACAAATTCCCAACGGTGTGTTAAAAAAAGCAAGTCGGAAAACTCGTTGTTAATTTAATTAACACTTAAACCTTTGAAAAACCTACAAATTGAAAATTAAAATCACGACAGAAACATTTTACAAGTTGTAATGTAACTTTTTCGTAACTGGATATAAATTTACAGATTTGCAAAATGTCGTCCATTTGCATCGAAATATTTTTGACAATTAGTGAATGTTTTTCGTACAACTCTAGCAAGTGTATTTCCGTTAATGTTTCTAAATGTGTTCAAAACATTTCTATGGACGCGGGAGGATAGACCTCATGGTTTGTGTGACCCCAGAGGTAGAAATATAAAGGCGAAAGGTCAGGAGATCTAGGAGGTAAAGATATTGGACCATATTTAGTGAAATGACTCTTTCGTCAAAGTGCTCTTTTAAGAAATTCCTAGCTTGAATGGTGTTGTGATCCGGGCAACCATCCTGTTCAAAACAGGTTCTTCTAAACTCGTAAAGCCGACACAACCTGGTTTCGCAGAAGCTCTAGGTATCTTTGTCCGTTTAGGTTTTAATCAAACATAAATAGTCCTATGAGTAAATTTCCTCAAATAATTATTAATTTATAATAGGTGCCCAATTAAAAAAGGTAAGTTAGATTAAATTACCAATGACTTCACACCAAACGCTACTTCCAAATCTGGTCTGTAGACGTCTCTCTGCCACTTCGTGAGGGTTTTTCACACCCCAATGATGAGTGTTGTGCTTATTAAAAACTCCACAATTCGTAAACTTACTCTCATCGGACCACAAGATATGATTTACAAAATCGGGATTTTATTACCCTTCCTAGTATACCACTCACAGAAGCGCATGCGTATTGGAACTTCAGTTTCTTTTAGTTCTTGAACTATTGTGGGTTTGTATGGATGGTACTTATTTTTATTCAATACTCTCTGTACCGTTGATTTTGACACCAATTTCCCGTTCTACAGTTCTTACTGATGCACTAGGGTTTTCATTGACAGCTTGTAAAATGTTTCTGTTGCGATTTTCATTTTTAATATTGTGTCCACTTCTAGGTTGTTCAAAGGCCCCATGGTTAATTAAATTAACTATGATTTTTCTAAATTGCGTTTTATGAGGCTGCCGTCGTTCAGGGTACATCTCTTAATACCTTGGTGAGGTAATATCGGTGTTTCTGCGTGACTGCAAGTACAGCGCTAACATGTCAAACTTTTCGTCATTTGAATAGGGAATACCGGCCACATTTTTCAAAGGTTTCGACAATTTGTGTGACAGATTTATGATTTTAATGAAAGAAAACGTATTATTTATTAAAACACAACTTTGATAGTTTGAATTATTTAACGTCAAAGTCAGATGGAAACAATGGGCTACTTATAAAAACCCTATTTTCTGACAAATAAATCATAGCCTCCTTAGAAAAAAATGAGACCTAACTTTACGAAGTGTGATATTTCGATGATACTCAAATCTTTTAGGCACTTATGAGACATCATAAGACTGGACATTTTTCGGTCTTTCCAAAAATTGAAAATCCAATATGGCGGCCATAAGAAAAATGAAAGTTGAGACGGATTGCGGGATAACGAAAGCACAGAATAATCACTATTACAGAAATGAAGGCTTGCGTCGGCACGTTTGATGTCGGGGTGGCCAAAATTTAAAGTGACACTCGCTGACAGTTGACGTTCTTGCCGGTTGTTACACTGGTAAAAATTACCAAGATTCTTATAAATTCGGATAATACACTGAGAAAAGGATTTAAATATATGTAACAAACTTATTTAGCAACATCCACTATTTCTTCTCTGAATTGAAGGTTAGTGATATAATTAGAAAAAATAAGGCTTCACGATAATTTATTTTGAAGTAAATTGTACTGATCGCTATATTAAAAAAGAGTTTTTACTTGAGGAACCAGACCGAATGCTCGTTGTACTTAATTATTCATCAGTTTTTTTTAGATAACATTAACTCTTTAACAGAAGGATTATATTACAAATTATTGATGTATTAATTAATTGTATACTTTCCTGAAAAACACCTTCAACTGTGATAGTTGGATCTAGAAAAATAGATTAAACTAATAATAACTGGCATTAAAAATGCAAATACTTCCGAACTGTCATTTTGAAAGCCTTTTATGTGTTTTAGAACCTTATCATATGTCAATAATACCATAAACAATCCTTGTATTAAGACTTTCGCCATACTCTTATAATAATTTGACAACTCGGTGGATAAATCTGTGATTTTTACAATTCCATTTTTGTAAACAAAATTAATCTAGTAGTCGTTGGTAGAAAAGCATCACCAATAATTGGCGTATCGATTTATTACACTGTTTTACACTAGCTCAAATGGCTTTTCTTTCGAGTCTTTTGTGCAGAGTTGTCAAGTAATTGCAGCACTTCATTAACGTGGGAGTGGAGTCGACCCTCATGTTTTGCAGTAACCTCTTTTTCTTATTTGTCTGTATGAAGATAATCATTTAGATAGAGAGCCAGGGTGCATCAATGATACATCTTAGGACTTTATTTTGGAAAACTTATATTATGGCACATCCTCGTAGCTGTATTTCATAAATCCAGACGACTTAGGATTTGTTTATAAATCATATGAATTTGTTGTATACATAAATTTGCATTTTTAGATGCATAATTATTAGAACTATGAATTAAATTGAGATTTGAAGAAAAGTACTGTAGGAAAAAGGTTGTTATAAATAAAACACGTACCCATACTGACTATTAATTTTAATAAACCAAAATACGAAAAACATTACAAAAATCAGATTAATAAAAATATCAATATGAAAAATACCTACACATCAAAAGGCACAAAATTTTAGACAAAGGAATATGCCCTAGGTCCTAAAAAATACAAGGTAAGCACAAACTGCTTGTATTCATTGGAATGTCTTCTAGCTAGAGGCTTTTTGTTTTTAAATTCCGCTTGAGATTTAACTAATCTGCAAATGGTTGGTTTAAAAATTGTGGCCCAACTGAAGGATATTTTTGGGACTGGCACATGCATTATCAAAATAGAAGCAACAATATCTCTTCAATCTTCAAAGTTAGTTATTCTTTTGCTGGGACCTAAAAAAAAATATTTAAATTAAAAAATACATAAAAACAACACTTTTATATTATTTTTAATACCTGGTGTACTGAGAAAATCGTCGTGGGATTTAGTAGGGTACAGATTCATTCAGAATGATCAATTATTTCATTTGTTGTGGGTGTGTGTCAGAATATTGTCAAACATACATTTTCAAATAAACATTTCCGAGTTGATCCAAATAAAACACTACTGGGCTGGAAATGTTTTTTACACAACTGGTAGCTTTTGTGTAATTATTCACTGGTTATATTAATCAAGTCTTCTCGACTACAGGCTCTTAACAACATGGGAAACCTAAAAAAATACAAAATACATTGTCATAGGTAGATAAATATAATTTGATTTAAAAATGATAATAAAATAATTGTTTTGATTAAATAGCCAAATAAATAACATACAGTTAACATTGCTGCATTTGAAAAGTACCTCGTTTTACTCATTTTACTCGAAGCCGTTCTCGATGGGTTCTGCTCCATGGTCATTTAAATTGCATAATTTATTTTGCATACCTTTCTGAAACTTTGGGAAATGAAAAATAACTAGTATACGAATCCGTTCGAGGTAGACATGGGCGATAAACACATCTTTCTTTTAGATTCCATCAGTTCACTAAAAAATTATTTTGCTTTAATAAAATAAATAAAAATATGTAAATAGCTCAGAACATACCACAAAAAGTCTTCCATTAAAAACATGTTTACTGAACAATGTTCATAAAATAGACAAAGGAAAGCACTAAACACAGATTTACTCAATAATTGTTAAAAAATATACAAAGGAAAACACTAAAATACACTTAAATTCGATAAAAAAAAATCATAAATTATAAATGACTGATCCTGACACATCAAAACAACACTCGTGACATGACAGTTTTGCCGGTTATAAAATGGCGGCCCTGATCATGCGCAAAAAATTTTGGACCCCAAAAATTGACGTGCCTTCGCTTCTGTAAAAGTATTCTGTGACGAAAGACGATTGAGACATGTCATACAGGCTATCTTATTCGTCTTAAAAAAGTGTCACAATAATGTCACATTTTGACAGCTCTCAAATTATTCCTTTCGGATTTACAGGCGAAAAACGAAATCCGTCATTTTCAGTTTTTCGCCGATATTTCCATAACCAACCGACCGATCGTAAATCTGAAGCCCGTTATCAAATGCACTAAGTTTTCTCTAAAACTTTTTCCCATTTAACCTTTTATGTAGGCATAATATATAAATGATTCATTTTAAATCGAAATAAAATATATTGTCTTTGGACATAAGAGATTTTTATTTATGTCTTAATGTGACAGGAAATATCTTTTATGTTTATTACAACAAAACTACGAAAAATTAGCATCTGATAGCAACTGGCAACACTGCCACAGTACGAATCAATGTTGACCGTTGAGTTTACAACAGTAATTTTTTCATTTCTGAAGTTTTCATTTGTTACTGTTTGGTGAGTCTTTTAAGATGGTTGGACGATATAAAATGAATATGCAAAGTATGTATGATGAAAGTAGTTAAGCAAAAATAACATTTAGTAACACATTCAAAAACATATCGATTTTTTAAAAGCTGTTTAAGGAAATTATGTAAACATTGTATTATGCACATATTAAAATTACCAATTATACCTAATTTAAATTTCTGTGTAATGTTGGTAAAATTTATAAAAACCTTCAGATGTATAAAAAAAATTCTTGCCAAACGGTCGGTATATTTTTTAACTTTATATTGTTTTTTCAGTGTGTTTTTCTGAGATGTTTTTGAGAAGACTTCAGTGTCGTACGACAAGCGGTTTCTTGACAAAAGCTTGAGGACACTAAACAAATGCGACAATCTTTATTTTTCCTTTACTTTCTTTTTCTTCAAAGAGTTAATAACGTGATAGATGAGACCTGATTATTTATTAAATTAAACAGAAATTCTTACGTCTAATGATCAGAGTAGAAATTAAAAAAATTCTCGTTTTAATGTTTAGGTTTTTATTTGACTATAATCTGAACTGAAGAAACTTATTTTGAATCTTTTTAAGAGTTTCTAAATACACTTCTGACTGTTGTACCCAAATGATAGATGCAAAATCTAGTTTTGAAAGAACAAGGGTATTATATAGTAATTTAGTCATTTGAAAATTAGTAAATAATGGAGTTCATAAACCCGTTAAGTGCCATTAGCACTTTTAACTATATTTTCTATATAAGTCGTATATGATAACAGATTATTGTAACTCAGATCTTTCACTTCTACAACTCTGGCTTCTTTTTATATTTAATTGACAAATGATATGTGTCTATATTAAAATATAAGTTGTTATTTAAACTCCATTAATATATTGTGTTGATATTTTTGTGAAGCGCTACACTTAAATAGGTACATTATAATATATATTAAACGATCAGAGAATTTAACAAAAGTAGGTAGATAATTGATAAATATTAAAAAAGCAATGGTCCAATGTTAGATCCTTCAGAATATATTTTCTTTGATGAAATATTTTCATTGTATTTTTCAACATTGTCTATTTAACTTTGCTAAAATACTTAACTCGACAAAAGCCCTACTGAAATCTGTAAAGATTACATCAAGGCGACCATTTAGAGAAATTTAAAAAACTTACCCAAAGAAATTATATTTTAAAATATTTTTAAAATATACACTATTGGACAAAAGTGAAGCAACTTTTATAGTAAAATAAAATATTTAATTATTTAAAATAAAATGAGCAACCATGAAAATTAAAAATAATTTAATTTAAGTGGTCATAGTAGGCTGCAGTCATATGTGACATGGGATTGTTTGCAAATGTCAAATAAGTTAGTATGTAATAATTTATTTCAACTAGACCTTTTATTATCGCGACAAAAGTATAGCAACTCTTTGATTTGGTTTACAGGAAAAGGGTTTATGATACAGGTAAAGTTCTAAAATGACGTTTTTCAATTCAATTAAGCTTAACAGCTCTAATATTTACAGAATTAAATATGCCAAAAGGAAAACGAATCTGTACGGAGGTACAAGAAATGGTCGTAAACGCCTTTTTAGAAGGGAAGAGTAAGATTGCGATTTCCAAACAGTTCGACTTGCCCAAATATAGTGTCTCAAAAATAATTTCACGTTATAATGAAAGAGAACATGTAGAAAAAATGCCGAAATCAGGAAGGCCCAGGAAAACTACATTTTGGATGGATAGGAGAATCAAAAGAATTTCTCAAAGAGATCCGTGGTTGTCAGGACCAAGGATAATTGCTGAAATTCCCGAACTGGAAGTCAGTGCAAGGACTGTTCAACGACGATTAGTTGAGGCGAAACTTTATAGCAGACGTCCTGCCAAGAAACCGTTGGTTTCTGAAAGAAATCGCCGTGCCAGACTTGAATTTGCGCAACAACATTTGAACTGGACAGTGCAAGATTGGGGAAAAGTATTGTTTAGCGACGAAAGTCGTTATAAAATTTTTAATTCTGATGGAATGAAGCGTGTCAGGCGTCCGGTTAATATGAGATTTCACCCAAAGTATGTTACGCCAACAATAAAGCACGGACAAGGTAGTGTATTTGTATGGGGTTGTTTTTCGTGGAGCAGAGTAGGCCCACTACATTTTATAGACGGAATTATGGATCGCTTCGTCTACAGAGACATACTCCAAAACGTTATGTTTCCCTATGCTCAGCGGGAGATGCCTTTGCAATTTATATTCCAACAGGACAACGATCCGAAACATTCGTCTCGCCTTGTTCAGGAATGGTTTCAGGAGAACAATGTACAGGTTCTTAGGTGGCCGGCCCAATCACCAGACCTCAACCCCATTGAGAACCTTTGGGAAGAGGTTGAACGTCGTATTCGGACTACAAGATTCCCAAATAAACAGTCCTTAATTGATAAAATTAATGAAGTTTGGATTAATATGCCGGATATTACTATCCAAAACTTAATTTCATCAATGCCGCGCCGTTACCAAAAAGTTATATCTCATAATGGATATCCTATTAATTATTAAGAATTTGTTCTTATTTTGTTTTAACCCTTCAACCATATTTGTGATTTTTCAGTTGTTAAATGAAATACAAAATTTTTTCAAAAAAGTTGTTATACTTTTGTCGCGATAATAAAGGGTATTGTTGAAATAAATTATTACATACTAACTTATTTGACATTTGCAAACAATCCCATTTCACCTATCATAGCAGCCTATTATGACCACTTAAACTACATAAATTTTGATTCTCACGGTTGATCGTGTTATTTTAAATAATTAAATATTTGATTTTATCATAAAAGTTGCTTCACTTTTGTCCAATAGTGTAGGTGACAGTTTTATTTAAAACATGATTCATTTTTATCTAAATGTTTAATGAAAATTGGATTAAAAATTATTATTGTAAAATATACAATTTCCAAAAATTGAACAATTTGATTATTAGAATTTTCATTAAAAATAATTTTTGTGAACTAGAAAAATTAAACAATGTTTACAAGTTTACTGTTTTTTTAAACTAATTTTTTTATCATTTCACTTTTTTTTTATTTATTTTGTGACAGTCAATTTATTTTTAAGTCTCTTACCACCGTAAATTTTTCGCAGCTTCAATACAACGATCATCGACGATAACACCACCACCAATATAACGATCAAGATCACATAGAAAGCGTTCCTTTTCTCTCGAACACTTTTCTTACGCTGTTTTTCGTCCATCGCCGAAAATGCACTACTCGAACCCACGAACTTCAAACGTAAAAAAAATGTATTTGCACACTTCAAACTATCCGCGTTGTGAAGTTTTCACCACGTCACGAAACCATGAAATAGACGCTGGAAGCAGAGGCGGGCGAAAATTACAAAAAACACTTTGTTAATTTTCTAAAATTGAAAAAGAATTTGTCATTGTATAAATTAATTCACTCACAAAAAATTGCTTGCTTTTATAAGAAGAATTTTATTCAAAAATATTACTTGTTGAAGCTAGTTTTAGTTCAGTCGACCATAATCAGACCACTGAAAATTAGTTTGCATTATAATATCAACAAGGCATATTATAATAATTGAAAAAAGTTATGCATTCACAATTATTTATTTTAATATCCTTTTTAACTGTGCATTTTCTAACTTATTTGGTCGACTCCTTTCTGTATCTGTAAGATGTGAAGTGTGGATTGTTTCACAGCATTTAGACCTCATTAGGCCTATTCTGGATCAACAAATGGCCTCTCAACTGTGTATCTGCTGCACTTTACTTCGTTTTACACTAATGCTCTTTGTGGAGTCGTAGTTCATGACTTTTAGCAAAATTCTCAATGGTCTGGTTAACGGTCTTCATCTCCAAGTCTGTTTCTGAAGTAGCAAGAGGCACTAACTGTGTTCCTCAGTACTTTATTCTGGAAGCGCTGGTTTTATTAGAGAGTTTTGCATTTTGTCTACCTGTATCTTCATGATCTTATCCTTCTGCTAAAATGACAGTGTCATCTGCAAAAGTGGCTATTGTATTATTTTTTGTTATGTAATATCACTGATGTATAGTAGATACAAACAGGTCTCAATTCACTTTCTTGTGGTACTCCTGCTTTTATATCTTTTATCTCCGAGTAAACTGCTTTCTGCTTTATTCTAAATGTGTTATCTGTAATGTATGATTCCAAATTATGTGGGTATTTTCTGGGATGATTAAGTCCCTCTTGCCATATTTTGTCAAAAGCTTGTGCTACGTCTAAGAAGATAGTAGAGGAAATGTTTCTCTCTAAAGCCAAGCTAATAAGTCGAAATTATATTTTTTCTTCTTCGATGGGATTTAATCTCTATAGGAATATTTTTCAGTAAGTAAAGAGATTGGTACATAAGATGAAACTTCATTTAAAGGTTTGCTAGGTTTAAGTATTATTATTACCCCAGCCAATTTCCATGTCTTAGGTGCATACTTCAATCTGAAGAAGTCATTAACAGGATAGGTCAGTTTCACTAGTTGTTTCAGTATCTCTCCAGTAATTACATCAAATCCTAGTGCTTTTTTAGGATTGATATGGAACGTTTGAGTTTATTTTTATCTTTGTGACTAACGTGTGTTTCCCTCTCTGCTTGCATTCATCTAAGCTTACTAGCAAGATTTTAAATTGATTGTTAAGGAATTGCAGCTTATTCCTCTTTTGCGACAATTTTTATCCATATGCAACGTTTTGACGTATCCCACTAATTTTTAATGGGATTTAGATTGAATTAGAACTTTCTGAAGATAGTCATTTACAACTCGATCTATCTATACAATGTGATGACCAACGCGCTTGAAAGAAATGTTCAATGGATAGGTCAGCTGTCATACGCTTAGTGATTTCTGAATGTTCAGTAAGTGCCTCCCAACTAATACTGCCCCAAAATATTATTCTGCCTCCACCAAAAGAGCATCCATTTTGTATAAAATAATGACGTCTTGTTCATGTAGTTGTATCGTAAGACAGATACGCCGCCAATGGTTTGCATCAGCACATCTTAAAATAAAAGCGGCATCAATTAACTTCACGAAGGTTAATGAAGGTATTGAGTTGAGTAAACAACTAACAGTCTTCTTTTGATGGAAAAGCTATTGGGTAAAATCAATTTCTGTTTGTAATTCTATTTGATAAATCGTCCAAATACGAAACTGTGTTAATACATTTTACCAATAACATAAAGAATTTAATTTCGTAATTCAATTATTACTCAAATATTTTTTTTAATTGATATAACTTTTTGATTTATGTTTTTTTCATATTGTAATATTTAACATTATTATTAGTAGAAATCTAAAGAATATACAAAAATAATAAAGGTTATAAAGGTTTAAAAATAAATTGAATTAAAGATAATGTACCAAAAATAAATCAAACAACTAAAAACCAATATATCATGGAGATTTTGATTTAAATAGATAGTCGATAGGCGACAAAAAGAGAGTGAAGCTATGGCTATGCCCGAAACTCTGGCCGTAAGGTCCTTCTAGCAGTGACAGAGCCCTCGCGACCGTATGTATGTCCCATTATTCTCTCCTACCTTTCCAAACCAGTTATGAAAATACTCCGGGTGTTTGTAAAGCTCCAGTGTCCCTACACCTAAGGGCTATGAGAGTCTTTAATCAGTAGTCTAAAACCACTCAACCATGCTATTAAGGGATTATTTCGGTTTTTCTTTTTTCTTTCTACCAGGAGTGAATTGATGTTCATTTCATGATTCCATGACCCTGAAGCTGGTGACAGTGCTGCCCCATCCCTTAATAGTAGATATATTGGTGAAGGGGCATATTCTGTAACGTTCTAGTTAAATTTAACCGCCAGGTTAAAAGGTTATTTAAAACTATGCCATTTAAATTTCAACCCAAATCTCTACTCGGTATTCCATCAGTTTAATTTTTTGTTATTAGTTATTTTATAACCAGCCCCTGTTAAAAAAGACATGATAAAGATTTAAATATACCTAAAACTGCATTCAAATTATGCCCAACGCAGCATTAAAAATAAAAAAAGAATATAATTGACATGTAATTTTAACCAAATAATACAGAATGCAAAATGAAAAATAACATTCGCTTATTTTTCTGACCTAGGGTTAATTTTTTACAGAATAGACCCCATGGTGATCTAAATTAGTTAGACTAGTTAGAAATCTACCGGTTGTTGCACTGGTGATATGCGCCGCTTCTACCTGTTGTTACAATATCATTTAGTTTATATTATTCGCGCCACAAGAAGTACTAAATTATTTTTTTAACCAACCAAAATGGTTTAAAAATAATACTCACCTATGAATTTTGTTCGATCTGTCCTGAAGACTGCAATCATAATTATAAAGAGAACAACAACGATCACAAAAAATATTTCGTATAAAGTAAATATATGTATGGTAAAGTGTTCCTTTTCTTTAAAATATTGTTTTTCGCGACTTAGTTTCGGTTTACTTTCGTCCACTTGTGACTCCATCTTAGATTCTACTAAAGAAAATTCCATCAATCAAAATTTACGCAGTCACAGTTAATTTTTTAACCTAACATTTAATTGTTTTATTAACGCAAAAGATGAATTATTTATCATAACAAACCAATCACATGCATCACTGTTTTCTTTAAATTTAGCACAATTATACTTTTGTATTCATTATAAGAATGTGCTACTAAGAAATTAAAATAAGATTCGTTGTGAACTAAGTCTTTTTGTTTCTCTTATTTAACATCGGTCTATATTAATAACTAAACGGAAAGAACGCCACACCCTTTTTAAAAATGTTATCGAACCCTTTATTGTCCCAATGGTGCATAGGAATATGAATAGTTTGCAAAAATAAATTTTGAGTATAATTTTTTATTAAAACTTTGGTGCTTCTTGGGTTTGAGAATGGAGAACTTCAATCGGATGGAAGTTCCTTGTGGTTGTTTAAAGCGTTTGATGCTTCTTGGGTTTGAGTATCAAGAACTTCAATGGAACGGAAGTACTTGGTTGTATGGTAGTCGAATTCGCTTGACTCGTTTCGATTTGGTTTTGGAGATAATTTGGTATACTACCACATGTTGTTAGTCAATCTCTTTATTTCTTATTTGCATCTACATTTATATTATCACAGAATAAACAATATACAATAACAATTAATATTATTTAATTATTTAAATGTACAGGTTTTTTCATTCTATTTTGACCGCTACTTATATTCATTATTATTGCGAACACAAAAAAAAGTTTTAAGTAAAATCTTTGTTGTTTTACTTGTACCAACTAAAAATGTAATAACTGGTAGAATTGTATAGACAGCGCGCCTCCAACAAAATATAATTTCATTCTTTTAATGGGGCATCCTATATATTTTTTTCATTTTAAGTAGACTTGCATTTCCTGATTACAAATATATAATATTTTAATTAGTTAGTGACTTATTGCACTATGAAAGCGTAATACATAGATGGCTATGAAAATGATGTTTCCAAGTAAAACAGTTGTTTGTTAATTAAAAATTGTCAGTTGATTGCTTGTAATGGATTATACTGTGGCCGAAAAACTTTTTTGTGTTCACAAGAATAATGAAAATAAGTAGTGGTCAAAATATAATGAGAAACCCTGTACATTAGAAAAATTTTATTATTCAAATTTCGATCCCAGTTCAGTGTTTTGAAATGATTTTAAAATAACAATTCAGCATTTTTGTTATTACGATATACATTTAACTTGAAATGAAATTGGAATAGTTTATAGTACCTGCATTTTAATTAAATAGAATTTATTTCATCATATACAGGATATAAATTTAGTATGTGAATATAAAGAAAAATGTACAAAGCTGCACAGAATATTTAATAAGCCCAACATATTAGGATATGGATTCGGGACTAGTGAAAGACGGCATATCTACTCCACTCTAGAGCTCGTATTAAATGATATAGCGGCTGTCAGCTAGGATATGCTCTAATGGTGAACGAAAAAATTATCGAAAATGCAATTAGTCGAAAGTAAAAAAGATCGAAAAGCACCAAAGAAAAGACCAGTTATTGGTTATTTTGTACACTCACTTAAAACTTTTTGTGCTCAATTCGAAAATTTCAACGATATTTTAAAATTAAATTAAATTAAATTGAAACAGGGTCGGATTGGAGTATTTTCAGCTGTTACTTTTTTTGGTAACTATTTTTCGAATTACACCTCAGAAATTGAAAATTTTGAATAATTTACGTAAAAAGGTACTCCTTTTTGACTTCTATCAAATAATGCATAGTTTTAGAGGTAAAATATTACATGCAAGTTGCTATGTAACGAAAAAAATTATCACATTTGATGGATTCAAAGTTTTGTGAAATTAATTTAAAAGGTTCGAATTTAGAATAAAAAGTTGAGAGAATAATTATACAAAATTACTGAGGCCCTTCTTATGGGGCCTCAGAATTGCATTCGTGCAGACGAAAAAATTTTCTTACCCCCAAACTTTTTTCCATGTTCCATGTTTCCGAAAATGCAAAAAAAAATTTTTCGTCTGGTAGTCTGTGTGTATGTATGTCGGCACGATAACTCTAGAACGAAAGTTCTTATTGACTTGCGGTTTTGATTTTCTTAAATAATTACTTCTAACTTAGAACCTTATTGATTTTTAGAATGTTCGGTTTATCCTAACTACTTTAATATCAATTTACTTAAAATCCGTCTATGCATTTCTTTTGTGACTAATTTTACGAATCATTCCTAACGTCTAACATTTCTAACATTCTTAACATTCCATACATTACAAACATTCTCCAACGACCTGTCAAACAACAGCTGTTGATTGTAAAGGTGAGATTTCTAAGGCGGGTTGCGACCTTCATAATTGCAACCATAGCCATTTTGGAGGCTATTTTATTCGAAATTTGTCGCCAAGCCTGCCAATTTATGAAAAATATATAAGCAGTTTCTTAAAAATGACTTTTTTATGGTAGTGCTAACTTAAGCTTACTACTATTTCGCACCTAGCCACAAAAACACCTTCATCAAATTTACTGGCTCTCTCTCTGTCGCAACCCCATAGAATAATTAATCGGCCATTTTATTTGAAAAAAATCAGAATAATGCTTGGCTGTGCCTGTCAAGTATCAAGATGTCAACTGTGATGTGTGAATGGCTCTTAAATGTCAAATTATTTAAAATGTTTGTATGCTTCTTTTGATATTTATTGCAAATAATTTGTAGTGTATCTCAATTCAGGCTTTCCATAAGTAAAGGTACAACAAGATAGATAATATAATGTTCTTATGCAAAGCACTTTTTTATTATATAAAAGAGAGGTAGGATATAATGCTGGTTTTTGTAGATAATTTTAATTATACGATTTAGGATTACATTAAGGGGTTGAAGTCCACATTATAGCATATCGCAAAATAGATTTAACCAGCGAATTGTAAATAATAATTAGTAAACTCCTAGTCATAAATTTCCTCAATTCATAAAATTTAAAAATGAATATTCTAACTTTGGTTGTTAATGACAGAATGTGATCAACCCATTTCAAATTTTGATCAATTATGATACCGAGGTATTTTGTGTGTTTCTCATTTTAATTATAAAGTTGTCATTTATTTGTATGTTAAAAAAAGGCCTCTGTAAATTATATTGCTGTCTATGGATCTACTTAAACACAAAAATAGTTTTGTGGCTATAAGTTGCTATAACCTATAGTCGCAAAACTATTAATAATTTAAACATAGTAAGTAGTATTAATATAACAAAGTATTTTTTTTAAATAAAGTACATGATATCAAAACATAAATAAATTTATAATAAATGCGGGTAAAACGAGGAGTAAAATAGCAATAAATTAAGGGAAATACTTAAAAAGGGCAGGATTAAAGAGTATTATCACAAGAAAGTATATCCGTTCTGTTTATTTATCAAGTATTGTTTGAGGTTACTTTTGAATACATTTATTGTTGTTTTTTGTTTTTAATTTATGTAGGCAGTGCATTAAATTTTTGCAAACCTTTAATAGAAATTGTATTTTGGGAACTTTTAGTGATGACTTGCCGTACATGAAAGTCAGATTCTTCTTGTATTATAGTTGTGATATTGCGAATTATATTGAATTTTTTCTAATAGATCTGATGCGATGGTACTATGTCATTTTTATTTTATAAATAAATAAATATCAGTCATGTACTGAACATTATTCTTAACTGAAAGCCAATTTATTTCTTTTAACATAGTTGCAATACTCATCCTTCTGTCCTTTATTAATATTATATAAATAGGCGAAGTAAGGAGCCCAAATATTTTATATGAGCAGGCTTAAGAGGTAAAGAGGCCAATTATTATTGGACAAGTATTACAAATTAAAAATTTAAAAAAACCGACTTTAAAAACGTGCAGATGCCATTACCACATCTTAACCAAATGTATATGGGACCACCCTGAGGTACCCCCTTACTAACAAAAAAAGAATTGTATAAATCGGACAAGGTGGTAAAGCATTATCGCTAAACAAACATAAAAAATGAAGAGTTTGAGGATTTTCTCATGGATCCAATTATTAGATTTTAATCAAATTTATATAGGACCACCCCTAAAGTAGCCCCTTTCTAAAAAAAAAGAATTATTGAAATCGGTCACCGTGTTAAAAAATTATCGCTGAATATACATAAAAAATGAAGAGTTTGAGGATTTTCTCATGGACCCAATTATTAGATTTTGACTAAATTTATATGGGACCACCCTTGAAATACCCCCTTTCTAACAAAAAAAGAATCAGTGAAATCGGACACCGTGTTAAAGAATAATCGCTGAACATACATACATACATACATACATACATAAAAAAAAAAAATAAAAAAATATCGCGACGAATTGATAACCTCCTCCTTTTTTGAAGTCGGTTAATAAATTGCTCGGACAAGTTTGTAAACCCTAATCAAAAGGCGATATAGAATGGTTTTAAAAATCAAGGCTTGTGAAAATCATCACATGGTTTAACCTAAGTAATGCCAATGCTTCACAAACCAAAAAATTCAACGTTATAATACTACTATCGGCTTTCGGTCTTTTGTTCCAAGTTAAATCATTTCTCGTTTTTTTTTTTTCGCTACGAGTTTACCCTTGTGGGCCTTAGTCTCGATAAGATGGGTACCACCATTTTAGCGTCTCTCGAATTTCATTTTAATTTTATCAGGGATGATCCTTTGAAACGCCATCCATTTGTCGACCTATGTTTATATTATGAAGTTTCTTCCTGATACCCCGTATGTACAGTGTGCCCCAAAAAGTTCTATAAAAATAAAAAAATGTAACTTACATTTCACAAAAAAATATTCTTGATAAAATGTTATTACGATTTAGCTATGGCCACGCAACTGGTCCATTTCAACCGATCCGCTTCTCGGGAAAGTAATGTCTAAAATCGCCCACACTTTCCTAATAATGACACATCTAGATTTGAATTATTTAAATCTGTTACTTTAATCTGTCTTGAGTGGCCACCGAAGTCGTCAGACTTTTTTGTCTTTGTTTTTATTTAATTTTTTTTAAAGATATTTGTAAAAGTTAAAGTTAGGTATTTGATAAAGTTAATTATTTGAAAATGTGAATTATTTTAAGTTTCATATATACATTGATACTCAGGTAGTTTAAAGATTGGAATATATAAAATATTAAAAATTAAAACATACCAAGAAGAAAAATGTTAAAAGTGCCTTAACACAGTCTTTACTCGCTCATCTCCTCCTGAGATTTGTTCTCGAATTCAATATTCTGAAAAATGGTGAATAATTAATTTCTAGCAATAAATAAAGAGTTTTTTTTGAATAACCAGAAGGCTGTATTAAAGCGAAACGAACTGTGTGTTACTTTCTGATAATTTCTGAAGATTAACTCGCACAAGGCGGCGAATACATGAATATTAATCGAGCCCTCTAGTGGTTTAGACGTGTATGTTGTGTAGTATTACGTTCAAATTCAGAGTTCAACTTTGTTGTTCGGCAAGTTGTGATTAAGAAGTATTACTGTGTATTGGGCGCTTGGGAATTCAGGAAGCATATCTGTAATACATATATCTCGATAAACGCCAGAGTAAATACGCAAACTATCGTAAAACAAAAGCTCGTTAATTGTACCAATGATTAAATGATGGGGTTGGTAACCTTTTGTTAAAAAATGTTTTATGAACCTGCTTTGGAAAGCGTGAAGGCTTCAAATATTTGTTAGAGCTATTGCAATATTTTCTTTTCTATTTTACTTCGAACTACGTGTTTCATTTTTCAATAATGAATTGATCCTAGCTTACCGCATAATTTAAACTCTCCCCCTTATTATGTCAACCATCTTTCAACATTATTTCCGTTTCCTACATCTTTTTTTTTTTGATTGCCGCATTCAATTCTTTTAATTTTCTTGGTTGGTATTTATTCTCTTTATTAGATATAATTTTTCATTTATAAATTCATTTTAATAATAATAATAATAATAATAATAATAATAATAATAGATTTCTTTAATTTTCTTCAAGCCATATATACTTACTTTCAGTAAACTTCAGGTAAATATCTTCACTAGATTACAGATACCTACCTTCTAATTGTTAACCTATTTGATAGATGGTAGGTCATTGGCTTTTATCTCTATAATAACTTAATTTATTAATTCTACTTCATTTTTAATTTTTAATTTGTTCAGTCCTGATTTTATATAAAAAAAATTTAAAATGTTTGTATGTTCGTAACCTTGGTTCGTTATTGTTTTATTAAATTCAAATATTGTTTTTGGTTTCTTCAACCTTAAGGTGATTACAGCACCTTACAGCACCCCTTATATCTCTAAAAGTAATTTTGTTATAAAATTAAAATTTTGGCCAAATAAATTAGGTAATATTATCTAGATACACATTTATTTTAAAGTTTAAAATTCTTTCCAGTTTCCGAGTAAAAAAAATCAAAGGGATTTAAATTTTGAAATATGATAATGAAAATAATTGAATTCCTCAATAGCACTATTCTTAATTTAATCTCCAAACTCGAGCCCTTAATTTCTTGTTAATGATTTTTTAAATTCGCCAAAATTAGTGGCTAAAACGCCACGTTAAGTGTGGTATTACTGGTGTAAACTTTCATCAGAAGAAACGAATTATGACTAAGAGTGTACGATACGATAGTTACAGGCGCCTTACACTAGAAGGCAGCACTTAACGAGGCGTTTTAGCTACTAATTTTGGCGAATTTTAAAAAATCATTAACAAGACATTAAGAGCTTAAATTTGGGAATTATATTAAGAATGGCGCTGTTGAGGAATGCATCCATTTTCATTAAATTTCAAAATTTAAAGCCCATTGTTTTTTTTTTCACGGAAACTGGAAGGAATTACAACTTTAAAATATATGCATGTCTAGATAATATTACCTCATTTATTTTGCCAAAATGTTAATTTTTTAACAAAATTACTTTCTGAGATATCCTTGTCCGAAAATTATAAGGGGTGCTGTAATCACCTTAAGTAGGCACCTCTAGTTTTGTCTGGTTTCTTAACCTTTAAAATAAAAATATCTGACATAATTTTATACAGATTCACAGTGACTTTTTAATTATTTGTATGTTAAAATTACGTAGCTTATCTGTAATGATGTCATGGAAAGTCAAATTATTATTAACCTCCTCCTTTTGTTCTTTGTTTTATTTTTTGGTTCAATTTTCATTTTTGTTTCATATAATTTTCACCTTTCAATACATTGATTCCATGACTTTCCATTTATGTGTGCCTGATGATGAAGTAATCACTTCGAAACCGGTCACCAATAAATTGAGAAATAAAGGACCTTTCTTTACACCTACGTACTCAATAAAGAATGTGTATTTTATTCTTCCAGTTGGAAGCTGGCCGTTATAAGGTTTCCTACCCTCTTCAGCCACACTGGAGAGATCTGGGTTCGGATCTGAGGGGATGGGTGATAGGTATCAGAGAGAATGTTACTGACCTAGTATTTACCTATTGCTGTGAGAAAATCACTGAAAAAACTCATAGCATGTCAGGCGGTAGTGGAGCTTGAACGCACGACCTGCAGAATCAGATGAGTTACCGCAAAATATAATGCTATGTGTGCAAACACTAAGCAAAAAAAAACAGAAAAGAAAGAATATGTAAAATATGTAAAACACAAGGAACAGTAGCAGTACTATCAAGTGTTAGAAGTGAAAGTAGTCATATGTGAGTTATAGATTAGAGTAAGGGTGGTGGAAGAAAAGTTAACTCTGTGAGAAATAAAGCACTTCTCTTCCACCACCCTCACTCTACTCTCAAGTGTCATTAAGAAAGTTGTTATTAATACTTCTTTTGAATGAAGGATATTTGGAATCAAAAAAATTCAAGTCTATATATTGAAGATATATTGTCATGATTTCGTCTTTTGACTTTTGGTGACACGTTTCCGTCGAATAGTTATTCGTATTATGATGCCAGTGGTGTTCGAATTATAATTTTTATTTTTTTATAATTGTCATGAGATGTTGAGTTTTGTCAAAAGAATAGATTCATTTATATTTTGTATGTTGAAAATAAAAGGATTTAAAAAAAAGTAAATGAAATTATTATATTGAAACAATTTTAAAAGAAAACAGAAGACATATCAGGAGTCGTAGCAGGAAGATAGTATCACAGGAAAAATAAGAGTGAGTAGAGACTGTAGTGGATCATAGAAAGGGAAGACGAAGCAGGAGAACGAAAGGCATAAAAGAGGACAGGACTATTGAAGCCGTAATTTTGCAGACAACATTTTCAACAATTTGTGTAGTTTTCTGTAAATTTTGAATATGATTTCGATATTAAATAAATTATTTGTTTTTTTATTGCATTAACATTTTAAGGTAATAAACTTTATTTACAATGAGAATGTCAAGTAATAAATTTAATGCTGTTAAAGTACCAACCTAAAATTTTTAAATTTCCTACCCAAATTTAATTATGGCTTGTTACAAAATAATACATTTACAAAAGTATGTAGACTCTCAATTAATTTATGATCTACTAATATATTCTATTTATCGTATTTAATAACTGTTGGATACGGAATTAAACAATCTTAATCTTTGAATTTGTTTCTGATGATTTTTAAAGTTTAAATCAAAAATTTACATGTTATTCAGTTATAATTTTTCATTTAAATAATTATTTTAAATCTGATATGGTATACAATTTGTAGATATTGTGACTTTAGACAAACGGTACATTTTAGCAAAGTTATCTACTATTTTATTTACGAATTTCCATTAATACAAACCACAATAATTAAGATCTTATTTTGCTTTATTTAAAAATGTTTTTTAGTATGGCATGTAGATGTAAGAGCTGTGAGGATGTATTAAAATGTTTGAAAGTGCTTCTGACTACTGTTTTTAAAGTTGCATGATTTTTTGTATTAGGTACATTGAATACATGAATAAAATACTAGAATTTTAGAGTTTGATTTTAGATCAAAATGTCCTATAAAAAAATTATATCCTTTCTAAAATAAAAGATAAAAGATTCATAGAGGGGCCATCCACGAGCAGACAACATCAACTGCTAAACCTTAGCAGAAGTGAACTCAAGGCCGTAATAGGATTCCTTACGGGACACTGCGGCCTTAGAAGACACCTAAATCTCTTAGGGATATCTGATGACTCCCTATGTAGAATATGTGAAGAGGAGGACGAAACTCCTATTCACATACTATGCCACTTCCGGAACCTTAAATGGGAACGGGAATGGTACTTCGGGGTACAATATCCGGAACCTGAAGAAATCGCGAAAGCGCCCATCAGACATATTCTTGAATTCATCAAGAAAATCAATCTGATGGGATAGAAACTGTGAGGGGTACAATAAGCCTAGAGCTTCAGTACAAGTGGGCTTTGAACCACGCCCTAATTCAGATGATGATGAAAATAAAAGAAGTTTACATTAACATTTTAGTACATAATAATTATTTTTCTAAAACAAATTTATTTGTGGTAAATATATTGGATGGAGCAAAGATTATTTTCGTTTGTATTTTATGGCTTGTAAACATTACATTAAATACGGCTTTTAATAACTGAAAGTACAATCTTATTGATAATATTATTGCGTCGTGAAAATATTTTTAAAATCCGTATTATAATTTCATAAAATTTAATTATTATTTTGTGTGGCGGCTGCGGTGCCTATAAAGGATTTCTTGGATATTAGTGATGCATTTGCTTTTACAGTCGCGAGATTTAATAAAAAGCTATAATAATGCACATATAAACACCGTAGGCAGACCTCCAAAATATCGAGCTGAAAAATGAAAATACCACTGATGATGGCAGTAGATTATTCATCAAAACGATAATACAAAAAACGAGGATGCTTTCCAAGCTGTAATAGAAGGGGAACATTAAAAACAAATTGTAACGATTACTTAACTAATTTATTTATTTAACTGAGTATGATATAAAAAAGACAACAATGAAAATCCCAAACATAAAATCAAGACTAAAATGTATAGTTTAATTTTGTTTGGAAGAATAATACAAGTAATGTTATTTATAAAAATCACTATATTAAAATCTAATTATACATTTATTCGTTTAGTCCCCTTACGAGCACAGGATTGTTGAGGGTTTCGTCTTCTCCACTTTTTCCATGTTTGTCTCTCTGTCTTCATTCTTGCCACTGCAATGCCGTTTATCTATATGTGTCTTGGTCTTCCGCTTTTTCTTTTCCTGTCTGTTTTTATTTCGAACATTCTCTTCGGTATTCGCTTTATATTCTTTGTAAATGTTCTAAACACTCCCAACAGCTTTTTCTCGATTCGTTGTGTTATCGATGATAGTAATGCGAAATTCCTTTTAAAAAGTAATTTATATTTAATAAAGATTCAAAGTTAGAATAATAGTAACAATTAATAATAATTAAAAATGACATAAGGCATCGTTTTAACATGTTACTTTACAAATAAACAGAAAAGGTAAAATATTAGTAACATTTTAACAACTAAAATCAAGAATGTAGTCCTTTAATCTTGTTGAGAGTCTTCTATTTCTGCTCGGTCTACCTTCCTCTTGTAATTCTGTTTGAAAATGTCCTGGGATGTAGTCTGGGTCACTTAGTCGCCATGTGAGTCATTATATTTAGTTTTTTTATGTTGTTCACCTTCTTCTAAATCGTTAAATGATTAGTGAATTTCTTCACCTTCACTATCTTCTTCACCACTATTGTCTTCTTCAATAGAGTATATGCATGAGCATTTGTACATTAAACTCTACTTATGTTCTCATCTAAACTGTCTGCTTTGTGGATATATTTTCCTATTTTGATAACTACCTAGGGTCCTCTGTACTTAGGTTGAGTTTTTGTTGGCTCTCCCACATTTCTGGTATTGTTTTCATAACCACTATATCTTCAGGCATCGGTTTAACATGTTGCTCTATAAATAAACAGAAAAGGCAAAATATTAATCACATTTTAACAACTAAAATCAAGAATTTAGTCCTTCAACCTTGCTGCTATTTCTGCTCGGTCTGCCTTCATTTTGCAATTATGTTTGAAAATTTCCTTCTGGGGGTGTAGTCTGGGTCAGTTACGTAGTCGTCATGTAAATCATATTCTTTAGTTTCTTTGTATTGTTTACCTCCTATGTCGTTAAGTGTTTTGTTTATTTCTTCACCTACACTGTCCTCTTCAATATAGTGAAGTAAGATACGTGGACATTTGTACAGAAAACTCTACTTCTGTCCTCCTCATCTAAACTGTCTACTTTGTAGATAACTTTTCCTATTTTTTTGATAGGATAAAAACTTTATTATCCTAGAGGATATTTTGAAGATGACATTGGTTATTTTTTTTTTATTTGGTGTTATCGGCATCGACTACTAAGGTCATTAGCCTCGTGTTCTGTGTAGGCTTTGTTACTGTTTCCCAGCGCCACTTTAGGAACAGCACTGTTAATTAGAACCCAACAGTGAATGGTCGAGTGGGGAATCCTACCAAGGCATCGTTTTTCTTCGCTAATTTTCTCCGATTTTTAATAGTTTTCTTTTGAAAGAGCGTACGCTAGCTTTGCATCTTCAAACCAAGGCGTATATCTTAAAAAAAGCTTTTAAATGGAATTTTAGCTATAGTTCCATTATTAGTATAAAGTATAAAGTATAAAGTCTTAATTACTGACAATACAGACTTATTAACAACTTCTACTTGCCCATCGACTAGCAATAATATTGTGAGTACTAGTATGCATACTCGCATGGTATTGTAGACTTAACAAACATGTGTATAACATTGGTCTGGCAGAAGAGACCTTGTGTTGTTTCTGTGAGGAAGAGGAGGAAACTGTAGTACCCGTATTGGGCTACTGCTAAGGTGTATCAAGACTGAGATTCCCTACGCTTGGAGATGAAAAACTAAGGGCAACTAGCTATGCTGGAGAACTACTTCCTAGTCTATGGAGTCTACTACAACAGACACAACTAGACAAGATACTCTAAACAACGATTAATGGATATCCACAACAGATCTGAAAAGGTCGAGATGGGGGAGGCTACAAGGACCACAGTCCTAACAAAATCCATACCTAAAATAAGATTATGATGAATTCCACTTTACGACTTTACAGTAACTTTTCAAATTAATTCCCTGTATTGCCTGTGCCTTTTTCAGTAACTACCATCCTTTATATACCAAATTTTAGTACAAAGTGATAAAATATTGTCACAATTTGTTGCTGGTGTTTTAACATCGAATAACTCTAACTTTGGATAGCCAAAACCTAAGAGTTACCTTTATCACTCCGAAGAATTGGACCTAAACGGTCTACATGGGCTCGTTCCATATGTCAAATGGGTAGAGTAATTAGATGTAGGTCTCCAGGTTGCCGTCAGTGAGTGATTTCTTCATAAGTCATTCAAAACAGCCATTGGTATATCTTCAAACGTATCTTCTCATATCCTTAAACCAGCAAGTGTCTAATATTTTTGAAACTGGGCCGTTTACTGAGAAATGTCCAGCCAGATCATGATATTTTATCACAACTGAGTTTCTCATTTTATCCGGTATTACATGGAGGTGTCGCTCTTTTTTATCTATGGTTACCTTTTTAAGTAATCTTCCTTTTCCTAAAAATCTTTTGTTTTATTTTCTTCTTTTCACAGATCATAAGAACTTGGTAATTCCCGTTAAATCTTCAGAAAATATTTCAATTTCGCTTTGATTAATTTTGGCTTTTGTTTTTGTTGAAGAAGTTTCCAGATTTCCTTCCATGTAGATTGTAGACTGATGTCTCATGATATTTCAAAGAGGATTTTGTTTCGTGAAATTTAGACGCATAATTTCCAAAGAAACACCAAAATATTTCCAAAAAATTTTCACTTCTTGTGATATTTTCTTTGAAAATTCAAGTTTGTTCAACGTTTATTAATTTTTTTTATATTTAAAAGCTACGAAACAAGGTAAGTCGCGACTTTTTTAGTAACTTTTTGTTTAGTTCAGTTCAATTTAGTTAAAGAGAAATAGAAATTAGTTTCCACAACTATGTATTCAGTTTGTGCGCATTTTTTTGTTTTTAACAAAACGTCTAGACTTTAACTGCACAATGCAATACAGTAAACGAATTACAGTCGTTAAACCAATTATAAGAGTCGAAGAAAACGGATGAAAACCATTAACGTTTTCTTAGATAATGAGGTTTTTATAAAACAAAACCGTCGACTAGCGTATCAGTAAAACCTGTTTTATATTAGATCTTATTCATTCCAGATCAACACGTTTTATTCTCGATCAATATATACTTTAAAAGCAACATTTTTTAGTTTTGTGTAATTTGTGTCATTGAATTTAATTCTAAAGAAAGTAAATAAATACCTTCTTTTAAATGAGATGCAATTATTTAATTGTAATTGTTATTATCGACCCACGAGAGTTTAAGCGACTAGACATGATAATTTTATACATGTATCGTACACGTAATGTCAACCTTAACTAAATTTATTTAAAGGTATTAACATAACCTTGATAAAGTTCAAATATTTGGTATTGATCAACCAATCCTTTAATCATCAATTTCTAGACAAAACATTATGAACATTTTTAACAGAGAGCCTTAGGTAGTTGGTAATTGTAATTACTTAAGCACTGACATTCGAGAGTTATTGGTTATTGCAAGTTCTCTTAAGGTCAGTCGCTATTAGTGCCGCTCTTATTTTGACATCTGAGCATGCGCAGATCACTTACATTCTAGAACTGACTTCAATAAAGATTGTGCCTGTCCTTAATGGGGCATGTTCAAAAATTTTGAAATTTTTTTTATGAATAGTAGAGTTAAAAATAAAACTACATTTTTTTTATTTTTTTTTTTATCTATTCTTTTGCCGGAGTTATGAATTTTTTTAAAATTTATGACGTCACCGGGAATAGACCAATAGAAGCTAGCGCACAACGTTGCCGGCTAGAAGGTTTACGAGAAGTGATGTACGTTCGTTTGTGTACTCCTTCTTACTTTTAGACTTCTAAAACATCGTTAAACAAATATCTTTTAAATATATAATATCAAATGTTTTTTGAAAGTATTGTTTCTGTTTAAACTTTTACTATATTTAAAGTTTTATTGTTTTAAAAGTCACTTAATAATTCAGAAAATGGCAAAACGGCAGCACTGTATGACATCTCTCATAGTGTCTCGATCAATAATTTATTTGGAATTTGAGTGCTTATTTTGTACTTTTTATAAATAAATATTATGACTACGAAAAAGTGTTTTGTTCCAGAATGTGATAATGATTCACATTCATCTTCAAAAATATTTATTAGTGTTCCTAGAAATTTGGAAAGAAGAAAATCAACCTTCTACTAGCGATGTTTCTCGTAAACTTTTTAATAAAAATACACCGGATTATCAAGATGTAGCAGCAATTTCTGCTAATTTTCCCCTTCAGGAAATTGAAAATGAGGCTACTATAAATTCTTAGGTGTATAACCTAAAAACCCTTCTGGAAGAAAATGCAGAATCTCCTGAAAGTTTTGAAGATACCGAATTTATTCATCATTTTGTGGAAGAACTAGTGATAAAGAAATAATAGAAAAATGTGGGTATTTAAACAAACTGGTTCCTGGATCCCATATAATGGCAGATAGGGGTTTCAGAATATTTAGCTACTTGAAAACATGGGATGCACTTTAGTAAAGCCACACCTAGTGTATCACAGAATGAAAAAAGTTCTCCAGAAGATGTACAATTAAGTAAAAGAATAGCATCTCTAAGAATACATGTGGAAAGAGTTATAAGAAGGGTTAGTTAATTTAACAAGTTAAAACCACATTCGTGTGTGAATTTTAAGCAAGTACATTTACTTAGTAATATCTGCATAATTGCTTGTTAACTTACAAGAACCTATTTTGTAAGAGTAAATATTAATTTAATAATTTTTTTTTGTTTGTTTTTTTAATTTAATTTACCTAATTATCACATTTCAGGGATTATAATGAGTTTTTAAACAGCCAATGTAATTTTTTATAAAATTTTAACTTTTCGAACAAATCAAAGAGGAATGAGTACTTGTATATGCATAGATTTTTTTGGGACTAAAAGTACCAAAACAAAGGCACCTATTTACAGCAGTTTAAAATGAAACATTTTGACAAAAACGCCTATGTCACAGTGATAAATATTAAAAACAACCAAGTTCAGTTGAATGTGGTAGCAAAGTCTATATATTCCAATAAATCGGGTAACTACATGTGGTATCACTGGTGATAAATTTAAAAATATCACAATTCTTGCTACCTTTTTTAAAAAACCAGAAAGTGTGCCTTCTTATCAATCCTTTATGAAAATGACAACAGTGATAAATGTAAAAAAAAATTTAATGTTGCTATTCGTTATTACGATAGTAAAACATGTTTGCAGTTCCGTTTATTTTTTATGAAAATCTAAGTAAAAACAACCAATGTCAATGGGTTATAATTTTTTTTCTGTTGAACCAAATATATCACAAAATTTAAAAATTGATCATAGGTCAAGCAAGTAATACCTTTATTGATAGTAGCTTTAAAAAAGGAGAAAGAATAATATTGACTTAAATTATTATTATTAACATTGGTGATTTTTAATAAAAACTCTTCAATTATTGTTTACAAACAAAAATATAAAAATCTGTGAAAATTTTATTTATTAATCTTTTAATAAAAAATGAGAAAAATGAAGTAAAAAAACAATTTATTTACAAATAAAAAATATATATACAAATCCTAAGAATATAAAAGTACTGATTTATTTTCCTGTAGTGGATGAAGAGGTTTCTTTAACAATCTAGCCAAGTGTACATCAATATTTACGCATTTTGATAAATTAGAGCCTTTCCAATAACACTGAATAGATGTTACAGATGGTTCCTCACTTCTTCTATGAAGCCACATATTTACAACCAACTGAAAAAAATAAAAGGGTTAGATATGCAGTTACAAAATAACTATATAACCAGCTACAAAATGCCTTTATTTTATGTAACAAGACGAGCAGAGCTTTACTAGCTCTGAACGAATCCAGTAAAGAACCTCGGATTTTCAAAACTTAAAAAAAAACAATCTCACCACATTTTCACATTTTAGAAATATTATAGAGCTTTTCGAAAAAAACTGCTATTTTTAAAAATACAATTTGTTTAAACAGCTATGTCTCATTTTAGGCTATTGAGTATTATAAAATAAAAAATTACGGGATGCTTTGTTAGCTTCAAACGAATCCAGCAGAGCACCCCAGTTTTTTTTTAAACCACACCACGTTTTTTGGCTCCTACAATATTATAAAATATTCGAAATTTGGCATTTTAAAAAAAATTCGCAATTCCTTGCTGACTTCAAAGTTTTTTTCTGAAAACAAAAATGTACTTACCACATTTTTAGGATTTTAAAACAGCCTAAACATGTGTCATAAGTAGTTGTTTTTATATATAAAAAAAAAAATTAAAAAACTGAAGTGTCCTGCTGACTTTGTTCCAACAAAGCACCCTGTATTATTTAAAAATAGCAATTTTTTTAGTAAAGTTTTACAATATTTCAAGAGTCTAAAAATATTCTAAAAATGGGGTGTGGTTTTTAGAAAAAAGCTTTAAAAAACCGAATTGCTCTGCTGGCTTCTTTCGAAGGTTAGCAAGCACCATGTATTTTTAAAAATATAATATTTCAAGTGCATAAACATACAGTATGTCGCTAATGTATGGAATAAATTCATTATAATGGAAGTAGCTGGTTTTTCGAAAAAATGCTCGGACAGGTCAATTTTGTTTACTTAAAGCGCAATTTTTTAAATAAAATTCAATTTTCCCCCACTTCCCATTTTTGGGCAGTGACGTCATTGACAATTTTTTTAAATAGCAACCCCAATTTTTTTTTCTTGATTTTGATAGATCTTGCAATTTCCTACTCGGAAACATGATATTTGAAATATCTGACATAACAATTTTTTTTGAAAAAAAGTCATTTCAAGATCAGATACATAAATTTTATGTTATTTTGAAACACAATAAATTAATAACATAATTATTTGTAATTAAATGCTTAATCTAACAAAATAATAAAAAAAATAATAATAAAAAGAATTTGTGAAATTGTCATTAAATTCGTTTTATTATTATTATTATTATTATTATTATTATTATTATTATTATTATTATTATTATTATTATTATTATTATTATTATTTTAAATTAAGCACTTAATTACAAATAATTATCTTTTATTAATTTATTGTGTTTCAAAATAACATAAAATTTATGTATCTGATCTTGAAATGACTTTTTTTCAAAAAAAATTGTTATGTCAGATATTTCAAATATTACGTTTCCAAGTAGGAAATTGCAAGATCTATCAAAATCAAGAAAAAAAAATTGGGGTTGCTATTTAAAAAAATTGTCAATGACGTCACTGCCCAAAAATGGGAAGTGGGGGAAAATTGAATTTTATTTAAAAAATTGCGCTTTAAGTAAACAAAATTGACCTGTCCGAGCATTTTTTCGAAAAACCAGCTACTTCCATTATAATGAATTTATTCCATACATTAGCGACATACTGTATGGTGTTGCTGTTTTTACAGAAAAAACTTTATAAAATAGAGGTGCTTTGCTGACTTTGTTCGAAGCTATAGAGCATTTTAAGTTTTGCAAAAAACGAGGAGCATAAAATTTTTCAAAAGGGTATAAAAATAGCCTAAAAATATGGCATATTTTTTAACTCAAAATTTCATAGGTGCTCTGCAGCATTCTTTGGTATCATAATTATTACTAGATTCACTAACAAAATCTGTTTCTAGATTATTTTAACACTTGCTGCGATTACAAAAAATGTCTATATGTCAAAATTAGAAAAAAAATATTTATAGGAATAAAGGGCCTTATACACTGTTTATTATATGTAATATAAAAACAAAAAAGCATAATAAATATTACAAACCTTGACATGCAGCATATCCTAAGCATATTGTGCACTAAAAATTTCATTTTTGTTAATTACAATGCAACCACATCAGAAGGTTTTTGCCGTACTTTATGTTTAGGTGTAATTTGTCTCCTTCTCTCTTATGGAAAAAGAAATTATCCCCATATTCTTGCTTGGCAGATCTAAAAATAAAACCTGAGATAAATATGTTTTACTTGCTCCATATAAACTGTAACTACCTACTATTAAAACAAAGTCTTACCTTTGTGACTTTTGTAAACTGAGTATTGTTAAAAAATGCAGTAATCATCTCGGTAATCATATTTTCGTTTACAATGGGTAAAACACTTGATTCAACTTTTATAAATCCAGCTGATTTATATTAATAATAAAATTAAACCAAAACAAAAAACTAAGGTTAGATGTTACTGATGTTAGGTGGTGTCAATTTTAATGTCACTTAGATGTGCGTTCACTTCGACATTCTGTGTGTTGGTTTGTTCGTTGGCTTGGTTTTGTATAACAAAAAAAACTTCGACACAAGATGATTGGTCTATTCCCGATGACGTATAATTTCAAATTTTAAATTTCAATTGGGCTTAATTTAAAAACTTTTGGCTTTTTTAACGAACTGACTATTTAGAATAACTTGTATAGCGACTAACTATTACAATATAATTTATAAAACAGCATATCTCACATGTGAACATGGCCCATTGTGGATGTTTAAGGACAGCAGTTAGTGGTGACTTTATAGTTTTCGGGTGCGCTCGCCAAAATTCGTATCAGTTCGAAGTTTTTTAATATTAAATATTTAATATTATCGTCATCTAAACCTTCTAAAATGTCTCTTCCATATTAAATGATGAACTGTAATTTAAAATTTTTAAAATGAGGTTAGAAATATTTATAAGGACAAGGACTCTAATGTCAAAATTTTAGATTTACAATAAGTCTTATTTTAGCATGGAATTTATTTGCCTGTAATTACGTTGTCACTATTAGTGGTTGACGTTATAGAAATTACTTTAAAACATTCTTAATTCAATAATGTTATTGTGACTATCATATTAACTTTCAACTATTATTGTTCAATTTGTATTGGATTGGTTTAAAGGCCCTCGTAAAACGATAAAAGTATTTCGAGAACCTATAAATAAATCTATTTATAATAAATTTTCTTTATAGGATATCGAATAGTTTTAAAATTTATTTATGTCTGCTATTGATTAGAACACTCAATTTTATTTTTAAAATAAATTCTTTACAATATAATGGTTCACAATTTTGATATATTTTAAGTCATTGATCTGGTTTCGGCAAGAAGACAGTTTTTCTGTGTTGTTATAAAAGTTAATTTGAAAAAGGTTTTTATTTTTATTATGTTAATAGCTTTAAATATATGTAACATATTTATACATTAATATAAAATAAATAATATTACAATAGTAGTTTGTGCAACAATAGTGGATATGATGGCCATATCGTACGAATACGAAGTCTGAGTGCGATACGGCTCAAGTTGTACAGTATATTTATTCTACGACCCACTTAAGAAAATCTACAAATTTAAAAAATTATTATAGGTCATTGAGATAAAATATCTAATTTATTACTTTAACTAATTTATAAAATAAAATAAACCTAACAAAATCTCCAATTCTAGATTTGAACCCTGGACCTCTCGCAAGGAAGACAAATGCGCTAGTCTGAGCTCCATCGACACACAATATTTTAGTTTTAATACATGTAATTAAATTGATTTTAGTTTTATTAAAATTTATAATTTATTAGATTAAATAAAAATGGAATTGCTATTATTTATCGATTCTACACAAGAGTACCTCATTTTAATGTTTATTTAATCTCAATAACTAAAAAATATACTGACAATTGGTTTGACAAAATTGTCACTTATTTAAAATTTTAAAAAATAATAGTATTTCGGTGACCAAAATATAAACTGTTATTGGTGGATTTCATATTTTTTGCAGAATGGATATAAAATATATTCATTTACTTGAACGCAATGGCATACTTTTTCGTTTTGTAATATGTGCGTACAATATTTTATTCTTTTCCGTTACTGAAAAACCTTAGTATCCTTTTAGTATCCTGGATGTTGTTCACCATCAGTATCCGTTACTTCTTTAAATTATTAGTGTTCAATATATAAGCTTAACCTCATTTTTGTTTACGTCTCAATATTATATTTTAAATTATTTATGGTTAAATATTGTGTATACATTTTGTTTTATTTTTAAATTAGTATATTAAATTTTATATTGCTTAGAAATATGACAGTTTTTGGGCATGGACATACGATGTTTCCGCAGGTAACATGTAAGTTAATATGTCATCCAAAGTTCTTGTCAATGATAATTTGTCATTTTTTCTCAATAACTGAGTTTTCTGGATCAAATAGAGAAGGGGAATTCATTCTTGAAATTCTTCTTTACTTTTTACTGATGAAGTTTTACAGACAAACACAGTGTCGGATTGGGCCGTTCGCGTCGGTATACTGGTCAAAAGACCGGTAGGCCCTTGTTCAGTCAGTGGGCTTTCGGTCAGGCAGCAGGCCTAGATTAAATTCAAGAAACCCCGTAATACGTACCTTTTTTTGCTCTTCAATCACATCCGACCATAAAAAGGTGGGCCCTTCTCTCTCCTAGACTGGTAGTTCCTGGAGGTCCCAATCCGACACTGGACAAATAATATACCCACATTCTCTGGATAAGAAGTCCTGTATCAGTATGTTGAATAGCTTCGTCAATGACAATACCTGGTCCTAGTCTGAGAAAGCTCAAATAAAGCCATGACAGGCCCCGAAATCTTCTATGGTGTTGCTAAGGGGGTTATGATTGACAACCTGTGTTATTTTTAACAAGTCTGTTATTTTATAAACACACAGAAATAACAACCTGTTCACAAATAACGTGTCTGTTAAAAATAACATTACTTGTCCATCATAACCCCTTTAGGCATTGTGCAAGACATCCGTCAAATAATGGATGCAAAAAATGTCTCAGGAATGGTGGAACAACCATCCAGTATTAAGGCAGGCCAAAGAGTTCATTGAAGAATCGCCGGCCAAGTTTACGAAACTGGATCAAAAACAAAAAATCATAATAGTAGGTTGTTTTACCGGACATTATTATCTTAAAAGACACATAAGTGTCATCAATCCAGTAAAAGAACAGCATTGTGCAGGTTCGAAGAAGAAGAAGACGAAGAAGAAGAAGAAGAAGAAGAAGAAGAAGAAGAAGAAGAAGAAAAAACATCTATATAAGTGTTGTGCCAGTATGAAGTCCTGGCTAAATTGAGGTTTCTGACATTAGATAAAGAAAAGCCAGATTCATGTAACTACATATGGAGGCATGGAGGCCACGACGAACAATAGATGAAAAGGTCGCGGTGAACAAGGACAAATTATCTCCGACTTCCGACTCCTTTCAAATCTAATATAATCTAAGCACTATTTATTTTCATTATTAGAAAAAAAAATTCTACGCCAATAAGAAGTTAAGCACTCTCAGTAAATTTTACGATTACTGATGATTGTTTTGTGCGCATATGATGTTATAGATCTTTTGTACTGGGGATGATGTAGCAATTAAATACAATTGTTGGCCTTGGCAATTTGTATAGTAGTGCACCCCCGTTAAGAATATACAATGTTTCCGTAATTAACATGTAATTTGTTATGTCATTTTTTTCCTAAATATCATTATTTTCAAGCGTGAATGAACGTGACTTTTTAATTTTTAATGTTTTTTAAGATGGTTGACAAAAAACTCATTTTAAGCACATACGGATATAAGGTTTATAATTTAACAATATAAAAAAAATAATGATGAAATTAATATGTATTTGTATTAATATGAAACGCATTTTAAATAATAAAAGAGCTATTTCTTTATTAAGAGCGAAAAGTGATACTTTGCCGCTTGAGACAGCAAGTTGGTCGCGCGACGCGTAGACAAATATTATTTTTCTACTATTACTATCCAAAGTAGGCTTTTCCGCTTCGAAATACAACCGCAAATTTGACGTTTTCCACGAACTAATATTAATTGACAGCTTTGTTGCTCGCCTAATTTAAATTAGATATAATATAATAATATTTCTTTTTAATAAATGATTTTCAAGTTCTTTGTACGTAGTTTGTTCCATTATCCAAGTTAATATTGACTTTGGTTATCAATTCCGTTTTTCATTATTAACGTAGATATAGGCAACACATTATACACTACTTACGACAAATTTTGTTTTATATCTATTTCACAAAATAATGTTATAGTAGAAAAACTTTTGTGTGCATTTTGAGCGAAAAGTTCGTTACCGCTTTCTACATATTGCCGCGTTCCGCTACGCGTCGTGCGTATAACTTTCTGTTTAAAGTGGCAAAATATCACTTTTCACTCTTAATACACAAATAACTATTTTTTTATTGGTACCCTATTTTACTTATTTAAAGTACGCCTCAGCGTGTTTAAAACGAACTTTAAAAAACGCGCGTGTTTTAAAATTACCATGGCAACATTAGCAACCCAAGAAACGTGATGTCTAATTGCCAACTTTTTAAATATTGATCTGACAGGAGTGCCTTGTAATGTCAAATAAAATATTTCTGAGAAATTTTTCAAAAAATGTATTTATCAGCTAAGCGTAAATCGCACAATTCACCTCTTCTACAAGAGCCAAAGATGCCACAAATAGCAACCACCTTCAAAAATAAATACGTAATGTCCGGTGCATCTGTAAAAAACTTCCGCAAATCGTCTTCCTCGAATACATATGCCTTCTTGACTACCTCATTTTTGCTAATTGCCTTCATGAATGCATGCACTTTGACGAACTATTTTATATCGACCCCTTTGTTTATCCTCAACATACTTTGTAATTTTGAATGAATAGTCCACATAGTCGACACTGCGCCGTCATGCTCGAAAAATCGCGAGTGTTTTAAAGACCGTTATATCCACTTATACTTTAATATACTATTTTAACACTGCAAAACTCTCAGTTTTTCGGCCACCATTTTGTTGTTTATTTTTATTTTTTAAAACCGTATCATAATCTATTTCAGCATAAAATTTGTTGTAATTTTATACAATACACGTAAATTTACGATTTTTTAAAAAATTTCAAGATGGCGGCCAAAAAACATTAGTTCCACCCAAAAACCTATTGAACTAAACCAGCAACATATCAATTTGTTCACCATAAGAATACGTTGGCGCCATTATCGTTTATAAATTTAATAACAAGGCACAACTCATGATAATAAAACCCCTCCACAATAAATTTCTGTGATTTGACGAATAATTTGACTGTTATAACTCATTAGGGAGTGCTGTATTGATGATATAAACAATATGGCACCTGTCATAAAAACTGAGATACTTTATCATCCTAGAGGATATTTTTATCCACACCTACATTGGTTTTTATTTCGGTTTTTTTGCTTTAGCTACATCTTTTATTTCTAAACGGCTAAATATTCACTCGTTGCTCAAAATAAGGCATTTAGTAACTGCTTACATAAATGTCTATTATATTATTGTTGTTAATTTTTATAATTTTTTCAGATCCGTCTGCAGGAACTACTCCTACCCAGACTCTATGTCTAACAACAACGACGGGGGCATCGGTCCCATCTCGCCGCCGGCGCTACTTTCCCCCAGCGGTAAACTTCCATCGCCAGGTGGGAAACTCCCATCGTTGGACCCGACGGATAGGTTTTTGGGAAAAGGCTCCCCGTTTTCGCCATCTAATGGAGACCCCCAGAGACATTCCCAGAGTGACGATGACAGCGGATGTGCCCTAGAGGAGTACACGTGGGTGCCACCTGGACTCAGGCCTGATCAAGTGAGTTTGTATTTCTAATAATGCATTTTTTTGTTTTATTTTATTGAAACAGGAAAATATTTTGGAGGACAGTGGCGTAACCTCGTCGAGTACTTTTTTATTCTGTTTAAGATATCTCATAACTGTTCTTTTGGTATCGTCCTAATCGTCTTTTTCAAATCGATAGACTTATACTTCGTGCATATACAGGGTGTTTCATTGCGAAATGTTCAAACTTAAGCTACAGACAGAAAACAGGCCATTTCAAAAAATATATATTTAATATATACTAGGTGTTCCTAAACATCATGTCATAATTGAAGGAGATAATTCCTTGTCTTAAAGTTCATATAAACATGTGTTCTAAATTGCTTTGTTTCGAAGATACAGGGTGTCCAAATTTTCATCAATATCATAAATACTCTTTTGCCGATTTTGATGAAATTTAGTACATTTGTTTGTTTAAGTAAGAGGCTCATTTAGAATTGATTACACAACCTAACTGATATTTTTGACAAAAAAAAGCACGCCACTGTGTACTGTATCAGCATAAGTTATGTCATCAAAATTTCAGAACATTTTAAGTCATTATTTTTTGGATCGAAGACCCATTATTTGCGATATTATCTCGATAAAACACGAAAAATAGAAAAGTTTAAGAGTTAAAAAAGATGTGTTTTTGTTTGGCGAATTTGAAAAAGAAAAGAAAAAATATGAAAAAGTCAGTGGCGTACTTTTTTCTTCAAAAATTACAAATAAGTTGCCTTTGGGGACGCCACTGTAATTAATAATAATTAATAATTCCGATATTACTAGGGCAAAATTAACCTCTTACTACAACAAATGAATCCTCCAAGTTTTATCAAAATCGGTCGAAGAGTGTTTATGATATGAATGAAAAATTTATTATTTTTAAAAATTTGAACACCCTGTATCTTAGAAACAAAGCAATTTAGGACACATGTGCGAGTATACATACACTTTTACTCATAAATTGTGCCAAGGAATTACCCCCTTTAATTATGACATGATGTTTAGGAACACCCTATATAATAACTTTATTGAAGAAAATAAGTAATCCTAAATAATATACATACAGACGAATAAAAAAGATAAATGGATCGAATATTAAAATACCATTAGAATTGATGAATATCTCAAAAAAGAAAATACAAAAAAATTAATTTACTTTACATAGTTGGAAAGAGCACAAAAACTGAAATTTGAAGTTTAAAGTTTCAGTTCATCAGAAGTTTAGTGACTCAATATTGTTTTATGTTGATCTTTTCAGGGTGTTGCTTTTCTCATCACTTGTTGTGCACGAACTCCAATTCGGGAAGTATCATCTTATACAATATGTTCCGCTAAGCGCAATATCATTTGTCACATAACCTTAAGTAAAGTATCAAATTTATTTCGTTTCTTCTTAGTGTAACTAGAGCTGGTTTTTACGGTACGTGTGTTTGAAAAACGAAACACACTATATAATTCAATCCCACGAAGGAAACTTGATCATACCTGCTTAGCAAATTGGTCGAGAATTAAAAAAAAGTCAAACGATTTATGTGTTCGGTTGATACAGTCCCAATAGTGTATTTAAAAGAAGAAAATTTAGTAAATACACATACTTTCAAAAGTCTTGACCCTGGTAACTTTTACCGCGTTCAGTGTAAGGTGACTATTTTTTGTGTATAAATTATCTTATCATACATAAAAATAACAGGTTGTAAGCAAAAAATTGTTTTCGTCCGAAAATATGCACGTTTTGAGAAAAAATCAGTTCTGAGTGGACATCGAGTATTAAAGTATCCATTAAATTTGTTTAAAATGCCAGGTCTTCCGATTTCTCAGTTTAACCGGGCAAGAATAGTGGCCTTACATCAAGGTTTGTCAAATTACCAGACTGCCTGTCATCTGAATATTTTATGAACTTCGGTAAGTGGAATAGTGGCCCTTTTCCAGAAAACAGGCAGTGTTGTGCGAAGGCCGGTGACTGGTCGTCCCAAAGTGACATCAGAGAATGAAGTATATGGCAAAGTTTACCGGAAGGAACCGAAGTATAACAGTAACAGCTCTTCGAAGTTATTTTTGCAAACATATCGGAGGGTAGTTTCAAGAACTACTTATAAGAAGGAGATTTCATTCCTCAAATCTAAAGGCAAAAAGACCTTTAGAGTTCCTAGACTTTTACATCGACACAGGGCTGCACGTCACCAATGGTCTCAAGAGCACAGCAACTGGCTTTTACCACAATGGCACAACGTCTTTTTTCAGACGAGTGACGATTCGGTCTATAGAGTGGTAGTCAGCGGGAAAGGATTTGGAGGGGTTGCAAGAGGTATTGTTCCCTTTCAAGGCGGGTCAGTGATGTTTTTGGGGATATAATGTTTGGTCGCCACACCCAACTTATTTTGATTAAGAGAATCATGATAAGTACCATATACGCTGAAAACATTATTTAACCAATCATTCAACCTTTGCGAAATGAATTTGGAAACAATTTAATTTTTCAAGAAGATAATGCCAGACTGCATCGCACGCAAAGTGTGTAGGAAAGAAATATCCAAAGAATGAACTGACCGCCAAACTTACCAGACATGAATCCCATTGAACATATATGGGATTATCTTGGAAGAGCTATATCCAATCAAGAAAATCTCACTTTAACCTTCCAGGACTTGAGTGTAGCTGTTTAAGAAGAGTGGGACAATATGCCTGATAATTTTATTGATAACCTGATCCAATTGATTAAAAGGAGGGACAATAATACAAACTAATAAGTTATGTTTTTGTTACGATATAACATTTTTCTCAAAAAATAAAATATTCTTACTTTCAATTTTTTGACTTTTTCTAAATTCCTTTATTCTGCATTATTCGGAAAGCCAATTAGAAAGGTTGTGTATCACGTAATTTGGTATTAAAACAAAGAATCAGTTTCACCATATTTTCAAAATTTAATTTGAATATTTTTCAAAATACCCAGGGGGGCCAAGACTTTTGGAGATGTGTGTAGTATATAAATAGAGGCAATAAATCGAAAAACTAAAAAAATCAAAGTAAATAAAATCAAGATAAGATCAACAAATAGAAAAAAAAATTGCACAGGTTGAATATAATAAATATGTTGTTTTAAGAATGTTAAGAAAGGCTGTATTTCTAATTTGTCTGAAATAGAAAAAGCAACTAAATTCTTTTTGTTACGTAATCGATGTGTTTTTCGAACGTCATTTTACTGTCAATGGTTACACCTAAAAAACGTTTAATGATAAACCTTCTTATTAAAGTAGGTTAGATTTATTAGTTTTATAAGATAACTTAACATTTTTAACGCATTTTCTGGAACAAAAGACATAAAAAACGTTTTTGACGGATTAATAACTAATAAGTTTTGTCTTTAATGATAACATTAATATCATTTGCATACAATATAGACATAAACATAAGTCGTTCATAAACAATAAAAAATACTGGCCCTAATATGGAGCCCTGCGGTACATCAGCAGATATTTTTTTATACAGATCAGTAACTTTCCTAAAGTAGTTCACACCCCTAAAAAAATTTGTTCATGCAAAGTTGATTTTACTTTTTAGAAGTTCCTCGAATCAAATATGTCCAGCGTGCCCTCTTATTTTAATATACCTAATACTTCTAAATGTAAGTTATTCATTTAATATCTGCTTATAGAACAAGTTGGATCATAATGTTTCTTTTCTACCACTTTTAGTTCCTAAACTATACTTTGTGATAATTTAGTTTTTATATGTTGACTTCGTAGCATCATTATCCACATATTATGAACGGCGAATTAAAAGATTTTTCATTTAAGAGCCCTAAAGGCATCTTAAAACTCCTTATATGTAATTAGTAATCATTTTCTAACATCTAACTGTAATAAATTATTGCAATTCGGGAGGTCCCTCATGAATATCTAACTGTCAGTTTGAATATGCACGCGTGACTAAGAGTTTGATCAAAAGAGAACCAACACGAACACAATTGAAGAGGTCGGACAACTAACAAATTACAAGTGGCTGATACAGGTTGTTTACAAACTCTATGCTAATTTTCAAGATGGCTGATCTCTTAGGCAGAAGTCCAGGATAATTAGAACACAAGAAAATGATAAGGACGGGTGAGGCATCTGAGATAAAAAGTCTATTTTATTGTCTATAAACATTGCTCGAGTCCATATAATAACATATAGAGGCAATTATATATTTCCTTACAAAATTGTTAATGGAGCAATGAATTGATTTAGAGACAGCGGCGTCTTGTGGTCTAGTTTACGGGGGTACTAATTTTGAAATATAAAAAAATATCAAAACTTATCAAAGCAAGTCTGTAGATACCCGGCAAAACCGCATTTTTTATAATATTAGGTACCTAAATAATCATGGAAAACAATATAATTTTCTTAGGATAATTTTTAATTTGGAGGTTATTTTATTTCTCATTAATTTTTATATAAAAAAACGTCAGTTTTGAAAAATATAAAAGAAAATATTGTTGCAATATCCCATTTACTAATAAAGATAAACTTGAATATTTTACACTTCTCTCGGCCACATTGAATAACAACCATAAAACATTAACAAGGAAGTAAATCGAATTCATGCATCGTGTGGCAAAAACCGCAAATCTTAATATTATTCCTCCACATGGCATAAAACCTACATGATGAGGTTTTCATTTCAATTACGAAACGTACACGGTTGAATTAACCACTTAAAGGCTATAAAGTGTCGGATGTCATTCATATCCCGAAGAGTAGAAGTACCTTTTTACTTTCCTATCTGTATACAGATATAAGGAAAGTATAGGAATCATGATTTTTTTCGACCTCGAGTTTTCGACGGATTTTTACGTTTTGAGGTCCCCTGAATCCGTTTTGACTATTTTCGCGATGATGTCTGTGTGTGTGTGTGTGTGTCTGTGTGTGTGTGTGTCTGTGTGTGTGTGTGTGTGTCTGTATAACGCATAACTCATGAACCGATACACAGAAAAACACCAAATTTTAAACTTAAGCTTTGTTTCAGCGTCTAATGAGCTGATTAGATTTTGGGCAGAGGCGGAACATTTGGGGGGGTACTTTATAGGTGGTCATTTTTATATTTTATGGAATATATCTGTTATTTACGTTTGGAGAAGAAAATTCTTTAAATAAAAGTTACTTCTAATATTATTATCTATAATTTTTGTTCTATACAAAATTTTCCTAAAATGGTCCGTATTCGAGAAATTTGACAAAATGTAAAAAAAATATTTTTTTATAAAAATTGTTCAAATAAAAGTTGTTTGTAATATCATTCTCTATAATTTTTATTCTCTACATAATTTCTCTAAAATGGACCGTATTCGAGATATTTGAGAAAATGTGTAAATTTCGAATTTTGAAGAAAACTCAAAAACGGATGAAGAAAAAAACATTAAATTTTAAACTTAAGGTTTATTTCGGCCTGACGTGAAATGATTAGATTTTGGACAAAGTCGGAACATCTGGGGGGGTACTTTATGGGAGGCCGTTTTTATATTTTATGGAATATATCTGTTATTTATGTTTGGAGAAGAAAATTGTTCAAATAAAAGTTACTTCTAATATTATTATCTTTAATTTTTGATTTATGTAAAAATTTCCTGAAATGGTCCGTATTCGAGAAATTTGACAAAATGTGCAAAATTCTGATTTTTATGAAAATTGTTGAAATAAAAGTTGTTTGCTATATCTATCTCTATAATATTTGTTCATACATGATTTTTTTTAAATGGACCGTAATGGAAAAATTGTAGGAAAAGTGCTAAATTTAAATTTTTCAGTATTTTCATTTTCAATGAATATCTATAGAAAAATGTTTCGCGGTAGATGCATGTGGACAATGTATATATTTAGTTTATCCTCTAAACATTTATAGAGATGCTGCAATAGGTTGTACACAATAAACGGAAAAAGCCTGTAATAACTAGATAGGAAAGTCATGTGTTGGACACATCAGATTTTTTTTAATGTACCTACGAGAGAGTTGCTGTCAACAAACCCCAACTCTACCGTTATGTTATACAATGTCACAGCTCAAAGAAGAAGCCATAAAATATGATTTAATTAATAATATAATATGTATATCTATGTATATGTATGTATATGAAATAAAGAAAACACCTATATTGAAATAATCACAAAGAAAGTTCTCTTTATATTTAGGACTTTCTTTTACATAATACTTTAGAAATAAGTAGTTTTGCTACGATATGATTTTCTTTTTTAACAAATGTCACGATGTACCGTACTTTTAAATTAAATTGTGACTAGGTCACGATGTATTTGATCTGTTACAAATATACATGAGTTAAACAATAAATGTATAAATTCGGGCATCATTTTAAACTTGGGTGCGTAACCCTTAATTGTATAAGGATTATGTTGCTAATAGTCAGAAGAAAACAATATTTTCTCAAAACAAATATATTATAACACCTATACAAATTAAAGCAAAATCCGATATACACAAATATGGGATCGATACTATAAAAAAGCACAATATTTGGGACACATCTCACGATCCTTGACTACTCATTTAAACCTCGATTAAAAATGAAAATGACACTCAGACTCAACCTTCTAGACTAGACCAAGATGAACGACACAAATATGTTACTCGGAGAATCTCCAGCCTGCAGAAATGAAATAATTATGTTTAAATTGCCTTCAAAACCAAAATAACAGAAATCAATTTTGAAAGACATTTCTAAACAATACCGATAATCAGAAATGATGGCTATTTTGTAAATTGTTTACAGGTGCGATACCTATTAGGATAATCCATATAATTATATCAGAAATTAAATCAGTTTGTGACCCAAAATATTTGTTGCTATTAACAGTATTCCTATTATTTAAAGAACATGGTGTAAGATATATACCTATATATAGTATTGTTTTTCAGAAAATTTTACTTAATATCCTCCAAAAAAAAAAAAGAATCAACATTAAAATAAGAAAAGTCAAAACATAATTATAGAAAAATTACATCATGTACATTCTTCCATAAACAAAAAAGTCGGATGACTTCTTTATTCTGTTTTCTCCTAATAAACTCTTTTAAGGCTAAGGAAAACGGTCCAGTAATTTTGGATTTTAATAGTATGATAGACCTACTAGGACTCTTGCGTATTTCTCTTGTTCTCTCTCCTATCTAAACATAATAATTTTACCCTCAAATACTTTTTAAAATTATATTTTGTAGGTTGATTCGCTACAATTTATTTTTTTTTAATATCCGGTATACGCTCCTAATTTCCGATAAAAAAGTAAATTAATTAAATAAATGAATTACAGAAATTCCTAAATCGTTGACTGTTGGTTTTTCAAAACACACCTACATCTATTAAAGTCATTAAGTGTGACCTAGTAAACGAGAAGAAACACGAGTATTAATGTGATCTCGTTACGCCCATAGATCTGTGAGAAAGGTTTTTTGTGTTAAATTTTTCTTGAGTGATGACAACTACTACTCTTCTTCTTTAAAAAAACATCAATGAATGCAATGACTAATCTAATTTTTTAATTGGCATTAGGAAAATATAGAAGTGAAACAACTTCAAGTAAGTCGGTTAAACTAAAATAGTTTTAAATATATATAATAATACTCTCTCTATAATTCATCCCTTGAAGTTTTGAAATGATGAGTTTCGCCTAGTTTTAACATCCTATGCTAATGCCAGTTACATTAAACGTTCCAGCAAATTGAAAGAAAATTGAATAGTTCAAAAAATCCCTGATTTTAAATACAATGTACAATGTACAATACAATTACAGTCAGAATATGGTTAACAAATAAATGTACTAGTCATTACATTTCGGATAGTGAACTATTAATTTGTTGAAACTAATGTTAGGTAGATCACTCATTTAAGACTTTTATTTATTCTGCACAAGCCCTGAATACGACTCTGCTTAGGCGACCTTTTATAAGCCGCCCAGTGATGTAAGTTATCATAAGTTATATCTATAGGAAATAAATATAGTTTAAAAAAACTAAAAAAACACGCTTTTAGAGCATATCAAACTAAAAAGTTAAAAATAATATTTCAAATAAGCTTAAAACAATAATAAATGGAAAATACTAGTATTATTGTGAAAAAAGCGTCGGGCGTTCGATGTACGAGAAATATGGACAAAGCGCCCCACGCTTTTTCACAATAATACAAGTATTTTCCATTTATTATTGTTTTAAGCTTATTTGAAAAATTATTTTTATTAGTTTGATATGCTCTAAAAGCGTGTTTTTTTGTTTTTTTTTTTTTTAATTATATTTATTTTTCACTTTTTAGTTCGATGTATTATAAAAGCGTGTTTTTTTAGTTTTTTTAAACTATATTTATTTTTTACTTTTTAGTTCGATTAATTATAAGTTGAAATTGCTGAAAAAAAAAAACAATTATTTTTTTTCAGCCGTGGACGGGTGAGTCTGGCGATAGACGCGACCGCGCCTTAGACCGCTCGGCCAACGAACGAACTTGAGGTAATGGGATATACTGACAGTAATAAGCCACTTTCTTTTAGTTCAAGGGAGAGTTACAAACATACATACATACATACAGGTGAAGCCCTTTCGCCACCCCTTTCACCACCAATGTTAAATAAAAAATATTAGATTATGACTAAAATGTATTTTATTTCTAATAGTTGAAGTCCTTATTTATCTAATAGTGAACTTTTAACTATACCTTAACGTGCAAATTTTTGAGATTTTTTTTTTAAATGTGAGTATTTGTACAGTGTCTTACGAGAAAGTAAGACTTTAACAACAATTTTCGAAGTATACTATTATTTATTGATTAGATGGAGTAGAAAAAAACTAAAAATAAGCTTCTAGTTTACCATGGAATTTATTGAGAAATTAATATTAAAAAAATTTCAAGTTACCTAGTTGAAAATTTTTGTGATTTTTTAATATTAATTTCTCAATAAATTCCACGGTGACCTATATATTTTATTGTAAAAAACAAAACCTAAATATTTCAAAAACCTTATTTTTAGTTTTTTTTTCTACTCCATCTAATCAATAAATATTAGTATTCTTTTCTTGATGAGATACGGACCTTCCCAAGACCTTTGAAGCTTCGGAGAATAACCCTTTTGTCTTTTTGGGTTATGGAGCCAGACTTTGTCGCCTTCCTTGGAACCTCCCTCCATGGCTTGGGTATCATACCGCTTCTTCATTCTGTCGCTGGCGATTTGAAGATGCGAGCGGACCAATTCATGCATATCGTCCATTCTTTTTCGTAACTGGATCACATAATCTTCACCAGCTACATCTTCTCCAGGTCGGCATCCAAACTCAAGGTCGCACGGTAGTCTCATCTCACGCCCAAACAGGACCTTTGCTGATGTTTGGCCTGTTGATTCATTGACAGCGGATCTATAAGCCATTGCAAAGAGCGAAAGATACTGATCCCAATCTCGCTGATGGTTTGAAATCACTTTTGACATTTTGACAGATATTTTCCAATGGTCTTATTCATTCGCTCTACCATTCCATCAGATTGTGGGTGCAATGCTGTGGTTCGGGTTTTCTTCATGCCTAGTCTGTCACAGATTCCACGGAAGAGTTGGCTTTTAAAATTTCTGCCTTGGTCACTGTGGATCTCCAAGGGCACTCCAAATCGACAGATGAACTCTTTAATCAACACATCTGCAACAGTTGCGGCCTCTTGATTTGGAATGGCGTAGACTTCCACCCACTTCGTGAAGTAATCCATCACCACCATCATGTATTTATTACCATTCTCGGTCATGGGGAATGGTCCAGCAATATCTAAGTCGATCCTCTCAAATGGGCTACCAACGTTGTATTGCTTCATGGGAGCTTTCCTTTTTCGCTGAGGTCCATTACTCATAGCACAGCTGGTACATTTCTTACACCAGTCCTTTACATCATCGGAACTATTCATCCAATAAAACCGTTCCCGAACTCTCTGAAGGGTTTTCCTAACACCGAGATGTCCTCCTGATGGACTGTCGTGTAACTGACGAAGTACTTCGGCTACTCTACTCCTTGGAACGATCAACTGTCTTCTGTACTCGCTTTAATAAGCCATCTTCCAGAATAAAGGAGTCCCACTGAGCCAAATACGACTTAAGTACTGGAGAGAGATTAGATACTTTTTGCCAAGTAGGTCGACGATTTTCCTCTTTCCATTGTCGCATCTTCTTTAGGATGGTATCGTTCTCTTGTTCTTCCCTAATTTTAGCAGGAGCCCACTCATCGTTGACTAACGTTGTTCTTAGTAGTCCACTTTCTTTGGATTCCGCTTTGTTGCAGTGGGAGCACTCTGCTGGGCACGGTCTTCTTGAAAGAGAATCGGTATTTCTGTGGCTAATTCCGGCTCTATGTTCGATCTTAAAGTCGTACTCCTGAAGTCGCTCAATCCATCTGGCGATTTGACCCTCCGGATTTTTGAACTGCATCAACCATTTAAGAGTAGCATGGTCGGTACGGATTAAGAATTTTTTTCCATATAGGTATTGGTAGAAGTGTTCCAAACATTTTACAACTGCCAGGAGATCTCTTCTCGTGACGCAGTAATTCCGCTCAGGTTTCGAGAGCACTTTACTAAAATAACCCAGTACTCTTTCTTTCCCCCCTTGAATCTGTGAAAGCACTCCTCCAATTCCCACATTACTGGCATCAGTATCCAAGATAAATTCTCCCTCTGGTAGTGGGTAGCCTAATATTGGCGCTGTTGTTAAATGCTTCTTTAAAGTTTCGAAGGCAGTTTGGCAGTCTTCGTCCCAGCAGAATTCTCTTGCTTCTTCTGTGAGTCGCGTTAGTGGTTTAGCAATATCTGCAAACTTCTTTATGAATCTTCGGTAGTACGTACAAAGCCCAAGAAAACTTCTTATTTGGTGTTTATCTTTTGGTTGTGGCCACTCTTTGATAGAAGCGACTTTTTCCTTGTCTACAGCCACGCCATCCTTGCTGACTACATGACCCAGATAATTAAGTTTATTTTGAAATAGCTGGCACTTCTTGGGGTTTAGCATCAGTTGGGCAGCTTGAAGTATTTTAAAAACATCTTCCAAGTTTTTTAGATGTTCATCAAATGTCCTCCCCAAGACTATGATGTCGCCTAAATACACCAGGCATGTTTTCTCAATACATTTTCCATAAGTCTTTCAAATGTCGCGGGGGCATTACATAATCCAAATGGCATAACATTGAATTGCCACAATCCAGATCCGTTGGAGAAGCTGTATTTTCTTTATCTACTGGGTCCATTTCGACCTGCCAATATCCAGACTTTAGGTCTAAGGTAGAAAATAATTTACTTCCGGCCAATGTGTCCAAGGTATCGTCGATTCGAGGAAGAGGATAACTGTCTTTCTTGGTTACATTGTTCAACTGACGGTAATCCACACAGAACCTCGTAGTTCCATCCTTTTTCTGGACCAGGACTACCGGAGAGACCCATGGGCTGGTAGAAGGTTCTATCACCCTGTCTTCCTTCATTTCTTGAACAATCCTTTCAGCTTCCTCTCTCTTGGCCTTTGGAAACCTTCGAGCTGATTGACGAATCGGCCTGGCGTCACCAGTGTCAATTTTGTGTTTTACAACAGAAGTTCTTCCTGTTTTTCCTTCTTTTGGTACAAAAATGTCACGATGTCGTTGAAGAAATTCCTTTATTTTCTTCTTCTCTGATTGATTCAGAGATTGACCAGCAACTGCAATCATTTGCTCGAATTTGTCGTTGGAATTATCAGAAGTTGTTGTCTGACGAATTATGGAAGTTACTGGTACATACGTTCCGATTCTGGTCTCTTTCTTGATGGTAATTGGGTGATCATTAACGTATATAAGACGGACTGGAATCTCCTTAGCAGTCGTAACCAACCCCTTTCCGATCAGAATTCCTCGTCCAACCTCTTTATCGTGATTCCAAGGTTCCATCATGACAGGTGTTCCTTCTGCCAGGTACCACCGTATCCTCCTGTACAGCAACTGGCACGGTACTGTCCCCATATGGATGTAGGAATCCCACTTCTGACACCAATGTGATGTTTATTTATTTTAAACAACAGTTTATTTATTAATAATTTATTTAAACACCTATTTATTTATAACACTACTATTTTAATTTATATATATTTCGAATGTCTTTGAATCGTTCACTATTTATATTCACCACTACCTATCTACTAATTACTATTTATCTTCACTGTCCATATAACAACTAACTCTGATGAGTCCTCCACCAATATTTATATATTTAAAAAAATTGGCTAATTTTCTAGTAAGTTCACATATTCTCTCCAATACACTAGAAACATTATCTCGTTCTTTCTCGAACATCATCGAAAGCACAACCACCATAGCCGTCCTATAGGTTTGGCCCTTAAGGCCCCCTTAAGGGTTCAATTATGTATAATAAGCAGACAAGTTGAGCCTCAAAGGCCAAATAATACAGAGAGGGACTTGGAGTATTAGAGCATGACTGAATAATGAAATGGCTCACATTACATTTGTTTTTGTCGAGTAAAAAGGAATTAAGTTTTCGTTTAACACAGTGTTTTATGATTTTTAACCCAGCTTTTATTTTTTTATTGGTGTCGGAATTAGATAAACATAAATGTGGGTGTTCTGTAATTCAGACATCAAGTGTCGGAATTGTGTACAAGTAAAAATAATATTATATTCTATTCCTTTTTATTCGCTTAGAATAATATACCTTATGCCGTTTACTTTATTATAGTTCATATTTAGGCATCGTATCCATAATATTCAGACAGGGGTATTGGAATTGCGTACTTGAATAGCCTGAATAATGTACCTCCAGTTAACATACATTTTAAATAGCCGTCAAGTGTTACAGTATATCAAAAACAAAACAAACGCAAATACAGCACAGAGGACTGCAAGCGTGTGCTGCATGCTATAAAAATGGAAAATAAAAATTGGACAGATTCGAAGCATATATCCAGAACAATGTCGAATTGGACCTCCATCAGTACTATCTTTGGATGAAGAAACCCTATTAGTTCAATGTATAATTAATATGGGACATTTGGGTTTTCTTGTAACAAAAGATCAATAATTAGATAGTGTCTCACTTCTAATGAAAATTTAAAACGTTCCAACAACTTTAGCAATAGAAGACCTAGCCGCCACTGGTATAAATTGTTTATTAAAAAAACCCTGAAATTAGTAAAAGAATAGTACAAAACTTATGTGCATCTAGAGCAGCAGTAACTAAAAGCAACATAAACAATTGGCACAAAGAAATAGAGAATTACTTCATATCATCTAACATTAATATTACTGACCCAAGGAGGATATTCAACACGGATGAATCTGCCTTTTTTTATCGCTAAAATGATGTACAATTCTTGCAAGAAAGGGTGGCAAGTTACTATATGATAGATCCGATGATGACGAGGACTGTTTGATGATCCTCATAACTCGAAAGACTGCTAAGTAAAGAGAAAATAAAAAAGGGCGAAAGATAAGAAACTGCTTGAATAAAAAATAAGAAACCAAGAAAAAATCAAGAAAATATAGAAAATATCGAGGAGGATGAGAAGAGAGAGACTGAAGAAGAATTGCCTGAAGAAGCAGGTGCCAGAATTGGAGATTTTCGATTGTTTGGGTGAATATTATCCAGCACAAATCATAAATGAAGGCAATGAAAAAATCTTAGCTAAAGCAATGAACAAAGCAGGTACATGTGATAATAAATAAAAGAGGTTTCTTGCTATCAAAGAATTAGAGAAAAAATGTATTAAAGAAATAAATTATATATTTTTTTATTCTTATGACTTAAATAAAAATACTTAACTACGTAAAAAACATACTTACCTTGTGTTTTTTTATTTATCGAATGTCTGATTTAGGATCATTGTCGGAATTAGCTTCACTAAGGTGTCTGATATTAGAACAAATTGTACTGTTGCTGTCGGAATTAGGCGAAATTGAAAAGTTTGTAAAAAAATTGATGTCAACATGTTTTGTTATTATAAATTAACGACTCTACATCTTTACAAAGCCAAGAAAATGTATTTCCTTCATTGTTACTGACCAAATGTAAATTATGCTATTAAAATAAAACATATATGTCTAAAGATGTCTGAATTTAGGATGGTTACCTTATAAATAATAAAAAAAAATTAGAAACTGATTTCAAGTAATAAAATACATTCCTATATTGTTTAGAGAACAAATGAAGCTGATTTTTTTAAATGGTTTATTTAAATTGTCTGGTAAAAATTTGTAGTAGCGAGATATTAAATATTACTATTGTACATTCAGAACGTGGAGATTATGAATATTCCTAGCTGTCGTTATAGGCCTTTATCTGACTGTAAAAAGTGGCACGTCGTCTTTTTTGCTTGCTATTTGTTGTAGTAGAATACAGAGGTGGGGGAATGGTAAGCAACATATACTATGTCCCGGTAGTGGGAACTGTCGTGTGTGACCTGTCAAATGCAAAGCAGAGTTGCTTATCGATGAATTTTTCCTTTTTTGGTGGCAATGAAGTTTATGCTTCTAGACGTCCATAACAATAAATTCCTTTGCAAGCATTTTCTATCGTCCGGTTCTGCTACTTCCGGTGTAGGGATTAGGGATTTAACTTAAACGTGTTTTTCACTGAATCTTACTTGCAAAGAGTGTTTATTTCAAATATTTCATTTGCTTTTGGTTCTGCTCCAATCTATTGAAGTATATGCTCCAGTTTTCTTGGAGTTTTGCTTATGCAAAGAAATAAACTTATAAATAGCAAGATCTTTTTGTTGTGACGCCACACAATATTTTAATATTATCTGTCTTTTAAAAAATAAGTAATTTTTATTAATGTGCGTTTAGAAAGAAAAAGTAATAAAGGAACATAAAACCACCAATTAGATCCACGTCTAAAACACCAAAAGTTGTCTAGGAACTCAACTAAAACTTATGGTTTGTGGGTGTAGGTTCTGTTAAATATCAAAAATATTGCACCAAGATATAGGCAATACAAAACATTAAATCAAAATGGAAGATTTTTTTTAAAAGTAATTGCAGTAATATGCGAAGCGCGACTATTCCCTTTATTATTAATTAATGCACACAAATTTTGATCAGCGAATTCAAATTTACCAGCTCCGTTAAGGTCAAAACTAGTTCCTTTCGTAAAACACGTATCTAAATTAACTCGGCAACAAGTCCTGTCACAATATCGTGAACAATATATTCAATTAACACCGTACCGACAAATTTCTAAATAGCGAAAGATCGAAAGCAGGGGAAACACGTAAAAGTGTGTGGTCTGGATTCGAACTCGGGACGAAACGATAATTCAACGACCACAGTCGACGACGTTGATCAGCTCAAATAAGCTGATTAATTACAATGATTAATTAAGAGCGACTATTTACAACGACAACTCGCAGCAGCGTGTTCGACTTGTTTCCTAATAGGAACGAAAATTTATTGGCACTGACAAGATTTAATAGCTCTGAACAGTTAGTTGGACAACTCCCGATTACTAATCGCTTGGAAACTGGGAAAAAGAATTGAGGAGTTAATGAATAAAATAACAACGTATTTTAACAAAAAAGTGGGAAAACAATATCAAAACCAGAATCTTCAGGAACTGTTTTTGTATGAATACGAGGATACGCGTGCTAATCACGTGTTTTAAAAGCATCATTGTTCGTACAATTGCTTTCATATTTTTTTTCAAATAAGTTGTTCATGAACATAGCCGTACTATCGATCTAAGTAAACAATTCCAACATTTTCTTGATTATGAATAAAAATTAATTTCGGGCGAAGATAAAACATTTCTTTTTGAAAGCCTTAAATGCTAAACACATAAAACAAAGATAGAAGAAGCTCATGGTGAGTCTTCTCCTTCGTATGCAGCAATTGCTGAATTTAAACTCGGTAGAACGAACAGTAAGTTCTTGCCTACCAAAAACAGCTACCGATGAAGAAACAGTTGAAAAAGTCTATTAAATCGTGATAAGTGATCGTCGAGTAAAGTTAAGAGAGAAACAACAAAGAAAGTAGGCATTTTAAATCAAGAAGTGGACGTGAGAAAGCTTAGTGCTAAATGAGTGTCGTAAGCAAAAGTGAGTTCGAATGGCCCTTCTATACATGTTCAAACGCAATAAAATAGCTATTTATATAACCAGTTACTAAATGCCTTATTTTATATAACGAGTAATTCTTTGCGGGACGAGCAGAGAGGGTCCCAAAAAATTAACGAGTTACACAAAACGGCATTTTATAACGTGATACATACAATATTTTTCTAATTTTGACTAGATTATTTATAAAATTGTGTTTGGTAAAAATTTACAATATCTATGTAATCAATATTATTTTCGTTTATGTCATTGGCATATTTAGAAAAATATAAAATAATATAATTTATTCTTAACCACTTGTTGTAGGGTGTTTATCATGCTTCTTAAAGTTATTTTTGTCGTAAATTGTGTATTGATTATTTTGGGCAGTTTTAGAATGGAAAATAAAAACCAAAACAGAATTATTACAAGATTGTAAGATCACTAACAAAATCTATGTTTATATAGCCAACCTTTCTTCTATATAAACATTCAATAACAATGTATATATTGATTTTAAAACCAATTATGGTTTTTTGTTTTCTTTTCGCAACTGGTCACATAATGAATTTTAACTGTATGTTACTGGTTACGATTACAAAGAAATGTTACTTTATATGTTAAAATTAGAAATAATATGTTTTGCGACGTTTTACAACATCAGCGGAGACCAAAGAACATTCAAAGCAGTGTACCACACATGGTGAGGCCAAGAAGGCCAAGACGATTCCGTCTGCTGAGAAAAGTAATAGCTACATTTTAGAAAGTTTGTGGGATGTAAAGGATGATGACATAATAAGGCATAGGGAGAAAACCAAATATGATACTCATACTTTTAAAAACATTGCGGATTATTGTCGTTTTCAGGCGAGGACTTTGAATAAATTTTATTGAAATAATCACAGTTGCAGATTACATAAGGAGGTTGCTATTCGGATACTATGACTAACTGGGATGTCGCCTACGGGTCCTAGGAAAAGCAGTTGCGAAAAGTGGCTGACCAAAGCTTTTTCTTCATCATCAAATCTTTTAAGCAACGTGCTTGAGACATTAGCTTATATTTTTGAATAATTTCTTAGAATTATCACTACAAAACGATATATTCTCTTCTTGCGTTGTCAATAGAATTGATTAAATTGTTGGAGAAATGTCGATGGTTAGCAAAATAAACTTGTTATTGGTTATAACGGCAGCAGTGAAGGTAAGCAAAGAACAGGATCGGACTGGTTACACATTATGAAATAGTATGCACATCTATGTTCTTTCGATGCTCTACTTCTAAAAAATACATTCCATTTAATTTCTTCTTAAAATATTAAAGTTTGTACCGCTGTAGGTTACATACCAGCAGAATTTATTAATTTCTAATATTATTTGCATATTAGGTATGGTAACACCATGGTTACATTTCCCAAGAGAAAATAAAAACAGAGAGATTTAAAATTGATAATTTGTTAACAGAATGTCTAATAATTGAAGGATCTTGATATAATCAAAAACTGGTAGGTTTGTTTAGAAGTTGTTCGAGATTGGAGTGTATAATAAAATTTATATACAGTGTTTTGCGGTACTTCAGGAGCAGCAGTACGTTACCAAAAAACTTATGGGAAATTGAAATCGCCTATCACTACAAGATTGTCATGAGAAGTAGATTATAAAAATTACAATTTCAATTTTTTTTACTTCGATTGGCAACCTATACATTTAAAAGTAACTATTAATTGTTCACAGTCTTTGAAGTGTACTCAAAGCTCTTTATATATATTTCTCATACTACTACAGTATATTAAATTTGGATGGTCTACGGAGAATGTTTAGGGCAATAACTACTACATTATAGTCCTAAGGGGACCATCAGATTTTAAATTTTCTTTTATTTAAAAAAAGAAACCTGTGAAAACAAAGAAAAAATATATATCTGCTATCTGTAGCTGGTTAAGGTGTTGGAGACAAGGTTTTTAACGGTATATGTCTTTCTCACGATGACGTCGGAATGACCACGAGTTAAGGCTGTCTAGCCAAGAAGTATGGATCTGCTGTTCTGGGACGGTATCAGCATTAATTCAATAAGTACAGTTGCTTGAACAGGCTATTTCTAGGTTCTAGGTACTCGGACAGTGGGTGTTATACATCTAAGATCTTTCTTTTCCTCAGGAATACCTGGAAATACGAAATACGAACTAGCTACATATCTGTTAGTACCCAGAGATGGTTTCGAGTACTCGAAGTTATTGATAATCGTAAAGAAAATAATAAATATGAGTACAAATGAGTTTACTATGAATTTAATGAAAATTTTAAATGTTATATAAAAAAACAATTATTAATAAACCAAATAGGAAGCTAAAGAAATATTTAATCCTATTATTTTAGGAGAACAGATACTACAAAAACAGAGCACACTTAATTTCTCTTTAATTTTATGGTTTTGAATTTATTAACATTTTACACCATTCTGTTTAAATAATCAAGCATCTATCCAGATCTTTTAATTAAATCACACATACAACATTTAAATCAACTAATTATATTTTCCTACGACCACTTAGGAAAGTGACACATATCACACTATATAGACCTATGGAAAGTGCCCTATATCACACGCGTATGAATAAGAATTTACTTTCCACCCAAGTGAGAATATGCTACTTTCCGCAGTAGCTGTCAGAAAATGTCAAACACATAATTTCTATTTTGATCTATGTAATGTCCATATTAATACTAAAATCGATATGATTGTTAAATTATTGTAAATTAGATCCTAGATATTTATCTTTAACAATTATTTTTAAAATAATTTTAAAATAACTAAGATATATTTGCTTTTTATTCTGGTTAAACACATAAGCGATTAGATCAATCAATTACCGTAAGGCCTGTTAGCTCAGTTGGTTAGAGCATCAACTTTGCAATTTGAGACCGTCCAACGACCGCGATCGAATCCTGGCTGTGCCAGATTTTTTTTTTTATTTTTTTTTTATTTGTTTAGAAATTATGAAAATTTAATAAATACGATTATTGTTGATTATTTTTTTAAATACATTTTAATTATTATAATAATCTGGTTTTACATTTTTTGATGAAATTATTTTGTGGTCGTAGGAAAAATATTGTACATCACTTGTGTGAAAAGTGATTTTCCACACTCGTGTGATAGTCGCACTCGGCTTACGCCTCGTGCGACAATATTTCCCACTCGTGTGAAAAATGTCACTTTCCACACTCGTAATGTAATATACTATTTCATATTCCAATTATACAACCTTATGTGTATTATCCAGTGAAAGATTAGGTTCTAAACATTTTGCCTATCAATTTTTCTTAATCTATCGGATGGCGATATTATGAAAGATTTAAATCCTATATGTAAACATCGTCTTTCAATTTTGAGCTTGAAGAATGCAATTTCAGAGAGAAATTTTCAAATGCACCTTAACTATATTATTTACCACAGCAGAAATGCATGCCTACTTTAATACATATTGAGCTAAACTGGAAATAAGTAGCCTTCGGTATGTAAAAGAGAACATATTTTTTATTTGGCCTTCTGCACATAGTGTTTATTTTCACCTAAATAATATTTTCAGTTTCAAAATGTCAACTAAGCTGTCGTTTCAAAGTTCAGTTCACAAAATCTGTGCACCGCTTCACTTGTATCCTTACTTCAATAAAAATAACTAACTTAGAATCAATTTTATTCTTGCTCGATAAAAAATGCTATAAAAGCGAGAGCTTTGTACGTTATTTACTATTAATAATGAATTATAATCAAATGAAATACATAAAAATGTGACAATTTGAAATTTAATTTTAATAGCTTAATGGCTTGCTGTACTGACAGCTTAAATCATTCTAGTACAACAAAGCTGTTTTAACCGGAATGTTTTTTAATAATTTATCAAAATGTTCAGCACATTCACTTTTATTCATTATTTTCCTTCAATAGAGGTAATTCAATAGACTCAACGTTTATTCGTTTTATGAATACGTCAACAACGCAGAACTAAAGCTACCTGAATGGCAAGAGCTCAAATTGTCTATCATAAGAGGATTACATAGTGTGCGGAGGATTGTTACAATCACACATAGTAGGTAGATATATAGAGAGTTAGACAGACAGGCCAGACAGTTGCCTGTTTGCATAATTCGTATGAAATTGAGTTCCGGAATGGCAGGCACAATTCTCATTACTCGTCCCTCATTCTGATGCTGGCTGTTCCGATTATTCGATTTTCAATTCCGTCTGCATCGTCTGGCCCGTAGTATGATTATTCAATCTATATTTTTATTCTTTTTTGGTTATTTTAAATTTTATTTGAAAGATGCCTATTACGTTTCGAAAATAAATCTACGGGTTGAGGGAGAAAACAAATATTTAGCAAGATGAGACAAATACATTCATATCTCAAAAATATCGTTATAACTTCGTTTGTTTCAATTAGAGGGTTACCGTTGTTGCCAAATTGATTCGTATGTAATTTTATATTTCATGATGAATAAATACTGTTTTTGATTTATTAAAAAGGCTGCCAAAGTGATTATAAAAGTAATAACCCCTAACTAAACTTCTATACAACTATAAAAATGCAATGAACTCCCCACAAGAAGATTGGAACTGTATTAAGTTATTTTATATTGAGATATTCATTGTAGTCCGATGTAACGTTATTTGCTTCCAAAACGACAAATCTACAGAAGATGCTTTTTACAAGCTAATTTCACTTATTTATAAATCATTAGATAAAACAATACCAACGATAGAATATTCCTTGACCTCTCGAAAATCTTTGACACTGTCTCGCATATAATATTACTAGAAAAAAATGTAAGATTACGAAATTATAGGGAAAACTTAGATAGTTATCGGATCGTAAACAGCAAGTTGGGGTGTCACACGCGTAATGAAAGTATAACTTTTGGTGTACCACAGGGTGCTATACTAGGTCCCATTTTATTGACTCTGTTTATAAAGAATATGCTATTTCTTGATACTTTTGGCGGAACTGAGGACGAGATTTTTAAAACGACACGTTAAACATATGGACATGTTTCGTTTTGATGCAGCTGTTAATTTCACGGATGACACTGCTATTTTATACAAATCTTCGTCACTTTTTTCAACTTATCACACTAACAAATTGTGGAACCTCTAAGGTTTTACGGTTCCATCATTTAAAGTAATCACATAAAATGTTGTAAAACTAAAAATGTATTATGTACATGAATATGTAGGGACTATGGAGTGAACAATCTCATATGGTTGTTCATCTCAAAAAGTGTCCACCCAAAAGCAGTAAATAAGGCATCAGAAAGTGAGCAGCATCGCGGTCTTGTACTAGAAGAATAAGATCCAATGATATATAGTTATATAGATTTTTCATCCATATGTAAATCAGACGACGAAAAGAGGGTTTTTATTTAAGTAAAGTAAAGAAAAAATTATAATTAAATAATTGTAAAATTAAAAAGTTCTACAATTTATTGGAGTAATTATGAAAACATATTGTTATCATTGTAATTTAACAAAATTTTACTATGAAGTTTAGAAGTTAAAAATTTTTTGTTACAGTTTTATAATTAATAAACTTACGATGATATTTTATTTGAATTATAAGCTTACTTCCAATTACAAGAATTGTAATCATAAAAGATTTGTAGAAAAGGGACAATAACTTCCAAAAAAAATTGTGAAAGTTCAATGTAGGAATAGATTATTTTAATAATAACAACTTTTGCAAACTGTGTGTATTTTGAACGATCGATTAATTACAAATAAACAAAGAATTTTATAAATTATTTGTATTTTCATTGAAACATAATTGTTTAAATGTTTAGTTTCAAAAAGAACAATAAAAAGTCTAGTCAATAAAATTAAAATTTACTTTTAGCATAAAATATATAAGAACTACAAGAATTACATTACTAACTAAAATTACAACTTTATTGGAAAACAATCAAAAATTGTACTTTGAAATGTACTATGTATTTACATACGAGTGACCAATTTATATAAATCTATAGACATCATTCGTGTGATTGTGTGATCTAAATTATCGACTGTCACAACTTTCGGCGCCATTCTGGAACAGTAACGCCATCTTAATTTCATATATTTTGTGGAACACTATTTGTAAACAGAGATAGTTCTCCTTACCTCTACACTCTATAGTATAGACAAACGCTCGTGAAATTATTTGATAATCTATTGATATGTAATGTAATCTACCAAATGTACTTAGAAACTTCCAGAGAGGAATTGCCTAAAATTAAACTTAATTTTTACTGGTAATTTTTAGTTTTTTTTATGTCTACATAAGTTTCGGTTGTTCCGATGTCAACTTTCGGGCCTTTGACGTCGCTCAGACGGTAGCTAGGGGGTGGATGGCTATAAAAACTTTGAAAATCGTTAACAAATTCATAGGCGCCAACTGGGTCTCTATAGTGACCAAAATATGTTTTTATTTCCCCACAAACTCAGTAAATGAGAAAAGAAATAAAATACCTTAAACTTATGTTCCTTTATAACAATTTACCCAATTAATACAGAGATAAAATTATTATTAAGAAACTAATTGCAATAAATATACCCAATATGTTCGTCATCAAAAACTTCAAATATAAGTTATTCAAGTACTTAAAAAAATTTTTCGTAGGTCTTATGATGAATTCATAACTAAATTAACTAGAAAAACTAAATAATGTAGGAAATTAACCCTTATATTTTATATGCATGAACCTAAAAAAAAAAAATAAATTCACCAATATATGGCCCCGTCATTCGTTAGCATGGTATCAGGCGAAGGACGATTTGCGCAAGATGTTAAGCAAAATATTAATTTCTACCCTTTTACATTATACCCTATACCATAAAAGAAAACTTATAAATCAGCATGGGCAACTCCGCACCTATTTTCTAAACAACAACTTCAAATGTTGAAATACAATATACTATTAAGCTTCCAGGTTGGAAGAATTTATTTGCTTAACCTATAGTTAAGACCAAATTATTTATAAAGAAAAATTTAAAAATCATGAAATTCTACCATAAAATATAAATCATAAAACACAGAAATAATAAATACATAAAAGACTTCAGACACAGTGGTTAATTGTTAAAGTTCCCATATTGGAAGAAGTTATTTATTATTCTTATAATAGGCCTTATGAGATTGCTTAACTTTTTCCGTCAAGTCTTACTTTTTATATCAATACTCAAAGAAATCGAAAAATTTAAATGTTGACCGTAACCCTTAGGTCCGGAGATATTTAAGGTCAATACTAAGTGCTTAATTAACTAAATTTTGATATAATATTTATTGTTCTTGGCAACTACGAGGGCAACTACTTAGATCATTAAGTGCTTGATTAATTAAATTATGAAAAAATATTTGGTAGCACATAAGTTATTAAAGAAAAACCCACTAGAACATTCTGTATGCAAAAGTATAAATAATGTTGAGAATACCATAGGAACATTCGTTTAAAAAGAGTTGAATGTTTATTTAAACAAATTAGCAGGCGTAGTGCCACATGAAAAGCTCAATAATATATATAAAAAAACTGGTAGCAGGGTATATAAATTAACAGCATCACCATCTTCCCATTTAGATAAAGTATGTGGAATTTTTCTTTATTCAACATCTGGATCCAGTGGGAAAATCCCACATGCTCGAAATCCCGACTTGATGATCTGCTGCATTGTTGGCGCCATCTTATCTTAAAATTTTTTAAAACTCTGATTTTGGAATAACTCCCTTATTGTTTGTTTTCCATTCTGTTAAAGTTGTTTGCCTATTTTTCTTCAAAAGAGCGAAAAATGCAACGTCCAGGGGTTGTAGAATGTGCGTGGAATTAAGTGGAAACAAAATTAATCTTATATTGTATTTTTCGCATTCCTGGAGGACATGAGTGAAACATGGCTTGAGAGATTATCTCCTATAATTACTTTTAGTCCTTCGAGCTTTTTTAAATACGGTAATGCAATCTTATCAAACCAGTCTTCAAAAGTCGGTCCGTCGAACCAACCACTTTTTGTACGGTTATAGAAAGCACCTTCTACTCCTCCTTCCACCCATGATGGATAAAGGTGTGTTGCCTTATACACGGTATAAGGCGGTAGTTGTTGGCCAGATGCAGAAATGGCCATCATGATAGAAATGCTGCTTTTACTCGAATCCTTTATTCTCTCAGCTCGTTTTGACCCTTTTCGACACAAGACCTTAACACGACCTGGGTCATCGCTTATGTTTGTTTCGTCATAATTCACAATGTTTGTATCTGGCACTCCATCTAACGTCTCCCTTAAATTTGAAAAATATTCCACAATAATTTCTCTATTTACGACTGCCCTGACACTCTTAATGTTTTGTTCCAGTCGCTCAGTCAGACGATCATTTCTTTCCAAAAACCGATAAAACCAATCATCACCTGGCATATTATCCTGGAATTTTGGTATCCTGATTCCCTTATATCGGATTGTGTAAGTGGAAAGCTCCATTCATCAAATTTCTGGATCACCTCTGACAAAAATCTTTCATCTTCTACCTTGTTTTTTACTGTGCATGTTTCTTAGATTGTCGCTAATTGTTAATTTCGGAATGTTATAGTTTTGTGAAGCTTCACGAATGGACCTTCTGCTCTGTCGAACGTCTTCTAAAGCGAGTTGCAAGGTCATTGGCGAATAGTTCATAAACTGAATACCGAATTTCTTACTTTATCTACGAGGCATGGCTGTCCGAGTTCACCCCACCTATGAACAAATTTTAATTAACCCTCTCCACCAAAAACCAAGGTCAACTTTTAAAATGTTTTTATGCTAAATTGTTGTTTATAAAATACTTTTTGAAAATACCAGAAAGAAACATTTTTCAATTTTCTTTTTAAAGTTTTGAAAAAAGGTAAAACATCAACAAATCATAAAAGCCATGAAATAAATACTTACTGTCAAAGTAGCTCATTTATACTTCACTCACATAAACTACGTCTATACTCGGTCGCATCTATTTGTTTACTAACTTGTAAATTTGATAACCGCTACCGACAAGAAAAAACTTGCAAAAAAAGACACTGTCCGAGTTCTCACTACTGTCCGAATTCACCCCAGATGACGGTACAGCTAGTTACCAATCAAATACTAGCTTCAGAAGTTAATAACAGTACTAAATAACGGTATACCTTTTTTCTGTTCATTTAGACAAGGTATTCACTCTTCTCTTCCCACTTTTCCACTTACTCTTTGTCTCCGCTTATTTCTTATCTCCTCTGGTCTGCTTCTCTTCTATCTAGTATTCGCAACTCTCCCTGTCTTTCAACGTGTTTACCTCTGAGCAGCTATTCTTGAATTCGAGTGAGTAGACAATCGGTTTTCTTCTTTATCTGCAAAACACAAAATTCGTATTTCTGTCTCATTCTTCCCTCAAAATTTCTACCCCCGAGATTTAAGAATAGGTACCCTAATTATTAGTTCCATCTCTTAACTCTTTTTCCTGCTAACTTCTAATTAATTAAAATTATCTTTACCGTTTTAATTGGATCTCTTTATTTCTCTTATCTAACTTAACAATTCTTCTATTATACTATTTCAATACTGCTGTTCTATTTAAATTCGCCATTTCTATTTCTCCATCTGACTTTCTTTTTAAGTTTTAATTGGCAATCTATTTCGATCTGACAAAATCAAAAAAAATAACAATCCCCGACATTCTGATTTTCTACTTTAATTTTGATTTCCAGAAACTTCACCACCCCAGCATATTTCAATGTTGGCAACAACACTGATGAGTCAGGAATTATCATATCACTATATATATTTATAAATAATAATGCCAGGCAACCGAGGTTGTCAGGTTATAGGCGGGGTGAGCTTAACCTTTGCCTCCACTAAGGCTGCCATAGAAAGTAGAGTTTACGTATGGGTAACTAGGTAAGTAGTGCGCTTGAGTCACTCCACAAATAACTTTAAAACGTCTGCCACCAGCTCCCTAGCTATTATTGTCTCAAGTCGTAATAATCGCATTTCACACATATATCTATCCTGTTACTGATTATTGTATTTGGTTTTCACACTTTCAAATGTTGTTAACATACTATTGTCATTAAAACAATTCATCGCTTATAAAAACTGCTAGTAATAACTCAAAAAAAAAACATCATTACCTCGTTTACACACTAACCACCTGTTCGGATACCGAGTAAAAGTTATAAGCGGCCTACAAAGTACAATCATTATGATTGGTAAAAATCATGTCGACCGAAAAACTCTTTGTCTATATGTAAATCGATTAATCCAACACGAAAATTCCGACAACAAAATTTATACAAGCAATTAACATATAAGTGGTGTGTGTACTTTGGTTCTGCCAGCCGTAATTTTAAAACAGGTTTCTGTTTGGACAGAACGGCAAATAATGATTTTAAATTAGCTGAAGTTTCTATTTATAGTAGCGACAAATTTGCCTCTTCTACATACAAAGGGGGTGTAAATTGAACCCTCTAATTTTGCTTTTGAACTTGTTAATTAAATGGTATAAAACAGACTTAAACGTTACCAGTAAAATTATATTATGCTTTGAACAAGACCGCGTATTATGGAAAAAAATAAGGAGTTATACTTTAAATTTTGTGTAGGTACTACAGAAGAAACATGAACAAAAAACAACAAATATTGATGAAATAAACACATTTTTAGAGACAATCTATAACAGGAGCAAATATAAATTGAGGAAAAACACCTAAACTTGTTTGGGAATTAAAGATTTTTGGACTTAAAAAGGGCAGTAACACTTTTTACTTCCCTCAAATTTTGTAGTTCCGAATATTATTAACATATTATAGGATTGTAAGATGAGTTACTGCTTTCTTATTTAAATGTTTTCTTTTTAATGTAACAATAATGCACAATGGGGCTAATGAGGTCTAAGTGCCGTGGGGTAACCCACCCTCCACACGTTACAGAGATGTAACAATAAAAAATATACATCTTTCTTATTGGAACATTGTCGCATCTTACTTACTACTGCCCTATTCTATGAAGTGTTATGTTAATGTCAAGGTTATCTCAATCAAATACATGATTAATAAAATGATTAATAAAATTTAAACATTCATCACATCATCCTGTGTTCTAATTATCCTATATTTGTTAACTATTAGAGTATTATACAGTTTCTCCACAAATATTTAAAACAACTATTTTTAGTTTTCTGACGCTCCTGCAAATCACTAATATTGATTTACAACACCTTCTTCGATGGGGTGTCGAAATGTCAAAGTCATGATGACATAAAATGTCATTTGCATAAATGAGAGCATCTTCTAATAAGGTGAACTTTTGCAGCACCTTATATTAACCTTGAAAATATAATGAGAATTGATAGATAATAGATAATAAATTACTGAGAGCAATATACAATTTGATGAAACTCGATACCTACATGAAACCATTAAATATTCAAACTAGGGACCGATTTCATAATGATAATTAAAAGGTCAATTAACTAATGTGACAATTAAGTCCATAAGAATGTTGCGTTACCATCGATACGATACTGGTATATACTTTAAAGTGGCTCTTAGTTTATTTATCCTAATGAATCAAAGTTACCCCGTTAGTATTTACTTCCACTACGCGCATCTGTAAACCGTACTTTAGACGCTGATGGCCGTCAAATATTTTTCTCTTTCATTAGACCCTCGTAATCCATTTAGTGCCTTTACGGCTCCATCGTTGATGAAACAGAATCTAATGAAATCGCATCTGGGACCTCATAACTACCTACTTAATTTCATTACGGTCCTGCGGAGACATGACCAGAACATGAAAGACCCTTAAGTAGACGAATAATATGGGGCGCTGACTTTTATTGTATTTATGACATAAAAGTGATATTTTTCGTATTTTCCTCCCTCACTTTCATTTATATTTATGCTCTTTCGAAGCTGGGAAACTGTTAAACCGCTCGTTTTTGAGGTGCTAAAATCACAAGCTGTGGTTATATAGAAATAGTGATTGTCTGCGTCTTGGATATAAGGTACTTTTTCTGTTTATTCTTATAGGGACCGTGCGTGAAATATAGAGGGAAGTGGGAACACTACTGCCGAAGTAAGACCTCCCTACAGTGTTTAATTTTAGAATTAAATGGGGTAAACATTGCAAGTAAATAATAAAGGATATTTAAACATTAAATATAGATGCCGGCCCGTAACAAACAATCGTGTACATGGTTAAAATGATATAAAATGTGAAAACATTAAAATCTGGACATGTATATAAATTTTGAGGAAATGGCTAAGTGACAATAAATTGTAAAGTTGTACCTTAAGCAAGTGTATACAACATTTACGGTGTCAAAATATCGGTATTTAGTAACACTGAATTTAAAAGTATTACAATAACATTTCAAAAATATAAATTAATAAATAAGATTCAGAATAATAAAAATATTATTTTAGCTTGATGTTAGTTGAAATGTATCCACCTTAGACGTTTAAAAGACACGCAATGATATACATAATTATATAGATTGCTCACCCATTTATAAATAAGATAACGAAAAGCGGGTTGCACTGCACTCTGCTATATTGCCGGCCTCAGTGCCCACTAAATAGAGCCATTCTAGTCCAAATGTGTTTTAAAATAAAATTTCATCTTTTTATTCTTTAAAAACAGAAAATAACTTAATTTTTACTTCAAGGCATGTTAAGCATTTTGAAAGTTGAGTTTCATTATATTTAAGTAATATTAAGAGATCTAAAAACAATTTGTATAACAGATGGCTGTAAATAATTTTAGACCATTCTTGTTTAAGAAATAACACTGTATAAAACACATAATTGCAATATGTAATACAACTTTATGTAATACAACTTTGAAAAGCTAATGTAATCTTTGATATAAGATATAACTTTGGTAAGAGATGTTATTGGACACTTATCTATTATTCTGAGTAATGTTTAATGGTAATGTTACTAAAATTTTATAAAAAATCACTAGATTTTTAATATTTTAAAGTTTGTTGCAATCTCTTTTGCAGTAATAGCAATGTTTTAATTATGGTTTGTTTATTTTAGTGATAAATGAGAATTAGTTAATAAATAGTAAAAAGGACCATGATATTTTTGTCAAATTGGACATTTTAATTTCATAAGAACACCCTACATTAGTTTTAATTAATAAAATAAACCATTAATTTAATTATCTGTAAAATTATATTTATATAAAATGTACATTTAAATATGTAAAAATCTTAATGCCACTAAATATTTTAATTTATAAACCGGTTCTGTAAATGATTTGTTTATAACTGAGTGCTCTAAATTGATACAAAAATGTATTAGATAAAAAGAAAACTTCGCCCAGTGAAATACGCTTTTCATCGATTGATTTACATATGGATAAGCAATCTATGTAACTATGTATATCATTGAGTGTTAGACACCAAATGTGCTCTGTGGAAATTTAAAAAATTTCTTTACTAACGAATCAAATCCACGTTTTCGAAGTGTTGTATTTGTACATTAACAGATCCAACTAGTTTTTTCGATAATGATATTACGAAAATAAGTCGAATTTATTTAATTAACAATTACTAAAAAATAAATGACATATAAAACTTTAATAAATCCCCCTCAAAAAGTTCACAATTTTGTCATCAGTTGGCGTTAAAGTCATAACGCACGGTCCCTATAGTACAGGAGTGCGTTAAGAAACTCGCACGGCGCGTCTGACCCCATACATTAGAATAGGGTCCAGATGCGCCGTGCGGGTTTCTAAACGCACTCCAGTTCCGAGTTCATACAATTTTATTTACGAAAATAAATTTGTATAATGTGTTAGTGTTTATACAGAACGTATGACTATACTGAAATTAAAAGGAAAAGCTGGCCCAAATTGATCAGGGTTACGAGTGAAAATCCAATAGATTCGCTAGTGTATATATGTCAACAGTATTGTCAACGACAAAGCTTTTTTACCAATTTTCAGATATTCTCACCCAGAGATTAATCTCTGTTCTTACCCAACTAACGAACTGTCATAAATTGACGTTTATATATCCTTAAAGTTGAAGGTGGTAGCCATGTGTGAGTTATAAGTTCAAAAAGGTAAATCAAACGAGGGTGGTCCTTAGGATCTCACAAGAGTATTTTATTACGACCGGTTTCGAGGATCAGATCCTCATCATCAGGTAAGGTCGTAATTACTCATCTATTTAAGACTAAGCTAAGAGAATTATCCCAGGGTCTTAAATAGATGAGTAATTACGGACCTTACCTGATGATGAGGATCTGATCCTCGAAACCGGTCGTAATAAAATACTCTTGTGAGATCCTAAGGACCACCCTCGTTTGATTTACCTTTTTGGTTTATATATCCGTTAAAGATTATTCACGATTCAAGCTAAGTGATACGCCCTCTGAAGGAAATTTGTAGAAGGTGCCTATAAGTAGGATAATGTTCAGCGTTGCCAGGAGTAGCGAAATTTCGCTGCGCCGTTAGATTTTTAGCCCTTGAAAAGTAGATAAGACCTTTTTTTAAGTAGCAAAATTTGTATCTTATAATATGTAATCATAATCTATATTTATTTAAGGATTTTTTTATATTGTTTTTTTTTTTTTTTAAATTTCAGTTCATTTATTAATTTTGTTTTCAAATCAGTTCATCATTTGGCAACATTGGCGTTCCTGTTCACTGTTTATATTTTAATTTGTATCCATTATAATTCGAAGTTTTTTTTTACTTGTGAGCTTTAAATTTGTTTATTTCTTATAGTCTGTGATAGTGTTTATATTAAAAATAAAATTTGCGAAGAAGCTCCCAACAAATTGCAATCTATATGGTGTTAATGTCAAAATCAAAACTGAAGTGTTCTTTATTTTCCAAGCGTAAAATTTTGTTTCTTACGAATAAATGGATATCTACAAATTCACATTATTGAGATTTTGCAAAATTTTGTTTAGAATCAAACTGCAATCGGATTTATGACGGTTTTATTACCATTTACATGTATACAAAGAACTACACAATTCACTTCATAATATAAGAATAACGACAGTAAGATTTTTAAATAAGTTCATCAATAATAAACGTTTGGTACCTGAAATGTCCTTCAAACCACATAATAAATCATGTCATGGGTTTAGTAAATAAATATTTCTAGATTTTCGTGTAGCAACCAATAGGTGACTATTTCCAACAAATTAAGTCATACACATGATAAATATTATATTAATGACGAAAGCACTAAATGAAACTCAAAAACACTATTATAATGAGAATATTATATAAAAATAGTTAAAAAATCACAAATAGAAAATTCTGCCCAAAACTAATACATGTAAATAAACAAACATCCTACTTATAGGTGACAAATGACAGGTGCGCGAAAATTAATTTGAATCGCGAATAGCATTTTCCATTTAGTATAATGACACTATTACTTTGCAAAGTAATGTTTTGAATCATTTTCATTAGTCACTATTGCATTTTATTGGTGACTTTGACAAAAAATAAATACGATCAGTTAACATTATTTGTGTAATGAAAAAGGAGATCTGGACCATATCTTCTTTAATTGTACTAAAAACAAAAATTCTCTGACAAGCTATATAACGACCTGCTTAAATGCAAAATATGCTCCCCTTGGAATATCCAAAGTTTATTGTCCTCCAATTACACAAACATTTATGACTGCTTGATTAATTTTTTAATGGAATCAGGTATACGCTTGTGATTAGTAATTCTCTTAGACTCGTTACCTTTGTTTTTTTTCCTATTGTTTTATTTTACCTCCTTACCGTGACCTAGTGTAGTCTGTTTTTTTGTAATGCCTTGATGGGTCCCTAGGCGAGAAGCGAGTGTCCCCGTTTAATCCTCTTGTTATTTGAAATGAAATATTTAATGATTTACCTCTTTCATTTTGTGACTGGCTGTATGACAAAAGCCAAAAAAAAAAAAAAAAAAAAAAAAACATTATTTGTGGAAGCCATCTTGCCCTTAACTTTTTCATATAGATTTCAGTTGAGAGAATGTTGTGAATTGTATATTGTATAATATGATAATCCATATGATATGCACACGTCCATCTTTAAGCACTAATTCATGGAACTTTTTAATGTTCTCATCTATAGTTACCATAATTGGTGGAGAATCATATTCCCTAATGAAACAAGAATATTATATATGAAGAAGTAACAGTGTGTCTACGTAAGTTGGCTACATATTAATAGTTTTATCAAAACATTTATTGTTTTTAAAAAATTGTGCACGATCTTAAACCTAAAATACGACTATTAGATATCAAATTTTATGAGTCATATACGAGGTTTGTCAAAAAAAAGATTTTTGTTCAAGAATAAAATACATTCATTTTTGACACACCTCGTATACGACTCCAAAAATTTATTATCTGATGGTATAATTTCAGGTTTAAGACCATACATAATTTTTTATAAAGCATAATTTTTTCCCTTAACTTAATAATAAAATATATTTCCATATGCCGCCAAATCTCTACGTAATTTTGCGGCATATAGAAAACTTTTTTATTATTAATTTAGAAAAAAAGGTTTTTGAAACCTGAAGGTTTATTGTGAAAATTCCACACCTGTAATTTTGAACCAATCAAAATACGTGTTTTTGACAGATCACCATGGCAACGGAGGTATTTTAGTGGAAATTTTTTTCTCGTGGGGTACCCAACAGCGAATTATACTGGAAATTTTTTGACGTTTACAATAACAGACCATTTTTGACAGACTGGTTTTTATTTGTTCACATAATAGGTTTAGTTTTGATACATTTTAGTTACAATGCTAAGGTGTTTTCTATATTCTTCGGCCACTTCTTTTCTTCTTAATGGCGAAAATGCAGGACTTTGGATGCTTTGAATTATGTGTCTATGTCTAATAAAATATATATAATATTTAGACACTAATTTATTCATCTTTTCCATTCAGCACTTTGAATTTTGCGTAGTTTAGGTGCAAATATTCGTGGACAATTCGGAACAAATTTTCGTTTTTCAAGTTATAGCCACAATCCTCTATTAATCCGAGTAAGTAAGTCATGGTGCAATGATTGATCATTACATCAGACAATTTCACGCATATTTTGCATAGCATATGATTTTCAAATCGATTCATTTTTAAACAAATAGGTAATTTTGTTGGTTTTACTTGCTGTGCAATATTCTTTATCGCAACAAAACGCGAGTTATTTAATGTTTTGAACTGTCAAAATACAATGATCACAGCCTCCTACGATTGATGCTTGCTGACGCTGGTTATGAATTTCATACCATTTTAAAGCGCTCATAACGCATGTTAATAAAAACGCAGAAAAACAATTTTCTACCACTTGTAGTTATTCAAAACTTACGTAAAATTAAAGAATATACTATTTTCTATTTTCAAATGGTATTCCCATGCAACTACAATGAGTAGAAATAAGCAATTTGAAGGCCTAAATAATTGCAGCGAAACATTTTTTTTACGTCGGGCCGCTTGACAACTTCAAAACTGAAATTATGATCGAGGTTAGGGTCTCACTTAGTTACCATGACAACTCAACAATCAAGGCGACAACACCTTTTATGTTTCACTGGTGACTTGGAGAAAATAATTTGCATTGTTGAGAAACGAAAAATAAATTTTAAAAATATTTAATTTTCAACCATAATTCGGCGTGGAATTTTCTTACCGAATACCACGCGAGGTCAAATTAATATCAGGAAATTTTTTGACCTCTAGTGGTATTACTAGTGAAAATTTGTCGGTTTAAATTGTCGAAACAAATGAAAGAGAAATCTGGGAAAATCTGGGTGCGCTAACAAATCAAAGAAAATTTGAAAAATTTAAAAAATTCTGCTCTGGGCGAACTCGCAACCTCTGGAACTCCGTTTCATCGTCATAACCCCTAGACCACCAGAGCTTGTGTATCTGGTGTCCTAGTTGTTAATTTAAGTATACTCAATTTATCATAATCTTTTCCAACTCTACAACTCTTCAATGGTCACCTTCTTCATAAAAAGTTCTTCATGACTTAAAACCTAAAATTCAATCATATGATATCAAATTTTATCAATTGTATACGAGGTTTGTCAAAAATAAATGTACTTTACTGAACACAATTTACATTTTCGAATACGGCTCAAAAATGTTAATATCTGATGGATGAATTAATTGGTTTTAGAATATGCAAAATTTTTTATAATAAATATTTTTTTATAAAACTAATAATAAAAAACTGTATATACTTGAAGTTCTTTATATCTAGGTTTCTGACGGGGCGATTATTTTGAAGAGACATATTTTATTACATTAAACTTTAGAAATTGTTGAAAATGTGATCCATTTACGTCTAAACACAAACCAACTTTTCTCCTGCAACATTTTCAGTGAGTTGTTGATCTCTTCACACTAAACTGGTATGCGATTTCTCAGTTCTTCCAAATTATGAATTGTCGTTGAAATAATCGAATAAACTTATGTGTGGCTATACGAAAAATCGCATATGTTTAAACCGCAATCCCAACATTCGATAATTGTTGCTTTTTGCTGTGTTGAGTACCATTTTTTAAGTTTTATTTTCTTAATAAAAGTTTTGACAGTTCAAGGTTAAAATGTCATTCTGTAAAAGTGGCTATAGTATCAACCCAAAACAATTAAATTTGATAGCTAATTCTAATTATGATTTTTCTCGATGGCTCTTTTTAATGCTGCTAATAACTGAAATGACGTAGATCCAAATTTACTGAATAGTTGCACAATCTTTTCTTCAAATTTTGACAATTTGTTTATAAGTTATACCGTTTACTGTATAGTTCCTTGATTTCGAAATAAAATTATTATATAAATTTAGACACACAGTATAAGAGTACATATTCATATTATAACTGTTAGACCACACATGGCTTCTTTCATTTTTACTCCATCTAGAACTTAGACTTTCACGACTTCTATTTACATGATACCAGACTTATTACATCCCTCTGTAATTGTTATAATATAAAATTTACATTAAATAGAGGCACGACTCGTAGCTTCTGGTACGACCCGAACGTATAGTACCACGGTAGTAATCGTTGGTAGTACCAGTTAGTAGTACCGCTTGTGTATCGAGAGTATCATCGGCTTCCGGTTATGAATCATAATCGCATTGTGGAGGTTGTATGGGTCACGAAGAAATTAGTACTTCGTTCAGGTCGTTCTTTCTTAATACAAGGTTGCTGTTCGATAGCTGATCATGAAACTGGTGTATTACCGGAAAAAATTAACAGTTATTGCCCTTACCTTTTAGGAGGGAAGTGGTAGACATACTATTTACTTGAAATTGAAACTATTGATAGTATATGTTGCGTTGCGGGATAACAGATTACTTATAGTACCTAGCAGTATTAATATATGACAGCATTCATCTAGCAACAGATAGGATAGATAATAAGTGACGCCATCTAGCGACAGATATAACAGTTGACAATTGACATATTTCGCCGTCAAGCAATAGACATGACAGTTAATAACAGACAGATGATAACGCAAGCACGTGACTTCGATATGGATAACAATTGTTAGAATGTACCTTAGATTGGGAAAATGGTCGATTTTTGATCCAGAATTATTGCTGCTCCTTTACTGGTATTATTAGGTTATTATAGTGTGAGAGCCAGCAAAAATAAAGAAAAATGTTACTTGAAAAATTTTTATCAGAAAACATGAAAAATCACAACTACCATCCAGAAAACTATGGTTGGATTCTAACAGAAAATATATATCTAACAGCAATATATTTGTTTTATGACAAATTCTGACAATTAACAAAACTACATCTAATATGTACATAGGTAAGTAAAAATCCTCCCCCTGAGATTAAATACAAATCTTTTTATAGGTTTGACTACACGCCCACTTCTTGTATTCACAATTTTCTCTTCATTTTCTTTTAAACGTACCTATACATTCTCTTTATCATCTTCTTTTTCAATTTCTTCTTGTAACGTGCATTTTTAGCAGCTGAAATAACTAAGGAAAAATTCGACTCACCTTGTTTAGATATACTAAGAACAAGTAAAACGTTATTTATTGTTGATAAGCTGTTAAAGCCCTTATTTTTGTCGTAAACCGGCTGAATACATTGTTAGCCTTCAGATATCATTATTAGAATTTAATTCATCTCATCAATAGATAGGAGGATGGTATTTTATCCATAGTACAATACATTGTACAATGATCGTATTTGCAGTACGGTTTTATTCAAAACTGGTTTGCTCAAAAATAGACAGTCTCGTTGCGAATTTACTTATATATTATGTATTATAATCTTACCTTTAGGTAATTAATTATTAACGATGCCATTTATATCGAATTTGTTTACTTTTTGTTCAGAGTAAGTATCTTAAATCAATCTTAATGTCCGAATCAGAGATTAGGTCCGAATATGTTTATATTTTGTTGGGTTAGTCATATTTGACGTTAAATGTCAAGTGGACTGGAAACGAAGTTGACAGTGTCATGTGTTGTATATCGTTCAGTCTAGTTTCGAGTTATAGCAGTGGGATTCTCATCTTTCAATTCGACACGTGTTGAGAAACATATCTTCGTTCGACAGAATGTAATTCTTATGTAATGTATCTCTCTATTCAACACGTAACGTGTTGAGTTCGCACATAAGAATCCCTGTCCAGGCAATGGAAGCTCTTCGAGGTGCATTCGTTTTATTGGTAGATATCGTCGGCTTACTTTCAAAACCTCCTAAGTCCGTTTTTCACTGTTTGCGAGGTTTTGATACAAACAGATTTAAATTATTATTATTTAACATCCTGCAAAAGATTCTAAGTTTTAATTTGATTGTAGCGACATCCATTGGACGATATTGAAACCTTCTAAGTTGTTGCAGGATGTTAAATAATAATATTTTAAATCTGTTTGGATCAAAACCTCGTAAACAGTAACAAACGGACTTAGGAGGTTTAAAAGTGAGCCGACGATATAAGATATGCGGTACGCGCTTAGTAGATTTTTCGCGATCGATTTGGTATCGATTTTTGTCAGTAGCAATTACCAAATGTAGTTATATTGTACAAAGATATAGTTTGTAGGGTAATCTTTCGTAAGTAGTCTCTTAGATATATACTGGTAAATTCGTAAGAATGAATTTGTGAACCCACTCGGCTTGTCATTTTTTAAAGTGGAAGGGAAGACATCGTGCCATTTTTGTTGGTTAGGTGCTGGTTGACAGGGGAAGAAGGCAGACAACTCCAAGTTTTGTCAAGCAGTGAAATATATATTTTCTATAACCATTGAGTTATCCTATTAAAAGGGGTTTTAGATTTTAATCCAGGATTAATTGTGGAAGAACGGGTTTATTATATTTTTGGGGAATTGTAGTGTTTAATTGAATTCCCATGTTTATTTGCCCTATTCCACACCTGTTAAAGGGACTTATAGACATGCAAATTGGAGATCCATCGGCATTTGAGTGTGTAATATTGAAGTGGATTCTTAAAATGTGGTTGTTGTTTTTCTTTGCAGTTGGAAGGGTACCAGTTTAACCCTTTACGGAAAAGGTATGTTTTGTATATATTTGGTAATATTGTGCACCTTTTGATTGTTTTTTTTTGTGTGTCATCGGCTTCAACTACCAGGGTTTTTTCGCATCGTGTTCTGTGTAGGCGTTGTTACTATTACTCAGCGCCACTTTAGGAACAGCACTGTTAATTAGAACCCAATAGTGAATGGTAGAGTGGGGAATCCTATCAAGACATCAGAATTAATTTTAAATAATTAAATTAAATAAAAAAAAGTCCGGCCAACAGTTGGATTCGAACCCGGGGTCCTTGGATCCGCAGGCAGAGACTCTACCTCTGAGCCACCCACCCGTCCTTTTGATTGTTGATTTATTTTATGTTATGGCTTAGTGTACTAGAATTTTAATTATTTGAGTTCATAATACTGTTTATGACTCTTGTTGAGCCAATGTAATCCATCTTGGGTACTTAATAATTTCTAGCTTAGATACATTTGGGAATTAATTGTATAGTTTGGGAAACTTGAGTCAATTTATAGTGACACATTTTGTAATATTTTAAGGGTTCACCCGGAGGGTCTTATACTCCGGATATCAACAGTTTCAACGTAGACTCAACCGTAAGGACACAGTACATCGGTTTACCAGAACAGTAGTCGGTATAATTGTGGTCCATTGGCTTACTAATAGCTATTTTTACATGTATGGTTCTTTATCTCGATAGGAAGACGGTAATGCTGTCAAAGGAGACACCCTACTATCAGGTTTTTTATATTATAATAAGGATTTCATACGTGCACTGTGCCTGCTAATTTATTAAATTAAACATTCACTTGTTAAACGAATGTTCTTAAGGTATTCTTAACATTATTTATACTTTTGTGCACATAATGTTCTTGTGGGTTTTACTTTATTAACTTATGCTACCAAATATTTCATCATTTAATTAATTAAGCACTATTTCAAAATTTTGTTATTTAAGCACTTATTATCAGTCTGGGTATTGACCATAAATACCTCTGGACATAAGGGCTAAGTTCAACATTTCAATTTTTAGATTTTTATTTATAAAAAAACTTAAGTCTTAACTGGAAGTTAAGCAATCTCATAAGACCCATAAGGGGTTGAGATTAAGTAAATAGCCTCTTCCAATCTGGGAGTTTCAGTAAATAACCTCTGTATCTAAAGTCCTTATATGTGTTTATAACATTTTCTTTTTATTTTGTTTTGATTTATATTTAATTATAAAATTTCATTGTTTAATATTTTTACTATAGTTTGGTCTTACCTATAAATTAAGCAGGTAACTTCTTCCAATTTGAGGGTGTTAAAGGTTTATTGTGTTTCAACATTATACGAATGATGTTTAGATATAGGTGCGGATATGCACATGATTATTTATATTTTTTTTTGTAAAAGGTAGAAATTAAGATTTCACTTTATTTGCATACCATCTTACGCAAACGTCCTTCGCCTGGTACCAAGCAAACGACCGACCGTTTCATTCATTTTCTTTTGGGTTCATGAATATTCCATATATGACATATATATTATTTTAATTTTTTACCACATTTAGCTACGTTAGTTAATTTATGAATTAATCAAAAGCTATAAAGTAAATTATTTACAGGGTTGTTGAACAATTTAAATATTGTGTCTTTTTTTTTGAGAAAGTTCTTGAACTCAACTTTTGAGTTTGTTTTTTTTTGGCAATCAGATTTGTTTCTTAAATGTAATTTTGTAAAATTGTTAATAATAGTTGAATTGGTAAATTTTTTATAAAGGAACATAAGTTGAGGATTGTCTTTTATTTCTTTCCTCATTTACTGGGTTTGTGGGGAAATAGGAACATAGCTTGGCCAATATATAGATACACCAAGTTGGTGCCTTTCAGTTGTCTTTTATTTCCGGAATTTTTAAAAGCTATTCACTCCCTAGCTGCCGTCTGAGCGACGTCGGAGGCCCGAAGGTTGACTCCGGGACAAGCGAAACTTGTGTAACCATAGTAGATAAAGTTATTTTTTATATTTAAAGTATAATTTTAAGCAATTCCCCTCTGAAAGTTACGTAGAACTTTTGGTAGGTTACATTCTGTTCGTTCTCTATATCTGAATTATTTCTTCTCTTGATCTTTTGCTTTTCCGTTCGCTCTTCGTTCTTCCTCATTTTCGACAATGTTTCTAGCAATAGAACCAAGTTCCATGTCTTGAATAAAATATTAACGCATATATCTTCATCATTTATCTCATCGTCATCTTATATTGTGCCCAATAACCAATCATACATCTCCGTAACTCTAACATTGGTAATTTAAATCTTCTCTTTCCTACTTTCAAGCTGTAAGTCTTGCAGCTTCCTTCCAATTCTTTTGAAAAAATAAAGTCTTCTTTGAAATGTTTAACTTAATCAATTTCATTTTCGACTTTTTGTAGAGTAATTCCTATCTAATACGTTCGTCCAAAACAAATTTTACTTCCAACTTGCTCTCCAATTGCCGCATGTAGACCACCACTTGCCACTACCTATCTGGATTTAAATGAGTGCTGCGTCGAAATCTTGGCAAGTCTTCTTAAAATATTTGCTTAACTGCCTTCTTTCAATCAAGAGTCTTCATTATTAACTTATGGCTTTTCCCTTATGTTAAAGAAGTGAGCGACACTAAAAGTTGAAAAATAAAAAGTAAACTTTTAATGAAACAAAAATCCAGATTGTTTATCCCACCATATACAAGTAAAACCCAAAGGTCTTGTTTTTTACAAGATTGATGACGAATTATGTTTGTTATTAATTCGAAAGAAACACGCTAGTTTAACAAAAAAAATTTAGATGGCATTAAGTAAACACGCTATTTGGAGATTCTGTCTTCTGAGAATTCCCTACCAGCAACGTAAGGAATTCCTAATCGACTAATTAACTGACATAATAAATATACCCACATTTCATGATACACATTTCTTAAATAACGGCTTTAAGTGCCCGAAGGTTGCCCTCGAAGACTCGGTGATAAATGTTGAAGACAATAGCTCCACCTATTTCGATTGTATTCTAGATTACGTTATTTGTTTGTAGGCTGTAATGGTGCTAATAGTTGGTTTTTCTTAACCGAGCAAGAGTCAGTGCCCTTTTAATTTTCGTGGATTGAGTACCTATTAATAATTTGTAATGATTACTTTGAGGTCGATTTCATTTTACATTTTATTGTTATACTTATACTTACAAAATTCTGTATCTTTCTACCGTTCGGTTAGAAGGTTGATGATTGGTAATTTTTTCTTTTTAACCGACTTCAAAAAAGGAGGAGGTTCTCAATTCGTTGTAATAGTTTTTTTATGTATGTTCAGCGATAATTCTTTCTCTCCGATTTCAATGATTCTTTTTTTTGTTAGAAAGGAGGTACTTCAAGGGTGGTCCCATATAAATTTGGTCAAAATCTAATAATTGGGTCCATGAGAAAAATCCTCAAACTCTTCATTTTTTTATGTATGTTTAACGATAATTCTTTACCCCCTTGTCCGATTTCTATGATTCTTTTTTTGTTATTAAGGGGGTACTTCAGGGGTGGTCCCATATAAATATGGTTTAGATGTGGCGATGACATCTGCACGATTTTGATGTAGATTTTTTAAAATTACTTTAAATACTTGTTGTGATACATTTTTCTCCATACTTTTATATTTATTTAGTTTCTTTCCATAGTCTTTCTTTTTTCTGTTCTTTTTTTCTTCTTCCATCATTTAATGTTTTTTTCGGCATTAATTTTTTATTTTTCTCTAGCACTCGCATTTCGTACATTTTTTTTTTGTAATTTTTATTGTTAATTCGGTTTTAAACGTTTATGTCCATTTACTTCATTTTTAGTTCTTTTTACTTCCCTCTATAAAAGGGAAGTATTGTAATACCAAGATTATTTTAGATTTTCACGTTTCAGGGTTCCTAGATTACGAAAAACATGTTTCCCCATTCCGTCGGTCTGTCTCTCTGTCTGTCTTTTGGTGCAATAACTCAAAAACGGCTAAAAAGAAAAACTTTTGTATAGAGATAAAGTTCCTTCCTAGCTCGAGACCAGTTATACTTCCGATCAGTTATATACAGGATGAGAAGTTTTTAAAATAAAAATTATTTTTAAAAGTTAGCAGATTTCGACTAAATTTGGTATTTTAGAAGCCAAAGATTACAGAACATAAATAAGTTTTTAAAAATTCAAAATGACGCTGAAAGGAATCTTATTTAATCAAAAAAGGTCCCCCTTGAATAGAAATAATAAAAATTGTCCTTGGTTTGTGTAACTGGAGCATTTTAAAAGCAGCCAATCATTATTGTTCAATAACGGTGATCGTGACAAAGAATACCGAGTGGATGCGAAGTGAGAATTCGGGTGGGATCAAGAGGAAGATCGATGGATAGAAAAATCTGGATAGATGGTTTTAATTTTAAATTAGTAAAATGTAAGTGCTCAGGATTTCTCTTTTTTTACATTTTCTATATAGAGGGAAGTTCTGGGTAAAATACTTTACCGATTTCTTAAATTTTATTTTACACTATTCTTTAAAATCTCATAGAGCATTTATTCGTGATTTATGTTTTGGAAGACTTGTATCATGTTGATATTACTATTTGCATCTGACAGACTAGTTTTATGATTTGTTTATTATACAGTGACAGCTTGGATATTCTTTCTAAGAACCAATACATACCTTTTTACGTGTTCTTTTTTAAGTCGTACATCTAGGTTCATCCCTATGTATTTATCCGAATTATGATGCACAATAACATAATTGTTTCTTCTTATTTGTTTTTGGTCATTTTGTTAAAGAGTAAAATCAATATAAACTGATTTAGTTGTATTTTTTTTGTCAATCGATTGATTTTCTTGCAAGTTTCTTGGAGTTTTTTGATGTTTCTATATTATTTCAACCAACTGCCAAGATTGCAGTGTCATCTGCAAATGTTTTTATTTTAACACATTGTCATTAGAGATATCACGGATCGCGGGTGTATATTACATAAAGAAAAGAAGAAATAACTAGTCCTAAAAATAAGAAAATGATTACACAGAATCCACAATAAAGATAATAATTTAAAATATTACAAGACAAATTAGAATAAATTAAGTAGGAGTATCGCTAAACGTTTTTCAAACTCAGATGATTAACTAAACTGGATAAGTAACTATCATATTTTAGCATGTGCTTTGCCGAAATATAGAAATAAGTGCAGCTTCTTTTTTTCAAAAATACTCTACCATATCGGAGCAATAAACAATTTTTGTCTTTCGAAAATATGTGGAACAACAACTTCTACTTATACAGTACACACCAATCTCATAGCATATTCCCTTTCTTAATTCAGAATTACTAGACGAAATTAGGATAAAAAAAAAATTATAAGTTAGACATGGCTCGCAATAGATACATCTGGGACGCAGTAAAAGGCGTTGAGATCATCCCACCCATTTCAAACCTAACCGAACCTATAACTTAAAAACATTATATATATAGTACAAAAGGAAAATCAGCCACCCCATTCTATAAGAATTATCTTAAGCAGTATTTTCGTACCTGTGAAAAGGTACTGAATTGACTTTCAGGTATTTTTTACTATAATCGATATGTTTCAGTCAAACACTCCTGAACGTTAGATAGGTACTTATCTAGTTTAGTTATTCATCTGAAAATTCAAAACGCTTTAGACATTATAGGTAATTGGGAATTGAGGATGGATCACTCTTTTCAACTGATATGTTTAGCATTTCTCCCTTAATTCAATCACGTTTAAATATTCAACATCAAAACGGACAAAACAGCTCATATTTAAATAATTTCCAATTATTTGTGCCCATCTGCTCGACCGAATCTTTACTATTGTTCTCCGCGGCCCACTAGAACCGACATCAACAGGTGCGAAAATCGTTCAACGATACATTCCTCTTACCCCATGCGGTCTTACCCTTAAAAAACGGCAAGGCCGACTGCGTACAACAGGTGCGGAAGGTGGCATAAAAGTCGGGTTGGCCGTGGAAATTAGGAGGCCCTGGATAGTCGTAAAAATGGCGTGGTGTACCGGCGAGAATGAAATTTGATGGTTGTTTCGCTGATGTAAACGATTTCAAAAACTACCCGGGCCCGGATTTATTGTCTGGGGTTCTTTATTTTTATTTACTCGTCGAAATAACAATTTAAAATTAAGTTATGTGTTAAGTTACTTTATTGCTGAGATGTTTAAAGGAGGGACTCGTTAGTTAAGTCATTGGGTAAGCTGTTTTAATGTTTATTATTATTATATATTATAATTAACTTTTTTTGTACATTACATCATACTATTAATGCTGAGTTAGGGCAGTTATCAGAGATCTGATATTAAGATCGCAGCTTCATCTGTACTTGACATTGAAACTACTCAAAGACATACTTATGTTTTAAGATGTTTCTATTTGTTTTTACAGTAAGGACGTAAATTGTGCCCCCCCTTAAGGCTGTTCTACCGCTTTCCGTTCGGTCGAAGTTGAGAGGTACCTCATCCATTTCATAGATTATCTCTTTGTTTATGTATGCACAATTGTACGTGTAATAAATCTATCTTTCTCCGTTCTGTCTAATGGGATGTCTATCTTTCTCGGTATTCATATCCACCTGAAACGCGGGCTGGCCAAATTTTTATTTATTACTTCGACGACGGATTCGAAAGTTTTCTTTCTTCATCTAGTGGAATTTTATTTGTGCAGGTAATGTTTTTTAATACAATTCAAGTGATAAGACCTGGTACATGTTTGACATCTAACTCCTAATTGCAGAAAACTAATATTTTTGTACAAGAAAAACAAATTCCGGTATTTAAATAATTCCAAACAAAAATACACTCTTCGACAATTTTTGGATATAAAGCTTTATATATTTCTTGCAAATCTATCTGTATTTTTTTTTCTATTTGGATCTTTCAAGATTTTTCCAAATTCCATTTTGCTTAAGTTTTGCAAAAGTTTTCCTTGTTCTGTCGACGGTAATGTGATGATGTAATAATTTTGGTGTCGTCAGATCTTATTTCTTTTAAATATTTTTGTTTACTTTTTTCGCTTCCTTTATTGCTGTGATGTATTTTTACTTCAGTAGTATCCAAGAAAATAGGTTCTTCTAGTTGTTCGAAAGGGTTTTCCACAAATCCTTGTCCTTATATCATTTTGTCATCATTGGAATGCGAAAAAAATACTGATATCTTCATCAGAGTCCAATTTTTTTTTCTGTTGGCTGCAATTTTTCTTTTGGTATTTTCGTTAATGATGTTTTACTATTATTATCAAGCTTAATCTTTTTTGGTCCTTTTTCCCAATCGGTTTTTTTTTTTTCAAAAAGAGCCTTTTCTCGTGCAATTTTCTTTCGTTCTCTTTCTTTTTTTTTTCTGTTTTCTTTTTCCTCGAGATTATTTTATTTATTTATTTATTTTTTTATATATTTACGGGCAAGCCCATTTAGGTAACAATAAGTTGATAAAAATTACATTGGTGTATTTTGAATGTTGTGCTTAAATCTATTTACAGAGGAATCAAATATTATAATATTATCCAGAGAATTTGCCAGTCTAAGTATCCGAGGAGTACAACTGTTAAAAGTACTATTAAGTCTATAAAAAGGAATATAAAATAATTGTGATTGCCTGGTATTACGAGTAGGAACAAAAAGATTAATTTTCGATAGAATTTCAGGACAATCATATCTTCTATTAACAATATTAAAAAGTAAAATCAGGTCTCTATGTTTTCTCCTGGTTTCCAGAGACGGTATTTCTAAAAACATAATCATAATACGTTTGTAATTTAAAGGCTGTGTACCTAAGGAAATTGTTTTGAACACGATCGATTTTTAATTTATACGTTACCTGATGTGGGGACCATATTGAAGAGCAATAGTCGAGGTGACTCCTAACTAAAGTACAATAAAGAGTTTTAATGGCAGTTATATCAGTGAAGTCGCGGGTCGTTCTTTTAATAAATCCTAACATTTTCATAGATTTACTTGTAACTGAAGAGATGTGGTGGTTAAAGCTAAGGGTTGTGTCGAAAATAACTCCAAGATCTTTCATTTGTTATTTGTGTAACACTATCTAAAAGTTGGCCATTGATTGTGCAGTCAAATATAGTGGGCTGTAGAGAACGATAGAACCGAATAATGTGACATTTTCCCACATTTAAATCCATGCCATTGTATTTGCACCAATCGGATAAATGATTAATATCATACTGTAAATCGATAGCATTTCTAAAGTTGTTGACGATTTGGAAAAATTTTAGGTCATTTGCAAAAAGTAAAAAAAAACAGGAAGTTACATCGTTGACAAACAAATTAAAAAGAAGGGGTCCCAGATGAGAACCTTGGGGAACTCCAGAAGAAACAGAGTAATGATGAGAATAGTAACGTTTTACTTTGACTATTTGAGTTGTATTAAGAAGATAGCTTTTAATTCATTGCAACAATATGCCACCTAAACCAAATTTACTTAGTTTGTGAATTAATAATTCATGGTTCACTCTATCGAAAGCCTTGGAAAAGTCGGTGTATGCGGCATCTACCTGACCACATCTCCAGGGCTTCCGAAATTAAGTTAGCATAGGCAACCAAGTTCAACACTGTTGACTTGCATGCGGAGTTATACTACTACCGCAGTCATAAGTTAAGTAGTCCGTCATGATGCTTTCAAAGAGCTTTGGGATTATGGTAAGTTTAGATATGGGGCGGTAGTTTTTAATGTCACATTTTTTACCTGACTTGTATATTGGTGTCACATATGAGAGTTTCCAGTAATCTGAAAAATCCCCTATGATTTGTTAAAAATAAAAAAGGACGAGACAGTATAAAGCTGCAGTTTTTCAGGAGTGAGGGGGGAATCGCATCAGGACCCGGTCCCTTTCTTGTATCAAATTTAGCTAACTTCTCGTAAATAGTTGAAATTGGAATATGATATGCGCATACGTTAAGTTTCGATTCAATGTTACATTCAAACAGATCGATATTCTGATTGGTGTAGACTGAAGAAAAATAGTCGGCAAATATGTTAGCTATTTCCGAGGTTTGAATAGAGTTTACATAACTTGAATAACACTCTTTGGACAAGGGTTTACAGCGAGCTCTTAGACTACTAAATAAGGCATAACTTTCAGGAGATTTCGTACTTTTAAAAATATTATGAGCAATCTTCTTATCATAAATCAACTTTCTAAGATGCGGTGGATACCAGCATGTAAAATTTTTTATTGATATTTTTTTAAGTGGAACAAATAATTCCAATGCTGAATACAGTGCCTCATAGAAAGTATTTACCGTATCAAAGAGTTCTTTATTACGAAGGAATGTGTCCCAGTCAATGGCTTCAAAATACTGGCGCATGGCAGTAAAATCGGTATTACGAAAGTCGTAGTAATATTCTTCATCGTGAGTAGTGTCGATATTTGTCTTGTATTGAAGAGTGGAATCAGAACATCGATAGCCTTGCAAACAGTAAGTTCAAATTGGGAAAGAACAAGATCAAGAATAACTCCCCTTTCGTTAACAATTTTGTTTGATTGGAAGAGGTTTTGAGAAGCACAAAGGTTTGAAATAGTCTCTATAGCCTCAGTGTCCTGAATATTCTATATAGCATTAGGACGATTGTAATCTCCAAAAAGAAAAATTTTAGAGTCTGGGTGGTGATCTTTTAATGTTTCAACTTGAACATAGTGAATATGATATGAATTGGGATGAGAAGTAGGAGGTAGATATATTGTACCCAATATTAATTTATTGTTTCCAATGGAGGCAAATAATTGTTAAATTGCTGGGTTAGATGGAATAAGGCAGCTATAAAACATTTTCTTTACTGCAATCAAGACACCCTCTTTTCTGCTTGAAGCACTCGACTCGGCTGTGCGATCTTGTTTTTGTAGTTGTAAAGACCTAGTTCAGCATTCGCAATATCAGCAAATAACCAAGTTTCAGTGAAAATAATTATATCGTAGGAACAATTTGAGATATTAAGGTAAAGTTTAGTTAATTTGGTACGCAATCCTCTAACATTCTGGTAGTACAAATAGAGCTTGTCCGAGTCCATGGGCTTTATTAGTTTTTTTGTACGATCTTAGGAACATTATTAAAATATTTTATTGTGAGATTCTGTTCACCGTTGCTTAGACGCCTGGAAAGATTATTTCTTAAATTTTCCAGAACATCCCTCTGTTTAGGAGTTTGGTTCAAGTGAATGAATATTTTTTTGTCGTCAATATTTCGCTTATTTTTATATATTTTATGAACATTGTGAGAGCTTGCTAAAATAACCTTAATAGGACGGTTTCCATTTTTATATTTCTTGCTAATTCGAAAGATCTTTGCAACTTCTATATTAACTGGTTCTCCTACAAGTTATTAACCCTTTCTAAATCGATTGAGTTGGAGTCAAATTCCGGTAAATTAAATATTAAAAGATTCTCGCATTCATGCAATTCGCTAATAATGTCTTCAGTGATGACAAAGTTTTCGCCCTTTTCATTTTTCAACTTTTCAACTTCTGTCTTTAATGTTTTAACCTCTGACTTAAGATTTTCTAATTATCTAACGAGCATAGGTACACTCTTAAATGCCAAACGACAATCCGCACAAAAATAAACCATAGTTCTTTCTTGGATAACCGCCGCTCGGAGCTCAGATGCACCCAGACCAGTGCACTCTTCGTTAGGGTGCATTGTAACATGACACCCATCACAAGAAATTATCTTCTCGCCTAATAAATCATTACAAGTTGCACACTTAATAACTATTTTAGTTTTTCGCGTATATCTCGTATCTCCTTATCTTATATCTTATCACTTATCAGCTTAGAGTGTTTGTTAAATGTTTTTGATTTACAAACCCAGAAATGCAACTTATTTATTAATCAGATTGTATGTAAAGAAATAATTGAAATACGAAAATTTATATTAGAACTGCACCGAGAAATTAGTATGTTTCACCGTTTTCAAAAATGGAAATTTTCACCCAACTTAAACTGGTTTTATAAGCAGAAAAGCACAGCACAACCACGTTTTAACAGTTGACTTGACTAGATAGAAAATCTTTTCTGCTCCTTTTCATCGTGAAATCGTTTCCATGATGATGACGAAAATATAAAAGAAGATCTTTCGGATTGTTTTTTTCCTTTTCTTTGCGGCGTATTGCCCGTATTGGGATAGTACAAGTATTGATTTAGAGTATTGCCATTACGTTGTTCTTTTTGAATAAGATTATTCTCGCTCTCCGAGGTAATTTACTCGTGATTTTTTTTGGGTATATCATTAAAATTTTTTTAGGATTATCATACACATTTTTGATACCCTTAGGTGCAATCACTCTTTTATTTTGCGACAAAGTTGATAATTTGTCTTATCAGCATTAAAAAGTCTTTCTGGGTGTTCAAGAACTTCGTCATATCCTTTTTCATTCAAATATAAAATGTATGTCGTGAAACCACTTTCTTATATCTTATTCACTAACAACGGAGGAACAGAAGATACCCCTAACAGATGTTTGAATATCTTCCTTCCTTCGAGAAAACCCCTTTCTTTGGCAATCATTTATCCAGTTAACTAATAGAGTCTCTTCCTGGCTACTTAGTATGGGTGAGGGTCCATGAGATGATTTTGTGAATTTTTTAGAGAGTCTAAATTGTAAAGTGGCCCTGGGTATCTTATATTTTTTGCATTCCGTTCGTTTGGGCATGCCATTATTGACTTCTTCAATAGCTTTATTTAAAGACTCCTCTAAATATTTTTTAGTGTACGTCTCTTGAGGAGCTGTTTTTGGCATACTAAAATTAAAAAATAACTCACTTTATAAACAAATATTGATTTATTATTATATTATTGTTTTTATATACGAATTAATATTATTGTTAATATGATTGTTTAATTAGTAGGGGATTCCTTTGACTTTTTTTACTTTGTTCATAATACGGAGTGGCACAAAAGTCTGGAAACGGCCAATTATCTCGTAAATTGCTAGTCCTAATTGTACAAAATTTGGGGTACACCTATTTTGGGATTCGGAGATTCCAGATTTAATATTTGCAATTATATTAATAGTCACTTTGGTTTTTTAAATTCATCACCCTATATATTCAGTCAATATTGGAATCTCCTATTCAATACGAGTTCAACCATATGTAACACTTATGATTTTATGTAGTCTGGAAGGTCTTAAATAAATAAAACAATCGTGGATAAATGTGGTAGACGCATTCTACCATCGATTAGGGTACTGTCAACTCACAAATGGAGCACATTTTGAACACTTGATAAAGCCATTGTGTTAAAAATGTTGTAATCTTTCAATTGTTACGTTTTAATGTCGTTAAAAATAGCTTGTATTTATTGAGGCAATTAGGCGATGCCAGACTTCTGTTTTATTTATTTAAGACCTTCCAGACTACATAAAATCATAAGTGTTACATATGGTTGAACTCGTATTAAATAGGAGATTCCAATAATAACTGAATATACAGGTTAATGAATTTGAAAAACCAAAGTGACTAATAATATAAGAAAGACGGCAAATCTGGCAACATTGCAAATATCAAATCTGGAATCTCCGTATCCCAAAATAGGTATATCCCAAATTTTGTACAATTAAGACTAGCAATTTACGAGATAATTGGCCGTTTCCAGACTTTTGGGCCACTCTGTATAATGTCTTGTAGACAGTTATTGGCCGTCCTACCCTGACAGTTATTAGCCGTGGCCGACAACTAATAGAAACCATAAAAATACAAAATTATTATTAAATTTGTGTTTTAAAATATCAGTTAATGTAAAATATTATATTTAAACTTCGTGATTTTAATCTAATCAAAAGTTACAGTCATTGACCAGGAGGCCAATAACTATGTGACAGAAAATATCATATAGACAGTAATTGGCCCTGTATAATTTTAGGTTAGAAACATTTTTTGAGCTGTTAATAGCAACAAATTTACATAAATGTATACTATTTTAACATTTAAAACGATAACATCAATTACCATTCATGTTATAGTGCGTAAAGTATAAGTTAAGGTGGTGCAGTACTTACCTGTTCCAAATTAAAATTGGCACCTCCTAAAACACGCTGTTTCGTTCGCAAACATTGTAAAAGCACTAACTAATAGGTATATTTTAGCGGGAATTCGTACTTTGCTAAAGAACAGTTCACACTATACAAAAACACAACCGTCACTTGAGACATGTTTACAAGATACAAATTTTTTGTTAAAGACATAGGCCAATCACTGTAGGGGGGGCAACAACTGTATGGTTTTCTATCTAATCTCATAATTTTGTTTTTTTTAATTCTATTTTCCTTTTTTTACAATTTTGTTCAAGATGATTTCCATGATTTTCGTTGTTATCCCCCTGTTCTCAGCGTCCCTTTATGAATTTTCTTCGTCACATATTCTAGTGAGAGTGACTGATAATCTCCTTTCTTTATTCTTTTATTAATTGTTAATTCTTCCGTTCCAGCTTTTTGTGTTTTAATGTTAATTTTTGTTTCTTGCATCGTCATTATTATTAACACGCCATAACTTTTTTGATACTCCTAATTTTTGTCGTGCCAGAGGAAGTTTTATTATTTTTATTGAGACAAAGGCTTGTTTAAAGTCAACAAAAAGCATTTTTAATTCTATTTTGGGCTCATGGGTATAAATGGTTATTAATTTCAGCAAAAGACAATAAATTCTTATTTCGTTCTACCGACTTTATCAATTCACTTGAATAAATAAAATTAAAAAAAAACGTTCTTACAATATTCGTTCTCTTTCTTTTCAGGTGCACTTATACTTCAGCGCGCTGCCAGAAGACAAAGTGCCGTACGTCAATTCCGTGGGAGAGCGGTACAGAGTGAGACAACTCCTTCAGCAGCTGCCGCCCCACGATAACGAGGTGCGCTACTGTCATGCCCTTTCCGATGAAGAGAGGAAGGAATTGCGGCTGTTTTCCGCTCAGAGGAAGAGGGAGGCTCTGGGTCGGGGGGCGGTCAGACAAGTGCCGGGGACGATGCAATGCGATGGGGTGAGTTTTTATTTTTCTTTGTTTGTCGTTTCGTGATAAATCGTAAAAATCTTGATTTTATTCTTCAACCTATACAGGGTGTCTAATTAATTAAAAAGGACCAGGTGGTTGTGGCTGTTTACACGTATCTAACATTAGCAATGAAAAACTACTTCCAGCAATTTTTTATTTGAAAAATTATTTTGTAAAGTATTTGGATGCGTTCATTTATTACGTAAGCAGGTTAAGGGACGAGAGGATTCAAGTGTTTTCGTATTTTTGCCGAAAAAGAGAGCAAGAATATTATAAATTTTACGTAAAATAAAATAATGAGAATGTCTTCAAAATATTTTTAATTTTATTTGATACTATTTTTATTATGATTATACCGAATGTCTCTTCATATTTATTTTTAGACATAAATGATTATTCTGAGAATTAACGTAACGCTGTACTAAGTAAAGTAGTCTTAGTAGTTGTAAGGGCTAGGTGTTTTTCCCTTACATTTTTAAACACATTCCTTCGGCTTTAATGGACTGCTAAGAGAAAGATCACTGGTTTTCTTGCTTTGATATAAAATACAATTTCGGCTACATTTAACTTCATTTAATATTAAAGAACTGTTTTTATCACAACAGTAAATATATTTACAATCTTAGTAAATAACATTTACTTAAAAAAGTTAACCACAGCCATGCCAGCATGGGCGAAGTTAGGGGGGGGCTTGGGGGGGCTAAGCCCCCCCAAAAACCAAATTAGCCCCCCCAAAAATAATTCGAACATTTATCGCACATCTATCCACACATTTCAGATTTCAGAACAGAAATTAATAAATAAAGAAAAATCGTGCCATTTGATTGATTCTGAAATTTTACATTTAGTTCAGGAGGCAGTGAATTTTACTCGTACTCATTTTTCCAATCGGTGTATATGAAAATAAACTGTTCTCTTAGTGACAAAAAACAAACATTTTGAGTCTGACACTTATTTTCCCAGTCATAAATATTTTACATTTACTAAACTAGAACATAAAGCTTATAAAAATAGCAGTTTGAAATATCTCAGATAGTGGAAAGTGAGTGTGGCAGAAAATTTAGCATATAAATTGATACAATCATGAACTGTTAACAATAATAAGTCTGGCTGATTTATGAAATTGGTAAATGAGTCTGGTAATATCTTCAAAATCGAAAAAATATAATATTTTTGCTTTTATTTTCCCGGGTTTGAAAATTTGTCATGTGATAGATTATATTATAATTTTACAGCTCTATTTTATAGCAGATCAAATACCGTTATTTTCAAACGCTTCCATGAAAAATTTCCGGAAATTTTTCTTTTGGTGGGTACCCTGAACGAAATTATACTGAAAATTTTTTTGACAGTTGAGAAGCTCTTTTATGCATATGTTTTATATGTTGTTCTATGGCCAGCTCTGAAAATTTCATTTTAGTCGTTTTAATGTATGTCTGTCAAGTTTTGAAATTTGGATATTTTGGTGTAAAATTTTCTTACCCAATACCTAGCACTGGTGCCTAAATTATTATCAGTAAATTTTTGCTCACTCACGCATATTTTAAGAAAAATATCAATCGTCTTCGACTCAGGATAAATTTCAAAATATTCGTAAGTTCGAAAAAATTTTCGGAAATAATTTAGGCACTAGTGGTATTCTAAGTGAAAATATAGGTCTGGCTGACAATTAAAATCACGAAGGCCTGCCAGACTCACAAGTAGTGTCCGGCCGAAGGTTCGGTTACGGTTTTGGCCAACTTCGGCTTAAAATAAGAGTTTCGACTACAGTTTCGGTTTCGGCGGAAAACTGGCCGAAACTGCAGCCAACTACGAAACTACTTTCGAAAGTGTTCGTATCACACTTGGTTGTGTCCGGCACAATGGCGACTGTGCCGGGTGCCATTCCTACACAGTGCACGTACTTCTCTGCTTTGTTTCAAGTGAACAGTCTTCAGTGCTCCTGGCCTAATTTATTCGTATCAAAGGAGCATTTTTTTAGGTGAAACGTGGAAAAAATATTATTTCTAGCCTACAACGTTAGACTGTTTACTTATGAATATTAATTTAATTATAAGCAACAAACATATTTAATTATCTGAACTTGTTTTTTTTTTTTTTTTTAATAATATATAATTCCCTTCATAATACTATTTTTTGTTACAAAAAATCTAGAGATAGATGCAGAAATGATTGCTACTTTGTAATTCACTTATTTTTTTTTAGTTTCAAAAGTAATAAAAAAAACAGTGTCAATAAATTTATTAATGGCTTCTTTGGATCACATAAATAAATAGGTAATAAGTAAATGTAGCTAAAATTTATAATACGAGTTAATTAGTCTTAAACAAAGATATTGCAAATTTCAAGAGATTGCCTTAAAAGAAAGTTCTTATTTCTGTTTCGGTTTCGACCGAAACTAAGAAAGGAGCCGAAATTGGGTTTCGGTTTCGGTTATAAAACCGTATTTCGGTCGGACCTGACAAGCCAGGTAGTTAAACGAGGAGAGGAATAGTAATCAAACGTGCATAATTTAGCGCGCCTGACGATCATTAGACAAGTCTGGCAAGGCATTCGGGGTATTCCACATTAGCCAGATTGTATTTTAAGCTGTTATCATAATATACATTTTTCTAGTACTGAGGACACTTGTAACAGGGATCCTTACTGGTCATTGCCAACTAAAAGGACACCTTAGTAAACTGAGAGTAGTAGAAAATAGTGAGTGAAGAATCTGTGAGGAGAAGGACGAAACCTTCATTTACATTTTAACTGAATGTGTAGCACTCCAGAATCCAAGGGCACTATACCTAGGAGCATATCAAATAGAAACTTGAAGCCACTCCAAATCCTACACTTCCTTGAGAAGATATAATTGAAAGGGTCATTATAGGCATTGAGACATTTCCTTGCTGCATTAGCGACACAAGGGGGCACAATATATATTTTAAGTCGAAGTGTATTAACACCCCATTCCCAACATAACATAACATAGCGAGAAAACTGCAAAATAATGAAATCCACAAATCCCAGTTCATATTTTGGACATCCAACTACTATTATTTTTAAAATTTTAAATTCTGACAAACTGTCAGTATATTTTTTAGGCATTAAAATTACATATACGTTAAAATTAGTTATTTTTGTTTAGAATCGATAAAAAATAACATTTTAATTTTATTTGGGCCACATTTAAAAAAGTAAATTTTAATCAAATTGTATGAAACTAATTTATTTACGAGTATTAAAATTAAAAACCTAAAAGTGGCGGTGGAGCTGAGGACAGAGCATTTGCCTTCCACGCGAATAGCCTGGGTTCGAATCTGGACTATCGGGGCTAAATTTTTTTATGTTTTTTATTTTATAAATTAATAAAATTTATAAATTATTTTAAAATGGCTTATTTTGTCTAAATCTAAAATAATTTTTTAAATTTGTAGATTTTTGTTAGTAGTTCGTAGAAAAAATATACTGCACAACTCGAGTGGATTGTCCATATCTACTCTTGTTGCGAAAATTAGGGAAATTTTTGTGATGAAAATTATTGTGATGAAAATTATTTAGTTTTTTCACTTATATATGATATTTTATTCATTTTCATAGATTCGCCAGAATGTTTTTACTTAACTTCAGTATACCTCTAGAACTATTATATATTATATGACTAGGGTTAGGGCTTTAGCCCCCCCAGATCTGATGACATAACTTCGCCCATGCATGCCAGTGTGTATTTTTAAATTTTTAAGCAAAGTTACAACATGGCAACCTGATGCCTAGTTAAAAGAATAGATTGAGTGAAAAGTAGCTTTAGAAATGTGCCGGTGACGCGAAGCCCTGCTCAGTGAAATCTTCACATCACTTGGGTTTCTAACCAATCGCCTGTAAGAAGACGTCCACATAATAGCTGTCTATTGGCCACTTGTCCTGTAACGAGAATAACGTAACATCTTAGAGAAATTGTACACATGCCAGTGTCGGCTTTAGGTGTTTTATGTATTTTAATTTAAATATATTTTGTTCTGTGTTTTAATTTAAATATGTGTTGTTCAATTCGGGGAACCACAGACGTACTAAAACAGTAAACAAATTTAAACAAGTAAATTTGAATTTTGATTCTTAACAAAAGTTTTGGATATAACATACTCATCTATACAAATAGCAGATAAGCACTACTCACCCTGGACAGACCACTAATTTACTCATTTCTTCATTATGTTGCAACTAAAATTACTCAGGGTTAAAATCTTGGTCCTCTTTTATTTAACATTTTTATAAACGATATATAAACAAATGTCTTGCTATATGCAGGTAAGTAAATATTTCGTAAAATAGACGATATTAACGTGCAAAAAAAATTCTAAAAAGTTTTTTATTAGCATTGTATTGCACCTAATTTTCGTCGATCTATTAGCAATTGTAACAACATAAATTAACTAAAAGTTTAAAACTCTGAACTTTATTTGTGCTCTTATATTCTTTCACTGTACTACTGTGAGCTGCTTTTTAAATATTTTCACATTTAACTCACACAAGATCTGAAGGTTTTGTCCTTTTCAGTCTCCTTTCTACTTCATTCTCCTCAGGGATCTGAAGCTTGTCGATTGTTGACATACGAAGTCTGGATTCGTGTTGTTTGATATATCTTTAGATTTTTTATTTAGCGGTCTGTATCTTGAGGCCTCTGCATTATTATGTATTCCGAATGTATCAGGGAACATATACAATATTTCTGAGAGAATAGTAGACATAATCCTAAGTCATTTTGGGCAGACCATCCGTTGTCGTATACTATACATGATAAAAAAAAACAAAAATCTTCTATAAGGCGAGCCTGGGGTAAGTTTGGAGGGTTAACGGTTTTCGGCACGTATGAAATTTTACGTCAATCGGTTTCGTTTCTCGTTAGGAAGATATAGCGTCTGATATTTCAATTTTTCGTCTCTACCATGACTAACAAATGGCCTTGCTAAACTCTTTGAAGATATAGCACAACATCCCAAATTAAAAATACTTTTTCAATTTCCAATTTATACACCATTTTGCGTAAAAGAAATGTAGTTATATAAATGTCAAATTGAAGTTTTTACAACGAACACACTTTTATTTCCAATGCCAACTTCAGTGCTCCCGCTGCCATAAGCCTACCATAATAGCAAAGGCGTACAGGGCCCGCGAGCGGCATGGCCAAGGCGAGGCAAATACCTTTTCTTTCTTTCAAAAAAATATTGCGCACTATCTAGGTGCTTTGTATAAAAACAAATTACTTACACATTCTAGTTAATTTTAAATAAATTAAATCAGTTTTTAGCATAGATGTTTTCAATTACCTACAATATAGGTACAAAAGTATCTACGTTTTTAATATTTAAGAATTTTTTGCGTTCCTTTCATTAATTTATGAGAAGATACATTATTTTACTAAAATAAACTTGTTATAACGAAAATGCGTTATTTTTATTAAATAAAAAAATTATATGTAAGCTAGTTACATATTTTGTATAAAAAATTATTAATCTATACTATTTTGATTTTAAATAAAAAGACATTAATTAAAAAATTTTGTGTTTTTTTTTAACTACTAACCCTAACTAGGGTGCTTCATAATAGGAAACGGCTCGCGGGCGGCTTTAATTCTCGCGTGGTTCTCGCACTCTTGTAAGAAAAATAGTGAACGGATCATTTATTTATTTTTTTCGAAAGCTTTTCATACTAATTACAATTTCTAATGAAATTGTTTTAATAGCTTTAATTTTTTAGTAAGTTAGATTTATTGCCCTTAATTTTATTGTTTGTACTATATTTATTTACTGCACTTATGAGTAGTATTTTTATATATTTTTTAACAACGTTACAAGCTGACAGTCGTTATAGTCGATCATTTAATTGATAAATACCAAGTGATTAGTTTCCTACACTTCCCTGGCATTGCAACCCATAAATCTCAGTGCGATTTCAATAAATAGGGCCATAAATTATTGCAAAAAGTTTCAAGTGTTACAATCCTCCCTTCTCCCTAACTGCGACCCCTTGCCATAAATCCAGACCTTATTCTCGCCTGTCTCTTACCATACGCGACCGTATAAGTGTAAAATATTGAGAGCTTGTCATTTTTCGATTATTTTTAGAGCCTAGCATGGAGTTCTTTTTATGAAAAAAAAGGTCCACGTGTGCTTTTTCACAATGGGGCTAGTTTACAGAAAAAAGAATGAGAGACACTTGGAGGTGATTTGAATTGGAGTCCGTGAAAGGGTCTGTCTATATTTTTGCGAAACGCTTTCGGAAATTATGGGTATCCTTGCCTCTCTCAATTTAAAATCAAATAAAATATATTACAGTAACATGGTTTACATTTTTTATTACTACAAGCTCTAGGGTTTTATCATTATTTTCCTTTTTCTATGGAAGGGATCGTACCTAGGCATATACAGTATGTTAAGGTTCCCACAATGACGCCAGAAGAACGGTATAGAATAACCGATGTTATTGATTAAACAGAGATAGAACAGTACGCGCCAGGCCACTAACGGTAGAAGTACATATATCCATTTGTACAATCACGGCAGGCAGTCAGCCGATTCACGAGAGCCTCTATTTATCTCACGTGCAAATATAATTAAGCGTCTCATCTTTATTTCAAAGGATCCATGGATTAACATATTGTATGCGTATCTTGTGTGATCCGTTCCATAAAATGAAGAAGAATAAGAAAAACACTACACTAAAATTGTTTGAAAAAATACAAAAATTAAAAAAAAAAAGATGATTCGCCAAAAAGTGAGATACTTGAACAGAAATCGACTAAGAATACTAAAAAAGGCAACATAAATAGTATAGGTATATTATTTACAATTATATTAAAATATTTCATAGTTTGGATCAAATTTTTAATTTCAGTTTTAAATTTATGGAGTAACCGTTTCAAATAAAATCCCAAAATACTAAACATGTCCCCTTTTACAATTATTTGGAAATGTAGGTCAAAAAGAAAAATAAAGATATGCTCTTAAAATAGGCATTATTTGTGAATGTACCTACAAAAAATGTACACACTATTAGGCCCGATGTTATTGAAACCTTTTTTGTGACAAATTACCTGAATAACAATTATTAATCTTTTTTTTTTGGAGTATTAAAAAAGTTTAGATCAAAATTATATTCTTGGTTTATCGTAATTTATCGAAATAAAGTGTATCTAACTAATAATACTGATGATATCGTATAAAATGTTAGTCTATCGAGTTGGGGGTTAAATAAATATACATACAGGGTGGACCAATCTTGTGGAAAAGTTCGATATCTTCCTTGTTGAAAGAGATATTAAAAAAGTGTATTAAGAAAATTATGGACATTTTAAAATTATTGCATATCTCGTGAACGAACCAAACATATGTTTTTTTTAATGATAACCCCAGTATATTATTTTAGATTCTGTTTACTCATCTTTTTTCCATCCTTCTAATATATGGTTTGTCTATGTTATATAGGGTACTTTTCAAGGAATTGACATTTTTGTGAGAGAATAGTACATAATTCAACGTCCAGCAGCCAATTACACACTGTAGAAAAACATTTTTTTTTACCCACACGAATTTTGTAATATGATGTATTATACTTTTTTTAGTTATATTTTTATTATCTGTTTATTCGTATACAGGGAGACTCAATACTCAGGCCCTTGATTTTCTTGTTTTATTTAAATGGGACACCTTATATTTTATATCACCAGTAAAATCATCTGTCCCAAGCCTTTCATTTTTATTAAGCATTCCCTATACCTAAAGTTAATATTTCTTAATACACTTTTTTAATATCTCTTTCAACAAGGAAGATATCGAACTTTTCCACAAGATTGGTCCACCCTGTATATAAATGTTAAATAATTAACAATTAATTTGCAAAAATTACTTAAGTACCTATCTAACTATATTATAGCAAAATATAAACAGACAAAGAATTCTCAAAGGTTCTATTGTTCACCAGGAGAAGATACCCATTTGTTTTCAGAGTGTATTTTTAATCCCATGAAATGGTAATTAAAAAAATGCAAATGATACTCATTTCCATTTCAATTGTAATTGGGCAGGTTTGAGAATAATTTCATCGGAAAGAACATTCTCGAGTTGTTATATGGAGTATAAAATTATGAGTCTACCTTTCGAAAATAATGTTTGCATTTATTATATCTGAAAACGTCATTTTTATGGTGTTATTTTTTTAATTTTTTTTAACTAAACAAGAATATTAAATTACTTCCTAATTATTTAGAAAAGTCTATCAGAAAATTTTGAACTAAATTTTTAATCTTTTCACTCCGTGCGTGACTGCAGCGCCAATTAATTTATATACTAATGGACTATTTCTCCGTATACTGACAATACAATTTTTAATAGAATTCTTAATTAAAAAGTATATATGTTAGTTTTAATAAAAGTATATGGATTTGTAAAATAAGTGAAACATTAATTTATTATTATTATTATTATTATTATATATTTTTAACTCTTAGGGTCGATATTTTCACCTTTGAGTAATGTTATATGTAAGTTTACTTAATAGATTAACAAGCAATCGCCCTATAGTTTAATCAGCAAGTAGTTACTTTCAACTTTACTTGGAGGTGAAAAAACTGGCCCTCAAATTAAGAAATACTAAGTATAATTAATAAAAATCAATAATAAATATACAGTATTTACTGGAAAACATCAGGAAAATGTATGAGAAGATGCCTAATTCTAATAAGTTGTCTTTATAGAATTAACCTATTCTGTCAAAATAAAAAAATACCATTAAATAATAGCGTGAAGTTAAAAATGTATAAACCGAAGGATTTTTATTTATATTTTCATTTTTGTTCAAAAGAAAACATAGAATAAATAATTAAAACTGGTTTCCTATCAGTAAGTCACAAAATTGCATTCCAGTCACATATAATAATCAAAGGCAGACATCTAGTTCTTACGGAACATTTAAGATTAAAGGGATCTTGAAGAACATCATAAAATTGTTTATTTAAAACTTTTCAAGTTTCCGATGTCTACTGCTACTTCCAGTATTACTGTTATTATTACAAAAATAAAGGTAATTTTTCTTCTTATTGTACAACTATCCATTTATTTCTTTGATTTAATTTACACTCTGCTACTAAATTTTTTTATAATTTACGTTGTTTTTTTGCTAGTATTTTTACAATTTACAACACAGCAACTCAGGTTACTTATTGTATTGTTTTTAACTATTTTTTTGAAAAAAAAAGTACATATTTATCTTTACCCTCTTTATCCTTACATACAGTCCATATTTTCAAGGGCTAAAATAGCACTTTTGGTAAAAATACTGTCTTTCAATCTACTATTTTTTAGATAAGCAAAAGATTATATAACAAAATAATTACTCAAATAGCATTGAATAGGTGGTTAAAAAAAGTGTTTTGTTTTATTTACAACTAAGAAACTATTGAAAAGGATAAAAACAATTAATAGAAAATGTTTATATATTCAAGAAACAGAAAAAATTGTCAGAGTTCCTAATAACTTATTAACTCCTCAGGGACCTGTCACTGATTTACAATCAATTTGTAACACTTTCTCTGACTATGTCTCTTCTGTTTTCATGCCAAGCGGTGTTAGCAATTTTTCTCAGTCCCAAATGAATGCCCCATTAAGTATTGCTCAATACAATATCACCCGAGATATCATTGCTAAAAAAATTGACAATCTATCCAATAAGGGTCCCGGTCCAGATAAATTACCTACATGTTTTATTAAAAAATGTAAAAACTCCTTGACAGAACCCCTGTTTCTGATATTTAATAAATCACTGAACGAAGGTACATTTCTTGATAAATAGAAAATGACTTTTGTTCCGATTTATAAATCTGGAAGCAAAAATAAAGTTGATAATCTTAGACCCATCTCTAAATTAGATATTTTTAGTAAGCTATTTGAAGTATTATCTTTGATTTTCTTTTCTATGATGTGAAAAATATTATTAACACCGGCTTTATTAAAAAACGTTCGATTGATACAAATTTATTCCTTTACATTGAATACCTTTTGAAAAGCCTAAATGACAGAATTATTGTGAACTCGGTTTACACCGACTTTAGCAAGGCATTTGATAAAATTGATCATTCAATTCTTACTTCGAAACTTGCTGGCATCGGGATCCACGGTAGTCTACTAAGAAGGCTAGACTCTTATGTTAGAAATAGATTACAGCTAGTAACATTAGGCAATTTCAAGTCCAATCCCGTTTTTACCACTTCTGGAGTACCCCAGGGGTCTCACTTGGGACTCCTATTCTTTAATCTATACATCAACGATATTTCTACATGTTTTAATTTTGCTAAATTTATCATGTAATGCTGATGATTTAAAAATATTTCACTCAGTATCATGTCCCAATGACAGAGGTTTACTCCAACATGATTTCAATAGATTGTCAAATTATTGTCTATGAAAGTTAATGGCATGTTTGTTTTTTGTTGAAAATACTTCACAATCATATTAATCTCAAATCACCATAGGTATAAATGATATGTATTTTTATCTTATTATACACCTTTTTAGTAGTTGAAACACATTGAAGGAAGGGTTAAACACTTTACAAATCAACCTAATATCCTTTACATAATCTTAACTTAAATTATGAACCGTACGTAGAACATTGAAAACTTAAAACAGAAGCACACGCTAGACAGTTTTATTTGCTAAAATTCACAAATAGAGATTGAGATATAACGAGTCAAATACCAATGTATACACACTTACTGTGTCAGTGTTATGAGTACACATCTGCGTAATATCATACCTCCTTCTTATAGTGATTTAATGAACTTGCTTCCTTACAATTACAGTGGAACTGTATTTCTAAAAAGACCAAAGACCCTTTTTGATTACAGAAATTAAAAAGTAAAACAATTGCATTCAGCCATTCTCATCGAAACTCCGAAATAATGATTTGTTCCGTCTCTTTTGAAATTAACGGTATTAGTTTTTTTTAATGGCCATCATTTCATTAAACAATTTCAAAATGGAAGAAGAACCCGAGTCGTTGCGATCGCATCCTTCAGGATCCATTTAAAATTTAATCGTAAGAAAAAGCAGTGCTGGAATTAATGATCCGAATTAGAAGTGCTTAAAGGTCGGCAATAATTATAACTAGTGCATTAGCTCTGAAGTGTCTTTATAAAGGTTTTAATGAACAGGAAGAGGGTCGAAGACGGTTGAGACGCGTTAAGAGGATTGGGAACGTGTCTAAAATTTTAAATTTTAAAATTTTATTATTGGATATATAAACATGACAAAAGCTTTATTAATCTTCAATCATGAAACGTAAATTTCCTCAGTGGTATAGCTCCAGTACTATTAAAACGATCAAGGAAAAGAAAAAATATTCTAAGTGGAAAAAATATAAAAATGGAATTGACTATTTAACCTTTAAGCTACTAACGAGAATATCTAAATATTTAATTGATCTAGATTACTTTAGTTATGTGAATCGTATTGAGACTTCTATTTCAACGGATCCTAAGCAAATATAGCAGTTTGTAAAATCAAAAAAAAGATAAACAATCTGTTATTTCGGCTTTAAAACATAATAATGAAATGATCACAGATGGTCAAATTATTTGTGATACTTTTTCTACCTATTTTAACCATGTATTCAACCCGCCCAACTTAAACCAAACCTATGTACCTTCTAATAATTCACACAACAAATATATACCTAATTATTATATACCAATATCCACGATCATTAACAAAATTAAACAACTTCCTAACAAAGCTCCGGGCTTTGATAAAATCGCCACATGTCTGTTAAAGAATTGCTCTCAAGAAATAGCACAGCCTCTATTTATCGATTCAATAAATCGTTACAAGACGGTCAGTTTCCAGATATTTGGAAAACAGCATTAATTGTTCCTATTCTAAAATCAGGTAACAAATATCTAGCGGAAAATTACTGTCCTATCTCTAAATTGTGCATTATTGCAAAATTATTTGAATCTATCTTATGTGACTACTTAGACTTTGATCTTAAAAATATTATTAATATCGAACAACACGTATTGATGAAAAAGCGGTCCATCGAAAGTAACTTTCTTATTTACTCACAATACTTATTAGATGAAATGGACCGTGAATTGCAAATAGATACCATTATACCGACTTCAGTAAAGCTTTTGATAAAATTGATCATAATATACTGCTCCATAAACCCGCTGAGGTTGGTATTCATGGTAATTTGCTCAGATGGTTTTGGTCTTATATAAGTAAGAGGACTCAAGCTATTAAAATTAGCATGTATAGCTCTGCATCTTGTATTATTACATCTGGCGTACCGCAGGGATCTTCTCTGGGACCGCTGTTTTTTAATATTTACATTAATGATATTAAATATTAAATAAAATTACAACTTACTCGTCAAAGACAAATATAGAAGTTAGGGTCAACATACCAAACATATGGATTTAACAAATTTTAAACTACAACTACAAGTACACGATAACTGAATTTTCGAAAATTCTGTACGTGCCCAAGCATAGACAGATATATTAAAAAATAGCACTAAAGATTATGTAAGAAAAATCCTTACTATAATGATTCTTTCTATCAGCGCTTGGCTTAAATCTATCGACATAAATATCAACTATATTTTAAACCTACGATACGAAACACTATTGCACAAGTACCTACGACTTGCACTTTTTTATAATGTAATTGTCCATCATACAAACGAGCCCAAACCTCTTAACAAAGAGGGCAAGAGGGCACTTAGAAAGTCGAAGTGGCAGAACATTTTAAATATTGCCGCCATTAGACGATCGGCAGATAAAGGGAAATGAAGTTGAGAAAGTTTCGTGCGATATTTTCAGTTTTATTCGCCGTAATTTGTAGATCCTCCGGAGATTGGGTATCCCTGAAGAATTAGGGGCAGTTTGTCTTTTAAAACAGTAAGACTAAATTTAAAATTAAGAAAAAAGATCATTATATAATCGAAAAAAGTCTTGTTAACGATTTTCTGTGCGTATTTTTTTGTTGTTAAATTTGCCGTTGTATCTACAATAGACTTTTCCTACATTTTTCTGAAGAACGGCTATGCGATAATTTATAATTGCCAAAGAACTAAAAACAGTATTTTGCCTTTTACCTATATCATTTCATTTCTTTATTCAATAACATTTTTAATAATCATTTAATACAATATTGAATCATATCATACGATTTGGTAAAATAAAATGCAAAATGCAATTATAACCTCTAACTTCAATACCACAACTGGATACTTTACAATCAGATGAAATTAGTCGAGTTTGGCACCGAGTTTGAAAGCAATTAACTTTTAATAATTATTTGTTGGAAGATAATAACTTTAGTAAGAAATAGAAATGTTTCTTAAAAAAATCTGATTTAATCGTTACAAATTTACAAGAAAATTCGTACCTGCGGGATTAGTTTATTCAAAGTGTACATGTACACATACAAAAATTAAAGGAGAAAATATTTTTAATATTAAAAAAAATTGATCTATTTTGGGTTAAAACTCGTGAAGGATTTTAAAAATTAAATCGCATAATAAACCTTTTCTTTGTGAAACCCACAGTCAGCAGAATGGCTCAGGGCAAAAATTACACACGTGAGCAACTGGAAGGGAGTGGAGTTGGAGGTATGTGCGGGAGACGACATCCCGAAAGCACATACAGCCACGCTCTTTCTCCCAAGAAGTTAAGGGCAGTCTGTAGAGAAGCTTCTACATAGAAGCGCAATATGTGGGGCTATCGACCAACACTGTGGAAAATCGTCAGCCAAAAAGACGAGGGCAAAGTCCAGATCCTTAGGTTAGGAATAGATGACCCATCCTACCAAAGGATCCAGGATAATCCACTATCGATTCGGGAAAATCCCCGTACACGGCCTTCAACAGAAAAAGGAAATAAAGCAACTGGGAGAAGAAACAGAACCAACTCCTAGTACTTCTAAAGATGAGACTGATGTAGAGAGCGTAGATGGCCTTAACCTCTCAAATCTCTGCGTAGACACATCTGAGGTTGTAGGAATAGATGAAGCAGAAGATGGGGATATGGAACACATCCTCATCGACGGGGACGGCACCCCTATTAAAGAAGAGTAAAATGGTGGGAATCGACATCACCCAAGTAAATGTCCATCACGCCAAGGGAGCCTCGGCTGTGATCTCCAGGACATTCACTAAAGGTCAATTAGGGATCGTACTGATCCAGGAACCGTGGTCTACGGGAACCAGGTGAGGGGACTTGCAGGTAAGAATGCAAGGGTAATTTATCACACTAGTGATAAAGTAAGTACCCAGTGCATACATAATGGTAAGAAATAATATGAAAAATTTTTGTCTTTCAGAATTCATGACGCGTGATCTCGTCCCAATTCGAGCATACCTGGAATTAGGAATGAGGCGGCAAGAAATAGTAATAGCTTCTAGTTACTTCGCCGGAGATGGGCCTGTACCATCCCCGGAAGAATCGAATCTGGAGTACTGCCAGAGAACACATCTGCCATTATTTCTTGGATGCAACGCCAACGCGCACAGCACTTTATGGAGAAGCAACAACACCAATTACAGAGGTAAGCAACTTTTAAAATATATTTTTAATAAGAACCTTATTGTGCAAAATATTGGGAATACTCCAACATTTGTAACAAGGGCAAGAAATGAGGTATTAGATATCACATTAAGTACACCGATCATTAAAGTTCTAGTTACAAAATTCTGCGAGGATATTAACTCTACACCTGCGGCAGCGAGACTGCACAGGGCCCTGGCAAAAGGGAGAGTTGATACAGTTATGGCATTAAAGAAACCAAATGAAAGCTTCACGCCTCTTACTCACTTTTCTGGAAACACACCTTTTCTAATAAGGGACACAACTAAGGTAAGCAGACCCCCCAAGAGAGGCCGCTGTAGTGGCCAAACGCATATGCAGCAGAAATCGGTTAAAGTGGGCCGTAAACACTTTTGAACCATTTAAGTCTCTAGGTCTGGATGGAATATTTCCTGCCCTGCTTCAGCGGACACGGGAAGAATTATTACCATACATAATCCGGCTATCCCGGGGCAGTCTGGAAGCACGGAGAAGGGCCAGTCACCTTTATTCCAAAATTAAGGAAAAAAGATACCACACATCCTAAATCCTTTCGACCAATCAGCCTCACATCCTTTGCATTAAAAACAATGGAGAAAACTGTTGATAATTACATCAGAACGGAAGTTCTGGAGAAGTTTCCACTCCACCACAGCCAGCACGCGTACCAAGCAGGAAGATCTTCAAAAACTGCCCTGGTACAGCTGACTGACGTAATCCAGGATGCACTGACAAACAAAGAAACGATCGTGTGTGCCTTCCTAGACATAGAAGGAGCATTTGACAACACATCGCATGAATCTGTCAATAGAGCACTTGCATACAGAGGAGTAGATAACATCACATCCAGATGGATGGCTCAGCTGCTATCTACGAGAACTGCAGAGACACAGATAGGGCAGGACACCATTTCCATCTGCACAACCAGAGGATGTCCACAAGGAGGAGTTCTATCCCCACTAATGTGAAGCCTAACAATAGATGAACTTCTATGCAGATTGACTGACCTCGGCATACCCTGTCAAGGTTATGCCAACGACATAGTCATATTTGCTAGAGGCAAGTTTAGAAATATCTTGTCTACACCGCACCAAGATATAACAATTACCATAAATACATTACTTTTCTATACATACAAGTTTCATGGACGTACAGAATGTCAAAATTATTTAATGTCAGGTTTGTTTTTTCTTTAGTATTAAACATATAATAATATTTTTATTAATTTTATATAAACAAAAATAAGACGTGTATAAGCTAACATAATTGAAATAATACTAAAATTATCAAAATATGCACGATTACGTTTTTGGGTAATACATGCTCGTGAATATTCACGAATATTTGTTTCGTTTTATTAGCTTAGGAAAATTTTATTTATTTGATAGTGATTGATGACGTGCAACAGTTTTTTCATTAAACAAACCTATAGTAAAAGCATTCCGTGAAATCCCAGTCGATCCACCACTGATTCAACCCTTACAACTCACTCATTTGTTCCACAAATGCCGAAAACCTCTGATCCCATTCTTCATTAAAGATCCACCTCTCATCAACTGCGCTCAACATTTCACCATCATTGTATTTCCACTAGAAAGTTGGTCCAAAACTTTACAAACCGTATAATGGGAAGTTTAAATTGGAATCCTTAATCATTCGGCTAACGGCACCGTTCGTTCGTTCGTTCGTTCCTTCGCCGAATTGCTCGTAATACGTAAGAGGGAACAAATGATGGCGAATGCCGCCCACCCTTTGATGGCTATTGACCGTAATGATGAGCCGTTCTCAAGGGCGTGGTATTGGGGAAAAATACGTTAAATCCGTCTCAGTTGACTGTAGTATTTATAATTTTTTTATTGGTCAAAGATTAGCAAGAGGTACCACATTCATTCATAACCCAAAAATATAACTATGACCTCGTTTTAAATTGAAGTGTGAACAGTGTTGCCAAATTCATCCGTATTTAATTGTATTTCATGAAGAATACAATTTTGTGTATTAGAAAAGCTCTCAAAATTATTAAAAAAGGGTCAACCCCTAACTGAACATACATATGCAACAACAAAAATTCAATAAAATCTCCACTAGAAAGTTGGAATTTTATTAAATAATTTTATTTTGAGATATTCATTGTAGTCCGTTATCTTTACCGATCTATTGTTTAACATGCATCATAACGCCGGTCTCTATAGAAATATTATTCTTGTCATAAATGATTGTAACAACACTAGTGCGCTGAATGAAAGATTGCTAGAAGTTTTAATTTAATGATGTTTTTGTTAAAAGTTTGGTTAGAAATTAACTGTCCGTGGAACCAAAATTTCGTCACACTCATATGGCGTATAAACACTTCATTTCTGACACGTATCTGGACACTTTCCTTTTTACAACTCACACTAGTTCTTCGAAATAAGGCGAATGGATATACAGAATAGATCAAATGAATCTCTTATTCTTTATTGTTCGTCGTTAAATTACAAATCTATGATGCTAGATTCACGTTTAATATAGGTAATTACCATAGTAATTATAGATCACTTACTTTTAGAATGGAAACGGCAATGTTAAAAATCGAGTCAATATTGTAGCGTCGTGTGCTAATTCTTTGAACTATTTGGAAGGAAGCGGCGTCATCTCACGGTCACTTTAGTTAATACAAAACGCGGGAACATTCAAAATTGTTATTCACTATTTAGTTTAAAAGTGCTAGTCACATTAAGATTTGTTCATACTAACTTCGTTTTTTCGTTATTGTAGCAATAAAATTATATTTGTTACAATAAAGCAAAAAATGAGTAGTATGAACCAATCCTAACTTGACTACAAGTTTAAATATTTTATTAAAACACAAAAAATTTAAAAACATGTAGCGTGTTAATTATATGGAAAGTCAAATTGCTTCATTTTCCACAGCGGTTGAAGAGTTTTATCTGGAACAAAAAATAAATATTAATATACTTTAATAATAATAATAATATATATAACAATTATTGACAATATTATGATATTAATCACAACAAATACTGGTAATGGATGTCACTGACCATTGACATTGACCAATGACAAATGACACCACTCTTTCCTCCATCAATTGTAGGTTTCTCTAACGAGTGCTAATTCTTTGAAACTAAAACATGGTTTCAGTTCGGGCTATACCAGTTACCATTACCTGTGGGTAATTAAATAATAATTAAAATCACAGTGTTAAATATTTGTCAACACAATAAATTTGACAATAATGACAAATGACATTGCCTACTTTAGACACATTTTATGCAGATCAGTCTTTATCAATAAGTATAAATTTATAGTTACTGAATTTAAATCCAAATAATTCGTTTTCCTGTGCTTTTCATTCGAAAATGTTCAAGTGTCTACGCCTTTGAACTTAGACAGGGTTAAAACCGAAGTCACCGCACAAACTTTGTTTTAAAATGTCATTCAAATTGTTTGCCACTGTCTGCGTCTGTCGTAAGTTTGATTTTCTGCTCCATTAATGATGAAGGGCACTTATGACTTAGTTCATGGAATTTCGGGAATTTGTTATGACAAGTGTTTGCACGAGGAGCGACGTCGGTGGAAGGCGCTTTGTAAAATAATTCTGCTCTCGAGATTGTCGGTAATTTTAATTGAAACAGATTTAATACGTGTAATGGAGTTGGTGTTACATATTTCAAGATGTAAACCTCAAAATTGCTGTAATTTTTTTCTTTTAAAATTATCACCCTGTGTTGTGTAGACCTATATAACTTCACAGTACAAAAATATTCATATTTTGTCTAGTAACAAATTAAAAACAGTTGACAGTCTTGTCATGTATAAAAATTTGATGAATTCATTTTCACTGACAAAAATTATTAACCTTTATCTCCAACAGTACTTTACTTACAGTACAGTATTTCAGTACTTTTATTATAGCTTTATAAGTTTCAGATATTATGATACCATGACAGTAGAAAATCTAAAACTTTGGAAAGTACTCCCAGTTGCCAAAAATCTTAGTCTTGCCTTCTCGTATGGTGATATATCTCCCTCTAATGTTTCGATTTTTTATAATTGGTGTACCTAAGTAGGTACAGCAATTCTTGATATGCATCCTCGATCATCTTTAAGTATTTTGACCATTCACAAGGTTCAAACTGAAGTTCCTTCCAATTTTTGCTCCTTTAGTTCTTTTCTTTCGTGGTCCCTTTACTACTAAGCACAAAGCGAACGCAATTAGAAAATCTTAATCCATCACTGATGTAGACGACAAAAGAAAACACAAACTGATCGTCTAAAACGTCAGTGTTTCTACAAATGAAGTCACAACTGAACTGAAACTGAACTGAGAACTGATATGACCATCTAAAAGGATCTTAATGTTAATTGTAATTTTAATAATTAATACAAAAAAATATCCTTTTTAACCCACTTCAAAAAAAGTCCTCAATTCGTCGATAATTATTATTCTTTATCACGTTTTCCGCTTTCTATGATTCTTTTTTTCTTAGAAAGGGGGTACTTCAGGGGTGGTCCCGTATAAATTTGGTTAAGATCTATCAATGGCGTCTCTTCATTTTTTTATGTATGTTCAGCTATCAGTCTTTAGCACTTTGTCCGATTTTTATGATTCTTTTTTTGTCAGAAAGGGGATACATCAGGGGTGATCACTTGTATATTTGGTTAAGATCTGATGATGGGAACTATGATAAAATCAGCAAACTCAATTTGTAATGGCATCTGAAGCTTGTAGCGGTTGGAGCCGTGATTTCGTTATTTCGACACAATCACCTCTTACTCAAATGTCATTTGTCGTTTATGCCTTGCGTCAAAAGTTTTCATTTTCATTTTATTTGAATAGATCACATTTATTTTAATTTATCTTGGTCATCCGAAGTATTAAATCATTTTTATTTATCTTAAAATACGTCTGATTTTATAAGCTGATGGCTATATATATAGACGGTTTTGGTTTCACCTCTAGACGGTTTTGGTTCAATCTCTACACATTTCATCTCTAGACAGTTTCGAGTTCGAGTTTAAGTTGGAATACTGAAGATCATTCACACGGTTCATCACTAGACGTTTCATCCCAAGTCGGTTGAGTTTGAATACCATATATCTTGAAGATCATTCACGGTGCAGAATTATGCAGAATTACGATTAAGGATCCCGAATCCCTTGTGGAAGTTGCCTGACGAAATACCATGATATAACTCGATTTACATTTCGTATATTACCTAACTTACCAAAAGATAAGTGCATACTCAATAAATCGTTTTAAATTTGAATTTAGTATAACTTATGTGAATTAGAATTTGATAACTACCTTATCTAAAGCATGGTTTAAGTATTATTTGTTAGTGGTTAGTGATTTTCTATATTTTTATCACTAATCTAGAGTCAAGTGTAATAAGCTTTAAATATAGTAGTGCCCAACTTCTTTTTCAAAGTTATTCGACCTAACCCACGCCTTATAAATTGAGCTCAAACACATACAAAAAGTAGATAGAATAACTAGATGTTACGTTACAAGCTGCACGATTTTGGAGGCGGTATTTTAATATTACTTTAATAACTTGTTGAAATAATTTTTAATATTTTAACACCAAATTGCTTTTCATATTTGTATTTCTTAAATTAAACTTTTTGTATATTTTTTAAATACCTCCATTATATATACATTTATATTTTGTTCAGCAACTATTAAATAATTTTGGTCTCATTAATTTCTAAATAAAATCAGTTTATTATAGGATAAATCAATTTAATATGTATTTAACTTAAATTTGTGTAGAATAAAGTTTATGACGGTTTATTTAACAATGGATCGTTGCCAACAGTTTTTACATTATGAAATTAATAACACAATAATTTAATTACCACCAATAACTGCCATCAATTGGGTAATACCCAAATATATAAATATCCGTAATATACAGGGTGTTCCAAAATTATATCGATGAATATTATATTTTTATTTTAGCAATTAATATGGAACATGTGGGTTTGTCACGTTTTTGCTAAGTATAAGTACGAGACTTTTGTACATCAATATAAACATCATATAGTAAGAATCATGGCCATTAATAATGATACAATGTTTGTTTCTTTAAAGAAGCAATAACGAAGGAAAACAAAATCGGCGGAAATAGAACCCACATGCTTTGTTATACAGTACCAACAACCTAGGACTACATTAGACCACAGGATCGTATGTAACTATTTTTAGGTTCAATTTTCCAATTTGGGTATTAGCTTTATACAAAAATAAGAACAGAAACCACGTCACTGACTAAGCAAATAAATAGGAAAAACTCGTGAAAAATTTCGCCGATTTAATAAAAATTCATTTTAATTACTGAAATTCTCTGGTTGCTACTTTTTTTGAACGTCATGCACTTGGCGTTTGAGTATTAATTTACGTATTCCCTTAAGGTTTCTTTCTAAGAGTGGAAATTAGTTTTTTTAATTAAAATTATGTTTCCTTTATTCGATGCTTTCGTTCATTACACCAGGGAAAAGAGATTTTTGTTTTTTCAAAACTGAAGTTGCAAAGTAAATTAGGTATTAGTTGTTAATGGTTGTTTTTATTATGACACAAAAATAGTAATAGATTGCATCTATTTTTCAGGTATTTTTGGTGCAGTATCAATTTGTAAAGACACAATTTTATCATTAATAATCTTTGATTGTCATTATATTAATAATGCAATATCAGTGCTTTATTTTGCTATAAACAAGTTTATTTTTATTAGTTTGACAAAATTATGTATAATTCCCATAAGAAGCCATGTATTTTGAACACCGTATGCAGTACCAGCGCCCATGCGGTTAATTATAGAAGCTCAATTAGCATGCGTTTTTTGGGACCGTATTTTGAGTATGCCAGTCACATACTTTGATTTTCTCTTACTATACGGAAAATGGTCGCACTGCGCAGCTTTCCGAGTCCCTTTTAAAAGGAGATAGAAAACTCCGCCATTTTGATGGCTTATTACGTGTTGCCTACATCTTGGCGCAATATTTTTAATAGGTGTGTTTTAATAATCCGCTTCTGCTTCGGAATTGGCGGTTTTCTTGTTTTAATCTGACAGGTTAAAACGACTAAACCCAAAATAACATCCACTCTAGGGACACAAATTCAGGATGCGCAGAAGACTGCTGTTTTATTATAGGCGGTTGTCATATATTGTATTATCCGAGTTGCGCAGTGTATAAATAAACTGGAACATTGAGATCGAAAGTGCCGACGCAGAGTGAGCGAACTGATTCTTCAGCTATAAACTGTGGTAAAGGCATCAAAATGGCCGCGCCCTATGTTGGGCGTGTCGGACCTCTTTCTTGCACCGTATAGTAATCAAAGTATGAGATGCCAATTCGTCTCCTTATCTCTAGTCTTCATAGATATGAATGATGTACCTAGATGTACTGATGGCAAATTTTAATTTAGATATCAAAAGTAGAAGTAGACGATGTAGAAAACAAACCTCTGCGTTTATATAAATAATAAAAAGTTTATTGCAACACTTATTCATATAGGTAATTAAGGTTTATAGATCATTTTTGTACCTACCCTTTTCATCAATTTGCCTTGTAAGAACCACATTTTATTGCAATTAGGAGATCCCTCCATGTGAAATTGTTTAGGACAGGTAAGAAAATAAACATGTATCTTTGGAATGTGTTTATTAATCTAAAATGTGGCAGTTATAATTTAATACCTACTCTTCTGTAAACAAAACAAAACAAAATGGCACTTAACACTTATTTTTTCAAAATCCATTTCAACAATATTTACAATTTTGTAGGAAAGAATATACAATATTTTCCTTATTTAATTATTGTTGTCTTGTACACTAAAAATGATGAAAAATAGTAATGTTCACACTTTGTTTTGATGAAAATTATGGGTGGTTATTATTATAGGGACCGTGCGTGAAATATAGAGGCAGCACTACTGCCGAACTTAGCCCTCCCTAGTGTTTAATTTTAGAATTAAATGGGGTAAACATTGCAAGTAAATAATAAAGGGTATTTTTTTAAATATTAAATATAGTTAAAAATAGATACCGGCCCGTACCAAACAATCGTGTACATGGTCAAAATGACGTAAAATGTGAAACATTATTAAAATCTGGACATGCATATACATTTTAAGCAAAAAGATTTAAATGGCCAAGTGACAATAAATTGTGAAGTTGTACCTTAAACAAGTGTATCCAATGTTAAAATATCGGTATTTAGTAACACTGAATTTAAAAGTATTACAATAACATTTAAATAATGTAAATTAATAAAAAAGATTGATAATAATAATTATAAATCTTTTTATCTTTATGTTAATCGAAATGTCATTCATCCACTGACGTTTATGAGATGTTCAATGATACATATTATAGATTGCTCACCCATCTATAAAAAAATTATGAAAAGCGGGTTGCAATGTGCCTTTCCTAGTGCTCACTAAATAGAGCCGTTCTAGCCCAAATGTGTTTTAAAATAAAATTTCAGCATTTTAATCTTTAGAAAAAGAAAATAATTAAAGTTTTACTTCAAGACATGTCATTATGTATTTGGAAAGTTGAGTTTTCATGTAGTTAAATAATGATATAAATAATTTTAGACTACTATTTCAGAAACAATTCTACATAACATACATAATTGCAATATGTAATACAATTTTGAAAAGGTAATAATTTTGATATGAGGTATAAACAACTTTGGGAAGAGTTGTAATTGGACACTTATCTATTATTCTGAATAATGTTTAATGGTAATGTCACTAAAAAAATTTACAAAAATCACTGGATTTTTAATATTTTAAAGTTTGTTACAATCTCTTTTGACAGTAATTGCAATGTATTATTTATGATGTTTATTTTAATAATAAATGAGAAATAGTTAATAAATTGTAAAGAGGGCCGTGATATTTTTGTCAAATTGGACATTCTTATTTCATATTCTACATTAGTTTTAATCAACAGAATAAACCATTAATTATCTGTAAAATTATATTTATATAAAATGTTCATTTAAATATGTAAAAATCTTAATGACAAGAAAACATTAAAGATTCTAATTTCTAAACCGGTTCTGTAAATGATTTCTTTACAACTAAGTGCTCAAAATTGATACAAGCTAGATAAAAAGAAAACTTTGCCCAGTGAAATACGCTTTTCGTCGTCTGATTTACATATGGATAAGCAATCTTTGTAATTATGTATATCATTGGGTGTGAGGCATAATTGTGCTCTGTGGAAATTTATAAAATTTCTTTACTATCGAATGAAATCCAGGTTTCCAAAGTGATGTGTTTGTACATCCACGGATGCAACAAGTTTTTTCGATATTGATATTACGAAAATAATTCGACTTCATTTTATTAATAATTATTAAACAATAAATGCCGTATAAAACATTAATAAATACCCCCCATAAAGTTCACATTTTTGTCACCAGTTAGCGTTAAAGTCATGACGCACGGTCCCTATAAGTATGTGGTATAGTATTTTTCTTCTCGTTTTCACTTTCCATTTCGTTTATTACATAGAGTATGATTAGTAGACATTAATAAATTGCCATTATTTTAAAAAAAATTAGATATAGACGTATTTTTTAATCGATAAAGATAAAATTAACTGAATTTTTTTGACAGTTCGCAGTTATTATTTGTTTTAATTTGAGGTACTTCACCTTCCCCCGAGATCTGCAGTGGGATTCTCATCTTTCGTACTCGGGATATCCCGAGAAGCTCACTATTCGCTACAAAATAATCGAATCTTATGTTAAATGGAGTTGGGTATCGATCTAGACGTGAAAATAGGGCCTTCGCGTTGGCGTTTTATATTTCTTGGTTGTTGTTATGTCATTAAATGGTGTTTTTGGTTAGAAAATTTTTCGTTTGAAATATTTTATTTAATAATATTAAGCTAATGTACTTATAACATTTTTGTTATCTCTATTAAATTAGACGTTTAGTAGAATACATATTGTTATTTTAAAATACAGTAAAATGAGTGGAAGACACTTGTGTGCCTCAATATTGATATTATTGACACAAAATTGCAAGATTTCAGGTTAAAAATCGATTCTCGGCACGTAAAGATGAAGCGAGTGACACTGACATTTAAGATCGATATATATCCCTTCTCGATATCAGAGATAGGAATCGCAAAATCTTTCTCGTTACAACACGTCTCGAGTACGAAACATGAGAATCCCACAGCTGGTGAATTTTTATATACTATGCAGTTTTTGGTGCCATATTTTAAAAAGAGTGGAAACACCTGTAAAATTTCATTCACCGGGTCCTGAGCCCAATCAAAATCTCAAATCTAGGGCTGGTTCAGCTTCAAAAAATATAACAATTATCTTAAATTAAATACGAGTAAAATGTTTGATCTTCTTTTTCTTCTCTTTCTGGGAACGAAAATATCTGTAAGTAATATTTCTAAACGTATTCTTACTCTTTGTCTCATATTGTTAAATGGTTGTCTAGTCTGTCATGCCTGTAAGCAGACTTCACAGGTACCTTCTGTATCTTTATTTACATTCAGATTGATTTAGAGTAATCCCTGTTGATAAATCAATTTTTTTTCTACCATCACTATCCAAAGTAGGCTTTTGCGCTTCGAAATACAACCCCAAAGTTGACGTTTTCTGCGAACTAACATTAAGTGACAGTTTAATAAATGATTTTCAAGTTATTTGTACGTAGTTTGATGTTTTTGTTTTATTATCCAAGTTAACATTGACTTTGAATATCAACTCCGGTTTTTATGGTTAACGTAGATATAGGCAACACATTATACACACTACAAATTTTCAGATTCTATATCTATATCTTAAAATAATGTGATCGTAGAAAAATCTTGCGTGCATTTTGAGCGAAAAGTTCGTTGCCGCTTTCGACAGATTGCCGCGCTCCGCTAGGCGTCGCACGGGCAACTTTCTGTCACAAGCGGCAAAGTATCACTTTTCGCTCTTAATATACTAATAGCTGTTTGTATGTTTTAATAACAATTTTTTTCTAGTAGTCTAATTAACCGAAAGAATGAATGTTTTCTTATAAAAATAAACGCATTTATTAATTTGTTCTACGTAAATACTATTAAAAATTCCAAATTAAGTTTCATTCGATTTAGCTACCCTATAATGTTCCATATCACTATATTAACATTTTTTATATTAGTTTTTTTTTTTATAATAATAAGAATAATTGCCCTCTATATTAGAACCCGTGGAGAACAAAATATACGATTCCCATTCTTCAAATAAAAGCAATAACTCAATCCGCAAATAATAATACAAAAATATTTTTCTTCAATTTCCAGTGCGAAGAAACTCTGTCGGCGGGCGACATCGGCGTCTTCGCCAGCCGAGCGGGCCCCAACACCTGCTGGCACCCGGCCTGTTTCACCTGCACCGTCTGCCGAGAACTCCTGGTCGACCTCATTTACTTCTACAGGGAGGGCCGGTTGTATTGCGGCCGGCATCACGCGGAAACCATCAAACCGAGATGTTCGGCGTGCGACGAGGTGAGTTCAACTTTTACAATGTGAACTTGATGACTTTCGATGAGATACAAGAGTTATTAGCAGTGGTATCAATACGTATCAGGTTTATTCTGAGTCAAAACTAACCAGTTTTTCAAATACAAATAGTATTAGAATGGACTTGAACAGATGCGGTGAAGTACCTGGTATTATCACAGTATAGAGGTGCTCTAAACCCACACATGATTTCATATGATTGAATCTAAATGTAAGACAAATTTTACGTCAGAAAATGTAAAAAAACTTCACAAATTTTTCTAATCTGTGCGGCCTAACGCCATTTTTCTTTAACACAGATAAAATCTACATCTGATAACTGCCGATAAGTTCTACCTCGGGTCAAACTAGAATACATGCGTTATGGCCATCTAAATTTATGCGTACGTTAGGGTCTATCACTAATGGCGTTCTGAATTCGTATTGGAATAAAAAATTACCAATGAGCTCGCCCGAAAAAAAATTTTCACCCAAGCAAAGGATCCCTTGGCATTCTGTGATACTTTTTTTCTGCTTAACAGGTTTGTTAATAAAGAGAAATAATTTAAACCCGATTAGCGTCCAGTGGTGTCCCGTAGGGAAACTATTTAACATTTTTTTTAACATGTCACTGTTTTTTTAATGTATTTTTTTAAATTTAGAATAATCTATTAAAAATTTAACTTTTTTTGGTCTGTTAGAATCATTTTATTGCATGTCCATGTGGACTATATTATTATATAATATTAAAATTAATAAAAACTGGGAGGTGTGCGTTTTTTAATGATGGATGTAATATCTAAAAACAGTCATAAATGCAAGATAGAAACAAAAATAACTATAGTAACAGATTAAAATTATCCTACAACAATAATTGTTCTCGCTGAGGCCCGTATTCTTTCATATATCTCAGGAGTAGTTCTGGTAGTATCAAATTCCCGAATTATTCTATTTCTTAAATCATCTAATTTACTGGTATTTTATACAGGTGATATTTTGTGACCCTGGTTTTTGGATGCAGTACCGGCTTGCCCCCCTCTTCAATCTCAGCGTCTTGGCATCAACTTTTGGGACATCTTCGAAATACTGGGTGATCAAAATTTTTCAGTAGTTTATCCCTCATTCTTGAGTCTTTTTGGTTATTTCCTCTTCTTCCAATGTGAGTAGGATGTCCCCTACCTGTTGGATATCCTCTACCTATAGAATGTCCTCTACCTGTAGGATGTCCTCTACCATCCTTCGAATAGCCTCCCATGTGTCCTTCTCCAATATCATGGCCTCTCCCAGGCTGTTCTCGTTTAGGGCTGTTTTTTTAACAAACCATTATTCTATCTTTCAACGGTTGCAGTCGAAAATCGTTTGTCGGAGTACCTTTTGTCTGCAGTACATGCTTATATATGTGGCTCTTTTACCAATGTTCATGTACGATATGAAACAGTCGTGTCCTGTTAGAAATTGTGCTACATGATAGTCCAGGCGTCTAAACTGGCACTTTTACAGACTCACCACGTTAGTAAATATTCCCTTTGTCCTCTGATATTTATCTGTGATATTCTACCATTCATAATGTGACCCATTTATAGAATAGCCTCTCGCTTCATACCCTTTGTTTCTCTACCGTTTCCATTCGGATGCCTTCAATGAAGTAGATCGGTAGACGATAGTAACTCTCAACGCGATCTTCCGTTGGTACTTCTTCATCCTTTTCCGCTATGTTACCATATTCATACCTTGTCCTCGTATGGGGAATCCATACAGTAATATTGAGTGTACCACTCCTCTCATCAGCTCTCGTTTCTTGCTTCCTGGAGAAGCATCCCGCTCTTTCCTCTGCTTTATTTGCGGCAAGTCAATATCTAAGGAGCCATAGCTGTGGTCCGCCTAGACCTATCTAATTGTTAGAATACGCTTCATTTAAATATTCTCATCCAAAAGAGAAACATCTGCAGAAGCGCCATCACGCATAAACTAACCATATAAGATTACTTTACAAAATTTGTAGGTCATCGAATAACAAAGGCAATTCGTGTTGTAAAAAATGCCTGCATGAGTGACCATAAAGTCGGCCGGGCAAAAAGAAAAACCTATCAAATTATACCAGCCTATACATTTAGTAAAAATATTCTTGAAAATATGCTTGTAGTTGTCAAAATTGATAATTGCATTTCTTCAAAAATTAGATTGATTGGTAGAAATTACACGAAAGCAGTGCCTGCACCATTTAAATGTGGTAATAGTTAAAAATCGCATAATATATGCCAAACAATTTGATGGCAAATATTTCAGTTTCTGGCAATTTTTCTGGTACTTGTTTCACTCCTTCGATTATAAAAAAATATTACTGTTAGGACCCACGTACATATTTAGGACTGCCATTGATTTCTGAAACATAAAACTCGTACACCTCAGTATTTATTAATTTTAAGTTTTAAAGCTATGCGATAAACGTTTTAGTAATTTTTATGTGGTCCGCAGGGACATTCGATCAAATAGTTTTTATTTTTTTCTTGAAAATGAAGCAAGATTCGTAAAAACTTTATAAGACAAAAAAGATAAATTTTTATTTGCTTATTATAAATCAATAAATTAAAATTGTAAAAAATCAGTAGCGATTTTTTATGTTTATTAGGGATTAGGTTTCTGGGACGCCACTGGACTTAATAATTTCAATCCAATCTGGTTTATTCTCTTAGTACTACAAAGAAATCTTCCCAATTTAATCAAAATAGTCAAAAGGGCGATTGAAATGTTAATGAAAAACCAATTTTTTTACATTTAACACCCTGTATCTTAAAAACAAAGCAATTTAGAGCACATGTTTATATTAAATTTTAGTCCTATGTGTATCAATTTGATAGATATGAGAGCCGAAAAACTTTTACATTCATGATTTATATGGCATGTAATTTTTGTTTCTAAAAACACGTCCTCTTAATTCTCTTGTACTAAAAGAGTCATCGGGATCCAATATTAAATATAAATAAACATGTTTATTATTTATTTGAAATTTTTGTTTGTATTTTTGCAGATCATCCTCGCAGACGAATGTACGGAAGCGGAAGGTCGAGCTTGGCACATGAAACACTTCTCTTGCTCCGAATGCGAAAGACAACTAGGTGGCCAGCGGTACATAATGAGAGACGGCAGGCCTTACTGTCTCCATTGCTTCGATGCCATGTTCGCTGAGTACTGCGATTCCTGCGGAGAGCCAATAGGAGTCGACCAAGGCCAGATGTCGCACGAAGGTCAACACTGGCACGCCACTGAAAGCTGTTTCTGCTGCCACACTTGCCATACGTCGCTACTAGGAAGACCGTTCCTTCCTAGAAGAGGAGCCATTTATTGTTCCATAGCTTGCAGCAAGGGCGAGCCTCCTACGCCGAGCGATTCTTCAGGACCAAATACTCGAATACCTAGACAACCTTTGAAGAACAGACCGCCCAGACCTCCTTCTCCAAACGAAAGTAGTACACCTCCTTTGTCGCCTTCCGTACGAAGACATTTGCCGCCTAGATCTCCTACTACGCCATCACCTTCTTCACCGACGGGACCATGCCAATATGTAAATAGATCTCCTACTAACACTAGGTCACCTAAAATGGGAAGAAGAGCCTTACAACGATCCCCTAAGCCTTGTTCTATACCTAGCACCCCCACATTATCGGATAATGGCACGAATACCTCCCCACTCGACCAAACCAACGAAGACACTCCCAAAGGTCTTCCATCTTCATCGCCTAGCTGTCGAGGTTTAGACAGAGTATTACTCGAAAGGAACCTAGAAAGGTTATTAACCGAAAGGGGTACCCAAAGCCATTCTCCAGATCTAGAAAAATTATTATTAGCTAGAGACAGAAGCCGGGAACCTTTACATCTAGCCGACTTGAGCATAGACGAATGGACCGCTCGTTGTATGTCAGATGGGAAAAAAGACGACTCTGATAAGCAAAGCAGTAATGCCGAAGAAAAAGATTCTAATACTAGTAATGCAGAACAAACCCCTCAACATGCGTCTTCCATGCCTGAACTAGCCATACCAGGATCTAGTGATACCGGAAACTCTACTACGCCCGGATCTCCTAGTAAGAAAGGCAAAGAATCTCTAAGTGTTCGATTCCAAGGCGACAACGAAGGCTTTGAAGGTGATGAGAACGACAACGCTAGTTTAGAAGCTTCGAGGCGATTTCCAAGGAGTAGAAGCTACTCCGGTAGATCCAGACATGGCGATTCTTTACAAAGAAAAGGCAAATCTAAAGCGACGAGTTCTGATTGCTCTCGTGCCGGTAGCTCGAGAACTAGAGAAAGAGACGACGATACTGAAAGCTACTGTTCTACTTGTTCATCCAGTTCTTCTAGCGACGATCTCGATTACCAGTTACCGCCAAGAAGAGCTTACGGAGGTGTACGGATTTCGTATGTTCCTAACGATACTCTTGCCATAGCTAGGAGGCGGCAAGCTACGATTCAGAAATCACCGAGTAAGAAGACGATTCCGATGGACGACAAAGATAAGAATTGTGTAATATCGTGATTGTTGGTGTGGAAAAATTATTGGTCTTCTTTCAAGCGATAAGCGACACCAACTTTAATATGTTATGATTTCATTTACAAATCTTGATACAGTTAAAACATTTTTGGAAAGCAAGATGCTTTCTAAACGGGATTTGTTTTGAATGAAATCTTTTGCGTAAAAGATAATGTATTAGGCGATAACTCAGTAAAATCTATCGATTTTTTTATAGTACAGAGCGTTCTAACGTGCATGATGAGCTCTGTAAAGGCTTTTTGTAAATTGTTGAAATTTTTTATGTCTACAAATTTAAATTTGAAATAATATATACAGAGAATTATTTATTTTGAACATTCTGTATTTTTTATGAGATAATCCCGAGGGGTAAACCATAGGTCAAAATGTATACACCTCAATTCCTTTTGCTATTTCCTCTAATATGCTTTGGCAATGGATATCTGAATTTCCTCGAAAATTCTCGCAATTCTACTGCAATTGTTTGTCAATTCCTGTAATTCCTTTAAAATTATCTATCGATTCCTCTACAATTCCTCAGCAATTCTCCTAGAGGGATCAGCAATTCCTTGGCAATTCCCACAATTCCTTGTCAATCACCGTAGTTCCTTTAAAATTATCTCTCAATTATTCTTCAACTCCTAAATTACTTGACAATTCTCGCAATTCCCAGGCAATTCCTTGTCAATTTTCACAATTCCTTTAAAATTATCTGTCGCTTCCTCCACAAATTCTTTAAAATTCTTCGGCAATTCATCAGAATTTCCTCGCAATTCCAAGGAAAATCCTTGTCAATTCTTGCAATGCCCCGGCAATTCCTTGTCAATCCCCGCAATTCCTTTAAAATTATCCCTTAATTATATCTCAATTTATCTGCAATTCTGCGGTAATTTTCACAATTCCTTGTCAATTTCCCCAATTCCTTTAAAATTATCTCTCTCGATTCTTCTACAATTTCTTTAAAATTCTACAGGAATTAATCTGCATTTCCTCGTCAATTCCTGCAATTCCAAGAAAATTCCTTGTAAATTACCGATTTGTTTTTTATCTCTAGATTATTTTCCAATTCCTTTAAAATTCTTCAGTCAGTCATCGGCAATGCAACTGCAATTCCACAGCAATCCATCTGCAATTCCTTGTTAATCCCCGCAGTTCCTTTAACATCATCTATTATTTTCTCTGCAATTCCTCTAAAATTCCGCGGCTATTCTTTGTCAATTCCTGCAATTTCTTTAAAAAATTTTAATTTCTGTATTATTCCTCTGCAATTCCTCTGCAACTCCTCAACAATTCTCGCAATTCCTTAGCAATTTCACGGAAATTCCCACAGTTCTTCTCCTTAATTCCCTCTAAAGCTGTAAAATAATAAAAGCACTTTATAAACTTTACAACCAAATGGCCATCGACCTAGGTCCTTCAGCCAGCCTAAATTTGTAAATTCTTCACAATTCTCTACCCATATTTAGCTATCTCTAGTTTACACCTCGGACAATCATATATAAGTTAATATTTCAATTAATTCTTACCATTTTTTTATTTGAATTACTGTATCAATTTCATCATTATTACTAGAATGTACTAAAAGTTATTTTGAAATGTTGACGTATATAAATTTTTCTATTGTAAAAAATTAAGGTGAGGTGGAGTAAGTGAGCCTTGGTATAAATTACTTTTAAACAAAAAGAAGTACTTGCATTTGTTTCTCTGTAATTTTCTAATAAAATATTTGGTATATCGTTAAATTTTTCTCATTTCATTGTTCAGTTTTGAAGTTGTCAGTTTTCTGACTTCTAAATTGTGACCGGACATCTAATCTGCTTCAAAGCACTTAATATGAAGACGTGTACATTTTACTCAGCTATTATTATTCGAATGATTGATATACTCCACCTTACCCAACCTGAAATATTTTTTTTAATTATTTTATATTAAAAAACCGTCTCTTTTTTAAAAATTGTGAAATTATACAATAATTTTTAATACAAATATATACTCTTCTGTATTTTCTCATTTTTAATTTATAAAAATGACAATTTTTGAAACTTTTTTTTTAATACTTTTTACCCTTATAAGGGAGATAGTTTTTCAATTTAAGTATTCAGACAATTATTTAAAATTTAAAAGATGTTAAAATATGGACTAATGTGTCAAAAAAACTATGTACCACTTTTATCTATTTCCTTTATTCCAAATGGTTTCACTTTTTACATTTATTCATATTTTGGGAATGTAGGTAGGTATGTCTTCTTTTTTTCTTCTAAAACGTACTAACCCTTTTGCTATTGCTTGTCCTTTATAGTTTCTCAGCTATCTTTGTTCTACAAACTTCCAAGGGCCTTTTTTTTCAGTTCGCAAGTAAAATTACTGCAGTTTTTATTTTATTATAATATTCATGTTATCTGCGTTCTTCAAAAACATGAATTATTTCTAATACCTTCGTTCCAAAGTAAATCATTGATAAAAATAAAAATTAATGATTTAAAAACATTTTCTTTTTACTTTTAAGTGGAATTGTCTTTTTAACATCATAATCATTTTTTTAAGTTTCTTGAATTCAAATCTAAATTCTATGTGAACAAAATTTGCTTTAATAGATAAAATTTTCATCATCAGTCCATCTGATGTGTGTATTTTGTTGCTTCTATTTGTAATACGAAAAATTGAAAAACTATGTCTAAATAAAAATAATTTTAGAAGGAACTGATAGAACTCGTGTCATATCCAAGGTAGAAAAAATTGTTGCCTTCCAAATTATTATAATAAAATTGCCAAAAATATACTAGTAATGTCAAACAATATGTATATCCAGGGTACACAATAATATTGTCCAAAAATCACAAATGGAAACTGCCTTCATTATATATCTTATATATACATTTACGCTTTAAAGTAAATTATTATACATAATTATGTGTGTTTTATATCATGTACAAACTAGGATCTTTTTCAAATTATTAACTCTAGAGGGTGTACCAATAAAAACCTGCAGATCGAATGTTTTAGAAGACAATGGAAATATTCCAATTCTGTAAAAGCCAAAACTGTCTATCGAATTGTTTTAATTTCAGAAACTCTCTTCAAAGAAAAAACTGCAAAATCATGTTATGTCGTTTTATACTAAATTATCTTTATCTAAAAATGCTTCTTAAGGGAGCTAGAGCTGTTTGAAGGTGGCGCTTTAACATCGGTTTAATTAAAATAACTTCAAAACTGTTTTTTTTTAAGATATAATTATGTACTTTTATTTCTTGGAATCTAACCAATAATATTTGGTAAGATTTCTTTTTAATGTAGTCATATTGGATATTTTTATTCAATTTTTTTGTCTTTGACGTATTTAAAAAAAATCGTCACTTTCACACAAAAGTCTCCATGACGAAAAGTTTTCGAGAAAAATCGATTTAAACTTTTCATTTTTTTTTTGTGGATGAAAAGTCTTCCAAAGACCAAAGGTCTCGTGCTTGACCTGACGGTGTCAGATTTTTACTGACTAAAACACTTGCTTTTGTTATTTCTGGTAGACACCGGGATCACCTGTTAGGTAGGTATTCATCGGTACCTGCCATGGTCGTTCTTTTCTCTTCAGTATTCAGTTCTTTTTTTATCTATCTGCGAGAATTTATCTCTATTGGTTATTCACTACCTGTTGATCTTCTAGTTTTTTTTGTTTCATAGTAGTCTTTATCAAATTATGGATCAACACTAGGGTTATCACCTGTTTTTTTTTTTTTTTTTTTTTTTTGAAAAGGACAGTTCTTTTTTGTAGTAAAATGTCCTTGTGACCTTTTAAAGCTTCAAATGTCCTTTTTTACTTTTTTATAGCACACATCTTTGGAGGGGACATGGTTTGTACATAAGCAGGGGCCTTTTTTTCTTTTGGAACTTCAGTAGAAGGATGAGGACATTTGTAGGCCGGAGCCCCTCTCAGCATCGTAGTCCTTTATTCACTTTTCAAAAAGGCGGCAACCCTAATCAGCACCCACTTTTCTTCAGCTTCCATAAATAATTTCCCTTACAATATTGTCCTTGTTCAGGTTTAAATTTATTATATTTGCTGGCCCCGTTCTTTCTGTTATCCATCTTGGGCATGACAGTATTGTGTGCCCCGTAAAGTCCTGGTTCTGACAGTATTTGCATTCTGATGTGTCCATTAGTTTCATTTTTGCCGTATACGTTCCTAATCAGCAATGCCCTGATATGAAATATGTAAGATAAAAGTTCTCCTATATTTACATTTGTTCTTATTAGTTGCTTGGTCCAAGTCGCCATATCCCTATATTGCATTCACATCTTCTGCCATTGTGCAAGAGTATACTCCCTTTCCTCTCTTTGCACTATTTCCAGGTGGCTATCCTCCCGTCTGTAGAGTCTGTCTCTTTCCTCTGTGAACAACTCAAGCGGAAGGATGCTCCCTATAACCTCTTTAACATTCGTTGATACTGTTATGTATCCACTTGTCACTCTCAATAAGGCTCTTCATTGAATTCTCCTGAGCTTTTGTAATCGCCACCTTCGTGAGTTCCTTCCAAATTGGAGCTGATACAAAAGTATTACATTATATAATGCTGTCCTCTTCAGACTTCCTGGGCCCCCAACATTTCTCATAATCCCAGCCATAGCATTTAGTTTGATTTCCGCTTTTTGGTACTGTACCTATTTAACGTGTCCTCCAAAGTTAAGTTTGTAGTCTAGAATGACACCTACGTACGTAATTTGTTGTGTCTTATTTAGCTATCCATAATTATATTGTTTATCTCTGCTTTTCTCCCAGATCCTCTCAGTAAGACTGCTTCTGTTTTTGTGGCGAAACACATGCTTCACTATCCAGTGATTCGTTTACGTTAGGTTCAGTTCTTCAACATCATTTGCTTTTACTATGATTGCAAGGTCATCCTCAAAAGCCACCGTGGTGACTTCTTCTCTCAGTTTTATTCTTAGAAGATCGTCGTACAGTAGGTTCCATAAAACCGGCTTAGAACTGATCCTTGAGGTAACCCTATAGATGTTCTAAGAGTGTGTTTTCCTACCTTTATATTTCTGTATCTGAGATATTCATCTATTATGTTTACCAAATAACGAGATATGTTATTTTCCTCTAGTTTATCCATAATGACCTTCCACTGGGCAGTATCGTTTTAAGAAAGGCAGATCGACAACACAAGCGATAAACGGGGTTGTAAACACAGGGAAAGAAAATAATAAGAAATTGGTTGTTTTGATTATTGTAGACATGAAAAACTTTTTATGTTACGCATAACCGTTTCCATTGATCGGCAAATAAATTTATAAATTATGATAAGATGGCTGTGGAAAATAAACAAAATGACAATTACATAAAATTCAAAAGACTGATATTTCAAACAGGCAAGAAATAAGTGGTCAGAATGATATACCATTTAACAGATATCGTTTTGAAGTTATTTCAATTAAACCGATGGTATAACGCCACCTTTAAAGAGCTAGAGCTCATTTAGGAAGCATTTTTGGAATAAGGTAGTTTACATAGGGTAATTTACATTAAATGACCTTTAGATATTGCCATTTTATTATAAATAAGTCGCCGCTTTTAAAGTTGGCGATTGACTTGAACTGAGCTTTCTAATGTAATGCTTGTCGCGAGCATTATATTACAAAATTCGTGATTACTGCACTGCGAACACTCAGTTCGTGTTACATTACACGTTTTGTTATAAATAAGTGGTGGCCTTTAAAGTTGGCAATTGACTTTAACATAAATATAATGATCGTCGCGAGCATGTTATATAATTCGTGATCACAGTACAGCGAGCATTACATTACAAAATTAGCAATTACTGAGCATTGAATGCCCAGTTCGTGTTACATTATATTACAACGTTTTGTTATAAATAAGTCGTCGCCTTTATAGTTATTTATTGACTTGAACTGAGCTTTGTAAAGTAATGCTTGTCGCGAGCATTATATTACAAAATCTGTGATTACTCCATGGCGAATGCTCAGTTCGTGTTACATTTTATTATAAATAAGTGGTGGCCTTTAAAGTTGGCAATTGAACTGTAATGTAATAATCGTCGCGAACATTATATTATGAAATTCGTGATCACAGTACGGCGAGCATTATATTACAAAATTAGCAATTATTGAGGTTTGTAATATAATGCTCGTGATAGGCATAACATTTAAAATTCGTGATAACAATATGACGAATGGTCAACTTGCTTTTTGGACTGACAATTTAATGCTTGTATTTATTATATTACATTACATCGGTTTGTTATAAGTCAGTTGCGTCCGTAAGGTGGCAATTGGCTTGAATTGAGCTTTGTAATATAATACTCATCATTACAAAATTCGTTAATACAGGTAATATAGTACATTACAAAATTCGTGATAACTGCTCGGCGAATGCTCAGTTACTCAGTTTAAACTTCAAAAAGTCTTCTACATGTAAACTTATTCAAAACTGATTTATATTTTTCTGATTACTAAATAAAATTTAGCAGCTTTTACATAATTGAGAATCATTGTATTACTTTTCGAAATATTTATTAGTTTTAATTGGTATACCTCATAATCATGTAAAATGTAGTTATGTACATTGTCTCCTATTAGAAATCTAATATATAATTACTGTTTTTTAATTTTGTACATTGTAAATATTTTTGGTTTATAATAAATATACAACAAATGTGTTAATAGTTGTTTTCGTTTTCTTTTTTAAACTTTTTCGGTGTAAAGTGGGTTGTCTAATTTTCGGGTCACTTTGTGGAACATATACAGTTGTTTAAAAATGATTTTCTTAGAAATGTATAGAGGCTGGGGCATGTTTCTATCATATCCTCGATTGTCAAACGTCATTCTCCTCCCCCTCTCGTCCCCTTCGCCGCTCTGACCAATGCAATGATAAATTAATATGTATATTTCGATTCTCTTGATTCTATCGAGATAAAAAACTGTTACGTATTGTAAAGTTTGACTCGTTCAATTGAAAGCCTAAATTCTTAGCATAAATTTGTGATTTTGATTGATATAATTGATTATTACAGCATGTATTTCTTACCGTTATAGCTCTGCAAGTTTATCCAATTATTCAAGTTTAATAAGTTTGTTCCATTTTCATTTCATTTAGTTTTATTTTGTTGCGCATTAACTTAGTAATAAAGTTAACTTTCAAATGAAATGTCACACTTCATAATACATAAGTTTTTTAATGCGCTAGAGGGCGCAAAAATAAAAAATGACGCAATGAAAAGTCATATTTCTAAGTTCCACGCATGGAGGAAGGATTGTTCCACGTAAACTATTGATGCCACTCATGAAAGATTCACTATTTAAATTGTATGGGGTATAGAGAAACCGGTTTATTTAATCTATGGAGGGTAGAAAAAAGGAGGACAATCTTATATGGATCTTTATATTAAAAAGTGGCCACCAAAATGTATGCAATTAAGATGGCGCTCGTGTAGCCAGGGGACAAAATCCAATGCTATATAGTCATATAGATTGCTCATTCATAAGAATTATTTATTGTTTATATTATTATTTTTCAATAAAATTTGACTATTGTCGTGTATTGTCAAAATTTATCTACGATCACAGAACACTTACTCTTCTACGATCAGTCACTTTTTACGGTGTAGTTTTTAGTTTTTTATGGTTGAGCAATATTTATTACTATATACATCATTGGTGTCATTGTGTGATCTGAATTATCGACTGTCGACGTCCCCTGGGCACAGAAGCGCCATCTTAATTGTATACATTTTGAGGGACACTTTTTGTATACAGAGATTGTTCTCCTTTCCTCTACCCTCCATAATTTAATCTAAGGATGGCACTAAGTTTGTAGCGCTAAATGCGACTGCCCGCTCAACTAACTCGATATGGCGGTAAATTCAAATATAATTTTAAGGTGAAATTTAAATTTCCCGCCAAAATCGTAAATTTCCAGCTGCGGAATGGCGGAAATTTTTAAATATATTCATTCGGCAATAATAATTGAGAAGTATATTGCATGTTCCATTAAACGAGCTGTAAATCCAGGCGCTATTTTTATTTTGATAGCTTAAAATAATACGAATTTTTTTATTGTTAGCTATTACAATAAGAGCAGCGTTTGGATTAACAACAAATTTAAAAGGACATGTAATATACTTTTCAATTTTACCTGAATCACTTATTTTTTACCTATAGAGGTTAGATCTGAAAAAAAATTTGGCTCTGGTAAAAAAAAATTGTATAAAATATTTTATTTGAAAAATTATAAAACTTATTTAATTTATTTTAAAGTCGAGGATAACTCTAGCCATATCCAGTTTACTAAAAAAAAAAAACTATATTTAATGAAATCATTTAGTTGTGTGTTGTGTCAGAGATATGGCTTCGGACGGTGTCCATTTGCCACAGAATGTTTAAATAATAAAATTATTTAGTTATTAAGAGATGTTTGTGATAATACAGTGTCGGCTATCGAATGTTTTACAATACGTTTCGCTAATGTCCAAGTGGAAATTACAAAAAATTAGCATTAGTGAGAGAAGGAATGGAATACTATGAACATAGGCCAGCCGGCTACGTGTGGATGCATGGCGCCGTGTGCCTGTCCATATTACCCAGCACACAAGGCAAAATTCATATTATTAGTTTCCTGATCGCATTAATTCTAACTCTTTAGTTTTCGCTTCGATGCTAGCCAAGTGTATTGGAAAGTGTTAGATAGCCGATACTGTATATAAACGCTAAAATCAACAAGTGAAATAAAAATGTTTAGTTTAAATGGTCACCTACTTCGAAAAGGGGGAAAACTGAAACAGTAAATTATTATTAAAGGCTGTTGCCACTGGAAATCTAGGAATTGGATGTCCATAGGAAATCATAAGACTTGGATGTCCATAGGAAATCATAAGATCTTAGTTAAATTATAATATTAGAGGGTATTTATTATCTGAAAAATATGAAAAATTATTACAAACTTACGTCAAAATTGGCCGCTACATTAAAAGAAGGGAAAACTGAAAAATAAAATTGTTATACTTGAATTTTAAAGGCTTTTCCCACTGGAAAAGTATTATCTAGGGCGGGGACCCTTGTATGACAGCCATAGCAATCCCTCCTTGAATCTTCTTTTTAGTGATGCCGCGAGAAAAGACGAGACGAGAGAGTGGCCTCTCTCGTCTCGTCTCGTAGGGCGAGAGAAAACTGTTCTCTCGTCTCGACGAGAAGGCGCTTCTCTCGTTCGAGAGAGCCTTTCTCTCGTCTTGTCTCGTCTCGTTTCTCTTAAGTAATTTGCGCATTAGTACCCAAATTGGGCAATAAGAAACACTTATGTCTCTCGGTCTGTCCGTCTGTCACAGTCGTTTTACAATTGAAATTTGAAGTAATAAGTGGACCCACATACTTTGATTTTCTTTTACTATACGGAGAATGGTCGCACTGCGCAGCTTTCTGAGTGCCTTTTAAAAGGAGATAGAAAACTCTGCCATTTTGAACTCTTATTACGTGTTGCCTACATCTTGGCGCAATATTTTTAATAGGTGCGTTTTAGTCATCCGCTTCTGCTTAGGAATTGTCGGTTTTCTTGTTTTAATCTGACAGGTTAAAACGACTAAACCGACAATTCCGGAAGCAGAAGCGGATGATTAAAACGCACCTGATATTTTGATTGCTGCTGTCAGTGTCAGTGAATGTTATTTTTGGAGTCACAGTTTATTGCTAAAGAATCAGTTAGCTCACTCGGACCAGTTAAAAGTTCCAAAATAACATCCACCCCAGGGATACAAATTCAGGATACGCAGAAGACGGCTGTTTTATTATAGGCGGTTGTCATATATTGTATTATCCGAGTTACGCAGTGTATAAACTGGAACATTGAGATCAAAAGTGCCGACGCAGAGTGAGCGATCTGATTCTTTAGCTATAAACTATGTCATAGGAATCAAAATGGCCGCGCCCTATGTTGGGCGTGTCGGACCTCTCTCTTGCACCGTATAGTAATCAAAGTATGTGAGTGGACCAGATTAGGCGTTAACTAAAAACAAAAATACTTTGTCTTGTAAGTCAGTTGGGGAGGAGGGGAATAGGTTAAATTGGAAGTTTAAAATTTTTTTAATGCAATCCTGCGATGTCAAATGAAAGCATTTTGTAGTATGTTTTCAAAATGCAAGAAGATAGAGACAAAACAAAAACGATGTGAAATTAGAGAAACATTATGATATTTTTGTTATAATGAGATGCACTTTACTTAAGACGTAAAATAGAGAGCGTTACTATCTTTAAATTTTCTAATGGAAACCAAAGTCATGTAATACCTCATTTATAAGATATTTTGATTATATTTACGTTCAAGCAAACAGTTTTAATTTTTTTTTTTGTTTTTACAAAAATTACATTCTTGATAATCCTCGTGTGCCGCAATAATCCTAGAAATGTTAGATAATGTTAGAAGACAATTTCTTAATAAGCTTTTTTTGCTAAGAAGTTATGAAACATTTAATACGTCAAGTGGTTTTTAAATCACCTTTGATATTCTTAATTTATTTATTTTAGTAAATATAAGAAGCGTTTCCTTAGTAATAAACAATAATTGTTAATACGAGAGTTATCAAGAATGTAACTTATGAGTAAAGACCCAGAACATGTCTGTATAAGAACAAAGTACCAGCTACAAAAAATTGCCATTTGTGCAGTGTTAAATCCCTCTAACAGTAAAAAATTATTTAAATTTATAAAAGATACTGACATTTACTCTATACTAGCCAAATTGTTAATTATGCATTCTATACTATTGTAACTATTACAAGGTGTTATACCTCCGGTAATGATTCTTTGAGGTTGAAGCGGTAAATAAAAAAAAGAATTTAACCTACTTTATGAATTTATTTAATGTAATTTCTGTAAAAACATAAAAACCTAAATCTGTTTACATGAACGTAAAAATATAGAAAATGTTTTTCAAATGAGGTATCACATAACCCTACTTTTCATTAGAAAATTTAAAGCTAGTAACGCCCTCTATCTTACGTGTTTCAAGTGCATCTTGTTATAACAAAAATATAATATTTCTCGAGTTTTACCTCGTTTTTGTTTTGTCATTATCTTTTTTCATTTAGAAGTTAAAATAGAGGAGGGTACAATTTTCGTCCTCACTGTATATAATATATTCGTTTGTATTATCTTTTCTTTGACAGTTTTTCGAAAAAACGCCTAAAAATTTTCAACTTATCTTCAAAAGTAACCTCAGAAAAGCAGAATGGATTAAGTATAAGAAATGATTGTATAAATTTTAAATAAATGAAATGAGAAATATTTTTTCTTATAAATTACTATAAAATCCTAGTAACACATGTATGACTTGTTACCATTTAATATATATAGAATAGGTGTGTTATAGTTAACTTTTTGATCTCGAAATCTAATATGTTAAAATTTTAAGTTACGATAAGCAATTGAAAATTTCAAATAAGAAAAGAGAAAATTGTTCGAGAGAGCCCGAGAGAGCTCGAGAGAAACGAGAATCTGTTTTCGAGAAAAAATGTCTCTCTCGTCTCGTTCGAGACGAGACAAGACGAGACAAGACGAGATGAGAGACGAGAATCTCTCGTCTCGCGCATTACTACTTCTTTTCCGAGTTTGTTGTACGTTTTACTTCCCATATTAAATAAGTAAGCACTTAATACAACAACACAAATCAGAATAAATATCTCTGAAACAAAATTAATATTAATAAACGGTATACAGAAGAAAAAATCAAAAAATTACTGACACTTCACTCTTCGCTTGTCAAAAACTTCGTCTTCAACCTTAGACTAGAAGTCTTCAACCAATGAACGTACCGATGTCAGACGTGTCAAAATTCAAAACGTTACTAGCGCAATGTGGCTCTATGTCTAGCCGCAGCGTAACTCAAAGCCATTTCTTGAATCCCAGTCCAGTTTTGCCAGTTTAGTACAATTGTACTAGATCTAGTACATTATTTAAGAATCTGGTACTCTAGTACACTCGAAGCAAAATCTAGTAATTTTACTTTTTTCAGCCCCTTTCCATTTGACGGGTAAAATAATATATGGTTGGGTTCTTCCTTATTTGTGTTCGTTTTCGATAAAAGCTTATTTTTTACTCTTCTGAACCAAACCATTCCAATTCGAAAAATATGGTACAATTTATAGAATCTGGTTCATTTTTATGGAATCTGGTAATTTCTCAGACAAATCTGGTACATAACAAAAATATATTCTGATAAAACTGGTCTTACCACATTCAAAATCGTTCTATTTTTTATTGTTTTTTTTTTTTTCTAAATCGTTTAGGGTCTATTTATACTCCCTTATTATTAGTATTTGTATTAGTATTATGATTAAGCATAAAACTTAACTAAATATTCAAAAATATTCGATTTATATCTGTCAACGAATCAAGTTGATTTAAATTTTAAATTATCTTGGACATCCGATGTACTTACTAATTGTCTTTTACTATTCTTATTGGCCGTCTGATTTTATAAGCCTGGCTATATCTAGATGGTTTTAGTACGAGCTATATCTAAAGAAGTTTAGTTCAAGCTGTAACTAAGAAGTTTAGTTCAAACTATATCTAAAGAAGTACAGTTCAAGCTGTATTTAAAGAGGTTTATTTCAAGTTGTATCTAAGAAGTTTATATCAAGATTTATACCTAAGAGTTTGGTGCTATCCGAAGAATATCGTTCAAGTCCCTTTGAAGAAGGCCTAGAAATCACTCCTTATATTCTACCTCCTATTATAACATAAGTCTTTGTTTTTTAAAATAAATCATCTAAATTTGAATTAAGTAAATCTCTGTGAATTAGAATTTGTCATTACCTTATCTAAATCTTTGTTTAAATATAATATCTTAATGGTTAGTGATTTTTTATTTTTTTATCACTAATCTATAGTCAAGTATAATAAGTTTTTAATATAGTGGTGCCCAACTTCTTTTTAAGGGTAATACGAGTTATTTAATAACCTGACCCACTCCCAAAATCAATTGAGCTTAAAACACTATAACAAATAGATGAAACAACAAGTATCAGGTTACAAAAATCGTTTTATAATTAACATTAGTACTTCGTTTTTAATAATCTTTTTCCTAATAAGGTATAATTCTACAATCAACAAAATGTTGGCTACTGAAGAGATGTGTAAGAGTCCAGTTGTGTTCTTAGAATATTTTTTAAACGCTGTTGCTAGGTACACGCTAAAGTGTACACAAATCAAAAAATTATATACACGCGAAACGTCATATTGCTGTGGTGGGAGGTGTTTGTGTGAATGCGTCTTATTTGTTTTCATTTACGCCGTGACTAGCACAGTAGTATTTTATAAAACTTAGAAGCAAATTTCACATGCATGAACAAATAATAAATAATGCCGTGACAACAAGAAAACGAAGCAACGACTTCTCGTAGGGTGGCGGCATCGCCGCCACAAAAAAGTTTTAATCCATACCTAGCTACGACCGGCGTAACCACCAACGGCCTGCACACAGCTCACCTACTCTGTCAAGACGTTTCGCGTGTATATAAATTTTTAAATTGCGTACAAGTTAGCGTGTACCTAGACACTGTGTTTTTTAAAATATTTGAGTTTATGTGTTTTTATTAATGTTTTTAATAGTTAATTTTATTTAAAAATATTATTATTCAAAAATAGGTTTAATTAAGGATATTTTAACAGATTTACGCCTCAAATTTATGACAGATAAACAGAAGCAGAAATTTGATACAAACCAGACAGAAAAGAGGCCTTTGCTTCCTCATGCTGAAATGTCATTTGTCAACTTTATACTCGGTAAACATTGCTGAGACACAAAAATTGTATACAGCGCATGATTTGTACCGAAATATTATCGTTTTCGAGCTTGTTGGAACAAACCGATAACCAACATAATCATATGTGTATTGTCAATTATCATTATCCGTTGTCTCTTAAAAAAAAAGGCCATATACGTCATTGATTCATTTGATAGAAAAGAAGAAATTTAATAATTAACTTAAAAGTTGAACCTATCAATTATTAAGCATAAATATTAATGCTAATACTAATCATAAATCGAGTATAAATGTTCCCATTACATTGTGAAGGTTCAACTTAATCCTTAATCATAATACTAATACAAATACTAATAATAAGGGAGTATAAATAGACCCTTACTTTTTGTGACACTAGAGTGTAATGGACCCCCACCCTCTTTCAATTTAAGTGAAAACAATTAAATAATAAACCATTAATAATACTCACCTAATGTATCTGTTAGTCCATTTAGCAACAGCGGCACCATTGGCCAAACACACCACATACTAAATACATTGTTAAAATTTTTATTAACAATACATAAACCGAACTATACAACAAAAGCCTGCACGTGTACTTCCGATATATTTTTCGTTTGAAGGTACGAGAAGTACTGATTTATTTTTAATACACTTTACAAGTGTAAATTAAAAATTTAAAAAAACCGACTTCAAAAACGTGCAGATGCCATCACCACATCTTAACCTAATTTATATGGGATCACCCCTGAGGTACCCCCTTACTAACAAAAAAAGAATCATATAAATCGGACAAGGTGGTAAAGCATTATCGCTAAACATACATAAAAAATGAAGAGTTTGAGGATTTTCTCATGGACCCAATTTTTAGATTTTGACCAAAGAGGTTAGAAAGGGTAGAGGTAACATAGGAAGCATTTCTCGCTGCGCGAATTTTGCCAAAACCGAAAAACTGGGTGGAAGGAGTAGGGAGATGTTCTGAGCCGGACTTAAATATTTGTATTGTAGTACCTAATTTTGGTGGGTAACTAAAAGATAAAAAATTATGAGACGTTTTTTTGACTTAATTTGTTAGCACAATTCATGTATGATGAGGGCAATAACACTTTATCAATATATAACTAGCTAAGGGCCGATTCTACCGTTGTGTCAAACGAAGTTTAAATTATTAAACGAAGATTAAAATGACATTGTTAATGTAAAAATGTCATTTTAAACTCCATTTAGTAATTTAAACTTCGTTTTTGTAATATAAAAATGTCATTTTAATCTTCGTTTAGTATTTTAAACTTCGTTTAACAAAACAGTGAAATCGACCCTAAGTAAAAGTTTATAAAATTATTGCAACAAAATAGCTGTTGAGACAAAAAGTTATCGAAACAGCCAAAGTACTTTTTGCTCGAATTACACACAAGAGTTTTTCTACGATCACACCAAAATAAAATAAATAATTAAATTTTATTAGAAATGGGTTACCTTTTCGTTCGTTATAATATTTTAAGTTTATTTGACATAAACCTACTCTTCGAAGAGAAAAAAATGTTTTGGTACTTATATGCCTGTAATTATTTATGATTTAATTATTTTCGAAAAATACCGTTCAATGAATTAAAATATTAGGAAGTCAATTAATAGTTATTTATGTAACCAGTTACAAAATGCCTTATTTTGTGTAACGAGTAAATATTTGCGGAACGAGCGGAGCGAGGTCCCGCAAAATGAACGTGTTACACAAAACGGCATTTCGTAACGTGTTTACATACAATATTTTTTCTAATTTTGACTTGATTATTTATAAAATTGTGTTGAAAAATAATTCACCATCATTCTTTTGTAGGTACTTCAAATGAAATATTTTAGAAAATTGTTGTATTTGATTGCCCTACGACGTTTTTTTTTCAATATTAATAATAAAAATAAGGGACATGTGCAGTGTTTCCGATCTAATTTTTGACATTACCCGCGAGAAATTTGAAAAAACAAACATTTTTACCCATTATCCTTAAAGGAGTACGTCAAAATTTTACCCCCAACATTTATCGGTGTTACTTTAAAAATAAAACGCAATTTACAACTTTTCTATTTTTGATTTCTTTTTTGTTGTTAAACGTAATGTCATATTTTCAAATGTGAAATGTCACTATTCATTGCCTATTTTTCGATATTTGGTTTTTTCGATTTTTCGTATTTTTGGATTTTTGGATTTTTGGATTTTTGGATTTTTGGATTTTTGGATTTTTGGATTTTTGGATTTTTGGTTTTTTGGATTTTTGGATTTTTGGATTTTTGGATTTTTGGATTTTTGGATTTTTGGATTTTTGGATTTTTGGATTTTTGGATTTTTGGATTTTTGGATTTTTGGATTTTTGGATTTTTGGATTTTTGGATTTTTGGATTTTTGGATTTTTGGATTTTTGGATTTTTGGATTTTTGGATTTTTGGATTTCTGGATTTTTTATTTTTTGATTTTTCGATTTTTCGATTACTCGATTTTTCGATTTCTCGATTTCTCGATTTCTCGATTTCTCGATTTCTCGATTTCTCGATTTCTCGATTTCTCGATTTCTCGATTTCTCGATTTCTCGATTTCTCGATTTCTCGATTTCTCGATTTCTCGATTTCTCGATTTCTCGATTTCACGATTTCTCGATTTCTCGATTTCTCGATTTCTCGATTTCTCGATTTCTCGATTTCTCGATTTCTCGATTTCTCGATTTCTCGATTTCTCGATTTCTCGATTTCTCGATTTCTCGATTTCTCGATTTCTCAATTTCTCGATTTCTCGATTTCTCGATTTCTCTATTTCTCGATTTCTCGATTTCTCGATTTCTCGATTTCTCAATTTCTCGATTTCTCGATTTCTCTATTTTTCGATTTCTCGATATTTCGATTTCACGATTTTTCGATTTTTCAACTCAAAAACCAAAAAAGAGGCAGTTTTATTTATTTTCATTTCGTAACTGGTGACAATCAACTTTTCGTAATCAGTTGCATAATGTTCTACTTTATGCAACTGGCGTTTTGACACTTGCTGCGATTACAAAATATATCTATATGTCAAAATTAGAGAAAATAACAGAATGGATAGATCCCATATTAATATAGAGCAGTGTTTCTCAAACTTTTTTGGCGACGGAACCTTTTTGAAAAGCGAAATATTTGACGGAGCCCTAAACACATAAAACACATAATTTAAAAAATGTATTTCAAATTTTTCTTTATTTTGACTCTCATTTTGACTTTCAATAGGTAAACATGATAAAAAATCGGCTTTATATTATGCTCCGATTTAACATATTCAATTTTATAATTGTAATTTGATAATATTACTGCCCATCTACGTAGTCTGTTGACTGAAAATTGGGGTATACATTTAGCTGGGTTAAAAATAGTTACCAGAGGTAAATGATCTGTAACTAGGATAAAGAAATGTCCATATAAATATTCATTAAATTTATTTAAGCCAAAAATTATTGCAAGGACCTCTCTTTCAATTTAGGAATATTTTTGTTCGGACTTTGATAAGGTACGCGAAGAGAAGCTATAGATTTCTCAATATTTTTTTCAAAAACATGACATATCATGGCCCTTCTTCCCACATTTGATGCATCTACGAATAATTTAATCGGCAACTCAGGCTGAAAATGCACAAGAATATCATTTGTTGTTAATTTATTTTTGATTTATTCCAAAGATTCCTTGCAAGAATTATCCCAAATCCATTTTACCCATAAAAAATAAAATAAAAAAAAGTCCTAAAGCAAAATCATATCCTCCTTCCTCTTAGTGACTTAAAAAAAAATACTTCTCAAATAACGGTCCTCAAGCCAGGTCCCTCCATTTTGTGGCGATAATACTGTTTTTTTTTATTGTGATTATTTTCTTCGCGAAGCCCTCACAAAGGCTTTACGGAGCCCCAGGGCCCCGCGGAGCACACTTTCAGTAACACTGTTATAGAAACTTACTAAATAAATAGTTTTGAGAAAACTATTGAAACCAGTAGTGAAGTTTGAAACGAATAAATTGGCAATGAAATTGATATTTTTGTATTTGAATGTATGTTTCTCTTTTCACTTCCTAAAAAAAGTTTCCCCATGAAACAAGAAATAGTAAACAGTTTATAATAATAACCTTTATTTGCTACTTATAACATGTACCAATGACCAAGTCCGATTCTGTTTATTTTCAAATCAACAAATATGGACGTCGACAGAATCCTTAAAAATTAAATATCTCACCGAAATAAATGTAAGTTTCTTTTATCTGCGTCACATTTCACAGGTTTATTATAAATAAAGCTTTTTACAACACATTTTGGCATTTTCAATGTTAATTTCCAAAATTTAAGTCACTAAAATACCAAATTGATTCTCGTTGACACATTACATTTGGATGGACAACGCTCTGACATGTGATGTTCTCAACTGTGATTGGTGGGTGTGAATCATTTCGAAATGGGATTATGCGCAGTGTCTTATGTTCCATCTAAGGTTTGTATAATCTAAGATTTTGACCAAATTTATATGGGACCACCTAACAAAAAAAGAATCATATAAATCGGACAAGGTGGTAAAGCATTATCGCTAAACATACATCAAAAATGAAGAGTTTGAGGATTTTCTCATGGGCCCAATTATTAGATTTTGACTAAATTTATATGGGACCACCCCTGAAGTACCCCCTTTCTAACAAAAAAAGAATCATTGAAATCGGACACCGTGTTAAAGAATAATCGCTGAACATACATCAAAAATGAAGAGTTTGAGGATTTTCTCATGGACCCAATTATTAGATTTTGACTAAATTTATATGGGACCACCCCTGAAGTACCCCCTTTCTAACAAAAAAAGAATCATTGAAATCGGACACCGTGTTAAAGAATAATCGCTGAACATACATAAAAAAAAAAATATCGCGACGAATTGATAACCTCCTCCTTTTTTGAAGTCGGTTAAAAAATATAAAAACACTACATAATGATATGTATGATTTACCAACGGTGGCTCATTCTGAACGATATCGAAAAGAAAAACATACTTTGGTTTAGGTGGACTTTAATATCATGAAAGTATAGAAATAAATACAAATTAGTACATTTACTGAACAAAATGGATTAATAATTCAATTTGAATTATTAGTTAAAACAAGATAATCTTAAAGAAAGACATTTACAAAGCGATTATAAATATAATTTTTATACCAAATATTCATTAGGTTCTTGTTAATTGATTAAACAAAAAATTATGGCCGAGCCATGATTCAAAATATACCTATTTCTTAAATCTTTGTAAAGTCAGGTTTTTTGTTGTCAAACGACTATGAGAACAGAGAGACCCGAACAACGAGATTACAAAAACCTGAAATTGTATCCAAATCGCTTTATAAATAGAAGAAATATAATTTTCGAAACGCACTTTTCAAATATAATTTTCTTATAATTCGAATAGTAATAGTTTTTTTATTAGGGGGGGGCAACTTCACCGACCTCGAATTTTATATAAAGTATAATTTTAATTTGGGACAATCAGTATATGTTTTTTTTTTCGATATCGTCCAGAATGAGCCACCGTTGGTGAATCATTAATATCATTATGCAAAGGGTTTTTATATTTAAAGTGTATTAAACATGAATCAGTACTTCTCGCACCTTCAAACGAAAAATATATCGGAAGTGCGCGTAGATATAATTTTTTTTATAGTTCGGTTAATTTATTTTTAATAACATTGTTATACAATGTATTTAATGTGTGATGTGTTTGCCAATGGTGCCGAATAGATACATTAGGTGAGTATTATTACTTATTTATTATTTGTTTTCACTTAAATCCAAAGAGAGTGAAATTTTGTCCAAAGGAAATCCCCTTTTTAAAAACCATGTTTGGTAGACTTTTGTAATATATACCTCACTGATTCCAGAAATCGAATAGTTTTCTTTATCCAGTAGAATGTAGGTCGCGATTTTTAAATACTGTATATTCCGAAATCAATCGTTTTAACTTTTGGTCTACACACAATTTTTTTATTCAGGGATACCCAAAGATGTATAACCAAGACAGGTAGGATAATTGTTTACAAAATTTCTGAAGCCAACGCTAAGCGTCTTCGGCAGAAACACAAACATCTGATTGAACATTATAGCCAAGTTTACGGTGTTCTTAATTAACAGTAGTAATGCAATCGTTCTCATACAAGATGTAAAATCTAACAACCGCGCAATAATAAAATCGATATTTGTAAAAGTTGTAAATTGTTTTTTTCATTCATTTTACAAATTTAACTCGGAAATTGGTTTATCAGATGTTCGTCCCATATGCGTACAGAAATACATTTAAATACCAAAAAATTTATTTAGCCACAATAAATTATTAGTAAATTTACATTATTTAACGATTTACTTTAAAAACGTTTGTTTAACTGTAATAAGTTTTATATAAACTGATGTAGTAATCGGATAAAGCCTTTTCAATGAGTTTTTCAAATATTATTGAAAATAGATAGGTATATCCTTGTGCTTTCATAAAAGTAGCAATATGTCGACTTCATTTTTCTTTACGAACAGTTATTTTAATTAAACTTAATTAAATTACCATAAACTTAATTAAAATACCACAAATAAATAAAAAAATCTACGTAAATAGGTATTTTCTACATAATAAAATAGTATCAAGTGTTAGAGCTGGATTTATAAACTTCGTTCAGTTGGCGTACAGTTCACGCTCAGTTCGAGTTGGTGAGGTCGTGGCACGAACTTCATGCTGGACACAATTTATAAGTCGTTGGCCGTTGGTTCGTCGCTGCGAATTTTAAAATTTGATTTGACAAGACATAACCACAAACTCCATGAAATAAATTATATTTCGTTGTTATTTTGTTTTAATAATATTTGTAGATGGTATTGGTTATAAAATAATTATAAATCCGTTATAATTTCGTATCCAAAACAAACCTATTATGTCATTTTAGGATCGCGTTGACGCATGCGTGGTCAAATAATCAGATACGTCTTTTCATTGGCTCGACATTCGCCTTGAACGGCGAACATAAAAGGTGGTCATCTCTCAGCCAGTGTTGCTAGTATAGTACAATTGTACTAGATTTAGTACATTATTTAAGAGAATCTGGTACTCTAGTACACTCGAAGCAAAGTCTAGTACTTTTTCTTTTTTAGCGTGTATCCATTTGAACCACGGGTAAAATATATTGTTGGGTTCCTTGTTTGTGTTCGTTCTCGATAAAAGCATTTCTTGATTTGCTCTTCAATGAACCAAACCATCACAATTCGAGAAATAGTGTACAATTCATAGAATCCGGTACATTTTTATGGAAACAAAAATATATTCTGGCAACACTGCCAGTGACATTACTACAGGGGATATATTGTGGAGTACTCGGATTGCCGTTGTCGAGGTTGCTTCTGATCCAGGAGGACCGTACCATTTGACCTAATTTAGAAGTAGAAACCGCATATGGTCCATATTTGGCTTTCCATACATGGGAGGCATCCTTATTAGCTGATCGTGGTGAATATTTGGCCAGCTGTCCAGAATCCGGCAAGCCTCCTTCGGCCCAGTTACGGTACCGATTAACTGTGTTTATTAGGGAGGGGAATCAAGTATGAAAGTTAAGGATATATAGAAAGATGCCCCTCTCTTAATAACTTTTTTATGGTTGCTCTATATTGATCCTTTTTACAAAATCATTCTGTATAAGACACATTTTTTTCGTCAAAATATTGTTCATCGAATTTTTTTGGTCTTTGGACTTTGAACATTGGAATCAGATTTTCAAAAAAAAAATGTCTAAATGTGATTCATTTTTTGGAACAGTACCTAGTTATGAACTGTTAATTTTCTTAAGGAATCAGTAGAACTCAAAAACAATACTACATAAAATACACTTTTTCTAAATTTGACATATAAAGTGAAATTTTTTGTAATCGCAACATTATGAAACTCATTACGAAAAATGTATTATGTCACCAGTTTCAAAAAGAAAACAAATAAAAATAAATTATTATTTAAAGCTTATATCGCAAAAGAGAATGTTGACTATATCTAAAAATATAATTTGGTTAGTGAACTTACAACCTAGTAATAATGATGATTTGGTCCTTGTTTTCCATCTAAATTAGCATAAAATAATAAAAACAGAATACACGTAAAATATCCCACTTTCTTGAAAACTAAATATCCTTAATAAGCAATATAAACACACACATGTCGTTGAGATTTAATTGACAATAAAATGAATACAACTAACAATACCAGAAAGTAATATTGGTTGCGTAGATGTTTTTCACCAAAACACAGTTTTATAAATATAAATTAGAAAAAATATTTTATGTAAAAATGCTGCTTTGTGTAACTCGTTTATGTTACGGAATCTCGCTCTGCTCGTCCCGCAAATATTCACTTATTACATAAAATAAGACATTTCGTAACTGGTAACTCATGCCATCATAATATCTGGTATCGATTTTGGGTTTCATTCATTTGTTTACTTTTTTTTATTGAAATATTGTCCTTCCCGAAATTCTTTGAACTTCATTAGATAAAAGAGTATCGATGAGATAAGAAAAACTACATTTTCAAAAATATACCTTTATTAAAAAAAAAAAATTCAATAGTACATTTCTAAAAAAATTAATAAACAAGTCAAATAAAAATCGTGTAGAAATTTTTAAAGTTTGTCTTGTTCACACGGCTGGTGGTATCGTAAGACTAGAAAAACTCTTCAATTTTTATTGAAAAATCTACGATATTCTCTTGATAAACTCCTTTGCGGCATCAGTGGGAATTATTCTCTGGAAAAAATATTTATGCATTTTAAAGAGTTTTATTATTTTTTTTTTTGTATACGAAAACTTAAAACTTTGAAGTATCAGTAACCTTTAACCATGCCCTAATTCATATAGATAATATGCAGTTTGTCCAAAAAAGTTGTATATTAATGATAAAAAGTGTATCTTACATTTCACAATAGAAATTATCATTGATAAAAGGTTTTGCATCACTTGGAAATCCATAATCAAGCGTGAAATTTGTAAAATCCAAAAAATTCCATTTCATGTTTCAGCATTAATTATTTGTATTATTTATACTCGTATGACTTCAGTAAATCTAAATTACTTAATTACTGAACTAATTTCTGCATATTTTTTAATTTTAAATTAATATTTAGCTCATTATAAATCATTTTCCCTGTATACTTTACCAAATTGAATGCTTGATTATGGATTTCTAAGTAATCTATCAAGAAGCTAAATTTTTCAGTTTATGAAATTTTTCAGTTTTCGCAGTACACATTCCACATTTAACAACAATCATTATTACCTTGTTAAAGAGTCTTAAGTACTTATTTTATTTTATTATCTAAACGAATTTAAATATTTATCTATTTTAGATTTTCTATTATTATATTCTTTGTTTCATGTGCTACGTTTGTAAAGTACCTCGATTTGCTTTTTTTATTCAAGATAAGTACTGTTCTTTGAATACACCCAAGCTCCGTTTGATCCACTGATATGGTTTGCCGGATATCACGTGACCAAAAAATTTACTCACTCTGCTCGAGGAGGTACATTTCAAACGTAGCAATAGTAGATGGAATAATGGTTTTTCATTCCTGGCTCGGGAATTTTGAATTTTCGCGGAAGCCTCGCCCAGCTAGGATTCTATCAAGCGCTAGAACAGAAGGCATGTAACATGTGATTGCAGCTTTTCTAGAGTAAAGTTAGTTAGTTTCTTCGTCCCGATTGGCTAATTAGTAAACTCTGGTAGCACAAAAGTAAACAGAAAGTCCTTTTGGTCAATTGAGGACCTATAGCGTTACTTCCTGGATATTCTTAGCTAAACTTATCTCTTTTGCACCACATGATTAACCCAATGAGTTCTTTTTGACTTAGTGAGTGTGGACAGGTACATTCCATACTCTCTTATAAAGAGTGATCCATAAACAATATTTCTAAAGTAGACCATAACCGACAAACACATAGATAAAAGTCATGCCCATAATAACTACGAACGTTTTGAATGAATCAAATTGACCCTTAAAGATAAGAAGAATTGTACGCTTCGAAAAGATCTACACTTTTTAGAAACACATTTTTGATGGTTATCAAAAAGGTTGTTCCACATTTGAACTTTTGTACATTGTATTTCTCTTTCATCAGCTATACAACTAGAAGTCGCTGACACAGGACAAACTTCAGCTTTGAGCTTTGCCGTGCAGTGTTTACTAGTTAAAATTTTAGTTTTATTTGTGGTTAGTTCCCTGTTTATATTCCAAATTGCACAGCTTATCAAGACACTGGTATGTTACTCTCATCCAGCAGCTCATTCCGTAACGAGAGACATTTTTTCGGGGAAATGATGAGTTGTCCTTTGATCCTGCATTGACGATGATTTGACTAATTTTTCTAAATTTGAAACTGAATTGTGCAATAACGCTAAATCAAATGTTGGTTAGTAGAATTGAAAAGAACTGAATTTGTACTAATTTGTACCATTAAAAAAAATCTAATTTATTTAACCAAACTATCTGAAACAACTTTAAATTGAATTCAAATCTGTTATATTTAAGAGAAAAGTGACTTTTTGCACAAACAGAATCTATTATTGTTTTTGCATAAGAAACAACATAATTTGTAGTGTTAAAATATAAAGTTATAAAGAGTAATCAAAATGGCGACTTGGGTCGTACTTTGATTTATTTGAAGTCAATAATTTTATATTTAAAGACTGACGGAATGAAAATAATTTTATACATTTATATGAAGTCATTTAACGAAAAATGGCATTTATTCTCACCATAACTGACTAGCTACACTATCGCGAGTTTGACATTGACGTAAAAATATAATACAGAGGTGCGGACAATTTAGCATCGTCATAACATCTCCTCCTTATTCTATCTTAATGATTAAAAGCAACATAATTTGTAATAGTCCCCAGTACATCGACCTTTAGATATTGTAACCACCCCATACTTCCTGAGCAGCTTCATAACACCAAGTCGGATATTTTTTTTCAAATACTTGACTCTGGGCGATGGGACATTTTCACGCTAGCTCTTCGTGAAGTTGTCGTTCTGGCGTCTCTAAGGAAGTTGATACATGTACGTGTAGTTTTAATGTTAATCGACGGTTTTTTATATAACATTACCGAAATCACATTTGACGGACAAAAAACACGTGAGATTGAGAAAGCCCGACAACCCCCAACATGTCGCTGTGGCGTCCCTAAGGAAGTTGATATATGTACATGTAGTTTTAATGTTAATCGATGGTTTTTAATATTACATTAACGATAACACATTTTTCGGACAAAAATCAAGTGACTTTGAAGGGAATCCGATGCCCTATGTCGCTGTTAATTGACGGATTTTTATATAACATTATCGAAATCACATTAGTCGGACATAAATCACGTGGCTTTGGGGGGTCCGACAACCCCATTATGTCGCTGTGGCGTCCCTAATAAAGTTGATACATGTATGTCCGACAAAAATAATTATAAATAAGAATGTAATTTTAAAACATATATGTAGTAAATATTGGACAAAAAATTGAGTAATAACGTCAGTCGGACGACAAAAGTCCAACAAATAGTGTAACTACGTAGTACACTCCATATATAATAATGTAACCCGTTCTCTATACATAATTTCCCTAAAATGCACGTTTCGAATTTTGAAGATAACTCAAAAAACGATAAAGAGAAAAACACCAAATTTTAAACTTAGGCTTTAATCCATTCTACGGTGAGCATATTAGATTTTGGGCATAATCGAAGTATCCCCCTACTTTATAGGGTGTCGTTTTTTTTTAATTTAAGAAAATAAATAGTGTTTTCTTAGGCAACCCATTTGCGCTATTTTTATAAACATATTTTATTTAATAAAAAATAACTTTAATCCAGTAAACAGATGGGTGAAGATTGATCTTACTTCGTATCATACCCAAGTAACATTTTTAGATTTATTAAAGTATACAAAATAACCATAAAACCCTTTTTTAAGACACTGATAAAACTTTTGAATCCGCAAGATAGCCTTAGGGCTGCTATAAATCTGCTTGAAGAGTAAAAGTCCGTAAGAGTATATTAAGAATTTTATTAAACCATTTTTAAATCTTTTTTAAGATTATGATAATAAGTAGGATAGGCATAAAAACTTTACAAAACTAATCAGTTTTGAGAGAATTAAATTTAAAACTGTTTTAGCTTTATTCTGTTTTATCATACTCTCTGAAAAAATGATTTTGCAAACATGCTGAGAAGACTGCCATGTTAGAATTTATTTATTATGTATGTTTAATTTGTTGGGTTACACTTGTTATTTCTTCAATTTTTAAACACACATCAAAGTACTGTTAAAAGAGGGCAAGGTGGGTCGTAATAAATGATGGGCCTTACAATATATGAAATATGTGTAAAAAAGGATTAATATATGGATTCTAATCTATTTACCGAAAGTTATTTAATAGAAAATAACTTTGTAAATATCGTATATATAGCACTATAAAATGATTACAATTTTCTTCGATTTGTTTTTGATATAAAATATCACATTTTGTATTTTTTAAATTATTTCATGGAAGTGACTATTTAACCGCCAATATATTTCCTATTGAAGATTTGTCTTTGCATGGATACTTGTCATCGTCAGAAAACCATTTTCAATTGCGCATACTACTTACTGGACTATCAGAAACAAACTTTATGTTTAATCATAAATTACATTAGGCGAGGCAATAGTTGTATAACATATTATAACATGTTCCAATATAAATTACATTTATATACCCTAAAAGGTATTAGCTATAGATATATTTGACAAATTTAACATAATTGGTTAAAATCAGTAAACGCAATCATAAATACAAAAATCTACTGCCAGTGGCATGCTGTTGTCATTGACACACTGTTGTCATTGACACACTATCATTACTAAAATCAAAAGATTTTAGAATTATTTGAACTTTGACCATAATTTATTTTAATATTCAAAAGTAAGTTATTTGAATATCCATTAGGTACAGGTCTGGTAGACAGGTACTATTTTACATAATAGGTGGTTAAACAGCTACTGTCATATTTTAAATGGAGGATTTCCTCATTGTGTTCTATCTGTACCTAAAAATGGGTATTAGCTTATAAAACTAATAAAACAAAAAAAACACTTTTTAGGACTTTCCAGTTTTAAAAAGGTTCTGCTACACTTTTTAAAGCGTTTCATAAAACAATTGTAAAAACGAAAACCTCAATAAAACATTCATAAGTTCAATCAGACGGGCATAACCTAACCTCATTCTTGAGCTTCTTATTTACTCTACGAACAAGTCATTCAAAATATAAAAATTAGTAATAATATAATAACCATTTTTCTCTTTAACCGATCATTTCCAGAGTATCAGGAGGCTGGGAATATTTCTTTGGTATTTGTTAAACAATGGCACATAATGAATTTATTAAACAATGAGGAAACGGAGAAACATATAGGTACCTACATTTTTTTTCATTTTCTATGAAAATTACCACTTCTCTTTATTTTGAGCAATTTATCTTTCAACGTCAACATAATGTGATTGGATTGAAAAGCTAGGTTATGTTCTACAACAGACTTTATTTCCTGTTAAAAGAACTATGTAGTTTTAAAAGAGCCATATCGTTTACTATTTACTAGATTAAATAAATTATAAGAGTTATGTTGTAAAATTGTAGAAAATGTACCTAAAAATTTCTGGGATCAATTTGATTTAAAGTATAATCCTAAAACATTTTTTAAAATTAAGTTTTAAAACCTAATAAGATACTTGCTAAAAAGTATGCCTTTTTAACACCAAACACACCTTAGGAGTATCTTCAAACTAAATAGTTCTAAAATTACTTATTACCTAACCCTTACAGGTCAGCGATAAAGCATAGTTTACTTTAGGATAAACTAGTTTTCTTAAACGGATTTAAAGGAATCTATAAAACCAAGTAATAAGATCAATTTATCCTGCAGTCCTATTGGCAAAAAAAAATAACTAATAGAATAATTATTAATTTTTATGCTTTTATAAAATCCTAATAAAACATAAATAAAACTTGCTTCTCCTAAAAATGTTACTTGGGTAGACTATTAGGAAATTGTAATGATTAGAACAGAACTAATACTCAGAAACTTGTTGTCTCAAAGATAAATCTTTATTAATTTACCTGACCAATTCCTGCAATGAGTGTCAACAACGATCTCTTGGGAGGTCTGCAGTATCTCTTTCCTCCTTCTTGGCAACACAAATTTGGAAAACAATCCAGTGGAGTTTCGCAAGGTTTTGGAAAAAGGTCCAACAAAGGTGGAGGTGGTGGCGTACACTGCATATATCCAACTAGAGTGCGAATGGCTAAAAAGAAAGTAAATATTTTACAACCTAGTTTTACAACTTAATTTTACAACTTGGTTTTACAAATTAGGTTAAAAACTTAATTTAACAACTTAGTTTCGCAAATTAATTTTATAACTTAGTTTTACAACTTAGTTTTACTACTTAGTTTTACTACTTAGTTTTACTACTTAGTTTTACTACTTAGTTTTACTACTTAGTTTTACTACTTAGTTTTACTACTTAGTTTTACTACTTAGTTTTACTACTTAGTTTTACTACTTAGTTTTACTACTTAGTTTTACTACTTAGTTTTACTACTTAGTTTTACTACTTAGTTTTACTACTTAGTTTTACTACTTAGTTTTACTACTTAGTTTTACTACTTAGTTTTACTACCTAGTTTTACTACTTAGTTTTACTACTTAGTTTTACTACTTAGTTTTACTACTTAGTTTTACTACTTAGTTTTACTACTTAGTTTTACTACTTAGTTTTACTACTTAGTTTTTCTACTTAGTTTTTCTACTTAGTTTTACAACTTGGCTTTACAAATTAGGTTTAAAACTTAATTTAACAACTTAGTTTCGCAACTTAGTTTTACTACTTAGTTTTACTACTTAGTTTTACTACTTAGTTTTACTACTTAGTTTTACTACTTAGTTTTACTACTTAGTTTTACTACTTAGTTTTACTACTTAGTTTTACTACTTAGTTTTACTACTTAGTTTTACTACTTAGTTTTATTACTTAGTTTTACTACTTAGTTTACAACTTGGTTTTACAAATTAGGTTTAAAACTTAATTTAACAACTTAGTTTCGCAACTTAATTTTATAACTTAATTTTACTACTTAGTTTTACTACTTAGTTTTACTACTTAGTTTTACTACTTAGTTTTACTACTTAGTTTTACTACTTAGTTTTACTACTTAGTTTTACTACTTAGTTTTACTACTTAGTTTTACTACTTAGTTTTACTACTTAGTTTTACTACTTAGTTTTACTACTTAGTTTTACTACTTAGTTTTACTACTTAGTTTTACTACTTAGTTTTACTACTTAGTTTTACTACTTAGTTTTACTACTTAGTTTTACTACTTAGTTTTACTACTTAGTTTTACTACTTAGTTTTACTACTTAGTTTTACTACTTAGTTTTACTACTTAGTTTTACTACTTAGTTTTACTACTTAGTTTTACTACTTAGTTTTACTACGTAGTTTTACAACTTTAGTTTTAGTTTTATAATCTATTTTAAAAACAGAAAAAAATACTTACGGTCCACGAACTGTTTGGGTGCTGGTATTTTTTCCCATAGAGGTTGCGCGGTTCTGCAGTAACTAATATTTTCTCCTGATTTTATTGCTTCCGGACAGCAAATTCTAGGTTCACATTCTTTATCGGTTATGCATTGTTTGATTTCCCATATTTCGGCAAGCGGTTCACTTGGACACGTTTGTTGAACAAAACCAAACAGAGTAGCTAAAAAAATAGTAAACTTAAATAATTTTTAATCGACTTCAAAAAAGGAGGAGGTTCTCAATTCATCGTAATATTTTTTAGTAATAACAAATGATTTACTTGCATTGCAATATGGTTATTAATCGATACAGATGATTAAATAAAATGTATGAGGAAAGCAATAATATAAATGAAGATATTCGAATAGAATTTAAAAAATACGATAAAAGAAAATAAAATGGGAAGGTCATATAATTAAAATAACCAACAGTACCCAGTTTAAAATGGTGTGGGTTACTAGAAGAATAAGAGGAAAGAATAAAAGAGGTCGATCCAGAACAATATGAAATAACAGATTGCTGAGATTTTGAGGATACTCTAAGTGCGGTAGAGCAACCCACGTTCTTTATCTTTATCTTTATTTTTATCGGTTGTAAGCAGGTAGGGTTAGGTTTGGCCCAGAACACTGCGGCCTCTTGGATCTATTGTATTCCCCTGCTTTCCCCGTATTCAGGTACTATCTTTGGAATAGTCCTGTGTCTTTGGTTAGTTTTAATATGTTTCCTACCAACTGTTCCTGGGGCGTTCTTTCCGGTTCTAGGCCGAAAAGGATGAAACGTCGCCCACTAAGAGCTTCGCATTCGAAGATCACATGGTATGAGGTTTCTTCCTCTTCCATGCAAAGTCTACACGTAGTGGGATCATTGTATAATCCCATTACATGAAGGTGTTTCAGCAAGCAGTGCCCCGTTAGTAATCCCACAATGGTAGATATCTGAGGCCTTGCGAGTTGTAGTGCCTCAGTAGCCATGCGTGGGTTTGGTCCCCTTAGCATGAGCTTACTGATTCTGTGCCCTCTTATCTGTTGCCAGTGAATTTGGTGTTTTATGGTTATCCACCTGTTCACTGCCTGTCGAGCAGAGGTTTTGCTTATCCCAAATACAGGTTCGGTAGATCTGATCCATCTTTGGCGAGTTCATCAGCCTTTTCATTTCCTTGGATACCTTTGTGCCCTGGTACCCACGCCAGTTTTACCTTGTTGTGGGTTGCCAGATCATTTAGTATTCCAAGGCAGTTCCAGACAAGCTTTGACTTAATTATGTTTGAATCAAGAGCCTTTAAAGCTGCCTGGCTATCTGAGAGAATTAGGATGGTTTGTTTTTTGTACTTCCTTCTTAAATTCTCTCGTACACACAATTCGATTGCATGTATTTCAGCCTGAAATACAGTGGCATGTTTTCCCAGTGAGACGATGATGTCGCATTTGGGTTTAACTCCATGTACGCCAGAGCCTGTTCCCTTGTTAGTTTTAGATCCATCCGTATACCATACGATACCGCTAAGCAAGTATTTATCTATCTCCTTATTTACCTCGATCCAGTTACAGTTGACCAGGAAGAGTCTGTTAAAGGTTAGGAGGGGTGTCATGTGATCTGATCCCATATTTAATATAGAATCATTTGCTTCATGTGTTATTCTGGTATGTTTTATATGTCCCAGTGGGTTCCAGTTGTTGGAGATTTCCAGTCTGTATGCACCAATTCTGGCCTCACCCTTTATGACTAGGTCAAGGGGTGAGAGGTTTAGAATGATTTCCATAGAGGCTGTCGGTGTACTTCTCAGTGCTCCTGTAATACAAAGGCATACCAGCCTCTGTACTCCTGAGAGGGTATTAAGGGCTGTTTTCTGGTTTACTTTTGGCCACCAAACAACCGCTCCATAAGTTATCATAGGTCTTGTTATTGCTAAATATAGCCAGTTGACCATTTTTGGTTTTAATCCTCATGTTTTTCCAAATGCCCGTCTCCCTACAATGAGAGACATTTTACATTTGTTGGTCACTTTTTGTAAGTGTTGGTTTCAAGTAAGTTTGCTATCTAGGATTAGACCCAGATATTTTACTTGGTTCGTTTTGTTTAGCCTTCCTCCAAACAGAGTCGAATTTTCTAAAACCTCCAATTTCGTTTTTCGAGTAAAGGTTAGGAGTTGTGCCTTGTCAGGGTTTACCAAGAGGTTTTCCCTAACGCACCACATTTCTGTCAGCCTAAGAGCTCTTTGCGTGAGTTTAAAGACTGCGGTTTGGTGTTTCTCTCGGATAAGAATGACTATGTCATCGGCATATCCTTGGGCATACAGCCCTTGATTGTTTAGTGTTTTCAGCAGTTCGTCTGCCACTAGGTTCCACAGTAGAGGAGAAAGGACTCCACTCTGTGGGCCTCCCCTGTGGATATTCACCTGCATGGTTTCACTGAACATTTGTGCCTGTACTTGCCGTCCGCATAACATGTCTTCTATCCACCAGCAGATGGTGTCTTCTATTCCATGTTTGCGAGCGGCAGCTACCATTGATTTAAAGGAGGTATTATCAAAAGCTCCTTTTATGTCAAGAAATGCTCCTAGGACTATTTCTTGGCTACTGAGTCCTCCCTCTATCTTGGTTACAAGATGATGCAGAGCAGATTCACAAGATTTTCCTGATTGATAGGCATATTGGTTTGTATGGACATGCTGATCAATCAGTTTTTCCAATACCTTCAATAGAAATGACGTGAGAGTTGTTGGTCTATAGGCCTTTGTCGCGGCATACGTTGGACGCCCCGGTTTAGGTATGAAGACAAATCTGCTTTGTTTCCAGGTATTTGGTACATGTTTATGCACCAAACTTGCCCTGTAGAGCCTACAAGAGCAACCCACGTTACAGATGTAGATACAGAGGAAAGAGAAATGAAACTAAAGTAATAACTACAGCTAGATAGGAAAACCTTATATATGTGGAGTGAAAACCTCTATCCTTATTAATAGAAGACACACTGCACTTTTTAATATGATGATGATGAAATTCTCAACAAATCAGATTAAGCTAAAGGCTTTTTTATATTTACGTGAATGTGTTGTCACCGGTTTAGGAGGTTTAACACCTTGTGTACATTTTTTGTCACAGCACAAGATGCTCTTTCCAAATATAGAGCAGTCTTTATTTATTGAGCATGGCAGTGCGAAGAAGGGTCGAGACACTTCATTTCCAGGGCAGACGTATTTTTCAAGTACTTTCGAAGACTGTTTGGACGTTTGCTCGTATTTAGGTGTACTGGTTGTTTTCTGAACTTTGACATCAGATGGTAAGTCTCCGTCTAGTTTATTATCTGAAATAAAAGAATTTTATTTATATATCAAATACTTTCTCTTACAAAAACGCCGAATCCTAAAAATTAATTAATGCGCATATTAAATGAAATTGTGCTCAGTACGGTACCTTGAGGCACTACGAGCGATATAAATATACCGTGAGCACCATAAGTCTTACCCCCCCTATCTAACTCGTTACTGGAGTCTTGTTAGAAAAATCGCCGAGACACGTCGATTTTTGATTTCTACAGTGTACATTTTTGTATGAATAGTTTACCCTTAATTTCATCCTTTACTGGAGGGGAGGAGCCCTTTCGAAAAATTTAAATGGCATGGGGTGGTGAGTGATAGCTCATTTGAAAGAGAGTTTTATTCTCTATTCAACCATGTCAAAAATTTTGAAATTTGCTTCATTAATTCTCGATTAATTGTTGTTACAGAATAACGGAAATTAACTTAGCGCACTCATCCTTAGAATTAAAATTCGGCCCTGCATGATTTCGGTTTTGGTTCAGACGTGAAGTAATACTTTTTGCCATTAGAAGGTCACTATTAGTTTAGTTGCTTTCCTATTTTGTGAGGTTTTGTTATTTTTATGCATTAATAAATCAACACGTAATGAAGCAAATTTAAAAATTTTTTGCACGGTTGAATAGAGAATAAAACCCCATTTCAAATGAGCTATCACTCACCACCCCATGCCATTTAAATTTTTCGAAAGGGTTGTTTCCCTCCAGTAAGGGATGAAATTAAGGGTACCACTAATCATACAAAAATGTACATTGTAGAAAACAAAAATCGACCTGTCTCGGCGATTTTCCTAACAAGACTCCAGTAACGAGTTAGTTAGGGGGGGTAAGACTTATGATGCTCACTGTATATTTAGTTTTAAATTTTACATTAAAATATTATTTTATAGAGTTAAGTAAACATAGTTTTTTTTTAAACATATTATTGAACCATTTTATTCGTATTCGCATAAATTGGTAAAAGTGTAAGGATAATAATTAAAATGTATGATTATATCTTTCACATAGACCGGTAGGTTGGGAGGGGATGTCTACAGAGAAGGGCACTATTACCTCTACTGTGGAACTTGGTCCTAGGCACCCTGATCAGCTGTCTCAATAATGACAGTCTCTACACAATTGCGTATGCAAATGTCCTAGTCATTCTGCAAACAGGGATTTTGAGAACATGCTTTGTGAAAGAATGTAAGTAGCTCTCAAAATTATAAAACAGTGGTTTAAGGACCATTTACTGTCTATCAATTCCCAGAAGTCAGAAATGGTCTTTTTCACAAGGAAAGGGATAAAAATGGAACTTAAACCTCCAGAGCTAAACTAAACATTGCAACAGAAGTGAAGTACCTAGGTATCACCTTTGACAGCAAGTTAACATAGACCTCACACCTAGAAAAGGAGTAAAAAAAGCATACATTGCTTATGAATAATACCATTGACAGCTATTCGCAAACTAGAACAAATTCAAAGAACAGCATGTCTCAACATAACAGGAGCTATGAAAACCACACCAACTGGGGACATGAAAGTCATTTTTAGTCTCACTCCCCTTGATATTAAATCAAGAAGGTTGATCTGATGATAATGATACGCCTCCGCACGGTTGAGATAGACCCTGATGTAAGATCTGGTGAGGCGAGACGTCACTTTTAACAGGAATCGCCCGATATGCTCGCTTTGCTTCAAGCGAACATGGACTCGATCTCACCGAAATATATCATCGGTGAGCCATGTAAAGTTATAACTGAACAAATAAAAGAGCCGGAAGTGACAGGTTCGATTCATATCTACACCGACGGTTCTAAAACAAAACAATGCTCAGAATGTGGATTATACTCCAGATCCTTAAACCTAAACATAAAAGCAATAGTGCCAGTGTAGTTCAAACCAAGCTCACGAAACAATAACACTGGAAAAAACATAACTCATCCATACATATAGTAGATTAGCACTACTCATCCTGAACAGACCTCGAATTTACTCAGCATTAGTACTAGAATGTTAAGAAACTTTGGCCGAAGTATCCATTTACTAGCCAAATACGTTTTGGACCTGGCCCTTCTAGTGGACTGACAACATCAGTAGTGACAAACCTAAATAAAAAACATTCCCTTGTGAAATTCAAAGAAATATAGGATGAAACAGGAAGTTGCACATTGTGTTTGGAGAGAATTGGCTAACACCGGCCGATATAAGAGAAGCACCCCTTGGCGACGTTGTCAACTACATTTAATTTGTAGGCTGATTCACGAGCTAAGAGATGACTATCTACTTATGAGGATGCACAATGGGCCTAGTGAGGCCTAAGTGCCTTAGGTTAACCCAACCTCTACACGTTACAGTAATAGATAGACAGGTTGGTACTTTATAATTGGGACACATTGGACAATTTTTGAAACTTTGGTTAATTACACATGAACAAAACATATTTTTTAGATAATAAAAATTTGATAGTAGATGTTTGTATCTAAAGCACATTTTCCATCAAATTTGACCAACATTTTGTCTTTCGATAAAAATTAATTAATATTTTTGTATTTTATTAAATCCTATTTCGAAAATTTTTAATTAAAAAAAATATATGAACTGATATTTTTAAATATAAAAAACTTTAGAAAAATATAAGAATTGCAATAAAATGCATTTTTATAGAGTTAAAATATTAGGTAAATTTTTCTTTTTGTATTACTATGTTATTAGTTCTTTGATGAAAAATAAAAGAGGTTTAAAAAAAAAGTAAAAAATATATTATTTTAAGTGAGAAAAAAAGAAACAATAAAATACAACTTTTCTCCTAATACGGTCTTAAGAGCTCTTTTCTATATTGTTTAGGTAATAATTTCATCGACATAGGATTTTCAGTTTGTGATGACATTTTGTTCCTGAAAACACCTTTTAGTTATTTTCAAATAAAAAAATAATTTTTGTTTAAAAAAATACGCCAAAATGCTATCTAAGTTATGCATGACAAATTATTTCATTACACCAAATTTTTATGTACTACAATATTCCAGATCAAAGATATAGGATATGATGTCTATGTTCCAGATATACCTACAGAGTTTTTTATGTTGGATGTCGAAACAGGGGTGATGGTACGGTAGATAAAGATAGTAGTGTTCAATTATGAAGACTAGAGAGAAGGACAATGGTCAAATTTCAAATTTCCGTCCTTCTTTTTATAAAATTTGCCAAATTGACTGTAGTTGGCGGGTCGAAAGTCAATGACGAGAATTTTCTATGTAAGTCAATAGGAAATAAAATGTTTTTTTTTAAATTAGTAACATGAGTGATAAAAACATAAAAGCAAGATTTACTTCGTGCCAGATTGAAAAACGTGTTTTTCTACGAACTCTTACAAAAAGACATCTTTCGCCACAGGATACTTTCAGCGAAAACTTGATTTCCGTCACTAGTGAGAAAAAATCCCATAACGTTTACTTTCGTCTCTAGTGACGAAAGTAAGTTGTTACATATTTTCATATATCAGTCGCCTCGTATAATATTTTGGCAGCTTATAATTATTAATAATGAAATAAAAAGATGCTCATTAAATTCTATATGCGTTTTTACCTAAACTTGAATGAATTAAAGATAAATAAAAATGTATAAAAATAGTGCAAATTAAACCAATCTACATCTAGTTTCCTGGTTTTCATTTGTTTATTTGAAGTTTTATCACTTTTGAGAACTGTCAGTTTCAGTTCGTCCTAAATTTAACACATTTTCATGATGTCTGAGTCAGATTTATTACCGGCCAAATCAAAAAAGAGATATGAAGAAATTTATATCAAATTTTTGGACTGGAGAGAAAAAAATAAAGTGAAATCATTTTCGGAAACTGTACTACTAGCATACTTTGGAGAAATATGTTCAAATTTTAAACCGTCGACGTTATGGTCCATTTATTCGATGCTAAGAACTACACTCTCTGTTAAAAATGATGTCGATATTAGTAAATATCCAAAGTTACGTTCGCTTTTGAAAAGAAAATCTGATGGTTTTAAAAGCCAAAAATCCAAAATTTTTTCGCCTGATGACATAAAGACTTTGCTAAAGAATGCACCTGACTATAAATATTTAATAACAAAGGTAACGAAATTATTATTTTTATTTTAACAAATACTTAATACATAACTACTAATATTTGTAGGTAGCATTAGTTTTTGGATTATCTGGCGCTTGTCGTTGCCACGAACTAAAAGATTTAACAATAAGCGATGTAAAGGATACGGAAGTATTCTGTTAGTTAAAATCCGTAATACAAAAACAAAAGTTCCGCGTTCTTTTTATATTTCTGGACCCTTTTATGATATTTCTAAAAAATATATGAGCCTACGTCCCGCAAACATGGATCAAATTAATTCAAGATTCTTTATTAACTATCAGAATGGAAAGTGTAGCAGACAGGTTGTTGGAATTAATAAAATCAGTAAATTTCCTAACGAAATTGCTCAGTTTTTAACGATTCCGAATCCTCAAGATTACACTGGGCACTGTTTCCGCAGAACATCCGCAACGCTATTAGTGGATGCAGGAGGTGACTTGCTTCTGTTAAAAAAGCACGGTGGTTGGAAATCTAGTAGTGTTGCGGAAGGATATGTTGATGAATCCACGAACAGTAAAAACCAAATACAAACCAAAATTTTACAATCTCTACAAAATAAGGAAACTACTAGTTCATCCGATTATGGCGCATCATCATCTGAAATGACATTTAACAGTAGAACAAATATGTCGGCATCTGCCTCAATAAATAAAAAGCTTGAGTGTGATACCCCCATAATTTTGAACAATTGTTCAAATATAACAATAAATCAATATTTAAATAATAAATAATATTTCTGAAATATTTAATTGTTGGTTAATTTTTTGTTATTCCTAACACAAAATAAAGCATTTGCTAACGTTTGTTTTTTTTTTTTTTCATTTTAGTAGGTACCTACATGACATAATAGAGTTCGTAGAAAAAGTATAGTGTTTTACTCGTCGAAAATCATTTTCTTCACTCGTGAAACAATATACTATTATTTCTTATTACTCTATTTATTGTAATCTAGTCACAACCCGTATCTTACGGAGTGTAATTTTTTTATTGAAATTTTCTATAATATAAAATTTTACAGTCATAAATCCTGACTTACAAACAACAATAATTACACATTAAATTTAACTTAGTAGAAAAGGAAATTTGGTTTTAATGTTAGATGAAGAGTTACTACTGTTATTTATTCGTTGAACCCCAATTTTGTCATTGTAAATGTTTTTTATAGGATCCTAAACGTTAGAACAGTGACAGCATATTATTCCTAGGACTGATAAAGCACTTTTGAAAGATTATGCTGTTTTCATTACAGATATTTCCAAATATTTTTTAAGATTATTTTTGCTGATAGTACGAATTTCCCTTTATACTTGTATTATAACTTAAAAAATCTGTTAACTGTGTTTTATTTTTCTCTTTAAACTGTAGTTAGATGTAATTCAAAAAAAAAATTAGACACAAAATTGTACTCACCAAAGTTCACCATTTAACAAACCTTTTCTAATTTGATCATACGTAATTTGCATTTTATTTCAATAAAATTAAATAATTTATCAATTAAAACATTGAAGACTTATTTAGAAATAAATGCAACAATATTTTCTGTGCTTTATTTGGCAATAAAATTAGTGTTCGTTTTTTGGGACCGTATTTCGAGGATGCCGATTCGCCTCCTTGTCTCTAGTGGTGGTATATGTTAAGGCCAAGTTCAATGACAAGTGACGGCGACTTTTTTATCACAAGAAATACAGCTCTGAACGATAATATTTTCAAAAACTGTTTTCATAAATGGGTTCAAAAAACTGTAAAGAATGATGGAAAGTCCATGGTTTGTTTTACTTTTAATGCATAATATTTTAATAAGTGATATTTAACAAATATTTAAAAGTTATGGACTTTCCATCATTTTTTAAAAGTTAAAACGCAAAATACATTCTTTTATTTTTGCCTAATTATTTCAGGATTCTTGTGATAAGATTTAAAAATGTAGAGACCATAAGATGCTGCCATCTGAACAGACGAAATAGACACTAAATTTGAAAAATTGCAACATCGCTCCCTATGCAGACGAATGTAAAATGGCTTAGCCCAATTTGACCATGTTTCTGGGTGAGGGGCGAGGTGGTGTGCGGGGAAAGGTTGCAAGTAAATAAATTATTCTATAAATGCTATTTTCTGTTTGGAACACAACACAAGCATGTTTGTTTTGAAAGTTTGACGTTTATGGTTTGACGTGTCATTTCAATTTAATGGACGTTAATAATTTAAAAGATGCAATGTACTTATATTATTTATATATTATATTATTGTAGATCCAGGTATGTTTTCGGTTTTTATTTTATTTTTATTTTCTTTATTTGGCTAGTTTGCTAATATCACAATATTCAAATTTAGTAAAAAATAATGTAATAATATAACAATTATTTTAATAACATTCTAAATAGAAAATGTAATTTAACTGCAATTGTTTTGATAACAGTATTTGCATATGGTCTGTGAATTTCATCTGTTTCCGAATAATTACCCTTAAATATTTGAATTTATCTACTAACTGTATAGATTTTCTTTCAATTTCCTATATTGTTTGTCCACAAACTGCATATAGTTATTACTTATCAGCTTATATTTTGTTTTAGGTATTTGTGTTGATTTTTAACAAATGATTTCAACATCATTTATAAAAATTTTGCAGAGTTTCATTGACAATTAACTTTTACTAAGTTATCTGAATCCTTACAACTTACAAGAAACATAGATAAGGACATCATAGGCTAACAGGTAAATGTCATATTGATTATTGCGACATCAACAATCATTAATATAAATTAAAAATAACAGGGGACCTAATTTTCTTCCTTTGATGTGGTTAATTTCTTCTGATCAGGACAGCGATTCTTTTGTGCGAACTCGACACATTACATACAGAATAGAGAGAGACATTACATTAAAATCGCTGTCTGTCGAACAAAGATAGGAGTCTCGATAGAAGACGTACTGAAAGATGAGAATCCCACTACATATGTTATTTAATTTTAATCTCTCTGATCTGATACTTAGATAATCTACATGCTACCCCAATGCATGCTTTATAGCATAGATATAAAAACCACCTTTATACAAATATTTTTTAATTTTTTTATCGAATGGTTTTGATCAACAGAATCAAGTACATTTTAAAGAAATACAATTAATTTTTAATTGTACATATGGCGGGTTGTACAATAGGCAGTTCAAATGTAGACTTAGTTTAAACTGTGAACCTTGTTGTATACTCATCGGTTGTTGTTAAACATAGTTTTAAAAATGACATTTGTTTTTGAATATAACTAGTTAAAAATAAAACTCTTGTTAGTTAAAATATGTTTAGAATATTTTTTGTACAACCTGCCCGTAATGTATTTTGTAATAATTAAAAATCATAATATTCTTGTAAGGAAGTTGGAAAGCTTAGGGTTTGATCAGTCGCTGTTGAGATTATTTTCATCTTACCTAAATCATCGTTTTAATTATATCTTTTACAACGGATTTTCATCTTCACCCCTCACAGCAACATCTGGAGTTCCACAGAGCTCCAAGCTGAGGCCACTATTATTTGGTATATTTATAAATGACTTGGCAATAAATTTAACCTGCTGTTCGCTGCTGACTTAAAAATATTTACCTCAATCTCATCAATTCAAGACTGTTACTTTTTACAGACCCAACTTGGGAATCGTTGAAAATTGGTGTAATGAAAACAAGCTGTTTATGAATGTGTCTAAATGTAAAGTATGTTCCTATACTAGAAGTAATAACAAGGTGGAGTTTGATTATTTATTTAAGAGCCTACCTTTACCAGACTTATGCACAAATTGAAGATTAAGTTATATTATTCAACCAAAAAGTTACTTTTTCGGATTATATTGAAAATACCGTTGCTTCTGCGTTGAAAAGCTTAGGGTTCTTAATTCGTAATACTCGTTCTTTTACAAACTCTTAAAGCTTGGAGATCCTTACTTTTCTTTAGTTCGTTCCAGGCCAGAATATGCATCTCTTGTCTGGAACCTTATTTACAATATTCATAAAAGATCATTGGAAAATGTTCAGCGGCGATCTCTCAAGTACCTTTCTTTTAAAATAGATGAGCTGTATCCCATTCGAGGTATTGAATAATCTCTGCTTCTTTCGAAAATAGAAGGGTAGTTTCCAGTGTTACATTTTTTTATAAAATATTACATAACACTATTGATGTACTATTTTTGATAAATTAAATAAATTTTAATGTTCCCCAAACAGCCATTAGATATCATAAAACATTTTATACAGCAAGTATTTGAACGAACTTGGGAAGAAATTCACCTATAACGCTAATGTGCTCAAATTTTAATTAATTTTGTTCTGATTGGGATATTTATTTCGACCATTAGTTGTACTAATTTGTAGCTAATGTATTTAGAATTCTTTCTTTTCTTTTTTTTTTCTTGCTGTTGCTAAAATTTTCTGTCGAAATATTATGCTTAACATTTATTTCATGTATTTTGTTCTGTAAATGGATTAATTTGTTGGGCAATAAAATTATTTTTATTTTAATAAGCAAAAAAATGTTTATTTTGATGCACCTACCACCTTTAAAAGTTTGTCAGTATATTAACGAGAAATCCTATATAATTCCCAAAGAAAAATATTTTTGGAATAAATTCCGAATTCTATTTATTGATATTTGTTATTTTTTAGGTTCAATGACTCGAAACATGATGATCAGCTACACCAAGAATATCCTTGATACTTAAAAAAGTGGTACGAGATTAAGCAGATTTGATGATATGTCACATTGTGGTGCGAAGACGTGGCTTGTATAAATTTGGGGTGTCAGTTGATAGAAAACAGTACGCAAAAATAAATTTAAATCTGCAGATGCATCAGAGATAGCCATATTCCATACCACAATATGTCATGCGTGAACTCTATGAGATTTCATCGGCTAAGTATCATTCCTCTGTAATGTTTTGTATCATTAGGAACACGCAACATTGTAAACAATACCAGGGTTTTCTGACCTTTTCCCTAGGTCAGAGAGAATAAATGAAAACTAAATAATGTATAGTAATACAGATTGAAAATATATATACTTTTAAGAGTTTTATTATGTCAGCCATAGTTTTATATCAAAAATGAAAATAAACTGAAATTATACATTAAAAATACATTCATAAATTAACTATATTTATAACACTCATCGACTCTCTCCTGGCTAAAATATTACTTATGTATCTATTAGGCTCTGTTCCGCCTATTTTTTGCCTTTAGCCTCCTTCTGACACTTCCATTCGTTCTTATTCAGTGAAGTATCCACATAGTTTTCAGAATATCAAGTGTTATACCTATCTGATGCTTGGTCCTGCAAAGTTCATCTTCAGTACACCTGCTTATGTGACATCTATCTCGATGTAAAGTTTGATTGAACACCCGTTTCTTACCTATTACTCTTATACTTAACCAGAACTAGCTTAGACTTGAACGCATATGTCTAATTCGGCCAAAACACAGCCTTGGTACACAAATATCTATTTTACCGCTGGTTTCATTACAAAAAACTGGAGTAAAGGGTAAAATTATCTCTTGTCCAGTACACGCGTATAATACACTTGAGTATTAGCCTATATTATTTTTGATTGAAGACGTATACATTTAAAAATGTCGTTTACTTAAAAATAAACATTTAATTTTGATATTTTATTTAACTCGATCAAAACATTAAATTATTATTTTCCATGGCTTATACCGGACCTGTATGTACTCTAGTAGCCATGGAGTAGCTGACAGTGTTGCCGTCAGTTGCCGCCACATATTCATTAGTGACATACGTTTTATAAATTCATCGTGTTACAAATTTGTGGACATAAAGAGATAGAAATTTAAAGTGACGTCTTTTATTACTTCGAATGAAAAAAATCGATAATGCAATTTTCTAACCTAAAAAAAATCGTGATTATATGTCAAACAAAATTGAACTTGGCCTTAATGACAATCATCATTAGGTTAGGTTATGTAGCAAACCGTGGCTACATCGCCAACCTCCGTAACTATAATATGTAACAGTATACAGAGATAGTCTAAAATTTTGAATAAATTCAACAGTTCAAATTAGGGTTGCCACCTGTCTTATTTTGAAAAGGACAGTCCTTTTTTCAAGTAAAATGTCCTTGCAACTTTTTACAGCTGAAAATGTCTTTTTTCACGGCATATGTCCTGTTTTACTCTTTGCTAGGGGAAAGGGACCTGACTTGTACAAAAATATAGCTGAAAAATTTTTTTGTTTTTTTTAGTTCATTAGAAGGATGAGGACCTTTTATGTACCGTATCTAGGGTTGCCATATTTCCGGAAGTGAAAAGCGTGGCAACTGTGACAATAGAGCATTTTCATATAAACATGTCCAAAAAAAAGGTCCTCCACTTATTTTTCGTACGAACGAGGGTCTTTTACCCGGTCTATTCCTCTGCGGCTTTTAAAAAGCGTGGAATAAAAGGTAGCAACCCTAGTTCAAATTCTAATATTTTTTTTTTAATGCACGGACTCGTCGACTAGTATTTCCAATAGCGATTTTTTATATAATAATACAGGGTGTCCCGATTTAGAAATATGACGTCATCGTTGATTTTGTTAAATGGCAAAATACTGTCATTTTGAAGGCTATTTTTATCGGGTTTGTAAAGTTGTACATTACTGCCAAATAACAATGTTTTGTTCCTTACCAATTAAAAAAAAAATCAAATTGGAAAATGTCTTGCCTTGAGACTTGAACAACTTGTATAGTATATTATAATTTTATAAAAAAAACCAGTAATCTAATTGGATATGGAGATAGAGCAAGAACATAAACGGAAGTTACGCATCTATTCAGAGAAAAATATCCTGACCTGCCACCCATATTGCAAAGTACTGTAAGTAAAATAGAAAACAATTTAGGGAAAACGAGCATTTAAGAAAACTAAGTACTCATCGATAAACTGCCTTAGTGACATCAAAATGAATATACTACTATCTGTTCATGAAAATCCTAATATCTCTACTAGGCAGATATCTAATTATGTTCAAATTAACCAGTTATCAGTAGCACATAATTGCATCCTCCAGGAATTACTGAAAGATGATCCTGATAGAATTTTGTGAATAAATTATGGATCAACTAGACACGAACAACATTTTAGTAGAGAACATTATGTTTTCTGATGAATCTACGTTTATGTTAAAATTGTCGATATTGGGCCTGGGCGGATGAAAATCCACGCTGGATGAGGGAAGGCCATACTCAAACAAGATGGTGCGCCTCCCCATTTCGCAAGACTTGTTCGTGAGTATCTTGATGCTGGATTTCCAGGCAGGTGGGTAGGTAGAAGAGAACCTATTGAATAGCGACTTTTTTATGGGGGTATTTGAAAAGCAAAGTTTTAAGACCAAATCGGCAAATGTTGAGGAGGTAAAAGTACGAATAAAAAATAATTTCGCCCCAAGTTATTAGAAATGTTTAAAACGAATTTCGATCGCGTTTAGAATATTGTAAAATAGTCAATGTCTACGAGCAGTTGCTTGATTGAAATAATTAAATTCAATAGTTTTGATTACTTGTTTTTCATTAATTTGTTACTTTTTATAATCTTGTTAGGAATAAATAGGTAAGGAATAAAAATTTGATATTTGGCTGTTTGGCAGTTTGGCATTTTAGCAGTTTGGCAGTTTCGCAGTTTGGAAGTTTAAAAGTTATATGCAAACCCTATAAAAATAGCCATCAAAATGACAGTTTTTCCATATAAAAAAATCAACGATGAAGTCATATCTCTAAATTGTGACACCCTGTATACATTGCTATTATATGTAAAAAATCGCGATTGGAAATACTAATTGACGTGTCCGAGCATTTTTAAAAAATAATATTAGTATTGAAACTAATGAATTTATTCCAAATTACAGACTCTCTCCGTATAAGTTATGATATAAAGATTCAAGTCTATAAGTCTAAGATTTCAGATGCGTTTGTGTCGTAATACCTTTAAATCTATTACCAATTACATATGGTTTTATTTTGGTTCATTTTACATCAAAAATTTTAAAACTTGTGGGAAGGAATTTTAATGTTATTACTGAAACCCCAATAAGTTATATTTACTTTCGACAAAGTGACTTGACCTAATTCGACATCGTTATTGTGAAAAATATTTTTAAATTGCGCATGCAAGTAATTAACCAATGAGCAAAAACAAGTCTATGAAATGCTAAAATTAAATTAAACCACTTTACAACCAAGAAATGTTGAAAACAGAAGTTATTTTCCTGTTCTTGTTCACCTACATCGCCTTTAACGGGTATACCATTGTGCAATCTCTTAACCTTGTACTCGAATAAATAAATGGCAGTTGCATTATTTGCATATAATTGTTTTCTAATTAATTTTGACATTACCTATGGCACTGTGTGATTAAGGGGAAATTAACAGTTATTTTTTATGTTGGGTTAAAAGGTGATTGCACCTTTACTTGATTATAATTTCTTCAAAATACATTTATTTGATAAGCCAATCAATATTCTTGAAAGTATTGAAAATTATGGATTCTTGTATAAAAAAAAATGTAATATACCCTTGAAGCTAAGTACCTACTTTTATTTCATCACTCTACAGTACCTACTAATCATTGTCGTATTGTTTATTCACACAATTGAATCGTTAAAAAGATGATATTGCAATCAGCTTTATTAATGTATTGTATTATCTCTTAAGGATAAGGCCATTTGGTTTTTTACCAATCGATTCGATAAATTTTGTTATTAATAAATGATAATACCATAGTGTTTTATTGTCGCTGTGGTACATGGATTGCTGTTGTGAACGGCCAGAAACTGCTACTCGTTCACCAGGTTCTTTTTTATAAACATAAACTGCATTTTGGATAATAAAGAAGGAAATAGAATTAACTATGGATAACACTCGTAAACTAAATAAAAAATCATTGCCGCTATTCACGCTTTCCTTCAAAAATATTGAAGTTATCAAGAAAATCTACGAAATCAAAGCAATACTTAATCTAAGAGTTAGAATAGAAACCATAAAAAAGTCAAAACTAGTTCCGCAATGCAAAAACTGCCAGCTATTTGGATATACACACAACTTTTTGAAAAGAGAATCAAGATGCGTAAAGTGCGTAGGAAAACATCATACGAAGGATTGTGTAAAAATTCCAGAACAACAACAGAAGTGTATAAACTATGGAACATCCTGCTAACTACAGAGGATGTGAGGTAGCTAAAAAATCTCAGATAAGAAAGGATAATACCACTAAACCTAAAATAATGACGTGGCAGAAGAGACCCATAAACGCTTTTCGTACTGTCAGAAATGAAATAACATATTCTCAGATAACAAACTCACAGGAGCAACCAATTCAAAGGTCACAACCAGCCATGAATCCCACGCCACAAATTGCACAGCATACTGCATAGCCAGCCTAGCAGAAATTACTCATGAATTATTAATATTATCCTTAATAACCAGAATAGATTCACTCTCTGACAGGTTTCAGAAACTAGAAGAATTAAATAAATCGAATATATAACAAAACCATCAATCGACAGAAGAGATGTTAGAATAGCCAATGGTATTCTCCAAAAACATACTGATATCCAAGTTTTCTTGGACGTACAAAAAATAGATCTGATTTCTGAGACCCACCTTACAACGCAGTTATACATTAAATTCAGAGGATACAACTGCTATCACACTATCCATCCATCAAATGCAGCAAGAGGAGGACGTGCGTTAATTAATTAAAAGAATATTTCCAACTATGAAGAACCAGGCATCCAGAACCAACAAATCAGGTAACCATTAGCATCATTAACATTAAGTGGGCACAATTACAATAGCTGCAATCTATTGCCCACCAAGATACAACCAGAAAAAAGAAAATTATCTCAATGTGCTCAAAAAACTAGATAAAAAATATATAATCCAAGAACACCAACTGAGGTTCAAGATTAACCACAGTCAAAGGAAAATAATTGCACCGAGCTACATCAGAACTTGGTTGCACATACCAATCTTCTGAAAAACCCACCTATTGGCCCACCGATCCAAATAAGATTCCAGACCTTTCAAATGTCTTTATTCTGAGGAAAATTTCACAAAACTATACACAAGTAGAAGAAAACTTTGATATAGATTCAGACCATTCTGCAGTAATCCTTACTCTAAGTGATAATGTTATTCAAAAAGAAACCAAACCGACCATAGCAAATCGGAAAACTAATTGGGAAGGTTTTCAAGAGGACTTAACAAATACTATTCTACTGACCATAACACTAAAAACGAAAAATCAGCTAGATAAAGAACAGAAAGGTTTATAGTTCAAATCCAGCAAGCTGCATAGAGGAACACACCAAAAGTAAGAACAATAACAGCTGGTAAAAACTATCCTGTCGAGATAGGAGAACTGGTAGCAGAAAAAAGAAAACTAAGAAAGAAATGGCAGCTGACAAGATCACCAGAAGATAAAAATATATTAAATAGGGCTACCCAAAGACTGAGAAGAGAAATCCTAAATCACATAGAAGAATCCTACCTAGTAGGGCTAACAGATGATAAAGAAACTGATTATTCGCTCTGAAAGGCAACTAAAAAGATGAAAAAATCGTGTAAACACTGTCCTCCTATCAGAATCGCAGATAACAAATGGGCAAGAGACGATCAACAGAAAGCTGATACTTTCGCTGACCACCTACAAAAAGACGTTCGAATTAGATGAAAATTAAGACACTCCTAATGAGACGCAAAAAATGCTCGTTTAAGTATGATTTAATAGATCAGTGGCAATGGATGTATTCAAAGTGGTATTGATGTCTTTTTCTTAGTGGAAGTGAATTTTTTGGTTTCAGGACTAAAACCAAATCTTTCATTAGCAATAAAATAAGTTCCTCATTTTCCACTTCACCTTACAAAAACGACATTAATCCCTTCAATATAATTTCAAAATGAGCAATATTTGGCGAAATTTTAATATCATCAGTAACCCCGTTGATCTTTGCCATACCCTTAATAAATTATCTGGTATACAAGATTCAATGAGAGGATATAGCATGGCAAAATATTTATGTGAAGTTGTGCCTAGAGTTTCAAGTGCTTGCAACTGGGCTTCAATTTGATCATATAAATTAAAGAGTTTCACGATGTTTTTTGTTAAAGCATTGTTTAAGACAAGTTTCAATAGCTCCCTAACATACATGAGTACTTCGATCTGGAGATCTTCTCTACCAAACCTTGAGATCAAACTATCAACAATTTTTTGCTATTAGCGCTATTGGTCGAAAACTCTCTACTATTTTTTATCTTGTTTGACTGCTAGGCAAGGTAGCTTGGATCAAATATTCAATTTTATCTTCTAGATATATCATTATGTTTTTTAAATTGTGACCAAAATTTAATATCACCATTATATTTTTTAAATCCAATAGGAGGTAATTTTTGCTTACATTCCTTTAACTAACATTTGTCACTGACTGCTGAATAAATAAAAGACGGTCGTATTTTTGACGACTATTATTTGTAGTTGGATATAGGGGAGGAGGGTTAACATCATGTACTATGTCTCAATAGTAGGAGCGATCATGTGAGCCGTGTAATTTAAAAAGTAAAGTTGCTTATTCCTGGATTTTTCTTATTTTATGCTGGCAATGAAATATAGGCTTGCACAGACGTCATTAACAATTATTAAAAAATATAATTGCAAGCATTTTCTATCGTCCAGTTTTACTTTATATGGAGTAAGGATTCCTCACGTGTGACCGAAAATTTAACTTTTCCAACGAAATTTGGCATATAGCTTAATCGCGGTTTTTCTGAATTTAAAGTAGATATTGCAAGCATTTTTTTGTGTGGTCGAAAGGGTTGTTGATATGCAAAAAAAAATTGTAACCTTGAAATAGGTGTAATATCGGAACCAAAAGTCGAAAAGTGTTTTAATTTCTTTCAATATATTTGTATGACTTTCAATTAAGAATATTGCCCTTGCAAGCATTTTTTATTGAATAATTTTACCCCATTCAACCTTCTATTCACACCAGGTTTTCGAGAAAAAAATTTAAAAATAGTCTAATTTATGGCGAATGAAACAGACCTTCTAAAGAAAAAATTACAAAATTCTTAGATGAGAGCCATACAAACATTTTGGGATTTTTAATTATTTTTGATGTCTGCAAGCATATATTTGACAGCAAAAAAATTAAAATATATCGATAAGCATCTTTACTTTGGATTTCACAGGTTGACCGCTCTTGCCACCGGGACGTTGTACTTGTTGTTCACTCCTACCCCTGTACCCAAGTACTAATAGCCAGCAAAAAAACACGACGTGTCACTTTTTGCAGTCGGATCATTAATATATATTAATTTAAAAATATTTAAACTTTAAAGGTTAGAATTTCAAACTGTTAACATTCGCAGAACACAAACTTACTATTTTAATTATTTTTTGTCGCCAATAAGATACCTATTCATTAACATTTTATTTCTTATATTTTTAGGATTGTTTTCATATTTGGTTGCATAGGTACTGTTAAACTACCTGCAAATAATTAGACATTCCAACGACCTGTCACAATAGTGGCCAGTGGGAAGCAGGGCTGCCAGAATGAATATGACAAATGGTACTAAAAAACATTTTAAAACGTACTGAATTTTAAAAAAACGTACTGAATAACATAACCAACTTTTAAAAAAAACTATATTTTATGAAAATTGCACCAACACCTAAATCGAACAACACCTTAAAAATGGCTCATTAACTAATAAACAACTTTTATAGAAAAATTGTGGTTTAATGCTTTTATTAAATTATACAATCTTTATGTATAACAAAAAAAAGTCTTAATCCATTTTACTTTCAGAATTACAACCAACAAACGTGCTATAAATTTGAATTTCAAATCAATTATTTGCCTCATCACATGAATTAACTGTAAACTGTCATCATCATTGATAAAATACGTCACTTTATTCGAAAAATGTCCAAATAGTACCTACTGAAAATGGTACTGAATTGACTGTTTTGTTGATAAAATACATCACTTTATTGGAAAAATGTCCATACAGTACTGAAAATGGTACAGAATTGATTATTTTTAACAAAAACGTATTAAAACTAACAACGTAACACTGACGTTCTGAAAAAGTTAAAAAAAGTACTGAATTCGGTACAAACGTACTGAATCTGGCAGCCCTGGTGCAGGGGCTGGTAACTCAAATGGAAGAACATGAGGTTGGTAATTTAGTACCACTCCAATTAACGGGATGGCGCTCGTATCGAAATGTCATGTCAGTTGTCAGCTCGTCAAAACTTCATACTTTGAGAAATTAAAATGGCTATAGTATTTAAAGGTGTATTGAATTTTTATTCATCTAGAATCTAGATTTATTTTTCAACACCTAATTTTAAGCATGTTTTCAAACGATGGAAAGATGGATTTCAGCAACAAACAATAAAGCACTCCCAGAAATTGGTAGTGATGCAATTTATACCACATTAAATATACAGTCGTCACTCGTCATATTAAGGATAACCAAATAATTTGTAATAAGTGTCTTAAGAAAAATACGCCATCACTGTTTGGCACCAACGGTAAGTAATATTTACAAACTTGTTTTTGATTCAGTGTTAAAATAATTGGTTTGTTATTTAAATTTCTTTTTGTTTTCAGTTTTTAAATGATCATTGTTGTAAAGAAAATGTTGTCCCTCCAAAATACCCTGTCGATCGATGAAATATTTGAGCCTCAGCTATCAATATCAAAAATTGATTCAATGTCATTGACATCAAACAAGAAAACACCCTAAAATCTTCAAGGGTCCAAACGTGTGTAAGTTTAATTTATACTCAAAAGTTAAATTCATTTATCAGGGTGACCACATAATGAATAAAAATTTGATAACTACAAATGCTGTATAAATGAATTAAGAAAACAATTATCGGATGAAGAAATGCTCCTCAACCTAACTAGTCGACTCAATAACCGTATGGCAAATTTTATCCACACTCAAATTTGCCTCGATAGTAAAAACGGATGATGCTTCAACTTCAATTTTTTTCAAACTTATTTGCCACTTCAAGTTGCAAAACTTTTATAAAGGTCTTGAGCACATATATGCTGATTTTGTTACAGAAAACATTTTTGATAGGTTTGTTTTATAAATATTTAATTATTTAAATGGTGTAAATGCATATTTGTTTGAGTATTTCCATGTTTAAATAGACAAATTATATGATGCAGCGTTAATTTACTGTAATAAAAAAAATATATAAAATAAATTGCGTTTTATTTCAAGTTTGAAATTAATGCAAAAATATAATGAAGTAAAATCAAATAAAGATATAAATTGGCAAAATATTTGACTAGTTTCAAATCACAAAATAGTCAATATGGTTGTTTTATGATTTGAAACTAGTCAAATATTTTTCCAATTTTTTTTTTTATTTGATTTTCTTCATTACATTTTTGCGCTACTACAAAGTTAAATTTCAAAAAGCCCGCTCGTGGCGGCCATATTGAATTTTAGTACCACTCCAATTTGATAGATGGCAGTACATCGACTCAGAATTTTACCATTGAGTTTCCCATTTATTCTTATTACGTAATCTATGCCTTGGTGGGAAGGGCTGGTAAATTTAAAGAGGTTGCGACATAGCCTTCCATCTTGGAGAGCTATTTTTATTTGAAATAGTAACCGCCAAGCCTGCCAATTTATAGAAAATGTATTGTGTTCGCCATACAATATTTAAATTTAATCCATTATTTATGATTTCACGTATTGTAGGTAGACTACAACGAATGTCGCAACCGTTTAGCACCACGTTTCATTTGTTTGGAATGCTCAATATTTAAAAAAATTAAAAATGTATATGTCAAATATATGGTTTTGTTAAACAGTTAACTATGAGTGGAACACCAACTACGTCACTCTAACACTTATTATGTTACCCTTAAAAATAATATGGAATAAAATTAAATATTTTCCATTCAAGAAATTAAACTGAACAAAAATTATCCTAAATAAATATTTTTGTCTTATTAAGACAATAAGAAACAAATTTTGTCACAATAGAAATTTCCATAGAATCATCGATGCATTATGTAACGGATTCTCTCGGCAATATTACGTATGTAACGATAGATGATATTATGAAGAACCGATGAATATCCTCGTGATTTCAACCACTTTTAGATGACTTGTGATATATTAGTTAACGAAATTAATAATAGAAAGTTATTCATAGTCAGCGTTTCCTTAACCGCCTAAAAGATTTAATTCCTTATTTAACTTTCTCATATTTATAACACATTAAACTATCAGAATCGGATAAATTTAAACTACTTTTAAGAGTTGCCCTGTATGTGGCATTTTTGTTTTGTTTTCGGTAACCAGTAAAGAAAGTATAGAAAATATTTTTTTGTCTTAAAGTTTTCTACGGATCTTTACGTTTTGGGGTCCCCTGAATCCATTTTGACCATTTTCGCGGTGGTGTCTGTGTGTCTATATGCACGATAATTCATAACAGATAAAGAGAAAAACACCGAATTTTAAAATTTTAGCTTCAATCCATCCTGCGATGAGCTAATTAGATTTTGGGCATACAGTCGGGCATCTGATAGTATCTGGGGGTATTTTATAAGGGGTTGTTTTTCTACTTTAAATTTATATTTCTGTTATTTATGATTGGGAAAGAAAAAGTTGATTAATAATTATTGTTTGTGATGTTTTCTATAATTGTTGCCATATACGTGATTTCTCTAAAATGGGCCGTAATGAATAAATTTAAGGAAAAACATAAAATCGAATTTTCACAATATTTTCGTTAGCAATGAAGATATGAAAAAATGTTTCGAATAAAATATGTGTCGAAATTCATATTAATACTTTTGGATTAGACGGACCGTACTCAATATATTTGATAATATCAGAGGAAACAAATTTTTACCGTAATAGGTATCTAATTGTCAAAGTAATAGAACAAAATTAATTCATTTCAATACTAGAATACTAGTTTGTGTAACAAGAGTGGATATAGACAACCCACTCGAGTTTTACAGTATATTTTTTCTACGACCCTTTAACGAAAATGTTCAAATTTTAAAAATGATTTTAGGCTATTAAGATAAAATAACAAAGTTAAAAATTATATATGATTTTTACTAATTTATAGAATAAAATAAATAAAGGAAGATTTAATTTAATTTGTCCCCATTCTAGATTTGAACCCGGGCCTTCCGCCTGAAAGGCAAGTGCCTTGATCTCACCACCACCGAGGCGTTTGACATGTTTGCTTTAATACTCGTAATTAAATTGACTTTATATAGTTTTATTAAAATTATCGAATTATATATAATTGTAGACTAAATAAAAATAGAAATGGAGGAAAGGGAATAACCACAAAAATTATTATTTATTGTTATGAAAACAGGGAAAGTGACTAGTTTCGGTCAGCGACCATCATCAGGCCTGTAAGAAAGTATGCAATGAGATTTAATTTGAAAAGTGAAAAAATATTTTAACAATTAATGGGTTAATGATATATGAGAACATGAAATTTACAAATTAACATGTGATAAAACTATCAGATTACTAACTTAGTACTTAAAGAGCTGACGAGACTACAACTATGTTTAAGGTATTTGACAATAAATGACAATATAAAAAAAAAGTGTTAAAAAGAATATTTGACAAATGTTGAGTAGTTTTAAACGAATACTTATAAACGAAAATTTAAATAATTTGTGACAGAATACAATCTAATTTTATTTTTTTTAAGTGTAGCAATAGGAGCTATTACAAATAAGAAATATGTGAACATCAGACATTTGAAAAGTTTTAAGTTAAATGGTGAGGCCATATATAACTAATTTAGGTATTAACTAATGTTAAAAAGCAATTTGACAATAAAAACCTATTATTAATTAATAATATATCAAGCTATATGAAAGTAAATCTTCGTAGTGTAAGAGTGACTAAGCATGGTATTTACATAGTAAAAAGACGGGACAAAATTATACTAATAAAGGGACATCCGGCTAAGCCGACTATTAAGCTCTTGATGAGGGCTTCAATGTGGTTTTACAAATCGAAATTCCAAATCCAAGACCAGCGGATATACGTTCTGTCCACCGTACTAGATGGAGGTGCTTCCTAATACAAAATACGAGATAAAAGGAAGAAAGGCCCAAAGAATGGAAGTCGTTGACAACGTAACCGTATAGCAACCCCTGGAGCATAGAGACAGTAGGAGAGCGGCGTCCTGTTAAACCTGGCACGAGGGTATGCAGAGGTGACCAGCAATTTGAAAGACCTCCAGAACCTGGAGTCTCCACAAGAAGACACACTGGAATCATCATTCTGATAGTAAAAGTCCATGTATCAGAAGACGAAACTTAATATAGATAACCTTCTTATTCAAAAATAGAGCTGCTATTATTTATCGATTCTACCCAAGAATAACTCATTTTAATGTATATTTATATCAATAATTAAAAAATATACTAACAATTAGTTTGACAGAATTGTCACTTATTTTAAATTTTAAAAATTGTAATCGGGTGACCAAAATATGAACGGCGATTGGTGGATTTCATTTTTTACTTTCCTCGATAAGATGGAAGTATTGTAATCGTCAAAAGTCACCTTTTGAGATTATTTTGGATTTTTACGTTTTCCCCCGTTCTGTCGGTCTCTCTTCGTCGTCTGTCGTCTGTCTGGCGCGATAGCTTAAAAACTGCTTTATAGAAAAACTTCAAATTTTGTATGCAGATAAGCTGCCTTTCTAGCTCAGAACCAGTTATACTTCCGGTCAGTTATATACGGGGTAGGCAGTTTTAAAAAAAATATTTTTAAAAAAGTAGGTATATTTGGACTAAACGTGGTATCTGAGAATTTAAGAAATCAAAGATAAGAGATCCTAAATAAGTTTAAAAAAATTTAAAATGGCGTTAAACGGAATCGTATTTAATCAAAAATGTCTCGCTTGAATGAAAATAATAAAAAGTGGCTTTTTGGTTTATTCAAATGGGCCATTTTAAAAGCAGCCATTCATTATTGTTCAATAACGATGAACGTGACGAAGAACACCGAGTGGACGCGAAGTTAGAATTCTGGTCGGATGAAGCGAGGAATGTGAAAAAGAGTTTTTGGTTTGGAGGATTTAATTTTAAATTGTTAAAGTTAGCTGTTTTTTCAATTTCTATATCGAGGAAAGTTCTAGATAAAATACTTTACCGATTTTTTTGCAGTGTTCTCACTACCTAGAATGAAATATATTCGTTCAGTTGAAGGCAATAGCATACTTTTTCGTTTTGTAGTCTGTGCGTAGATAAGCTAATGTCCATGTGGGTGTGGAAATAGTATATTATATTACGTGTTTGGAAAGCGACATTTTTCAAACGAGTGGGAAATAATGTCGCACGAGGCATAAGCTGAGTGTGAAAAATCACTTTCACACAAGTAATGTACAATAATTTTTCCTACGACCACAAAATAATTTTATCAAAAAAATGTAAAACTAGGAAATCTGGCTATAAAGGTTCCATCAAGATGTAGCTGGTTTTAGATTTGTTTTTATATGCCTTATTGAATAATTTTTAAAGCGTTTCACAGATTTTTTGTCAAAATTAAAATATTGTGATTCCATTTTAAAACAAATTACATTTTTTTGGCTAAGGCACTATCAGGAATGTTCGCGAATCGGCCAGAATTTCCATTCTAATAGTACAGAGCTCATTTATACACATAAGAGACATCTCTGTGAGCAGATAAACATAGTTAAATATCAATTTAAATTAATATAGTATTTAAGTATAAATAAATTAATTAGTGTATTTAGTGTAAATTGTTTAAAATAACCTTACATTATTAATAACAAAATTCAGTAACCTCGATTGATCGAAATCAGCTTCATGTGACATAGGAATTATATTTTTAATTATTAATCCGCTGTGAGATGCTGTTGCCACGGTACCTATGGTTGTTCACGAGTTAATTGCAAAATGCAATCCATTCATTTATTTAAAAAATGTTTCTTAAGAACCAAGTAATTGGCTATACCCTTTCTCGTTGTCACCTAGGCTTTTTAATCACATGAATTAACTAATTGGATCGTTGAAATATTTATTGCATTGCATAAGCTGTGATTACTAACATATAATTAATTAAACGATACTAAATATTGAATTGGCGACCTTTAGTAAATCGTTAAAAAAATACCTTTTCCTGTTAGCATTTTATTTATTTATTTACAACACTTCTCTCAAAATGGCCTTCGCAATTTTGATGTCGTAGCAATTCGCGCGATCGGCTTGTGGCTGAGGTAGTCGCACAGCTTATTCACTAGTAGTGAATAAGCTGTGGTAGTGATCTGTAGAACAACTAGTTGAAACCTAGAATTAAAAAGTAGTTAATTTATCTCACTTTGACCTTACCTTTCTACTTTTCTATAACCAGTAAGAAAAGTATTTGAATCATAATTTTTTCGACCTGGAGTTTTCGACAGGTCTATACACTTTGGGGTCCTCTTGATCCGTTTTGACCATTTTCGTGATGATATCTGCCTGTGCCTGTATCCGCAATTAATCAAAAACGGATAAAAGAAAAATCCATGATTTAAACTTAAGATATAATCCATCTTGCGATTTTGGGCACAGTCAGAACATCTGGGAAGAGGTACCAATGCTGGTGTATTGAAATTTTTTTGAATTTTACAAATTTTATTCTTGATTATGGATTTCCAAGTTAGGTATGCAGATTTTATAAAACCAACTTGTTTTTTAGTAAGATATTCTGCTACATACTCGAGAGCATCATCTGTGGTTTCTCGCAACTTTTTTTTTTGGTTTGTGCTTGAACTGGCTATATTTCCAGGTATATCAAGCCAACTGAAGAAAATGAACTGCTTAAATCTGATATAAATATGGATAAATTTTTTTCTAAAATTTTAGGTGTTATTATTATTATTCTTTAACTAATTCTGTAGTATTTACTTTTGCTTCTAAAATTCCTGAGTTTTTGCTTAAAGTTATCATCCATTACAAAGGAAATCTACAATATAACATTTTTTAAATGTATTTTTAGTGTAATTAAGAATATTATTACCCTGAAATTAGTTTAGTAAATCTAATTTATAAGCATTTGCTATAAAATGTAGACAGTCATTGGGCATTGGGTTAAATCTTAGATTAAAGAGACCAGAGATGTAACTTGTAAAATACACCTGTATATAACCTGCGCGAATGTTGCCAATTTCTAAAGAATGATTAACGGAGTGAGAACTGGGAGGAGACCCGAACTCTGTGATAGGGACGGACTTTGTTTATTACCTTCATAATGAACTTTTAGAATTACTTAAAAGATGTTGAATGGAATGTTGTATTATGAAATAAAATCAGGTGGATTTATCATATCGAACAGATGCAACATTTTGTGTAAAAAAAAGACAAAAGTTCTTTTATAGAATATTTCGTTAGCGTTTATTTACTACGGACTTTTCTGCAAGAGACTACAATAAAATGTTATTGTCTACGAGTACTATATTACCAGCATGTGCGCAGGCGAATACGTCAAATCAATCATAACATTTTTTCTACGACTATTACATAATATTAAAAATTAGTCAAAATGAGAAAATGCTGTTTTGTATTGTAACCACAGAAAAGGGTACATTAAAGTTTCTTTCTTTAAGAATATTAATTAATATAGAGGATTTATCACATAAAACTCTAGAAATCCATATTTCCGTAACCAGAATAACATTTTAAAATTTAAACCTATAAAGGTCATTTGATAGCTAGGGGTGGGCGATTATCGAAATAAATGATCGATTATTGAAATCAATCAATTTTCGTATTTCCTTTAAAATCGATTATTCGATTATCTCTGAAAAATCGGAAATAATCGATTAATTAAAATACCGATTATAACCGATAAATCGGTGTTTCCAAAAAATAATAAAATAATTATTTTCAAATAATATTTTCGTATTTCCTTTGAAATTGATTGTTCGATGAAAATCGAAAATAAGCTGATTATTTTAAACATTAGATTATTTTTAAAAAATCTTTTTTTTTCGTATTTCCTTTAAAATTGATTACTTAGTCGGTTATCGTTGAATTATCAAAAATAATCGAATAATCAAAAATAATCGATTAATTAAAAAACAGATTAAACAATAAATCGATTTTTCAAAATAAATAACCAAATATTCGATTATTTTTAATTATTTTTAATTTATTTTCTTTTTGTATTTCCTTTAAAATCGATTATTACATCTTAATAATAATAATTTATTGAATATATTCCATTAATCGAAAATAATCGATTAAGTTAAAAGCCGATTCATCAGATTATTTTCCTAAAAAAATAATCTGTTTTTTTTTCGTATTTCCTTTAAAATTGTTTATTCGAAAGAATTGTCACTTATTTCAAATTTTAAAAATAATAGTAGTTGGATTTCATTTTTTTTGCAGTGTTCTCACTACCTAGAATGGATATGAAATATATTCGTTCAGTTAAACGCAATAGCATACTTTTCGTTTTGTAGTCTGTGCGTAGATAAGTTAATATCCATGTGGATGTAGAAAAAATATTTCCAAGCCACATGTGATTGATTACAATAAAAGATTTTCTTATCACCTTCGTATAAATAATAAAAATAATAGTTGAAAGGCTTGATTTTAAAAAGATAATGTATCTGTGTACATTTCAAATGACCTGCGTCTACAGGTAAGAAATCAGGTAACTTGGCTATCCTCTAGTATAGTATATCCTAATCATTGTTGCAAACTTTCATTATTATTCACAGATTTACCTTTAGCTACACTTGCCATCATGATAAAAATCCAGTAAACCTTTGAAACATACCTTATATAAACATACTTTTTAACTACTGTCGTACAATCGTTCACCGTATAAGCTTCTAGGAACCTTTGCAATATAGGTACCTTATTATACTGTTTAGCTTCTTTTGTGCAATTATTCAGTGATTTAGATTCTAATGAACCTTTGAGATATTCTTTATATACCCTTTATACCTACTTTTGTCCAATCATTCAGTCTTTTGTAGGTAGCTCATAGTATCACACATGTGTAATTGAGTTAATTTGTGATGTACCTATCTTATTAATACCCACCTCTACTTTTGTGATATTGATACTTGAAATCAAGAAGATTTGGATAACAAATTTATATAATTTTAGGTTTTGTTTTATTTGAAATTTCCACGGCTCATTGAGGTTTTACTATAACCTTAATTTTAGTCTCTCAGTATTACATTATTTAAACAACAATATAGTGTGTAGTCCACGGACGGACTTAACTATACTTGTAAAAATATTTATTTTAAATTAAAAAAAAAAATATATGAAGAATTACTTTTTTTAATTTAAAATAAATATTTATACAAGTATAGTTAAGTCCATTTGTGGATACACTGTACAATGCTGTAGAACTAATTCACATTATAACATCTATAAAACGTTTCAGAACAACTTTCGGGGGAAAATACTGTAAAACTGCTAGTGTGATGTTCTCCGAACTTCAGTTTGTAATCTCTATGAGATGTTCTATAAAAGTCTTGCAGTTGCGGATATTCGGTGCAAGGCTGTTAGGGTTACATAAAAGTACATTGCATGCGAGCTTAAAGAGCCCGAAATTGCAGCTTATTAACGTAGATGGGATGTTTATGTGCTAGCTGGAGATATGTTACTTTATGTTATTTTATAGACGCTGATTAATGATTGTAGAAAAAATATTCAGATAACGTTTTTTTAATAAAGTATTAAAGTAATAGATTGAATATTTTCGAGTCGGTTTTTCTCTTAAAAACCTGTGTTTTCGGTAAAAGCAGAAAATTAAAATCGTGACAAGTTAAATATTTAAGAAGGAACCACTTTAATTGGTGCCAAGGATTTTACAGTACCCCTTTTTATAATTGGACATGACAGTAACAATCAGTTATGGGTATATTTATCATTATTTATTGGAATAATTTAGATAGAAGGTACGAAGTGGAATGATAACAAAATCAACAGTGAAGACTGATCCAAACTACCCAAAAATAAAAGGTCAGCAATGCAATGCAAAATTTTTTCAAAAAAATTACAGCCGCCAAGATGTTAACAAAAATACAAAATTTGTAGATAATTTAAATTTAATTTTTATTTTATACTTACATACTTTATTATCAACGATTGTGTAGAGAATTTGTTATTTATTTGATTTATTTTCATCACATTGTACATTTTTCAAATTAGTTATGATTGTTGTTTTGACGGGATTTTGAATTTTTGTAATGAAGCGCTAAAAATGTAACTTACCTAAATCAAAAGCAATCGAAATTTTTTCTTGGCCCACAACACCTGTTACAAATGAAATAATTACAATCACCGACAAATTGGTACACGAGAACCGCCTCGACAATTTCATAATCGTGGAGATTTTGATCGTTCGTACTGCTCCAGATATCCACTACACATTCTTTATTATCGATAACGGTGTTCTATGTAAGAACTGCAAGAGCGCATTGGTAAATGTTAAATGTAAATAATACAAGAACCGGCATCAAAATAGTTGGTGCTAGCTTGGGACTTTTGCTTTCACATACAATTTCAATGTCTATAGTACAAGACTGCTAAGAAGTTGAGGCTGATGGTAGCTAGGGGAGAGAGGAATATATTTTACCTTTTTTTTAATGTAGTACCTATTATAAACAAACCTAATCTTACAAAATAAAAACAGTGGAATCAATAAACTGTTTGAGTAATGCTGTAGATTCTAAATCTACATTAATAACCTCGTTTTATTCAGGTGGAAAGTAAACAAAAAATGTATTGGTAATCCGTTAATTGGCTTGCTACCAATCGCCAGTACAACTGACCGAACGAGCCGTTTTTCTTTTTCATTTTACAATTTTTTTCCCTCCTTTCAAGATATCCGAAAATGAGGGACTAATGTTTATAATTAGTTAATCCTGCTTTTTATAAAATAAATTTTAGTTTTATTTCTAATAAAATTGGTAAAATTTGTATTGCCGAGTTTATTATTGTTCTGTGATTATTGTTCCTAAAATTATATTTAGTGTTTCTTGACTACATATTTTGTATATATCTATGTTCGTTTTTGGTAATAAGGTTCGTATTTAACCGCTTTTTATTATAATGTGTACCTATAGCACAATATTAATCTTATTTTAAGCCTGATGATGGCCCTGCTCCGAAACCGGTAGCTTCCTTTTACTTTTGAATAAATAAAACCTTTATTCTACGATCACTATCCAAAGTAGGCTTTTGCCTTTCGAAATCAACCACAAAGTTAACGTTTTTCGCGAACTAGCATTAACTGACAGCTCGCCGCGTGACAAAATTGACAGCTTTGTTGCTCACCTCCTTTCTCATGCCAAACGCATGTAACTAGAACATGTTGCAGTAAAAGTAAATAAAAATTAATTTCTACCATATTTTGACAATATCTTTGCAAAATTATTAAAAAATATCCACTAGAAAGATTCAGGAGGTAGGCAATACATATATGGTGTACTTTAGTCTAATTATTTAGTTATACTACCGTTAACGTATAACACACTTAACCGCACCCACTAAACATGAAACATTACCAGAATGCATCGACGATGTTCCTTAATACTTTATTCTGGAAACGTTGAATAACTTGGATGTTATTTTTACTGGCGGGCAAATTGCTTCATTTCCACCAATTCCTTTAACTGCACTAATCTGAAACAGAATGTAGGAAATTGAAAAGGATTTATACAAATTATTTGATTAACAATAGTTTTATTAATATTGTTTTAAATTAACTATAATAAAACAATACTCATGCATGTCTAAACAAAACATGAAGATCCACCTAAACAAGCATTATTTATGTAGTTCTCGCCTTAATTTCTATAGACATATTCTGCTTCCCATATAACAAGTTCACAACGGATGAATATCAAAAACCAACAACTCAAATCTATAATTATTTAGAATATAGGCTTGCTTCTAGCCGTTTAGTAACCTTTTGTGTATCATGTATACCATGTTTCAGAAACATTTTCAGTGAAATATTTCAGAAACTTGTGCTTAAAATATTGTTTGACACGTTTGAAATATTTCTGAAATAATGTGTGCTGTATGGACAGATTTTATATCTATATCTTAAATAATGTGATCATAGAAAAACTCATGTGTGTATTTTGAGCGAAAAGTATCACTTTTCTCTCTTAATACAGCTATTTTGGTACTGATTTAGAGTATTTTTTTTTTTTTTTCGTAGAATAAATTTATCTTTATAGACAAATTATTTTTGTTGCTGCTGTTACTGCAGTCTTATCATACATTAAAGTAAAGCAAATATAACATTGCCCAACTTTCTCCTAAATTTTAACTGTTACGTAACCGCAAACACATAGGTAGGTATATGACGCAACAGCCGATTATCTGTTGAAAAATACTGATCGCTCCTCGTTGATGGTTTTGATGGCTTCTTGCGAAATTCTTATCCGATGAACTAGGTAAGGTACTGCTAATTTGAAGACTGTAAACAAAAACAATGGGTTGCAATTTAATATGCTTAATTAAAATTGTTAACGGATGTGACGATAAGCGAACTGAAGAGTTGTTTTTCCGAATATTCGTTAAATATGTTCTAGCGGGCCAGTGACCTTCTAGGGTAGCCAACAACCGGAGTCTCCGGGTTTGGCGATCATTTTCCGGGCTCCAGGTTCATATTAAAATGAATCTGAAATAAATACAACTCTAACTTTTTTGAGGGTGACATTAGGCTCTCCAAGCCAGGTCAGCAGGTGGATGATTTAAAAAGTGAACAACACAAGAAGGTATTTTGTGTTGTGTATTATTCCTCAAGGAAATTTCTTTTTCTCCTAGTCAGTGTCGCTGATCGCTGCAATGTTGGCAACGCTACTATCTTCGGTATTTTGGAAATAAAAATAGCAGATTTTTTTAAGGGGAGAATAAAAACCCTAAATTATTGGAACATATGCTATTTATTTATTCTTCTTTGTCCACAATCCTTATGCCTCGATAGGGTCAGTTATGCTTCTGAGAGACTCCTTGAACGATAATCGATGTTCTGATATATTTGCGTATTTATTAGCTATACTGCACTGAATCCACGCTCGGCCAGATAAAATGAAGGAAATGCGATTAAAAATTCCCGCAATCCAGGGTAGAGAATTCATATATATATATTGATTTTTGGAGCCAACATTCTTGGTATTCATGTTTGAATTTTACTTTGTTCTTAGTTAGTTGCGAGTTCTACGAGTTCCTCTTCCAAATTTGATGAATCTTCAGTAACTGCATTTGCGAAAGGATCTAAAACCCAACTCGGTACGTTCGTGTTTAAAATATCTTAGAAACGCTCCTTAAAATCAACATGAAAAACATCCAAGCGTTTGAAATAAGTATTGGCGGCGGAATAACTTTTCTTGGGAGGGGGCTTGAGTCCCTCTTAAAAATGCACTCTTCCGTAAAATAAAAACAATATAAAGGGTGTTTATCTATGCATAATATTTTTAAATTAAAACATAAATAATTATGCATATGTGAAAAAACTTAAATGCGTATATAGGTATACGTAAATATATAATATGTAAGTATGTACCAGGTTGATATAAAAAAAACATTCAAAAGACCTTTTTTCTATTTTTCTTTGCAAAAATTTCCAAGACACCTTGATGGTGTCAATCTGTTTATCCAGCTCATTTTCGATGTGAAGTATGGAAAGCTGCGAAAATCTATCTTTAGTAGTCAAATTTTAATTCTTCTCATAGCCTAAAAACTGGTCCCCCATCCGGCGGAGCTAACAGGAATAGCTATTGCAACCCGTAACAGTTTGTATAAATTGGGTTGGGCATTCGGTGTCACATTTTTTTTCAAAATATAAAACTTGATGTGATTATTTTTAATAATTTTACTTGTAATTTTAAATTCTGCCTCTATATCAATTTTAAAGAGTTGTGCAAAATGATGAATGAAAGCATTACCACCTTCAAAGGACAGATTTAAAAACTATCAATACTTTTTGCAAAGTCTAAGTCACCAACTCTTTCCACAAATTGATTTTTTTACAGCATCTCTGGCCCTGGCTCATAAAAATACAATTACCCTCCAATGCTCTTCAACATTTGTCTTCAATATTATTTCTTTATGACCTGCCGAACTTTCTACTAAAAAATCTGATAAAGCTTGTGGAGTTTTTTTAACGTTCGTACTAGTTCAAGGCATAACTCATTATTTTCTGCAAATTTTACTACTTTAGACCAAAGATTTGAAAAATTGTTCTATTCATCTTTTAATAGCAAAATAGTAGATTATTATTTGACTAACCTTTCCCAATGTAGCATTAGGATATTGAAAAATTTTACTCAGGGGGCGAATGATGCTTGAAATGAAATACAAAAAGCAAAACTAAAAACTTGCTTTCAACAAATTTAAAAATATTTTTATCGCTTCAACTTCGTCGTGATCTTTGACATCAGATATTTCTTGCTCTAGGCATTGTTTAATAACATTAAACTTTTCAATTAGATTGTCACATTTTAGGAAACGACAGCTCCATCTAGTCGTACTCATGTTTTAAAGTTCCTTAGTTTCAAGACCAAATTTTTTGTGAATGAGCTCAAATGTCTTATGTGCACCTGGTTTTGAGTAGCGGGTGTATTGCCGCCACTCAACAGATTTACACGTGTGTACGACTATAAAGTTTATTTTGTGTGCCATGTAGTGCGTGCAAATTGCTAGAGGGTGAGACGTTTTTTATTTTGCTTGCAATCCTGTATTTTTTTTTTCAGCCATATCACTGGCATCATCATACGATTGAGTAACAATCGGGGCTTTAAATTTCAAGTCTTGTAGAAAACCCTTGATTAAGTTTTCTAGACCAGCAGCATCTCGACACGAAGAACAATCAATAAATCCCAAAAACTATTCTTCTATGTCCAAACCGTTGACGTATCGGACCACAACAGATAACTGTTTACTTTGTACCAACGAGCTTCATCAATCATTAATGAATAGAAATCCACACTGACGAATTTCATTTATTTTTCTTTTTAAAATTATATCTGATGATATACAAATTATTTCGTTTTGAATGTCGTGGCTAAGGTATTTCTTTTTTGTACAGTCAGTGAAAAAGTAACAGTTTGTGAAATATATATCAGGCTCGGTTCGGCAATGTAAAAGTGATAACAGAAATGAACTCTAATTTGTATTTAAAAAAATTAAAACCATATTTTTCTTTATGCTGATCGGTTTACTTTGCTAGAGTGGAGTGAACTTAAAATCTGATGCACTTATTCGATCTACCTTGGTACCATGGAGGGGGGGGGGCTAAGCCTCGCCATGGAGGGGACTAATCACCCCCCTGCCCCCCCCCCCCCCCCCCCCTTCCGTCGCCAATGGTAATAAGTAAGTAAATCTTTCTGTCATGCAGAGACTGTTGATAGTCTAGGACTAGATTTTATTTGAAGAAGAGTTTATCCGCAAAATCAGCTATGACGCTTTTTTATTCAACTCATTAATCGAATTAAATTACGGGTTTTGAGCTTACATTAAATTGTAATTAGATGAAACAAAATGGATTCTATGTATTTTGAGGTGATCTTTTCGAAAAAAGGCAAAACAAAATGTAGCAGTTTTTCGAAAGTGCCGAAATTTTGGATTTTGTCAATTTTTCAATTTTGCGCAGGCGCATGTCGGAAATAAATCAATATTTTTAAAACGCAGTTTATGACATTTGAAAGCTTAGGAAAAATGCTAATTTTTATGTCTCTTGAGAAATTTTTATCCGATGCACCGTTCTCGCGGTATAGACGATTGAAATTTGTTTAGTATTTTGAGGCGACGAAGGTCGAAAAATTGAATTTGTTAAATGTTCAAACACTAAATTCTTCATAACATTGGTAAAAATTAAGATATTTGAAAAAGCAAAAATGCGTTTTGAACTTAAGGGATGTGACTAGTAATTCCCAGAAGGGGGCAAAAGAAATCCGAAAATTGGGCATATGGCGGAAGGGCAAAGTGTACCGCGGTCCTAATTTAATTGTTCGCCAATAACGGCCAAACTATTTGAATTTTTTTAATACCACTTACAAAGCTTACTCTTAAATGTGAAATCTTATGTGTGTGTGAATTTCACCGACATCGGATCATAATTGGCTAAGATATCAAACAATTAAATAAATTTTTTTCCTTGAAAAAAAAATAATTTTTTTTTCGAAAGTTTGAAACGGCACAAAAATGCCAAAAATGTACCCAATGGCTCAAAACTTTTTTTTGAGTACTCTATTGTGTCTAGAATACGATTACATTACGGAAAATTCTGCAAATATATTTTATCTATTTTTTGACCACTGTTCATTGAGTGACGACCAAAAAACACGGTTTTTGAGAAAAGTTGCCCAAAATTGACAATTTTTAGTTTTTTGGTCTGAAACTTAAGCAAACCCAAATTTCATGTCTTCTAAATGTGTATACAAAGTTTAAAGTGTGTATGCTTCTTCTAAGTTGTAGAATTCTCCCGACAAAAGTCCCATTACACGCGCTCCGCGGGATCCAAAACTCGTGTATACACTACATTACTGTAATTTGATTTTTTTGCGATTTGCAGTTTTAAATTTCTTACATATCTAAATTTATTAGGCTTAAAATTTATTAAATTGTATTTTACTGACTTGTTATAAGACGTTTCTTGAGTTTTGTGCAAAATATAGAATTACCGTCAAATTAGCCGCACGTCGCATCAAGGATAGTAATGGTCTCGGCGTTCGCTATCTAACAAGTTTAAACTTCAAACGGTCATATTTTTACAAATTGAATCGCTTGATAATGTTCATCAGCATAGATTTTTAATAACCGTGTTCAGCAAGCTCTGTGTACACGTGACTTTTCGAACTTCTCAGCAATTTATTGAGTAAGTACGTTCCTAAATTAAGAAAATCACAGTGCTATAATTTTTTTGTTTCCAGGTTGCAATGGCTGGCCTGTGTTAATTATGTCATCAGACACTTGCAGAGGGTGAACTATTGCAGATTTGCAATGCGACATATGACATTCGAAATAAAACCGAAAACTACGCATTTTTGTGCTTAGAAAATTGCTCGTAAAACGAGTGGTTTTTTCTTAAATCCAACATTTTCCCTTTTTTACTTTGCTATCTGTATACAGATATAAGGAAAGTATAGGAATCATGATTTTTTTCGACCTCGAGTTTTCGACGGATTTTTACGTTTTGAGGTCCCCTGAATCCGTTTTGACTATTTTCGCGATGATGTCTGTGTGTGTGTGTGTGTGTGTGTGTGTGTGTGTGTGTGTGTGTGTGTGTGTGTCTGTGTGTGTGTCTGTGTGTGTGTCTGTGTGTGTGTGTGTGTGTGTGTGTGTGTGTGTCTGTATAACGCATAACTCATGAACCGATACACGGAAAAACACCAAATTTCAAACTTAAGCTTTGTTCTAACGTCTAATGAGCTGATTAGATTTTGGGCAGAGTCGGAACATCTGGGGGGGTACTTTATAGGTGGTCATTTTTATATTTTATGGAATATATCTGTTATTTACGTTTGGGGAAGAAAATTCTTCAAATGAAAGTTACTTCTTATTTTATTATCTATAATTTTTGTTATATACAAAATTTTCCTAAAATGGTCCGTATTCGCGAAATTTGACAAAATGTAAAAAAATATTTTTTTTTTATAAAAATTGTTCAAACAAACGTTGTTTGTAATATAATTCTCTATAATTTTTATCCTATAGATAATTTCTCTAAAATGGACCGTATTCGAGATATTTGAGAAAATGTGTAAATTTCGAAATTTGAAGAAAACTCAAAAATGGATAAAGAAAAAAACATTAAATTTTAAACTTAAGTTTTATTTCGGCCTGACGTGAAATGATTAGATTTTGGACAAAGTCGGAACATCTGGGGGGGTACTTTATGGGAGGCCGTTTTTATATTTTATGGAATATATCTGTTATTTATGTTTGAAGAAAAAAATTGTTCAAATAAAAGTTACTTCTAATATTATTATCTATAATTTTTGGTTTATGTAAAAATTTCCTGAAATGGTCCGTATTCGAAAAATTTGACAAAATGTGCAAAATTCTGATTTTTATGAAAATTGTTGAAATAAAAGTTGTTTGCGATATCGATCTCTATAATATTTGTTTATACATGATTTTTTTAAAATGGACCGTAATGGAAAAATTGTAGGAAAAGTGCTAAATTTAAATTTTTCAGTATTTTCATTTTCAATGAATATCTATAGAAAAATGTTTCGCGGCAGATGTATGTGGACAATGTATATATTTAGTTTATCCTCTAAACATTTATAGAGATGCTGCAATAGGTTGTACAAAATAACCGGAAAAAGCCTGTAATACCTAGATAGGAAAGTCATGTGTTGGACACATCAGATTTTTTTGAGAAAGAACAAGCACACTGTCGATTTTTTCCGTAATTTGGGCACTTTACAGACTGAAAATACATTAGAATCAGTAAGTTTAATGAGAAACAAGCTTACTTTCTCTCCCAATTGCCAGAAAATTCGAGTAGCTTCAATTCTCGCGAGAATTACCGATCTTTGCACACGTGCGCTCAGAAAACAGTGGATGCTAGAAAAAATGTATATGCCACAGTTATTCGTGTCTTTTTTTTTTTCTCTATCATCTGATGGAAACAGTTTTCTATTCAGATAATTAGTTTTCGAGTTAATTAAGAAAAAAGTACGAGAAATTAAGAAAAAATTGTTTTGCAATTTTTTTCAAAAAGTTCGGAACTAGAAAATACATATTTTTGTCATGCATATATATCTTCTTTCATTTCAAGTTTTCTTGTAAATAACTAAAAACTAGATATTAGAGAACAAAAAGCAAGCTTATCACCAAGTTGGAACTTACACTCAGGCTTAGGATTAATTTTCTAACATTTTTAAAGTATATCTTTTTGTTTATTTTTTTGTGCTCTTTTCGATGGCGAAGTTATTTTTTCAAATATATTTTTTTATTAGATGTTTTCGGAAAACCCGGAAAAAATCATATGGGAAAAAAATTTAAAAAAAAACTACGCCCTCCGGTTTCCTGCGAATTCCCGAAAAATTATGGCAGATTTCGCCGCGGGACTTATTTTATTTGAGAGCCAAAAAAAATACGCAACTTCTCTCATGGGCACATGTCTAACATTTATAATTTCGCCACAAATTCATCGCAAATTTCATGTCCATGATTCTGATCAAAAAAACGAAAAAACGACTTTTTGGTAAAAGTGCTGGAGGCGATAAATCGCCACAAAAACTACCTGAGCAATGAATTTCCAAACTATTTTTGCCTCCTCTTTCGAATGGTGCATTTGTTTTCACTATCGGAATGATACTTGCCCAGATAATTTACATTTTTACAATGGAAAATTCCGGAAAACCCGGTTTTTCCTAATTTAAAAAAAATTGAAAAACTGCTACATCTTTTTTTTCTTTTTTTCTGAAAGATCACATCAAAATACACAAGATCCTTTTTGTTTTATCCACTTACAAATTAATGTAAGCTCGAAGGGGCTTTTTTTTCGTTATTTAATTGGACTACATCACCTTTTCACAATTGTAAAAATGCAGTTTAGAGGGAATCCGCGCATTACTAAAATTTTTAGTTTATGTGGAAATATGTCATAGGAAGCTTAAAATAAAAAAAAATCTTGGCGGTCACTAATTTAAATGAATTTAATTGCTTTTAAAATGTTCACTTTTTCACTTCTATTTGTCAATGCAGGTGATGTGACCTTTGTGTACTAGTTTATTGCGATTGTTAATTTTATTATAGTGACATTATAAACTGTAACGGTAGATTTGAAATATATTTTTTTAATATTTAAGTTTTCGCGTTTGTTCTAATAATGGATTGTTTTAATTTAGATGATATATTTACATGGCGAAATAGTAATGATATTATATTGCAAGTGCAGCGTTTGGGTCTACTACCGCAAAATAATAAAATCAACTGTTTAGTGGATAAATGTGATGCCTATTTTGTAATGACGCCATAGATGGTTTTCGTTGGACACAAACAAGAGTAACTCCGATGTCTCCAGGCCGTATAGTTTAGGTAAATTAATTAAATTTTTTAATTTTTCGCATTTTATGTATACTTTTTTACGAAACAATCCGCCATGGTTCCAGGTCGCACAGGTTAGGTAAATAAGTTAGGTTTTTGTATAATTTTTGCAAAATAACATGTAATGGCTCTAGGACCTACAGGTTATGTAAATTAGTTTAGTTTTTTAAATGTTTCTCATTTTATGTATAATTTTTTGAAGAAACAACCCGTGATGGCCCCTGGCCTACAGGTTAGGTAAATTAGTTAGGTTTTTTCTTATTTTTATGGATAGTTTTTTTTGCGAGGTAACGCCGATGTCTCCAGACCGTATAAGTTTAATTAAACAAGTTTTTTTAATTTAGCATATTCTATAACAAGAAATTAGTCAAAATGCGATATATAAAAAATATATTTTTATGCGTTTCCAGAGCAAAAAAAGTAGTTTGAAATGTGTTTCAATGGGTCTGAAATAATCTGAAATGGCCTAAAAAAAAGGATGTTCGACAAATGGCGGATTTTACCTTATTTTCATATTTTCTGATGAATAAATACATAATTTTTTAATTAGTGATGTTTTATTTTGCAAATACGGAAGAAACATTTTTTGAGAGAAGGGGGTAAATATTATGAGACCACCGGAATTTTATTTTTGTGTTTGGAAGGCTTCTTTACTTTTTTTTTGTTAAAATGTGGATTCACTCTAAACTGCATTTTTTCCTTAACTTCATTAAATATTTTAAACAGGTCTGACAAGTATGCGATGTCATTTTTTAATAGAATCAGGTTTTCTTGCAATTTTTCATCTCTGTCCACAAAAAAAGTCAAGAACTGAGTCAAAAAGCAACTCAGGCAAACACCTTTAAAGAGCCAACGTACTTCTGTGTGCAGCAGTAAGCAATTGTAATCTTCATTAATTTCACTACAAAGCTGTCCAAGAATCGGTCATTCAATGAATTGCTAATCTTATTGATTTTGCTCTAATAATGTATTGGAGCGACATATGCAGACCCCTGCAGACGTTTATTCAAATTTTTTGCAACTAAACGCTGACGATGAATAATATAATGTACAGTGTACAGCGACTAAATTTGGTACTGCTTGTTTCAAATGCGCTATGAAACCTGGATTGCGGAATATTATTCGAAGTACATTTTCTCGAATAACAATTGCTCAAAAACTTGCTCGAAAACACATTAGCTCTAAAAAATATTTGCTCGAAAAAACATCTTTTTATCGAATGAACAATTTTTCGAACATAAAATAAGTTTCATCGCAATCGGGTATAGTATTATTACAGTAGGGGCGCTCTAATGCCATGCATGTTTGATTCTAAATATAAAATATATTAAAGAAAATAGAAATATTTTCCTAGTATTCTAATTAAAATTTAAAATACTTAACTAACAATTAAATATCATAACGGTATTCCAAAAATTGTGAAGACAAATTCAATCCCGCTAACCTACAATCTACACAATTTAATGATTGTATTCTTATGTATACTAACCTGGATTCTCTAACAGCTAAATTTGATAGTTTTTTATGCTCACTGCAACTTTTTTCTCCTAGCATTATTCCAATTTCTGAAACTTGGCTCAAGTTGTCTATTCCCGATTCACTTATTAACATTTCTGGATTTACAAATTACAGAAGCGACCGCACAACTAGTTTGGTGAAGGGGTCTGCATCTATAGTAGACGGCACATATAAATTTTACTATTCTACAGTTAAATATCAGTATTAATAATATATCTATATAATTCACAAAGACACCGCCGACGTTCAGCCTAGAAAACACAGTTGTCAAAGTGCAAAAATAAAGTGGTGCGATCAATTCTATTACAGCTAAACGACTGTGTACGTTAAACACATTGTACCCTTCGAGCAAATATGCTGAAACTGAGTATCAAATAAATATATTATGACTGGCATCGCTGTACGATGAGGATCTGTCGGCTCGATTAATTATAACACCTTAATTTTAGCGTCTCATATTGGTCGAATCGAGCCTTTCTCAAATTACTATTTGCTATAGCCCAAGATAACCTGTAAGAAAAGCCGGTCAACATGGACTGGGATATACAATAGTAATTCTGTGATTTTGTTCAACTCATGTTCTAATTGGTTATTTGGCACGCTTCTATGCGTTATCGTCATGTTGACTGAGCACAGATGGACAATATTTGTTTATCCAGTGTTGTATTCACATTACTGTTTGGATTTTTGGTTTATAAAGAAATGGCTTTTTGGAGGCCCTTTAAAAGTGATGAAAATATTGTAATCCCTGAAGGCATGTAAATAATTATAATTTTGATTGACTATTTTTTGAATAAATCAGTTACACCTCAAAAAAACTAAATTGATATTTAAATACTCACATAAATTGTAAAATTTAAACATTTCAAAGTGGGCTTTGGCAGTTTAAATTATTGTTTACCTATACAGGGTGATTCACAAAGAAAAGGTTAGGTATATTTTACCTGCAAATTCTATAGTGGAAAATGTTAATATTTGGCTTAAAATCTGTACGAGAATACTTTATTAAAAAAGTGACAAGCTGAATAAATTTATATTAATTAATAACTAGTAAATAGATCAGACTTTATTAAGATTACCATTTCAACGTTTATGGTACAATTAAATGAAACAAACAATTGGCATTTATAATAACTTTTAGTAATACATTTTTTAAATTTTTGTTGATCCCGTAAACATAGGATAAATGCTAAACTAAAATTGAATATTTTCGTGTTATTATTTAGAATATTGTTATTTAGATTTTTATTAATACATTTACCCTAAACAACGCGATCTTATACTCCAAGTGACCCTACATAATTCTATTCAGAACCCATCAAAGTTTCTTCTGAGAGTAAAGAAGAATGGAAGGAAGAACAAGGAGAACGAGGGGATGATATTAACCAAAAATTTGGTATGTAGATGTCACCCTCAACTCAAAAAATTATTCGAAATATGTACCACCAATTAAAATTGGAAAATAATAGATCTAATTACGGTGTCATAGAAAGAAAAACCTTCGATTAGAAAATATTAGAAGAAAGTGTAATTTTTATTTTAATAATATTGCGCTATATTATCAAAATATTAAAAATTAAATAAAGTTGTTTCCCGGTTTTCCTTATAAATCTGACAAAACCACTGGAAAAGTGCTCCATTCTTTGAGTTTTAGATATCCTACCTTAAATAAAAGACAGTATATTAGGGAATCTTAAAGAATTATATTTTTTTACGTAATGAATACGTCACTAGAGTAGATGAAGCTCGACAAGATAGATTCATACTGTATATTGATGAGACTTGGTACAGCACTCAAGATATTGTGAGAAAAGGATGGAGTGATCAATCTGCTAAACGTTCTATGAATATTCCTCCAAATAGAGGAAAACGTATTATAATATTACATTCCGGTAATGAAAACGGTTTTGTGTCGAATTGCTTGGTATTATCAGGAAAAGATATTTTGAGTTGTTCAGTAGATTATCACCAATATTATGACATCTACCTTGTTCGAGAAATGGTTTGGTGAACAATTAATTCCTAATTTGCCACCAAATGCTGTTATAGTAATGGATAATGCCCCTTACCACTCTCGTCAAACTACTGAAATTCCAAAAGCGAAAGCTCGAAAATAGGTAATTTCCGCGTTTTTGGATAAAATAGATGTATCATATCCACCTACAGTTTAAAAAAGTTTTTTTTGCAATATTGAAAGGCTTAAATCTCAAACCTAGCCATGTTGTAGATTAGATGGCTACGGCATTCGTTCAGACCGTAATACATTTACCACCGTATTATCGTACATTAAATGCCATAAAATTAATCCTGCGTTGTCTGAAACCGTTTTAGATGTCATCAGAGAAGTTGTTGGAAATTTGTTCATCTGAAGAATTATGCTCCAATGGCGTTCTCCATCTTACCAAAATTGAAACTAACCATCGAATATAACCATATATCTGTTGGTTCACGTTATTTTGGAAAGGAACATGGTTTTGTTCCTATTTTCTTTTTCTAGGAATCTAACCTTGACGTGTTGAGAAAGGTTGGATGCTTCAATCACTTTAAAAATTAAAGCAAGACTAATATATTCCACAGTAATTTAAATTTTTTATCAACTTTCAACTTACTCTATTACCGCTTTAGATATCACGATTCCCAATATATATTTAATCTCGTTAAAACTATCATACAAATCTTTCTCAACCACTCTGGTATGTTTATATCGTCCTCCAACTAAAACTTTTCTAGAAAACGACCAATAACTGTTTGAGGTACTTTCAAACCTTTCTATTTTTCATGACAATCTTGTGGTGGTTGGGGATTTCAACTTCCCAGAAATTTCCTGGCCACTTACTGCAGGTCTTGAAGTATAGCAAACCTCTTTCACGTTTTTTAAATTTTATTAGACTCCAATCTTGAACCTACCCGCTTTCGCTTGAATCAATAACCTTCAACTCTAGACCTTATATTAACAAATGACGAGCAACTTTTAATTTCTCCATCTGTCCACTCACCTATTGGCAAATCTGACCATGGCGTTAATATATTTAATATGCAATTTAACATAGAAACCTCTAATCTCGATAGGCACATAACCTTAGTGTCACAAATTTTAATAACGTAAAGAGAGTCATCTCCGAAATTGATTGGAATCATTTTTTTAGAAGTACCGTATGAGTAGAAGATATGTGGATACTATTTCATACTAAGATGTCTGAAATTTTGAAGGACAACACAAAAACAAAGAATATCCTCAAAACAAATTAAACCCTTGCATCAATGGACAACTTTTAACTTTGATTAAAAAAGAAAAATCTGTGGGAAAAATTTAAAATAACCAAAAGACATGCTGATTTTGTTAACCATCGACGTTTTTCCAACAATATAATCAATTTTATTGATAAGTCAAGAAGATAATACGAAGAATATATCACTAGTAGCGATAACCCTAAGAAACTATCAATCCCCCTTACTAAAAAACGGATGGAATCTTATGTAACAACGATCAAGAAACAGCTGAAGCTCTGGCCAACCATTTTTTCACAAGTGTTTTCCTTAGAACCCGCAGGAGACGTCCCAGTTAATCACGATGAGCGAACATCAACTTCTTTATGTATTGTAATGACAATCTCAAAAAAATTCAAATTCCTCACCTGGAATTGACAATTTATCGGTATCCCTTTAAAAGAATGCGCATCTTATTTGGCTTTACCTTTATAACATCTTTCTTTACATCTCACACACTTTCCTCAATGTGGAAAATTGCTTCGGTGACCCTTATTTTTAAAAAGGGGTGACAAACTTAGTCCATCCAATTATCGTGCGATAAGCCTGGTCCCAATTGCCTGCAAAATTATGGAATCCATCTTAACCAATTCTATGTTTCATTTTCTCAAGAGCCATGATGCCAAAAGAACAACACGGTTTTATTAAAGGCCGATCCACATTAACAAACTTAATGACCTGTTTGGACTACTTCTGTGAACAATAAAGAGCCTGTCGATGTTGTATATCTTGATTTCGCTGAAGCCTTTGACAGTGTTCCCAAAAAGAGATTGCTTTTTAAGTTGGAAAAGTCATTCGCGGCTCTTTACTTCTCTGGATAAGTGATTTTTTGTCAAATCGCATCTTCAAGGTAAAAGTCAGAATATCCAATTCTAAGAGGTGTCCCTCAAGGTTATGTCATAGGGCCATTACTATTCCTGGTATACCCTGCAGACCTGGGCAGACTTAAATTCTAATATTTCGTGTTACGCTGTTAACCGGTTCCGTAGACAAAAAACCCGTTAAAGAACGTAACCGGTTTAACCGGAACCGAGTATAACCGTATTTATGTGTACCAGCCACATCAACTTCCAGGGAAAGGGGGGTTTTCCAATGCAGGAAACATATTTACGCCGAAAAGAAACTGCTTGCTGCCGGAAAACGTTGAAAAGTTGATTTTTTTGTTTACCTACTTACCCAAAATTTTAAATAAAGTTTAGCAAAAGTAAAATTGGTTGTATTTCTACTATTCTAATTTAATTTTTATTTAGTGGTGCCCATTTAAAAAAATCAAGCATGCACTGCCTGGTTGTCACGGGTAAGGAAAGGTGAAATGGTTAGTAAAGTGTTCACATTTCTATTGAAAGCAAAGGATTTGGTGGATGTGTTTTGCCACGATTATGCTGGTGATGGTTATAGTTAAACCAGTAACGGACAGTGCTGACTAAAGGGGGGGGGGGGGGCAGCCGGGACTAATTCCCGGGGCCCGGGCTCAAATGGGTGCTTAATACTTTCAGAAGTTCGACACTTGAAGACCTTTTTTTTTTAAGAGAAATTCAAGTAGAGGAGAAATTTTTGCTTGAGGACTTTTTTTTTGTTGTAGAGGAGGAGAAACCCGGACCGGTTATAATAGTAAAAATCCGGTTAAACAGAAACCGGTCAAAATGAGACGAACCGGTTAACCATTTATCACGTCAGGAATTGACAGCCTTAGTCAGACCTGCGTGATGTCCTGAACTGGTTTCTGATCAAAACAGATTGGAAAATGTTCAACACCTTTCGTGCAGAATCAGACCATCATACGAAGAAAGGCTGAACATGGCGAGTTTGTGTTCATTTGCCAACAGAAGATTAAGAGATGATTTAATTGTGACAGAATTCTTCATGGTACTTTTTCATCCAACTTCTCTAGTACACTCCCACGGAATACAGATGAGCGCCTACGTGGACATGAGTGTAAATTAAGCAAAGAACGTTTTAAAACACGTACCCGTCAAAACTTTTTTGTAATGGAGTTTTTTATACTTGGAATAATTTTCCATCGAGTGTTGTTCGCGCGCAATTTTTTAAGAAAAACTAAAAGTTTTTTTATTGTTTTATTTGTATTGTTACTTGCTAATTACTTATTTAATAATTGTCTTTATTATTGAACTTTGTAATTTTGGGCTTCATTCCTCAGCCCTTTTTTGTTTATAAATAATATTAATAATAATAAAAATAACTTAAACCTGTGCGGCCTGGAGCCATCGCGGATTGCTTCGAAAATATATATATACAATGAATGAGATAAATTAAAAACCTAAATAATTTAACTAACCTGTGCGGCCTGGAGCCATCGCGGGTTGCTTTTCAAAAAATTATACATAAAATGAGATAAATTAAAAAATAACTAACTTAACTAACCTGTGCGGCCTGGAGCCATCGCAGACTGTCTTAAAAATATACATAAATGAGATGAATTAAAAAAAAATACGTGTGGCACTCGGGGACTGCCGCGGTAAAGCTATTGCATAGCATTTTTTATCAACTTATGCAATTATAATTATTTATTTATTTTATTTATGCAGTATTTTTTTCTTTGATATTAATTCAAATTACACTTTTTGAGCGTGGTGACCGATAAGAAAACAAATTTTTTTTCTTTTATTAAATAAATGAGAAGTTAATATTGTTTAAAATATTTTTATTATCTTACAATACATGTAGGTTATTCAGGAATTTTTATCATTGAAACTATAGGTTTATGGTAACTGAAATGAGAAACATAAATTTGAGACGTGATATCCTCTAAATATCTGGAAAATACCGCATCAATGGTGGTCCCATATTTTGTTGTGGATTCTTGTGGATCATTATTCATTTTAAAATTCAATTAATTTTTCAGAAATTGTGTCTAAAAGAGATAGAATCAGTTATGAGCAGTTAGCAGCTAGTCTACACGCATACGTCTAGTCGCACGCACACAAATACCGTGCCGAAGTCTGCCAAACTGAAACAACGTTAGACGATGCACGGCTTTCAACGCCGCACCGCAGTGCCGGTCGGAGTGGGGGGTGTTAGGTTTATTTTTGTTACAGAATTTCTTTTTCGATTTTTCGGATTTTCGATTTTTTTATTTTTCGATTTTCTTTTATTGAATAAATGAGGTTAATATTGTTTAACGCCGCACCGCTGTGCCGGTCGGAGTGGGGGGTGTTAGGTTTTTTTTCGTTACGGTTTCGTTTTTTTTTTCTTGATTCGGTCGCCGCGCTCAAAGCCCGCGATAAAAGCTATGCAATAGCTTAAAAATCTAACTAATTTACCTAATCTGTGCGGCCTGAAGTCATAGCAAATTGCTTTGCAAAAAATATGCATAAAATGAAATAAATGAAAAAACAAATATTTACCTAGCATATGCGGCCTGGAGCCATTAAAAAAAAACTTAACTAATGTACCTAACCTGTGCATTTAAATTTGTCTAAACCAACTTTGAGACAGATGTAGACCATAGAGTAATAGAATAACACTAATATACGCAATGTTTTTAAAATTTCCTATATAAATAGGAATATGTACGCTACCTCCATCTATATAATCGCAGAAATGTAGACCTTTAGATCAATCGCACATTCGAGCAAATACATTTTCGTGCAAAACATTTTTTGAGCAAATGTATTTCGAGAAAATATTTTTCGAAAAAAAAACGAGCAATATTGCGTAATCCATGAAACCCTTATGACGTCCTGTCATTGCTAGAGTACCAACAGTAGCTGCTGACAAAACATTGCAAATAGGGATTTCTTTCTCTTGAAAAAACTTTGCTAAGAGTAGAGCTTCGTTATTTAGTAGAGTTGATTCGAGTTGAATGGAAAATTTGCACGTCTTCCCAGACCAGACCAAATCCCAGAAATATCCACAGAATATCTTTTGTGGATATCCAATATATCCACAGGATATCAGAAATATTCCGTGGATCTAATATGGATATCCAAATGTCCGTCTATATCCAGAATATAGAAGATATCCTATGGATTATCCAGCAAAATATCTAATAAGTATCTTCCAAACAATACGAGAAATCCCAGAGATATCCACAGAATATATTTTGTGGATATCCGATATGGATATCCAACCAAATGTCCGTCTATATCCCAGGATATAGAAGAATTCGAATATTCAGCAATATATTTTATGTGCAATTTGACTAATTCTGTTGGTAGGTTTATTTATCAAACAAAACAATGTACATTGTAAACATTTATTATTACAATGTTAGGTAATCTTGTAGTTTAGGCAGTTAAAGAAGCACATGTCCACACCAGTCTACACTAACCTTTAGAATTTGAATTTTACTCCTCATATTATGTTTTCATTGTTGTTTTGTTGTTTTTTTTTTTTTTTTTTTAATTTTGAGGGTGAGAAAAATCTGTTTCACAAAGAAAACATTAAAATATGTAGTCTAAAAATAATTTAATTAATTTCTAAAAATTGTCCTTGCCCTCAAAATTTGTGCTTGAGAGTATCTCTGTTAATAATTACCCACATTTAAGTCATATGAGAAAACTAATAAATCCAAATATGCCTAAAATGTATTTTTGCTGTTATATGATGACAAATCTAGTGGTAACTTTTTAAAATTCTATTTTTTAAACATTTTGTTGTTCTCTTGGGTTATCGGGATAACCTGGTAAGATTTATAAATTTATGGAATATATTAGAGGTATGTTCGGGTTCTTCAACATACATTGAGAACTATCAGAGGACTAGTTGACCAGTGGACAGTTTAATAGTTGTACGAGACGAATAATTTGGAATTCGAATGTTCCACTGGTTTTCAGATGGTTTGCATCAAGTTTTAAAGAAACCCGAACAAACAAGGAACAATACCTATGTAGTTTCTGATTTCTGTTTTAATTATTCTTGGATTGTGATCGTACTACATAACGATACGTGTTATTATATAATTTTCTAAATCAGATTGTTTAGTTATTGCATTCTTCTATAGTTTCGAATTTTTGTTTTTTTTTTTGTTGAAGAAATTTGGTTCTTTTTGGGCTGTCCTTCATCTAATATAAAGTAACCGTATTTTGAAAATCAGAAAGAGGGACAAATTGAAAACATGGGCTTTTCGATGACTTGCAGTAGTGACCGCTTGGTTCATCATAGAAGAGCAAAAAAATGGAAATATTTAATAGGTTGGTTGTATATATTTTTTTATCGGGCGAAAGCGGGAAAAAAGGGAGATGTTAAATCGGAACTAGTGCTTTAAAATCGGGACTGTCCCGCCTAAATCCGGACGGATGGTCACTTTAATCTAGTAAATAGGTTCCCAACGGGAGCGTTACCGCTCCCCATTAGGCGCGGGAATTTTATATGGGGGCTGTAGCGATCCAGAGGCAAATGGGGGGCGTTAAGGCAATCAACCCTATCACCACCAAAATATAAAAATATTTTTCAATTAATTTTTTTTTTTTAAAAAATATAGTTATATTTCAAATTAATGTTTTAGAAATATAAAAAATTTAAATATTGTGTGCCTATATGGTATCTATTTAGGAAATTAATATAATAAAATACAATACCCGTATTCATGAATAAATATTCTATCTTGCTAAGTAAATTATCTTATTGTTATATCATATAATTCACTCAAATATGTATGCAATCCAACAAGAACGTAAAAACTTGAAAATACTTGCTAACATACAAGTTAAGACGTGCATAAAGTCAAATCTATAAAAGGGATAACTCTAGGAATGTTTTGTTATTTCTCAATGTGCTTCGCCGTGATAAATAGTCGTTACATATTATTTTTATAACTATCTATACATCTGTTGAGAAATTAATTTGCATTTCTAAATGTCTGAATCTACGTCTAAAAAGAAATGCTGGTAGTACAGTATCGAATATATAAAATGGATTTAGGTACTCTCCTACAAACCATTCATTGCCTATGTGCCTAATTTGGCAAAACTTAGGCTATAAGAACTTTTAAATAAAATATATGCTGATAAGAATAAAGATTTATCATAATTTCAAGCCAACTGTATTAAACCTTTTTGCGTCGTCTTCTAAACAAAATTATGATATATATCATATAACACTTCATTGAAAATTGCAAAAGCTGGAAAACCACACACAATTGTTGAGGAATTAATTTTGCCATCAGTCAAAGAGGTAACAAAAACTGTTCTTCATTATAAAATACCGTTAGATATCACTAAAAAAATTCCCTCAGTAATTAGTCAGTGCAAAGAAAAATAGATGAAATGGCAGAAGATTTTGAAATATTATGTGAACACTTAAACCCAGACAGCACACCAAATCCTTTGGATATCTACTGACGTCCCAATATCCACTGAATGTCCAGTCCATGGTGGATATCTATTTTATATCCATTAGATGTAATTTATAGACATGCAAATGTCCATAAATAATAGTAATTATATAGCAAATTATTAAAAAATTACGCCACTGTGCTCGCCATTGTGTCTAATAGTACCGTTCAGATATTTAAAATTAATTTTTTTAAGGTGTATTCAATATCCCATGGACATTCAATAAATAATCAAAGTCTAGGCGCGAACGCAAACCATCGTGGATTCCACTAGATGTAATTTTTGATTTTGCTTACTAAGTATAGATGGCGATACCACTTTCGCATCTGCTCATGCTTAACCCGCCGTAATTGAGTTCGATCGAAATTTGTTTCCCAACCAGACTCCATTAGAGACTGGAGTCGAGAATTTCCATTTATTGCTGAAGAGTCCTAATAAGGATGACTTTCTCCTTAGTGGGCAAAATCAAAGGCAGAGTGTTGAAAATATTTTGAGTGTTGAAAATATTTTTTCTCTGCTATTTTCTTTCGACGTTATTCAATAAACATTGGTTACTTTTATGAACCTCTACTAAAGATACCCATAAAATATATTGCTGAATATTCGAATTCTTCTATATCCTGGGATATAGACGGACATTTGGTTGGATATCCATATCGGATATCCACAGAATATCTTTTGTGGATATCCAATATATCCACAGGATATCAGAAATATTCCGTGGATCTAATATGGATATCCAAATGTCCGTCTATATCCAGAATATAGAAGATATCCTATGGATTATCCAGCAAAATATCTAATAAGTATCTTCCAAACAATACGAGAAATCCCAGAGATATCCACAGAATATATTTTGTGGATATCCGATATGGATATCCAACCAAATGTCCGTCTATATCCCAGGATATAGAAGAATTCGAATATTCAGCAATATATTTTATGGGTATCTTTAGTAGAGGTTCATAAAAGTAACCAATGTTTATTGAATAACGTCGAAAGAAAATAGCAGAGAAAAAATATTTTCAACACTCAAAATATTTTCAACACTCTGCCTTTGATTTTGCCCACTAAGGAGAAAGTCATCCTTATTAGGACTCTTCAGCAATAAATGGAAATTCTCGACTCCAGTCTCTAATGGAGTCTGGTTGGGAAACAAATTTCGATCGAACTCAATTACGGCGGGTTAAGCATGAGCAGATGCGAAAGTGGTATCGCCATCTATACTTAGTAAGCAAAATCAAAAATTACATCTAGTGGAATCCACGATGGTTTGCGTTCGCGCCTAGACTTTGATTATTTATTGAATGTCCATGGGATATTGAATACACCTTAAAAAAATTAATTTTAAATATCTGAACGGTACTATTAGACACAATGGCGAGCACAGTGGCGTAATTTTTTAATAATTTGCTATATAATTACTATTATTTATGGACATTTGCATGTCTATAAATTACATCTAATGGATATAAAATAGATATCCACCATGGACTGGACATTCAGTGGATATTGGGACGTCAGTAGATATCCAAAGGATTTGGTGTGCTGTCTGGGTTTAAGTGTTCACATAATATTTCAAAATCTTCTGCCATTTCATCTATTTTTCTTTGCACTGACTAATTACTGAGGGAATTTTTTTAGTGATATCTAACGGTATTTTATAATGAAGAACAGTTTTTGTTACCTCTTTGACTGATGGCAAAATTAATTCCTCAACAATTGTGTGTGGTTTTCCAGCTTTTGCAATTTTCAATGAAGTGTTATATGATATATATCATAATTTTGTTTAGAAGACGACGCAAAAAGGTTTAATACAGTTGGCTTGAAATTATGATAAATCTTTATTCTTATCAGCATATATTTTATTTAAAAGTTCTTATAGCCTAAGTTTTGCCAAATTAGGCACATAGGCAATGAATGGTTTGTAGGAGAGTACCTAAATCCATTTTATATATTCGATACTGTACTACCAGCATTTCTTTTTAGACGTAGATTCAGACATTTAGAAATGCAAATTAATTTCTCAACAGATGTATAGATAGTTATAAAAATAATATGTAACGACTATTTATCACGGCGAAGCACATTGAGAAATAACAAAACATTCCTAGAGTTATCCCTTTTATAGATTTGACTTTATGCACGTCTTAACTTGTATGTTAGCAAGTATTTTCAAGTTTTTACGTTCTTGTTGGATTGCATACATATTTGAGTGAATTATATGATATAACAATAAGATAATTTACTTAGCAAGATAGAATATTTATTCATGAATACGGGTATTGTATTTTATTATATTAATTTCCTAAATAGATACCATATAGGCACACAATATTTAAATTTTTTTATATTTCTAAAACATTAATTTGAAATATAACTATATTTTTTAAAAAAAAAAAATTAATTGAAAAATATTTTTATATTTTGGTGGTGATAGGGTTGATTGCCTTAACGCCCCCCATTTGCCTCTGGATCGCTACAGCCCCCATATAAAATTCCCGCGCCTAATGGGGAGCGGTAACGCTCCCGTTGGGAACCTATTTACTAGATTAAAGTGACCATCCGTCCGGATTTAGGCGGGACAGTCCCGATTTTAAAGCACTAGTTCCGATTTAACATCTCCCTTTTTTCCCGCTTTCGCCCGATAAAAAAATATATACAACCAACCTATTAAATATTTCCATTTTTTTGCTCTTCTATGATGAACCAAGCGGTCACTACTGCAAGTCATCGAAAAGCCCATGTTTTCAATTTGTCCCTCTTTCTGATTTTCAAAATACGGTTACTTTATATTAGATGAAGGACAGCCCAAAAAGAACCAAATTTCTTCAACAAAAAAAAAAACAAAAATTCGAAACTATAGAAGAATGCAATAACTAAACAATCTGATTTAGAAAATTATATAATAACACGTATCGTTATGTAGTACGATCACAATCCAAGAATAATTAAAACAGAAATCAGAAACTACATAGGTATTGTTCCTTGTTTGTTCGGGTTTCTTTAAAACTTGATGCAAACCATCTGAAAACCAGTGGAACATTCGAATTCCAAATTATTCGTCTCGTACAACTATTAAACTGTCCACTGGTCAACTAGTCCTCTGATAGTTCTCAATGTATGTTGAAGAACCCGAACATACCTCTAATATATTCCATAAATTTATAAATCTTACCAGGTTATCCCGATAACCCAAGAGAACAACAAAATGTTTAAAAAATAGAATTTTAAAAAGTTACCACTAGATTTGTCATCATATAACAGCAAAAATACATTTTAGGCATATTTGGATTTATTAGTTTTCTCATATGACTTAAATGTGGGTAATTATTAACAGAGATACTCTCAAGCACAAATTTTGAGGGCAAGGACAATTTTTAGAAATTAATTAAATTATTTTTAGACTACATATTTTAATGTTTTCTTTGTGAAACAGATTTTTCTCACCCTCAAAATTAAAAAAAAAAAAAAAAAAACAACAAAACAACAATGAAAACATAATATGAGGAGTAAAATTCAAATTCTAAAGGTTAGTGTAGACTGGTGTGGACATGTGCTTCTTTAACTGCCTAAACTACAAGATTACCTAACATTGTAATAATAAATGTTTACAATGTACATTGTTTTGTTTGATAAATAAACCTACCAACAGAATTAGTCAAATTGCACGTTTTTCATAAATCTGAATAAGAGAAATAATTATTTTCATTTTACAGCATATGAACTATTAAAATTTAAACATCTATTTCGTACACCATAACAATGTGTCTCTTCCACCAATTCACTTACAAGATCTGTCTGAATACCTTGGAATATAATAATTCATCTTTCAGTTTTTAAAATAAAAAAAAAAAAAAATAACTGCGATTCACAAATAGTTTTATTCAAACTCTCCAAATATGTTGATTCTATTAATAAAATAGAGCCAAAATGTTGAAAGAATATTCCTACTAAAAATTTTATTTTGCAAAAATATTTTTTACTTTAGTGATTTTCCTTTTGACCTTAATCTGATCAATTTCATCATCATTTTTCACTTTCTTCTTAATTTTCTTCAAGGCAACTTTAGAAGCATCGACTTCATCTTGAATAATTCTCTTGATTTTCTTTTTCTTCTTTGGTTCATCGATAACAACTTCCATTTCATTAAATATATCTTCATATTCATTATCTTCTACTTCTTCATTTGCCTTAATATTTTCAGTATTTTCCTCATTATCTGATTCCTCTTCTTTAACTACTGGCCTTATTAATAAAGATGTTAAATTTACTTTCAAATAAACCTAAAACATTTAAAATAAGAGTACATTGCTAAAATAGTTGAACAGGGGAGTTAAAAATGCTTACCTTTTGAATTAAGGCTTTGGTTTCTAAATGGTGCAGCCTTACATGCCTATCCAAACTGGTTGAGACTACATACGGTTCAATTGGATCGCAAACAATGCTTGTAACACTTCCAGTAAATGTTGTAAATGTCCTCAAACATTTACCAACTTTCATATCAAGTAACTGCATATAACCTCTAGTTGTACCCACCAGACATTGTCTGTGAATCAAAAGAATTATCTTAAGTTTGTCAGTTTGTTATAAAAATAAAATAAAGAATAAAAACAAGAAAACAAATATTAATTTAACAAAAAATTACCTTTCCCTATATGCAGAAGCAATGGTAGTGTAACTAGCTTTTTCTTCTAAATATTTGACTACTGGTCTTCTTTGTGCTCTGTCATCATATACTAAAACATGCCCTTCTTTTGTGCAACAACAACCCAAATTAGGATCTTCAGGAAAAAATGTTATGCCTCTAATTGATGTTGGTATAGGTAAATTTAATTTATCATGTCCCATCTAAAATAAAATATAACCACAAGTGACTTTTTATTCACCACTGTATTTAAAGATAGGATTTTCATTAAAAAGTGGTTCTGCCAGAGGCTATCATAATTTGTAGCCATCATATTTATTGTAAATATTATTAAAATCTAAAGGATTTATGTAAAATCAACTTTTTAATATTAAACAATACTAACTGCTTTATATTCAATGGGTTTGTCTGGGTTCGAACAGAACCATCTATACCAGTTTTCAAATTCAGTTCATGAATTCATTTTTCATGAATACGCCTAAATAATATAATAACCTATTGCACTGAACGAGTGTAATTCACTGATTCTGAACTAGTTCGCGAAAGAACCAAAACAAGCCTAATATTTTATTAGAACAAAATCATTTCATATTGGAATAGGTATGTTGGTAATAATTTTTTTTAAATATCTAACCTCGAGTGTGTTTTTTTTTTAATAAAACTATAAGTACTAACCGATTTAGCTTTAAAAGTACACTTTTGTGTTTCAATATCCCAAAGTTTAAAGTCATTCTTCTCTCCTCCTGTCCCTATAACTTTACTTGACTCGTTAACTACCAAAGAATTGAGGGTTCCTTCAGGGTCCAAATTTATACCAAAATGCTTCTTCTTTTTCTTTCCATCTTTCCAAATATTGATGATACCATCTGATTTGCCAGCAATTATAAGGTTTTCTTTACAACCTAATCCTATGATACTACCCTTGCCTTCTAAGTCGGAAATTGTATCCAGGTATATGTTTTCGGTTGGATCATACCGATGTAAGTTGCCATTTTGATATCCAATTATTATTTCTTTTTGTTCTTTACTAAACGCTAGAGCAGTTATTTCAGAGGAAAAGTCAGGTTTCACATGTTTCAACTCCTTTGGTTTATCGGTGGTGGCTGAAACAGAATGATTATAACTCCGATTTAGATAATTCGATAAGTGCCCATTATAAATAAAAAGAAAATATACGTACAAAGTAAAAAACCTCTAGCAGTTCCGATAAAACAATTATACCGTGTAAGTTCCATTTGTAAATATACTTTTTTTTTTTAATTAAAAACAAACATTTATAGGTTATTTAACTATGGCTGCATGGCTGCTGCTGTCGCTGTCATGCTGCTGTATACGCACGTGTTGTGTGGTCTTTTATTATATGAGTTGCTAGCACAGAATCAGCTGGCCAGCATCTGGCCAGCCAGACGAAACAAATCTTAAATTATTATTAAAATGAATTTGATTTTCTACAAGCAACAGAATAAAACTCTAAACGATTGTATTCAAAAATCGAACATTTAAAGACCTAGTAGATAAAATTAATAAAATTTTAGATATTGTAAATAAATGCCGTACTGAACATCTTTATTATCAAGACCCATAGATCAGTTGTCAGTGTTGTCACAAATTTAATTTTGACATTTGATTAATGTCAAAGTAAGGTTATGAAAAGATAATTTTATGTAAAATTAAAATTATAAATAATACACCATAATTCTTACAAATAATGTCTAAAAAAACATTTGGATTTTGGTTTAAAGAGAATAAAGTTGCAATAGTAGTAATACCCCTAATAATTACAATACATTGGGGATGGTACGAACTTCAAAAAGTTCCACATTTAGGGGGTAAAGTACCTAAGGAAATGCCCATTATTAGTGTAAGTACTTAATAATATAAATGAAGAGTAATTATTTAAAATTTGACAGTGATATGTGGCCTGATGAATAAATGATAATTTATGCTTTATATAGTAGAAATAAAATAGGTATGTACATTTAAAATAAATATACCTATTTATTAAAATACCTGGTCAGAAATCGGTCTTAACCTTTAGGGTGGATTTATAAACTACGTTCATTTCGCGCTCAGTTCGAGTTGGCAAGACAATTCCACAAAATAAAATTATATTTTGGTGTTATTTTTGTTTTAATTATATTATATTTGTAGATGGTGTTGGTTATAAAATAATTATGAATCTGTTATAATTTCTTATCCAAAACATACTTACCGTGCCATTCTGCTCTGTTTATGTTGAACTCAAACTGAGCGTGAACTAGTGTTGCGAATATCCGTATCTTTTTAGTATTCGGATAATACGTATTCGGAAGGCTCTATCAAGCTAGCGGGCACTCGGTGGCGGCACCATTCAAGACCTGGCGGGTTTTTTGTAGCTTTTTTGTTACGCTATTTGCAAATTTGTAGCTTAGCCCAGGTCCGAAAAAACAGCGGATCCGCTAGCTTGAATTTCCATAAATTCCATAATAGCGGCACAGATTCAGACCCAGCTGGTTTTTCGTAACTTTTTTGTAGCTTTTTTGTTACGCTAGTCTCCCTTTTGTAGCTTGTACTGAACCTGAGAAAAGCGCGGATCCGCTAGCTTAGCGGATATTTGTAGCGGCACCAGCTCGGACCCGGATCATTTTTTGTAGCTTTTTTGTTACGCCTGTCTCGATTTCGTTGCGAGGCCTGAACGTGAGTAATAATCGTTCCTCCACGAGCGTGAGAGAAATGTTCGTTAATTTAAAATCAATTTTCGGCCTCTACAAGTAATAGGTGCAACTCGATAGTGTGACTATCTGTTGATAGATGGCACCAGTATTGCATTTCACGAATTATGGCCATCTTCCATCCAATTTTTGGGAAATTTAGATATAATCTCAGAATCGGACATTTGTTTTTAAATGTTTTTTATTGTTGTTTATGTATTTATACTTTTGTTGAATCAAGAATATTCTTACATCTTTTTTGAATGATTTCCTTAACCAATCGTTTGGCAGTATTTATGGACCATCAGTGTTTAATTCAGCTATATCAAGCTAGAAGGCACTCTGTGGCGGCACCATACAAGACCAAAGTGTTTTTTTTTGTAGCTTTTTTGTTACGCTATTTACGAATTTGTAGCTTGACCTGGGTCCGAAAAAACAGCAGATCCGCTAGCTTGAATTTCTATAGTAGCGGCACAGATTCAGATCCAGTTGGTTTTTTTGTAACTTTTTTGTAGCTTTTTTGTTACGCCAGTCTCCTAGTATTGAGCCTGAGAAAAGCGCGGATCCGCTAACTTAGTGGACATATGTAGCGGCACTACCTCGAGCCCGGCTCATTTTGTGTAACTTTTTAGTAGCTTTTTTATTACGCCGGTCTCGCCTTCGTTGCGGCGCCCGAGCAAGAGAGAAGTGTGTGACTCTTAATTTAAAATCAATTTTTGGCTAAAAATAACAATTCTGTAATGTGTATCAATAGGTACCGCAGGCACTCACGTTTTATTTTTGGCCAAAACATTATTCTTTACTTTTTAGTACACTTTAATAATATAAGCGTGGCTATAAAAAAAATATTTTTTCCTATTGGTCTATTCCCGGTGACGTCACAAATTTTAAAAAATGAATAACTCAGGCAAATGAATAGATAAAAAAAAATTAAATGCAGCTTTATTTTGAACTCTATTATTCATAAAAAATAAATGCAAAATTTTTGAACATGCCCCATTATTAAGAGCTCAGGATCAGAAAATCACGATATTTTCTGTCAGAGGTAATTAAAACCGATGTTGGTCACTATGGATATTAATGAGTAAGTGAGGCAAATATACTCATAGATTTTAGTAAGTTAGATAAACAAAGCAAAGACAGATTGTACCTTTATACATACCTGACATAAAATGAACCGATCTGTATCTTATTTATTTGGGATACAAAATTAATGGTTTGAGTATAAAATATATATTAATTATATTATAAGAACCCTTGATATTCTCAAGAATGAGAATAAATTGAAAACAATTCGACACATTTGTTCAAAAACTTGTTGCTAGGTGATAGCTACCAAGCAGTTATTTTCACTACAATAATGTTGTGATTGGACAGAATTAAACACTGGTCCATAAATACTGCCAAACAATTGGTTAAGGAAATCATTAAAAAATGATATAAAAATATCCTTGAGTCAACAAAAGTATAAATACATAAACAACAATAAACAAACATTTAAAAACAAATGTCCGATTTTGAGATTATATCTAAATTTCTCAAAAATATATTGGATGGAAGATGGCCATAATTCATTAAGTGCGATACTGGTGCCATCTATCAACAGATAGTCACACTATCGAGTTGCACCTATTACTTGTAGAGGCCGAAAATTGATTTTAAATTAACGCACATTTATCTCACGCTCGTGATTATTACTCACGTTTAGGCCTCGCAACGAAATCGAGACAGGCGTAACAAAAAAGCTACAAAAAAGTTACAAAAAATGAGCCGGGTCCGAGCTGGTGCCGCTACAAATATCTGCTAAGCTAGCGGATCCGCGCTTTTCTCAGGTTCAGTACAAGCTACAAAAGGGAGACTAGCGTAACAAAAAAGCTACAAAAAAGTTACGAAAAACCAGCTGGGTCTGAATCTGTGCCGCTACTATGGAATTTATGGAAATTCAAACTAGCGGATCCGCTGTTTTTTCGGACCTGGACTAAGCTACAAATTTGCAAATAGCGTAACAAAAAAGCTACAAAAAACCCGCCAGGTCTTGAATGGTGCCGCCACAGAGTGCCCGCTAGCTTGATATAGCTTATTCGGAACCAAGAGATATTCGGATTCATCATCCGGATACGTATCCATATTCCATGTGGGTGAAATCATAATAATACGCAACTGTAAATACACCGCGACCTTGGGAAGTGCTTGGGAATCGGAACCGGGCAGTGTTGTCAATCCTGGCAGAATTTATGTTTGAGAGTGAAGTAGCAGACGCTTTTAATGTTTTAGAATAATAAACACAAGATAAATCTCAAATATCTTGTTTTTTTATCATAATATCAGAAACAACATTTTTCATTAACTGAATATTATTTATATTTATACAACTTCATGTTACCTTTAAAATATGCTTAGTACATGCCGACTAACCGACTATGAATTGCAACAACGCTAGACGATTCCGATTTCGTATCGGCTGCCACCAATGCAAATCCGGCAATCGGCTCTGTCATGAACAGAACATGAAGCACATTTTCTGTGATGAAGCATTCGATTCGTTTATTACGATTTTGTTTCTGTCCTTTTTGATACCGAATCCGCATTCGAATTTACACATTGATTCCGGAATATCCGGATCCTTTTAATATTCGGATTCAACGGATTTTTGGATACGTATTCTTACATCACTAGCGTGAACTGAACGCGAACTGAACACTATGTATGTATAAATCCACCTTTAATAAAAAAAAAGCTAAAAACGCTTAATCTTAATTGTTTATTTTGGGGATTATTTAATCCTCGGACGGGCGCGCTTTGCAAAATTACTAGGGGTGTGCTGCTACACTGCATGCCGCAAGCAGAAATATGTAGATTAATTCAAAACAACAAAATTTAGTTTCTAATATAGTACAAAATTCTTCTGTTGTCAAATGTTTTTTAATGTATATTATCGCCAAAAGAAATACATTTTCATTTGTTTTACTACAAAAAATTACACTACTCAGAACTGGGATAAAATAATGACCTCATACAATCGGTATACTGAAGTAGTATTCGTGCCAAAGAAATATATATTTTTTATGCAGATATGAATGTTTTTGTAGTTTTTTTTATTTGTTGTCTTTTTTATGCTACTGCAAAATACTTTTACTTTGATCAATTGTGAAAAATTTTTTGCAAAAAATTATTATTTTTTAAAATTAGATATAAAAACAGTAGACGTGTTATGAAACATTTAAAAAAATCCTTAGACACATATGGATGTCACTCTGTATACTAAAGGATACAATCAAATTGGAATTGCCCTGATTTTAAAAGTTACCCAATCGTCAATAAGTAGAGTGCTTAGGCAAGAAGACTAGGGCCTCTCAAGACGTCCTAGTCCTGGTAAATATAAAATAAATAAGCATATTTCAAAAATGTGTGATAATTGTTTTGAATAGTGTAATATAACTGAAAAAAACCAAATTTAATTTAATTACATGATCAGGCGCGATGTAGCACGAAATGCCGTAAACTCAACACCTATTTCTTCAACATCTCAGTGACAACTGAAGAAAATATAAACCGCCTTAGTTTATGTATAATAGGTTGTCTAATATAGTCATTTTAGCATAGATAGACGGACAATAAGCTTGCAATTAACAGTTTTTGCGCAATCTGCAAATTATTGAAAAGGCGGCACACAGTTCACATAGCGCGCCCGCCCGAGGATTAAGGGAGATTTATCAAGCCCCTTGAGTTTCTATCTGGATCGAACCCGTGAAATAAATGTAGTACCTAATTATTACTAACCTAACTCATTTAATTTGTTTTTAGGCTTATAAAGTATTTAGCGAACGAATAAAAGAAAAGGTCAAAAGTATTTCAACATCTGATGCAGGCAAATGATGATTACCCTAGTACGTTGTGGTTTTTGTACATAATAAATATTATATAAATTGTATATATTTTTTAGTTGTGAAATAAAAAAATTGAAATAAAAATAGTGCTTTATAAGGATGAACTGCCCCTCTAGGCAATATACCTACGCCACTGCCTAGAATCTTGTATAAAAGATTTATTATTATAATCTAGGAATGGAATACTATTTGTCTGCATTTGACTTACCCTAGAAAGCAATAAGAAAACTTTAATTTACAAAAAAATAATTTCAATTTTTGATATCCTAACATATAGATTAATTCTTCAATTTTTTTAAGATAATTACAGGATGCTTAGGTACCTGCGGTCTAGTGATTTTGACATTGGTATTGTGTACTAAGGGTTATTGCTTTTTTTGTTTGCTTTCATCCCACTTGGCATTCCAAAATTTTCTTCTGCATTTTTTATTAGGAGGGTTGTTTTGAATTTTGTTTAAAATTCAGGAAAATGAGTGAAACACTGGTTCTTTTATATTTATTTAAAATATTCTTAACTAGACAGGCTTTTAATTTTTTTACACAAAATAAATTTATCTTTCTAAATATTTTGTAATCAGGTATAGATATGCTATCACCATCAGAAAAAATAAAGCCTGTAGTAAATATTTGTACATTCAAATTATTGTTTTTTGTTTAGTGCGTTTTACAAAACGTGCCATTAACAATAAATCTGTCAGTAGAAAAAATATGCTCTTTAAGTCATTTAAAGAACGAAAATCTTTGTCATATGGTCGGTAGATGATGATCGGCTTTAGATTTTTGTAAACTGTTGCTTGGCTTTAAAGGACTAACAGGCTTGGACCCCGTCAGTTGGGGCAAAGAGGTCCCAAGAAGTGAATTCTGAAAATAAATAGAATAATTATTGATCAAATTCTCCCCATTTGAATGTATATAGGTATTAGGTGAAATCAAAAAATATTCGCCCTTATCTAAGATTTTGATACCTATTTCAAATAAATATACTATACAGTGTGTGTCCACGGATGGACTTTACTTGAAAAAATATTTATTTAAAATTTAAAAAAACAAGTAATTCTTCATAATTTATTTTCCTTGTTAAATAAATACGTAGAGAAACTTCGATTTTGTTGAGCAATAAAAAATACAATTGTTGATTTGCGAAAATTTTATGTATTTTCAAGTGCTCAAATGAAGAGTTTGCAAGGATAAATCGAAAAGCCAAATGAAAATTTGTGTAAAATTACTTAAACATTTTTAAATTTGCAAATCCACAATAATTATTATTGTTGTATATTTTGCACACTCTTTACAAAATCGGAGTTTCTCAACATTTAACCAGCAAAAGAGATTAAGAATTAATTTTTTGAAAAATGTTATAAAAAGAGTTTTACAAGTATAGTTAAGTCTACCGGGGACACATGAACTACCTATATAGAGCTGTTCATAAGTAAAGGGGCCCATGTTACGGCAAATCAGAATATTTTGATAAAAGAAATTTACTATGTCCCCATTACATATGGAGTCTGCACCTTGTCTAAAAGGGAAGAGGGTTGAAAAGTACTTCGATTTTAAGTAAAATAAAAGGTAATTTACGAGTGGCTGCTGGGGATAACACATGGAAAATTCGATTTTTCCTAACAAAAACGAAAGGTTATTTGTTGCCCATTTTTCCACGCAAGCCATTTTCACTATATGATTAATTAATAGAACTAGGCTTCGGAAAACCAAAGGCGTAAATGTTGCAAGTGCCTAAAAGGTTAAATAAGGGTGTAATCTTCTAAGGAAAAATCGAGATTATTTTTCCACACAAGCCCATCGAATGTATGAAAACGTATGTCGTCACTAGTCCGAAAAACATTTTCTTGAATAAGTGCATTTTGGGGTCGGAAAATTTTTCTGATAAGGAAAATCGAATTTTCCATGTGTTATCCCCAAGAACCACTCGTAAATTTTCTTTTATTTTACTCAACATCGATGTACTTTTCAACCCTCTTCGAGGCTTGTATGCGAAAATGGGGAACCTAAATCGGTCACTATCTGACGGTCTATAACAGTTGATGTATTTTTCTTTATCCGTTCATGAGTAATCGAGAATACAGACACGCAGATATACACAGATTCATCATCGCGAAAATAGTCTAAACGGATTCAGGGTACCCCAAAACGTAAAAATCCGTTGAAAAAAATCGTGATTTCTATACTATCTGTCTGTATAAAGACAGGAAAATAAAAAAATTATGCTGTAACCAACTTTGAGCAAAAAAATACTTTTATTGCAGAATATGGTCCTGACGCAATATCATTTTGGCCAAAAAGCTGGCAACGTCCTGGGAATTTTCCGAGCTAATATTGTTATGTGACCTATTGGCTGGAATTGAAGATGACGCGCCCTTTTTGGAGTTAAATATAGTTTAAAAAACTAAAAAACACGCTTTTAGAGCATATCAAACTAAAAAGTTAAAAATAATTTTTCAAATAAGCTTAAAATAATAATAAATGGAAAATACTAGTATTATTGTGAGAAAAGCGTCGGGCGCTCGATGTACGAGAAATATGGACAAAGCGCCTCACGCTTTTTTTACAATAATACTAGTATTTTCAATTTAATGTTGTTTTAAGCTTATTTGAAAAATTATTTTTATTTTTTTAGTTTGATATGCTCTAAAAGCGTGTTTTTTAGTTTTTTTAAAATATATTTATTTTTCATTTTTTAGTTCGATGTATTATAAAAGCATGTTTTTTAGTTGTTTTAAACTATATTTATTTTTTACTTTTTAGTTCGATTAATTATTAAAAAAAATTGCTGAAAAAAAACAATTTTTTTTTCAGCCGTGGACAGGATTAGAACCCACGATCGGTGAGTCGACGTAAGCGAAGACCCGCGCCTTAGACCGCTCGGCCAACGAACGAACTTGAGGTAGTGGGATATACTGACAGTAATAATCTACTTGCTTTTAGTCCAAAGGAGAGTTACAAACATACATACATACATACATACATACATACATACATACATACAGGTGAAGCTAATAAAAGCGTGTTAAAAACAAATAGGTTTTTGTTTATATAGTTATACCTACGCTTTTCAATAGGCCCCTGGGCACAACCTGCTAATTTTTGTTGTTTAATGACAGCTATTCGCTCCGTGCGCGGCAGCAGCGCCAATTCGTTTTGGTACTAATGGACTATTTCTGCGTATACTGACAAATACAATTTTTAATAGAATTCGTAATTAAAAAGCATATATGTTAGTTTTAATAAAAGTATATGGAATTGTAAAACAAAGAATTGTGTTTTAAAGTTTTCTTTAGAGGTCCTTAAATAGTTTTTGCAAGCAGAATTAGACAGATACTTATCTTCAGCTGTTAAATTACTAAATTGAGTTTTTTTAATTATTTCAGAGTTGAATCAGTGAGGATAATAATTTTTCGGTTGTATCTTTTAAAGGAACATTTTGTAGAAGATAGTATAGAGTCTCTCGTAAAAAAGTATTAATTGCTTCATCCACGCAAATCAAGCTGAGAGAATAACACATAGGCACGCCTATACCTATTTGAGTAATGAATAGGTACTCACCCTTGACTTATCTCGTATTCTTTCTATGTTTTGTACATCGCCTTCGTCAACTTTAAAATTGAAATTTTCAAAATACTCATGGGTAAGAAGTCTTTCGCACGTCCATCTTTTGGTAGGATCTTTATCTAAGCATTTCTGAAAATTAAAAGGTATAGAAGTTAATTCAGGTTCTTTACCATCGTTTATTTATTGTATTCATAAATAAATAGAATATTGTTTATTAATGAATGATTATGTTCAGATTTTAACACTTTTCTTTATATTCACCAATTAAATTAACATCCTGTATATGAAATTAATTATTTATTGAATTAAAATGTTTAATTTCATATGCAATTAATAATAAACACGTTCCAATTTCGTATCTAGTTCGATGTGTAAATTATAATAATAAAAATGCTGACTTATTTCAAAATTATTTTCAAAACATTGAACTAGAGAGACTAAAATTGGAATAAAAATATTTTTCTAATGTACATTTAAATAATTAAATAATATTAATTGTTATTGTATATTGTTTATTCTGTGATAATATAAATGTAAATGCAAACGAAAAATAAACAGATTGACTAACAAGATGTGGTAGTATACTTTACAAAATTATCTCTAAAATGAGATTCATGAAAACCATCTTGTGTTATTAATTACAACAATTATCTTTGAAATTTTATTCATGGTCCTTCGAGCAAGTTTAAAAATTTTGAAAAATACCTATGGAAGAAGCAAACTTCAACATGAAGAAAAACAAGAAAATGAAGTCTTTCTGCCAACCTTAATAACAAGTTTGACCAAATCCAAGCCAAAATCCAAGAAACAATGCTTTAAAAACAAATCGAAGCTCGTATCAAGCGAATTCGACAACTATACGACCAAGGGACTTCCGTTCGATTGAAGTTCTCCATACTCAAACCCAAGAAGCATCAACGCTTTAGACAGATAACTTAAATTCCATAATTTCCGAAGAAAATGCCGTTCAAGATGACCTTCATGAGAAAATTTGAAAGAAAATCAAGAATCGCAACTATATATCGAATTACATCACAGCCACTATCGTGTTACCTACACTAATAGTTCTATGGGTCTGCTACACATGGGCGAAGTTAGGGGGGGGCTTGGGGGGGCTAAGCCCCTCCAAAAACCAAATTAGCCCCCCAAAAATAATTCGAACATTTATCGCACATCTATCCACACATTTCAGATTTCAGAACAGAAATTAATAAAGAAAAATCGTGCCATTTGATTGATTCTGAAATTTTACATTTAGTTCAGGAGGCAGTGAATTTTACTCGTACTCATTTTTCCAATCGGTGTATACGAAAATAAACTGTTCTCTTAGTGACAAAAAACAAACATTTTGAGTCTGACACTTATTTTCCCAGTCATAAATATTTTACATTTACTAAACTAGAACATAAAGCTTATAAAAATAGCAGTTTGGAATATCTCAGATAGTGGAAAGTGAGTGTGGCAGAAAATTTAGCATATAAATTGATACAATCATGAACTGTTAATAATAATAAGTCTGGCTGATTTACGAAATTGGCAAATGAGTCTGGTAATATCTTCAAAATCGAAAAAATATAATATTTTTGCTTTTATTTTCCCGGGTTTGAAAATTTGTCATGTAATAGATTATATTATAATTTTACAGCTCTATTTTATAACAGATCAAATACCGTTATTTTCAAACGCTTCTATGAAAAATTTCCGGAAATTTTTCTTTTGGTGGGTACCCTGAACGAAATTATACTGAAAATTTTTTTATGCATATGTTTTATATGTTGTTCTATGGCCAGCTTTGAAAATTTGATTTTAGTCGTTTTAATGTATGTCTGTCAAGTTTTGAAATTTGGATATTTTGGTGTAAAATTTTCTTACCCAATACCACTGGTGCCTAAATTATTATCAGTAAATTTTTGCTCACTCACGCATATTTTAAGAAAAATATCAATCGTCTTCGACTCAGGATAAATTTCAAAATATTCGTAAGTTCGAAAAAAATTTCAGAAATAATTTAGGCACTGAAAATATAGGTCTGGCTGACAATTAAAATCACGAAGGCCTGCCAGACTCACAAGTAGTGTAAGGCCGAAGGTTCGGTTACGGTTTTGGCCAACTTCGGCTTAAAATAAGAGTTTCTACTACAGTTTCGGTTTCGGCGGAAAACTGGCCGAAACTGCAGCCAACTACGAAACTACTTTCGAAAGTTTACGTATCACACTTGGTTGTGTCCAGCACAATGGCGACTGTGCCGGGTGCCATTCCTACACAGGGCACGTACTTCTCTGCTTTGTTTCAAGTGAACATTCTTCAGTGCTCCTGGCCTAATTTATTCGTATAAAAGGAGCATTTTTTTAGGTGAAACGTTGAAAAAATATTATTTCTAGCCTACAACGTTAGACTGTTTACTTATGAATATTAATTTAATTATAAGTAACAAACATATTTAATTATCTGAATTTGTTTTTTTTTTAAATAAAAATTACATTATATATATTTCCCTTCATAATACTATTTTTTGTTACAAAAAATCTAGAGACAGATGCAGAAATGATTGCTACTTTGTAATTCACTTATTTTTTTTTTTTTTTAGTTTCAAAAGTAATAAAAAAAAACAATGTCAATAAATTTATTAATGGCTTCTTTTGATCACATAAATAAATATGTAATAAGTAAATGTAGCTAAAATTTATAATACGAGTTAATTAGTCTTAAACAAAGATATTGCAAATTTTAATAAGAGATTGCCTTAAAAGAAAGTTCTTATTTCTGTTTCGGTTTCGACTAAGAAAGGAGCCGAAATTGGGTTTCGGTTTCGGTTATAAAACCGTATTTCGGTCGGACCTGACAAGCCAGGTAGTTAAACGAGGAGAGGAATAGTAATCGAACGTGCAGATTTTAGCGCGCCTGACGATCATTAGACAAGTCTGGCAAGGCTTTCGGGGTATTCCACATTAGCCAGATTGTATTTTAAGCTGTTATCATAATATACATTTTTCTAGTACTGCACTTGTAACAGGGATCCTTACTGGGCATTGCCAACTAAAAGGACATCTTAGTAAACTGAGAGTAGTAGAAAATAGTGAGTGAAGACTCTGTGAGGGGAAGGACGAAACCTTCATTTACATTCTAACTGAATGTGTAGCACTCCAGAATCCAAGGGCACTATACCTAGGAGCATATCAAATAGAAACTTGAAGCCACTCCAAATCCGACACTTCCTTGAGAAGATATAATTGAAAGGGTCGTTATAGGCATTGAGACATTTCCTTGCTGCATTAGCGACAGAAGGGAGCACAATAGATATTTTAGGTCGCAGTGTATTAACACCCCATTCCCAACATAACATAGCGAGAAAACTGCAAAATAATGAAATCCACAAATCCCAGTTCATATTTTGGACATCCAACTACTATTATTTTTAAAATTTTAAATTCTGACAAACTGTCAGTATATTTTTTAGTCATTAAGATTACATATACGTTAAAATTAGTTATTTTTGTTTAGAATCGATAAAAAATAACATTTTAATTTTATTTGGGCCACATTTAAAAAAGTAAATTTTAATCAAATTGTATGAAACTAATTTATTTACGAGTATTAAAATTAAAAACCTAAAAGTGGCGGTGGAGCTGAGGACAGAGCATTTGCCTTCCATGCGAATAGCCTGGGTTCGAATCTGGACTATATAGGGGCAAATTTTTTTTTATGTTTTTTATTTTATAAATTAATAAAATTTATAAATTATTTTAAAATGGCTTATTTTGTCTAAACCTAAAATAATTTTTTAAATTTGTAGATTTTCGTTAGTAGTTCGTAGAAAAAATATACTGCACAACTCGAGTGGATTGTCCATATCTACTCTTGTTGCGAAAATTAGGGAGATTTTTGTGATGAAAATTATTGTGATGAAAATTATTCAGTTTTTTCACTTATATATGATATTTTATTCATTTTCATAGATTCGCCAGAATTTTTTTACTTAACTTCAGTATACCTCTAGAACTATTATATTTTATATGACTAGGGTTAGATCTTTAGCCCCCCCAGATCTGATGACATAACTTCGCCCATGCTGCTACAAAACAAAATCTGCCGCCATCTCCGCCTTGGCCCAACAGCATCGCCGAATCACGCAGAGATCGAACTCCAGAGACTAGGGTCAGTTAGGAACGAAAATCCTCGTGAGTAAAGATGAGAGTCGCCAGTATGTTTAGATTTGAACATTTTTCTTTATATTCACCAATTAAATTAACATCCTGTATATGAAATTAATTATTTATTGAATTAAAATGTTTAATTTCATATGCAATTAATAATAAACACGTTCCAATTTCGTATCTAGTTCGATGTGTAAAGTATAATAATAAAAATGCTGACTTATTTCAAAATTATTTTCAAAACATTGAACTAGAGAGACTGAAATTGGAATAAAAATATTTTTCTAATGTACATTTAAATAATTAAATAATATTAATTGTTATTGTATATTGTTTATTCTGTAATAATATAAATGTAAATGCAAACGAAAAATAAACAGATTAACTAGCAACATGTGGTAGTATACTTTACAAAATTATCTCTAAAATGAGATTCATGAAAACTATCTTGTGGTATTAATTACAACAATTATCTTTGAAATCTATTCAGATTAAACGATTTCAATCTAGGCAACGATGACATTAAAATGCTCTTTCATCAAAATCTTCTACCGTACCTTCCATTAAAATTGCGCTATTTTTCAATTTTAAGTCTTAAATTAAATTATTTGCAATTTAATAAAAAGCTGTATTTGGAGTGTTTTTTTGTGCGGATTAATTAGTCTTGACCTACTTTATCATCTCACGAAGTGGCATATCTACAACCTAATAGTGCATGCAATAAAGCATAATACTTCTGTGTCCTATCTGCAAAAACACGAATATTTTCCTCACAAACTGTTCTGACTTTGTGTATCTAAGTGAAGTAAAATGATATGTGATCCACAGGATAAACTAAAACCTAATTGAACAGCCGCTATGTTTATTTTGTATAGAATCTTATGGCTGTATATCGACAACTTCAAGAACGTACTTGCATTCTGACTTATCCTTGCCTATGCTATGTACAATGTATGTTTTTGGAGCATCTTGAAAAAAACAAATTTTACTAACAAACCTAGTTATAATACGTACCGAAAAATAATTAAATAGCAAAATTTATCTTCCTACAATCCAAAAGAGAATCAATGTTCCCTCTATATAACTTACTTTCAAGGAGATGTCACTGTAAAAAAAATTTAATAGACAAGTACACACAGCATATTACAGAGAAACAAAACTACGAGAGTTAAAAGCTGAAGACAAAAACAGGACAATAGAAGACAAATCATTTCTCTGTGGAGTTTTCGATTTTCAATAATTTATATACTTGCCAAGGAGCAAAGAGAATGCTATCTGCTACAAAATGAGTTTAGAAGCATTTAACTTTACTTTTTACAATATTGGTACCAAAGAATGTCTTTGCTTTCCATTGAATGATATTTTGAGTAAGAGAGGTTCTGAAATCGCTACATATATTTATAAATATTTTTTACGAATTACTACCCTTTCTTTCTACTCGGACGGCTGCTATGGCCAGAATAAAAATCTTTTGATAATTGTGAAAAAATGTCACTTTTCGAAACAAACCATGGGCAGGGTGAGGGGGATTCTGCCAGTGGCGTAACTACAAATTTAGGGCCCCCCGCAACTTTCAACATAAGCCCTAATAGACAAGAATTTTAAGTAGTAATTAAAACCTAAAAACTTTTTTGTGGGGATTTGCTTAAGTATTCTTTTTTAGAATTTTACACAAAAACTCTTTTAAAATAACGAAGGGTTGAATTGGATGTTGGATGTCAATCCTAGTACATACGTACTACATTCTTGTTAGATAAATTAAATAATAAAATTTATAAACTTGTTCATTGTACCAATCATCTTAAATCTGATAAGTATAAGTAAACTGTATAAAAAATAAATGAACCAAATCTATATAGTTACTAAGAACACTATTTTCTAGCTTTCTTTCCAGAAAATGAAGTAATGGCTTGGCCAATGTCAATTTCTCGCGCCAAATCATTTTCGATTGCCAAAAGTGCTAGAGAAATTTTGTTTCTCAAATAATTTTTAATTATTTATAATTTAGAGAAAGACCTTTCATTACTTGCGACGTTTATGGGTGAAGTCAAATACATTATCAGAGCTTTAATTGTATTAGAAAAGCTAGATACGCATGTAGGATTATCAACTAACAAATATTTTAAAAACTCAGTTATATAATAATAATACTCTCCCTAATTCACCCCCTTACGAGTGAATTTTAACCCCAAAAGCTGAGCTTGTGCGGGGAAAGGGACGGTTATTATTATTATTTGCCGTGGCGCTCCGGGGCGACTTAAAGATGATAGATGGTGCCATTTGACTTACAGGTGAGGAAAACCTCACCCACCATCATCGAGACCGTAATGCATGGCGATTTTATAATCTGCATATCATATCAACTGAAATTGAATTTCTATTAATTTAATTAAAAATCCACATGGTCTGGTCTGAGATTCGAAGCCCGTCTGTCTCTGACCATAAACTTGCCTATAAATGAATATAAGCGTGTTAGACTGCTACACCACCCACCCGACAATATTCTCAATATTTTTTTAAATTATTGAACAACATTACTCTTATTAATTTAGACAACATTAATGCATATTAAATTGTCTTTTAAACAGCATATTTTTTTTGATCTGATAAAACAACAGTTAAAAAATGTTCTTTAATTTTTGTTGATAAACCCTGCCAGTCATTAAGTCCCGATATCCATCTTGACCCTAATCTATGCTGAACAGTGCTAAACAGCTAACATGGCAAACAATAAGCAAGATCTTTGTTTTTCGAATAACACACCCAATTATTATTTTTAGTGTAATAATAACTTTCTGAAAAGGATCTTTGTTTTTGATCCATCGGAAAAGGACCATTAGGCTTTGATAGTCCATAATCAATAATTAGCTTCCTTAATTTATTAAATGTTGAAATGTCAACATTTGATAAATGCGCAAAATTAGTAGGATAGGTATTATTAACATTAAAAAGGGTAACCGAATTATTTTCTTCAACTTCTGAAACCTATATCATCAAACTGCTGTGTCTGCTTCACTATCGATATCTGGTTGAGTAGTACTGGTATCTACAGTGTCTATGCTCATGGGATATGTTTTTATTAAATTTTGAGTTGGTCTTGGTATAATTGTAATTGAATATTAACATGAACACTCGCGCCACTCGTAGAGGGAGTCTGATGATCTACAACGTTTAAGATCGTTGAACTTGATGGTTTCAGATTAGGCAAAAGAAAGACATTGATTTTGGGTAGTTTTTCTTTTGCTTCATCAAACAATTTTCTCCTTTTTTCCTAAGCTCCACTTAAAAATAAAAAAACTATCAAGACAAATAGCTAGGTATCAAGTTTTTTAATAAAATCTGCAATTTTAGAAAAACGGAGTACAGTGTGGTAACGCTGCGCCAGGAATTCTCAACTGACTGCAGACTATGTTTAGTATTGTCTAGATTAGAACACAGCCCAATATAACATAATATTTGAAGCCAAACTAGCTAAAGAAATTGACACGAACACAATATTATTAAAATATACATACTTAATTACTTGCTCTGCTGATTTTTAACACCTGTTAACCACTAACCAATAACGACACGCATCTTTAACAAGTGTAAATTAGTAAACTACGCTTTATACACAGGTTCCAGAGTTGCAGCATTTTACAATGTTCTCACTAATTGTCACGTATGATTATTTTAAGCTACTTTACTTACAAAATATTTTTAAAGTCAAGATTTACCCTTTTACAAATGTTTTTTTTTTATTTTCTCTCTTCGCAACCGGTCGGCGGTCGGCCGCCGGGGGTCCTTTTCTCCTCTGTCCAACCGGTCAGCCGGAGGCTCCCAGTACCAGCGGGCCCCCCGCGTCGCGGGGGCTTGCGGGGGTGTAGATACGCCACTGGATTCTGCCCATAGTACAATAAATACTGCCATAAAAGGTGCTGGGGATCTTTTTAAACCCTCACAATGGTACCCAATTTTTGGATTGGTCAGAAGAAAACAACCTTAGTTCGTCATTCCAATGAAGTACTCAGATTTCTTGGATTTTAAAAATCTGTTAAAATCTATAAGAATTCTATCAATTAGAGAAAGTGCTTCAGGAGAAAATTTAAAGTGGATTGCAATTATAGAATTTGTGGTCCGAAGAGACATGCCTTCTAATTTTTTTAAACGAAGCCATTACATAAAGAGTATGACAGTATTGAGCAAAAAAAGACTGAAAGAACCAGTAAAGCTAACAAGCAAGAAGTATTATGACTTAATATTCGTAAGTCAAAGTCAAACACTTGTGGTCCGAATACCTGAATTCCAAAAATATCAGGAATTACCTCATGAAGAATGATAGTTTTAAAAGCAATTCCAACTATTTTCCATCATTAGTTGTCAGTTCTGTTTATTTTTCTTAATAAAACATTAAATATATTTTTTATTTGTTTGTCATTTCCTAAACATGTACTAAATATAATCACAGGCAGATAAAATAAACATAATATTGCATTAAAAACAATGACAACTAAACTAATAAAATATACTTAATTAAGGTATATCTGATAAAGTGAGAAAATTGTTTGTCACGAAGTGGCATAACTGTCTGGACATATTATAGTATCCAGCATTGGGACTGTGCCAACAAAAACAACAACAGAAAAAGATCAAGGAACATCGCAGATGCACACCTGTACTGCTGCAACTCTGATTTTCGTTAAGACTAGAAAATAGTGATACCGCGAGACGAGAGAGTCTCGTCTCGACAAGATGAGACGAGAGAGAGATTTTTCTTGAATTGCTTGTTTCACTCACAATTTATTTATTCAAGAAGGAAAAAATTTACTTTTTGATTGATTGAAATTTTCAATTGCTTATCGTAACTTAAAATTTAAACAGATTTCCAGATAGTCAAAAAATATATATCACATGTATTCTATGTATATTAAATGGTAACAAATAATACGGGTCTAATTGGGATTTTGTAAATAACGATTTATAAGAAAAATTATTTTCCATGTCATTTATTTAAAATTAATTTTAAATTGATGCTGGAAGAAAATTTTTATAGACTTAAAAATTAAATTTCAAACGAAAAAGGTTATATTCATTGTCACCGATTACTGAAAAATGATTATGGGAGAACACATTTAAAATAGTTCTTGGGGTAATTTTCATAAATAACTTATATGTAGTCGATAAAACTGCAGATAAAAAGTTTTTTAACAAAACAAACACTTTCTCCTGCACGTTAAGATTAAATCGTATTTGCCCTTAATAGTAGGTACTAGTTTTTACATTTATTACTATAATGGGAATAGATTTGGATTAAACAAAGAAAAAATAAAATACTTTAGATTTATTAATTTGTAAATTTAAAACTGTAATGTAAATTAAAAAAACAGATTTGGAGAGTAAATTTAACTTCGTTTAGCCCCATGGAAAATTTTAAAGGTTACTCGCCCTATATAAATCACTTTCTTACATATCTAGTCAGTAATATGAATAGAAAGTAATTTTTTGCTATTATTGCTATTTTAAAAAAATATAAAAATGTATCGCCTAAAAACTAAAATTTTTAATAATATTTAATATAATATTATGTTTTTTGAAATTAATTTAAACAGATAGAAAATTTAAAAAAAAATACCTTGAGGAAATCTATCACAGTGGAATTGCACATGGGCAATTTGACCTCCAAAGGTGCTAATTGCGTGGGTACCGGTAAAATAACGCCATTGAAGAAATCATTATTTTTAAACGCTTGCATGTGTCGTTGCAATAGATCTCCCACTGTCGATCTGATTAGGAAGAGCTGATCCACATCTGATTTGCCCGGCCAAAGCGCCTCTCCCTTTATCAATTCAGCTAGTACACATCCTAAAATTAAAATTGGAAAAGAAGCGACTATAAAAATAATTGGTGGATGATAAAGGGGAAAATGACAATATGGTTACTGTAATTTGTGCAAATCGTAATTCAAAAGCTGCCTTTTACTATATTTATTGTTTGTGTTAAATGGTTACATGAAACGCTAACTGCAGAACATTTTTATAAATACAGTGCAACCTCTTTAATCCGAACACTTAATTGTCAGACCTTGTTCGGATTATCGAATTGTTCGGATTAACGAATATACAATAAAACACCTCTTTCACATTTTTAGACCTTTTGATCTATGTATGTATATTGATTTTTGTACATTTAAATGCATTATCAAACTACATACGGGCGACGCGGGCCGCACTGCAGGATAGCTATTCACTAAGTCATGGGAGCGCTCCCATGGGAGTGTTCCCATATATTTTGCTCTCTTTCCCTTAGGTGGGTATATCGTGCTTACTCACTTTTAGCCCAGGTACATGCGTAGTTAGGTCGGAGTAAGCTCGATATACCCACCTAAGAGTAGGAGAGCAAAATATATGGGAACACTCCCATGGGAGCGCTCCCATGACTTAGTGAATAGCTACCCAGGTCTTTTCCTGTCAGCGTTCGGATTACAGAGGCGGCGTTCGGACTATCTCGCATCACGATTTGCATTTGGATTAGCGTGGGTTCGGATTATCGAGGTTGCACTGTATTCAGAAAGTAATAAAAATCTCTTGAAATAGCTATTTGTGTATTAAGAGCGAAAAGTGGTACTTTGCCACTTGAGACAGAAACGCTCTGCTTCGCGCGGGCCATGTATCGAAAGCAGCAACGAAGTTTTCGCTCAAAATACACACAAGATCTTCTCTTCGATCACATTATTTTATGAAATAGATATAAAAACTGAGAATTTGTCCTGTATAATGTATTGCTTTTTTCTACCTTAATCATGAAAAAAGAAGTTGATATTCAAAGTCAATGTTAACTTGGATAATAAAACAAAAAACATATAACTACGTACAAATAACTTATATTATATTATATTAGGTACCTATAGGCGGACAACAAAGCTGTCAATTTTGTAGCGCGACGAGCGACAAAGCTATCAATTAATCTCAGTTCACGGAAAACGTCAACTTTGCGGTTGGATTTCGAAGCGCGAAAGCCTAATTTGGATAGTGATTGTAGACAATAGCTATTTGTGAATTAAGAGCGAAAAGTGATACTTTGTCGCTTGATACAGAAAGTGGCCCGCGCGACGCTTGGCGGAGTACGGCCAATTTCTCGAAAGCGAAAACGAACCTTTCGCTCAAATGCACATAAGATTTTTTCTACGAACACATTATTTTAAGAAATAGATATAAAAACTGAAAATTTGTTGTAAGTAGTGTATAATGTATTGTCTATATTTACGTTATTCATGAAAAAAGAAGTTGATATTCAAAGCAAATGTTAATTTGGATAATAAAACAAAAAAACACCAAACTACGTACAAATAAATTCAAAATCATTTATTAAAAAGAAATATTATTATTATTATTATTATTATATCTAATTTATATTAGGCGAGCAACAAAGCTGTCAAGTATTCCGCTCGACGAGCGACAAAGCTGTCACTTAATGTAAGTTTGCGGAAAACGTCAACTTTGCGATTGTATTTCGAAGCGCAAAAGCCTACTTGGGATAGTGATCGTAGAAAAAATCTATTTTGAACTCAAATTTTGTGAATACATTCTTTAAGGCAATTGGTATAAGTTAGAAAATATATTAAAGATTTTTTTGACATTCCTACTTGGCGCAGGTGTCAGATTTGAGATATGGATATGTCACCTTTCTGGAGTACCTAAATGGAAACTAACAATAATGTTTTTTGAAAATTGGTTAATTATAGGTATTTTTGTTTACAGAATTCCTTATATTAAATTTGTTTATTCGTCACCCAGATTTATCTCCCAAAAATCCAAAAAAATGTCTGGAATCAATTTATTGGTGTTTATTACATCAGACATATTATTCTTATTAATTTTATTAACAAGAAACGTTTTGATATAAACTTTTGTTGTAGGGTAAATTATTCCGTTTTTCTATTTTTCTATGGTCCTTTAGTGTTCTAATATCTGATACAAGAGAAGAGAGTATAAATTCTCGACAAACTACTTTATAAACGGAAGAAATGATCATGTGGTGAACTTGATGATTTTTTTTTTATCTCAGAGCACATTTTTTCTTGTACGATTCATTACTTAAACAGGTTCTTCTGCAAAAATCTAACCACCAATTTATATAATCGTCCACTAAACATCTTGAAACCTCGACAATTGAGGATTTTAATGGATTTGTGTACGCTTTAGTGAATATTTCGATATAAAGATTGCATATACATAACATAAAATATAAACAATTTAGTCTACAGCGAAAAGAATACGCGTTTGCGAATCTAAGTACATTTACCGCAGAAAAGGGGACATCTCACGGGGGACCTCTTTTCAAACCTGCAAGAACTCATTTTATTCTATAGGATTTTCAGGAGAAATATCATACGTTTAAAAATACTGTTTTTACGCTGACGTATGACATTTCTCATGAAAATCTTGACATAAATCACTTTCTCTCGAGTTTGAAAATAGCCCCCAGATATTTCCCGTTTGTGCAGAAGTGTCAATTTAATCGTTGCCCCATTTTCTCAGTAGATATCATGGGCGCCGCCAGAACTTTTTCCAGGGGGACGAGAATGCAAAATTGTGAATTCTTTAGAACAAATTACAGAAATGTAGGGATTTATAGACGCTATTCGCTATCGTGTAATAACGATACGGAATATAATGAGTTTAGGCATGGTTGTCAAATGCTACCGAGTTTACCGTTTCAAGGGATTAGATACTCTACAAAATATACCGAAAGTCCAGAGCGAAAACTCGATAAGTAATAAAATTTAGTTATGAAGATATTGCCCATTTAAGTATTGTTTTGTTCTTTTAATTACAAATAAATGCTTTTGATCGTTTGCCTGCGTCAGTTTATAGTACATATTGCTTAGAACGATTAAGCGGATTGCTTTTTTTTCTAAATTGATGTTTGCTATAGATGTACTGAAATAAAGACAATATGATATCAAATTATCAAATTTTCGCTCTATTGATTAATAGTTTCGAAAAAAATCAATATAATAGATAAATCGGTTTTATAAAAAATTCCTTAAATAAATCTAGAGCATGATTACATATTACTAGACACAAATTGTGCTACTTTAAAAAAGGTCTTATGTACTTCTTCAATGGCTAAAAATCCGACGACGTATCGAAATTTCGCTACTCCTGGCAACAATGAACAATATCCTACTTATCCTTCTGTAAATTTTTTTGGGAACTGCCCCCTTTACCTCCTTTGCCCCTTTTTGTCCCCCTTTGCCCCTCCCTGCCGACGCCCATGGTAGATATGTGTTTTAATCTCCAGATAATAATAATAATAATAATAATAATAATAATAATAATAATAATAATAATAATAATAATAATAATAATAATAATAATAATAATAATAATAATAATAATAATAATAATAATAATAATAATAATAATAATATAAAAATGTCACTGTGAAAAATATAGATATGTCCCCTTTCTGCAGTTAGCAATTTCATATGTGGAAAAATGCATTCGTCCATTTGCATGTTATATTTTTAAAGATTTACAAGCGCCAGGAGAACTTGAAATTTCGCCTGGAAAACTTATAAATCGAAAGTATTAAAATAACTTTTACCTATTGCCCAAACGTCTACAGGAGTACCATACTGTGTATCCCCTACCAATAATTCAGGAGATCTGTACCATCTAGTTGCCACATAATCCGTGTAATTTTCCCCTGGATCTAAAAACAAAAATAAGATCCTAAAATACTCCCGTTAAACATTTTTCAGATTTTCTCATACAGTTCTTTAAAACATGCCTAACTTATTTAAAATTAAAATTAATCTAATTTTGGATATATGTATTTGAAAATGATTCGGAGTTATTAGCTTTGAATAATAAATAACAAATGAATTTTTTATAACGAAAATTGGTAGGTATTGATTTGGGGTTTCACCTTGGCAATGAAATACTGAATTATTAAAAATAATAACAAATAGCTAAATAATAACGTGTTTAAATCTATCCGATTATTAAATGTTTCCTTTTAAATATACCTTCATTAATAGGGCGGTCAAAAAGAAGGAGATATAGCCAAATATCATTTACTTTGGACCTCATTACTTACCTGATTTCTAGCGGTTTTATGGGATCATGTCATTTTTTCGTTTTGTTTTAGTCTTTTCTACGGTGAATTCATATTTTTATATCGCATATATTTTAATATCGGTACCTACATAATCATAATGTCTGCAATTCCTTTAATTTTCTCTACATTTTGCTTGCTATTAACATCTTCTTTTGTAATTGTTTTTCAGTTATTTGCCCTGTACTATCTTCTTAATTGTTTTAGCCTATTTCAAATTATATGACTTTATGGTAAATCAGTAAGCACAATAATGAAAACTAATATATCTACGTAGTTACACTATTATAAAATTTATAACATTATAAGATTATATGCATGGCATTATAAAATTTATAACACTTTAAAGTTAAACATTTATTACATTATAATAATTATAAAACCACTCCCAAAACAAATTTTGATTATTTATATAGTAGTTTGTGCACCCAGAGTGGATATTACTATGAGTACGATAAGGAGAGTAAAATTAATAATCTTTATTTTCCAAGAGACATTACAAAATAAATGTAACTAAAAATGGAAGGATTACGATTTTGAGTTATTTAAGAGTTAAGATTAGATATTCCAATAATAGCTTTTTCTGAATCAAAAATAGCTCAGTAGAGACACTGGATAATCCCCAAAAACAGATCCATAACGTAACCTTGAATCTAAGTATAGGTTATTTCAACAGTTGGTCTAATTCTGAGATTTTTTAAATTCATGAATTGATACACTGATAGTTTAGATTTGAGTGCTTCACAATGATCAGTCCAAGTCAGACATTCATCCTCATGGATGTCCAGAAATTTAGTAGTATTCCATGAGTTGGATTAATCGGTACATTGGCACAAGTTTTTCGTCTGTTATGAAACCTTATCAAATTTGTTTTTACAGGTTTAAGATAACGCATGTTGGCCTTAAATCATTCATTCATTCATTCATTCACTCAACTTTATTAAAGGTGTCAGTAGACTTTAGATTTAGCTCATGTTCGCGTACATTTAAAACTATTAATGAGGTGTCATCAGCGTACATAATGGTAGGTAGGGGAATTATGCCTATGATGGCCTCTTTCCTATGATGGCCCATACGTTGTATTTTTAATCTCCCCCGATTCTCAGTCGGTAATTTTACCACATCAACTAAGTCCGTTGTAAGCTACATACGCAGTGTTGCAAGTTTGTTACAATTGTAATAAATCTATTACATTTATGAAGGGTTTATCACATTATTACATATCCAATAAATCTATTACATTTTCACAAGCCTCGAACGATTGATGAATTTGAACCTAACCTAACCGTGTCTTGATTTTATATATTCCTAATATATTGTTAATTATTTCATACAACTAATACCATGTTTATTTGGCTAGATTCTTCCCAAACATGTTTTCTTGAGCATGTCCAAAGCGCTCAAAAAGTTTCTTTTGTCATTTGACCTTGCAGTGGAGGCCGAATTTCTTTTTCTCTCTTTCTTAATAAAAGGTTTGTTTGTACAGAACCATTGTGAATTTATCTGCACTTGCATAGTACGAAGAGTAGAATAGTTAAATCGTACTACAGCTACAGTGTTACTCATGTAAGAATGTGGAACAAAAATATCCTAATGACAATAACTGAAAGATTGTTAATGTTCTTATCAATAAACATATATAAATGTATATTAAAAACATAAAACATTAATTATCAATATCAATACAATGAATCTATTTTTTATGTATAGTCGTCCAACATTTATTACAATTTTGAGAGTTTATCTATTACATTCATTGAGAGTGCTCTGGCAACACTGTACATACGCAGTATGAAGTCAGCGTCGGCCATAAGAAGGTGTTGGTGTGCGAAAATAAAAAAAGTAGGTCCTGATTTATTAATTTCGTTGCAAATATTAGTGAATTGATTATCTTAAAACAAGCAATTTGGAATTGAATTTTACATCAAATGTTTGTGTATATTGTGTTATTGTTTTTGAATCGAAATTCAGGGTAGAGTAAACAAAACAAGTGATATGAAATTTAATCAACTGGTATGCACTTTTGTTTATGATGGCTCCATGTATTCTTTCATTTGATGGACTAGAGGGCCATTATAGGAATAACATATTATGCAATTTATATATAAGACAGTAGATAATCCATACTTTTTTATAGTTATGGCCACTAAAAGACAGCAATGGGATGTGCTTAACATGGAACAAGCCATTAAGAATGTACAGGCAAAAAAATGGGGTATAAGTTAGCTGCTAAAACTTTTAATGTCCCCAAAACCACGCCGAGGAAAAGATTGGCCATGAACAAAGGTGCTCTTAAGCTGGGGCTTGGAGGAAAACTAGCCACTTTTTCTAGGGATATTGAAAACGAAATTGTTGATCACATCATCGACATGGAATCACGGTTTTTCGGTCTAACCAGCACACATTTGCGTAAGTTGGTCTACGAAGTAGCTGAAAAAATAATATTAGACACAATTTTAACAAAGAAGACAAAATGGCTGGGTGGAAATGGGTCAAATGTTTTTTACGACGCAATTCCCGCATATCTTTAAGAAATCCTGAAAATACTTCGTTAGCTAGGGCCCAGGCTTCTAACAAGCCTAATAATTCTGGCATATTTTAAGGTATTAGCGTCGATTTTGGACAAAAATGAATTTCTTCCTGAGAACATATACAATATGGACGAGTCTGATTTGACAACTGTTCAAAAGAAGTCGCAAAAAATATATGCTTGTAAAGGTCGGAAAAAAGTTGGTGCCCTTAGCAGCGCAGAACGCGGTTAACACGTTACTGTAGTATGTTCAATGAACGCCATTGGTTCTTACACGTACCACCTGCTATAATTTTTTCTCGTCAAAGAATGAAAGATGAGCTAATAAATGGTTCTCCACCGGGATGCATTTCGTTTGTTCAGGAGAAAGACCGGATGACCAGCGAACTTTTTAGCAAATGGTTGAAACATTTTGTTAGATATTCGAAAGCGTCTCTGGAAAATCAGGTTCTGTTATTATTAGACGGCCATAGTAGCCATAAAAGCCTTGAAGCCACTGTTCGCATTATGTCCAGCCCCTGGACGTAGGATTTTTTCGACCCTTGCAAACTTATTGCGGACAAAAAATTCAACTCTGGTTGCGGCAGAATCCTGGAAAAATTGTAACTTAGTTCCAAATGACAAGTTTATTTAGTCGTGCCTATCTAAAATTTGCCATACCTACAAACGCTATTAATTCCTTTAGGAAAACAGGTATACATTCGGTTAACCCGGACGTTTTTGAAAATTGGCAGTTTTCACCCTCTTTAACAACTAATAAACTCAAGAAGATGTCCTTAAAACTAAATAAAACCTTTCATTGTCCGAAAATACTAAGCCAGGATCTTCCAATCAAGGTAATAAGGACCATCCAACTAATAAACAAGAAAATAGGGTTCAACTGTTTGTTTGCCAGTAACTTGCACTACACAAACTATGACTAAATCACTAGTTCTCAACGTATTCGAATCAGCTCTTCAGCTGCTGAAGTTCGGTCAATGCAACGGAAAGGTAGAAAACGTGGAAAAACAGAAACGTTGAGTTCTACACCGGAACTTAATGAGCTTAAAGAAATAGCTCTTCAAAAGGCAGTCAAGTTAAGAAAAATTAGTGCGGGAACAGCGAAGCGACAAGTTTTTGTAAATAATAAAGATTCTGCAAGTGACAGTGATGAAGAAAATCAAGGGGTTCTTGAAAAATATCTGGAACATGACTTTATTGCAATGAACTTTATTCAAAATCAAAGGAAAAGTGGATTCAGTGTCAAGTCTGTAACTCTTGGTGCCACAATGATTGTGCGGGAGTTAGTCCTAGATGCAAGTGGTTCGTTTGTGAAGTCTGTGAATAAATGCCTATAGTAGTAGACTTGTTATTTTCCTGCTTGTGTTGCAACTTTTGTGGTTTTTATATTTTTTTTAAGAATAATGTACAATTTATTTTACATTAAACTTTATTTTGCGGTTTGTTTTGAGGAATGTGATTTTTATACATATTCTAAGTGGTCCAATATAGGAAGACTCCGGGGTCCATCAAAGGAATATATACCTATATTCCTATGTTGGACCACTTTAAATGTTTTTAAAAAAATACTGTCAAAAATTAATTTATAACTTTAATCTAGAATACAATGCAGGTTTTGAAAGCCTTTATCAAGACCCGTAGAATGAGCTGAACTGGCTAACAAAATATTAATAAATATAAAAACTATATGGTATTATTCTTAAGGGGGCCATCATCGGCATACTTCCCCTATTTGACTAGCTAAATCACTTAAATCATTAATTAGTTTGACAAATAATATTGGCCCGAAGTTTGAACCTTAGAGAACGCCAACGTCAATAGTTTAAAACAAAATGAAGCTCAACATACTGCTTTTGATCGCTTAAATAGCTAAAAATCAAATAACCTCAAAATGTAAAGAATCATTGCAAACTCTCCCCTCTACTTACTTAACATCCTAGCAAATCCAAAATCACACAGTTTGACCACTCCAGTTCCCGTTAACAAGATGTTTTCAGGTTTGATATCCCTATGGATGCACCCATGTTGATGACAATAAGCGACAGCGTGTAGAGTTTGCCAGATTATCTGCTGCGTCAGAAGGTCTGGACATCCTCTGGGATACCTTTCCAGCTCGTTTAGTACGGTCCTTTCGCAGAATTCGAACACAAGATGGAGACGCCGTTTTCTTCGAAAAACTTCTATGAGATTTACTAAATTCGGGTGTTTAAGGTTCTGTGGGAAATATTAATTATATTGAATCAATGTCAAACCTGTGAATTATTTTATTACAACTCCACCAATAGAATATTATATTAAAAAAATCTTTAATCATGAATTGTGGCTTACAATATTTCAAATTTTATATCGATCTCAGTTTAACTTTGTGAGCAAGTGAAGGTCGCATGATGCCAAATCTTGAGAATACGAGAATACTCAATAATAATTGTGTTTCGAGGTAATAATTGCTTTACAGTTATTGTTTGTAAATTATTTATTAATCTTATTAGATAAAAAATTCTAGTTTGAATGAAGAAGTTAAAAAGAAGTTAAATAGACAGAGAAAACCTTTCGAATTACAATTTCACTTGGACGGAATCCAAAAAGTTCTTTAAACTACAATTTAAACTACAATTTAAACCAATTTGCAAAGAAAAATTAAGTTTAGTGTAAGTTAATCGTTTATAAATACCTTTAAAAGTCTAATTTCTCTAAGTGCAATTTTCCTAATGAGAGGGTCCTCTTCGCTTTCCGCAAATTTTTTAATAGCCACAATTTCACCGGTATCCCGATTTCTACATTTATATACAATTCCATAACTGCCTTCCCCTAATTTTCCGATCTTTTCGTATCGTTCCATCGTTCTGGATGGGGTCCTAGTCCTGGAAAACAAATGGATTTTAACACATGTTACATAAGATTTGGGAGAAAGTTTTAGAACTCCCGAATTCCTAATTGTTTGATAATTCACATTTAAATTAAATTGAATTCATCTACATTTTTTCTCCTCTGTTTTTTGTGGATTCTAACATTTTGAGGTCTAAGGTGTTGCAACTGCTTTCCTATTTCAAGATGGTCGATATTCGACTGGTTGGAATCTTTTCCTATAGGAATTTTTTACATTTTCCTATCTATAAGGAATTCATGACAGAAAAATGTCAAAAATTCCTATAGAAATAAATTCCTACAAATCGAAAATTCGAGAGTTATTCCAGTCTAGTGATAAAATCGAAGCCTTTTTTATTTCCAATTCTTCATTCTGTTATTTCCTGATTGGAGTAGAAATGATCTAAGTATTCTTGCGATATTGTTACCTAGTAGAACATTATCACTATCAAGTTGTTTTTTATCATAATAGACTATTTTCATGGGCGTCGTTATACAATTCTATAGGGAGGGGCAAAATTTTGTAAAAAATTTAGAATGTTTATTTGTTGGAAAACAAAAAAAATGAAAAATAAAAGAGCATTTTCTTATGATGGATTCAATTACTCTGTGACGTCATGGCTTACTTCCGGTTTTTCCAGAAATAACAGAAAATAGCAATAAATTTTTTATTTTTAAATGAAAACTCTTTTTTTTATTGAAAATTTGAATTTCTGGGACATTTTTGCATAAGAAGAGTGTATTGAAAATTTTCTATCAGTAACACATTAAAAAATATATTATCCAATATGACGGTCATTTTGACAGCTGACAGAAAATTTTCAAACACATGATTCTTATCCATAAATGTCCCTAAAATTCAAATTTTCAATAAAAACGGGGGTTTCTATTTAAAAATTTAAAATAAATTGAGATTTTATATTATTTCCGATAAAACAGAAGTAAGCCATGAAGTCACACACCAATCGAATACAGTATATTATGAGAGTATTTGTCCCAAGCTTTTAAACAAATAAGTTTTCATTCCAATATCTCAACAACGTAGATAAAAGCGGATGGAATTATTAAACGGTTTGCTAATAATAAAAATGCTTAGATACGCCACTTGTATACGGTAAATGGGTCTCAGTGGGAATTTTGAAGCCTAAAAAGATTTTATAAAGTTCGTACATTCCTATATGTTTTTCCATAAACGAATTAATAGTAACATATTTAGGAAAAATATTATCCAATATGGCGGCCATTTTGACAGCTGACAGAAAATTGTCAATACATGATTATTATACCAAAATGTTCCAGAAATTTAAATTTACAATAAAAAAAGAGGGTTTCCTTTTAAAATTAAAAAAAATCGATTTTCTGTTATTTCCGGAAAAACCGGAAGTAAGCCATGACGTCACAGAACAATTGAATCCATCATAAGAAAGTATTTGTTCTAATCTTTTAAACAAAACAAAATTATTCCGATAGCGAAGATAAGGGGGAGTGGGACTTTAGTAGTAACCCTAACAATGTCACTGACCTATTTGACTTAAGTCTTTAATAAATAAAATAACCCAACAAAAAAGACCAAAATTAAAATAAAGGAAAAACAAGATATTAAAACACATTTTTAAAAAACAAACAGAAGGTGTGATACAAAAGAAAAATATGAAAAAGAAGACAGCCATACATAATATAAAAATATTTTTTTTTTTTTTAACAAAAACATAAAAAACTCATTAAAACACGACGATGAACACAAAAAAAAAACACAAGAAAAACGCAAATTTTAAATTTCTATTTTCTCTACTAAAATTATCGATAACAGTCAGCCTATTTTCATTCATTATTCGCTCCGTGCGTGACAGCAGCGCCAACTATTTTATGAACTAACGGACGATATTTGCGTATACTGACAATACAATTTTTAATAGAGTTTGTAAGTGAAAAAATTATTATTATTATATATTTTTATTAATTCAGCTAAAAAAAAAGTAGTATAATCAAAAAAATCAATAATAAAACATAGGCAGGTATTTACGAGAAAATGTATGAGATCTTGCCTAAGCCTAATAAGTTATCATTGAAGAATAGGTCAAATAATGTCAAAATAAAAACATTACCATTATATAATAACGTAGAATTAAAACGTATTAACAAAAATAATTGGTATATTTGTTATTGTAATTTATATTTTCTTCATTTTTAGTTCGAAAGAACCCATAGAAATTAATGATTAAAACTGGTTTCCTATCAATAAGTCACAAGATTGCATTTCAGCCGTATACAATAATCAAAGGCAGAAATCTAATCATTTGCTAAAGTTAAAGATTTGAGGGATGTTGAAGAATATCATATAATAATTTATTGTTTATTTAAAACCTTTTCTGATGTCTATTATTTCCAGTATTACTGTTATTATTACAAAAATAAAGGATTTTTTTCTTCTTATTATACAGCTGTCCATTTATTTCTTTGATTTAATTTCGATTTTGCTACTGAAAATTTATATAATTTACAGTTTTTTTTGCTAGTATAATTTTCAACATAGCAACTCCGGTTGCTCATTTTATTGTTTGACACCTATTTTTTTAGTAAAAGGTAAAATGTATACGTGTATTTGATACGCCAAAATTACAAAATATCGCCCTAAAGTACTCGAATTATCCGCAGCTTGAGCTAGTATCGCTTTTGCTTCCCCTACCATGACTTCTCACTGACCAAATAGACCGCAGCCATGTTTTAACATGCCTTAGCATGCTAAACGTTCTTTCGATTAACTCTGTCGTTGGTGGAAGAGCCATAAATAATATTTAAACCTCTTTGTATGTCTGGATAAAATTCACAATATTTGGACGCTATATCATTAATGGAGAGCTCATTGTGTGCAGAAAGCTCTTTCGTACTCCAGTTTGGTATTCAGCTTCAAAATTGTCGATTCCAAATTTTTCCACTACTTTCATTTTCTAGTCGGTAGTGAACAAAGTATTTTTTTATGTTTATGGAATGTAACAGGCTTAAGGAAAAATAACAGAGTCTTCTTAAAGCGTGATTTAAGCGACGTAAGGGAATCCAGATATGCAATAAATATATTCAACCTATAGTATTCTTCAACTATATCAATTCTTCAACTATATTAGCCTGAATATTATTATTTCTATGAGATTGTTGTTCGTAATGCATATCTTACGCGATGTTGATTAGCTCGTAAAAGCCAGGGGGGACAACTGCCCATGACTATCTTCATGTTAATGTATTTTTTCTACGTCCATGTCAGTAAACATTAAAAGTCCCACTGTCAACATTCCTTGTAAATGACATTTAACAATAATATACACGTAATGAGATCTCATAACATACACGTGCGTTTTGATAAGAAAACTTAAATTTCTTAGTTCAATCAAATTGCAATCAAATTTGGTCTATTTACATAAATTTAATCAATTAAAAAACATAAAAACCTTTAGCATTAGCGAGGCAGGTACATTTTGGATTAAAAAAGTGATTCCTCTAAATGTCGGCAACACATTTATACAATTTTAAAAAACTAAGTCGCGTTGTCTTAGCATATTATAGAAATAAACGTCGTTTCGTTTGTATTGTCAATTTATGTAACAAAATAATATTATTATATTCGAACATTTTCTCAACTTTACCTACGAATATGTCTGTTAGTAGTGAAATTATGAGCACTCCACCAGAGATTTTAGAAAATGCTCTAGCTGCCACACATAATTTATTACTGCTAAAATCCAAAGAAATGTACTAAATTACCTATCGAAAATTTATGGATTGGCGACACAAGCATATGTCCTTTATTTGATTAAAGAAAATAAGGGAGCGTAGAAAAAGTATAGTACGTTACACGAGTTGTAAGCCCATTACACACACATTACAACTCTTGTTACGTAATATACTATTTTAAATTACAGTTAGAAAGAGCAAATATGCAATTACGAATTACATTAGTAGTTAATTCTTGCACTTTTCGGCAACGTTATCAAGCAGCAGGATTTTTGAAGAGCTGAAAGGCAATCCCAATATGTCCCTAGAGAATGCAAAATGGGCCTAGTGAGGCGTAACTGTTGTGAGGGTATGCTAAACGGTACCTTAGATATGGCCTGTGTCCTTTCTTTTTTAGACACCCGGTGCATTACTTTAAATAATATATAAATACAAATTTAAATTTATTTTACAATCTATTCGAACTACAGCTTTTGAAATGTGAAAAATAATCAATAAATGATTATCTATTCTGAAATCGGTATGTAGGTAGGCGTGGGTGCTTATTTCAGTAGGTAAATTGGTGGGGTAATAATCGCAGTAGATACGAGCTATTTTTCAGCAGTTCCATTAATAAATATAATTTATTCAATGCCTAAAATGCGAGTAAAAATACCCCAGTGACCTTTACATTTTGCGATAGAAGATCTTTATTTGGCTTCTAATGAGAAACGTATACGAATAACAATGATAGATTGTTTGTTAAATATTTATTTGCCCCTATTATAATAAAATACTAAGAAAACAACTTTTCCAAAAAAAAAATAGGATAATAATCTCAGAAAATATTATTTAAATTTAAGGAGTAATCGAAAAAATATATTTCTAAAATAGGTCACGGAATAGTATATTCTTTAACAAGGTTGGAACAGACTTAACTGACTGCACTTTCTCCACGACCACAGACACAGTAAGAGGAGTTGAATATAGTAAATTGAAACTTTGAACAAAATGAAATAGTTAGTCTAACTTAGGCAAGTTAATTATTTAAATTATTTACATAATTTGTCAATTCAGGAGAAATATTAAATTCCATATAGTTATTATTATATTCACCAGTTTTTGAATTTAAGTTCGACTTAACAAATGCCACTTATCTTTATTCAGACAAATTCTAAATACTAATACGTCGCGTAGAACTGTCAGTAATGAAATTCATGACTATCTACGATGCGGACGTGGTATTCAAAGCCATTGGCCAGTAGCTATTACATAATAAACATTCTGTCTCTAGAGTTAGAATGAAATACGTATAAAATACATAAGTGTTTCAGAATTTTCTTTCAGTCTTTAAGAGCTAGAATGTTTTCTTTCTGTTATTATATGTGGTTTCGGAAGAACTACATTCAGTAGTGGCGGTGGAGAAAAATTATTCTTCTTGTTTAAATGAATGTTTGGATTTCATTCAGATCCTTCTGTAATATGAGATATTAGTGATGTAATTTGTGTTTCAATGACAAATGACAGTGACAGTAGACTTATTATTATTTAATTTTTATTATTTTCAAGATTCAAATTATTTAAACATGAAAACTACATACATACTTTTAAAGTACTTTTTTACGACCTGCAAACAATGTTTAAAATAAAAACTATTTAAAAACGTATGTCACTGTCAATGTTTTTGTTTTTTTTTTTTTAATCAACTGTAATTGGAACACAAATTACATCACACCAATATAGCTTATTAAAGTAATACTGAAGTTCGTTGAACATTAGATTAATTTTAGAGCAGGGACAGAAGTTGGCTTTTGGTAGGTAGAGAGGTGATAAACGTTATTACTTTCTATAGGTGTTAGTTCTGTGCCATACAATTGTATTATCATCAGCAATTATATTGAAAATACAATTTTAAGTCAAATTAAGTCATTTATATAAAGAAGAAATAAAATGGGACTCAACACAGAACTCTGAGGGACTCCGTAACTTATATCTAAGACGTGAGAGTATATAATTACTCTTACCATTTGCTTGCATTCTGAAAGGTAAGATTTTATCGTCTTCGATTCCATAAACTACAAATTTTTGCAACAATTCTGTATGATCGACACAATAAAACACCTTAGTCAAATCACATAATATATCCGCTACAGCTTTGTTTAAATTATTTTAGAGTGAGCAAGTTTAAGATAAGAAAATATAGTAATAAAAAACAAGTGGGCGGACGAGTCGATCCAGTCCTGATAATTGATTTAGGCAACCAATAATCCGTATGTGCAATTTTGGTTGTATGTTCTCCAAAAACTCTGTAAAGGCCGATTCCAACGGCGCGTGGATCGGCGAATCACGAGCCCGTCCGCCAAGCTCTGTACCATGGAAATGGACTGGCGCGTCATTTCTGGCGCGACTTGGGCCCGTATTTATAAACAAAACTCAGCTGAGTCGGACTTGGGTAAGTCGTCCTTGAACGAAAATCGAAGTTCGGTTATATCGCGTGAATTTAGAGATGGGTAGTAACAAATCCGTAAATGTACATAACAGTTACAGATTTGCTAATATCCATCTCTAAATTCCAGTTTAACACCAGAACTACCTGGAACTTTAAAGACGTTGTAACCGAACTTCGATTTTAGTTCAAGGACGACTTACCCAAGTCCGACTCACGTAAGTTCTGTTTATAAATACGGGCCTGTCTTTTTCGCGGGTTGTCGGTAAATTTGATACGAGTTAAAGGAAGTCTAGGCTGGTCGAGTCTAGTAGGTTGCGGCTTATATAAATAACTGCTCAATCCAGCACGAGCCGGAACCAGGGTTGCCAACTTTTCAAATTCCATTTACAGTACCGCGCATATCAAATTACCGTACATGGCCTCCTCAATACCTTATACTTTTATTTTGCGTAAAAACTGCATATATTTTTGACGAGCTTCTAAAAAAAAGGTCCTCAGCTTATATATTCATAGACCAGGTCCTTTTATAGGACATATGCTTCTCATTTATAGGTGGCTCTATAGTCTGCAGAATCTGAAGGGACATAATAAGTGACATTGACAACAAAACACATAATATTCTTACCAAACTCAAAATCTTTGCTAATTCTCTTCAAAATACCGTACGTTTGCTGCATTTTTTATGTAAATACCGTACCTACTTTTATGTACGGTAATGACTTTGGACCGTATACCGTACATTAACCGAAATTACCGTACAAGTACGGTAATTACCGTACGGTTCACAACCCTGGCCGGAACCCACACACGTGGTGGGATCGGATTCACTTGCCGAGCCTTGATTACAGAGCCGAGCCTCGACGAGAATTCACAAGCCAGGTTCGCCCAACCACGTGTCATAGAAATCCGTCTTAATGCGCATGCGTTGTAGTGCCTCTGGTAGTGCCGTTAGACATCGCAGATCTGTGCCATTTTTGATTAGGTCGGCAGGATCGTGTAGCGTTCCAACGGAGGGCAGTTCAGTGCCTTCCCTGTACTATATTTGTATACTTGTATACAGTTTAAAAACTAAGAAAATTCATTACAGCCTGTTACTATTGAATATTATTAAGCATTAGCATCGTTCATATAATTTTATGTACGATGGCATTAGTAAAATTTTAACATTGCGATGCACGCCGGTAGATATTCTACAGTCGTTATTGAGAGAAATTTTATTCTGCTAGGGACGCGAGCCAAAAGGAAGGTGGCATCTCACGTCGGTTAGGTTCAACCAACTATCTGTGAGCCAACGATCACGTGAGAACATTTAATAACATTTTGTGATTTGTATTTAGCGCGAAGAAGAGTGACGCAGCGCTTTCGATTATTTCTAGTAATGCCAGGGGCGGTTTGAGTTAAATGTTTTGACGAACAAAAATATGTTGGTCTTTTCAACAGATACTTTGGCGATGACGTTTGGGAGACTTTTTGAGTACCTATTTCTAATTTACTTGAGAATTAATTCAGAACCGGAAAACAAAATGTCGTGATTTTAATCAAATAATTCGAGAATTACCGCATAAAAAGTAATTTTTTATTAGAAAATTTATGTGAGTTTTATGTGGTGCAGTGTAAGTGCGGAAATTTTATATTCTTGGCTGTTTAACAATGCAATTTTTTTTATTGAACCAGGCATTATTTCCGATATCTACATTTAGATTGTGGCTTGATATGGAATGAAATGAACTTTGCATGTGGAATGGAGAATAACAAATTTCATCACGATATCGATGTTTCCTTTTAATTTTCCTATTGAGTGTAGATAAGCATTGGGGACAGGTAATTTAAAATGTGTTGATATTTTTATTGTGTTGGAATTAATGACAAATGTAGACATCATCTTGTATTTTAATAAAGAGAACATGAAAATGCAATAAAAAAAACTAAGTACATATACACGATAATTAACAAATTGTAATATACGAGGAGCACTGGTAACGTTAGCAAAAAATGTAAAACACAATACAAATTACGTTACTGCTTCTCAAAATATTCCCTTTTAAAATATTCAATGAATAGAATAGAATAGACTATTGAATACTATTGAATAGTATTGATCACTATTGAATATTATTGAATAGTATTGAATATTATTGAATATTATTGAATATTATTGAATATTATTGAATATTATTGAATATTATTGAATATTATTGAATATTATTGAATATTATTGAATATTATTGAATATTATTGAATATTATTGAATATTATTGAATATTGAATATTATTGAATATTATTGAATATTATTGAATATTATTGAATATTATTGAATATTATTGAATATTATTGAATATTATTGAATATTATTGAATATTATTGAATATTATTGAATATTATTGAATATTATTGAATATTATTGAATATTATTGAATATTATTGAATATTATTGAATATTATTGAATATTATTGAATACTATTGAATATTATTGAATATTATTGACTATTATTGAATATTATTGAATATTATTGAATATTATTGAATATTATTGAATATTATTGAATATTATTGAATATTATTGAATATTATTGAATATTATTGAATATTATTGAATATTATTGAATATTATTGAATATTATTGAATATTATTGAATATTATTGAATATTATTGAATATTATTGAATATTATTGAATATTATTGAATATTATTGAATATTATTGAATATTATTGAATATTATTGAATATTATTGAATATTATTGAATATTATTGAATATTATTGAATATTATTGAATATTATTGAATATTATTGAATATTATTGAATATTATTGAATATTATTGAATATTATTGAATATTATTGAATATTATTGAATATTATTGAATATTATTGAATATTATTGAATATTATTGAATATTATTGAATATTATTGAATATTATTGAATATTATTGAATATTATTGAATATTATTGAATATTATTGAATATTATTGAATATTATTGAATATTATTGAATATTATTGAATATTATTGAATATTATTGAATATTATTGAATATTATTGAATATTATTGAATATTATTGAATATTATTGAATATTATTGAATATTATTGAATATTATTGAATATTATTGAATATTATTGAATATTATTGAATATTATTGAATATTATTGAATATTATTGAATATTATTGAATATTATTTAATATTATTGAATATAATTGAATATTATTGAATATTATTGAATATTATTGAATATTATTGAATATTATTGAATATTATTGAATATTATTGAATATTATTGAATATTATTGAATATTATTGAATATTATTGAATATTATTGAATATTATTGAATATTATTGAATATTATTGAATATTATTGAATATTATTGAATATTATTGAATATTATTGAATATTATTGAATATTATTGAATATTATTGAATATTATTGAATATTATTGAATATTATTGAATATTATTGAATATTATTGAATATTATTGAATATTATTGAATATTATTGAATATTATTGAATATTATTGAATATTATTGAATATTATTGAATATTATTGAATATTATTGAATATTATTGAATATTATTGAATATTATTGAATATTATTGAATATTATTGAATATTATTGAATATTATTGTGAACTATTATTGAATATTATTGAATAATAATATGAATATTACTTGAATATTATTGAATATTATTGAATATTATTTGAATATTATTGAATATTATTGAATATTATTGAATATTATTGAATATTATTGAATATTATTGAATATTATTGAATATTATTGAATATTATTGAATATTATTGAATATTATTGAATATATTGAATATTATTGAATATTATTGAATATTATTGATATTATTGAATATTATTGAATATTATTGAATATTATTGAATATTATTGAATATTATTGAATATTATTGAATATTATTGAATATTATTGAATATTATTGAATATTATTGAATATATTGAATTATTGAATATTATTGAATATTATTGAATATTATTGAATATTATTGAATATTATTGAATATTATTGAATATTATTGAATATTATTGAATATTATTGAATATTATTGAATATTATTGAATATTATTGAATATTATTGAATATTATTGAATATTATTGAATATTATTGAATATTATTGAATATTATTGAATATTATTGAATATTATTGAATATTATTGAATATTATTGAATATTATTGAATATTATTGAATATTATTGAATATTATTGAATATTATTGAATATTATTGAATATTATTGAATATTATTGAATATTATTGAATATTATTGAATATTATTGAATATTATTGAATATTATTGAATATTATTGAATATTATTGAATATTATTGAATATTATTGAATATTATTGAATATTATTGAATATTATTGAATATTATTGAATATTATTGAATATTATTGAATATTATTGAATATTATTGAATATTATTGAATATTATTGAATATTATTGAATATTATTGAATATTATTGAATATTATTGAATATTATTGAATATTATTGAATATTATTGAATATTATTGAATATTATTGAATATTATTGAATATTATTGAATATTATTGAATATTATTGAATATTATTGAATATTATTGAATATTATTGAATATTATTGAATATTATTGAATATTATTGAATATATTGAATATTATTGAATATTATTGAATATTATTGAATATTATTGAATATTATTGAATATTATTGAATATTATTGAATATTATTGAATATTATTGAATATTATTGAATATTATTGAATATTATTGAATATTATTGAATATTATTGAATATTATTGAATATTATTGAATATTATTGAATATTATTGAATATTATTGAATATTATTGAATATTATTGAATATTATTGAATATTATTGAATATTATTGAATATTATTGAATATTATTGAATATTATTGAATATTATTGAATATTATTGAATATTATTGAATATTATTGAATATTATTGAATATTATTGAATATTATTGAATATTATTGAATATTATTGAATATTATTGAATATTATTGAATATTATTGAATATTATTGAATATTATTGAATATTATTGAATATTATTGAATATTATTGAATATTATTGAATATTATTGAATATTATTGAATATTATTGAATATTATTGAATATTATTGAATATTATTGAATATTATTGAATATTATTGAATATTATTGAATATTATTGAATATTATTGAATATTATTGAATATTATTGAATATTATTGAATATTATTGAATATTATTGAATATTATTGAATATTATTGAATATTATTGAATATTATTGAATATTATTGAATATTATTGAATATTATTGAATATTATTGAATATTATTGAATATTATTGAATATTATTGAATATTATTGAATATTATGAATATTATTGAATATTATTGAATATTATTGAATATTATTGAATATTATTGAATATTATTGAATATTATTGAATATTATTGAATATTATTGAATATTATTGAATATTATTGAATATTATTGAATATTATTGAATATTATTGAATACTACTGAATATTATTGAATATTATTGAATACTACTGAATATTATTGAATACTGTCACAAAAATTATATCGTGGTATTTTTGGCTAGAAATATGTATTGTTATAGTAGTTATTAAAATGGATCATTATTAGGGGTTGTAAATCAAAGACTCTAAGATTAATAGTAAACATTAAAAGATATGTGATAAAATTGTTAAACTATCAAGTTTTTTATTACTCAAATAAGTATTTACATACCCGCATATTAATATTACCATTACAAATTTTCTCTTTATTTTCACTTAGATATAGATTAGGCGAGTGTTATCTCGGTCACAACCCATATTATTTGTATACATTAGTTTTCTTTATATTCTTATTCGCCCTTCCTAGCAACACCTTTAACAGGTAGGCAAACAAACATATGATGGAACAATAAGAATATTAAAATTATCTACATTTGTCAACAAAGGAATGCTATAAACTCAATGACAGTCCGTAAATTAAGCTAACAAAATTTCCATACCTCTTAGGAAGCAGTTGCAATTGGTTCCCCAGTAACCACAATTTACTTCCGTTAAACCATTTCTCCATCCGATCATATCACCAAGTTCGCGAATACTAAGTAGGCAGCGCTCTTTTACTTGTTTACATCGTTTGCAGTTCCCATGGAAACGTCCCATATTGATGGAAACCGTTTCATGATGTGAGCGGACAGTAATTTTTCTTTTCAATGTCAAATCGGCCTTCACTGGGAATTTCGTCAAAAAGGATTATTTATTTTTGTAACTCACAAGCGGCGTTAATGGAAAATGGGAGAAATAACACGCGTGGTACATATCAAAATATTTGCTCCTTTTGCCCTTAAGATTGTCTGTATAAATATATTTTGGAACTTTAGTCCTTAAACTTGCTCATGTTAAATAATATTTGGAACCTTCACCTTTTTAATCCTAATATCAAATTCAGTTACGAGTTTCATTCTGGAGTTCGTTAAAGGCTATGCAAAAGTTTTCGCATATGTTCGCGTAAGAATCCACATTTAATTTATCTCAAAGTATTATTTTCACTCATCACTTTCACTTAAACTAAATAACAGCTCAGTTTGTGTTAAAAAGTGGGGCTAAGAAGTTTTTTTTGTTTTCGTTGTCAAAAATCCAATGCTGAGACTCCATAGGAGGCCCCAGTAATAATAATTTTGAGCAACTATTATGTTTAAAAACACTTTGATATTGTCAAAAACTTATTCAGTTGATAATAAATTACAACTGGGCCATTTAAACTTAAAATTTCCAAAAACCATTAACTTTAAGCCTAACTTTCAGAGTATGCCAAGACAGACAAAAACAGAGATACGAGTCATGTTCCAATTTTGGGATATGGTTTAATTAAACACAGGAGCTTGCTTAAAAGTAAATTATAGTTTATTATACGAAAGCTTCCTGGGGCCCCTACCCTACCCCCTCACCCATACGTTTATCGTTCATCAGCTTTACATAAATAGGCTGCAAATAAATTTACAGAGATGCTGTAATATATTATCCTGCCATTGCGTGAAAACAAGTGACAATTGTTAGATAATAAGTCGCAATTACGAGATAATATGTCACAATTGCGAGATAATAAGTCACAATTCCGAGATATTAAGTAACAATTGTGAGTTAGTAACTCACAATTGCATGATAATAAGTCGCAATTGTGAGAAAATAAGTCACAACCGAGATATTAAGTAACAATTGTGAGTTAGTAACTCACAATTGCATGATAATAAGTCGCAATTGTGAGAAAATAAGTCACAATTGCGAGATAGTAACTCACAATTGCGAGATTATAAGTCGCAATTACGAGATAATATGTCACAATTGCGAGATAATAAGTCACAATTCCGAGATATTAAGTAACAATTGTGAGTTAGTAACTCACAATTGCATGATAATAAGTCGCAATTGTGAGAAAATAAGTCACAATTGCGAGATAGTAACTCACAATTGCGTGATTATAAGTCGCAATTACGAGATAATATGTCACAATTGCGAGATAATAAGTCACAATTCCGAGATATTAAGTAACAATTTTGAGTTAGTAACTCACAATTGCATGATAATAAGTCGCAATTGTGAGAAAATAAGTCACAATTGCGAGATAGTAACTCACAATTGCGAGATTATAAGTCGCAATTACGAGATAATATGTCACAATTGCGAGATAATAAGTCACAATTCCGAGATATTAAGTAACAATTGTGAGTTAGTAACTCACAATTGCATGATAATAAGTCGCAATTGTGAGAAAATAAGTCACAATTGCGAGATAGTAACTCACAATTGCGTGATTATAAGTCGCAATTACGAGATAATATGTCACAATTGTGAGATAATAAGTCACAATTCCGAAATATTAAGTAACAATTGTGAGTTAGTAAGATATGACGAGGGAAACGTTATCAGAAGCTTTTGCACAATTCCCCACAGTCCAGGATATTTTTCGACTATTTCTGCCTGCAGCCAAAATTTTTGATTCCCTCTTTTAAATGTCACTTTCAGTTCCTCATTAGTGCTAAGCTCGAGTAGCTCCTCTTGTAATATCACATTCTCCACCTCCGTTTCATCAAATGGATTTATGATCCATGGTGGTATTTACATCGACAGAATATCTTCAAATCTGAATTTAAAATCATCATGCAGGGCACTCAAATGTTGAACGTATGTCTGAATTTCTTCATCAAGGCATTCTACCTGCGACAAGTTTGAAAACTGAAAATACGCCCGACCAATATTTTCCTTCATAAATTTCAATTTACCAAGAAAAGCTAAAATTAGACTCTTTGTTTTTATTAAATTGAGGCTGTCTCCTTGTAATTGTAAGTTGAGGTCATTAAATTTTTTGAACAAATCTGTCAAATTGATCTTTTTTTTTAAATCAGGATCCTTACTTTCCAAAAACTGAGTCAAAAAGTAAATAAAATATTGATAAATATGCACCTTTCGACAACCAGCGTACTTCGGTATGTAACAGCAATCGTTGGAAGTCTTCATCATTTTCATCGCACAATTGTGCAAATAAATCCGTATTCAATGCATTGCTTCTTATTTTGTTAACTGCATTAATCACAAATTGAAGCGATTGGTGCCATCTATCACTCAAATTTTTCGCTACTAGATGTTGTCGGTGGATAACACAGTGAATCGCAATTACCTCTGGTATAATTCTTTTAAGATGGCTTATAAACCCACGATATCGCCCGACCATGGCAGGAGCTCCATCTGTTGCCACCGAAATAACGTTTGTAAATGGAATCGATTTTTATATAAAAAAATCACTCAAAACATTAAATATTGATTTACCTTTAGTGTTCGTCTTCAACGTTTTCGCGAATAGTAGCTTTTCATGAATTTCTTCGTCCATAACAAATCGAACATATGCCAATAATAATGCTTTATTGCCAGGTAAAGTTAACTCGTTCAGTTGAATAGAAAAATGAGTTGTTCGTAGATAATCACACAAGAAACTTTGAACATCAGAGCTCATTTCATCAATACGTCTTTGTACAGTTTGTTACTCAAAGGAATTCTTTTGAGTATGTCAAATGAAGATTTGTGCAGAACAGTTTTTTAAACCTCTTCAACAGCAGGTAAAATTAGCTGTTCTCCAATGGTGTGCGGTTTTCCAGATTTTGCGATAAGTAATGAGATATTGTAAGATGCCCGCAAGCCATCATCGTTGCTTTCAGACGTTGAAGAGAACATACTGTGTACGGTGGGTCTCTTTTCATATTTTTCCTTTAATGTTTGAAACTATTTTAAATCTTGACCTATTTTATCAGGATGACACCTTCTTAGATGATCTTCCAGCTTTAATGGTTTCATAGAGCCATTGCTCAAAACTTTGTTGCATAAAAGGCATGTCGGCAATCGTTTGTCTGCCTTTGATGGAAGAACACCAAATTTTAAATATTCAACACTGTACTGATGACAGTTCTTCTAAGATTCGGCCATGTTGTGTATTTTAACATAATATGATTAATTAATTATTATAAATATTATGAGATAAACAAAGTTCCGGCTGCAAACTGTTTCTAATTATTAAAAGCAATAAATCGCTAAGATCCATAATAGAGTTTAATGAAAACGGCTGAACTTATTTTAATGTGATATAAAATTATTATTTCATTTATTATATTTTTATATATTTCTGTAAATTCTATAGAAACTTTTAAACAATATTTTGATATCAAAACTCCGCAATAATTAAATGAATTAGATAGGTAATAAAAATAAAGTAGGGACGATAAAATCAATCTTTCTCTGCTTAAAACTATATGCATATAACAAATAGGCAGGTAGGTACTTTTCCAACACTGGCAATTACTAATATCGATTCACTTCACTTTTCTTATCGAAAGTCTGGAAACAAATTCAGTCACTGGCCAACACTAATATCGATTCACTTTTCTTTATGAAACTCCAGAAACAAATGAGTAACGATTATCCTTGACATTTGTATTTATATTGGTGAATAATCAAACACGTTTATGCAAGATTGCAAGCACATACACCACAAGTCGTATTAATTTGCACGTTTGAACAAGCGTTGTGGACGGGACGGCGGCCAGCGCGGTAACCACAAGTCTCGACGCGTTGTACTGAATATGGAATATTCAAGTTTTTACAAGTAACAGTCGCTAAGCTTCTTAAAATATTATTTGCCTATATTGATAAGAGAAGTCAAGTCAACATTTTAGTAACTAAAATGTTGACTGTTTATATTATAAACAGTTGAAGTTTTTTACAAGAATTTCTTCATCACATGGAAAAATAAGTAATCAATTGTTTAATTGTATATTACTTTACTATCAAAACCAAATTAATTTTCATGCACCCCCGCTTACGATTGTGGACCCCCATTTTTTATTACGCCCAACGTAGACCCCCGTCGAGTCGCCCAGGACCACTTTGGGAAATACTGATCTAGTAGATCAAATAAGTTGTACTCAAGCAAATGTAAGTAATAATTTCCAGTCATTTTTGCGGGAAGTTCAAAAGGTCCTATAAGGTTATCTTCGACTATACAAAAAAAAATGTTTAATTTAAATTCAGCTGAAAGTGCCGCACTCTCGCAGTGTTTGGATTTTCTACAACCCATGTGTGAGCATTTTTGTAGTTGAAAATTCCTCTTCTCGTAAATGTTGCCTCATGAATGAATAGGTTTTTATTTAAGACAAACTGACCAAAATTTGTTCTCGCTAAAAGATCATCTGGCAATAGATTTTGGACTGGAATTAAATGGTACGGGTATAATTGTTGTTCATGTAAAATTTTAGACACAGTACCCTAACGTAAACCAACATTGGCAGATATATGACGGATACTTGTTGCTGGGTTATCTTCAACAATATTTAATAGCTTTTTCTCCTGCTGTAAATCTCGAACCATGACTCTTTTTGGGCGAAAACTTTCGATTTCTCTTAATCTGCTGAATATAAAAATAACGAATTTTATCACTCAAAACTCTATTTAAGACTAATCCTAACAGTGCTACTACATTTGACAACTGCCCACTAGATTTAACATGATCAAATTGAGAAATTATGGAGTAATCCATTTGCAGTTCAGAGCTGGGATGAATCCTCGAAAAATGGATTCGAATCCGAATCACGAGATGTGATTCGAATCACGGATCCAATGTTCGAATCCTTTTTCCAAAAAAAAAAAAGGATTCGAATCACTTGATTCGAATCCTTTTTTTTTCGGATCACGGATACGAATCACTGTCAGTGTTATACTGTGGTATTAATGAATAAGTATGGCGTGCCATTTGTGTGACCTTTTAGAGGTGTACTCGAAGGTACTCCTACATACAGTGTGTTTCAAAAAGTTTTATACAAATGGGAAAAATATATTTTTACATTTTACAAAGAAAATATTCCTGATATAAAGTTCTGCATCACTTGGAAATACATAATAAAAATAAAATTGTAAAATTAAAAAAATTCTAATACACATTTTAGCATTTTAGCGATGCAGAATTTTTATCAAGAATTTTTTTTGTAAAAAGTAAAATAAATCTTTCCCATTTCTATTAAACTTTTTTGAGACACCGTGTGTCAATGGCGTAACTATATTTTTTGGGCCCTAATGCAAAATACATAAAGATTTCAGTTACAAATTACAAATGCTAATTAAAAATAAAACAACGGCCCTCAATTTTTTTCATTTATTTTATATATGACAACATAATATTTATTTTTATTAAAGAGAATCAAGTTTCAATTTAAACTAAGTAATTAAGTTGCAAATTATTATAAATTCTCGGGAGTTTAATAAAAAAACTTAAATATTAGGCTTCAAATATTTGCAATACTTGTCTTATGGTAGTTACGCCACTGCCGTGTATATTATTATTTATAACTCGTTGTAATGCTGCCAATTGTCTTATATTTGTTAAGGAACTTTGTTATACAATTCTGTAAAATGAGTTTTGACCCGTAAATAAATAAATAAATGAAAACATTTAAAACTTGAAGCTGAAAAACGAAGCTGGCTGTCACATTTAGCATATAGGCGATTACCTAAGTGACGCGCTCTACTGATTACATACTCGTATAAGTATAAAAATTGTTTAAACTTTACTTAAGTTTCCTTGTAAATATAAAAAAACTCTAGTTGATTGCCGTTATTTATCGATTTTTCACAAGAATCACTAATTTTTAATTATATTTTATATTAATAACTAAAACTCATTTTAAATAATAAAAACAATAGTCAACTTGATATTAAGTAATGAATTAATTGTAATTGATTGAAAACGTAGAAAGTCTTACCCCCCCTAACTAACTCGTTACTGGGGTCTTGTTAGGAAAATTGCCGAGACAGGTCGATTTTTGATTTCTACCATGTACATTTTTGCATGATTAGTTTACCCTTAATTTCATCCCTTACTGGAGGGTAGCAACCCTTTCGAAAAATTTAAATGGCATGGGGTGGTGAGTGATAGCTCATTTAAAAGGGGGTTTTATTCTCTATTCAACCGTGTAAAAAAATTTTGAAATTTACTTTATTACGTGTTGATTTATTAATGTTTAAAAATAACAAAACCTCACAAAATAGGAAAACAACTAGACTAACAGTGACCTTCTAATGGCAAAAAGTCTTACTTCACGTCTGAACCAAAACCGAAATCATGCAGGGCCGAATTTTAATTCTAAGGATGAGTGCGCTACGTTAATTTCCGTTATTCTGAAACAACAATTAGTCGAGAATTAATGAAGCAAATTTCAAATTTTTTTACACGGTTAAATAGAGAATAAAACCCTCTTTCAAATGAGCTATCACTCACCACCCCATGCCATTTAAATTTTTCGAAAGGGTTGCTCCCCTCCAGTAAGAGATAAAATTAAGGGTAAACTATTCATACAAAAATGTACATTGTAGAAATCAAAAATCGACGTGTCTGTAATCGTGCACAACGTCAAATACATCAGTTTTCTATTCAGTCTCAGTCTGTTTTAGTTTTTAGTTTACGATTCGTGACAAGCCAAAGCTTGAGTGGGCCGTTCGCGCCGGCGTAGTTTGGTCTCTAAAAGGATCCGAGACTGATATTGATGATTCGAATACGAATCCTTTAGGATTTTCTCTGCGAATCCGGATCACGGATCCTTTTTTACTAAAGTATTCGAATCCCGCTCTCGGATCCTCAAAAAGGATTCGAATCCTGGATTCGAATCCTATGTGATTCGAATCCTCCCCAGCTCTGTGCAGTACTAACTTTAAATTAAGTTTTTCTTCAAATCATACATTTTAGCGACATGCAACAAGTATACCTTTTTAAAAGAAAATTGAACGATTTTTCAAAATAATTAATCATTTTTCAAAAATGTCCATTCTTAAAAAAATCTGATATAAATACTAGATTGGCACGCCAGTTTAGAACGCCCTGTACATGTAATGCAACATTCGTTTATATCACCCAAAAAACTTACTTTCACAAAATTTGGGTATATTTACTGAAAAAGTATTTAAATTATCGTAAAAATATTGAAAAATAAATATTTTCTCCACCCTGTAACTTCTTAAGCAAGCAAAATTCTACTAAGGTAAATTGGCTTAAATGAAATTATTTTTATCCAAAATAACCACATCTAAAGTTTGGCGCATTCTTTAATGAACGTATAATTAGGGTACTTTTTAATGGAGATATAAAATACAAGGTGGCCTTAATTATGTAGATATTTGAGTTTTGACTACACTTTTGTTACAAATTGCGTCGACGTAAAATTTGACTAACCGAAAAATAGTCACGGCAAAAAATTTAAATCTACGATTTTCACATAAAACTGTTTTGAATTACCCTGTATATCCTCATACTATTTGGTATTGTTATAATTTTAAAATATGCACTTTAATCCTGCCTGTACCGTTATGTAAATACAAAAACTGTTTCTAAAGTAGCCCTTGAAAAAATACACACATGTCTGAGCGTACAATTATTATTCTTTGAGTGTCAGTTTGGATTTAATTTAGAGCCGTATCTATTTATCACGGACATGGCTTACATCTCTGTCTTTGTGGGCCTTGACATACTTTAGAAACACTTTTTGTGGATAAAACTTTACATTTGTATCTCTAATAATATCAGAGATATTGGATTTGTTCACACTTCTGGGCCACTCTATATAGGCGTTTGCTTTCTTCATCATCATTAAGCAACTGAACTATTCTTATCTGATATTTAATTAGATCAATTCCCATTATCCAAAATATAAAATTTGGTAGCGACTCTGACTCTGACCCAACGAGTGGGTGTACAGTGTACAAAGAAATTATCAAAGATTGCATGACGCGTACTGAATATTATTGAAATATTCTGGCACTCAAGAGACACGGCATCCTCGAAAGGTGTTTCCTAATATTTTATAAACTTGAAAAGTATGATTTATGATTGTTTCCGTTGGTTGGTTATCTTATTTCGATTTTTCAGTATTATGTAAATTTTGGAATTTGCTATTTTTAGCGGATAATGCGGAACCTACTTAATAGTTATTTATATTACTGTTCTTGCATATATATTAAGTAACCTAGCCAAGGATCTGCAGGATCTGCTTGTGAAACTATGGTCATTCAAACCGAGTGTTCATTATAAAAACAAATTGTTTTTAGAAGAGCAATTTGAAAAACTGTTTAAATGTTTCATTATTATCGGATGGAATTTTACTGTTCCTAATGAAAAATACCACATTTTTTATTCGAATGTGTTTAGATATTAAAAAATATAAAGAAAATTAAATCTGAAATCATATTATTTCCAATAATTTTTCCTTAACTGTGTTGGTATGAGAATAAAAATTGGTGTCAAAAAAAAATACAAAAATAAGTATGGACGAAGAATTCATTACGAAATTAGAAACGCGCCAAATTTGGAGTCTTTGAGTTTGATTCCAAATAAAATCAGATTTTAGTATTCCAATCGGTATGCAACACTTTATACACTTAACTTTATAGGCCATGGCCGATAAAGTACTTTATGAAGTATATACAAAAGTTTTTGACTTTGTTTTCTGTTCGAAAAACGACGTTTTTTGACACATTCGAATAATAGTATATTATGCAACGATCATGTAATGATGGTTATTAATACACGAGCATTAACCGGGATACGAAACGAGCCAAAGGCGAGTTTCGTATGGTTTATGCGAGTGTTTTAATAACCATTACATGAGAGTTGCATACGCTATTTTTTCTACACCCGATAAATAATCAAGACCTATAAATATTCTATTTATATTGGTATTGAACACAATAACAGTAATTACTCGTATTTCTATAAAAAATTCTACAAAATTGTAATTAATGGTATTACCTTGGGTACTGGTATTACCACAGATTTTTGGGGCAAAATATTTTGTACTGCATTTTCTCCTTTCTCCTATATGTGTGGAGGAGTGTTCTATATCGCTGATATCAGACATTTTAATATTATAATTATCGAAGTTTAGCTATCTACGAAAATTTAATACGTTTTGACAACTAAAACAATTACATAGGAATTTAGGACAAACGTCAAACATCATGCTTGATTGAAAAATTGTAGGTTTCTATTGATTAAAAATCTGTATCATAATGAAAAATCTGTATCATAATGGGTATCATTATGAAACGGATTATGGGCATATAAGTGCATTATTATAATACGGGTGTAGAAAAAAAATTATTTTTAATAAAAGTCAAAATGATACTCAAAATATGTACCTACCACATAAATTTTAATATTAAATTATAAAGCGGCTACGGGGTTTGAACCAAGAGTCATCATCGGGCCTAAAAGGGAAGGATAACAATCAAAATTTTATAAAACTTACAACCAAATTGATACAAATCTTACTAAAGGAACAATTAAAGGGATTTGATGGTACAAAGCAGAATGCTCACAGAGTACATATATGGCATAATCATAAAAAATTAAAAGGGATTTGGTAACATTAAAATTAATGTAGATCTCGCAAAATGCAAGTAATATTCATAATTAATTAAAAAAATTACACAATAATTGAAGACAATAGATAAATTATTCTATTTAAATCGAAAAATTAATGGATGATAGTATCCTAGCCAGGATAAAACACATAAAAGTACTGGGATTCCCAATAAACATTGGCGAAAATATATAGGTCACTAATGTTGTTAAACCCCTAATACAAAGATGTGCTGGTTCTCACGATCTTATCCTAGAGATCTGCTCAAACATTAAATACTGGACAAAGTGAAGAGACTTTGTACCCCCTAAATGTACCAAACTCTCGTTACTAATAATTCCACAGTAATTTTAATGTGCAAGAACGTTATACATGGACGCACTAACTCGTCTTCTTGCGCAGAATGCTTATCGTGTCGTTATTCGGTGAACCAGGGGATGATGATTTTGAAAAAGTTGACATTTTCAAATAGTCGTCTCTATCTTGTTTCTAACCGACCAATATCGTATAATATGTCATTTTGTAGATGATATAGAGTAGATTTCAAATCTCTAAGGGTTTTTGAGCTAACTTCAAGAACAACTAGATATGAGCGTTTAAAGAAAATTACGTAAAATTAATAAGGTCCCTCTTTCGCATACAGAAGAGTAAATAGTACCACATCCAGTTGGATGCCTCAGCTGCTACCTACGAAAACTGCAGAGACACAGATAGGACAGGACACCATCTCCGTCTGCACAACTAGAGGACGTCCACAAAGGAAGAGTTCTTTTCCTACTAATGTGGATCCTGTGTGAGGACCAGAACAAACCAATTGATGGTGCCAATAGGTGTATAGTATAGTATAAACCCCACCAAAATAACACTAATAGTCTTTACAAGAAAAAAATTTTAATCTTAACACCTCGTCTTAGACGGGATAGATATAGGTAGTAAAAAGGAAGTCAAATATTTAGGCCTAACCCTGGACAACAAACTTCTCTAGAACATACATGATAAGGAAATAGTTAGTAAATAAGGCCACAAAAGCCCTAATGGTATGCAGAGAGGTAAAAGATGGGCATGTAACCCGAACACACTGCGATGGATGTATACAGCAATAGTAAGACCAATCATCACTTATGGGACTATAGTAGTTTAGCAGTTTAGCTACTACAAGAGCTAATATCTCAAAAGTACAAAGAATAGCATGTGTTTGCATCACCTGTCCGCAATGGAAGTGATTTTAAACCTCACTCCTCTATATTTAATGATAGAAAAAAAAGGACAAGATATAGAATGATCAGGAACAGAGTAATCACGAAAGTCTATTGCCTTCAGGACCGAAGATACTTGGGATATATCTCAGGACGAAATGAGAAAGAAGTATAATTTTGTGAAAAACTTCAAAACCACAGAGGTGGGGCTGCAAGAAAGAATAAAGCCAAGAATCCATCCTGCTAGCAACCGAAAGCCATTCAGTGGTATACGGATGGTTCTAAAACCATAAAAAGAACTGAAATAGGAGTATATGGGCCTAGAACTCTGAAAATATGGGTAAATACCCAAGCATCTTTCAGGCAAAAATTCAAGCCAAGTGTATCCAGTTCAACATCGAGAGAAACTATCGCAGATAAGAGATTATCATCATGTTCGATAGCCAAGCAGGCATCAAAGCTCTTACGTAATTAGCTCAAAAATGGTATGGAGATGTTTAGAAAAACTTAATGAGCTAGACGAGGAAAATACAGTTACTCTCACTTGAGTCTCGGGACAGAACAGGGTAAAGAATAACGAATTGCAAAAAGTCTTACAAGGAAAGGGGCTCAAATACCCTTTGTGGGACCTAAGCCGTTCTGCGGTCTCGGCAGTAACACAATATTAGAAAAGATTAAAAAAGAATTGGGCAGTAGAAAAACCGATAATTGAAACAATCTCTTGGGGTTAAAACAGTGTAAGATACTTTAGGGTCAACATGACCTGAAAAGATCGAAAGCCTGTGGCAGTCTGAGCAAGAATAGGCTTCGCATTGCCGACTCAAAGGACACCTTAATAAACTGAGAGTGGTAGAAGTTAGTGAGTGCAGATTCTGCGAGGAGGAGGACGAAACCTCAATTTACATTCTGACTGAATGTGTACCTCATCAGAATCCAAGGTCACTATACTTAGGAGCATACCAAATAGAAGAGGTCAATCTACCTAACTTGAAGCCACTCCAAATACTACACTTCCTCGAGAAGATAGGTTTGGAAGGGTCGTTATAGGTATAAGACTATTTTCTCGATTCATTAGCGGTAGTGGGGGGCACAGTAGATCTTTTTGGATCGCAGTGCATTAATATCCCATACCTAACATAACAAAGGATCCCTCCAGATTTCTAGCAAATATGAACGTGATTTTTTATGGCATCTTATAGATTGTTAGGCGTTGACTTTTGTCCTTCTCTACGAAAAGGTCTCAAAATCGATGTCAAACATTTAAACAATAAATATCTGATTTTCGTACGATCTTATAAAACTGATCACGTAGATTCTGAAAATGTATATACAGTATCGGCCACTGAACGTTTTCCAATAGGTTTTGCGGAAGCGCATGTGAAAACTACTAAAAGTTAGCATTATTGCTTGTAGGAAACGAATAATATCAGCGTTGCCAGTTTATACTGCCCGACCGCGTTGTAACGTTGGCATATTAATTTTTTTTAGTTCCGACCATTTTTCTTTTGAATTGGAATTACGTGAATTAACCTCAAGATAGGCTTTTTTCTGCATATAGCAGTTGTGGCATAATTTCTGATCTATTTATAGTAAGACCATTGTTAGGGAGATTGTGTTCTACTAAATTTTCATAGAGCTTCATCACGAAGGTTATGCAAAAGTTTTATATTGTCTGTAATCCACGAGCGTATCTATTAGATTTTTTTGTATTCGTGACCTAAGTGGAACATGTACATTCAGAACCGTAAAAGTTTAGTTTTTTATCAATTATTCCAGGTTCCAGGACATCATACTTAAGTCATTTTGACAGTTATTGTTATTTATATTATTAAATATCCTAAAATAGTATATTATGCAACGATCATGTAATGATGGTTATTAATACACGAGCATTAACCGGGATACGAAACGAGCCAAAGGCGAGTTTCGTATGGTCTATGCGAGTGTTTTAATAACCATTACATGAGAGTTGCATACGCTATTTTTTCTACACCCGATAAATAATCAAGACCTATAAATATTATATTTATATTGGTATTGAACACAATAATAGTAATTACTCGTATTTCTATAAAAAATTCTACAAAATTGTAATTAATGGTATTACTTCGGGTATTGGTATTTCCCTAGATTTTTGCTGCAAAATATTTTGTACTGTATTTTCTGCTTTCTCCGATATGTGTGGAAGAGTCTTCTATATCGCTGATATGAGACATTTTAATATTATAATTATCGAAGTTTAGCTATCTACGAAAATTTAATACGTTTTGACAACTAAAACAATTACATAGAAACCTAGGACAAACGTCAAACAGCATGCTTGATTGAAAAATAGTAGGTTTCTATTGATTAAAAATCTGTATCGTAATGAAAAATCTGTATCATAATGGGTATCATTATGAAACGGATTATGGGCATATAAGTGCATTATTATAATACGGGTGTAGAAAAAATGTTTTTTAGGGTTACTTGTGACTTGAGTTTTAACCTTGATTGCGCAATTTATAAATTCGTCGTCAACAACTAAATTTAAATCAACTAACTTACTACAATCATTTATTTCAAAATTAGTGATGTGATAACTGAAAAAACCAATAAGAATGAGATTTTCCTTGTTGGTTCTTTTCTCATATTTCTTAACATTTATTTCAATATTTATTTTGTAAAAACAAATAAATAACATACATATTTACAACAAATGCTCGAATTGAACTCCTCGGGTTAGTTGGAAATATCCAAGACGTCTGATGAATAATTCTTGGGTTGCAAAATAAATAATGAAATAAATTTAAAAAAACAGAGGAAAAGAGAAAATCTCACAGATACGTCGATCGGCCGTTTCCCTCCTGAAAACAACTACTCCTTTGGCTAATACCGCAATAAGCATTGCATTATATCGAAAGGAAAATAGCAGAGATAGAAAATAGTTTTCAACACTCTTCTAGAGGAATGTATTTACTCAATGGTATAACTTATGATATTCCAGGTATGGATCAAAATATTTGTCGATTTAATTTTAAAAAAATGTCTGTGTATTTAAATTAGGGTAAAACAGAGAAGATTGTAGATATACAAATAAAAGACTAAAATTACTAAATTATTATGTACTATTTTAGCTCAAATGTTTGCCCGCGTGAGGTGTGCTGAATATAAATCTGTTATTTACGTCATAACCTATACAGGATTTACTTATAACATATGTAGTATGGTTGAATTCAGGAAAATATAGACATTTATTTTTTGATATAAAAATATCCTTTTAATTTAAATATATATATATATATATATATATATATATATATATATATATATATATATATATATATATATATATATATATATATATATATCAATTATCAATGAAGTCATATCTTGTAAGTTAGTAGAGATAAAAATTATTTTTTTTTCAAATGTAGAAAATTTTAATAAAAAATCGACCAGTCCGAGGTTTGTCCCAACAATAATTAACTCGTAAGATAATGGAGCGTTTCCACACTTTACGAACGCACTGTGTAAAATTCTAAAATTATGACTCACCCAACAAAAAAATAATCGGAAAAGAACCTCACCAATGTCTTTGGATTTTTGTCACTCTTATTGATTTTGTCATGGAATTGGTCCATTTTAAAAAACGCAGAGTAAATCTTACTCTAAATAAAGAATTTATTGTTATTTTTGAACTCTAATAAATGTCTGACCGTTCTAAAAGCGACTTTATGAATGAGGAATTTTTATTCGAGGGAGTTCTGAGTTTGACTATAATATTGATTTAATTTAAATATTTAGGGAGTTCCACTTGTACCTTTCACAAATTTTAACCTTCTAATAAATAATGCATTATACATTTCCTAATTTATCGGCCTTATTGTACGAGGTTTGTTCGATAACTATGTGGTATAACAAAGAAAACACTAGGCTTTTTCGACAAAAAAACATATATTTTTTTCAACACACTTTCTCCAACGATATTCCAAATTAGCAATGCCTTCATTGAATTCACTCGAAATAGCTATTTTCAGCAGCGATTACGTCAGAATTGAATGAACAGGTTTGCAAATAGATAATAATCACTGAGAACCAAATCTGGGAAATAGGGCGAATTAAGCACTAATTGAAATAATGAATTTTGGCCATTGTAATTGGCGACTTGTGTGTGATTTTGATGAAAAAGCATCTTCTCCTTTACTAAATGAGGCGTTTCTCTTTGATTTGATTTACCTTCTTTGGTGGCGGAGAACGTTTGTTTGTCCATTGTTTGTAATTTTCTTTGGTTTCTGGAATATAATGGTGGACTTAAGTTTCATTGACGGTTATAAAACGGCACAAAAAGTCTTTCGAAGTAGGCATAAACGTGCCAAAAGATCGCGAGAGACAGTCAGCCAGTCCTTTTTTGCTCCTGTGTAAGCAATTGCGGCGTCCAACCCAACGATTATTTTTTCATTTCCAATTCTTCAGTTCAAATTCGGTGAATACTGTCATAGTTTTTTGGTGCATACTGTCATAGTTTCTCTTTTTAGCTTGATGATGGACCAATTTGGCCGAAACTACTAGTATTCCCATAGATTTAGTATTTTAAATTTATGCTTTTTATAAATAAGTATGACAAGGCGTCATAATTTTATTTCTATTTGGGTGTTTAGAAACAAAATGGCGTTCAACTACTAATATTCTTTATTATTTGTGCCCATAAGCCTCCAATAGAATACTAATAAATTAAACGTCAAACTAAAAGTAACCTACTTGAAAATAATAGCTATTTATGGAAGCAGTTACGAAGTGCCTCATTTATGTAGCGAGTGAATATTGCAGGACGAGCAGAGCGGGATCCCGTAAAATGAACTAGTTATACAAAACGACATTTCGTAACGTGTTACATACAATATGTTTTCTAATTTTGACTAGATTATTTATAAAATTGTGTTTTGGTAAAACATAACTAACATCTAGGCAACCAATATTACTTTCTTGTATTGTTTTCATTGAGAAACAGAAACTGATATTAATTTATTCTCAACGACTTGTAGTATGTTTATATTACTTGTTTAAGTTAGTTTTCCAAAAAGTGGATTATTTTGTCGTGTATTGTGTTTTAATAATTTTGTGCTGATTTGTAATGGAAAATAAGAACTAAAATAGCATTATTACTAGGTTGTAAGTTTAACCAAATTCTATTTTTATAAGTTTAACTGTCCTTCTTTGATATAAACTTTCAATATCAATGTATATATTGATTTTAAAACCAAAAAGCTTTATTTTTATTTCTTTTCTTTTCACAACTGGTGACTGGTTACGTAAAGTAGATCATTTTGAGACATGCTGCGATTATAAAAAATGTCACTTTATATGTCAAAAACATTTTTTTTTTCTAATTTTGACTAGATTATTTATAAAATTGTGTTTGATAAAAATTGCTGACATCTATGCAACCAATATTGCTTTCTTGTATTATTAGTTGCATATGCATAACTTAATTAATTTCATTGACAAATAGAAAATCATAAGTTATTCTCAATCTCAAAGACTTGTTGTAGTGTGTTTATATTTCTTGTTAAAGTTATTTTGTTTTCAAGAAAGTAGGTTATTTTGTCGTGTATTGTATTTTTATTTTGTGCAGATTTAAAATGGAAAATAAGGATCAAAACAACATTATTACTAGGTTTTAAGTTCTTTAACCAAATTTTATTTATACAGGGTGGATACCTTAATCGGAATAAATTCGCTAGCGGGAAGGTGAATAATTTTTCTAAAATTTCCAGAGACACGTTTTAATATATTTACCTACATTTTGCAAGCAATTTGAAAAATATAGCCCTTCGGGGATAGCTGAAACCATCCTCAACATGTTTTTTCAACTGAAACCCTGTGGCTTGTGGCCGTTCATTACAAAGCTGATGGAACGAGGAATCCAGCAGCGTACTTATCAAATTTTAGTTCTTAGTTCGTTTGGGGGTTGCAGCATAAAATCAAAACGTAATATAAAAATTCATTTTATTTTCAATGTAACAAGTGCTTAAAATGTGCACCATTGGCTTGTTGGCAGCATCCCAGTCGGTGGTATGTGTCGTCTCTTACGTCACGCAACATTTCCGGTGTTATTTTATTGATTTCCTCTCTTATCCTTTCCTGTAGGTCTGCTATGTTGTTGAGTTTTTGAATGTAGGCTTTACTTTTGAGATGTCCCTATAAAAAGAAATCCAGCGGTGTAAGGTCTGGAGACCTTGCTGGCCACTCAATAGTATCTCGTCTTCCAATCCACCTACCGGGAAAAATTATGTCCAGATATTGACGAACAATAGCAGCGTAATGTGGCGGGGATCTTGCTGAAACCATAACCTCTCGTCGGTCAAGTTGGGGTTCAAGGGATTTCGAAATAAATGATATATAACTGGCATTAATTCATGCTGGAGAAAATGCAAGTATATTTCTCCATTATTAGTGTCATCAAAGAAAAATGGCCCTACAATTCTATCGCGTATTATTCCGGCACACACATTAGTTTTCTGTGGGCACTGAGTATGAAGTTCTCTCATCCAATGGGGGTTCACTGCAGCACAATAATGACAGTTTTGACGATTTACGTGCTCATTTAATGTAAAAGTAGCCTCGCCAGAGAAAAGTATCCAGTCTAAAGATAAATGGCTTTGATCCATACTAGTCATCAACAAATCGCAAAATTCTAGTCGTCGATCTGGATCATCTTCTAGTAGCTCTTGGACAGCCTGCATTTTATATGGGCGTTTTTTCTTATATTTAAGTATTTTTATAACCGTTTTATGATTAAGATTACTATCACGGGCCAGTTGACGGGCTGGAGTGACTGGATTTTCTTCTAGAGCAGTCATACTCAACCTTTTTTTTCTTCGGGCCACATTCGTATATTTGCTATGTTACGCGGGCCACAATATTTTTGAAAAACATAAATATATCCTGTCGGGTTACTGCAAAAACAAGATAACTCTCATTTTAGAAGTTAGAGAAAAATGCTGTTTAAAATATTAAAATTTAATAAAAAAAATCAGTTAAGGCCTCAAACTGTTTAACAAACAATAACTCCAATAAAAAAAAGTTATTCAAAACATAATTAGTCTTCACAAAGTATAAACTAGTTGTAAAATAGTCACTTAGCTTATTTCAGCTGTCTATATACAAAGGCATGATATTGTATGTGTATGTTTCGATATCTTCAATGAAAGATTCATACCGTGTCTTTAACATTATTCGATACAGGTAGATTGTGATAATAGAGATGAAATTCATCAGGTGTAGCACCTAATTTGCAAAGTTTTAGTTTTAATCTTCTTGCACTTTTTGTAAGTATTCTCAAAGCTTTTTTTACCCTTTTCACCCTTGTAGATTTCGGAAAAATCGTGAAAGACCAGAGACGGCTCTAGGGAAAACAAGACAATTGGCTTGAGTAAAATGTTGAGGTATTTCAACAAACACATTCAACAAAAATAGGTATTCTGGGCTTTATCTTGTTTTGGCAGAAATATATATTATCAGGAATCAGATTAAATACATTAAGCAAAATAAGTTATATGTCTCTTATGTGGACAGACTATTAGCAATTGAACATAATGTTATGATTATGTTTTGGTATAAATGTCACTCATCTTGTTTGAGCATATTCTGAATGTGTTAATTTGGAGTTAGTTTTTATTGGCCATTTGTTTATCATAAATAATATAGACTTCGTTTTACTTGTCTTGTTTATGCCGTATATTATTTGAACTATTTTGGAGTCGAAAGAGTATTAACTCGAAAATGTCAAAAGTGGAGTTGTCTTATTTTTGCAGTAACCCCACGAATTCGAAACGTTTATTTAAAAATAAGCGTGATATTTAGCGCAGTGACCGAATAATAGTTTCGCCCATTTCGCTTAAGATTTTAAAAACAGAAAGTTATCGTTTGAAAAAGCATCTTCTTATTAGTGTTTCGGGCAGCAAAAAAGCTTGGAGGGCCGCATGCGGCCCGCGGGCCGCAGGTTGAGTATGGCTGTTCTAGAGCAAGCAACAAATTCAACTTCGTGTCGTCATCGACAACAGCTTGCCTCTTTCTCGGTACTTTTCTGACATGACCCATTCCTCGATATTGTGCTTCTATTTTACTAATAGTACCTTGATTTATTGGTGGCAAGTTAGATGCGACTCTCGAAACAGGCTAAAAACTTTGCTTTGAGTTCGCATCCTATCACCATATCCAATCATCATCAAAATTTCGATCTTTACCGTTTCAGTTAAATAATTAGGCATTTGCAAAAACGCACTTCGGATTGAACGCTGAATACTGCAACTACAAACTAAATTTCTCTTTGCGGATGTGTATAAACATTAGCAAAAAATAGCAAATACCAGTTGTGGCAAAAAATGGTTTGGAATTTTTTGTGACGACATCTAAAAGGTAAGGTTTACATTCCAAAACTAAACAACAAACATTTTCAGCAATTGTTACTTTGAAAATAAATTAAACTTTTAAATTACGTTTGAGTACGCTGGATTCCTCGTTTCATCAGCTTTGCAATGAAGGGTCACAAGCCAAAGGGTTTCATTTGAAAAAAACATGTTGAGGGTGGTTTCAGCTACCCCCGGAGGGCTATATTTTTCAAATTGCTTGCAAAATGTAGGTAAATATATTAAAACGTTGACGAGTCTCGGAAAATTTTAGAAAAATTATTCACCTTCCCGCTAGCGAATTTATTCCAGTTAAGATTTCCACCCTGTATATAGCCAACCTTCTCTCCTTTGATATAAACTTTTAATAATACTGTATATATTGATTTTAAAACAAAAATTGGTTTATTTTTTTTTAAACTTAAAGGTTATTTTAAATTATACTTAATAGAGCAGTTAATGTTTAAATAAAAAAAATAAAGATTAGGGAATTTCTGATTATGTATTTAAAATTCATATCAAATACAATATTCTAAAAATATATTATCATTAAATTTTGTACTATTTAAAAAGTATGACTACTGTAACCTCATTGAAATGCCGTAGTATATAGTAATGTGGATTCAATTTTATTGCTTTTTCTGTAAATTAATGTTTTATGGCTACATGAGAGCAGAGTCTCTTCGATGGGAAATTACATAATTCAAATTTGAAATGACAAATATTAACACTTTTAATATTTCCCAAATGGATATTGGCAAAAGGTACGGATTTTCAAGGAAACAAAAAAATATTTCCGCAAACATAGTTTTACGCCTGCATCCTCTATCCTTGTACGATATTTACAATTTAATCTATAAAAATGAAATTTTATTTCTTTGTTTTCTAGAGACATAAATATTTTGATCAATACTTAATCATATTTACATTTTAAAAAAAAAATTTTATAGATATAAGTATTCTACGAGGGTTTGTGTATAAGTGCCTAACCTAACCTACTGTATAGTGTCAAATTTAATACGTTTTTCTGACAAGAATGATAGATAAGGTCCATCATTTAAAATGATTCTTTCTCCAACGGTTTTTTATATAAATATGGAGTGATCTACAAAATATTTCTCGAAAATAAGTCTTGGAAAAATTAGCGAACAATTCTTCCGTTTAGTGTCTTACTATTTAATTTTAAGGATCGCTCTTATCAGATCTTTGTTAGAATTTTTCACAACAGTTAAAAATCGAAAGCAGAGCAGTTTTCAGCCTCCTTTCTAGCCCTCCTTCGGCAATTTCATATGTATTCAAATAAGATTCGTATAACTGTCTGAATCAAGTATTTCTTGCTGTCTGCAGTTTATGGTAAAAGGGTAATGTACGAATACTTCGAGTTTGATATCGAGTTGACGACAGTTTGGGTTTTGGGTTACCAGGCTATTAATAATAATAATAATTTAGTAAAATAGTACTCCTACAGAAAAATTATATAATAATAATGGAATGAGTGGCTCAATGGTTAGAGTCAAAACTTTTGAATCCAATATTCCTTTTTTAAAATAATTTATGCCGCTATATAGTCTTCAGGAAGAGTCTAATAAAGCAGAATGTTTTCACAACGGTTCTAACCAAGATACAACTCTCTTGTAAATATTACGTTTACGATTTATTTATTCCGAACATAACAAGTACTTTTATAAAATTCATATTGAATATACACAAATTTAAAATTTTAATTATCACAGCATAAGGCCAACCATCATGAAATTATAAGGCGCTTTATTTTCGTAAAACTCAAAATATAGATTTTTGTCGAAAGTAAAACATATTAGATGGCAATATACAGATACAATATACAGGGTGTCCCGAAATTAGATGGTCATGTTTTAACAGCGTAATCTACATCCTAAAATGGCAGTAAAAGTTTATATAAACATAGGTCCGAAAACGTTTTTCTAAATCGAAGAAGGTAGAGACATTAAACAAAAACGAGGTGAAATTAGAGAGATAATACATATAATAGTTTGTTACAAGATGTATTTTACTTGAGACATAAGATAGAAGGCGTTACTATTTTTAAATTTTCCAATGGAAAGTAGGGTCATATGATACCTCATTTGAGAGATAGTTTAATAATTATCTTTACGTCCATGCAAACAGTTTTAAGTTTTTTAATAATTTTACAGAAATTAGATTAAATGATTTAACAAAGTAAGTTACATTCTTGATAACCCTCGTATTTGTGTTTAATTCACAAACCAACGACTTTGGACTATAAGTATTACATACATTTTTGTAATTATCTATTATTGGGGAATTCAAAAAATAAGAGAAAAATATGTTGTTCTATTAAAAAAATCGATGACGTCATGTACGTGAAAGTCGTAACGTCATTAGTACATCCAATTGTAACGTGAGACGCGCAGTTGAAAATAAAAATTGAGCTGTGAAGGCATTTAAATGTTTATTAATAATAAGTTTGATGCATCGTTGACGGATATTTTAAGGGAGGTTGCTAAAACTCTTGAATAAGTCATAAAATTTTGCGAATCTGTATGGTCGACGAAAAAGTATGGTGTTTCACATATCGATACACCTTTTTTTAGCAGTGTCAGATTTTATTTGCAATATTTGGATTTTCCATAGTGAATAGAGATTTCCCATGAATAAAGAGATCAAAACCGATGTAGGCGTTCTATTTTGGAGAATACAGGAAAACAAATGAACATAAAGAAGTTAAAAAATATATAGTTTTTTTATTATTAAATTAAGCTGTTATTTATCCAACATTGTATTCTATTTTTTCGGTCGTTATTAACACAAATTTTTATTATCGCTTTATCAAAGAGGTCAGTTACCTGCATAATTGCATATCTCACAGCGATAAAGGGTTTTTACGAGAATATAAAGAGTTATCTTTATACTAGTTAGTGCAAGATTACTAGTATTTATCAAATAAACAATTTCGATAGTAAAATCGAATTAGGTTTGTGGAGCACATTCGTATCTATCTATTTACAGAGGGATAGTTGCATGATTGATGAAATTGCACAATATGTAACTAGTTAAAGTTTTAATTCATGATGCATCTTTACTTTAAGGATTAAAGTAATACAACTAAGTAACAAACATTATTTTTAACTTATTTGTACTTTGCCAGCTGTTAAACATAACAATAAGCAAAAGTGTTTGAAAATATATGAACGTCAAGAATGATTTTATCCAGTGAGAAAATCTCCAAACCTATAGCCTATGCCAGAAGGGTCTATTTATACTCCCTAATTATTAGTATTTGCATTAGTATTATGATTAAGGATTAAGCTGAAACTTCACAATGTAATAAAGACATTTATACTCGATTTATAATTAGTATTAGTATTAATATTTATGCTTAATAATTGACAGGTTCAACTTTTTAGGATCTATTTTTTTTTTAATTTGGTATCATCGGCATCGACTACTAAGTCCATTAGCCTCGTGTTCTGTGTAGGCTTTGTTACTGTTTCCCAGCGCCACTTTAGGAACAGCACTGTTAATTAGAACCCAACAGTGAATGGTCGAGTGGGGAATCCTACCAAGGCATCAGAATTAATACTTCTTTATTATTATTAGTATTTGTATTAGTAACATGATTAAGCATTAAATTGGACAAACTATTCAAAAGGGTATTTATACTCGTTTTATAATTATTGTTAGTGCTTCTTTTTTAATAATCTTTTTCCTAAAGATATAATTCTGCAGTCAAAAAAATGTCGGTTACTGAAGAAATGTGTAAGAGGCCAGTTGTCTTCTTAGAATATTTTTTAAGATATTTGAGTTTTAAACGTGTTTTTATTAATATTTTTACCAGTTAATTTTATTTAAAAATATTATTATTCAAAAATAGGCTTGATTAAGGAAATTTTAACGGATTTACCTACGTCTCAAATTTATAACAGATAAACATAAGCAGATATTTTAGACAAATCAGACAGAAAAGAGGCCTTTGCTTCCTCGTGGTGACATATCATTTGTCATTCTGTCAACTTTATAATCGGTAAACACTGCTGATACACAAAAATTGTATCGAAATATTATCGTTTTCGAGCTTGTTGGAACAAACCTATAAACAACATCTGACAACATAATCATATGTGTATTGTCAATAGTCATTATCCGTTGTCTATTAAAAACAAAGGCCAAATACGTCATTGATTTATTTGATAATAAAGAAGAAATTTAAGATTGAACATGTCAATTATTAAGTATAAATATTAATGCGAACAATAAATATTAATGCGAATAATAAATATTAATGCTAATAGCACAGCTTATACTATTGTATAAGCTGTGCTAATAGTAATCATAAATCGAGTATAAATATCCCCATTACATTGTGAAGGTTCAACTTAATCCTTAATCATAATAATAATGGAAATACTAATAATAAGGGAGTACAAATAGGCCCTTAATTTAAATCATAAATTTCTTCTCTTCTATCAAATGAATCAATGACTATTTGGCAACGGATAATTACAATTGACAATACCGGAGCCGGACATTTGGGCGCGGCCGTTTGAGCGCGGCCATCTGGGCGCGGGACGTTTGGGTGCGGAGACGTTTGGGCGCGGAGCCTTTTGTGCACAAGGACGTTTGGGCGAGGGAATTTTGATTAATGGGTTATATTTTTTGAATTTATATTTTCATTAACTTTTTGTCAGTAAGAGTTTTTAGTATTTTTTACTACAATTAATGTAATACAAATCTGATGTGTCTAACACATGACTTTCCTATCTAGTTATTACAAGTTTTTTCCGGTTATTTTGTACAACCTATTGCATCACCTCTGTAAATATTTAGAGGATAAACTAAATATATACATTTTCCACATACATCTAACTCGAAACATTTTTCTATAGATATTCATTGAAAACGAAAATACTGAAAGATTTAAATTTAGCACTTTTCCTCCAATTTTTCCATTACGGTCCATTTTAGAAAAATCATATAAAAAATTAAAATTATAGATACCGATATCGCAAACAACTTTTAGTTTAACAATTTTCTTAAAAATTAGAATTTTGCACATTTTGTCAAACTTCTCGAATACGGGCCATTTCAGGAAAATTTGGCTTAAAACAAAAATTATAGATAATAATATTAGAAGTAACTTTTATTTGAACAATTTTCTTCTCCAAACATAAATAACATATATTCCATAAAATATAAAAACGACCTCCTATAAAGTACTCCCCAGATGTCCGACTTTGTCCAAAATCTAATCATATTACCTCAGGCCGAAGTAAAACTTAAGTTTAAAATTTAATGTTATTTCCTTTATCCGTTTTTGAGTTTTCTTCAAAATTCGTAATTTACACATTTTCTTAAATATCTCAAATAAGTTCTATTTTAGAGAAATTTTGTATAGGATAACTTTTGTTTAAACAATTTTTATAAAAAATTAATTTATTTTTATTTTGTCAAATTTCTCAAATACGGACTATTTTAGGAAAATTTGGTACTCAACAAAAATTATAGATAATAATATTGTAAGTAACTTTTATTTGAAGAATTTTCTTCTCCAAACGTAAATAACAGATATATTCCATAAAATATAAAAATGGTACCCCTTCCCTCAGATATTCCGACTCTGCCCAAAATGTAATCGCTTTATCGGGTATTGACAGACACAGATAGGACAAATAACCACGCAGAGGCAGCACACAGAAGGCTACAAACAGAGCTGTCGATGAACCATCCAACCATTCGGAAATTCATCAACAGCCTGAAAACTGTCCAACGGGGGAGAGATGTTGCTTATAAGCACTTACTTGCGGGAAATGAGCCTACACCTAAAAAACAAAAATTTATCCAGGCTGATAAAAGAATAAAAAAAATGATTTAAGATTACAATAATGATCATGGCGCAAATAATAGGAATATTATTGAATTTTTAGTGGAATTTCATACAATTACAAAAAGACTGCTTAAAATTTAGTTTCTATAAAATTATATATATTTTATTTTAGAAAATAAAACAGTAATAGTACTCGTAATAATATGTGTTTAATTTCCTCGCGCCCAAATATCCCCGCGCCCAAATAGCTCGCGCCCAAATGTCCCGCGCCCAAATGTCATCGCGCCCAAACGTCTTCGCGCCCATACGGCCGCGCCCAAATGTCCTAGACCGGATAATACACATATTGCCGCGTTTGAACATCCACATCGGATGCATCTGAGATGTTGTGAATTTTTTATCACGTGATAGAGAATTAGATCTGAATATAGATGTAATAAACAAACGCTCTAGACTTTATTGGTCACGTGATAAAATGACAATGACAAGTTTTTATACTTTTTAAATTTGACTTGAGACTACAATTCAACCTAAATTTGAAATCTAAACAAAAATTAAACAAACTAATCACTTTTATATTCAACAAAGGATTAAATCACAGAAGACTTACTTTCTGGCATGGAACGAACATCTCATTCACATTTCATTTCAAATCAAGATGTAAAAAATGTAATCTGGACAGGTACATCTCGGATAAACAAACGCAGATGTACATGTAGTAGATGTGTCCGATGTAGATAAACAAACGCTCGAGATGTAAAAAATGTATCGGATGTGGATATTCAAACGCGGCATATGATTATGTTATCAGATGTTGTTTATAATTTTGTTCCAACAAGCTCGAAAACGATAATATTTCGGTACAAATCATGCGCTGTATACAATTTTTATGTATCAGCAATGTTTACCGAGTATAAAGTTGACAAATGACATGTCACCGCGAGGAAGCAAAGGACTCTTTTGTGTCTGATTTGTCTCAAAATTTTTGCTTCTTCTTATCTGTTATAAATTTGAGACTTAAATCCGTTAAAATGTCCTTAATTAAACCTATTTTTGAATATCAATAATATTTTTAAATAAAATTAACTAGTAAAAATATAAAAAAAACACGTTTAAAACTCAAATATTTTAATATTCTAAACAGAGATTAGGGACATACTGATTCTAAAAACACAACTGGCCTCTTACACATTTCTTCAGTAACCAACATTTTGTTGACTACAGAATTATACCTTATTAGTAAAAAGAGTATTAAAAAAGAAGCACCAATGCTTATTATAAAACAAGTATAAATACCCTTTTTGAATATTTAGTCCAATTTAATGCTGAATAATAATACTAATACAAATACTAATAATAAGGAAGAAGGTTCGAAGGACTATAAGTCTGAACCTGGAGTCACTGACAATAGTCTTCCAGGCTGAAGTAACAGCAATAAATGCCTGCGCCAAAGTTATGCTAAATGCCTCTTTTAGAGATAAGAGGGTCTCTATCATGACAGACAGATAGGCAGCCCTTAAAGCACTGAAAAGGATAGAAGTACAATACTTGATGGCCAACAGTTCCTCCAGGCCCTGGCAGAACATAACAAGGTTACCCTTGAATGGGTGCCGGGACATGAGGGAGTGTTTGGAAACGAGAAAGCAGACCTCCTAGCAAGGAAAAGAGCGAAAAGAACTCTAATTGGACCAGAACCCACATGTGGTATCTCATACCAACATGTTAAATGGGTGTCAAAGGAACAAATAAACAGAGAACATTATAGGCTCTGTTGGAACTTCCTGGACTTAGATAGTCCAAAAGAATCATAGAGGGGCCATCCACAAGCAGACAAAATCAACTGCTAAACCTTAGCAGAAGCGAACTCAAGCCATAATAGGACTCTTTACGGGACACTGTGGCCTTAGAAGACACCTAAATCTCTTAGGGACATCTGATAACTTCCTATGTAGAATATGTTAAGAGGAGGACGAAAGTCCTATTCACATACTGTGCCACTGTTGGAACCTTAAATGGAAACGGGAATGGTACTTCGGGGTACAATATCTGCAACCTGAAGAAATCGCGAAAGCGCTCATCAGACATATTCTTGAATTCATCAAGAAAATCAATCTGATGGGGTAGAAACTGTGAGGGGTACCATATTCCTAGAGCTTCAGTACGAGTGGGCTTTGAACCACGCCCTAATTCAGATAGATAGAATACAAATACTAATAAAAAGAGAGTATAAATAGGCCCTAACTGTATATCACTGATCAGTTCTGTGTAACCTTGGACATACCCAGTCAGGGGTTTAAATCCGTTCAAGCGCCGTTCTTCTTCTCCAGCAGATATATGCCAAGGTGATTTGGATGTATTCTCAGTTTTCTCACTCACAGTGTAATAATTTTATATAGTTTTAGTAGAATAATAATACATACATGATCATACAGTACTTGACTAATAATAGCTGATAATCATATTGGGTACATTAATGCTATAAAGATCTAGTAAGCAAGCTTTCATGTTTTCCCATGCTTTTATACTGTAAATTATTAAGATGTCATGATATAATCTATTTAAAACAACTTTTGATATCGGGATTATGGATAATCACAAAAATTAATGCACGCAACGTGTTGCGAAATAAAAATATGATATTTGGTGCTATGCTTCAAGGTGCATTCTTGAAAATTTTACTTAATCAGTTTGAGGTATTTAGAAACTGTTTAAAGGTGTTTAGTTACATATTTAGATTTGTTTTCATTAATACTAATTTTCAATTTTGTCACTCAGCAAACGTCCCCTTCATTGTATGTGTCGTTGTTAGTATATCAGCAAATAGAGAATCGGTCCTAATACGCTTCCCTGAAGTACTCCATGGTGGCCGGGAATTAGGTTATCTCAGCTAACAATGGTTCCAACTGCTTTAATAATGTTTTTATTACACTTTAGATGTGTTTGGTATATTAAGAGTAAGGGAATAAAAAAGTAGTGACGTCGTAGAGAAAATCTTCATTGATTTTAGAGGAGAAATGTCCGGTGCCGCTTTCGACAACTGTTTATAATAAGGGCTACCACTTCTTCTCTTTAGCTAATATGTATCTTTAAAAATTTATAAAAATCAAACAAATATGGCATTGCAAACTTTTTCAAATAAATCAATATGCCATAATATGATTAATGTAAAGATTGTAGGTAACATGTGTGGATTCGAACAAACATTGCTTATAATCTATAAGATAAGAGAGATGTCGAAATATAATAGATTTATGTATAAATATGATGGCAATATAAATTTTTGATAAAATATACCGAATTTTTTTAAACTCACAATAATTATTACGTTAGATTATTTATCTGCAGATGGATACATACAAATAATTGAAAAAAAAGATAAGATATTTTAGGAATAAAATATTAACAAATATTACACAATCATATGATATTGAGAAGAATATTTAAAACTCCAAATACCACATTTTTTATGTGGTTATTGTACTCTTCACACAGTAGTAAAGCGTATTAGGTATAGGTTTTCTTTCGAGTAACGAAATTTTTTTAATATTGATTTTACCAAAATTCTCATTAAATTTTAAACAACTTTTAAAAATGTCGGTCCGTCTGTCCCTCAGATGTCACGTTTTTTGTCCGCACGATAAGTCAAAAGCGAAAACTGATATCGACTTGAAATTGTTAGGAAAAATCAAACTCTATAAGGGGACGAAGACTATTTATTTGAAAAAATCCAATTAAAAAGTAGGGGTTAAGGAGTGTTAAAATTACAAAAAAAAATCATAAATAAAAACGAAAAACGATATCGACTTTTCAGGAAAAATCAAGCTCTATAAGAGGACAAGAGGACGAAGCCTATGAATAAAAATGGGAGATTTAACGGGGGAAGGGTTGAAATTTAAAAAAATCATTTAAACAAATTTTTTTTGCAAAAATCAAGCTCTATTAGGGGATGTGGCTTATTGAATCTGGAAACAATATGTATAAAAATGGAGGATTAAGGGGGATTTAAATATTGAAAAACAAAAAATTATATCAATTTGAAATTTTTACCAAAAATCAATCAATCAATCATAAGGGGAGGGAGATTATTAATTTTGAAAAAAATCTGAATAAAAATGGGGACAAAGAGGGATTAAAATTTAAAATACGAAAATCGATATCAACATGAAATTTTTAGTAAAAATTAAACGCTGTAAGGGGAAGACACGCCTATTGTGGGGGTTAAGGGGGCCTTTTAAACTGTGAAGAGTATAATAAAGAATGCCAAGCATTATACAGGGTGTTTCCTATCCTCTCTGACAAAGACGAAAATGTGGTACACAATTTTTTAGAATGTCGCTTCGTTTTCGAAATACTGGATGTTAAAAAAATAAAATTTAATGCGTTTTCTTGTTCCTGTTAATTAGTGGCAAACGATATTCCAGTGATATTTAGTATACATAAAAAAGGGTTTTAGTACTTTACTTTGGGTCCATTTTAAACTTTTCAATTAGTTCACTGGCGGAGATCCGGGTAACGAGTATCATAATTTCGCTAAAATAAATAATACGGTTTAGGATTGAATATTTTTATCTCATCTAACGTAAAGATTAATTTTAAGTAAAGTATATATCGTTTGCCATTAATTAATAATAAGAGGAAACAACAAAAAATTTAATTTTTTTGACACCGTGTATTAAGAAAATGAAGTGACATTCTAAATAATTTTATACCACATTTTCGTTTAAAAATTAGGTGAAAATTCTCTTCCTTTCTTTTGTCAGAGAGGTTAGGAAACACCCTTTAAATCTTCATTCTAGTTAATTAGGAGCTTTCTCGCTACGACATTTGAGACTATGTGTATAGACAATCTTTCGTAATTATTACAGGTTATAGGATGTTTTAAAGACACAGGGAGAACATAATTGAAGACCTTGGTGCAAGAAGGGAAGTCACTTTTTTAAAATTTTATAGGAGAGGCGAAAAAAGAAATTTAAAAAAAATATTGTTATTTTCTCTTTTTTTCTTCTTGTAATTGCATATAAATAATGCCTAAGCTAATTTATTATGACTTATCCCATTCTTGAACCAAATTTGTGAAGGCGACGAGTCAAAAGTATTTATAACTTCGTTATTTAAGAAAACACTGGTTCTGTTCTTGCACCAAATGATGTATATTTCTTTGTAGAAACTCATGCAATACATATCTTCATTTTGAAAAAATAGTCACTTGTCCTCTGCTTGCACCAAGGTCTTCAAAGGCACATTATTTTTAAATATGTATATAGAAATATGATGGTTATTCGAATACAAATTCATTATTGTTTGTGATTGTACATACTACCAGATGTTGAGTTTAGTATTCCCTGTAGTTAAAATATTAAGTAAATACATTAATTTTTTTAAAAAATGTCTAATGTCGGGTTTAGGGAGGTTTTTAAACTAAAATGCCTCTAAAATATTAAAAAAAATTAACCTAGATATCATTTTAAACGAAATGTTTATCTGCCCTGATCTCATCGCCTCCCACTATTGTACATTGTCGTTCAAGTCTAACTTGCCACATCTTTTGATGAAGGCAGGCTCCAGTCGGGTGAATCAGAAGATCTGGAACCAAATTCTTTCAAAAACGGAGTAAGTACAAGGAATGTGCTCTGCTGATTCGTCTTCCCAGGGCCGGATTAAGTACCAGCGGCGCCCCGGGCCAAAACTTTTAAAGCGCCCCTTCCCAACAATTAATTTTTCAATCTATTATTAGGTATAAACATGATCAAAACAATTATTCAGTGCAATTATTTTGAAAGAATATTAACATAACAAAAAATAACATTACAAACATTTCAAGATAAAAAATCAATAAAACAAAAACCATTTCCTTTTTATTATGGTGCCTTTCTTAATTTGCTTGAAATAAAAAGCGATATAATATCGTCTTCATCTAGAGAGTCTACAAGTTCACTCTCAATGCTCAATAAAGCTAAATTGCTGGTTTTCGAATCAGATAAACTATTTATTAAATAGTTCTTGACTCTACGTAGTGTTGAAAACGACCTCTCTCCGGTAACATTAGTTGCTGGTATTGTCAAAAAAAAAAAATTTAAAGCAGTGTCGATATTTGGATATGTTGCAACTATTTTGAGTCTTCTCAGAACTTGTAGTATCTTAACCATATTGTAGTTTTATTCTTTGTTTTCTTCCTTCAAAGCTTTTAGAAAGTATTTAAATTGAATACATTCTTCTGCAAAATCTCTATCAAGTTCAGACTGATACCTCTGCCATAAATTTGCTGCCTCTATTGAAATTTGATTGTCTGAAAGATGACATAACGATCCCATAAATCCAAACGTGTTTGAGACCCTTTCATAGGCTATTTGTCTTCGAATTCGTTCTGATGACAAATTATTTAATATAACGTAAAATGTGTTAATTTTCATATTTTGTTTTTCATCAAAATTCGTTTCAATTTCTTTACTATCATCGAAAGCTTGCTTTCTTATTCGGATTCTGTTCACTTCAAGTTTGTATATATTACATTTTGTTAAATCTTTAGCATTTTGTTCGATTTCTTCAAATGTTTCATCGGTTCGCAAGCTGCTTACATACAGTATCAGTGAATCGTAGAGTTTTGTTACTAAGGAAACGTCTGTGGACTGTTTTTGTAATGTTTTGCTCACACTATCAAATTTCGGTAGCAACTTATTCCACACTTCTAAAAGAATTCCAGTTTCCAGTTTGCTTATTGCAGCCCGCAAACCAGTAGCTTGAACCTTTGTTACCGGAGGTTGATTTGGATCATCTACTAAGTTTTGAAGGGCATTTTGGTAGCTATCATAACAGCTATAGAGCGCTCTAGTTGCGTCCGCTCCTGCAGACCATCGAGTTGCACTTAATTTTTTTGGGAGCAAATTGTTTCTTGCTTCTCCGTCTCCATTTTCAGACTCACTTAAAGTTTGTTTCAAAATATCCCATCTAGCAGTGGAAGATGAGAAGAAAAAGTAGAGTTCATTTAATAACATGAAAAACTCTGTTGCCTGTAAACAACTTTCCGCAGCACAAGAACCTATCAGATTTAAAAAATGAGCTGCACATAGTATGTATAGAGCTTTGGCATTGTGTTTTTTTATGCGAGCTTGTAGGCCGGAATATTCGCCGGACATATTTGACCCAGTCCTCGATAGGTAGAGTAAATTCATTAAATGTTTTCAAAATTGCTACTTTTATATCTTCAGCTTTATGCCTAACCTTGCTAATAAATTTTATGCAGGGCCGCCGAGAGCCAGGTCGGGCCCCGGGACAATTCTCTACATCGGGCCCTGTGAGAAAAACTTTTCATCTTCTAAAAAAAAAAAGGTCCTCGTCTCGAAGAAAATAAATTTTCTCCTACCTGAATTACTTCTTCTTCTAAAAAAAAAAAAAAACAAAAAAAAAGGTCCTTAACCGAAAAAAAAAAATAAATCCCTTACCTAAAACTTTTTCTCCAACTTTCAATCACATCACATCACTTCCCCTTTCTCTTGTTATATCGAATATCGAATTTCTCATGCGGAAACAGAAAACCCTATTGTCGCCCCCATTTGAGCCCGGGCCCCGGGAATTAGTCCCGGCTACCCCCCCTCTAGTAGGGCCTGGTATGCGAAATATCAGGTGTTGAATCTACGCTTATTGAATAATACTTGGCACTTTTTATTTCTTGTGTTATTTTTCTCTGGTGTATTTGGCCAACAATTTTATAAATTCATTACAAACAGTCTTTGACAGGTAGGAGGCATGTCCTTTTCCCTTATTTGCATGTTTTTGAAATAAGTTTTTAGGAATGGATCAAATTTGGCAATTAATTCAAGTGTAGTCAAATAATTTCCACATTGCTCTTCACCTAAAAATTTTATAGGTGTTATTATCCTTTTCAGAAGGTTTCTCCAATACTCTTTTTCTATTAAGTATTGTTTTTCGAGGTTGCTATCTATTTTTCCGAGTACTGTAGAACGTAATGTATACGTTTTTGTATTTTCTCGATGCTCTATAGATTTTTCGTGTTCCCCTATTCTTTCTAGATGCTTCCAATCATTAAATCTATTGACGAATTATGAAAGGTTTGATCCGAATAATTTACACTGCAAACAGTACATTTTGTTAGTTGATGAAGAGTATAAAAGCCATTCTATCCGGATATTCACGCCATTAACTAATTTCACGAAAAGCATTTTCTTTGATGCGTATCTAGTGCGATTTTCATTGGGATACAGTCTTTTTGACTGTTCAAAAATCTATCTGTTCCAAATTTTGAGCGAAAGGATTCTTCACTATATACTCTACCAATTCAGTATTAATCACCCACACACCTGGGTCTTGTGAGTGGTAATTAGAAGGCACAAGTTTCGTCAGTTCTAACAAAAAATAATAATTACTTAGGTATAAAACATAATTATTAAATGTACCTTTGTACTTACCACCAACAGTAACCACATTGTTTATGACAGCGACAATCGCATTTTCATCTGAATTTTCCGACCACGTTCCTGTTTCTGATGTAGATGAAGATGTTATTACATTATTATGGTCATATTCTTCGTCTTCCATATGTGGCTGTATTACATTCGTCTCACTAGTTTTGGGTGCAATTTTAAAATAATTGTCTAGTTTTGGAACTTTTTTCAACAATTCTTTAGATTTCTCTTCCTCCTCCCTAAGAAATTTCCTTCGTTGAGCTCCACTTAATTTACGTGAACTTATGATTCTAGTGGTAACAAATTAACAAAAGAACTATGCTACTACCCAGCTAGCACATAACGTTGCCAAGACTTTCGGCGATGTTGCATTAAGGGAACGTAATAACATTACTATACAACGTAAATGCAACGTTCATGAGAAGTTGTTGAGGGAAATCAAAACCTCGCAAAACTTCTATTTGTTATTTACCTAGTTAACCTACCTGTTATGTTAACACAACGTAATAAAGTAATTTGCTAAAAAGAACAAGAACTGTTTATGTCAATTGTCACTTGCCAATTTTTCTTGTCATATGTCATGTTTGTTTTTTTTAATTTGCAGAATTTCTTTTATAATTATTATTAAAAACATTTGAGTAGAAGTGGTAAGGATCCTCTATAAAATAGAAAACTATTTTCTGAACCATTTTCTTCGTTTTGGATTACAATGCCTGTTGTAAGTTTTATCAAAATGTTCGGGAATATTTGGATCATATTTTTGTAGTTTTCGACAGAATCTATCTATCTAGACAGAAGCTAGATAGAAGGACTTGGTTTATGAAATTATAAAATGAGGACCTCTAAATAATTGAAATACCTTATGAAAGAGATATACAAAACTAAGTTGCCACGTTACTGGCCTATTTAAGGATGTAAGTGGTGGCAGTAATTCATTTTTCTCTAGCTGGCTCTTAAAATTTAATGATTCAGAGAGAGTGAAGTATATCTAACTGTGATTTGATATAATATCTCTTTTAGCTTATGCACAATTTACCCTGTGGTTTATAATCCCCTACAAATGGTTATTAAAGCTGTTAATGTGTTGATGGTATTAATGATACGATACAATTTATCTTATGTTTCCCCTTTTAGTACTAGAAGGTGCACAGGTGAGTTTACATGTTTAATTTTTCAAGTTTATCAGCTATAGTTTATATTTATTTTAGGAATTAATCAAAACGAGCCACTACTTCCAAATCTGGAGAAATACGTGGCTGAGAAGTTATAAATCTTACTGCAATCAAACTGGTGATCGTTCAAGATCCGGTAATAACTGATGATGGCTTCTGGAGGCGCCAAAGCCTCAGCAAGGGACTGCAAGTGAATCATAGCTATATAAATTGAGATTCCTATGCATGTCGCTAACATATGTGTTTTAGGTAATATTTCAGTTCAACAAAAGACCCACTAAGTCATTAGATACATAATTATTCATTAGATAATTACAGTAAATGATAAATAAAGGCCTAAAATAAAATAACACTATTGGTATGTGATTTTAGGGGAGCATGGAGAGGTTGAACTTATCACAGATTTAGGGGCCCTTCTTTTACAAGAAACAAAATCCACAATATGTGATTCCACTTTACTAAGAATGTAACAAACTTCTGGTTAATAATATACTTAATCGAACTAAAAATTCATTTTAAAAATATTGTATTTTAGATTTCCTTTGTACATTCTAAGAATTTTAGAAGCAAAATAAATACTACAGACTTATCTAAAGAAGAATAGGTATATGACATCTGAAGTTTTATAAAAACTGAATCTACATGGTACGTCTATATTGAAAAAAAAAACATCAGATTCAAGCAAGTGCCAAACTAGAAAAAAATTTGAGAAAAATCACAGGAGCAAACATCAGAATATCTTGCTAAAAAACATGAGTTGTTTTTTTATAAAATCTTCATACTAACTTGGAAATCCATAATTAAGCATACAATTTGTGAAATTCTAAAAAAAATTAATGCACTAACATTAGAGGTTTTATTTAAAACAACAAAGTAAGACAAAATTATCTAAAAATAAGTGCAACGATTTAAACTTGAGTATATTTTTTTACTTTCTATATAATTTCCTTCAATAATAGTTAAACAAGTAGGTCAATCTCTTTTTTATTCAATATGTTGTGGAAAAGTAAAATCATTTTATATAAAAATGTAATTTATCCTCTTCTAATAAATTGTCATATACTTATGTTACATTATAGATAAATAAAAATATTTCCAAGCCACATGTAGTTAGAATAAAATAATTTTTGTTCACCTTTGCATAAATAATAAACTAACAAAATAAAAATATATAAATATCTATACAAAAAAAAGTTAAAAGGTTTGATTTTAAAAAGATGATATATCTCTGCGAGTACAGGTAAGCAATCTGGAACCTCAGCTATCTCTTATGATATATACCTAAGTCATTGTTGCAATCATCTATTATTCACAGATCTAGTTTTTTTAGCATCATACAATTGTCATCTTGAAACGTACCTTATATAAATATACTTTTGTACAATCGTTCACTGTTTAAGCTTCTAGTGAACCTTTGCAATATTGATACCTTATTGTATTATTAAGCAAATTTTGTCCAATCGTTCAGTGTTTTATAGGTGGCTTCTACTATCGTACATGTGTAACTGCATTTGTGATATACCTACCTCTACTTTTGTGATATTGCTACTTGATTTCAAGAACATTTTAATAATAAATTTATATAAATATTTTGTTTTATTTGAAATTTCCATGTCTCGATTGAGTTTTTACTATGCCTCAATTTCAGCCTCTCTGTATTACATTACACAAAGAACAATATAGTGTGGATGGACTTAATTATACTTGTAAAAATATTTATTTTAAATTAAAAAAAGGTATTTTTCATAATTTCTTAATGTGAATCGAATTTATTTAACAAGTAAAAGAAATTATGAAGAATTACTTTTTTAGTTTAAAATAAATATTTTCACAAGTATACACTATATAATGCTGTAGAACTAATTCACATTATAACATCTATAGAAAGTTTCAGAGCAACTTTCAGGGTAAGTACCGTAAAAGTGCTAGTGTGATGTTTTCCGAACTTCACTTTATAACTTCTGTGAGATGTGCTATAAAAGTCTTGCCGTTGCGGACATTCGGTGGTTTCAGGGATATTAGGGTTACATTAAAAGTACATCGCATGTGAGCTTAAAGAGCCTAAAATTGCACCTTATTAACGTAGATGGGATGTTTTTGTGCTAGCTGGGTAGGCACTTTGTCACTACTGATGAACTGTCCATATATTTCGTAGCTACAACTTCGTCACCAGTCACAACACAACTCGCAATATGATACATGCACACACGTATTCATTATTTAACTGAATCATATTTTAAGTCATCATCGCGTCGGCGGTGCACGCGCACATCATAGGCATAGCCGGTGCTCAGTCGTGGCCCAGTGCAGGGTGGAAGTTACGTGAAAAACAAAAAATAAAAATACGCTACGGTGCAAAGTACCTGATACATGTGATAAGTTAAGCCGGAGATACACATGCTCGTAGCTTGTACACTTGCAGCTACTTGAATGTTCAAGCTACTTGCATGTGTATCTGTTAACTTGCATAGAAGTAGCTTGTATATAAGTAGATTGAACAAGATTTGATTTGTTGGCATGCAATGTGTAATTTGGATGATGGGGGTACGAACTGCATGCCAAATTGAATGTCTGAACATAGACGACAGATACTAGCATGTCAATAGTTGCATGCAAGTTGTGATCGCCGTCAAGTTTTTTCTTTTTATGTTTTGTTGATACCGTTTCATCATGTCTCGGTGGGGAGATGAAAAGACTATAAAATTTATTCGTTTATATAGAGAGTACGAGTGTTTGTGGAATTCGAGTTCATCTCTGTATAAAAATAAAATAGCACGAGAAAATGCCACTTTAAAATTCTGGGACAGGTTAGCGTGAAACGTTGTATTAACCTATTCGAAATCTCCGCGATCCCGAAGGCTTGTAAGCTACTGGCAAATGTATCCTCCGTCTTCAAGCTACAGGCACATACAAACTACTGGCATCCAATTTTACTTGCAAATGTATCCTCGGTCTGCAAGCTACTGGCATGCAAGCTACTAGCACAATTTGCTTGCATGTGTATCTCCGGCTTTAATGTTAAGCAGTTCACACTCGCCTCGGCGTGGCGCGGCACCCCCGCCTGGCGTTGCGCCTCTGAGCCATGGCCCTACTGGCCCCTGTGGTTAATGCGACTCTGCATCTTCCACACTGCGAAATAGACAGTCCGATGTTTGTTGCAGACCTATCCTTCTCATGTGGTTAGACGACAACATTCGGTCATTTGTCTCGTGATTTATTCGTTTCATTTAAACACCATAGTTTTTAAATGAGCGTGAAGTTGCCCCCCCCCCCCCCCCCCCCAATGATATTTTTCAAAAAAAAAACTATTGCACCATAATGCACTAGTGATGCACCAATATCCACCACAAATTATTTTTTTTGCACCACCTTCCTTGAGAAACTACAGCCATCTCTTTGTGGGGGGGAGGGCAAATGAACGCTAGCCCCCCACCCTCCCCCGTGAAAATTTTAAGTTTTACTGTAATGCACCAGTTAGTACTTGTCATGCACTCATATGCACCACCAATTAAACTTTTTGCACCCCCTCCCTTTAGTAGTTATAGCTATTTCATTACCGTGAAGGTGGCCCCTCCAATGATTTTTCATGAAAAAATATATTGCACCGGTATGCACTCCTGATGCACTCATATGCACCACCAATTTAAGTTTTTTCACCCCTTCCCTTCGGTAGTTATAGCTGTTTCTTTACCGTGAAGTTGGCCCCCTCCAATGAGTTTTTCACAAAAAAAAATAACACCATTATGCACTCCTGATGCACTCATATGCACCACCAATTAATTTTTTTGCGCCCCCTCCCTTTAGTAATTATAGCTATTTCTTTGCTGTGAAGTTAGCCCCACGCAATATTTTCCCAAAAAAATATTGCACCTGTAAGCACTCCTATTACACTAATATGCACCATCATTAAAACTTTTTTCATCCCCTCCCTTTGGTAGTTATAGCTGTTTCTTTACCTTGAATTTGGCCCCCCCAATGATTTTTTCACAAAAAAAATATTGCACCGGTATGCACTCCTGATGCACTCATATGCACCACCAAATAAACTTTTTGCACCCCCTCCCTTTGGTAGTTATAGCTGTTTGTTTACCGTGAATTTGGCCCCCCCCAATGATTTTTTCACAAAAAAAATATTGCACCGGTATGCACTCCTGATGCACTCATATGCACCACCAAATAAACTTTTTGCACCCCCTCCCTTTAGTAGTTATAGCTATTTCTTTACCGTGAAGTTAGTCCCACGCAATATTTTCCCAAAAAAATAGTGCATCGGTATGCACTCTTAATACTCTAATATGCACCATTATTAAAACATTTTTCGTCTTCTCCCTTTGGTAGTCACAACAATTTCTTAAACGAAAATCCTAACGGTTTTTCGTAACTAGAAGTTTTTTTATATAACAAGTATTTTAGTTAGATACCGCGGTTTCTTGATAATCTATATTTTGAGTGAAATCTGTGCAATTAAAAGTTGTTGGACTGTTTATAATTGCGTACAGGTGATTTACAAATTACTTTAATTTTTTAAAGGTCTACTTATATCAATATAATTTTTGTATTATCATCTGGGTTGGGCTGAATTTTGTCTCGTTTTCGTCCTTTATTTTTTAAATTAAACGTACCTTCACCTATGATTATCGTAATAGTAAACTTAAGGCATTTTTATAAGCTTACCATCATAACTTACTAGATCCTATAGTGACCAGAATATTTATTTATACAATTTGGTTTCTTCCATGGCGTCATGTTATCAAAGCATACAACTACTACTTCTAACCACGTCGGTTATGTGGTAAGGTACACATTTAAACATATCGAGCATGCGCAAAGTGAAAAGAAATTTGTAGAGATAAGTTTTTCTGTGATTAGGGTTTGTTTGAACATTTTTGTATTTACTATGAAAGAAATTAAATTTTAAATACAGGATACTGAAATAACTAGAGATATTAAACCATAAAGATGTGAAAAAATCATTGGGGTGCCAAATTCACTGTAAAGAAACAGCTATAACTACTAAAGGGAGGGGGTGCAAAAAGTTTAATTGGTGGTGCATATGAGTGCATCAGGAGTGCATACCGATGCAATATTTTTTTTTTGTGAAAAAATCATTGGGGGGGGCAACTTCACGGTAAAGAAACAGCTATAACTACCAAAGGGAGGGGGTGCAAAAAGTTTAATTGGTGGTGCATATGAGTGCATCAGGAGTGCATAACGGTGCAATATTTTGTTTTGTGAAAAAATCATTGGGGGGGGGGGGGGGGCAAATTCACGGTAAAGAAACAGCTATAACTTCTAAAGGGAGGGGTGCAAAAAGTTTAATTGGTGGTGCATATGAGTGCATCAGGAGTGCATACCGGTGCAAATTTTTTTTAGTGAAAAAATCATTGGGGGGCAACTTCACGGTAAAGAAACAAGTATAACTACTAAAGGGGGGGTGTAAAAAGTTTAATTGGTGGCGCATATGAGTGCATGACAACATGACAAGTACTAACTGGTGCATTAAAGTAAATCTTAAAATTTTCACTGGGGGGGGGGGGGGCAGCGTTCATTTGCCCCCCCCCCCCACAAAGAGATGGCTGTAATTTCTCAAGGAAGGTGGTGCAAAAAAAATAATTAGTGGCGCATATTGGTGCATCACTAGTGCATTATGGTGCAATAGTTTTTTTTTGAAAAATATCATTGGGGGGGCCAACTTCACGGACCTAGTTTTTAATGTTAATTACCTACTTAGATTTAGAAGCGATTCATACATTTAAGAGTGGTGAATTCAAAAAAAGATTTTTAGATATCACATTCTCTATTACGTCTGGAGCGCAATGCTATCTTGGATTATGTAGGAGCCCGATAGTTCCAGCCCGATAGTCTTAGCCCGATAGTCTCAGCCCTATAGCCCCAGCTACTTGATATATTTTTTAAATATTGTATTAGTATGTTTTTTTTTTAAATAAATTTATTATTTGTGATTATGCTTGTTATTCAAACATTAATTAAACCTAAAAACCTGCAAGTCAAGTTAAGATTGGTTTATGTAACTAATTGTTTGCTTAATTATAACGAATATCGATATTATAACGTAAAAACAGAGTTTGTGTGAACAAATCTTAGTTTACTGTAGATGAAAAATACAAAATATTTTAAGAGTACTTTTCCAGTACTAAATTGTTAATAATCTTGTGTTCTTCTAAAGCATTTGCAAGTGACGGGGAATTGTATGCCTGAAAATCGTCGGCCGCCTGGACGCGGGGATGCCGGAGTATGGTCTGACACAAATGCTGTGCCGACACTTCAAGTACTGTTCACATCTATTGTGCCGGTGTTGGGCCATTAATGTGTGAGAAAGATATTTTTGCTGAGGTGCAAACTACTTTTGAGCAATATGGTTTGCAGTGGAGTGACAAATGGGAACTGGTAGTTCAGATATGGCAACCCTTTGGGCTTGTTCTCATTGACAGCGTTAATGATACATTTATAGTTATATAGATTTCTCAAAGCAGGTCGTTTGCTAGTGGCCATATTGCCTATTAATCAGAATAAGTTTTGCAAAAATGTGTGTACAGACCAATTTTCAGACTTTGAATATAGTAATTACCTAAATTTTTACTTCAAGGCATAAGCTTATGTTTATTTTGTAAAACATGGATGATCAATCTATATAACTATCTATTTCATTGACCCTGTCAAATCACCAGGCCTACAGGGTTGCCATAGCCTGTCAAAACCCACTGGTCGCCATTTTGTTTGGAATGCCTAAATGAACAAAAAGTTTGGTTATGTGTCATATTATTTTTCTATTAGTGGCCTTTACCATTTAGTGTATTTCGGGTATCATGGATAAAAATAGTCTTCACATTCTAACCTCCCGTGTAACAATCTTACGTTTGACGAGAGGTGTTTGCTGTTTGCGTCAATGGCGTTGAATATATATTTTTTTCAATCCCTTCTTGTTGTGAATGTAAGGCAGCGAAAAATATCCGTTTTTTGGCAAAGAATTTGGAAAATGTGGGGGCCAAATCAAGTTCTTTCTGATGTTGAGTGGATTACTAGGTCAACACCTCGGGACATCTTTGCCATTTTTTTGATACTTTGATGGAAATATCATCAAGAAATAACGTGTAAAGAAAATGGTTAACACCAGCGGCGTGCAAAAAGGGGTTTATGAAATTAAAAAACATAAAACTTGATTTTATTTCAATCTTTTAACACTTTTGTTAAGAGTTACAGTAGAAAATGTGCCATAACTGTAACGAGTTCGATTTTGACTAATTCAGAGGCGTGCAAAAAAGGTTCAACTAATAAAAAAATTAAGTTTTTTTATTGTTTTTTTTATTTATAATGTGCTACATTAGAATAACAATAATAAATATTTATTAATAATTAATTAATAACCCGAATAACTATCTGATACCTCCTTGGTTTCCATATGAACAGCCTCCCTGAGCTCCAAAATCATCTCCTCGAGATCGTCTAGTGTTTCTGAGTTACATTCCCTTCAAGAAAACTCCAACTCCATCCAGCTCGAGATGTGCTCAATAGGATTCAAGTCTGTGGATCTAAGAGGCAATTCAGTACGATTAAGGTTTTGCTCTTGTAGATATATGTTTACAAAAGCCTCGCCATAATTTCGAGCATGCGGGAGAACTTCCGGAATCATACATTTATTCAGGTAGACGTAAGAGCGTATCTGACTACCACGAGACAAGAGCAGAGGTGGAAAGGGCGGGCACAACCAGTTGTTATTTTGGAACTTTCTAAATACTTTTGAGGGTATTTAGACTTTTAAATACGTAGCCACAGAAGCGGGAAAGGGGGGGTACTACCTCTGATCATCTCGAACAAGGCATTTCATATAATTGAGATCGAACTTCACTTCAGGTAAGTTCGTTTGATCTTTCAATTATTTTGCAGTGATTGATGCTTAATTAAAATCATTAAAAAATAGCCATCTAATTTATAAAACTTTTATATAATCTAAATTTAATCAATAATGCCCTTGATTTTTTGTCCAATCGGCAATTTGATGAAGGAATTAGAATTGGAAGTTTTAGCAATACTCTGGCAGGTTGAAAAAAATTTAAAACTTGACTGCATATCTGTAAGTTTTTTCATTATTATTACTGATCTGGGTACATTGATTTTGTAATGGCAGATGCAGATGTTATCATTTGTTAGATATCTAAAATAAAAATTCAAGCATCCTCTCTACGCCTTTCTGATTAAAAAAACACAGTATTTTCATGCGTCCATATCTCACATAATCCGTTTGTAAATTTTATTGATTATTTAGTAGATTTTTTGTCCTACATTTTCAGCGAGAGTAAACAATCCTTTCAAATGGAATGAAGGTACCTACTCCTTATCTTTCGTAGATACTGATACAAAAAAAATGCTATTAACGCTTAGTTGCTCTCTCGTGGATGCCTAAGTCATTCTTTTTGACCACTCGCACTGAGTGAGTTATAGTGGCCCTATTGTGCAAAAGTGAGTTAGTTATCTTTTAAAAAACACGGTAAGGGCATGATTTAGTAGATAATTTATGTTTATCCTTTTACAGAAGGAAAAAAATTGTTGATTGTGAACCGTTTCTTTTTCTAATTATTCCCGCTTTTATCAAAGCCGGGAAACTACACTGAGTAATTTTATCATACAAATTTATATAATATTCCTCCTTTGAAATTTGTGTTTTAAAAACTAAAATATGGAGTCCTGCACCATGGCTATTTACTTATGCCTTTTTTTATATTATACGTGTTTACAGGGTGTGCCTCCGGTAACGCCGGCACCGGTATATAGAGCCAAAACTATTTTGTAATTTTTTTTTAAAATCTGTTTTCACAGCAAAATGTTTATCAGAAAAGATAACGATTTAAAAATAATTTATATTATACAAGGTTCTCCAAGAAAGTGATACATATCAAAGTTACGTTTTATTAAATAAATATATTTCATGTTATATTTAAATTGTCCTCGCTTTTCCCATTATAACAATACCAAATAGTATGAGATTATACATGCTATTTCACGTGCTATAATCAGTTTTATATGCAAAAGAAACAATTGAAAACCAATTTTTTTACGGTAAAAGGTTTTCGATATTAGTCAACATTGTATGGCGATGATACACTACTTTTTTTCTACACCCGTATTATAATAATGCACTTATATGCCCATAATCCGTTTCATAATGATACCCATTATGATACAGATTTTTCATTACGATACAGATTTTTAATCAATAGAAACCTACAATTTTTCAATCAAGCATGCTGTTTGACGTTTGTCCTAGGTTCCTATGTAATTATTTTAGTTGTCAAAACGTATTAAATTTTCTTAGGTAGCTAAACTTCGATAATTATAATATTAAAATGTCTGATATTAGCGATATAGAAGACTCCTCCACACATATCGGAGAAAGCAGAAAATACAGTACAAAATATTTTACCGCAAAAATCTAGGGAAATACCAATACCTGAAGTAATACCATTAATTACAATTTTGTAGAATTTTTTATAGAAATACGAGTAATTACTGTTATTGTGTTCAATACCAATATAAATATAATATTTATAGGTCTTGATTATTTATCGGGTGTAGAAAAAATAGCGTATGCAACTCTCATGTAATGGTTATTACATGATCGTTGCATAATATACTATTAATTTTAACTGGTTACTGGTTATAGGCCTGTCTTTAGCGATAATTAATTCACATTAATTACAAAAGTTTTCAAACTTTGTTGGACTATTTATTAAATTGAAATAATTGTAAATTTAATTTTGCAACTTTTTCTGAGGTCCGGAACATATTAATAATTCCAAAAAATTAAAATGTATTATAACTTTCTTAAAAAAAATGCAAAGTGCTGCAAACTTGAAGCAATATATACTGTATTATTTTCAACATTAAATCAGATTTGCAACTTTTTTGAAAGTCCGGAACATGATTTTTTTTTTGTAAAATAGTGTTTTTGTTTATATCATAGACAAAAAATTGCAAAAGTGCTGCAAACCAAAGACATAACTTAAGTTTTCGGAACAGCTATTCCAATTTGTAACCTTTTATTTTGCACGGAAATATTTTTTTTTGTAAAAATATCAAAATAATTTTTTATTTTCCTCTAATTTTGTCAAAAAAAATGCAAAAGTTTTAAAAATTGGTTGCAAATGTAAATATTATGTTAACAATCTGATAAATTTGCAACTTCGGACAAGGTCCGGAACCTTGAAAAATTAACAAAAATCCAGAATTCGCACCATGACGATTTAATTCAATTTTATCTTTAAAAATCTTTATATATAGAAACTAAAAGAAAAATGTACAATATAAAGATTCATGCGGGGTATTAGAAGTGCGGATATATAAAAGTTATAACTGAAGGTGGAGCATAAATATAAAACTAATTCCGAGAAAAAAATAAGCTTAATTATTATTTTAACGATTGCATGCATGACCTTGAAAATGGGACTTCTTACAACTAACAAAAACCCAAAATCTATAGATACATTTTTAAATGTTCAAAGAAATGTCGCTAAGGTTTAACGAAAAGTTCGATCTTGACCCACTGAAGCAAAATTTCATCTGGAAAACGGGTAGTTACACCAGGCCAATGTAGATGGACCAAATATTTTTATGTCTCAACGACATAAGTATTTTAAATACTTCTATAAATGACGCATCATACAATCCGAGTTTAATAAAATATTTATTAACGTAACTTTAGTAAGAAATGCCTATCGAGTTTAATATATTTAATGCAGATATCGTGATAAATGGTTCAGATTTACAAGATACCAGTGACCAGCTACCCGATTCTGATTGGCGTTTTAGGGACGTGACATCCCGAGTTTACAATTTGAGCGATTCTAATTCCAACTTATGTTCCAGATGTCTCGAGTATAGCTGTCAGATTCACTCGAGACCACATACTTTGATTTTCTTTTCTCGGGACCTAAAGAGGCAGCGTAACGTGAGTGAAATTAGTAAAAGTATGGTTAAGAAATTGTCTACAATTTTAAATATAATGTGTGAACTCGAAAATTTTGCAAGTGGCAGATTTTTAATTATTCCTGATTGTATTTTTTTTTTTATTTTAATCACATTATAAAAAAAATAGTAAACTCAAAAACAATATTTTTTCCTAATATTACAGAAGAAAACCAAATACAGCATACATTAATTCATTTAGGAAATATATTTTATTATTTGTATAATTTTTTTTTATTTAATACTGTATATACAGGGTGTTAAAAAAAGTGTCACAAAATAAAACGGGGGGTAGTATGGGCCAAAATATGCAGAAAAGTCTTAATAAACATATATCCGCAAATGAATGGTTTCAGAGATACGGAGTGTTTTGTGTTTTGTATCATTTTTTGATTATCTTTTTTCATTCTCAAAAACTTGCTTTTCTTATCGGAGTCTACCGATGTTTTTTTATAGATACTATTTGCAGTTATTATTTTGTTGTGGGTGAATAATTTTATAAATTTTCGTTATGCCTGTTTACACTAATACTGAATTAGCTGACATGCATTTTATATACGGTCGTGCAAATGGCAATGCGGGGGAAGCGCTACGTCAGTATTTGAACATCTCATTTAACTCTATGTTGTTATTGATTGTTTATAAATATCATTGTTTTTTTATAATAATAAAAAATTGTTATAAACACAAAATGGTCCGTATCTCCGAAACCGTTAATTTGCGGTCATATATTTATTAAGACTTTTCTGCTTATTTTGGGTCATACTATTCACCATTTCATTTTGTGACACTTTTTTTTAACACCCTGTATACAGAACAGGCTTAATTTATAATACAAACAGTTATACAATAATATAAATAAGAAATATTTAAAATTCAGAAACATAAAGTACTTCAAGATATAGATGTAATACCAGTCATATAATACATTGACTACTGGAACACTGACAATAAAGCATTTAAATATCTACTTAGGTACAATACCTATTATTTCTTATTTTATAAATTTTAAAAACTCAATAAGCCATGCCTCTGGTATATTTTCTAAATTAAACCTTCAAAACAAAATATGCTGCACCATGCGTCATCGTAGTTTTCGTAGCCGTTACTCGAGAGATGAAATAGAATCTTTTAGTCGGTACCGAAAAGGGTACCGAAGTGCCTGTCGAACGGTATGTAGAGAAACGGGACGTAACGTAACAACTAATCAGAATCGCGCTGCAGTGCTGGCGAACATTTGTTGCAGTCGCGTTGACGCAACGGTCGGTGGCGTCGAAATACATTCAATCAAGTCAGAGGGTACCTTCTCGACGCCACGTCTCAGCAGTACATTGGCGTTGCAAAGATATATTAATTTGTATCAATAATTACACACGAAAAGTGTTAGAAAAACGTAGTAGCTATGGGCGATGAGCAATTTGACACAAAATTATTCTAAAAGAAATAAAGGAACATTCCTAAATGATCTTGTTTTATTTAAGTATTAAATTCAGACTTCCTTTTTCAAACTTGCATCCATCTTTTCTGTTCTTAAGACGAATTTACTCTGCCTTGTTCTGGGACAGAAGACAAGAAGCGCTCTGTGTCAATTAAAAATTGCGTTTGCGTCAACGTGACTTTAACGCGACTGCTAAAAACGTTCGTGAGCATCGACCCTAACAGGTATTTTCGAGGTTAAACTAAGAAAATACCTTGTATAATTGTTATATTATTGTTATATAGTTGTTATATATTAACGTATATGTTAACGTACATAAATGTTAATAAGAAACTTTTCTTAATTGGCAATTATCTGTTATCAGAAATATATTGGTAAAAAAAAATTAGTATTTAATGATATATAATTTGAAATAAACTTCAATTTAAATATCCTCATTATGACACTGAAACGCCTATGGTTTTAATTCTAACCTATAATATAAACTTACCTTTGAAACGAAGGATTAGGATTTAAATTAATCCAATTTCTAACAAACTTTGCATAGCTTGACCTTAATTCTTCAAAACTATCATTTTATAAATAAATAAAGCTTTTTACAAGGAAAACACTTCAAAAATATAAACGTCAACGCAAAACTAAAACACTAATTTTATTAATTAATTAAAAACATTTATTCACCTTTTCTCAATATATAAAATGGTACAACATAAACATAGTACAAAACTAAAATAATTATGAATGACCATAAATATTGCGCTTTTGTCACGTTTCTAGAAAATTAATTTGGTAATAATTATAATGATATACCTAATAGTAGCATATGTAATGGGGGGTCCTACACGCACAGTTCTGATCTCATTTCACTCTTCATCGTTACATTAGACAAAAGAGGATAAAAGAAGAGAGGCCAGGAGTGAGTCAGATCAAACACTTCACGTTGAGTCATGGACTGAATCGATGGATTGTAGAGTTCAAATCTCACAAAAATCATAGCGTGTAGGGCATCCTTTAGGATGAAAAATTGAGTTTTTCGGGCGACTACGGTCGGAACTACGCACATACTTTGATTACTATACGAGGCATTGATAAGGCAACGTAAGGATACGTCATATGTATTATTTTTGATATACAAAAGTGGGACCGGTAGGCGTGGCTTTTGCACTCACTAAAATGGCGGAAGAGCAGAACCGGATTTACAAGTTTTTATTGAACTATTTCTGGTTAAATATCATTATTTGAACTATAAAAAAATTAATTTCCTTTTTATTGACATTGACTTAAAAGGTAGTGGAAGGCCGAGGTTATAAAAGAAGGGGGGTTAAAAGCTTAAATATGACCGGTTTTCAGCCGAAAGGTGCTGAATAAAGTAAATGAAAGAAATAAAATATAACTGATTTAATTATCACTCAAGTGGCTATTAAGCGCTGGAGAATATATTATTTGCAAAATTGCAACTAATCAATGACCATCATATAACTAACTTAGGGCCGATTCCACCATTGGGTTTAACGAAGTTTAAAATGACATTTTTACATAAAATTTAATTTTAATCTTCAATTAATAGTTTAAACTTTAACACAATGGTGGAATTAACCCTAAAGCGTTGAAATCATTCACAGAAAAAATAAATAGTACATTTTTGGTTCACATAAGCGACAAAAGTAAATAGAGTTCGATTTATTGGATCAGTCGTCACACGTTTGCACTAGGGCACATAAATAGCTCAAGCTTTAGTTTTTCGTTTTTCTATGAGCCCAATGCTTCTGTCTTTATCAGAAAGTACAAGGTCGCAAAGTCAAGTAATCTAACCATGGAGGAAGAATCTAACCTTACTTTAATTAACAGCTTTCTCGAAATTAAGAACAAATGTTCATACACTAAAAGCTCGATAATCAGATATGAAACTTAATGCAAGGCTCGCGGAAAATGGCTAATAAGCAATCTCTGTGTAGGTAGATGCACTATTCAGGAAATCAAAATGTGGATTAATCTTACTTGGTCTTGGTACTTTTGTAGATTCAGACTGAAAGGTGTATATCTTCATGCAAGACATTCAGTAAATCAGCGAAGCCACAACCAGCGGTGTGCAGGTGCACTTCTAACAAATGTAAAATATGAAGTGATCTTACTTGAGACCTATAGATCCAATGACGATAGTATGGTAGTTGGTTTGAGCTGGGCTTCTCACCATCTGCAGAGACTATGGCTACTTATGTAAAGGCCTACCCTAATAACACACAACATGCACCACAAGCGTGCCGGTCCAATTTAATTGGTCTATGCACAATAATCATGCATGTATAATTGAAAGTCAGACAGAGAATGTGAAGATAAAGTTGAAGTCTCAATCATAATTAAAGTCACAGATGAAGTTAAAGTTAACAGCAAAAGAGTTGAAATTGTAGGATGGTGATAAAGGGAGGCCAACAACTAGGTAATAAATGTTTTATTGAGTTAGGAAAAGTATCCACTGTGCTTTTCTTAACCACTAAGGTAAAAACCAGAATATTTTCTAATACACAATTTCTTCGCTAGGCAAAATAAGAAATAAATTTGTGAGAGTACTTCCCAATTGTTTTTCCAAAAGCTCCAAGAACAAAATTGACGAAAATGGCCTAATCCAAGTTCAAATTCTAAAACTTGAACATTAAAGATAAGTATCTTACTGTAAAACAAGTAAAACCCCGTTGTTGACTAAATAGTTGAATAATTCATTACCTAGGTGGAGGTAGAACAGGGACTAGAGTTTAGCAGAAAAAGCTACTAGAAAAGGTGAACAAAACAGACTGGGGCATATGAACGTCAAGCAAATATTGTAAATGCAAATAATGTGTGCTGTGATTAAATAAAAGTGTACAAGGAATAAAGTTTTAATATTTTCTTATCCATATCTATGAGTGATATTTATTTTTAATACTAAACAAACGGTTATGATTTTATTGCTAGTCTCATTAAAAAAAGACTAATGTTATTTTTTTTTTCGACTTATGGCCAAGGTGTATATACCTAATATGCCCGTCTCAAGCTTGTGTTTAAATTCTTAATAATTGTGTTCTGTGTAGGCTTTGTTACTGTTTCCCAGCGCCACTTCAGGAACAGCACTGTTAATTATTTGAACCCAACAGTGAATGGTCGAGTGGGGAATCATACCAAGGCATTAGAAAATATTTTTATTATTATTAGAACTTATATACAGTGTGTTCATAATATGCACTGTACAAACTTAAATATTATATTCCTGAATTCATTTCAAGCATAAAATGTCCTATGAACAAATATCCAATTCTACATGGTTACCAAGCTGCAAGAGTTTAAATATCAAAAGATATATTAACACAGTATGCCATGTGTTCCAATATGTCGAAACACAGCACTGAATGTTTGGTGCTTTGGAACTTGTCAGTATGGAAATCGTCGCTTGTTGAAGAGCTGGATAATCTCGAGGTTTCCATGTTGGAGCAGTCGTTGTTGGTGACTACTGGCAAATGTTTGTATTGTATTTTCAACAGTCTCCACTTTAAGGTTCCTATGAAGATCAGTATTGTGGCAGTACCATGGTGCATCGACGATGTTCCTTAATATTTTATTCTGGAAACGTTGAATAACTTCGATGTCACTTTTACTGGCACATCCCCAAAGCTGGCGAATCGCTTCATTTTCACCAATTCCTTTAAACGCACTAATCTGAAACAAATTATAGGTAATTAAAAAGATATATTAATATTGTTTTAAATTAACTATAATAAAACAAACAATACTCATGCATACACAAAACATGAAGCTCTACTTTTCAATCAGCTGTAGAACTAATAAATAAAATTGGTGGAAGGACCGCAAATGTAGGTTATATTTAAATAGAAATAAGAATATATAAAATGCCTATAAATTTGATAAACGAAATAGCGTACGATTAATGTACTTCTCAAGAAAATGCTTGGAACACATACAGCTGAATTTAGAAGGTTCCCAATTATGCTTCTTGACAAACTGTATTCACGCGATACGTTTTTCAGGATTTTTTGGAAATCTATAAATATTATTTCGTATGAAAAAGTATTTATTCCAATATAGGTGGGCCCAAAAGTTGATAGATGATTTTTTTGCATTTTTAAAAGCATACTTTTACACATTTTATACAAACCTGTCATAATACTGTCCTGTATAATATTTATAATTTTGATACTAACCTATGAAACGTTATTCCAGTCGATTTTTCACAAAAACGTCTATCGCTAGAGCAGGAACATATAACACAGCAAGGCATTATATACTTTATAAGTTTTTAACACTCAAAATTTGCTCAAACACAAATTAAATTCAAATTTAATAACACAAATGACACTAAAATATAACCTATAAAATTTGACAATTTGCACTCACAGTAATGGCGGACCGGTCCCACTTTTCGTTTACGCATGTCGTATCCCTAGGTTGCCAGATCAATGATACGAGGCAAGAGAGAGGTCCGACACGCCCAACATAAAGCGCGGCCATTTTGAACCCTGTGACACAGTTTACAGCTAAAGAATCAGATCGCTCACTCTGCGTCGGCACTTTGGATCTCAATGTTTCAGTTTATACATTGTGCAACTCGGATAATACAATATAAGACAACCGCCTATAATAAAACAGTAGTCTTCCGCGTATCCTGAATTTGTATCCCTGGAGTGGATGTTATTTTGGAACTTTCAACTGGTCCGAGTGAGCTAACTGATTCTTTAGCAATAAACTGTGACTTCAAAAATAATATTCACTGACACTGACAGCAGCAAGCAAAATATCAGATGCGTTTTAATCATCCGCTTCTGCTTCCGGAATTGTCGGTTTAGTCGTTTTAACCTGTCAGATTAAAACAAGAAAACTGACAATTCCGAAGCAGAAGCGGATGATTAAAACGCACCTATTAAAAATATTGCGCCAAGATGTAGGCAACACGTAATAAGGGTTCAAAATGGCGGAGTTTTCTATCTCCTTTTAAAAGGGACTCAGAAAGCTGCGCAGTGCGAGAAAATCAAAGTATGTGGAACTACGAGAAGTTTGTCAGGCTCGTTTCGCCTGGCAACTTATAGGAGTCCGAACATACACTTGTCGTCCGTGTTTCATACATTTTTTTTTCAAATGTGCTTGTAGATATTAAAAAAAATACATAAAAAATTAAAACCAAAATTATATTTCCAATTTTTCGTATAACTGAGATGGATGTGATCGAAAAGAATTAGGCATTCCAAATAAAATGGCTACCAGTGGGTTTTGACAGGTCATGATATGGCAACCCTGTAGGTCTGGTGATTTGACAGCGTCAATTAAATAGATAGTTATATAGATTGATCATCCATGTTTTTCAAAATAAACATAAGCTTATTCCTTAAAGTTAAAGTTTAGGTTTTTACATATTTAATATATTCAAAGGCTAAAAATTGGTTTGTAAACACATTTTTACTAAACCGATTCTGATTAGTAGGCACTTGCGAGGCAATATGGCCACTCGCAGCGTATAACGGGCCAGGGGTGACTCCCCGCCCCTTGCGTATAGAGCACATTTAGCGCTCCTCACAGAGTTTTGGGCATCTCAAAAAAGCTTCGCCTCCTCCAACCTTTGGAACACGCTACTCCTTTGCGCCATCAGTATTAAAAGGTAAATTGAACATAAAACAGAAAGTTTAGCGGAGCCGCTTTACTTTTGGGGTCGTAAAAGTAATTTTCAACGGTCATTTCAAGTATATTTAAAAGTTATCAATTCTAATTATGTTTTCTGACCTAAAAACGACGATTTATGACATATTCAAATAAAAAATGGGTTTATACTATGAACATTTTTATATGAAAATCTTACTATTAATAAGGTATTTATGGGCCATCGGTCATTCATTCAGACCGTGAATGGTTCCACACAGCTGAGTTGTGACCGGTGTTTTGAATACATTTCGCAGTCAGCCAGCGACCTGATGTCAATTTTATTTCAGATGAAGGCGATAATATTACTCCTTTGCCTTGGATTTATCTACCTAGCAAACGCAGAATCCGACATCTGCTACAACAGTAAAGAAGAATGCCATTCAACCAACTACGAAACATACGTAGAATGCGTCAGAAAACGGCAAAAACGTTCCACAAATTGCTACTCCGACGACTGCGAAGACAACAACAACTGCATTGATACATGCGGCCAGTGTGATTGCAACTCCTGCAACTACAACAACTGTCACAGCTCCTGCAACAATTGCTGCAATTCGTGCTGCAGTAACTACGTACCTTGCCACACCAATCACTGCTGCCACAAAACCTGCCACGCACAGTGCACCAATTCGTCTTGCAGAAGCAGCTGCAGAAAAAATTGTTTCGAAACTGTCAGGGAAAAAACTGAAGAAAAAATTGAACGTGAACGAGTAATAGAATCGGCTGGTGGGTCTACTTACTCAAATATAACGAACTTAAACAGACATAATGTAACAACAATTATTCATTTAAACAACGTTATTAATAACACTAACGTTATCGACGTACCAATTGTTGTTAACAACACTAATAATCAGAATATAACTCTTTACAATGAAGAAGCGAGTGCGGGAAGTACTGGAGTAATAACAGAAAGATGTTGTACAGTCATAAGTCCCAGACAGTGTGTTACGAGTCCAAAACCTCGTTGTTTCCACTACAGATCGAAACAATGTGGACCTTTTTGCACTGCTGACATCGTTCACAAAGAGCAGCAACAGATTTGCCAATCGGACTACCCTGGAGCTCCGCCGAAATGTTCTCAAAATGTTTTTTACATACCTCAACCCCAGCCAAAATGTACCTATCAATCTGTTTGGCCTTATGTGTCGTGTGGCATTAAGAAACAGGAAACTTGTCAAGGATGTTACTCTCATTATGTGGATCGGCAATCCACCAACTACTTGGGTTGTCCTTCTCAGTGTTACGATGATGGTTATGGAATGGGTTCGATGTACCGTCAAGGTCCGATGTACAGGTGAGTTGTCTAAAAACTTTATTTTATCACTTCAAAAGAAAATTTTTATACTTTTGACATATAAAGTGACAGCTTGTGTAATCGCAGCAAGTGTCAAAATGATCTACTTTATATAACTAGTTACAAAAAAAATATTATTTTTGTTAATGCGCTAGTTCAGTGTGATGTCATTTTGGTTCCACTGACATTTAATTCTAACCAAACTTTTAACAAAAACATCAATAAATTTGACATATACGTTTTTACTGTTTTAAGTTTATTTTTAATTATTGTTTACAAGTCATAAGAAATAGTTTTAAGGTATGTAATTTGTAAATAAACGATTGTATATTTGATGCATGTTATCTACTTACTTTAGGAATATATTTAAAAAAGTGAGAAAACGATATAATTTAGGTAAACAAAACGAACAAAACGCTCTCAAAAAATCTACTGTCACTTTAATTGTCAGTGGAACCATAATTACATCATCACTGAACTAGCGCATAAATCAACCATTTTTCAAGATATAGGACTGAAAATTGGGGTAAGGCTATTTTTTGTAACGACAAACTAGAATATGATATTATATTTTTAGATGCCACAATCGCCATATTAAATAGAAGAAATTAGCTATAAAATATTAACTGTTTTCGATATATTTGAATGTTGCTAATTCGCCCCAATGTATTATTTTGTGACACAGCTTTGAGATTTTCTTATTTTTCCTTATATGACTTTCTCAAATTTAAATTTTTTATTAAAAAAACCTTAATTATAATAGCTGAAATTTAATTGACTAATCTCAGCATTTTATTTAGTACTTTTCATAAATTAAATAATAATTTATTCCCAAAATCTTGAATTATTTCCAGTTATCTTTGAGTGGTTTCTTGATTTTACATCAGTTTTATTTGTACAAGTACAAGTAATTAAAATACAAGGTGGCAAAACGAAAACTTGTTGACATTGAGTTTTGGGTATTAATATCGTAAGTGCTACAGGTCGATTTTAGTTTGGAAGGGCACATCTTTTTATCATATCCACAACTGCCATACATCATTTCCTTCCACTCCGTCACACTAACAAATACAATTTAAATATGGTAAATATCAAGTAGGACAAATCATTGAAAAGATATTATATTCATTGCGTCGCTTTTGATTTTTGCGCCCTTTAGCTGGAAAAAACTGTTACCTATTGTAAAGTAGTAAGATACTCCATTTGAAAGCTAATTTTATTAATAATTTAATGCGCAACATAATTGAATGAAACATGTACTTAAATAATTTGAAAATCTTAAAATCTTGCAGAGCCCTAACGATAAGATATACAAACTTTAATCGTAATCAACCAAAATAAAAAATTAGTTTTCAAAGTGTCACACTTTACAATACGTAACAGTTTTTTTTTCCCGCTAGAGTCGTAATCTTATTACTGAATCTATTTTCATACAGGTAGGTTAAATATATAAGTATATAACAAATAGAAGTTTTGCAAGGTTTTGATTTTCCTCAACAACCTCTCGTAAACGTTGCATTTATGTTGTATAGTAATGTTATTACGTCCCCTTAAAACAACATCCCCGAAAGGCTTGGCAACGGTATATGCTAGCTGGGTGAGGTTTTGTATTTTGACGCTTGTGTATTTAGAGAGCATATAAAATAACTAGAATGAAGATATATAATGCTTGGCATTCTATATTATACTCTTCACAGTTCAACAGACCCCCACTTAAACCCCATCTTTAATAAAAAAAAGTTTAGAATCAATACGCTTCATCTCCTTTTCCTGAAGATTTCAATTTTATATCGTTTTTTTTATTTCTAAGTTAGGTTTTTTTTTTTTTCAATATTTCAACCCCCCTTATTCCTAGTGATGCCGCGAGACGAGAGATACATGTGTTATTAGGATTTTATAAATAGTGATTTTTAAGAAAAAATATTTCTCATTTCATTTATTTAAAATTTATACAATAATTTCTTATATTTAATCCATTCTGCTTTTCTGAGGTTACTTTTGAAGATAAGTTGAAAATTTTCAAGCGTTTTTTCGAAAAACTGTCAAAGAAAAGGTAATACAAACGAATGTATGATATACAGTGAGGACGAAAATTGTACCCTTTTCTATTTTAATTTCTAAATGAATAAAGATAATGACAAAACAAAAACGAGGTAAAACTTAAGAGATATTATATTTTTGTTATAAACAGATGCACTTTACTTGAGACACGTAAGATAGAGAGAGTTACTAGCTTTAAATTTTCTAATGGAAAGTAGGGTCACGTTAAACCTCATTTGAAAAATATTTTCCATATTTTTACGTTCATGTAAACAGATTTAGGTTTTTATTTTTTTACAGAAATTATATTAAATAAATTTACAAAGTAGGTTAAATTCTTTTTTTTATTTACCGCTTCAACCTCAAAGGATAATTACCGAAGGTATAATACCTTATAAATTCTTGTTTTTTACAATAGTATACAATCGATAATTAACATTTTGGCTAGTACAGAGTAAATGTCAGTATCTTTTATAAATTTAAGTAATTTTATACTGGGGATTTAACACTGCACAAATGGCAATTTTTTTGTAGCTGGTACTTTGTTCTTATACAGACATGCTCTCGGCCTTTACTCATAAGTTACATTCTTGATAACTCTCGTATTAACAATTATTTATTACTAAGGAAACGCTTCTCGTATTTACTAAAATAAATAAATTAAGAATATCAAAGGTGATTTAAAAACCACTTGACGTATTAAATTTTTCATAACTTCTTAGCAAAAAAAGCTTATTAAAAAATTATATTCTAACATTATCTAATATTTCTAGGATTATTGCAGCACACGAGGATTATCAAGAATGTAATTTTTGTAAAAACAAAAAAAATTAAAACTATTTGCTTGGACGTAAATATAATCAAAATATCTTTCAAATGAGATATTATATGACTTTACTTTCCATTAGAAAATTTAAAGATAGTTACGTCCTCTATTTTTCGTCTCAAGAAATATCATAATGTTTCTCTAATTTTACATCATTTTTGTTTTATGTCTCTATCTTCTTGCATTTTGAAAACATACTACAAAATGCTTTCATTTGACATCGCAGGATTGCATTAGAAAAACTTCCAATTTAACCTCTTCCCCCCCTCCCCTACTGACTTACAAGACAAAGTATTTTCGTTTTTATTTAATGCCTAATCTGGGCCACTTATAACTTCAAATTTCAATTGTAGAACGACTGTGACAGACGGACAGAGAGACATAAGTGTTTCTTATTACCAAATTTGGGTACTAATGCGCAAATTACTTGAAAAATTCTTTGTTTTTGTCTTGCAAATTTTACCGTTTTTCATGTTTCGTCTTTTTCAAATTTAAATTTGACATTGTTTTATCACGAGAGAAACGAGACGAGACAAGACGAGAGAAAGGCTCTCTCAAGCGAGAGAAGCGCCTTCTCGTCGAGACGAGAGAACAGTTTTCTCTCACCCTACTAGACGAGACGAGAGAGGCCACTCTCTCGTCTTGTCTTGTCTCGCGGCATCACTACTTATTCCCCAATTTTGATTCAGATTTTTTTCAGAATCAATAGGCTTCATTCCCTTATAGATCTTCATTTTTTACTAAAAATTTTCATGTTGATATCGTTTTTGGTGTTTGATTTCTTTTTTTTTTCCCATTTTGTTCACAAATTTTTTTAAATCAATTTTTTTGTCACCCTATAGAGCTTGATCTTTGCAAAAAAAATTTGTTTTTGAGTTTTTTGAATATTTTAACCCTCCTTAACGCCTTATTTTTATTGAGATTTTTTCAGAATCAATAGGCTTTATCCCCTTATAAAGCTTGATTTTCCTCAAGATTTCAAGTTGATATCGTTTTTGTTGTTGAGTTAGGATTTTTTCAATATTTCGACCCCCCTTATGCCCCTATTTTTACTTAGATTTTTTTCCTTGTAGAGCTTGATTTTTAACTAATATTTTATGTTAACATCGCTTTTCATTTTTAATTTAGGATTTTTAAATTTCAACACCCATTTAAACCCCCATTTTTAATCAGAGGGCTTTTTCTTTTTGTAGAGCATGTTTTTTTGCTAAAAATGTCCATTTAATATCATTTTTCGTTACTGAGTTTTTTTTTCTTCCTGGGCTCGTCTGACTATGTCTTCGAATAACACTGAAGCCTATTGGTTTATTGTGTTTTACCCCATGTTAGTTCATAGCACCCACTCTGTCACCTTCGTACCTTGTACAAGTTTGTACAGATCCTTGGGTGAGTGGGTTCAATACGTTGTTGGATCAACCTGGGGTTGTCCAAAAAGAGCCTGTCTTTTGCGATCTAGAGCTTCGTATTCTGGTTTCTTGTGACATAGTCGGCACTTGACTTCCCCATTGTACATGCCAATTTTGTTCAAGTGTCCCTTTACTGGGGCGTGCCCAGTCATGAACCCTGTTATCACTTTCAACTGGTTCCTATTCATAAAGAGTAGTTCTCTAGTTCTTTTGGGACATGGTCTGACTATGAAGGCTTTTTCATGTGCCTGTTTTGGGGTGCTTCGCCAATAGTTGATATGTTATTTCCTAATCCAGTCGTTACTGAGTTAGGATTTTTTTCAATATTTCAATCCCCTTGTCTCCCCATTTTTATTCAGATTTTTTATAGAATCAATAGGCTTCATTCCCTTATAGAGCTTGATTTTTTACTAAAAATTTCAAGATGATATCGCTTTTGGTGTTTGATTTCTATTTTTTTTTTTTTATTTTAACCTCCTTAACCCCCCATTTTGTTTACAATTTTTTTTTAATCAATAAACTTTGTATACTTATAGAGTTTGATTTTTGCTAAAAATTTCAAGTTGGTCTTTTTTAGTTTTTTATTTATGTTTTTTTTAATTTCAACCCCCCTTAACACCCACATTTTTAATCAGATTTTGTCAAAATCAAAGGACTTCTTCCTCTTATAGAGCTTGATTTTTGCAAAAAATTTCACGTTGGTATCATTTTTTGTTTTTAAATTAGGATTATTTTAAATATTTCATACCCCCTCCCCCCCCCACTATAACCCCACATTTTTAATCAGATTCTTTCAAAATCAATAGGCTTCGTTCGTAATATGTTGACACGTCGGAGCGTCAATTTGTAATTACTCTGCGTTACTTTGCAATAAAATGTTAATTTCAAAACACTTATAAGAAATTTTCAATAGCTCATAGAACATTACTTACCTTTAATCAAATTAAAAAGAAATGAGCACATTGACCATAGTTTTCTCAGTCGTGAATTCGGCTTTTCTAAGAGACACCTTTGGGATAATAGTATTCTGGGAGAGAGGGGCGCCAATAGTTCTCTATTTTTATTTTTAGAAAGCTAGTGAGAATTATAAACTCTAGCTTTGTCAAAAGGAAATTAACAAAAACTTATATAAAATTTAATTTGAGTAAAAGAGAATTGTTGTAACCTTAAAAAATAAGATTTAACATATAAATGAATTTGTTTAATTATACGAAATGAATTATTTTACAAAAACAAAAAATACTGAAATTTTCTAAATAATGATTTTTGTCATGCTGGTACCAACAACTTTAAAGTTAAAACCATAATCAATAGTTTTTTATAGCCTCGTGAATTAATTACCACTATGTAGATATCTGAAGATCTTCTATCTTAGGAATGTCGCCATCATCGGTAGCCTCGGTAGCTTCTCTAGCTCCAAAACATCCAGTTGAATAATTCTAAAATAGTTTTTGTTAAAGTTGATTATTTAGCAGTATCTAGCAGTGAATTTTCGATAGGAAGGAGAAAATTTAAAATGTGAGAATGCTTACATTCGCTTCCTAAACAAAAAATAAATTGTGTTTTTCACGAGGCTCTTGTAAGATATATAATTTAACTTTTAACATTACTAATTACTAATTAATATAGACAATGTGTAAATTCAGCTCACAAAATGAGTAAAGCATATTTAACAAATTTAAATTGACTTTCAAAATAAATAACAATAAAAATAAGTATAAATATAATTTTTACTGAGATATTTTTAAAATGACATTATTAAAACTTACCACTATATTTTGCAGTCTGGGCACTGAACTGTTAGTTTAAGTTATCAGATGAGAAATGAATTTTCATGAAAAGATTCTAAAATTGAGATCCAGCCAGATCCGCACCTAGAGAAATTTCCCTCTCTAAGCATATTGCAGGCACCGATAATTAAATGGTAAATCAATCTGATACTAATTTATACAGGATGTCACACAATTAAAATAACATTTTTTAAATGGAATTTTAAAATGTTATATATAGAGCTTAATTTTTGCTAAAAATTTCAAGTTAATAACATTTTTTTGTTTTGTATTTAGGATTTTTTTATTTCAGCCCCCTTAACTCCCACATTTTTAATCAGATTTTTTCAAAATCAATAGGCTTCGTTCCCTTATAGAGAGCTTAATTTTTGCTAAAAATTTCAAGTTGATATCATTTTTTTTGTTTTGGAGTTTTCAATTATTTCAACCCCCTTTAGCCACTTATTTTTATTCAGATTTTTTTAGAATCAATTAGCTTCATCCCCTTATAAAGATTGATTTTTCCTTAACATTTCAATTCGATATCGTTTTCCGTTTTTAACTTAACGTGCGGACAAAAAAAGTGACATCGGACAGACAGACGGACAGACAGACAGACGGAAGGATGAAGCGAATACATAATACTCTTCACAGACTACTGTGTGCAGAGTATAATAAATAATTTTGAATTTGTGGACGATAAATAATATTGATTAGCAATGGCACTTTGAATGCCTTGAGAGAGTCAAATTAAAGGTGAAATATTGGTGGCTGACCAGAAAATTTTGATGAAATGAACAGAAATCATAATAATAAAGAAAGAAGGAAAATAAAAAGAATTTTAGACTTTACCAATTTAAACTATAATAAAAAATAACGTCAACAATTTGTTTCTGTCAATCAGCTGTACCTGTCAAATTTGATAAATTTTAAACAATACAATAACTTAGGTTATTTCTCAAAACTTCTGTTTGTGGTACTTCTTAACTAATTTAACTAAGTTAACTGATTTTGAACTGTAATAAAAATAAATAAAGCGAATTTTAAAAAGTATGACATACTTTTTTTTAATATGTTTGTTTCTTTTAAATATCTAATTAAAATAACACGTCAGAAGATGTGTGTTTTACATCTTAACTGGTCTTTTCAGATTTTAGAAATTAAATTTGGTAGGTATAGTCCAGTAACTGAAGGGTCAAACCTGTAGAAAATTCGCTGATGAGTTCCCACATAGCGCAATTTGTAGGTCATCGCAGGTGTTTTTAAACGAGAAAATCCTTAACGCGTTCTTGGTACCGGAAGGGACTGAAAATGGACCCCTAAAACCTGGAAAATGGGTTTTTCGCTAATATCTGACTGAATATGCCAATTAGAGAATTTTTGTTTAGACAAAAAATGAAGATCAGCTCATTATCTACAAAAATGGTTCCTGTAATTTTCTTCAAAAATTCAATAGTTTTCGAGATAATGGCACTCAAAAGTCCCCTCATTTCAGCTGCTGCTCTACCTGCAGGAATTCCGATTTCTATGAATTAACGTGTAAGCGGGCGGACGAATTGTTCCATATCTCGGGAAAAAATTGATATTTTTCGATGATTCAAAGTTCATCGCAATGGGAAAACCCGTAGCTACAATTCCATGTGACTGGAAGTCAGTTCGTATTTGCCAAAAATATTTAAAAAAGCGGTCAAAGTTTTTTTCAACAATATTTAAAGACTGCTTCATTAATTTATTCATATTTTCTTTAAAAATAGTCATTTATTCTAAGTTTGCCTTTATAATGGGACCTTGGGGGGTCTTGAATGATCTCAGAAATTTTTTGTAATACTTTTCTTGCGTTTTAATACAAAATTGATTTGTTTATTTACATGTTTTAGCCGATTTCGGAGTTCCATAGAATATTCGGAACAAGCGCGACTTATAATCTTATGGTCCGTTATATTAATTTCCAATGCACATTATTTTAAAGCGTAGATGGTCTACTTTTCGAATATATTTTTTTATTTTTAATAGAGTCTAATAATTTTCAAGAAATGAGGAAAATCGATCACACGAGTGAAAACCGGCCTTTTTTTTGTTTAACCATTTCTTGTTCCCCGCTCTTTATTTTTTGAGGATTAATAACTAGATCAAAGTAAAGCTTGTATTCTGGCCTTTCCATTGATATAAGTCAATCCCCATATCCGTTCTTGGTTCTAAAAAGGTTGTTACAATTTTTACGCTCCCCCTCTGAGATCCATGATATTGTATATAACCTAACCTCGTGTACCCACGCGGTGATAGTTGTCTGCATGTGTTTGTATACAATCTCTGTTTTGGAGTCGTCGGCTTGACAGGATTATTGATGTACTGCTGATATGTTTTCATTATTTATTTGAATTATTTAATTAAAATAACTATGTCATTAAATTAATTCAGTTATAAAAAAAGAAGAAGTGTTTAAAGTGAGAAATTTCCACGTTATTCTTGTCTACAAGAAAAAATATTCAAGGATTTTTTTGTTGGAAGCAGAAAATAAGGTTTGTTTTATTTTGCCTCAACTTTAAAAACTTGGTGTAATTGTTCTAACGGTTGGATCATCTATTTTTTGGTAGCTCTTGGTGTTGTTGAAATGAAGCGGATTCCGTTCCAGAATGCTTTCTTTGGAGGGTGTTGTGGATGACGGTGTAAATGTTACTCGTGGTTTAGAAAATTTGATTCGAGTGAGCAAGGAGAGATGCGATAATTTTCACTTATTTCTCCAGAAACAATCCTCTGTACGAATGCACAACAAGTGTAGGGACCGCTATATTATTAAATCATGAGGCAAGTTCGCGTACGAGTTTGACAAGCACTTATCAAGACGGTTGGACCATTTAACGAGCACGAAGAGACAAAAGAAGCGCTCACATAGTGGCTTTGACTTCAAAAACAATTGTTTGTTCTGTCAGTTACCTGCTTCGATAGAAAAGGAGAAAAGAAAGAGCAGTTTGGTAAAGAAGCGTACCATCGTACTTGTTTCGAACACAGAATTCAAGACCACACTTCTAAATCAGATCGCATCTCATATTGATATAGAAAAGTATAAAGCGACGCTAGAAATAATTTCTGGGATCGACCTCACAGTTGTTGGTGCAAGATATCATGAAGTCTGTCGAACATGGTCGAACATTCGCTAATACAATTGAGAGAGCCCAAGCGCTACTTTGCAGAAAAAAATCAGGTGAAATCCGCCAGTAATTGTCGAATAATCGATTTTTTCCGAGATTTTCATTTACGGACTCCGTAATTTAGCGAGAAGAGCAAAGGTGCTGGCGCCATCTGCAATTGGTCTCTAAAGTCCAAAAGATGAAGATCAATGCATTTCCAACCCCATCGAGCGAAAATTCGGCAAGAAACTACCATATCTATTCAATATGAAAATTATGGATTTTTCGAAGTCTGATTTTGCAAAAAATATTGGCATTGCGAAAAAATTGGTACGGATCAAAATTCTCTAATTGGCATATTTAGCCAGATATTAGCGGGAAACCCGTTTTTCAGAGTTTAGGGGTCCATTCGATCTTGACTTATTTGCTTTTTTTAAGTTTGATCACTTATTTGCATATTTTTTATTTTAGCGTCATTTATAGTTATAGCAAGAAAAAATATTCTTTTATAATCTTCACATTTGAATAAGATTCGTCCACAAATATTTTTTTTAATTCACTTTTTACTATCAGAAAAAATTCTCAAATTTTTTAATGCATATTTTTTGTTATTTATATTTTGCTTCTTTTCTATCAAAATAAATAAATGCTTTGTTAGATAATTTTTTGAAACCTAAAGAATTATGAAAAATAGTTGTTAGCTCTATTTGGAATTCATGATTTTGGTTTACTTTTTGCAAAAATCAACATGAAAACGATGAAAAACATTTGTACTATGCATATTGGGCAGTTGCAAGCAAATCGGACGATATGGTTTCTGTACAGATATTTAATTCATATTAAATTAAGTAAACCAAATTTTATTATTTATACGTACTCTTAGTTATATTTAAACGTGAGAGGCATAAAGAGAGTAATTGGTTTAACCACGCCCTTACGATGGCAAGCATGGCATATTGTAGTCTGCACTTATCAATGTATTCTAGTTCCCTTTATTTAATAGCATTATGTTTCTATACCGTTCTTCTGGAGTCAGGAATGAAAAGTTAACATATTGTATATTTTTTCCAGACAATGGTACTCCCACGCGCCTTGCTACGACTGCCTAGGTTACCAGAACCCTGCAGTTGGATATGGAGGCTATCAGCCATATGTAGGCGGTTATCCACCATACCCACCACTTTACCAACCCCAATCTATGCCGTATAATCCTCAATTTAGCGAAAACGATACCGACTCTAACATACCAGTTATGAATTATGGGGGATACAACCCAGCAGCTGAACCAGCTACAAATTTAGACATACAACCAGGATATATAAACCCACCGGTGCAGTACTATGACGCAAGGTTACCACGAGAAGTTGAAATTGAAGTTAAATACGAACCATCTTCCAACGCACAAGCTGAAGTTAAAATTAAAAAGGAAGGAGATTTTGATATTGTTCCTCCAGTAGAATTCGAAAAAAATATCGACATTATTGATATTGATAGCATAGGTAATGCCAAAGAGAAAAAAATGCGTTAAATATACAATGATAAAGCCTTTAACTTCTTGTCGCGCAATTTTGAATGTTTATATTAGAGTAAAATTACTGTTTTTTGACATTACAATGACAGGTCAAAGTTTCGAAATGACAGGGGGTCTTATGACTCATCGTTTTAAAGGTATTTTCATTCTTAAATCAATCCCCAATTTTGAAAACATTAGAATTACTCGTATTCGCGTGATGGCCAATTTTCTCTTCAATTAAATTTTCATGTGTAAAATCGATAATTTTACTCCAATATAAACACTCAAAAGGAAGATAGAATTTATGTCCTTACTGTATAAAAGAGAAGATACAGAAATTGTTCTTAGGGAATATTAAAAATATGTTATCAAAGTTAAGGTAATGGTATTTAATTGATAGTGCCAAATTTTTAATGAACAGACAATAATGCCGAGCAAATGTACTCGCAAAAATTGAGTTTTAAAAAAGATGGATTGAAATTTAGATTAATTTTTACCTCAATAATGTATTCTATAGCTAAATGACACATAATATTAGGAACTTCTCTTTTTTGGTTGACTATACCATTTTTCCAATAAAGAAACAATGTCAAAAAACTTGGGTAAAATACTAGGGACTATTTAATTAAAATAATGTACTGCTTTTACGGTGTTTTGTATTTTTATATTTCAAAATAAAAAATATTAATGCAAATCAACAATATTTTCTTATTTGGACAATCTTACAAGAAATTCAAAATTTCAAGATTTAATTAATATTCTTCATCCAATATATCTGGGGCATTTAAATTTGTATGCAAATTTTGCCAAAATAATTTACTTGATGGCTTCATAGCAGTTGCTATAGCTTTCACAATAGCATCCTTCTTTTTAGATGTTCCACAAAGTGTGGTAAGCGGTTTAGGTATATTTAGTTCTATTTTTAATTTGATTATATTTTTGTTTCTTTTCATACTTCGTCACGAAAATCAGTTTTATGAAATAATTCTTGTTTGCCTTTTATAAATCATACCTATACTTTTTTTACTATACCTTTATCTTTTAAAAATAGCACTTCGTTTAGCACTTTTACATACGTTCTCAAATTTTATAAAATCTGAAATTTCAAGAAAGTCAAAGATTTGAGCCTAAACCAACTAAAGGCGCCTGACGAACCACCAAAATTTTTCCTCACAAAAAATTTTACCACCTACATTTTGTTTGCAAAATAATCACTGATTAAATATAAAATAGTAAAAATCTCAGCTCTATAAATATTTAGAATTAAGTCTCACTAATAAAATAGTTGATAAAAAATTTTAAAAAATCATTTACAAAATTTAACTAATGAGATATTTTATAATAAAACTTCCTCGTATTTTTGTTAAGCAGCCTAAACATTAATTATTTTAACAAAAAACCGTATAAAGGCAATGAACTGGAGTGGGGTAGAAAGCCAATGTTCATATTGTACCAATAGAACAAGATGCGACTCTATGGGCTCAGCCATTTGTATCGCTCATCTCACTCGGGAGTATTTATAATAACCATTTTCTGTTTCACATTGTTATTGTCGAGTCCACAAGCTGGTGGATCAGACAATAACAATGTGAAATAGAAAATGGTTGTTATAAATACTTTCGAGTGAGATAAAAAATAACCTGTCTTTGCCTATAGAGTCGCATCTCAAGCCTATTGACAAACATTCTACCAATACCTCCTATTTTAGGAAGTTAATTATCAAGTTAAAGTTGAAAAACTAAGTATAATCTGTTTTTAACTTTCGTATACGTCCTTATAAATATAAACATCAATTCACAGAAAAAGTAGAGTGGGACGACGTTGTGATTTTTGTCTCACTTTGTCTCGTTACTGTGATTGGTAAAATTCAAAAAAGAGGTTATATTCCTTATATCATTGCGGAAGTAAATATATTTATTTTCAAGAAAGTAAGTTTTGTTATACCTACTTATTCTTTATTTGACTTTATACCAAATGACTCGTAAAAGTTCAGACCATGCGTATCTATTTATTTCTGACGTAAACGTACGTGTTCCTACGTATGCCTCATACGCATTCGTATCGAGCCGAGCATATACTTCGGTAGTATCCGATCGAATTCGATTTTGATAAAAGAAATAAAAAACTGTAACTTATAATGTTCTGTTATTTAAATTCAGAACCATAATGCGAAATAAGTTTAATTTGTATAAATATACAGAGCACATTTATTCAATAGAAACATATTTTAGGAAAATAGTTGCTAGAAAAGTGTTAAAATGAGAAAATTAATTGAAAAAAATGCATTAGCAAAAATTAACATACATTGATGCTCGATCATTTGTTGTAATCATATCTAGCATTACAAGAGCCCCAGCATAATTTTATTCATCATTGTAACACTACAGCATCATCTAAACATGCGACAAAAGTTACAAGATGGAAATAAATGATAAAAAAAAACTGTTCGTAAAATATCGTTCAACTCTATTAGACATTGATTATAATGATGTTTCAATCTCTAAGGATTTAAGTGGGTAAATTTAACGATGTTTCCTGAATTAGAGGCGGTTATAGAGTCTCATTTGACTGCTTACTTAAACCCGACTTAAACGTCAATATAATCAATATTTTCTACCATTTCAAATTAGCGCCTGATTAAAAATCTCTCATTTATATTTTTTATATTCGACTGTAAGATTAGAATTTTTAAAGATAAATAATACATTTACTTGATAAACAATTTTTACGATTTTTTTATTTCCTTTGAGTACTTACCTAGAAATACCTATAAATATACCATTGTAAATGTAGGTCCTGACCTAGTATGTTATCTATTCATACTTTTAATTACTGATAAAATGGGTACTTTCCAGGAAAATATTTTTTTAAAGATAATTCAGATAACAAAAAAAAATGTTAGTAATACAGCAAAACGTACGCAAGATAAAATCAAAACCGAAAAAACAAATTTTACAATAATAGTTGTAATACTAATACCTATAATCTTAAATCTCAATTTTCACTTTCGTTGTAAATACTAATATAAAAATGAAACTATTAAATTTCATAAAGATTTATTGATATAATATCCATATAATATAAAATTTGTATATTTATAAACAACTTCTACTTTGTGGTATCGTTCTATTTTGTTTTTATAGCCTTCATCTGTCTTTCGATGTCCTTGATATAGTTATCAGGAATATTCAAACCCCTAAAAAAATATGAAATAAAATAATAGATTTTAATTCAATTAATTTTTGTTACACCCAGATATTACAAATACATTTTATATCTACCAGAAGAATATAATATAGACATCTAAGGTGAAGTGGGGTAAGTGGGACCTACAAATATGAAAGTTCAGCTTTACCATGTTATAAAAACGGCTGTAATTGCTCCATAAAGCTGAAATTTGAGCAGGTGGTACTACGTTAGGTTTACTCTATATAATATACATGTTCGGAAAAAAAAATAAAGGAAATATAGTGTTACAGTTCCCACTTGCCCCATAAACTGGGAGAAGTGGGAACCAAGAAAGAAATGTACATTTCTAATGTTTACAGTTGAACTGGGGCAAGTGAGAATATAGTTCAAGATGCGAACTTTTCAAAGAAATTTTTTTTTGCCGATATCTTTTGTAGTTTTGGAGATATTTAATTTTTCCCACGGACAATACAATAGAAAAAAATGGTTATTTCAAAAATTTATTGAAAGATGTCTTAACAAAAATTATTTAAACAAAAGTAAGAATGATAACTCTTCAAACAAAAGTACAAAAAATCACGTTTTAAGGTGGTAAAAACAAAAAAAAAAGGTAATTTTAGTAACACTTTAGAAAATAATTTAAACAAACTTAAGCAATAATCACTGAATATTATAATTATTTAATGTGACGTGGAATGTGAGCACCCCCGGCGGCCTAAAACTGGCTCAGGCAACACCATGACTATGTCATCTCCTAATACCACACTCTTGTCCTCTGTATATAGCCATACAAAATCACCTCTCTGTATCATTATTTTGGGGTAAGTGGGGCCTAGATTATCACGAGGTTAAAACTTGACAATTTTAATTTTGGATTGGTTCCTGCAAAAATTTGGAGTGTTTTTTACCTAAGAGATATTTGTTCGCTGGCTACATCAATAGATTTTATGTAAAATTATGCAACCTTTGCCTGTGACATTAAATGCACAGCTGTTTTTGGTGACCTAGTTTCTTTTTTCTAACCAGATTTCAACTTCATCTGATCAAGAAGGTTCGATCATAATTTAACTTATAAACAATGAAAATTCCTACAATAAAATTTTAGAAGCGAAAATTCCCACTTACCCCAGATTCCTACTTAACCCACTTCACCTTAATAGTTATATTTTTAATTTTGACATATAAAGTGATATTTTTTTGTAATTGCAAGTGTTAAAATGATCTAATTTACGCAACCAGTTGCATAATGTTAAACATTATGAAAATGGTTTCCAAAAAATTCATTGTCACCCATTGCGAATAGAACGCAAACAAAAATAAACCTTTTTTGGTTTTAAAATCAATAATATACATTATTACTGAAAGTTTATCTCAAAGAAGGGCAGGTTGACTTATAAAAATAGAATTTGGTTAAACTTACAACTTAGTAACAATGTTATTTTGGTCCTTAGTTTCCATTCTAAATCAGCAGAAAATAATTAAAACACAATACACGACAAAATAACCCACTTTTTTGAAAAATAACTTTAATAATAATTAATATTATATTCTATTTGTCAATAAAATGATGCATATGCAACCAACAATAGTAAGTAGTAATATTGATTGCCTAGATGTCAGTAATTTCTTACAAAAACAATTTTATAAATAATCTAGTTAAAATTAGAAAAAATATTGTATTTAACACGTTACGAAATGCCGTTTAATGTAACTCGTTCATGTTGCAATGCCTCGCTCTGCTCATCCCGCAAATATTCACGCATTTAGTTACTGGTTCCATAAATAGCTATTATTAAACTTTTACAAAATGCCGAATTTTATGTAACGAGTGAATATATGCGGAACGAGCAAAGCGAGTTCCCTCAACATGAACGAAAAGAGGAAGAAAAAGAACAAAAGAACGAGAATTCTGGCTCACTCTCAGTCTCGAGGAAGGTACAGGAATCTCCTCATCTAGACAACCAATATTACTACTTTACTTTCTTGTATTGTTAGTTCTATTCTTTTATTGACAAATAGAAAACCATATTTAATTATTCTCAACGACTTATTGTAATGTGTTTATATTCCTTGTTAGTTACTTTGTCGTGTGTTGTTTAATTTATTTTGTGCTGATTTAGAATGGAAAATAAGGACGAAAATTTTTTGTAACCAGTTTCATTATGTTCAACATTATGCAACTGGCTGCGTAAAGAAGATTATTTTGACACTTGCTGCGATTACAAAAGATGTTACTTTATATGTTAAAATTAGAAAAACTATATTTTGGATTTGTACCCTTCGAAATAGAGAAGTGACTTATTACCACATCTACCACAACCCATTCATAAATATTGTTTGTTTACACACCAACATTAAACGTCAGATAAGGTTGAAAATGGCGTCGTTGTTTACATTTACTGATATTATTGCCATGGGCGTATCATTAACAGGAAAATGGTACAGTAATAAAAGAATTCTGTTAAAATTTTTATTTATATATTTACACAATGATGTATTATTCAAAAGCTAAGAATAACGATATTTAAACAATTTATAAATAGTATTATGACCAATGTAACATTTTAAAAATATGTTTTAAAAATATAATATTGCTAATACACTATTAATTTACAGAAAACTGTGCAATTTTCTAGGAAAGGTTTCAAGAAGTATGATGTTTGAGGTCTAACATACTTACATATATTGGAAAGAATTCATATATATTTCCTGAAAAGAGATCTTTTAGTTCTTATCAATACTTCTGATGCTATAATTCGTTTAGAGACTGGAGAGTAAAGTATGCAATTAATAATTTAATATTTTTAAAATGTCCCTTAACTGGATACAACAAATAATAACAATGCAATATCATAGCTATGCATTGCTTTGTTTTGAACAACAATTGCGATTGAACAACTCTACAAATATGAAGTATAACTGGATAGTACATATGAAAAATTGATATTGATTTTGTTCATATATAAAACAATTTAAACCAACTTTATTTTAGTTATAATAGGAAAGATTTGTTCAAGTGTTTTACACATTTACATAATTTGGATGTTAGTATAGCGTCTCCTTATACTTTTATATATTTATAAAATTATTTTCCTACCTCTTGTGAACAAAGTACATACTTGCTTTCTAAATGACCTATTTAAGTTACCTATACTCTTTTTCAATTGTGTATGTTCAATCTTTTTTTAATTAAATTTTTATTAAATTGTATTGGATATGTTATTGATTATAGATTATACTGTGTGCAATACACATGAAAAAGAAACTGTTGTTTACATTCTTTTGATTGTCTGATTTATACATCAATGAAACAGAATATTCGCTGCCTTGAAAATGTAAATCCATTGCTGCGATACATAATACTTTTCCATCTTCGGGTGCAGTCAAAGTTTATTAAAACATGGGGACGATTACCAACAATTTAAATTTATTTTAAAAATAACAGGAACCCCTTCTGTTTCAGCGTGTGAAGGTGTATTCGAAAAATTTTTTCGAAAAAAAAAAAAAAAAAAAAAAAAAAAAAAAAAAAAAAAAAAAAAAAGCTTTCCTCTAAACGTGGCTTTATATTGTGAAGTATGTGGTTCGTATCCTATTATCTACTTGATAAAAAAATTTCAAACCTTTTGAAAATTGGGATAACCTGTAAGATACTTGCAGTTGGCGGTTCACTATCTGATTCATTAAACTACTTGTAGTAGTAGTAGTGCTGCATGCCCTGGATAGGATATAATCTGATTAAAATTTTAACTACACATAACAGACAATTATTAAAAAAAATATATAGGTATGCCTGCAGAGTTATTCTACTAATTTTATAGTCAGCTATAAGATATTTTTTAGTAATTTAAATTATATATTTATTGTTATACCTTGCGAGATGGAATAAATCGTCTATACCAACTTCTTTAGAAACTGATGGAGAGCTACAAAAGGAATAAATATTTAATGATATGCAATCACATACTTTGAGGGTGCAAAAGAAGATATATTTACATTATCATTACCTTGAGGTGTTAGGAAGATTAACTTGTTTTGAACTAGCATCATTTTTCAAATATTTCAGGCCATTCGATGTAAATAAGAAATTGCTATCCTCAAAATGGCTAGAGCTCCCGTTCCAAATTGATTCCCAAAATACCAAACCAAGCTTTTTTCTCTTAAAATTTACAGGAAACCTGAAACAGTTATTAGTATCAATTTTAAATGTAATTTAAAAAGAAAAAATAAATATATGCTTGTTTATAAATGTACAAATATTTTATACACTACAGATACGCCAATGATTAAAAAATATAACCTATAATTAACTTCAATTTAAACTTACTTGTAGAACAATAAATTTTGATTTAGATAATACACAATTTATGAATGGGATACAGCTAAGCGCGGTTGCCACGTTTAGGCCGATTTTTTTATTATCACTGTGCTTATTTTTTATATAATTGATTAACAAAGTTTATATTTGGTTTGTAGTATTTCAAAAGTTATTATTAACAATATTTAACAGGAATATTAGAGGTTTCTTATTTTGCTGAAAACTATTAGAAAGTAATTTAGATAGACTTGGCAATGTGGTAAATCAACTGTAATCTTATCCACCACATTAGCTTAGAATGTGACTGATTGTTGTCGATCACGGTGGTTACATCTTCTGGTTTCTATATCTATGCTTATTACTTATTTTACTTTCCAGCTAGTGCCGGGAAAGTAACTTTCCCGTCTAGCATGTGTCACTTTCTTACCAACAAATGTCATTTACTATGAAATGTTTCGTAAATGTTTTCGTATCTCTACCTGCTTGTTTCCGGAATCCTGCCTTAAATGGCTTTTTCTGCAGCTACTCATAGTTATAGTGGAGTTCATTCAAATTAACTGACATATTAAGTTAATTTTATTATTAAAAGTGCCATTCACTTACTGTCAGATCCAACCAACTTGTTATATTGCCTAGCAACGGTTTCACAAGTATCTTTGTTAATTTTTTTTATAAAAATATGATAGAAATTAATACCAATATTATTATTTAAAATGTATATAAAAAACGAGTTTGTTAGTAAAATCGTTTACACACCTCGAGGGAATTCATTCTAACCTTGACAGTCGGATGTAAGTGTACTTCCTCGCTCGGTACGTAATCCTACTATTTTTCTTTCAGTAACTATTTGTAACCTGACGATTCTCTTATGGTAAAGAACTACTCTCAATTCCTTGTGTAGAGAGGGTTGTCTTTAAAAATATTATGTACTACAGATTTAATTATTATTATGAAAAAAAAAATTTTCTATTTAAAATTAAAGATAAGTTATAAAGTACAGTGTGATTCAAACAATGGAAAACATTTTTACTGTTGATTTTTCATACAATTTTTTTCTTGATAAAAAAATATGGTGACATAATTATGTATATTCTTAACTTTCACCCTCTTCGCCTCATGTCTACCCGCTACATTTTGTTGTAAAGTGAATCGTTTGTATCTGGTGTTTTTTACTCTTTTGTTTATGCTCTTTCCTTTTCTGTTTTTTTTTTTTTTATTAACCGTCCCCCTTTATATTATTTTTGACTTATTTTTGTATTTTTTCACAGAAACCTCACTTTTAAAATAATTTTGGGTTGATATAATTAATTAAAATTCCCTGTATCTGTAACGTGTGGCGGGTGGGTTGCCCCCACGTCACTTAGACCTTACTAGGCCCGTTGTGCATCCTCCTAAGATGATAGGCACCTTCTAGTTCGTGGGCCAGCCTACAGAGTGAATGTACTTGACAACTTCGCCAAGAGATGCTTCTCTTATATCGGCCGGTGTTAGCCCATACTCGCCGAACATAAATCTTCTAATAAATAATGGGAGCATCATCGGCCAATCGTAGATGATATGCTCGATAGTCTTATCTTCTTGTTCGCACCCCCTTCAGATTGTGGATTCTGACAGTCCCATGATATGGAAACGCTTCTGTACTTGGACGTGACCAATCAAAATGCCTGTTTAGTTAAAGTCAAGTAGGTACCTATTTGTTTGCTGTAGTGTTGTCAGGATAACTTAAAATATCTCTCTGCAGTTTCTTGTTTCATCACTTTCTTGAAATTTCAGAAGGGAATGTTCTCTAACTGTCACTAACAATGTTGTCAGTTCAATAGAAGAGCCAGGTCCAAAAAGTATTTGGTTGACTGCCTTCTTGGTTACTGATTCAGCAAAACGGTTACCTTTCGATGTGGCGTGACCTTCGATCCACCTTAAGGTGAGTACATTGTTGATGGATACTTCGACCAAAGCTACGTGACGTTCTAGTACTAACCCTGTGTAAATTCGTGGTCTGTTCAGGGTGGGTAGTGCTTGTCTGCTATCTGTATATATGAGCATGTTACTTCCAGTGATATTATTTCTGGTGATTTCATTTGCTGCTATGAGAATCCCCGTGAGCTCGGTTTGAACTACACTGGCACTATTGCTTGTTAGGATTAGTTTTTTAATGATATAAGTTGGCACCAGTGTCAATCCAAGTTGACAGATGACTAACCTGTCAACTAGGAACTGACAGTAAACATTGTCAATTGTCATTGTACCGAACCAATATATGAAAGACGACGTTGAATAAAGTATTAAATACTATTAATAATTATTTATTACGACCTGGAAATAATACTTTTACATTGCTTACAACCCATTTTATGTTGATGTTTAAGGATCTGAAGTATATTCCACATCCTGAGCCTTGTTTTGTTTTAAAACCGTCGGTGTAGATATGAATCGTACCTGCCACTTCCAGGTCTTCTATTTGTTCTGTTATAACTTTATATAGTTTATAAAAAATATATCTTGGTGAAATAAAGTCCATGTTCGCTTGAAGCAGCGGAAGTGTATCGCGCGCCTTCTGCCAAAAGCGACGTCTCGCTTCACCAGATCCTACATCTAGATTTTATTCCAACCGTGCGGAGGCGTGTCATTGTCATCAGAGCAACCTCCTTGATATAATTATCAAGGGGAGTGAGACCAAGAATGACTTCTGTTAAGACATGCTGTTCTTTGAGTTTGTTCTAGTTTGCTAATAGCTGTCATTTTTTGGGTTTTAGGTACCCAGATATTTGCACCGTATGTGCACCCCACGATTCGGCGGCATTGTTCATAAGCAATGTATGCTCTTTTGACTCTATTTTTCGAAGTGTACGTTCCATTTTAACTTGCTGTAAGGTTTTAATTCCATTTTCATCATTTCCCTTGTGAAAAGGGCCATTTCTGGCTTCTTGGCATGGAGCCAAACAAAAATAAATCATTCTGTTATTGATTTGAACACAAATATTAATATACAGGGCCCGGTAAACCTCTGTCGTAGTAGTCCTATGGTTCTAATCTTAAGTAAAATAAAATAAAAATGTTGGGAAAAAGTAATTGAGTCCCTAAAACACGTTTACTCGACAAGTTAAAATTCTAACATTACCAAAAAAAACTAAGTTTTACCTTAATTTGTCAATCTTGTGTCCTAAATATTCATCAATATTTTTATCTTTTAGAGCGTATTCTTGTCTTTGCAATTTTCCATCTTCGTATTTCTCCATTCGGAAATCGATTCTCTCCTTCTCCTTTTCGTTGATCTGTTTCAACAAAAATAATCTGTGTCTCTCTTTATCTTCCCGTCTCTTTTGCTCGCACGCTAAGTATTCTTCGTGGAGTTTTCTTTGGGCGGCTGCGACCTGCAATAATCATTCACAAGAATCTGCGGAAGCAAAGCCGTTTCAAATGTAATTTACCTTCATAAAATCTTCTTCCTCTCGTGACAGTGCCACAGCTTGTGCTTTTCTCGAATCCTCTATTTGATTAGCTCTGGTTCTCTTTAAATCCTCAATACTTGCCTTTCGTTTCTCTGCGGCTCTTTTCTCTTTCTCGCGCCACTCTTTTTCTTTCTACAACAGAAAATAAAAAGTGGGAAAAAAGGTCAAAAAATAAATATGTGGAAATAAATAAGACTCAGACTTGTAAACTTCGAAATGAACGCTTTACCTCTTCTAGAGCTCTTGCGTTCCTAAACTGTTCCATCATGGCCTTCAATTCTTCATCTTTACCATGTGCTTTTAAGAACCTGGTTTTGTCCCTTTCTAAAGCTGCGTTTTTAGCGGCATTTTCTTTTTCCATGGCCTCATCACGTTCTTGTTTTAGTCGTTGGTATTCCTTGATCTGTAATCATTAACGTTTACATATAGGTAGTATTAAAAGCATATTTTTAAACATATATAAAGAATATGCCTCTGTATGAGACGCGAACCGTAAAGTAATAAGTACCATTATTTAAAAGCCGAAAAATTGTCTCCAACTTTGAAACAGGCGTTCGAACAGTTATGTCACTCAAAATCACGCCACATAAAACCCGCTAAATGATGAAGCTATATACGTTGAATAAAATCATTGGTCCAACCCCAGACAGGAGGCGCGACTCAACAAATTGCGTCTCTTTAAGCCTTTAAAAAATTTTTAAACGTTCATTCCTTTTTTTATCGGGTTCAGAATTCACCTCGGCAAATTTCAAAAGAACAGGGGCGGATATATAAAAAGTTCTTGTTGATAAATTAAAGATATATAAGACCGGAAAGACAATAGATAAGATGGAAACATTGTCAAACGATAGTTAGGACTGGAAATAATGGGTACAAGAGAACAATGTAATCCTTTTCCAACGCCTGAAAAGGCAAAAGTTACCCGAGAAGAAGAAAAATGAGAAGAAGTTTACAAAAATGATTTTTTTTCTGCTTACCCTCATTTCCGTAAATTTATCTTCTTGCTCTTTTATTTTTTTAAAGTATTCCGCCTCTTCGCTCGTCTTTAAGAATTCATCTCTCAATTTGTGTTTCAATTTTGTTCTCTCTATCGCCTTCTGTTCATCTTCTTTTTGTAAAGCAATGAACGCTTTTTTTACCATTCTGCTTTCTTCTTCGAATTTTTCGGCTTCTAGCAAGTCGCTCATTTCCTTTTCTCTCACTTGTTGCTCGACTTCCTTTATATATTTTTGTCTTCTAATTTCGGCTTCCTCTCTTCTCCTTTCTTCCGCTTCGACCTTTTCTAATCTAGTTTGTTCCATCAGCAGGTCCAAGCGTTTGTTCTCTTCTTGTAGTTGTTTCTCTATTAACTAAAAATCGAAAAATATGAACAAATTAGTAACGTACTTAATAGATAATAAAGTATTGTTCTATATTTAGTTCTAAAATTAACCTTCTTTTCAGCCAGTTGGGCGTTACGTATGGCTCTACATTTTGTAGCCAAAATGATAGTGTTTGCTTTCTTGACTCGATCTTCTTGTTCCGTTTGCAGCTCTTGAGATCTCTTTATCAGATACAAATTTTTATTAGCAGCTTCTGTTTCTTCCTAAAAATAAGACAAATAAATTAATTAAAATGGTTAAGAATCAAGTGTAAAGTTAAATTTTGTAACCACATACTAAGAAGATAAGAGAGTCATACTGTTTTATTTTCGTTTGGTCATTACTTCATTTTTTTAAAGAGGCAAATGTCGTTCAAGACGACAGATAGTTCAGACTATCAAGATAAGCCGTGCTGCCCTAAACAGAGCATGGATAAGATACCGAGTCCATGGAATTATCAGAAGACAAACTCACCCGCACTGTAAAAAGCAATATCCGAACGAGACGCCTCACACTGAGGCAACATGCCATCAAAGTTGGCAATAAATCACAGACTCTCTTTATGAATTTGTAAGTTAAATATTGCTTTGTAGAGGTGTTAGTATTACAAATGAAAATACATAGAGGGCTTATAAAGTGTTTGTTTGCTAAAAAAAAAAGAAAGTTATTAAGAATATAATATAATAAAAATGTATATTCTATTAAGCCCTCTATGTATTTTCTTTTGTAATACTAACATATAATATAATAAAAATGTCATGGACCTAATGAGGCCTAAGTGCCGTGGGGGTAATCCACCCTCCACACGTTAAAGATACAGATAATAAAAATGTAATATTATAATAATTTCATTTAGAAAAGCTATGATAATTGTAATCAAATTTCATTCTCTTTAGAATGCGATAAGACATTTTCTTCATCGTCTCCACGGTCATCATCAGTGTCATGAATATAACATGGCTATGAAGCTGGACGAGTCCAGATTTAAACAAATCTACTGCTTCTTTAGGAAAGTGCTGTAGGTTCTTTCTTTTTCAATTTTCGTTTGCTCGTGCTTACAAGGTCGAAACTAAGTAAAAACGAATTAAAGACGTCCTCATTAGTTTTCTCTGTTAATTGGTCTATAGGCAACAAAGCAGAAGATATTATTTCAGGCCCATGTATAAAGTATTTGTGCAATGTCGGAGGCATATTGACCGTGGGTACTTCTCAAAAAAAGTATCTAGCGGTGTTGTGAGCAAATTATATTAATTTCATTCTTTCCAGAACTTCTCATGATATTAAGAAGTTTCTTTCTCGATAAAAACACAGTGTTCAACCTCGTTCCTGAAATAAAATAAAAAATAAATTAAATTGTTATGTGCGAAACACTTATGTTTTATTTATACCGAGTGGACTATAAAAAACTGTATTTTGTTTTTATTTTCATTTTTTAAATAATAAACCGATTTTACTGTTCTTAGGCTCATGTTTTAGATAACTAACTATGCTCCCAGATCTACCAAAAATAAACTAGCTCTAAATCGACTCATATTTCAATTAGGTTCGCCATCCTGGAATTTAAAATTTCCGCCATTTTAATTTAATGATCGGAAAGTATATTTACATACCTAACAAATCAGACCCATTGAGTCCAAATCGGTCAAAAACTAAAATAGCAGCGTTGCAAAGCATAATGATGTGTTATTATAAGCTTCTATGAAAACATAAAAACCAGACAACTTTGATTGTCTATATCTTACGATTGAATGGGCCAATCGTGCTCGAAGAGGTCTTAAAATAAAGAAAATAGGTTAGATATTTAACTGTTGTTATTATATTTTCTATTTAATTTATAATTATTACGCAAAATGAGCTTAAAATGGGTTACTTTTACGCTGGTTTTTTTTCTTCAATTAGGTCGGCCATCTTAAATTTTTGATTTCTGGCATTTTGTTATGTCTGTCTGGAAGCATATTTAATTGCCTATAAAATGAGCCTAAGGATAATAATATCGATTTATTAATAAATAAAATATATTAAAAAAGACAGAATTCGTTTTTTGACGATCGTCCCGCCATATATTTATATACTTTGAAAAAACCCAAATAGTGAAGAAAAGTGCAAATAAGTGCACAAAAACTAAACGATTTCGACAAGTATTACAAATTAAAAATTAAAAAAAAACGACTTCAAAAACGTGCAGATGCCATCACCACATCTTAACCAAATTTATATGGGACCACCCCTGAGGTACCCCCTTACTAACAAAAAAGAATAGAATAAATCGGACAAGGTGGTAAAGCATTATCGCTAAACATACATAAAAAATGAAGAGTTTGAGGATTTTCTCATGGATCCAATTATTAGATTTTGACCAAATTTATATGGGACCACCCCTAAAGTAGCCCCTTTCTAACAAAAAAAGAATTATTGAAATCGGACACCGTGTTAAAAAATTATCGCTGAACATACATAAAAAATGAAGAGTTTGAAAATTTTCTCATGGACCCAATTATTAGATTTTGACTTAATTTATATGGGACCACCCCTGAAGTACCCCCTTTCTAACAAAAAAAGAATCATTGAAATCGGACACCGTATTAAAGAATAATCGCTGAACATACATAAAAAAAAATATCGCGACGAATTGATAACCTCCTCCTTTTTTGAAGTCGGTTAAAAAGTACAAACAATATTCATTATGAAAAGTTGAAAGTTAAAGCTTGGACTGCTTTGAAACACAACAAATAGCCTTCATGTATTTAAGAATATTTTAAAATTTTAACGTTTAACCTTCATTTTACTTAACCCCAATATTATAAGATTACGTTAATTTTTCTACAACTTTTTACTTATTAAAATAATAATACATAGCTGAACTTAAAGGCTCGATGGCGGAAATTTGAAAAAAAATCAAAATACAGCCTAAACACAGCACAAAAACAAGTTAGAACTACGAAATAATAATGAATATATACTCGCCTCAGATAAGTAACTTCGACTGAGGGTGGTGATGAAACGCGTGAGGCAGAAGATCGCACTTGTTCGTTTTATTATGTAGTGGACAGTAATATATCAGAAAAAAATATGAGGTAGTTAGGTAGTTTTTTTATTTATTGCCAAATTTGAGGGCTTCTTGCCCCAGTGTGCGCCTGTTCAATAAGGTTTTCTGCTAGTAGAGGCTAGAACGCTACAAAATCAGCTAGTGACAGTTACATATACGAGAGTAAGTACTCAACCTGTACGTAATAGGTTTCATGAACGTCAAATTCATGCTAAAGTTAAGTCCGGAGGAGGATTCATCAGGGTCTGGGGTGGAATTTTTTTCAAATGGACGCATGTATTTCAGGGGTCTAAGATGGCACAAAGTATATCGATGAAGTTGTAAAAACATATGCTACCATATTGGACTGGGATTCATTTTGCAGCTAACCAACGATGTCCCCACTGAACCAGTGGAACGCTACATGATCCTGATTCCTGCCCACAGTGTATCCACTCTTACCGTCAAGGTCAATGCGTGTTAAGTTTCATACCCCCGCCGTCGTGGGGTCGCCACCGTCACCCTTTGTAGGACATGCTTGTGCAGCGTTGCCAATAGCAAGAATTTTACCCGATTTTTGGGTATTCTAAACCAACCAATGAACTTTTATGAATTGATTTATAATTTATTCATGCAAGATTATAGCGTTTTTGCCGTTTTTCATTTAGTAGTATGCACTATTGCTGAAAAGTCATGTTTTAAAATATTTTCATCGTCACTATTGCATTTATTGGTGACTTCAGGCGTTCGGGGTAATTGATGAGAATTATCACCATTTGACCGTGACAACACTGCCTACTTGATACCTACATAACCACAAATATTTCTTATTGTATCGAGCACTCTGCCTGTGAGTTGTATTACTGAACAATAGACTAAACAAACAACTATACACACAAGGACAACCCTGTTTTTTCTAGCTTTTTCAGGGGACAAAAACCATAACTCAAACGCGACATATCCTTTTACAAATTTCCATTACCGATTCCAAAACAATCCTAATCCCTCAATAATATCGCATGGTAAGGAGTGAGGGCTGCAATATTTGATCATTTTTTATCAGAATAGGGGTAGATATAGGTGGACAAGTCCAGTCGGACTCTAGACCAGCATGAAAGGAGAAGATCCCGGTAGTGTTGATTATACTATTTCATATTCTGAATTTGTAGATATTTTAACTATGTAAATAAAATCCTTGTTATTGTTACTGTTATTTCTTTATTTTTATGAATTTTGTGAGTGATTTGTTTGTTTTTGAACTGATCGTTAAATAATAAAATGGAAATAAAGCAGAAAGTCAATAGTGAAATGGAAATAAAGCACAAAATTAATACCACAGCATAAAGTTTATTTAATAGGTAGTGTCGCGATTAGTTTCGGCATACATTGATCAGTGACCACATGGAGGAAGGATTAAAATGTGACCACATTACATTGGAGATAATGGATAAACTTTCAGTCATGATTGTAAAGTGTAAGTGTTCCGGGTTCCAGGTTGTTACATTATTTTAATGGTAAAATACGTCTTCTTGCTAACACAAGATACCTATAATATAAGAAATAAGAAAAACCAGATAAAACTAAAAAAATAAAAACACTTGAATCTTTTTTATTTTATCTTAATATTTTGCATGTACCTATTATTATTGCCTTATTTTTAGCTATTTTTAGTTTTAGTTAATATAATACCCGAAATTTACATTTTATAAATAAATCGTTATAAATATAATAAATGGTTTCATTTCATAAAAAAATATAGCACCAAAACATGATTAAACCATTATAGTTACGATTTGTTTGCTTATTGTAATCAAATCTCAACTTTAATGGCACACATAATAATTCACGTTCAAAGCGTGCTTCCAAAAAATTATTCAGACATTCAAAAATTGCCGCCATCGTTTAGTTTATATCCCCACCACTGTGAGGGCGCTGAAATCAGCTACGAAAATTATACATTGAGTGTACTGTCTATAAACAATATATAAAAGGTCTGTGATCCTGCCGACCTGATCAAAAATAGCGCAGCTCTAAGATGTTTAGCGACACTAAAACGCATGAACATTATGGAGTTTTTGAAAAAACTCATTAGAAAATACCAGATATGCATTATTGGTTGCCTATATCAATAATCAAGACTGGATCGGCTCCTCCGTCCCCCTATTTTTTATTACGATAATTTCATATTTTAACCTTGCTTATTAATTCATTTTAATGAAGCATAGCGGATATATTCTGTAATTTGACTAAGGCGTTTGATTGTGTCAATCATACTGTCTGTATTGTTGCAAAAACTTTAAGTTTACGGAATCGAAGACGAAGCGATGATAAAATCTTATCTTTCAGGACGTAACCTGAGAATACCGATCAAGGAGAAGCGACAGCTTGGTGTTTTCAGTGTACCGTTTTGTAACGCGCATGTGCGAAAATAAGTTGTGTATCACTCAAAATTTTGTTATCTGTCAAAGTCAGTCCAAGTTGTGTTTGAAACGTGAGCAATGTTAAGTGATATTTTTTGGTGTTTGTTTTGTGTAGTAATCAGATGAAGATTTTTACACACTTAGGTATTCTAATACAGATATAAAATGTGCCAAAAAAGTTATTAGGAAACTAAGAATTTTATCACATGCATAAATATTAAGTATAATGATTTAATCATTTTTGACATTTTATTTTTCATATGTAGGTATTGTATTTTGTGAAATATATGTTTTTCTTCTTTTAAATAAATTTAATAAACAATGAACTGCAGATTTTGTTTATTTTATTTTGAAATTATATTTAAAAAAATATAATAAATTCGCGTATTTCAATTAGGATTGGACAAAGTAGGCAAAATCCCTTTATTATGGCTAAATTGTAAGTTACAAATATGTCAATATAAAGATGTTTTGCCCATTCATATTTACATTTATTGAATGAATCATACTGGAGCAGTTGATTTTGGAAATATTGGTGCATACTTTAATAAGTACTATTTCTAAAAATTCGTCTATGCACACATAGTCCAATGGACGTCCACTTTAGATTTATTTGAGGGTCAGGACGTCCATATCCGAGCATCCAGTGTACGTCCGTTTATGCTAATTAAATTGACAGCTCAATATGGATACCCAGAGAACGTCTGTTTTGGACTTAATTTTAAGTTCAGTAGTATTTTGACGTCCAGTGGACGTCCATGTTAGGTCATTATTTATTAAGCCTACCAGATAATACCCATCTGTATATACTTCTTTTTTTTTTTTAATATAACTGGTCATTACAAATTGAATCTATCGCATTTCATTCTATCAGCGGAAGTTTGAAATATTTATTCAATTATAACTGTATCTAGTAAAAAGTTTTCAAGTAGTTCCTTGGTCTAGCTCGTCTAGCGATTGAAAGCATAAAACGATAATGGATGTGTTGTGAGTTCGATCCCTGCTCAGGTCAAGCGATTTTTAATAAAAAATAAATAAATGGTGTATAGCGATTTGCGAAAATAATAAACAAATTATTAATAATATAAAATAGCGTGTGGTGAGTTGCGGTTCTGTAAAAAAGTGGGGATGTGGTCTCAATGGAAATATAATCCTGGACGTTTTTTGATTGTCCAGTATTCGACGTCCAAATATATTCCAGAATTGGACGTCCTCTGAATGGTCAAAAGTGTGCCATTTGTATACTTCACTGGACGTCCATTGGATGTCGGAAGTCCAGAAAACTCATTTTTGGACGTCTATGGATATATTTGTATTGTCTGGGTAATAGCCAGGCCAGGTATTTAACTCTAAATACATAAACCTTAAATGACATCTGGTTTAACTTGGCGAGAAAACAATTGTTTCTACAGAAATGAGTGATAAAATTGAAAGTCCTTTTAATATAATATAAATCTAGAAATTCTAAAAATATGTAAGTACTTTTTAAACCTAAAAGCTTTGAAAATATATGCACATTGCAAATATTTAGTTAAACCTCTCAAAATTAATGTCTTTTTAATTGTTACCTAATTTTTTTTTAACACCCTTAATTTTATTTACCTTATTTTCAGTTAAGGAAAAGGTAATTTAATTTTAATATGGGGCTTTTATTACATTTTTAACAATAAATAAACCAAATATTAAACAAATTTTATAGATAAATTATAAAATAATAAACGTCTTTTACTTTTATAATAAATAATTATTACATAATGAATTATATTTTGGTGCCGAAATTTCAGCATTGCTATTAACCCTAACTACTGCAATGTAATTAAATCACATTGCAACATTTGCGCATGGACTATAACAATAATTTCAGATAATTTGCCAAACTATTTCGCTCAGTGTAGAAAATAAGCATGTTTTCTCAGCGTGCTAAGTTGTGTATCAGTCAAAGTCATACTGTGAAAAAGGTACATCGGATATCAAAGGCACCGACAGCTACTGTCGCTTCTCCTTGATCGGTATTCTCGGACGTAACCAAATGGTAAAAACGACTAAGGACTCTCTAGTTTTAGATAAAAGTTCATTTTATTTCTTCTTTATATAAATTACAAGTACTCTTGCTCTATTTGCTGATGATACTACGATTTGATGGCACAGCAATGATCCCTGTGTTCTTTATATCACCATATCTTAATTTTGTTGTAAGCTTAAGAAAATCAAAGCATGGTGCGACGCCAACTATAAGTGCATAAATAAGGAAAGAACAAAAGTAGTAACCCTTAGTCATAATATTGAATATACTGAGACAAAAAAAACAATAAAACTTCTGTCGCAGCGGCCCGGCTTAACAGGTTCATTATTGTGTATCGATATCTGCAGTCAAACACTTCATATTTGGATGTGTGACTATCCAAGAAAAGTCGGCGTACCTATAGAAGCCCAAACGCGTAGTTGCATACCACAGCTGGCAGGCACTATAGCAATGAGTACGAGGTATAAGCGTGGAGTGTGTCATCTTTCGAAGGAGATATAAAGCTGTCGGTTCCAAGTCCATGGATTCCTACATCTGCTTGAAATACAGAATTCTGCTAAATTTCTGGTATTTGGGGGTAGCGTGCTCACCAGGCACGATTTTTAACCTCGTATGTTAAATAAATAAATTATTAAAAAAAACCTTCTGGGCATTAATTTAGACAATTAGAAATATAAGAACCATATAGAATTCCTAAACATAAAACTTTCTTCTGGATATATTGCAGTCAGAATTATGGCAGAAGAAATAGGTTTTAAACCAGCTAAAAGTGTATATTACGCTTTAGTAGAGTTAGATTTAACATATGGAATTGCATTTTGGGTTGGTTATTCAATACTGTTTTTTGTCTGCAAAAAAAAACAATGCAATTTTTATCTGGAGTAAACAATCTCGATACATTATGTCAACCTCCTCGAGTAAAAGAATAATGCCACCAATTACTGTTGACAACATGGATTGATAAAAAAATTAGATATGGGCATCAATGGCATATTTTTAATACAGCTAAAGCGCAAACTAAAATTGGTAAGGGAACGCATCTACAGGAAAAATTGTTCTAAGCTCATTCTTTTACATCACCAATAATGAACTTTAAAGTTATAGTGATAATAATGATAATTTGTACAATTATTGATTTCACATAAAACGCATACAAGCAAATACAATAGTTGTTTCTCAGTGTAGTTGCGCTATTAGGCATTCCAAACAAAAGAACTGTCAGTGGATGAATAATGGATTAAATTTAAATATTTTATGTCGAACACAATGAAAATATTATTTTTTTAAAAAACCGCCTATACATTTTTCCTAAATTGGCAGGCTTAGCGACTACTATTTCGAAATAAAATAGTGTTCAAGATGGAAGACTATGTCGTAGCCCCTTGTATATGTGAGTCCTTCCCACTGGCAGCTATTGTTTGACAGGTCGTTGGAAAGCCTAATTTATGTTAAACTCGTCCTATTCGCTCCGTGCGAAGTCATGGAAAGCGAAGCAAAAGGGATACTAGCGCTAGTGCGGATAATTCGTGCATTTTAGGGCGATATTTTGTAATTTTGGCATATTAAATACACATGTACATTTTACTTTTTTTCAAAAAAGTAGGTAAAAACAATACAATAAGCAATCGGAGTTGCTGTATTGAAAATTGTACAAATACTAGCAAAAAAACAGTGAAACTTATATAAAAAAAATTTCAGTAGCAAAGTGGAAATTAAATCAAAGAATTAAATGGATAGGTGTACAATAAGAAGAAAAATTACTTTTATTTTTGTAATAATAACAGTAATGCTGGAAATAGTAGACATCAGAAACTTGAAAGGTTTTAAATAAACAATATTATCATTTTACAATGTTCTTTAATATCCCTTTATTCTTAAATGTTCATTCAGCAAGGACTAGAATTCAAGATTTCTGCCTTTGATTATTATATGTGGCTGAAATGCAATTTTGTGACTTACTGATGGTAAACCAGTTTTAATCATTCATTTCTTTCGAACAAAAATGAAAATATAAATAACGATCCTTCTTTTATACATTTTAACTTCACGCTATTATTTAATGGTATTTTTTTTATTTTGACAATAGGTTGGATTCTTCATACATGATCGAATGATTCTTCAAAGACAACTTATTAAACTTAGGCAACTTCTCATACATTTTCCAGTAAATACTGTTGCCTGCCTATATTTTATTATTGATTTTTATTGATTATACATAATTTTCTTTAATTCAAGCGATAAAAATGTATAATAATAATAAATTAATGTTTTACTTGTTTTACAATTCTATATACTTTTATTAAAACTAACATATATGATTTTTAATTACTATATAAACTATATAAACAAAAACCTATTTGTTTTTAACACGCTTTTATTAGCTTCACCTGTATGAATGTATGTATGTTTGTAACTCTCCTTTGGACTAAAAGCAAGTGGCTTATTACTGTCAGTATATCCCACTACCTCAAGTTCGTTCGTTGGCCGAGCGGTCTAAGGCGCGGGTCTTCGCTCACGTCGACTCACCGATCGTGGGTTCTAATCTCCCGTCCACGGATGAAAAAAAAATAATTGTTTTTTTTTCAGCAATTTCAACTTAATCGAACTAAATAGTAAAAATAAATATAGTTTAAAAAAACTAAAAAGTGAAAAATAAATATAGTTTAAAAAACTAAAAAACACGCTTTTAGAGCATATCAAACTAAAAAGTTAAAAATAATTTTTCAAATAAGCTTAAAACAATAATAAATGGAAAATACTAGTATTATTGTGAAAAAAGCGTGGGGCGCTTTGTCCATATTTCTCGTACATCGAGCGCTTGACGCTTTTTCACAATAATACTAGTATTTTCCATTTATTATTGTTTTAAGCTTATTTGAAAAATTAGTTTTAACTTTTTAGTTTGATATGCTCTAAAAGCGTGTTCTTTAGTTTTTTTAAACTATATATATTTTTATGCATCCGTTTTATGTGAAACCAACTGTACATATTTTTCCATTAACCGTGTATTAATCCATCTAGTTAATGTTGACAAAATCGGGTATTAATTGGCCTCATTAATGGTCTACTTTCTATTAATAACCGTTTATCTATGACTATCCCTAATTGATATTTTTGTAACGGTATGAGTAAATTGACATTGTCAAATCAAATTTTTTTTATTTAATATGGATTCGTTAGCCGAAAAATCTAATAACGAACTCTTTTATTAAAAGGCGATTAATACCTATGTCGTTAAATATTTTTTTATATACCTACATCTGTATTTTAAGACTAATTAAAATTACCTAGTGAAACCAACGCTAAACGTAATAGATTTTGTGAAAATCAAAACTTTCTAATTAAGCAAAAAATAATTTCAATATTGGAAATAAATCCGACACTGTTTAATGACACAGCATCGTCTGAAAACGACTCAATGCGCATGCTCAGTAGTGCCGCAACGAGCTGCTTGTTGGTGCCAAAAGAGAATTATGATAGTGGCGATATACTAGACGTATATGGTTGTCCCCCACATTTTAAGAATTGTTCAAAATTTCCTTAATTCGAGCACAGTCCAGATCTTAACCCGAGAGTCCAAATTTTGAAACTATATTCAGTACTTAACGAATAAAAAACCTCATAATTCTGTAAGTACAAACAAAAGAAGATCAAATTAGTAATTTATTATCCTTAGGCAGGGCAAATTCAGCATCTCTTAAAGTAGAACTTAGGGGGCGTCCATTAATTACGTGAGGTGTTCAAGGGGGGGAGGGAATAACACTAAATCTTTCTAAATCTCACTTAGGGGGGAGGGAGGGTTTTCGTAAATCTCACGTAATTTTTTTTCTAGTAGAAAACGGTGTAAAATTGCGTGAAAGTAAAGTTAAATTATAGTAAAAGTATTTCTAGAATAAAATATGGAAAAATCTTATAATTATGTTTATTTACAACCATATATGTAATGTTGTCATTACTAACGTCATTGAAGGTTGGGAAGTGTCACATTACACACCTCTACTGTTTTTTTTTAATAATCCAACACATTTACACCAAAAACACCTGAGATTAGGGAAGGGGGGGAAGGGAGTTAAGCAAAATCTTACCAAATCTCGCCAGGGGGGAGGGGGAGTCAAAAAATCCTCAAAAATACCTCACGTAATTAATGGACGCCCCCTTACCTACAACTACTCAAATTCAATTTTAAAAAATTGTAACCAAAATAAGCTTTACAGTGAATTTTCAAATAAATTGTATTTTTCTGAGAAGTACGATAATTTATTGATATAGTAATTAAAGTTGAAAATTGCTCTTACAGATTCCAATTTACTTCCAGGAACAGCTACTTGGATTTTATGAGTTTTCTTTAAATTTTCCTTCCTCTGTTGGCTTTCCAACAATTTCTGAGCTTTCTGTCTTTCGGCCTCATCGATTATAGCCTTCTTTTGTGCTGGAGTCAAAACCTTAAAATCAATTTTAAGCGTTATAATATATTAGCAACTGTATAGTTACATATATGTTGAAAACCTTCTAAATCCACATAATATTTCTAATAGTTATATAACGTCATTAATATTAACTTTTGTAATAAATTTAAAATTAATATTTTAAAAAATACGTATACATATGCTAGCAAATTATCTAAAACAAAATATGCGATTTGTGTTTTAGTCATTATGTTCGTAGAAAAAGTATAGTGTGCTGCTCATGCAGAAATCATATTCCACACTCGTGTAATTGTGGCTTTTATATTCGCTCGTGAATAAGTTTCACACATCGTGTGGAATAGGTTATTTTCTGCATTTGTTACACAATATACATTCCTACCTACTATTTTCTACGACTATAATACAAAATCAGATTTTCTTAACAATTTTTAATTAAGAAATAAGATACATTTCCTGATAAGAAAAAGTAGTCATTCCCTAATAATTATTTTATTAAAATCATGTGTTCCATGAAATGTGAAACATTAAATTATTATCTAAATGAGAGCTATTATTTAAGTTTTATAAGTTAATTACAAATACTAAATAAAAATGAGTAACATGTTATAGCCATAGAAAAAGTATAGTGTTCAACTCCCAAGGAATGCTCGTTAAACAGTATACTATTTATTGTCCAATAAGCCTCGTCCCAATTGCTTGTAAAATAATGGAATCCATCTTAACCAATTATATGTCTGATTTTTTTAAGAACTATGACGTCTTGCCAAAAGAACAACACGGTTTTATTAAAGGCCGATCCACATTAACAAACCTAATGACCTGTTTAAACGATTGGACTACGTCTGTGGACAATAAAGAGCCTGTCGATGTCGTATATCTTGATTTCGCTAAAGCCTTTGATCGTGTTCCCAAAAAGAGATTGCTTTATAAATTAGAAAAAGCTGGCATTCGCGGCTCTTTACTTCTCTGGATAAGTGATTTTTTGTCAAATCGCATCTTCAAGGTAAAAGTTGGACAGATGTTCTCGTCAGAGTATCCAGTTCTAAGTGGTGTACCTCAAGGCTCTGCCATAGGGCCATTACTATTCCTGGTATACGCTGCAGATCTAGGCAAAGACTTACATTCTAATATTTCGTGTTACGCTGATGATACTAAGCTATACTGTAATCCAGTGACAGATTCTACCCAGCTACAAAAAGACCTTGAAACTATTTCAAACTGGTGTGACACCTGGCTGCTTCCTTTAAACGCGGAAAAATGTGTCGTCCTGCATATAGGAAAAAATAACCCGTGCGTGAACTATTATCTAAACGGTAGTGCGTTAGCAACTGTGAACTCCTATAACGACCTGGGACTCATTGTAAACTCTTCATTAACGTAGTCAGAACACATATCAGCGGTATGTAAACGTTCGAACTCAATGATCTACCTATTAAAAAAGTCCTTTACGCGTGTGAACTTTCAAACATTTTCTAAACTTTATACAACTTACGTTAGACCGTTGATGAAATATGTCGGACCTGCGTGGTGTCCTGATTTGGTTTCTGATCAAAAAAGATTGGAAAATGTTCAACGCTACGCTACTCGAATACCTTTCGGCAGAATCAGACCATCGTATGAAGAACGGCTTAACATGGCGAATTTGTGTTCATTTGCCCACAGAAGATTAAGGGGTGATTTAATTGTGACATACAGAATTCTTCATGGTACTTTTTCATCCAACCTCTATGGTATACTCCCACGGAATACAGATGAGCGCCTCCGTGGACATGAATATAAGTTGAGCAAAGAATATTTTAAAACATGTACCCGACAAAACTTTTTTTGTAATAGAGTTTTTTATACTTGGAATAATTTACCCTCGAGTGTTGTTCGCGCACAGTCAGTAAATGTATTCAAAAACCGACTCGATGACTTTTTAACGAAAACTAAAAGTTTATTTTTAGTGCTTTGTTTGCATTATGTTATTTGCTAATTACTTATTTAATAATTGTCTTTGTTATTGAACTTGTAATTTTGGGCTTAATATGATTCATTCCTCAGCCCTAATTAGTTTGTAATAATAAATAATAATTTAGTACTTACTTTGGCTTCTTTCCTAAGCCTCTGGTACTCCGAGTTCGGTAAAATGACCGGTTCCTGGATAGGAAGCGGGCTAGGAATAATTTCTGTCTTAACTCCCATTTTTCCCACTTTTTGATAAGTTATTTTCCCTTCAAAAGCATTTTTCGGTTTGTAATGGATCGGTCGACCGTTTATGGCGTGATTACAATCTGTTATACTGTTAAAACAAAAGAAAATGACTGCACTGGCATCTGTCTATCCATCAGAATTGTCCATAGAATCTGTCGGGTTTATATTTTTGATTATTTCATTTCAACCCGAAAATACGTCTCCCATCCAACCCATAAATAATATAGAATATAGGCCGTCAGATAGTGATTGATTTAGGTGCCCCATTTTCGCATACAAGTCTCGAAGAGGGTTGAAAAGTACATCGACGTTGAGTAAAATAAAAGGAAAGTTACGAGTGGCTCTTGGGGATAACACATGGAAAATTCGTTTTTCCTTAACAGAAATATTTCACGACCCTAAAATGCACTTATCCATTCTGATCATTCAAACCAATCTGTTTTTCGGACTAGTGATGATGTACGTTTTCATACATTCGATGGGCTTGTGTGGAAAAATCGGTTAAAATCTCGTAAAATACCGTAAAGTATATCACAACACACGCCTCAAAGTCATTAGGTATCATTATTCATGGGAACCCGCAACATGCTGCAACATTGGCACCTTGCCATGTTTAACCTGGTTATATCCCATTATTGCATTCTTGCATTTGCTTCCCTTATCACCAATTGCCATCGGTTATATTCACATCCGTGTCCTGCTAGTGATATCGTGTCTTTTCTGGCTTTGTATTATTTTACTTATTAGGAATTGTATTACTGACAACTACTACAAAAATTAAGGATTAAGGTAGTATGAAAAAGTCCGCTACTTGATAAGGTAGTTGAACAAGAACTCATTCCTCAACAGACCTACATGCGTGAGATAGCTTTCGCAGGACCTTCAACAAGTGTTGAAATTGCTGATGATATAGCTTAATTTGGAAAATACCGACAAAAATGGAAGCCTTCAGATACCTGTAATCTCTTTGCATCAATGGCAATAACATTCGACTGCAGCATTGCTTCATGCATAATCTCCTTTTCGAGGTTAACTGTAACAGCCCCAAAAAATGCCACTTTCGACAGATTGCCGCACTCTGCTACGCATCGCGCGGTCAACTTTCTGTCTCAAGCTGAAAAGTATCAGTTTTCGCTCTTAATTAATACACAAAGAGCTATTAAAATTTTTAGATTTTTGTTAGTGGCTCGTAGAAAAAATATACTGTACAACTCGAGTGATTGCCCATATCCACTCTTGTTGAAGAAACTACTATTGGTCACCCGGCTACTATTTTTTTTTGTTTTATATAAGTAACGTTATTTTTTATTTATTGAGATTAAGTATACATAAAAATGAGTTATTCTTGTGTAGAATCGATAAATAATGGCATTTCTATTTTTATTTCGCCCACATTTACAAATAAATCTAAAATTTTAATCAAACTATATGAAACTAATTTAATTACGAGTATTAAAACTAGAACCAAAAGCATGAGAGGTGCCTTCCACGCGAGAGGCCCGGGTTCAAATTTGGGCTAGGGACTAATTAAATTAAATATTTAATTTTTTCATGTTTATTTTATTTTAAAATTAGTAAAAGTCATACATTATTTTAAAATTAGTTATTTTGTCTTAATAACCCATCGATGCGAAAATGGTGCACCTAAATAATAATAATAATAATAATAATAATCGTCTTTATTTCCATTAATTTAAAGTAAATACAATAAAATAATACATATATACACGGGCGAAGTTTATTTTTGGTTGTGCACTAGACGCAACAAAAAATATTCTTCCACTTAACCCGCGAGTAAACCTGCATATAACCATAGAGCAATAGAGCAGAAATAAACAATCAAAGACAAAATATGTATATACCATAATAACTATATCAAATAAATAAACAACTGTAATTTTAACATTTAACAAACAAATGAAAATGCACTTGCCTCAGGAAGGTTGAATCCAATGAAAAAAAAAAACAACATAACTAAGTAGGGCAAAAAAAAATATCAAAAACAACGACCAATGAAAGAGGGAAGTACAAATACGTAGCGATACAATAAACAACAATATGTATGCAGTGAGGAAAATTGTTACTTAAATTTGATTTTCAAAAATGTGTATTTTAAGGGCTGTCTTAAATTTAAAAATACTATAATTCTTGAATTCTGGTAATATTTATCACTATCTGACGGTCTAATAGGTTTAGGTAAAAATTTAAATTGTTTATTCCAAAAAAAGTTTATTAATTTTTATCCTTTTTTTTATCGAAGAAAAAATCAACGCAGGCATTATAATGCGCGAGGTATCAACGTTTATTATTATTATTATTATTATTATTATTATTATTATTATTATTATTATCTCCACACATTAAATTGCGAAGAGATTTTTAGGTTTACTTTCGAGACCAAAATTTTTAATATTGATCCAAATTTGAAAATGTTTTTTATCAAAATCCTTCTCATCAAATTTTAAACAGCTAAAAAGGTCTGTTCGTCTGTCCGTCCGTTCGATGTCACGTATCCGCCTATTGAATTTAAAAAAAAATTAATTAAAAATGAGTTCAATGGGGGGGTTGACATTAAAAAAAATCAGAAATCAAAAATATGAAATTGACTAAAAATTGGGGGTTAAGAACACCGACCTTGATAATAAACTGAATGTCTATATGACATAAACCCACCGACCTTGATATTAAACTGGATGGCATAGACCAATATCCTTTCTGGATGGCTATATGACATAAACCCTACTCCTAATTTCTAAGCCGACATGGATGAAAAAAATGGTCGGTGCACGTGACAATTTGGATGCCAAACTGTCAATTTTGAGCATTCTACGTCACGTTTCCCACGGGCGTACTACGATAAGTTATATTATTTTTTATTAATAATGTGCTATTTTAATAATTATTATTGGAACATTTTCTTAAATTAAAAGGTGTCGTAGTTGAATGTAATGAGTGTTAAATTTAATTTTGATGTTCCTTTTTAGTGCATTTCGATAAACACGTGTGGGGGCCACAGTGTCAAATATCACCTCCCAATGTGGCTTGATTTTGTTGGATCGGCTTTGTTCTTCCAGTTTAATATATAGTTGAGTGGTTAAGAAGTGTTTTGAAACATTGAAAAGAAAACCCAACTTAGAAACAAAAACCGATTACAACTCAGAAAAATCAAGCTCTACAAGGATATGAAGTATATTGATTCTGAAGAAAAAAAGAGTTAAGAAGCTGTGAAGAAACTGTGAAGAGTATAATATAAGAAAGCTAAACATTATATCTTTATTTTAGTTTCATTTCATATTTATTTAATTTTTTAAGGTCATCATTAGAAAGCGTAATTCTTCTTATGACCAATGATATACAAATAAACTAGTAAATAGTCATAATTGAGTAAAAATACGCACAGATTATAAATCTTATATTTTTTACATATTGTCATGAAATTCCTAAAGCCGACCCTGTCTAAAGCAACTTGGCACCCGACTCATGCTCGAAACGACGGAATCTCCCAGGAATGCCGCTGACGCACTAGAAATGGCTAGAAAGGACGGAGAGTGCCGTTGAGTCAGAGATGGAATTTTCGGGAGCATCTAGAGACTTCTCGTAGCAGAGTTGAACTTGGTATAAATAGCCCAGCTCATCGGCGCACAGTTTAGTTGAGTAGAGTATTGGACTGAACACATAAATTGTAATAAATAAATTAGAATTGTAAGTTAGTGTCTAAGTATTATATAAATTAATCAGTACGTCTGAAATAAATTGTAAATAGTGTGTTTTAAATAAACTCTAAATAAATTACGACTATCGTCACAATATTACTGGTCATATGCGTTACTGCTCCCTATCGGCCAAGTTAGGAACTTGAAAATAATTTGTAGCGATATCTAGGGACCACTTATTTAAAAAAAAAATCATAGATCTGTACGATAAACGGTTCCTTATATAGGGCTGGTGTACTTTCTTATTTGAACACCTGGTAGAATAAGGACAGCTGAAAAAAATAAGCGTGTGTCTGGTGTAGGTACAATAAAAACCTTATGTAGGAGGCAGTTATAGAGGAACCGTATAGACGATGTATCTGTAAACCACCTGTAACCTGTAAACTTAATTCTTAATTTAATTATAGATTAGTATATTCTGTAACAAGGTTGGAATGAAAATTCGATACAAGTGGAATAATCTGAACGCGAGCGTGAAGAATCACGAGTATCGGATTTTCTTTCCAACAGAGTAACAGACTGTACTTTCTCCACGGCCACAGACATGGTAGGAGTTGAATATAGTAAAATGAAACTTTGAACAAAATTAAATATTTAATTTGACTTATGTTAGGCTAATTTTTATTAATTTTTTTTGCATTACTTCTCAGTTCAGGAGGACTATTATCAAATTCCATATAATAATCATTATATTCACCAATTTTTGAATTTAAGTTTGACTTAACAAACGCCACTTATCTTTATTCAGACAAATTCAAACTAAATACTAATACGTCGCGTAGAACTGTCAGTCGTGAAATTCATGACTATCTACGATGCGGGCGTAGTATCACAGCCATTGGCCAGTAGCTATTACATAATGAGCATAGTGTCTCTAGATGAGTTAGAATGAAATACGTATAGGTATAATACATGTGTTTCAGAAATTTCTTTCAATCTCAAGGGCGAGAATGTTTTCTTTCTATTATTATAAGTGGTTCAGTAGTGACTGTGGAGGAAATATAATATCATCATGATTACCACTATATTTTACATTGGATTACGCACCTCCTACAGTATTAATAATTTTTAAAGAATACCTAGTTTTCAATTTTTTTATAATATGCTCACTACGCGGTATCATCTAAAAAATGTTAAATTCACCTGCTAAATTCTTATTCTTTCATTAAGCTCCTTCTAATTATGTACAATGGACAGCCCTTCCTTGAATGTGTCTATTTTACAACCATTTTATAGTAATTTAATTTTTTTAATAAAATAAAGTTCAAAATAGGTACTTCAAAAATATTTTCTGTGTCAAAAAAATATAGATAAAGTGCTTTTTTATGAAATAGATTCGTAAAAATATACCTATATATACATTATTTTAAAACATCGAAATATTTCTACGTCCACATACCTAATGTGCTAAAATAAAAGCAAAATAAAGCTGAATATGTACAAACCTGTGATCACCCAAGTTTTTTTCTGGTTTACCTCGAGGCTTTAAAAATCTATCCATCTTTTTGGAACGTTATTTTCTGTGTGCATATAAAATTCAAGTTAATAAAAAACATTGACAAAACTTCAACTTGTTCTCGATCAGTTTTCATAGTAACGACAAATATTGTGCCAGAATTTTCCAGTTACTATGGAAACAAGTAGGTAGTATTTTAGAAACGAGCACAGTAAACGTACACCGGTATGCCGACACGCATGTAGCTCTGTCTCTCTCGCACAATGTGACGTCATATTCGCACCTCGCATGAATAATTCGCATTTATCTCAACGATTTAAGCCACGATGAATGAAAATAATTAATATTTTGCCTATCTAAAGTACTTTTGTTGTATAAATTAATAAATATTTTTACGATTGTTAGCACTGTGAATAATATTGCAATGGAAATACCCACATGATTTCTTTATAATAAGTTTAAAATCTTAAAGTACCAAAATACCTAATCCATTTTTTTTAAACTAAAACAGGTTATTTTTATATAATTTAAGTTTATTATTAGAAATATGAAATATATTTCAATGGAAATACATTATTTATTTAATAAGTTTGAAAATCAGGCATTTATATTTCATAATTTTGTAAATTTTTATATTTTAAAATGCTTAATACATATGTTCTAAATTAAAACACATTATTTTTAAATAATTTAAGTTCATTTTCATTAGAAGCTCCATTTTACTAAGACAATAATATCTTACCCCAAAAAATAAAATTAACAATCTTGGTGAACGGAAATGTAACTTTATTAAATTAGTTAACTTTCACATTTTTTTTGCTAGGGACCTTTTACAATGTTCAAAACGAATTTTTCTGTTTAGGTCGCGTAATCGAATAAGTTCTTGTTCGACTTAAGCAAAGAAGAACTTCATAAGGCACAGAAGATTTATTGTTAAGTTTTGCAATTGTATTATTTGCTAGTTTTGTAAATATTTTATTTTCTTCAGACAAATAGTTTCCATGCATCTTATAAAATTCTATATCAAGTACTTTTGTTGCTTCCAAGAGTTCCTTGTTTGGGTATCTTATCATTTCGTTTACACGCTACAACTCATTCTTTAGCAATGTCGCTTTTAGGAAATGAAAAATATCTAATTTGGCTTCCTTTAGTATTTTTGCTAAAATTACGACAACCTGCCACAGCACAACCAGGCATTTTTTGTTAAAAAATATTATATTAAGCCACAAAACTTTAGTAAACTGACAATGATCTCAAAACGTCGCAGTTCTACATTCAAAATAAGGCAACATTATGGTGCGAGCGTGACGTCAAAGGCCAAAAGCACAGTTTATAGCTAAAGAATCAGTTCGCTCACTCTGCGTCGGCACTTTTGATCTCAATGTTCCAGTTTATACACTGCGCAACTCGAATTTGTATCCCTGGCGCATACAAAATCAATTCATAACCAATACATTATATGACAACCGCCTATATTCAAACAGCATTCTTCTGCGCATTCTGAATTTGTATCCCTGGAGTGGATATTATTTTGGAACATCTAATTGGTCCGAGTGAGGGAACTGATCCAATTGGTCCGAGTGAGCGAACTGATTCTTTTAAGCTCTTTTAAGCTATAAACTGTGGCCAAAATTGTCATCACGTCCGCCATTTGTTGTTACACTTCCATCACTTGTGACAATTTATTTTGTGATTTATTGTTTAATCTGTTTATATTATTTTATTAAATACTTTTATTTAAACTATTTGTGATAAAAACTTTAAAGAACAATGGTGCCATATACTAAACGCAATTGCTCTAGTGAGGTTGGTGTGAATAAAAAAAATTTAAATAGAGTGCAACCTCGATAATCCGAACCCACGCTAATCCGAATTACGCTAATCCGAACGCAAATCGTGATGCGAGATAGTCCGAACTCCGCCCCTGTAATCCGAACGCTGACAGGAAAAGACCTGCAGCGCGGCCCGCGTCGCCCATATGTAGTTTGATAATGCATTTAAATGTACAAAAATCAATATACATACATAGATCTAAAGGTCTAAAAATGTGTAAGAGGTGTTTTATTGTATATTCGTTAATCCGAACAATTCGATAATCCGAACAAGGTCTGACAATTAGGTGTTCGGATTAAAGAGGTTGCACTGTATAACATTTCATAAGTTAGTATAAAAACAGTACCTACAGAGCGGTAACAAAATAAATGTTAATATAATTTTCAATATTAGATTTATGGAGTGTAGAGGAAAGGAGGACAATCTCATACGGTTGTTTATCTCAACAAGTTATAAAAGTAATTTTAATACACAGAACACGAGGCGATATAACCACAGTAGTTGAAGCCGATGACATAAATAAAAAAAAACCGACTTCAAAATCGTGCATATGCAATCACCACATCTTGACCAAATTTATAGAGGACTGCCCCTGAGGTACCCCTTTACTAACAAAAAAAGAATAATAGAAATCGGACAAGGTGGTAAAGAATTACCGCTAAATATACATAAAAAAAATGAAGACTGAGGATTTTCTAATGAACCCAATTATTAGATTTTGACCAAATTGATATGGGACCACCCCTCAAGTATTCCCTTTCTAACAAAAAAAGAATCATTAAAATCAGACAAGGTGGTAAAGAATTATCGCTAAGTATAAATAAAAAATTAAGAGTTTGAGGATTTTCTAATGGACCCAATTATTAGATTTTGTCCAAATTGATATGTGACCACCCCTAAAGTACCTTCTTTCTAACAAAAAAAGAATCATAGAAATCAGACAAGGTGGTAAAGAATTATCGCTACATACACTATGTCCCCCTAGGTTGGAATGATATGAAACACTTTTTTATTATTAATTTTAGGAAAAAAAGTTATTCTTCCTAAAAAGTTCTGCATTATCTAAAACCTAGAATACAGTCATCAAATATCAAATTTTTTCAGTGGTATACGAGGTTTGTCAAAAAATATGAGTTTTACTCAAGAGTAAAGTACCTTTATTCTTTATACGACTGATAAAATTTGATATTTGATGGTTGTATTTTAGGTTTTAGATCATGCTCGACTTTTTATAAAGAACAACTTTTTTACCTAAAATTAGTAATAAAAAAGCTTTCATATGCCACCAACTCTCTACGTAAATTGGCGGCATGGTCTAAAATCTAAAATACAACCATCAATATCAAATTTTATCAGTCGTATAAAGAATAAAGGTACTTTACTCTTGAGTAAAACTCATATTTTTTGACAAACCTCGTATACCACGGAAAAAATTTGATATTTGATGACTGTATTCTAGGTTTTAGATAATGCAGAACTTTTTAGGAAGAATAACTTTTTTCCTAAAATTAATAATAAAAAAGTTTTCCATATGATTCCAACCTAGGGGGAAATACTGTATACATAAAAAATTAAGAGTTTGAGGATTTTCTAATGGACCCAATTATTAGATTTTGATCAAATTGATATGGAAGTACCCCCTTTCTAACAAAAAAAGAAGCATTGTAATCGGACGACGTGTTAAAAAATTACCGCTGAACATACATACATAAAAAAATATTACGACGAATTGAAAACCTTCTGCTTTTTTGAAGTCGGTTAAAAAGTGTCCCCCAAAATGTATAAATTTAAGATGGCGCTCGTGTACTAGAAGGAAAAGATCCAATGGTATATAGTTATATAGATATCTCACCTATATATATGTAAATCAATTTCGAAAATCAGTATCATCGTCAATTATCAAAATTTCTCTACGATTATATAAGCTCACTAGCTTTTCATGATGATACCCTTACCTCTACACTACATACATATGGATGAGCAATATATATATATATATATATATATATATATATATATATATATATATATATAGGTAATCGTACGTTGAGGCACCAAAAACGCATGTATATGGACGAAGTGGCACCTATATTTACGTTGTTGCACCATTGCAAGGTGCCAGATCGTTTTATTGCATATTTGGTCGTTTTAACTCCTTACTAACCCCTCTACCAAATTTCAGAAAGGTGCCATTTCGACCATTTTTCTATAAAAACACGATTTTAGTTGAACCGTATACTCCCCAGAGGTCAGGCCAGTCGCTAACAACGCTCAGACTTTTACGACGTAGTGGCACCCCGCATGTAAAAATGCTTTCTTACTTTGTGGCACCTCACTTTGTATACATTTTCTTACTTTGTGGCACCCCAGTTTGTTTTCGTAAGTGAACGTAAGAGCACCTTAGGTCCTTTGGTGAAAATATTCCAAATACCGGCTAAAATATATGTCGACGAACAAAATAATATTATAATATGTATGATTCAATTTCAAATTTGACAATATAAATTTACTTTTCGAGTGATAAAATTAATTAATATAAATAAATTAAAATAAATTAAAATAAATTAAAATAAATTAAAATAAATTAAAATAAATTAAAATAAATTAAAATAAATTAAAATAAATTAAAATAAATTAAAATAAATTAAAATAAATTAAAATAAATTAAAATAAATTAAAATAAATTAAAATAAATTAAAATAAATTAAAATAAATTAAAATAAATTAAAATAAATTAAAATAAATTAAAATAAATTAAAATAAATTAAAATAAATTAAAATAAATTAAAATAAATTAAAATAAATTAAAATAAATTAAAATAAATTAAAATAAATTAAAATAAATTAAAATAAATTAAAATAAATTAAAATAAATTAAAATAAATTAAAATAAATTAAAATAAATTAAAATAAATTAAAATAAATTAAAATAAATTAAAATAAATTAAAATAAATTAAAATAAATTAAAATAAATTAAAATAAATTAAAATAAATCAAAATAAAATTAGTTTTGCAATATTATGTAAAGAGAAAACTAGTGATCATTTTTTTAATATCTATTTTTTTATTTATCTTAAAACTGACAAGTATTTGTTATAATAATACTTTCCCTAATTTAATCTCACGAGTAAATTTCCTGAAGCCGACTGAGCCTGTGACGGCTATTATTTTTATTTGCCGTGGCGCTCAGTGACTTAGAGATGATTTATAGGGCTATTGGACCTAAAGGTGAAGAAAACTCGAAAAACCTCAAGCATTATCATCGAGGCGGTAAAGCATGGCAAATTTGTAATATGGATGTCATATTAATAAAAATTAAATTACTGAATACGGCATACACCAAATTCTATAACGAACCATACAAATTATTTACAAATTCACCTGTTTTGCCGTAGAATTCGAAGCCGTTTGTCTCTCAATTATAAAATTGCCTACAAGTAAATATAAACGCCTTAGACAACTACGCTACCGAGCCAACTATGTTGTTTTTGTATTACTTAAACTGATATGGTGTATTATATTACGAGTATGAAAATTGAAACTTTTTACTCGAGTGGGACACAAGTGTATAAAATCACTTTTACACAAGTGATTTACAATATTTTTCCTACGACTACAAATTCATCTTATAAAAAAAAATCAGGAAATCTGGCTATAAAGTTCAATCAAAATGTGTCTGGTTTTTTATATGCTTTAATAAATAAGTTTTATAGCGTTTTACCTCTTGTGTTTTGTCGTAATTAAAAACTTAATTTCATTTATAAACACTTTCATAGGATAATAACGGTGAAATAACATTAGGTATAAAAAAATATTAGTTCATTTTTTTTTAATACAATATATAATAAGATGAACAATCGTGAACAAGAACTTTCTCATAATTCTACTTTAAATTTTTTGCAGAACAATAATCAAAATGGTACAAAACAAATAGCGAAAAGAAATCGGCCATAAGATTATTGAAAAGTACCTATTTAAAATAAATAACAAAACACGTATTTTTTCAATTTTCATATTTAAAAAAAAAGACGTTGCTTCCATTGCGCCGCGATATGGTCGAAACATGCAAAATTAATAAAATTGAGCGCTCTGTGAACTGAGCTAACAAGCTTGTCGCATAAATTATCCAATCAAATATATAAATAAAAAAAAAATAAAAACATTACTTTAAAATTATTTTAATAATTTGTTAAAAATAATTATCTAGAATCTAGATATAGAAATCAATATTCACGATTTAAATTTACTATCTTGTGGCATAATAAATACGTCAATATTCTTTATGCAAATATTAGTAATGACCTTAAATCCTTTAAAACATGGTGTACTGCAAATTTTCTTTCAATAAATTAAAAAAAAAAAACAAAAATGCTAAACTTTAAATGTAATATTCCTGATATTTTAATAGATATGGATACTGCAGAAGTCACAAACTGTACAAAATTTTTGGGTTTAAATATCGACACGGATTTTAAATTCAAATCACATGTGGATCCACTTTTAAAAAACTCGCATCGGGTTGTTATGTCATTAGAACTACCTCTCATGAATTGGGAGTTTGTGCAGCAAAAACTGCATATTATACGTTGGTTGACTCTCATTTACGTTATGCTATTCAGTTTTGGAGAGTCTGTTCTGTCGAATTATTTGGTAGAGTCTTTATAATGCAGAAACGGGCAATAAGGTTCTTATGTGGAGTACACAGATTAGTTTCATGTAGACCGCTGTTCTTACAAGAAATATAAACATTACCTTCTTTATTTATCTTAAAAACTTGTTGCATGATCCATAACAAAAAGTCGAAATATAAATTAAATTCCCGTGTAACTCGCCAAACGAGTAACTTGAAATTGCCTATTCCCAAAACTGAACTTATAAGAGACTGCCAAGTACGGAAGCATCTCCATATCATGGGGCTGTCAGGATCCGCACACTGCAGAGGGTGCAAACAAGAAGATTAGACCATCGAGCATATCCTTTACGATTGCTCGACGCTCTTATTTATTAGAATATTTGTATTCAGCGAGTATTGGTTAACCCAGCCGATATAAGAGAAGCAATTCTTGGCAACGTTTTCAACTATATTAAATCTGTAGGCTGGCTCACGAGCTAAGAGGTGCCTGTCATCTTAGGAGGATGCACAATGGGCCTAATGAGGCCTAAGTGCTGTGGAAGTAACCCACCCTCCACACGTTACAGATTATAGATGCCCTTAACGTTTATACTTTCTTAAAATAAATGTATAAATACAACAGTAGCTATACTTAATTCATATCAAATTAACTACGATTTTTAGATGCTTTCATACTTATGTATATCACTGGTAATTCTCACTATTCCAGTATCGGTTCTTTAGTTTAATTTTCTATAAATTGAAACCATACATTTTTAAAATTGATTGCAAAAAATAATGCTTAATATCAACGGTGACACACGGTACAGAAGTCACCCCAACCAAACTCATCACATACCAAAATCCTGAAATTTGCCTTGGAAGCCAACGTGTTAAAAGCAAACGTTACACCATCAAGTTCTACTCATTCTCAAGCTAACAAATTTGTTTTTCGTCAACTTTTATTTAATATGATATATATGGAGCCAGAAGGTATATATGTACTAATTATATATACATATATAGGGTGCTTGAATGTATATATGTATAAACCATATATAAGGAGCCATTTAGTCAAATTAAGTGCCAAAAATTCCGGGTGCGAGAACGATTAAATAGTTTTTGGTGTGACTTCGTCGTTTTACCTGTATATATATATATATATATATATATATATATATATATATATATATATATATAATTCGGCCCGTAAGGATGCCTCCCACATCCCCAACTAGCCATTCATAAAAGTGTAATTATTGTGAAGTCCTCATCATCGTCTAATGTATAGTCCAGGAGACAGTAACTATTTTCGGTATTTATTTTCCCAGTCAGCAAATACGGATAGAGAATTGTAGGGTTAGCAATTTTAAGCAAAATTTATATATATATATATATATACAGGTAAAACGACGAAGTCACACCAAAAACTATTTAATCGTTCTCGCACCCGGAATTTTTCGCACTTAATTTGACTAAATGGCTCCTTATATATGGTTTATACATATATACATTCTAGCACCCTATATATGTATATATAATTAGTACATATATACCTTCTAGCTCCATATATATCATATTAAATAAAAGTTGACCAAAAACAAATTTGTTAGCTTGAGAATGAGTAGAACTTGATGGTGTGACGTTTGCTTTTAACACGTTGACTTCCAAGCCAAATTTCAGGATTTTGGTATGTAATAAGTTTGGTTTGGGTGACTTCTATACCGTGTGTCACCGTTGATATTGAGCATTTTTTTTGCAATCAATTTTAAAAATGTATAGTTTCAATTTAAAGAAATTTAAACTAAAGAACCGATACTGGAATAGTGGAAATTGCCAATGATATACATAAGTATGTAAACATCTAAAAATCGTAGTTTAGTTTGATATGAATTAATGATAGTTACTGTTATATTTATACATTTATTTTAACAAAACAAATACAATGTACAAACGTTAAGGGCATCTGTAATCTGTAACGTGTGGAGGGTGGGTTACCTCCACAGCACTTAGGCCTTATTAGGACCATTGTGCATCCTCCTAAGATGATAGGCACCTCCTAGCTCGTGAGCCAGCCTACAGATTTAATATAGTTGACAACTTCGCCAAGAGGTGCTTCTGTTATATCGGCCGGGTTAGCCGATACTCGCCGAACACAAATCTTCTAATAAATGAGAGCGTCAAGCAATCGTAAATAATATGCTCGCTGGTCTCATCTTCTTGCTCGCGCCCTCTGCAGAGTACGGATCCTGACAGCCCCATGATATGGAGATGCTTCCGTAATTGGCAAAGAGTTCAGTTTTGGGAATAGGCAACTTCAAGTTACCCGTTTGGCGAGTTACACGGGATATATTCGATTTATATTTCGACTTATTTTTATGGATCATGCAACAAGTTTCTAAGAAAAATAAAGAAGGTAATGTTAATATTTCTTGTTTTAAGAACAGCGGTCTACATGAAACTAATCTGTGTGCTCCACATAAGAACCTTATTGCCCGTTTCTGCATTATAAGGACTCTACCAAATAATTCGGCAGAACAGACTCCCCAAAACTTAACAGCATAACGTAAATGAGAGTCAACTAACGCATAATATGCAGTTTTTATTATGCCACAAGATAGTAAATTTAAATCGTGAATATTTATTTCTATACCTAGATTCTAGATAATTATTTTTAACAAATTATTAAAACAATTTTAAGGTAATATTATTTTTTTTATTTTTTTTTTGTTTATATATTTGATTGGATAATTTATGCGACAAGCTTGTTAGCTCAGTTCACAAAGCGCTCAATTTTATCAACTTTGCATGTTTCGAACATATCGCGACGAAATGGAAGCAACGTCTTTTTTTTTTAAATATGAAAATTAAAAATACGAGTTTTGTTATTTATTCTAAATAGGTACTTTTTATTAATCTTATGTCCGAGCTTTTCTTTTCGCTATTTATTTTGTACTATTTTGATTATTGTTCAGCAACAAATTTAAAGTAGAATTACAAGAAAGTTCTTGTTCACGATTGTTCATCTTATTATGTATTGTTTTTGAAAAAAAAAAAAAAATGAACCAATATTTTATTTTTTCTCACCTGTAAGTCAAATGGCACTATCAATCATCTTTAAGTCGCCTCGAAACGCCAGGGCAAATAACAATAATAGCCGTCCCTTTCCCCGCACAAGCTCAGCTTTTGGGTTTAAAATTCACTCGTAAGGGGGTGAATTAGGGAGAGTAATATTATTATTATTATTTATACCTAATGTGATTTCACCGTTATTATCCTATGAAAGTGATTATAAATGAAATTAAGTTTTTAATTACGACAAAACACAATAGGTAAAACGCTATGAAAATTATTTATTAAGGCATATAAAAAAAACCAGCCACATTTTGATTGAACTTTATAGCCAGATTTCCCGATTTTAAACTTTTTTTTTATAAAATGAATTTGTAGTCGTAGGAAAAATATTGTACATTCCTTGTGTAAAAGTGATTTTATACACTTGTGTCCCACTCGAGTAAAAAATTTCAATTTTCATACTTGTAATGTAATACGCTATATCAGTTTAAGTAATACAAAAACAACATAGTTGGCTCGGTAGCGTAGTTGTCTAAGGCGTTTATATTCACTTGTAGGCAATTTTGTGGTTGAGAGACAAACGGCTTAGAATCCTACGGCAAACCAAGTGAATTTTTAATTAATTTGCATGGTTCGTTATAGAATTTGGTGTGTGTCGTATTTGCAGTAATTTAATTTCTATTAATATATCCATATTACACATTCGCCATGCTTTACCGCTTTGATGATAATGCTTGAGGTTTTTCGGGTTTTCTTCACCTTTAAGTCAAATAGCTCTATAAATCATCTTTAAGTCATTGAGTCACTGAGCGCCATAAAAATAATAGCCGTCCCTTCCCCACACAGGCTTAGTCGGCTTTAGGAAATTTACTCGCGAGATTGAATTAGGGAAAGTAATATTATAATACTTGTTAATTCTAAGATAATTAAACAAAATAAATATCACTAGTTTTCATTTTACTTTATTGCAAAACATAAAAATAATTTATTTTATTTTTTACATTATTTTAATTTATTTTAATTTATTTTAATTTATTTTAATTTATTTTAATTTATTTTAATTTATTTTAATTTATTTTAATTTATTTTAATTTATTTTAATTTATTTTAATTTATTTTAATTTATTTTAATTTATTTTAATTTATTTTAATTTATTTTAATTTATTTTAATTTATTTTAATTTATTTTAATTTATTTTAATTTATTTTAATTTATTTTAATTTATTTTAATTTATTTTAATTTATTTTAATTTATTTTAATTTATTTTAATTTATTTTAATTTATTTTAATTTATTTTAATTTAAATTTATTTTAATTTATTTTAATTTATTTTAATTTATTTTAATTTATTTTAATTTATTTTAATTTATTTTAATTTATTTTAATTTATTTTAATTTATTTTAATTTATTTTAATTTATTTTAATTTATTTTAATTTATTTTAATTTATTTTAATTTATTTTAATTTATTTTAATTTATTTTAATTTATTTTAATTTATTTTAATTTATTTTAATTTATTTTAATTTATTTTAATTTATTTTAATTTATTTTAATTTATTTTAATTTATTTTAATTTATTTTAATTTATTTTAATTTATTTTAATTTATTTTAATTTATTTTAATTTATTTTAATTTATTTTAATTTATTTTAATTTATTTTAATTTATTTTAATTTTAATTTATTTTAATTTATTTTAATTTATTTTAATTTATTTTAATTTATTTTAATTTATTTTAATTTATTTTAATTTATTTTAATTTATTTTAATTTATTTTAATTTAAATTTATTTTAATTTATTTTAATTTATTTTAATTTATTTTAATTTATTTTAATTTATTTTAATTTATTTTAATTTATTTTAATTTATTTTAATTTATTTTAATTTATTTTAATTTATTTTAATTTATTTTAATTTATTTTAATTTATTTTAATTTATTTTAATTTATTTTAATTTATTTTAATTTATTTTAATTTATTTTAATTTATTTTAATTTATTTTAATTTATTTTAATTTATTTTAATTTATTTTAATTTATTTTAATTTATTTTAATTTATTTTAATTTATTTTAATTTATTTTAATTTATTTTAATTTATTTTAATTTATTTTAATTTATTTTAATTTATTTTAATTTATTTTAATTTATTTTAATTTATTTTTATTTATTTTTATTTATTTTTATTTATTTTTATTTATTTTTATTTATTTTTATTTATTTTTATTTATTTTTATTTATTTTTATTTATTTTTATTTATTTTTATTTATTTTTATTTATTTTTATTTATTTTTATTTATTTTTATTTATTTTTATTTATTTTTATTTATTTTTATTTATTTTTATTTATTTTTATTTATTTTTATTTATTTTTATTTATTTTTATTTATTTTTATTTATTTTTATTTATTTTTATTTATTTTTATTTATTTTTATATATTTTTATTTATTTTTATTTATTTTTATTTATTTTTATTTATTTTTATTTATTTTTATTTATTTTTATTTATTTTTATTTATTTTTATTTATTTTTATTTATTTTTATTTATTTTTATTTATTTTTATTTATTTTTATTTATTTTTATTTATTTTTATTTATTTTTATTTATTTTTATTTATTTTTATTTATTTTTATTTATTTTTATTTATTTTTATTTATTTTTATTTATTTTTATTTATTTTTATTTATTTTTATTTATTTTTATTTATTTTTATTTATTTTTATTTATTTTTATTTATTTTTATTTATTTTTATTTATTTTTATTTATTTTTATTTATTTTTATTTATTTTTAATTATTTTTATTTATTTTTATTTATGTTTATTTATTTTTATTTATTTTTATTTATTTTAATTTATTTATATTAATTAATTTTATCACTGGAAAAGTAAATTTATATTGTCAAATTTGGAATTGAATCATACATATTATAATATTCTTTTGGTCGTCGGTATTTGGGATATTTTTACCAAAGGACCTAAGGTGCTCTTACGTTCACTTACGAAAACAAACTGGGGTGCCACAAAGTAAGAAAATGTATACAAAGTGAGGTGCCACAAAGTAAGAAAGCATTTTTACATGCGAGGTGCCACTACGTCGTAAAAGTCTGAGCGTTGTTAGCGACTGGCCTGACCTCTGGGGAGTATACGGTTCAACTAAAATCGTGTTTTTATAGAAAAATGGTCGAAATGGCACCTTTTTGAAATTTGGTAGAGGGGTTAGTAAGGAGTTAAAACGACCAAATATGCAATAAAACGATCTGGCACCTTGCAATGGTGCAACAACGTAAATATAGGTGCCACTTCGCCCATATAAATGCGTTTTTGGTGCCTCAACGTACGATTACCTATATATATATATATATATATATATATATACTCGACCAGCGTATCATGTGACATCCAGCAAAAATTTTGACTTTGTGACATCCACCCTTTACAAAGACTTTAGGAAAAAAATAAAAATATGACTTCTTTTAATTTAAAAAATATTATCACTGAGCGAAAAATATTACAACCATACACATTTTAAAAAAATAAAACGTCCTATCGTTGTGAGATCCAAAGTATACACGGTATATATTTTTATTAACAACACTTTGTGACATCCAGAAAAACCTTGCATCTTGTGACATCCAGTTGTTACGTCACAGTATACCATTTCTACAAGAAAATTGCTATTCTTGTAACATCCAGCAAGTATATAAATACATTTTTGAATTGGGCACCTTATTACATCCTAAAAACTTAACACGTTTAACGCCAAAGCACACCCTCAAATTCTATGATTTTTATTGTTTTTTTATTCCAATGTGATTTCTTTAGTTGTTTTGATAAAATAATTTATTTCATTTTTAAATAATTACTGAGGCCGTTCCTATGGGGCCTCAGTATTGCATTTGTGCAGACGAAAACATTTTCTTACCCCAATTTTTTAAACTTTTTTTTATGTTTCCGACCATTCTGAGTCCGAAAATGCAAAAAAAAATTTTCGTCTGGTCGTCTGTGTATATGTATGCCGGCACAATAACTCTAGAACGAAAGTTCTAATTGACTTGCAGTTTTGATCTTCTTGAATAATTCTTTCTAACTTAGAACCCTATTGATTTTCAGAATTTTCGGTTCATTCTAACTACTTTAATATCACTTTTCTTAAAATCCGCTTATGCATTTCTTATGTGACAATTTTAGGAATTCCAATTATTTCTAACGTCAACATCCCTAACATTCTTTACATTTCATAAATTGCAAACATTCTCTAACGACCTGTCAAACAACAGCTGTTGATAGTAAAAGTGAAATTTCTAAGGCGGGTTGCGACCTTCATATTTGCAAATATAGCCATTTTGGAGGCATTTTTATTCAAAATTAGTCGCCAAGCCTACCAATTATGAAAAATATATAAGCAGTTTCTTAAAAATTACTTTTTTATGGGGGTGCTAACTTAAGCGTACTACTATTTCGCCCCTAGCCACAAAAACACATTCATCAAATTTATTGGCAACCCCAATAATTAACCGGCCATTTTATTTGGCCAAAATCAGAATAATGCTTGGTTATGCCTGTCAGGTATCAAGATGTCAACTATGATGTGGGAATGGCTCTTAAATGTAAAATTATTTAAAAATGTATGCTTCTTTTGATATTTGTTGCAAATAATTTGTAGTGTATCTCAATTAAGGCTTTCCATAAATAAATGTGCAGCAAGACAGATATTATAATGTTCTTATACAAAGCACTTTTTTATTAAACAGTGAGCACCATAAGTCTTACCCCCCCCTATCTAACTCATTACTGGAGTCTTGTTAGGAAAATCGCCGAGACACGTCGATTTTTGATTTCTACAATGTACATTTTTGTATGAATAGTTTACCCTTAATTTCATCCCTTACTGGAGAGGAGCAACCCTTTCGAAAAATTTAAATGGCATGGGGTGGTGAGCGATAGCTCATTTGAAAGAGGGTTTTATTCTCTATTCAACCGTGTAAAAAAAATTGAAATTTGCTTCATTAATTCTCGACTAATTGTTGTTTCAGAATAACGGAAATTAACGTAGCGCACTCATCCTTATAATTAAAATTCGGCACTGCATGATTTCGGTTTTGGTTCAGACGTGAAGTAAGACTTTTTGCCATTAGAAGGTCACTGTTAGTCTAGTTGCTTTCCTATTTTGTGAGGTTTTGTTATTTTTAAACATTAATAAATCAACACGTAATGAAGCAAATTTCAAAATTCACTGTATAAAAGAGAGGTAGGATAAAATGCTGGTTTACATATTCAACCAGCGAATTGTAAATAATAATTAGTAAACTTCTTGAGGTTACTTTTGAATACATTTATTGTTTTTTTTTTTTTAATTTCTGTTGACAATCAATTGAATTTTTTACACCTTTAATAAAAATTATATTTTGGGAACTTTTAGTGATGGCTTGCCGTACATGAAAGTCAGATTGGCTTCTTGTATTATAATTGTGATATTGCGAATTATATTGAATTTTTTCTAATAGATCTGATGCGATGGTACTATGTCATTTTTATTTTATAAATAAATATCAGTCATGTACTGAATATAATTATTAACTGAAAGCCAATTTATTTCTTTTAACATAGTTGCAATACTCATCCTTCTATCCTTTATGTCCTTTATTAGAATATAAATAGGCAAAATAAGGAGCCCAAATATTTTACATAAGCAGGCTTAAGACGTAAAAGGGCCAATTATTATTGGAAAAATTGCTCGAACAAGTTTTTAAACCCTAATCAAAAGGCGATATAGAATGGTTTTAAAAATCAAGGCTTGTGAAAATCATCACATGGATAAACCTAAGTAATGCCAATGTTTCACAAAACAAAAAATTCAACGTCCTAATACTACTATAGGCTTTCGGTCTTTCGTTCCAAGTTAAATCATTTCTCGTTTTTGTTACGCTACGAGTTTACCCTTGTGGGCTTCAGTCTCGATAAGGTGGGAACCTCCATTTTAGCGTCTCTCGAATTTTCTTTTCAGTGTTTGATTGTGTATATTTTTAGATACACTGGCCCAAAATATATTATTAAACGAGCAATTTATGGTAGCCATTATTCACGCAGGGTGACGTTTGCGTGAGCCCTAGGCGAGTCTAATACTATACTTTGTACCATTATACCATTATGGTTTCTTTATTAAATAAAAGTTAAGTGTAGAATGGAAAGTTTTTATTAAACATAGGTAACTAACTGTTGTTTTTTCAACCTTTCAATTTTCCGATTTTCAGATTTTTTGAATTTCTGATTTTTCGATCTAGAAAATATCGTTATGAAAAGTATCGCCCAACTTTAGTTATCTACCGGAAATTGCCAGAATTAGAAGAGAGTGAATTATCATAATTCACTCTAGTGATATATGGGTACCATATGCTTTTAGTTAGGAGGTAGATTATTGATTTACTATTAAGTGGTCGTGGACAAATTAGTTTCCGATTGAAGTAACTTTTTAATCTTTTTTTTTGGTATGTGGATATTCCTTATAGAGATTGGGTACAAGTTCTCCCTTTTCCAATAGTTTGGGACTCCCGGATCATTAATGCAAGTCAGGCTTATCATTTACCCACTAAACGCACCCCTGAGCAGGTAATATCTTTTACTTGTCCGTTGGGACTACTTTATTAATTTGTTTGAGTATCTATCGACCTCGTATGGTTGATTCTCCGGTCTCAAGTGCATTAACACGGCCAGTTGGCGAACCTAAAGATAAATCCAGCGGTGTTTATTATTTTTGCGCACAGACTATTATACTAGAAACATTTTTGACTTCAAATTATTTTTGAGTTACACAAAAAAGTACATTTCTTTATTAGTTAAGTTCGTTTCCATATTTAAAGAGACCAAAAAAAACTAAAATTAGTCATGTGCAAATTGTGCAGAGGATTTTGCTGCTAAAACATAACGTCTAAATTGTTATTTTTTAGCATTTTGGAGATAAAAAATTAAAATAAAGGGGGTTTTAGTAACTTTATCACGTTATATTGAGGATAATTTAATCCTTTATGATGTTGGTACGACATGCAGTGATTAATTAAAAAGTAATAATTATGATATTTGGTTCTAAATACGAACTTTTAAGTACATTTTATTGTAGTGTACACGCATACAAGTACCAACAAAATATGTAACTTCTAAAAATGTGCTTAGTTTTAAAATAATATAAAAAATAATTAATTTTAGTAATGAAAATCATCTACTCAAAAATTAAAAGCATATGATTAAATTTTTTTGTGTGCTTTTTCAAATATGGATACAAATTTAACGACTTGTAGTGTGTTCTTATAAGGATGGACAAATTTATAATTTTTTTTTTTAAAGATGGAACTGCATTGTGTTTCTTATTAATGCCTTAATAGATTATGGTAAGTTGTAGAGAATACATGTGCCAAATTTCAATAACATAATAGCGGTTGGTAAGTTATGAAACAAGAAAGAAATTGGCAAAGTTAATAAAACTACCTGTATCTCGGTTATAAAGTAAGAATGTTTGGAATCATATCAGAAGCATAAAAAAACTAAGTATTAAAAAAAAAAGAGTGAAACTTCTTAGATTAATTCACTCTAAAATAAAAAAAGACAAATAAAATCCGCGTACATCAATATTTATCGCACAGCTACTTGAATATACTATTAAGGTTATAACTCTAAACGGCGATGCACGAACGACGATCGTTTGCAGTCGTTTTTTTGAATTAGCTCATCATATTTTTTATGTATTAACTTTGATTTATATAAATTTATTTAAATTTATTTAAATTTATTTAAATTTATTTAAATTTATTTAAATTTATTTAAATTTATTTAAATTTATTTAAATTTATTTAAATTTATTTAAATTTATTTAAATTTATTTAAATTTATTTAAATTTATTTAAATTTATTTAAATTTATTTAAATTTATTTAAATTTATTTAAATTTATTTAAATTTATTTAAATTTATTTAAATTTATTTAAATTTATTTAAATTTATTTAAATTTATTTAAATTTATTTAAATTTATTTAAATTTATTTAAATTTATTTAAATTTATTTAAATTTATTTAAATTTATTTAAATTTATTTAAATTTATTTAAATTTATTTAAATTTATTTAAATTTATTTAAATTTATTTAAATTTATTTAAATTTATTTAAATTTATTTAAATTTATTTAAATTTATTTAAATTTATTTAAATTTATTTAAATTTATTTAAATTTATTTAAATTTATTTAAATTTATTTAAATTTATTTAAATTTATTTAAATTTATTTAAATTTATTTAAATTTATTTAAATTTATTTAAATTTATTTAAATTTATTTAAATTTATTTAAATTTATTTAAATTTATTTAAATTTATTTAAATTATTTAATTATTTAAATTATTTTAATCTATTATAATTTATTTTATTTTTTTGATTTGTTTTATTTTAATTTATTTTAATTTATTTTAATATAAATTACAGTCATCGTTCACTCACCCATTGTTGATACACCTTGTATTAATATAGATGCATATATTATATATTTATTAAATAGTTACAAAGAGTGAATGCATTTAAAAAACTTGTTGGCTCTGTGCGAAACCCAAGAAAAAATTTTGGCAGTTAATGTGTTAACATAAAATAGATCTTAAAATGAAAATCCAAATATATCTAAAATAAATTTTTTGGATGTCACATAACCTAGTGTGTAAAGTTCTAATATACTCGATGGTGGATGTCATATAGTCGGGTGAGTAAGTTTTAATATACTGAATGTTGGATGTCAGACAGTCGAGTGAGTAAATTCTAATATACTCAATGGTGGATGTTAGACAGTCGAGGGACTAAAATATTTAATATACAAAATATACAAAACCAACTGACGCGAGCGCCACCTTCACATCTATACACTGGAACTAAATATATACATAAAATTGAAAATTAAGCATTATGACATCCAGCTGAAATTTTTTTGGCGCTCTTTTAAACCTACTTTATGATGTTTGAACCCCAAAAACGTTGTGACATCCGAATTTGGATGTCACATCGCAAACGGATGTCATAAAGATACCAACATTTTTGCGACATGATGTCACAAAGTCGGCAGGACGAATCTATATATATATATATATATATATATATATATATATATACAGGGTGGCTCACGCTCAACGGGACGGAGCTTTATGGGAAAAGGACCAAAGATATAAAAAATTCGTTTGGGAGGAATACGTAGGTTACAGACGGCTACAATTTAAAATTTGTTAGATGTATACAGGATGTCCCACATAAGAAAAAAAAATTAGTTCATTAAAAATTATTCAAACAAGAGTAAACAATTAATTTCTGGGAGACTTTTTTTCCTTAAAAATTCAAATAAATCGAAAACTAATAATAATAGTAATAGGGAACCTTTAGTTAACTGACATTATTTTTGATGTAGTTTTTAATTCTAAAATAAAAAACAGGGTGTTCCATTAAAAATAATATAACTTTGTATATTTTCTCTTATGTGGGACATCCTGTATACATCTAACAAATTTTAAATTGTAGCCGTCTGTAACCTACGTATTCCTCCCAAACGAATTTTGTATATCTTTGGTCGTTTTCCCATAAAGCTCCGTCCCGTTGAGCGTGAGCCACCCTGTATATATATATATATTTAGAGGGGGGGGTCCGATGGGTTGAAGCCGAAAATGCATCAGAACATACGAAAAGACGGATCGTTTTTTTTAGTGATAGAAATAGTTTTAGTAGTAAGAGATATACTGAAGCTAAGTAAAAAAATAGTCTGATTAATCTGTGAGTATGGATAATATATTTGGCAAGTGCATAAAATACACTTTCAAACGAGTTATGCACACAATTATTTCTACGACCACAATTATTTAAAAAATGTTCCAGGTGTTTTGTATATTAAAGTGTACGCATAGGACACATAAATAAAATCATATATCACAATGTTTCACCTAACCAGTTAGTTTATTTATAGAAATAAAACATAATAATTGAAGGTATTACAGAAGAAAATAGGGAAATAAATTGCATTTCCTTATACACTTTTATATAATAATTATTTTATTTAGAATTCACGAAACATTTATTGCTCTACATTAATTATAATTATTGTTAGTTTCGTTATGTCAAATCATTTATACTAGAGGTGTGAGGAAAATACAGTGAACTGTGGAACGCCAATATCGTTGGATGCTAAAATCATAGCTAAATTTTCATGGAAACACTGTACTTTTGACATTTGCAATACGCCGATGCATATGAATTATTGATGTAATCTCATGATTTTACAGTAATAGTTTTTGCAATTTTAGTGTGATTTTTAGATTATTATGGTTATTCATTTTATTTGGTTTTGATCTTTTGCGCTTTTATAGTATTTGTCTTTTATAGTTATAGTTTTTAATTTGAATTTTAATATTGTGGTCTATTTATATTTGATTGCTGCTTTTCGACTAGTGCTTTATTCTTTTACTGTTAAAATAAGCTTTATAACCATTAAGTACATGCTTCTAGTTGATATCTACCTAATCGTCATCGGGTGCTTTCAACAGTGGGAAAAAGTGTATGTTTTTTTTGGTGTAAAGTTAGACGCCTTCATTTTTCTGGTAACTTATTTTTAGTTATTTTTTACTTAAAAAGATAGCAATACGTCCTGGTTCGGGGTGTGACTGTTGGGTTTTAGCTATCTGAGCCAAATTGTCGGCTAAGTGTCCTCTTTTGGGGCATCCAGAACCGAAAACTATATAGTTATATAATATGTTTTTTTTTAATTATTTTTTAATAGGTATGCAACTTGGATGAGGGCTTTAGGAAGAGAACCTAGGACTGAAACACTGACTGCTATAAATGCCGTTTTTAGATCACATTTCATAGAAAGTGATTTCATTCTAGCAGGAACTAGGAAACGTTTAAAAAACATGCTGTACCAGCTATAACTTTAAGACCTCGTCTCTTTAAGTTATTATTACTTCATTCTAATGCATATATTAAAATGGTTTTTAACTTGTGCCCTTATGATTAAAAGATGTAGGTATTTTAGTTATGTTATAATAGAAATATATGATACATTGTATCGACCTACTGGCCACTGGTCATTCCACTTTTACTCCCTTATTGGGTTTCTACCGCGGACACCAACGTTCATTCTTCAAAAATTTTGTAAATAATCCTATCTGTCTTGGTTATATATCTATGATGCCTCCCATGCTTGGCTAGCCAAATATTCACCGCATTCGGCCAGTAAGGATGCCTTCAAAGTCTGGAAAGCCAAATATGGACCATATGCGGTTTCTGCTTCTAAATTACGTCCTGGCTCAGAAGATACCCCGACAACGGCAATTCGAGTACTCGGCTTCCCGTACACGTCGGTGAAAGGCCGAGCAACTGCCGACTATTTGTGGTTTATTGGGAGTCCCGAACAGAGAAGATACCATTACGCCATCCACACTACGCGCATCGACGACACCGTTTCAAAACGGCTAGATTTAAAACCAGTGATGTGTAGGATTGATTATTATCGAAGCGATTAGTAACCACAAGCCAATTCACTAGCTCGGCGGTACTGATACTGTACACAAGGGCGGCTCCAAGACGAATTTTCGGAGGGGGCATTGCCTTTAGCTATTCCTTTTTTAGCATTTTTTTAAAAAAAGGCACATAAATCGGAAAAATTTTCATCTCAGGGGGGGGGCGTGCCAGGTTGTCTCCGACAGTAATTTCAAATGTGTTTTAATGACATGGTGTGCAAAATTATTCCATTTAAGAAAGTATGTGTCAAGTATAAATAACGGATAGTTTAGAAAAATGAAAGCAGAACGACATAATTAACAGCTCCATTTTAATATAAACTCTTGATAGATGGATTTAGATTTAGGAAACAAATAACAAAATAATTAATGAATTATATAATAATTACATCGCTAAGCTTCATTACATTTTCATTACAATAACTTATACAATATAGTTCAAACAGTAAAGTTTTAAGTTTCAAATAACAATTATAATCGTTTTTACAAATTTTTCTAATTTTTATAATATCACAGTCATTTTCTAAGTTCATAAAATATTTACATACTTCCTGATTATCTTCTGCTTCTAACAGTTTCATGGCATGTTTTAGTAAGGTTTCTTCTAGCAAAAAGTAGAAAATATCAATGTGTTCTCCGAGATTCAATATATTGTCATCTAAAAAATAGTGAAACAATCGTTTTTCAAAGGTTTTCGGAAACTTGTCTGTTAAAAATTAGAAAAAAAAATATGCCTTGGAAATCCCCAATCAAATCCCAAAATTTTTTTTGAACCTTCAAATTGAAAACAACTTTTATGCAGTATTTTTTTTCCTTTGATATTAATTAAAGTTTTTTCTTTGACATTAATTCAAGTTACACTTTTTGAGCGTGGTGACCGATAAGAAAACAATTTTTTTCTTTTATTGAATAAATATTGTTTAAAATATTTTTATTATCTTACAATACATGTACATTATTCAGGAATTTGTATCATTGAAACTATAGGTTTATGGTAACTGAAATAAGAAACATAAGTTTAAGACTTGATATCCTCTGAATATCTGGAAAATATCGCGTCAATGGTGGTTCCATATTTTGTTGTGGATTCTTGTGGATCATTATTCATTTTCAAATTCAATTTTTCCGAAATTGTGTCTAAAAGAGATAGAATCAGTTAGCAGCTAGTCTACACGCATACGTCGTCGCACGCACAAAAACACCGTGCCGAAGTGCCGAACTGTAACGACGTTAGACGATGCACGGCTTTCAACGCCGCACCGCTGAGCCGGTCGGAGTGAAGGGTATTAGGTTTATTTTCGTTACGGAAATTTTGTTTCGATTTTTTGATTTTTCGATTTTTTGATTTTTCGATTTTTCAATTTTTGGATTTTTGGATTTTACGATTTTCGATTTTTCGATTTTTCGATTATTCGATTTTTCGATTTTTCGATTTTTCGATTTATCGATTTTTCGATTTATCGATTTTTCGATTTTCTTTTATTGAATAAATGAGAAGTTAATATTGTTTAACGCCGCACCGCTGTGCCGGTCGGAGTGGGGGGTGTTAGGTTTTTTTCGTTACGATCGTTACGGATTTTCTTGATTCGGTCGCCGCACTCAAAGCCCGCGATAAAAGCTATGCAATAGCTTAAAATCCTGTCCACTAGGGATTTGAACCCACCTGTCCGTGTTCTACCCACACCTCTCTTACCAACTGAACTATATCAGGGACATAGTCACTGACTTCCCAATTATCCAACTTCGTTTACAGAATTTTATTTTTGTCTGCATGCTGACACATGTTTTGCCCAGAAAATGCTGTTTAATAGCTTGTTGAAGAATTTAAAATTTTTTGTAAACAAGGTTGGATTCAAAAACTTATATTCATCTAAACAATTGGGAAGTCAGTGTCCATATCCCTGATAGCTCAGTTGGTAAGAGCGGTGCACGTAGAACACAGATAGGTGGGTTCGAATCCCCGTGGAAAGATTTTTTTCAATTTTTCATTAAATTTGTTTTAACTTGGAGTTTTAAAAATAAGTTTTATTATTTTATAAGGGTAATTTTGGGATTTGTTTGGGGATTTCCAAGGAATTTATTGTCTAAAAAATAGTTTAGATAATTTTACCAATATAGAAAAAATAAATGTTGAAAAGCTACACTTTAGAACAAATATTTAATTTATTATTACATTAAATCCAACAATTGCTTTTATACTTACTTTGTGTCGACCAGATGTATTGAAGAAAATTCCTTTCCGTTTTAATCAACACTTTATATTTTGATATTCTATCAAAAATCCTTGTCAATATATCAATTTGGCCAGTGTTAAGCATTGCATAAGCAAACTTGATTTGTGTATCTCTATCTTCAACACTTTTAATTTCTTTTTTAATAATGTTTGAATCAAGGGAAGTACCTAAATGATCGATTCCTAATATTTTGTTTATTAGATTTTCATTTGGTTCAAAAGTATATTTTCGTTTAGCAACCAACTGATACTTTTTGTTAAGCTTCTCCTGCTTTTTTTCATTTATGAAGTCTAAAAATATTAAAGAGTAAAAAAAATTAATAGTATAACAAAACAAAATAAGTTTACCAATTTGTTTCTGTTTCTCTTTTTCTCTAGCATGTTTCATTGAATAATGCCTTGAAAATTTTTCTTGAATATTATCATACTTTCTCAAATCAAGAGCTATTTCTTTAGCTAGAATTGTAACTGCTTCATTTTCAATATTTGGAAAATAATCTTTCACTTGCTTTACACCACATTTCATGTAGTCTTCATATTCATGTTGATCTGGTATTTTACATACAGTATTAATGAATTTCTATAAAAAAATGCGGGGAATGCCTAGTAAAAGTTTTTGTATAGACAATTTAAAACCTACCAATACTTGATATCTTTTAGAAGTACTTGCACATGATTTTCGTTTGTAAGACTCATAGATAATGTCAGTTAAATTTCTTGCAACTACCTTTACAGTTTCAGATTGCTGTTTGGGATAATCAAAATGATAACCCTTGGTTTCTTCATTTTTTAGCAAAATGTTTAAAACTCCAGCCTCTGTCATCCTAAAAGTGCTTTAAAAAGTTTAAAATACCCCTAGCCCATGCATGTCCTATTAACAATCATAGAAAAATAAAAAGTTAACAAATAATAACAAATAACAAACAAAAATGTTAGGTTAGGACGTTCTTCTTTCTTTTTTTATGGACTGTGTTATGAGCACGTGGCCCCACATACTTTAACTACTCATTGCGTTCGGTCTGCCAAGTTCCTTTAACTCCTTTAACACTTTTAACTCCAAACGACCCTTTTATCGTTCGGTTTAGTCCACATACTTTGATTTTCTTTTACTATACGGAGAATGATCGCACTGCGCAGCTTTCTGAGTGCCTTTAAAAAGGAGATAGAAAACTCCGCCATTTTGAACCCTTATTACGTGTTGCCTACATCTTGGCGCAATATTTTTAATAGGTGCGTTTTAATCATCCGCTTCTGCTTCGGAATTGTCGGTTTTCTTGTTTTAATCTGACAGGTTAAAACGACTAAACCGACAATTCCGGAAGCAGAAGCGGATGATTAAAACGCACCTGATATTTTGCTTGCTGCTGTCAGTGTCAGTGAATATTATTTTAGAAGTCACAGTTTATTGCTAAAGAATCAGTTAGCTCACTCGGACCAGTTGAAAGTTCCAAAATAACATCCACTCCAGGGATACAAGTTCAGGATACGCAGAAGACTGCTGTTTTATTATAGGCGGTTGTCATATATTGTATTATCCGAGTTGCACAGTGTATAAACTGAAACATTGAGATCCAAAGTGCCGACGCAGAGTGAGCGATCTGATTATTTAGCTGTAAACTGTGTCACAGGGTTCAAAATGGCCGCGCCCAATGTTGGGCGTGTCGGACCTCTCTCTTGCCTCGTATAGTAATCAAAGTATGTGGTTTAGTCCGATTAGTGACAGTTTAACACGCTTAAATGTCATTTAAAAGCACCCTAAAATTTGTCCCGCTCCAGCCCCTGACTATCCGAACTTGCCTACTATACGAGGCAAGAGAGAGGTCCGACACGCCCAACATAGGGCGCGGCCATTTTGAACCCTGTGACCACCCTGTGACACAGTTTACAGCTAAAGAATCAGATCGCTCACTCTGCGTCGGCACTTTGGATCTCAATGTTTCAGTTTATACACGGTGCAACTCGGATAATACAATATATGACAACCGCCTATAATAAAACAGCAGTCTTCTGCGTATCCTGAATTTGTATTCCTGGAGTGGATGTTATTTTGGAACTTTCAACTGGCCCGAGTGAGCTAACTGATTCTTTAGCAATAAACTGTGACTTCAAAAATATTAGGTCTTTTCCTTTGCATTGAAGGTGTAGCAATGAGCTACACCACTTCTGAAAATATCGTTCCATCCATACAATTTGTATAAATGGAACGATATTTTCAGAAGTGGTGTAGCTCAGTGCTACACTTTCGATGCAAAGGAAAAGACCTTATATTCACTGACACTGACAGCAGCAAGCAAAATATCTGGGGGGCTATTTTCAAAGTATGGGAGCACTCATTTCTCTCAAGATTCTCATCAGAAATGTCATACGTCAATGTGGAAACGCTGTTTTTAAATGCCTCGAGGATTCAAATTCTTAGGAGGATATTAATTATCTCTAAATAAACCGTGAGAAACAATCAGTGAGTTCACACTGGCCCTTAGGACCCTAAAATTAATGTTTTACGTTGACGTATGACATTTCTCTCGAGAGAAATGAATTCTCTCAAGAGAAATGTCATACGTCAACGTAAAACCGTATTTTTAGGACTCTTAGGGCCAGTGTGAACTCACTGACTGTTTCTCTCGGTTTATTTAGAGAGAATTAAAATCTTTCTAAGAATTTTAATCCTCGATGTCTTTAAATACAGCGTTTCCACATTGACGTATGACATTTCTGATGAGAATCTTGAGAGAAATGAGTGCTCACATACTTTGAAAATAGGTCGCCAGGTGCGTTTTAATCATCCGCTTCTGCTTCCGGAATTGTCGGTTTAGTCGTTTTAACCTGTCAGATTAAAACAAGAAAACTGACAATTCCGAAGCAGAAGCACCTATTAAAAATATTGCGCCAAGATGTAGGCAACACGTAATAAGGGTTCAAAATGGCGGAGTTTTCTCTCCTTTTAAAAGGCACTCAGAAAGCTGCGCAGTGCGACCATTCTCCGTATAGTAAAAGAAAATCAAAGTATGTGCTTAGCTTGAATCGCGAATAGCCATCTAGTTTAATATCAAGGTCGGTGTTTTACACACATAAACAAAAACTGTCAAAAATCAAAAGTCACAACTGTCTCTGTCACCTGTCACTATGTCGATCATTTTGGTAATTCTATTTACCGATCGTACAGAATCTAATTTGATTTAAAAAGTAACCGGGGATTTTCGAATATTCTCTAAAAGTTTTATAAAATCAATTAAATTGTTTTTCGATTTTTTTTGTGGGAATAAAGTCATACGCGTTTGTGTTTATTTTTTAATTTTAAGTGATGTCGCATATTGGTGGAAAAGCATCAGAACTTCAGTACATTCTTAATGATACCGAATTTATGGTAGACTCATCTGATTTAAAAGCTGGATCAATGAACGATGTAAGTTTAAATTCATTTATAATATAGATATAGAAAAATAAGATACTAACTTTGATATTTAAATGCACTTAGCAAATCTCAATATATTTTAAATTAATTGCTCTTTTGGTTAAAACAAAATAGTACCATTAAAGATCGAGTTTCATAAAAAAGTTTTTACCGTACGAGTGCAATAAATGATTTTTGCACCGTGTTATCTTCAAAATTTTTTTTATTTTGCCCAAATTATGTCTTGTGTTTATATAGACGGCAAAATAGAAAAATAACATTTTTGATATAATTATGTCTTGTAGATTATTTATACAGATGGAAACCAAGCATTTGTAGTAAATGGTCATTTATTGCAAGGAGCAGGTGATTCACCACCAACGCTTGTATTACAGGAAGGAGAGGATATTGGTCAATATTTAATTAATGATGATAAAGGTATCTAAACTTATTTTTTACCTAAAAAATAAGAAGCCATTATGAACTTTGTTTTTTATTTGTAATGCTGATTATTATAGGTGAATTATTAATAGCCAATATTCAAAATGGTTCAATTGACCGACAACAAGAAACCCAACAAATTATACAATATGTAGATGAAGATGGGAATATTACAGATCCACCTGAAATTGTATTTATCAATGATGATGATGATGATGGAATTGCTTCTACTCAAGAAAACTGTACACAATACCAACTAGCTGAATTAATAGATGATAATGTTTTACAAGATGATGAGGAAGAAACAGCTAGAAATGTAGATATTAATAATTTAACACAGCAACAAAATGATGGTGGTGCTTTAGAATTAAATGCTGCAGATTGGTAAACATTCTATTTTTTATTACTTCAGTTGTTTGTGAGAAATCATTGCATCTATGAAATTCAAAATAGTGATCATCCTTATAAATACTTTGCTTGTTATTTATTTAATAAATTTATTATACAGTATGTTGAAGTTTCCACGATTACGCCAGAAGAGTGGTACAGCATAAACAATGCTATTGATTAGAGCAGCTATACTCAACCTGTGGCCCTTCAAGCTGTTTTTTGCAGCCCTCCAAGCTTCTTTGTGCAGCACCAAACACTATTATTAGGAATGACCTACATGTCATTTTTTGAAACAAATTGTCTCAAAGCTTATTAAAACAACATGATTTTTTTTTAGAAAATATGTAAACTAAAACACAATATGAGGCCCTTTTCTTTTAGAAAATATTTAAAGCGGATCCCTATCGTCTTCCATTGTGTTTTATTTGCATTTCAAAAAGGTGGCAACTCTGGTTATCACACAAAAGTATTGTGGCCCGTGTAGCATAACAAACAGATTTATGTGGCCCGATAGAACAAAAGGTTGAGTACAGCTGGATTAGAGAGAGGTAGAACAGTATACACCAGCCCACTAGCGGTAGAGGTGTATCATCTGTCCAGTCAGAAAGGCTCCTCGATTCACCAGAGTATTTATCTCTCGTGCAAATATATAGAGTATTACCAACTAACAAGTCTAGCGTCATTAATATATAATTCACTGATTGTGAGATAGGACCCTTCCAGTATCAGCTGTAATATTAATGATTTTTTTATATATTTAATACATTTGTTTTTTCAAACTATAATTTTAACATTTATAAACGGAGTTGTCAACTAGAAATGTTTTTAATTTGTTGATAAATGTAATTAGATAAACCTAGAAGAGTGGCATGTTTTTAATCTCTTAGGTATCAATACAGTGTCGTAAGAGACGACAATCTACATCACTATGCAATACCATCTTCAAACCTTTACCAGAAAAACCTCACTACTAACAGCGCCGATCTTGAGTTAGATGTCTCTACAATCACAGGCAAAAACCTACTTACTGGCCAAGTCGTCACTTTAGATGGGTACATGGATAAACTTCAAAGGAAAATCAAATCAGTATCTAAAAATTCAATAGCTTGGCAAAGACCTAAACACAATTTGAATGCATTTTTGAATAAAAAATTCAATTTAGGTCTTACTGTTGGTGGTAGACCACTTGTAGGTAAAATAGTATATGTTGGTAATAAAGAACTAGAGGAAGTGGCTCAACAAGACACTGAAATTATTGTTGGAGAAAACAACAAAATTGATGAGAATGAAATTACTGATACAGGTATTTTTTTGTCATTTTATATAATTGCATAATCATGATTTGCTAAATTTCTATTGTTATAGATCTTAATTAAGACAAAAATATTTTAGGTGTACCTGACTCAATTTTAGAAACTTTTTCAAATAACTGTGACCCCAAAACTGACCAAATGCACATTCAGACAAAGTTACTTTCCAAAAAGTCTAATCAGTTCCAAAAAATATCAAAAATTCTATCAGATCTCATGAACATGGTAGATGTTAATAAACAATTGCAACAAAGAAGTATCCGTATAAAAATAATAGATAAATATTGCAATACTCCTAAAAAGGTTAATCAGCATGTTTCTTTTATTAGTGGTTATATGGAATTAAAAAAGGAAAGTACTGATAACAATGAAGAGGAAGAAGAGTGGAGCTTTGTACCCGACACTCTTAAAGCTGATAAAATATCACAAAAGAAGTAAGTTAAGTGTTTAACAAGGTTTCATAAAATACAAATTAGACTGATAGCATGCACATGGCTTCCAAAGAGGCTGTTCGAATGTTTTCACCAGTTCAAAAATTGGGTGAGGAAGAGATTAGAAGTGGATCATAAATATGGATATGAATACATATTGTATCTATTTCCAACAATCCTGAATCAATTAGTAGAGTGATAGATTGCTTAAATATTGCATCTATAAGTTAAGTGCATTATTTATAATTTTTCTGTTTATTCATTGTTTTAGGTATCCTAACAACATCAATCTAACAATAATGACAACATTTCAAAACAATCAAAGTTTGGTACAGGTCATTTTTGATGAGTCAAAAGAGCAGAAGTGCATTCATTGTAGCAAACTATTCAAAAATGAGCAACTGTTGTTTTGGCACCTGAATGATATCCATAACCAATGCGAGTCTTGTAAAAAATTATTTGATAGTTTTGAAGAATTAATGCAACACAAAAAGTTAAAACATCCCCATTTAGGAGAAGGGAAAACTTGTCCAGTTAGAAGATGTAAAAAAAGTTTCAGGAAGGAATCAGCATTGAAAAAGCATTTTGCTGTACATAAGTTGGATGGGTTCAAGTGTCCCACATGCCCCTACAGGTACCAACTTAGTAAAGGATAATCTAAAAAGTATTTAAATTTTCTTTTTTAGTGGAATAAGTGAAGAAGACCTTAAAATTCACTCCCAAAACCATGCAAACAGTTGTGATATTTGTGGTGAGATGTTTGTAAATGAAAACAAACTTAACCTACATAAAAGGACACATTCAAAAAGCGAATTAAGTGTTTTTAAAAAAATACAATCAACGAAATACTACTCTTGTGATATTTGCAAACGTACATTTTCTAGGCAGTCCAATCTTCAAAGGCATATTGATATACATAAAGGGGCAGAGCAACTTTTTAGGTAAATATTGTTTTTTAAAAAATGTATTTAATTTCTCCTCTCGAACCCAAAAATAATCATTGAACTTATATACTAATTTTTAATTGCATTTTTAAAGTAGCCTGTAGAAAATATCTATTTTTGCTTGTAAAATTGCTAGTACTAAATGGAAGATATAAAAATACAGTGTAATCTCAAAAAATGATAGAAGCCAAATTTTTTTTCAGATGTGCCATTTGTGAATGTTCTTATCATTATATATCATCGCTAACTAGACACATTGTCCAGAATCATGTACAAACGCAGAGGCCAAATTTTGTACAGGGCTCAGATGGAATTGAAGTTAACATCTAGTCATTAAAGTGAAAAGAGCTGATTTTATATGAAATCAATCATGAGAAATATATTCCATATCCCTGCAGATATACTTTATTGTTCCTGTCCACAAGTTCTGCAATTTTAAAGAAGATAAATCTAAATTTATACATGTACCTTACATATATACTGTGATGAATTGAAATGACACATAATAGAGCAATTTGAGGATGAAAAACATATCTGACTGTCCAAGGAAATGCATAATGATGATTACATTTAATTCTTTAACCTTAATGTTCTTACATAAGTAGAATATATTGAAGATTAAAGCATCACTTAATCAGATGTAGAATTACCTATATGCACCTTGTACTGTACTATAATAAATAGATAGTATAAATCACATGACTGCAAGATTCTACCAAAAAAAATTAATATAAGATTAATAGAGTGTATTTATGTTAATTTAACAGCTTTGTACATAATAAAATTTAAAATTACTACTAGTTATCTACTCTTAAGTGATTAATTTAAACACCTAATAATATAATTATTTACATTTTGAAGGAACCCAAGCTTCTATTTTTGGCCTGGTTGTAGAATATGGCATGTACTGTCCTGGTGTTCCACTTAGGTTTTCAGTATGTTCTGCCATCCACTTATATTTTGGCCTAGTAGGATCGTTCATTGGAAGGTAATCTGTTTTGTAATGCAACCAGCCAAACCATTCTGCAGGCACTTGACTACCATCATATTCCATGCCTTAAAATAGTATTCAGTATTTAAGTTTTACCAAGTGTAACATAATATCTTGACAAAAAGTAAGTTAAAATGAGTAGGTAAAAGTCTCCATTAATTATAGTTATAGCTACTTTTAAAGTAATTTCTGACAAAAAATAAAGATGAAATAGATATTTATTTGACTGTGTACCTATATAATAAAAGAAATATGAATAAGGAAACAATTACCATACTGAGGGGCATATTCAACCCATCTATTTCTACCATAAAAGTAAGTTGGATTTTCAAAATATTTATTTCCAAATTTATCAGTTCCAACTAATGTTCCTGGTCTTAAATTATCAAACCTGAAATTAAAATGTGTTAATTTCCTAGCTGTTCTCTTTTGGTTAAAAATTATATAACAAACTGGCTTACACTTACCTATAAAGTTTATATAGCGAAGCCCTTATTCCTCCAGCATCTCTAATAGTTCTAAGAAATGTAAAAAATCTGTCTACACCAAAATATTTTATTACCATTTTTACTGTTCACTTGAAAAATATTCAGTCCAAAATTATTTATCTCAAATTTTTCTACTGTCAATTACAGAACACTCTGTCAATGTCAGTATCTTCCTCCATCATTGCGTTCGGTTTGCCACGTTCCTTTAACACTTTTAACTCCAAACGACTCTTTTAGCGTTCGGTTTAGTCAATGAACTGCAGGGGGGTAGAATGCCAATGTACAATAGGCGAGTTCGGTCAGTCAGGGGCTGGAGCGGGACAAATTTTAGGGTGCTTTTAAATGACATTTAAGCGTGTTAAACTGTCACTAATCGGACTAAACCGAACGCTAAAAGAGTCGTTTGGAGTTAAAAGTGTTAAAGGAACGTGGCAAACCGAACGCAATGATGTTGTACTATTAGAACAAGGTGCGACTCGATGGGCGCAGCCATTTTTATTGTGTATCTCACTCGGGACTATTTATAATAACCATTTTCTGTTTCACATTGTTATTGTTCAATCCACAAGCTGGTGGATCAGACAATAACAATGTGAAATAGAAAATGGTTATTTTAAATACTCCCGAGTGAGATGAAAAATAACCTATCTTCGCCCATAGAGTCGCACATCAAGTCTATTGACAAGCATTCTACCCCACTCCAGTTCATTGGGTTTAGTCCGATTAGTGACAGTGGCTGCGTTCATCCGCGCCATTTCAAGGAGCGCTACAAAAGTAGCGATCACTTACGCTACCTGATCGATCTTTATGCACGGATGAACCATGTTTAAAAGTGACATTTGATTTTGGTTTATTAATTTTACTTTTGAGTTGAATGTCTCTGGTTGAAGATTTGTTTGTTTATTTTTCAATTGCTAATATGCTAATATAACCCTACTAATCACCAAGCAAACCGTGGACGTAAGTGCGTAAGACAGATCAGTGATCACCGATCAGACGTAAATAAAATGCGCTACTTTTAATGGCGGCTGCTCCTTGAGCGAAATGTCAAAATACACCGTTCATACGTGCCACTCGAGAGCGCTACCAGATCGATCAGGTAGCATGTGGCGCGGATGAACGCAGCCAGTTTAACACGCTTAAATGTCATTTAAAAGCACCCTAAAATTTGTCCCGCTCCAGCCCCTGACTATCCGAACTCGCCTATGGTATTCAATACGTAATAGGTTCTTTCGTTCGCTATTGGTGTAGTGTCCACCAGTGTAAATTACACCAGTTACACCACCTTATTTACCCTAATTTACTTCCTCCTTATTCCTTATACACATCGTCGAGTGTAATTCGCTCCTGCTAAATAGCTGGTGGAGAAAATATCCACCAGTGTACACCACATCGCCGACAGGAAGGTATAGTGGGTTTTACACAGGACCAAACGAAAGGTATGGGTGTGGGTTGGTGTAGTTCATTACTACACCCAACTACACCAGTGGGACGAACGAAAGAACCTAATGTATCGAGTTCGCACATAAGAATCCGTGCCGGGATTCTCATCTCTTAGTTCGGTACGTGTTGAGACGACTATCTTCGTTCCGCAGAATGCGATTCGTATGTAATATCTCTCTCTCTCTCTATTCAATTAGTTACGTGTTGAGTATGCACATAAGAATCCCTGTCCAGATAAAAACTTCATACTGGAACTATACATCCGAACATAGCAAATTCCTGACATTTTTTTACCGTTTTTGACGACAAATGTCAACTTTTCAGTGTTGACATTTACAGTTGTGTGTTGTAGGTAGCAGCAAGTTCAAAAATCGATTCATAACATGGGCGACATTAATTTCATACTCAATAAACCAATTACCCGTTAACCCCCTGAAGAAAATTAATGCCTCAAAGCTACTACAACCCTTATTTTGGAAAGATGGAGGATGTTAGCGATATATCTGGCGAAGTTACCGTAGTGGATGTATATGACATTGCCTCTGATATTGGAAAGGAATGTGAAAAAATAATAGACCAGTATGGAGCTGATGCTATGACTTCGTTAATGCCTAAGGTAATTAATGCTCTTGAGCTTTTGGAAAATCTAGCTACGAAGAACGAACGGGAGAATAGCCTGCTACATGAACTACAAGCAAAAATATCGCAGCTGGAAAATGACAAGCTCGAGAAAGCAGAATACCGTAAGAAGTTTGAAAAGGTTTGTAAGATTTTTTATTTGTTTAATGATAGATCAATAATCAACGTTTGTCACCAAAGTAGATATTCCTTTAATTTCTTAAAAACTATCAATGATTTACAAAAATACATTATAGCTCTCGCTTTGACCCTATGTATTTAAATCGGACTATAAATGTATCATTTTGTTTCTATTATAAATAGATAAGAATTTTTTAAAGATATGTCTTTTTTTCCTTGAGTGACAAATAGCTTTTCATTATTTTGAGGGTAGTTGCTACCCCTTTAGACCATATGTAAGTAAAGAAGACCAGTCTCATTGTGTTTCCAATAAAATTATCTAGCCTAGCCCTTATGTGGTAAATTACTTATATTTTTGATAAAGGCATAATATAAAGGTATAAAGATGACTGGGGAAATCAACCTTGTTGCCTCATTTCATTATAATATATGCACATAAACAAGAAATGTATTAATCATGAAATATTAAACTGGTTTTAATTACTCATTATATTTGTCATTGAACATATTTGTAAGTTGTTTATGTTGTAAATGTTTTTGTCCTGAAAATTAAATATTTTCATCTTTACTTGTAATTTCAAAATAATGCATAATCATGTGTTGTCATTGTAGAAATGTGCAAATTTTACCAATAATTAATAAGCTTGGTCTAACATATTTTAACACCCTAACACTATAATGATTATCATAATTTATAGTAGGATATAAATCAAAGAATTATAATTAATTAACTACCATTCTTATATTATATAAAAAAAAGTAAAGTAATGATTTATAGGAACTAGAAGTAATTGAAGAACAATGGAGATCAGAATCCAAAGACCTAGTAGGTATGGTCTCTAAACTTCAAGAAGAAAATAGACGTTTGTTGAAAGAACATAGTCCAAATCACACTCCCTCAAATTTGATGCCAACTACTGAAAATGACATATTGCAGAGACTGAAGAATTCCGTAGAAAAACAAAGAGATGAAATCCGTTTTAAAGAAAAATTGTTACAGGAAAAAAATGGTGATGTAGATAATGTAAGAAAAAGTTGCTTTAATCTAATATTACTTGTGTTTTATATCCTGACACATTTTCAGCTAAAAACTCAAGTGGAAAGATTGACAAATTCTAGCAAAGAATTAAGAAGGAAACACAAATCAATGCAGTATCAAGTGAGAACTCTTTGTGATGAAAGAGCAGACTTTCTTGTACAACTACAGGACCAACAAAGAGACATATCAGCATTAAGACAACGACTGGGTTTGGCACAAAAGGAAAATGAAGACCTAGTAAATGTAAATATTTTATTAATAATATTTTTGTATTTACCCTAATTAGGCATTCAAAACAAAGGTCCATAGACTATTAGGTTGCCTTGCAACTTGTGAGCGGGGCAAAAGTGATATGTCACTTAGCGTGCCAGATTTTGGAATTCCCAGGGTTCCCTCTTATTATTTAATTGGGTTTTGAATTTATTCATTTGTAAAATTGTTTTATTGTTTGTATGGGTATATATTATTTTTTTAATCGCCTTTGTTATTCAATTTTACTAGTGTGTGCCTTTTTCATAATTGTGGAATATTAATATTAACCAAAACTCTTGTGTTCTTATTAGGAAAACATTAATATTGTGGCAGTGTGTTATTTTTTTTAAAGTAAAGTTTTAATTGAGACACAAGTACTTAAAAATACAAATTTTCAATATAAATGATTTCTCTTGATTTAGATGCCCTGTGGAACAGTGTGTAGTGTAACCATCGGCAAAAATAATTCCAAAAAATTAAAAAAGGATGGAGAAAATGTAATATTTTTTACATACCCACAAAATTCACATAAACCAAACAGAGTAGTTTTCAAAACAACAACGTGTTGCCTTCATTTATTAAGCATTTGTCTTGGAGGTTTAATAGACCTTCTGAAGAATGGGATAGTTTATTACCTACTCAAAATATGTTTTTAATACAAAATGATTCAATAAATAACCTTTTCAAATACCTCTCGTCCTTTTAAATTTTATCTATTAATTTTTAGATTCCATACTCAAACATCTTTATTTTAGGGAAAACCACTCAAACTGATTTAATATAAAATCACCGTCCTGCGAACTCTTGATTTTATGAATTCGTTTATTTCGTGGTTTTTCCAAATAAAGACGATTTCGTGAAAACTAAAAATTTAATCGATAAAATTTGGAGGACTCATGGTATTACCTTTGATTATTTTTAAAGTACTCTTTCATTTATTTTGCTTAAATTGCATTAGAGGTTAATCTATTTGTACATAATTTAGTATAAACCTTTAAAAATATTCTCTAATAAAATGCCAACAAGTAAGTGTGTTTTAACATTAATTTATTATATACATTTCAATACGGCATTGTTGAGACGCCTATTTTCGTTCCACAGAATGCGATTCTTATGCAATGTCTCTCTATTTAATTCGTTACGTGTTGAGTTCGCACATAAGAATCCCTGGACTAGAGTTACCAGGCAACCTATAATATACGAACCTTGATTCAAAACAACATGACCTTTTGACAGTAAAAATGGTGAACTGTAGGCAGACAAACTACAAAATAGCATTGACTTGATTAGTGTTTAATTTTGTTTTCCTGGCATTCATCTTAATTTGGTGTATATTATTATAATGTTTAATAATAAATTTGAGCAAAACAATGTTTAATTTATAATATACTTTTATTAAGTTTTGTGGGTAAGTTCATATATGGCCAATGTGAAAATTGAGACTTATGTTAATTCAGTTGTATTTATTGGGTGGCACAAAATTGATCGAAAACATTTGATCAAATACATTTGATCGAAAACATTTGATCGAATGCATTTGATCGAAAAAACATTTTATCGAATAACAATTGATCGAAAAGAAAAATGATCGAAAAGAACAATGATCGAAAAGAAAATTGATCGAAAATTGATCAAAAATAGATTTGATAGAAAAAGCAATTGATCAAAGAATCAAATATACATAAAATTGTAGAGAAATAAGAAAAAAAAATTAACTAATTTACCTAACCTTCGCGGCCTAGAATCATCACTTATTGTTTCGCAAAAACAAATATATAAAAAATGAAAAAAAAAAAATCTAATTAACGTACCTAACACACCTAACTTGTGCAAGTTAAATTTAAATACCACGGGTTAAGTAAATAAGAAAGTTTTTTTTATTTTTCACATTTTTTTATAATTTTGTTTTGCGAGGCAAACCGCTACTGCTCTAGACCGCACAGATTAGGTAAGTTAGTTGTTTTTTTCATAAAAAACTTAACTAACCTGTGTTAGAGCAGTCGGTTAAAATTAAATTGCTCCAGGCTGCACAGGTTAGGTAAATTGGTTGTTTTTATTTTTCTTTTTTTTTTGTATATTTTTTTTGCCAAGCAACCCTCGAGGGCTCCAGGCCGCACAGGTTAGGTAAAATAGTTAAAAATTTTGTTTTTATTTTTCTTAGTTTTCTATATATTTTTTTTCAAGGTAAACCGAGACGGGTCCAGGCCACACAAGTTAGGTAGATTAACTAAATTTTTTAGATTAAAACACCTAACTAACTTATGCGAGAGCAATCAGTTAAATTTAATTAGCACAGGTTAAGTTAGGTTTTCATTTTTTCTCATTTTTTATAAAAAAAATTGCCAGACAAACCGCATAGGTAAGGTAGGTTAGTTATGTTTTTTTTTTAAAATAACTTGTGTGAGAGCAATCAGTTAAAATTAAATTGCTCTAGGCCGCATAGGTTAGGAAAATTAGTTTTTTTTTTTTTGTATTTTACTATTTTTAATGTTGATTTTCGATATATTGTCCTTTCGATAAAATATATTTTCGATCAAATGCCTTTCGATAAAATGTATTTTCGATCAAGTTTCGAATTCAATCAAATATTTTTCGATCAATTTTGTGCCAACTGTATTTATTTAACAAAGAGATGGAACTAGAAGCAGAGAAAATTTTATTAATACACGACACACTACTACTATTTTGCCACAAATATAATATGTACATTGTACATCATTAATTAATATTTTAATTTGTATATATGCCCTCTAAAAATCATGAATTTTGATTTAATTGTTCCTTAAATTCACTCTACAAAAATTCAAACATGAACTAAAAACCTAAAACACAAAATTATTATTAAATAAGGCAACAACATTACTTCACTTTACATTTAAAAAATGCTTGCAACATTTTCATATTTGATTTTTCTATTTGTCAAATCATCTAATTTGAGTACATGTAACCATAATAGTCTTCTGTCTGTATCTGTAACGTGTGGAGGGTGGGTTACCCCCACGACACTTATGCCTCACTAGGCCCATTGTGCATCCTCCTAAGATGATGATCACCTTCTAGCTCGTTAGCCAGCCTACAGATTTAATGTAGTTGACAACGTCGCCAAGAGGTGCTTCTCTTATATCGGCCAGGGTTGCTGATACTCGCTGAATACAAATCTCCTAATAAATGAGAGAGTTGAGCAATCGTAATGGATATGCTCGATGGTCTCATCTTCTTGTTCGTACCTTCTGCAGAGTGCGGATTCTGACAGCCCCATGATATGGAGATGCTTCCGTACTTGGCAATGGCCAGTCAGAATGCCTGTGACTAGGCGCAGATTCTGTCTAGTTATAGTCAAGTATTTGCTGCAGTGTTGTCAGGATAACTTAAGAGCTCCCTGGCTACTTTGAAGTTTCTTGTTTCATCCCATCTTTCCTTGAATTTCACAAGGGAATGTTCTTTAATTAGGTCTGTCACTGCCGATTTTGTCGGGCCAATAGAGGGGCCAGGTCCAAAAAGTATTTGGTTGACTGCTTTCTTGGCTAGTGAATCAGCAAGACGATTACCTTTCGATGTGGCGTGACCTTTGATCCATTGTTGATGGATACTTCGGCCAAAGCTTTGTGACATTCTAGTACTAACCCTAATAATAAATAATTTAAATGGGTTGTGTGTAGAAATGTTGCTGCTGTTGGAAGTTCAAAAAAGAGAAAAATATCATATCGGAAATACTTCACTCAAATGTAGTAAACATAAATCGGTCAAAATGCTTTGTATTTTATTTTTATTAAAAACTTTTTTTTTGCCTTATTATTTCTAGTACTATATTTCCAATGTCTTCAAATAAAACAAACAACTGTAGCTAACACGTAACACTAAGAGTTACACTGATATTAGAATTAGACACTAAAGAGTATTTTTAAAAGGCCTAATTCACATGGAAATCAGAAAATTGGAGAACTTTCATCTTGATTTTTTTTTTTGTGTTTGTGTAGAGTGACATGCCAATGCCAAGTAACAAAGCTGTATTTGATCTGGATGATCCAAATAGACCAAGATTTACAACTCAGGAATTAAAAGATATATTACATGAACGAAATGAGCTTAAAGCTAGAGTTAGCGATTTAGAAGATGAATTGGAGACATATCGGCCAAAGAAAAAGGCAGAAACGTAAGTAATTTTAACATCCATTTTTCGAAAAAGGCTATTTAGAGAAAGAGGAACACCTTCACAAAATAAATTATTTCATTTTTGTTATTTTTTATATTTTTTTATTTTTTGTTTTTATTACTTTTTGTTTTTTATTTTGATTCCTAGATTAAAAAAACTTATTCCTCTAATGGATAAAATAGAAATGGCTTGTGAAAATTTACTAGGTTTACAGAGTTCAGAACCGCCACCTTGTTACTCGTAAGTTTTTTTTTTACTTTTATTAGTTGATTTTTAATTTTTTATATGAATAACTATTGGAAACAATATTTTTAGCCCGGTAGATGATGACGCTCCAGTACAAGGTCCCCTTCCATACGAACCTGATGATGCCCCTTGGAAAAAATCAACTGAATCTGGAATCAGGAAGTTGTAAGTGTTTTTTAATATCTAAAATATAACATATTTTCTTTTAATGGTCTAAACATTATGATCTGCTGAAATATCTACAGGGCATTCCAAATTTTATGATTTACAGTGATTCAAGTTCAGGAGAAAATGTTCGCACCAAGCAGGATCTGAATCTGCGCCCTCTGGGTTGTCGTCTCAATGTAATAACCATTAGACCAGATCGTTTACTCAAATTAACATTATATGGCCCATGTCTAAACATTTTTGAGTCTGGGATAATTAAAAAATATCCAGAATTGATACATATAGTTAATATTTGAAAGTCATAAATATGATCATATTTCTACTAAAGAAAAAAATGGTTAAATTGTCAAAATAGAAGAAGTTTACATTTTGTTTGTCCCAGTCAAAAATTATTTAAAATGAAGACACCTTCATACTTGCATAAAAAACTAGCAGAACTTAGAACTGATATTCATAACATAAATATTCGTTTTAACTCCATACTTAGATTGTCCAGATTTTTAAAAACTAATTTTATTTGTTGTATTGCCTGCAATATCAATAAATTGATAAGAATTAATCCAACATTGGTTCATTTAAAACTGGGAATCTTTAAAAATCGATATTAAAATATTCTGATGTAGACAACTATTTTTTTTTTCTTTCTTTCTCTATCTTTTTTTTTTCATTCCACTCTAACATTGCCTTAAACCTTTTCTATAATTTTAACTAACCATCTCAATAAGCATTTTTTATATCATTGGAAGACCATAGGAGTAAAAAATATTTGTGTTTGTTTTCTCAAACTGTTCAAAATAGTTTAAACAGAAGCAGAAGGGCGTGTCCAGCTAAAATAGTTTATTTATTTTGTCTCAGCATTACAAAAATATATTTAGACAATTTAAAAAATATATTTCTTCAAATAGTGTATTTAAAACACTTTTGTTTATTCACCTATGTAAACATTTTCCTTATATTTATTTAATTAAAAATCTATTATGTATTAAAATATGTAAATCGAATTTTTAAAACAGAGAAAAATGTAATATTGTTTATTTGGAGACATCAATAAATACATGCTTTTTCAATATTCTTTCCCATTTTTCTTCTAATGGCTATAAAGTTTTTCATTCCTTTACACTGATTGCTATTTCCAAAACCGACTTTGATACTTCCATCTTTAGTTCTGACACCTACAGTATTGATATGTTGTTTGAGATGCTATTTTCACTCCTTATGAAAATTACCCTATATTCATGGACGCTAGGTGTGGATTTGCCTGGAGCGCTAGCTTCGATATCGTGCGCCATGGCCCTATTTTGTATTACTATAATACGTAAGTAGCTTGTGAGGAGAATAAATCATCTTAGCTGAAAGAACAGAGGAGTTAATGTCACTTCAAATGGAAATAAAAAAAAATGGATGGTTTTTAATTTGTCTCTTTCTTAACAATTAAATTACAATTAATCACGCCCATCCTGTATATTTAAAATTTGTAGTTCTGAACCCTTTTTAACTCACTACGAGCGATGGCATCAACAGGTATAGGCCTCAGCACTTCACACGTCCCTCGTTAAAATATTAAAATATTTCTACTTTCGCATAGTATTTAACAAAGCTTTCGATGCGATCTAAACAATAGTTGTTAGTCTGTGGACAATGTGATTTATTTCTCAGATGTTTGTAACTATTATTTAATTTTGACGATATACGGATTAAAGTAATTTGTTAGAAATTATTTAGTTCGATGTTGTATTCAACTGTTGGCACAGAACTGGCCCAAGAACTGGGTCGAAACCTGCTTATCCTACTTATCTTATCTTATCTTCGATCTATTTGTTTGACAATATCCTCGAATACCAAATATTCGACACCTCAGAAACTCCTCTTAGGGTATCTTGAGCATTAATCTCTCAACTGGAAATAACGTTCTTTACGGAAATTATTAACGTCGGTGTTGTAATCAAGTATAGGCACATATAACCCTCAGGAACTGGAACTTAACCCACAATTGAATAGGTCTTTCCACCTTAGAATGACGAGGTATCTTAAGTATTGTGCCTTCAAAGAAATAATATTCAATGTAATTGGCGAAAATTATTAACCTTACCCATAGATTCGTCGCTGGATAGGCGTAATTCCTATTTAACTGTTTTACAGGAGATACAATTAAATTTTTTGTGTATAGTGCATTTAATTTCTCATATTATGTTAACTATAAGAACGAGAGATAAATTGGGCATTTTTCGACCTACGCTTCCTTGCCTTTTCATATAAAATTAATGACGGACTAGTTAGGTTAGGTTGAAAATGAGCGGGATGGTCTCGTTGCCTTCCCCTGCGACTTATAGTTCACCGAACAAGCCACACCTTTTGATGAAGGCCATTGTCGAATTGGATTAGACTTGTTTAAAGTCGGTAGGCTCCAGTCGGATAAATCCAAAGATCTGGAACCTGGTTCTTTCCAAAGCGGAGCAAATACATAAAATGTGCTCTGCAGATTCGTCTTCCATTCTGTGAATCGAGTGTCAACTCTATTGGTGCTCAGGGCCTTGAGTGCTGTTTGGCTATCCGAAAAGATCTTTATAATATTGTTTGCGGGGAGAAAATTAATCAACTCTGTCATTTCTGCTTGGAAGATCGTGGCTAGAGAGCCTAGGTTTATTGATATGTCAACTCTTGGCTTCTGGCCGAAAACTCCCACTCCTACTCCTTTTTCAATTTGGAGCCGTCCGTGTACACTATTGAAAACCTTCATTAACTAATAGTACCTCACTTAATCTAATGCCGAATTTTGGCAAAATTCAGAAATATATAGGCGCAGATAGGAGACTCGGTTTAGGTTCGTTATTGTACGTGATTTTGCTAGGAGTCTTAGACCATCGGAGATAGCGATTTTGGATCCTAAAAAATTAAATCTGATTTATACATATGTTTAAAAACTTAGAATTTAATTTTAAGATTTGAATAATAATAATTTTCTGACAAATTCTATGTTCCCAAATATTAAATAAAATAGTTGAAATTAAGGCTAACAAATAGAGATTGATTGATGTTTGTTTCCCTACTGATAAAGATGCAGCAACAATGCATAGATTCTAATATGAAGTATCATTTTTTTTTTCAGTTTTCGTAAGCTCTTTTCCGAGGGCAACAATGGAAGCAGTTTTCCTAAGCGTAGTCTCTCCACACTGTCTAAGATGGCTCTGTCTTCAACTAGCGAACCAGTTTCCATCTAAATATCCATTCTCTTTGTGCAGTGCTATTATTGGATCCTACTCGATATTAGAAACAGGTTATATCCATCATGCCATATGACCAGGGATGATATGTAGATGGTAGATGTATGTAAGCACAAATCTAGAGGTTATTGCAGTGGCGGATTAAGGTTATTTAACCTTTAACCTTATTTTAACCTTGAAAATATATGGATATTGTTATCCACATGGAATGGGAAATGGAAGTGGTCATGGTAGAGGTTATTTAATCTGTGAACTTCATTAAAATGAAGAGAGGTGTAGGTAAAAATGTGACCATATAAAGGGTGCTACATAACTAATGTGACATAGAGTAACCACATTTTATTTTGATCAAAATATGAGGAGACCAAATATGTAAAATATAAAATGTATTTTTCTCAGTTTTCTCAAATTTCCATTAAAATTCGTGAAATTACGATATATTAAGATTATCCTCACAATTGTTTATAATTTATTGTCAATTTTTATTGTGCATAATCCTTAATCCACCACTGAGTTGTATTTGTGTTATTTTTATCTAAAATAAAAAAAATGTGTCGAAAAATGATCAGATTTGCTAGTCATACCTACAACAGACTAAAAAAAATATTTTTGAAAAGATAGGGAGTTCCTTTGAATTATTTTAAAATTAATGTACTAAAGCTTTCAAGCATATATATTAAATAGAGAACAGCATTGCATAAGGTTTGTTTGGTATCAAAGGGAAAGTGTTGCAAAGCCAGTGTATATAAATAAATTCAATACATAATAAAATACAATATTTAAATTTGATGCATCATGTTTTACTTACTTTTATTTAAGTACTAATAGTAAATAATAATTATTTAAATAACATACAAAATTAATTGATTTAAAAAAAAATCATCAGCATGTAATTAGTTGTTTTTTTTTTTATTTCAAGGAAGTATTTAATGTATTTCTCACGAGTGGCGTCATTCTAAACTTAACTAAATGATTTGTAACCTGGCTAAGTGTCAACAACATGCGTTCACGTGAAATTTCGGCTGAAGTTACAGATGGCACCATCTATTGTACCCTCTTCCTATAAATGAGGTCATTGCATCAAAGCTGCACTGCTTAGAATTTACTTTATATTCAAGTTTAAGAGCTTATTATTTTCATCAAATATATTGTTATTCTTAAACAATGTAAGAGACGCTAATGGCTATTTACTTTGCTTGTGAAATGACAGACGTAATGAAAACAACGAAAATGCAGGACACTAATGACATTTATTTTCCCATCTGCATCAAAACAAAGTTCATTTGGAAGCTGACTCTATGTAATATATATGCAAGAAGACTAATGCGCCCAAAAAAAAAAAAAAATGATTTTTTTTTTTCATTCATTAATGACATTTGAGATTTTTTTATTAAATTCTTGTATTTTACGAGATACGTCAAATTATTTTTACGGATGTTTCGTCGCTTATTAGGACATCTTTAGAGCTAAAATTTAACTACTAAAAATTATGTGGATATTTTTCATTACGATTTTTTAAAAAGGGAATTTTACCCTGGATCGCCCTGTACTTTTGAACAACTATAATTTTCAAAAACAATTGCTCTCTAAGCAAGTTGATTTAAAAGAAAATGTATTTAAAATTACATCAAATCTCATAAAGGTAGAAATACCCTTGTTTTAATATTTTTATGGAGGCCTGTTGAAATTTTAAAACTTTAATTCATAGATAAGCCAATAAATTGAAGATTTAAGCAGGTCCTTTCGCCACCAATGTTAAATAAAAAATATTAGATTATGACTAAAATTAATTTTTTTCTAATAGTTAGATGTCCTTATTTATCTAATAGTGAACTTTTAACTATACCTTACCGTGCAAATTTTTGAGAATTTTTTTTTTTTAAATGTGTGTGTTTGTACAGTGTCTTATGAGAAAGTAAGACTTCAACAACAATTTTCGAATTATAATTAATTTTACTATTATATATTGATTAGATGGAGTAGAAAAAAAACTAAAAATAAGGTTTTTGAAATATTTAGGTTTTGTTTTTTACAATAAAATATATAGGTTACCGTGGAATTTATTGAGAAATTATTATTAAAAAATGTTCAACTAGGTTACTTGAAATTTTTTTGTAATTTTTTAATATTAATTTCTCAATAAGTTCCACGGTTTACTATATATATTTTATTGTATAAAACAAAATCTAAATATTTCAAAAACCTTATTTTTAGTTTTTTTTCTACTCCATCTAATCAATAAATAATAGTATAATTCGAGAATTGTTGTTGAGGACTTACTTTCTCGTGAGGCACTATACAAATACTCACATTTAAAAAAAAAATTCTCAAAAATTTGCAAGGTAAGGTATAGTTAAAAGTTCAGTATTAGATAAATAAGGACTTCAACTATTAGAAAAAAATTAATTTTATTCATAATCTAATAACTTTTTTTTTTAACATTTGAGGCGAGAGGTGTGGCGAAAGGACCTCCTTAAATGAGTATGAAGTGATATAAATAGCATTTAAAACCTCATTATTTGTCGAATTACCTGAAATGATATCAAAAATGATTTTGATATTTTATTTTTCCGAATAAAGTTTTTTTCTCATTAATTTTGTACCTTTTATATTATTAACAATGTTTGTGGGTATTCTTGATATTTTAAATAACGATGTGGCTAGCTATCCGTCGGCGGTGGATGACAGATAAATAAGAGTTCCGCCGTAAAAATTACTGTATCGAGTATGGGAGGCGGAACACAATACATTTTCCGTCAGTTGACGAATTTAACTGTAGAATTGCTAAAACCCGCCGAAAATATTTTCAAACTTCTGGCAAGTTTTCTAATTTGTTGTACTCGAACTCAATAGAGTCATTTATTTAAGTACAAAAAGATACTTATAATGTATATACAAACTTCTTTTTTGTTTCTTCATGATTTTTTTATGACTTCTTAATTTATCATGATTTTTTCGTGATTTCTTCATGATTTAATAATTAAGATACACTTTTATATAGGTTGATAATAAATCTGTCAGTTTTCCGGGTATCTATGTATGTTTTTTTTTTTTTTTTTTTTTAATAAATCAATAATAGTGTTGTTGCAAATTTCCTAATACACTAGGTAAAACCACATTAGCTTAATTTTCAAAAGTATTGCTAAGAGGCGCCGACACCAATTTCATTTATAACTGCAAAAGCTTTTAGACGGCTGCTTTATCTTATGTCTTCAAACCTACACAAGTGCTTTTACAACATAGAGCGAAAATGACAGGTTATGTTCGGCGGCGTTTCAGTGCAATACAGAAACATTCCGCTTAATGGCGGAAAACGTTAGAAAATAACTCATAAAAATAATATTTTTATCAACGGACAATTTACTTGAATGATAATCCGACAACCGGCGGATTTATTGGTTTGTATAGTAGATTGCCGCTGACGAACATTTAGCTACACCGTTTAAATAAATCCAGTTGAACGTCAGATAAAGACGGGTTATTTATTAAACAATGTTTATATATTCATTTAGTGCCAGTTTTGACCAGTTGCATAGGTTTTTAGAAATGGACTGCAAAAGTGCTCTTATTTTATCTGTCACAGACTTGTATATTCTGTTTGTAATCCGAACCCTAAATTTGTATATTGGGTCCTTAGATTAGGAAAGCGAGGGGAAGCGTAACTCCAAACTCCAATATGTGACTGTTTGGCATCAAATTTTAAATACAGGCAAAATATATCTTTCTATTTCCAAGCTTTAGACCATGGCGTAACCAGAAATTAGTTAAAAGAACAATCTGTCGCTTTTAATAACCCAAACACTATTTCTTTCTGGATATATCGGAGGATATCTAAAATAGACAAATACTAATGAAAATATGTAATTAAATTCTGTGAAAATATATAAACTCTATTTTACAATAACTATATATTAAAATTAGTCATTGTGTGTAACGCCACTACCACTAAACTTTACTGGGCTATTGAAGTCATTCCGATAATAAATCAAGCATTTTCAAATCAAAATTAATATGCAGTGTCGAAATATGACATGCAATGTCATTTCTACCCAACTATTTACAAGTTTAAATAATACCTAGAACATATGAGCCACACAAACATAATCACTAGCCAGCCACTTGATATTAATCACTTCGTATTTGTCAATAGTTTTCAGATCAAATGTGATATTAAGGGAGGGAGGGTTGTAATTATTTTTAGAAGGCAAGCTCGAAAAATTGCGATTTAGTCTGGATATTTTAATTAGAATACGTTTTTATTAAATAAAGCACTTTTAAAGTTCAATTTTATGTCTACCAAAAAGCGGTGTAAATATTGGATCACACTATGCAGTTGGTCAAAAAAAAATGCAGTTATATTAAGAAATGTTTTATACGCACGTTTTTATAGATTTCAAATTATATTCCACTGTTGTTGGTATACTATGGCACTTAGTAATGTAGTCAATACGCCATACTGTCTGAATTAGTTGGCCTATATAATTATATTATGCAAATTTATTTACACATGTGCAATGTAGATACTTAATATATTTTTATTTTATTGTTAATATGTTGGCGTATTTTTTGACTGTAGCAGCGACAATACACACATTCGAATTCCAATTTTTAGAAAGCTTTACTCATATATTCGAATTATTTGATTCTAAATATTAAATTATACATTTTTTTAAACTGTGATAAATTTCTCGTAATACGATTTTTTTAGCACTTGTTGGTAAGTTTCTTCCAATATTTACTCAGTTGACAATCGTAATATTTAACCCAAAACCATGTAATAAATAACTTTTTATGTTATTTTGCATTTTTACACCCTATATAGTTTTTAAATCGGATTGGGAACACAAAATAAGAACCAAGGTAATTGTTTTATATGATTTTTATTTATTTGCAACTAATCTGTGAAAGGTGCCAAAAATAAAGTAAACTTAAAACCAACTGTATTTTATTATTTATCTAGTTATTTTTAGGAAGAAGAAAGACAAGAGTTATTTAAAAGATAACACAATTAAAAATACTTTTTTAATTTGGCTAATGTTTGTTCTTAAATTTACGCTATTTTAATACTTAGTTTATCATCCGTCTTCACAAAGCAGTTTAGAGAAAAAATAGAGTTGGGCGATATCGTGTTCTTTCAAACACACTGAACTGTAACTGTGATTAGTAAAATTTAAACAAATTACGTTGTTTCGTCCAATCATTGACAAATTAAATTTTTAAACATTGAAGAAATTTGGTAGAACATGTAAACAATGTCAACTTAAGGATCTTTTTAAATAACAGTAATTAAATAACCGTCAACGAAATATTATCCAACCTTATTGGAGATTAATTCAAGTTTGCCTATGTAATGGAGGCCCATCACGCTCCGATAAGGCATGCAGGACAAAGGCGTTTACATCTGATAGAAGAAAACTTCATCAGTCTTTCATCGATACCGAAGGAGAAAAGTTTATAGGTGCAGTGTAGGGAGTCTTATTAAAAAATTGTTAGAAATATGGCTGCCGTTTTAGTTGTAGGAAGAAAAATATAAAATTATTTAAATACAGAATCTATCCCCACAACACAAAGGGGCAATCCATAAATTACATCACACGTTAGGGGGGGAGTCGACGATGTGTGACAAGGGGTGGGAGGGATCCTAAATTTTGTGACATCACATTTCAAAAAGTATCCCAAAATTTGAACTATTAACGAAAAATTTAAAAATATTTTTAATTTATTAAAATCTAGATGTGAAATTGAAAAATATGTAACGTTACACTAGAGAGTGTGAATTCTCTCAAATGTGACAAGGACGGGGGGATAAAAAAAATCATGTGACGCAATTTATGGATGGTACCTAAGGTGAAAATAAACCAAAGAAAAATGTGCTTAAACCTGGGATCGAACCTGGACCTTTCAATTTACTCCTTGATAAATTTACGTTTACCAATTAGGCTACCGTAGCACAATTCTACGACGGTTGAATTGACCACATCGATGCATTGGTGGTTTCTGAAGGCGAGTTCGGATAGTCAGGGGCTGGAGCGGGACACATTTTAGGGTGCTTTTAAATAACATTTAAGTGTGTTAAACTGTCACTATTCGGACTAAACCGAACGTTAAAAGGGTCGTTTGGAGTTAAAAGTGTTAAAGGAACTTGGCAGACCGAACGCAATGTGAGAGAGCTGAGGGAGGGACCAATTAGAGTTGTAATCTGGTGTCTTCAAATTTGCCATTTCGACCGTAGTAATGTGCTCCGGAGATATAGGCTAGATCACTGGCTTGGACTTATTTCTGCTTTTCGTTCCAGCTTTTTTAATTGGTGTTGTTTTTACCTTGGGGTTGTAGGGCTGGATTCTTTAATTTAGTAGAGGGAATTGGGGTTTTTATTTGCACATTTCCAGATGAATTCCACCCAAAGCTAGATTAGCCTGCCACTTTAAGATATTTGGCAACTGGATGACTACAAAACAAAGATAACTGAACACCACTGCGCTTATTAAACCCAATTTGACTGGTAGGAATTTTTTTTTATGTTTAGAACAATAATTCGTCAATGGAGTGAGAAAAAAAAATAGTCGTCTCAAACGAAGCACCCTAGGGCCAGGGATCTTGCCTTCCGTACGAAAGACTTCAAATCTCAGATGGAGAAAAATTTAATATTTTTTTTTGTTTATTTTATTTTATAAATTAGTAGAAGTCATAAATTATTTTCAAATTAATTATTTTATCTTAATAACCTAAAATAATTTTTAATATTTGTAGATTTTCGTTAGTGGGTCGTAGAAAAATATAGTTTACAACTCGAGTGGATTGTCCATATCGCACTTAGGCGATTAAGCACTCCACTCTTATTGCACAAATTACTATTATTTTTAGTCAATATTTTTCCCCCTAGGACAATAAAAATAAATATCAAAAACATGTCCTTAATTACTTATTTGCGACTCACCATATAGGGGAAAATATTTTTTGAATCCTGTATATATTCGTGAAATATCAAAAATTAGGTACAATAAGATAAATTGCCACAAAAAATTACAATCAATGGGTTTAGCTTTCTCTTGGAATAACCGGTAACAAATAAACAGAGGCGGCTTCGTGGCCTAGTCTACGAGGCACACCCTATATACTTATTACAAATACAATGTAATATTTCTATTTTTTGTGTTCTAATAGAATTATATATTTTTATTATAGGGTGTGCGTTTCAAAAGTAGCCTTCTCGTAGACTAGGCCGCGAGCCGCCTCTGGAAATCAGTGCTATTTCTTAAGTTTGGCATCCTAAAAACTTCTAATAGACGCAAATAAAATATAAAATAAATATTCTATGAAAAAATTTATTACAAATTTTACAAAATAAACTCTAATTTAACAATTTAGTTCTAAAATGAATTGCTATATAAGCAACAGCAATGGAAAATACAGCAGCCAAAAGCTCGCAGGATATCCAAGGACCTCCATACACACCAGAATGGTTTATCTTCAGAGTAGTAAACACAGGAACATTCAAGTTACCTTCGCCGGCTCTAATCGCTTTTCTAAGTGCTAAATAACCGGTGTCGTTATACACTTTAACATTAATAATTCCAGTCTTTGCGGTTTTTACCTCTTCAGTCCAACTTATTTGGTATTTTCCTTCACCGACAGAAGCTACCGGAGTTATTGTTTCTCCCAGCCAAGCGTAGAAATGTCCTGGGTCTCCAGTTTCGCATTTCACGTAAAAATTTGAAATAAACGCAACCGCTTTTAAAATCGTAGCATCTTGGGTTGTATACGAAGTTGAAACTATCTGAGGATTATAGCAATTTTGCGCACTGGTTACAATGAATATTAAACTAATTAGAAATATAAATATCATTTTGATTTAGAGGACATATGTTTAAGATGTGCGCGATCAATAATTTCGGAATACGCGCTGTCGTAAACGTCAGATTGTACAATGTTGCCAATAGGAAAGGCGTATAAAAGGCATTATAAAAGGGGTGGTAAATAGCTTACGAAATGAATGATTTGTGATATCGATTTTCGTGGTGTTCCTAATTCAAATTTCCCCCTTTAAACTAGACTTACTCCAAATTTAAAGGTAGAAATAACAAAATTTGGGATTCCATTTTGGGAATAAAATCTGCCGCACAGGTCCCACACGCGCCCTGGCTAGCTAGTTTACTTAATTATTGTAACCAGGGCAAAATATGAAAAGGAAGAATAAGTCCTATAGTAATAGTCTCTCATCTGAGTGCACAAAGTGGCTTTTGTTGTGGTTTTTGCTTGCTGTTTGTAGTTAGGTACAGGGGAGGGGGTAACAAACATGTACTATGTCCAGGTGGTGGAAGCTGTTGTGTAACCTATCAAATTCAAAATGTTTCTTAACGTTGGAATTTCTCGTTTTTTTACTGGCAATGAAATATTTTGTTTCTAGATTTCTATAACAATAAAAAAATCACTTGGCCAACATTTTTTACCGTCCGGTTTTGCTACTTTTGGTATAAGTAGGTATTTACCTACATCGATAGTAGCAGAACTGGATGACAGAAAATGCTTACGAATGGATTTTTTTATTGTTATATAAACGTCTAGAAGGAAATTATTTCATTGCCAGCAAAAAAACATAAAACTTCATCGATAAGAAACATTATTTTGAATTTGACAGGTTACGCGACAGCTTCCACCACCTGGACATACTACATGCGTTGTTTACCACATCCCCCTGTACCTATAACTACAAATAGCAAGCAAAAACACTACATGCCCCTTTTTGCAGTCAGATGAGGGACTATAAGGTTATACAGAGTGTTAGTATATTCGACCGACAACGATCTATCCTAGAGAACTCGCGTCAATTTATGAATTTTGATATAGGACATAAACCATAAAGCTTAGTTACCGAAGTTTTAAATTAAAATTCAAAATTTTCCATAAATTTAACTTAAAATGAACAGAGAATTTAATAAAGAAAAAATGTTCCAGCAATTGCGAGAAAAATAGTCACAAAAAGTTACCAGTAACCCCGATGGCGCGCCTCTGGTAATTTTTTTCAGAAGTTAGTTTATGTCAAAATATTAATTTCTTAAAGAGCATATTGGTCACCAAATTTGAAAAAATAACATTTAGAGGCGTTTTTGATTTGTGTCAAACTTTTACCACCCTGTTCTCGGTAATTAGGCCCTTCAAAGGTTCATATTAGGGATGCCACCTGTACGGGTTTTACCCGGACTGTCTCGGTCTTGAACAATTTGTAAAAATATTTTTAACATTATTCTAAATGTCCTGTACCAAATATACTTTTAAAACTAATTTTTTATACTAATACAAAGTACATACTAAAAAAATAAACAAATAGGCTCTAGAAAATTTTTCGAATGTATATTTCTTGCTGATGAGTCCTAATGGGGCTGTCAGAATTCGCACTCTGCAAGGTGTGCGAACAAGAAGATGAGATCATCGAGCATCGCCTCTACGATTGCCCGACGCTTTCATTTATTAGAAGATTTGTGTTCGGCAAGTATCGGCTAACACCTGCTGGAAATGAAGTGATTCGCCTTTATATTTTATGAAATAATGTTTAAAAATTATTTGTTTGTTTGTTTAAGAATCAATGTTTGTGTTTTGTGTATTTTAAATAAATATATTTATAAATATCTTTTTTTAGTTTAATAATATTTTAGAAAAAAAAAGCTAGAATACATTTCTGTAATATTACTATTTAATATTTCTAAAAGATTTCAATTTTTATTTCAGAAATATTACTGTGAAATATATATATATATATATATATATATATATATATATATATATATATATATATATATATATAGGACATTTGCTGTATGGGCGAACAAAAGAGTGCCCTAACAAAAGAGCATCTGAACAAAAGACTGTCCGAACAAAACAGCGCCTTAATAAAATAGCACCTTTTGAAATAGCATCAGTTCGAAATGGCTCTATCACGAAATTCAGCCAAACGAAATATAGCCAGTTATTTCAAAATAATAGTATTGTTTTTACATAAATTGATTTAAAAAAGTAACTAATTTACCTAACCTGTGTGGCATGGAGCCATTTAAAATTAAACGATCGCTCAAGATACATTAGTTAGGGTTTTTGTAATTTTCTGATTTTATGTAAATATATATTTTTTTAATCAACTCGCGATAACTCCATACCGCACAGGTTAGGTAAATTAGTATTTTTTATTAATTTAATGTAAAAAAATGTCCCTACTTTTACTGATACTTTTAATAAGCGCTATTTTGACTGAAGCTCTTTTCATACGCGCTATTTCGTGACAAAGACCTAGTTTTTACATTACACTAAGGATAAAACTATTAACAAAATCACACACTACATCGTGCTTTTATTCAAAATTCGCCCTCAAAGCACGAAGTTGCCTTTATTTAATAATTGTGTCTCAAAAGCACAAAGCACTCACAATGTCAAATTCATCAGGCAACTATTTGGACAGGACGTTGGAATGTCTAAATGTAAAATTCGCTGTGTAGTTATACTTTATATTTTGTACTCTTTTATCATACTTACCGCTCAACTAACCTCATGACAACGCGAAGTACACGAACACTCTGTCGACTGCTTACTTTTGACCTGCGATCAACAAAGCTCGAGCATAAGCTTTACTGAACACCATATAATTTGTTTGTCATTGATCTCTTGTTCTATGTAGGCACATAAATACCAGGGTTGGCAGGTACAGGTTTTTTGCACCTAGGTTTTTAAAAAACCTAATAGTAAAAATTCTTTAAATTTAGTTTTTTTTGAGATAAATATTAAGAATTTATAATTTTATTAATCAACTCTCAGGAGAAAGAATGCAATAATTAGTGCGTATGAAAAAAATGCAAATAGGTACTTTATCAAACTTCTCGATGTTGATATTAATGACAGTGACAATTAAAAAAGAAACATTAGGTGAGTTTTAATCATTTATTTTTCACTTTTATTTTTTTTTGCAGAATTTGAGTTTTTTAATATATTAAAACTCTATTTTTCAAGTTTTGCTTGTATTTTTTTGTTAACTTTATTAATAATAACTTTTGATATATATAAACTAACAACCTTTAAAACCTAAATAACCTGAAAGCCTACTTATATATTTTTAATTCTTAGGTTTTTCCAACCCTTATACATGTTTCTTTAATTTCTTATACATTAAAAAAAAACAAATCCAAATTCAAATAAAATAATTCTATTATTAATAAATATTTTTACAAATTTTATTTAGAGAGGTGTTGAATTATCTCTTTACAATCCACTATTTACTTTGATAAAGTCCCGAAGCATCGGCACGTTTGTGTAAATACCTGGATAGCCAGGTTGGGCGCAGTTGAATCCCCATGAAACCATTCCATAGAGTACTCCATCTATAACATAAGGACCGCCAGAATCGCCCTGGAAATAGTTTATAGTTACGCTATTTTTCTGCGCATTTAAAATTAGAGACTGAAACACTATACTTATTTCTCCGCGATGCGAACATTACACTGGTCTGCATTACAATCAGGCCCTGACCCCATTCCTGCCGATTTTTATGTAAAACGACATCCTGAATCCGAATATGTCCCCGTTTTCCCCCATAACCCACCATTGTCGGGGAATCCTCTTCCCCACCTATTTTTATTATTTTTCCATAATTTTATGCCAATGAATTTGATTTGGAGGTGTACAGAATAATAAATAAAAAATGAAATAATCTATACATAAATAGGTAAAGACAAAATAGTTCAGCACCATTTTCTATTCTGTTTGTGAACCGATTTATTTTTTTTAATTTTTATGTAGTAGCTTCTATATACAAATAAGCAAAGACAAAATAGTTCAGATAGGAATCCCGATACCTACTCGTTAATTTTTGTACCCGGGTACCCGACTTCAATACCCGGGTATTACCCGTTAACGCTGCAAATGCTCGTTGAGACCCGTTAAACTCCGTCGTAAAAACCACCACGAATTTGTCTGGTGATTTCTCCCAGCATGCAATTAGCTTTGTCCCAACATCTCACAAAACCGTAATATTACGGCCATCGTCATGCGCAGTAAATAAAAACCTATCAATAAAGTCCAAAGTCGAACGGTTTTTATTTACTGCGCATGACGATGACCGTAATATTACGGTTTTGTGACATGTTGGGACAAAGCTATAGAAAGGTGTCTATCTTTTAGCGCAAAAAACTGAAATGGAAGTGAGGTGAGGGGAGGGATGTTTTTACGATTTACGTAGCACGCACGGCGCATTCGCTACTTATTCGGCAGTTTTGTCGCATTATTTGTGCCGGTTATAGTAATTTGCGTAATTTATTATGGTGCGGGCTAAAAGGTCTTTGGTGTGGGATCACTTCACAAAAAATACATTCGTCGGCGAACACGAAAGTGAAATTAAAGTGCAGTGCAAGTATTGCGACGGTACTTTGCATTATGACGGATCGACGAGCTCAATGATGAAACATTTACGATCGCAGCACAAAAATCTTCAACTGCAGGATGTTGACATCAAGAACGCAGGGCCTTCGGGCTCATCTCATTCTACACCTAAAAGGCAAAAACTCACTGATATGGGGATAACTACTGGACGGCCGTGTAACAACACTCGAAAAGGTCAGATAACAGAAAAATTGGTATCAGTAATCATTGAAAACAATTTACCCATTCATTTCTCCGAGTCAGAATCGTTTCGTGAGTTCATGAAATTTGTGGAACCAAACTATAAATGCCCTTGTGCAGAAACCATTAGGAGTACTACTGAATCAAAATTTAATAATGTACAAAATGAAATCAGGAAATAAATGGAATCTGTTCGATATGTTGCTATTACTACGGATGCATGGACGTCTATTTCAAACGATGCATTATTCTTGCTGTTACTGCCTCTTACTTTAACAAAAATTGGGAACTCAGAACGCCGGTTTTAGCAACTGTAAAGTTACAGCAACGACATACTGCCCAGTACCTGGCAGAAGAAATTGAACATGTAGTTACTGAATGGAATATTTCGGACAAAATATCTGCGATAGTACACGATAACGGTGCAAACATTGCCCACGTGGCAGAAATAGTTAACACTGAATATACAGATGTTTCTTGTACAGCACATACCTACATTGCAATTAGTGATCAATAAAGCAATGGGTACAGATAAGACTGATTCGCAGGCCCCAATTTCTAAGTTAGTGAATGCTGCCAGTAGACTTGTGGGCCACTTTATCCACAGTGCATTAGCTCCTTCCGAACTGAAGAAGAAACAAAAACATTTTGAATCCGCCGAAGATGAAACGGGAGTTGAAGAAGAACCCTTGTCACTTATACAGTACTGTCGCACACGATGGAATTCTATATACCACATGCTGGAAAGACTACATAAATTGAGGTAAATTTTGATTAAACTTTACAGAGTAAGTGAAAATTATAATAAACATGTTTTTTCTTCTGTTTAATTTAGATGGTCCGTGCGTGCTGTACTTGGTGATAGTAACGTAACAAAACGATCCGCAATGCACTTAGACCTGAAGGACGAAATGTGGTCGCTTATGGAAGAAATTTTACCTACGCTTAACATTCTAAAAATCGCGAATACATTAGTTTGTGGAGAAAAGTATGTTACCATATCGGATGTTTTAAGTATTGTAGTGGCACTTTTTGACAAATTTTCAAACGACTCTGAAGACGACAGCGCTGTTTTAAAATACTTTAAAAATGCTTTAATAACCGGATTAAATACACGTTTTAAGGCCATGGCAGTTGATCCGAGATTTAAAGATATAAATTTTTTCTTCGTCACTTTTGAGTTGCGTCATAAAATTTATGCAGATATTCGCGAAGAAATTAAATCTAATAAAAATCGGGAACAGCCACATTTAGACACAGAATACAAGAATGCAGAAGGCGGAGAAGAGGAGAAAGAAAAACAGCGGTGTGAAGAAAAAATGAAGACAAAAAGCAACAAAAAAGAACTTCAGGAATTATTTGGTAATTTTTAATGCAGTTTAATTACTAATTTAATATGTACTTTGCTTATTTAGGTTCTAGTTCAGAGAGTGAAGAGCAGGTACAGGATGATGAATACGAGCGGTTTCTTGAAAATTAAAAGGAGTGACGATCCCATTTCGTGGTGGCAAGTTAATGAAAAGGAATTTCCGGCTACAGCTTTTGTAGCCAAACGATATTTGAGAATACCTGCCACTTCAGTTGAGAGTGAGCGTCACTTTTCCGCCGCGGGTCGAATCGTTACCAAAAATAGAGCTCGTTTAAATCCCGAATTTTCTACAAAACTACTTTTTGTTAACAGGAATCGAGTGTATGCAGAATGCAAATAACATAACTAGGGTACTTCTTATTTCTTAGATTTGTTTGTTTTGTGTATACTGTATAGATGTAGAATATTATATTTACGTTTGTGTCTTCATGGAAATTAAATATTTATTTTCAATGATTGCGGAAATTATTACCCCGAATTAAAAACAAATGAAGCAGGTCTGAAGCTCTATAGATAAAAAAAGATAGAGGGGTTTAACGGGTCTTAAATTCTTAAATAATTATTAAAGGGCCTTAACGGGCTAACGGTTCGTAACGGGTTCTAACGGGTAGCAAAATGTATAACCCGGACCGGTGGGCGTAACGGGTACTCGTCGCCCAGACAGCACACCAAATCCTTTGGATATCTACTGAACATCCCAATATCCACTGAATGTCCAGTCCATGGTGGATATCTATTTTATATCCATGAGCTGTAATTTATAGACATGCAAATGTCCATAAATAATGGTAATTAGATGGCAAAGTATTAAAAAATTACGCTATTGTGGCTAATAGTACCGTTCAGATATTTAAAATTAATTTTTTTAAGGTGTATTCAATATCCCATGGACATCCACTAAATATATCAGTCTAGGCGCGAACGCAAACCATCGTGGATATCCACTAGATGTAATTTTTGATTTTGCTTACTAAGTAGAATCTACTCATGCTCAATCCGCCGTAATTGAGTTCGATCGAAATTTGTTTCACAATCAGACTCCATTAGAGACTGGAGTCGAGAATTTCCATTTATTGCTGAAGAGTCCTAATAAGGGTAACTTTCTCCTTAGTGGGCAAAATCAAAGGCAGAGTGTTGAAAATATTTTGAGTGTTGAAAATATTTTTTATCTCTGCTATTTTCTTTCGACTTTATTCAGTAATCATTAGTTACTTATGAACCTCTACTAAAGATACCTATAAAATATTTTGCTGAATATCCGAATTACTCTATATCCTGGGATATAGACGGACATTTGGTTGGATATCCACAGAATATATTCTGTGGATATCTCTGGGATTTCTTGGATTGTCTGGAAGATACTCATTAGATATTTTGCTGGATATCAATATGATATCTTCTATATTCTGGATATAGACGGACATTTGGATATTCATATTAGATCCACGGAATATTTTTGATATCCTGTGGATATATTGGATATCCACAAAAGATATTCTGTGGATATCTCTAGGATTTGGTGTGTTGTCTGGGCGTCATTCCTAAGTTCAGAACCATTTTCTCTTTTTTGTGAACCGATTTTATTTTTTTAATTTTTATGTAGTAGCTATTAACAAGCTTTAGTGTTATCAATAAAAAAAATTGGAAATAGTATTTTTTTCCCAACTTTCAATACATGAAATCCATTGATCCACAATTATAAATTATGATTAAATAATAAAATTAGCCTATAGCGAACATGAGCACCCTTTAATTTCGAACCAACAAGGACAATATTACATGGACGGGTAAAGGACCATGAAAAACGAAAAAAAAAATACTCCCCCACTCCTCCAACTTCCCCTCCATCTTCCTCTGCCACGCCTAAATGGTGAGTAATAGAAAAAACTAATAGCGGGACCATAGGCCGCGTTTAAAACGATTTTAAACTGCCCAACTTCTCTCACCCTCTCCTACTTCTTCTCCCACCCCAAGGAAGGTCGATATAGAACCGCCAGATTTAGGAAAATTTACTTCGGGTACGATGATGGATTGGACTTTATGACGAAAAAATGTTACCCTCCCCAAAGGAGAAGTTACCCCCCTCCCAAGTATGTGGGGGATGAATTCACCACCCCTCAAGTGTAGGTGGAGGTGAAATTTTTTTTCATAATTCGGGTATTTTGAGATATTGATTGTACAGATAATTAAAAAATTGGAAAAAATTGAAGACTAGTCCGACCTCCTTCCATCATCCCTTTATTTTTCCTTTTCTGGGCTCATGATTATTTTTTGTATGACAGGGTGTAAGCTGAATATAGTGGGTGTTATCCCACACCCAACCCCCCCTTTTTTAGGGTCCTTAAGAGTAAATTCAAACTAAATGTTGTCTTTCATATCATATCAGTAAATGAGGGTTTTTAAATTGTGAGTCACTGTTATTTTATTGAATTTATTTAATTATAATGGCACTGAACTGTGGTGTATTGTAAGTACATGGTCTGAGATACACAATGAACGAATGTATAAAAATAAAAAATATGTTAGTAACATATGCAAGCGAGTATGTTTTCCTCAAATTTTCAATAATGATTATATGGTCGAATTTCAACCACTGGGCCAACACTAGTAAATATAAAAAGTTAAATAAGGACTCTTGCTATATATTTTTAGTATTTGGGGGTGGATGAGAGGCTTTGGAAGCTTGAATATCTAGAAAATAGAAGAAAAAAACGGAAAGGTAGATCTTTTTTTTTTAATTTAAGAGGGCAAATCCTCCAAACCTAACTCATTGTTGCAAATGTTTTAGAACTATTGACCTCTCCAGTCCCTCATAAGAAATGTAAAGGTTAAAATAATCCTTCTCATCCTTCTAAATTATCGAAAAGTTATAAAAATAGATGAGGGTGCTTCCCCCGAAAACGGTGAGTGAGGATGTAAGATAGGGGTCATATTTGGATTGAGGAGGTCATTGTAATTATTATTTTTTTTTTTCGTTCAGTGTTTTTTTTTTAATTTCAATAGTTTTAATGAAATGGTATTTTTTTTATAAAATTAGATAATGAAAAACCAACAGTACCTATTTAATATTTTTATAGTTTAGCCAAGGAAACAAAAGGTAAGAACAAACAAATAGATGGTTGGTTCTAAAACTTGAAGAAAATCGATATTTCGATTAAAAATTAGCAGAGTAATTTATTTGTTGAAGATATTTTCTCTTGGAAATCATTTATCTTTTCCAGGCGATTTGTCGAATCATGTATACATATTTTATACTATAAAAATGCTTACTTGACATGAATCTTTGCCGCCTTCTCTATACCCAGCGCAAAACATATTGTCCGTAAGCTTTACCATATTATATCTTCTTTGGCAATAATTTTGGTCTAAAACGGGCAGCTGAACAGTCCTAAGTTGATCTACGGCATCTGGAAAAGCAATACTAAGGCTTCCCCATCCTGACACATTACCTATTTGGCCTTCTTTTATTGGTTCTCGAAATCGTGGTAATCTAACAGGTTGAATTGTGGCAGAATAACTAGAAATGTAAATACATGTTCGAACTCTATTTGTTTAAATTAAAAATGATAACTATGCCGGTCCTATATATACAGAGTGTTTCCAAATTAGCTTTCCACAGAGAACAATAAAAAGCTTATGACTCAGAGACAGTTTAATAGATTCTACTCTATTTCCTGTATGTTGTTTAATAAATTAATAAATAATTACTTGAATGGTGGTGTAAGCTTGAGAACAGCAATGTCATATTCTTCATTGAGAGAACTGTGATATGGATGTGTGATAGCCATTCTAACACGCGATGATACTCCACCTTTGCTCAAATATATACTTCCTGCTTGTACTGAATAAACCCCTGTCTTTGGAAAACAGTGAGCTGCTGTTATCGCTGTTTCTTCGTCTATTAGAGCAGCTCCACAAAGATGTGTACCTTCATATCTAAAAAAATATCACCTTTTAACTTTTAATTAAATTTATGTTAATAATGTACAGATAAGAAATAAGCATACTTTTAAGTATTTTATAGTTTAATAAAAAAAAATACATAAATTTTCACTATTTCAATAAATAAAAAAAAAAATAAAAAGTAACATAAGTATGCAAAGTGGAATGAAAATATTTTCAAATTGAAACAAATTATTACAATACATAATTAAAATATGTACAAAAAACTGTTATTGGTAAAAAACTTAATAAATTGTGTAATTTAAATTAAACTAAGGTCTCAGTTTTGGACTTGATCTGATAATTTAGCTGTTCTTGACGGGCGTTCACATAGTAAGATTCTCTTGTTTCTGATGTTAATGACTTCCAAAGATCTCCTAATCGGACAGAAATACTTTTAAAATCTTCATTCGGATATTCAACTTCCAGTTTTTTCCTCCAATCTTTAGAAAATAAAATAAAAGCATTAACTGGCTTTTTAATAATATTTGGTTTTGTTTTAGAATAATCATTAGAAAGAGAAGTGTTTTCACAATCTTTATTTTTATTAGAGTTATTCATCAGACTATTTTCTCTAGGTAAATCAATGTTTGTCTTGTCATCACTTGAATCATGGGTTTCTTCAACTTTAACTGTAAATGTTGTTACTGAATTATCATTTTCATTGTTGATTTCATTTTGATGGTGAATTGCTGTATTATTTGACTTGATATCATCTTGCCTTTCTTGTATTATTGAAGCATTCAACGTATTTAAATTTGAAATAATCTTTGCTTTCTTTAAAGGTCGAGCCAAGGAATTACTTGCCCTGTTCTTCCTCCCACATTTTGGTCTTCCTTTTATTGGCACTTCTATAGTGTTAGGTACAATTATTTGTGGCAATGATCTTATTTCATACCTAAGATTGCTTTGAATTTCTTCATTTTTAGTACACCCAGCGTCAGGGTCTAATTCTGTTGATGGTGTAACTTTATTTTTTAATTTAACAGAGGATAAGCCTTTTACTTGAAATTTTTCCCCTAAAGACAGAACTCCTTCTAAATCAGTATCTAGTACCTTCACTTCTCCTTGATATAAGAAACTAATAATATGTTTTAAATGAGCATATTTTATTTCATGAAATATTATCACTGGGTGGATTTCTTTCCCAGTTCGAAAGAGGTCCATGAAAAAACCACTACATGCAGACAAAATTATTTTGTGGGCTCTGATCTTTTTATCTTCACAGATAAGAGTTACATCAACCATTTGTTCACTCTGTAGTAGTTCGCTAAACACTTGAGCTAAGTTTGTAAAAAAATTGTTCCATCGTAAATTGTAGTGTTCTCCTTGTGAATTACTTGGAGACAATGAATCCATTCTGGAAAGTTTGAGTTTAATAACAAGCAACACAACAAATAACAAGACACTAATTTTTTAATTTTTTTCAATACTAATAAATAAATTGGGAAGTACAGAAACAATCGATTATATTTTGAAAATGTGAGGTTATGTAAAAATTTAAAATCAATGATTATATATTTATATAGATTGCTCACTATATGTAAATTTTGACTACACAAAGCAAAAGCGGGTCGCAGTGTGAACCCAGTAGGCGAGTTCGGATAGTCAGGGGCTGGAGCGGGACAAATTTTAGGGTGCTTTTAAATGACATTTAAGCGTGTTAAACTGTCACTAATCGGACTAAACCCAATGAAGTGGAGGGGGGTAGAATGCCAATGTACATGTTGTACTATTAGAACAAGGTGCGACTCGATGGGCGCAGCCATTTTTATTGTTCATCTCACTCGGGACTATTTATAATAACCATTTTCTGTTTCACATTGTTATTGTTCAATCCACAAGCTGGTGGATCAGACAATAACAATGTGAAATAGAAAATGGTTATTTTAAATATTCCCGAGTGAGATGAAAAATAACCTATCTTCGCCCATAGAGTCGCACATCAAGTCTATTGACAAGCATTCTACCCCACTCCAGTTCATTGACTAAACCGAACGCTAAAAGGGTCGTTTGGAGTTAAAAGTGTTAAAGGAGTTAAAGGAACGTGGCAGACCGAACGCAATGAGTATATATACCAGTGTGCACTGCTAACCGAACAGAACCGTTCTGGCCCAAATGTGTTTTTAAATAATATTTTTAGCATATCTATTTACAAAAAAATACCTTAATTTTTACTTCAAGACACGATATATTGTCATGTATTTTGAAAACTTGTTCTTGTGTTGTGACTATATTGGACATATCTTTTAATCTGAGTAATGTTTAATCTCAATGTTACTAATATTTTACTAAAAGTCACTAGATTTTTAACATTTAAAGTTTTGTTGCATCTCTTTTGGCAATAATAATTGCACTAAATTAGGCACTTTAAATGGTGAATGCACAAAGCACGTATCCTCTAGAGACCCCAAGCCAATTGCCGCGTTTGAATATCTACATCCGATGCATTTTTTACGTCTCTATAGCGTGTGTTTATCCACATCGGACACACTACTGCTGCAAAAGAAATGCTCTGGTAACATAAGTGTTAGATAAAGAAGGCCATGCATAAGTATGTTTTTAGTTAGTTATGGTAAGCTTATAAAGAAATGCCTTTATTTTAGGCATGGCCTTCTTTACCTAACTAATACAGACGACCGTGTTTAGGAATTCCAAACAAAATGGTTGTCCGTTGGTTACGATATGGCAACCCTGTGTGTTTGGTGAGGATTTAATATAGGGTCAATGCTATAGATAGTTATATAGATTAATCATCCATGTTTTACAAAATAAATATTATGGTATTTTTCGCCGCATAAACGTTTATGATAGTATGTTATTTAGACGTCTATAGACTTGCTCCGGGCTTGCCCAAACTTCAAAATATTTCGGGATATAAACAAAGTGTTATACGAATTCAGCTCGGAAGCCGTACCCTAATCCAAAATCCATTCGCACAATAATATTTGTCTTTATAATTCAAACAGAAAGTGATTCATTTGAAATTTGATGGAAATCATTACATGATTTTTCCATGTCGTTTTGTAGCTTTTCTTTAAAAAAATCAAATTACCGATTTTATAAAAACTCCAATACAGGTATATAGTCCAAAAATAAAAATATAAACACCACTAAATATTAGTAAAATATTGGATTTTTTAAAAAACTAATGTAAGAACCGCAGCAGAATATTTCCTGTCAGGGGTAGTATTCTCGAATCACGAATACCGACATTCACATACGTGTTTTACAATGTGTCTCACTTTGTTGAACGAAAACCAAGTGAGACAAATCATAAATCTCGCATGCGAATCTATATTCGTGACTCGAGAATACTACCCCAGCTCAATTTTTCATTCCTTGACAACCTTCCTTAGCAAAGGACGGAGGAAGAGGCCACCGTGTTGTCTACGAACCGTGATCAAAGACAACCAGGCCCACAGGCCACAGGGTTGCCATTAAATACTTATTTTTACATTCTCTTATTACAAAATTGGTATTTAAACAATTTATAAATTTGATTAGAACAAAAAACAAACAAAACCAAAGATATTTTAATGAAATATTTTTATTTGGAAACTACTTTTTATAATCGAATAATCAATTGAAATCGGTCGCATTTTTCTATTTTGGACACTAAAGGCGCCATTTGTTTGACATTTAAAACACCTTTTGGAGTTTTTTTTTAAATTTCAATAATGAACCCAGTAATTTTTTTTAATTCCGTATTATCAGGTGTACCTTTAATGATAATAATTTCATTTTAGTATTTTAACCAACTTCCGTATAATGTTGAAATTATAAATATTTCCCTACAGAATTTTTAGTAATTTAAACATTGAGACCTTACCTTAAACTAAGTTGATAGGGAAATTCTCCCGCCTTTGCTCTACGACCTCCGACAATTCTTCGACTAGCCCAACAGCACTCTAATGCAACTAAATATTAAATTTGTTTAATATCGTGATTTATATTATATTGGGTAGGTACCTACATCCAATTTTTTTTTATTCTATAGAAAACAGTTAAAAATTATTATTCGTAAATGTTTGTAGGTCCCTAGTTAATATTTTTTGGCATTCTTTAAAAATTTTATTTTTTAATTCGTACCTATACCTAGGAAAAAATCGAAACAAAAGTGTGATTTCAGAAAAAATATTATGCTGGTAGGTACCAAGAAGACATAAAAGAGTAATTAGGATAGTAATAATTAATTTTAACCTTAAAAATAAGGTGAAGGTAATGTAACTAATTATAATTTGAATGTATTAAAATAAAATTATGGTAAAAAAACTTTAGTTTCAAATTGTACTCACATACACATGTAAAAATAAGCCTTACAACCACATTCATACCGTTGTTGTTGTTTGTTCAAGAATATTTTCAGGACTGTCAGATGTTTAAATTAACTGTTTTGCCTTGTAAAAATTAAAATAATTATATATGCGCTGTCAATAGCTCTTATCACTATTTCAGGGAATAATTTAAAAAATATATAAAATAGGTAATTGTATTAATGTATCATTATTAATAGTGTGGAAATGGACTCAAAAAAGATATAGTAGAAAGGCAAAGATAGAAATAAAAATTTAATTTGTCAATTAAGCCAATAATTAATAATAAAAAATGCTTAAAATGCATTTTTTAATGTCAACATCGATGAGAATTTTATTGTAAATTCGGTCCAACTAATGTCTAAATTATTTGACAAAGATAACATTTTTCAAAACTATAATGTATCTAAATGAGATGAATAAATATTTTAGTGTGAACTCAAATCAATTCCTTGTCAAATCACACCATCTTTTATTTAGTTAGGATAATGCTATGATGTGGTATATGAATTACTAAAATAGCTTTCAAATAAAATATCACACTATTGATTAACAACATTTTTCCCATGAGAAGAAATATTTATTACAATAATATTAAGCAAAGCCTACAATAAATGTTAGGCAAAATTTAAGATTTGCGAAATAAAATTAGTTTGACTGAAAATATTTACTGTTTATACTGTTGATTTCCATAAAATATTAAAATTCTGTTTGTAGTTAAGACGCGTGAAATAGATAAAAAAATATAAAATTAAATTATTTATTATTATGTTAATTAGTAAAATACATAAAATTACTATTTATTTGCAAATGTAAATCACGGTTTATTATTTAGCTAAAATATACTGAATATTTTGTCTTATAGAAAAAAAGAAATGTTTTAAAACAAATTTGTTCTACGCATCTAAGTTTTAAAACAAATTTGTTCTACGCATCTAATAAAAATACATTTTTTAGCAGATTGAGGAATTTTCATTGATCCGTTTTCACTCGAAACGGCGAAGGAATTAAATGTTAGTTAAATATCCTATTTGTAGACCAGAGACAACAGAAAATCGTTAAATTAATGTTAAAACGTCAAATAATTAAAATTCGTTAAAAAATAAACGAAACTCTTAATAAAGCACAAATAGTGCAAAACATCCAAAATTGTGTACAATTAAAAAAAAAAAAACTAAAACTTGTTTAATTATAGAAAATATTATTTTACAGCAAAACTACAGCAATTATTTGATACGGAGAAGAATCAATAGAAAACCGTTGAATGGGCCATGTTCACATGTGAGATATGCTGTTTTATAAATTATATTGTAATAGTTAGTCGCTATACAAGTTATTCTAAATAGTCAGTTCGTTAAAAAAGCCAAAAGTTTTTAAATTAAGCCCAATTGAAATTTAAAATTTGAAATTATACGTCATCGGGAATAGACCAATCATCTTGTGTCGAAGTTTTTTTTGTTATACAAAACCAAGCCAACGAACAAACCGACACACAGAATGTCGAAGTGAACGCACATCTAAGTGACATTAAAATTGACACCACCTAACCTTAGTTTTTTGTTTTGGTTTAATTTTATTATTAATATGAATCAGCTGGATTTATAAAAGTTGAATCAAGTGTTTTACCCATTGTAAACGAAAATATGATTACCGAGATGATTACTGCATTTTTTAACAATACTCAGTTTACAAAAGTTAGAAAGGTAAGACTTTGTTTTAATAGTAGGTAGTTACAGTTTATATGGAGCAAGTAAAACATATTTATCTCAGGTTTTATTTTTAGATCTGCCAAGCAAGAATATGGGGATAATTTCTTTTTCCATAAGAGACAAGGAGACAAATTACACCTAAACATAAAGTACGGCAAAAACCTTCTGATGTGGTTGTTGTAATTAACAAAAATGAAAATTTTAGTGCACAATATGCTGCATGTCAAGGTTTGTAATATTTATTATGCTTTTTTGTTTTTATATTACATATAATAAACAGTGTATAAGGAAGGCCCTTTGTAATCGCAGCAAGAATAGGCTATTTTTATACCCTTTTCAAAAATTTTATGCTCCTCGTTTTTTGCAAAACTTAAAATGCTCTATAGCTTCGAACGAAGTCAGCAAAGCACCTCTGTTTTATAAAGTTTTTTCTGTAAAAACAGCAACTTGAAATATTATATTTTTAAAAATACATGGTGCTTGCTAACCTTCGAAAGAAGCCAGTAGAGCAATTCGGTTTTTTTAAAGCTTTTTTCTAAAAACCACACCCCATTTTTAGAATATTTTTAGACTCTTGAAATATTGTAAAACTTTACTAAAAAAATTTGCTATTTTTAAATAATACAGGGTGCTTTGTTGGAACAAAGTCAGCAGGACACTTTAGTTTTTTAATTTGTTTTTTTTATATATATATTATATATATATAAAAACAACTACTTATGACACATGTTTAGGCTGTTTTAAAATCCTAAAAATGTGGTAAGTACATTTGTTTTTAGAAAAAAACTTTGAAGTCAGCAAGGAATTGCGAATCTTTTTTAAAATGCCAAATTTCGAATATTTTATAATATTGTAGGAGCCAAAAAACGTGGTGTGGTTTAAAAAAAAACTGGGGTGCTCTGCTGGATTCGTTTGAAGCTAACAAAGTATCCCGTAATTTTTTATTTTATAATACTCAATAGCCTAAAATGAGACATAGCTGTTTAAACAAAAAATTGTATTTTTAAAAATAGCAGTTTTTTTGAGAAGCTCTATAATATTTCAAAAATGTGAAAATGTGGTGAGATTGTTTTTTTTTTAAGTTTTGAAAATCCGAGGTTCTTTACTGGATTCGTTCAGAGCTAGTAAAGCTCTGCTCGTCTTGTTACATAAAATTAAGGCATTTTGTAGCTGGTTATATAGTTATTTTGTAACTGCATATCTAACCCTTTTATTTTTTTCAGTTGGTTGTAAATATGTGGCTTCATAGAAGAAGTGAGGAACCATCTGTAACATCTACTCAGTGTTATTGGAAAGGCTCTAATTTATCAAAATGCGTAAATATTGATGTACACTTGGCTAGATTGTTAAATAAACCTCTTCATCCACTACAGGAAAATATATCAGTACTTTTATATTCTTAGGATTTGTATATATATTTTTTATTTGTAAATAAATTGTATTTTACTTCATTTTTCTCATTTTTTATTAAAAGGTTAATAAATAAAATTTTCACAGATTTTTATATTTTTGTTCGTAAACAATAATTGAAGAGTTTTTATTAAAAATCACCAATGTTAATAATAATAACTTAAGTCAATATTATTCTTTCTCCTTTTTTAAAGCTACTATCAATAAAGATATTACTTTAGCTTGACCTATGATCAATTTTTAAATTTTGTGATATATTTGGTTCGACAGAAAAAAAATTATAACCCTTTGACATTAGTTGTTTTTACTTAGATTTTCATAAAAAATAAACGGAACTGCAAACATGTTTTACTATCGTAATAACGAATAGCAACATTAAATTTTTTTTTTCACATTTATCACTGTTGTCATTTTCATAAAGGATTGATAAGAAGGCACACTTTCTGTTTTTTTGAAAAAGGTGGCAAGAATTGTGATATTTTTAAATTTATCACCAGTGATACCACATGTAGTTACCCGATTTATTGGAATATATAGACTTTGCTACTACATTCAACTGAACTTGGTTGTTTTTAATATTTATCACTGTGACATAGGCGTTTTTGTCAAATTGTTTCATTTTAAACTGCTGTAAATAGGTGCCTTTGTTTTGGTAGTTTTAGTCCCAAAAAAATCTATGCATATACAGGTACTCATTCCTCTTTGATTTGTTCGAAAAGTTAAAATTTTATAAAAAATTACATTGGCTGTTTAAAAACTCATTATAATCCCTGAAATGTGATAATTAGGTAAATTAAATTAAAAAAACAAACAAAAAAAATTTATTAAATTAATATTTACTCTTACAAAATAGGTTCTTGTAAGTTAACAAGCAATTATGCAGATATTACTAAGTAAATGTACTTGCTTAAAATTCACACACGAATGTGGTTTTAACATGTTAAATTAAATTAACTAACTCTTTCCACATGTATTCTTAGAGATGCTATTCTTTTCTCGATTCTTTTACTTAATTGTATATCTTCTGGAGAACTTTTTTCATTCTGTGATACACTAGGTGTGGCTTTACTAAAGTGCATCCCATGTTTTCAAGTAGCTGAATATTCTGAAACCCCTATCTGCCATTATATGGGATCCAGGAACCAGTTTGTTTAAATACCCACATTTTTCTATTATTTCTTTATCACTAGTTCTTCTACAAAATGATGAATAAATTCGGTATCTTCAAAACTTTCAGGAGATTCTGCATTTTCTTCCAGAAGGGTTTTTAGGTTATTCACCTAAGAATTTATAGTAGCCTCATTTTCAATTTCCTGAAGGGGACAATTAGCAGAAATTGCTGCTATATCTTGATAATCCGGTGTATTTTTATTAAAAAGTTTACGAGAAACATCGCTAGTAGAAGGTTGATAATCTTCTTTCCAAATTTCTAGGAACACTAATAAATATTTTTGAAGATGAATGTGAACCATTATCACATTCTGGAACAAAACACTTTTTCGTAGTCATAATATTTATAAAAAGTACAAAATTAAACACTCAAATTCCAAATAAATTCTTGATCGAGACACTATGATGACAGATGTCATACACAGTGCTGCCATTTTGCCATTTTCTGAATTATTAAGTGACTTTTAAAACAATGAAACGTTAAATATGGTAAAAGTTTAAACAGAAATAATACTTTCAAAACACATTTGATATTATATATTTAAAAGATATTTGTTTAACGATGTTTTAGAAGTCTAAAAGTAAGAAGGAGTACACAAACGAACGTACATCACTTCTCGTAAACCTTCTAGCCGGCAACGTTGTGCGCTAGCTCCTATTGGTCTATTCCCGGTGACGTCATAAATTTTAAAAAAAATCATAACTCCGGCAAATGAATAGATAAAAAAAAAATAAAAAAAATGTAGTTTTATTTTTAACTCTACTATTCATAAAAAAAATTTCAAAATTTTTGAACATGCCCCATTAGTCGTTTCAAGTGTTAAAACACAAGTGCAAAATAATAGAAATTCATTAAAAAATAGACAAAACCGCTAATTAAGGAGGTCCTTTCGCCACCCCTTTCGCCACCAATGTTAAATAAAAAATATTAGATTGACTAAAATTTATTTTTTTTCTAATAGTTGAAGTCCTTATTTATCTAATGTTGAACTTTTAACTATACCTTACCGTGCAAATTTTTGAGAATTTTTTTTTTTAATGTGTGTATTTGTACAGTGTCTTATGAGAAAATAAGACCTCAACAACAATTCTCGAATTATATTATTATTTATTGATTAGATGGAGTAGAAAAAAACTAAAAATAGGGTTTTTGAAATATTTAGGTTTTGTTTTTACAATAAAATATATAGGTTACCTTGGAATTTATTGAGAAATTAATATTAAAAAAAAAATTGAAGTAACCTAGTTGAAAATTTTTTGATTTTTTAATATTAATTTCTCAATAAATTCCACGGTAACCTATATATTTTATTGTAAAAAACAAAAGCTAAATATTTCAAAAACCTTATTTTTAGTTTTTTCTACTCCATCTAATCAATAAATAATAGTAAAATTAATTATAATTCGAAAATTGTTGTTGAAGTCTTACTTTCTCGTAAGACACTATACAAACACACATTTAAAAAAAAAATTCTCAAAAATTTGCACTGTAAGGTATAGTTAAAAGTTCACTATTAGATAAATAAGGACTTCGACTACTATTAGAAAAAAATTAATTTTAGTCATAATCTAATATTTTTTATTTAACATTGGTGGCGAAAGGACCTCCTTAAGCACAAATAGTAAGAAAAATTAAAAATAGCGAAAAACAGAATAAAACTAAAAGCGTTTGTTAAAATATCATTAAAGACAAGTAAGTATGCTCAAAAAATACTAGAAAACGTGTCTAAGTATTAAAAACATTATTTTACTGAAAACTAGAACAATTATTTTAAAACGGACCAGAAATAATGGAAAACCGATGAATTAGTGTTAAAACGCTAAATTAGTGCTAAATAATTGAGATTCTTTAAAAAATAGACGAAAATCCTATTTTAAGCACAAATAGTGCGAAAAGCCAAAATTGCGAAAAATCGAGAGTATTGATATCGCGCTGGTGTCATGGCGGCGCTGACGTCATGCTTAGAGTTAGTAGAGATGGCGCGAAGTAAATAGCATATGACAGATGCATGTTGCAGTGGTTTGAAAGTCGTTTATAGATAACATTTTAAGGGTATATTTGTATTATATTATGTTGTAAAATTTGTGAGTGATATTAGTAAAAAACATTCATAAAAAATACGGTACGCAATTTATTTATGTAACATTAATAATAAAAGAAAAAAATATTTAAAAAAGACATGTTTTTTCGCTCTCCTCGACAGTAAGAGATTTGCCAGAAGTAAGCAGATAAATTTAAAACAGAAAATTGTCATGTGTGTTCCAAGCACGTTCAACCTTCCGATTATAAAAGGGACCTCGAAGCAGACTTTTGAACTCTTTCTAACTGTAGAGAATTCGCAAACTGAGGACTTGTTTAAGCATTGTTAGCAAATGGATAAGCATAAGATAATTTTTTACAAACTGCCTACGTAAGTTGGCGGCATATGAAAAACATTTTTATTATTAATATTAGGAAAAAAAGTTATTCTTCATAAAAAGTCGAGCAGCATGGTATAAAACCTAAAGTCGTATAAACGAGGTTGTCAAAAATAAAGGTATTTTACTCTTCAGCAAAAATAATATTTCTGGCAAACCTCGTACACAGCTTAAAAAAAATTGATATCTGATGATTGTATTTTAAGTTTTGGATCATGCAGAACTTTTTATTAGAAATACATTTTTTCACAAAACCAATAATAAAAGTTTTTCATATGGTTCCAACTTATACAGTGAGACATTGTATATAAATCCTATCTTTTTCTTAAAAAAAAAGTAGTTAAGTATATTCAATTTGGGTAATATAATGCAGGTAAATATGTCACCAGTTGCGATTTCTAAAAGGGTAAAAATTTGCGACGTCCCCAGATGCGAAATTTGTAACCAGACTCCCAAGTTTCGAGTTGCGAAGATACATTATCCTGGTTATAGAAATTATTCTTTAGAAATCGAATGTTCAACAAAATTAAAAACCTGAAATCGAATTATATAGTATAACAAAAATAAATCATTAAAAAGAAAAAGGGAAAAAAAACTGTTACTTAAAATAAATATTTCTTTTATGTATGTATTTGAATTTATTTTTCTTCATAGCTCGTTCCTCAACTATTCCATAATAATATCCTTATAGATATTTAATTTCTAAAATATTATCTTTTAATATTCATGAAATTTCTGAAAATTCCTCAGTTAATATTTTTAAATTCGCGCCTATACAAATTCTACGTGTGACGTCATGCGCGTGTCTGTTCTATTTTTGATTCTGTTGATATCCTACCTCTTCTTTTTTGTACCATGATCAGCTGTTACCTCAGGCCCTAATGATAACCTGCATACATCAAGGCATGGATTGGATTAATGTCCCAATATATTCCTGATCACTCTGTTGCCACTTTTCCTAAAGCGTGGCAGCAACCTCTAAATTGATAGGTTGGAAACACCATTTCCAATCTGTCTCCTTAGCCAGTCTCAGAGGTGTTCTATGGGATTCATCCAGAGATAACAGAAGATGTAACTAACAAATATCGTGTGGTCCTGAATAAGACATATCCTAAGGGACACAGGATGAGGGTACAATATCCGCTGTTGTCATATGCCTATTTCATTATAGACCGTCAGATAGTGACCGATTTAGGTGCCGCATTTTCGCATGCAAGCCTTGAAGAGGGTTGAAAAGTACATCGATGTTGAGTAGAATAAAAGAAAATATACCAGTGGCTCTTGGGGATAACACATGGAAAACTCGATTTTTATCAGAAAAATTTTCCGACCCCAAAATGTACTTGTACATTCGGGTCATTCAAGAAAATGTTTTCGGACTAGTGACGATTTCATAAATTCGATGGGCTTGTGTGGCAAAATCGTGTAAAATCTCGATTTTTTCCTTAGAAAACTACGCTCTTATTTCAACCCTTTAGGCACTTGCAACATTAAAGCCTTTGGTTTTCCGAAGCCTAGTTCTATTAATTAATCATATAGTGAAAACGGCTTGCGTGGAAATATGGGCTACAAATCACCTTTCATTTTTGTTTTCCATGTGTTATCCCCAGGAGCCACTCGTAAATTTCCTTACATTCTACTTAAAATCGATGTACTTTTCAACCCTCTTTGAGGCTTGTATGCAAAAATGGGGCACCTAAACCTGTCACTATCTGACGGACTATTATTCTTGTTTTGTTAACATAATTATTTACATATATATTAAAAAAGCTAAAATAATTTAACCTATTTTATTGCAACTGAGCCCAAAAAATTTTGAATCATTAGTTATATCAAATTCAAATAAATTAGATGTAATAATTTTCAATAAATTCTAAAACCTAGTAATGGTAAATTGGAAGTGGCAACAGGGCTTACATCGACATGGATATGTACGTTGTTTATTATAAGCGCACAGCGGCTTACAACATTTATTCATTGATAAAAAAAAGTTGTATCTGCGTAAAATCCTTCTCTTTGTCCCCTCTCTTACTTCTCACCTTTAGTCTCCTCGCCGCGGACCACCAAATAGAGCGTATCGATTGTCGAATTAATCTTGGCATCGTGAATATTATATTTTATCAATGAATGGTTATATCTGTTATCTCTGGATTCATGTCAGGACTATAAGATGAAAAGAACTAAGTTCCAGATCTTCGGATTCACCAGACTTTAAACAAGTCTTACCCAACTCAACCATGGCTTTCATCAAAAGGTGTGACATAGGGTGAACTATAAGTTAGCCACAATATATCCATCTGGGTCGTAGTGGAAGGCAACGAAATCATCCCATTCATTTTCGACCTAAACTTCTCAAAAAAAGCACCCGAGGATGCAGCATCAGCATAAATTTTGACAAAACTGATTTTTGAAAATTGTTCTTTTTGTTTTATGCGTTAGAATTATAAAGGAAAGGTAAGTGAAAAATGAAACTCTTGTATAATACTTGTATATTTACGACTGAATACTGTATATAGTGTCTAAGTCACAAGACATAAGCGCTCTATTTAACTAGAAAAATATATTGTAAATGGCACTTTTACACATAATATACTTTACAGGGGCGTTGTTAAGGAAACCAAAAAAAGAGCTGCTGAAATCGATATAAAAAAACATATCAAACATACACTCAGAAAAAAGATAATTCAAGAATTAAGAAACTATTCTAAGATTACAGTACACAATTCTAACAACTAAAAAAATAACTTACTAAAAAAATGATCAAAAATTACAAAAAAAAAAAATTGTAAAAATAACACAGTAAATCAGACAAAAATGTATCTATTCTATTTTCCTTAGCTAAAGTCTTATAGAATACGGAGATTACAGAAAATTTTTAAAAATGTTTTATTATAAGAACATTTTTCTATAATCTCTGTTTATAATTATAATTATTATTATACATACGATTGTTACTTTTTTTTACAAAGATTAGATTTCTGGCACCTATGTGGTATATTTCTATTCAAATGTATCGGAACACTAGTTTTTTGTTTCATCCAAACATTTACAAATTGTATGGAAAAATAAGTCAAATAAAGAAAATATTTTCCTTGTTCAGCCAAAGTCAAACACATTTTCATGAGAGGAAACTATTTGAGCTAAACTACCAGAGTTTAAATTTAACATTGACTTCTATTCAGAATATTCTGAATATTCTGAATATTTTTTTTCTGATGGAATAACGTCGTTTGAACATCTATTAAATCATAATAAATATTAGCTAAACTTTCTCAAAACAGGAAGAAACTTGATCCATTATATTTGGCAAGTTGTATTTTTTCACATATTTCATTACTTTTAAACAAAATTCGTGGTAAATTTTAATCATGTTTGGTTGGAAACAAAAAAGTGTAGATCCAAAAAACTTTTTTTGTATTGTTTCTATGAGGTGAGTGCGGTTTCTATGAAAAATTAGAATGTATCAGACAGATCAAAAAATAATTTCTATATCACTGGCAAAAAGTTTCGTTTCGAGATAAAAGAAACGGTTCACAGGTTAAAAAATATTACCTAAAAAATTAAGCGTTGTCAGGTATTTAGCTCGGGGTTGGAAAATAATTTCAAAAACATTATCCAAAAACAATTAAAAAAAAAATTGATGGAAAACTATGAATTCCAAAGTTAAAAAAAACAAGAGTTCAAGAATAAATAAAAATCTTGTGAAAATTTCAAGGACCGTGGGAAAATATTTTTTAATGTCTTTTTGGCAAGTCTACAAAAATTCTTACTGGGCATGCTTTTGTTAAATGCATGTGTTCTCTCCTTCCCTTAGGAGACCAATTTTGTTTAATACAGAGGTATCTGAATCTGTCATGTTTTAAATTCTTGTAAACTGATAATATTTAGACTCCTCCCCCTTGAATTCAATGAGATGCTATCGTAATGAGATGACATCGTAAAGACAATGAGCACTTCACAGTTAGATGAGAACTGATAAGATTGTCTCACTAGTAAAATTTTAGCAAGTGCTAAATATAAAATAGACATTTGTCCCTATGTTGGATGTTAGATTTCCATTATAATAATAATTTATAATACCTTAGGTAGATAAAATTTTAGCTCCATACCATTAAATACTATTGTCTAAATTTATTTGAGTATTGCTCGATAAAGTTCAAATACTGGTTCTTGGAAATCTTGAAAAACTATGTACTTATTCTAGAATTAGCTAACAAGTGCGGAAATAACAAGTAAAATTCGTAGTTAAGAAGAGGTCAATTTTATTCCGAATGAAACTATTTATGTTTTTATGAAGACAACAGAAAATTTTTGGCATTTGTGGATGCAATTGCATTTTTTTTTAATAAATATTAAATGCAAAAAAGTAACTTTTATAACTGAACCACCTCTCATTTAAGATTTTTCAGTTCTCAAATTTTAGCTGCTTGGTAAGCTTAGATGCCTTACAAAAAAAAGTACATGTTTTTGTTATAACTTTTTTGTCATAAATGAATATTTTTGAAATTATTTTTGTTGGATATCGCTAGGATGGATGCTGCCACTCGCTCAGTCCATTACCTTACAATAAGTACATAATGCGTATCATAAAATATACATATACATTTACAATGAAGGCAACTTACATTGAAGTATAGACGAAACTGGGATTCTTTTAAGTAGCTAGAAATGGAAGCCTCTATTTGTAGATTTTGATCTAAATACACAGAGAAAGTCGAAAACCTATACCATTAAATTTTCAATTATCATTTTTTGGGATTAATTTTTAATACTGATCTACATAATCGTAAAAATCATAAGGAGCACATTAGAAAAACATGACTTTTTATGTATAGTTTTGTGATGTTTCATAGTGAGATGAGGAGAACATAGAACAAGAAATTGTGGGGAAGTACGGAAGAGAACAATAACCATAAAAGCGAAAATGTACAGGGTAAGATCGTTATAGCATATGCATATTCAAAACAGAGATATAATAAAAATAATAATAGACAAATAGATTCACAAATATAAGGGGTTTGTTTAAGAATAAATGGCCGACAGCATTGGAGGATTATCTAAAATCACTAGCGATATAAAATTGGACAGACAAAGAGACACAAATGATGAACATTCTCAGTCCAAACCGTTTGACCTGAAATTGTTCAATTTGAAAGGTACAATGAATGCCTTTATAACAAAATAACTAGCACGGAATTGTTGAAAATCCTAAAAGTGTTAAAGACCAAACTTGATTAGATTTACCTTTTAAATTTAATTTTTTAATTTTAGTTAGTTAATGGTTATAAAACCTAAACCACCAGGAAGAACCTTCAAAATAGGAAAAGGTTCATAAATATAAAACATCGGAATATGAATAGGGCGTGTTGCCCAAGAACTAAATTAGTAAGATCTGCAAGAAAATTCTTATTTCAAACTAATAATTGAAAATATATTTTTTTGTTTTTGACAAACTCTGTATAGACGAAAATTTAACAATGTAACTATTTATATCGTTATTCTTTGTCAACACTATGGTATTAAAATATCAGGACCGGGTGAAAAACCAAGGTGCTTTTATGAAATACGTTTTCAAAAATTTGTCTAAATTTACCTTCCCGGTATTAGTTCCATAAGTAGCTTTTAAAAATAGGTTTCTTTTTAACTTTTTTAGTTAAAATATTAAATGGTTACATTGCTATTTACCCTGTTTAGAAACTATTAATAAAAAATATAGAATGGCAGCATGTCTAAGAACTAAGTCGTGCAAAAATCGCAAAAAAATAGTAAAAAAAAAACTTACACAAAAATTACCGTTTAGACTAGTATTGGTTTCAAATTGAGATTTTTTTGTTAAGTAATAATATCAGACAAAATTTGTACAAATACTTTTCTCGCGTGATTATTTTCTTTAATCACCAGAATCCATATAATCACTAATTTCACATACTACATTATTTATCATTCTAACACAATTTTTTTATTAATTATTTTCAAGAAGACAATTTCTGGGATCGCGAATATCAGTTAAACTAAAGGAAATGACTAATTACAAAAATACAAAAAAAAATCACGGCTATGTGTTTTGTAAATAATCACTTCCAAAAATAATAATATATAATACAAAAATATTATTTGGCGCAACAAAAAAATCACTTACCTTCTAAAAGTGATGTATAAAAAAATGGTCAAAAAAAAAAAAAAAATTATTCGAAATAAAGAAAAACGAGATCAAAAATAAAACTATAAATTAAAAATGGCAATTTCTTGATAATACCAAGCGACGGTTTCTAAAAATAACGTGAGCAAAAAGTAGGGATCGATTTGCCACATAGAAAAAAAAAAAAGTAAAACGAAAATGGTTCTCTAAGCATGCGTTTTTGTTAAATTGATGATAAAATATATAACACACAAATATACATATCGACAAACTTTTAGGGCACGCATTTTTCCTCAATAAATATATATTCGAAAACACTTCATTTCCAATAATAAGACTTGCCCCGTAGGTATACCTATGGAAATTTTGGATAAACGTTAATAGGTCCAAACAATACTGTACAAACTGTGCAAATTTCATTGAAATCTATTAAAACGTTTTTAAACATATTTTTTAAACTTTAAACTATATCTTGAAAACGAAGCGTTAGTCGGTATATTTACAGTAAATAAATCAATTTTGTTAATTTTAATAAACAATTAATGAGTGAAAAGTATTTTTTTCCTTATTGATTTTTAATAACAAAAAAGTCTAAAATTTCAATTTAAAATATTCTACCATTATCGAAATGGAGAAAAACAAATTCAACTAGAACACAAAAATACGTAGCCCAAAAAATATTGATAATATTAATTATTTCACACCTAATTAAGACGTTCTATGTAAAATTTACACAATCATGAATGTTATGAATGTTGATCACTTTTTATGCTAGGAAAATAGATGCATGTCACACTACTTATTTAAATGTGTTTTGGAAGACAAAAATTAATTTTCTGTACAACTTGTCTTATAAATATACATAGTATGTCTATTTAGGTTATTCATTATAAAAAGTTCGGCATGGTCTAAAACCCAAAATACAACCATCAAATATCAATTTTTTTCACTAGTATACTCTTGCATAAAAAGCATATTTTTTGACAAACTTTGTATTAAGGCTGTATGTCACGATACTAAATTAAGTACTAAATTTAGAACTAAATTAATGCATTTTTTAAGTACTAAAAAAATGTACGTTGCAAACAGCAAATTTAGTACTAAATTTAGTACTAAAAAAGTCATTAATTAATTAGAACTTGTTCTATTTTCTACTAAATTTACTACTAAAAGTGCGTCGAAATGTTGCGCAGAAGTTTTTCACAGAAAAAATTGACACGTCGGTAATTTGTATTTGGTTGTCATGTCAAATTGATAATAAAAACACCATTTACTTCACTTGTCTATTTTACACAGAATATTTCATTTCTCTGCTTATTTCACGTATTAATACGTCAATGCGCGTGCGCCTATAGTTAATTTAGTACTAAAAATTGGTATCGTTGCAAACGGAAAAAAATATTTTTAGTTCTAAATTAATGACTTAATTTAGTGCTAAGTTTAGTACTTAATTTAGTATCGTGACATACAGCCTTTAGACTAAGAATATTTGATATCTAATCTGATGCACTTTTTATGAAGAACTACTTTTCTTAAAATTAACAAAAAGTTTTCCAAGTAGACATACTGTATAGCTTCGATTTATTATGTAAAAATTAAAGCTGCATGTTTTATTCTCATTAGTTTTGAAGATAAAATCTGCCATTACAATAAAAGGTGCGATAAGGTAACTTTAATTGTTGGCATACGCATCCAATTATAATTTTGCGTAATTTTGAAATTAATTATATTTATTCAAAATTGGGTCATTAAGTGAACCAGCTGGTGATATCTCCTGATATCAGTGATCAATATCAGAAACAAAAAAAAAATCTAACAACACCTAGCACAAATAGTAGATACGATAGATAAAGAATAATTTAAAGAAAAACATTTTTTTTTTTATATTTAAACATTGAATGAAAAATATTTGCAGAAAATCAGCATGAAGCCTACTACAATTTATCAAGATATGATATCAACATTAGATGAGTCTACTGTATATGATTTAGTGAAATGATGGTGCCCTAAATTCAAGTGAGGAATAGCTTTATGTGAAAACCTTCACCCTCGAGGTGACTATAGATGAAAGAGGCTTAACAAGCGGGATTTCAATTTGTAGAATCATCCACCCTATTCACCAGATTTGGCCCCTAGCGACTACAAATTGTTATCGAAACTAAAATATAATTTGCGTGGCAGGACATTTTCTAGTGACAATGATGTTATGTCAGCAGTAAATAAATGGTTTAGGCAATAATTATTATTAAAAAGAATAGGGAAAGGCCGGGAAATGCAGTAATTATATTAACCATCCGCACGAGTCCAAATACCTGACGAGTCCTAGAAAGTAACCAAAACTTTACATAAAAAAATTAAAGAAACCAAACTAATTTACCTAACATGTTTTGACTAGACTTCTTCAGTATCTGATGACTTATTCATTAGACTACGTTCGCTTGATGCTTGTTTTTGTGAAACTGATTATAAATATACTTCATTTAATGATATGACAAGGAACTATGCAAAAGCAAATGTCTAGGACTCTCCAGATGATGGGACTTGTGTGGATGGTTAAGAATAAAGTATCAGCTATGTAAACAGTAGGGAGAGTCGTTAGATAGAAGAAACAAAGCACATTTTTGTCCTCTTTTTAGAAAGAGCTATGAAGTTTGTGCATCAAGAAACATTGGTATACATTCACACAGACGTAATTGGACATTTTTTCTGGTTAGGGACAGGCCCATTGTATTCCAAATGTTAAGTAGTACGAAGTGCCATTTTGTCGCATGTATGCATTTCTTTGAAGGGCCAGGGTTATTGTAGGAGGTGCAATGTAGCCCCCATAGTTATGCTAAAAGTAGTCTTCTCATGTTAAGCTTATATATTTTTTTAGTCAAGCAATGAAAAAATCATTTGTTTTTAGTCTATATGAAACAATTTTTGCTGAAAGAACCGTTTTTTTTTTCGTTTTACCAAAATTACCACAACACAAAATAAATAATATAAATTAACCTAGGGATTAAAATAAATTAAATCGTTTCTGAAGACAAATACTGTTTTTTTTTTGTACTAATTAAAATACAACATATATTTTTTTTTCTATGTGACAAAAGTAGCCTCGTACGCTTACAAAAGAAAAAAATTAATAACTATAATATCGCACGTAATCATCTGGTACCTGGAGTTTGTCCCTCTAAAAATTTGTTTTATTCGTAAAAATTGTTTACAGATATTTTTCTAAAAATACATTTTTTAGGGTTCCAGCCATTCTAAATAAATTAAAGATTGTCCAATTCTTATACAGCGCGTCCAAACGTTTGCATTAAAAATAAAGTAACATCTTATCTGCAATTTTACTTATTTTTACTTCATTCGCATTTTGACAATATCACTTTTATTTTAATATTTGGGAACATAGAATTTGTCAGAAAATTGAATATACTATTGTAATAAAATCAGCAAAATTAAAATCCGAGTTTTCAAACATATTATTTTTGTATAAATCAGATTTACTTTCTTAATAATAGGATTCAAAATCACAATCTCCAGTGGCCTAGAACACACTATCCCACTCCTAAATGACATAAAATAAAGAACCAAAACCTGCTACAACTTTGAGAATTGTGCCAAAATTCGGCATTACCTTTAAGTTTGATTAATAAAATCTGTTTCTGAAAAAAAAAACAATAATTAAAAAGCGCTTATTATTTTACCACCGTTGTTTTCTGCGAGAGAAACTAAGAGTGTTAGCTTTGATTTTAGTAAATATTTCGATATTAAAACGAAGAGTGCTTCTATTTTAATGCATGGTGTCAAATAAAATCTGACAGCCTCCTTTTAACAATAACTAGGGTTTTTGTTTGCACTAGAGTAACACATGGTTGGTATGGTTTCAATTCAGCCTAAAATAACTAATTTTTTGCAGCAGGTTTTCAATCTATAAAATGTTATTAGAATTTTGTTAGCTTTAACGTTTGGACAGCCCTGTACAATGACCGCACAGCAGCACCATCATTTTTACCAATAAAACAAACGAATAAAGGAACTTGTTAAACGAGGAACCCGAAACAATAATAATTAAAAACCAAAAAATACTTCCATTTTTCAGTGTAAGTACTAAAAAATAAACTACACCTATTTTAACTTGGAGACGCCCAACGACGGTAACTTGTAGTGGACGATATGGTAAGGAGGGCCTATCGGACTGGCGGGGGAGTTGTAAGAAGTAGAAATGGGCATCGACATTGACATGCCCATGCCCCCCATGCCCATGGGCCCCGCGCACGCCCTTCCCCTCTTGCGTCTGGGCAAAATGCCTTTTCGCGCCATGTAGAAACGTATTGTGGAAATTGGGATGCTGAACTGGTCGCTGACGGTTTGGAACGTTTGTCCTCTGGTGATGCATTCTGCTGCTCTTCGGAGCTCTTCGTCGGTTCTGCGGATCCTTCTTGTTGAATTGCCTTCAAAGAAAACAATACAAACTAATCTGATGCATTATAATTTAAAAACCTTTGTAGACCTGTTGATGGCCCACAGTGCGTATGCGCAACAACAACCTTCAAGCTACGTAGGGAATCATTTTAAGTGTGGGAGAATAAGGTTCCATTATTTCTATGGGTAAACGACTTTTAATTACAACATGAGGATTTATGTATGAACAAATTGCACAAATAAAGTGTATCCGCTAAATTTTTATTAAAATTAATCATTATTTAAAAAAATATAATTATTGCAAACAAAATGATAGATGAAAAAAAGGTGTTATCGTTAAGTTACCATACTAAAATCGAACAACGACAAACCACCGACCGATAACGCTATCAGTTTTAGAAAAAACTTCGAAAAAATTATTAAAAACAAGTTAATAACTGTAAAAGAACATATTCCAAACCATCAATTTGGTTTCAAAAACCAATGTTTGCCCATTCATCCACTAATAATTTTTACATTTAATATACAAACATCCTACCTAGAAGGAAAATTATCAGCTGCAGTTTTTATGGACATAAGTAAAGCTTTTGATAGTGTTTGACACACAGGCCTACTGTACAAACTTTTCAACCAATAGACCTTTTCATCACAATTTTTTTTGTGCGCATGCGTCAGTTTCAGCCATCTTTTTCGTACTGTTTTTGTAAACAAGTATGTTAAAATGCTTACGTGAAAAAAATTATAATTGATAAATATTAATTTAAGTCTATATTCATTTAAAAAAAGTGTGAAAAAAGTAAAGTAATAATGAGTTTAGTGTCTTAATTGAAAAATACATTTTCACAAGCAATTATAATTATGTTATCTGTACGGAAAGGAACAACGAAACAGTGTTGTTATGTAAAAGTGACACACGGTATAAATCATTCAAAGGCAATATATATTATTTTATAAATTTTCCAAAGCCTTAGCTGCAATATCGTAAACAATTATCAGGCAAAATCCATATTAAAAGATATTTGAAATGTGCATTAAGTGTGAAAAAATATGGTCGAAGTGACAACGGTTTTCGATGGATTAATGATGTTACTAAAGATACTTATTATATTTCACTGCATTTTCATGGAGAAAGTGGTCCAACAGAAGAAAATTCTCACCTGCTATTAAACAATATTTTTTTAATATTAAATACTACTTCGGTATACACATTAAATGATTAAAAATGTCATGTTGATCCTCAAAATAATAAATAATTTATTTTATTAATTATACTCGTGATTAACTTTCATGCTAATTAAAGTGTTTTTGCAAGTAGTAATAGTTGGTTGGCATAATTAATTAGAATAAAGTTATAATTATTATTTGTTATCATTAATTTTTTACAGAGTTAAAAAGTATTGATACACCTAACCTCTCAATTAGTCCACTTTGTTCCTTTGTAACAAACATCCAAGACACTTCAACCTCCTTTTCAACTGCTCACAACTATGCGCTTCCACAGAGTTATAAAAAAGTTATTCACTATCAACGATTTTTTCTAATGATTAATTTTTCTGTAGAGATAACATTGCTTTCCCAGCCATTGTCGATCAAAACAGTACGAAACTTTTGAATTACCGCTATTTCAACATGGTGGCTGCGCTTGCGCTCATCACATGATGAAAAGGTCTATGAGGGGTAACAGACGAAGTGTTACCGCCAGATGGCACTACTGAAACGTGAGGTCAATATTAAAAGTCACTTTCATGTGGATGTGCGTTTTTTAATTTTATGGTATTTTAAATGATATATTTGAGAAAATAATGATTAAAATTGATAAATAAGGATCAATTAAAGTGAGGGACCTAAAAGAAGGGATAAAGAGAAGAGGTGGTAAAGTGACTGACACTATATAAAAACTTATTGAAAAGTAAGTAGTAAATTTTTAGGTGATGCATTTGAGGTAATTTCTGTTATATTTTAATAATTTTAGACACAGATCTGTAATATTCACTGGATAATATTTATACTATATTGATATCGTGAAGGATATCCAACGATTATATAGATTTGAGCACATTATGGTGGGCACTTTTGAAAGAGCTAAATTTTTTGAATGTAAACATTTTTAAGGACTAAAATTACTATTAAACTTATAATAAATATTTTCCACATTCAACTTATCTAAATACACTCGGTATTTGGTTTTTTAAAAAGATTTATTTTATTTAAAGTACAACTTATCGTATCAAACACAGATTCTAAACTGAATTAACTGAAAGGAAATATAATATAACAGGTGGCATTACACCTAAGGTGGAATGACACAAAACTAATCTAATGCAAATTCAGCAGTTCCAAGGTTCATCCACGAGGTTGCCGACTCAGGGTTATTGACTCTATAACTCTCCCCTTGTTAAAATGAGGCTTCTTGCGGAAGTCGAATATGGCCTTCTTCAGGGGTTGGTTCCGGTGGGGATTTTTCCTTCTTCTTCTTAGGCATCTTCTTGTGGATGATAAAAATAATTGTTACTGCTACTCCAAAATAAAGAATAATTGTCCATGCACTAGGAATATGATACTTAAAATTTTCGTTTATTATAGGTATTGGTCCATTTGAACTGATTTCTTTTAGTTTTAAACTTTTTAAATTTAATTTCATTGGCAACAGATTTATTTTTTCAAAATACAATTTTGGTTTATTTATTATAATTGGTTGTCCAAATGATTTTTCTTGAAAGGTTAATTCGTGATTTTTAAATATTATTTTACATGGTGAATTATCAATTAAAAATATTCCAGATAAGATTTTAATTTCGGTTCCTTGCAAGCATTGTATTGATAATTTTTCTTCTTGAGGAAATATTGCCAAAAATTGATTTGTTTCTGGTATAATTTCTATGTGATTTTTAGAAATATCTACCTTAACATATTGACATTGGCTAGAATTTCCTTTTAGTAAAATTTCTTTCTCGCATAATTGTTCATTATTATTTTGTAAACGGCTAGGACATTGGAATTTTTTACCGCGTGTGCAAATATCGTTTAGAGGCTTTATTTGATTTCCGGATTTTAATATATATTTTGTGTTTGGCATTATTATAACAAATTCTGATTCAAATTTGGTGGGAATTGGCAGTAAATAATATAGTTCGAATTCTGTTTCAAAATCAATAGGAATTGATAGAAAATATTGTATTTGATTTTTTTCTAATTTACAGTTAACCTCTAAGATTGATTCGAAATTTAAAATATTTTCATATTTTACTTCTAATGGTAGCTGAAATTGATAATGAGAAGAAATCTTTTTTAATTCTAAAAATAGCTCATGTGATTTTATGATACTAGGGTGAATGGTTTTCAGTTTACAAAATGTTATGGAATTTTCTACGTTTTCCATTATGTCCAGGATTAAATTATAAATTATCAATAATTCGTTAAATAAGTCTTTTAAGTAAATTACATTTTCAAATTTTGCTTGAAAGTCTACAATGTCTTTAATTTCTAGTATTTTAGATTTGAGATTAATTTCATTTTTTTGGATATCTTGAATTGTTTGATTAAAATTATTTATTATCTGGCTACTGACAGAATATTGCATTTTTAATTGATTCTGTAAATTAGCTTGATTTTCTTTTAAATGTTCTAAAATTGAATTTATTCTTTCTCCATCTTGGGAGTCTAAATTTCCGGTAATGGCGTTAAGAACTGATCCAAACCCATTTATTAAACCTCTTTTATTTTTTTCTAAAAGTGAGTGAATATTAAGATTGTTAAATTTTTCTTCTATATTAGATTTAAGATAAACTATAATATTAACGAAATTCTCAGTTTCTATACTGAAGAATGTATTATTTGAAATATTATTTTTAAGATAGTTAAACTGTATGTTTAAATTATTGTATTCCTGCAATAGCGGGTTTAAATCGTAAAAATGCACGAATGTGTGCCTAGATTTTTGAAGTTTGGCAGGACCTAGATTAATTGGTAGGATACCTAAATTGTGGGTGATGTCTTTTATGTCTACTGATGCGTATCCGATAGTGACGCACCTGAAATAAAAGTATAAGGTTTTCTTTTAGGACGTTTAATATTTGATAAATGAATATCTTCGGCAGTATTTTTATGTCTAGTGATAATTTTAGCAGTATTTCTTTCTAGATTTGTATCTTTAATTTCTTCAGCTTGATATTTATTTTTTGTTTTACTTTGTTTTTGTCTGTTACGAACAAATACTTTAGAAGGAATTTCATCCGTTAACTTTTCTCGCTTTTCATTAGCTTTGGTAATAACTTTTTCTTTGGTTTCTTGTATATTTTTATTTAATTGTGAATATAATATTTTCATTTTTTCTTTGTGATCAGAAATATAATTATTTATTAATTGTTGCTCTATATCTAAATCGAAAACGGAATTATTTTCTAAATGACCTGTAGTAATTTCATAAGGTTTTAATTTTGTTACAGAGTGAATGCTATTATTATACGCTAAAAGTGCGTAATTAACTTTTTGTTCTATAGGTTCAGTTTTATATTCGTTTTGGTTATTTAGTAATCTAATATGTTCAATAATAGAAGAATGGAATCTTTCAGCGATGCCGTTGGATTCTGGATGCTGTGAGCTAATGAAATGAATCTTTACTTTGTGAAGATTTAGTAGATCTTTTACAAGTGAATTTTTTAATTCTGTACCGTTATCAGAAATTATTTGTTCTGGTATACAGTGATGAGTAAAATATTTAATTAGGCTATTGACTACTTCGATTCCTTGTGCGGAATTAATTTTATATAATTGACCATACTTTGAAAATGAGTCTATTATAGTTAAAAATTTATTATTTTCTAATGTTATTGTATCTAAATGTAGTATTTGGAAAGGTTTAATCGCTGTAGGAGTAATATTATAAATAGGTTTAATAGGTTTTCTATCGTATTTTGTTAATTGACATATTTCACAGCTGTTAATGTAGGTTTGAATTGATGCTCTTTGATTAGGCCAATAATATAATGTTTTAATTCTATTTTCTGTTTCATCTATACCTCTATGATTTTGTTTTCCTTCGTGATAATTTTTTATTACATCTTCAACTTCATTTAATGGGACATCAATAAATTTTTTGGAACATTTAATAAATGAGATTTGGGAATTTTTGAAAAATTGTTGTACAACAACGCTAAATTTTTCATATAGGGGATCTTCAAAATAGATATGATATTTTACTTTTGGTACTACGTACTCTTTTACAAATTTGATAACATCGTTTTCAAAATTATTTTTTGAGAATTGTACAAGAATTCGTTGTTTGTTTTCATAGGGTTTTATAATAGTAGGAGTGGTAGGAGCAAAATTGACTTCGGATATTATTATTTGATTTTTTCCGACATTTACCGCGCAATCCGCGATAGGTATGCCTGGTATTGGGTTCTCTACATTAGTGTGAATAGTATCGTTTTCATCTTCGATGTCATTATTTATATCATCAGGTTCTACTACAAGAGATTCTGTTTCATTATTTATTTTAGGACATTGAAGTTTGTTATTAAAGTTTTCCATATATTCGAAAATTTCTGTAGAAGTACTAGGTTTTGAATTAGTTATTGTTTCGTTTACATTAAGTTCTATTCTAGATAAGGCATCACTATTTGTATTTAGTGCACCCTTTTTGTACACTATATCGTAGTCGAACTCTTCAAGTTTTAACCTCCATCTCACTAGTTTAGAGTTGGGGTCTTTGACTGAGAAAAGCCATTGAAGAGCTTTTGCGTCGGTTACTATAGTAAATTTTCTCCCGAATAGATAGGGCCGAAAATACTTAGCCGACCAAACAATTGCCAAGAGTTCCTTCTCAATTGTTGAGTAGTTTATCTCTGACTCATTCAGAGTTCTACTTGCAAATGCAATAGGTAAATCAGATCCGATTTTTCCTTGACTCAAAACGGCGCCTAATGCGAAATTGCTCGCATCCGTTGTAAGATTAAAAGGTTTTGAAAAATCTGGATACTGGAGTATCGGTTCATTAATTAGCAAATTTTTACAAGTTTCAAAACATTTAAAATAGTCCGGTTCATTTATATTAATTTCTGCATTTTTCTTTAAACGAATAGTTAATGGTTTAGTTAATTTAGAAAAGTCTTTAATGAATTTCCTATAATATCCGAGTAGGCCTAGAAATCCTTTTAATTGTTTAGTATTTTTAGGTATTGGAAAATTTTTTATTGCTATTATTTTATCTGGATTTGGCTTAACCCCATGTGGCGTAACTATATGGCCTAAATAAGATACTTCTTTTCTCAAGAACTCGGATTTATCGATTTGAATTTTGAAATTTGATTCTCGTAATCTTTGAAAAACTTCTTTTAAATTTGTTATATGCTCTTGGAGACTTGTGCTAAAGACAATAATGTCATCGAGGTATACTAAACATTTTTCGTTTTGTATCCCTCTTAAAATGTTATCCATGACCCTCTGAAACGTGGCTGGAGCATTGCGTAGCCCAAAAGGCATACGTAAAAATTCATAGTGACCGTTTTCTGTATTAAAAGCGGTTTTAGGTATATCTTCTTCGGCCATTTCAATTTGGTGAAATCCCGAAGCAAGATCTAATGTAGTAAAATATTGGCAACGACCAAGTTTATCCAATAAATCACTGATAATTGGTAAAGGATACCGGTCTCCTAAAGTGATAGCATTTAGGCGACGGTAGTCTATAACAACGCGAAATTTTGGCTTCATTGAAGCATCAAGTTTTTTTGGCACTACCCAGATAGGCGATGACCAAGGTGAATGTGAAGGCCTTATAATATTTTGATCTAACATATTTTTTATTTGATTTTGAACTTCTTTTCGATAAATTTCGGGATATCTATAAGATTTTGAATAAATTGGAATTTCATTAGTAGTTTTTATATTATGTTTAATTTTACTGGTAAAAGTTAGTTGGTTTCCTTCAATGTGAAATATATCTGAAAAATCTTTAATGAGTTTTAATATAGCTTTGCGTTCTTCTGAGTTCATGTGATCTGTTCGGACTTTTGAAATATCAAATTTAAATTGGTCTGTGTAAATTGTATTTAAGTTTGGGCATGTTGTGTGTTCGTATTCAGCGAACGTTTCAACTTCTATACTTGGACTTAGGTCAACTTTAAAATAGGATTCAGATGAATTTAAGATGGTACATATAGCTGTACTATCTTCTACTTTTGTTAAACATTCAGGAATTTCTAATTTATCAATTTTTGTATACGGTATTATTACGTCACCGTTTTTAACATTACTTATATTTAATTTAATAATTTGTTCTGTTCGTGGTGGCACTACTATACAATTCGTGCACTCACTATTTATCTTAAAATAATTTATTTTGATTTGACTATAAGGGGTAATTAATAAGTCGTTTATTAGGTCAATTTTTGCATTTAATTTTTTAAGATTATCTAACCCTAATAAACAATCAAAATGATTATGAAACTTAAAAATACAATATTCGAAATTAATTGGTTTATTATGTTTAAATATTTTTGAGGATGGAATTACTGTACAATAATTTTCTTGTTTCGTTCCTAAAGCGGTAGAAACTTGGAATGGTTTGCGTATAAGGGATGTTTTAAAATATTTGTCAGCAATTTCTGGCACAACAAAGGATTTTGTACTGGCAGTATCAATAAGAACTCTTAAATTATTTTCTGGGAATATTATGTACGGTAATTCACTCTCACTGTTAGTTAAGTTTAATAATTCGACTTGTTTTATTTGTTTTCCGAGGCATTTTCTTCTAAAAAATCATCATTAATATTTTCGTTGGGACATTCTGTATTATCTAAGTTATGTAGTTCTTCAGAAATAAAATTTTTCCTTTGATTTGCAAAAGAATTTTGGTTTTGAGAATAGTTACGATTTTGGAAATTTCTTGTAGGTCTAAAGGAATTTGAAGTATTTACACTCATGGGTGTTGGATTTTGGAATTTTTGATTCGGATTAGGTCTGAAAACATTTGTATTAGGACCTCTACTTGTACTAGGTTGATTTCGAGGCACTAAACCTACATTTCTATTTAATTGTTGATAATTTTGAGATGAACTTGGCATTTCTGGTTGCCAGTTTATTGATTGATTATTTTGAAAATTTTGTCTATTTCTAAGTAAATGATTATTTTGGTAATTATGATTAATATTTTTATATCTTGGACTATAATTACTATTATTATAAGGTCCCATTTCAATTTGAAAATCATTCGTTAATGTATTCAAAGCAGAATTTAAATCTAAAGGGTTTTTTGTTCGCATTAATGTACCTAATGGTTCTTTTAGTCCGCGTAACAATATTCTGAGAGCCTGATTTCTAAAATAATTCCCTAAAACATTTTGTTCATTTTCGTTAGAACAAGTCATTAATAAGGTTATTTGGAGATTTAAAAGTTGCTGTATTTTATTGAAGAATTGGAAAGGAGAATCGTTACCCTGTTGTAATGCTGAAATTTCTAAGCTTAAGGTATAAATATCTCTTTTATCTGCATATGTATTCAATAAAGCAGCTTTTAAATTTTCCCAATTTCTTATCGTACAAGACGATATATTTTTGGCAGCTTCACCTTTTACTTTCGCTAAAATACTAGACATTAAATACTCATTTTGAAAATCGTTTATATCTACTGTATTATAAAATTTCCTAACTAATTTTTCGCTTACTTCTATAAATCTAGGAAGCAAGGCGGGATCACCATAGAAATCTGGGATCATATCTAAATATTTATCTTTTAATTCTGGAATTGTTGGAGCCATTTTAAATTTATTATTTGAAATTAAAATATTTGAAATGTCTAAATTTGTTTTGTTTAAATTTGAGTCAGAATCTGTATCTGAATCAGAATTGTCTGAACTTTCAGAATTGATAATTAAAGGTTGCTCTCTAAACGACATATAAAACACTTACAGTAAAAGTAGTTTCCACTCCATCTATTCGATTTCCGTCGTCAACCAAGGACTGGACCGGGTAGACTCTTCAATGTTCACTTGAATGTCTTTTCTTAACTCGAATAGCGTTCTTCACGTTAGGCTACTCAATTCACCCAACTGGAAAACTTCTTAAACACGTTTTAAAGTTCAAAATGGTCAAAAAAATCGTAGAAACGAACCAGGAATTATGTACATTAAACCCGTTTGACCATCCTACTGACTGCGCCACTTATCTAAATACACTCGGTATTTGGTTTTTTAAAAAGATTTATTTTATTTAAAGTACAACTTATCGTATCAAACACAGATTCTAAACTGAATTAACTGAAAGGAAATATAATATAACAGGTGGCATTACACCTAAGGTGGAATGACACAAAACTAATCTAATGCAAATTCAGCAGTTCCAAGGTTCATCCACGAGGTTGCCGACTCAGGGTTATTGACTCTATAACTTTCATGAATTTACATAATGCCAAAAATGTAAGATTTTAATTAATTTGTAAATCGTAATTTGAGAACCTCAAGTAACTTTTTTATGTAAGAAAATTTGTACTAAATATATTTATGAACAAAAATTTAAATTGTATTTTATTTATCAACCCATTTAATAATTTTGCAAGATGTATGTATAAGACGCCCACATCCGTTTAATGGAGATTGTAAGGATGTCCTGAATGTCCATGCAGGACGTTTTTAGAACGTCTATAAGACGTATTTGTGCCACATTCTACTTCAAACTAATTCTAGCCCCATAATAGCCCTCTAGAATATGGAAATTATGGAAAGGTCATGTCTGAGAACAATAACACCCCAACAATTCACTGCATAGATGGATTGTGCTATTACTATATGAAAAGATTAAAATTAGACCTATTCGACAAATATTGAATGAGCCATCCATTTCAATTACACAGGAACCAAATACAGAACTGCTAAATCAAACGATTATCCATAAACACCAACATCACTTCAAAGAGGAAGTACCCTGAAAAACCGCTGTGGGATAAAATAATAAAATCGGAGAAAAAAAAAATGGAACCCAACAGTCAATGGTCGAGTGGGAAATCCTACTTATGCATTAGAATTAATATTAAATTCGTTAAATTAAATAAAAATCCTGTCACTGGCGAGATTCGAACCCGAGATTCTTCGATCTCAAAGTCATGACTCCAACCACTAAGCCAATCCACCCCCAAGAAAATAATTATCATTTTTTTTAATATAAACATTAGTAGACCTATTATTATTTTTTATACGTACAATGTATAATGTATTACGTTATTTAAACATCAAAAATTATTGTTAATACGTGCCGAAAGACTCAGATCTACAGCCATTTGGGATTATCCCAATAAAGATTTTTTTTTGTTGAAATTTAATGGAAACGATAGTTCGTAATTACTATGCGAACCCAGGGGTTCCACAAGGTTCTAATTTGGATCCAATTCTTTTTGTTTATTCATAGTTCTGTTTCATACTCGGAATTTGTATTGTTTGCAGATAATTTTTAGACATTTATAAATATTCAACAGATTAGACTGCTACAAAATGAGTGTAGAAAACCAAGTTTTAATGTGCGTAAATGTTGTGTGGTGTCCAGTTCCTTACCTTGTGATGCGTCATACTGACAAGAAACATTGGCGATAGGTGAAAACTCTGATTTAATACTAGCATTAATAGTCCCGTCTTCTTCTGTCAATTCTTGATCCATCATTTCAGGGTCACCTTCAAAAAACGTTTCATCTACTTCATCTTCAATATCTTCTGCAATAAAAAATATAAATTTAATAAAACTTTATTATTTTTCAAGCTTCCTTTGGATTAATTCTTGCCTTTTATGTGCAACATCCCATCATTAGAATCACATTCCGACGAAGAAGGATTGTTACCACTATCAGAACCTTCTGCTAATGGATTCGTTTCTTTCTTGACTGGAATATCACAGTTTTTGTTCATTGGTACCTGACTTGGTTGTAATTTGTTTTCTATGGGTGCAGGAGACCCCATTTTCGGCTAAAATAATTATAACGGACGATTTAAATAATATACAGGTACATAATTTTCAACACGGAAAGTATACCTTACAATGAGTTGAACAAAGTTTAATAGGAATATGCAAATAACAGCTGTCAGCGAGCATCATTACAATTTAGGCTAATGCTTGCCTCACTACAAACATCACACATATTTATGCATGACGAGTGGCAGAGGTATCTGCCTGATATGTGCATCCCAACCAGCACACTTCTCTTATAACCTTCGAATTATAGAACATTCAATTCTTATAAAGGTTTTATAGTTGTTTCAGAAATTCAATATTGACTCATAAATATAGCAAATGATGCAATTTAGCTGTTGAAAACAAAATAGCACTATAATATTGTTATATAAATATTCTTACAGCATATTTATTATATGTTATAAATTTTTACTTTCCTATCTGTATACAGATAAGGAAAGTATAGGAATCATGATTTATTTCGACCTCCAGTTTTCGACGGATTTTTACGTTTTGGGGGTCCCCTGAATCCGTTTTGACTATTTTCGGGATGATGTGTGTGTGTGGTGTGTGTGTATCCACCAAATTTCAAACTTAAGCTTTATTCCGGCGTCCAATGAACTGATTAGATTTTGGGCAGTGTCGGAACATCTGGGGGGGTACTTTATGAGTGGTAATTTTTATATTTTATGGAATATATCTGTTATTTACGTTTGGAGAAGAAAATTCTTTAAATAAAAGTTACTTACAATATTATTTTCAATATTTTTTGTTCTATACAAAATTTTCCTAAAATGGTCCGAATTCGAGATATTTGAGAAAATGTGTAAATTTCGAATTTTGAATAAAACTCAAAAACGGATAAAGAAAAACACTTTAAATTTTAAACTTAAGTTTTATTTCGGCCTGACGTGAAATGATTAGATTTTGGACAAAGTCGGAACATCTGGGGGGTACTTTATAGGAGGCCGTTTTTATATTTTATGGAATATATCTGTTATTTATGTTTGGAGAAGAAAATTGTTCAAATAAAAGTTACTTCTAATATTACTATCTATAATTTTTGTTTTATGTCAAATTTTCCTGAAATGATCCGTATTCGAGAAATTTGACAAAATGTACAAAATTCTGATTTTTAAAACAATTGTTAAACTAATAGTTGTTTGCGATATCGATTTCTATAATTATTGTTTTTACATGATTCTTCTAAAATGGACCGTAATGGAAAAATTGGAGGAAAAGTGCTAAATTTAAGTTTTTCAGTATTTTCGTTTCCAATGATATCTATAGAAAATATTTTCGAGTTAGATGTATGTGGAAAATGTATATATTTAGTTTATCCTCTAAACATTTATAGAGGTGCTACAATAGGTTGTACAAAATAACCGGAAAAAGCCTATAATAACCAGATAGGAAAGTCATGTGTTGGACACATCAGATTTTTTTTATAAGAGATACATAGTATTTTTTAAGAACAGCTATTAGTCGTATCTATAACACCAATTTCTTTTTTAAGGCTTTTTGATTTATAACGGTTTTATATTTGTCTATAGTAATATTTTAAAGGTAAGTATAAATATATAAAAGTGCAAATTTCTAAGGCATGTTGTTTGATATAACAATAAGATACATTGGTTATATATTCAACACTTATAAGGGAAGTCGCCTCATTTTCTTGTTACAGCAAATTGTGCAACATGTATAAAGCAAAATTGATTCAACAAAATACTCTCATTACAGCTAAAAAAAAAACAACTATATTTAAGAGAGGAAACATAGCAATTACAAAGTATCCTTTAATGTCTTTATTACTGCTGTATTAGTAACACTTAAAAAACATCAATGAGGTAAAATGCTCTCAAAGAACACAAATATTCCTACCGCTGGTTTAATAGAGCCAATCTGAAACATTTCATTATTTCTGTTTTAACACGTTATTGGCTTGTTGATGTTTCGAGTAAACAAAATGGACATCTCACGCTGGAAAAAGATTTAAAAAAAGAGGCACATTTCAAAGAAAAGTGTTAAAAAATTATAAAAATGCAAATAAACACATGGAAATTCCAACTATCCTGGTACTATATTTTTATCAACTTTATAATTTGGCAAAATATGTCTAAGTTATTTTGTATTTGATTCGTCGTGGTTTATTCCTCTAGACTCTAGAGTAATATTTTGACTGTAATAGAAACTATTAGTTCTTTTAGGACCGATTCCACCGTTGTGTTAAACGAAGTTTAAAATGACATTTTTACATTAACAATGTCATTTTAATCTCCGTTTAACACAACGGTGGAATCAGCCCTAAGTCTGGTAATTATATTAAATTATGTTAAATAGTACAGGATTAGGTATACCACATTTGAAAGTACCATCATAGACAATTGGCAATAAATTCCTATAAATTATGGAAAAGTTAGGCAAATTGCTTTGTTGTTGCTGTTTTTAATGCATAAATGTTTTATAAAAGCTTTTTGTGCAACTAAATCCTTGGCCATATTTGAAATGTAAAATACATTAAGGTCAAAAATTAAAAAGAATTTTTTTTTGTGAAATAATGTGATAATGGTCTGTAAAAACCAGATACTAAATTATTGCTTATTAGTAAGAATAATTTAATCTAATGTTCCTTTTATTAATACATTTTTTCTTTTTTACATAAAAATTTATTTTTTATGTTTAACGTGAAAAAATCGCCATAAAATAGTGAACCTTGTTGTAAAATTTGCGTCTGGGTAAAACGATAAAGTAATATATTTTCCTACTTTTTTTGGCGTGTCTCATAACTAAAGTATATTGCAAGACGTCATATCAACTAAAACCTTTATAAATTTAAACACTGCAGTAATCTAAAGAATTTACAACAATTTTATTTTTGGAGACTATATAAATAAAGCTTTTTTTTTCTTTGTAAAACCTGTTTCACGCCATACCAATAAAGAATAAAAATTTATTAAAGGAGAATAAAATTACTTGTCTTATTGGTTTTTAAAGGTTCCGAATAAAGGTTTCTTATAAATGTAGTATCAAAGTGTTTACGGTTCCAATTGGTTGTAAATACAGTAACTATAGATTTGTCTTTAAAATACTATTTGAGATTGCTTTATTAAAGCCTTGTAAGTATCTACAAATAATATTTATTATATTTTGCAGCACATTAATAAAGCATTTATAAGGGAACTAAAAAACTTTTTTGATTTATAATTTGGTGCCCAATTTAAGCTCATAAGAGTTGGATAAAGCTTGTAAGAATATCTACTAGTAAAATTATAAATCTAATTATCTTATAAACATTTGCTTTAAGAATATTCTTACAGCTTTTATAAACCCGTCATGTGCTACTTGGGATGTTCCTATTATAGGAAAAATTAATTGCAAGAAGGTATGTTTTCCATGTTGAAAATTCCTTACCCGTATACAAATTTTTAGGTGTAAAGATCGAGATTTTGTTTTGATAATTACTTACTGTCGAGTGCTGTATTGGTGTCGAGTGTTGTTGTATTGGTGGATTTGGTTGATGATAATGTGTCGGAGCAGCTTTAATATTACTGAAGTAGCTTGGATTGAGAAGTTGATCGGATCCGCAAAGGCCCCTAATTTGCAAGGCTTCTGCTGATTTTAATAAAGAAGGTAAATCGTCCTGCGTCACATTTACTTCTCCCTTGTACATGAAGTCGACAAGCGATTGCATTTCGCTAAATCTAAAAGAAAAACAATTTAGAATTATTTATTTTTTTCACTTTTCGAAACTATTTAAGTCAGTAGCCAGGAAAAGCAAAAAACTGATTATAAACCTTTAGCTGGCCGAAAAAAGCTTTTTGTCCGCTCTTTGTAGTCGTGTAAAGGAAAGGGGGTGAACAAGCTATACTATGTGCCTGTTGTTAGTGAAATTCATATTATAATTGTGTATCGATAGATTTTTGTTTTATTTTGCCCGCAATGAATGCTTCCAGACGTCGAGAACAACAAAACATTTCTTCGCAGGCAAATTCTGTTTTCCGGTTTTGCTATTTCCGGTGTAGGGATCCTACCACGTGACCGGATATTTACTTTTTTCACCGAAATTGGGGATAAAGCTTAAACGTGGTTTTTATGAACCTAAGGTAATATTTTGCGGGCATTATTTGTGTCGACGAAAAGATAAAGGATTTTCCAATTTACCGAAAAGTGGCCGATTACCCGATGGGAATGGGTAAAAAGAACCGAATAAAAATGCCTGTAATCAAGAATATAGAACAAATAGTCAATGATTGCTCAATCCACTCATTTGCAGATGTATTCTACTTCCAATGACCATGATTGTTTGATTGTTATATTAGCCCGTTAAATCGTCTAAATGAGTAAAATTAGCTGATCAGCTGATCTGATGACAAATCTGTTGTTGCCGACTTTGCCAGATTTGGCATTTTATATATGAATAATATTTATATTTGATTACGTGCAACGTAACAATATAATTATAAATATATCTTTTAAAATTAGTACTCAATCTGAAGACCAAAAAAGAAAATTAAACAACACATTAATACTTCCATATTGGACTTACAGGTTATCAATATTATATTTATTAAATCAAAATGAACTAAAACAAAATAAATCCTTGCAAATCATCGTATTTTGCAGGAAATCATTCAGAAAAGCGAATGGCATTTAGTCAAAGAATATGTTTCAAACACTAATTTTACTTTTTTACATAAAAAAAAAACTTAAGCATCACTTACTGACATAATTTTATGATTTTAAAAAATTAATAATAATAATAATATTGGCCGTAATTTTTTCATTTAATTTAATTATTTAAAATTAATTCTGATGTCTTGGTAGGATTCCCCACTCGACCATTCACTGTTAGGTTCTAATTAATAGTGCTGTTCCTAAAGTGGCGCTGGGAAACAGTAACAAAGCCTACACAGAACACGGGGCGAAATAACCATATTAGTTGAAGCCGACGACACAAAAATAATAATAATAAAATCCCTAATTCACCTCCTTGCGAGTGAATTTTAACCCCAAAAGTTGAGCTTATCTAGATTATTAGCTATTATTATTATTATTATTATTTACCGTAACGCTCCGGGGCGACTTAAAGATAATTGATTGACTTACAGGTGAGAAAAATCCGGAAAACACCACCCACCATCATATAATATTATACAATATACAATGATGTATTAATATCTACATTCAATATTTCTGAGCTTGGGAAACGCAGAAATTTCCAAGAGATACTGCTACTTTATAATGTTCTGAATGGCCCGCTCAGTAGACAGTATTGACTTGTTAAATTATGTCAATCTAAAAAATCCACTGTGCAGGTTTAAAGGTTTACATGAGTTTCTATATGTTGGCTGTTTTGAACTCATCTCCAATGTACCCATAAATTCAGAAATATCATAAAATTTCACATAAAAGTTTATAATTCAAAATGTTTTTCAACAATGTAATAAATATCGTATTCCTTATTAACTGTTAATTAAATGTACCAACGATGTAAAGCGTGCAGAGTTTTGTCTAAACAACCATTTTTTCCCTCCTGTGTTAACAGTTTTTTGTTTTTTGTTTTTTTCATAGATATTTACATTGTATTGTATAGCAACTTGGTTTTTTCTCATTCTTGTTTCACATTTTTATGAATTTTGTATTTGAATCATTATTATTGCTAATGTATTGTCTTTCCCACTCAGTAAATGGTGATAACTGTTAGCTGAGCTGGTGCAATAAATAGTATAGAGTGAGTCATCTAAAAACCTCGACATTTAAGCTGTGCCGGATGTAACGGAACACCCTGTATATTTCACAGTATTTTAGAAATATGCAAAGAAGTAAACTAAAATTTTTATTAAAAAAATCTAATATTTCTTATGATAAAAGAGATATGTTCTTTATTACTGAAAGTGAAGAGTGATCCACAAAATTGGAATAATTCACGCATGTTGAAGCGCGCAATCCTTCTTCTTTTTAAGTGACAGTTTGGATTTAATTCAGAGCCGTGAGTAGTTATCACAGACATGACTCGTATCTATGTCTTTGTAGATCAAGGCCTACTTTTGCTGTAACAATGTTGTTAGCTTGTAGTCGTCACTTATGGTGAGTTCTATATGAATAATTTTTATTAAGTAAGTAAGAAATAATGGTAAGAATTTTGTTATTTTTTTCGTGGTTTGTATGAGAAATAAAATTTATTTTTTGTGATTATTTTTCGAATATTTAAATTACAATTTAAAATTAGTGTTGTTGGTCAAAACATAACAAGGCCACTTTTCACCAGGTTGCAAAATCCTCTTTTGCATATCAACCCTTTCGCCGACACAAAAAATTACTGCAATATCACCTTAGATTCATAAATAAACACGTTTAAGCTATATCTCGAATTTTGGTGAAAAAAGTATTATTGTCTCGACGTTTGAAAGTATGTATATATTTCATAGCGGACAAAAAAGCAAAAATTCATCGATGCGTAACTTCGCTTTGAATTTCAATCACATGACCGCTCCCGCCGCCGAGACAGCGCAACTTGTTTACCCCATCCACTGCAGCTAACTACAAAAACGAACATCTACTAGACAAATTTTGTTTATTTTACAAAAGACGAATTATTCTTGTTCTTAACCACACAGTTCGGTGTGTAGACAAGGATTATTTGTGGTTATAATTCGGAATTTTCTTAATAAAAGGCTTTCAAAATTACATTTAGCAAGTATATTTGCATTTTTAATGCCAGTTATTATCAGTTTAATGTCTTTTTCTGGATGCAACTATTGCAGTTGAAGACTATTATAGGAAAGTACGCCATTTATTTTACTGTGTGGCAACAGCGTAAGCAGGCGTCATATGCCGTGTTTGAATATCCACATCGGATGCATCTGAGATGTAGTAAATCTTTCATCACGTGATTCAGTATAAGTAAATGTAGTGGGACAGATGTGTCCGATGTGAATAAACAAACGCTCGAGATGTAAAAAATGCATCGAATGTGGATTTTCAAACGCGGCAATAGTCGTACGTGCTGGTTCATTTAACAAGTTTCCTTGAAAACGCCATTCCCACCCAATTTAGTAGGTCGTCTCACTCTTTCTTAACAGTCGAGTAGACATGTCTAATAGTAGATTTTATTTGTTGCACTAGTGTCACACTCGACACTGTATTCGAACTGTCATACTTGTCAAAAGTATATGCTACACGTGTGCTACTGTTAAATATTTGAAGCTACACTGAACAAATCAAATGCGATTAGTGCAGAAAACTTACACCTAGTGCAACAAATAAAATCCACTATAACATAAAACTCGAACTGAATACTTGCAAGTAAACAAGTGCTTACTTATGAATAAAAGGATTAGTCTGGTAGTTGTTCATCGTTGGATCTGCTATTATTAGCAGTATAATAAAAAAGTTATAAAAAATATTTACTTCATATCCTTCATGAATATGATGGGGTGCTGACAGGGATTATCCAAGAGTAACTTCTCGAAATAGGTTGAGCACGCCGACAGCACCACCTTGTGGCACTTCAGCATTTCATTTTCGCACGCCAATGTGACGTCGACAAAATGCTCGGAGGTAAGGAGTTTCGGAAAAGCGTTTTGGAGATTTGACTGGTAACTGTTCCATCGAACACAGAACTGTTGCGGGGGCGTGGTAACCATCTTCTTTTACGATCTTTAGCAATGGTTTCAGTGTATTGGCATTTAAAAATGAATAAGGTTAAATAAATACTGGAAGTTCCAATGTCCTAAACCTGGAACAAAAAAAAAAAAGAAAATCATTAACAACATTCAATAAAAAAAATCTTTTAGACTTTGTCCAAATGGGCAAATGCGGATAATATGGTGGCCTTTGGCTCGATTCAAAATGAATAATTATAGTATTTGGAACAGAAAAAAAGCAAGTAAGTTTTTTAAATAAATGTGCAAAATTTCGTATGAATTTCTCTTGGATTTCTCTCACATTTTTTTTATTAAAATCAAATTTTACGTAAGACATTTTTAATATTTATTTGATTGGTTTAAAAATGTTTGATTACATGACTCTTCTTATGCTAGTTTCAAATAAGCTCCGCCTTGTGATACCATTTACTTAGTAACTACAACGATAAACCTATATACAAACAAAACAATAGTAATGTGATGCGGACATGGTCTCTGATGCGCACACTATTACTTCTAATTATACTAGTGTCGCCAGATATCGAAACAAAAACAGTATTTAATTTTCTATATCAAAATTGCCTGAATCGCTACGGCTTGTTATATTTTTTATATATTCTCCGCGTATGTGTAAATTCTTCGATCTGGAGCATCCACCGTCTGATTTTTTATTCACCTTACGCCACTTACGGGTTGATTCAAACAGGATAATGATGAAATAAAGTAGTGACGTTAATACATTGATGATAAGGAGTGGAATAGATTTCACTATGTATAATATTAATTGATATCATTTTAATATTAATGTCTTCGAAGTTTTGTGCTGTGACATGTCATTTTATCATTTGAAGCGGCGTTGTCAAGTTGCCTTACATGAAAATATCTCGGACATTTGTAAGCAGTCCATTATAACATAAATGTCATTAGATTGGCTGCAAAAACCATCTCGCTGATTATTTAATCGAATTTTTTAAGATGTCTCTATAAAGTTACTAAAATTAAGTTGGTAAGAAACTGGACGGCATATATCAACAGTCTTTTGTTTCATTGTTTTTCTTCACTCAGAAAAGGAGGATAAATCCTATAGCAGGGTTTTAGGAAAATAAAATGCCCTAAAAAAATTGTAAAACAAAACTTATGAAAAAGTCACTATTAAACTAAAAAAAAAGTTTCATTGTTAGGGAGACAACTTATCTTGTTTCCCTCGTACCATGAAAAATGTTTTTCTTTTTAAGTAAATCAGTTTCAATTTCAATGCATCCAAAATATTTTTACAAAATTGTCAAAATGATTAAAAACTTATTTGCAAAAATATACACAGCATAATATAGTTTCTCTATGTGACGAAATTCACCCCTGTAAAATTATGTTCTGATGGGCGATGGGTGATAATGACGGGAAGAAGCAAAGAGGGTAAAATTGAGAAGCGTTGGACGGTGAGGGTGGATTTAATTCAATATGCAATAGATGATATGTGAATGTTTTAAATATGGCAGAGATTCCAAGAGGTAGGAAGCAAAGGGACCGAAGATAGGAAATCTGGTAAGGGGATTTGAAAGAACACAAACATTTTTGTTTATAAGATTAAGATTCCGTAAAAACATTTTTTAAGCAGGTATTTACGGTTTTTACTGTAATGCTAAATTTAGTTTTCTTTTTATTAAAAATTCATATAGAATTTGATTTAAATATTATTTATTATTATTATTATTATAAAGCAAGTTTCTTTATGTTAAAAAAATACGGGGGGTGGGTTAAAAGGGACCTAACCCCCAACTTTTTTTAAAGGGGTCGCTTTAATTTTTTTTTCTCCTTTGGATATTGAGCATTCAAATCTACAGCACTGGCAAAAATTTCGAAGAAAAAATCGCAACAGCACACTTTTTACAAAAAAATTACTTTTTTCTGAATGTTAGTTTAACACCCTGTAACTTTGTTGGGAGCCAGTTTTTGATATAGGTAAATATAGCCAAATCCATTTATTTTTTGGTAATCTATTTGAAGATGAATTTGTGACATACCTTTTTGAAACACCCTGTATAAAAAAAAATATTGAACTATATTTTGGACTGAATGCTTTTTTCGACGTTTGAATAAAATTGTCACGACTCAGACATGTCAGGTTATGACAACGTTGGCGGAATGTTTATCGCATTCTTAAGACTATATTTTTAAAATTAGCCCAAAAACTTCTTATGACTATCGCTTAATTTTCGAGATACACGGGTGTTCAAATTAATTTTTAATATATATATTTTTTTAATATCGTAATTATTCAGTAGCGGCGTTAGTGGGGGCGAGTCACGGGAACCAAATTTATGCTTCGACTTATTCCACATTTTTCAAATCCCCAATTTTAAATTGACAACAACAAAGTAGCATCATCAATAAATAGACTATAGTTATATCAAAGCTAAATTTGCAGAAGTGACGGCAATAAAAGTAAAATTCTGATAATGTCAATCGAAATAATGCTTTCTATAGGGGCTAAGTGTCACAAGCTTAATTCTTAATTTATTAAAAACTAATATTTTGGAGATTCTAAAACAGGAGATAAGACTGTGCTCAAGGACACTAATTAAAAAAAAACGAGTACCGTTGCATACAGCGTAACGTGTACTACAATATGACCGCTAAATCCAAAAAATCCCTTTACAAGTTACGTAAATGTATAATTTTAAACATTTAAAAAACCATTGAGGCTTACAGCCCAAAAAACTAAAAATGCAATTTTAAAATAATATCGAACTGATAAAGGTTTCAATGAAATTCTTGTAGACGCCAAAGATTTAGCATCTTGCTTGGAAATAAAGTCCAGAAACGTTAAAAGGCGGCGTTAAATAAAAAAAAACCTATGAAAGTGTGAATCAACTAATAGAAAATCAAGAATTAAAATTTAAAGTCAATTGTTCTTTGAAATGCTTAACGTCACTATTTCATTTGATAAATAAAAATTTTAAGATTCTCTCTTCTTATTCTGACGTTTTCAATTATTCATGGATTATTGATGAATTTGGCAAGTATTGTGAGTATAAAGACTAGAGATAAGAAGGCGAATCGGCATACTCAAAATACGGTCCCAAAAAACGCACGCTAATTGAGCTTTTATAATTAACCGCATGGGCGCTAGTACTGCATACGGTGTTAAAAAAACATGGCTTCGTATGGGAATTATACATAATTTTGTCAAAATAATAATAAACTTGTTTATAGCTAAATAAAGCACATAACATACTGTTGTATTTATTTCTAAATAAGTCTTGCATGTTTTAATTGATAAATTATTTAATTTTATGTAGATACAATACAATTTAGGTAGTAGGTATGTCCAAAATCGAAAAGGTTTGTTAAACGCTGAAATTTGGTAAGTTCAATTTTGTGACATTTTTTTTTTTCGAACTTGGCGTCCAAATCTGTAGGGGTGGTAGTTCGCATAATTTGAGAGCGATTGGCAGATTTCATTTTTCTAAAAAAATTATAATAAACAAAATAGAGCCATTATAAAAAAAATCAAAGAGCAGATCCTACCCTGAGCGCGGAGCGCAATAGTCCTCAAAAACAGAAGCGATTTGCAATTTTGTCGATTCTAAGCGTAGCGCGCGCGAGTCGAGGCGTCCTATCGCTGTGCAGGACCGTACCTGTTTATAATTTTTAATTATTTTTATTTTAAATATGTATCTGATCTTTAAATGACTTTTATTCAAAAAAAATTGTTATGTCAGATATTACAAATATTATGTTTCCGAGTAGAAAATTGCAAGATCTATCAAAATCAAGAAAAAAAAATTGGGGTTACTATTTAAAAAAATTGTCAATGACGTCACTGCCCAAAAATGGGAAGTGGGGGAAAATTGAATTCTATTTAAAAAATTGCGCTTTGAGTAAACAAAATTGACCTGTCCGAGCATTTTTTCGAAAAACCAACTACTTCCATTATAATGAATTTATTCCTTTCATTTGAACCATACTGTATAGTATCCTATAAAAAACATTTACAATTGGGGTTCAACAAAATAAATAACAGTAGCAACTCTTTATCTAACATTAAAACTATAAAAGATACATTTTCTTTTCTAGTAAGTTAAACTTAATGTATAATTATTGTTTGTAAATCAGTATCTTATGACTGTAAAATTTTATATTATAGAAACTTGTAATAAAATAAACTACACTCTATAAGATAATATTGTAACTAGTTTACAATAAATATTTAAACATAAATACATTATTTTTCTTACATTAAAAGCTTTAAAACGACATTGAATTGATTTCTCCTTGTTTTTTTTTTAGTTTTACATTTGATTTGAATCCTGTTTTACATTCTGGAACGACGTAAATTCAGCTTTGATGTTTTTTGTCACTCATATTACTTATGTTCAGGTACTTTTATTCACATTATTTTGATTCTTTTCACCAATTTTTTAAAAAATCACTTCATTTTACATTGACTTAAATAGAAAATTAATACCGCTTTTATTCGACATGCCAACTACAGTCAATTTCGCGAACTTTATAAAAAGAAGCACGGAAATTTGAAATTTGACCATTGCCGATTCTCCTCCTCTCTAGTCTTCATAATTGTGAGCAAAGCCTATTTAATTTAGGTAAACAACTCTAAAGAAGCTATACTGGTAAAAATCGAAATTAAAAAGAGGTAAACGGAACCAAATCTTATGTTACCACCGCGGTACGTATTCTGTTAAGGCTGTTTTCGCGGTTCACTATTTTAGCATTATCCATGTATCTTAGTTATTTATCATTAGTATAATTTCATTTTTTGCCGAAGTATTCAAAAGAAACACCCTAGTCTGTTAATTTTTTTGTTACACCCTAGTTTTTTAAATAAAAATTAAAAATGAATATTAAATTTTATCAATTTGCAGTTATCAATTTTAGGAAAACTGGAGTTTGTAGCTGGTTTTTTTTTTCTATTTTCTATCTAAATGGGATGTTTCTGGCAGATCAGTGTTAGGGGATAATAAAAAAGTTTCCTATATAGTTCCAACTTAAGCAGACACTGTATGACAAATACTTACAAAAACGTCGAAAATATGTTTTACAATACAGAAGAATGTTATAAAGTTATATTCATATAAATATGCATATATGCAATTACATCAATTTAGCATTAAAATTTAGGTTTGGTGATTATTTAATTTATAACTACAATTAATTTATAATGTTAAACGTAAATAATCACCTAACCTGAATTTTCATGCTAAAGAACTGTAATTACATATTTGAATGTAACTTTTAATTCAAAATAACTTTACTCTATATTCTTTTGTATTGTAAAAAATAAAGGTAATTTACTCTTGATTAAAATTTATATTAAAAAAAAATTATATCTGCAAAACTTTTAATCTGGAATAAAATTTTTCATAAACCAATAATAAAAAGTTTTCCATATTTGAACGTATTTGTTAGATATAATAATTTTATTACACAAATTGATAACCGAAACGAAACATGTATTATTTGGAAATTGAGGCAAATATACCTTCCGATTTATAATATATTATGTAGGACCAATGCCACTAACAGATTCCTACGATAAGAATTTATCCCAAGTAGGTACCTGCGACTCTAATTAGACAACTAAATATTTAATTCCCCATAAACGAGAAAAACCTTGCTATAGAATTGGTAGACTGTCTAACAATATATTTCTACAAATACGCGGTGTTGCCAGATCTTTTATACCAGACCAACTGAGAACATAAAATAAAAATACGGTTATGTGTATTATTTTGCCGAACGACTTTTGCGATATAATGGACAAAATATGGAGGTTAAAGAGTGTAGCTACATCAACGTAGGAAAGGATTAACTAAAATTCAAATTTAAATCGAACTATCAAAAACTGGAAGTGCTGTGGCATCCTTAAGTAACGTCGCAGATTTTGTAAATTCTAATAACAAAAAAAAATTGTCTTTTGTATGAGGTGTGTAGAGGGGAAGAATAATTGCTCAGGGTATGTCCCAAAAATCCATTGTTCATACAGCGGGTGTTTCATATCGGGTGGTTTCAAAAACCTGTTTAATATTCTTAGAAATGGAAAATCTAATAAATTAATAGTAAAAATTCTCTAAAAATAATTAAATAATCTTTAAATTAAATCAAACCCATCAATTTATTATACAATTATATGATATTGTAATGTGAGCCATTTTCGACCAATCGGATTATGCTGATCCTTTGGGTCCCTCTGCCTTGTTACGACCCCACTTAAAACCAGGGATATTTGATGAAGACCCCCTTAACCCAACTATAGGGACGCCTATGTTCACGAGGACACTCGAATTCCCGTCAAGTACAATTTTAACCATAATCCGTTCCTAGAATTCCCGACAAGCAGTTGAAGTTTGAGATAATCCACTACTGGAGTTCCCGTAAGGGACGAATTTAATTAGGTAGGTAGATAGGTACCTACCTCAGGCGCCCAATGCGGTCAGCAATTAAAAGGATTATTATATTTATTTACTTTCAATTATTTAATAGCTCAATAAATAACAATTAAATCGATTATTAAGATGAGGCCTCAATAAGTATATATTTAGGAATTTTTCGCAATATTATTCATTATTACTATAGTGCCTCTGTGTATTTTTATTAATATGGATCTTCATGTGATAACAAGTGAAAAAGGAAAACCTTTATTTTTGTTAGAAAATTATAAGTTTTACAAATATCGTATTTTAAAAAGTACAGATGAAACTTGTTGGTGTTGTGTCACGAAAACTTGTCGTGCAAAATTATACACACTATTCATAGAAAAGTGGTGACCATGAGCATGAAATGTTAGATCAAGGTGTATTAAACAGACAAAAAGTGAGTAACCAAGCAAAGCAAAAAGCCGAAGACTGGATGTGCGACAGACCTGCCAAAATTATCCACAGGGAAATAAACTCTCAAAAACAGTGTTTGGATACTCTTACAAGTAAAGACATGAAATACATTCGAAATAACTTTGGAAGAAAAAAACGTAAATTATTCTCCAAATTGCCAAAATCTTCTGCAGACGTTCAAATTACTCTGAATTTATTAGATATAAAAACAATTAAGGACGAACAATTTTTATTGGTCAACGATCCCACCGAAGAAATAATTGTTTTTTCTTGTAAGAGCAACATAGAATGTATGTGTGATCAAACAAAATTTTATAAGGATGGAACTTTCGATAATTGTCCAAAATATTTTTTTTCAATTATTTTGTTTACATGTATATGTAAATGATACATATGTTCCAGTTGTATATTGTTTATTAAAGAACAAAATGAGATCAACTTATGTAAAATTGTCGGTATGAATCATTCATTCGGGAATGTACTAGAAGTAAATTCGAGAAATTGCTGTCTAATAAATGGTGAGAACGAGAATAATCTAGCGCATACACCAATTTATATATAAATGGGCTGTGTTGCATAGAAAGTAGTTCAGTTGAAGCCGAGTCACAGAAGTGAGAACATCGATAACGTAAATATGATATAGGTGAATTGTAAAAATAAATTAGAAGTGTGAATTAAAATAGTGCTTAAGTATTAAATAAATTAATTAGTACGTTATAAATAAACTGTTTTAAATGAATAAAGTTTTTTTAAATTAAAGAATCGTTACGATATGAAAGCTTGTTGCGAGATTTTCCTGTGTAAATTTATTTTATAAAATACAAACATTTTTCTCAGAATTTCTTGTGAATTTCAAGTTACATAACGCATTCTTGTTTATTTACACAGGTAAGTCTCCCCCCGACTAGCTTTTATATCACCCACCAATCACAGTTCATATATTGAAAGGAACAAAAAAAAAACGTGATACATGTAACAAAAAATAAGTTTTAATATTTATATGAAAGAACGTACAATACATACAATGATATATCTGGTTCAAAATTAATTTAGTGACGTATTTTTTTTTGTTGTCAAAGTTGATTAATCAACGTTTGATGGGCCTTGATAAGGGATTAAAAAATTGTTTACAAGAATCAGAATAATTATTTTGAAAAAAAAAAAAAAACTTGAAGAAATTAAAGTTTTTTGTATTTTGTAATTTATATTGGATTATTGAATGTGAATTTGTACGAGGTAATAAAAAGATAAAAAACAAGGTAAAATTTATTTCACATTACTTAAGAGAAAACCGGACCTCTCGCGAAAGCAAAAATGTTTTAAGGATTTTCTAATATAAAATTGTATTTATATGCGTCCCATTGGGAATACTTCGTGATATTATGTGTCTTGACAATATTAAGAGCTTTAAATTTATGCAACGATAAGGTAGCACTCTACAGAGACGTTTAAGAAAAAAATGTGGGAAAAACTACTAGATATTTATTAAAATAAAAAGTAGTAAATTTTTATAGATTTAATACAGAATGGCGCGTAAATGTTTTCTTTTAAATTCTTTTTAAAATTTTTCAAAATAAATACTTTGGGAAGATTTACAAAAATTCAAGGTTTCTCCACCCTAAGTTTTGTTATTATTGGTATTTCCTAAAAATTTCACAAAAATCAGACTAAAAATAAAGGCTCGGAATGAATTATAAATTTTTGCTGTTTGCTCTTGAGAAAAAAGAGCAGATAAAAAAAGTAAGGGTAGAAGCAGTGTTCAGATTTGAACATTTTTCTTTATATTCACCAATTAAATTAACATCCTGTATATGAAATTAATTATTTATTGAATTAAAATGTTTAATTTCATATGCAATTAATAATAAACACGTTCCAATTTCGTATCTAGTTCGATGTGTAAATTATAATAATAAAAATGCTGACTTATTTCAAAATTAATTTTAAAACATTGAACTAGAGAGACTGAAATTGGAATAAAAAATATTTTTCTAATATACATTTAAATAATTAAATAATATTAATTGTTATTGTATATTGTTTATTCTGTGATAATTTAAATGTAAATGCAAGACGAAAAATAAAGAGATTGACTTTCAACATGTGGTAGTTTACTTTAGAAAATTATCTCTGCAATGAGATTCATGAAAACCATCTTGTAGTATTAATTATAAAATTCCTCTTTGAAATCTATTCATAAGTTGGTATAGGAGAAAGAAGCCAAGGTCTATAAGAGCAGAGAAAAACGGCGAATTACGACAAAAAAAAAAAAGAAAATCTTAGAAAATATATAATTTTATTAAAATTAATATTTTTTTGCAATTAATCCATTAATTGTTGAGTGGCCATCCGTAAGTAACCAGCGTTTACGCGCAAACCTCTGGCCGCCAGCCACGGATAATCCGCGCAAGGATGATCAATTTAAAATTCCTCACGGAAAATCCGCCGAACGGATAAAGCACGCTCAGATAAAGCGCGCTCGGATAATCGGGGTTCTACTGTTTATTTGATTTTATAAATTAGTAAAAGTAATAAATTATTTTAAAATTAGTTATTTTGTCTAAATAAAATTAAAATATTTTTTAAAATTTGTAATTTTCTACAGAGGGTCGTAGAAAAAATATATAGTACAACTCAAGTGGATTGTCCATATCCACTCTTAGAGCACAAACTATGTTATGTTGAGAATGGGGTGTTAATACACTGCGACCTAAAAGATCTATTGTGCCCCTTCTGTCGCCAATGCACTAAGGAAATGTCTGAATGCCTATAACAACCCTTCCAATCCTATTTTCTCAAGGAAGTGTAGGATTTGAAGTGGCTTCAAGTTACATAAATCTCCCTCTTCTATTTGATATCCTCCTAGATATAGTGCCCTTGGATTCTGGAGTGCTACACATTCAGTTAGGATGTGAATGGAGGTTTCGTCCTCCTCACAGAATCTGCCCTCACTATCCTCTACTATTCTCAGTTTACTTAGGTGTCCTTTTAGTCGGCAATGCCCGGTAAGGATCCCTGTTACAATACGTAACCTGTTCTTGCTCAGGCAGATGCAGACTTCCGATCTTTTCTGGTTATATTCACCCAGAAGTATCTTGGCCTGTCTCAGCCCCAAGAGATTGTTCCAATTATCGGTTCCAATTACTATAGTAACGTATTTATTGTTGAATAAATTGATTAATTAACCTTTGATGTGCCATGATCTGGAAATTAAAAATTGTTTAAGAAAATCAAAATATTTAAAAAAAAAGAAACGCCAAACAGGATTAAAAAATTTTGAAGAGTTTGGGGTCTATTCTGTAAAAATTCCTTTATATTTAACGGCATTTAAACATATTTTTTTCTTTACTTCTGTCATTATTTAAACGGATCTTTAAAATACATTATAATAATAATAATAATACTCTCCCTAATTCACCCCCTAGAGGACTATCTTAAAGAAATCTGTTTAAATAATGACAGAAGTAAATTAACGAATACGAATATATTTTTATAGGCCGCCAATATTTTTAAAGGCCGTTAAATATAAAGGAATTGTTACAGAATAGACCCCTTTGTCAGCTAGATTTGCAATTTGTTTTGTTCGATAAAGATTAAAACACAGGGAAAATATCTATAGTTTCTTTAATATATTTTACATTTAGATTGCTTTTCCCAATTTTTTCGAACAAGGAATGTTCGTAATATTTTTCGAAGAAAATTATCTTTGAAATAACGTTTTCGATTAGGTATTTTCGAACAACATTTCATTCGAACAGACGTATTTTCCAACTAAGGGTTTTCGAACAAACGTGTGCTTCGAACAAAATTTCAAAATATAAATAGTAAATAATATTTAATTATCCAACTATGGAGAAGAAAATTATTCTCAAAGAAAATTTGTTTGTCATATTATTCTCTATAATTTTTGTCCCATACATAAATTTCCTATAATGGCCCGAGAAATTTGAATAAAAGTGCAAAATTCGAATTTTTAAGAAAATTGTTCAAATAAAAGTCATCTAGAATTCTTGTCCTATGATTTTCCTAAAATGGACCGTATTCGCGATATTTGAGGAAAAGTGCAAATTTAGAATTCTGAAGATAACTTAAAAACAGATAGAAAACATCAAATTTTAAACTTAAGGCAAATGCAGCGCCCCTTATAATTTTCGGACAAGGATGTTTAAAAAAGTAATTTTGTTAAAAAATTAAAATTTTGGCAAAATAAATTAGGTAATAATATTATCTAGATATACATATATTTTAAAGTTTTAAATCCTTTCAATTTCCGAGAAAAAAATATCAAAGAGCTTTAAATTTTTAAATATCATAATGAAAATAAATGCATTCCCCAACAGAACTATTCTTAATATATTCCCGAAATTTTTCAAATTTTCTTTATTATACAGAATTTGTAATACTACAGCATCATCTAAATCTTCATCATTTAAAGCCCATAAATTCATAATTTACTCAATACAACTAACAATACTTTTCTCAAAAAGGTTATAAAGTTGTAGATACGTTTACGTCAATGCTTTTGTTTAACTATAGGTTTCTTCCATATTGCACGTTTAACGTATCTTCAATTTCTACGTTTACGTTAGTGGGATACGCATACGTTTCTAGCGTTGCATTAACTCTCTAATGTAAATTATCACAAAATCAACCGTTTTACCGCTAAAATAAAATTGGTACCTGCTCTGCCAAAGATGCAATTCGGAAACAGTGATATCAAAAATTATATGGCTCACTTTTATTGTGAATTAGAAAACATTGTGTGTATTTTTAGAAGTAAATTTTCAAAATTCAGTCAATTACTCAGTTAATATCTCGTTATTTCTGAATTTCAAGATAAATAATGAAGTATTTCTATTACATTAAATTTTTCTTCAACAAAAAAAATAAGCTATACCTAGGACCTAGTTATACCAAAAAGTAGGAAGGTAGAGTGGGGATAGTAGGAAGAAGGCAGCTAGAGATAGAGGGGGGACGATCAATATGACATTTATTCAGAAATTTACCTTCTACGAGCACAAATTGCCAGGGCCGCCGAGAGCGAGGACGGGCCCCGGGAAAATTCTCCAGGTCGTGCCCTATCACATAAAAAAATCTGATGTGTCCAACACATGACTTTCCTATCTAGTTATTATAGGCTTTTTCCGGTTATTTTGTACAACCTATTGCAGCACCTCTATAAATGTTTAGAGGATAAACTAAATATATACATTTTCCACATACATCTACCTCGAATCATTTTTCTATAGATATTCATTGAAAACGAAAATAATGAAAAATTTAAATTTAGCACTTTTCCTAGAATTTTTCCATTACGGTCCATTTTATAAAAATCATGTATAAACAAAAATTATAGAGATCGATATCGCAAACAACTTTTAGTTCAACAATTTTCATAAAAATCAGAATTTTGCACATTTTGTCAAATTTCTGGAATACGGACCATTTCAGAAAATTTTGACATAGAGCAAAAATTATAGATAATAATATTAGAAGTAATTTTTATTTGAACAATTTTCTTCTACAAACATAAATAACAGATATATTCCATAAAATATAAAAACGGCCTCCCATAAAGTACCCCCCAGATGTTCCGACTTTGTCCAAAATCTAATCATTTCACGTCAGGCCGAAATAAAACTTAAGTTTAAAATTTAAAGTGATTTTCTTTATCCGTTTTTGAGTTTTCTTCAAAATTCGAAATTTACACATTTTCTTAAATATCTCGAATACGGTCCATTTTAGAGAAATTATGAATAGGATAAAAATTATAGAGAATTATATTATAAACAACTTTTAATTGAACAATTTTTATAAAAAATTATTTTATTTACATTTTGTCAAATTTCTGGAATACGGACTAGTTTAGAAAAATTTTGTGTAGATCAAAAATTATAGATAATAATACTAGAAGTAACTTTTATTTGAAGAATTTTCTTCTCCATACGTAAATAACAGATATATTCCATAAAATATAAAAATGACCACCTATAAAGTACCCCCCAGATGTTCCTACTCTGCCCAAAATCTAATCTGTTCATTGGACGCTGGAATAAAGCTTAAGTTTAAAATTTGGTGTTTTTCTGTGTATCGGTTCATGAGTTATGGTGGATACAGACACACAGACAGACACACACACATCATCGCGAAAATAGTCAAAACGGATTCAGGGGACCTCAAAACGTAAAAATCCGTCGAAAACTCGAGGTCGCAAAAAATCATGATTCCTATACTTTCCTTATATCTGTATACAGATAGGAAAGTAAAAAAGGTCTTCAAGCAAAAACTTTTCCTCCTCTTTACTGAATCTCTATAAAACAAAAGGTCTTCAAGCAAATACTTCCCGCCTCTTGTGCCGAACTTCTGAAGAAGTAAAAAAACGTCCTCGCCAAAGTTGCCTGGCCCCCCACTTGAGCCCGGGCCCCGGTAATTAGTCCCGGCTACTCCCTTTTGTCGGCCCTGCACATTGCAGGGACGGACCTCTACCAAAATAGTCAAACCAGCAAGTCAATTTTTTAAAGCATTTATTTGATCCTTGACTTTGGACACCTTATTTATAATGACAATATAAAGAGGCTGTCAAGTCTTCCTCAAAAACATCCAATAATTTTTTTTAACCTAATAAACTGGACTAACTGTGATGCAGTCCGCCCTGGCATAGTCTGCGCGAGTCTTAAAACCACATAAACGATTTATTCCAACTTTCCAGTAAAATTTTAGTATCGGTTCCAACCCTTATTCTTCATAAAAACGAATAATTGAAAGAAGAGGTTATGATGCCTAAAATATATTTTTCTCGTTTGATACTTTAATAAATTTTAATAAGTGCAAAAAATAAGTTTCTAAACAAAAATTCAATTTTTAGCAATAAATGCGACGTATCTAATATATACAGACCCATAAAGGTATAGAAAATACACTTGAAAATGTCTTAAGTCGTTACATTTTTATGGCAAAGATGCGGTTTGTGACTCTTGCCACAGATGCTGAATGTTTAAAAATAAATTACCTGCTTACTCAATACTTTAACACATCTGGAAATGTTATTACCCTATCTCTCTTAAATGTTTATTCTAAGAAGTTATTTTATATTTTACGTAAAACATGTCATGAAATTTAATAGTTCAATTATTGTGGAAGGTTAATTATTGTATTGTCTAGGAATCTCGACAGTCAATGTCGTTGACAGTCTAAAGCAGCCATACTCAACCTGTGGCCCTCCAAGCTTTATTGTACGACCACAAACACAATTATTAGAAAGGTGCTTTTTAAAAATATGGTTCTGTTTTTAAAATTTTGAGCGATAAATATCAAGCTATCATGCTAATAGTTTTATTGTTTTGCCTTTATGTTTTGTGTTTTATGGATTAGAGATCCCAACTAATTTTAAATGGTTGACCTACAGTCCTTTTTCGAAACATACTTGTCCTTGCGACTTTGCAAAGCTTATTAAAGCAATATGAGGACCTTTTTTTTTAAGAAAATATTTAAACCGGATCCCTATCGCCACTCGTTGTCCTTTGTTTACATTTCAAAAAACCCTAGTTATCACCCAAAAATATTGCGGCCCGTGTAGCATAACAAACAGATTTATGTGGCCAGAAAGAAAAAAAGTATAGCTGGTCTAGAGGAAAGGGTACTTGTCTAGCATACAAGGATGTCCGGGTTCGATAGACTTTTTTCAAATCTCTAAATATTTGCTTTCAACCTTGGGGTTCTGGCTTTTCGGATTTCAATTTGCGATTTATTACATTCAGAATTTCACACTATGTTTACGTATCTTAACGTACATTGAAAACTTAACTTATGCAGCCGAAGATATGGGCTTAGTATGCATAAATGCATTTATCATATATACCGATGCTGTAGAGCAGGGGCCTCCAAACTACGGCCCGCAGGACAAATCGTGTCCGCCAGTGTCATCAATCAGGCCCGCGACAGCTAATGGCTTATACGTCAGTTTAGTGTGATATTATTTTGGTTTCACTGACATTTAATTCTAACCAAACTTTTAACAAAAACATCAATAATTTTGACATATACGTTTTTACTGTTTTAAGTTTTTTCTAAATATTGCTTGTAGGTCATAAAATAGTTTAAAGGTATGTAATTGGTAACAAAACGATTTTATATTTGATACATGTTATCTACTTACTTTAGGAATATATTCATAAAAGTAAAAAATCGATATAATCTAGGTAAACAAAACGAACAAAACGCATTCAAAAAGTCTACTATCACTTTGTCAGTGGAACCATAATTACATCATCACTAAAATGGCGTATTGTTGCTGTGATAAGTTGGATAAAAAAAAAACAGAACGATAATAACTCTAATTTACTTGCTAGGTATAGCTTAATGATAAGTATAATACGCAGAAAATTTAACTTAAGCATAATATTTTACAAAAAATAATTGAACTAAATCCCACTAACATTATAAACTAGTGAACATCCCGCAGTTTATCCCTCGGTAGTTATGTTGGGGTAAAGAGTATCGTATATGTATGTATATCGATGTTTGGAATGTGTATATATCCTGAATCACACATGATTTTTATTCTGAAAATCCCCCAGAAACGGAAAAGCTAAAATAACGCGAATAAAATCGCGGGGTGTCCAATTGTAAAAAATACTAATGAGATTTATGTAATTGTGATTTTCCACTGACAATAATTTGTAGTGGTGGGCCAATTTTACTTGTACCAATTGGTACAAAAGAGATTTAAGATGCTCATCGGTACTTTTTGGAGAATGTTTTCTCACACAAGTAAGTAGTAGTACCAAAAACAGAAAACGGGCCGGAAAAAACTCGCGTATCGGGGACAACACTAATCATTTGTAATTGCTGTGGTGGGAGGTGTTTGTGTGAAGGCGTCTTGTTTGTTTCCATTTATGCCGTGACTAGCAGTGGTATTTTATAAACCTTAGAAGCAAATTTCACATACATGAACAAATAATAATAATGCCGTGACAACAAGAAGACGAATTAACGACTTCCATAAAATTTCAATCCATACCTGGCTACGCCGACCGGCATAAACACCAACGGCCTGGACACAGCTCATCTACTCTGTCAAAAGGAGACCGATGTACAAATAAAACGAGTACGACATATGATCATTTGCCATAAAAATGTAGACGATTTTACAAGTATTTTTTCTTACTACCGGCATTCAATGTTTTAAATACAGTAGACCGTCGTCCGGCGGCATTTTTCAATTCACTGATAGCATGCCGCCAACAAATCAGTTTAGATTTGCGGCGGCTTTCCTGTATGAAGAAGACCATATGCCGCCGGAAGACTGTTTTCTTTTCAACAAATGCAAGCACCGCCGGAGGTCGGTTAGCCAGTATGTTATAAAAAAATCCTTAAATAAATATAGAGTATGATTATATATTACTAGACACGATATCCTACTTATAGGGTAGGGACCTTCTACAAATTTCCTCCAGAGGGCGTATCACTTAGTTTGAATCGCGAATAGTAATTCAACTAGCGAATTTAGCAAGCGGATGCTAGCTCAGGGCGCGTAGTCTAGAAATTATAGATAATTGCAGAAAAATTAAAACGGTTTTGGCCCTTGGAACTTACTGGAGTAATCAGCATGGCCCTAAGGCTGAAAAATTTGGAGACCCCTGCTGTAGGAAGGTAGTTGAAGATTTGAAAACGAGCCCAACCGTGGTCGGATCCGAACTAGCACATCAAATTTCCGTCTAGGAATCTCGACAGTCAATTCCGTTGGTGGTCTAGAGTCTAGAGCAGCCATACTCAACCTGCGGCCCTCCAAGCTTTTTTTGCAGCCCCTAACACTAATATTAAGAAGGTTCCTTTTAAAACTAGAGATTTTTTTTTTGAAAGTGTTGAACAAAATGCGCGAAAACATTCATCGGTCGCTGCGCTAAATATCACGCTAATTTTTAAATAAACAGAAAAGGTAAATCAAACGAGGGTGGTCCTTAGGATCTCACAAGAGTATATTTTATTACGACCGGTTTCGAGGATCAGATCCTCATCATCATGTAAGGTCTAAAATAAAGAGGAAAAACGAATGAGCTCATAACTAATAAAGTTCTATTTTAGACCTTACCTGATGATGAGGATCTGATCCTCGAAACCGGTCGTAATAAAATATACTCTTGTGAGATCCTAAGGACCACCCTCGTTTGATTTACCTTTTCTGAACTTATAACTCACACATGGCTACCACCTTCAACTTTAATTTTAAATAAACGTTTGGATAATAGGGGTACTGCAAGAATAAGATAGCTCCACTTTCGGAATTTCGAGTTATAATTCAAATAATATACGGCATAAACAAAACAAGTGTGAACGAAGTCATGATAAACAGATCGTCAACAAAATCTAATTCCATATTAATGTATTCACAATATGCACAAACAAGATGAAAGGCATTTATACAGAAATATAATCATAACATTGTATTCAGTTGGTAATAGTGTGTCTACCAAAACCAGATAAGAGATATAACTTATTTTTGCTAAATGTATTTAGTCCGATTCGTAATAGTGTTTTTGCCGAAACAAGATAAAGACCAGAATTCTTATTTTTGTTGAATGTATTTGTTGAAATACATGAACATTTTGCCCAAGCTATTTGTTGTGTTTTGCCAAGAGCCGTCTCCTGCCTTTCTCGATTGGTCCGACATGATGATTATGTCACCCTTTCTTTCCAAGATACAGCTAACCTTCAAAAACCAATAGAATATAACACGTTATGTCCGAATCGCTATGGTGAATGATTTATTGGTCAAGTCGTAACGAGTAATTGGTCAAAGTGTAACGAGGAGGGATGCTGACGTTAATACGACCAGAAGCACTTCTTAAATCACCTAAACACCAGCTTTCGCATTGATTGAAAAACCCAAGCCATACCGGCAGAAGGATGCCTGAAAGGGTTAAAAAAATATTTTTGAAAAAAATTACAAAAAAGTGCAAGACATTAGTAATGCCAAGATTTACTAAAACTTTGCAAATCAGGTGCTACACCTGTTGAATTTCACCATTATTGTCACAATCTACCTATATCCAATAATGTTAGAGATATTGTACCTGAACCTTCCATTGAAGATAGTGACACAGACCTTGAATATTATGACCTGTATGTAGACAGCTAAAATAAGCAAAGTGAAGTTTTTTTTTTGTTACAAATCGACAAATTCTTAGTTTATACTTTGTGAAGACTAGTTGTTTTAAAAACCTTTTTTTTTATTCGAGTTATTGTTTATTAACACTTTGGCCCCTGAGCAAATATTTCATATCTTTTACTATAAACTGAGCTACTTTTTTGTAGCTTCTCCCAATAAACTGTGCGTACCATAAGTGGTACACAATTAGTATTTACCCACAAACTGTGTGTCTCTATATGGGCACGAAACATGCATTGATTCTATCTAGTGTGTACACTATACAAAGACCACTACATGAAGTTTTAAAATGCTTATAACGGTTGGTTTGGTTGTGAATAAATTCTGACGGAACAGTTTCGCAAGTCATCAATAGATGAACGAAACTTTAGGTACTATTATGAAACTATACACGTGTGAACACAAATCGTGAACAAAATTTTTGAAAAAATCCGCACTCGTCAAATGCAGACAAATAAGGCAAGAGAACCTGAAAGAAACCATAAAATTACTGAAGAAAACAAGAGAGGAAGATGCACTAAGTGGTACAAAACACTTAGCGAAAGAAATGGAAGATAATAATGAAGTATTCCAAGAGAGTAAATACATCATGCCAGGCATGTAGTAAGAAGTTCTTATGCAATAACTGTTTTTTTCTGCTACACACAATTGTCAGATAAAATAAAAAAAAATTCCAATGTTGGTATAGGTAGTTTTTAGACTTTGTAAAAAACCGTGAGTACCGAGGTGTGTACCATTTTTTTGACACAACATTTTGAACATAGTTTTTGCAAAATTATACATTTTTATAATATAGTACGGTTTGTAACTATTCAAAAAAACAAATTTATCAAAAAAAAGCCGCAGTTTCTGGCAATAATTTATAAAATATCTGCCAGGTTATCATGAATAATATTTTGCGACCATATATTGTACACGCAGTCCATGGTAACAACTTGCTGTGTACCACTTCTGGTTAAAACAGTTTAAAGCTTTTACTGATTTTTTATTAAATTTTAACCTTTTGAACAGCGTTTTCTCGAAACTTTAAACATGTGAGTTATTTTGGTTTTGCAGTAACCCGATAGGTATTTATGTTTTGTATTTTATTTATTAGATTCCCACTAACTAAATTTTAAATGGATGGCCTAAATAAAGGGTTATCATCCTAAAATATTGCAGCCCGTGCAACATGGCAAATATATGTATGTGGCCCGAAAGAAAAAAAGGTTGAGTATGGCTGGTCTAGAGGAAAGGGCACTTGTCTGGGTTCGATCCCCGGCTACGACCGGCTTTATTTTTCAAATCACGAAGTATTTGTTTTCAACCTTGGGGTTCGCGGATGATCTTAATAATTCATATGGAGAATTTTGAGATTTGTTTCCAAATTTTCAAATTATTAAATTCTTTATAAAATCGAAAAAAAAATCTAATTTATTATTCTACAGTTTATTTCAAATAAAAATGTTTTGGTAGGGCATAAAATGTGTAACTTGCCGTTAAGTAGTTTGCAAATTATAATTATTTCAGAAAAAGTGAACATTATTTCAGGAAAAATAAACATTATTTTAAAATGTGATGTTTCATTATTTTCCTGTTAGTTATACGGATCGTAACGGAACGAAAAAGTAAACGTATAGTTTTTTTTTAGGGTACTTCATGGCTTAGAGTACGTAATTTTTCGAGTGTTTTTAAAAATCTACAACCCCTAGGCATATTTTATGAATGGTTTTCAATATTAAAATGAATTCCATGAAGTATATTTTTCAGAAAAATACGTTTAAATTAACTTCTACATATACGGCAGATTTGTGTCGGAGAACTCCAAGCTTTAGATATATTACTGTTAAAAAAACGGAACAAAGCACGAGGGTCTAAAATCTGGTCTGTAAGGTGGATGTGACAACTCAGTCAATCCGTATTCTTGGAGGATGGGAACAGTGCGCTGGCAATCTGCAATTTTGTAGAGGCAAATCTGTGTTTCGGCACCGTATACGAGTAGGTTTCGATTAAGATTTAGGCGTGCCTAGCTTGCATATTTCATTATGTATCAAAGTCATCATAGCATTTAAACACGCTTAAAGTTATGTTTTAGCGATTTAAAGTTACAAAGTCGAGTTTTTCTCAAAAAATTAACAACTTTCTATTTTTTTTTTGAGATGTGTTTATTTTATTTTAAAGATAAATGTTTAGTTATTTTAGATATTGTTAAATATAGAGGTGGAATATAAAATTTTCGTAGAAGACGATGTTGATCTCTTCCATATCATAGGCTTCGTTTTTTCATGTAATTTTTGGGCCAAATTATATTGAAGATATATGGATGATTCGAGTCTTTTCCGAAGATTTAGATCATAGGTTCCAACACACGCGAAAACTAATTTACACGAAAATTGTATACAGCGCATGATTTATACCGTAATATGTTTTTCGCGTGTGTTGGAACAGACCTTAAATCAACAGTGATAGACGAATTATTTTATCTATTATTTTGGAAGCGAGTTTATATGCAATAATATGCATCAAAGCAGCTTTTTCAGAGCTGGCAAAATAAGATACCCGGGAGTTTTGTACATTACTGATTCATTTTTATTTAGGAAACAGGAAAATACCTGCATAATCATGAAAAATAAAAACAAAGAATTAAAATCTTAGTTTACCTATAATTATAATAATTGTTACAATTTTTTCAGGTGTTGTCAAACTTCTTACTGGTTTAATAAAGCTTGCGGTGTATAGCATCACCACTTTAATTGAAGCTTTATATTAGATCGTCGCTTAATTAAGCTCCGTTTAAGCGAAAAGCGGATAATATGGCCCACAGTATCAACTTTCATTTCTGGGCTTAATAACAGTAATTAGGCCCTCTCTTCTTTACGCATAGTGACACGGTCATCGTACATAAACAATACTAATAGAATCACTCGGGCAGAAGCCGACACCAAGATCCTCTACCCCGTCTAAAAACCAGCATGTTTCGAGCAGGCGCAGTTGGCCATAGACCATACTGGTGTTGGCCTGTTGGCTCTGTCCACATACTTTGATTACAAAGTATGTGGCTCTGTCACTCAGTTGCTGTCAGGTATCGGTAACTGGTATAGCCCGAACTGAAAATATTTTTTAGTTTCAAAGAACGAATTCTAGATGGCGCTGTACACAACAATTTACAGAAATCTACAATTGATGGTGGAAAGAGTGGGAGTGTCATTTGTCATTGTCAGGCATCCATTACCTCCCGGTGAATGACATTTGCCATTTTACCTGTATATTTTGTGATTATCAGTATCATATTGTCAATAATTATTTGTTTGTATTTGGGTGTGCTCTGGATCCTGAATGAAAAAATAGTAAGTATTTTGTAAATGATTGTTTATTGTATTGTCAACTTGGTCTTGTTCAATTGTTTTTAATGTTCAATTTGTTTACTTGATCTTGCTGACGATTGAGCTTATTTTAAATTTTTGTGGTAATTTTTAGTTATAAAAGCTGTAATATCTCGTATTGTTGTATGCCAAATTGTTTTGTAAATACTCCGAAATCCTAATAACGATTTATTTCAAATTTGAGTATTGGCTGTTCGCAGTCCGTTTTTCAAGAATAAAACAATAAATTTGTAAAAACTATTTAGTATGTGATAAACGTTTTGAAGATATGTTTAAAGTTCTTGGTACACGCAGCGATCTAACTGTATTTTTATTTGTTCCAGTACAAACTTTTTCAAGCCGTTTGGAGTGGGAGTATTGCATCGTTGAAGACAAAAACAGCCTAGTCAGGGAAGTAATAGTCACTGTACTTTTTGTATTCATGCCTCACATTTGATTTTTATATTGATTTAGTTCAGATTGTTACTTTTACTGTTTTTTATTTGTTCTAGTACAAACTTACTTCAAGCCGTTTGGAATGGCAATATTGGATTGTGGAAGACAAAATAGCCTAGTCCGGGAAATAATGGTCAATATATCTTTATTTATTCATGCCTCACTTTCTGTGCTCCCTAACAAATTTGAAGGGTTCAGGAAAAAAAGGGGCCAAGTCACAATTACCAAAATGTTCAGGAAACCAAATTTAATTTAGACTGACTAAATACAAACTTTTGATACTTTAAGGTAATTGATTACAAAAAGATGTTACTTTGTTTAAATGTTGCCTGATTATTTTGTAGTTTACCACTTAATTTACTAGACAGTTGTAATTTATTATTCTAAATTCTGAAAATGCCAAACAAACAGCAGGAAAAGATGCTAAGTCCATGGACATAATTTTAAATGCACTGTTTTGCATTTGCTAATTTGGCTTATTACATGGAAACATACTGGTATTTTACAAAATAGGGCGGACCAGTTCAATTTTGATAAAAATGTGGCTTAGCTGCTTTTTCTTCCTGTACCCATCTTGATTTATTAATATTTATTTTTTGTTCTAGATAAAACTCTTCAACCTCTGTGGACAATGACTTAACTTTCCAGCTATTTAACACGCTAATTATTCTATTTGTATTTTTTGTTTTGTTTTAATAAATTAATTTTGTTGATCATGCTTTTTAATTTTTTGTACTAATAAATAATAAAATATTTCAACTTGTAGTCAAGTTAGGATTGGTTCATACTACTCATTTTTTGCTTTATTGTAACAAATATAATTTTATTGCTACAATAAACGTAAAAATCTTAATTTGACTACCACTTTTAAACTAAATATTGAATGACAATTTTGAATGTTCCCGCGTTTTGTGTTAACTAAAGTGACCGCGAGATGGCGCCACTTCCGTCCAAATAGTTCAAAGAACGCTCACCGGGCGCTACAAAACTGTCTCGAATTTTAACATTGCACCATTCTAAAAGTAAGTGATCTGTGGTCGCAGTTCATATGAGAGACGACCAACGCTTATTTCCCGGGAGTTCGTCGGCGTTCTTCGGCAAAATAATGTACAAAGAAGATCAAAGGCACCAGTCAATGTGACCGAAGTCCTAATTACATCGTTCATGAACGATGGTGGTGGCCCGCCATACTGTAGGCTGTCAATTCCTGACGTGATAAACGGTTAACCGGTTCGACTGATTTTGACCGGTTTATCCGGTCCGATTATTCGGTCGACCGGTCAGGTTAACCGGTCAGATTATCCGGTTGATCGGTCCGATTATCCGGTTAACCGGTCCGATCAAACCGAGCCAGTCGAAACGGACGTTAGACCGGATTCGGCGGTTTAACCGTAACCAGTTAAACCCGTCACTGGTTTATTCGTTACTGGTTTAACTGTAACCATCACCGGCTTAATCGTGGCAAAACACATCCATCAAATCCTTTGTTTTCAATATAAATGGGGTCACTTTACTACCCATTTCACCTTTCCTTACCTGTGACAACCAGGCGTGCATGTTTGATTTTTTTTAAAATAGGCACTCACTAAATAAAAATTAAATTAGAATAATAGAAATAGTACCAATTTTACTTTTGCTAAACTTTATTTAAAATTTAAAAAAGGACACAGTTACTCACTTCCCACTGGGTGGGTAAGTAGGTAAAACTAAAAAACAAACTATATTCAAGTAAAAAAAACATTCAAAAATAAATTATAATTAATTGAGACATAAAATAAGAAATAATAACAAAACTGCCTTTTTTTTTATTGAGTTCTGATGCAGAAAAAAACAACTTATCAACGTTTTCCGGCAGCAAGCGGTTTCTTTTCCTGTACTGGAAAACACCCATTCACTGGAAGATGATATGGCTGGTACACATAAATACGGTTATAAACCGGTTACGTTCTTTAACGGTTTTTTGGTCCTATGGAACCGGTTAACCGGTCACGGTTACCAGCCTGACTGTAGACTTATGCCCGTACACGGATTAAACGTGTACGGTGCATACAGGCGTTAATAAAACATTAATTGAGCCAACTGAAGTTCAGAGAAAGGCTAGAAATGCACCATACCTTAACGATTATCGCATCTATAATGCAAGACTATTGCACGAGTAAACAACGTACTTTTGAAAAAATACAAGTTTTCATATTCGTGCTATTTTTGTCGTAGTGTCTTAAGACTTTCAAGTTTTTTATTATTCACGTCCTTCAAGAGCCATTATCTTTAATTGGTTTGTAGAGTTTAAAAGGGACAGAGGAATATTAAAAGGTGAGCCTTAAACGAGACGTCCACTGCTGTTACGTCTGAAACTGTGGAAGCTCTTGGAAAAATTATTATGTTGGACCGTCGTAAAACTTTCCAAGAAATTTAGTTAGATAGACAGCAGCACAAATAATCGTGCATGAAAGCGATGTTTGAGATGTGCGCGTCCCGGACGCAGAAAGAAGTCAGGGTGGAACAGTGTACATTATTATGAGAGATTTAAAAAAATTTTAAAAAATATATCATTGCAGTTTACGAATAATGAATATACAATTAATTATGATCCAGCAACAAAAAATACCAGTCTGCGTCAAAAAATCTCATGTTAGGAACAAAATGGTTCCTTCTTTTTTTCTCTAAAAGTGAACGTGTTGGTACTATTGCACTGGAAAACCAAATACTGTTAATTCAGAGTAATATGCGCTCCTGAAGCATTCGCTGGTTTAACATAAAAGCGCAAAAATACCGACAATGGTTGTTGCTTCCTTGATACAGCTTAGAACAGTCGACTTTTTGATCTCACAAGGCGTTGTAGTATATTACGTAACAAGAGTTGTAAGTAACCCATTACGCACGAAGTGAAAAAGCGTACGTAATGGGCTTACAACTCGTGTAACGTACTATACTTTTTCTATAAATTTTCCATAGGTAATTTCGTACCTTTTTTTGAATTTTAGCGGTAACAAATTATTCTAAAATCTCCGGTGGAGTGCTCATTATTTTATCACTTTCACTACTAACAGATATATTCATAGGCAAAGTTGAGAAAATGTTCCAATACAATAATAGGTATTTTGTTACAAAAATTGACAATATAAATGATAAGACGTTTATTTCCATAGCATGCTAGAAAACGCGACTTATTTTTTGAAAAATTGTATAATGTGTTGCCGACATTTAGGAGCATCACTTTTTTAATCCAAAATGTATCTCGCTACTGCTAAAGTTTTTATGTTTTTCAATTGACTAATTTATGTAAATAGACCAAATAAAAACGCACGTGTATGTTATGAGATCACATTACGGGCATGTTATTGTTAAATGTCATTTACAAGAAACGTTGACAGTGCGATTTTTAACGTTTACTGACATAGGAGTAGAAAAAATATTTTTTCTGTTAAAAAAATAACTTTGAGAAATTGATTTTTCAATAGAAGTGACAATGACGTTGGATGAACAGGGTATAAGTCGGGACAAAATAATGAAAAACATTGTATTCACATACCATTTTTAAATAGTTACCTACGTGTAAATCATTAAATATAGAAATGTCAACGTCAGTCCAGAGAAAAATTAGAGTTGGAACCACTTTGAATCATTACTGTGTAAAATTCAAATAAATGAGGTTATGTTTCCTCAAATCAATTAAATAACAGTTATGAAATATCGTTCAACTCTACTGGACATTCATTATAATTGCTTTTCTATCTTTAAGGTTTTACATGTGGGTAAATTTAAAGATGCTTTGTAAATTCGGCTCCTAAAAGTATTAGGATGCGCTTATAGGTGAAAAGATGAGAGGGGTTATATACCTAGGCAAAAAACCTGGGGGGGGGGGGGGAGGGGATGAGGTACTATTAGCCTTGACTTGAAAAAAATGGTGCACTTTAGGGAAACTGGAGGAGCATTCGTAAAAGCAGTTTATTTTTGAATGAATAGGATAGGTAGTTCATTCAAAAATTTCATGTTTTCCAGTTGTGAGAGCCTACATTGCGTAGCTGCAAGGTTCGAATCCGCACTAGAGCTAAACCTAAAGTGGCGCTGGAAAATAGTAAAAAAAGACTACACGAAACAGGGCTAATTCTAATCAATGCCGATGTCATTTTTGTTAAAAAAATCTAATAAATATCCACCTATGTGAATGTAAAAAAATACCTGGGAAGCTGTACGGATTTATAAATTATTATGATGAATGTTAAAAAGATAGCTCAAAATTGAATAAAGAAAAGACAAAATTGAACATTATTTAACTTACCACATGCGAAAAACAAAAATTCGTAGCATGGGGTGCAAGAGCGTTCACCCGAGCGAATTCGCCGAAAAAATTGACCAAAACAAACTCACGTCTCAAAATGTATTTTTCACCAAAACATAACCTATTTTATGGAATATTATAAAAACTACGAATTTTAAATAAATTGTTTGCACGGCCTACTCGAAGCAGCGCAGCTACGCAAAAATAAACATTAATTAGTTATAATTAGCTCCAGCAGTTTAGAATTTCAACAAAATAGTTAACAAAACATACTCTGTAGATGATTAAACATAAATATGAATCAGGCTGAGTGTTACGTTTAAAAATAACAATTATTAAAATAAACATTATATAAAAGCACGCCTCGCCATTTTGGCTAACCCTTAAATAATGGTATGAAAAAATATTACAACAAAAACAATAACATAGCAATAATAAATCATTCAATATATTACTCCAGCATGCAAATACATTTATATTACCTTATTATTCTTAAAAATTCTTTAAAATTCCACCAACACAAGAAAAAAAATCTTAAAAGATCGATAAAAACTTTTAATGCAAAATGTATCACTTAAATAATTATATTGCTTAACAGAACTTATCTAAGACTCAAGTCTGTAGTTAAGTCGGGCTAAGAACGTATGTTAGAAGCATGTAAGGAACGAAACGTATGTCGTAACTCGATTCGGCGTTATACAATATTTACTTGTTCTCACTGGGGGTGTACGAACGATTTTAAAATATAAACAACATGCTTTTAATCAACATTTCTCACTGAAACCAATAGTGCACTTACCGATTTTTGTGTAAAAATGCGTAAACTTTGATAAAACGCGACCAAACACAATTTTTTGTTAAACTAAAAACGTGGTAACGATTGGAAATACGATATTTATTTATAGATTTTCATTGCCGCCATTTGCAATTTGCCGGCTTGATACACTCCGCGCTATAAACATTCAAGACGACACAAAAAATAAAAAACAAAATATCTGGCTTTGTTGAGGCTGAAGCGGTTTTTGCGCTTCGTTGTTTATTGTAAAAATGAATAAAAAGGCCGAACAAAGAAACTACGAAGGTTGTTTGCAGATTGTTTGGGTATAATTATTGAATTTAATACAGTCGTTGGCTCGGAGTGTACTGTAAACAAATGCTTATAAGGGCGGTAACTCAGAATTTACATAAAATTAGGGTGTGCGTCATTAAAATTATTGAAAACGTTTGTCATACGCCTTTTCCTTGCATCATTTTATATTTATTACGAACTAAATAAAATCACAAAATCAGTAAATAGGTACCTAGTTGACATGTACCTATATTAATATTTGTACCTATAACAAAATACCTGTATAGGTAGGCATACCTAGGAAAATACATTTTTAAAAGGTACCTACCTATGTAGGTAATAAAAAAATAGGTAGATAGGTACCATAGACATCATATTATCCGATATCTTTGGTAGGTACCTATTACTTGTAGAAATTAATTTTGCAAAGCCTGTTATAAAAATGTAGGGTGCTATATAGGTAGGTACTATGGGTAGGTATATACCTACAAATAGGTGTAAAAAGTACCTACCTATTTGCTTATACCTAGGTACCCTATAGGTACCTACTTTAGAGAAATTTCATATCGTCAATAATTGGTTAGATAGGTACCTACATATCAATCTCGAAATTTGAGTAAACACCTACGGATACTACCTACCTATTTAAAATTTGGTTTGTGACTTTGTGGAAACAAGTTATGAAAATTAAAAATCGTAAAATTTTCAAATACAAGCCAGGACCGTCTTAGCTAAGTAAATAAAAATATACCCACAGACCATAATATACCTGCCTAGATCTAGAGGGCGCTAGCGTAATTATGAAAGCGCTGTTGCGCACGTATATGAAAGGGGTTAAGTCATAAATTAATATTAAGTTAAGAAAGGCAACTGAGGTACCTAAATTAATGTTAAGTTTAATATAACGTAGGTATCTATAACATGCACGTTGATTAAATAAGCAATCATCAGTCATCACATGACTAGCTTCCTTCTCATGAAGCTGTATAACACAAAACACTCTATTATAAGGATACATTTTTACGTAGATGTATTCGTATTGTTTAAAAAATAAAAAAACATATTTTAGAATACACTGCCCAATGGTGCATTGGAGGAAACACTGCCGCACTGCTCCCACTGCGGGGCTATTTTCAAAGTATGGGAGTACTCATTTCTCTCAAGATTCTCATCAGAAATGTCATATGTCAATGTAGAAACCCTGTTTTTAAAGGCCTCAAGGATTAAAATTCCTAGGAGAATTTTAATTATTTCTAAATAAACCGAGAGAAACAATCAGTGAGTTCACACTGGCCCTAAAAATACTGTTTTACGTTGACGTATGACATTTCTCTTAAGAGAAATGAATTCTCTCGAGTTTGAAAATAGCCCCCCAGGCACTGCTGATCCTGCTCTACTATTCTGCTCTCGACGATATATTGAAATATCGATATGAATAAAGTAAAATTTATCGATTCATACGATATATCGACTAGTCGCCATGCCAACGGAACACGTCATACTTTTGACAATGTCAACAAATCAACAAACGTCAAAACAAAAGATACCTTATTTTTAATTAACCACACAAACTAAAAAATGTAAAAAATATATATATACACAAATTTTAAGACGATATTGAGAAACCGAAATGAACTTCTCATTTTGGTGCATTTTTACATACTATTTTCGATCTGCAATAAAGTGGTTTTTAAGGAGAACAACAGGTTTGTGTGAATTGCAAAGAATCTGCTATGGCGAAGTTAAGGGAGCACCTAGAACCAACGCAGTCGAATATTCATTATCAATGTCAAAACAGCTTCAAATTAAACAACTTATTTTACACTTAAATAGTATATCAGATAGAATGGGATTCATTGGTTCAAATCAGAACGAAGTATTGCAAGGAGCAGTTAGGGTAGTACTATTAGTAAAAAAAATTGATCCTAGGATTCATAGTCAGTTTGTTATAAGTTTTGGAAGGTGTGTTGAATATATATGGGGATACAGGCAACTTATAGCAGAAGTTGAACAGTTAAGGACAACTCAATATGATAGTGATAACCCTGAACATGAAGATCAGTTGTACAAGTTGTGGAGTAAACTAAAGCCTGATGAACCATTAGAAGGTAAATATATAATATGAGCATTGTTAATCCAAAAAGTAATTATAACTACAAGGTCTGCCTAATCCCCAATGCTACCTAATTGCCTTTCTCGAAATTTTTCCCAACCCTCTGACAATAATTGATAAATCAAAATTCTTTAAATCTGGTGGAACTCATAACATTTCAGTGAAATGCTGTCCATTTTTTCCTCTATTTTAATTTTACCGAACCTCTGAAAATGATCTTATATAGGATACTGTCCTTTTATAGATTTTGTATGAATGACATACCAGATGTAAACATTTTAACCAATCTTGTAAGTGGCATATTGTGACCATTTTTTCTGAGATTTTTTCTTTATTCTAATTTTGACCCAACCCCAGAAAATTTATCTTAGGATACTGTTATTCTTATAGATTTTATATAAATGTAAAGCCGGGTGGTTTTGTTGGCATTTAATTTCTGGCAAACGTTTTAGGGATACCATTTTCAAAAGAAGGTACTTTGTGATTTATAAAGTACGAATCATGTCAATATTAAAATAAGTTAAACTGACACTATTATTGAATTTCAGAGAGAATAACAAAACAATGGCAAGATATTGGTTTTCAAGGTGAAGATCCAAAGACAGATTTCAGAGGAATGGGTCTATTAGGTTTAGAAAATTTAGTTTTTTTTGCTACAGTATATCGTTCTGCTGCTCAACATGTATTAAGTCATTCATATCATCCTGTACATGGTTACTGTTTTGCAATAGTAGGTATAAATTTAACAAGTTTAGCATGGACATTATTAAAAGAAGGGTGTGCAAAAACGTATGCATATAATATAGAAAATGTACCTTCTATAAGATTATTTCATCACTTTTATAGTTATCTATTTTATGAATTTGACAGATTTTGGATGGAGTGCAGACCTAAAGATATAATGGAATTTTCAAATATTAAAAATAAATTTGAAACAAATATAAGAATTTGCTTGCAAGACCCTAATAACGATTTTAGAATTGGAGTAGCAGTTGACAATGTTTAGTTTTTTTTTTATTATTTCTACACAGTGTTTTTTAACTTTAGAGTACTTTTATGAGCATGTGATAAATTCATAAATAGTAAAGCACTATATAAATTAGTAAGAAAAACAGGCTTATGGATATTTAAGGTTGTTCCAGTGATGAAACTAATCAAGTCTGATGCACAATAATCTTTAATTTTCAAGATTTAAGACATTGTGTATGAAATATTTTAATTTTTATACATTTTTTTTTTTTTTTGATAAAATTGCTATATAAGTACCTATGGAATGTTGACTTTAAATTTTGTTTAAAACCCAAATATAGCCAGTTTAGTAATTTTAACACGTTGAGTGCCAGATGATACCATGGTCTCATATAACTTTGGGACCTACAGGCTATATGAGACCATTGTAGACTCGTGTATAGTGTTGACACATTTTAATATATGAAGCTGCGTTGGACTCATACATTCCTTTTATTCTACCGCCATGATAAAAATTATGGCCTGTTTAACGGATGAAAGTTTTTTTTTATTAAATAAAATATACCGCAAATGTGTTGCCTAAGAAAATACTGTCACCGCTTTTTTTTTGTGTGTCATCGGCTTCAACTGCTAATGTTATTCCGCCTCATGTTCTGTGTAGGCTTTGTTACTGTTTCCCAGCGCCACTTTAGGAACAGCACTGTTCATTAGAACCAAACAGTGAATGGCCGAGTGGGGAATCCTACCAAGGCATCAGAATTAATTTTATATAATGAAATTAAATGAAAAAATTCCGGCCAACGGTGGGATTCGAACCTGGGACCCTTGGATCCACAGGCAGAAGCTCTACCACTGAGCCATCCACCCCCTGGCTCTCTTTTTAATTTCCTTTCTGTAACCAGATAAGGAAAGTATAGGAATCATGATAAAAGTTGCTTATGATGTCAATCTCTATAATTTTCGCCATATACATGATTTCCCTAAAATGGACCGTATTCGAGATATTTAAGGAAAAGTACAAAGTTCGAATTTTGAAGATAAAGAAACATCAAATTTTAAATTTAAACTTTAATCTATCCTGTGGTGAGCTAATTAAATTTTGGGCATAGTCAAAGCATCTGGGTAATAATGTATAGGGTTGTTTTTGTTTTTTTTTACTTTAAGTAAATAAATAGTCTTGACAGTATTTTCATAGGCAACCCATTTGCGATATATTTATAAACATTTTATTTAATAAAAAAAAACTTTCATCCATTAAACAGATGGGTGGAGGTCAACCTTACTTCGGATCTTATACTATACACACAACCAAACTTATATGGAATCACTGTGTATTTCTGAATAAACGTTTTGCAAGGAAAAAAATTGATAACTAACTTTAAGATAAGGCCTTTTGTTCTTAACAAACATGATAATAAAGAAGAAACAACTGCTGAGATTTATTATCTTGTGAATTTGGTGTTCAGAAGTAAAATCACGATTCTCCGGTAATTTTAGTTCGGTCCAAAAAACAACAAAATGCAGCATTAGCAGAATGGGAAAACATACCCCAAGACAATGTTGACAATTTAATAAGAAGCATGCCAAAGCGAATAGGGTTAGAGGTGATAACACGAATTGTTAAAATTACCAATTTTCTTTCTGTTTTTGCTTTCCGGCTTTTAAAAATTTAAATCTCACTTCGTTTCGGAAACCAAAAAAATACCCTTCTGTTTATTTTGTCAACTAATTAATTATTTTTATTGCTATGTGGGTTATTTGCCATTAAAAGTAAAGGTAAGGACTGAGTTTTATTCATAAACAAAAAAATGTTCATACATCTCAAAAATTATGAAAAATAATAGATGATTCCATATAAGTTTGGTTGTGTGTATATTTGGCCTGTTAATACGAGTTGACGTGGCACCATACAGAAAATTGACTTCAAAAATATATTTTTGTAAAAAGACTATATTCTGGAAAACATTTTATTTTTCTGTTTGCTTTTTACACATAATATAAAAAAATAGAGTTATTTGTCCAACAGACATGAAAAAAGTTATAGCCAAGCAAACAAGCCTCTCTTATGGCTGTGGAGACCAAATTTAAAAAAAAAAACTAGTTTTTTATATTGTTCTAAAACTGACTAAATATGATGTAAAACACAATTTCAATATGATTTATTGAAAAAAAAAAAAAAAATAAATAAATTCGGCCTCAGCGCTCGATTTTTTTTTGTTCATGGTGGCACTCAATGTGTTAAAAACCCATTTTTTTTAAATTATAAAGTTTTGAAATTAATCTTTACTTTTAGATATAAAAAAATTGCATATAAATTCTAAAGCTTTGTAATTATAGCAGGGACAGAAATTGGAAAGGCTTTTGGTAGATAGAGAGATGGTAAACGTCAAACCCCGTCCGATGACTTCCAGAATTTCGCGGTAATGTTTGTTCGCCATTGTATCATATAATAAAAATAATACCAAATATTTTAAATTCTGGCAAACGTATCCATTTGTGGGCTACAAATAATTATTTAAATAAGTTGTAATATTTCAATCATAATTCTACAAAACTTCAACAGCTATTCACAATTTATTAAACTATTTACGCGAAATTTTTATTAGCATTTATAAAATAATTTTCTACGTCAAAGTTTCGCGTTTACTTTGGTTACTTTTCAACTTCTGTCCTTGCGTTAAATCATTGGTACTTCAATTTTATTATTATTCAATAAAATCAGGAATTAGTTTATTAAGTTCTATATAGAATTTATATATTTTTTTAACTATGAAACTAGTCTATATTTTATTTTTAAAGTATTATTATATTTTTGTGATCTTTTGAATTATAAATATTTTCCCCCTTTTTCAAACTATACAAATATAATTTCTTTATTGGACTTGTTTATGAAATATTGTTTGTGAACATTGAAGGTTTTAAGATGAAACTTATTTATGACTATGAAGACTAAGAGATAAGGAGGCGAATCGGCATACTCGAAATACGGTCCCAACTCACGAACGCTAATTGAGCTTTTTTAATTCACCGCAAGGGCGCTGGTGCTATTACCGCTATTCAAAATACATGGCTTCTTATGGGAATTTTATATAATTTTGTCAAAATAATAAAAATAAACTTGTTTATTGCCAAATAAAGAACAGAATATACTGTTGTATTTATTTCTAAATAAGTCTCGCATGTTTTAATTGATTACTTATTTAATTTTATCTATATAAAATGCAATTTAGGTAGGTATGACTCAATTCGAAAAGATTAACAATGGTGAAATTTGGTAAGTACAATGTTGCGTCTAAATTTTTTTGAATTATAACTAAATATAGTAATAAAGAGCAAAATAAACACAACAGATTTTTTATTGTTATAATAAAAGCAGAATGGAAGATTTGGGAATATATATATGATATTGCCACATCCTTTAATTTCGGCTTTCCCCTTATTTTGCTAACAGTACCATCAGTAAAAAGAGTCTCATATTTGAAAATATCTTCTAAAAGTGTAGAACAGCATCATCCTATGGCATCATCTCTAAAAAGTGCTTTATCGGCCCTAGGAACGATATATATGCTACCACTGTTCTAAGCGTTTACGATCCTATAAAAAAATTTACAATGTCAAAATTGGGGTTCAACAAAAAAATAACAGTAGCAACTCTTTATCTAACATTAAAACTTTATAAAAAATAAATTTTCTTTTCTAGTAAGTTAAATTTAATGTATAATTATTGTTGTTTGTAAGTGAGAATCTATGACTACAATTTTATTTTATAGAAACTTGTAATAAAATAAACTACACTCCGTGATACGAGTTGTGACTATAGTTTACAATAAATATTATATTTAGACAAATACATTATTTTACTTACATTAGAAGCTTTAAAAAGACATTGAATTGATTTCTCCTTGTTTTATTTAGTTTTACATGCGATTTGTATCCTGTTTTACAATGTCGAATGAAGTAAATCTTGCTTTAATGTTTTTTGTCACTCATGTTACTTGTACTTAGGTACTTTTTTTCACATTATTTTGATTCCACCAATTTTTTTAAAAAATCACCTCATTTTACATTGACTTATATAGAAAATGAACCTCAGTGACGTTCGACCTGCCAACTACAGTCAATTTAGCGAACTTTATAAAAAGGACAGAAATTTGATCATTTCCGATTCGCCTCCTTATATCTAGTCTTCATATTTATGACAATACTTTTAACATTTTTTAATAAAATTTGGTCCACTCGGTAGAGAAAACCTGATCACTCGTTTCTGATCGTTGTTGGAACAGACCTATAGTAACCCAAAAAATCGGTGAATATTCTTATTAACTTTTCTATACCGAGTGGACCGAATATTTTTTTGTAGAACGATAAATATATATAAATAAGTTTTTTCTCAAAAGAATCTCGTGGCATCCTTAAAACTAGTCTCACAGACTAACTATTAATTTTGTTCCGAGTATCTATACTAATACACTTTCAATTCATCGATGCCCTTTCAGGCTAATAAAATTAAATAGAAAAAAATCGTTCTGAGGAATTAATTTCCAGCAAGCTGGAAATCGTTTTAATACCTTTATTTAGTCCTAAATGCGTGTAATCTGAGTTTGCACCATCCCAGGAGGTGACCATTTCTTATTTCGGTGCAAACTTACATTTTGTGGCTTTCCAAGACCACATATCTTGAAAACAGATACTCCTATAAAAAACCCATGGAATAAAAGTTATACAGAATAAACTTTCACGTTATACAGATACCTTAATTTTTAAATTCGAAATTTGGCATCATATCAAAATCGGTTTTTTCGACTTTTTCGAGTTATTTTAAATCATTTAAGGTAAGAAAATATCGAAATTTTGTACCAAATCAGCACTTTTTATTGCTATGCAATGTTAAATATACACAACCAGACTAGAGATTCGAGTAGTACAAATAAAAAATTTAATTTTAACAAAGTTTTGTATTACCAATAAATCTTTAATAAGTAGTGATGTCCCCAAAAAAGTCCGCAGACAAATACGACGGACTAGTCTGAAAAGTTGACCAGTTCAAACACACTTTTCAAAAGTGGAAAAGTGTATTGCGCGAAATTAAATTAACTAATTTGTCTAAATCCTGCATGGAAAGCATTTAAAATGTTATTAGATTACTAGCACTCCTGCACTATGTAGTATTAGACTACTAGTACAATCCATAACCTATATAGAACATAAGGCTAATGACCTAAGTTGTCAAAGGCAAAGACACCATTAAAACAAAAATGTAATATGTTATTATTTACATTAGACCACATTACAATATTCTCAATACTTTCAATTATCTTTCTGCTGTAGTTTCAAAGATTACAGAGTTTGCTTTATCTCGGCTATTATCATTAACAATTTTTTTTAAAGTTTTCCCCATTTGTTTTGGATTATTTCTATACTTATCTATTTTATTAAAGTAATACTGCTCTTTTTTAGCTTCAACGTATTCACTACCACATTTTTATGTTGCTTATAAACTTGTCATTTATGTTGTTTTTCATTGCCATCAATACATATTTTATAATTTTTAAAAGTCCTACCACGCTGTCTAATTTTATCAAATACATACATCATAATCAAACCAGTGCAATTTTGATTTATAATGGCATGTTTCTATTGGTGATATATTATTGATTACGCAAAAAACTCCTGATAAATAGTATCAACATCAACCGAATCTAAATTAAAATGACACATTATAACACTAGTTTTGATTTTATCTAGGTTTCCACAGCTTAAATTTGACTATATTATTACTAGAATGATTATTATTATTAGACATAGTCACTGAAATAACAGAATGATCAGTTATTTTTGGACAATCGTGCACACCAGCCATTATATTGTTTTGATTACAAAGTACATAATCCACCAAAGTTTTGCTAGTGTTAGTAATAAGATGAAAACAATTTTTTTATTTTTTGTCCATTAAAATCGCCAACTAACAACGATAGTTTCTAGAAAATAAAACAACACAAATTTCTTCTAAATCTTCAATAAATTGAGAATCAGAAGTAGATGGTGGTACCACTCATCATCTACTATACAAACTGTAGAATTTAATTTTTTCTTTTATCTAAGATTTAAATCCACTTTTACAACTTTACACCAATAATTGTCACGCAATCGAAATGTTTTAAAATTTGAATAATCATAATTTTTGTTTATGTATAGCATAACTCTCGCAGGGAACATGGCAATAATTTTCAAATTTTACTTCGACATCTACTGTTATTGTTTAATTCAGTAAAATTAGTTTGGGATTGTAGCAAGTTATTGATGACTCTTAATCTGAGAAGCTCTGAAGATGCGGTTACAAATCGAAGCCCTCTTCATCGGGATCATCTTCAAAGGGACTATACTCACCTATTTTTGCTTCTACGGCAATGTGGCTCACACTCTCATCCTCGAAGGGTGCTGAATTCGAGCCTTTGCAGTCGAGGCATATTGTTGAACATTTCATGCCTACTATTCGACAGCTGCACTTCCCTGTACACTCCTTCGTACATTTGTAGGACAATATTGTGTTGAGAATTTCAGCTGGAGCTGGATCCTTGGTGTTTATGATGGGGAGAATAACAAGGTCTGTCCTCCTCCAAGCCCAGCTGAGAGGATCCTTTGGTTTAGCATACCAGCCCTGGACTTAAAGGTACACCCGCAGAATATGTTGGACGGCGGCTGCATTTGTTGGAGGTAGACAGGCCAGATTGAAAGTTGGCTTTGTTAGGGATTTTGAAAATATCTGTTAGGTGAATAGAGGGCTGCCAAAAACAGTTGACCTGCTGAAATGAGAATCTCAGGATCATCAGTATCTGCATGATGAAAAACGTTGACACTCTCTTGTAATGTCGTGTTCTTTTGAAGTAGCTTGACAAATTTCAACTTCCCTTGGCGATAGAATGCAGAAGTTGTATTACACCCACTGATTGCACGTAGGAACAGGAGGTTCTGTTTGACAACAGACGAGAAGTTGAAGTACCTGGGTGAGCAGAACGTGTTCTGGGAGGTTTCCTTTCCAGGTTTCATGACGTACATGTTTGATGAATTTGGTGCTTTTGTAGTTAATAGGATCAATAAATCGGTGTCATCCTCGATTATGATGACCGTCGCAAAGTTACTGGCCAATTGAATGGCAGTGTTGACAATAAGGGTATCAGCATCCTCAATACTTATCCTGACTTCAAACCCATGCTGTACCAATTTCTCAAGCAGCATGGAAATAAGCCGTTCTTTGTTATAGTCATTGGGGAAAAATTGTTCTTTCGGCATGGTTTCAGTCATTGTTTCAGTGAACACCTCATCTGCAGAAGAGTACTTGCTTCAGAAAGCCGAAAAATGTAAGTTTGCACCGAAATGAAAATTTGTCCCCATCTCTATTAATTCTGGCTATACCACTGAACCGAATTAAAAGTTTTATGACGCAGAATTTAGTTCTTTTTAATATTGAATGGAATGATATTTTCCGTCCGACGCATCGTTTTCCAGCTACAAGCAAAAATTTGGCAGTTTTTTTGGCTACAAAGTCATGCTCACCTCCTGTGAAGGTGCAAACTTCTCTGTAACGTGTGGAGGGTGGGTTACCCCCACGGCACTTAGGCCTCACTAGGCCCATTGTGCGTCCTCCTAGCTCGTGATCCAGCCTACAGATTTGATGTAGTTGACGTCTCCAAGAGGTGCTTCTCTTATATCGGCCGGTGTTAGCCGATACTCGTCGAACATAAATCTTCTAATAAAAGAGAGTGTCGAGCAATCGTAGAGGATATGCTCGATAGTCTCATCTTCTTGTTCGCACCTTCTGCAGAGAGCGGATTCTGACAGCCCCATGATATGGAGATGCTTCCGTACTTGGCAATGACCAGTCAGAATACCTGTGACTAGACGCTGATTCTGTCTAGTCATAGTCAAGCATTTGTTTGCTGCCGTGTTGTCAGGATAACTTAAAAGCTCCCTGGCAACTCTGCAGTTTCTTATTTCATCCCATCTTTCCTTGAATTTCACTAGGAAATGTTCATTAATTAGGTCTGTCACTACCGATTTTGTCAGGCCAATGGAAGGGCTAAGTCCAAAAAGTATTTGGTTGGCTACTTTCTTTGCTAGTGAATCAGCAAGACAACCGTCAACTGCTAAAACAGTCGATAATAAACTGTCTATTGATAGTACCGATGTAGAAAATATTGCGAATACAAACAGTTTTGATTCTTCGGCATGTATGAATAAAAAGTCTGAAGAAAATATCAGCAATCCTGAGAGTTCTGAAGCAGGATCGTCTAGGTATTTTCTAAGACCTAGATAATATTGTTATAGTATAAAAATGTTAACATAGTAGTTTGAAATTGTTCTTCAGTTTGTTTTCCTTTCCTTCCTATTTTGTATAAAGCTAAATTTAGCGAGTGAAAAGTGTTAAGTGCGATAACAAAGTTTTCTTTTTCAGCCTAATACACATTTTAGTGAAATCATCTTTTATGTATGTAGGTATGTTTCATTTTTAGGGTGAGAATGTGTAATGTATTAAATAAACTGTATTATTATATATGGACATCACCCTATACAATTAATTTCTATTCTGGTATCTTGTACTGTTTTTTACTGTATGGCGATAACGTCGGCTTCAATGTGGAATCACGGAATAAAGGCACTTTCAATTCAGCATTTAATTGAGTTTTATTATAATTAAGAAGTACGGGAAAAATAATAAAATAATTGTAGTTCTTAAGGAAACTAGGGATATTACACTGGCCCTTTCGATGTGGCGTGACCTTTCATCCATCCTAAGGTGACCACGTTGTTGATGGATACTTCGGCCAAAACTTCGTGACATTCTAGTACTAACCCTGAATAAATTCGTGGTCTGTTTAAGGTGAGTAGTGCTTGTCTGCTATCTGTATAGATGAGCATGTTCATTCCAGTGATATTGTTTCTGGTAATTAAGGTCCAAACTTAGATTACACGGATTTAGGACCGAATAAAGTTATTAAAACGATTTCCAGCTTGCTGGAAATTAATTCCTCAAAAAATATTAATTTGATTGGCCTATTTCTGATCACTGGCTATAGACACATAAGAGCTAAAATACTGAAATATTAGACTACAAACTGGATAGGGAAAATTTGAAAGTATAACTTTAGGCACTACGAGGCAAGAAAACACAACTTTTTTTGGCAAAACTCAATTTATTTCTCAACATGTCCTCTTTAAGCTCTATATACTTTGTCCAACGATTCTCCAATTTTTCGATGCCCTTCGAATAATACGATTTCTCGAAGTCCTTAAAATAGGCCTCTGTCGCAGCGATGACCTCCCCATTCGACTCAAATCTCTTACCACCAAGCCATTTTTTCAAGTCTGGAAATAGATAATAGTCGCTGGGCGCCAAATCTGGGGAGTATGGCGGATGCGGAACCAATTCGTAACGAAATTCATAGTTTTGCCATTGCGACTGCACATTTGTGCGCCGGTGCGTTGTCCTGGTGGAAGAGCACTTTCTTCTTCGCTAAATGCGGTCGTTTTTGCTTCAAATCGTCGTCGAATCGGTCCAACAGCTTTGAGTAATAATAGCCGGTGATGGTTTTGCCCTTTTCAAGGTAATCGATATGAATAATACCGTGCGCATCCCAAAAAACTGTGGCCATGACCTTGTTGGCAGACAGACCCACCTTGGCTTTCTTTGGCTTTGACTCGCCCTGAGAAACCCACTGCTTTGACTGTTCCTTCGTCTCTAGCGTATTGTGATGAATCCATGTTTCATCCGGTTACAAAACGTCCTTCTTATTGTGGTTAAACATTGCCAAACACTCCTTTGAAGTTGTCACACGGTTTCGCTTGTTGTCGGCATTGAGCAAACGCGGTACCCATCTGGCAGCGAGCTTCGTCATTCCCAAATATTCGTGCAATATATTCTCCACTCGTTCACGTGAGATGGCCACAGCCTCAGCAATATCACACTCTTACCCGTCGATCGTCAATTACCATACCATGGATTTTATCGACCACTTCTGGTGTGGTGACCTCTCTTGGACTCATCAACAAAAATTATCGTATAACCGCGTTTAAATTCGGCAGTATAATATTTTAATGTTGATAACGAAGGTGCAGAGTCCCCATACAAATCATCCAGTTCGATTTTGATCTCATCGTTCGTTTTCTTTTTTAAAAACAAGAATCTAATAACTTCGCGATATTCGATTTTATTCATTTTTGTAAAAATGCAAAAATATGTTTGCCTTCAATCACTGTCAAGTACAAACTATGTGACGCAGCTCGCTGAAAATTTGACAGAAGTCACTTGAAAGATAGTTTTTACAAAAAACAATTGCATTTGTTCCTACTCTTGCCGAGGCCGATTATTTCTCAGCCCAGCCTCGTATGTTGTCAATTTTTCTTGATACATGGAACAGAACAACTTTCTGATCTTATTATTTATTAGATTCTTTGGACTCTGGTTAGTGTTACAAAATCTGTATATTATATTTGAAAATGTCATTAATTTACCTTTGTTACCTGCAAAATGAAGCTTCGATCTGTAATAGGAAATATTTTAATTGTAAAACAAAATTCTAAGGAAAATGAAAAATAAATACATTATCAATATTGGTAATTCATTTTATTGACATCACAGATTTCAATTGACAGAAAATACTAATCTTTATAACCTTTATTATGTAGTTACCAAACATATATATTTGATATAAATCTACATAATAATCATTAGACATAAAATCTAAATAGTTATTTTTTTCAGAAGTGTCAATAAACTCACCCTTTTTCCATTTTCCTAGTTCATATTTACTGATGTATTTGCTTTTGCCACATTTCCAGCTCTCAACTTGCAACAATTATTAGTACACGAATTAAAAACAGTTTTATTAAAAATAGAAACTATTTAAAAATGAACAGATTTTGACCAATCGTGCTTTTTTATAAGTAAGAATGGTATATAAACACAAAATTTAAAATCCGTCAATTTAAATTGTCTGAATTTATTTCATTTATTTAAAGTCGTTAGTACAGACTATTGACACTTTTGAATTACTTTATTGGTTCCGATTTACAATCAAAAGATTAGTTCTGAAACAAACGTAAACATTTTAACGATTTGTGCTAAGTGATAACGGCAAAGATTCATAAGAAAATCTTACCTCAAGGAATGTTACAAGTTTGCTTATTTACAATATTTATAAAAATATACAATATGCTGTATTACAACATGCGCATTTTACTACAAGTTCAAGCGATTAAAAGTTGTGATATTTTATAATCCATGTTTCTTTTAGTTATATCAATAATATTTGTCTGCAATTTGACTTTAGGGCTTATATCAGTTTACTAATGAAGAAGAAAACATGGTTTATACAATTACAGCTTTTTTATCTATTTGTTGAGTGAAATATGTGAATATTTTTCAAATACAAATTTTGTAAAAATAATATTTTATCAGGAGAGTCAAAATGTTGAATTTAGATTAAACTGTACTGACACTCTATACAAAAAGAGAAAAGAATCCTTTAATGAAAAGTTATTAGTGCATCAGTATTGCTCAACCTCTTTAGAATTCATAATTTTCAAACTATTTTAAAGAAACATTTTTAATTAGGATGTTCAATTGATAGAAATTGTTTTTAATTGGCCCAGAAATGCTCTTGTAAAACTTTAATTTACCTTTAAAATACCTTCAAAATTGCAGATTACACAGTGAAAATTGATTATATGAATGTTCATACATTCAGAATTATAACTCTTTTATTTCTATTCGAAAAAGCATTATCAACTATTCATAGGGCTATTAAATTTTATTATTGTTATAAAAATTACCTAGGGGTTGTAAGTTTTCTAATCAATATAGAGAATATTTCTAGAATTAAGATTTGAAAGAATCCACATCGTTTTATAAATACTGCTACTCTTTTAAATACTGTGTGACTTTTTCAAAAGGACATCTATAAGTTGGCATATCTAAAAATCTTAAGAGCATAATGTTATATAATGTAATGTATTAATCGGAAATTTGATATCACTCTATCTACACTATCCAAAAAATTTGGTGGGTATAGGTATGACTCAATAACAATGTTTCTTGTTATTAATCGTTCTTTTTAAATTAAAAAAGTTATATTAATTGCTCGATAGGACATTAGCGGTCATACATAGGACGACAGATCACAAAAATACAATCGATTGATGACAAAAGAAAACGTCTGTTTAAGAAGGAAAAGGATTGCTTAAGGATTGGAAACACCTGGGGGTGATCTACATCCAAATTTGGAATAGGCAATAAGCTGACATAGGGACCACATCTTGCTAAAACCATTAAATCATTTTTCTCAAAAATAGATTTGAAATTAAAAACGAGAGAATTATTAGAAGTTCCTTTTCAGTGTAGAAATATCTAAAATGTACAATTTATCTATTTTTACATGAATTGGATTGCAGTTTTTTGTTGAACATTAAAAAAAAGCAGAATTTTTGTGCGTCTGATATGGGGGAGTATTAATTTAAATACTCATTGCATTTTTTAACTTGTTTAAAATATTAAAGACTATATTTTTATTATAGGTCTTATATTAAGAACAATTCATACTAGCTAAATGGCCCAATTTTTGGCATGATTCTATTCGTTTTTTAAAAGTGTTCTAAAGCGTTTATTAGTTTAAAAGTTTTGAAATTTACTAAAAGCCATTTTTTGCAGTTCTCTCCACTGTTTCGGTATTTATATAATTTAATAATAGTCATCTTTATAAAAAAAAAGTAAAATACGTCTTGCAAAACAAGAATTTTAAGATACAAAATTTATTTTTGACCGTATTTTGTCACAACAAAAGAATTTTGTATCCCATTTTTAGAACACATAAAACTTTTATTTCTTTCAAATATTATAAAATTAGTCACTCAAGTGTTTTTTGTATTGTAAATTATATAGCAATTTTAGCACGGTTGCAATTAAAACAGTTTATTTATATTAAGTAAATCATCCAAGTCAAATTTGGAATAATAACCTGTACCGTTTTTAATTTACAATAGCTATTAATTACAGTGTTTGCTGAAAGCATTATTTTGTCGATATTTGCATATTTTTAGCTAAATTTGAACCATTTACAGTGGTAAAAGCTTAAGAAAAACTGTTTATTCTTTAGAATTTTCAACACTTAAAAAACTATATTCTATACAGTCAGCAGTCCAGAAATTTAAATATTTTGTTGAATTAAAAATGGATTAATACTAAAGTACAATGTTTTTTATATAGCTTGTAACTTTTCCTTTTACAGAAAATATATACAATAATAAATGTTGTGCACTATATATACATTATTGGAAATCTTATTTACAATAAATCACTATGTTTTAAATTCATTATGAATGAAATTCTCTAGAAGGCAATTTTTTAGAGACATAAGAACAACGATTTTTTTACGGAAGTCCTTATTTAAGTTTTAATAACACATTTGGAAAAGGAAATGCAACTTCATTCAGTTTCATTCTGTAGTATAAAATGGATTAATAAAAAAGTCAATGGAAAAAATCACGCATGTCGGACCTTACAATTAATCTTTTTAAATTATACATTAGAAACTTTTTTGATCACATTATTCTAAATAGGCCTTTTCATCATGTGATGAGCGCAAGCGCAGTCACCATGTTGAAATAGCGGTAATTCAAATATTTCGTACTGTTTTGATCGACAATGGCTGGGAAAGCAATATTATCCCTACAGACAAATCAATCATTAGAAAAAATCGTTGATGGTGATTAACTTTTTTATAACTCTGTGGAAGCACATAGTTGTGAGCAGTTGAAAAGTTGGTGAAGTGTCTTGGACGTTTGTTACAAAAGAAAAAAGTGGACTGATTGAGAGGTTAGGTGTATCAATACTTCTTAACTGAGTCAAAAATTAATGGAAACAAACAATAATTATAACTCTATTCTAATTAATTATGCCAACCAACTATTAGTACTTGCAAAAATACTTTAATTGACATGAAAGTTAATCACGATTATAATTAATAAAATACATTATTTAATATTTTGAGGAACAACATGACATTTTTAATCATATTACTGTGTATACCGAAGTGGTATTTAATATTAAAAAAAATATTGTGTAATACCAGATAAGAATTTTCTTCTGTTGGACCACTTTCTCCATGCAAATGTAGTAATCAAATATATGAATCTTTAGTAACATTATCAATCGATCGAAAACCGTTGTCACTTCGACCACATTTTTTTCATACCTAATGCACATTTTGAACATGTTTTAATATGGATTTTGCCTGATAATTTGATAATTTTTTACGATATTGCAGCCAAGGCTTTGGAAAATGTATAAAATAATGATTGAATGATTTATACCGTGTGTCCCTCTTACATACTCCATAACAACACCGTTTCGTTGTTCCTTTCCGTACAGATAACATAAGTATTCTAATTGATTGCAAAAATGTATTTTTCAATTAACACGCTAAACTTATTATTACTTTGCTTTTTCTTCCTTTTTTTAAATGAAAATACTTAAATTAATATTTATCGATTATAATTTTTTTCACGTGGTCATTTTAACATGCTTGTTTACGAAAACAGTACAAAAAAGATGGCTGATACTGACGCATCGCACAAAAAAAAATTGTGATGAAAAGGCCTATTGAAAATTCTACAACAGGTGTCTCACCTCACCATAAATGCTTTGCATATGCTTGAAATTGGGGAGATAGAAATATCGAGAAAAAATTCGTATTCTTGAAATAGAATTCACCAAAATTATACAAAATAAAAATATATCCATAACCTCATTTTTTATGGCGTGTGTTGTTAGTGGTAGTTTTTTGAAGTGTTCTTATACACTCATTGCGTTCGGTCTGCCAAGTTCCTTTAACTCCTTTAACACTTTTTACTCCAAACGACCCTTTTAGCGTTCGGTTTAGTCCGATTAGTGACAGTTTAACACGCTTAAATGTCATTTAAAAGCACCCTAAAAAACTCCGCATTTATCCCGCTCCAGCCCCTGACTATCCTAACTACTATGTCCTAGAATGAAGGCGTCAATCAATAGGTGTAAATGACAAAAATTTCGGTTGTACATTCATCTTGTGTGGTTCATCCTTTTGTGTTAAACCAAATGTGAATAAAATTGCTCCATTTAGATGCTTTTTTTAAATACCCAAAAAACTACCTTCATTTTTTAAGATACAAAAAAAATATATAAATAAAGAAAAGCAAAATCACACTTATTTTATTTTAATAAAGTTGCTCCATTATTACATTGGAATGTAATAATAGAATGACTAGCAATTTCTTCATATTTGGGGTGTAATTCGTTTTACACAAACCCCATAAGATGAACTTCCAACTCAATTTTTTTTTTGTCATGTATACCTATTTGTGCGTCCATTTTGAGACAGTGTGTATATTTGCTTTATTTACTTTAAAATGGATTTGGAAGCAAAAATAATAAAATACTCTTAATTCAATATAATATAATCGATATCTGGACATAAATAACTTTCTTTTTTAGTATATTGGTACAAATGTCACCGTGAATAGTATCATTTTCTGTCAAAATTGTAGTTATTATGGAGTGTTCCTCTACACTCCATGCATTGCGTTCGGTTTGCCACGTTCCTTTAACTCCTTTAACACTTTTAACTCCAAACGACTCTTTTAGCGTTCGGTTTAGTCCGATTAGTGACAGTTTAACACGCTTAAATGTCATTTAAAAGCACCCTAAAATTTGTCCCGCTCCAGCCCCTGACTGACCGAACTCGCCTATGGTAGTTTCTAATTAGGCATTCCAATGAACTGTCAAAATTGCTGTATGTGGGCTTTGACAGGGTCAATGATAATAAAGTTATATAGATTGCTAAAAGAGAGTCGCATTGCGAGCGGCCAGATTGCCTCGCAAATGTTCATTAGTCAGAATAGGTTTAGCAAAAATGTGTTTTAAAACAAATTTTTATTTTTACTTCAAGGTATAAACTTGTTTATTTTCAAAAACATAGATGCACCATCTATATAACTATATCATTGACCCTGACAAATCCACCAGACCCACAGGGTTGCCATATCAATACCCAACAGTTTTGTTTGGAATGTCTAATTAGTCGGATTATCTACAACAATCTGACAACTCTGCATTAATTTTCAACACATATTTTCGTTCACTTGGCTTTCTGTCCTTTCAAGAATACAATTTTTTTTGGGAAGTGAAAAATTAGTTAATCTATTTCCCAACAACTTTTATCTTGTAGCATCCACGCCCAGAAGGTACATTTTCCATTGAGTACATAGTGCGATTCAAAATTTTGAATAATTTAATACATATATTTAAAATGAGATTTCAGAGTACAATTTTAAAGACCATAATTAGGAAAATTAACAATTTCGTAAAATTTAAGAAAAATACAGGGCGTTTCAGAAAAGAATACCGTGATTTGAAGGCAAGCTAAATATTCACTTTATCGCCCTGTACATAGGAAAAGATGAGGTTTGGAAAAAATCGTCACTGAACTTTTTCTGACACACCTTGTGTAATTTTAAAATTAAATTTTGTTAATAGAATTCGTTAGTTAAAGACCAAAATTAGTATCTTAGTTTTATATCTTATTCTGAAACACCAGGTCTATCGAATAATAAGAACTTCCTTATTACCGAATATTTCTTACTCAAAACATTTCAGAAATCTCATATAACTGGTAACCATAAACGAAATTCATTCTTCGAAAATAAAACGTATTATATTATGGAATGTCAAAAACAAAATATGGCAAATAAAAATTTAAACAGAATGTCAGTGGAACTTTTTTTTTTAACCCAGTCTCATTTGATGAGTATTCATATCATTTTTGGGGAATTATTTAATTTATAGTGATCTATATATAATAAAGAATTTCTCAATTCCCTTGAATACCTGTTTAATAACTTTTAAAGCAACATCTTTTTTCAGAAAATGAAGATTAGTGATTCCAAAAAAAAAATTGGATAAATATTTTTTTGTTAGTAGCCTCAAAATGTACAGATCATTCGTATTCCCTCAAAAATGTTTGAAATAGTTTTTTTTTTAAACTATCTATAAGGGTTCTAAAATATTTTGATTCCACTATTAGCACGTTACAGCTCGACTAAAGAACTAAAGAGATCATCATAAAAACAATCACAAAAATTAAATAGAAACAATAAAATTCTATATTTCTTGTCTTTCACCGTCAACAATAGAAATTTGTTTTATTCAAAGAGACGTTTCTTTCTTTCTTCTCGTGGGACTCCATAACTATCAACTAAACGAATTAAGGTATACAGTGTGTTTAATTAAGAATTCAATTCAGATCTAAGACTTTATTTACCTGATCATTTAAAATTTAAACCTAAAACTGTTATGAATTTTTGTTCCAGTGTTATTTGGTTCTTTTTAACTCTTTTTATTTTGCCGTTATCAATTTTTTTCTCAGACGTTTCGTGTTTCTGTAACCAATAACCATAAAACTACATGTTTTTTATCAGGTTCACTTTTTTACAAATTTTGAAACTTTTTTTTATTCCGCATCCTTTAGGCTTAAAAACTAATTTTCTGTCGTCAGCATCATGATTTTTTCTGTTACGGACCTGAATCTTCACAAATACAAAAGTGATATGTTTCAATGTCGTTCATTATATTGACAACCTACTGTTTAAATAAACAGTTTTTTTATTTATCCCATAAAAATTCCATGGGAGTCGAATTCGGATATCTAGCAGGTTATCCATCAATTAAGAAATTGGTTATTCAATTATTCACGGACTCTGTGTGAGAAACACGCCTATCTTGATGAAACTACAGCTACTGCCTATTTGGTCACCAGCTCACCAACTTGTTGCATGTTAATTTGTAAAGAAGTCCGATAATTCTCCTGTAAAATATTCTATGTCTGACTTTTGATTCTATATTCTTTATGTTCGTCTGTAGCATGAGCATTTCTTCCGTTATAAAAAATCCATTATCTGCTCTGATTTGCCTGCATAAAATGATAAGATTATTTATATATGAATATATTATAGAGTTGATTACTCTTTTTCAACTAAGTATAGACATAGTGTGCATTTTCTGTACAATAGTTGTTTTAAAATAAATTGCCGTTAAGTTCCTTTTAAAATCCAGGGGTGATTATGAAAGTCAAAGTTCTTTTTCGCAGTCTACCTAAAAATGTAACGTTGCCACGTCGCTTTCCGTTTTTCCTTAGATATCTGTAACATGTGGAGGGTGGGTTATCCCCATGGCACTGAGGCCTTATTAGGCCCATTGTGCATCCTCCTGAGATGATAGGCACCTCCTAGCTCGTGAGCCAGCCTACAGATTTTATGTAGTTGACAACGTCGCCAAGAGGCGCTTCTCTTATATCGGCCGGTGTTAGCCCATACTCGCCGAACAGAAATCTTCTAATAAATGAGAGCGTCGGGCAATCGTAAAGTATATGCTCGATGGTCTCATCTTTTTGTTCACAACCTCTGCAGAGTGCGGATTCTGACAACCCCATGATATGGAGATGCTTCCGTACTTGGCAATGACCAGTCAGAATGCCTGTGACTAGGCGCAGATTCTGTCTAGTCATAGTCAAGTATTTGTTTGCTGCAGTGCTGTCAGGATAACTTAAGAGCTCCCTGGCAACTCTGCAGTTTCTTGTTTCATCCCATCTTTCCTTGAATTTCACAAGGGAATGTTCTTTAATTAGGTCTGTCACTACCGATTTTGTCAGGCCAATAGAAGGGACAGGTCCAAAAAGTATTTGGTTGGCTACTTTCTTTGCTAGTGAATCAGCAAGACGGTTACCTTTCGATGTGGCGAGACCTTCGATCCATCTTAAGGTGACCACATTGTTGATATTTTAAAACATTTTCATTGGAGAATTTAATAAATAATTCAAATTTTAACCAATCAAAAGATGGGTATCTATTTGAGCTATAAGACAAGGTCTAAAATATTTTTAACACATTATTATTCAACAAGAATTCAGTATTAAATTCTCAATGCCAAAATTGATCAGTAAAGTAACGTAATATTACATAAATAAAACTTATTTACATTATAAAAAAGATCGGCTAGATTTGGTTCAAGAAGATATAAAAATCAATAAATAACAAACTAATGGCGTAATTTTATTATAATGAATACCTTTTAAACGATATTTAAATGCCTAATACTGAATAATTATTATATTTGTATTTATGACAAACTAACACGGTCCTGCGAATATTATCTGCATCATAAAATAGATTCAAGAACTAGTGCTGGCTCAGTCGAAAAATCCGGACGTGCCAATTTCGCACATTTTTTTAAACACTCAAAAGTAACTAGTTTCTATTGTATATTTTCGTAAAAGAATTACGAAAAAGCCAGTATTAAAAAAATCTTATCAAAAAACTCGTTACCACGGTGCTAATCAAATTACAAGTTTATAATACGTGATTATAAAAATTGAAGTGATCAAAAACTATATTTTTGTTTTATGTTTTGTGGAAGGAAATTATGTTACAAGTTAGGGCAAAATAGCGCATTTTATTCCCGGTGAAGGACATTTTACAGGTGTTTCAATTCTTTTTAAAATACGGCACCAAACAAAAAATCCACCAGAGGTACCGCAAATGAAAACAAATAATGACTGTGAACTGTCAAAAAAATTCAGTTAATTCTATCTTTATCAAGTAAAAAGTTCCATTTTTTTTTTAATAATGGTAATTTATTAATGTCTACTAATCATACTCTATGTGACAAACGAAATGAAAAGTGAAAACAACGAGAAGAAAAAATACTACCACATACCTATAATACCACCCATATATTTCATCAAAACAAAGTGTGTACGAGGCAACAATAATTAAATAAGGAAAATAGTGTGTATTCTTTTCTACAAAATTGTAAATATTGTTCAAATGGATTTTGAAAAAATGTGTTAAGTGCCATTTTGATGTTATGTTTACAGAAGAGTAGGTATTAAATTATAATTGACATATTTTAGAAAACTAATGAACACATTCCAATGATACATGCTTATTTTGTTACCAGTCCTAAACTCTTTCACATGGAGGGATCTCCTAATTGCAATAAAATGTGGTTCTTAGAAGGCAAATTGATGTAAAGGGTAGGTTCAAAAATGCTGAATCTGTAAATCATAATTACCTAAATGAATAACTGTTGTATTAAACTTTTTATTATATATACGCAGAGGATTATTTTCAATAGATTCATTAGCTTATACTACTTTAATCATTACAAAATAAAGGTTTGTAGGTGTAGCTACACACAGATTGATAAAGAAAAATGAAGGAAAGGTAGGTATTTTCAAGTAGTATTCGCCAAGAGCTTGCATTATAAATGTAAAAAAAGAACAAATTATTATCAATCATTCCATTCGTGTTTACATTATATCCGGATGATGTATTAACAGCCGAACTGCTAATTCTAATAAAATGGACACACTTAAAAAATTGAAAATACCTTATAACAGCAATTACTAGCGTCTTTATTATTTTATTTCTACATGGTTAACTTCTACTTTTGATATCTAAATTAACATTTGATATCAGTACATCCAGGTACATCATTCATATCTAAGATCAACAATAACTAGAACTAGACCTCAACAATGAAGAAAAAAAAAACATTACTTTAAACTAACAACAATAAATAATATTGCAATACTATTAGAGTTATAAATAAAATACAATTATATTTGTTCGTAAATACAGGGTGTCCCGAAATTAGACGGTCATATTTTAACAGCGTAATCTTCATCTTAAAATAGGAATAAAAGTTCATATAAACATAGGTCCGAAAACGTTTCGTTTTCGAAATACAGGGTGTTACAAGTGAAGTCCTGATGGCACATTTTTGTAAATATTTTCTAAAATTTCTTTAGTCACCGGTTTTCCAAAGCAAAAAAAAATTAAAATTTCTGATTTCACAGGCCTACTAATTATTGTTTACACTTTCGAATAACTTATCATGAAATTTTCAAATGCTTTTTTCTTGAAAATGGTACGTCCTAGCGAGATGCAACAAAAGTAACTTTATTGTAAAGAAAACATTGGTTTTTCAAATTTTATAGTCAAAAATGTTAAAAACTGTCAAAAAAATAAACTAGAGCGTAAAAAGGTAAGAATTTGTACCAAATTTCACTTAGTTATCTTTGAGCGTTTAGAAAATATTTACAAAAGAGTGTCATCAGGACTTCACTACAAATTATAATTTGTATCTCGGAAAAGAAATGTTTTCGGGCCTAACTTTTACTCCTATTTTAAGATGTAGATTATGCTGTTAAAATATGACCGTCTAATTTCTGGACACCCTGTAGATGTCATGCTCCGTGAACATTAGTATAAGTCAAATGATTGACCAATGATGGTGGGTGAGGTTTTCCTCACGGAGCGCCACGGGAAATAATAATAATAATAAATACCGTCCCTTCCCCTACACAAGTCACTCTGTTGGCTTCAGGGGTTGACATTCACTCGTCAGTGGGTGAATTAGGGAGAGTATTATTATTATTATTATTATTATTATTAATCATCTAATGGCCAGATCTTAAAGTTGGATACATGTTGATGTTAAAATATATTATATCTATCTCTTCTAATGGTCAAACGGTTACCTCACCTTCTAACGACCTCTGGTGGATTTTTTGGAACTACGTTGTGTTTGGTGCCATATCGTCTTTTGTTTTTATATGGGATTTTAGGGAAGTTGAAACACCTATAATAATTGTCTTTCATCGTGATTTTAATATAATATAAATTAAATCAGCAAATGAAACATAATTTTTGTGTTTAATTTTAGTTAAATAGTTAAAATATTATAAACAGCATTTTATTTCAATATACTAGTGCTAAAACTTCAAAATTATCACCAAATAGAATGTCACTTATGATAAAAATGACATGTCAAAGCACATGAACTCGAAAAAATATTAATTAATATTATACACAGTGAATTGTGTCAATTTGTTTAGCCACCCTGGATTTAAAAGGAAACTGAACAGCATATAGGTATAAAAACTTGGGAAAACAATTTTTTAATATTGTTTAGTCAAAAATTATTCTCAATCCTGAATATTTATATTTAATGGCCACTTTGACCTAAATATAAATCGTTACTCATGAAACTTTATCATTTAATAGTGAGTCTAGTTACAGAGTCCCACCTTCTGGAAAAACGCTCGATTCTTTACCTCTTGTGTCTATCCACGTGGAATTTTCAAATCCACTCTCAAATATCTAATCACAATCATTCGGATCATGACCACGGAAACAAAACAAAAAATACAATAACAGAAAAATTACTTTAAATGCTAGGAAACAGTCATGCAGGAGATGAGCTGCTGGCACACCTGGTTGTACACCAAATGATCGCCCGATATCCGCCTCATCTTAAGTCCTTTTGAGTCGCCTCTCGGCTTATCGACGATCTTCAGTTCGATCTGAAGCCCGCCCTCGTACTCCAGGCTGAGCCTATCGCTCAGTTCCTCCGAGCTGAGACACGTTTTGGGCGGGATTTGATCGTTGATGGTCTTTTTGACCATTTCTAGGATATCGGTGGACTGTAATTTGGAGCAGACTTCGGATAGTTCGAACTCAAAGGAGCCGGAGTTTTTGTGCAGATTCGATTCTATGGGGACCTGGCAGAGGAGGCTCGAGGCATCCGAATTCTGAAAAATGCAGTATTTTAAATTAAAATCGAGAAGTAGAAAAACGTACAGAGTATTTTTGTAGTAATTATACAGTGTGGAACAGCCAAATGAAATAAATTCGGTTATAAATAAATGGGGACGTGTTCAGAAAAACACTCAGACACGTCGATTGGTATTTTTGGTTGCGCATTTTTTTTAACAAAAACTTTTTATACAGGGTTATCATGTAACAGTGGCCAATACCAACTTTCTTATTTTAAATGCAACACCTTGTATATTTTTCAATTTTTGTATTCTTCAGAAAATTCTAGACATTTTATGTACTATGTCCTATGCCTAACTGTTTCGAAAATATTAAATGTTGGCCGATTTATTACAAAAATTAACATTAACAAAATAAAATTGTTTGATTACAGAAATTCGCTACAACACACTCAATACTTATTTCCCATTTAGGTTTTGATAATGAGAAAGTAAGCAAAAACCATTTGAGCGTTTTTTTTTTTTTTTTTTTTTTTATAATTTATTGGCCTACATAGCTAAGATGATACAGCCATTTGGTAACAACAGGTAAATAATTACAATATTTTACAGCTTAATTTTAGACATTTGTATAAATTTTGATATTTTTTAACATTACCGAAAGACAGAAGTTTAAACAATACATCAAAAAGTGTAACAGGTTTTATAAAATTTTTTGGAATATCTAAACTATCTAAAAATGTATAAATATTATAAAAATTATTTTGACAATTAAAAAAAATATGTTGTAAATCCTCCAGTTTTCCACACGTACACCTATCATTTTCTTTTACACCTATTTTCTTTAGATGCACCATACTTAAACAATGACCGCTTCTTAATCTGCATACGGTACTTATATCCCTTCTATTCAAATTTTTTATTTTTGCAAACCACGGTCTCTTTAATGGAATTTGAATTACTTCTCCATATAGTTTCCCTTTAACTTGGCATATCACTTAATATTCCTCCTCCCATTTTTTCCATGTATTGGATTTAAAAAAAGGCAAGAGTTCACTATGATGCACCCTGGCATTAATATTTAATATTTGCAGTCGGCCTTTTTTGGCCAGTTCATCTACTTCCTCATTTCCAGTTATTCCGCAGTGACTAGGAATCCATGCTAGACAAATATCTATCCCCAAACTCTTTGCATTAAATAAACTATGTTTTATTTCTAATGTTAAATAGTCCATTTTACTCGATATGCAATTACTGGATATTTTTTGGAGAGCACTTTTAGAGTCGCTGAAAATAACTGCCTTCCTAATATTCTCAGTTATAATAAATATAACCGCTTCTTTAATTGCATATATTTCGGCCGAACAGATTGAAAAGAAATTTGGAAGTCGAAAAGATTTGTCAATTAAATTTGTAGAAAAGATACCAGCGCCAGTTTTGCCCTGCCGATCTTTGGATCCATCAGTAAATAAAAATGTATAGTTGGGAAATTTTGACTTTGCTTCTATTATAAAATTTTGCTTATTGAATGTACATTTATCTAAATTTAATTCCATAAAAGGAATAGTCGCAACCTGTATTTCTATGGGAAATTGAAAGCACGGAAAGGTATCTAAAAAATGAATTTCTTGAAGAAAAGGCCTAATAGCATGGAACGCTTCCATAATTGGTGCAATTTTATTGGCAGGCCAAAACTGGACGTCTCTCAAAAAGCATTCGTGCAAAGAACTTATATAGTAATAAAAGGAATTTTTATAGGATGAAATCTTAGTTACGTATTTTAGTGCTAACCAACTCCTTCGAGACTTTAAGGTTGACTCTCCACTTTCAGATAGCAATATATTAGTTGGTGTTGAGCGCATCATACCTAATACTACACGAATAGCTTGATATTGCATTTTATCTAATCGTTTCAAGAGCTCTTGCGAACAACGGCCGAAAAGAATACTTCCAAAATCTAGATGACTACGAACCAAGGCTTTATAAATCATAAGAAGAGTAGATGGGTGGGCACCCCACCATGTACTGATATGAAATAAAAAACAGCTATACTTAAATAGTTTTGTTTACTTTTGTTTAAAACGCCTGTCCTTACCAAATTGTTATCTGACTGCATGACAGTAGTTGTCAGTATAATAGTCGTTTGAATTTCCTTAACTGCATATCAGAAAAATGATTAATTTAACAGAAATGCACAAAATAACAATTCTACAGATGATTGGTTATCGAGATAACACACGGACACACATGGAAGTTGCTCGCTTATTTCATGAAAAATTTCCAAATTTGCCGAGTATATCCCAAGGGACAATTAGTAAAACAGAGAAGCAGTTTCGCGAGCTTGGATATGTAAGGCAGATAAAAAAACAGCTTACAATGCAAAAACTAATGATAAGAAATTGGATATTATGCTTAAGTTTCGATACTAGCCATTCATCGATTATTCGAACATTAAAAGAAAATAAAATGCATCCCTATAAAATATTAGCAACTCAGGAGCTCGTGGAAGTCAATTTTGATGGCAATGTTAGAGAATATTGTGACGCGATGCCAATCCTGTTCTTTGTTTATTACCGTACACGCGACAGGAAGTCTAGCGCTGGCCACACCGAGACCCATCTCGAAACTCAAGAAACCGATTCGAATGTTTTCCATCGCAGTCATACGCGTGTAGGATAATTTTGTTGATAGAAGTTTTAAAAGTGCTGTATAGAAAAGATAAATTGTAATAGTGAGTTATAATTTTTTTATTAATTTATTTAAGATTTACATATACATTTTATATTTGACAGTCATTAACTTAAAGAATTAAAAATAAGCACCTAAGTGTGTCCACCTGTGTGTGCCATAGAAAAACTAAAACAGAATGTTTGAATCTCGGTTTGAATAATAGGCGGGAATTGTTTCCTTGTTTGTAGTTTATCATATCGCGCTTCACGCGCTGCGATCACTAAATATAAAGCCGTTTTTACACTCATATAATAATTAAAAAATGAATAAATATTAAAGAAATCAATAACTTTACTAATGCAACCTCTTAAATATCACTTTAATACAATATATGATCAAATACGGGGATAATTAATATAAATATATAAAGTTAAAGCTGAATTTGAATATTAAGAAGTGGTGTAAATCTGGCTTTGATAATAAATTAGGTTATGTTGCACTAAAAAACTTAGATAATATCTTAGATAATACTACTTACTTACTCTGAGGATAATATAATAGCAGATAGGCCACCACTGCATAAAGTTATACAATATTAATCTCGCTATCATATAATCAGTATCTCACTTTCTAATGAAGGCTTTCTCACTCGTTTTAGAATTCTCAGCAGTAGCGTACCGTAAAACAATTTCTCTGAGTCATTTTAAATGCGAAAATGTTGATCAAATAGAATATAAAATAAAATGTTTTAAAAGGTGGGTAGGTGCATTTTTAACGAAGTGAAAACAAAATATGACTTTTTTGTTATGAATATAATATTAATAACAATTACTTTTAACACCACAACACGAACAAATTTAAATTAAACACTGGAATAATTGTCTGAGAAATGCTTTGTAAAACTGACAAATACAAACAAGGAGATAGAGATATTATTCTATTTCTCTCTAATTAGAATTCTCGACCATATTATCATGGCGACACAAACATTGTTTACTGTCCTCTCTTTACTACTTACTTACTCTGAGCTAAAAAATGACATATGTTTTTAGAAAATGTAGGTGAGTAAAATTTAATTAATTATTTTAGATTTAAGTAATTTATAGCTGTAAAAATATACTGAGGTTCTAAGGATGTCATTAACTTATAATGCCTTCATCAAATTTACTTGCAAAAATAAATGTAATTAGTGATGTTTTGATTAAACTATCTTTTTCAATTATAACATCAGCTAAAAGAAAGTAGAATTTTTTAATGATAAAATTGAATGTGTCGAGAAAACTTTATTAGAGAAACCGCGTGTAAGAAATGGGAAGTGTGTACAGGCAATTTACGAGCAGGTATTGTAGAACCTCATCATAGGTTTGCACATTTAAAAGAATATGATAAAAAGGCATTTGATTTATGCTCAAAAAGAAATTGTTCAATTTTTTGGGTACTATTTATAAATATATTTATCAAATACTACCCAAAAATGGACACATAGAATGCATTGTTAAAAAATTAATTTTATATTTTACGAACTTGTTAATTTTCCATGGTTCGTTTACCAAGAGCATAAATCAGATGTCTGTTTTTCGAAATTGTTGAAAATTTGTGTACCTTTTATTATAAAAAACTAAAGATATTTCTAAGCATTTAAAAAAGAATATAAACCTATGTTAATTATTAATTTTAAGATACACTACACCTTTATTATTTTGTTTTGTTTTAGATATCCGTGGGTATGGAGACTTTTGCAATGGGCATTGCAACTAAGCTGGACTGAAATAGATGGATAGATGGGTAAAAGGATAAAAGAGTGGTACAGTGCCAGAGTTGCCTAACCAATAAAATTTCAAAACAACTGGTCTTCGTATATGTTTAGGCAACTCAATAGAGCTTGAGAATATGAATGGATAAAGGAGTCAGAAAAAAATGCTTGACTAAGTGGGTTGCATGAACATTCATTAAAATTTAGTTGCCTGATAAACTTTTACAGAGATTTAGAATAAATAATTCAAAGTTTTTGTAAATCAGACATAAAACAATCTTTTAATTTTACACATATTATTATATTAAAATTGAATTGATTAGGAAAAATTGGTTGGCTTAGGACCGATTCCACCGTTGTGTTAAACGAAGTTTAAAATGACATTTTTACATTAACAATGTCATTTTAATCTCCGTTTAACACAACGGTGGAATCGGCGCTTAGTAAGTAAAATTAAGATCAAAATGTAGGTATAACATTTTTATTTTAAATTAATTGTAAATATTAATTATTTTGTTTTCTGTGAAAAATTACCTATATTTTGTGTAATAATAAGTCAATACTAGGGATTTTTAAAACAATAATGGGGCATGTTCAAAAATTTTGAAATTTTTTTTATGAATAGTAGAGTTAAAAATAAAACTACATTTTTTTTATTTTTTTTTTATCTATTCATTTGCCGGAGTTATGAATTTTTTTAAAATTTATGACGTCACCGGGAATAGACCAATAGGAGCTAGCGCACAACGTTGCCGGCTAGAAGGTTTACGAGAAGTGATGTACGTTCGTTTGTGTACTCCTTCTTACTTTTAGACTTCTAAAACATCGTTAAACAAATATCTTTTAAATATATAATATCAAATGTTTTTTGAAAGTATTGTTTCTGTTTAAACTTTTACTATATTTAAAGTTTTATTGTTTTAAAAGTAACTTAATAATTCAGAAAATGGCAAAACGGCAGAACTGTATGTCATCTGTCATAGTGTCTCGATCAATAATTTATTTGGAATTTGAGTGTTTATTTTGTACTTTTTATAAATAAATATTATGACTACGAAAAAGTGTTTTGTTCCAGAATGTGATAATGATTCACATTCATCTTCAAAAATATTTATTAGTGTTCCTAGAAATTTGGAAAGAAGAAAATCAACCTTCTACTAGCGATGTTTCTCGTAAACTTTTTAATAAAAATACACCGGATTATCAAGATGTAGCAGCAATTTCTGCTAATTGTCCCCTTCAGGAAATTGAAAATGAGGCTACTATAAATTCTTAGGTGTATAACCTAAAAACCCTTCTGGAAGAAAATGCAGAATCTCCTGAAAGTTTTGAAGATACCAAATTTATTCATCATTTTGTGGAAGAACTAGTGATAAAGAAATAATAGAAAAATGTGGGTATTTAAACGAACTGGTTCCTGGATCCCATATAATGGCAGATAGGGGTTTCAGAATATTTAGCTACTTGAAAACATGGGATGCACTTTAGTAAAGCCACACCTAGTGTATCACAGAATGAAAAAAGTTCTCCAGAAGATGTACAATTAAGTAAAAGAATAGCATCTCTAAGAATACATGTGGAAAGAGTTATAAGAAGGGTTAGTTAATTTAACAAGTTAAAACCACATTCGTGTGTGAATTTTAAGCAAGTACATTTACTTAGTAATATCTGCATAATTGCTTGTTAACTTACAAGAACCTATTTTGTAAGAGTAAATATTAATTTAATAATTTTTTTTTGTTTGTTTTTTTAATTTAATTTACCTAATTATCACATTTCAGGGATTATAATGAGTTTTTAAACAGCCAATGTAATTTTTTATAAAATTTTAACTTTTCGAACAAATCAAAGAGGAATGAGTACTTGTATATGCATAGATTTTGTTGGGACTAAAACTACCAAAACAAAGGCACCTATTTACACCAGTTTAAAATGAAACATTTTGACAAAAACGCCTATGTCACAGTGATAAATATTAAAAACAACCAAGTTCAGTTGAATGTGGTAGCAAAGTCTATATATTCCAATAAATCGGGTAACTACATGTGGTATCACTGGTGATAAATTTAAAAATATCACAATTCTTGCTACCTTTTTCAAAAAACCAGAAAGTGTGCCTTCTTATCAATCCTTTATGAAAATGACAACAGTGATAAATGTAAAAAAAAAAATTAATGTTGCTATTCGTTATTACGATAGTAAAACATGTTTGCAGTTCCGTTTATTTTTTATGAAAATCTAAGTAAAAACAACCAATGTCAAAGGGTTATAATTTTTTTTCTGTTGAACCAAATATATCACAAAATTTAAAAATTGATCATAGGTCAAGCAAGTAATACCTTTATTGATAGTAGCTTTAAAAAAGGAGAAAGAATAATATTGACTTAAATTATTATTATTAACATTGGTGATTTTTAATAAAAACTCTTCAATTATTGTTTACAAACAAAAATATAAAAATCTGTGAAAATTTTATTTATTAATCTTTTAATAAAAAATGAAGTAAAAAACAATTTATTTACAAATAAAAAATATATATACAAATCCTAAGAATATAAAAGTACTGATTTATTTTCCTGTAGTGGATGAAGAGGTTTCTTTAACAATCTAGCCAAGTGTAGATCAATATTTACGCATTTTGATAAATTAGAGCCTTTCCAATAACACTGAATAGATGTTACAGATGGTTCCTCACTTCTTCTATGAAGCCAAATATTTACAACCAACTGAAAAAAATAAAAGGGTTAGATATGCAGTTACAAAATAACTATATAACCAGCTACAAAATGCCTTTATTTTATGTAACAAGACGAGCAGAGCTTTACTAGCTCTGAACGAATCCAGTAAAGAACCTCGGATTTTCAAAACTTAAAAAAAAACAATCTCACCACATTTTCACATTTTTGAAATATTATAGAGCTTTTCGAAAAAAACTGCTATTTTTAAAAATACAATTTGTTTAAACAGCTATGTCTCATTTTAGGCTATTGAGTATTATAAAATAAAAAATTACGGGATGCTTTGTTAGCTTCAAACGAATCCAGCAGAGCACCCCAGTTTTTTTTTAAACCACACCACGTTTTTTGGCTCCTACAATATTATAAAATATTCGAAATTTGGCATTTTAAAAAAAATTCGCAATTCCTTGCTGACTTCAAAGTTTTTTTCTGAAAACAAATGTACTTACCACATTTTTAGGATTTTAAAACAGCCTAAACATGTGTCATAAGTAGTTGTTTTTATATATATATAAAAAAAAAAAAAAATAAAAAACTGAAGTGTCCTGCTGACTTTGTTCCAACAAAGCACCCTGTATTATTTAAAAATAGCAATTTTTTTAGTAAAGTTTTACAATATTTCAAGAGTCTAAAAATGGGGTGTGGTTTTTAGAAAAAAGCTTTAAAAAACCGAATTGCTCTGCTGGCTTCTTTCGAAGGTTAGCAAGCATCATGTATTTTTAAAAATATAATATTTCAAGTGCATAAATATATGGTGTTGCTGTTTTTACAGAAAAAACTTTATAAAATAGAGGTGCTTTGCTGACTTTGTTCGAAGCTATAGAGCATTTTAAGTTTTGCAAAAAACGAGGAGCATAAAATTTTTGAAAAGGGTATAAAAATAGCCTAAAAATATGGCATATTTTTTAACTCAAAATTTCATAGGTGCTCTGCAGCATTCTTTGGTATCATAATTATTACTAGGTTCACTAACAAAATCTGTTTCTAGATTATTTTAACACTTGCTGCGATTACAAAAAATGTCTATATGTCAAAATTAGAAAAAAAATATTTATAGGAATAAAGGGCCTTATACACTGTTTATTATATGTAATATAAAAACAAAAAAGCATAATAAATATTACAAACCTTGACATGCAGCATATCCTAAGCATATTGTGCACTAAAAATTTCATTTTTGTTAATTACAATGCAACCACATCAGAAGGTTTTTGCCGTACTTTATGTTTAGGTGTAATTTGTCTCCTTCTCTCTTATGGAAAAAGAAATTATCCCCATATTCTTGCTTGGCAGATCTAAAAATAAAACCTGAGATAAATATGTTTTACTTGCTCCATATAAACTGTAACTACCTACTATTAAAACAAAGTCTTACCTTTGTGACTTTTGTAAACTGAGTATTGTTAAAAAATGCAGTAATCATCTCGGTAATCATATTTTCGTTTACAATGGGTAAAACACTTGATTCAACTTTTATAAATCCAGCTGATTCATATTAATAATAAAATTAAACCAAAACAAAAAACTAAGGTTAGATGTTACTGATGTTAGGTGGTGTCAATTTTAATGTCACTTAGATGTGCGTTCACGTCGACATTCTGTGTGTTGGTTTGTTCGTTGGCTTGGTTTTGTATAACAAAAAAAACTTCGACACAAGATGATTGGTCTATTCCCGATGACGTATAATTTCAAATTTTAAATTTCAATTGGGCTTAATTTAAAAACTTTTGGCTTTTTTAACGAACTGACTATTTAGAATAACTTGTATAGCGACTAACTATTACAATATAATTTATAAAACAGCATATCTCACATGTGAACATGGCCCATTGTATTTATAGATATGACTGTTTTGTTTCTTTTTAATTTTTTTGAAGTTATAATTTTTTAAAATTTACCCAGTTTTTGTTAATAGTAAAATAATTGTCACATTGTTATCTTACATTTTACTCTGCAATAATTTTGTGTTTGTTTATTGTGAATATGATGTTTAATATAATGTAATGACATAGTTACCTATTCTAAATAAAATAAACTTATTACAAATGTTTTTATTTTTAATTTAAAACAAGTGACATTTTCCGTTTTTCAGCATTTACTTACAATAAAAATTCATTTTACTTATTGATTGTTTCAATTATTGTAAGTAAAAGCTGTAAAATAGAAAATGTTAATTGAAATTGCTTCAATCTCATAAATTTTGAAGCCCGCTATTTTTTAAATCGCTTTACTTAGTAGTTTTCTTCTTTACTGACTGTACCGAATTATCGTTCATCATAACGCGCTCAGCGCGCTACTGTCGAGGTCAAACAAACTTGTTACCAACTATTTACAGGGGAAACGGCTACCCTGGTGTGTGCTATAGCATAAAAATAAACTAAAATATAAATTTTCAAAACATGTGAGGATAAAAGAAAAAAAACTTTTTATTCCAATGTGGGGTGGAGGCGTATCGGTCAATTTATAAAATCTCCTTAAATAAATCTAAGTTTACAGTAACATATTGTTTAGCTTTAAGTCGAAATATATGTAATTTGGTTATATTTTTTGTTTATCGGTAGTTTTGGGAGCAACTGTGGTTACAAATCGTTGACTGGCGTCACGTTGTCACTGTTCCATTATTATGTGTCTTCAATAAGGAGTTTATATAAACTAAAAACTTTTACTTCTTCTGGGTCACTTAGCGTAGTCATTTTAACTATTTGTTTTCTTTGAAGTAGATAATTCTTTAGAAGTTTTAACACAATACCTCTCACTCCATATTGTTCTAGAACATTTAAGAGTGTATCATGAGGTACTGTATCAAAGGCTTTTGCCAGATCAAGAAATACTGCTACACATTTATTACCTTTGTCTAGGTTAATTTTAATTTGATTTACCAGTTCAAACATTGTATCACAAGTGCTCGTGTTTTGTTTAACCCCGTATTTATTTTCACTTAGTATCATGTCATTTTTTATTAGATCATTCAATCTTACTTTTAAACATTTTTGCTGAGGTATTTATAAGACTAATGGGTCTATAATTTGTTATATGGTTTTTGTTTCCATTTTTGTATATCAGATAAATTATTGATGTTTTCAGTTGTTCTGGAATTTCTCCACTTTGAAATATTAAATTAATAATGTGAACAAGGAGTGTTAAAATAGAGTTGTGATTTGTTTTTATTAATTTAGATGTTATCTGATCAATAGTGTCTAAGTATTATATAAATTAATTATTACGTTATAAATAAATTGTAAATAAAGTGTTTTAAATAAATAAACTATAAACAAATTAAACAAACGTTACAATATGGTGATCCATTTAGAATGTTTTCTTTTCTGATGAGTGTACCTTTACACTTCACGGTCATGCTAATCGCCAAAATTGCCTCTATTGGAGAGGAACATATGCAATGCCCTGAAAAGGTTAATGTTTGGACAGGAATTGTTGGCGATTATCACAGGCCCGTTTTTGATTGATGGCAATTTAAATGGCGATAATTATTTAGCACTGCTCCAAAATAATGACGTGCCAACTTTAACGAACTTATACCCCGATCCAGCAAACCCACAAGTTCCAGCGAATATGATGTGGTTTCAGCAAGATGGAGCATCGCCCCATTACAAAATCAGTGTCCGGTAGTACCTCAATCGAGTATTTCCAATAAGTGGATAGGGAGGCAAGGATCGATGGAATGGCCAGCACGATCCCCTGATCTGCCATCATTAGACTTTTTATGGGGATATGTCAAAAGTATTGTATACAGAACTAAACCGCTCGTCCTAGCTGACTTAAGAAGTAACTTAACGCTTGCGACTAGATCGGTTACGCCTGAGATGTTGAGTAACGTTAGAAGACATTTTTATTTCAGATTAGGATTTTGCCAAGAGGTCCGCGGCGAGATATTGAGATGTGTTTATATAAGGTGTTTGTTAAAAAAAATGCGCAACTAAAAATACCAATCGAAGTGTCCGAAGCGTATTTCCGAAAACGCCCCCATTTATTTATTACGGAATTTATTCCATTTGGCTGTTCCACACTGTATAATGTAAAAAAATATTGCTCACATACACTTTCCACAGGTTTTTCCCAATTCATGGCGTTCATCTTAAGGTTCTGAAAGATCTGAAAGTTTTGAAAGTTTTCGGTGCCTTGCGCGTTTTTCAGTTCTTGGTCGATGGCATAAGTATCTATGGGTCTGTGTCTTATGTCACTATCGAATGCGTGACTAGACTGCGTATTGGAGCTCGAACTAGGACTTTGGTTTCCAATACTCAAACTGAAAAAAAAAAAAAAAAGGAATTTGTTTTTAATATTTTTCTGAACTTGCTCTACTAATCAAAAATCCAAGAATTAAATAATGTTTCAACCAATGACGAACCAACTATTATACCAATCTTTTCTTTCATAAGTACTTTTTTATTTGCAAGTATTCAGGTTCATATATTACGTAATGTTTTTAAACATGGAGAGAGACAAAATAGTTGTCAACATAGTGCAGTTTTATAAAGGGTATATTTTTAAAATCAGCTCATCGGGACCTTTCCAGAGGTATACTATACCATGTTTAGTAATATTGCAATAAAAGTTGACCAAAAAAAAGTATAACACAATGTTCAATAAACTTAAGAGTTGAACAACTCCATGTGCACATAATGTTTTTAACTCTCACATTGGTCGTATTATTTATAGAGGCATGTTGTGGGTATATGACACTATGTTATGAAATATCTTACAAAAACCAACAATTCATGTATATTAAAAAAACTTTAATTAGTTAGATTAATAATACTCAAACAATATATATTGTGACAATAATTGAGGCTAACTACATTTCTTGTCAAAATATAATTAATATAATGTAATTATGGAACACAAAAAGTGTCTAAACAATATTCAGTCTGCTCTACTGAAAAGTTGAATAGAATGACATACCTCCAATGTACTAATATGCCCATTAAATAATTTTTAAAACTATGACAATCATTCTTTTATTGTACCTATCTTTTTAGTCTATTATGTGGGACTGTTCTTATAAAATAAACATTTTAGTTCACTTGTTTTACTTGCCAATAAAAGGTATTTAAAAAATTTATTATTTTATTTGACATGTGTGACAAATTGTGAAAATGATTAAATTTTCAATAAAAACTGAAAAATGGTAGATAAAATTTCATATAATATTGTTACACAAAAATCAATGAAGCTTTCTGCATAATCTGATATTATTATTATTATTATAATTTGATAAGAGCAGGGGCCATAAGACCCATAAGCCCATATTAACTGAATATAAAACAATATTACTAAAAACTAAATCAATAACAGGTACAACCGATGAATAAACAATGAAACAAATGAAATGTTAATTAAAAAATAGAAAATTATCAAGTTCGTTCTTGAAAACATTGACAGATGGAGCATTTACAACATTCTCCGGTAGAGAATTCCAAGTGTGGAATATTCGATTAAATAAAAAATTTTGCCTCGTTTTCGTAAAAAATTGTTCTTTTTTTAGCTTCCATTTATGGCCTCGTAGTCGATTTTCACTGTCCACGATGAACATACATTTTAAATTTCCAAAATTATATTTTAAAATACGAAAACAAATTATCATGTCACCCCGCAGACGGCGATTTTCAAACGTTTGTAGTTCAGCCATATGTAGTCTCTCTGCGTAATTAGGTCTCATACGTCCGAAAAATAGTCTGGTTGATCGGCGCTGAACATTTTCAAGAATATTTTTATCCCGCACTAGTTCCGGACACCACACAACTCCGCAGTACTCGATAATCGGACGAATGTATAATTTATACAGACGGATAGAATTTTGAAAAGACACTTTTGCGAATGTTTTCTTTAATAAGTACATTTTCGTGTTCGCCTTTTTTGACACTTGAAGAACGTGCTCAGACCAGCTGAGATTTTCAGTAATTATAACACCTAGATCATTGTAAGATTTAACTTTATTTAACGTATGACCGTTTAGAAAATAATTATGACGAGGATTATTTTTACCAATATGGAGAACTACACTTTTATTTGTATTTAGAGGTACCATCCAATCTGAGCACCAGTTATAGATGGAGTCAAGGTCATCTTGAAGCTGTTGGAAGTTCAGAGACGGGTCACTAAATATTTTAGTGTCATCTGCGTAAAAAATATTGTTGCACTTGATATGGAATTGAAGGTCACTGGCATATATTATAAATAAGAGTGGACCCAGAACTGATCCCTGAGGAACCCCACTCAAGACTGGTCTTTCAAATGAATGCGAATTTCCAACTTTAACACAGTACTTTCTATCAGTTAAGAATGACTCGATCCATTTAAGTAAATCACCACGTATACCAAGGTGTTCTAACTTATGTAGTAATCTTCGTTTCGGCACACGATCAAAAGCTTTCGCAAAATCCAGGTAAATAATGTCTATAGGTTTTTTCCTGTCTAATGAAACTGTCCACTCATTTACACACCAAAGCAAATTGGTCATGGTTGATCGCCCTTTTACAAATCCATGTTGCTGTTTGGGAATGATTTCTTCCGCTAAGAGAAACTGAGAAACGTGCTCTGTTATTATGGATTCCATAACTTTACAGATTATGGGTGTGAGGCTGATTGGGCGGTAGTTATTAGAGTCTAGTTTGTTTCCTTTCTTGAAAATGGGTGTTACAGAAGCTGTTTTCCAGAGAGAGGGTAATGTGTGTGTATTAAAAGACAAAGACATTATAATAGATAAAGGAACTGATATGGTATTAGAGCATTGTTTTAAAAATAGAGAAGATATTTGATCTAGACCTGGAGAGGAATTGTTTTTTAATTTTAAAAGGTGACGTTTGACAATTTCAGGAGTAAAATTGAGCCGTTCTAAGGAAGAATGGATTCTTTCGGGTGAGATATCTGGTAACTGATCCTGGGGAGGTTCATTGGTGAACACTTTTGTGAAGGTATTAGCTAAAAGTTCAGCCGTTTCGAAATTATTTTGGCAGGGACTTCCATCTTCTTTGTTTAGTAAAGGAATGGATACTTTTGATGACAGCGAAGATCTAATATATTTGTATAATTTTTTACAGTTTTGGCTGCATGCTATTGACTCTTCATATTCTTCTCGGGCCTCATTTATAAATTTCTTTAGGTCCTTGGAAAATTTTTTGTGATATTCTAGATCGACAATACTATTTGACCGCTTATATTTACGCCATAATTTACTTTTATGTCTAATCAAGGATATTAGTTCTCCGTTGATCCACGGTTTTAATTTATTTTTATAAAACACCTTCTTTTTAGAGTATTGCATTTTATGAGTAGCAATAAAAATTGCGAACTTATTCCATACTTCTTCCAGATCTCCCGAGTCCCCCAATGTTTCTATCCAGTCGATGGTAGATAAATGACGATTTAAGTTATCGAAATCGATGATTTCGTAAGATGAAGTATGATCTTTGTGAGATGGGTTCTCTATGTTAAACTGTATACGACTTATGATAACTGCATGATCCGATATTCCTATCGGAGATTGAATTATAGGGTCAGTTAATAATTGTTTATCATTTACAAATAACAAATCTAGCGTGGAAGGAATATTGTTAACTCGGAATCGTGTTGGATCTGTTATAAGTTGTTGTAAATTAGAGCTTACAACAAAGTTCAAAAATTTATTTTTTGAATTTACAACATCACTTGGAATGAGAGTAACTGGCCACGAAATATCTCGGAAATTGAAATCACCAATAATAATGACATTTTCTAGTGAAGACAGATATTCAAGTTTTTCAATAAGGATTGTATCTTCAGCTAGTTGAGAGTCTCTGGGACGATAAATACAGACTAAATGAAGAGTAATAGAGCTAGAATAAATTTTTAAACCTAATAATTCCATATTAGGGACACTAATGTCAAGAGGAGTAACAAAAAAATGTTGTGTAATATCTGATGATAAATAAATACAGACACCTCCACCGCGACGGTCTCTTCGATCGCATCTGTATAGAGAATAATTCAAAATATCATACATAGAATCAGAATCATTATAAGTTAACCATGTTTCTGTGATAAGAATGATCTTCGGTTTTAAATTTTGTACAGAGCATAATAATTCATTAAATTTAGAGTTGAGGGTTGCCAAGTTCGTATATAAAAATAGCCAGTCGTAAAAACAAAATTTATCGAGATTATTGACGAAATTTCACGATCTTTAGGACACCATGTATATATTTTATAGTTAAGTCCTGCTCTCCATTATTTTTCTTTAACTCAAGTTCGGTCCTTAATTCTTTTAGGCATTCAATTTGATTGGGCGTTTTATCATCGATAATAGTTATTTTTTTAGTGGAGGCTTTTTCTAGAAGTTTCTTTATGTTCGAAAATAATCTCACAATATGAAGAAAAGTCAGCTGACTATAACTAATAATGTTTATAGATGGTTTTCAACACATTAAAGCAAAATAAATATTACAATAACTAAAATGTTCACTTTTTAACATAATGAAACACCAATCATTCTTTCTTCTTCAATGTAAATCATGTGTTTGTGTCCACACTCCCCTAATCTACAGGTCACTGTGTCATTGATCCAACATTGCCATATTTAGTAATTTCTACTTTTTTTTGTAAATTTCAGCCTTTTTTGCTGGTTTTAGTAGATTTTTTTTTGATAAGTGTATCTTATGACACCAAAAACGTTTGCCGAATTTAGTGAAATTAAACTGAGTAATAAAAAAATTGTGTATTTCGGAAACGAGTAACGTTTTATCTAAGTATGTTTACTTTAATCGGCTTATTTCTAATAAGATAATCTTCAATTGCTCTATGTCCCATTCTTAATGGAATACCCTATATATACCGAAAGGTCTTAATGCCAAAGAACCAAATAAAAAAATTAATAAAACAGTGTTTTTATTACCTTATTTAACCATAATACTTTTTTAGATCTGCAGCAGTAAAAATTATATTAAAAAAATTTAATCTCATATTTATATGTCTACGTAAGTTGGCGACAAATGGAAAATTTTTGTATAAATTTTAGGGAAAAAAATTTATTTTTCATAAACAGTTGTACATGGTCTAAAACCTAAAATATTGTTACGCAGCACCCTGCGGCTATTACAGGAAACGTACAGATAGAAAAAGAAGTGGAATGTTACTCATCGCCCTACAGTGTGCTGCGGTCGTCATAAGTAAAAGTACAAGTAAAAGAAGATAGAATAGTTCATAAATGCCATTACCCGTCAAGAATATTCTAGACGACACTTCTAGAAGGTTCGAGAAGGGTCAAGCAAGCTATATAAGGATGATCCTGACGTCAATTTTCAGTTTTATGATACATGTTAATGTTATCAGTTGAATAGTTGTTGTAAAAGTTGAGTTCAAATAAATTGCGATACCAAAAACCTGCGTAACAGTGGTGACAGCGGTGGGATACAAAGTAGAAGTTCATGGTAAATACTAGATCCACTGAGTACGAAGCAGGCATGGATATTTCAGGCCCACCAGCATGGTTTTTGAAGATGGAAGAGGAGAAAGTAAGGTGAGAGGAGGAAAAGGTAAGGCGTAGGAAGGAAGAAGAGGAGGAAAAGGAAAGGTGTAGGAAGGAAGAAGGGGAGGAAAAGGAAAGGCGTAGGAAGAAAGAAGAGGAGGAGAGAGTAAGGCGAGAAGAGGAAAATGAAAGGCGTAGGAAGGAAGAAGAAGAAGAAGAGAAGAGGGAAAGGCGAGAAGAGGAGAAGGAGGAGAGGCATAGAAAAGCGGAGGTGGAGATTATAAATGGCTTAGTACAAATCCAGGAAACCTTCAAGCGAGGTTAGTCACTTAAAATTAGAATAGATTTGTTAGAAGAGCAGCAAGAGATTTTAAAACAACAGGAAAAGGCTAGAGTAGAGTTCTAAAGGCAAATTAGAACTGAACTGGTTGAGTTAGAAAAAATAATTCGTAGCCAAGCTTCGATAAGCAACAGAGAAATTGGAAACACTACCTCGTCTTCATCCATAACCGAACCAAGCCATATTCGAATCCCAGTTTCACAAAACTATACTAGCAAGACTCTTAAGCCACCCACGTTCGACGGTCAGACAACATGGGAAACATATCGACTCCAATTTGAAACAAGTGGCGGCTTCATTGTAGTGTCACTGCGAGGTCAGGCAGTAACCGTTTTACAGTCACTTCCTCAAGAAGAACCCAGTTATTCATCTCTCATCCAAGCTTTGGAGACAAGATATGGCCAGCAGCATTTGAAACGGGTATTTCAAAGCCAGCTAAAAATTCGTAGTCAGAAACATAATGAGAGTCTACAGAAATTCGGGTCCGACATAAGAAGATTGATTCATCTGGCCTATCCACAGGAGCCCAAAGATTTCCAAGAACAAATCGGAATAGAGTCATTCTTTGATGGATTACAAGATGCGTAAATGCAGCAAGTTCTACGTCTACAACATCATAAGACGCTGAGGGAGAAACTGATTGCAGACCAGGAATATGAAGCGGTAAAACTCCTATCCAGATCTTCTCGCGCAAAAGTGAGGGAAATTAAATCTCAGAAAAGTGAGGAGGCCAATACTAATGCTATTCCCCAAATCTTAAATATCCTACGAAATATGCAACGAAATAGCCAAAATGGAAGCAGGAGATGCTTCAATTGCGGAAGAATCGGACATCTTCAAAGAACCTGTAGAAGCATGGCTCATTCTATAAATCGAGAATCAGCGAATGAGACCGGAAAATCATATAGATCAATCTTTCCAATCCCATCACTAAGACCAACAAGAATTAATTACAGCAGTCTCGAAGAAGCCAATCACCCACACCGAACCGGCTTTCTAACAATAACCAGAAAGTAGAGCATCGAAGTGGTCTCCATAGCAACGCAGACATTCTCTTCGGGCAACCCCGTTTAGAGGAACAATGCTGGTATGGTAAAAGACTCGAAGAACGAGTAGAACCGGTTGATAAAGTTACCCTTCGGGCAACCACTATCAAGCCAGAGGGCGACGAAGAAGAAATCACCTTGAAAGTCTGAGACAGGGACAGAAGAAAGACAATGACTTAAAGGTTGTCCGAGAATGGCTCAAAAATAAAGTCACACCTACTTGGCAAGAGATAACCAAATACAGTAGTATAAGGCTATTGGACCCAGTGGGATTCCCCGTATCTTCACGATGGCCTATTGCACCGGAAGTGGGAGAGTCGCGATGGAGTACATGTAGTCCGCCAAGTGATACTGCCGAGGTCACAGGTGAGAAATCCATTTCACAGGTGAGAAATCTATTGGAGGAGCTTCATAGCAGCCGTTCAGGAGGACACTTTGATACTAAAAGGACACTGGCACGAGTTCGGGAAAGATTTTTGCCGACGGGATGTAGCGGATTGGTGTAAAAAATGTGATATAGCAATGGCAGGACAAAGGTCTATGGATTCGCTAGGGAACGACTGAAAGCCCACAACACCGATAAAGCAAAAGCTAGAATCGACAGGCGTGCCACAGGGACATATTTTGAGAGAGGCGATCCAGTATGGCTGTACAATCCCAAGCGCCGAAAAGGACTTTGTCAGAAACTGCAACGGAACTGGGAATGCCCCTACACCGTCCTCAAGAAGATTAACGACCAGGGCACCTATCCTCGACCAGTGCGTTTAAGCGCTCGCTTTGAAGAGATGCGAGTGGTTCAATGCGAAGACGCATTAGAAACCGTATTCTTAACACTTCGTATCTGTGCCTTCGTAATCCTCTTTTATAAATGCGAATGGCAACTTGGCAACCATGTATGATCGACGATTATTTATGTTAAATTGTCTGCTAGAAAGGGGACTCAAAGTTCACACCGTTTGTTTTGTGAAAATTATTCGCAAAAAAGAAGCAATGTTATTATGAGTAATGGTTTTGAGCATGAAGTCGTGGTTTTGGGTTGTTTTTGATGTACTGTTTGGCTATACATAATTTGCAGCGTTATAAAATGGAAAATATTAGTAAAAAGACACATATAATTAACCGAAACAATCTGATAAACGCTTGATCAGAAAATCTGAAAGGAGCTTTCCTATCATCATAAACTCTTCGAGGATGATTATTTGCCTCTTCTAATTTGTAATAAGATATTTAAAAAAAATATATTTGCCATCATACCTATAGGTCACGATCAATTTATGAAACAAAACAAAAACACTGCAATATTAAAACGTGCACCCAGTTAGACCTTCGCAAGCTCTTTGGACCTTCGCATTTGAATGCGAAGAGCAAAAACCCACTCGCTGTCAAATGCGCACCCGCAATATACATTCGAACGACCAAGAATAGCTACAACACGCTTTTGAGCAAATACGCATTCGCATTTAGTAAATGCGCATTCGCATTGATTAAAACACCAGTCGAGGATAGGTGCCCTGATCTACCGCATTCAGTTGTCAGCGGGAAGTAACCCCAAGATAGTTCACGTTGAAAAATTAGCGCCATATCGTGGTCCAGATCCTCCCCGTTGGCTCCAACCAGGTCCCAGTAATCAAGTTATTCGGGGCGAATAACTAGAGAGGAGGGAGCAATGTTACGCAGCACCCTGCGGCTCTTATAGGAAACGTACAGATAGAAAAAGAAGTGAAATGTTACTCATCGCCCTACTGTGTGCTGCGGTCGTCATAAGTAAAAGAAGATAGAATAGTCCAGAAATGCCATTACCCGTCAAGAATATTTTAGACGACAGTCCCAGAAGGTTTGAGAAGGATCAAGCAAGCTATATAAGGATGAACCTGACGTCAGTTTTCAGTTTTATGATGTTAATATTATCAGTTGAATAGTTGTTGTAAAAGTTGAGTTCAAATAAATTGCGATACCAAAAACCTGCGTAACAATATGATCATCTAATATCAAATTTTATCAATCGTATACGAGGTTTATCAAAAATAAAGGTAAATTTACTCTTTAGCAAAATCATATTTTTTGACAAACCTCGTATACGACTGATAAAATTTGATATCAAGTGGTTGCATTTTTGGTTTTAGACCACACACCAATTTTTATGAAGAATAATTTTTGTTTCCTATAATTAATAATAAAAAAGTTTTCTATATGCCGTCAACTTACATAGACATACTGTGTATGAAACTTATGACATATTGCTGATAAATATTTCAGATATTATGTTTTTGTAAGAAAAAAAAAAAAATTGAATTAAACATAAAATTTCACTTCATTTATACAGTCGTAATTTATATTTTCATGTTGTTTTGATTTTCACTTTTTTTATCAATTCAGAATTACAGTTATAAATTTAAGTTTGTTTTTATGTTTTAAGAGTAAAGTAGTTTAGGAGTTAGTACTTATGTAAACTACAAAATCCAATAGAAGGGTAAATATATGCACGTGGCCCGGGATTAAATTATTACATAGGCCGTGTGCATATATTCTATTCACGCCTTAAAAGCAGGAAATAAAGGACGGTCCTAACGTCTATAACTTAATTTTTTGTTTGTGCACATTATATCTGTGACAATCTATGTAGAAAAGACTTTCGTTGGTAGATAAATCTGTTTTTGTTGGTAGAAAAACTATTTTTTGTTGGTAGAAAGACTATTTTTTGTTGTCACAATAATTTTTTATAAAAAATGAAAAATAATTTTACTTTTGCCTAATATAACCTGCCAAATGAACGTAAAACATTTATTTAGTTAGTTATTTATGAGAAAAAATACTTTATGAACAAAAAAAAAATGTCTCCTATAATTATGTAACAGAAAACGTAAATAGGAATATATTACCAGACCAACTTAAATATTGTTAATTCCACGCCTAATCAATATATTCGCCATAAGAAATGCACGATACATGCGCATATTTTATAGATATGTGGCCTGAAATCAAATGCTGCTTGTGAATAATATGTATGCACATGGCGCGATGGGAAAGTTGGGTGTGCATAATATATATACACACATGGCAGTCAACCTGTTACTCAGAAACAAGGTTCCTAATAAAGGTAAAATAACATTCAGAAGAAGAAAGCTAAGTCCCACAAATTAATAATAATTATTACGTGCGTACCATACAGTCAGACTCTTCCAGGTCAACTGTAACGAGGTAAATAAGGAGATAGATAAATACTTGCTTAGCGGTCTCGTATGGTATACGGATGGATCTAAAACTAACAAGGGAACAGGCTCTGGCGTACATGGAGTTAAACCCAAATGCGACATTATTGTCTCACTGGGAAAACATGCCACTGTATTTCAGGCTGAAATACATGCAATCGAATTGTGTGTACGAGAGAATTGAAGAAGAACAAAAAACAAACCATCCTAATTCTCTCAGATAGCCAGGTAGCTTTAAAGGCTCTTGATTCAAACAGAATTAAGTCAAAGCTTGTCTGGAACTGCCTTGGAATACTAAATGATCTGGCAACCCACAACAAGGTAAAACTAGCGTGGGTACCAGAGCACAAAGGTATCCAAGGAAATGAAAAGGCTGATGAACTCGCCAAAGAGGGATCAGATCTACCATTCACAGGACCCAAACCTGTATTTGGGATAAACAAAACCTCTGCTCGATAGGCAGTGAACAGGTGGATAACCATAAAACACCAAATTCACTGGCAACAGATAAGAGGGCACAGAATCAGTAAGCTCATACTAAAGGGACCAAACCCACGCATGGCTACTGAGGCACTACAACTCACAAGGCCTCAGATATCCACCATTGTGGGATTACTAACAGGGCACTGCTTGCTGAAACACCTTCATGTAATAATGGGATTACACAATGATCCCACTACATGTAGACTTTGCACGGAAGAGGAAGAAACCTCATACCATGTGATCTTCGAATGGAATGCTCTTACTGGGCGACGTTACATCCTTTTCGGCCTAGAACCGGAAAGAACGCCCCAGGAACACTTGGTATGAAATCTATTAAAACTAACCAAAGACACAGGACTATTCCAAAGATAGTACTTGAATACGGGGAAAGCAGGGAAATACAATAGACCCAAGAGGCCGCAATGTTCTGGGCCAAACCTAACCCTACCTGCTTACAACCGATAAAGATAAAGACCATACAGTGATCCTGGGTCATTCGGATTCAAATTACATCGGAATACAATAAAGTTCCTTCCATTTCCTGCATTTCACCCACTTTAAAATGAAATTCATTTGAATGTCTTGCGGAGAAGTTTGAATCAAATTATTGAAAGAATTGTATCATACCATTAAGGTAATATTATACCTCAATGTATCATCATACATAGGGAAAATAAATCGATAATTGTGTTGATAACTGGAACGATGCGAGACAAATATATAAAAAGCATGAGACAATAAATGACAGCATACAGCTGACTTGCGGTATCACCGATTCAAAAACAGATTCCTAAACCAGTCCTGCACAACTCAGATTTGAAAAATCGTAACTGTACGAGGGCCGCCAAGAGAAGCCTGAGCCTATAGTGGTCTGCTAAAAAAAAAGGTAGTCACCTTCAATTTATAAACAAACTCCTGCTGGTCGAGCTTCTAAAAAAAATATCTAGCTCGTTACTCACAACTGTATAGTTTGACGTAGGCGGGCCAAACTAGTCAACGGCCGGCTGGACGCCAAAACGACAATGGCGGGCCGTATGTTGTGCAGGCCTGCCCTAAACAATCATTTGCTTACTGAAACATGTCTAAAACAGTGTGCCAACATTTTTTTTTATATGGTAATCTCCCTATGACATCTATTTAAAAATGAATGTGCTAGACATTACAGGAATTCATAGAAAATCTCTACTTTGATAAATACATTTCTTAATCGTAATTCCGCTTAGATTTGCCAAATACCCAATAAAATTTAATTCGAATACTTGACGAAAAGCAACCAGTGCAAACGGTTTTCCAAGCTATACCATTTTTTGTCTGGAAATATTAATTTTCATGTTACCGATTGAATAATTTCAATGTCAACCTCTTATCGTTCCTTCCATAAAATTGATAAACGTCATTTCTGTGGCAGTCTTGATGAAAGATAAAGAGTAAGCACATCTCACTTAATGACTACATGGCAAGACTCGAATTGTTTATACTTTTATTTATTTATTATTAATAATTTTATATAAACACGTCACAACTAAAATTCCGTTTATAAATATACATATTTTATATATTTGATTATTAAATTAAATTAATAATGAATCTCTTACCTGTCATTCGAGAGTGAATCGTCCGAGTAACAGGAACTTTTATCAGAGTTTCTCCTTGGAAAAAACTCTTCGCCGCTGGCACCGACGATTTGAGCTTCTATTTCTTGTTTTTTTGTTTCGTTTTCCTGACTAGTTTTGCGGCCGATGCCGCGAGTTATCGACGGAGAATTGTCGGCTGGTTCGGATATGATGAACTGCGGAATCTTCTGCAGTCTTTGGTTGTCTAAACTGTCCATCGAGTCTTCGGAAGTGTCCGATCCGGCAACTAACGTTACTTCACTTCCTGTAATGTACATTCAAGCAAATAAGAAAATATAATCAAATATGAGAAAAAATACTAACCCAAAACGTCTGTAACAGAAATTTGTGGATGTCCTTGCTCAATCTTCGGAGAACTCTGGACAGGTATTTCCTCTTGGATCATATCTAATCCAGGACTTCCCGGGTTGCTAATTGGAGAATTAGTAAGGCTGCGGTGTCCGTGAATATTAAGGATGTGTAGGTAGTTTTGAGGAGGCGCTTGGCCGCCGATGTAAGGCAGATTCGGTGTGAAAGTGTCCATCTTGCTGTCATCAATAAGTTGTTGGTTGCGCATCTCCAGATGAAGATTACTGGACGGGATACCTTGGGTTATTGAACCCGTACTGGCTGTGTTTAATCCACTTATACCTACAAAATAACGTTTTTCATACAACACCCATACACCAGTTAAAGAGTGGGAGAAAATATTCAATTAGTGCTTATATATAATGTGAGCATTTGGGTTGAAAACCTCAAATTATCTACGTTAGAGAACGTTTAGACAAAGAAAGCCGAAACACATCAAATTTTAAATTTAGTTTTGCTTTTATTTTTTTAGAATAATTATTTTTGTAAGACGTTTTAGTCGTTCTACTATAAGAAATATATTTCTTTTTGTTTATTGACTATTTTGTCAAGACAAGTGTGAAGTGTAGTATTTTTTTTGTAATAAAAAAATAAAAAATAAATAAAAAACAAATTTTCCATAATCCACATTCTCTAGCCCAATTGGCGCCCCTCCACCTTCGCAGCTCACAAGCCGCCACTGCTTTTTCACCAAAGTGTTGGTGAAAGTATTAAAGTGCAAGTAACGACTAAAAAACCATTCAAGCAAATATTGCCAGAATAATGGCAAATATCTGGAATTTCTGTTATATTCAGTGTATACACTAGCAGCGTGTAATTTACGAAAACGGTTTTACAAGAATTTCATCGAATTGGAGCAGCCAGAGCAGATTTGATAAAGAAAAAAGAAGATACAACTAAACCGTCTTTCGGTTTCTAATTGTCTTTTAATTCTAATTTTTGAAATTCCTTGTCAAATTGAACCTCCCTAAGATTTTTTGATTGAAAGCATCGCTGGGCTCATTTTCATATCACTATATTTTATATTTATATTTCACGTATTTTATATTTATGATTCATTTAAGCATTAAGTTTTACATTGTAAACAATTAAGGATTTTTTTACCATTGTATTGTTTTATACTAGGATATTCCTACTAATAAAGATTCATTCATTATTATTATCCAAAAATAAATTTTATTTTTAACCACGACAAGACAATTGCTATACTTTTCAAAAATTCCAATCTTCATTTGGACCTATTATCATGTTTTGAAAATGAACAATACTTTACCTTGTGTAATAGAAGACACACTGGTGCCCTGCGATGCCTGTCCATATCCTCCGAAGACAGGAGAAGTATTAGGAGTTAGATGAGGATTCAATATCGGCGAATTGTTTCCGGAATACATGCCCATGGACTGGCTGAAAACAGTCTGTCCAATCGGTGATGTTAAACTAGTGGTCGTATAAGGCGAAGAATGCAACGGACTGCGGTTAAGAGAATCGTAGGAATACGCGAGGCTGCGGTTGGAGGCCTCGTACGTAACTGGACCGTAACTGTGTTGCTGGTAGTTTTCGGGGGGAAGACCCAAAGTGGGGTCTAGGCTTGGGGAAAAGTTTTGTAGATCCTGCATCGTCACTGTTTCTGGGAGACCTTGATAGAATTGGTGTACTGGCGATGTGCATTCTGACATGTGGTGGCGTAGGGGTTGATCAGACATGAATTTTTGGTGTATTGGTGAACCTGGACGTATAAATGAGATTATTAGCTAATAAAAACTAAACAAAATGAATATTTGAAAGCGAAAAAACTAGTAATGAGTTTTATTTTACCTGGAATAGATCTTGGGGGACTATTTCTTGCAGATAGTCCCCTCTGCAGTCTCTGTTCTTGGGTAGAAGGGCTTAAAGTTCGACAACCGCTTGCAGAGCCTTCACTGCCCCTTCTCACCGGTGAAAACCTGTCTAATGATTTTTGTTCTCTTCCTAAAATAGCAAACACAAAACTTTGGATGAGAAACCCAATTTTGTTTGTGCACGAATATTATTTACTTTTCAAAATGTTAACACATTGTGTATGATATTTAATACAGTTGATAGTTTATGAGCAAAGCAAAAAACCAAATTCCAGTGAAATCATAAATAATACACTATAAATTCCAAAAATGTATATTTAGTTTCCAAAAAATGATATGTATGAACCAATAACCGATGATTATCCTTTTCCATTTTGAGTTCATATTTTTCCTTGTCCACATTATTATCCATCTCCTATAATGTTTTATTATTTGTAACCACAATTAAAGCAATAAAATATACAGCTGTGTTGTTGGGATCAAGTGAATTTGACCAAACAATTTTAATATTTATATTTTTTTTGGAAATTGGATTTGCGATAAGATTATTACAAATTAATAAATAACAATTGATGTTTAGGATTTAAGTTTAAAATAATCATCATTTACTTTTCAATAAATAAAAAAAAGTAGGTAAATTTTGATTTCTAATTAATTAGAAAAAACTTTTATTTAATTATGCAGTTTCATATACAAGGTGTTTTTAAATTCTTTTCCCATGAATTCATGAGGAAATTTCTTATTGAAAATTATGAGGGGTGGATCCTTTACAAAATTTACTCGGCCTAATCCCTTAAGAGACATCATCCCCGAAAAGATGTAAGTAAAATTAAGTTTCTAATTTTTTTCTGTACTAGGTGTTTATATAGAAACTTGTAATGAATTATGGTTGTTCATTACCTTTTATTATGAGTGCATGCAATCGTCAAATTGGAAGTTTCTACATTACATCTTTTCGGGGTAATATATCTTAAGGGATTGGAGTTGTAATCATAATTTTCAGTGAGGAATCTCCTGATTTTTTTTGCATGAAGTTAGTAACACCCTGTATACATATATAACGATTACAATGATGATTACCTTATAAATGTTGTTGCTAAGTACGTTTAAACAAAAATTTCACTTTATTTGATATTGTAGTCATTGTAGTAGTTAAATAAGTTTATTTTAATAATTGCAGTGGTATTTTACTTTAATTTTCATTAAAAAATAAAACAAAGAAAATATAATATCTCGTCTAGTTTGTCTATAAACCAATAGCCCAAAACGGAAGACCTAGAAGGGTAAAATTTGAAAGGCCCAATGTCTTTATAACTCATAAACCTACTAAAGATGGATTTATGAAAATTATGGATTTAAAAATAGACTGAATTCGGAAAATATACAGTATGTCTAGTCTATAGCATGGAACTACATCGTAGGTAAAGATTAAACTTAGGTCGTTACATTATTTATTTTTCTTATTTGTTTAAAATCGAGGATAAAATACTGTTAAATGGTACCTTTGAGATTAAATGAAACCGACTTCTCATAGCAGCAAAATAAATTACCAGAAACAATATCACTGGAAGGAAAATATTCATCTCATCTATATAGATAAGAGACAAGCACCACTTGCACGGGACAGAAATTACTCAGGGAGACTATTAGAATGTCAAGAAGCTTTGGCCGAAGTATCCATCAACAGATGGATCAAAGATACCCTGACAACACCACAGCAAACAAATACTTGACTTGCCAAGTATTGAAGCATCTCCGTAGCATATGGCTGTCAGAATCTGAAATCTCCACAGGGTGCGAACATCGACCATCAAGCATATCCTCTAGGATTGTTCGGCACTCTCATTAATTAGAAGATTTGTGTTCGGCGAGTTTTGGCTAACACCGGCCGATTTAAGAGAAGCACCTTTCGGCGACGTTATCAACTACATCAAATCTGCAAACTGGCTGACGAGCTAAGAGGAGGCCTATCAATTTAAGAGGATGTACAATGGGCCTAGCAAGGCCTAAGGGTCGTGGAACAACCCACCCTCCACACGTCACAGATCCAGAGAAATGGGGTTATTTTAAATTATAGGTTTTTATAGAAAATAATAAATTTATCAATTTTCAGTAGAAAGACGACCTAAGTTAGACCATTATCTTTAGATTTTTAAATACTATATATTCGCAAATCAGTCTATTTAACTTTTGGTCCACATGGATTTTATAAACAAAGAGGGTGGTAAAAAGGAGAGGATAGTTTTTGACATGATTCATTAAAAAGCATTACTTGCTTTCTGTACTTTTATTTATGTTGTTCAATCCCAATCCAGAGTATTATTGTTAATAATTCTGCACTAAATTATTTAAAAAAAGTTTAAACATACGATTATCTTGTATTAAAGTTGCCTAGAGCTAGTAAAATACCCAAATAAAGTGAACATTTGAATGAACGTAACTTAAATAGCATTCTAGCAACCTACCTTGTAATTCTTGTACCGTAGGCAAGGGAGGTTTGTGCCTGGAGTGTTTGCGTGTAGGCAAATTTGGGGGCATATAGTTGCGATTCATGCGTGCTTCTACTTCCATCACGACCTCGGGTGGGATTACTAACAAAATACGCATGCAAAATCATAAATAAAACAACAACAAAAAAACCACACGAAAAAAATAGCTATGTATTTACAAAATTGCAAAAAAAATGGTGGAAGATATTGGTATATTCCCAAAAATTGTAATAATTTTGATAAAGGATCAAAAATGCAAAAAACAATAACGTCAATATACACAGTGGTCCACTGGAAAACAGTCTATACCGATATTTGGCAATAATTATTAAATTAAAAAAAAAAAAAGTTGAGACCTACTGGTTTTTGACCCAGAGGTGACATTTTTATGTAATAATTTTATTGGGAATTTAGCAATATGGCTGTTCATTGCGTTACGCGTTTGATTTTAGCGCCCTCTAGCTGAATAAAAAACTGTCATGTGACTATTAATTTAAAAGCTAATTTTATAATAAAGAATGATATTATTTTTCACAATTTAAAATCCATCCATAAAATGATTCTAAAGTGAGTCATGACCAATAGAGATACGACTAATGTTCGTAAAAACTACGCACGGCATTGAATTAAATCTAAACTGACACGTAGACAGATGAATAATACTTTATAAATATTTTTGTGGATCATTTCCATATTATTGACAAGTACAGTACAAATTGTGTACAGGTATGATCGAATTTATATTACAGTAATTTAATGACGAATATAGCAAAACTAAATAATTGAAAAATCTTGCAACTTAATCGCAATCGAACTAAAATAGCAAATTTATGATGCACATTAAATTATTAATAATTTTAGCTTTTTAAATCACACTGTACAATAAGTTAAAGTTTTTTTAGTCCGCTAGAGGGCGCTAAAATCAAAAACAGAATAAACGGTAATATTGCCAATTTCTCCATAAAATGATGCTCCACATATGGTACAATCTCTATTTAAATTTAAGGGATAATTAAAAGTAGAAGGGAGAGAGATGATACATATTGAGGCCCCAGAGCAAAAACCTGATAAGTAAGAAAATTTAGTTATAAAAAGTATTGACGTTTAAAAGGTTTTTGTTCATTTGCCATCTTTTTTAATTAAAAATTAAATACTTTTGATATTTTACAATTTAATTTCTGATTTTTTTTTTTTAATTTAAGTATGTTCTAAATTCACCGAAATTTAGCCATCCTACTTATTAGATTTTCGACAGTGATTATTAAAGAATTCCAAAGAATTATCAGACAAGTTATTATTCTGTAATAATTGTTATTTTTAGTGAAATAAAAAGCCATGATATTTAAGTTTTCTTAAAAGCCAAAAATTATAATTTTCAACATAAGTTACCTAAATAAAAAAAAAAAATGACGTACGGTTAATACATAAATAAAGTTTGTTGCCTGAACAAAAATTGATCTTACTCGTGATCGGTTTTTCAAATACCAATTAACAATACTTAGATTTCACAAAATGGAGTATTTTAACAGAGACCACTAAAAACGGTGTCCGATGGTATATAAAAGTTATTTTTCCCCTTTTGGCGACTTATTGGGTTTTGGATCTCAACCCTCCATACTTGGATTAAAAATAGACCTGTTTCAGATTTTTTTTTAATATAATAATTACTGCCAAATACCGGACCCACCCTGTATTTCTATGTGCACTATTTAATATTACTTTTGGCTGATTAGCTGATTTTGGCACCATACCAATAATGTATGAATTAAAGAAGAACATCAAAAAACATTCAGAACAGTAAGTACCTCAAACTGCATTTTTTTTTAAATCGACTTACCTGGACGCTCCGTGACAGTAAGTAAACCAGTACGTCTAACTCTGGTACCTGTAGATGGAGCTGAATGTATTGTGTGGACGTCTTCCGGATTGGCCATTGTATGTCTTTTTGTGTTTCCTCGACTTTGCATGTACCTTTAAAAAAAATAACATCAACAAGAAGAAATTTTTGTTCGTTTTTTATTTGACAACAAAAATGTTGCCGAATACTGTGGTGTTCCAAGTTCCAAACAGAGGTAGAGATCTTTAAAACTAAAAATCTCTGGACTCGGGACTCAAATACTGTAATGAACATATATTGAAGTTTCTTTAAAAATCAGGGTTCGAAAATATCGTGATATTTATATAAATATCATATCACATGATATATATCGGATATATATCCGATATGTATCAGTTTTAAAATTTAATTAAAAACAGTATTGTTTCTTGCACAAACTATATTTTAAATTTTAACACAAACATATTAACAAAAACTTATATTCTAAACAACAAAACCGTTTATTCTAACTCAAATTAAAAAGAAAAAACAAAAATAATTTATAAAATTAACAGATTTTAAGATTATTTTGTTAACATTAATATTTAACACAAACACATATTAATCGATAGTTATTATACTTTTATACAGGGGCGTATTGAGACATTTCAGGATGTTCAGAATGGTGTAAAACATTTTTAATTTAATAAATAAAATTATCGAATATATCGGATATATATCAAGATATAAATATCATGATTATATATCACTTGATATATATCCTCCGAACCCTGTTAAAAATTCATTTAATTTATCTAAATAAAAAAAATGGTCCTTCCTATTATTATACCGCCATTTGAAGGTTCTAAAACTTCCCCATTTACTGTCATTCATTCCGCGTCGTCGATGGTTATCCACTAGTCGGCTAGGTCCCATTGTGGAATGTCCCAGCCATCACACATCCATAATGTTACCGGAAACTTCAATTCTTAACAAATAAGAGAATGTGGATTCATTTCGTTATTCGCACCATGGAAGCGGTAATGTTAGACAGGTAAAAATCCTCCGTCGCCACTTCACTTTTAAGTCTAGTTTTGAAACTATAGTCTCAATATCACACTGACAGCAGACATCCGAAAAGCTGTGATCTTTATTTTCGAAAAAAATTAATTTTCGTGACTTATAAAAAACCCATTTTGTTTCTTTTTATTTTGGAAAATAATCGCGTTTAGATGATTCAATTTAAAAATAGAATTCGGCATTGTTTCCAGGCAATTATCTACCGTAACGAGTAAAGCCCGTTATTGTTACTCTTTTAGAATCATAGTATGATTTCAACTTGACCCTGGAATTTTCGTAACTCCATCTGAGGCTACCAAGTCATTTTGAGTCGTATTAAAAGGTCGTGGAGTAAACTACACTAATAAATATGATGCCGGACTATCGGCAAGAAAATACTTTACAATACTCTCAGTATATGTGTATAAATATCATCATATATTTCATATAAAGAGAAGAAAGAGAATTATTTAAAATTTAGAAGATACATGTTATGTATGTATTTTACCTTGCTACTGCCAATTCGTCCAAACCATGGGCGTGCTCCAGAGGTTGTGTACCAGTACCGCTGCTACTTAAACTTGGATTACCACTGGAGCTAGTCGACATCATCGATAACTGTTCGTGAGAGCCAGGACCGCCCCAAGCCATGTGCAAATTCGCACCACCATCTATGAAATAAAAAATAGATAAGAGACTGTCTGTTATCCATAAGTTAGAATGAATATCAATTGGAAGGAAATAAAATGTAAAGAAAGCGGGTTAAACTATTTTATAAAAATTACCTGAGGCTCTTCTCCCAAAACCTCCAGCAGCGCTCAACACTACAGGAGGTTTCAGTAAATGCGGATCCTTTCCGCTATAATAATGTGGATTCTGTTGTGCCGAAGTAGTCAAATTTAGAGGAAGATTAGTATTAGGATGCAGCCTAGCACCGTTTGGATCTTGTGGATGAGCCATGTAATGAGTTTCTAACACCTGAAAAATACCAAACAACTTAAAGTGTCCATATAGATTTACCATCAAGGATAAGGGTATCTATTTTGATAATCAGTAGATATTTATTAAACATATTAACGCCATTACTAGCAAGGATTTTCAAATACTGGGGTTTGTAAAGGGTAATTCAGAGGATTTATCAATTTTTTTTGATAATCCACTGTTATGTTCGTTAATTCAATATGCTTATATGTACAATTTTGAACTTTTGAATACACTTAAATTATTAACATTAGAAAATCGCAGATTATTTATGGAAATTACTTTTGTTTGTGGGGAGAAAGGTGTATTATTATCCTACATTTTTAAAAATTCCTTCGACTAAATGAAGAGTATGAGACTGCACTGGTTTTTTTTTTAGGTAATTAAGGAATAAAAAAACCGGAATCACTAAAAACTCTTTTTAATCTTGAATACCGTATTATAATTTTAACATCACTGTACTTACTACATTTTGGATACTTATTAAAATAAAATTAATCACAGCCTTTAGGCATTGAAAGATTTAAATAAAAAGAAAACTGTACAACATTTAGAAAGCAAGCCGGTTTATGAAGTCGTTGTTGACGGTGTTGATCGGTGCGGTGAGAATTTGATTCTGCGGATGACTCCAAGCTTTCGCATGGCGACTTTTCGCGGTGGTAGGATCAACCAACCATCTGCGAGCTAGTAACAATTTGTGGTTTGTGATGAAGAGTGGCGCAACGCTTTTGAGTAATTTGTATAAATGCCAGGGACATTCTACCCCAAATGTTTTAATTCGAATTATGTTGAAGCTTTCTTAAACACTGTTATCAGGGTACATTTGTTGTCGAGACCTTTTCTCACTTAGACTGCAGTTGAATTCAGGTGTACTTAGAACAACAATACTAGCTTTTGATTGATTTTAAATATGGTGTGAAAAGTCTCTCAGTGCTGACTGGTAGGAATTTAAAATGATTCAAAGCTTGAATAGAAGTAAAAAATATATAGTTGGATAGTTTGAAAAGTAAAATTATTGTCTAGATAATCAAATTGCTAAAGATACAGGAAAGGTTGCAAAAGACATGAAAAAGAAACATGTTTTACGATTTTCCTGAAAGTGATTGTAATTTATTTATTTATTGGAAACAAACAGGCATTGCCCAATTTATATGTTTCATTTACATTTTCTTAATAATAATACTGAAATTATAACAACCCGCAACCCAATATTAATAATAACAATAATAAAATACTAACACCTATTAAGGCTAAAAAGAGTAATAACTCATAATAACACGGTAGTGAATGAATAATTTGAACTGCAAGATCTTCCCAACAAACCTTCGGAATCCAGTGATATTTGCAACGTGATTTGTAATGACTTATAGTAATTATTGATTTAGATTTCATTTAATAATTCTTTTACCCTAAGTTTAAATTTTGAAAAAATATTCATATCAGAAAGTGGTATTATATCTATAGCATTTATATTATACAGTTGACACATCCTGCTTATTGGACTATTATCTCCGACAGTAAATGTTAAGTGACGAGGACGCATTCCAGCTGGAGGTACATAGTAATTGATTTGGCTTAGTAAGTAAAAATTGTCAATTAAATTATTTGATAATTTGAATAAGAAAGATTGCTAATAAGCATTTGAGATTCAAGTCGTTGTATATTAAATTCATTTCTTAGTGGACCATAGGAAATATATCCAGGATTCGTTCCATGTTTTTTTGTAGTATAAATATTTTATAAATTTATTCTGTACAGTTTCTAAATTTTGTTTCAAACTGTAGTAACGCATATAAACTGACCTGTTCGTGAGCAGGATCACCCGGCCCGACAGTGTGCCTTCTGACAGTCAAATATTTATCACCTGAAGAATTATAGCTACTATATCCAGTAGATGTAGACGCCGTGGAAGCAACAGCCATTGAATAATTATCATCGTTGGTATCCATATCCACTTCTCCATACTAAAAAAATTAAAATAACATAAATATTCTATGAAGTGAAATAAAAGAATAATTTTGCTTTATTTGTAGAATGTTGAACTCACCTTTTCTAATGGCTGACTATCCCCTTCCCCGACTAAATAAACAGCAGGAATAGTGGGCATAGAAACAAAAGGAGATCCAACCTCATCGGAAGCTCCTTCATTCGAACACTTCAATGGATCGTTCATTTCGTCTCCCATCTCTCTCAAACAGTTCTCGTTGAAGCTTTCCCTTCTGTAGTTAAACGGTTCCTGGGTGTCTTGTTTAACGTTTAGACCGTCCGAACCGCCCGCCAATTGGGTAACTAATCTATTTTCGTTGAAAGATTCGCTTCTTTCATTGATTTTTGACGGTTTGCCATACAGTTGGTCTTCTGAAATGAACATTTTTTATATATCCAATGTCAAAATAAAATAATCATATTCGTGTGGGTTAACGGTAACGCTGGAATAACTAGTAACGAAAATTTGGATACACACAATTACATATGTTTATACGACTCCGTTATTAATAACGTCTCTCTAAGGTAAATTTGGAGCTAATGGGAGAAAGTGATTTAAATTCATACATAATACTTATAATCATTATAAGCTGATTCATCCCATCCTTCCCAGTAGGTAGATAATACTCAAGATGCCCCGCCAGGATGTGATTAAATAACGAATTATTGCCCTCTCATTTATATAAAATAGTAGTACTAACTTCTCCTAATTGCACTTGTGATAACATCATTGTGGGAGGACTAAATCCTTTAATATTTGCTTGTCCAATCTATAGACAAACTAGAAATATATTTCTAAGCAACTTATTAAAACTGGGGGTAATTTTACCTATAAATATTACTTTTCCTACGACCACTTAGGAAAGTGACACATATCACACTATATAGACCTATGGAAAGTGCCCTATATCACACGCGTATGAATAAGAATTTACTTTCCACCCAAGTGAGAATAATGCTACTTTCCGCAGTAGCTGTCAGAAAATGTCAAACACATAATTTCTATTTTGATCTATGTAATGTCCATATTAATACTAAAATCGATATGATTGTTAAATTATTGTAAATTAGATCCTAGATATTTATCTTTAACAATTATTTTTAAAATAATTTTAAAATAACTAAGATATATTTGCTTTTTATTCTGGTTAAACACATAAGCGATTAGATCAATCAATTACCGTAAGGCCTGTTAGCTCAGTTGGTTAGAGCATCAACTTTGCAATTTGAGACCGTCCAACGACCGCGATCGAATCCTGGCTGTGCCAGAATTTTTTTTTTATTTTTTTTTTATTTTTTTTTATTTGTTTAGAAATTATGAAAATTTAATAAATACGATTATTGTTGATTATTTTTTTAAATACATTTTAATTATTATAATAATCTGGTTTTACATTTTTTGATGAAATTATTTTGTGGTCGTAGGAAAAATATTGTACATCACTTGTGTGAAAAGTGATTTTCCACACTCGTGTGATAGTCGCACTCGGCTTACGCCTCGTGCGACAATATTTCCCACTCGTGTGAAAAATGTCACTTTCCACACTCGTAATGTAATATACTATTTCACCTTTGTTTGGAAAATAAAAACGTTCTAGATCAGTTAGTTGATTAGCTATATAAAAAAAATCTAATTTTTATTAATAATTAGAAAGGCACAATATGAAAATTATAAATAAATATTCTGTGGCAAATGCTGTCATCATATGCCAAGAATAGAAAAAAATATATTTCCCTATAGCGATGATTTTAAAAAACTTACCGCTAATATTTTGTTCTTCAGATCTCTGCTGGTTGTCCACCCGTCTCTGCTCCAAAACCTTCGACTGGAAATTGATGGTCTTTTGGTGCAATTTATCTAACAACAAATTGTAGATGGCGTAAATATGATCGAACGAGTTGCTCTTTAAACTCTGCACGATCATGTTTTGGTTGAGATTTGGTAGTTGCAACATGTGGTCGATCACGGTCTTATTTAATTGGAGGTCTTTTTCGGAAATTATGTCTTCGACGGGTGGCGCGTCGGCTAGCCACCGATGCTTTAGGATTTGCACAATTGTCAGTCTTTTATCGGAGTCTACTACCAGCATGTGCCTTATTAAATGTTCACAATCTACAAAGAAACGTTATTTTATTTTTTTTTTGTGTGTAACAATGCTTTTAAAGCATAAAATAGAGTGCATGTATACAGATGCAAAAATAGAAAAAAAAAAAACGAATTTAAAAAAGACATAAGTGGCACAAACCAGATTTTTTTATAAAACTCTTTCTTTAGAATATTTGGCGCTACACGGCTCATATTGTAACCTTGGAATCATGTAATAAAATGTTTTTTAAAACTTGAAACTCATTCTTTAACATACAAGAATTCCTCTTAGACGTTTCTTGGAAACTATAAGGAATTCAAATTTGAAGCAAGGGGTCTTATGTCTTATTAATTATTTTATATAACACCCTGTGCATTATTATTTGAAATTTGGATCTAGCTAATCTTGGGAATTCTTCCATTATAGGGTTTGACAGTATGCTGGAGTGTTTTACGAGATTTGGTGATTTATATTATCAAATCGTATCCAAATTAACACCATGAATCTTTTGATATAATTAGATTTTAAATATCATTTGAACCAAAATTTTGGGGGTTCACAGTAGCAGAATATAGATCCCGGTACAGATATAGGTAAAAAACTGTCAGAGTTTTAGAAAGGTATATTATAAACTTTATAAAACACTGACAGTTTTTTCGTACATTTGTACTGATACCTATATTCTGTCACTGTGAACCACCATATTTTTTACATATTCTTAAAGTTCATAAAAAAATAACATTTTTTTATTGGACTTTTACTTATTGAGTAACACCTACTTGAAAATTGTGCTGCGCGGAAAAAAGTTGAACATATTATGGTTAGCTATAAAAAAAGATTTTAGCCAAAATGTTTACAAAAAAAAAAAAAAAATAAAACTTTCGTCTGAAACGTTTTTTTATAAAAAAAAGTATTTAACTGTAACACTTTAATTTAAACACCCGGTATAGAATGAATATGTTTTGGTAAAATTCCGGATGAATCATGAAAAACTGGATTTTATGACACAGTCTATCAACGTTTTGTCAGTCGCAAACGTCTCACTTAGTGTGTAGACACAACGGAGCGCCGACCATCGCTCCAACCATAGCACCTTACCACTCACCATAGCTCCATTCACCAAAAAAAATAAATTAATTAATACACAATATTAGATCTGTGTGATAACATTGGAGCGCGGACCATCACTCCGCGCATATGTTGGAGCTAAGACCTGGTACATGAGACGCTCGTTCTCGTTAAACTGGTGCAAAAGTGCGGTGCTCCTAGCCTTCATGTGTCCACCTGTGCGCGTGGGTCAGAGCGAGGCTCGAGAGTACTATGCCATGGTCGAGAACCATCGACCCTCGATCCTTGACCATAGCATAGTACCTTCGACCTTCGCTCTGACCCACGTGGTGGTCACATCGAGACTTGGAGCACTGCACTTTTGCACCAGTTAAGCGAGAACGAGCTTCCATAAACATGTTTCTTTCGGCATCCTCTTCTTGAGGTGAAGAAGATTATTCTTAATGCAAGTGCTAAATAGTGGTACTAAAAGGAAGGTGTCCAAATATGAAGATACACCGCTTAAATAAAAAACGTATGTCGTATGAATTTCACATTATCTATACAAAGATTAGGGGTGAGGTATATAAAGATTTACGAAAAGACCAGGGTCCGTTTTTTTGACTACATGAGAACGCAAATAGAAACTTTTGATTATATTGTGAACGAATTTGGAGATAAACTACTTGTCCCAAATAGACCTGTGAACAAATACAAACCCAATTAACTTTTGTTTAACTATGATAGCGGCGATTCAATGCAAAGTATCCTGGTCGAGGGTCCAAAAAATACTAAGCTCGATTTTTACCCTGGCACCATGTATCAAGCCTTAGCTCCTCCAACCTATGCGCGGAGCGATGGTCGGGCTCCGATATTACCACACAAATCTAATATTGTGTATTTATTAATTTTGTGAGCGGAGCTATGGTGCGATACTATGGACGGAGCAATTGTCGGCGCTCCGTTGTGTGCACCCATATATGGGTCGCAAAATTAAAATATATTTGATTTATAAATTAAGTAGCTTGAAAACTGATTTTCCTTCCAATTTTTTGCAAACCTTTACTCTGTGTATCGAACGCTGCGTCCGGGAGTGTGTGCGCTACAGCGCTAGTCTGGCTTTGGCCTTTAGAATCGACAGGTGGGTTGAAGCTAATTCCTTCAGGCATTCCCAATTATGGCAAAAAAACAAACGTAAGCTAACCGACATACAGTTAGTACAAACTACACTAATGAATATGACGATTCAAGTTCTAGAGCAGAAACCAACGAGGTAACGGATAGTGAGCAGCGAGTTGAAAGTGATAGTAAAGAAGTAAAGAGTGATGAAGACATAAATGATAATAGTGACCTCTGTTTTGCCGTTTTCTAAATTTGCATTGGGTCTCGTACCTTTTTCAATTACTCAAGACAAGGAGCCAATATATATTTTCAATTTATTTCTTACTAACGATATACTTGATCTAATGGTTAGAAAAACAAATAATTATGCTAAAGATCTACAGCACAAAAAGCGTCTAGTAGCACGAATCTCTAGGAGATATGATACCAACAGGGATGAAATTAAAAAAATAATATTTTTGTAAGCATTTCATTTTTTTATTTTTTTGTGTCTGTCCTTACCGCAAATAAATTATTTTTACCTTGCCATGAGATACTAGATAATATATCTATTTTGTCTCGATGCCTTCTCTATGATGTTACTGACTCACGGACTAAATATAACTGATCAAATCATATTATATTTCTAGGTACAATAATGCGTATGATACACTTTCCAACAATAGAATGCTACTGGAAGAAGGATCCAATTTGTTAACATTTTGAAAATAAAACGGTGCCTTCTGTAAGCCGGTTATCTAAAATTAGTCCTTTATTGGATTTCGTAAGAAATAATATAAACAAGACTTACGCCCCAGATGCATAGAAATAATACCCAGATGACACTGTTGTTGTAGACGAGACTAAGATACCTTTCAGAAGTTGCTTCAAATTTCGTCAATACAATCCTTCTAAAGCCCACAAATATGGCATAAACATATTTAAAGACTGTTCTCCAAGTGGATATAAAAGTATATGATGGATAGAACAAGAGATATGCAGGATTAGATCTACCCGGCAGCACTGTGATCGATCTCGTTGAACCTCTGCTAAATGTTGGACGCTTAGTAATAACAGACAACTGGTACACCAGTATTGAACTTTCAAAATACCTCTACGAAAGAAAGACTAATTTATTATGCACTATAAGAAAAAATAGGGCAGGGTTGTCAAAAAAAATTATTTGCGTAAACGAGGTAAAGCCTGTAACTAGAATAGATTACAAGGGAAAACAACGGGTTGATATATCAGATCAGCTCTCCAGTTAATATACTTGTCTACGAAAGTCTCTAAATTGGTTCAAAAAAATGGCTATAGAGGTAATTTGTGGTAATTTGTTGTCAATACTTTTGTTTTGTATAGCTCCGTATGTTTGTTACAAAATCAGTTATCCACGCTACAAATCAGGAAATCTAATTCATAGCCTTTTAGAAATTATCAAGCAAGATACGTAACCAGATCCAGATACGCCAAAGAACAAGAAAAAAAAAATGAAGAAAAAGAAATACACAAAATGCACGAGCTGTAAGCATGTAAGAAAGCAAAGAAAGTTACTACAGTTTATTCTATATGTAATCAAGCATATTGTATAAAATATAGCATTTTTTATCTAAATAATAAAACTTTTACTAGTACGCGTTTACTCAAATACAGCTATAAGTATGCATATGTTTGCGATACACATGTGGATCGCGGAATGTATAGCGATAACGCCCTGCGACCCAAGCATGGATCGTTGGACGTGAAAATGTTATTAAAAGACTGAAATTTAGTATAACAATGCCATAATATTTCCTTAAATTAATATGATGGACGTCGGTCCAAAAACTAATTTTCTGATGTAAGTATGAGACACTTTTGGACTTGGGTATTTTATAAAATAAACAGAGAGAATGAAGTTTCCAAAGATTGAACATTATTATTTTAATTAAACTTCATGCATTTGAATTTACGTCAGAACTCTGGAATATCATACATTTTATTATCAGCATATTTTATAATTTTTGGGGTTCCCTGAATCCGTTTTGACTATTTTCGCGATGATGTGTGTGTCTGTATCTACAATAACTCAAAAACGGATAGAGGAAAAACAGTAAATCTAATAAGTTGATTAGATTTTGAGTATAGTCGGAGCATCTGGGGCGGGGGGTGCTAATGGGGTTGTTTTTCTACTTTAAGGAATATATCTATTATTTACGCTTGGAGGAGTAAATTGTTCAAATAAAAGTTGCTTGTGATTCTCTATAATTTAAGTCCTTTGAATGATTTTTCTTTTTTTGAATTATCCCGATATCATTCTCAATAATTTGTTCTATACAAAATTTCTCTAAAATGGACTAATGCAAAAATGTGAGGAAAAGTGTAAAATTTAAATTATTCAGTATTTTCGTTTGCAATGAATATACAGGGTGTTTCTAATTTTATGCGACAAAATTCAGGAGGTGATTGCTCGTATGAAATTAAGATGGGTGTTTCCTATAACAAAATTTCCTCAGCCCACCCCTTTCCGAGATATCACCCTTAAAAGGTGGTGACCAAAATTGAGTTATTTTTTTTTCTAAAATTTCAGTAAAGCATTTATTATGAATCGTATTACATTTTACATCTTTACTGTTTTCCACTCAATTTATTAAAAAAATTAAATTATGGTGTTTATTTTTCTCTGCAGCTATTGGTTTTGGGAAAAATATTTAAGAATAATTTTTTTTTTAAATAAAACAAGGATTTCAAGTTTATTTCATAAAATTTTATCTCGAAAAAAAGTTTTGATATGAAATAAAGTAAGGGTTGCTAATTTCACCCATCTATAATGTAACAGGAATATTGAAAAAATACCCGTGGTTAGTCCTTTGCGAGTGCACGAAAATTACAAAATTTCTAGCTTTACTGAAATTTTAGAAAAAAAAAAAATAAAAACTTAATGTTAGTCACCACCTTTTAAGGGTGATATCTCGGAAAGGGGTGGGCTGAGGAAATTTTGTTATAGCAAAGAATACCTACCCAAGAAGCGAAACTAAATGGGCGATTCGTGGACAAAAAACTGCCAAGTTTTCTCAGTGTTTTAGAGGTAGTTTAACGTCAAATATTCTGTCAATGTATGTAGAGCAACGTTTGGTATATTATTATTAGCGTTTTGTGAAAATTGCAGTATAGTTAAGTAGTTGTATTTAACTAAGTAGTAATTAGAAATTAGATGGTTTTAAAATTTGTATTACATGTTCATACATTTTATTGAACGTTCTTGCATCTAACTGTAATTTTTTTTTATTCTAAATCAGTATTAAGTACTTATAATTATAATTTACGCCTACGTTTAATTACCTAGTCTTTTTTTTAAATATGTTATTTTTTGTTTTTCAAACCAATCAATTTAAAACGGTAAATAAACAATAATTTTGGGGGGTGGGTTGGCTCAGTGGTTAGAGTCATGCCTCTGAGATCGGAAGGTCTCAGGATCGAATCCCACCGGTGGCAGGAATTTTTATTTAATTAAAAAAAATTAAAAATTAATTCTAATGCATAGGTACGATTCCCCACTCGACCATTCACTGTTGGGTTCTAATTAACAGTGCTGTTCCTAAAGTGGCGCTGGGAAACAGTAACAAAGCCTACACAGAACACGAGGCTAATGGCCGTAGTAGTCGACGCCGATGACACCAATATAAAACAATAATTAAAATATATGACAGTACTTCTAGATATGTAACGTGTGGCGGGTGGGTTACCCCCACGGCACTTAGGTCTAACTAGGCCCATTGTGTATCCTCCTAAGATGATAGGCACCTCCACTTGTGAGCCAGCCTACAGATTTAATGTAGTTGACAACGTCGCCAAGAGGTGCTTCTCTTATATCGGCCGGTGTTAGCCAATACTCGCCGAAAACAAATATTCTAATAAATGAGAGCGACAAGTAATCGTAAAGGATATGCTCAATGATCTCATCTTTTTGTTCGCGCACCCTGCAGGGTGAGGATTCTGGCAGCCCCACGAAAGGGAGATGCTTCTGTACTTGGCAATGTCCAGTCAGAATTACTGTGATCAGACGTAGATTCTGTCTAGTCATAGTCAAGTATTTGTTTGTTGTTGTGTTGCCAGGATAACTTAAAAGCTCCCTGGTAACTCTGCAGTTTCTTGTTTCATTCCATCTTTCCTTCAATTTCACAAGAGAATATTCTTTAATTAGGTCTGTCACTACCGATGTTGTCAGTACAATAGAAGGACAACGCCCAAAAAGTATTTGGGTAGTGAATCAGCAAGAACGCTACCTTTCCATGTGGCGTCACTTTTGATCCTCCATCTTAAGGTGACCACTTTGTTGGATGGATATTCTTTTCAAAGCTGCGAGACATTCTAGTACCAACCCTGAGTAAATTCGTAGTTTGTTTAGGACAACTAGTGCTTATCTGCTATCTGTATAGATAGGCATGTTCCTACCAGTGATATTGATTCTGGTGATTTCTTTTGCTGCTATGAGAACCTACCTCCGTGTGCTCGGTTTGAACTACATTGGCACTATTGCTCACAGCCCATTTTATGCTGAGATTTAAGGAATTGGATTATATTCAACATCCTGAGCATTGTTTGGTTTTAGTACCGTCGGTGTAGATATGAATCGTACCTGCCACTTCCGGCTGGCTCTTCAATTTGTTGTTATATCTTCATATGGCTTATGGAAGATATATCTCGGTGAGATGAGATGAGTATATCGAGCGCCTTTCGCCAAAAGCGACGTCTCGCCTCACTAGATCGTACATCAGGTTCTATTTCAACCGTGAAGAGGTGTGTCATTATCTTCAGAGTAACCTCTTTAATATAAATATCAAGGGGAGTAACTTCCATGGCTTTGGTTAATGTGGTTTTCATGGCTCCTGTTATGTTGAGACATGCAGTTATTTGAATTTGTTCTATTTTGGATTTTCGGTACTCAGACAGCTGCACCGTATGTTAGCATAGGTCTTATGATGGCCATGTAAGTCCATGAGATGACTCTGGGGGAGAAAACTCAGGTGCGCCTCACGGTTCAGCGACATTGTTCTTAAGTAATGTATGCTCTTTTGGCTCTGTTTTCTATGTATGAGTTCCATGTTAACTTGTTGTCAAAAGTGCTACCTAGGTAATTCACCTCGGTCGCAAAATTTTGTTTTGTGTTTAGGAGCTCTGTAGGTTTAAATTAAATTTTCATCAGTTTCCTTGTAATAAGGACAATTTCTGTGTTCTCGGGATTGATAAACAGTAAATGGTCATTGCACCACTGTTCCATAATTGTTCTTAAAATTCCCTATTTGCAGAATGACCAGGTCATCTGCTTTCGCTATTGTGTAGATACTGTCATTATTATACCTACAGTACTTATTTCTTATTAAAATATTCTATTTGACATAATGAACATAGTAAGAATTTTTCATCATTGTTATTTTAGTATGTTTTTAATTCTTATGAACCAAACGACAAAAATTGATTAATTTTCATACGTTTCCCAGTGTATTAAGTTCCCTTGCTTTGGTACATACGAAAACTAATTCAGTTTCGCTTCTTGGGTAGGTATTCTTTGGTTATAGGAAAGACCCATCTTAATTTCATATGAGCAATCACCGCATGAATTTAGAAACACCCGTATATAAAAAATTTTCGTGTAAAATATGCGTGTGGAGAATGTATGTATTTAGTACATCCTCTATACATTTACAAGGGAGATAAAATAGGTAGTAGAGAATAACCGGAAAAATCCGTAATAACTTAAGATAAGACAGGAAAGTCGGGCGTTGGACACATCAGATTTTTTCTGCATATTGTAAATATTGGATGTTTCATTAATTTTAGTTTTTATTGAGGTTAAGTTGAGTAGCGCAAGCTAGACTTCGCCTTATGATTTTTATATTACAAACAAATAGAGGCATTTTATTTATTATTTCCTTATGCAATTCATAAAACTTTTAAAATTATAAATCTACAAATTTTCAGTCTTGTAACACGTTAGTCGGATTGACTGCTGGCTCTCACACTATTAGGTCAGAATTTACAGTTGAAGATTGCTGAAATTGTTTGCACTATATTCTATCTCTAGTCAAAAGATACCTGCACCTCCCATATTAATATATATATTTGAGATCCAACAGATTACCTTAAATGTAAGAGAAAAGCAATAAGATTATTAAAAAATGCAATTTGTTGAACTCATAATTCATAATAGCTATTTATGCAATCATTTGCAGAATGCCTTATTTTATGTAATAAGTGAATATTTGCGGGACGAGCAGAGCGAGGTCCTGCAACATGAACGATTATTTCGTCGGTTTACAAGCAAAACATACTAAGTCAGATTTGATGAAAAATCTATTAAATCACTTAATGTATTTTTCCTGAACAAAATAATGCTAATATGGACTTAATGAATATGAAAATAATTTAAGAATAAGGTTATAATTCTTATAGGATATGGTAGATTTTACTATTATATAGAACAGAAGAAATCCAGTCAAATGATGTAAATGGGTCAAAAATAAAAAAATTATAAAATTGTGTTTTGGTAAAAAATTACTGACATCTAGGCAACCAATATTATTTTATTGTATTGTTAGTAGCATATGTATAATTTCATTCATTTTATTGCTTGTTAAAATTATTTAGTTTTCAAGAAAGTGGGTTATTTTGTCGTGTATTGGTTTAATTATTTTGTGCTGATTTAGAATGGAAAATAAGGACCAGAATAACATTATTACTAGGTTGTAAGTTGAACCAAATTCAATTTTTATAAGTCAACCTACCCTTATTTGATATAAACTTTCAATAATATAGTATTTATTGATTTTAAAACCAAAAAAGGTTAATTTTTATTTGTTTTCTTTTCGCAACTGGTGACAATGAATTTTTTTGTAACTAGTTTCATAATGTTCAACATTATGCAACTGGTTGCCTAAAGTAGATCATTTTGACACTTGCTGCGATTATAAAAAATGTCACTTTAAATGTAAAAATTAGAAAAATGTATTTTTTTAATCTTAAACTACTTATTAATAAAGAACAGTAATTCATAGAACTAAATAAATAATTATGTTAATTTACATGAACCATATTTACATATCTTAAACTACTTATTAATAATAAACGGTAATTCACAGAAAAACTAAATGAAAAATTATGCTAATTTACATGAATCCTATTTACAAATAGTAAAATTTTAAAGTACAAAATGCATAAAAAGGGCATCAAAAAAATTCGTTAAATATTTAATACGACTAATGATTATGAATTAAGAGTATTTTGGCTTGTTAAAACTTGAAATATCGCTAATTAAAAAAAAATGAATAATGTAAAAAAAATGTTTATAAGAAATTATAATAAACCAAATTGACGTCCCGGCTAATTATCCACTAATGAAGTGCCGTCATGTGAATAGAAGGAACTTAAAAATTATTGAATCAATAATTACAAAAAGTAAAAAATGTTATAAAACCAGTCAAATTTACCTTGAACCTGATAATTAAAATTAGATAAAAAAATCATAACATAAGCATACTTTAAAGGTAAATAAAATACTGTTTACATTGTTTAATAACATTTAGGAATTAAATAGGCAATTATTTAAGCAGCTAAACATTTATTTGGTATTCTACAATATTTCGAATAATAAAAAATAAAATAAAATGTTTAAATGTTTTATAGTAATATAGTATTTTAAAAATTATTTTCCGATTAGGAAAGGGTTAAAATAAAAAGTTATAATTTTACTTTATACATACCTTGTGACATAAAGTAAGGTATCCGGAATTTTCCTTCTATCACTACATTTCTTAAGGCATTTAACGTTGGACCATCGAATGGAAGGGAACCACAAACCAAAACGTAAAGAACTACACCTAAACTCTGAAATAATAAATAGCTTATATTAAGAGCGAAAAGTGATACTTTGCCACTTGAGACAGAAAGTGGCAACGAACTTTTCGCTCAAAATGCACACAAGATTTTTTCTACGATCACACTTTTTTAAGAAATAGATATAAACTGAAAATGTGTCCTAAGTAGTGTATAATGTGTTGCCTATAGGTACCTACGTTAATCACGAAAAAAAGAACAGTTGATAATCAAGTCCATGTTAACTTGTATAATATAATAATAAAAAAAAAACATGAAATTACTAACAAATAACTTGAAAATCATTTATTAAAAAGAAATATTATTATATTATAGATAATTTAAATTAGGCGAGCAACAGGCTGCCTCTTAATGTCAGTACGCGGAAAACGTCAACTTTGCGGTTGTATTTCGAAATGCAAAAGCCTACTTTGGGTAGTGATCGTGAAAGTAAAAAAATTATTAAACCAAGAAGGAATATCGCAGCATTTCTCTTAGTTTTTATGAAAATAATAAAATATGACTATCAGTTTTATCTAAAAAATTAACAAGCCATAGAAAAGAGGTGTAAGACTGAGGAAAACCTGAAAAGCGATAAAATATTTCGCAGTTCCAGTAGAACAGTGACACAAATGCAACTGTTATGGATGATGTAACGTAAACTTAGTTTTAATAATAAAATAATCAAAATGGACTGTAATAACTTTAATTTTATGTAATTAAAAAACTTCGAACAACTAAACACGTCTTACATCATTGCTTACAACGCTGAATCTCTGATTGTCTCTTTGCGGTGTTGCCACGTGCACATAATTGTCCGACAGCAACATTCTCAATAATTGAGTTAAGTCTCAAATGTAATATTTGAAGAAACACATATTCGACTTACTTATTTATAATTTTCAAAGTTACAACTATTTATGCAAAGTATTGATGAAACATAAAAAAAAATCCTTATTCGTTTTTTGTTCCTACCGAAAAATTTTAGTTTTTGCAGAAACATTACAACTAAGAGACCAAATTGTTTACATTTTTATGTAGCATATCATTAATCCCACCAGATTCTCGTTTATTGCGTCTTTGCCGGTTTTATCAGTCGGTAAAAATTATTTGGAGAAATTACTTTCGAAAAATAAAATTTGATGTATCCTATAACTATAATTTTATATTATATAAATAAAAATATGTTTTTAATCAAATTATTCTTTAAAGTTTTAATATAAGCTAAATTTTTTATTAAAAATCAATATTAATCTAAACAAAATATTAGGATTGCAGAGAACTCCGTAAATACGGCAACAATTTCTTGTACAAGATTTGATACAATTTCTTATAGAATTTAAATTGTATAGGATCATATAGTAAATTGTTTGAAAAATGATTATCCAATCTAATTTTTCAGACAATTTACTGCAGATTTGATAATATACAATTTAAATTGTACAAGAAATTGAATTAAAAACTTGAGTAGTCTAAAACAGTCTTAAAACAGTTTTTAAAGTGATATTCCTTTTATAAATTAGTAAATTATTCTTATACCAATAAATAATTATTGAATAGTGGTAAAGAAAATTTAACGTAAAATGTAGAATACCTTAAAAATGATTTACCTATTAGGCATCTATACATATTTTTTAATATTCTATTTAGGTTTCCGTAAGATCCTGAAAAAAGAAAACTTTGGTTTTCTCTAGTAGGGATCCTTGAAAATCCGCCCCTTCGTAAAAACCCAGAGTTGTGTTCAGAACACTTTTTTCCTGGAGATGTTTTGGTACGTGCAAATGATGCTAAATATATCAGAAAAGGTGCAAACCTCAGACGGTGTAAGGGCTTTCTATTTTTGGATGACTTATCCAACAGGTAAAAATACAAAATATTAATTTTTTGTTTATCTCTAAACATTACTTATTACTTATATGTATGTATATCTAATGTTTGGGTTTTTAGTTCTGATTCAACTGTTTCTGGAACACTACCTGCTGCAAAAAAAAACATTGCAGTAAGTAATAACACTAATAACTAAGCATAAAAAAATTAAGTGAAATTTTAGTTAATAAAATTAAGTTATTTAATATATTTAAAACGTTATATTAAAAATGTTTACAGTTTTTTTACGATATTTTTTGCCATACCATGTTTTTTTGTAATTATTAATTAAAAAATTATATATTTTTAGGACAGTGTTTTATTTAGATACCACTATCTAATTTTAAATAATTTTGGTTTACATCATACAAGGCAAATATATAGTAAATGCCAATAAACAATAAATCAATAAAAATTAAAAATCGGAAGGTAACTTGAATTCTCTTGTATTTGAATTTACTTGTACTTGAATTTACCTACATGAAAAAATCATAATTATATTACTAAGAAAATATACCTACTTATTTACGTATTTTTTAACATACTACTCTGACAATACTGGTAAGTTTAAAACTCTACGCCACTGGCGAGCATATTATGGACACCGTTTACAACGTTGCCAGCCGGTCCTAAGAGATCTGTCTTTCTCTCTTCCACTCACTAACAATTTTAAAACAAAAACAGTCCGCAATTGTATGGGATTTATGAATGAAACATTTTGTCTCTATGTTGTAATATCTTTGAGTGATTGCAGTTGTGTCACTGTTCTGCCGGAACAGCGATTTAATGAACGCTTGGTGCATGAATGCCTTAAGTTCTCTGTAATTTCAAATGAAATTAGATGGTCATTTTTACTAGTTTTTCAATGTGGACCACGTTTTCCAGCATAACTACATAATTTTGAGCTACCTACAAATGCCTTATTTTCAGCTATACTTAATATGATACTTAGTTAAGAAAAAAATTACATGAGGAATAACACATTTAACAAACACATATGACCGTTTTAAATACGTTAGAATTACCATGGAACAAAATAACAAAAATAAATAAAACTTAGAAATATTAACAATATAACAGATGATGTTTACTTTGAAAAAATGTCATAAGCTTTCATTAAAAACTTTGTTATATAAAATTGACCATCTTGTAATATCCATTAGGGTCTTTGACATCCCATAAACTTCTGTACCTATCCTAATTAACCTTCAAATCAAAATGAATAACTTTTAAATATTGATAAGATAAGCGTATTTATTTAAATAAAATTATACAGTGCAGGAGTAGCTAGCAATACACTAAGAAAAAAGATAAGAACCATACCCAAATGTCTGCCTTAGGCCCGTCGTATTTGAGGCCTTGGAATAGTTCTGGGGCCGCATAAGGTGGTGAACCGCAAAATGTAGACAGCAAACAACCCGTAGTGAATTGATTGCTAAATCCAAAATCAGCCAACTGAAAAAAAATCATATTTAGCAAATAAATTTAAAGATAACAAAAGGATACATTTTAACAATATTGGTAATATATTCGATAATATGGGGGACAACACGTTTTAATAATAATAATAATAATAATAATAATAATAATAATAATACTCTCCCTAATTCACCCCCTTACGAGTGAATTTTAACCCCAAAAGCTGAGCTTGTGCGGGGAAAGGGACGGATATTATTATTATTTGCCGTGGCGCTCCGGGGCGACTTAAAGATGATTGATGGTGCCATTTGACTTACAGGTGAGGAAAACCCGGAAAACCTCACCCACCATCATCGAGACGGTAATGTATGGCGAATTTTTTTAATCTGCATGTCATATCAACAGAAATTGAATTTCTATTAATACGGCACACATCAAATCCTATACCGAACCATGCAATTTAATTAAAAATCCACATGGTCTGGTATTCGAAGCCCAGCAGTCTCTGACACATAAACTTGCTTATAAATGAATATAAGCGCGTTAGACCGCTACACCACCGTACCCGATAGGTTTCATACTTAGATTATCACATCCTATAGCATTTGATTTAATTATAATAACTATAAAATATATTGACACAACCTATTGAAATTTTAAAGTGTAGTTTTCAAAATTACATTTGTACACATTTCATAAACATTTTTTTCAAATTTTGAAGTCTATACATCAATTGGTTTGGAAATGATGATGAAATAAAGGAGTTGTTAAAACATCCAAGTTCAACTTTTATACCTTTAAAACCTGTTGAAATTTTAAAGTGTAGTTTTTAAAATTATATTTCTACAGATTCGCATAAATATTTTGTCAAATTTTGAAGTCTATAGATCAATTGGTATTGAAATGGTGAGAAATAAAAGCAATATCAAGTTCTTAAAAAATCCAAGTTCAAATTTGATACCTTGTAACTTTAAAACCTCTTGAAATTTTAAAATGTAGTTTTCAAAATTATATTTCTACACATTTCATAAACAGTTTGTCAAATTTTGAAGTCTATACATCAATTGGTTTGGAAATGGTGATGAAATGAAGGCAATAATAAGTTCAACTTTGATACCTTGTAACTTTAAAATCTGTTGAAATTTTAAAGTGTAGTTTTCAAAATTATATTTCTACACATTTCAAAAATATTTTGCCAAATTTTGAAGTCTATAGATCAATTGCTATTGAAATAGTGATGAAATAAAGGCAATATCAAGTTGTTGACATAAATAATAATTTTTGGTTTTGTAATATGTGCGTAGATAAGCTAATATCCATGTGGTTGTAGAAAATAGCTATTTATGCAACCAGTTACGAATAGAACATCATATATTAATTATGTATTCTCAACGACTTGTAGTGTGTTTATATTGCTTATTAGTTTAGTTTTCAAAAAAGTGGGTTATTTTGTTGTGTATTGTTTTAATTACTTTATGCTGATTTAGAATGGAAAATAAGGACCAAAACAATATTATTACTAGGTATTCAACCTGCTCTTCTTTGATATAAACTTTCAATACTAATGTATATAATGATTATAAAACCAAAACAAGTTTATTTTTATTTGTTTTCTTTTTGCAACTGGTGACATAATGAATTTTTCGTAACCAGTTTCATAATGTTCAACATTATGCAAATGGTTGCGTAAAAGATCATTTTGACACTTGCTGCGATATCAAAAAATGTCACCACCTTATGTAGTTTTAGAGAATATTGGATTATATTCTATCCGACCTTTTGGGTTTCCGAAATTATCAGTTTCTTCTTAGAAGTATTGGATACACGCAGAATATCCTTCCCCTCCTCTCCATGCCAACGCATGTGAAACTATGTGAAAAACATGTTCGCTGCAATTTACGAATATGAAAACGCTGACAATACAATGAGTACAGTCACTTGAGTTTTGCTTCAAAAATCATGTTAAAATTATGCAAGTGTTACCTCTAACATCCCGTGAACTAATAAACGTCGAAAGCGAGTGGCTTCGTATTATATCTCTGTTTATGTAACTGATAAACACAATTTGAATTTTCTGCATTATGCAATTTTATATAAATCATTTTTGATGTTTTGTTTTAGAATATCAATTGATCCGAATTAATTAAGAATTATCAGCATATAATTTAATTTGATATTAGTTATTTTAAGTTTATTGCAAGAAATGGAGCTTTCTAGAAATTACCTATTGGTACACTTCATATTCAACTTCTTTTGGGAACTGGAATATACACGGTTTCAATAGTTACCTGATTCTAAGTTTCATTAATCACTGAACATTTTAATTTTATCTATTCTTCAAATAAAAGTTACTTACAATATTGTTCTCTATAATTTTTGTTCTATAAAAATGTTTCCTAAAAGACCCGGATTCGAGAAATTTGACAAAATGTAAAAAAAAATATTTATGAAAATTGTTCAAATAAAAAATGTTTCTCATATAATTCTCTATAATTCTTATTCCATATATAATTTCTCTAAAATGGACCGTATTCGAGATATTTGAGAAAAAGTGTAAATTTCGAATTTTGAAGAAAACTCAAAAACGGATAAAGAAAAAACATTAAATTTTAAAATTAAGTTTTATTCCGGGCTGAGGTAAACGGATAAGATTTTGGGCAGAGTCAGAACATCTGGGGGGTACTTTATAGGTCGTTTTTATATTTTATAGAATATATGTGTTATTTATGTTTCGAAAAGAAAATTCTTCAAATAAAAGTTACTTCTAATCATATTCTCTATCTATCTGACAGGTTAAAACAATAAAACCGACAATTCCGAAGCAGAAGCGGATGATTAAAACGTACCTATTAAAAATATTGCGCCAAGATGTAGGCAACACGTAATAAGGGATCAAAATGGCGGAGTTTTCTATCTCCTTTTAAAAGGCACTCAGAAAGCTGCGCAGTGCGACCATTCACCGTATAGTAAAAGAAAATCTCAAAGTATTTGAACATTATCAATGGAAATGATTTCGAGTTAGACGTACTAGATATATAATAGAATTTTTACGATAAAGATGCTGATATCCAAAGTATGGGTAAGTGGAGAGTTTTTTTGGTTGTAATATATAAATAAAAAATTTTTCGTATTGAATTTAAAGAAAATTTTTTTTTTTGAAATTTGATTTATTTGTTAATTAAATTTTAATTTAAATAAATGTTTAATATGAATTATTATTTTAATATCAAGGCAAAACAATAATGTCACTCACGTGATTCTACTGTGCCAGCCCGGGCTCTGCAGAATTTTTTTCCCTGAACCCAAGATGGCACAACTGAACCCGCGGTCCCTAGAGGTGAATCTGATGTTTAATCTTAAAAATTCCAAGTCACTCAACAAGCGTACTCATGGTTGGAGTCAGACAAAAAAAGGGAACGGAAATCATAAAAGTACCATGGTTAATTTTTTTATTGTTAGATGATAATGAAGCATTGGCAGCTGATACTTATGAAGAACAAGAAGTACTGTTTATTGAACTAGCTTGTGGATACATGGTATCTAAAAATGTATCTACGTCAGAAATGCCTACTCGCTAGACGGCAACGAGATATTGCAAATAGTCACTTGCAATATGACAGAAAAAGAAAAGATCTGTTGGATAAAAGGAATTTATGAAATATTATGTTATATGGGTGATTTTCACAAAATGTTAATTTTTGAGTTTCATTTTTTGTTTAAATAAAAAAATAATTTTTAAAGTTATTTCACTACATATAATTTAAGTTTGATCATACAAATGAAACTAGACACCAGGTTACACACTTTATTCAGTATTTTCAAAAAAAAAAAAAAAACAGTTTTTTAGAAAGGGTACTTTCACGGAGGTGAGAACACAATAACGGAGGTGATAAAAACTGGCATATTGAAAATTTTAATGGCTAGTGGCTTGCAAACTGAAGGTATATTTAAGTATTATTGGTAGGTACAAAGGTATTTTTGAAAGCGTAATAAACTTTTTTATTTTAAATTGCAAATTATTTATTGAAAATGACAAGTAAAAAATATTTGACAAAAGTATGAATCTATAACAATAGCAACAAACAATTGTCTTGAAACGGAGGAACTTAAAACTTGTTTTTAGCCTTTTCACGTTTGATATAAAACAAAACGAAACTAAACATACTAAAAAATTAAACTAAACATACTAAAAAAAAATAAAACTAAATTAAGTAAATGACCGACTGACAACTTAAAACGAAATCCTAATTCAGGTATTAGTCAGTCTGTTGGTTTATTTTCTCAGTATCTTTTATTAAAGGCTTTTCAATATATCGTCATTCAAATTAAATATGTATTGCTCTCGGTTATTTACACAAGGCATGTCAAGAATTTCTAAAATGTCACTATTTTCTATAGGATATGTTTCTTCGTTTTCTGGGAACACAAATTTATTTGCTCCAAACACTCGTCTCATGTATTTTATTGTGCAGAAATCATGAAATACTTCTAATACAGGGCTACAAAATTTTTAACTTTTTTTTTCCTTTAATTTGTACGAGAACATAGTTATTCACTTGAATATCTTTGTTTTTGGTATTTGTTTCTAAAATGTCTTCATCACTTTCACTTCCTGTATCATAATTTGAGCTACTACTGGAAAAAACTTCTGAATATCTAACCCTATTGCTAGACATAGTATGTAATTCTTCAACATTAAAATTTCCTAGTTTGTAATGAGGGCACCTAACAATTCAGTCTAAGCATGACAACTTTCTAACTTCCATGAATGGATTTGTCTTTTCCCAAATGTATTCATGGGTTTGCATTAGTCCTTTAAACTTTGGTAATATTTTGGGTAAACATGCTTCTATGGAATCCAAGTTATCAAGAGATAATCCATAAATGTTGATGCCCTTGCATTTTTCAGATACTTGCAACAAAAATGAATCAAAATCTGGAATGTCTATGCCACTCGCCACTAGCGAATCTGCTGTCCTCTTCAGACAGCCTCCTACTCCGTCTGGCGCGCCCTTACCATGGCCCTTCTCACTAAAATGCCATCGAATTACCTGGAAGTTGAGCAGTTTTGGTAAATAAGCTGCTACTAGCCACATCATTTTGCGATTTCGATACTGGGTAGTTGGCCCACCACTTAAAAAATGTACTGAGTTAATTACATCCATTTTAGTTTTTAACTCGGTAACTACCGGCTCCAAATGTCCCATGAAAGCGACAGGATCGTGACGTAAATTAGCAGAGATAGTACAAAAACAAGTTTTTATTAAATGTTTTTCTTTGTCCAAATGATACGTAACTACTGTGTGGAGTGAAAGCTGAGGCTTAGATCCTCCAAAATGAGCTGACTGTACCTCTTCTCCATACTTACAGTTGTAATTTTCAGAGAAATCTAAGTGGAACAAAATTTCATCAGACCTCAGATTCTTTTTAATAACTTGAATAGTTCTCTGTTGGTGAATAATATTTCTGACATGAAGTAAAAACGGATTTAATGCTTGATGAAACAGATTTATCAATTCTTGTTCAGTTGTTCTTATTTTTTCTTTAATTGTTTTGCTGCATAATTTTGGCTGGCCTTTTATAATTATTTCAACTCTTTTGGTAACCCACTTTTCGTACAATATCGTGTCTTCAACTTCAGAATCTTCTATCCGTATTTTAACTCTAAAGTCCCTACATGTTAAACAAGACCGCTCTAAACACTTTTCATCAATTGTGTCTCCAGGGCAGCTCACAGTCTTGCAAACATCTTGAGGGGTATTTTCAGCAATCATACCTAAGATTCTTATTTTTTTTACAATCAAAGCAAAGTTTGTATGCATAATACATAAACACGTATTGCGTTTGTCGACAGATGGTTGGACGATCCAAAATGGTCGGTATCTACAAAAAGTCGTATAGCTAATTGGGATACGGTTTCTGTTTATAAATATCTTGTAAAGGTTTCTTAATGTGTCATTTAATAATCTTTTTTGTTTATTTATTTTATTACGTCTTACATAGTCCAGTTTTCCTGGACAAACCCGGCTACATTCATCTGTCTCAAGAAAAGTCTGAATGAGTATTTTAATTTTGTTAATCTGTTCCATTCTTTTCTTATTGCTGGTTTTAAATCGCACGGAGCATGATATTTCTTGCTTCAGCTGAGTTGTTTTCTTAAGCTTTGAAAAATGTTGCCCAAACACGTTCTTCCAAAATACACGTTTTTCTTTATCGCTTCTCTTTTGTTTGTAGTTTTCTGTTAATTGTGTTCTCATTACTTCACCAAATATTAATCGTCTTTTAACTGCAGGGCTAACTTTTTGGTCTTCTAGTAAGTTTTCAACAACCTTTAATGGGGTAGACTTTTTGCTTTTATGCTTATCTTTCAGCCTTTTTAATTTTTGTTTATATTTCAGCTTCTGTTTCTTTTCGTTATATAGTTTTTTCTGTAAATCTTCCAATTTCTTATTAAGTTTTTGTAGGTTTCTTCTTCTTCGTAAGCGTCCATCTCGGGTCCTGCCATCTTCATTTTGATTTGAAGGTCCAGGTTGATTATCAAGCTGGGCAGGACTTGGAGGTGGAGTTTCTTCAGATAGTTTTCTTAACAGGTTTTGTGTTTGCTTTTTTTTTGTTGTAATTTAATTTGCTGCTCTCTCTCTCCATTGTTTACGTTGTTTTCTTTTTTCTCTCTCTGACAATTCTGCTATATACTTGATTTTTCCTTGTTCTCTGCGTCTTTTCCATCGCTCTCTTTCCTTTTTCTTTTCTTCTTCATATTTTACAGGATTGCTTCTTCGTGCCTCTCGTAACTTTCTCATTGCTTCTCGTTGTCGTTGTTTCTGCTTTTCATGATCTTTTTTGGACGGCATATTAAACCTAAACAAATATTATTGTTAACAATACAAAAATATTCAATGTAGAACAAAGCAAGATATATAAAATTGTATACTTTTATTCAACAAAGTATTAAAATAATGTACTATAAAAATATTTCAACTCCGTGAAGCAAACCTCAACTCCGTGAAGAAACAAAATCACGGTGTTGAGATTCACGGAGTGTAGGATTTGGCCAAAAATATTAATAAAAGTGGTTAAAATAATCTACATAAAATTCTAAATTTTTATATAAACAATTACAAATTGTAATGGGTATTTATGTTAAATTTTATCAAATAAGTAAACTATAATTACCTTGATTTTTATATTCACAGAGTTGAGACTTATGAATATCCAACAGCTCTGTTAACAATAACACCTTATCTGTTTAAGCTTTCAACTAAAACTGACCCATTCATCTTCGCCTCCCATAAAATATACTTCTGGTAAATGCCCCTGTACATTTGCCAAGGTCAAATAACAGCGAAATATACATTTTGTCATTTTTTAAAGAGTTGATCACGGAGTTGAGGCAAAATTAGGATACACGTGAAATTTAGCAAATTAAAGAAGCAAAAGTAAAAATATATTTTTCCGCCTACCTCTATCCAAAGTATACATTTCCTGACCTCATTGCAGGGAGCAAAGTCATACTTTTCCTCCCTAGGGAGGAAAAGTAAAAGTGACGTCATGGTATGTCATAAATGAAATAGCTTATACGGCATTGACGACCTAAACTATATTCTATTATATAAGTATGAATTTTACCGTTTATTTATAGAACACCCTGTATTTTGTAAAATAGTAAAAATCAGTACATTGTTATTTTAATTTAACGATTTTTACATTAATAATTATTCATAGATTCTTCCGATTTTCGAATTTAGGACAGAAATATTATTGCATGATATGGTCGATTGACAGATCAGTTTTAAAGTGTGTTACGCTATAATATATCTACAAAATATAAAATAATATTGAAAAAATGCCTATAATTTATACTATACCTACTTCATAATTTTAGTTCTTTAATAAATTTTGTTTATTAGTTTCATAAATAAATTATTTAAAAATGACTTGTTATTTGAGGGAGGCGGAAAAATCATATGTATTACTTGGGAGTAAAGTGCCTTTTCCTCCCTTGGATGTTTACTGTCCCACGGGGTTGAGAATTTGGACTTTTAGCGATATGTACAGAAAAAAAAAAACGATATTTACGTTAAAAATAACTTTAATAAAACCAAATTAAAGATGTTTTGAATAATTTGAGATATATTTAAAGCAAATTGAGGCACGTAATTATCTCTAAAACCTAGAGTACACAAAAAATAACACTTCGTGATAATCACCCATATACAGGTTTTTGTGAATTATACTATTCTTTATAAAAATTTTTTTTTTTTATTTATATAGGTACGTTTCTCAGTAATCACGTACACTGTAGTGTACATGACGTAACTAAAAAAATGTCAGTTTTGACAGATATCCGGAGAAGCTTAAAAATCTTAACAAAATATTTCTATCGTCAAATATATATTGGTTTTTAAAAATTATTTTGTGAAAGGGTCAATCAAACGAGTTAATTAAACATGTATCGCTTAACTTATGCCTCATAAAAATAGTCAATTTTGAAAGAAACAAAAAAGGGTATACGAGTAATAGCTTTTAAAGAATTATCGAGATAAAATAAGGAGCAATAAATTTTGTTTAATTTATACAACAATTTTATTTTTAATTGCTTTCCCGATACGCTTACATATTTTATCAATTATTTTAATATTTTAATGATGGATACACTGATGGAAACTCTATTTTAAGGGATATTAGTCATCGAGGCAAGAAAATTAAGAAATACTGAATTTGTTCAGTTATTTAAATTCAACAAAGAAAAAAAAATGCATATATAAATATAATTTTTAAGAGATGTTAAAATAAATCACTACAATGAAGATGAAGGTATATGGCTTGGCATTCTATATTATACTCTTCAGTGTGTACCCCCTTAACCCCATTTTTAATCAGATTTTTTCAGTATCAAAAGCTTAATTTTTCCTGAAGATTTCAATTTGATATCGTTTTTTGATTCTGATTTTTTTTTATATTTCAACTTTTTATTTTTATTTATTCATTCCCTTATAGAGCTGGATTTTTACTAAACATTTCATGTTGATATTGCTTTTGGTTTTTGATTTCTATTTTTTTTTTAATTTCACCCCCCCCCCCCTTTACCGCTATTTTGTTCAATTTTTTTAAAACAATAGGCTTTGTCCCCTTCTAGAGCTTGATTTTTGCCAATAATTCCAAGTTGATATTAGTGTTCGTTTTTAAGTTGGATTTTTTTAACCCCCCATTTTTATTTAAATTTTTTTCAGAATCAATAGGCTTCATTTTCTTATAGAGCTTGTTCGTTTTTGATTTATAATTTTTCTTTAATTTTAACCCCACTTAAACCCCCTATTTATAATCAGATTTTTCTTCTATATGTATATATTTCTATTTTCTTTAACCTATATATATATATTTCTTGTGTATGTATTTAGTATTTAGTCTATGTCTTTAAACAAGTGATTACTCACTTATCAAGTTCTCTGTTTATTTATATCTTTTTTTTAAATTCTTCTTTGTACTTTGTTTTTCGCATTTCTTTTATTGTAAAAATGCTTAAATTGTTGTTGATATTAATGTAAATAATTTTTTTATTATTATTATTATTATTATTATTATAGAGCTTGATTTTTGTTAAAAATTTTAAATTGATATCATTTTTCGATTTTGAGTTAAGATTATTAGAAATATCTTAAACCCCCTAACCCTTCAATTTATTCAGATTTTTGTCTTCCTTCAGAATCAATAAGGCTTCATTTTCTTAATTTAATAATTTTTAATAACAATTTCATGTTGATTTGGCTTTTCATTTTTGAATTTTTTTTTTAAATCCACCCCCTTTAATCCCTCCATTTTTACTTTCCTATCTGTATACAGATATAAGGAAAGTATAGGAATCATGATTTTTTTCGACCTCGAGTTTTCGACGGATTTTTACGTTTTGAGGTCCCCTGAATCCGTTTTGACTATTTTCGCGATGATGTCTGTGTGTGTGTGTGTGTGTGTGTGTGTGTGTGTGTGTGTGTGTGTGTGTGTGTGTGTGTGTGTGTGTGTGTGTGTGTGTGTGTGTGTGTGTGTGTGTGTGTGTGTGTGTGTGTGTGTGTGTGTGTGTGTGTGTGTGTGTGTGTGTGTGTGTGTGTGTGTGTGTGTGTGTGTGTGTGTGTGTGTGTGTGTGTGTGTGTGTGTGTGTGTGTGTGTGTGTGTGTGTGTGTGTGTGTGTGTGTGTGTGTGTGTGTGTGTGTGTGTGTGTGTGTGTGTGTGTGTGTGTGTGTGTGTGTGTGTGTGTGTGTGTGTGTGTGTGTGTGTGTGTGTGTGTGTGTGTGTGTGTGTGTGTGTGTGTGTGTGTGTGTGTGTGTGTGTGTGTGTGTGTGTGTGTGTGTGTGTGTGTGTGTGTGTGTGTGTGTGTGTGTGTGTGTGTGTGTGTGTGTGTGTGTGTGTGTGTGTGTGTGTGTGTGTGTGTGTGTGTGTGTGTGTGTGTGTGTGTGTGTGTGTGTGTGTGTGTGTGTGTGTGTGTGTGTGTGTGTGTGTGTGTGTGTGTGTGTGTGTGTGTGTGTGTGTGTGTGTGTGTGTGTGTGTGTGTGTGTGTGTGTGTGTGTGTGTGTGTGTGTGTGTGTGTGTGTGTGTGTGTGTGTGTGTGTGTGTGTGTGTGTGTGTGTGTGTGTGTGTGTGTGTGTGTGTGTGTGTGTGTGTGTGTGTGTGTGTGTGTGTGTGTGTGTGTGTGTGTGTGTGTGTGTGTGTGTGTGTGTGTGTGTGTGTGTGTGTGTGTGTGTGTGTGTGTGTGTGTGTGTGTGTGTGTGTGTGTGTGTGTGTGTGTGTGTGTGTGTGTGTGTGTGTGTGTGTGTGTGTGTGTGTGTGTGTGTGTGTGTGTGTGTGTGTGTGTGTGTGTGTGTGTGTGTGTGTGTGTGTGTGTGTGTGTGTGTGTGTGTGTGTGTGTGTGTGTGTGTGTGTGTGTGTGTGTGTGTGTGTGTGTGTGTGTGTGTGTGTGTGTGTGTGTGTGTGTGTGTGTGTGTGTGTGTGTGTGTGTGTGTGTGTGTGTGTGTGTGTGTGTGTGTGTGTGTGTGTGTGTGTGTGTGTGTGTGTGTGTGTGTGTGTGTGTGTGTGTGTGTGTGTGTGTGTGTGTGTGTGTGTGTGTGTGTGTGTGTGTGTGTGTGTGTGTGTGTGTGTGTGTGTGTGTGTGTGTGTGTGTGTGTGTGTGTGTGTGTGTGTGTGTGTGTGTGTGTGTGTGTGTGTGTGTGTGTGTGTGTGTGTGTGTGTGTGTGTGTGTGTGTGTGTGTGTGTGTGTGTGTGTGTGTGTGTGTGTGTGTGTGTGTGTGTGTGTGTGTGTGTGTGTGTGTGTGTGTGTGTGTGTCTGTGTGTGTCTGTGTGTGTCTGTGTGTGTCTGTATAACGCATAACTCATGAACCGATACACGGAAAAACCCCAAATTTCAAACTTAAGCTTTGTTCCAGCGTCTAATGAGCTGATTAGATTTTGGGCAGAGTCGGAACATCTGGGGGGGTACTTTATAGGTGGCCATTTTTATATTTTATGGAATATATCTGTTATTTACGTTTGGGGAAGAAAATTCTTCAAATGAAAGTTACTTCTTATTTTATTATCTATAATTTTTGTTATATACAAAATTTTCCTAAAATGGTTCGTATTCGCGAAATTTGACAAAATGTAAAAAAATATTTTTTTTTATAAAAATTGTTCAAACAAAAGTTGTTTGTAATATAATTCTCTATAATTTTTATCCTATAGATAATTTCTCTAAAATGGATTGTATTCAAGATATTTGAGAAAATGTGTAAATTTCGAAATTTGAAGAAAACTCAAAAACGAATAAAGAAAAAAACATTAAATTTTAAACTTAAGTTTTATTTCGGCCTGACGTGAAATGATTAGATTTTGGACAAAGTCGGAACATCTGGGGGGGTACTTTATGGGAGGCCGTTTTTGTATTTTATGGAATATATCTGTTATTTATGTTTGGAGAAAAAAATTGTTCAAATAAAAGTTACTTCTAATATTATTATCTATAATTTTTGCTTTTTGTAAAAATTTCCTGAAATGGTCCGTATTCGAAAAATTTGACAAAATGTGCAAAATTCTGATTTTTATGAAAATTGTTGAAATAAAAGTTGTTTGCGATATCGATCTCTATAATATTTGTTTATACATGATTTTTTTAAAATGGACCGTAATGGAAAAATTGTAGGAAAAGTGCTAAATTTAAATTTTTCAGTATTTTCATTTTCAATGAATATCTATAGAAAAATGTTTCGCGGTAGATGCATGTGGACAATGTATATATTTAGTTTATCCTCTAAACATTTATAGAGATGCTGCAATAGGTTGTACAAAATAACCGGAAAAAGCCTGTAATAACTAGATAGGAAAGTCATGTGTTGGACACATCAGATTTTTAATTAGATTTTTTTACAAAATCAGTCGGCTTTGTCCCCTTATAGAGCTTGATTTTTGCTAAGAATTTAAAGTTGATATCGTTTTTCCTTTTTAACTTATCGTGCGGACAAAAAACCGTGACATCGGACGGAACTAAATGCATAATACTCTTCACAAACTACTATTATCCAGTCTAGACAGCGGCCCGGCAGGTTATCTTACATTACAATGTATCGATACTGCAGGGCCTGGCTTGACTGCAGGTCAAGGCAGGCCCAGCACAGTTAGTAGTTAAATGGATGACCATTTCAATGATAATCGGCGTACGTCCGAACAAACTGCTCGCTTAGTAGCATGCCACAGCGGACAGGCGTTATATCAATGAGTTCGAGGTATAACGTGGGGTGTGCCATCTTTTCGGAGATGTAAAGCCGTCGATCCCGAGTCCATGAATGTTGATCTCGTTAAAGATCCCTACTTCTGGTTGAAACACCAGGGGATTTGGCTAAATGTCTTGTAATTAGGGGTAGCGTGCTCACCAGCGTCGGTGTTTAAATAGCGTAGTTAGTAATAGGCCGACGTTAAATGAATTAATAAAAAAAAAAGATCACAGTCTCTTTATTATTCACAATCAAAAGGTTAATTGAATAGTTATTATTTTATAAATAAATAAAAAGTCTAATATTTTTCGATGGTGTAATGAAATATAAATTGCATTACAGATTAACATCTTTACAAGAACTCCTATGCAACAACCAGAATCGCCCTATATATTTTATGTACATAAATTTAAATACAATATGAAGAGAACTATGACTTCATAACTGGTGATGTATAATCATCATATAAATTAAGATTAAGATATTTTAGATTTTTAAATGTTATCTGATCATGATCAAGAATAGTTTAGGACTCATTCTTAACTTTCATTATCATTCAAATTCTTATGGTATGTTTAACAATCATGCTGCATAAGTAATAGTTAAAGTAAAATAAATTCATTCATAAACTAGGTAGCCACTTTTATTAGAATTATTCATTTAATTATATTTATTAGCATGTGGAAGAAGACTAGATAAATGATGGGAAATTTTTTCTATGAAAGATCAACGGCTTAAAAATTATTCGGAAAAAGATTTATTATAAAAATTTCAAATACTACAATAAAATGGTATCGATTTTTAAACAACATATTTCATACTTACTTTGATATTAAGGTTATGATCTAAGAGTAAATTTTCAGCCTTTAAATCTCTATGAACTACCCCCTGAGAGTGGCAATAGCTTACGGCAGATACAATCTGGTTGAATATCCTTTTGGCTTCTGGTTCCGACATTCGACCCTTGGCTACCAAATGATCTGCAAGAAAAATATAATTTAATATTTTATTTTGGACTCTCTTTCAATTAGTAAATTTAGGAACCTTCAAGTCTGCATATCGTTGGCTTACTTTCCTAAGTCCGTTTTTACTGTTTACGAGGTTTTGATACAGATTTAAAACATTATTTAACATCCTGCAACGACTTAGCAGGTTTCAATTTCGTCCAATGGATGTTGCTACAATCAAATTAAAACTTAGAAGATTTTGCAGGATGTTAAATAATAATATTTTAAATCTCTTTGTATCAAAACTTCGTAAACAGTAAAAAACGGACTTAGGAGGTTTTGAAAGTAAGCCGACGATATAAGAAATTGTTTAGTCTGTTGAGTTTTACACTTTCTAAACTTATTTAATAATTCCAAAGACTTTTAGACTATACACAATGTCTTGTGCAATATTTGAAACAAGGCACATATGGTTTTGAAATGTTTTATGAATTATACTGTTATACGAGACATTTCGATCAATCCGATCTATTTTTGCCTTATTTGGGCCTTTTACGGCCTTCAGTTTTCCCGTCACCAAGAATATTCGATTAAACAAGTCACCTCCGAAACCCCCCTTGATCCGCCTATGTTTCGTTATCGACAGTCGAGGAAGCCGTTCAGTCTACTACGTGAAATTCGAGAAAATAACAGATATGTCTGATGCAGATGTCGATTCTTAGAGGAAGGGCGTCTAGAATTTTAGAGAACAGGTCTGGAGTGCCATATTTTTATAAAAATATCCCAACTTTGTCTTTATGAAAGAGTTTTAAGTTGAGATATCACTGTGAGCAGATTAATATTATTATATAAGTATTTGAGATATAAATTAGTATAGTATTGAGTATAAATAAATTAGTGACTTTGTAAATATAAATTAAAAAATAAACGTTACAATACTATAAAAGGCATTGGACAAATAGCTAGAGCAAGGTTTTGCGAATTAATATCAAAACTTAATGGCATCTTCTCTATCACTACCAAGTACTCAAAGTATAAAAATGAGAAAACGGTAGAACCCGTGTTGAAAACCTTAACGGTTATTAGCCTAGTAGGTTGGTTGTTTTCCAGCGCCACTTTAGGAACAGCCCTATATAGAATGGATTACTAATTTATCAGCATATATCGCGAAAAAAATCATCGACAGGCGAATCATAAAAAAACGAAGCCCCAAACATACAAGAAAAACAATCAATGTTTTCATTAACTTCTTGATTTAATTAGAGGTATCATTAAAAAGCAAAATACACACTTTCGGCAAGATAAAATCATTAAATAAACATTGATACTGGCACTAAATACTATAAACAATTAAGATTATTTTGGTTACGTGTATCTCAAATGCACAGGCCCTGAGTCTAGAAATTGTTTGAAAACGTTCTAATTTTCCAGACAATATCTCATACAATCTTATTTTTCAAACAATTTACTGTATGATACTAAACAATTTAAATTGTATCAAATCTTGTACCAGAAATTATATCAAATCTTGTACAAGAAATGTGTAATCCTAAAACAAATTAAATTAATAATTTCCGTATCAGATTCTTATCTGATAACACAAAGTCATTTCTTAATTATTTTAATAATATCGTGAGGGCTATGAAATGTCATACATTAAATAATTATCTAGAACACAGCTGTCATTTGAATTATATAAATTATAGAAAATAATTAAAAATTGTTAGAACCGTGTTATAGTGTTCAACTAGAAAGGAATACTCATTCCTTGCTGCAATATGCTATTGCTTTTCTATTCAAAAGTATTTTATAATTAAATATTTTGATTGACGTTTGGCTTTAAAACTTTACATTTTACAAGATTTAATAATATACAAAATAATATAAGAAAAGCAAGTATGTTACAAGAATAGAGAATATTAGCGTAGACTTTTTTGGAATACATATTTCTTAAAATATTTACGTAATTTTGCAAAAAAAGTAATGTCCCAGAAAACGATAGCAAATACCTTGATGAATTACTTTGTTTTGAAGGTATGTATATATAATACATTAACAAGTAAATGATATTAAAATATGTTTTAACAAATCCGGAATGCAACTTATCACTGATTATAAAGTAGATAAGTGTCCAAGTGCTAAAATTCATAGAATTCTAAAACGGTTTGTATGTAATTTAGTAAAACAGTAAAGAACGCATGAAATTGTTTACCTATTCGTTTATTTATGTATTTATTGTTATAAATTTCATTAGTAATTTTAAACATTGTGCTGAAATATATTTAAGTACAGATGAATCAAACGTTATAAGATTATCCAGAGTTTGCCAGTCTAAGTATTCGAGGAATACATTGTTAAAAGTAATGTCAAGTCGATTAAAGAAATATTGTGACTGCCAGGTATTACGAATAGAAATAAAAATAATAATTTTCGATAGGATTTCACGACATATATCTTCCATTAACAATATTAAAAAGTAACATCAGGTCTCGATGTTTTCCTCTAGTTTCTAAACAAGGTTTCTTTTTAAAACGGCTCCATTGTTGTATAATCATAATAAGTTTGTAATTTAAAGGCTATGTACCTAAAAAACTTGTTCTGAACAGGACCGATCTTTAACTTGTAGGTTACATGTGGGGACCATACAGAAGAACAATAATCAAGGTTACTCCTAAGTCTAAGTCCTAACTAAAGTACAATAAAGGGTTTTAACAGCAGACAGTTTGGTTGAAAATATGTGGGATGATCTCATCGCCTTCCACTGCGACCCTGATGGATCTATTGTGGCTGACAGTTACATTAGTGAAGTCGAAGACCTTCCTTTTAATAAATCCTAACATTTTCATAGATTTACCTCTATCTGAAAAGCTGAAGTGGTTAAAGCTAAGGAATGGGTCAAAAATAACGCCAAGATCTTTAATTTATTTTAAAATCGTTCGGGTAAAGACGAAGTGTGTGGCTTTAACAGTTTGACTGGTCGCCAATTTTTACAGTTGCGTTGGAGGCATTTCTCTAATTGTGCTGCTTGTATTTGTGTACAATATGTCGGATATTAGACAATGGAACAGGGACTTTGTGATCGAGTGCAAGCGCACGGCCGATTTCGGGTATAATGTTTCCTCATAGTACTAAGACGAACAGATAACCTCACTTGGGGTACGAATTTTAAATCAAGCCCCGCATGACGTCAGCGCGTGACAAAAGTGTTGGGGGTATACGAGGACGCTATAGCTTTTCATTGCATTTTTGTTTTAAAATTGCTGAAATATTCGTTATGACTGTTTTATATATTCACCGGCACACAGAAAAAAAAGTTGTTTGTACATCAGACACGACCTACCTACCGGCATGTATTTTGACCCGCTGAATCCGAATTTCAAGTCAGTTTGGGCCGTTCACCCTTCAATATCGAGTAAATTGTAAAAATAGTAAAAATAAGATAATTAGTAATAAAAAAAATGTATGAATCGAAACCAAGCATAATTCTTATGTATTTCGATCCGCTGAATACAAATCTGAAGTTTATTTAGACTATAAACCGTTCTAAATCATAGAAATTGTACAAAAACCTTGAAAAATGTTAAAAGTAGCAAAAAATTGCAATATCTCTAAAAACTGATGTATGAACTGAATGAGGCGAAAGATTGTCTCAGATTTTGAACTGTTTTTTGTTGGTATCAAACTTTTTATTCTCAAATGACCTCCGCAGTTGATTTTTTTTTATCGCTTGATCGCATGATCGCTTGTGCCTGCGACCAGGGCACCTCCACGTGGTGACGGTGGGCAACAGGACCATCTGGCTGAGTCTCTGGGTTAACGGTTACAGCTGGGCTATTCTTGTACCATCCTTTCGAATTGGGTTGACTCCAGTATGGGTTTGGTGCTAAGAATAATCTGTCGGTCTCAATAAGATTTCCCCTTTTTTCCATCAACTTCTTAAACAAACGAACCGGACACATTTGTGGATTGTCGAAATTTGTAATCAACCATTTACTATCCGACAGTTTTTTAGAACCACCTTGTGTGGTTTTGGAGAATATTGGATTATATTCTATCCGACCTTTTGGGTTTCCGAAATGATCAGTTTCTTCTTTAAAGTATTGGATACACGCAGAATATCCTTCCCCTCCTCTCCATGCCAACTCATGTGAGACTATGTGAAAAAATTTACGCTGCGATCCATTGGAGTATTTTCATCCCACATTTCAATAATTTGTTTGTATTCGTCACTGGTTAAGGCTAAAGCACTCACTTTTCTTTTTAATGTATCTCTGTAATGTTTTGCGCTTAGCATCGCGTGCAGCTCTGGCGGTCGCAAATTCCAGAAAACTGAATAAATTTTATTTTATATTTTTCGTAATAAATTTCTTGTAACTGCTTAGCAGTAGAGTTCCACATCACTTAGACCACACTTTCCTTATAATCTTCAAAAAAAAATTATTTTTTTTTCATATTAAATGCGTAGTCCTCCAGTATAGCAGCCAGCTGAACTACACTCATGAATTTTATACAACTTTTCGTCACAAAATTCAACAAACCGTTTCCATACACTTGATTTTGATTTTCGGGTGTTAACTGGTGTTATATTTTGAATTTCTTGTCTAATTACTTGTTGACTTTCTTTACCAAATCGCGACATTTCGCTATACACTTATTAAACTCAACGTACAGACGTTTTAAACTAGTAATTATTAAGCTTTGTGACAGAACCGGTTAAACAAAAATGACAAATCAACATAATATGTCAAAAACAACAATACCCTGGCCAACTTGGACAAGCAGTAAAATTAATTTAAAATGTCAGGTTGGATTAATATTTTTTTTTTCCAAATTATGATGTGAAATGGTGTGAAATTTTCTTACCGAATACCACGCAAGCTTAAATTAATCCTGGTAATTTTCTTTCGGACACGAATATTTTAGGAAATATTTTAAAATATTCGTGCCCTCAAGAAAATTTCCGGAAATAATTTAAGCTCTTGTGATATAAGTAAAAATTTTACACCTCTATTTTATAGCCGATTAAATGCTGTTATTTTAAAATGTTTCCATGACAACCAGAAACATTTCCGGAAATATAATCAAATTTGAGCCAAATTGGCCAAATTTTCATAGCTACATAAAGTAGATAAAAATATTGAATCGTTCTCATAGAGTATTGTTATATTAGTGTAATAACGGTGGAAAATTTGTAATGACTGAGTAAAAAAATATTTAAAAAACATAATAACTTACCGAATATCTCCCCTTTGCTGGCATATTCAGTGACCATATATATGGTTTGATTCGTTTCCATAAGCTGGTATAGCCTTGTGATATGGGGGTGTTTCAGTTTCTTCAATATAGCAGTCTCTCGAAATATCTTTGTCAAATTTTCTTCGTCTAGGACAGTCTTATCGATTATTTTTATGGCCACCTGAAAACAAATTATATTATTTAGTTATTTATGCTTACTATGTACATATTAGTTGGTGATCATCTTCCTAGTCAAAGCATATCTTTTTCTTCTGGATATTCCACAATGTTATTGTTAAAAAATACAGGGTGGTTGTGAGTATAATATAAAGTTATAGCATAAAAGACATATACATTAAATTATATCAATACGTAGAAAAGTATAGTATCACAAAAAACACGGTTTTATGTCTAATAAATCTGTAAATACCTACCAATTTGTTTATTTTTAGAAGTTAAGCATTTGAAACTTTGGCAGTTAAATCTCAAATGAACATAATGTTTACAGATTTTCGAAAAGCATTTTGATCGTGTATCATGATGTACCCAAAATTTGGGTTGTCGGAACACTTTATAGAATTAATAAAAGGTATTTAGAAAATAGAAAGTTTGTAGTGAAGCATAATGGTAACGTTTCCGGTAAATACCATGCAAATTATGGAATACCGAAAGGATCTAATCTGGAACCTCTCCTATTTATTATATTTTTATCAACGATCTTCCTTCCGTTCTCAAGCACGCTGAGAGTTTTCTACTTGAAGCTGACATCAGGAGAATAAACTGATTTTGTGATAGACATAAAGAAATGCATAGTGTTTATGAATGGAGTGTGATTAACAAACTGGATTTTAACAAAAGTAAAAAAATATTATAATATGAGATGAGAGGAGATTGGTAAGATGCATAGAAATTAAACAACATCTTTCCGTTTACTACACACTTTAAAAACATAACTTCTGCTGTCAATAAGATATTGGGATACGTAAACAAGCAGCAAATGTTACCAACATTAATACCATAAAGTTGTTCTACTTTACTCTAGATTTCGCATCGACTCTTTGGTTTTCTGAATACACAAGTTCCTTGAAATTAGCAGAGAAGATTCATAAATCAAAGAACTTTATCTGCTGTTATGTTCCTGTAAAAAGTTTTCAACGGTAAACTTATTTCATTAGTTTCATTCAATGTTCCTGGACGCTGCACACGCACAATGTTTTTTTTATTCAATATTGACTTTTTTTATAAGTTTTTACATTTTTTTAGGACATTTTATTTGTCATATAGGAATTATCCTCCTTTTCACAGGATGGCGTGGCCCGATTACAACAGTAACCTATTGTCGCGCAAAAGCTAACCCTGTGCTTTGTTTACTCTTTGCCCGCGGTATGAAGTCTAGCGATGGAATTTTCGGACATTCGAGATCGTCTAGAAACTTCTAGTGCAGAGTTGGCTTTATATAATTAGTTCGAGATGTCGACGGACGGGCAGATTGAATTTAAGTGTTGGACAGAAAAGATAAATTGTAATAAATAAATTAGAATTGTGAGTTATATTAGTAGGTACCTAAGTATTATATAAATTATTTATTATGAAATGAGATGTTGTAGTGGGGGTTGTTAAACTTAATATTTATTTTTTGTAAGATTTGTTCCATGCCAGAAAGTATGTGTTCTATGATTCTGTGTTTAGTTCAGTTGGTTCAGTTGCAAGTTTATAGCTTCATCCTTTTTTATACTAGCGTGAATATAAAAGTGATTAGTTTGATTAATTTTTGTTTAGTTTTCAAATTTAAGTTGATTTCTAGTCTCAAAAGCCAAATTTAAAAAGTATAAACTTCTTACTTGTCATTGTCATTTTATCACGTGGCCAATAAAGTCTAGAGCGTTTGTTTATAACATTTACATTTAAATTTAATCCTCCATCACGTGATAAAAAATTCACAACATCTTAGATGCATCCGATGTGGATATTCAAACGCCATTTCAAACGGAGCAATAGTACGACGGACGTGCCATTTTTTACGCAATTCTAAATTGCAAGCAATATAATTTTTTGTAGATCACTCGATATAAAAAATCCACAAAAATTGTTTCTAAAGTAGGCCATGATCGAAAAAGGCAGAGATGCGAGTCATGTCCTGGATATCTACGCGCGGGTCTGAATTAAATCCAAACTTACAGAAGAAGACTTGTACGCCCTGAAATGTGTGAATTTTTTAAAGGCCTACTTTAGAAACATTTTTATGGATCATTCCATATCTATATACATGGTGTCCCAAATTGTTATACCCAGGCTATAACTTCTAAACCATGCAAGATAATCGAACCGGACAAAAGTCATCCATTATAATTGGCGGTGTACTTTGAAACAAATAAAAATTTGACGACCCACCCTCAAAAACTACCCCCCTGGAAAAACCCCCTCAAAAATTATTAAGGACACCCTAATTTTTTTCTGCTTATTTTTGTAGTCGCTACTTTTCTCTGTAAAACTGTTTTAAAAATCGCTCCATAAATAAGTGAGAAATTAAATAAAACTGTATGTTGATGATAAAAAATACTTTATTAGGTGACATATAATTAAAAAAATACGTTGAAAACAAAGAGTAGTAATAACTTATAATAAGTGCTCAAATTGCCCACCTCCCACTTCCACACATTTGTCAAACTTTAACAATAAATTTCTAGTACAGGCAGCTCGACTCATGGCCGGTGTAAATCTGTTACAAGCATGTCTGATTCTATTTTTTAAATCTTCTAAGTCCTCTGGTTTTGTTTCGTATACTACGTCCTTTATAGTACCCCAGAAAAAAAATCTAGAGGCGACAAATCAGGTGACCTAGCCGACCCCTGGATAACTGGAGAATGCGTGGATATAACATGGTTTCCATAATTGTTTGCCAAATATTGGCTCACAATTTGTGCATTATGAGCTGGTGCACCACATATCATGTCTTTGATTAAAAGGAATACCTTCCAACAAATCAAGGACGGTATCGATTAAAAAATCACGATATTCTATTTCCGTTAGTGTTTTCATAAAAATGAGGACCTATAATCCTACCATTGAACAAACCACACCATACGTGTATGCCCCAAATATTTTGAAACCTTGTTTCTCTTACCTAGGGGGGATTTGTTGGGGACCAGTAATTGGAATTATGACGATTTAATACACCATTATTTTGGAAACGTGATTCGTTACTCCATAATATTTTATCTAAGAATGTGGCATGGTCACCTGCATTCTAGCGAGAAAGTCTAAGAGTCTTTCAAGATCATTAGGGTGTATGTAAACCTTGGACCAAGTGTATTTTATAAGGATGATATTTATTGTCTTTTAATATTCTTTGGATGCTACTTTTGCTTATTCCAATTACGAGTGCCAAATCTCTGATAAACATGTGGATTTACATGAACGTAAGCCAAAACGTGTATAATATTTTCTTCATTTCTGATCATTCTGTTATGTCCTCCATGATGTTTACCGTCAGGAAAATGTTCTTGTCTAAGACTTCTTTCTAAATTGAAAAACGTTTTAACAGAGGGAATTGTTCTATTCGGAAAACGTTCATAGTATAATTGTCTAGCTTGTCTTGAATTTTGAAATAATTTGTTAGGACTTGACAAACTCTAAATTATTTATCAAGTAAAAACTGCTAATTTTATCGATTTATTCTGTTTGACAAGAGACAGATTAATATAGTATTGTTTATAATGTGCTAAAAAAATTACCATGAATTTGACAGAAAGCAACCTGATGAAAATGAAAAAAAAAAAAAACCGAATCTCACTTATTTATAGAGCGATTTCAAAATTTTAAAAACAGTTGTACAGAAAAAAGTAGCGACTACAAAAAAAGAGCAGAAAAAAAATAATAATTTTTGAGGGGGTTGTTCCAGGGGGTAGTTTTTGAGGGTGGGTCATCAAATTTTGTTTCAAAGTATACTGCCAATTATGATGGATTACTTTTGTCCGGTTCGATTTTCTTGCATGGTTATAGCAAGGGTAAAACAATTTGCAGTAAAGAGGCTGCAATGTACGACGGCTTTTATACAAATATTGTATTTCTTTAAACTAATAGTTTTAATTAGTCTTCAATTTTCTAGTAAATATTTTATGTACATTAAAAATATCTGTTTTAAAATTTCAAACAATCTGACATGTTCTGGCATTTGTGCTTACAGTCTGTTCGCTATACTTACGCGGGTTTCGGATTAAAAATTTTATGAGTATTTCCAGGTAAGTACCCGAAAGTTTGACCTGTTCTTTGGGGAAATATCAACTGTTTAAAGGAAATGAAAAATAATGTACAACTTTTTAATTAAATAATAATGGAGAATCTTTTGTATAATTGAGAGCAGAATTAAACTTCTTCATTAATGGAGACTAATGTAGCTACTATAAACCTAATAATAATTTTATATTACACTTCACACAGAAAATATGATCTAATAAGAGGGTTATTTAGCTCAAATAAAATATTTTTTAACATAAAAATTTGTTCCATGTAGAGAATTTCAAATGAAAAATAAAAAAAATGAACTTGCCAACAAAAATGAAAATCAGTCATTATCATCCAAAATATCGTAATCGTCATCATCATCACTGTCATCACCATTAATTGTTATTATGATTGGACTTATTTCGTTTATTTTATTTTCACGAGTCCACCAATCTTCTATTAGTTTCTCGCACTTGCGATATACAGTTCCGCCACACTTCTGGAGTTGCAATTGAAAGTGCTTTTCGCCAAGTTTCCCTAACTGCGTCGTCACTATAACCATTAGGCCCAATATGGTTGTCATAATATTGTTTTGCTATTCCCCATATATATATTCGATGGGATTAAACTGGCAATGATACGGTGGCAGACGTAAAACTTGATGACCGTAACTTTCAATAATCTGATCCACAACAAAGGCTAATAATTCTGATTTTAATATATATTGAGGAAATGGTATATGTTCCTTTGTCAACCATTCTTTAATTTTATCAACAGTCCAAGAATTCGTTGGACTTTTGTTTAATACTTGAGAATGGTAAGGTGCATTGTCTAAAATAATTACGCTGGGCTCACTTAATCCTGGGAGAAGTTTTTCATGCAACCATTTTACAAACATTTCTGTGTTCATATTAACGTGATAGTCACTGGATTTTGATTTAGATGAAAATATTAAATCAGCACCTTCTATAAAACTCGATTTCCCTCCTGCATGTAAAATTATGTTTCGCTTCCCTTCTCCATTGGTATGTTTGATGGACTTTATGTTATCATCTTGCCATATTCTCTTGGTTACACCCCTAGAAAATATCCATGTTTCGTCTAAATATATAAAATTCGCCCCTTCTTCTTTAAATTTAGAATATTTTCCTAGAAAGTTAATTCTCTTGTGCACGACAGAACTTCTTTCACAAAGGGCCTTTCTGTTATCCTCCTTTTGAAATTTGAAACCCAAGTTATGTATCAATTGCCATAGACTTGTTCTGCCAATGTCGTCAAATTTTCTATCTATTAATTCCGAGAGAATTGTATTTAAGGTCACATGTTCCTTGTTGGCCCTCATTCGATAAATGGTATCACGAATTTCAAATTTCTTTCCATCTGGAATATCTTTCGTTTTCAATGATGGGCGAGTTTTGCGGTGATCTTCTTTCGGCAGTTCACTATTGTGATTTTGTAATACTCCTCTTTATTTGGTTTCACTAATTCCTAGAGCATCGCATACGCGTTGTACAGACATTACAGATTTTAAAGGACCGCCATTTTCTTTTTCATCCGTAAAATACTTATGTACACTACAAATTAGACTATCTACATCTAACACACGTCTAGGCATTTTTAAAATTTCCACTAAATTTACAATATACATACGATGTCAACACTTGCAAAGAATCAATTCAACTGCAATATTTGTAACAAATTTAGTACCTACCCTAATGTTATTTTAATTTAAATCTGACCATTAGGGCAATTTTACCTAATTTCTTGGGAAGAGGCTTATTGGAACTGGTTGTCAATGACTAATTTGCATAATTTTGTTAATCCGAAACCCGCGTAAGTATAGCGAACAGACTGTACTAGTGATTAGATCTGAATCTGTAACGTGTGGATTATTTCTTGTAATTTTTTTATAAAAAACAATAAAACTAGTAATCCATTTAAATATTTAATAAGATTGTTAGCAAATGGTTTCGGCCATCGTGGCCACCACCAGACAGGCCTCAAACACAATAAACACACATTTTGAAACATTAAAATAATATATATTTTTAAGCTATTCTAGATTTTACCTGGAAAGACCTTAAGTTATTTAGAATACACCTTCAAACGATGTGAAATAGAAAGATGGCGTTCTTTTATTTTAAAAATTTTAAACTGTATTCGTCTCTATAATTTTTATAAATTGACTACACCTGAAGATGAAAAAAATTGTACTTTCCGAAACATATGTAGTGTGCTAAACAATAAAAATAAAAACATTTGACCGATAAAACCAAGGAAAATTTTTATTTATATAAAATTTTGCTACGGTTACGAAATTATCCTTATGTCCAGTTTTTTCACCTCTAAGTAAAGTTGAAAGTAACTACTTGCTGATTAAACTATAGGACTATTGTTAGTTAATCTGTCAAGTAATCCCACATGTAACTTTACTCAGAGGTGAAAAGATCGGCCCTTATTCAAATTAAGTTACCACAATTTGCTTTAAACTTGTGCGAGTATTTGAAACGAAGAAGAATACCTAATGAATTACTTTTGGAATCATTGTCATAAAATGTTTTGCCTTTATTAAGACTCTTGAGCTCTGGCTTAGCCACCAGTGCACAATTAAAATAACTTGTTTTCGCGGAATTCCTTAATTTCAACAAGTTTGCAACAGACTAGATTTATCGCCATCGAGAGTTGACTAGCCCAATAATTAAAGTTCATGGCTTAAATGCAGGTAAGTGCATACATATATTTTGTAAATTCAATATAAACCAGTTTATTGCAGATTTATTATATGTATACATTCAGGTAAAATTTATTAATATATTTAAACAAAAAATAAAACAATATCTGCTGTTAATTATATTTTTTAATCTTTCAGAAAATCCTAGTGCAAAATGTTACATACTCCTAATCAATATTGTTATTTAAAATAATAAAAACAAATTCTGATCTACACGTCTAACCCATCTTTGACCGGTGATGCGTTTACGCAACACCTTCTATAAAATATTTTTTCGTAAAAATGATCGAAATTTACGTTGTTGGACAAGCAATTTTTAAATAGGCATAGCTTTTATTTTAAACAAATTTAAAATATTTTCTTCTATTCCTTACTTAATAAAATGATAAAAATAAAGGCTTTCATACAAATTTTCAATTTATAAGAAACATTATATATAGCTAATCAAGTTCAAAGTTAAGTGTTGCGTAAACGCATCACCGGTCAAATAGTAGTTCAGCCCAGAAATAAATTTTCAAGTACAGGCTTGCATACATTTTATTTCATCCTTATTTATCATTGGTAATAAAATATTTCCTGTACTTTAGTGATTGGTGTATCGACGGAAAGAGTGAGATGCTGAGAGGGGCAAATTTTATAACTTCGCCCACCTCTTAGGTGTATGCACTATCATACATTTCCAGAAAAAAACAACTAACAGATATAACAGACAAAAAAAAAAGGTTGTCAACCAAATGTTGTGGCTAAGTATAATATATACATAGGCGGTGTTGACTTTCACGACAATGGAGTAGAAAATTATAGAATAAATATAAAAGGAAAAAAATGGTAGTGGTCCTTATTCAGAAACACAATCGACATTATAAAAAATTCATGGAAAATTTATAACATTATACACGTTAAAAAATGTAGCAGCTAGAATGTAGATCATACATTGTTTTTTTGTTTACTAAAAGTAGAAATACCACAAAGAAAAATATTGCAAATCCGTTAAATAAACTACCATGTGAAATCCCACGAGATAAAAGTAGTCATACTCCACAGAAGACGGAAATACGAAGAAGATGTCGATGTCATAGCCAGACAATTTATAAATGTAACGTTTACCTTCACGTTGGCTGCTTCCAAATGTATCATAAGTAATTCATAGCATTGACCGGTGATGCGTTTACGCAACACCCTGTTTTTTGTAAAGTATATGTTTAAAAAAAATATTTTTTTTATTCTCTTAAAGGTATTTTCATAATTTTTTATAAAAATTTAATTATATTTTATTTCTTTTATGGGTTGGTTATTAATGGGTTTATATTTAAATATTTATTTATTTATTTATTTATTACAATGCTCTACAGGCAATCCCAATTACAGAGCAGGAATAAAAGAACACATACATTATATAGACTAAGTGGTACAAAATATACAAAAATTAGTAAACAGCTAGTAGGTAAAATACAATACAATACAATTTTTTTTTTTTTTATGTTAGGAAATGACATTTTATTTCCCTGAGTTTGCATGAGAAGATATCAATGTCACTACTCACACTATTCACAACGCGGCTAATAGTATGAAATGGAGAATTTTTCAGAACATTTGTGCGAGGTACAGATATGTGAAATATGTTAGAATTTCTAGAGGATACTCTCGGAATGCAGATATCAATTTTTCTCAACAGTTCAGGAGAATCAATTAAACCGTTAACAATTTTGAAACCTAACACATAACAATGGTATTCACGTCTTTTTATGAGGCTTAAAAAGTGATATCTTTGAAGAAGATTTTGGTTTGGTATTCCGATTGGCGGATAAACACCGTCCTCCTTTAAACACAGTAATTTTGGAAACCGCCTTTGAACTGCTTCAATTCGATCCGTGTGAAGTTGGTAAAATGGACTCCAGACGACAGACGCATACTCAAGCTTTGATCTTATAAGAGAGTAATATAACGTTTTTAATGTGGCTACATCTTTGAAATCCCTGGTGCAGCGAGTTATAAAACCATACATACGATACGATTTTTCAATCATTTTATCTATGTGACATATAAAGGTCAATCCGGGATCAAAAATTACCCCAAGATCTGTAAAAGTATCTGGACGTTGAAGTGAGACATTATCTATTAAATAATTATACTAAATATAGTAGAATCCAATTACAATAAGAACACCGCTACGTAATAACCATTATTTAGAATTTCAAATGCATATTATCTATAACTAGCAATAAATAAAAAATATTTATAATAGTAACCCCAGAAGGCGGCGATCGTAAATTATTTCACCAAGTGATTGATGATGCACCTGATTTCTTGGTGTAATCGGACCAGAGGCGGTTTCACCATTGGTTCATTTGTGCAGTGAACACCCTGTTAAATTTCATAAAAACATGTTATTTTAAAATCACATAAATAACATAAAAATATAAACGAATATAAAATTCTCAAAATCAGTACTACACAAATTTGTGTGATACTGATTTTAATTTAATATTTTTATTATTTTCATGCAGGTTAATCTTTTTTTTTTGGTACGCCACGGCGCGGCGCTCTGACTCGCCTCGTCTCTGTCGGTTCACAATGACGATTGAGCACCAGAGTGACCAGTCGTTTCCGCAAATGTCTGTAGTTAAAAAGGGAGGTCCATGAAACCAGGTGAAACAAAGTAGGGCGTTGCATACGAACCTTTCCAATCATTGAGATAGAATACGATACTAATTGTGTCCGCTTTTTTGCATTACACTTTTACGTCATATGTCAAACTCGAGCTAGCGGAGCTAATCAGTTTTGGTGAGAATGCCATTTTTTGCCATTTTTTTAAAATAGCGAGTTTTAAATGATATAAAAACATTTTTATTTCGTCAATCTTCAAATATAAAATTATTAACGCCAACTTAATCAAAATACAATTCAAATTGCGTCCACTTGTCATATTGCGAAATAGTGTTTATGTCGTTTATACTTCATTCTATCTCGATGTTTCCAATCAAGCTGTCAAACTCTAAAAATTGTGTTTAAATAAAACTGCGAGTTTAATAAATCGGAAGCATATGTGTCAATTCAACTATTGTTACCGGAAAACGTCTACAAGGTAAAAGATTTATTATTATTTTGAGGTTATGCTATGTGTTTATTTCTCAGAGTAGTACAGAGAGGACAGTAACAATGTTTATGTCGCCTTGATAATATGGTCGAGAATCGCATCAAAGATTCTAATTAGAGAGAAATAGATTAATATCTCTATCTTTATATTTATTTTTCCAGTTATTTTTAGACAATTATTCAAGTATGGTTATGTTAAAGCAGACTTTGGTTTGTAGGGTTTATTTTATACTAGGAAAAAAACTTGTGTTTTATGTGGTTTCAAATATAAAAGAGGAAGTGAGGTTACGTTTCACTCGTTAATATTATTTCTTACTGAAGAACATGGGCGTCGTTTTAGGAGAAAAAAGGAATATAAAATATGAATATTAAAAAAATAAAATTGTTATTATTATTTAGTGTTCTAAACTACGAATTAGAAGAAACTTATGGTTAGAGGCACTTGAATGGACTGAAATGTTAGAAGTTGAAAGAATATATTACATTTGTTCAAGACACTTTTTAAAGGACGGCTTTGCTGCAACAAATATATTTATAAGTTTGTACATTTTTTCTAAATAATATTGAGCACTTTTAAAAATTGTATCTTTACTTTTTAGGAACTTTGTATTACCCAAACAAAGCAGGAAAAAGAGAGCAGTGGTGATCATATGTCACCTAAAAAATTAGAAGGTATTGTGTTTAATAAATTTGGCGAACAAATAATATGTTTGAATGTTTTTAGTATAGTAATTTCTTCAGATACTAAATTATTTGATTATGGGCCTTCTTTAAGAGTATTAAACTTGCCAACAAATAAAAGAAGTTATAGTTTTAACAAAAGTACATCATACACTTCAATATTAAGTTCAAGGTATGACTGAAATTCTCATCAACATAATTTGAGTTGCCATTAATTAAGAAGTAAATCAAACATTGGATTTGATCTTAGCTGATATATTAAATTGTATATGAATACTTATTTCAGAAAACATAGATATTTGGTAACTTTACAATGAAGTTTCTAGAAAATCGGTCATTACGAAGACTTTGTTGTTGCCAACAGTACTGCTTCAAACTTACGAAACAGAAATAAAACATTACAGACACAATTATGATGTGTGAAAAAGGATGTGCAATATCAAAAAATTTGTGCCGAATTGCCGATTTGATAAAAAAAATATGTTATTAGTTTTTGGACGCATACTGTATATTTGTACATCGTCTAAAATATAAACTATCATCAGTAATATATTTAGTTACCTAATTTAAATAAAGAAATTAGATAATTTATATTTTAAACGAAGTCATTAGAAAAGTAAATAGAATTCTTATATATTTTTTTTAATATCCTGAAATACTTCTACTTATGCTAAATAGGTAAATATACATATATTGGTTCGTTTTATTTTTATTAGGTATATTTTCTCATGTTTAAATTAAATGCTTTATGTATTTTTTCAGTTCTACCCATAGATAAATTAATATTTATTAATTCATATTTTGTTTTCAGTTCAATAAAAACGTACCTATCATTTAAAACATTATATTGTATTTTTTTATCTATTTGCAGTCACTATTTTTACAACCCAATGCAATCCGTTTACGTACGCTATTGCTGAAGATTCTAATATGAGCGAGAAAGCCTGCATTAGAAAAAGAAACAATGATTTTATTAGAGCGACATCAACATTGTATAGATTTATGTAGGGGTAGCCTATATGTACTTATATTATCTAAGGTTTATTTACAAATTACGACTTTAATTTATATTTTGTTTTTTGTTCCAGTGTATACACAAAATAGTCATGTGTTTTGTACCTGTGGTGATCTAAATATAGTATATTTAAAATACCCTGTATTATTACTCATAATTGTCAATGTAACATTTGTCGTTTATATTTTATAGTTGTTAAAAGGCGATTTTAAATCAGTTACTTGGTCTTGAATATGATTGACTACACTGATATAAATCAAAAACAATGACGTCATATTGAATATAGTCTTGAAATGGTCAAGTTTAACATGACTACAGTAAAAACGTAGTCATCACAGGTATGAAATGTCAAATGAAATGACAAATGTAAAACTTTTACTTTTTAATTATTAAATTATTGTTTGGTTGTGTTATTTGTAAAATCGAAAGAAAGGCTGAGTATAGGGTTGCTAGATTTATGAAAGGGAAAAGCGGGACAACGATGACGACAAAGATCAGGTTAAAAAAACAGGTATTTTTATAAAATAAGATCCTTTCTTTGTGGAGATCTAAAAAAAGTTCTCCACTTATCTTTTTATAAACTATCAGGTCCTTTTTTTGAGGATATTCTGAAAAAAGGTGAAAAATTTCTTTATCTATAACTTTGGATTGAAAAAGCATATCATTTAGTTAAAATGTGGGTCATTTTCGTACTTTGGCGTAATGCGTGCCAACAATTTCGCCTAAAGCGAGCCGTCTGGCAACCCTAGCTTAGTACCTAGATATGAACGCAATAAAAGGTTATTGTAAATGAAAAGCCAATTTATTTTTGAAGATAGCCAAGATTTACTGATGAACATGGCAAAAGGTTTGATAAAATTTCTGACGCCAAAGACCCTACAACACCAATTAGCAACTACAACACCAATTTTCTCTTCATCTGTGATCAGTACACAAATATTTATTAACTGACTTCAAAAAAGGAGGAGGTTCTCAATTCGTCGTAATATATTTTTTTACGTATGTTCAGCGATAATTCTTTAACATGGTGTCCGGTTTTAATGTTTTTTTTTTGTTAGACTTCAGGGGTGGTCCCATATCAATTTGGTCAAAAACTAATAATTGAGTCCATTAGAAAATCCTCAAACTCTTAATTTTTTATGTAAGTTTAGTGGTAATTCTTTACAACCTTGTCCGATTTCTATGATTCTTTTTTTGTTAGTAAGGGACAACTTAGAGGTGGTCCCCCTTTAAATTTGGTCAAGATGTGGTGATGGCACCTGCACGATTTTGAAGTCGGTTTTTTAAAATTACTTTTATAACTTGTTTATCCTTACAAATTCAAAACCAAATTCTAACTACAATACATAATACACAAAAATTCGCGATTGACAATGTCATGAGCATTGTCAAGTTAGTGTCAATAAAAATCAAACATTTTTAAATCAGATAATATAACGTCATTATAATGACGTAAGCACCTTGACCACACTTGACTTGGTCACATTTCTAGTAACTGATTTAAAATCGCCTAAACTGTTGAATAAAGCCTTATATCGGTTTGTTCTTACAACAATACCCAACTCTAAGTACTATGTACTGAGCAAAAATTTTGTTAATTTGTTTTGTTTCCTACAAGAGACATAATTGAAGCACAGGATAAAGAACGATACAGAAAAGAAACATAGGGCTAAAACAGGAACCTAGCAACCGAAGCCACACCTTCCTGTTGGAGCATTGTCAAAAGTGAATCGTAGATTTGTTACTTGTTCGAAGTGCAACAGTGCACACTTTTGTAGCAGATGAACGAAGCTGTCACTGCTGTCGCTGTCAATATTTTTTTGCCTGTGGTTTTTGATTTTTGGTTGGTTTTAGCGAATATTCTAATAACTTTTACGTTTTGTTAATGGTTTATTTTTAGTTTTTGTTGCTGTTTTTAATTGTAGAGTGTTCATTTAAGACTTTATTGTACGTATTACGATTAGGTTTATAAACAATGCCGCGTCAAAGAGGAGAAGGCTATACTTGTATTTATCGTGGATGTACCTCAAGAACAGGTGACAAAGAAGGATCGTTCACTCTTGTGAAAGATCCAGTAAGGTATGTATGAAACATTGAGTGTGAAATAGGAATTGACCTTGCCATAATATTATAGTACAATGATTGTATGTATTTTTCAGACTTGAATTGTGGCTTAAGGCAGCAAATAGAGAGTACTTATTGGGAAAGAGTGTTGAATACTTAAGTAAATATTACAAAATTTGTGAACTGCACTTCCAGGATAAATTCGTTTATCACTCAGAAGCAAGAAAACGATTATTTGCAAATGCATTCCCATCAGTATTTCCTCACTCAGAACCTATGAAAAGAGTCACAGTTTTGCAAGGTAAATAAATAAAATTTATAGTTATATGTTACAAAAAGTTTGCTACTTGTCTCGCTTGTTATTTTTTTACATTACATTTAGTAGTTTAAAAAATAAAATGATAAGTACTAATAATCTTAGAATATCAACCCATACATTCCATTTTATAGAACTGCCTCGGAGGTAAACTGCACTACGTCGACATACAACAACTTATCCAAATTAGAATAAAGTAGTTTTATCAGTTAGGTTGGTAAAAAATACAAATATTGTGACAATAAATGGGGTGTCTAAATGCATATCTAGTTGAAATTTAATAATTTAACAATATTCAATCTGCTGTACTAAACAGTTGACTAGAATGACATAGTGCAGTTTACCTCCTTGGCACAGAAATATATTCTCATTTTATGAAATTATTTTAAATTTCATCTGGCTAAAAAGAATTAATTCTGACAAATGATGCACCTTCTTAAAACTAGTTGATCTGATAAAAATTTGTTTTTTCTTTATTTTTTTAGAGAAATTTGTTGATCATGGCAAAAAAGGCAAAGACAACTTGTGCCTACCCTCAACTTCAGCAGAAGTAGTATCTATTGAACAAGTTCATAGTCAACCATCTGTTCCTCTACCTTGTGCAACAGCACAAATTCAAACAAGTAGTGTATTATCATCAAACACTTCAAGAAAGCAATATATTCTTGTTAATTCCAGAATAATTCCTGAACTATTTAACCTGGGTGCTTTTTCTATCTATCCGAGGCAACATTTCTGGGTTTGTGTAGATGCTCGGCAGTTGCCCCCGAGCGAGAAAAGTTTATACCTTTGTTGTGTTGTCTTTTAACATGTTTAGCCTATGTATCAAGTATTAATACAATCAATGGAAAAGAGTGAATATGGATTTTTCTTCAATGGGAAGATGGAAAATTCCAGACGTTCTTTAATGAATATTCCCGAAAAATAATAAGCTAAATTACCTGCGCTGGCTAAATACCCAAAGGGTGGAGGCCAAAAAACAAAAAGAAGAAGAAGAAGAAGAAGAAGAAGAAGAAGAGACTGCGACTGAAGATAGCAACGTTAAGGAAACGTTTGTTTGTTGCAAAAAAGAAGAAAAATCCAGCCTTCGAATATACATTGAAAGATTTTCATGCTATATTTGTTTCACTATTGTTTTTTAATTTCATTTTTAGTTTTATTGTTAATCTAGATGTACGTTCATTGCTATTATTATTAAGTGATGAATAAATCCCGTTTATTGGTTTTATAAATTATTATTAATAATAAGTATTCTTATTACATATGTAATAAAAAAGAATCTTAAAATAATTCCATTCAAAAATTCTATATTAATAAAATACATGCATAGATTGTAAACTTATCAATTGTATAAATACACGATTTTTATTTTTCCTTTTTTTTTATTTATAAAATTGCTAAAATAAAATAAAAAAAAGGAGGAGGTTATCAATTCGTCGCGATATTTTTTTTATGTATGTTCAGCGATTATTCTTTAACACGGTGTCCGATTTCAATGATTCTTTTTTTGTTAGAAAGGGGGTATTTCAGGGGTGGTCCCATATAAATTTAATCAAAATCTAATAATTGGGTCCATGAGAAAATCCTCAAACTCTTCATTTTTTTATGTATGTTTAGCGATAATACTTTATCACCTTGTCCGATTTATATGATTCTTTTTTTGTTAGTAAGGGGTACCTCAGTGGTGGTCTCATATAAATTTAGTTAAGATGTGGTGATGGCATCTGCACGTTTTTGAAGTCGGTTTTTTTAAATTTTTAATTTCTAATATTTGTTTAACAATTATTCCAATTGATTTATACTCATGGATCATAAATGACTAGTGAGATTTGTGGCAAATTTTCATAAAATATGACGCAATTCTGTAAAAGAGAAATATAGTTTTCGCAGTGTAGGTTCAGTGAATAGCTACGTTCGCGTGTACTGTGAATAGTTACGTTTTCTCAGAGTATCTCTGTGGTGGAACTCAAGGTCAAATATTTCTGTCCCTTCAACTTCAAAGTTCCGACCATTACTTTCTTTTCTGTATTGTTCTTTCTTCTGTGATTGAAGTTTCAAAAACAGAAGATTGTGTAAATGGATACAATCAGAAGAGATTTCAAAGAGACAAAGTTTAATTATATCCGAGTGTGTCGGGTAAACTATAGCAACTTTATTATGTTGACTTTTATTTAAAACGGTACTCTTTCATAGGAAAAATATCCAAATTAAGCGATGACTGTGTTTCATCAAGAAATGGGCTCTTATGGCAATGATATAAAGTACCTAACTTTAAATAGAACTTAGATTGCAGTTGCGAGCCAAGAAAAATTATTGTACAGTTATTACAGTTTTTTTAAAGACGACATGAAAAATAAATATTGCACTGGCCTAAATTAATTCAAGAAACTAAATAGTTGTGTTTATGTTAGGTATGTACCTATATTATGAAGATTAAATATTTAGCAATATCAGTACCTGGTAGGTAAACTGAACTATGTCGACATAGTACAGTTTTATACCGGGCATATTTTTAAAATTAGCTCATCGGTACCTTTCCAGGAGTATACTATAATATGTATTAGTGATGTCACAATAAAAGTTTACCAAAAAAAAAAAGTATAAGACTATGTTCAATAAACTTACGAGTTAAAAAACTCCATATGCACATGTTTTTTTAACTCTCACGTTAGTCGTATTATTTATAGAGGCATGTTGTGGGTATATGTCACTATGTCAGAAAATGTATTATCAGAACATAGAAATATGTTACAAAAACCAACAATTCATGTATATTAAAAAAAGTTATATTAGTAGAGTATTCGTAACAATACATATTGTCAAAATATAATTATTAATATAATGTAAATTATAAAAAAGTGTCCAAACAATATTCAGTCTGCTCTACTGAAAAGTTTACTAGAAAGACATACCTCCGAGCTACTGACATACCTATTAAATAATTTTTGAAACTTTGACCTAATCATTATTTTATTGTATCTATTTTTTTAGTCTATTATGTGGTAATGATCTTATAAAATAAACATTTTAGTTCACTTGTTTTATTTGCCAATAAAAGGTATTTAAAAAATATATTATTTTATTTGACACGTGGGACAAATTGTGAAAATGATTAAATTTACAATAAAAATGGTAGATAAAATTTCATATAATAATATTGTTACACAAAAATCAATTAAGGTTTCTGCATAATCTGATAAATATTCAAAAATAATCTCAAAATATGAAGAACAATCAGCTGACTAATACTTATAACTAATAATGTTTATAGATGGTTTTCAACGTATTAAAAACAAATATTACAATAACTAAAATATTCACTTTATAACAAAACAAAACACCAATAATTCTATCTTCTTTAATGTAAATCATAGGTTTGTATCACCTAATCTACGGGTCACTCTGACTTTGATTCAGCGTTGCCATATTTAGTAATTTTTTTTGTAATTTTAGTAGATTTCTATAAATTAATAAAAACAATTACAATTACTCAAATAAAACTTCATATTTAAATAATCGTGTTGATAAAAACGTAGGTTAGGTTGGGCGAATATCAAAATACATAAAATATTCGGTTATTTTCGATTAATCGATTACTTAAAAATATTCTATTCTTTTCGATTAATTGATTATTTTGGAATATTAATAAATTAATAGTTTCTTTAACATTCTATTTAAGAATTGGAGGCAAATACAAACCTGATATTTGATAGTAATCTTATTGCAAATTTGTTTAAGTGCAGGTTGTTCATTATAAACAAGGTCTTTTACATATCCCCATACAAATAAAGCAAGGGGTGATACGTCCGGGGATCGTGAAGGCCATCTCTACTTATGCTAAAACATTCACCACGTTTTGTTCGGAGTGACCGTATTGGTTTTTCATGATCTCTATTTTGAGCATTCGAAAATGAACTTTGCCGCATCTTATCCTAGACCACATCAAATGTTACATGAGATATAGCAGGCACAGAAGTTGGAAACGCTTTTGTCAGTTCTCTCACAGTTTTGTCGCGGAGCCAATCGAAGTGAACGCGAAACAGTGTCATAGAAAATTATTTTATAAATGCTAATAACAATTTCGCGTAAATAGTTCAATAAATTGTGAATAGCTGTTGAAATTTTGTAGAATTAAGATTTGAGATTATATTACTTGTTTAAATAATTATTTGTAGCACATAAATAGATACGTTTACCACCTTTCTATCAAAGGCCTTTCCAACTTCTTTCCCTGCTATAGTATTGTCGTGAGATCGCCAGAAACCGACTCTGTTCTTTGTTTACCGTACCTGCGACATGGGGTCTAGCGCTGGCCATATCGAGACTCGAGAAATCGACTCGAATGTTCTCTCGCAGTCCAACGTGTGGATGAAGAAGTTCAAGGATCTTCTAGACAAGCACCGAATCTACTAGAGCAGGGCTGGGCTTTATATAAATAGCGCGACATTGTTTAGCAGTCGAGTTGAAGTTTATATACGGAAGTTTCAATATAAATGTATAGTAAAGATAAATTGTAAGATAAATTAGAAGTGTGAGTTATAATAGTGCCTAAGTATTAAATAAATTAATTAGTACGTTATAAATAAACTGTTTTAAATAAATAAACTATTTTTAAATTAAACAATCGTAACAATATTCTTCTTTCGGTACAACGGTCTGCATATAAGGTATGAGCATTTCGAAAATCTTTCCTACATTCACCAAAAATTATATCTACTTATTTAGAAGGTGTAAATAGGAATGGCAATTTTTATCTTAAAAAGTTTTTTTACGCATAAACCAACGTTTTAAAACTGCTATATGTGTGTATTATTGTGGAAAGAGATTTAGGTAAAATTCCTACGTAAACTGCTTTTTTGCATTTGTAAAGATTTATAGAAACGTAAAACAATAAGTTTCTCAAGAGATGTGTTGAAACAGGTAGGTAATTGTGAACACCTCTTACAAAATTAATTCACATTTGAAATGTTAGTGATTATTACTGAAAATAAATGTTAAAATGAAAACTTAGCGTAATTATCCCGATTAATACCCTTACTGTGATACACATTTCATATCCCTATAAATTTAACTCTTTCAATGGGAATACGTCACAACGGCAGTGATGACCTTGCTGACCTCAAATATACCGCAAATGAAGGCCTTATTGACATTTTCCAATTTTCGAATAAAATGTAAAGTAGTTCCTGCGGAATAGGCCTAGAACACCCCAGAGTTTATTTGCTTTCTGAAATTACCATTATACTTCGATGGCCAGCTTTTGGGCTACAAACAAAATAGAAAAATGTCTCAAAACATGAATAAATTAATCGATTAAATAATTATAAACGACCAATGAATATTGATATTGGATATACATATCTAACGCGAGCGAAGTAATTACATTAATTACAAAACAAAATAGTAAGGTCAGTATACTCAACGGTTGCACCATCGGGTATTACCCTGTAATAGAAATAGCTCCGCTCAGGTCAATTCTTTAAATTAAAGTCAATCAAACAAATTGAAATCTACATGCAAAGATTAGCTTCGAGGAATTGTTCGTTTCAGAAACATGTAGCTTTCTTACTCCTTTATTGCACACATTGCAAGTTCGTGAAATTATTCAGGAGATTTTACGAATATTGATTTTCAATTTCGGTTTATTTGGTACCATTTGTTTAATAAAAATTTCGAGGTAAATCTTATTCTTATTTTAATATGATGCAGACTGAAGTTGAACACTCAGCATGTTTGCAACGATTTTTTTTTCAATTTTGATTGTGAAATTTTTTATTTCTTTAAATTTTTTCATTTTAACACGAGGAGCACTGCTATAGTTCGAACAATGTAAACCAAAACAAAAATTACGTTATGTAAATCACTTAGGTCTACACCCACATGGATAATATTGTTATGCTGGTTTTTGGTAAATCAATTTATTTCAACTCAACTTTTACAATTCAACTAAATAATTATGAAGTTTGTCGTACAACGTCTATCATAAAACTGAAACTGTGACGTCAGTATCATTGACTTATATAGCTCCTTTGAATCTTCTCGAACCGTCCTGATATTTCTTGACACGAACTGACATTTCCTCTTCTTTCATTCGAACTTTTACTCATGACGACCGCAGCACTCTGTCGGTGATGGATGGCATTGCACTTCTTTTTTTATTCGTACGTTTCCTGTAACAGCCGCAGGCTACAGGATAGCACTAGGTCTTTTCCTTGGCATCGAAAGTGTAGCACTGAGCTACGCCACTTCTGAAAATATCGTTCCATCCATACAATTTGTTAGAAAACATTAAATTTAAATAATAATATATAAAACCTTTACCTACAAATTAATCATAAAACTATTTTCCAAAATTAGTTACAAAAAAATGTTTAATCATGATTTGTTTTTTAGCTATTTTGCACTATGCAAACAAAACTATTATAAAAGCCTAAATTGCTTTATTACAATAGTGATTATAAATAATTGTTTGTTTATAAGTTAGTAGTTTTTTAAACACACACAAATATCTTACAATATAAATAAATTAAAACCGAATAATGTATACATTTGTTTTTTTTTTCTATGAAATAAATTAATTATGTTGTGTACATTGACTTGTTTTTATTTTACCCTTTTAAATAATATACAGTGAGCATCATAAGTCTTACCCCCCTAACTAACTCGTTACTGGGGTCTTGTTAGGACAATCGCCGAGACAGGTCGTTTTTTGATTTTTACAATGTACATTTTTGCATGATTATTTTACTTTTAATTTCATCCCTTACTGGAGGGTAGCAACCCTTTCGAAAAATTTAAATAGCATGGGGTGGTGAGTGATAGCTCATTTGAAAGGGGGTTTTATTCTCTATTCAACCGTGCAAAAATTTTGAAATTTGCTTCATTACGTGTTGATTTATTAATGTTAAAAAATAACAAAACCTCACAAAATAGGGAAGCAACTAGACTAACAGTGACCTTCTAATGGCAAAAAGTCTTACTTCACGTCTGAACCAAAACCGAAATCATGCAGGGCCGAATTTTAATTCTAAGGATGAGTGCGCTACGTTAATTTCCGTTATTCTGAAACAACAATTAGTCGAGAATTAATGAAGCAAATTTCAAATTTTTTTACACGGTTAAATAGAGAATAAAACCCTCTTTCAAATGAGCTATCACTCACCACCCCATGCCATTTAAATTTTTCGAAAGGGTTGCTCCCTCCAATAAGGGATGAAATTAAGGGTAAACTATTCATACAAAAATGTACATTGTAGAAATCAAAAATCGACGTGTCTCGGCGATTTTCCTAACAAGACTCCAGTAACGAGTTAGATAGGGGGGGTAAGACTTATGGTTCTCACTGTATAAAACAGTCATAAGGAATATTTCAGTAATTATCAAATAAAAATATAATGAAAAGCTATAATAGCTTCGTTCGCGAAGCCAATTCCAAACGCTAAGGTATAGCAGGGACAGAAGACGGAAAGACTTTTGGCAGGTAGGGAGGTGGTAAACGTCAAACAGGACAATCGCATGTATTTATGGACTAGAAATAATTATTAAACAAGTATTATAAGATCCAAATCATAATCCTACAAAATTTCAACAGCTATTCCCAATTTATTAAACTTTTTACCCGAAATTGTTATGATCACATAATTTTGTACGTCAATATATCGCGTTCACTTCGGTTAGCTTCGCCGCAAATCTGTCAAATTTTTACCTTAGCGTTCGAAATCAGTACAGGATTGTTACCTAGAACGAAGCTAATTATTATCACTAACACTTTTTTCACGCGATGACGTAATGTGCATCATGCATATTTTATGGCGGGGGCATACACGCTACGGTCTACCGGAGAGGTCTGTCTGTGTAGTTGTGCCTGCGCAGGTAAACCGGAGCGTGTATTGGCATAGAACTGTACAGTTTTTTGAACCTGCACAGGCGACCGCAGCAAAATCGAAAAGCAATTCTTTTTATTGACACCGTACGGTGAACCTGTGGATGTATCTGCATCTTCCGCGCAGATCCCACTAGTTGCAAGTAACTTTGAAGTAACCGATACAAGTAATTTTAGATATATCTTCTCGTCCATTCGGAGACAGTTCTTAAAATCTATAGGTACGAATTTTAACTCGTTCATTGAAGGCATTTCTTTACAAGCTTACTACAACATACTTCACAGTAAAGCAGAGTAAACAAACCTTATAAAGAAATGCTTTGGTTACATAAGTATGTTCTGGTAAGCTCATAAAGAAATGCCTTGAGTTTTCCTTTTTAATAAGCAATTTTTTTTGTTCTCTTCTTTTTCATTATTTTTGTATTATTTTTCCAAATTAACAAAAGGCCTACTAATGCCAGTGCATCGTCGTCTCCAATCGACGCCATAGCGTTAGCGAAACGAAAAACGAACTGAAGAGCCGGGGGGCTTATAACATATGCGTTATATCAACAGGTTAGTGCGCAACACATCCGCGCATACCAGTCCGTTTTACAATAACAAAATGATATTTAAATTTAAAGTACACTGAATAATTGAATAATTCAAACACATTTCGCTTAGTAACAAAAGTATTGTTTTAAAATTATATATTTATATAAATACTACAATTATTTGAAAAACATGAATTGATCAATTATTTGTACAATGTAAATCTGACTTTGGGATTGTCGCTCGATCGAACCGATACAATAACAAAACAATATGGTTATGGTTGCTGAATAAAACGTGGTAAGTACTTTTACTTTTATTTAATGTTAGTTTTAGTTAAACATGTTAAATTTAAAATTAAGCAAAGCTATTTTGGTGTTTTAACATGTGTTTAGCAGGTCCTGTTCGTAATAAATTCATAATATCTAATTGTAATAGCGTTGTTTGTATAAAGGTAAATAGTACAAAATTTACTGACCAATTTATACTGTAAATTTTAAGAACACATTTTTTTATTTCCTTCCGATATTAAGCAAGGAACTAAATGATGCCGCATAAACTTCATCATTTCACTTACGAAAAACCATTTATAGGTTACAAGACTATGCAAATTGGCTTTGCCTTTGGTACCCTTGAAAGCTAAATTAACACTAAAGAATAATACTAAAGTAATATTGTTATCATACCGTCAAACAAATTACCAGTGAAAAGAAAGTTACATTCGATCAAAATTTCATCCAATGAAATATAATTATTACCTAAAACACAACGATTAGATCTTGGATTTTTAAATCAAACCAGTGAATAGTTAACTCCAAGAAAGAAAAAAACTTTATTTCATAATTAGAAAACAGCAAAGTAAAATTTGCGAATCAAAGTAGGACATCAAAGCTTGATCCCGCAGGCATCTGTTTTTTTAAAAGTACTAGGTACATCTAATTAAAAAAGATGAAGGGACTACCATTATTACTTATAAAATATTATGATAGTATAAAACTGTGACAATGTCTAAAAGAAAAAAGAGATTCAAAATGATATGAAGTTAAAATACTGCTTTGAATTTTTTCTGTTTCAGATTATATGGATGGTTCTCCTTCATGTGTTTTGTTACCTACCCAAGTTTACAGAAAGTTTTAGTTGTTTTATTAAAATATTGTTTATTAAGAAAATTTATTATAAATTAGTTTTAATGATATAATAGATAATACAATTATTTAATATTACATTATTTTACCCTTCCTAAAATTATGGGTCATAAAATTTTACATTTTGATTGGCATTTTGTTACATCTTGCACCTTGTCTATGTTGTAAAAAATGCCAATAAAAATGCAAAATTTTAGTTATACTAATTAAAGTAGAGCTACAAACAAAATCCCGCTAATTTTTAAATAAAATAAAATATGCAGGTATCTATATTACCGACTAAGAAATAGTTGGACAAATCCCTTCCATTCGCTGATAGCAAACATGTTGCCATATTTATACAAAGGAACGGCAACTCTTAATTATCCTTCCTCCATGTGAAGAGCTCTCCGGTCTTCAGCATACCGGATCAGTGTTGCCAGTCTAGTACAATTGTACTAGTTCTAGTACATTATCTAAGAATCTGGTACTCTAGTACACTCGAAACAAAATCTAGTACTTTTTCTTTTTTCCCACCCCCTAAAACGTATTAAAAAGTAAAAAAAAATAAAGAAATGTTGAAATAGTTTCTTGGTCGTAGAAAAATAGTGTATGCAACTCTCATACACTGTACAATGTAATGGCTATTAATCACATACTTTGATTTTCCTTTACTATACGGAGAATGGTCGCACTGCGCAGCTTTCTGAGTGCCTTTTAAAAGGAGATAGAAAACTCCGCCATTTTGAACCCTTATTACGTGTTGCCTACATCTTGGCGCAATATTTTTAATAGGTGCGTTTTAATCATCCGCTTCTGCTTCGGAATTGTCGGTTTTCTTGTTTTAATCTGACAGGTTAAAACGACTAAACCGACAATTCCGGAAGCAGAAGCGGATGATTAAAACGCAACCTGATATTTTGCTTGCTGCTGTCAGTGTCAGTGAATATTATTTTTGAAGTCACAGTTTATTACTAAAGAATCAGTTAGCTCACTCGGACCAGTTGAAAGTTCCAAAATAACATCCACTCCAGGGATACAAATTCAGGATACACAGAAGACTGCTGTTTTATTATAGGCGGTTGTCATATATTGTATTATCCGAGTTGCACAGTGTATAAACTGAAACATTGAGATCCAAAGTGCCGACGCAGAGTGAGCGATCTGATTCTTTAGCTGTAAACTGTGTCACAGGGTGCAAAATGGCCGCGCCCTATGTTGGGCGTGTCGGACCTCTCTCTTGCCTCGTATAGTAATCAAAGTATGTGCTATTAATACATTATCGTTGCATAATATACTATAATAAAATCATGTGTGCCATGAAATGTCAAACAGTAAGTAATTATCTAGAAGAGAGCCGTAATTTTAAATTTATAAATGATAAAAACTAATTAAAAGTGGGTAACACTGTGGTATAGCCATAGAAAAAGTACAGTGTTCAACTCGCAAGGAATGCTCATTTCCCATGATGTACACAGGGCGCAACAAGAGGGGGGTAGCCGGGACTAATTCCCGGGGCCCGTGCTCAAGTGGGGATCCGGCAGCGGCATAAGGGGGCCCGGCAGCTCTGATGAGGATGTTTGGACCGTTGCTTTTTTTTAGAGATTTCACTAAAAAGGACGAGAAGTTTTTGCATGTAGACCTTTTCTTTTTTTTTAGAGATTTCACTAAAGAGGGCGAGAAGTTTTTGCTTTGTTCTTTTAGAGATTTCACTAAATACGGGAAGTTTTTTTCTTGAAGACCTTTTTTTTAGAAATGTAATATTGAGAGGGCCTAATTGTTTTATAAAATTGTCGCGGGGCCCGACCTGGCCCTCGGTGGCCCTGGATGTACAACATTTGCTTGAGGCTCATGCGTTTCTTACTCGTTAAACAAAATACTATTGCGACACATAAATGTCACTTTCTATACCTCTATACCATGTTTTAATTATTGCGAGAAATTATCAAGTTTGCAAACGTATTATAAACGTAAAACTAAACAGAAAGGCGTGTTTTAAGCTTTGGTTTTAGAAAAAAGTATTCCCTAACATTTTTCACGATATTTTTTGGGATCGGTTAGCTAAGTGGATTAGGTTAAGGTCGACATGTTAAAATATGTATAATATTTGTTTGACTATTCAAAGTGTCCTTATACACGGATTCAGGGCATATTGAAAAGTTTACATAGGTATACAAAGCATCTAAAGATTTCTACGTTATAAAAAAAAATACTTTATAATAATAATTATTATTATTATAGGTAGGGAAAATGTTAATAGTATATTATGCAACGATCATGTAATGATGGTTATTAATAAACGAGCATTAACCGGGATACGAAACGAGCCAAATGCGAGTTTCGTATGGTTTAGGCGAGTGTATTAATAACCATTACATGAGAGTTGCATACGCTATTTTTTCTACACCCGATAAATAATCAAGAACTATAAATATTATATTTATATTGGTATTGAACACAATAACAGTAATTACTCGTATTTCTATAAAAAATTCTACAAAATTGTAATTAATGGTATTACCTTGGGTATTGGTATTACCATAGATTTTTTGGGCAAATTATTGTGTACTGCATTTTCTCCTTTCTCCGATATGTGTGGAGGAGTCTTCTATATCGCTGATATCAGACATGTTGATAATATAATTATCGAAGTTTAGCTATCTACGAAAATTTAATACGTTTTGACAACTAAGACAATTACATAGGAACCTAGGACAAACGTCAAAGAACATGCTTGATTGAAAAATTGTAGGTTTCTATTGATTAAAAATCTGTATCGTAATGAAAAATCTGTATCATAATGGGTATCATTATGAAACGGATTTTGAGCATATAAGTGCATTATTATAATACGGGTGTAGAAAAAATAATAAAACGTACTGGCTAGCCGACCGCCGGCGCGGCGGTAGTTGAATTTAATAAAACGAAAATCGTCTTCCGGCGGCATGGTCTTCTCACATATAAGAAAGCCGCCGAAAATCTAAACTGATTTGTTGATGAGGGCGGCAGGCTATCAGAGTATTGATAAGGCCGCCGGACGACGGTCTACTGTATTTAAAACATTAAATGCCGCCGGAAAAAACTCGCGTATCGAGGACAACACTAATCATTTGTAATTGTTGTGGTGGGAGGTGTTTGTGTGAATGCGTCTTGTTTGTTTTTATTTACGCCGTGACTAGCAGTAGTATTTTATAAACCTTAGAAGTAAATTTCATATACATGAACAAATAATAATGCCGTGACAACAAGAAGATGAAGAAACGGGTTCTCGTAGGGTGGCGGCGAAGCCGCCACCATAAAATTTCAATCCATACCTGGCTACGCCGACCGGCATAAACACCAACGGCCTGGACACAGCTCATCTACTCTGTCAAACGGAGACCGATGTACAAATAAAACGCGTGCGACATATGATCATTTGCCACAAAAATGTAGACGATTTTACAAGTATTTTTTCTTACCACCGGCATTAAATGTTTTAAATACAGTAGACCGTCGTCCGGCGGCATTTTTCAATTCACTGATAGCATGCCGCCCTGATCAACAAATCAGTTTAGATTTGCGGCGGCTTGCTTATATGTGAGAAGACCATGCCGCCGGAAGACGGTTTTCTTTCCAACAAATGCAAGCACCGCCGGCGGTCGGTTAGCCAGTATGATAATAAAAATAGGGGTGCGTTCGTGAATCGAGAACGTCAAAATTTCAATCGTCCGCACAAAATTCGTTGGAGCGTTTGTTTCTGCCCAATAAATACGAACCAGACTGATACGAACGGTAAGCCCAAATGGCACTTGTCATTATTGTCAAATTAAGTTTTTGGTTATGTAGTATTATTGAGGAACATCTAAATACTGACCATAAGAAAAAACGGTTTTGCCAGATTTTCGACGAAGAAATGTCATATGTCAACGCATCTTTCAGTAATTAGGCGCGCTTTTTTAAATATCCTATGAATCAAATTATTTATTTCAATTAGTATTCTTAATTTGGATATTTGTTAGTTGTAGTTATACTTTTGAGTCCAATGTGTCATATGCTTGATCATATTCAGATATATAGGATGTTTCAACGAAAACGAACCCAAGAAAAACATGGATTTTTTTTAAAAACACTAGTTTATTTTCTGACAAAATTATTAATATCCAGCCCAGTTTTAACGCTCTAGAGTAGGTAAGTAGTCAATCACCTCTTTTTTAATATTATGCATGGGGTACCGTCTAGTGATACATACATGTACAATTTCAATGGTTTTAATTATATATCCATGTCCAAACCTTTCAAATGATACAGGTATTGACTCCCCATACCATTAGATTAATTTAAGGTCTTCCTCGAACGACACTTATTAATTATCTTATGAGAAGGAAAATACAATCAAATTACGACTAAATATTGTTTATTAAAAAAATACCCTTTTTTTAGATCATGTTGAGACATTAAATATTTATTAAGTCAAAATGGATACCCTCTGGGGGAGATTTTCAAAAAACTAAGATAGCTTATTTGCTTTACAGGTGAGGGGAAAACCCTGAAAAACTCTCACCACCGTTAGTATAAAAATTACATAAAGTAGAATTATAATTTCAATAAAGTATTATAATAAAAATTACTTTATATAGAAATACTTCGTAGATAATCTCTATTTTTTATTTACTGGTCCATTAATTGTTGCCGAAACAAATTTGATTAAACTTTTCAAATTTTTAATTATGCACTCGTGTTCTTTTCTCTGGCGTGTAATGTAAGGTACTGTGATGTTTATTTATTTTAAACAACAGTTTATTTATTATTAATTTATTTAAACACTTATTTATTTTAAAACACTATTATTCTAATTTATATATATTTCGAATGTTCACTATTTATTTATATTTATCTTTACTGTCCATATAATAACTGATTCTCGCTTGGTCCTCCACCAATATTTATATACAAATTTAAAAATTTGGCGAAGGTGCTAGAAAGTTCACCTATTTAACAATACATGCAGCCCTATGTCTACTGATTATTTTCATTAAGTGGTCATTATTTTTCCCTTTGTTTATTTTATAATTCAATCTGTAACTTTATCTCGTAAATATTTTAATGAATTGCTTTATCCAAACATTATTTTCTTTCCTTCTAAGTAAATATATTTGACTACTTTGTGCATGCTTTCTAAATGCATGTTAGTATTAATTTCTGAACCTTTACGGTAACAATACGCCCACATAAATCTATTTTCAAAATACTTCCTTTCCAAGTATTCATACTGTAATACATATTTTTAATACCTCCGTCACTAATTAATATATATTAAAAATCTGCATATCTTTTTCAAATATTTTGCCACTTAAAATTTAAATAAGTTTAAAGGTGTTTTAATGTTTTATAGACCCTTTTATCTGAACTTTTTACTTTCTTCAAATTCTGCTGCCATCATCAATATAGTTATTAACTAAACCCATAGTTTTAATCCTTGCATTATGTAGTACACATTGGTTAAATCAGACAACATCAGACAAGTTCATTTGTTTAATACCTTTTTTAACACAAGAGATAAACCTCATAAATCTAGGTATTTTCTATTAGAAAATAAAAACACCACTGGAAACTCTGCTCCATATTTATCTATTACTAAAATAGTTGATAATTAAAAGTCATAAGCGTTCAAACTATTTAAGGTGATTACAGCACCCCCTTATAATTTTCGGACAAGGATATCTCAAAAAGTAATTTTTTTAAAAAAATTAAAATTTTGGCAAAATATATAAGGCAAAAATATCTAAAATATGCATATATTTTAAAATTTTAATTCCTTCCAGTTTCCGAGAAAAAAAATCAAAGGGCTTTAAATTTTGAAATATCATAATGAAAATAAATGCATTCCTCAACAGCACTATTCTTAATATCATCCCCAAATGTAAGCTCTTAATCTCTTGTTAATGTTTTTTTTTAAATTCGCCGAAATTAGTGGCTAAAAGGCCTCGTTAAGTGCTATTTTCTGGTTTAAACTGGTGTAAATCATTGCAAGAAACGAATGATGACTCAGAGTGTACGATACGATAGTTACAGACGCGTTACACTAGAAAGAAGCACTTAACGAGGCGTTTTAGCCACTAATTTCGGCGAATTTTAAAAAATCATTAACAAGAGATTAAGAGCTTAAATTTGGGGATTATATTAAGAATAGTGCTGTTGAGGAATGCATTTATTTTGGGCAGACACGAATTGAGAACCAAAATGAAAATATTAGGAAGGGTTTATTTTTGTACCTGAAAATATGACACGAATTGAGGACCAGGCTTCTGAGAAATAATTATAGTAAGTGCACCGAATTGCGGATTAGGGATTAAGGTTGTAATGATGATTCATTGCGTTAACGAGCATTTTATTACTTTACTTTCGAAATTCTAATATATATTTGAAGTGAGTGTTTTGTGTTTAGTTTATTTTGAGCAGTCTTGTAAAAATGAGTGAAATTAAAATGATCTTAAGTGAAAAGGGAAAGTCGTTACTTGTGTGGGATGATTATAAGTTTCGTGAAAAAAAGGTTCTTAAAAGTGGTGAAAAGTTTTGGACTTGTACTGTAAGTAAATGTAACGCAAAAGTATTTACGCTAGGTTCAGATAATATAATTTCTCGAAAAGAAACAGTGCACAATCATGAAAATGACATAAAGAAATTAAATAGACAAATTTTGAGTGTAGCAAGCAAACGGAAAGCTGTAGAAGATATCACAGAACGGCCATCGAAAAGCATACACTCTGTTTTAAGGGAAAACAGTGATGCAATGGACGCTTTGACAAGAAAAGACATTACATACATAAGAAATAATATGTATTACAAAAGACGTCAAGTCCAAGCACGTTTACCAAGCAATGTATCAGATGTTTTCGATATTTTACCAACATTAAATTTGACAACAATTAAAAATGAACCATTTCTCTTGGCCACTGATAATATTAACAATATTGTAGTATTTTCGTGCTATACTAATTTAAAATTTTTGTGTAGTAGTGACAAAGTGTATCTTGATGGAACATTTCGATATTGTACGAAACATTTTTTACAGTTGTTCACACTTCATATCGTAGAAAACGGCCATTATATACCAGTAGCTTTTTGTTTATTACCGAATAAACTTCGTTTAACATACGAAAGACTTTTCGTTATTCTTAAAGAAAAGTGTTGTAATGCTAATTTAATATTTGTTCCAAAAATTATTGTAGCTGATTATGAACTAGCTATTCACAAAGCAATTTCTGCGCAATGGCCCACCACAAAGATCATTGGATGTAGGTTTCATCTTGGCCAAGCTTGGTACAGAAAAATACAGAGTTTGGGATTGGCTAAAGAATACCAAGATGAAAAAAGTGCAACTGGAAAATGGATGAGGTATCTTTTTGGATTGTCTTTTTTAAAACCCGAAGAAGTTGGAGAATGTTTTGCTTTGGATTTGGCTGAATTTCAGCCCGATCATATGCATAAAGCTGTGGTAAATTTAGCTGACTATTTAGTAAAGAATTATATTGAAGAAAATTCTTTATTTCCACCAACAATTTGGGCTGAAGCTGTTGTAACTACAGAAAATTCTACCAATGCATGCGAGTCCTTTCATTCTAGATTTAATTCAAATTTCTATTCAATGCACCCTTCATTGTATTTATTTGTAAATGTTTTGAACAATTTTCAAACAGATACTTATATTCGTATTAACAGCCTTAAGGAGTCTGTTAAATGTAACAACAAAATTGTTAGACGAAGATTAAATATGTTAACTTCAAAAATGTTAGAATATAAAAATGGTTCTATAAAACGAATAGATTTTGTAAAATTCGCATCAAATTATCATAAAGTGTATTAAATGTAAATAATATGTATATGTTTAAAAAATTAATTATAAATTGTAAATTGTGCAATAAATATCTATTTTTATCTGAATTCGTACTTTTCTTCAAATTTTGCAAATCCATCAGAAGACAAATAATATTATAAATGGGTATAGTGATAAGATACTTCAATTATTGAGAAGTTTGTTCCTCAATTCGTGTCATATTTCCAGGTACAAAAATCTCTCTCAGTAATCTAGTTAACGCAATGAACCCTCATTACCACCTTAATCCCTAATCCTTAGTACGGTCCGCAATTCGGTGCACTTATTTGGTCTGTGCAGGTAGTGGTCCTCAATTCGAGAACACCGTTTATTTTCATTATGATATTTCAAAATTTAAAGCCCTTTGATTTTTTTTCTCGGAAACTGGAAGGAATTAAACTTTAAAAAATATGCATATTCTAGATATTATTGCCTAATTTATTTTGCCCAAATTTAAATTTTCTAAAAAAATTACTTTTTGAGATATCCTTGTCCGAAAATTATAAGGGGGTGCTGTAATCACCTTAAACATTTCCATCTGTTGCATTTGGAAAAAATACCAAGCAAAATTAATTATTTACATTTATATTCACTTTACACCTTCTAAATTAAATTCAAAACATACATGCTTCTCTAACCATACTTTTAAAAGTGACCGAATGTAAATTACATTATGTACTCATAAAAATAGAAGACGTGAAAAGGCGAGAAGAAGCTAATACAACTGGCAACACCGTTTTTCCATTTGGTCCAGCATTTAGACTCGGAATTATCAAAAATTATAGTAAACTAAATAGGTGAATCTAAATGGAACCTATCGATAACAACATTGGCGTCTGCATAGATTTATGTTTCATCTGTTATAAAGAAAATATTATTTTCTAAAGTTTTTTTATGTAGAAATTCAATTCATTACCTTTATTTGGTTGTTATAAAATTTTAAATTGCCATCATCTCCCGAAACTAGACGACAGTTGATGGAATTATTTTTTTTCATTCGTATGAGTATTCATATTTAAATATTTTTAATCAAAAAGTAAACATAGGAAATGAAATAGGTGGTTTTCCAGATTAATTAAGGTTATGTTTGAGACCATACGAACATACTGCGCAAGTCGAGAAAAAATTACCCTACTCAACACGGTGGGTAAAATTTCTTCATCTCGATGCGCTTTTCTTTTAAATAGGAACGGCTGGGGTAATTGGTCCCGATAAAACGTTCCACATTTAGGAACGCTTTTTCGAGTCTAGACAACGTTTATCTTACATTTCTGAACGCACCCCAGATGTATTCAAAACTTCAAAAACGAAAACAAAAAATAATACTTTGAATATATAGTAGCTCTCAAGCGTGGGTGTAATAATATCTTATCTTTACACTTCACATTGAAACAATAATTGATGATAACCCCAATATTCTGCGCCATTATTTTACAATTTACAAAAGAAACATTTTACTTTAAAGTAATGAATATGAATTTAAATTTACTATTTTTCTACTTTAGTATTAAGTTTGTTATTATTTCACTTTAGCGGTATCTATGTATAACAGACGATAGGTCAAAAAAATTATATCGGAATTTTCATTTAAATCTTTCTCGCTTCAAAACAATTGCGTGCTTCTTATCACTATTTAATGATAACGTACCGCACAAATTCGATTAGGTATATGTATAGTATACATACATGGTTCTGCTCAAAACAAATACACTAAATAACAAAAAATATTTCATTGTCTGAAAAATGTGATGAAACTCAAAATATGCATATGCCAATTACACAGTGGTGCATAGCACAAGCAACCTTTTAAAAAATTGGGATGAATTTTTTAGAGGTGTAGTGTTTTCTGGGTTACTGAACACGAATATGTACTTTGTGGGTCATGCTGCAAATATCATACTCGTGAGAAATGAGCATCCGTGAGAGATTGAAAAACGTTGCATCTACAGGGTGTCCCAAATTGTTTTACTTATAACTTCTAAACCATGCAATATAATCGAACCGGACAAAAGTCATCCATTATAATTGTGGTGTACTTTGAAACAAATAAAAATTTGACGACTCACCTTCAAAAACTACCCCACTGGAACAACCCCCTCAAAAATTATTAACGACACCCTAATTTTTTCTGTTCATTTTTGTAGTCGCTACTTTTCTCTGTACAACTGTTTTTAAAATTTTGAAATCGTTCTATAAATAAGTGAGAAATTAAATAAAACTGTATGTCAAGTTAATGATAAACAATACTTTATTAGGTGACACAAAAATTATTATTAATATTTTTCATAACACTTTGTTATATTTGCCGATTAATAGTTATGTATCATGTGATTTTTTTTTACTTTTTTAGATACTTTTGATAACTTTTTTATTTATTAAAGTTATTAGAAACATTTATTTTTAACATTTATTTTTATTCATGAAAAAATTATTGTCAGATATTGCCTGAGAAGTAAAATCTTCAACCTTTTTTTTTCAATACGATAAAAAGGCCAAATGCACTTGTCGTGATCCGTGAAAAATTTCTACCTGTTACAATGAACATAGTAGGCTTACTGGGGTTATAAAATTTTATGATTTCAAAAATATCAATATCAATGTCTCCATTTAACAAAAATAAGGAAAAAAATAATATTGGGAGTAAGTACTATAAATATGAAATTTTTTTATGACTTTCAATCTTTTGCAGTATGAATACAAATAGGTAAAGGGACTTATTTCGTATTTTGAAAAAATTGTACGTTTAACTCTTCTTCTATTTTTTTCCTGTCATAAACAATTTTTACAACCTTCCAAATAGAAAATTCAACCCTACCTTAGAATTTTTGGCTCGTTTTGAAAATTATTTTTATTTATTTTTATTAATCAGTCTTGCTCGATTCTACATCTACTGGTTTACTTTGCAGTCGTGTAATTTTCTGAGTAATAATGTCGTTCTCTTTAATTCCAAAAAAAAAAAAAAATTAAATTATCTGACGACAAAAAGTGTTTATTTTGTGATCATGGCGAGGCGTTAGTGAAGTGTCCGAAACCTGATACATATTTAAAATGCAACTCTTCGTCGAAACGATAACGTGACTGTGCGATTTAATTTGTTGTTTAATGAAAATACTAGTGAACAATCTTTTTCGTGGCATCGTGGCGCGTAGGAAGCATATTGTTATAACGTAAAAAAAATAAGAAACAAAATTTTGAAAATTTATTTAGGTAATTTTGTTTATTACAGTTTGAATATTCGGTAATAAAATTTAAAATTATAGCATTTTAAATTTTAAGGTATATTATTTAATTCAAGAAAATTAGAATTTTCGTCAATTTTGGATTTTAAAAAATTCATAACAATTAAAGGGTTGAAGATACGAAATATCCTAAAGAATATAAAAAAAAATTAATTCATTGCAAAAAATGCATTTTTTCTGGCTTCATTAATTTTTCGTTGTTTAAACAATAACATCAACAAATATCGAGTGTCATCTTACACTTTTATAATCAGGAAAGCCTTTCGGATATTTAAAAAAAAAAAATTACGAATTAAAACAATTTTGCAAACGAATGCGCCAGTATGCTCTGGTCTATAATGGCCGGTGTAAATATGTTACAAGCATGTCTGATTCTATGTTTTAAATCTTCTAAGTCCTCTGGTTTTGTTTCGTATACTACGTCCTTTATAGTACCCCCAGAAAAAATCTAGAGGCGACAAATGAGGTGACCTAGACGGCCACTGGATAATTGGAGAATGCGTGGATATAACACGGTTTCCATAAGTGTTTGCCAAATATTGGCTCACAATTTGTGCATTGAGCTGGTGCACCATCTTGCTGCGACCACATATCACGTCTTTGATTAAGAGGAACACCTTCCAACAAATCAAGAACGGTATTGATTAAAAAATCACGATATCCTATTCCCGTTAGAGGGTTTTCATAAAAATGAGGACCTATAATCATACCATTGAACAAACCACACCATACGTTTATGCCCCAAATATTTTGAAACCTTGTTTCTCTTACCCGGTGGGAATTTGTTGGGGACCAGTAATTGGAATTATGACGATTTAATACACCATTATTATGGAAACGTGATTCGTCGCTCCATATTTTATCTAAGAATGTGGCATCATCATTTAGTTTCACCTGCATTCTAGCGAGAAAGTCTAAGCGTTTCAAGATCATTAGGGTGTAAACCTTGGACCAAGTGTATTTTATAGGGATGATATTTATTATCTTTTAATATTTTTTGGATGCTACTTTTGTTTATTCCAATTTCGAGTGACAAATCTCTGATAGAAACATGTGGATTTACATGAACGTAAGCCAAAACGTGTATAATATTTTCTTCATTTCTGAACATTCTGTTGTGTCCTCCATGATGTTTACCGTCAGGAAAATGTCCTTGTCTAAGACTTCTTTCTAAATTGGAAAACGAACTAACTGTTCTATTCGGAAAACGTTAATAGTAAGCTTGTTTTGAATTCTTGCGACATTCGCCGTAAATCATTATCATATCGGTGTACTCGTTGGAACTAAACACAGTAGGCATTTTGAAATAATTTATTAGGACTTGACAAACTCTAAATTATTGCAAACTTTATCAAGTAAAAACTGCTAATTTTATCGAGTATTTAAGCTGCACTTCTGTTTGACAAGAGACAGATTGATCTAGTATTGTTTATAATACGCTAGAAAACTTACCATGAATTTGACAGCAAGCAACTTGATGGAAATGAAAAAAAAAAAAAAAAAGAATCTCACTTATTTATGAAGCGATTTCAAAATTTTAAAAACAGTTGTACAGAGAAAAGTAGACTATAAAAATGAGCAGATACTAAATTAGGGTGTCGTTAATAATTTTTGAGGGGGTTGTTCCAGGGGAGTAGTTTTTGAGGGTGGGTCATCAAATTTTTATTTGTTTCAAAGTACATCGCCAATTATAATGGATGACTTTTGTCCGGTTCGATTATCTTGCATGGTTTAGAAGTTATAGCATGGGTAAAACAATTTGGGACACCATGTATATATATATGGAATGATCCACAAAAATATTTCTAAAGTAGGCCTTTGAAAAATTCACACATTTCAGGGCGTACAAGTCTTCTTCTGTAAGTTTGGATTTAATTCAGATCCGCGCGTAGATATCCAGGACATGACTCGCATCTCTGCCTTTTTTGATCATGGCCTACTTTAGAAACAATTTTTGTGGATTTTTTATCGAGTGATCTACAAAAAATTGCTGCTAACGTAGGCCATGACTGACAAAGACAGAGAAACGAGTCACGTCCGTGATAACTACGAACGCCTCTAGATTAAATAGAAACTGTCATTTAAAAATGAAGAATTGTACGCTCCAACATACGTAATCTTCTTTATGGCACTTCATATTTGAAATAAACCTAAATGCAGGTTTATTTTCAACAAAAAGTATATTGTTCAATAAATGAAGAAATGCAAATTGAGTTAGTAACGAATTTAGGGATCCCAAATCTTACCAAAGAGTCTCCTGAAAGTTCAAAATGGCGCACGCGTAGCTTTTTGGATATTTTTGTCAATATGACAACTTTTAGTCTAGAATAAATAATTTGATTCGTTGAATGATCTTATTCACAATGGTTGGATCTTTGAAGATTTTCCTTTTACAGTCAACTTTAGACATATTTAAAAATATCGTCTGGATATTTGGGAAATTGTTTTATTTTCATACTCTGTCAAAGGGTCAGCTAAAGGTTCCTTTCTGGAAGACGTTCATTTTGATATTCATGGTCTTATAACGTTTGAACAATTTTAAATACATATGACACATAATAAAACTATTTTTCAAAATTTGTCACAAGTAGGTCTCATAATTTATTAAAGCACCCAATCGAACATGTGAACTAGTCGAACTGTTACGAAACAGACCTCATATACACGTATTTATTATTTAGTTTCTATGTTATTCGTCTTTCTTTGAAACAATTTTCTTTGTTCGATTTAGATATATCTATAATTATTTCCCAGATGGTTTTAATTTTTTGTAGGTTAAAATTTATAAAATACAATCGGTCTTGCTTCATATCATGCGTGTTGATATGCGCCATTAAGTCTACAAGTGTAAAGTAATGTTAGATTATCGCATCTAGAAGAAATTACAAAAATATTAGTTAAACGTCGGGGTCAATTTTATTAGTTTATTTGAGAGTTAAGGGCTAAATAACAAACTCTGTTTTGTAAAAATCAATTTGAAACAAAACTTAGATATTTAATAGTTTTGTAGGACCAATTCTAGTTTCAAATAAAAGTTTTTTGTTAGAAACAAATAAAAACAAAAAATAAAATATTTTAATTTTAATTTATATGACACTAGCTGTTGCCCGCGACTTTGCTCGCATGTAGTCGTGTTATTAATATAAAAAAAATACATGACTTCTTTTTTTATTAATTTTTTTTGGTATTTAATCATTTTTATTTATTTTTACTTTTTTTAATTATTTTTATTCATTTTTATTCATTTTTATTCATTTTTATTAATTTTTATTCACTTTTATTCACTTTTATTCATTTTTAAATATTTTTATTAATTTTTATTCATTTTTATTAATTTTTATTAATTTTTATTAATTTTTATTAATTTTTATTAATTTTTATTAATTTTTATTAATTTTTATTAATTTTTATTAATTTTTATTAATTTTTATTAATTTTTATTAATTTTTATTAATTTTTATTAATTTTTATTAATTTTTATTAATTTTTATTAATTTTTATTAATTTTTATTAATTTTTATTAATTTTTATTAATTTTTATTAATTTTTATTAATTTTTATTAATTTTTATTAATTTTTATTAATTTTTATTAATTTTTATTAATTTTTATTAATTTTTATTAATTTTTATTAATTTTTATTAATTTTTATTAATTTTTATTCATTTTTATTTATTTTTATTTATTTTTATTCATTTTTATTTATTTTTATTTATTTTTATTCATTTTTATTCATTTTTATTCATTTTTATTCATTTCTATTAATTTTTATTAATTTTTATTCATTTTTATTCATTTTTATTCATTTTTTCCATTTTTATTAATTTTTATTCATTTTTATTTATTTTTATTCATTTTCAATCATTTTTAATTATTTTTATTAATTTTTATTAATTTAATTTTTATTAATTTTTATTAATTTTTATTAATTTTTATTAATTTTTATTAATTTTTATTAATTTTTATTAATTTTTATTAATTTTTATTAATTTTTATTAATTTTTATTAATTTTTATTAATTTTTATTAATTTTTATTAATTTTTATTAATTTTTATTAATTTTTATTAATTTTTATTAATTTTTATTAATTTTTATTAATTTTTATTAATTTTTATTAATTTTTATTAATTTTTATTAATTTTTATTAATTTTTATTAATTTTTATTAATTTTTATTAATTTTTATTCAGTTTTATTCAGTTTTATTAATTTTTATTAATTTTTATTAATTTTTATTAATTTTTATTAATTTTTATTAATTTTTATTAATTTTTATTAATTTTTTCCATTTTTATTAATTTTTATTAATTTTTATTAATTTTTATGAACTAAAATGGGGTAAAACACAATAAGCCAATAGGCTTCAGTTTTATTCGGAGAGATAGTCAGACGAGCCCAGGGAAAAAAATAATTGATCCGGAAAAATATGACAAATAAGCTTTAGATGCTGCTCGCTTATATGTGCAGCTGTACCCTTGGCACCCAATGACAAAATACTTATTCATGGTGCAGTTATAATAAAACCTGCATTTCTGCCTATTGGGCAACTGTCTGAAGAAGCCGCGGAAGCACGTAACAAGCATTTCCGCCCATACCGCCAAGACTTCGCGAGAAAATTCTCTAGAGAAAATTGTAACAGGGACATTTATAATTGCCTGTTTCTAAGTTCAGACCCCCTCTTAAGTAGCATGAGGAACGTTAAAAGAAGAAAAATAAAGTCTTTTTTGCCAGAAACAATTAATTTACTATTAGAGAGTTTTAGCAAATGTACGTAAGATCTCCGCTAACGTTACGTTAAACTTAGATTGTGACATTTTTCATAAACATTCAAAGGGGTAGATTACAGTATATCGCTAAGGTAACGTTAGCGGATGGTTAGCGGTGTTTGCTAAAACTCTCTAATATCTGCAAAGCCGCTTGAAGCCGGTAATTTTTCAGAAAGCGAAGTTGAGAATTTATACGAATAATGTTAGATAAAATTGTATATGTATATTTTTTATTAATAAATATAGGTTAATTAAACATTAAAAACTTTGTTTTATTTATTAATATCGATTAGAATCGATATAGACCAAAAAATAATTTTGGCCAGCGTAAATCGTTCAAATACCCCTATGTGCACCGCTTTACGGTAGCGAAGAAACACGACTTGTCACCAAGCACTAGATTAGCAATTACTTTACATTTAAGTAACTTACAATCAGATATATTTGACAACTATCCTAACTAAACTTGTAAACAATTAGATTGAAATGTCTGACAAAATTCGTTGCAAAAATATCGCCTACTAGGTAGGACCAACGGAAAGAGAACAGCCCTCCTCCTATACACAGACATGTTTATATTTTTATGCCGGATTCGAATACTAAAAAGACCATACAGAGATTTTGTAGCAATGATAGAACCATAGAACCATTCATTCGAAGGTACATACTATTAATATTTTTGTTTAGTTACGACTGGTATATTTTTTTATTAATTTTTATTAATTTTTATTAATTTTTATTAAATAATAAATCATTACATAGCAAGACCTCCAAATATGTTTTTTAGGTCTTTAAAATCGCGCGATTTCGCGAATAAACCTTACTTTATCAAAATGACAAAAACCAATATTTAGCACGAAAATTCAGACAAAATTTTTAGTATGAATGACTCCATACATTAGTATAATTCAAAAAAATAATAAATCATTACATAGCAAGACCTGTAAATACGTTTTTTAGGTCTTTTGAAAAGCGCGGTTCCGCGGAATAACCTTACTTTATCAAAATGACAAAAACCAATATTTAGCACGAAAATCGAGGTATACTTTTTAGTATGAATGATTCAATACATTATTATAATTCAAAAAAATAATAAATCATTACATAGCAAGACCTCAAAATATGTTTTTTAGGTGTTTAAAATGGCGCGATTCCGCGGATAAAAATTACTTTATCAAAATGACAAAAACCAATATTTAGCACGAAAATCCAGGTATAATTTTTAGTATGAATGATTCAGTACATTATAATAATTCAAAAAAATAATAAATCATTACATAGCAAGACCTCCAAATATGTTTTTTAGGTCTTTAAAATGGCGCGATTCCGCGGATAAACATTACTTTATCAAAATGACAAAAACCAATATTTAGCACGAAAATTCAGATAAAATTTTTAGTATGAATGACTCCATACATTACTATAATTCAAAAAAATAATAAATCATTACATAGCAAGACCTGTAAATACGTTTTTTAAGTCTTTTGAAAAGCGCGGTTCCACGGAATAACCTTACTTTATCAAAATGACAAAAACCATTATTTAGCACGAAAATCCAGGTATACTTTTTAGTATGAATGATTCAATACATTATTATAATTCAAAAAAATAATAAATCATTACATAGCAAGACCTCCAAATATGTTTTTTAGGTGTTTAAAATGGCGCTATTCCGCGGATAAAAATTACTTTATCAAAATGACAAAAACCAATATTTAGCACGAAAATCCAGGTATAAATTTTAGTATGAATGATTCAATACATTATAATAATTCAAAAAAATAATAAATCATTACATAGCGAGACCTCCAAATATGTGTTTTAGGTCTTTAAAATCGCGCGATTTCGCGGATAAACCTTACTTTATCAAAATGACAAAAACCAATATTTAGTACGAAAATCCAGGTATACTTTTTAGTATGAATGATTCAATACATTATTATAATTCAAAAAAATCATAAATCATTACATAGCAAGACCTCCAAATATGTTTTTTAGGTGTTTAAAATGGCGCGATTCCGCGGATAAAAATTACTTTATCAAAATGACAAAAACCAATATTTAGCACGAAAATCCAGATATAATTTTTAGTATGAATGATTCAGTACATTATAATAATTAAAAAAAGCAATAAATCATCATTACATAGCAAAAACATATTTGGAGGTCTTGCGATGTAATGATTTATTATTTTTTTGAATTATTATAATGTACTGAATCATTCATACTAAAAATTATACCTGGATTTTCGTGCTAAATATTGGTTTTTGTCATTTTGATAAAGTAATTTTTATTCGCGGAATCGCGCCATTTTAACACCTAAAAAACATATTTGGAGGTCTTGCTATGTAATGATTTATTATTTTTTTGAATTATAATAATGTATTGAATCATTCATACTAAAAAGTATACCTCGATTTTGGTGCTAAATATTGGTTTTTGTCATTTTGATAAAGTAAGGTTATTCCGCGGAACCGCGCTTTTCAAAAGACTTAAAAAACGTATTTACAGGTCTTGCTATGTAATGATTTATTATTTTTTTTAATTATACTAATGTATGGAGTCATTCATACTAAAAATTTTATCTGAATTTTCGTGCTAAATATTGGTTTTTGTCATTTTGATAAAGTAAGGTTTATCCGCGAAATCGCGCGATTTTAAAGACCTAAAAAACATATTTGGAGGTCTTGCTATGTAATGATTTATTATTTTTTTGAATTATAATAATGTATTGAATCATTCATACTAAAAATTATACCTGGATTTTCGTGCTAAATATTGGTTTTTGTCATTTTGATAAAGTAAGGTTATTTCGCGGAACCGCTCTTTTCAAAAGACCTAAATAACGTATTTACAGGTCTTGCTATGTAATGATTTATTATTTTTTTGAATTATACTAATGTAGGGAGTCATTCATATTAAACATTTTATCTGAATTTTCGTGCTAAATATTGGTTTTTGTCATTTTTATAAAGTAAGGTTTATCCGCGAAATCGCGCCTTTTTAAAGACCTAAAAAACATATTTGGAGGTCTTGCTATGTAATGATTTATTGTGTTTTTGAATTATACTAATCTATTGAATCATTCGTATTAAAAATTATATCTAGAATTTCGTGCTAAATATTGGTTTTTGATATTTTGGTAGAATAATGTCTTTCCGCGAAACCACGCATTTTTAAAGATCTAAAAAATGTAATTAGAGGTCTTGCTATTTAATGATTTTTTATTTATTTTATAGCTAGCGGTGTACTAAATTATTGGTATGAAAATTGTATTTGTAATCTCGTGCTAAATGTGTTTTTTTGGACTCTTAATTCTTATAGTCGTTTGACGACAAAACACCTGACTTTAAAAAGACCAAAAAAATATATTTTAAATGATTGTTCGGCCATAATTTTTTGTTTATTCAATTAACAAAAACTTATGAATATTTGGTATAAAAATTATATTTATAATCGCATTGTAAATGTGTTTGTTTCTTCCCCGTCTTTGTGTAAGATTATCTTATTTTAATTAATAATTCAAATTGACTTAATCCATTTTTTTCAATAAATACACTAATATTTATTTATTTCTAAACTTTCATGATACTAAACTCCACCTAAACCAAAGATTTTGCCGAATAACAACATCAAAACATTTGGGGACCGCCGCGCGGTTTGTCTGCTAGTTAGTCTGCTAGCTTCAGCCTCATGCACCGCTTTACGGTAGCGAAGAAATACGACTTGTCACCAAGCACTAGATTAGCAATTACTTTACATTTAAGTAACTTACAATCAGATATATTTGACAACTATCCTAACTAAACTTGTAAACAAGTAGATTGAAATGTCTGACAAAATTCGTTGCATAAATATCGCCTACTAGGTAGGCCCAACGGAAAGAGAACAGCCCTCCTATACACAGACATGTTTATATTTTTATGCCGGATTCAAATACTAAAAAGACCATACAGAGATTTTGTAGCAATGATAAAACCATAGAACCATTCATTCGAAGGTACATACTATTAATATTTTTGTTTAGTTACGACTGGTATATTTTTTTATTAATTTTTATTAATTTTTATTAATTTTTATTAAATAATAAATCATTACATAGCAAGACCTCCAAATATGTTTTTTATGTCTTTAAAATCGCGCGATTTCGCGAATAAACCTTACTTTATCAAAATGACAAAAACCAATATTTAGCACGAAAATTCAGACAAAATTTTTAGTATGAATGACTCCATACATTAGTATAATTCAAAAAAATAATAAATCATTACATAGCAAGACCTGTAAATACGTTTTTTAGGTCTTTTGAAAAGCGCGGTTCCGCGGAATAACCTTACTTTATCAAAATGACAAAAACCAATATTTAGCACGAAAATCGAGGTATACTTTTTAGTATGAATGATTCAATACATTATTATAATTCAAAAAAATAATAAATCATTACATAGCAAGACCTCAAAATATGTTTTTTAGGTGTTTAAAATGGCGCGATTCCGCGGATAAAAATTACTTTATCAAAATGACAAAAACCAATATTTAGCACGAAAATCCAGGTATAATTTTTAGTATGAATGATTCAGTACATTATAATAATTCAAAAAAATAATAAATCATTACATAGCAAGACCTCCAAATATGTTTTTTAGGTCTTTAAAATGGCGCGATTCCGCGGATAAACATTACTTTATCAAAATGACAAAAACCAATATTTAGCACGAAAATTCAGATAAAATTTTTAGTATGAATGACTCCATACATTACTATAATTCAAAAAAATAATAAATCATTACATAGCAAGACCTGTAAATACGTTTTTTAAGTCTTTTGAAAAGCGCGGTTCCACGGAATAACCTTACTTTATCAAAATGACAAAAACCATTATTTAGCACGAAAATCCAGGTATACTTTTTAGTATGAATGATTCAATACATTATTATAATTCAAAAAAATAATAAATCATTACATAGCAAGACCTCCAAATATGTTTTTTAGGTGTTTAAAATGGCGCTATTCCGCGGATAAAAATTACTTTATCAAAATGACAAAAACCAATATTTAGCACGAAAATCCAGGTATAAATTTTAGTATGAATGATTCAATACATTATAATAATTCAAAAAAATAATAAATCATTACATAGCGATACCTCCAAATATGTGTTTTAGGTCTTTAAAATCGCGCGATTTCGCGGATAAACCTTACTTTATCAAAATGACAAAAACCAATATTTAGTACGAAAATCCAGGTATACTTTTTAGTATGAATGATTCAATACATTATTATAATTCAAAAAAATCATAAATCATTACATAGCAAGACCTCCAAATATGTTTTTTAGGTGTTTAAAATGGCGCGATTCCGCGGATAAAAATTACTTTATCAAAATGACAAAAACCAATATTTAGCACGAAAATCCAGATATAATTTTTAGTATGAATGATTCAGTACATTATAATAATTAAAAAAAGTAATAAATCATCATTACATAGCAAAAACATATTTGGAGGTCTTGCGATGTAATGATTTATTATTTTTTTGAATTATTATAATGTACTGAATCATTCATACTAAAAATTATACCTGGATTTTCGTGCTAAATATTGGTGTTTGTCATTTTGATAAAGTAATTTTTATTCGCGGAATCGCGCCATTTTAACACCTAAAAAACATATTTGGAGGTCTTGCTATGTAATGATTTATTATTTTTTTGAATTATAATAATGTATTGAATCATTCATACTAAAAAGTATACCTCGATTTTGGTGCTAAATATTGGTTTTTGTCATTTTGATAAAGTAAGGTTATTCCGCGGAACCGCGCTTTTCAAAAGACTTAAAAAACGTATTTACAGGTCTTGCTATGTAATGATTTATTATTTTTTTTAATTATACTAATGTATGGAGTCATTCATACTAAAAATTTTATCTGAATTTTCGTGCTAAATATTGGTTTTTGTCATTTTGATAAAGTAAGGTTTATCCGCGAAATCGCGCGATTTTAAAGACCTAAAAAACATATTTGGAGGTCTTGCTATGTAATGATTTATTATTTTTTTGAATTATAATAATGTATTGAATCATTCATACTAAAAATTATACCTGGATTTTCGTGCTAAATATTGGTTTTTGTCATTTTGATAAAGTAAGGTTATTTCGCGGAACCGCTCTTTTCAAAAGACCTAAATAACGTATTTACAGGTCTTGCTATGTAATGATTTATTATTTTTTTGAATTATACTAATGTAGGGAGTCATTCATATTAAACATTTTATCTGAATTTTCGTGCTAAATATTGGTTTTTGTCATTTTTATAAAGTAAGGTTTATCCGCGAAATCGCGCCTTTTTAAAGACCTAAAAAACATATTTGGAGGTCTTGCTATGTAATGATTTATTGTGTTTTTGAATTATACTAATCTATTGAATCATTCGTATTAAAAATTATATCTAGAATTTCGTGCTAAATATTGGTTTTTGATATTTTGGTAGAATAATGTCTTTCCGCGAAACCACGCATTTTTAAAGATCTAAAAAATGTAATTAGAGGTCTTGCTATTTAATGATTTTTTATTTATTTTATAGCTAGCGGTGTACTAAATTATTGGTATGAAAATTGTATTTGTAATCTCGTGCTAAATGTGTTTTTTTGGACTCTTAATTCTTATAGTCGTTTGACGACAAAACACCTGACTTTAAAAAGACCAAAAAAATATATTTTAAATGATTGTTCGGCCATAATTTTTTGTTTATTCAATTAACAAAAACTTATGAATATTTGGTATAAAAATTATATTTATAATCGCATTGTAAATGTGTTTGTTTCTTCCCCGTCTTTGTGTAAGATTATCTTATTTTAATTAATAATTCAAATTGACTTAATCCATTTTTTTCAATAAATACACTAATATTTATTTATTTCTAAACTTTCATGATACTAAACTCCACCTAAACCAAAGATTTTGCCGAATAACAACATCAAAACATTTGGGGACCGCCGCGCGGTTTGTCTGCTAGTTAGTCTGCTAGCTTCAGCCTCATGCACCGCTTTACGGTAGCGAAGAAATACGACTTGTCACCAAGCACTAGATTAGCAATTACTTTACATTTAAGTAACTTACAATCAGATATATTTGACAACTATCCTAACTAAACTTGTAAACAAGTAGATTGAAATGTCTGACAAAATTCGTTGCATAAATATCGCCTACTAGGTAGGCCCAACGGAAAGAGAACAGCCCTCCTATACACAGACATGTTTATATTTTTATGCCGGATTCAAATACTAAAAAGACCATACAGAGATTTTGTAGCAATGATAAAACCATAGAACCATTCATTCGAAGGTACATACTATTAATATTTTTGTTTAGTTACGACTGGTATATTTTCAGCATTTAAATGAAAATAAATATTGTACTTACAATGCCCACTTTTTCCGTTGTTAAGTAACAACCATTCAAATAAAGTCTAGATCCTTTGTTGTGACATTAAGTAAATTTACATGTATTTAAATAATTTGTAGTTATGTATATTTTATTTTAATGTAGAATCTTAAAATATACAAATTAAGTCAATTTAATAACGTCTGTCACATTACTTCAAATACAAATGGAAAAAAAGTGTATTTAGCAAAAATATAATTTTTGATAAAAAGTTCTGCTTCACTTGCAAATCCATAATCAAACTTCAAACATTGTAAAATATATTATATGGAATACAAGGAAAATAAAAAGTACTTTTTAATTTCAATAAAGAGTAAAATACGCAACTTTTTTTATATGTTGATAAGAATTAAAAAATAGTATTTATTAAATCATTGTAAGTACTTTTTAAGTGATTTCGATTGACTTTATTCAATAAATAATCTAAAATCAATGTTTATCATTTAGGGTGTACTTATTGGAAATTTTTTAATTTTACAAATTTCATTCTTGAATCTTGACTATGGATTTCCAAACGATTCAGATTTTTTTTTTCAAGAATAAGTTTTTAGTGAAATGTAACATTACTTAAATATTTTCTGTTTGTACACAACTTTTTATTTATTTAATTTTTGACATATTTTAGAAAAAAACGCTCGAAAAATCGTACACAAGTACATAAACAAATCAACTGAAACAATAAGACGATCTGATAAGATAAAACAAATACTTATTGAATTGATCCAATTAGTTATTTAAGCATTGAGCTTTGTATTATGAATTACTAAAATATACAGGGTGTTTGGATATGAGACAGTCAACGTTGACACATGACAGCCCTTGAAAGTTGATGAAAAATGAAGCAGGAATATAAACCCTTTAAGTTCTTAATTTTGGAGGTACAGTGTGTTAAAATAAAAAATAAATGTTTTTAGGCAATAAGTAAATAGTAAACGGAGTGCTTTGTTAGCTTCGAACGAGGTCAGTGGAGCACATTGGTTTTCTTAAGGTTTTTTCCAAAAACAACCACACCACCTTTTTATGCAACATTTAGGCTCCTGAAATATAAAATATTGCGAAAAGAAATTTGTTATTTTAAAAAAAAACGAGGTGCTTTGCCTGTCGAATGAACCAACGGAGCACCCCGATTTGTAATTTTTTTTTCTAAAAACATCTATGCCTCGTTTTTAAGCTCTTAAAATATTATAAAACTTTTAGTTCAAATTTGCTATTTTTAAAAATTACGGGTTGCGCTTTGCTAGCTTTGAACAAATCTAGCAGAGCGTATCGTTTTTTAAGTTTTTTTTTTCCTGAAAACCATGCCACATTTTTAGTCTCTTGAAATATTAAAAAATATTCAGAAGAAATTTGTTATTTTTAATAGTATATTACGTAACAAGAGTTGTAAGTAACCCATTACAGTAAATTACAACTCGTGTAACGTACTATACTTTTTCTACGCCCACTTATTTTCCTCTATTAAGTAAAGGGCATATGCTTGTGTCGCCAATCCATACATTTTCGATAGGTAATTTCGTACCTTTTTTTTGGATTTTAGCGGTAACAAATTATGTGTGGTAGCTTGAACTTTTTCTAAAATCTCCGGTGCAGTGCTCATCACTTTCACTACTAACAGATATATTCGTAGGTAAAGTTGAGAAAATGTTCAAATACAATATTTTGTTACAAAAATTGACAATATAAATGATAAAACGTTTATTTCCATAGCATGCTATGAAAACGCGACTTCTTTTTTGAAAAATTGTATAATGTGTTGCCGACATTTAGGGGCATCACTTTTTTAATCCAAAATGTATCTCGCTAATTCTAAAAGTTTTTGCTTTTCAATTGACTAAATTTATGTAAATAGACCAAATAAAGTCGAACGTAGATTAAAATTTGATTGCAATTTGATTAAACTAAGAAATTTGTTTTCTTATCAAAACGCACGTGTTTGAGATCTCATTACGTGCATGTTATTGTTAAATGTCATTTACAAGGAATGTTGAAAGTGCGATTTTTACTTTATTTTGTAAGCATACAGGGGAAGAAGAGTAAACAGTCGAACAATGGGTTGCATCGAATCTTTCTGATGAGTTTTTGGCAGTGATGTTATTGTTCAACACTTTTCAAAGAGGATCTTGTCAAAAAATTTTCAACAAAGAAATGGTGGAAGCTATTATCAATAAAAATTAAAAAAATAAAAACAAATAAAATGTCCAGCTACATCTGCATCTATTAAGTGGATTTTTTCTTCATACAGATTAATATGGACTAAGCTTCGCAACAGATTAGGTGCCGATAGAGCTGCAAACTTGGTAAAAAATATATAATCATTTAAGAACCAAGTCTAAGGAATGGGAATTAGACGAAAATACAGATTCTGATTTCTGATTTTCCTGATAACTAATATGCTTTGTTTAACAACAAACTTGTTTATTTTTGTATTTGTATATATACCATAATATTTAAAATAAGTGTTTTGTTAGTTTAGTTTCAGTTTCTCTCGTTTTGTATTCACCTACTACTTACTTCATGTTATTTGTGCTAGTTTTTGTTTTTATTCAGAAATAAATATATGTATATGACGTTCATTCAACTGAAAATTTGCTATTTTTGAAAAAACAAAAAAAAAACCTAATGATAGTGGGTTTTATCAATTAAAAAAACCCGAAAAAACCCATTGGGTTTTATAACATGGAGAAATTCTATGCCAACCCTGGCCCATTGTGCATCATTCTAACTAGATAGGCACCTCCTTGCTCGTGAGCCAGCCTACAGATTTAAGGTAGTTGACAACGTCGCCAAGAGGTACTTCTCTTATATCGGCCGGTCTTAGCCAATTCTCGCCGAATACAAATCTTCTAATAAATGAGAGCATCGGGCAATCATAGAGAATATGCACGATGGTATCATATCATTTCATCGTGACATTCTAGTTCTAACCCTGAGTAAATTCGTCGTATGTCCAGGCTGAGTAGTGCTGTCTGCTATCTGTATATAAGCATGTTTCTTCCTGTGATATTATTTCTGGTGCTCTACTGGCTTCGTTCAAAGTTAGCAAAGCAACCCATATTTCTAAAGATCGTAATTTTTTCGAAATGCATTATAATTTATAATGTATTAAAAGCCAAAACATAGCCAAAAAATAGCCTAAAAATGTGGTATAGTTATTAAACAAAAAAATCCGAAGTGCTCTACTGGATTCGTTCAAGCAAAGCGCTCTATATTATTTAAAAATAGCAACTTTTTAGAAAAGTTTTATATCTCAAGAGTCTAAAAATAGCCTAAAAATGTGGTGAGGTTTTCATAAAAAAACTTTAAAAACCTGAGGTATGAAGTTAGCATATTTAAAAAAAAAAATTCTATAATATCTCAAAAGCCTTAAAATAGCCTAAAAATGTGGTGTAATTGTTTTTAGAAAGAAAAAAAAAATTAAAAGCATTCTGCTGGCTTCGTCCGAAGCATGCCAATAAAGGAAATTTTGAGTTGAAACATATGCCATATTTTTAGGCTATTTTAAGACTATTCTTATACCCTATTTAAATGTTATGTTCCTTGTTTTTTACAAAAATCATTTTAGGAAAATTTTGTATAAAACAAAAATTATAGATAGTATTAGAAGTAACTTTTATTTGAAGAATTTTCTTCTCTGCTATCTTTCCTTTGGATATCATTCAATACTTGTTGCGGTACTAGCCAAAGGAGTAGTTGTTTTCTGACGGGAAACGGTCGCTCGTATTTATGTGATACCTACTGGCTTTGAGTTATATTTATTTTATTTTCCCTAAAATATTATGAAACTTTTCGAAAAATCAGTATTTTTCAAAAAAAAAATACAGGGTACTTTGCTAGCTTCGAACGAAGCCAGCACAGTACTTCGGTTTTTTAAAGCTTTTTTCTAAAACCAACCACACCAAATGTTTAGGCTATTTTTAGGCTCTTAAAATATTATAAAACTTTTCTAAAAAAATTGATATTTTTAAATAATGCAGGGTGCTGTGTTGGAACAAAGTCGGTAGAGCACCTCCGTTTATTATTTTTTTTTTTCTGAAAACAACTACTTATACCACATTTTAAGGCTATTTTTAGGCTCCTAAAATATTATAAAACTTTTCGAGAAAAAAAATGTATTTTCTAAACAGGTGCTTTGCTAGCTTTGAATAAAGCCAGCAATGCACGTCGGTTTTTTAAAGCTTTTTCCTAAAAACCACACCACATTTTTAGGCTCTTGAGATTATTATAAAACTTTTCTAAAAAATTGCTATTTTTAAATAAAGTCAGCAGAGTACCTGTTTATTAATTTTTTTTTAAACAACCACACCACATTTTTAGGTTCATGAAATATTATAAAACTTTTATAAAAAAAATGCTGTTTTTAAATAATACAGGGTGCTTTGTTGGAACAAAGCTCGGAACAAAGTCAGCAGAGCACCTTGTTTTTTTAATTTGTTTTTTTTTATAAAAAAACCACTATGCCACACTTTTAGACAATTTTTGCCTCTTGATATAATTGCTATTTCTAAAAGTATGGGGTGCTTTGCTAGCTTCGAAAGAGGCCAATAAAGCACCTCAGTCTTTTAGCTTTTTCTTAAAAACAACTATGCCACATTTTTAGATTAATTTAGACTCATTTGCTGTTTAAAAAAACGCGATTCCTTGCGGACTTCAAAGTTATTTTCTAAAAAGAACCACATTATAATTTTAGTCTTTTTTAAGATCCCAAAGTGTTATACAACTTTTCGAAAAAAATTATATTTTTAAAAAATATTTTGTGATTTGTTAGCTTCAAACGAAGTCAGAAGAGAACCTCCGATTTTTTAAGTTTTTTTTTTCACATTTTTAGGCTTTTTTTAGGCTCTTGAAGTAGTATGAAACTTTTCTAAAAAATTGAAATTTTTAAATAATATAGGGTGCTTTGCTAGAAAGAAGCCAGCAGAGCACCTAGGTTTTAATTTTTTTTTAAACAGTGGCCACATTTTTAGGCTATATTTTGATTTTTAATATATTATAAAGCTTTTCGAAAAAAATTGATATTTTTTTAAAATACGCGGTGCTTTGCTAGCTTCGAACGAACCCAGCAAGTTTTTTCTAAAAATAATTACACCTCATTTTTAGGCGCTTGAAATATATTAAACATTTTAATAAAATTGGCTATTTTTGAAAAATACTTTTTTGCTCTGCTGTATTTTTTAGAAATAGTTTTATAATATCTTAAGGTCCTAAAAATAGCCTTAAAAAGAAAGGAAATAAATAAATAAATAAATAAATATGGGAATTAAAATCAGCAAATAATTGGGAGTTAAACTAAACATAAATTTAGAATGATAAATTATGCATATTCTTAAATGTTGTCAGTTTTCTTCAAAAGAATGAAACCCAAAATCAATAAGTTCCACATATTAATGTGATACATTTACTGTTAATAAAAATACATAATTTTTAAAATTAAATTTGCTTATATTAGTAGTGACGTAATTTATGTTCCACTGATAAAATGTATAGCACAAGTAGAAGTTGGAAAGGCTTCTCCGGGTTCTCCCACTTTATACACATAAATTGACAAGTTTTCGGCGGATCTAACCGAAGTGGACGCGATACATAGGCGTACAAAATTATTTCGAGTAAATAGTTTAATAAATTGTGAATAGCTGTTGAAATTTTGTAAAATTATTTGTAGTCCATAAATACATGCGATTGTCCGGTTCCGCCAGTAAAAATTTACAATTCTTATTCTATGAAACGACACTGGCAGGTAAACATTACTCCGAAATTCTCGAAGCCGTCCGACGTGGTTTAACGTTTATCCCCTCTCTACCTACCAAAAGCCTTTCCAACTTCTACTTATGCTATGCTATAACGTCCTGTCAAAATGGCCGACGATTGTCAAGAACAACAAAATTAGTTTGTTTGTTGACCTGACTTTTTCATTAGTGTTTAATTAACTGCTTATTCATATATTCTTAATATATCAATTTTTGTCATTTTTCAACTTAATAGGATTATAATGCTTTTCGAAAAAATGACTATTTTTATAAATACGGGGTGCTCTGCTAACCTCGAAGGAAGCCAGCAGTTTTTTTTTTTCTCAAAACAACCACACCACATTTTTATGCGTTTGAGAAATTAAAAAACTTTTCTAAAAAAATTGCTATTTTTAAATAATATAGGGTACTTTGCTAGAACGAATCCAGTAGAGCTATCAGTTTTTTTTAAACAAATATGCCATATTTGTCAGCTATTGAAATGTAAAACTTTTTGAAAAAAATTGCTATTTTTAAAAACCGAGGTGCTCTGGTGGCTTCGTTCTAGCGAAGCACTACATATTATTTAAAAAAAGCACTGAAAAAACCTAAGGTACTCTGGCTTCATTTGAAGTTAGCAAAAATATTTTTTTTTTTTCGAAAAATTGTATATTTCAGAAGCCTAAAAATATGCTGTTGTTATTTTGAGAAAAAAATAAAAAAAAACTGGAGTGCATAGCTGGCTTTGTTCAAAGCTAGAGAGCACCTTGATTTTTGTAAAAAAAAGTGAGGAGCGTACGATTTTTGAATAGGGTATAAAAATAGCCTAAAAATATGGCATATATGAGTTAAAACCTAAACTCAAAATTCCCTAGGTACTCTTCTACCTTCTTTGGCATACAAATGTTACATGTTGCGAAAAAAAGGTAAACAAAATTTAATATTTCTAATCTATTTATATTACTAGTAACAAAAATAATGTTATAATAACTTTAAAGATAAATACAGATTTTTGAAAGTGTACTACCTAAGTAGGTATATGATTTTTATTTAAAAAATGGAATGTCCCAGTTTTTTAAAATCCAGCTTTAGGGGTAAATGACCAGTTTTTTCACTTGCTGGCACGCATCAGGCCAAAGTAAGAAAATGCCATGCTTTTCACCTAAATGCTTCACATTTTACTCAAAAGCAATGCTTTTTAAATTTAAAGTTACAAGCCCTTTTTTCAGAGCTCCCCATAAAAAGGACTTGTTTTATAAATTATAAGGGGAGGACCTTTTTTAGATCTCCACTAAAAATAGGACATGATTTGATAAAAATAGGTATGAGACTTAAGAGTAGTCTTACACTTTTGCCAAGTTGCATAAAAAGTTCCTATTAGGTATTTATTGTAAATACTACACCAAATAATTTCTAATAATTTTCCTAACAATATTTTATTTTATAAATATATAACTATTGTTGTTTTACCCACTCAGCACCCCTACCCACTCCCGTTCTTGTAAAATTGTTAATATTAATAAAATTGAAAACAAAGGTTAATTTTAGTTTAAAAAATTGTCATTAATTTGCACAAAATTTGGAATTTAGGATTTTTGTTTACCATGGCGATACCTGCAAGTTGCTTAGGTTTTTTTCATAAATGAAAAGAGATCAAACTACCTAGATATTTGCCTTTTTTTAATAAATGTTCTTAAAAACTAGAATAATTACAGTAATTAATAATGAGAATTCAGTGCATCAAGTATAGCCGTGTAGGTAGGTACTTTTATTATTTTTTTTTTATTTTATTAAGATAATTGGCAGTGCCTAGTTCTTATATATTTTTGTTTACTGACAAGATTATAAAGGTAAACTTTTACTAGACAAATAATGCATTATGTATTGCAAACTATTTGTAATATCAACATAAAATTCTTACCAGAAGACCTACTTAAACCTATTTTAAGTCATGTAAATTTCTGGATGGCTAATCTTTTTAACTTATGATGAATCAGCTTAAGTAACTTAAAAACCTTTTTTATTATTTCCAAGCAAGGATTAATACCAACTAATTAATTAAAATATATGTTTTCCAGAATCCAAATCAACTTGTCCTTGATATTGTACATTGTAGATACATAACCTCCAAATATTTGTTTAACAAATTAGCGAAGTGTAAATAAATTTAGTTAATATTCTTTTGATATACAAAATAGTTAAATTATGTTGTCTTTAAAATGAACTAGACATTTGTTTCCTTCATTACTAAACAAAGATAATTTTTAATGTTATCAACGCAGTTGAGACTTTTGAAAATTACCAAATGAAATCAGCTGTTATTCCAGGAATTGTCTTTGATATTTTTACTGGGAACTGCGACAAAATGTAGAAAATATGTAAAAAATACATGCATTTTGACATTTGAGATGTTGATAGAGATCCTTTACAAACCTTGGTTCGTGTGACAATGTGAGTGGCCAGTTTGACTACGGCGAAATTGCCTTTTCCTATAGTTTTTTCAAGTTCATAATAACCTACACGCACTAATTTGTCGACTGGATAGGTTTTTCCCGACATTTTCACCAAATTTTCTTAATCCGTCATCGCCACATATAAAAACACAGAACATTTACCAAAGGATCTACAAAACTACTAAATTTTAGTACATATTTCTGCTTGTAGATTTCGCTCCTCATTTACGTCACAACCAATTGACGTCATAGATACACTACATACAAATTTGAGAGTGTTTAAATTCGATAATTTTGGGGATGTCTCCCAATATTTACTTTTTTATTACCTATATAATAATCTAGATTTGAACTTTTTTAATAAGTGCATTTTAAATCGTTTGAATTAGCCAAATATCGTATATTAATAATGTGTATTATTGGTTGCCTATAACACAGGAAATTTTGTGAATTTAATCGACTTTCTTTTACAGGGTGATTATGTCAGTCTTTTACACATTTTGTATATTTTTTGTTTATTCATATTCCTAGTTGATATACAATTTTGAGCAATTATTAAATAGTACATTATATACCTAGGGTGAGAAGTGAGCTATTATTTACCGAGCACTTTTATATCCTGAGGCGCGTAGCGCCGAGGGATATAATGTGCGAGGTAAATAATAGCTTTCTTAGCCGAGACTGCAAGATGCGAAACTAAATGGGTGATTCATGGACAAAAACTGTTTTCACAGTGTTTTAGAGGTGATTTAACGTTAATTATATCTGTCAATTTATGTAGAGCAACGTTTGGTATATTATTATTAGCGTTCTGTGAAAATTGCACTATAGTTAGGTATTTAACTAAGTAGTAATTAGAAATTAGATAGTTTTAAGATTTTTATTACATGAAAAAAAAAAATACATTGCGTTGTTCGTAAAGTTTATTGAACGTTCTTGCATCCGACTGTAAATGTTTTATTTTTAAAATTTCTAAATTAGTATATTACCTATAGTAATAATTTACGCCTACCTATTATGCATCGTTTAATTTCTTAGTATTTTATTTAAAATATTTTTTTTTGTTATTAAAACCATTCGACTTAAAACAGTAAATAAAAATAATACAAAGCAATAATTAAAATATATGTCAAACTCACTCCAAAGAACCAAGTCGCTGCTATCAGGATGCAATCGAAATGCACTTACAGCTACTTACAGTACTTTTGGATATGTAACGTGTGGAGGGTGAGTTATACCCCACGGAACTTAGACCTCACTAGGCCCATTGTGTATCCTCCCAAGATGATAGGTACCTCCTAGCTCCAGAGCCAGCCTACAGATTTAAGGTAGTTGACAACGTCGTCAATACTCGCCGAAAAAAATCTTCTAATAAATGGAGAGCGTCGGGCAATCGTAGAGGATATGCTCAATGGTCTCATCTTCTTGTTCGCACCCCATGATATGGAGACGCTTCCGTACTTGGCAATGATAAGTCAGAATGACTGTGATCAGGCGCAGATTATGTCTAGTCATAGTCAAGTATTTGTTTGCTGTAATGATGTCAGTATAACTTAAAAGCTTCCTGGCAACTCTGCAGCTTCTTGTTTCATCCCATCTTTTCTTGAATTTCACAAGGGAATGTTCTTTATTTAGGTATATCACTACCGATGTTGTCAGTCCAATAGAAGGGCCAGGTCCAAAAAGTGTTTGGTTGACTGCCTTATTGGCTAGTGAATCAGCACGAAGGTGGACCACATTGTTGATGGATACTCTTGCCAAAGCTTCGTGACATTCTAGTACTAACCCTGAGTAAATTCGTAATCTGTTCAGGGTAGGTAGTGCTTATTTGCTATCTGTATAGATGAACATGTTTCTTCCAGTGATATTGTTTCTGGTGATTTCTTTTGCTGCTATGAGAATCTTCGTGAGCTCGGTTTGAACTACATTGACACTATTACTCACATCCCATTTTATGTTGAGGTTTAAGGAATTGGAGTATATTCCACATCCTGAGCCATGTTTTGTTTTAGAATCGTCGGTGTAGATATGAATCGTACCTGCCACTTCCGACTCTTCTATTGGTTCTGTTATAACTTCATATGGCTTATGGAAGATGTATCTCGGTGAGATGAAGTTCATGTTCGCTTGAAGCAGTGGGAGCGTATCGAGCACCTTTTGCCAAAAGCAACGTCTCGCCTCACCATCGTACATCAGGTTCTATTCCAACCGTGTAGAGGCGTGTCATTGTCATCAGAGCAACCTCTTTGATGTAAATATCAAGGGGAGTGAGACTAAGAACGACTTCTATGGCTCTGGTTAGTGTGGTTTTCATGGCTTCTGTTATGTTGAGACATACTGTTATTTGAATTTATTCTAGATTGAGGATAGCTGTCAATTTTTGGATTTTCGGTACCCAGACAACTGCACCGTATGTTAGCATAAGTCTTAAGATGGCCATGTAGGTCCTGTGGTGACTCTGGGGGAGAAACCCCATGTGCGCCCCATGGTTCGGCGGCATTGTTCATAAGCAATATATGCTCTTTTGACTCTCTTTTCTAAGTGTGAGTTCCATGTTAACTTGTTGTCACAGGGGCTACCTAGGTACCTACTTCACCTCAGTTGCAAAGTTTTGTTTTATGTTTAGGAGTTCTGGATGTTTTAATTCCATTTTCATCCTTTTCCTTGTGAAAAGGACCATTTCTGTCTTCTTAGGATTGATAGACAGTGAATAGTCCTTGCATCACTGCGTTCCATATGTTCTCAAAATTCTCTATTTGCAGAATGACCAGATCATCTGCTTAAGCTATTGTGTAGTGACTGTCATTATTGTACCTACCTTATTAAAATAATCTATTTTACATAATGAACATAGTAAGAATTTTATGTCATTATTACTTTAGTATGTGTTTAATTCTTATGAACCAAACGACAAAAATTGATTAATTTTCATACATTTCCCAGTGTATTAAGTTCACATGCTTTGGCATATATGAAAACTCATTCAGTTTCGCTTCTTGGTTAGGTATTCTTTGCTCTTGTTAGTTCTCTCACTTCATACGCAGAATTTTACTGCTTTGCCGCGGGGAGCTAACCCATAATACAAAAAATTACAGAGTTATGGTACTTAGCCGACGAAATCTCGTTGAGTTCGCGCATGACGTATTGTGGTGTGAAATATAATTATCTTACTCATGAGCAGATTAAAATTTATTTTCGCGCGCTGTTTTCGATCATCTAATACCTTAAATTCGTAAAAGCCACGGCTTCCACCAAAGAATACATACCCAAGACGAAGCGAAACTGAATAAGTTTTTGTATATACCAAAGCATGAAAACTTAATACACTGAGAAACGTAGGAAAATTAATCAATTTTTGTCGTTTGGTTCATAAGAATTAAACACATACTAAAGTAACAATGACAGAAAATTCTTACTATGTTCATTATGTAAAATAGATTATTTTAATACCGAAATAAGGTAGATACAATAATGACAGTCACTACACAATAGCGTAAGCAGATAACCAGATACCTATTTCATAAAACTACTTTGCAACTTCTCACTTTGCACTTTGCCATTTTACGAGAACAAAATATTTGTGTTTCATAAAATAATATCGTTAACTTTGCAGATTATTAATTTTTCTTTTTCAATTTTTAAACTGTTTCAAATTTTACTTTTTAATTCATCATGACTCTCCTTTATTAAACATAAATTTAGTAAAATATGCAAAGTACAAAGTTGCAAATTAGTTTTAATGAATAGGTCCCTGGTCATTCTGCAAATAGGGAATTTTGAGAACAATTATGGAACAGTGGTGAAAGGACCATTCACTGCCAAGAAGACAGAAATGCTCCTTTTCAAAAGGAAAAGGATGAAAATGGAATTACAACGTCCAGAAATCTTAAACACAAAACAAAACTTTGCAACAGAGGTTAATAACAAGTTAACATGGAACTCACACTTAGAAAACAGAGTCAAAAGAGCATACATTGCTTATTAACAATGCCGCCGAACCGTGGGGTGCACCTGGGGATTCTTCCCTAGAGTCGTCAAATTGTATTTTCCGAAACAATTGTTCAAAATTTTAGAAATGCTATTAATAATTTCGCGTAAATAGTTCAATAAATTGTGAATAGCTCTCGAAATTTTGTAGAATTAGGATTTCGGATATTACTGCTTGTTTAAATAATTATTTGCAGCCAATAAATAGATACGTTTGATCGATTCCGCTGGTAATAATTTAAAATGTTTGGTATTATTTTTATTCTATGAGACGACAATGACCCTCAAACATTACCCCAACCGGGTTTGTCGTTTACCACCTCTCTACCTACCAAAAGCCTTTCCAACTTCTGTCCCTGCTATAAAAAAAGGAGCGATATTATAGGTTCTTACGTTCGCTGTTGGTGCAGTGTCCACCAGTGTAAATTACACCAGGTACACACCCTTATTTACCTAGTTTACTTCCCTCCATATTCCTTATACACATGTCGAGTGTAATTCACTTCTGCTAATTAACTGGTGGAGGAAGTATCTACCAGTAGACACCACAACGTCGATCGAAAGGTTAGTGGATTTTACACCGGGCAAAATGAAAGGTATGGTGTCCGTTGGTGTAGTTGCTGATAAAACAGGGATGTGCGCTAAAACCGTTTTTAATGTTATGAAGGAGTATAGGCAGATTCATAAATTTTCTGAACCAAAGAGAAAGCTACGTTATAAACAAATTAGTGGCTCTGTGGATGATTTTGATAAAAATGCAATAAGGCGCAAAGTACATCAATTCTTCTTTAGAAATTAACTTTCAACAATTGATAAGGTTTTATAAGAAGTCAACGATGATCCATATTTGTCTACTTTTAAGCGAGCTACATTTTACAAGCTTTTCAAAACCCTTAATTTTAAATTTAAAAATCGAGGAAAAAATAGTTTGCTTTTAGACAAAAATGAAATTGTTTCGTCCTACGCCACAAAAAATAAAACGGTACAGAGAAGAAAAGCAAAAAATATATTATCTTGATGAGACTTGGATTAACGCAGGCCACACCAAATCAAAAGTATGTTTCGATATGTCGGTCTTTTCATCCAGACAAGCCTTTTTGGATGAACTTTTAACTGGTTTTAAAAACCCATCAGGTATGTGCGTAAAAACAGCTCATTATATGCCATATTGGAAGTGAAGAAGGCTTTGTCTCTAATGCACTTTATGTATTTGAGTTGAAAAATTCGGTGACTACCATGAAGAAATGTGCGGAGAATCGTTCAAAGAGTGGTTTTCAAACACCCTATCAAAATTATTATTATTATTATTCGAGAAAGCTGGAAAAAATATCTACGACATCTAAAAAAGGTGATATTTAAAAATGGCTATAAGGGAAAAAAATTGAATTCGACTACCAAATGCTTAAGATCCAACTTCTAAAACTTGGTAAGCAACATAAACATTATGATAGGTGTGTAATAGATGAAATGGCTAAGCAGCAAAAGAACATAATACTTCACATGTCTCCGTACCTATCATTGTGAACTTAACCCTACTGAATTAATCTAGGTTGACGTTAAACAATACGTAGCAGATAAAAACTCAACATTTAAATCTGGAGACATTAAAATTCTTTTTGAAGAAGTAATATTATTAATTTCTCCAGAAAAATGGAAAAAGTGTATCGACCATGTTCGCCAAAAAGTTGAAGTAAAAATGTGGGAGTTGGATAATATTATAGAGGTTCAGGTAGAACCGATTCAGAATAGTGCTAAGTCAAGTAAGGAAGATTGCTATAATACAGGGTACAAGTTGTCTAATCTAAATACTAGTAGAACAAGAACAATAAAGAACAAAAGTTATCAAAAATACAAAAGGTTTCTTTTTAAGATGCACAATTTTAAATCAAATACCAAATTCAAATACCAAATACCTCTTATATTTAAAGTTTTTTTAATGCTTTTAGTAGATATATATTAGCTATTAAAGAATTTGCAATTATTTTGACACCCTGTACAATATAATTTTATAATATGAGTAGACATATGTAATGAACTAAATATAATGCAACCATCTCTTTTAAAGTCAAATACATTTATTAATTTGTATTGCAGGTTAACGCAGTTTATGTCGCTCACCTATCTTCGTCCAGAAATGTCACTAAAGTCTGGGAGACCGTGTATGGCATTTATTTTATAGTTTTACTTTACAAAATATGTTTTTATCGTAATAAAAAAATAATTTCACAATTACACTCTTTTATTTTACATTTTTGCAAGATGGAAAAGTAAAATACGGCCCTGCTCAATTTTAGCATCCACCTGCTTCTGTTTACATCAGGCGTAAATTAAATTTGAATAGACTTTAGGAAAAAACGTTATTCTTCATAAAAAGTCGAGCATGTTCTAAAACCTAAAGTACAACCATCGGTTATCAAATTTTATCAGTCATAAACGAGAGTTGTCAAAAATAAAGGTACTTTACTCTTCAGAAAAATTATATTTTTGGATAAACCTCGTATACGGCTCAAAAAAATTGATATCTGATGATTTTATTTCAAGTTTTAGACTTTAGACCATGCAGAACTTTTTATAAAGAATGATTTTTTTTCATAAAACCAAGAATAAAAAAAATCCCATATGGTTCCGACTTAATTGGACACATTGTATATAGCTACGAAAATTTAAACGCGGACCGTATAAGCCAATTATATTAGAGGTACGACAGTGAGTTGATTGTGATGGGAGTTGTATGTATGTCTGCCAGGCATTCCGCACTAATCAGTAGTGTTTGTTACATGCATGGTCATATTATACCGTCTCCAATTCATTGTAAAATAGATGGCCTGCGTTAATAATAAGTTTATGCTTGTATATGAAATCAATGATTTAATGTTGAAAAATGTAAATGCAAACAATAAAATTAGTAGTAATAAACAATGTTTTATTCGAAAGAAAAAAAAAAATAAAAATCAGAAATTCAAATTTATTTTTAGAAGATTAAACACAAAAAACTCCGTAAACTCAAATCTAACATTAATACCCGAGTAACTTTTACTATATTCGTTCAAGCGCCTACAATATATTTTTCTACAGCCACATGGATATTAGCTTATTTACGCACAGACTACGAAAAAGTATGTAATTGCGTTCAAATGAACGAATATATTTCATATCCATTCTAGGTAGTGAGAACATTGCAAAAAAATGAAATCCACCAAACACAGTTCATATTTTGGACACCCACTACTATTATTTTTAAAATTTTAAATAAGTGACAATCCTGTCAAACTAATTGTCAGTATATTTTTTAATTATTAAGATTGAATATACATTAAATTGAGTTATTTTTGTGTAGAATCGATAAATAATCGAAAATAATAGCATTTTTATTTGAACCATATTTTGAAAAATAAATTAAATTTTAATCAAACTATATGAAATTATTTTAATTAAAACCAAAATCGTACAAGTAGACGTAGAGAGGCATGGACAGAGTGCTTGACTTCCACGCGAAAAACCGGGGATCGATTCTCGGCTGGCCACTAATTTTTTTTTCATATTTATTATATTTTAAAAATCAGTACAATTCATAAATTATTTTAAAATTAGTTATTTTGTCTTAATGACCTAAAATATTTTTTTAATTTGTAAATTTCTGTTAGTGGGTCGTAGAAAAATATACTGTACAACTCGAGTGGATTGTCCATATCCACCCTTGTTGCACAAACTACTATTTATTTGATTATTTCGCTTTTACCACTTTGTGGTTTTCGAGGTCACTAAACCCAAATCTGACATTAGTTTTCACAGTAGTAATTTTCACAGTAGTCGGTTTTCAACCACTAAAACCCAATACCTACTAAAACACAGTGGATGACTTTACCAAGCAATGTGGAAATTGTCGAACATGATATTCAAAATTTAAAAAGTACAAGTTTGAATGAATTTTTACAAAACTTTGTAAAATGTGGTTTTCCAGGGCTCAAAGGTTTTCCAAACTCATATTTAAAATTACTTTTTGAGTAACTTTCTCAGTAGGCGTTTTGGATACAAATTTGACCGTTAAAAATATATTTTTTAATTATTATTATTATCATCTTTCCACATACGAAATTTTTGACTCCTAAATCTCAATATGAAAAACATTGAATGATTTTAACAAAGATTGTAGAAATTTACCCGTTAAAAACAGTTTTTTTTTATTATTTCACTCTTATTTAAACGGTCAAATTGGCGCTAAAACCCCAATATTGAAAATTATTTTAAATCTATTATTATATTTAAGTGTACAAGGACAAACAACGTCCAACTCCTAATCCAATCTAGATTTAAGTTGAGGGACCCTGAAAATATTTTTTTTACAAAATTTAAGGACGTCCATCTGTATTCAGTTTTAGAGGCAAACAGTCAGAATCTGAAAATAAAAATTTGGGAGACGCTATAGTTCCCACCTTATCGGAACTGAGGCCCCCACGGGCACACTCGTAGTATATACAAAAAAAAAAAAACAGTTAAATTTGGAACTTAAGACTGAGAGACGATGGAGAAGTATTTAGACGTTGAAGTTTTAGGTTTATGAAGCTAAGCCACGTAGAGTTTTTAGTTTGTTGATGTAAACATATTTGAACTCTTTACCACTTTTCTCTTTAAGTCTACCCATATAAAGGGTATTGCAATAAGAGGTTTCCAATCTCTTTATTAAATAAAATGAAAACCAAATAAGAAAAAAATTAAAACTATAGCAATAGGTAACATAATCGTGTACAATTATATGTGAAACACAATATCGATCAAATGGCCACCGAATCTTCTCTGCCAGGACACAACTCTTTTGCCAAAATTTTAGATCAGAGTTGAGCACATTTCTGGTGTTATCTTCACGTGAGCGATACCGCACCATATTCGAGACTTTTTATTGCCTGAAATAATCAATATGGATCTTGAAATAAATCTTTCCAATAAGGCGGTGCACACATCAAGAGCAATAATGAACTTATTGCAGAGAGTTTCAAGGTAGACTTCTTTTAAGAAATAGAGATGTTAACTGGTCGCCTAGATCCTACGATCTAACTCCACTAGACTTTTTTTGTGGGGTTACATAAAAGTAAAGCATATGTAAATAATCCCCAAACAATTCGAGAATTACAAAATGAGATTCGATCCACCACCAAAAATGTGTTCACAGCTGTGATCGAAAATGTTGACAAAAGAGTTGTGTCTCGCCAGAGAAATTGCAGTGGCCATTTGCTCGATAGTGTGTTTCACATATAAAATTGTATACGATTATGTTACCTATTGCTATAAAGTTTTAATTTTTTCTTATTTTGTTTTCATTTTATTTAATAAAAACATTGGAGACCTCTTATTGGAGCAGCCTACAAAAATATTTGGTCCATTTACCCCTACCCACATAAACATATTGGTTTCCTTTGGTTGCAGATCTAAAATATTTTCCTTTAACCTCTTAAGTGTGCATCTATTACATTTTTGTGTCCTCTACCCCTATGGCCCACCCATGTAAAAATATTTGATCCCTTTGCCCCTTAAGCCTGCCCATGTAAAAATATTTCGCAACTTTACCCTTTTCAGTCAGCACATGTATTAAATTTAAACTGACATTTAAAAAGAAGAAAAATTGAACACAAGCGTGAATTTTTCCAATGCCTTCTATGAAAACATTTTTTGCGGATCACTCCATTTTTGGCCATCATGTAAAATATTTGGCCTCTTTACCTTCTTAAGCATGCACATGTAAAATATATTTGGCCTCTTTACCCCTTACGCCTGTCCATGTCCCTTTGTTCGGTAAGCCTGGCCAAACTAAACTGTTTGGTCCCTTTACCACTTACGCCTATACATGAAAAACATTTTCATCCCATAATGTTTACGACCATTACCTTTTCGATCCTATATTCAAATTCAGATAAGAGCTCATTCTGAAGTTTGATAATACTCAGGCAAAAATTATAGTTACTTCAACACCATGTGCTATTCGCGTAAGAACATCATTTATTTCAACTTATCATTTTCTCTTACAAGAAATAACCAATAATATAAAATCCATTAAAGAGCTTAAAATAATTTATTCTGGAGAACTAGCTCTGATTTTGCTTGCTAAGTGCAGATTTGATCGTTGAATATCTATACATTCCCAACCTCTGTTAATGTGTTCTAGCGAATTTTGTATAGCCAGCCGACTCCATTAGAGACTGGAGTCGAAATTGTCTATATCTTGCTGATGAGTCCAATAAGGACGAAACCGGTCCAATAATGACTTTCTCCTTAGGAAGCAAAATCAAAATTAGGGTATTGGAAATTATTTTCTATCTCTGCTATTTACCTTTTGATGCCCGTTGGGATATTAGCCAAAGGAGCAGTTGTTTTCAGAAGGGAAATGGTCTCTCGTTGTTTCTGTGACAAGGACTTTGAGTTTTTCTCTTTTTTCTTTGTTGTTTATTTTTAAATAATTTCTTTGGAGTTTACGAATAGTAGCATGAGTAGTGAAATCAATTCCCGTACACTAAATTTAAACCAAAATATCTGAAAAGCAATAATTACTTATCTACTGGAAGAAATTATCAAATGAAATCGAAACCGCAATTCGACCGGGACTTTTGTGTCAGCGCACATGACATATACAGGATGTCTCAAAAATATACGGACAAACTTATAGGGAGTTATAGGGGACATCAAAATAAACTTGTTTTGTTTAATGAGTCGTTTGGACTGTAGAGCAATAAAATGATTAAAATGATTCCAAATACCTAAATAAATTAATTCTTCATTTAGTTAAACACTAATGTCTTTCGTTCGACATTTTTTGTTTCAACTACGTTTTTTGTTGGGGAGCAAAAACATTATTTTGTTATCACAATAAATATTCCTAAGTTGCCAATTTTACGTAGGTAGTAATATTTATTGATTCAAAATGTATGTTAAAACGACGATAATTTCTCATTTCAAGAACTTACTGATATGCAATTGTAATGGAACAAAAGCTGCACGTGTGTATGACCAAAGATATATGGAACCCCTAAAACCTCATCATACATCCTTTGTTTCCATCCATCGTTGCCATAGATAAAGGGGAACCTTAAGCGTTCTGGTGGTGGTGGTGGTCGTCCACAAGCAACTTGTACAGTCGAATCCACATCATACTGGTTCCAGTGGTTCTTCCAAATCGACGACACAGCGTGTCATTCATGAACAACTCTTCCATCCCTACCATTTACAACGCGTGCAAACTTTAAATATAGAAGATTATCAATATCGATTAACTTTTTACCAATGGTTTTTGGATCATAACCTAAAAGACCTTCACTTCGCAAGAAAATTATTGATTTCTCTAAAATAGATCGTAATGGAGGATAACTGTAAAAATTGAATTTTTCAGTATTTTCGTTGGCAATGGATATTATATAAAAAAATGTTTTGAGTTTCGTGGAAAATGTATATATTTAGTTAATCCCCTAAACATTTACAGGGTGATACAATAGGTTGTACAAAATAATCGGGAAAAGTCTGTAATAACTACACAGGAAAGTCATGTGTTGGACACATCAGATTTTTATTTGAATCTTAAAACACTTTTCTTAGTATTAAAAATGCTTTATAGTCAAGATTTTATTGTTCTATAGACTAGCAGTTCTTTTATATCCATTCCAATTTTCAATAAAGTTATAACTTAATTAATTAACACTTTAAAGTTGATAGCACAATAGATGCACTTATATTAAAGCTAGGAAAAAGAAAGAACACTGGCACAATGTTAACTTTAAGTGAAGGAAAAAAATTCTACCTTCCAATGCCGTAGGCTTTTTATCATGTGACTCACTGCCTTCTTATCGTAAAAATACTTAAGTATGTTTAGCGCATAGAGGTATATTTTGCTCTTCCCTATCAGGTTCTAACCAGCTATTATTCGGATTAAATTTAAAAACAATCAAGATACTGCCCTTCTTTTAAACTGTTCTTCGAATTCGCAACATTTTCTTGCACCGAGTTTGTAATATAATTTTTTTCCAGTTTAATACTGTCACATAAACTCTCTTCCGGCGCGGAAGAGAGATGTTCATCTTCCATTTCGATTTTTCTCCATTTAGATGGATGATTGGGAGGCAAAGGGGGAGGTTCGTAAAGCTGTTCGTTAATTTTTGAAACGTTGTATATAACGCTGAAAGGTCCTTCAAAATCTCTTTCCGAAATGGTACTAAGCTTTCTACTTAGACGTCGCATTGAGTTCATGGATGTTATCCTTTTGTTCATTTTCGGAGTTAGATATCCGTCACTGGTGGAATAAAAAGATAGTGGATTTACGTATTGATAGTCCTTATCAAACGTGTTGGTTTTATCAGTATTTACTTTTTTTGTGGCTTTTATTAGTTTTGGATTATTCCTTATCATAAAATAAATCGTTCCTGCACTAACTAATACCGCTATTAATATTATTATAATAAGCAGTACCAGCAGCAGTACTTTATCTTTATTGAAAATCCAAGGTGTATTCTCCCAAGTAGGAGGAACGAGCAAAGAGGTACAATCAAAAGGAGAAACCACATCGTTGTCACTTTTGAGCAAACATATTAGATATTTTCGCGCGTAATTCAAACTTTCCAAAGTAACTTTTTCGTTGACATTATATAGGCAACCCATTTCATCATGATTATCGACATTGAACCAAATCATATAATCATTATAAATCGAATTTCTCAAGTTAATGTCGTAGTAAGGCGTTCCTTGTATCTGATAAAAATCGTAAATGATAGAACCGTTTCTCACAGCCACCGAGTGGCTGTAATCTCTACTAAGGTGCAAGTTAAAAGGTGAAGCTCTCATGCAATCTTTGCATACAAAAGAAATGAAATCTTCAGGTGAGGAAGTACTGGTAAGTATGCTTGCAGTAGGTCCAACGGTCGGAACTGAAATGGTGGAATCAATTGTAGTTGTTCGTTTTGTAGTTGTTACACTCGTTGTAGTTGTGGGACGCATTGAAGTTGTAGTACCATTTGTAGTTGTGGCATCCTTTGTAGAACTTTTTGTTGTTGTAGTTGGGGAAAAACTTACTGTCGTTGTATCAACCGTTGTGGATGGTGGACAAAAATCGACTTCTAAATAATTTTTGATTCCGTTATCCGTATCGCATTGGAAAAGTTCGTTACCATCTTTAAAATAATTATGACTATTGTTGATATAGAACGTTTTTAGCCATTCGAGATCACAGTTGCAGTTCCAATGATTGGAATCAATTTGGATAGTTCCTGAAATAATAATCTTCATTAAGATGAATAGAATAAACTGTACTGACGAGAAAATGAGTTGGTTACTAAGAATCTGGTATACGTAATTGATTTGGAAATAATAAGCAGTGATTGCAAATCAGGAATATTTGAAGATTGCTGACAAAGTTGTCATCTGCAATATCTTTGAAAGAATTATTTCTTTCATCATACAAACTATTCCAATAAGATGTTTAAAATACATAATTGTTGGCTCAATGACAGCATTTTTCACACATTCACTTATTCACATTATTTCAAAATTTAACTAAAATGGATACAAGGCTTCAAATCATTCCTAAGCATATAAGTTGACTCCATGGACAGAAAAATTGTCTTTTATTATATTTGAAATACAATAAAAAAGATCTATTGAGATAACAGACTTATAGGTATACCATAAACCATTAAATGGGTGTGTATGGAAACAGTGTGAACATATCTACTTTTTGTTAAACCAGAGACTTTGTGATTGAAACAATAATGCGCTGACATAGAATTTAGACGGAAAGAAGTACTTTTAAAGATGACGAAGAAAAATAAGTTAAGCTTACCTCTGCTCCGAAATTCCCTAAAAATGCCATCAGGTAAGGTACGTAAACTGTTGTTATTAATATTCAGCAGTTGTACTGAATGACCTACACCTAAGAGCGCATTTTTATCCATTTTCTGAATTCCACAGGTACTCAAATATAACTGTAGCAAAGAAGTTGGACCAATAAATGATTGGTTAATGATATATTCAATATAATTGAATCTTAAATCTAAAGTAGCAAGACTAGTTAATGGTATGGATCCAGTCAAATTTTTTAATGCCTAAAACCATAAACATACATTTTTTAATGAGTTAGAAATTTTCCACAATCTCAAATGTTATTTAATTTAAATGAGGAATACCAATGATAATTATTATAGAGTTAATTTAGTAGGATAATCCACTACAAATTTCGGCCATCGTCTGATAACGAAATGACATATGCTCCAAAGGAATTTAACAACATTGTACTTTACTATCCTGACTCACCTCCTGCAAAGGAGCCTGGACAACAAAGTTCTGTCTGGGATAAGCTACAAGGATGCAGCTACGAGCCACCTGAAAGTAGCTATAATAGACAAAGATAACCCTTACGGTAAGATAACTACCGAAAGAGAAATCCTTGTCAAAAACCAAGCCACCCACATTCAGGTCTTGGTCGCACTTTTGTGAAATCATCAGAGTAACCTGCGACGATGACCTGACGTTGGAATGACTAAAAACCAAGGTAACCGACCTTAAAAACATGGGAAGGAGCAAAACTCGCAGTTGTAAGGATGGACGAGCTCCCCAAGCTCACCAAAGCCTCTCTCTGGATTCCAGGGGAAGCGCAAGCTGACCTTGACGAGAAAGAGGTTGTGCTCAGGCGACTTGAGGGGCAAAATACAAACTTGCATGTGGCGAAATGGTGCTTTGTCCACCATGAAATCAAAAAAGACCCTACGGGCTATCTCTTCGTCTTTGGCATCGAAGACAAGGACATGCGAACCCTAAAGGCCAAATCAAAGAGGATGAGCTATAAGTTCACCTCATTGACTATAAGGCCAAAGGTCGAAAAAGAGGCTGAAGCGGGACCCAGTGAAGACTCCTTGGTAAAGGACCCTCCTCTCCCCCAAAAATGGCAATCGATTACCTACAGCAACAAAACTGAGGAACCACAAGAGACCACCCCCTTATCACTTTAGGAGGAAGGGATAATCGAATAAATAACCACCTTGCTGCCCAATTTTCAACAGAGAGCCGGGAAGCAATAAAAGAGGTAACGTTTATACAATGTAACTTGCAGCACAAAAGGGTGGCTACGGCAACTTTATGCCGCCGCCTTGATGAGCTGCAAGATATACAATAGCACTCATCCAGGAACCCTGGATAATAGAAACCAAAATTTTAGGCATTAAAAATACAAAGCCCACTCAATGGCATACCTACCCACCTCCGATTTAACTGCGGTTAGGGTGGAATACGCCATCAAAAGGGAAAAGAGAACGTTAATCCTGGCATCTGCATACCTCCCCTCCGACGCAACCACTCCATCACCCAGCAAAGAGATGAAGAATCTGATTGAATAGGTACTGCCTGGAACAGAAGTTTGAGCTGGTAATAGGTTGCGACTCAAACGCTCATCCCTTCAGTTGGGGCAGTAAGGATAACGCTAGAGGTAAGTCACTTTATGATTATATAATTACAAAAAACCTTTGTATTTTAAATAAAGGTACCACACCAACATTTTTAAACTCTCGCAGTCAAACACAATAGATGTCACTTTATCCACAACTGGCATCTATTAATCAATTCTAAACTGGCAAGTATATGATAACATTTCGATGTCAGGCCACCGCTGGTTAACATTCAAAATAAACTTGATGTTGCCGACCTCCACACTATCTCGGAACCATAGGAAGACGGACAGGGCAACCTATGCCCACCTTCTCCAAGAGGCTCTGAGAGAGATGGAGGCCGAAAGACCAAACAATAATACTGCTTTGTAAAAGTACACAAAGCACAATAAACAATGCCTATAAGAAATTTTGTCCTCTGAGCTCTGAGGCTGGTCCAACACGATCAGACGACTACCGCTTGGTGGTGTCACGAGTTGGATCACCTCAGGAAGATTGCTAGGAAATCTTTTAAAAAGGCAAAAACCACAAAACTCAAAGAGGACTGGGATACTTACAAATCTCACCTCAGAGAATACAAAAAAATCGTCAGACAAAAACAAAGAGATGCATGGAGATCCTACTACGAAGAAATCGAAGATTTCGCGCAGGCAGCGAGGCTTCAAAAAGCTCTCTCAAAAGACCCACACCAAAGCATTGGTGCGCTAATCAAAGAGGATGGCACGAAAACTGCCAACCTCGAAGATAGCATCAAACTTATGCTGTCAACACACTTCCCTGACTTGGTCATCACACACGTGGCGGACTGGGCAGAGGAAGAATACAATCCATCTATGATTGGCAAACTGCCAAACTCATTGTAAACGATGAAAAAATTACATGGGCAATATTCAACTTCTCTCCATTTAAATCGCAAGGACCTGGCGTTATCTATCCAGCCCTACTTCAGTGGGGGCCTGGAAGAACTCACACCGCACCTGGTGGGTATATTCAGATCCTTGTTGGCTCAGGTATATCCCCAAAAAATGAAGAGAAGTAAAAGTGGTATTTATACACAAACCTGGAAGGATGGATTACACTGTCCCAAAAAATACCGACCAATTAGTCTGACATCGTTTTCCATGAAGACATTGGACAGGCTATGCGAAAAGTACATACGGGATGCGATGATTACAACAACATTACTACACCCAAACCAACATGCATACACCCTAGGCAGATCTACTAATTCAGCCCTTCATCTAGTTACTGGCCGGTTAGAAAGATCCCTGGACAATAAGGAGTCCGCCTTGGGTGTAGAAGGTACTTTTGATAAAACCACCTTCTCAAAGATAATACACTCACTAACCAACAGGAATGTTCCACAAATGGTTAGTGGGTGGATACATAACATGCCATCAAAGCGAGCAGTAAACATGAGTTTAGAAGATGTCAATATAAGAGGCTTGGTTGCGAGGGGATGTCCACATGGAGGGGTGCTACCATCTCTACTGTGGAATATGGTCCTCGACACCTTCATCAGCCGCCTCAATAATGACAATCACTACACAATAGCATATGCAGATGACCTGATCATTCTGCAAGTAGCTCTAAAATTTATCGGACAGTGGTGCAAGGACCATTCACTGTCTATCAATCCTAAGAAGACAGAAATGGTCCTTTTCACAAGAAAAAGGATGAAAATGGAATAAAAACCTCCAGAACTCCTAAACACAAAAATAAACTTTGCAACAGAGGTGAAGTGTCTAGGTCTCACCTTTGACAGCAAGTTAACATGGAACTCGCATTTAGAAAATAGAGTTATGAACAATGCCGCCGAACCGTGGGGCGCCCCTGAGGTTTCTCCCCCAGAGTCGTCACATGGACTTACACGGCTATCATAAGACCTATGCTAACATACGGTGCAGTTATCTGGGTACCGAAAACCCAAAAATTAACAGCTATCCGAAAACTAGAACAAATTCAAAGAACAGCATGTCTCAACATAACAGAAGCCATGAAAACAACACCGACCAGGGCCATGGAAGTTATTCTTAATCTCACTCCCCTTGATATTTACATGAAGGAGGTTACTCTGACGACAATGACACGCCTCCGCACGGTTGGAATAGAACCTGATGTAGGATCTGTTGAGGCGAGACGTAGCTTTTGGCAGGAGGCGCTCGATATGCTCACACTGCTTTAAGCGAACATGGACTCCATCTCACCGAGGTATATCTTGTATAAGCCATAAAAAGTTATAATAGAACAAATAGAAGAACCGGAAGTGGCAGGTACGATTCATATCTACACCGACGGTTCTAAAAAAAAACAAGGCTCAGGATGTGGAATATACTCCAGATTCTTAAACTTAAACATAAAATGGGCTCTGAGCAATAGTGCCAGTGTAGTTTAAACAGAGCTAACGAGTATTCTCATTGCAGCAAAAAAAAATAACCAGAAACAATATCACTAGAAGGAACATGCTCATCTGTACAGATAGCAGACAAGCACTACTCACCCTGAACAGACCACGAATTTACTCAGGGTTAGTACTAGAATGTCACGAAGCTTTGACGGAAGTATCCATCAACAATGTGGTCACACCACATCGAAAGGTAACCGTCTTGCTGATTTACTAGCCAAGAAAGCAGCTAACCAAATACTTTTTGGACCTGGCCCTTTTATTGGCCTGACAAAATCGGTAGTTACAGACCTAATCAAAGAACATTCCTTTGTGAAATTCAAGGAAAGATGGGATAAAACAAGAAACTGCAGAGTTGCCAGGGAGCTCTTAAGTTATACTGATAACACTGCAGCAAACAAATACTTGACTATGACTAGACAGAATCTGCGACTAGTCACAGGCATTCTGACTGGTCATTACCAAGTACGAAAGCATCTCCATATCATGGGGCTGTCAGAATCCGCACTCTGCAGAGGGTGCTTACAAGAAGATGAGACCATCGAGCATATCCTTTACGATTGCTCGTCGCTCTCATTTATTAGAAGATTTGTGTTCGGCGAGTATCAGCTAACACCGGCCGATATAAGAGAAGCACTTCTTGGCGACGTTGTTCAACTACATTAAATCTGTAGGCTGGCTCACGAGCTAGGAGGTGCCTATCATCTCAGGAGAGTGCACAATGGGCCTAATAAGATCTAGGGGCCGCGGAGCTAACCCACCCCCACACGTTGCAGATACAAATAGAGCTTGATTACTATCCGAAGAGTACATTACTTTACAATGCACATAAACCAGATTGAATTTATGGGCGGTAGGTGTGGTCACAGATCTCCCAGCGTGTTATTTATAATAGAATGCAGCTGTGCGGTATTATAAATAAGACGCTGGTGGGTCTGTGACTACGCCTACCGCCTATAAATTCAATCTGGTTTCCGCTCATTGTAAAGTAATGTACTCTTCGGATAGTAATCAATCACATAAGACATAACAGTGATAATTTTGTTTACCTGAAAACTAATTGTCAGTATATTTTTTAGTTATTGATATTAAACATACTGTTACACTACACCCTGCAGTGGCCTGCAGCCGTTATAGGAAACGTACAAATATAAAAAGAAGTGCAATGTCACCCATCACACTATAGTGTGCTGCGGTCGTTATAAGTAAAAGTACAGGTAAAAGAAGATGGAATAGTCCCGAAATGTCTGGAAATGTCATTACCCGTCAAGAATATTCTAGATGTCAGTTCTAGAAGGTTCGAGAAGGGTCAAGCAAGCTATATAAGGATGATCCTGACGTCAGTTTTCAGTTTTATGATAGACGTTTATGTTAATGTTATCAGTTGAATAGTTGTTGTAAAAGTTGAGTTCAAATAAATTGCGATACCAAAAACCTGCGTAACAATACATTACATTGGGTTATTCTTGTGTAGAATCAATAAATAATAGCATTTCTGTTTTTGTTTCGTCTATAATTATAAATAATTTGTTAATTTAAATAAAACTATATGAGGTCAATTTAATTACGAGTATTTAAGCAACAAAAATAAAAGACTAGATGGTCCTGTGGTTAGCGTTCTTGCCTTTCACACGAAAGTGAAATGAACTTTTTATTTTTTTTTCGTTTATTTTATTTTAAAAATTATTAAAAGTCATAAATTATTTTAAAATTAGTTACGATATGGCCATATTTCATTTGGTTATCAAATGAAGGCCAAAAATTGCAGTGGGCTCTTGGGCTAATTATTTTTCATCCTGTACAAGGTCATATTTAGTTACGGTTAAAAAATAGTTATCAGAGTAAACCTAAGTTTTGGATAAGTATTTAAAAATATAACTGAACCTACCTGTGGATGAAGTTTACAAGTATTTAACTGTAGTGATTCCAAACTATTTGCTATGTACTTTAAAGCGCCATCTTCAAAATTGATTTCTTCCATTTCGGTGCAACGAAATTGTAAATTTAATAGGGTACTACCTTCGAAAATGTCTTTTTTTATATACCAAGTGTTAGTATTTATTAACGTTAAACTTTTCAACTTGATAAACGGACCTCCTGCGAAACTACGCTTCTCCAAAAATGTCAATTCTTTGAATTCGATTTGAAGAGTGATAATCATTTTTGGGAATTTTTTTAACCAACCTTCTTGGATAGTTCTGTCTTTAAAATTGACGTTATTGAGAGTCAGTAAAATGTCTGCGTCTTCACACGTCTGTAAACAAAATGTATGATTCAATTTCGTCAATTTTATATTTCTAATGGTATTTAAATAATTGTAGGTACATAATTTTAAATATTATTTTTAAGCTTGGCATTTTTAAATTTTTCATTTATATTCATAATCGAATTAAATTACGGGTTTTGAGCTTACATTAAATTGTAATTAGATGAAACAAAATGGATTCTATGTATTTTGAGGTGATCTTTTCGAAAAAAGGCAAAACAAAATGTAGCAGTTTTTCGAAAGTGCCGAAATTTTGGATTTTGTCAATTTTTCAATTTTGCGCAGGCGCATGTCGGAAATAAATCAATATTTTTAAAACGCAGTTTACGACATTTGAAAGATTAAGAAAAACGATAATTTTTATCTCTCTTGAAAAATTTTGATCTGATGCACCGTTCTCGCGGTATGGACGATTGAAATTTGTTTAGGATTTTGAGGCGACGAAGGTCGAAAAATTGAATTTGTTAAATGTTCAAACACTAAATTCTTCATAACATTGGTAAAAATTAAGATATTTGAAAAAACAAAAATGCGTTTTGAACTTAAGGGATGTGACTAGTGATTTCCAGAAGGGAGCAAGAGAAATCCCAAAATTGGGCATATGGAGGAAGGGCAAAGTGTACCGCGGTCCTAATTTCATTGTTTGCCTATAACGGTCAAACTATTTGAATTTTTTTAATGCCACTTACAAAGCTTACTCTTAAATGTGAAATCTTATGTGTGTGTGAATTTCACTGACATCGGATCATAATTGGCTAAGATATCAAAAAATTAAACAAAAAAATTTCCTTAAAAAAAAACAATTTTTTTTTCGAAAGTTTGAAGTGGCACAAAAATGCCAAAAATGTACCCAATGGCTCGAAACTTTTTTTTTGAGTACTATATTGTGTCTAGAATACGATTACATTACGGAAAATTCTGCAAATATATTTTATCTATTTTTTTGACCAGTGTTCATTGAGTGACGACCAAAAAAACACGGTTTTTGAGAAAAGTTGCCTAAAATTGACAATTTTTTAGTTTTTTGGTCTGAAAATTAGGCAAACCCAAATTTCATGTCTTCTAAATGTGTATACAAAGTTTAAAGTGTGTATCTTTCTTCTAAGTTGTAGAATTCTCCCGACAAAAGTCCCATTACAAGCGCTCCGCGTGATCCAAAACTCGTGTATACACTACATTACTGTAATTTGATTTTTTTGCGATTTCCAGTTTTAAATTTCTTACATATCTAAATTTATTAGGCTTAAAATTTATTAAATTGTATTTTACTGACTTGTTATAAGACGTTTCTTGAGTTTTGTGCAAAATATAGAATTACCGCCAAATTAGCCTCACGTCGCATCAAGGATAGTAATGGTCTCGGCGTTCGCTATCTGACAAGTTTAAACTTCAAACGGTCATATTTGTACAAATTGAATCGCTTGATAGTGTTCATCGGCATAGATTTTTAATAACCGCGTTCAGCAAGCTCTGTGTACACGTGGCTTTTCGAACTTCTTCAGCAATTTATTGAGTAAGTACGTTCCTAAATTAAGAAAATTCTATCACAGTGCTATAATTTTTTTGTTTCTAGGTTGCAATGGCTGGCCTGTGTTTATTATGTCATCAGACACTTGCAGAGGGTGAACTATTGCAGATTTGCAATGCGACCTATGACATTCGAAATATAACCGAAAACTACGCATTTTTTGTGCTTAGAAAATTGCTCGTAAAACGAGTGGTTTTTTCCTAAATCCAACATGTTCCCTTTTTTTTGAGAAAAAACAAGCACACTGTCGATTTTTTCCGTAATTTGGGCACTTTACAGACTGAAAATATATTAGAATCAGTAAGTTTAATGAGAAACAAGCTTACTGTCTCTCCCAATTGCCAGAAAATTCGAGTAGCTTCAATTCTCGCGAGAATTACCGATCTTTGCCACAGTTTTTCGTGTCTTTTTTTTCTCTATCATCTGACGGAAACAGTTTTCTATTCAGATAATTAGTTTTCAAGTTAATTAAGAAAAAAGTACGAGAAATTAAGAAAAAAATTTCAAAAAGTTCGGAACGTAACTAGAAAATACGTATTTTTGTCATGCATATATATCTTCTCACATTTCAAGTTTTCTTGTAAATAACTAAAAACCAGATATTAGAGAACAAAAAGCAAGCTTATCACTAAGTTGGAACTTACACTCAGGCTTAGGATTAATTTCCTAACATTTTTAAAGTATACCTTTTTGTGTATTTTTATGTGCTCTTTTCGATGGTGAGGTTAGTTTTTTCAAATATATTTTTTTTGTTAGATGTTTTCGCAAAACCCGGAAAAAATCATATGGGAAAAAATTAAAAAAAAAACTACGCCTTCCGGTTTCCTGCGAATTCCCGAAAAATTATGGCAGATTTCGCCGCGGGACTTATTTTATTTGAGAGCCAACAAAAAAATACGCAACTTCTCTCATGGGCACATATGTCTAATATTTATAATTTCGCCACAAATTCATCGCAAATTTCATGTCCATGGTTCTGATAAAAAAAAACGAAAAAAAAACGACTTTTTGGTAAAAGCACTTCTGGCGGCGAGAAATTCGCCATTAAAAATACCTGTGCAATGAATTTCCGAACTATTTTTGCCTCCTCTTTCGAATGGTGCATTTATTTTTACTATCGGGATGATACTTGCCCAGATAATTAGCATTTTTACAATGGAAAATTCCGGAGAACCCGGTTTTTCCTAATTTAAAAAAAATTGAAAAACTGCTACATCTTTTTTTCTTTTTTTCGGAAAGATCACATCAAAATACACAAAGTCCTTTTTGTTTCGTCCAATTACAAATTAATGTAAGCTCGAAGGGGCTTTTTTTCGTTATTTAATTGGACTATTATTAATGTAGTTAAAATAAATATCATTTTCAGTGTTATATTTTGTGATTGTCTTCTAGGGCTCGGCAAAATGTATACCTATTGACTAATTAAACAAAAATCCATATTGACTTAAACCCCACAGTTTCTTTGAAATGATCAAGTCTTGAATTATACTTACATTATAATGTGATTTTTCAATAATATCGCTGTCTACAATTACACTGCCTTCACAAGTTATTTCGCACTGATGATTTTTTAAAATATTGCATGAGTTCGGCGCTAAAAAATTTCCAATATTTGGTTGAAGTAGAAACTTCTGGTCATGAGTCTGTGGTGCATTTGCAGAACAATTGGGATATTTACTGTCCAAATCAAAGATACCAACTATACTGTCAAGCACGACAAAAATAAAAGATGCAAGAAAAAATATTAAGGTAATAGTCATCACTAGTAGCCTCCATTTGTCGTGTTCAGAGTTTGTCTTTCTAAAATAGTAAATAATGCTTAGTGACAATATAATATGTAAAGATATATTAGAAAAATATATACAGAGTGGCGTATCCTCTACGCGTCGGTCTCTGTAGGGAAAACGGCTTAAATTTAATTTTTTTTTTAACATGATTATGGGCAGACCGGAGTAGAGTCCCGTTTATACCTGCTATAATGACGGTCCAAAATTTAGATGGTTGAGTAGAGTCCAGGGTCAGATTAAGTCATTAAAGGATTAACTACCTATATTTTGAATTTGAATATTTAGTATTATCTATTATTAATATTTCAATAACTATTTATTAATTGTTTATGATCATGACAATTACAAGTTGATTGTTCCCTTTCTATATGCCCAAAAACATGCATAAAATAAAAATATTCAATTATATCTTTTGTTTATTACAGTTTTAGTTTAGTTTACTAACCGACAAGATTAAATCATGAGTGCATTAAAGTTTATACTTAGCAAGAAAGGAAAGGAGCTTCTAGTGTTAGATAGATATAAATATCGTTTTCACAAAGAACTATCTGGTGGTATTAAACGTTGGGTGTGTTCTGTAAGTGGAAATAAAAAGTGTACGGCCTATTTGAAGACAGAGGGAAAAACAAACATAATAGAAGTTGTCGACAACCATAACCACCCACCACTTGATGAAAAAATTCTTAATAGGAATGAAGTGAGCAATTCCCTAAAAAGAAAAGCCTCAGAAGATTTAAGTGAGAGACCTTTAAAATTAATTCACCGAGAACTAAGGAAATGAGATGTCGGAACATTGACTAATTGCGATGTCAAATGTATTAGAAACAACATATACAACTCTCGAAGGAGCTTTGTACCAAAACTTCCAACTAATCAACAAGAAGTTCACAATGTTCTCAATTCCTATCCTGTTACGACAAATCGGGGCGAAACTTTTCTTCTGGTAAACGACACAGAAAACAATATAATTATGTTCTCATCAAAAAAGAATTTAGAGTTCTTGTGCACTTTGAAATCCATATATGTGGATGGGACATTCAATTTCTGCACCAAATTTTTCCTTCAAATGTTCTCCATTCACGGATTAGCAGGTGACCATTATGTACCTCTAGTATTTTTCATACTTCCAAATAAGCAAAAGAAAAGTTATATGTTGGCATTAATATATGCAATAGAAGAATGTCAAAAGATTGGTAAAATATTGGGACCAACGACTGTAGTGGCAGATTTTGAAGAGGCAATCCACCAAAGTGTGCTAGAAACTTGGGCGAAGACAAGTATTGTGGGATGTAGATTTCATTTGGGCCAATCATGGTAAGTTATTGATAAATATTTCAATGACTAGGGTTAGTTCAATAATGTTTTGCTAGGTTTTGTATCTCTAATACTTATTGATTTTAAGGAAATTAAATTTTAAAAATAGAATGTCCTTATAATTAAGTATTAGAGATTTAAAATATTATTAGGAAAAAAGTTTAATAAAATTTGATTGTCCAAAACTTATAGACGTAATTTTTCTTTAAAAAAATATATATATTTCAATGCTGTCAGTTTACTAAATGCAACATGCACTTTTTAGGTGGCGAAAAATACATCAACTTGGCCTCACTGCATACAAGGATAAGGATTCAGAAGTTGGAAAATTTTTGAGAAACTGTTTTGGTTTGTCGTTTCTTAATTCAATAGATGTTGGAGACTGTTTTGCTATTGATTTAATTTCTTCTCAACCCAGCAATTCCAAACTTACATCATTCGCAGATTATCTTGTAGATACTTACATAACAGAATCGTCCAAATTTACACCATACATATGGGCTGAAAATACAAGTAGTGTTAAGAGAACTACAAATGCCTGCGAAAGTTTTCATTCACGGTTTAATTCTGCATTTTACCATGCACATCCTCATATTTTTCAATTTATTTCGGTTTTAATAGATTTTCAAAGTGATACCTACATAAAGATAAGGACAGCGCAACAAAATGAAAAGAAAATATACTCTGCAAAAACTATAGAAAACAAACAAGTTTTAGATGACAAGATATGGCAATTAAAAAATCATGATATAATAAACTTGGAATTTATTAAGGTAGTTGGAAATCGATTTAAAATGTAGAAAACCTAATTTTGTAGTTTATGTAAATATAAAATAAATCACCCTTATTTTAGGTTTAAAAATATTTATAGCACTGTGAATGATTAATAAATACATTTTTTTATCAATCTGGTTTACTTTATTACCATGTTCCCTAAAAAATAAACTAAAAAAAAATAAAATAATTCAGGTACCTGAGATAATGAGCTTCGGACTCTACTCAACCATCTCCGGGACTCTACTCGGACATCATTCAAAGGGACCTAGAGAAGTCGGAACTCTACTCGAGATCACCGAATTAAAAATAATTTGGATTTTTTAAATGGGACAACTTATATTTGATACTGTCTTTTGCTTTTGATTTCACAGAAAAAATAAAGAAAATTTTCAATAATGTTTCTTTTTTCAAATGTTTAAAGGATCCTTAATTTTTAAGCTTGAACAACATAACCTAGTATATGTTGTGTTTATTTAAAACACATCAGCACTGCGATATGCGTAACCAATATATAAGACAACTATTCTATTCCATTACTTCATAGTTTAGTCTGGTTGAATTCGATTTACATATGGAGTTGAATAATATTCTTAATTTAAATGATACCCTGTATTTAATAACTAAAACCGATTGTCATTTAAAGTATCTTTCACTCCATAGAATATTTCCCCATGACTAAATTGAAGGGTTCTTTAGTAAATAGCTGTATTTTATTTTTAACATACCTAATTTTGGTTAATAGTCTTTCCCATCAAAGTGACAACTGAATTTAAATGTTAAACGCAAGAACTGCATCAAAGGGGCTTTCAACAATGAATCGTTTTTTGTTTATTGGTTATGGATAAAGTAGAATCAGATGCAGATTTTTTTGATAATGTTCTATTTTCGGGCGAGTGTACGTTTCATAATAATGGACTCGTTAATCGCCATAATAGCTATTTATGCAACCAGTTACGAAATGCCTTATTTTATGAAACGCGTGAATATGTGTGGGACGAGCAGAGCGAGGTTCCGCAACATGAACAAGTTACATAAAACGGGTTTTCGTAACGTGTTACATACAATATTTTTTCTAATTTTGTATTTATAAAATTGCGGTTTGGTAAAACATTACTGACATGTAGACAACCAATATTACTTTCTTGTATTGTTAGCTGCATATGCATAATTTTATTGACAAACAGAACTTCATATTAATGATTTATTCTCAACGACTTGTAGTTTGTTTATATTGTGGGTTATTTTGTCACGTATTGTTTTATTTTGTGTTGTTTGAGAATGGAAAATAAGGACCAAACCAACATTATTACTAACTTTAATTTTTATCAACCTACTCTTCTTTGATATAAACTTTCAATAATGATGTATACATTGATTTTAAAACCAAAAAATGTTTATTTTTATTTGTTTTCTTTTCGCAACTGATGACATAATTATTTTTTTCTTATAATTTTGACACAAAGTGGCATTTTTGTAATCGCAGTAAGTGTCAAACTGATCTACTTTACGCAACATGTTGCATAATGTTGAAAATTATTAAACCGGTTTCGAAAAATTAATTATGTCACCAGTTGCGAAAAGAAAACAAATGAAAATTAACCTTTTTTGGTTTTATAATCAATAATATACCTTATTATTGAAAGTTTATATCAAAGAAGAGCAGGTTGACTTATAAAAATAGAATTTGGTTGAACTTGAAACCTAGTAATAATGTTGATTTTACATTTTAAATCAGCTCAAAATAATTAAAACACAAAATAACCCACTTTCTTGAAAACTAAATATCTTTAAAAAGCAATATAAACATACTACAAGTCGTTGAAAATATTATTATTATGATTTTCTATTTGTCAATAAAATGAATGGAGTTATGCATGAGCAACTAACAATACAAGAAGGTAATATTGGTTGTCTAGATGTCAGTAATGTTTTACCAAAACCCAATCTGAAAATTTCAGGAAAATCAAGAGGACGAAGCAGCCTCTTGTTTTTTAAACAAAATTGAATTAATATGGGGGGTTAAGGCCCAGACAACACACCAAATCCCAGATATCCACAGAATATCTTTTGTGGATATCCAATATATCCACAGGATATCAGAAATATTCCGTGGATCTAATATGGATATCCAAATGTCCGTCTATATCCAGAATATAGAAGATATCCTAATGGATATTCAGCAAAATATCTAATGGGTATCTTCCAGAAAATACAAGAAATCACAGAGATATCCACAGAATATATTTTGTGGATATTCAATATTTCCAATATGGATATCCAACCAAATGTCCGTCTATATCCCAGGATATAGAAGATATTCGGATATTCAGCAAAATATTTTATGGGTATCTTTAGTAGAGGTTCATAAGTAACCAATGATTATTGAATAACGTCGAAAGAAAATAGCAGAGATAAAAAATATTTTCAACACTCTGCCTTTGATTTTGCCCACTAAGGAGAAAGTCATCCTTATTAGGACTCTTCAGCAATAAATGAAAATTCTCGACTCCAGTCTCTAAAGGAATGGTTAGGACACAAATTTGGATCGAACTCAATTACGGCGGGTCGAGCATGAGTAGATGCGATAGTGGTATCGCCATCTATACTAAGTAAGCAGAATCAAATAACATCTAGTGGATATCCACGATGGTTTGCGTTTGCGCCTAGACTTTGATATATTTAGTGGATGTTCATGGGATATTGAATACACCTTAAAAAAATTAATTTTAAATATCTGAATGGTACTATTAACCACAATGGCGAGCACAATGGCATAATTTTTTAATAATTTGCTATATAATTACTATTATTTATGGACATTTGCATGTCTATAAATTACATTTCATGGATATAAAATAAATATCTACCATGGACTGGACATTCAGTGGATATTGGGATGTTCAATAGATATCCAAAGGATTTGGTGTGCTGTCTGGGGGTGGGTGGAAATATTAAAAAAAATCTTAACTCAAAAACGAACAATAATATCAACTTAAAGTTTTTGGCAAAAATCAAGCTCTATAAGGGGACAAAGCCTATTGATTGTAAAAATCTGTATAAAAAGGGGGATGTTTGGAAAATATTAAAAAAATCGGTATGCTAAAAAATAAAAAAAACAGCTATTTACTAAAAGAACCGTTGAATTTAGGTACAGGAAATTCTTCTATGGAATGAAAGATAATTTAAATGTTTATCATTTTAAATTATTAAATACAGGATGAGCCATTTAAAATAAGAATCTTATTCAACTCCATATTTTGTAAGTATGTAAGTAGAATTCAATTAGATTAAAAGAGCACCCGATAATGTAATGGAAAAACTTTCATTTTATTTGATAGTCTAATGTTTCGGCTATGCATATCGCAGGTGATTGTATTGTGATTTAAATAACGACAATATACTAGGTTATGTTGTTAAAGCTTACAAATTAAGATTCCTTTAAAAATTTAAAATATGTATAGAAAAAATATTTGTAGAATACAGGTCATTAATTGAAATCAATACGATTTTCATATAAAACTGGTTATATCCTGTGGAATACCTACCCTGTATAATAGGGTGGAGCGAAAAAATACTTTTTTTTTTTAATTTAAAATAGCATTATTGTGAAAAAGCTGTGTCTTATTATGTAAAAAAACAAATATTATTTTTTATTGAAATAAAATAATATTTAGAGGGTCCGCAAGGCAATAAGATTTTTAAATATTCGCGTTTTTGTTACATAATATTAAATTGCCAAAATAATATCAATTATTTTAATTTAAATGTACATTAGATTGCAAACGTATTATATTAGTATACAGATGACAACCACTTTTGGTTTTTGGCTTTTAAAAAAGGTTTAGAGGTCCCGCAGACCAAGTGAAAATCATGATTATTTATTAATACAAACCTATTTGATTAAAATAAATTTATTACACTTTCTAGCGATTCCTCGCTTAATTTGAGTAATATATTGATGTGGAAAAAATGACCTAATATTACAAAAATTAACCCAGAGCTCACCAAGTGGAGGTAGCCGCAAAACGAGCTCCACCCTACTCCACCCAAGCTTCCAACAAATGTAGGACAGTGTTTATAAATTAAATTGTTTTTTGTTTTAAATTTAGGTGTTTTTTTGGGACTTTATCTTAGAACGAACATATCCATCTCTTCTAGACTCTCCACACACAGAAGATGAAGCGTCGGTGACAAGCTTTATGTATCGTTCAACTATTTGAGTGGCAAAAAATTCGAAAAATATCTGGTATGTTACCTATTCCAATAAAATTCATAAGAAATCATCTGAATACTTGAATAATGCGGGAGGGTTAAAGTCTTTAGTATTTTGCCAGTCAATAACATCAGTATAGTTGTGCTTCAAAATGAATTTTAGGTATTTTGAAGATCCTGGATTTATTGTAATATTTCTTTTCATAATCTCTACCTCTTAAAATTTGATGAAAGGCAAGTTCTCTTATAACGGTGGAATCGACCCTTAGACAGACGTTCCTTTTTTTTTTGGAAACGACCTGTAATCTGAAATTATCCTGGAACGGATTTTCGGGATTTCTGATGAATACTTTTAATTCACATTCTGTTAAATATCAAAATACATTTAATAAATCAGATGAAATTGTAGTTTAGCTTTATTGGCAACTACTTTGACAATACCTCCTTATAAATAAGCAGCTTGTCTTATTAGGCAATTCTTCCAGTGAATCACAGAACAAAATAGGAGATATAATGGAAAACGAAAATGATTTGTCATGGTCTCACGCCACTACCGTAGTGCTAAATACATCTATAAACTATAAGCAATAAATTGTTTACTCACCTTAACAAAATCAAATTATAAGACATGGTTTTTCTTTCTTTTAAACGTTGCCTAGAATGTGTTTCATGTTATACGCAATTCATCAAATCAGGTACACAGAAAAATTAATAATGTTGGGTTCAAGTGGTATTCCGATATTGTAAAATCACTGAATCAATAACAAAATAATATGGGTCTAATGACAATGTTGTGTTTTCCATAATTTCAGTTGATAAAAAGATCAATAGTACTTCTAATTAAGTTAATAATCCAGTGGATAAACTTTGGCAGATTTGCCAACACAAATAAAAGGTTTTAATTAAAATTTGGTATATATATTAAATAAGAATCTTTCTGAGAAGCTTTAATTTTAAGCAGTTAAATACAAAACACTTAATTTTCTGTAGAGAATTACAACAACAAAACATATAAATTGACTTTTATTAAATACATGTATATTTCAAAACTGATTTTGAAAACAAAAGAGTTTTACTTTATTAAAATTTTAGAGAAATATTCATTTTTTTTAAACTATCTTTTTTATTAAAGCTTTATGTAAAAGAATATTTAAATGTTTTTCTACTTGTGTATTTGGTTTCATGTTGATTATTTTGTGTTTTATAAATTATTAGGCAACAAAAAATTTAATACATAAAATTCTTAGGCAGCACATCTTACAAAATAATTTAAAAAATTTAGAGACTATACATATATAAACAAAATCAGAGTAAACGCTGGGCGAGTGTACATTTTTTGTACGACACTCATATAGTCCGGATTTGCTGTGTCTGACTTTTTTATTCAAGAATTTGAAGAAACATCTCACCAGGAGACGATACGAGATTGTACAAGATATTAATGCTTGTTTTGAAAGCCAACAGGAACCATTTATTTCTGATAGAATAAAATAAAGTTGTTGCAGGACAGAAAATTATGTTGAAAAATTTATTAAAATGTCGCATCTGTAAGCATATGTTGTATAACTGGTTGCCTGGGCTTTCTATTTTTATTTTATAAGGCCTGTCCATAGACATGAACTGTCATCTATGGGCCAGGGGCCCAATTCTCGAAACATGCGTTAACTGCCGCATGCGCTAAGTAACGCATGGTCGTTAACGCACACGACAGCAATTTAGTATTCCTGAACACCATGCGATAATCGCGAATCAAGTCGAACGTGTTAACGAAGAGTCTTTGATTATTGCATAGTCTTAACCAATGAGGATTGAGAATACCAAAGATGGTATCACTGAATATGAGATAATTGCATTGACATATGTCAAAATTGCCAAAAATGCAAAAATTATAAAATTAAATGGATTGCAGATGTCTAATATTTTTTGGTTTTTGGATGTTTTAACTGTGATTATTTGTATTTTGGACTTGAGAATTGGAGTGGTTTAGATTTAGAATATTAAAAATGGAACAGCGGGGTTCACGAATAACGGAAAAACAGCGTGAAACTTTAGTAGAATTTATAACATTGTTTAGTGCCTGTAAAACTCCTATTTCTTCTATATCATCCATACTAAATAAAATATACCAAAATAAACTGGCACTTAAAGCGTCCAATAAAAGAGTTCACTGTACAAAAAGTTTAATTTTTATATTCTAGTAACTAATAAAATGTTCAAAAAAGTCAAATTAAAAATAAATATTTCCCAATAAATCACAAAACATAGCCAAAACCAATACATAGAAACATGAATCAGAATCACGTATGATAAAGCAGGATTAATTGACAATTATAACCTTACTTTCACCTAAACGAATGCGATAAAGTGGTTGTCGAACGGTCATGAGCGCTCTTTGAAAATCATCATTTCTTAGCGCACGCGTTAATAAATTTGACGAATGCCGCCAGCTCAGGAATACACTTTCATCAAGTCGCATACGTTATCGCATGCGATAAGTTAACGAAGGCGTCAGGAATTGGGCCCCTGTCCCTCCTCCATTCCATGGCTATGAAGAAAGTAAAAGTTGAAAAGTCTTTTGGTAGGTAGAGAGGGGGTAAACGTCAAACAACGTCGGGCGGCTCCGAGAATTTCACAGTAATGTTTACCTGCCAGTGTCGTTTCATAGAATAAGTAATTTTAAATTGTTATCGGCGGAACCGGACAATCGCATGTATTTATGGATTATAAATAATTATTAAACATGTATTATAATATTCAAATTATAATTTTACAAAATTTCAGCAGCTATTCACAATTTATTAAACTATTTACTCGAAATTGTTATTAACATCTATAAAATAATTTTGTACGCCAATGTATCGCGTCCACTTCGGTGAGATCCGGTGCCAACCTGTCAATTTATGTGTATAAAGTGGGAGAACTGGCAAAAGCATTTCCAACTTTTACTTCTGTTCTAGTAATATTCATTAGTTGATGAATAGTAGCGATGTCTGTTGTCTGTGTAAGTAAAAGATCACAAAAACATACCAAAAAGAAGAATTAGATTGAGGTTATGTTTATGTTACTTTTTTGTTTATGATTTCTTGTTATAAGTGTAATAGTGTATTTTTTACGGTTTCGCTTATTGTACAATGAAAGGACATCAAGAGAAAATTGAAGAATTACAGTCACATTTTAAAACCCATAACAAATACAAAGAATACGTTGGTCATTCGTCAAAAGTCCATTCCGTTGGTTGGAGTTGTGATGGAAAGAGATTAGCTTCTGGTTCTTTCGATAAATCAGTTTGTGTTTACACTTTGGACAGAGATAGACTGGTATGATTATCAACTCATTAATTTGTATCTATTTATTTAATTTTATAATAATTTATAGAACAAGGAGCATACATTTAAGGGCCATAGTGGCTCTGTAGACCAACTTTGCTGGCATCAAACTCATGCGGATCTTCTCAGCACAGCAAGCGGAGATAAATCCGTAAGGATTTGGGACACTAGAGTACAAAAATGTGTTACCACTATAAGTACAAAAGGAGAAAACATTAACATAACGTGGTCTCCAAATGGTAATGCAATAGCTGTAGGTAATAAGGAAGATTTAGTTACTTTTATTGACGCTCGAACTTACAAAATAGAAGCAGAGGAGCAGTTTAATTTTGAAGTTAATGAAATATCTTGGAATAATACCAGTGATCTCTTCTTTTTGACAAATGGACAGGGTTGTGTCCATATTTTAAGGTGGGTTTCTACTTTTATCAATAAAAAATCTAATTTACAAAAACTGTTTTTTTGCAGTTATCCTGATTTGAAAAAACAACATATTTTGAAAGCACATCCAGGCACTTGTATTTGTATAGAATTTGACCCAACAGGGAAGTACTTTGCTACAGGAAGTGCTGATGCATTGGTTTCATTATGGAATATCAATGAACTTGCTTGCCAAAGAGTTTTTACGAGGTACATATCTCACTATTCAGTCTTATTCAAATTATTTGGACATGTTGACAGAAGTTTTAGTTTATTTGGTGGTTGTAATTCTTAAAAATCAATTTTATTTTAGAATGGATTGGCCAGTTAGAACAATTTCCTTCAGTCACGATGGTCAACTTCTGGCTTCAGCTTCTGAAGATTTGATAATAGACATTGGCTTTGTTGAAAGTGGTGATAAAATAGCCGATATCTCAGTTGAGGCTGCTACATTTACTGTGGCTTGGCATCCATCTCTTTATCTTTTGGCATATGCCTGTGATGATAAGGACAGTTATGACAGGAAGAGAGATGCTGGTAGTTTAAAAGTTTGGGGATTTCCTATTGACTAATATTGCATAAGTCGTCTTTAAAGTTTTTATAAATAAATTTCTTTTATATATATTGTTTTCATTTTTATTGGACATTCATATTTGAACTTTTTAACAACATTTTTTTCAATATAGTATCTTTTATTTCAACTTGCTGTATATACGGATGTCCAAATTAGAAAAGATGCCTGTTATATTTAAGGAACATTTATCCTACAGATTGAGATTTTTTTATTAACAAAAGTGGTCCCTAAAAATTGCTATTTTTTTAAGTTCTTAACTTTGCTCTTAGGGGCGCAATGCTTATGGCCAATGATAAAAATAAGTTTTTTTTCCAAAAAAAAAAATGCAAAATTAAGTAATGTCAAATATATAAAAATGGTAATCTCCAAAATTTTAATGAATTTTGACTACCTAATTTTATCATTGGTCATAAACATTACAACACCCGGTACATTCAGTTGAAAAGGGTAGGTTCCAAAGTGTCTCCTCAGAAAATTATAGCTCTCTAAAGGTAGCCACAAAAAATATATTTTGCATTAATATATTAGATGTTCAGTTTTATCACAAAAATTTGTGCTTGGTCCACTAGAAGAAGCTTAATTTTTAATGTTTTACAATTAAATAATATGTAGAAAATTGAGAAAAAAGTAAGAGAGACAGGCCAAGATTAACAGGTGGGACACTGTCAGCCTTCATAGTAAACGAAAAGGAAGGAAAAATATAAGTTATAGCAGTAATAGTAAGTTTATACCTAAACATATTTTCTTCTTTTCTTAATTTATACTTAAACTCATGGGAACTTGTATTGTCAGTGGCGGAATTTCAATAATGCCGACTAAGCCGGGCGCATACACGAAAATCGCCGACACATTAGCTGCTCGAATCAGTTCAGTACCTACAAGAACAGACTCATTGTGAAATCCCGACGTGGTAAGACTAATACGTCGCCGATTTACGAATATGAGTTTTCTTAAGAGTAATTGGTAATATTGTAAACATTATCAACTAGAATCTATGTATTCTTTTTTATTTTTAGAGCTGTCGAAAAAACATTTGAAACTATCAGATACCCAAAACATCAATAAAAATCTGGTGTGTCCAACACATGACTTTCCTATCTAGTTATTACAGGCTTTTTCCGGTTATTCTGTACAACCTATTGGATCACCTCTGTAAATGTTTAGAGGATAAACTAAATATATGGGTGATTCTCGCCTAACTGTGATTTTTACAACTTACATTTTTCTAAAATTAAAAATGTTTCAAAACGTATGTTTTACGCGTTTTTGTTTTCTATTTATGCATAGAAATAAGCCTGTAAAGTGGTTCTACTACAGCTACGACACAACGAAAACTGTGACAAAATTTAAAAATTTTAATGCCACGATACTGACATTATTTCCACGGTTCTGACATATAAATGATTATTTTTTTTTACCAATCCAAAGATTGGTATAAAATTGCAATAAAATTTAATGCAGTATGCATTAGATTGTAGTTATAAGAGGTAAATTTTATATTAAAAAATGAATTTTGATAGAAATTTATATATTTAATTTTAAAAATGAGAATCGGGCATGCAACGGTACTGACATTTCGAGTATATTTATATGCAGCTTAAAAAAAAATTACGAAGGTTTATGATCTATTTCATAATGTCGGTTGTAAAATACCTCTAAATTTATAATATTATTAACTTTTTGATGAGGAAAACTTATGCTAAACGATAAATAAAACACTGGACATAAAAAATCACAGTTAGGCGAGAATCACCCATACATATTCCACATACATCTTACTTGAAACATTTTTTTATATATATTCACTGCCAATGAAAATACTCAAATTTTTCCATTACGATCTATTAGGACCATTTTAGGAAAGTTTTGTATAGGACAAACATTATAGAGAAAAATATTAGAAGTAACTTTTATTTGAAAAATTTTCTTTTCCAAACGTAAATAACAGATATATTCCATAAAATATAAAAATGACCCTTTATAAAGTACCCCCCCGAGATGTTTCGACTCTGCTCAAAATCTAATCAGTTCACCGCAGGCCAGAATAAAGCTTAAGTTTAATATTTGGTGTTTTTCTCTGTATCCGTTATCGAGGATACAGCCACACACACAGACAACATCGCGAAAATAGTTGAAACGGATTCAGGGGACCCCAAAACGTAAAAATCCGTCGAAAACTCGAGATCGAAAAAAATCATGATTCCTATTTATACTTACTTTCCTTATCTGTATCGATAAGCTATTATGAATATAAAAAGAACCTAAAAAAACTCAAATTTATCTTTATACCTATTTACAACTTTGGTACCTAATTGTATCGTCCCTTTATAAGGTTTATTTGGTGTGTCATTATTAATTACGTGAGGTGTTCAAAGGGGGAGGGGATCAAGCTAAATCTTTCCAAATCTCACTCTTTGTAAATGTTACGTAATTTTTTTTCTAGTAGGAAACAGTGTAAAATTGCGTGAAAGTAAAGTTAAATTAAAGTAAAGAATATTTCTAAAAAATTTATATTACGGCGATATTCTCAAATACTAGTCTTAAATAAAAGTAATAGAACATATTGTTTTTGTTTTTTTTTTTAATAATCAACGCATTTACACCCAAAATAAAAATTTTGAAAAATCTCACGTAATATTAGGGTAGGAGGGAGGGGAAATCTTACGAAATCTCACCAGGGGGGAGAGGGGTCAAAAAGTCCTCAAAAATACCTCACGTAATTAATGGACGCCCCCTTATTACCTATTATTATTTTATAATCGCTGTACCAATTTTATCAAGAACAATACATTTAAAAATCCTAATCTGCATAAAGACTTGCATTATATAGAATAGGGAAACTGTAATTAGGTTCTTTCGTTCGCTGTTGGTGTAGTGTGCACCAGTGTAAATTACACCACCTTATTTACCTAGTTTACTTCCTCTTTATTCCTTATACACATGTCAAGTGTAATTCACTGCTGCTAAATAGCTGGTGGAGAAAATATCCACCAGTGGACACCACATTGGCGACAGGAATGTGTAGTGGATTTTGCACCGGGACAAATAAAAGGTATAGTGTCCGTTGGTGGTGTAGTTTATTCTTACACCAGTGGGACCAACGAAATAACCTATTGTTTCTGGGGCCTTATTCTTGTAACTATGTGAGTAGCATGGAGGAAGGTGAGTAGGTGAGAATTCTATCACTATTTGGCCGGAATCATATGAATGATGAGAGCAGTGTTGCCAGATTAATTCTATTTTCCAACTTACGAGCTAGACTGTATTTCTATTGCATACACACGTTTAATACATGTTTTAGTAATATATTATTACGTACGTATAATTGAAAATATTTTTAATTACAGGGTGATTCAGAAAGATGTGACGGTAGTTTTTTTGCAAAATCTCACTATTTCTACTGTGACGTCAGGGAAGCATATTTTCAAAAAGTATTACTCAGTATGGTATTTGGTATATTGCACAGTACATATTTCTTATACAGGGTATTTTGTAGTGAGAACCACATATAATTATTTTTTTAAGGACTAATTTAAAACCCTGTACCTACTTATTAATTGATTTTTATAAGAGGTAATGCCACTAAAATATGTGTACCTCTAAGCTTCAAAATGTACAAGGCTTATTTGTTGGAAGATATTTTATTTTAATAAAAGTACAAAAATACCACGAACACCTTGTAGTATAAAATTTCCCAAGTCAAATGTAACTATTTTCTCAGTATATGATAATTTTAACACCGTTTTAAGAGATATAATTTTAAATCCGATACTATGACCAGTTTTCGAGCTACAGGGCGTTAAAGTGGAGAATTGCTGATTTTAGTTATTTTTTTCCAACTAAAAAGCTAGATTGTCTTTATGTAGAATATATAAGTTTAATATAAGTTTTGGTGAGATATCCATTCCGTTTAAAATATTTGTTACAGGGTGATTCACGAATAAATCACAATATATATTTTTTACAAACACACAATATCTGTACAGCTGCGCCACAGAGAAATTATTCCATTGAGTTAATATCTACCCGTTCACAATTTTAAGGTCAAAAGATTTAGCTGTGTACTTTTTATACAGGGTGGTCCATCCAGCCACAAAAAAAATATGTTTTGAAATTATTAAAAAGAGACCTTACATTTCTTTAGTGACTTTTGAGTAAGTTAATAACATAACATTAGATTTTAAAATATACAGGGAAATCTAACTGTTTTATAAGTACCTACAAAATATATCAGTATATGTATATGTGACAAGTTTTTATACAAAGTTGCAAAAATATATTGTGATTTATTCGTGAATCATCCTGTAACAGTAAATATTTTGAACTGTCTCTTTTTATGGACATCTGACCAAAACTTATATTAAACTTATATATGCTAAATAAAGTCAATTTAGCTTTTCAGTTTGAAGCAAAAATAACTAAAATCAGCAATTCTTCACTTTATTTCGAATTTAAAACTAACATCTTATACTCGTATACAGGTGGTATAAAAGCATTATATACTAAAAAATGGTTACATTTTACCGGGGAAATTTTAGTGGTTTTTGTACTTTTCTTAAAATGGAATATCTTCGAACAAATAAATCACCTTATATATTTTGAAGCTTAGAGGTACACAAATTTAAGTGGTATTACTTTTCCCAAAAATCAGTTAATATGTACCTACGGGGTTATAAATTAATCATTGAAAAAAATAATAATAAAACACCCTGTATAAGAAATGCCTATTGTATAATCTTTTATTCTTTAAAAATATGCCCTGTGAGTGAAAATATTTTTAATTGTACATAGGTACTAATGCAATATTAAAATATATAGTAAACGTGTAGATGCAACAGAAATTCAATCTAGCTCGTAATTTTGAAAATAAAAATTTAGAAAATTTAAGCAATCTTCAACTTTAACACCCTGTATATCGAAAACCAGTCCTAGGATTGAGTTGAGCCTATTGACACTTTTGGTTACTAGGTACAATAACAAAGTTTTAGAAAATTTAACCGGTCGTCACTTTACATAAGAAAAGTGCGGGATCCCTTTGGGTAATGGATGTGTATGTTTCACACCTACAGATGAAATGAAATTCACATCTTTAAAAATATATAGACAAAAACAACTGAAAAATCAAAATCAGAAAGGATTACAAGAAGAAAAAATTATTTTTGAAACAAGGTTAAGTGTTATTGTTTTTATATGTTCATTATCAAATTACCCCAACCCTAACTCCATAAACTCTTAAATCATGAAAAAAACAATAATAATCTACACCATGGTACAATTTGAATTTGGTAATTTGGCAACACTGGTAATGTGAAACAGAAAATGGCTATTATAAACACTCCCGAGTGAGATGAGCAATAAAAATGGCTGCGCCCATTCTGCGCATCTTGTTCTATTGATACAATATGCACATTGGCCTTCTACCCCACTCCAGTTCATTGGTGTCTAACACGTTGGAATTTTAAGAGAGTGTTCTTCGCGGCACCGAATAACTTCCGAGCGGCTAATGTGTCGGCGATTTCCGAATATTCGGCCCGAGCTTAGGGCGTTCGCAGGCCGCGCGGTTTGTGGAGCGGTGGCACTCTCAATAAAAATTTCCTAGAATTATAAGTTACTATATTTACAAAAAAAAAAATGTACCTACTGAACGTTAAGTAATTTAATGAAAATGAAACGGCCTGTTATACAGGGTGTTTCATAATATATGCGCAGGACTTCAGGACGTGATAGCTCGTCCAAAAATATGGAAAAACGTTTTTATTAACTTACCCTCTAAAATGCACCATTTTCGAGATACAGGGTGTTGAAATTGAAAAAAAATTTCTACGCCACTGGAAAAACTACGGTTTTGAGACGCCCTTTGAACCGCCAATGTTTTCTACACAAAAAAGGTACTCTTGGTCATACGCTCTAAAGTCGACCGTTTTCGAGAAAAATCAAATTTTGATCCACAGGAATTTAATTGACCATGTATTTCAACATTAAAATTTGCGCATATATTATGAAACACCCTGTAGAGAGTGAAAGAGATGTTTAATAAGAATTGTTAATTATCAAATGATACAGAGGAAGGACATCTAGTAGTACACATCTAAATAACAACGGTTGTATGTAGGTAACAACTTTTTAAATATACATACTTTTATAATAAAATAATACATTTCCTTATGTCATCGATCTACCAAGTATAACATTTCAGTTTCGGTATACATTTATGGTTGAATGAATAGTGAAACTTCTACAGAGCAAAATATTTCAGCGAACAACCAAGTTTTCTTGAGAAACACATCGGATTTATTATTTTTTGGATGAAAATTAATTGCCAAATTTTAGGATATTTACCAGCGAAATATTTTCATTATCTGTGTTTTTCTTAATAAATATGAATTAATTGTCATTTATTGTTGAATTTAAAAATAATTGTGATACATAAGTAACTATAAAGGTAGGTATTTGTTATTTTTAAAAATGTATAAAAGTGAATAACAAAGCTATGATAAAATAGCTTCATCAAAAAAAGTATTAGCACATCACCGACAGAAATGCATGATGCAATATTGGATGAGTTCGCTTCTTTAAATCAAGTGATAAAAATTGAAACGATGTTTAAGGGTATAATATAGTGATGTACGATTTATTATCGACAATTTTTTTGAAGTGTCACGAATGTCAGTCTCAATGACGAAAATGCAACGAGAGCGACCAACGTACGAGTTATATTTTCGAAAGATTAGTAGGAATTTAAAAAACATATATCTAATGTCAAGCGTACCTGGAAATTATAGTTAAAAAGAATATTTAATGACAAAATGAATAACTGACTGAAGTGATATTTTAGAGCGAAATAAAATACTTTTTAACGACAGTCTTCATAGAGATGATAATACCACCTCCCTGTTCTAATTTGTTTCCGTTAGTGTAGAGTAGTGTAGATCGCAACGGCTTCATATTAAGCTAGATAACTATTTGGCATGGCACTACCCTGATTTCTTACCCGATATGGATGAAAAAAATGGGTCAGTGTGCATGACTTTAAGTTGTATTAATTTTATTAATAATTTTATATTTTAATTAGTATTTATTATATTGGATTATCTATTTTAGATGATTTGTGACTTTCTTAATAATTAAAAGGTGAATTTAATAACTGTTGAATTTAATTATGGAGTTTCTTACTTCCTTTGGATACGCCTATGTGAACTCCAAACTGTCATAAATAACCATTCTATGGGGTCTATTCTGTAACAATTCCTTTATATTTAACGGCCTTTAAACATATTGGCGGCCTTTAAAAATAGTTTCTTATTCGTTAATTTACTTCTATCATTATTTAAACAGATTTCTTTAAGATAGTCCTCTAATGTATTTTAAAGATCCGTTTAAATGACAGAAGTAATGGAGAAAATATTTTTAAAGGCCGTTAAATATAAAGGAATTGTTACAGAATAGACCCCTATGTGATTATATTTGCTCTCCTTTAAGTCCTTTATGATATGTTATGGTTTTACCCTCAGAAGAGAGGACAGTAAACAATGTTTGTGTCGCCATGATAATATGGTCGAGAATTCTAATTAGAGAGAAATATATTAATATCTCTATCTCTTTGTTTGTATTTGTCAGTTTTACAAAGCTTTTCTCAGACAATTATTCCAGTGTTTAATTTAAATTTGTTCGTGTTGTGGTGTTAAAAGTAATTGTTATTAATATTATATTCATAACAAAAAAGTCATATCTTGTTTTCACTTCATTAAAAATGCACCTACCTACCTTTTAAAACATTTTATTTTATATTCTACTTAGTCAACATTTTCGCATTTAAAATGACCTAGCGAAATTGTTTTACGGTACGCTACTGCTGAGAATTCTAAAACGAGTGAGAAAGTATTCATTAGAAAGAGAGATACTGATTATTTGATAGCGACATTAATATTGTATAACTTTATGCAGTGGTGGCCTATCTGCTATTATATTATCTAAGGTTTTACCCGAGAATACCGATCAAGGAGAAGCGACAGTAGCTGTCGGTACCTTTGATATCGGATGGACCTTTTTCACAGCATGACTTTGATTAATACACTAATACACAACTTAATACGCTGAGAAAACATGCTTATTTTCTACACTGAGCGAAATAGTTTGACAAATTATCTGAATTCATTATTATAGTCCATGCACAAATGTTGTAATGTGATTTAATTAATAATCATGATATTTACTGGTCGTAGTCCTTTGCAAAAGTAAATAAACTTAATCCTTGGCCGGTTTTGGACGAACAAGAACGGTATGCACAAAAATATCCAGATTCAGACATTTTATTACAACACAAAGAAACACCAAAAAATATCACTTAACAGCTCACAGACTAAACACAACTTGGACTGACTTTGACAGATTACATGATTTTGAGTGATACACAATTTATTTTCGCACATGCGCGTATCAAAACGGTACACCGAAAACCCCAAGCTGTCGCTTCTCCATGATCGGTATTCTCGGGTTTTACTATGAATACTAGAGAGAAGGAGGCGAATCGACAATGGACAAATTTCTTATATCCGTCCTTTTTATAAATTTTGCTAAATTGACTGTAGTTGGCTGGTCGAACGTTAGTGACGTTAATTTTGTGTTTAAGTCAATGTTAAATAAAGTATTTTTTTACTTTTCTATCTGTATACAGATGGAAAATTGTTCCGTAACATATGTATTGCTTGTGCTTAAATTATTAAAAATTAAAACTATTTGACCGAACGAACCAAGGAATTTTTTATTTATATAAAATATTCTACTACGGTCAGGAAATTATCCTTATACATATAAAAAAATATGCTATTCTTAAATATTTGAAAATGATTTAGGATAGTACAAAACTGATATTAAAATATATCTTTCTTACTAAACCTCTTTTTAAATTTCGTCAAAGGCGTACGTGACACCAAAATAGTTAATTATTTTTTGAAAAAAAAAGGACTTATTTCCGCACACATGTTTATATAAGATTTTTTGCTTATTTCGACTTACAGAACACGTCCTTAAAATAGTACTTTTCCTCGCGAAACACCCTGTATATTTCTTTTATTTCAATTTCCCATTACTCACAAATTTACTAACATTAAATAATTATCTAAAATAATTTGAGTACAAAATTATGTCTGTTAGTAATGTCAAGCTGTTGTATCTGGAGCATAACGCACAAAAAAAACTTCTTCAAAGATTCGTTCAATAGAGGGAATCAGCATTTGAATGTACTGTCCGAAAGCCGTAACTAAATATTATTTGATTTCTAATAAAACAAAAATAAAAGGTATTTTCGAAGTAAATTGTTTCGATTCTAATAAAAAAATTATAAGTGTAATAAAACAGCTCGAAAAAAGGCATGTTTAAAATTAGTAATATATAGTCAAGAAAGATGATTAAAATGTACATATACGAATGTTCTTTGACATATATCTGTTAGATACGAGTAGTACATTGTTTAACGAGCGAGGAAATGTTTAATGATTGTATTACAATAATTAGAGAATGACTACTTTGTGTTATCAGATAAGGATCTAATACGAACATTATTTACTTTATGTTATCAGAATATCAAATAAGAAAATGTACCTACGTACCTAATTTCTTAATCTTCAATAGTTGAGAAAGTATAGTTTCTATTATGGTCGTACAATATTTAATTCCGTGAAATGTTAAGTATTTGATCATAACACTTCTAGAAATGCCTAATATAGCCAAATATTTTGGGGTAAATTACCCAATTGCTAGTCATCCTTTATTTTCATGGAAATTCATTCCAGTGTTTCAAATTTATCATCCTTTACTCAGTTTTTACATGATATTTTAGATTATTGTAGATGTACTTTTAACAAACCTCGAAAAAGATTTTGATAAAATCCACCCAAAAGTCATCGTTAACAAGTTAGATCAGTTTGCATTTTCATCATCATCAACGAAAACATTTTTCCTTTCATCTCATCGACAACAATTTGTATCTAATAATGGATTTTTTTCAAAGATATTTCTACTACTTCAGGAGTTCCTCAAGGGTCCAATATTGATCCTCCACTTTTTTATATTTTATCAATGATGTCACTGACTACTAAATCGCTTGTTCCAAATTGTTATTTACAGTTGATTTAAAAGTATTTGGTGAAATTTCTGATATGTGATTGTTGTTTATTCATTCAAGAATAATTAAATCGTTTATATGCGATTGATGGATTGATGTATGCACAATAAAATGTTTCTCAACATAAAAAATGCGAAGCTATACGTTTTACCAGAAAAGTCAACATATCACATTTTAACTACATATACCAAGATTTGGGTGTTATATTTATTCGGAGATGACTTTCAAAGATAATGAAAATCTGTAAATAAAATGTTTTTGTTTCATAATTGTTAAAAGTGTCTGTCTGAAGCCTCCTTAAAGACATTTTATTTTTCATTGGTTCGTTTCAAGTTGGAATATGATTTGTTGATTTGGTATCCGAAGACAGAGTTGCAGAATAACAGCTTATAATGGAGAATGGGTGCATCGTAAAATGTTTAGTCTTTAAATTACAAGGTTGTGGGCATTTATCCACCCCCAAGGATTTGATGAAACTGTGTTGCGTAATAGATATAATATGTACAAGCGCTTGAAAGTCGAAGAAAATTAATGCTAATGCATAGAAAATATTTATAATTTATAAAATAATTCAATGATAATAAATTTGATTATTCTATTCTGCTCGAAGGGATTGAGTAATTCGTCAAAATGAACGGACATTCAACACGTTTTTTCTTCCTGTTCCCAGTCCAGAACTAACCTGCGAATTAAATCACCAATATTATGTATTTGTCTAAATGTTAATATTTTGTTTAAATTGTGATAAATTTTTTGAAAATCTTGCACATGTTTTGCACAAGGCATTTTTATTTTTAGCTTTAATTATGTAGGTATATTTTGTTACTTTTTTATTATTGTTCATTAATGTCTTGGTACTTATTTAATTTTAAGCTTAAAAATCTATTGATGACATATTTTTTGTTCTATTTTTGTATGCAATATCTGTTGTAATAAATAATTTATTTATTTATTTATTTATATGAAAAGATTACATCAAAACTTTTATACTCTGTTCATTGTTCAAATTCAAAGATGGGTTTAGATTTTATTAGTAAAAACACCATTTATGGCGAAGGTGCGTATGTAAGTCATAATTTATTACCCTTTCAGGGTATATAATTCCAAAGAAAGGTGTCCTAGAAATAAAGTGTATCCATCTTTTTTTGAATCAAATTGGGGCCTACTATGTAACGTTTTAGTTAATTTTAACCGCCTGGTTAAAAGGTTATTTAATCTCTACTTGGTATTTCATCAGTTTAATTTTTGTTATAAGTTATTTTCTAACCAACCCTGGTTAAAATAGACATAATGACAATATAATATACCTAAAAGTGCATTCAAATCAAATCCAACGCAGCATTAAAAATAAGAAAAATATATTTTTTGACATATAATTTTCACCATGTAATACAGAATACAAAATTAAAAATAACATCCGATTATTTTTATAACCTAGGGTTAGTATTAATAAATTTTTTACAGAATAAACCTCATTGAGTCATTAGCTATTTTTTAACCAATCCCAGATTAAGCCCAAAGCAGCATAAAAAATAAGAAAAAGAAAATATTTGCCATGTAATAATAGATTTATTACTGACATGAGTTATAATGTTAACCAAATAATACAAAATACGAAATTAAAAATAACATCCAGTTATTTTTATAACCCAGGATTAATGTTAACCAAATTTTTACAGAATAGACCCTAATCGCTTAAATATAACCCAATAATACTTCAGAGGCTTCCTGTTAAATTAGTTAAATTTAATTAAACTTTGATAAGGGATCTATTCTGTAAAAAATTGGTTAAAATTAACCCTGGGTTATAAAAATAACCGGATGTTATTGTTCAAGCTATTTTTGAGCTGATTACCAGTAACTAGAATAGTCACAACTTATTTTACTAGAACTATCAAACAAAATTTACTATATTCTGCACTCTAAAAGTAGGAAGATTATATGTACAATAATTATAAACATATACATAGACATATACACAATAAAATAGAATATAATAAAGTAAAACCAATTAAATAACAATAACAGACGTGCAGTGTAGGAAAAATTTAATTAAATGATTAAAAGGTTGATTTCATTGTAAAAATTAACAGAGCCGCACACCGTCTACCTATATTTTTTATCACATGAAAATTATACTCATATATCTTTATACAGCCTATAAGTACAAATTTACAATTTTACGGTAAGTATTTTTGATTCTATTAAATCATTTATTATTTGATGTGAAGTATTAAATAATAGATTTTTATTTTGTATTTTAAATGTAGATTTGTGATCAAGATTTTTAATGGATTCGGGCAATTGGTTGTACATTTTAGGTGCAAGGTAAGCAAAGGATCGTTGAGTAAGTTATTTATCAACTTGAGAAAGATGATGAAGATTTCTGTTCCGAGTATTATAAGTATTATAATGCAAGTGTTCTTTTAAAAAATTCGTGTGGCTTGTTATCAAACGCTCCTTTTATATCTAGGAAAGCACACACGACCGTTTCTTTGTTTGTCAGTGCATCCTGGATTACGTCAGTCAGCTGTACCAGGGCAGTTTCTGTAGATCTTCCTGCTAGGTGCGTGTACTGGCTGTGGTGGAGTGGCACCCTCTCCAGAACTTATGTTCTGATATGATTATTAACAGCCTTCTCCATTGTTTTTAATACAAAGGATGTGATACTGATTGGTCGGTAGGATTTAGGATGTTTGGAATCCTTTTTCCCTACACTTGGAATAAAGGTGACTATGGCCCTTTTCTTGATTCTGGTATATATCCTAGTTCCAGACTGCTCCGGGATATCCGGATTATGTGAGGTAGTAATTGCTTCTCCATCCATATCTGGAGACTTATACGGTCCAAACTTGTTCACTGCCCACTTAAACCGATTGTTGCAGCATATGTGTTTGGCCACTACGGTGGCCTCTCTTGAGGGTCTGCTTACCTTAGTTGTGTCCCTTATTAGAAAAGGTGTGCTCCCAGAAAAGTGTGTTTTGAGTAGGAGGCGAGCTCTTTCCTCCTCACTCTCCGTGAAGCTTCCATTTGGTTTTTTGACGCCATAACTGTATCAACTCTTCCTTTTGCCAGGACCTTGTTCAGTCTCGCTGCCGCAGGTGTAGAATTAATCTCCTCGCAGAATTTCATGAAGCTGTTACGTTAAGCTTTCCTGATTTCTTTGTTGTAGGTGGTGTCTCGGTGTAGCTCTGCCAATCTCTGCTGTGCTTGGTCCTATTATAGAGCTTCGGACAGATGACGGTTCCACCAAGGAGCATCCCTACTAGCTCTATTTATTTGAATTGGGTAGCTTGATTCATATGCCTCGAGTATTATTTAGTTTTTTGACTAAATATATAGAACTACTACATTAACCTGGGTAATCTAAACGTCGCAGAGTATAAGTTATATCTAATCGCACCTGTTTAAAATAAAGTTTATATGACTTTACAATGGTTATACTTGACAAAATTATACTTGACATAAAAAATATCTCAACCTGTTGTATACTCCCAACATTTTAATAAATATTGTATAATTTATTTAATTTGTTAGACAAGTTGTAATTTATTTCAGGACAAACTTTTTATCATACATCCACTACTCGTATTTAGGTACCTAACTGTTAATTGTTTAAATAGATATTTTAAATATAAAACTGTCTGACAAATACCCTGTGGGCGAAAGCGCTTGGAAATTAATTAATAAGTAATTTACTTATTACAAGCTCGATTAGGCTAATTTTATTCTACTCACCCAACAAGTTTTTATTTTGTACATCGTACATCATTCAACAGCCGAAGCCATTTACAGAATGGGAAAATACGAAATTAAAATTAATTAATCAGCCACTTCTTCTTCTGAGCCTGAGGATGTTAATCAAGTTTGTGAAATATAAATGTCGATATGCTATAAAATAGGTTTCTATTGTTTCCAATGGTTCTATTTAATTTTATTTTATCATCAAGACTATACTCACATACATTTTTTGTGTGTAATTATTATACCATCATATTAATATTATTATAATAACAGAAATATTAAATAGAAGATCAAAACATGGGAAAAGGCAAAAGCAACAGGCCAATGATGAAAAAAATTATAGAAATTTTTCCCAATACATCACCATGTCAGGGTAAATAAGGAATAATTATTAATGTATATGTTACGGTTAAAGTGTTTACTTGGCTGGTTTATAGACTCGTTGGATAGTATTCAAACAATCCAATGTCTGGCTATTTTGATGGAAAATCATATTTCTACTAAAATGGCTATGAATATTGGTTGGTTTGTATACCATCCAGGTAGTTTACAAACTATACAAGATTTATAGCCAAATTGCAAACCACAAGAAAAGTATACAAATTAACCGGTGTGTTTAGCTGGTTTACAAACTACCCACAGTATTTGGATAAGGTGTGAACCTAATATTCGGAGTTAGGCGTTTGGAAGTGATTATAGTGATATAGTACTTAATTTTTTTTTGTCACTTTTACTTAATTTACTTATTTTTTAATAGTAATAGTAATGACATGTTTTACCTATAAATAAAATTTATTTTTGACTATCCCAAACTAAATTATCCAAAGAGAATTGGTCAGTTTACATAGGTACTAACCGACGAGTTGGTTATTATGTGTTACTACGAATATTATGTCCACAATTTATCCAAATACTTTAGATACTTTGTAAACTAGTCAAAAACAACGGTTAATTTGTGTACTTTTGTCGTAGTTTGGATAATATACAAACCAAGCAATATTCATAGCTATTTTAGTAGAAATATCCAGCAAAATAGCCATTTGGATAGTCTGTATACTATCCAGCTAGTCTACAAACTAGCCAAGTAGACATTTTAACCGTAACATATATATTAATCAAATTATGTTATTTTTTTTAATATACCTAACTAAAAACTATTTTTGAGCATCGGTTTAATTTTTTATTAATTTTCACCCACTCACTGTTTTTCCATTTTAAGCAATTATTAAATTCATTTTTTTTTAATTAACTTTTTAATTATTTTCAATATCGTAAATAATTGTTCGATTACTTTACTAATAAGTGGAACTTATATCTAATAATAAATCTTACCAGAAATATTACAGGTATTCGTATAATATGGGTTATATTCCTAGTTTAAATTGTAATTATATTTTTCTTTACAAATCCATTTAAATAATGTTGCCGTAAAAGACAAAACGATGGTTGATGAAAATAAAGAACAACCCTTCTCCCATGACATACCTTCAAGGTAACAAGCTGTTATCATTTTAGATTAGGTATCGACACTTTGTGAAAACAAAATCAATAAAGTCATGGACAACAAACAAAACCACATATTGCGGCTTATTGGTTTCTGGCATCTAACATCAAACAAAATTTTACCAAGGGTCTTTAAATACTATATCTAAGAAATATGTTGATTCTATTCTTGTTATTTACTTTTATTCATTTTTAACTATTATTACAGTTATACAGTGTGACAATTTAAAAACTTACAGTGGGCTATATTTCACAAACGGAAGATGATATCAAAAAATGCTTAAAACCGTTTCCAGGATAGTAAGGGGTAACTAAAATGACATGAAAGAGAACTGACTCCCAACAACCCCCTAGGCCCCACCTACCCCAACTAAAAAAGTTTAAATAGCGAACCCCTACTTGTGATATATCATTAAAAACCCTATAAAAAATGCTATCCAATAGTATAAATAATAATTGTACAGGGAGAATCAATAATTGTGAAACATAACATCAATGTTCTATGAATATACCAAGAACGTTCTGTTTAAGTTCTTTTTAGTATATCCTTTTAGAATTTTCTTAGAACATACCTAGAATAAACTTTGAAATTATATTCTAGAAAGTATATACTGAGTACGTGTCTTAAAAGTATATTTCAAAAAGTATATACTCAGCACGTGCTATAACAGGACATTCTTAGAAGATACTAAAAGTTATATACCCAGCATGTACCTCATATTCTGAGAATGTTCTAAATGCTTGCAGGTGAAATTAACACCAAATACATGTAAAAACAAGTTTATGTACATATCTACTTATATGAATTTTTCCCAGATGCCGATCTAATAATTCGCTACCAAACGCACTAATGTTGAGTGTTTAGGCCAAAAAACATTCTCAAACTAGAAGAGAAGAAGGAGAATAACATACCTACAATTCCTACAAATTTTTTTGATCTCGTTTGTTTGTAAGAGGTAAGTAAATTAATAAAAATTAATTTCATCGTATGTTATATATAAAAATAAACAAATTTTACTATATTTATAGTTTTTAGGACCAGTGGCACTCTTGGGGTGGTTGACAGTGACAGAATATAGGTATCAGTATGAAAAAACTTTTAGTGATTTAGAAAGCTTATAATATACCTTTCTAAAACACTGACAGTTTTTTACCTATATTTGTACCGGGATCTATATTCTGCTACTGTGAACCCCCAAAATTTTGGTCAGAAGCCGCCCCTGTTTAAGACCCATAAGTGACGTTAGAATACATTATATCCCAAATATCAATTGCCAGTGTGAATTTATTAATATAGTTAATACTAATGGTGGATTGAAACTAAAATACAGTGTTACCAGAATTACATACACACTTTCTATGAAAAAAATCTTGTAAGGCCAGATATTGACCTGGTAGAACTAGAAAAGTTAGCTAAAGGAGGACGAAAACTACAAAATGGTGGTAAGTAATTAACAAAAATATATTTAAACTTTCAGTACCTAAACATCATAATCATTTATGTAACTCTTGTTTTTGTTAGTGGAATGCCATGTACAATTCTTAATGTTTTATGTTCGACAAAAATATTTAAAATATTCCATTAGCTATGTACACTTAATTTGTATATGTACCAAGTTTGTTAATTTTTTTTATTTTTTAGGTTCAATGAAGATCCAATGGAATCAAGCAAATGAAACTCAAGCCACTGATACAATAAAATATTGATTGGTCAAGGCCAAAGAAAGTATTTGTAATAAAAATAAGTATGAATTCTTTGAAATAAAGACTCATTATAAACACTTATTCTTTAATGTTCAATATTAATGAAACATTCTGTATTAGGGTGTCTAGTATATCCTAGCATATGCTATATTTAAATACTTGGCATATACTTAGAACGTACTATCAAATTAAAGTAGATACCTGTTGCATACTGTACACATACTTTAAGTACATTCGATACTTTTTTTTATTTTTTTTGGAAAATGCGTAATTTTCAAAATAAAACGTTCGACCTTTGGTTTCCATACACGACGGACATACTTATTTGTCCATTTCCATTCAGAAGTGGATTTTGTTTTTTAAATGCGCATATTTTGGTATAAGTATATTTTTATGACGTGTCATCATTTTTCTAAATATGACGTCATCACGAGTTTTTTAAACAGCACCGCCATTTTTTGATAGTACCATTTAATAGAAACACAAGCAACAAAATTCTTAACTGGTCCTCCATTTCTTCATTTTTTTCAAGAGATAACTAATAATTGGATTTAGAAAACACCACCTCACTGTATGCCTCTCTTATCGTCTGGGCAATGAGGGTAAATTTAAAACGATATACAGGGCGTTATTTTGATCCGATTTAAATGAAATTTGGGCATCAGGGACTAGATCCTAAGAAATAGGACTGACCTGGATATATAATTAAAGAGAAAATATTATGCAGGGGCCAAAGAGGGTAAGACTTTTGGTACTACTTACTTTTCAAAAGTCGGCAAAAGTAAAAATCTGAGGATATTGAAAGAATCTGTATTTACCCATCTCTCCCCAAAATCCCCAAGTTACCCAAGAGTAACCTGTAAATACGCCATTTAAATTTATAGTTCAAAAATAAAATTCTGTGTTTGAACACATCTCAGATGTTAACTAGAGATACACGTCATTTGTAGACAGACATCAGATGTGGACAACAGTTGACAGTTTGTCAATTACTTGTATGAATATCGCAGAATCCTGAATTTAAATTTTAAATTTTGAGTTCATGATTGTGTTATCCTCTAAGCGAAATGGTTGTGGTTGATTTTGTATGAAATTTGAGGCATGTATTGCATTAGTAACCCATGCCACATGAATAAATTTAACAACCCCAATGTGGCGTTCTTTGATTTACCAAAGTAAGATCAGCAATGTAATAGTCCAAGAGCTAGTAACACACATTCCATTAAGTGTTTGATGCACTTTGAAATTTTATAATTTTGATAGTGTGGATAGCAAGTTGGTGGTTCGAGCCCCGAAACTTTTTGTTTTTTTTTCTGTTTTTTTTTCCTAAAAAAAAGGAAAAATATTGTTTTATTACTTCACAGTCTTGGTAATTTAAAATGTTTAGTTATTAAAAAGTATATACTTATTCAATGCATAGTGGCGCATAACGAGGTTCATTCATTTTTATGTTGGCCGGTAATTAAACCCCGGAAAAAGTGTCTGCCTTTTTGGAATTATTTTTTTTTATATTTAATTAAGACGCTATTAAAATTTCAGCGTGAATCAAACACTTCAAATTATATTTTAAAAAAATCAACTTTGGGGTTGATTTATTAATTATAAACCCTCTCAAAAGTGTCTGCCTAAAATACTAGTATTTTTAGAATTACCTAAACTTTCAATTGTTGTTTGTTGGCCTCTGAATCAAACACTTTTTTTGGGTCATATTTTACGACCCCTTTCTATTATGCGCAGTACCTGGTGTCCCGGGGTGGGTCTAGCCAATACAGGTATATCTGCTTTTCCATCCAAATGATTTCAAATTACAAAATTTCAAAGTGCATCAAACACTTAATGAAATGTGTGTTACTAGCTCTCCGGCTATAAGTAACACAAATAGTAGCCAACTTTTGTGGCAAAGTAGGTATTTATTTATTATTTATTGTTTTAGAACAAGAAAATGGTTTCAAAACGTTAGAAAGAAGATTTGATATAGGAAGAAAAATATATGAATTCCCACTATTGATTTTGTACTTGACATTTTTAAATAAGACACCGTTGACCATTCGTTTGGAAAATTGGAACAAAAATGTTAAGGTTACAAATAACGAACAAAAATTTTAAAAAATTGTCATGAATAGATCTACAATAATTAATCAATAATAGACTGTAAGTGTAGTATTCTTTTTAATAAATAATTTTACATTGTTTAAATTTATATACCAGATCGTGAGAGTGTAATCGATATTTATACAACCTTTACTATCAGGTTTTCAAATTTCCCGCTGCGTTATTTGTTTGATATCGATAGAAGCGCCACATAGTGCGTCAGATGTTAACCGCTTTAGTGCTGGTCGTTGTTAAGCATGGGCTTCTTATGAGCGTTTCCTATCTTTATGTTCCTTATCTCTGCTTATAACATATTGCTAACAAAACAACAGAAAGTTACAAGGTTAAACAAGTTAAGACAAAAAAGGAACAGAATACTCTTACAAGTACTTTCCACTACACTGTATTTTATTTTACGTATGTACAGGGCCGTACTTAGCCCCTCAACCGCCTTTGTGCAGGCATAAAAATGCTGCCTCTACATTTTAAAAATGAATTTTTTAAACAATACTATTTTATTAAATACTCACTAACATGATTTTTAACAAGTAACATTAAAATAGTATATTAAGGTTGGAGTTTGCCCATAGCAATCTGCCGTATATGCGCGGTTGACTGTAAACGAAGCTTTCAGGAAAAATATACTTCCTGGCATTAATTTTTATATTAAAAACGGTTCATAAAGTGTGCCTATGGGTTGTAAAGACTTCTTAACAAACGGAGTTGTTTTAAAGTACTCGAAAAATTACTTTGACTTTTGGTATCTACACCGCACATATAATCGCATTGACTTACCTAGGAATTTTCTTTAAAAGTAAACATATTTACATGTTGTCTTTTCGTTACAACCCATACAACCGACAGAAAAATAATGAAAGACATCATACTTCAAAATGTTGTTTAGTTTTCTGAAAGCTTGGTTTAAAATTATATAGATTTTTTTATGAAAACACAATTATGTGGTATATCACGTGACATAGCAAAAGTTACAAAGCTTAAATCATTTTTAAGTAATTTCTTTTAAAGATTTTGTGAAAAAATGCGAAATTGTGCAGATAAGCAGTTTCAATTGATTAAAGCCCTCGAGCTAAAGCTCTCGGGTTCTAATCAGATTATTAATGCCAAAAATTATGTCTCATCAAATTGATATTAAAATATACTCGAAATTTAGATTCAATAAAAATAGCTGACTATTATCAAGGTCTTGGTCTTGAAAAATTCATATCGGCTGTTTTTGATACCTTTTTTTATTACTGAAAATGCACTGTCAAATAGATAAATTTAATGAATACTAAATTATTATTTATTACTACACAAATATTTGATATTTTATATTATTGTATAATAAAACTACTTTATTTTTGTTATCTATTTATTTATTTATCTTGCAGAACAAAAAGTAAACTTTCGAATATTTAATATATAATTTTCACAAATATGTGTATAAAATTGCAGGCGCATAGTTCTTATCATTTCTGTCCACTTCCATTTTTAATAGTTTTCAGCTATGATCATTATATAAAAAAAATATTTTTCTTCAAGTGGATCAAAATATGCTATTGATTCCATATGTACAATAATAAAGTTCACAGTCTACTTCCTAGTAACATATAATAACTCTGAGAACTTTTATTATATCGAGGGCCACAATGCAGGACCTCGTAACTAACTGAAAATTATATTTTATAATAATCTCGTTTAGTCCTATTAAGTAAAATGGATTGTTCTATACGCAAACTGAAAAATGTCGATTTTGCAGCTTAGAAGGTCCTGCTTTGTGGCCCTCGATATATGTCTCATCTGCTTCTTTTCTGGATGGGCCAGGCATTGATTCCATCTTGTGAATATTAAATTACTTTTACTCTCAAAATGAGGAATAAGGTTAAGTTTCTCAAATCGCTGAAATAGATTTTTTCTAAAAAAAAGATTTTGAAATAGATAGAATTACATGTAAAGGTGACACATGCTTTGAATGTGTCAATTAATTAAATTATATACACTTCAAAAACGAGGGTTTGAGTAGGCTGGGTTAAAATTCTTCAAATCGAAGACAAATAAATATTTTCCTGAAAAAAACAAAAAAAATATAAAATCGATAGAGAAATATATAAACGTCCCTATGCTCTATTATGTTAAATAATTAAAATTCTTTCATTTTCAAAATTATGCTTTAATAATTTCAATGACCACTGTGTTATTTTTATGGACATTAATGACAGTTGACAGTATGGTTCCTTTGTTCTCATCCAGTGCTACGACCTTCCTCAACGTTTTCACTAAACACGTGTATTACGTACTTGTCAATAAGTTACGAGTGATTTAATTTATTCTAACACATATCACTTTCAATTGCTGTTATGCTTACATTTCTGAGCCGTTCCTGTGACATGGTAAATCTCAGATAATTTTTTTTTAATTTGGAAAATGATTGCTCTCCTTACTGTTACTAGTAAATTTAAAAATATTCGCAAATTTACAACTAAATTGGGGAATAATGATAATCATTTACCTCCCTAACCTAACCTCCAGACAATTTCGCGTAAGAGTTGGTAATAGTTTCTCTCAAACCAAATCCGTTGTCAGTGGAGTGCCTCAAGGATCAGTCCTTGGTCCCCTACTTTTTCTATTATATACTGCCGATATTTCTGTGCACATAAAAAGCTGTTGCTTCTTCTATGCAGACGATACAAAAATCTACGCTAATCCAATTGCGGACCATCAGTCTCTTCAATCTGATCTAAGTGCGATATCAAAGTGGAGTTCAGAGTGGTTATTACCGCTAAACATTGATAAATGTGTTGTTCTTCATATCGGTAAAAACAATCCTAAATTAGTGTATAATATTAATAATAATGCCTTAAAGACAGTATCGTCCCAAAATGATCTCGGCGTTATCATTACTAACGTGGTCAGAGCATATATTATCAGTATGCAAACAATCAAACTCTCAACTATTCTTATTAAAAAAGACTTTTGGCAATGTTTCTCCCTCAACGTTTTTGAAAATATACGCAACATATGTTCGTCCTCGCCTGGAGTACTGTGGTCCTGTTTGGTGTCCCGTATTAATCTCGGATCAAAATAGGCTGGAAAATGTGCAGCGACTTGCAACAAGGCTTCCGTATGGTATAAGAAGGCCACCGTATGAACAGCGTCTGTCTACTGCTAATCTGACTCTTTTTAGTGAGCGTCGACTGCGTGGTGATTTAATCGTTTGTTTTCGCGCAATTAGGCACATGTTCGGTGTCGATCTTTCGGATTTATTTGTATTAAATAATGACCTTCGCCTACGTGGGCACATGTTCAAATTAAAAAAGGAAAATTTTAACTCTAGAGTTAGGCAAAATTTTATTTCAAACCGAGTTTTCTCTGTATGGAACAATTTACCTGATAACGTTGTATGCGCACATTCAGTTAACTCGTTTAAAAACCAATTTGATTCATTAGGCTAAGTATGTATATATCTGTATAGACACAATAAATTACTTTTATTTTAATTTTTTTTTATTATCAATTTATAGTTATAGTTTATAAAAAAAAATTGTTTATTTTTAAGTAAAATTTTTTTGAATATGAGCTTTATAGGATTTCGGTTCTCAGCTCATGTCAGTAAATAATAATAATAATAATAATAATTTATTACTGCAGATAAATAAATTTTAAAATAACTGTCGGTTCCTTTTTATCCGTTAAATATTTAAACGTTATTTTTGTTTTAAACTGTCGGGTGTCATTTCATAAAACCGTAGTATTTATTTTTTTATTGATTTATTTAAAGTCGACTTATCAGAATCCTTTGGTGTTCCCATAAAAAGTAGGGATCTTTAACGAGTCCAACTACAATGGACTCGGGACCGACGGCTTTACATCTCCTCCGAAAGATAGCGCACCCCACGCTAAACCTCGTACTCATTGATATAGCGCCTGCCAGCTGTGGTACGCAATTACGCGAACAGTTTATTTGGGCTTTTATATTCCTTGAATAGTCATAGATCTAAGTACTAACTGCCGGCGACTACAGATATCGATATACAATAGTGAACTGCTAAGCCGGGTTGCTGCTCGTAGTAAAAAGTTGTAAACATTGTTACAATGCGGTAAAGATTGAAACTTTTTTCTACTGATATGCGAGCTCTAGCTATTGCAGTGTAATATCAATTTATTTTAATTTATTCTTTTCTTTAGTTCACATCGTATGAAATTTCATAACTAAATTGATTTTTTCGCCTTATACGTCAATTTCTTTAGATAAAGTAGCGGCTTTTTATTTGTCGGAAGTAGAGACACATGGTATTTTTGGTAAACTGAACAACCAAAAATATACAATAGATCCATTTTTATTATATTGCAGCATATAAAAACAAATTGCATTGTGAATACTATAGATGGTTTAAAGTTTTAAGCTTAGCTACTATTAAATTTTATATTCAAAAAGTAAATGTAAGGTTTGTTACAATAACGAATCCCAAACCAGTCATTGACACCAGAATTATGCGCAGTAGATTATTTAGACCTCCAAATTTATATTACGCACAATCCTGGTGTCAATGACTAGTTTCTGATCGTTGTTGGAACATACCTAATATTAACTGTTTTTACCGACGGCCTGCGGCCACCCTTAATTTTGGCCGCCTTTGTGCCTGCACAACTTGCATACCCCTAAGAACGGCCCTGCGTATGTAACAAAAGTTTGGACAAAAATTCCCTCCTTATTGCAAATGCTTTTAAAAAAGAAGGCAATTTTTGTTAAAACTTTTATTATATACGTTAATAGCTTTAAATTTTCTGGTAAAACATAAAATCTTAAAACTGTGAACAGCTTATATCTTTAGAGTGAGATTACAGAACGTCTGCAACTTTGCAGATCTGCAAATATGGCGGCAACTTTGAAAATCTGCAAATATGACTGACTTACACATGCAAGTATCAAGTTTTCGTATTCCAAATTTGGGTTTAGTGTTGTTGGAGGTAATAAACCACAATAAATATTGCGAATTTGCAGTATTTTTTGGAATACTTACATTTGTAAGTCCGCCATATTTGCAAAGTTGCAGATGCAAAGTTGCAGACGTTCTGTAATCTCACCCTTAATTTATAACTAGTCATATCTATTTCTTTTAGAGACTTAAAGCAGTCTATTTATTTAATTTGTCCACTGGGTTGCAATAAGCAAAAAAAATTCTCATTCCTCATTGGCATTGTGGGACGGGATTGCGAAAAGAAATTCACCTGCTTTTACAACTCTAAAAAATCTTCTTCAGCCGCTTAGGGGGTTTTACATTACAGCGTTTATAGACGATTTTTTAATGACATCATTTTTATGATCTAGGTAACTGATTTTTCTGTTTTTTTTTTTGTTGCTAAAGATAACTATTTTAAAATACGGACGCTTATGCAAAATCGGACACACTGGGACGTAGTAAAAACCCGGACATGTCTAGGCAAATCCGGACTTCTGGTAACCATACACAAACCATCCCCACTCAAATTAGCGCAGCACACGGATCTGTATTACAGATCAGTGGCGCAGCAGCACAGAACACTTACTCTCGCAGCAGTCTCCTTCTTTCTAATGCGACAACCGATGCGTCAGCTCTGTCTACGTAATAATAAACACAATCTGAATGAATGCAATAAAAAAGGGCTTAATTATTAATGAATGGATTAGTCTAGTAGAAGCTTCAAAATAAACCTAATATAATTTTGAAGAAGTAGTAAATAAATACGCATCTTTTTCCCCATTTAGCGAAGTTTTTTATCCATAACGACTCTGGGAAACAACCATTTTAATAGACAGAACCATGGAATGAGAGATGTGTAGTTTCACGAAGACGTGGCAACATCCCATAGGGTTAAAATTAACAAAGAATTCTACAGGTCCGTCGTCAGCTCTGCTGTGATCCCTCGGATTCGACACAAAATCCTGAAATCGTTTAATCAATTCTATCTAAGGCAGGGCTGGATTTACCAATAGGCCCTGTAGACACCTGCCTATAGCGGCAAAATGTAAAATTATGTAATAAAACATATTATTTTATTAAAAACTTAAAAAAGGCCATTTTATATAATATTACATAGGTACATTTTGATATTTTGAATTGTTGAACCGTTCTTTGTAGAACCATACAAATGCAAACAATGTGGCTATTTAATTTTTTCATTCCGTTCCAATATTAAAAAACTAAATAATCTCATAAGTGAACTAAAAAACCACATTTAGCTTATAACAAAAATAAATTAGAGATTTTTTGTTCTTATTAATGTACCAAATTTCGGTAATGAAGAATCACGAAATCATCGCCACCCCAAAAATAGTAAATCCGCCTCCGATTTTATCACCATCATATTACTGCATTATTATCCATTCTTTAGATTCCTTAAATATGTTGTGAACTCCAAATTATACCTTTAAGATAGCCATTTATAAAAAAATCGAGAGGCCATATTTGGAAATAACAATTATTGAGGGTACCTAAACCCACAATTAGACATTTCAACGTCTTGTCGTTTTGACACACATAAACTTTCGTTAAGTTGTTTTTGTACATAATTTTGAACAAAAAATGCTCGTTTTACGAGTAGACATTTTTTAAATTAAAGCACTAGATAAGTAAAAGGAGAACCTAATAAAAAGAACATACATTGTGATCAACTGTATCGCACTGAACTACGTGTAAAATTGGGGCTTGGGTGTCACCTTCATTAGGCAAGCATTTTGTTTGGAATGCTTAATTCTGACGCCAAAATACAAAAATGAACAGTAGAAATGGTATAAGATAAAAAAGTACATTTTTAAATATATTTTTTTTTATTTATTGTTACTAAAAGATGACAACAGAAAGAAGAGCTGCCTAAAAGTACGATAGAAACAAAATCTAGGGGAAGGACAGATAGCTCTGTAAAACATTTTGTTACACCACGTAGAAAATATGCTTTTCCAAATTATGGGGGTTTGGAGATTAATAAGTTCGGTAGAACTTTATCCCCGGTCTGCGATGAAGATTTGTTTCGTAGGGGGTGGTTGTTACAATTGTGTCGTTTGTTGCTGTTCATCGCAGTCGGAAACACCGTTCAGTGGCGAGTAGAGCGAAATTTTAACTGTGCATCGTGGTAGTGGTAAAAATTAGCTGATTTTGTTGCGCTCTAGCTACCGTGTTCATAACTATACGCCGCTCCTGCCGTTGCGTTGCCGGTTCGTAGACACTGTGACAGAGGATTTTCGTTCTTAGGCTACGTTCGAATTACGGTTTACCAGACACGTTGTTCGGAGTTCGGAATGAATAATCGCGTGTGCGTTGTGCGATTTCCGCAGCGCATGTCGATGTTTCGTTTGTTTGTCACATGACAAGGTTTGTAAACACCATTCAGTTTGATATTTGACATTAATTTCCAACATGGCGTGTACTGTTATCAGTGATAAACACTAGAAGGTAAGTTTTTATATTTATTGTATATTTCTAAACGAAAATATAGTTTAAAACGCCCCTGAATCGTTTAAGAAACAATGTTTCTATCATGTGAACGATTTTTCATGGAAATTTATCTAGTTTATAGCGGAAAACCGTCAATAAATCGATCGTTTTACCTGATTTTGGTGCTTAGGTGGCTGGGCAGGAAACTTTTACGAATAAATTCGTAATAGCAATTTAAAAATTTGTCGCGCGCTCGTTTTAAATTTTATAATGGGTCTTGAGACAGCCTTGGTGAACATTACGCGTTATTTTGAATTGCCTTTAATATTTATTGATGGGCCTTTCTTCTGCAACTTTCGTTTGTTTTGTCAATAAAATCGTCTATGATTTCAAAACAAATTTTCATGCACCTTAGGAACAGTTCAAACTTTTGAATGTATAAGCGATTTTAAAGTATTACAGTATGACACGCTAGTTGTCCTGTTTAAATATACCTTGCACTTTTTGTTTTATTTGTAGTTGTTTTTGTTATACTTGGAGAAATTGTTAATACAAATGCTCGTGTAAGCGATTTCTAACCATTATTTCTGTTTCAAGTCATTGAATTTTTTTGTTTAATAAATAATAAGCTGTTTATTCATGGTCATAATTTTTTTTATCTATTGATATGTTAACCAGGTACCTATTTGTAGGTATTTGTAATTTTACGAAAATGTGCTACTTCCGGATTTATTTTTAATAGTTTTATTTTTCTATAAATAGCTTTAAATTTCTGTAATTTATAATACCTACCTATATTTGAATTTATGTCGCGAAGAAATAAGATTATGTATAGTACCTAGGTACTGTGTTAGTACCGTAGGGACAAATCGCGCGTTTTGCGAAAAGTGCTTGTATTTTGGCACAATTATTGTCAAATGGAATCTGACAGCCTTCTCTTTAACAATAACTAGGAATGCCTTTGTTTGCACTCTCTCCAAAAATATTTGTTGTAATTTTGATGTAGGCGGCCGATTCTTAGACCATGTGCGTCCGGAAAAAGGGGGGTTGTTCCCCTAGCTTTTCGTTTTGTTAATTCCTGTTAATTCACTATTATTATTTTTGTATACATTATCCAATTTAGTTGTTGACAAACAGAACTTTTTGATTGCCCTCCCCTGATAGTTTTCCTGCGGACGCCCATGTCTTAGACTATTAGAATAAACATTTTCGATGACAAGATGAGTGACGTGAGGGATACACACACAGATCCACAGGGTTAATTACTTTACTACTTGATCCTAAAATTATTTACGATACATGGCGCACCCTTGCTTCAAAAGTGACACAACTCAAAATTAACATATTTTGAGTTTAATACCATGAATGTGAGTAACAAACAATCCTACACCAATCATCAAAATTGTTTTAACTTAGCTTTGAAGACACTCGTCATTTAAATGGCGCCTGTGTCATTTTTGAGGTTTTGATGTAGGGTTGTTTACTAATTAGAATTATGGTATTAAATCAGAAGATGTGAATTTTGAGTTGTGTTGACTTGTGTTTTGAGTTGATAACTCAAATTGTTTATGAACTGTAGTTGTCTGGGTTGAGTTCTTTTCGATTACGGAAAAACTAAGCATACGCACGCAAGTTCTATATCTTTTGCAAATTAATAATAAGGACACAAATCATTTCTTTAAATAAAAATATGCATAATTAATATATTATCAATTTTACGGGAAAGAGATTGAATAGGGGTTCTGGGTGGGTAAAACAACATATCAATAGCTGTATTATAAAATATTAGGGCAAGGAAAATTATTAGAAAGGAATTGCTGTACTTTTGATAAGAAGTGGATAGTAAACTTTTTGTGCGACTTGGCAACAGTGTAAGACGTAAAACTAGCATCTCTGAGCTTTTATTTGCGAAATATTTTTATTTAAAAAAATTAATTATGCGTAATTATTAATTTGCACAAGATATGGAACTAAGATTTTTTATTTACAATAGTGATACCTACAAGTACGTATGATTACTTTCTTATTTATTTTATTTTTGCTGCCAAATTTATTTTGAACTCATAGAGTAGTACACAGGCCAAACTTTAAGGTGCCATTCTTTTCTCAATTTTAAGACAAAAACTTTATATAAACGTAAAGCCTAAATGTTGAAAATATAAAAAAAATGTCTTTCTTGACTAAAAGACGAAAATTAGTATCAAGTTGAAAATTTAGTGGACATTTGTATAGCATAACAAGAAGTTAGGAAAAACGTATATTTTTTAATTTTTCCTGTATTTTCAAAATAATACCGTTTAGTACCTATGTTATGAACGTTTTGTCTAAAAATTGTGATTAAGGGATATTGCCTTTTAAGTTCGACTACATATTTAATGACCACCCTGTATATTTTTGAGATCGATTTTTCAGGATCGTAATTATCTTCAAGCCGGCCGATAAAGAAATTTTAATATACGGTAATGCGTATAGCCTATTTATACAGGGTGATTCCTAAGTTGATACTTCTTTTAAACTGTATATAGAAATCATAAACCTAATATACGTTTACTTGCAATATAATACACAGTATGTTTCATTAATAGTGGTCCGTAGAATAACTGGAGAATCATTGACTTACGTTAAACACTGGTTTATAATGAGATACAGTCTATTTATTTCAAAATTTAAAAATATTTGTCATTTATTTTGACACTTATTTCTTTTTAGAATGTGAGGGAGGAAAGTTTCATCTCTCTAAGTTCTATGTCACTGGTGACATAATCGTTATTTTAATATTATTTTTTAAATCTCGCAATATTTTCTTCGCATAAAACGTAGGTACTCTTGTAATTGGAAATATTAATACATTAGTTTTTTGGTTAAATAAAGACAATTAAATATAATAATATCTATTTTTTTATTTGTTTTATGTTAAAATAATCTTTGAATTTTAGGACAAGGATTCTCCAATAATTAATTATATTTCCGATTATTAATGATTTAATAATTAAATATTATTGAGTTGTAAACAACAAATTTTCAACTCATTGACTACTTACACATATTTGTGATAGATCGTTATCTTTTAAGATTATCTTTGAAAAGTTATTGTGGGGTATTATAATTACCACGTTGCTCGTTACTGTAGACCCTTTTTAGTGCAGGAGGTATACAGGATTACGAAGTTTTAATGTAAACAACATTCAAAATTAAATCCCTTTTTTTATATTTCTGAATGTATCTCATATTGAAATAAATGTGGCATTTGAACTCAAATGTCCTCAATTAAAGTTGTTTGGGTTTTCTTTTTTCTTAATTGTCAGTGTTAAATTGAGGAACTTTGGAGCAAAACCGAATAAACTTTTTTATGAAAATTAAGTTAGCGACGAATTTCAACTTACTTTGTTGAATTACATCTTTATAGACTTCCTGTCCTAGCAAAACCGAATAATTTTTTGTAAAATTCATGATCGAAATTGATGTTTTTATGCCAAACCTTATAAATCCACTAACAAAGTGGTGTAAACAACACATCGGCATTCGCTGTAGTTTAAAAGCAGTTTGTAAGAGATATTTATATATTTTGATTTGTTTTTCTTCTTATATTAGTCCGCTAGTTTTAAATTTTTATTTGAGTAAAACTGAATAAATCAATTTTTTTTGTCATATTTTTAACAAAAATCATTTTTCAAAATTATAATTGCAAAGGTATATTATTAATGACGTCTCCAATAGTATTGTTTTAACAAAACAAACGAAAAAAATCAGTACTTTTTGTACAATTGGAAAATTTTGTTTTCCCAAAAATCGTTTATAATGGATTTATTCAGTTTTACACCAAAGCTCCTTAATTGTTACTTACTGAGGACAGTGATATCTACTACATGTACCTTTTTTTTTTTAAATATCCCAATATAAAGAATATTACGTTTTTTAAACAAACACTTTTCAATAAAATATATAATTATTTTAATAATATACCAGTTTCGTCCTCAAGAAAAGGTCATGATCAGGAAGTATCCTCGTCATGATTGCTTTGTATCTAATTTATTGAATGTTCAGCGAAACTTGTTTTAATTCTTTTGTATAAATGACCAATATTGATTAATCAAAACCATGTATAAAATAAGTTGAACGTAATTTTCTCGATAATTTGAACAAGTGCACACATTGCATTTTATATGTCATTGGTCTACTTATAAAAAGATAAAATAACAAGTTAAAAAGAATTTTTTAAATCAGCACTTACCTTTATTATACGTCTTGAGCAATATATTAATAAAATAAATAAAAAACCTGGGCCCTTTTTGAATCTACTTTATGTAAAATGTAAATCAAGTGAGAATATTAATAATAAAAGTATGTAGTGCAAAATATTCATTGTTATTAACCTTCTTCGTGTGTTAAAATAGTAACAAATTACATCAATAAGTTCACAATTGTTACGCAGATTTTTGGTAACTTAATTTATTTCAACTCAACTTTACAATAATTCAACTATACATATAACTGATTACATGAACATTTAACGTATAATGACTATCATAAAACTGCCCTTCTCATAGGCGCCCGCCCGGCGTCTATGTGGGAATCCCCCCCCCAACCTTCAAATCCCACTTACCGGTTTTTTAAAAGCCATTTTAAAGCGTTGATTTTGTGAAAATTTTCTTGAAAAAGAAGGTATTGTCAAATTTCGAATTGCTGGAATTTTGAGAATTGAAGTGGCAGACGGGAGTATCAACAATCGGTAGTTTAGAGGCTCCCACCTAAATCAGAATATTTGGCATCTGGCAACCCTATATGCTCGGTGCAGCCACCACTGGTATTCAGTGGTGCTGCGGTGGTAGAGTACCAATGAAATAATTAGAAACACAATATAAAACAATTATTAATTATCATGAATTAAAAAGGAAATTGTTGATGATTTATTAATATACATATATTGTACTCGTATATATACAGCGTGGTCATTTGAAAACGAAACAGAGCCAATTTTGGGCACCTCAGGTCATTTACGAAAAAAACGCTCGGACCCGTAAATTTTTGATTTTAAGGGGAAATATTTCTTTTCCAGTTTCACCCCCTGAATGGAAATCCTCTAGCGGGGGTGAAACTTACCCCTGAAATCTTAAACGGAAAGAGGGGTCCAATGATATGTTGATATATTTTTACCTAGATTATAACCCCTGAGTTTTAAATCGCCACTGTCTTCCTAGCCATGATCTTCTAACGATTTTAATTTTTTTTAAATGCTTACCAGTTACTCGAGTAAATACTGAAAATGCTGACCCTGGAATTCCATGCAATAATAGAGGTTTTGTTCAAAACGTTCTCGGACATTTTGAAGAATCTGTGGCGTGATTTAATGACATTTATCAATTATCCGTTGTCGCAGATTTTCCAGTGATGTTGTATGGGTGACAAATTGTTTATATTTTAAGTGGCCCCATAAAAAATCTAACGGGGTTAGATCCGGAGACCGTGGGGGCTACTGAATACTTGCCTCTTCTTCCGATCCATTGACCTAGAAACGTTTGATCCAAATACTGACGAACAGTCAGTGCAAAATGGGGTGGCGCACCGTCTTGCTGGAATATTAAGTTATTTGCTATGTACGGGTCCGAGCGTTATTTAGTAAATGACGTGGGTTACTCACGAGCACTACTAAAAAGCTGTTTCTGACTAGGGCTGGGCGATTATCAATATAAATAATCGATTATCGATTATTTTAGATTAATCGATTAATCGAAAATAATCGAATAATCATAAATAATCGATTAATCGAAAATAATCGATTAACCGAAAATAATCGATTTATCGAAAATAATCGATTTATCGAAAATAATCAGTTATTCGAAAATAATCGATTAATCGGAAATAATCGATTAATCGAAAATTATAGATTAATAGAAAATAATCGATTAATCGAAAAAAATTAATCGATTTAAAAAAATATAATGATCGACTATTCAATTAATCGATTAATCGATTATTAATCCATTAATCGATTATTTTGCCCACCCCTATTTCTGACTCTAAATGAACGTTCTTTTTTATTTTAACGATGCTTGATGATCTGGAGCAACTTCCAAATGTTCTTCCTTCTCCTCTCAAGCATTTGCTTGATAGCATATGTACAGAGCTCTTGTCTTGATAATTGTAGACCGTTATTAGTCGTTCTTTTTTGACGTCATAGAGTTTTATACACCAAGAATAATAAACCCTATAGTTTGTTTTACTTTTAATGAATAATATTTTAATAAGTAATATTTAACAAGTCTTTAAAAGTTATGGACTTTCTACCATTTTTTATAGTATTTAAAAGCTAAAACGCAAAATACACTCTTTTATTTTTGCCCTAATTTTTTCAGGAAACTTGTATTAAGATTTAAAAATGTATTGTCGATGAGGTGGCGCCAATTTGCAATCGTGCTAATTAAATTTACGTATTTGTTGGCATTAAGAGAGATACATTTAAAGTGACGTCTTGTATTACTTCGACTGAAAAATCGTTTTCTAACCTAAGAAAAAAAGTTGAGTTGCGTCTTAAGAAGAAAGCATTAATATTTTGCTTTAGCATTCGGATTATTGCAACGTCACAGCTCACAAATCTGACAGCCAATAAAAAACTGATGCCGCATCGAGGCATCCTATGGCTCTACCAACTTGGGCCACGACAGCTTCTTTGTTTCACTTATTGGCACTTTTTGTCCATGTTGTGCTATGGGTGCTCCGCACCCAGTTTAAACTGCTCTGGGTGCACCCAGAGACCCGGGGATTCGGCGCCTATGGCTGACGGTTTTGTTTAGTGTAAAAGTAACTTTTTTATAAGTTTTATTTGACATTTTTCTAGGACATTTTATTTTCCTAATACCCTGCTATAGCAGTTATCCTTCTTTTCAGAGTAGTTTGTCCTGATTACAATATGTTTCCTAAGTGCTGGCGCGTGTGGGACCTGTGTGGCAGGTTGTGTTCCTGAAATAATATCGCCAATTTTGCTATTTTCAACCTTATATATGGACAAGGCCATAGTATAAGGTGAGAAACCACGGAAACCTAAATCACGATACTGTACAAAATATTATGATACATAAATGATTTGGAAGGGTTTTATCTGTCCCTTTCCCCGGACAAGCTCAGCTTTTGGGGTTAAAATTCACTCGTAAGGGGGTGAATTAGGGAGAGTATTATTATTATTATTATCTAATGCAGTGATTCTCAAAGTGAGCGACAGCGCCCCCTTGGGGACGCTGGAGGTCTTGAGGGGGCGGGTAGAAGGCTTAGAGGAAAATGGGGGGCGTTAAGGCGGTCTAGGGGGGGGGGAGCGGCGGTGAAACATATTGAAAACTTATGTTTTAATACGTATTGTTTCGATACCTGCTTTGCTTATAGAATCCTGTATTATAACTAAAATTAAGCAGATACCTACCTACCTGCCAGTAGCGGTACATTTGCCCAGTGAACACCCAAATTGCACTAAAAAGTAAAAAATATTTTAACAGACCCCTGTAAAAAACAGTGTTAATGGCATATTTTCAATATAAAATCGTGGGGCGATATGGGTCGAACCACAAAAGTAATAATTAACACTGTTTTTACTCAACAGGGATAAATTATTTTTACTTTTTAGTGCAATTTTTTTAATAAAATCGTTTATCTTAAAAACATTTTTATTTATTGTTTTTTCATATTTTTAGTTAAATTATTTGTGTCGTCTAGTAGTCTACTAGAGAAATTCGTCTCGCCACCACGCCGAGTTTGTTATTTTTGTATTGTTTTATATTTATGCGTTTTTAATTAATACTTTAATAATTACTATACAGTATGGTTCAAATGAAAGGAATAAATTCATTATAATGGAAGTAGTTGGTTTTTCGAAAAAATGCTCGGACAGGTCAATTTTGTTTACTCAAAGCGCAATTTTTTAAATAGAATTAAATTTTCCCCCACTTCCCATTTTTGGGTAGTGACGTCATTGACAATTTTTTTAAATAGTAACCCCAATTTTTTTTTCTTGATTTTGATAGATCTTGCAATTTCCTACTCGGAAACCTAATATTTGAAATATCTTACATAACATTTTTTTTGAATAAAAGTCATTTAAAGATCAGACACATAAATTTTATTTTATTTTGAGAACACAATAAATGAATATAATATAATTATTTGTAATTAAATGCTTAATCTAACAAAATAATAATAATAATTAATAATAATAATAAAAAAGAATTTGTAAAATTGTTATTAAATTCTTTTTATTATTATTATTATTATTATTATTTTTTAGATGAAGCACTTAATTACAAAATCTTTTATTCATTTACTGTGTTTCAAAATAAAATAAAATTTATGTATCTGATCTTTAAATGACTTTTATTCAAAAAAATTTTTATGTCAGATATTTCAAATATTATGTTTCCGAGTAGGAAATTGCAAGATCTTTCAAAATCAAGAAAAAAAAATTGGGGTTACTATTTAAAAAAATTGTCAATGACGTCACTGCCCAAAAACGGGAAGTGGGGGAAAATTGAATTCTATTTTAAAAATTGCGCTTTGAGTAAACAAAATTGACCTGTCCGAGCATTTTTTCGAAAACCAACTACTTCCATTATAATGAATTTATTCCTTTCATTTGAACCATACTGTATATTAAGTTGTGTAAATTTCTTTCTTGAAGCGCAAAAACAATAACTGAACACATACTTTGAATTCTCACAATTCGCCACTGCTACCTACTGTACTATCATGACGAAATCCAAATAAACTTATTCCGCCGGTAATCATGTACGAATCGACAGGCAGTGTTGCCAATTTAGCGATTTTGTAGCTAGATCTAGCGATTTCAGAAAGTCTGTTGCGACTTCGAATTTGAATTAGACGTGTCTCAAATCTGGCGTTTTCTCGCCATTATCTGGCGTTTTCTCGCCATTATCTGGCTATTATCTGGCGACTTTTATATATCAGGAATGATGATGATGATAATGATAATAATAATAATGGATGTAGTAGGTAGGCCATATTCTAGCAATGAAAAAGGAGGTGGTTGTACAATCGAACATAAAAGTAAATGTCTATAATTTTGAATTTTGACATTATTAAGACGAGTTGTAAAATTTAATTTCACATTCAATCTGTGATAAATACCTGATGGGTCACATTGCACTTCTTTTTTAGTCGTACGGTAACACAATAATTCAATGCTTGCAGGTTCTTAATAAATAACAATGTCGAAAACATAAAGGAGAATTATTATAAGTCGCGCTTAATAAAATAACAATGATAAGAATACAAGAATATTTTTAATATTTGAATAATTAAATATGTTCCAATGAAAAAACTCGATATATCTTCACAATATAAACAAATTATATAACCTAGAAGTGAATGATTTAAAGAAAAAAAATGAAATCAAATAAATTTTCAAATTACCTTGCAGGACCGGTTTTTACATTTAAATAAAACGAACATCTATTACAACAAGTTGTTAAATTATTACATTGGTGTACTGAACGTTTGATTTAAAATTCGTTTTTAGTATAAAAGAAATTAAAGAATGAACGTATCTTTAATATACAATTTTTTCGTAATCTTTTTTTTTATGGATTTTTATCATTATTTACTTAATCCTAATACCCCTTTACATTTAGGTGAAAGTCTGTGCAGTTGATTTTATTTTCTTCTCATATTTAGTTTTCTCCATTATTTTGTCTCTTACTATTTCTTAATTCTTTTCCACTGTAAATATATATCTTTTTCGGCTTGTAAATCCATGTTTTTTTGGTCGAACTTTTAATAATTATTTAATATTTTTCTTGTCTCTAATGTTACTGTTTTGCGATATATCACAGAAAAAGGCCATTTGCATTTTTGGCCCTTATAAAGTTTATCAAGGCAAACATTTTTGACTGAGCTGTCATACAAACTTTTTTCCTAGCCTTAATTGACCTAAATTCCTCTTTCAACTCACTTTTTTACACTATTCCACATATTATATACCATATCTTATTAAACCAAAGTTCATAATATATTCTGAGACTTCAAGAAAAGTACTGGTGTGAGAGAGGGCTGGAGAAAATGAGTCACTGGAGCGGGACAGGGATTCTTATGTGCGTACTCAACACGTAACGAATTGAATAGAGAGAGACATTACATACGAATCGCATTCTGTGGAATCTCAATGCTGATCTGCCCATTTACGCAATAATGAAGGAAAGTTTGGAAAAGTACAGACCAGTAGAGATCAGCTTTGTTATGGATTGAAACATCTCGATATTGCAATAAAGAAAAATAAGAAAATTACCGATCATTGATATCATTTCTTAAATTTTACAGAAAGTATAGAATACCTATCTTTATTCTTAACAGTATCAGTTTTTGTAAAAAAATTATATACATATATTAGAATGGTCTAACGGACATTTATTATTGTTTTAAAAATTTATAATCCAATTAGAAAACAAATTTTTTAAAAATTATGTATGTAAAACACTTTATAAAATAAAAACAGAAGACAACGTTCCGCTACTATTTGAGTGTTCGTGATTTACAAATAACCAAACATTCAATAAAAATGTATTTATTAAATTAAAAACAAGCATTTTCATGTTTCTAAAAATAATTATCAGCTATCATTCATGTTGGGCGTAGAAATATGATGTATTTGGCCCTGGTTGCCTATGTTTTTATTAGAGGAATTTTCTACCCAAATAATAATTTAGGATAGATATTAAAAAAAAAAACGAAATTGGATTAATCACCGTATATATTATTATAAATTCATAGTACAATACATTCAAATTATAAACTAGCAATTACTTATTACTATTAGAGGAATGATTTGTATAGTTTTTACAAAATCTAACCTAGATATGTTTCCCAATTGGAAACTCTGTACTATTTTTTCTAAAAACGCCAACTTAGTTTTTACATTTTTACTAGCACGTGAATACTTTTAATTTTTATATAGCCGTCCATTTAGTAATCTTTGAATTTTTCCATTAAAATGTATATAAACCGACGTGTGGCATAAAAAGGAAAATTGAATCTGGTGTTAGAATTCTTTTAGATACGCCGCCACAATTTCCCACTTTTTAATTCCGTATTTTTATAAAAGGTGTATAGTTTTCTAAGAAGTAAACTAATAGCCCAATCGGATTAGGTGAAGAACAGGCTTGAGATTCTGAAAAATTCGAAGCAGCAATTTTCCTTCGGAATTCGTTGGAGGGGGTCTCTGGTAGTCTAAATTCAAAAAGTTGGGATTCCAAAGTTGTCGTTACCTCCGCCATCTTGATTTAAAGGGTTATTTTTTGTATCTTGAATAACTCATTTATTTTCAATTTTACACGGAAAATAGTTTTTACAAAAGTTATTTATAATTAAATTTCCTACAATTCTGCTTTTTTTTGTACGATCGATTTTTTTCGATTTATACCCGAAAAGAGGGGGTGAATTTTTGGTTATAGAATAACTCGTTTACTTTCAATTTTACGAGAAAAATTGTTATAAACAAAGTTGTTTAAAATTAAATTTCCTACAATTCTGTTTTTTTTGTACGCTCGATTTTTTTGTATTTATCCCTGAGAAGAGTGGGGGTAAACTCTTAGAAAAAATCGGAATCATAATTGTACCAAATAACATTTTTGAAAATCAGCAAAAAAAAAACAAACAGAAAAAATAATGGTACAACATCAATAATAAACGTGACAATACAATACTTAGGTTCACCCCCACCTCTTCTCAGGGATAAATACAAAAAAATCGATCGTACAAAAAAAAAACAGAATTGTAGGAAATTTAACTTTAAACAACTTTGTTTATAACAATTTTTCTCGTAAAATTGAAAATAAACGAGTTATTCTATAACCAAAAATTCACCCCCTCTTTTCGGGTATAAATCGAAAAAAATCGATCGTACAAAAAAAAGCAGAATTGTAGGAAATTTAATTTTAAACAACTTTGTTTATAACAATTTTTCTCGTAAAATTGAAAATAAACGAGTTATTCTATAACCAAAAATTCACCCCCTCTTTTCGGGTATAAATCGAAAAAAATCGATCGTACAAAAAAAAGCAGAATTGTAGGAAATTTAATTTTAAACAACTTTGTTTATAACAATTTTTCTCGTAAAATTGAAAATAAACGAGTTATTCTATAACCAAAAATTCACCCCCTCTTTTCGGGTATAAATCGAAAAAAATCGATCGTACAAAAAAAAAGCAGAATTGTAGGAAATTTAATTTTAAATAACTTTTGTAAAAACTATTTTCCGTGTAAAATTGAAAATAAATGAGTTATTCAAGATACAAAAAATAACCCTTTAAATCAAGATGGCGGAGGTAACGACAACTTTGGAATCCCAACTTTTTGAATTTAGACTACCAGAGACCCCCTCCAACGAATTCCGAAGGAAAATTGCTGCTTCGAATTTTTCAGAATCTAAAATACTAATCCGATTGGGCTATAAAAGGTAAAAATGGTAAAGGATGTGTATTTCATTCTTTTTCTTGGTAGTTCTTGGGTTTTTAGGTGCTAGTGAGAAATGAAACTCGTGTATGTGTGGGTAAAGCTTTCGGCACTGATCAGTGCCTTCTTCAGTCGTTTTTTTTTTTATTATTGGTAAATTATTATTTTTTTTGGCGTTAAAGCCTTGTTTTTTTTTTAACATCAAAAACAGTTCTTTAGTACAAAGTTTGGGGTGTGTCGTTACAATTATTAAAATATGTTTAAAATCCTTTTTTTTTATATATTTATTTCCACTATCCTTATCATGTCCGTTGATACGGTGCTTCAATGTCCGTTCAAGCACTAAAACTATTAATGAATGAATATTTAATTATTGTAATATTTGTTTTGTTTTCAATGCCTTGAAAACCATTTATAAACATTATTAGTTAATATAGTCAGTTGACTTCATATTTTGAGATTGTTTTGGAATATATATTAGGTTATGTAGAAAGTTTGACATTGATTTTTGTGTAAAACATATTATATTAAACTTTACCTACCGTTTTATCATTTTTACAATTTGTCACATCTGTCAAATAAAATATATTTTTTTAATACCTTTTATTGGCAAATAAAACAAGTGAACTAAAATGTTTATTTTATAAAATCAGTAATATCACAATACATTACACAGATACAAACTGGAATGAAGTTATATAATGCGTGACATTCTAAATTATAACAGTTTAACAGACTCCATTAACCCCCATTTTTAATCAATCAATAAAAAAAATTCACAATCAATTTTTACTAAAACTTTCATGTTGATATCGCTTTTCATTTTTGATTTTTGATTTATGATTTTTTTATTTCAACCCTCTTTAAACCTCCCATTTTTAATCAGATTTTTTTTTAATCAAAGGGTTTCTCCTTGTAGAGCTTGATGTTCGCTAAAAATTTCAAGTTGATATCATTTTTCGTTTTTGAGTTAGCATTTTTTTTTAAAATTTTAACCTCCCAATTTATTCAGATTTTTTTCAGAACCAATAGGCTTTATGTTCTTATAGAGCTTCATTTTTACTATAAATTTCATGTTGATATCGCTTTTCGTTTTTAATTTATGATTTTTTTTAAATTTTAAGCCATCTAAACCTCCTATTTTTAATCAGATTTTTTCAAAATCAATAGGCTTTGTCCCCTTTATAGAACTTGATTTTTGCTTAAAATTTTCAACTTGATATCATTTTTCGTTTTTGACTTATCGTGCAGGCAAAAAAACGTGACATCGGACAGACGGACAAAGTAAACCTATAATACTCTTTGTAAAAACATAAGGTGTGGAGAAGTGCAAGGGAGAGGGTTGACACATGACAGATGTCTGTATTGTAAAAATGTTTTTAATTTGGAATAAAAATCGATCTGTTTTAGCATTTTCTTAAAATCCAATGAATAATGCTGAAAAACAGGATGAAACTGTTTTAAGTGACCCACTCTGTATATAAAAAAATGGCTAGATTTATCGAATTAGTCCACAAGAAAGATCCTCCCATCAAAAAAAATATATTGAGCCCAGCGCCATCTACATATTGACCTATTTAAAATCAATTTATATCTAAAACTAAAGCTCTCTAAGGCACGCATTTATAAACAGAGTCGGACTTGGGTAAGTCGTCCTTGAACTAAAATCGAAGTTCGGTTACAATGTCTCTAAAGTTCTAGGTGGTTCCGGTGTTACACTGGAATTTAGAGATGGATATTAGCAAATATGTAACTATTAAGTACATTTACGGATTTGTTACTACCCATCTCTAAATTCACGCGATATAACCGAACTTCGATTTTCGTTCAAGTCCGACTGAGCTGAGTTTTGTGTATAAATACGGGCCTTAGTGCTCTGTGAACTGGCTTTTACAGAATTAAAATATCTCTATTACTTACCAACATATCCGGCCTGGGAGTTTTTATTGGTACACCCTGTATACCTTATATGCCAGTCTCAGTTTGTGTTTCATTTTTTTATTGTGTTTTGTGTAGGCTTTGTTACTGTTTTCCAGGGAGGGCCACTTCAGAAACAGCACTGTTAAAAGTCTGTGGAATTACGTTCCCCCTATCCACTTTCTCATATCCTAAGAATTAAAGATTCTAACTTAAATTTTACCAGAAATAAAACCATTCAAAGTTGTTGCGCGGACACCCGGTATACAACGTTTTAAAGATAATTTAGAGAAAAATAATGTAAAACTCGTATTTTAGGGCAAGTTATTGTGTTGCCAATTATTAATGGAATACCCTGCATTATATCATATAATTAAGGAATGCTGCAATGTAAAAAGTATCTCAAGAATGTAACACTTTGAAATATTAGTAGTAAATATTAGTTTGTTACTTAGTTCACAAAATAAAATATTATATGACGGTCTAGTTAAATTCATAAACAGTATTAAACTTGATATTTAATAATTATATTTTTGTATCTAACTTATAAAAAAAAAAAATGAAAAAAGTAAATTTAATTATAGCAGTCTGTGGCAGGCAAATGGATTTAGTCCGATGCCAAAAACCCTCCCTTCTTATGGGAACTTCTCACACACTTTGAAATATGTCAAATAACATTTCCCATTCCATGTCTTATACAGTGTGGAAATCACTGATGGCATAAAATTATTTTTGGCCTTATTTTAGAGAATTATAAAAAACGCTGGGACACATCAATTTTTAAACTAAATTGTAAATTGTACGTTCTCGGAACGAAAATATAAATATACAGGGAGATTCATGTAAGTCTAGCACTGTCGGTATTATTATTATTTTTTTTTAATAGAACACCCTGTATCATTTTATATTTTTGAAAGCTCCTTAATAAACTGATTTCAACGAACTATAATATCTATGGTATATATGAATAATACACGGTGAAATTTTGAAAATATTCGTATTCCAAGAAATATCTGCAAATTCGCAATATTTATTGTGGTTTATTACCCTCAACAACACTAAACCCAAATCCACCCTTAAGGGTGAGATTACACGGAAGCTCTGCAAATCGTAATTGCATCTGCAAATATCAGTTGCAGTTGTAAAAGAGAAACATGGTATTACAGAAACGTATTTTCACTTTTTGCGTCTGCAAATCACCTGTAACTTTGCAGGAGGTTAGAACATCCTATACAAACTTGCAGATTGTCAATTTTTACTTTACTTTTTTTAATAACCATGAAATCTTCTGTTCCTTTTGATTGAATACAGTTCGTAGTGTCAGATTATCGAGTTTTAAAACATAGTAATGGATTTGGGTTTAGTGTTGTTGGGGGTAATAAACCACAATAAATATTGCGAATTTGCAGATATTTCAGGAATACGTAAACTTAATACTTGCATATGTAAGTCCGCCATATTTGCAGATCTGCAAAGTTGTCGCCATATTTGCAGATCTGCAAAGTTGCAGACGTTCTGTAATCTCACCCTAAATGTTTATATAGGCGTGTTTATATGCTCTACCTTAGCGTTCAGAAAATATGTTCGGGAACGAAGCTATTTTTGTCCAGAAGAAGTAAAAACTACCTAGATAACAACATAAATTAAACAAAATTTGTTTTCTGTAAAATTGTTGACATTTTGCAATAAAATATTAAATTCCCAATTGAAAACTTATTTCGCTTATGAAATATTTGATGAAACTCATCGAAATGAAATATTAATGATGATTGGTTATGGGAATAATTGCAGAAGTCAATCGGAAGTGGCAAACCTATTTAATCAGAAATATAATCAATGTTTCACAAGGTACTGTGTCTAAAATTCATACAAGAATTTGGACACGTCAAACCATTGAAAAGAAAACTGCACTTCGTAGAAGAAAATGTAAGACTCGACCATTCACTGTTGGATTCTAATTAACAGTGCTGTTCCTAAAGTGGCGCTGGGAAACAGTAACAAAGCCTACACAGAACACGAGGCGAAATAACCAGAGTAGTTGAAGCCGATGACATAAAAAAAGAGTGGATATTTTTTTGTGTTCAAAAAAATCATACATCAAGTACACGTGAAATTGTCCGTCAAAGTAATGTCAGTCATACAATTGTTTTAAGATGTCTCCATGAAGAACAACTTGCATATAAATTACTCAGGAGCTAACAGATAATGATCCTGATCGTAGAATGGAGTTCTGCGAAATGTTGATGAATAAGCTGGACAGAAATGAGATAGATCGCTCTTTTTTCAGATGAGTCAACTGTCAAATTAAATGGGGCAGTAAATCGGCAAAACTGTAAATATTGGTCAGCGGATAATCCTCATTGGAAGCGTGAGACACATACTCAATATCGTCAAAATATAAACGTTTGGGCTGGTATCACAGGTGACCACTATATTATTGGTCCGATTTTTATAGAAGGAAATTTGACAGCCGAAAGATATTTTGTTTCTGTTTTGACTAACTTATATCCAAATGCAAGAGATTGGAAATTGTTTGATTTCTACAGGGGGGGGGGGGGGGGGGGGGGGGGGGGGGCAACACCCCTTTATGTCCCAATAAATGGATTGAACAAAGAGGTACTATTGAGTGGCCAGTTAGATCACCAGGTCTTACGCCATTGAATTTTTTCTGTAGGGTTATCTCTAGAATAAAGTATATGCAACACAGCCAACTAGCTTTGCAGAACTGAGAGAAAGGATAACAACAGTAAGAAGGAATGTTTCAACTCAAACTTTAAATAATGTTAGCCAGGAGTTTTATAGCAGAATGGTTATTGTCTAGAATTGTGTGGAGAACATTTTGAGCATTTACTTAAATCAAATAAATAAAGTATTTTATGTATTTATTTTCATAAAGGAAATGATAAATAATTTCAAAATTTCACTCAGTTTTATTTTTATAGACCATAAATAGTCAAGTTATTAAGGAGCTTTAAAAAATATAAAAAGATACAGGGTGTTCCATTGAAAAAAGTACCGACAATGCTAGACTTACGTGAATCACCCTGTATATTTATATTTTCGTTCGGGGAACGTGCAATTTAGTTTAAAAGTTGACATGTCCTAGCGTCTTCTATAATTTTCTAAAGTAGGGCCAAAAATAATTTAATTCCATAAGTGGTTTCCACACTGTATAAAAAGTGTAATTCATAACAATATCGAGACTTAAATTTCGCACACACTGTAAATACAACTTGTTTTCAAAACAAATATTGACCTCGCCGAAAACTGTTCTCTTATTTTTAATGAAAAAAATCGAGATTATTTTTAATGTATGCCATTCCAAAACTCTTTATATTCTAAACGATTTCAGGTAAAATTATTTGAAGGTTATTGAAATTCTCCCAACCTTCTTTATTAGATAATGAATTAAATTTAAACAGTCAAAGTTTAATTAATTTTAAGATTATCACATTTTTAGGTCCTGATTGTGTCTCTTACAGAAGTAATTAACGCAACGCATTTTTGAAACTCGTGTCACGTATATTTAAAATAGCTATTTTTGTAATACGCATGGGCAGGCATTTTGCAGTTGAAAATGCAACAGTTATATATTTAATCCGTAGGTACATGAATGTACAATACATAATGTCTTACTGTTAATATATTTTTTTTAATCACGTCACTTTTTCTAAACCATCCTATAATACTGCTTTTACTGTACATTTTCTTAAATCGTGTAATTAAACTGTACACTCTCATTTACTTTTCGACGTTGATTTTTGCTTTATACTTGCTTTTTATTACAGTGACCGCCGAAAACCCAGCTTCACATAAATACGACGTTGAAAATGGAATTAAATCAAATGATCTTTATCACTTAGAAGGTAATCCTTTATAGAAATCCGAAATTCTGTTAATTCCATGCTGCCAAATTTCTCTTCTTCCGCAGAAGTAAACTCAGGCGGAACACACCAGAGATCTTGAATCCAATGAAACTTAGCGAAATTTGTCATTTTGAGAGTATTTTTCAAACCAGATAATTAGCTGTGATAAGTGTCCATCAATTATGTGTAGGAAGATATTTGTAATTTAAAAATATCTATTATAAACTTTGGCGAAAATATTTAGTTATTTAATCAATGTCAGGAAATTAATTCAATAAAAGATTTAATAATTTTAAATTGGAAGGTAAAATTTAGAATAAAAATAAAATTAGATAGAAATAAGTATTAAATGATTAAAAACAATAAAACGTAAATAAAATAATAGTAAAATAAAATAGATAAAATAATTAATGCACGTATGAGATGGCGTACCTGAAATAAAAGAAAAACAAGTATGAGCAGTCAAGTTTACCAAAAGCAGTTTTATATTAAAGAAAGTTATGAAAAGGTGATATTCATAAACAAAAATAGTTATTATCCTTTTAATGAACAAGAAAATTATACTTTATGTCAAAATATTGATTATACAAAAAATATAATTGACACAACTTTAAATTTTCCATAATTGACACAAAGTTATATTCTCAATTCTGTTGGCACTGACCGCAATGCCCAAACTATCGATCGATATATAAATTAAGCCATTACTGACGGCAATGTCGCTAGCCCGCACCAACCATGGTACGACGACACTGGAAAACTGACCACAGTAATCCCAAAATAAACGCATACACTGACCGCAATGTACTACGCCAGAACAGACAATCTAACTCACTTTACTTTTGATTACACCTCGTAGAGGAAAACTAAATATAAGTAAATAGTCAAATAAGTTTTAATTATTTACTATAACCCCGTTAATTTAGGAAATAACTTGATTACAAATTAAAACAAAACTAATTGATAAAACATAATTACTCAGTGAGAAAAATTCACCCTACTTAGCAAACAGCCACTAACAAGTATTATAATTATTCACTAGTTTATTATTGTTGGAACGAACTTTAATTTTGTTCCGCAAAGCAACTAACCCAAATTTAAAATGATCTGTATTCTATGCCTGCTTGATATTTTACCCTTAGTTCCCATATTCGTAATCCGATACCTCCGTATCTTAATAGTGTTAACATAAACATAGTCTGTAACTGAGTGTTTTGTAAAATCAAACTTATTAAATTTGTATAGAAAATAAAATCATTTCTATATTATATTTTGACGTCAAAAATTGATTGAATATTAAAAAATAATATATTTGTCTGCATCCTCATTTAATTTTCTTCTCCATAGTTTGAGTTTTTTTTTAAAGCTGATATTTTTTACATTGACTTCAAAAGGTTCATGTTTTTTCCCTGTAGAAAGAGATTAAGCGAATTCAGCTTTTCAAAAATATCGCATAAATATGCCAGTTTTATTAAAATATCGGCATCGGCAAAATCTTGTGCATCCTTATATCCTTCCCCTTTAAGGAAAATAAAAATTTGGCCCAAGCAATGAAGTGTTTAGGACAGGAGTTACCTGTGAAAAATAAAAATAAAGCTACAAATTGGAATCTTGGTCCAATTCGATGTCCTGATGATCCTCTTTCATTTGATCCCGGATATATACCTTGCATTTTTGGAAATTTCAACTTTAAAGGAGGAAATGGAGGAGGGTAACTTTATATGAAAGTTTTTGATCTTAGAAGTTAGAAACTGGAAAATTTGAAATACAGCTATTGAGCAAAAATAAATAACATTTTTCAGGATTTTTGGATTTTTATATTTTAAGAGTGGCAAAACGGGGGTGAAAGTTTGTATGGCAAAAATGTTTTTTTTTTAAATGAATAATTTGCAGTTCCTGATTATAAATCCGAGGGATTTAAGTGGCTTGAGAACAGATATTATTTATATGTAAATATTTTAACGACAGTTTTTTTTTTAATTTGGTGTCATCGGCATCGACTACCAAGGCCATTAGCCTCGTGTTCTGTGTAGGCTTTGTTACTGTTTCCCATCGCCACTTTAGGAACAGCACTGTTAATTAGAACCCAACAGTGAATGGTCGAGTGGGAAATCCTACCAAGGCATCAGAATTAATTTTAAATAATTAAATTAAATAAAAAAATCCCGGCCAACGGTGGGATTCGAACCTGGGACCCTTGGATCCACAGGCAGTTTAATAATTTATTTATAGTTTATTTATTTAAAACACACTATTTACAATTTATTTATGATGTACTAATTAATTTATATAATACTTAGGTACTAATTCACAATTCTAATTTATTTATTACAATTCAACTTTTCTGTCCAACACATTATTCTAAAATGCCCGTCCGCCGATAAGTCGCGCTATTTATACCAAGTACAACTCTGCTACGAGAAGTCTCTAGACGATGTGGAATGTCCTAGAATTCCATCTTTATGATTCAACGTCACGTACCGCTTGTTCTGGTATATTCGAGATGTGGAGCGTTTGTCTCTATTCGTCAGCGGTGTTTCGAGGGCAGTTTGAAGGTTGCTTTACTTAGACAGGGTTGGCTCCGCGTCACAATATTATAAAATCCAATTTATTATCAAAAGTTATTCCTAGATCTCTAACCTCAGTACGTATAGGTAAGGCCACATTATTAATTTGATATTTGTATAGAATAGGATTAGAATAGGTTTAAGGAAAATTATAAGTGTAACAAAATAGGTGTAACTTTGATGAAATTTTGAGCGTTCGACATTCCCTTAATTTTAAAGTAATAGTGTGGTTTTTGAATAACTATTCGTTCGGTCCATAGCGCTCGCGAAATGAAAGCAGTGCAAAATATGGAATCGTGGCCTTCAACGACAGTTCATGCATCTTTTCAGGGCGCTCTAGGGGGTAAAAAATAAATACTAGGGTAGTACTCTCGCCGGATTTTTGTCACAAATATCTTCTAGATGAAGACTGGACAAGAATTTTTCATTTTAGACTAGACGTTTGCGAAGCGTTCTTAAAAATTCGAATTTAAAAAAAAAACCTAAAAAATGCAAGCCAGATAGCCCGGGAGCAAATGAAAGGGATCATCAGGACATTGAATTAGACACACACACACACCAACCCACCCGCTCACTCTGCTCGTCCCACAAATATTCACTCGTTACATAAAATAAGGCATTTTGCAACTGGTTTCATAAATAGCTAAACATGGTGGATTTTTTATTAATTTCTATCAGTTTATCTTACCATATCATGAACTGCATCGATATTTTCAGGAACACAAATAGAAATCTTAATCTTCAATGGAAAATTTACTCTTTTTACGGTCGTATTGATCATCAAAAGTATTAGGCATACCTTCATATATATCTGCTAACCTCTTAACCCAATGAAATGAAGATATTTAATGATGGCTCTATACTTTATATTGTACAACAACTATGCTTTGACTTTTTGACACGAAATTTCATGATGGCATTTTTAATAAGATAAGTTACTATTCGTTCATTGCTATGGTGTCGCATTATTTTATCATTGGAACTTGCCAAGGCTAATAATACACCTTCGTAATTGAGTGACAAAAATGGAGGTTATGTATTCATTATAATGTTATTTCTATTATTTTCAAGATTATATTTATTTAAACATTAAAAATAATTTGGTTATATACCTTTGAAGTACTTGTTTACGACCTGCAAACAATATTAAAAAATGTCAATTTTAATGACATAATGGTTTGTTTTTGTTAAAAATCAACCGTTTTTGGAACATAAACTATGTCATACTAGTATATTATGACGATATTGTCGAAAAATCAAATTTAATACTTTTTAAATTTTCTTTTCTAAGGTATCACTGTAAATAAGATAACATTAAAATAATGAAAATGTGTAATTCTATACGTAACATAGAATTGTATCCGTTGATAGAAATTATATCGTCGCTTTAAAATAATTTGACATATCCACGTAAAACTATTAATTTACTAAAAATGCAATGGTAAAATACTCCATCAATTAAGACCTATATTTTCATCAGGAATATTTATTTATTTATTTGTAGGGTTGCCAGACGTTCGGCTAAAGCCAGACATGCCCTCCTTTTTCGGCAATTTGTTAATGGCCGACCGGCTTTTCTTTATGTCTGGCTTTTCCAATTTAGAAAAAATTGTTAAATATAATTTATATGTTGTTTATAATACTAAAAAGTGCAATACAATCGGTCAAACATAAGAATGTAATAAATACCAAGCGAAAACGTTTGGCGATATACTCCTCCTTTTTTTGCTTCTTTAGCCGAGACCATTTTTTAGAAGCTCGAGAGAAGGGTCAGGGGTTGATTAAAAAATAAGATGAGGACCTTTGTTTTTTTTTGAAGATCGAAATTTTAAATGCGTGTGTAGTAAATGCATAATATGTAAAGAAATGTATTTTTTGTGAAAAATCACGCTTTTTTTGTACAATTGTCTTACTTTTACATATTGCCCATATGGCAACCCTATTTATTTGACAGATGTATTTTTCAATTCATTAGTGAGTCAACTTTTCATTTATCACTTGAATGAATGTATGTAATAATTTGTATAACACAAAATATTTACTTTCCCTAAACGATGATAGAGAAAATGAAGAAACCTAATATTTTTTTAATAGTATCAATCTTGCAATAAACAATATTTCGAACGTTACCTTTATTGTGTTATGTTAACCACTTGGGATTTAGCCATGTGTGAAGAAAATGTTAATGTTAAATTTTAGGTAAATTACAAAGTGTATTTTCCAATTGTAATTCGGACACAAGTCTATAGGTCATCTACCTACTTCTCGATAAATATAAATGAAGAATCTCAATATATTTATTGTCCATAGAGCATTTTCTATATTTTCAAGTCAGCATACAAACCTTGTCAAATGTTTTGGCCACGTCAACGAAGATAGCTGAGCATATACATTTTCATACTGTCATGAAATTGCTAATCCGACCCTGTGCCTGTGTACGCTCGACCTTCAGATGGAAACCGACTCGTGCTCGAGGCGACGGAACGCCTGCCGCTGAGGCACTAGAAACAGCTGGAACGGCGGAGAGTGCCGTTTAGTCATAGAAATGGAATGTTCGAGACGACCGTCTGGAGACTTCTAGTAGGAGTTGGACTTAATATAAATAGCCGACGTATCAGCGTCGAGTTTAGTTGATTATAGACAGTTGAATATAGAATATTGTAATGAAAAGTTAAAGTGTAAGAAATAAATTAGAATTGTTAGTGAGTGTCTAAGTATTATATAAATTAAATAGTACGTCTGAAATAAATTGTAAATAGTGTGTTTTTAAATAAATAAACTAAAAATAAATTAGACTATCGTCACAATACTTTATCTATTGCTTAGAATATAAAGTAGTGAGGAAGGTCAGTTAACCGGTATGGTCCAAGATGGCTACTTGGCATTAGTATTTACCAGTGCTGTATCATATTTATATTGTTTGAAAGTGTAATATTTTATTAGATTAAAAATTCAGAAAAACAAAGTCTTTAAAAGTGGATAATTATATTTCAGGATTTTTACAATTTAACATTATTTTTAATGATTTATCTATTTCCTTAATTTAATATTCTCGACTTCATTCTGTGCTTCCAAGTTTTGGATTTCTCTTTTGAGCTTCTTTTTGCGAGGGGAAGGTTTTCTTCTGACGCTATTTGTCTGTACAACTTTGTTGACAAACAGAAGGTCCAGAATGAGCTAAAGAAGCTTCATCACAGGCAGTTGTTACCTGTTTAATAAAAGGGTTCTCACCTAAAAAATATAAATCAATCTATTTTACATTTTCCATTATTAGACAGGTGCCGAAATTTTTTTTCTGCTTAAAATAAGTTCTTAAAACACATTATAATAGTGTTTGTGTAGGCACTTGTGCGTAAAGTAAACTATTTTATTATCTGATTTAGGTATTTATTACTGTTCAAGATTAAAGGTAACTTAAAAGTATTGTATAAATTTTGTCCAATTTTATCAATACAAATACATATTTCATCAAGAGTCACTTGAATAGTAGGTACAGTATTTGGCAGCAGTATAACAACAATAGAAAAAATATCTATCAAAGCAATTTTCTGTAAAATGGAACATAAAAAAACTGATTTTCAGGATTCCAATCATCCTTGTTTATAATCTTGCCCTATTCTCTTTTTTATTTTCATCAAGTGGAAAACTGAAAATGCAACAAAAACGTATCATTAATGATCAATACTTTTTGATAGAATCAGATTTTAAGTTTGTTAATAATTTACTATTATTATTATTATTATTATTATTATTATTATTATTATTATTATTATTATTATTATTATTATTATTATTATTATTATTATTATTATTATTATTATTATTATTATTATTATTATTATTATTATTATTATTATTATTATTATTATTATTATTATTATTATTATTATTATTATTATTATTATTATTATTATTATTATTATTATTATTATTATTATTATTATTATTATTATTATTATTATTATTATTATTATTATTATTATTATTATTATTATTATTATTATTATTATTATTATTATTATTATTATTATTATTATTATTATTATTATTATTATTATTATTATTATTATTATTATTATTATTATTATTATTATTATTATTATTATTATTATTATTATTATTATTATTATTATTATTATTATTATTATTATTATTATTATTATTATTATTATTATTATTATTATTATTATTATTATTATTATTATTATTATTATTATTATTATTATTATTATTATTATTATTATTATTATTATTATTATTATTATTATTATTATTATTATTATTATTATTATTATTATTATTATTATTATTATTATTATTATTATTATTATTATTATTATTATTATTATTATTATTATTATTATTATTATTATTATTATTATTATTATTATTATTATTATTATTATTATTATTATTATTATTATTATTATTATTATTATTATTATTATTATTATTATTATTATTATTATTATTATTATTATTATTATTATTATTATTATTATTATTATTATTATTATTATTATTATTATTATTATTATTATTATTATTATTATTATTATTATTATTATTATTATTATTATTATTATTATTATTATTATTATTATTATTATTATTATTATTATTATTATTATTATTATTATTATTATTATTATTATTATTATTATTATTATTATTATTATTATTATTATTATTATTATTATTATTATTATTATTATTATTATTATTATTATTATTATTATTATTATTATTATTATTATTATTATTATTATTATTATTATTATTATTATTATTATTATTATTATTATTATTATTATTATTATTATTATTATTATTATTATTATTATTATTATTATTATTATTATTATTATTATTATTATTATTATTATTATTATTATTATTATTATTATTATTATTATTATTATTATTATTATTATTATTATTATTATTATTATTATTATTATTATTATTATTATTATTATTATTATTATTATTATTATTATTATTATTATTATTATTATTATTATTATTATTATTATTATTATTATTATTATTATTATTATTATTATTATTATTATTATTATTATTATTATTATTATTATTATTATTATTATTATTATTATTATTATTATTATTATTATTATTATTATTATTATTATTATTATTATTATTATTATTATTATTATTATTATTATTATTATTATTATTATTATTATTATTATTATTATTATTATTATTATTATTATTAATTAGTACAGCAAATAATAAATTAGTCATTATGACCTTTACACAATAAACATAATATTTATTTATTGAACTAAAATAAGATTTTATATATTAACTATTCTATTATTGACTAAAAATAATTCCAACAACTAATAGCTTGCAAAATATATTGCAAAAACCAACTTTCAAATGACACATAAACAATCAATTAGGCATTCCAAACAAAATGGCTGCCCGTTTGAAATGACAGGCCACTGACAGGCATATGACTGATTATATTATGGCAACACTGTGAGTCTGGTGGTTTGATGGGGTCAATGATATAGACAGTCATATAGATTGATCATCCATGGTTTTAAAAATAAACATGTGAAGTAAAAATGTAGGCTATTATTTTTTTTTTTAAATATTCAAAGGCTGAAAATTGGTTTTAAAATACATTTTTGCGAAACGGATTCAAATTAATAAACACTAGCCAGGCAATATGGCCGTTCGGAAACGACCCGATTTGAGCAATCTGTATAACAATGTATCATTGACCCTGTTAATAATTAGTCGTTTTTTTTACAGGTATACTTGACTAACTAAAAGTTAGATTCTGATCTAAGCTACGTTGTAAAAAGAACGCGAATTTTGGTTGACAGGTGTCGTATCCCACGTCATCCGTTTAAAAACAATCTTACCCCTTGTTATCATAGTCTTTTAATCTCTCTAAATGTTTGTTCGTATGATGCACAGAACACTCACTTTCTGTTATGGTTTATGGTTGACGTCAAGATCCATGAACCTTAGCATCGGTAAGGGGGGAAGAAAGATTCTGACTTACAATCACAAAAAACTAAGCTTAGTCGATGTAAGTTAACTCAGATTAGTTGTAAAAAGAAAACGACTATTAACATAATAACAGGGTTGCCATATCTAAACTGTCAGATCCCACTGGTAGCCATTTGGACAGATCGTTGGAGTGCCTAATTGGAAATATGGCACACACTCCTTCCTTACTACTTTATATTCTAAGATCTATTGTCAAGTGTTTCTAAAACCAAATTGACAGGTCTATAGGATGACACTTTATTAGGAAGTTTTCCTGGCTCATGAATTAGTATCTTCAGCTATTTTTTATGGTTTTGATACATATTTAAGACAAAAGGCTGCATTTATAAAGTATGAAAATTTTAGTATAGCCTTACTTGACAGTTTATTTAATATTTCTCCGCTAATAAGGTCGTCATTCTTTAGGTTAACGTTGGTATGAACCTCTTCATTTCGAGTAACTAACCATTTCAGTAGTCAATAAAAAATGCCTTCCTATTTTTTTTAAACTACCTGTTTTGTTTGATTACCAAAATATTCTCTTTAAAAAAATATTTATTTTATTTATTGTTTGTGTATATGTTTATTTAATTTATGTAAATATAAATTGACACTTGTTTTTTGTTTTGTTAGTTATTATTTAGAAAATTAGAAGATATCCTTATCTTTGCGAAATTTCCTAGTAGATTTTAAACAAAAACATTTCCTGGTATTGGGACACTAAAAATACGTACAACTGTTTGATAATTTTGTTAATAATTCCAAGAGGAAATTAAGCTACAACCATACTAATGAACGTTGACATCTGCTGAGCACTCTGTATATTGTCTGAGATAAAATTAACGTTTAATTATTTTAAAAGACAACACCGATTCAAATGCAAAGCTATTCCAACTATTTCAATTATGTAATATGCATTGTTGTTACTTCGACGCATTCTTTCACTATTACAAATATTTTTTCTACATTTTACTTATATGGAATTTTAGTCATTCCTTTCTTAAAATTTAACATACCTAATCTATCTTATATGCTTTGAGGACATCCAGGGCAATCCAAAAATATTAGTACTGACATTTACAAACTAAATTAGATTAGATTTAAGACGAATTGGATATTTTGTTCTTACCCACCGTGACCTTTTCAGATATATTGTGGAACTACGTTATTTAAAGTTATCGTCGTCTAGCCTGGTCTTTTTTATTAGACTTATTAGCGTTGACCATGGCTCTCGCATGTAGTTATATGATTCTGGTTTTTCTTTGTCCAGTGTTAGAAACCTCAATCTAGCCAGGTCTTCACACTGGCACAGAACGTGGATTGATATTCTTCTTCTTCTTCACAGAACCTGAACAAAGTGGATTCTTTTGTTAGATTGATGACATGACATGTGTCTTCTTAAGCGGTAAGAAGATTTACTGTTATACTAACAATTTGTCGTTTTTGATTCAGTAAATCTTTAGTAAAGTTGGCCTGGATAGTTGTTTCACTCACTATTCCTGAGACTCATTTTTCATCCATTGCCTTAGCAACTCAACAGGGATTTGTCGTGGCCTTATCGGAGCCTTTCCATTGCCCTGATGTCCTTTGTGTTCTAGTACCCTATTTCACTTTGTTTTGACTGCGTAGCTTTGTCGTTATTTGATTTCTTGTGAGAGAGTTGCTTTTAGAGCTGCTTGGCTATCAGAGTAATAACAATAATGTTGACTGATACGTGCTGATTTATTATTTATCTTCCACAGCGAAATCGTTGTTTTCGAGCTTGTATAGGAGGTCTCTGTTTCCAGGAATTTCGGACTGGAATTTGGATTTGAAAATATCTTTTAAATTTGTATGAGGTTTTAACTATTTTAGTAGGCATTCTTGAAATCTTATATGTCTTTACTTGCTGGTATAGCCTTGTATGTACTAAATCCGAAGGTGACAGAAATGGTAATATGATCTAAATGGGACAAAATAAATAAAAAGATATTTTATGCTAAAAATATTGACAACGAAGTAATTTCATTTGAGTCAAAATGGCCCAAAAAGCTTAGAATGTATTATTTATTTGTAGTAGGTACCTACCTATATTTAATATACTACATAACCCATACTTAATAACGTAATTGCTAACTGACCATAGAATATGCGATGGGTAATATTGTATACCCAACAAAATTAACATTAACAATCATACAACGAAATGAATTGTATTGAACAAATAATGTTATTAGAAAACCATTAACAAGAGTTACCTGCCTCTTAAGTTGATTAGAGAAGTTCAGGGAATGACTATAAATAACATGTGTTATTGGAATGGAAGGAATGGAAAAATATTTTATTACGCCAGAGCATATAAAGTCAATATTATTTTTAATCGGAAATATATTATTTCTCACACAAGGTGTTTCCGAACCATATTAACATACTTTCAGAGATGATTATTTGACCAATTTTAAGGTTAATGTGTTAAAGTGCTTCCTTAGAAAAATATAACAGGGTGGATCAGAAAAGAGTTTGAGCTAGTATACGAGTACCTACTTTCAAAATTAAAATTTTATAAAACCAAAATGTAGCAGTAAACGCTTATCTGTATGGTTATAATAACATTTTAAAGTTAAACTACATGTAATTTCCCTCACTACCCCGTTTTTCCTGTTTGAATCGGACCAATAGCAACGGAGATATGCGTTAATGACCTTTTGACATTCTCAATGCGCATGATTCTATACATTAATCTATACTCGTTTACGTAAACGATAGCCGCCATCTTGGATCGCTTAGCCGAGTCGCGAAACACTTATCCGAATTTCAATTATCACCACTGACAGGTGGCGCCATCTATCGTATTCACCCCCTAACCTTACGCCTACGATGACGTCACTGCCTTTGTTTTTCTTGCTGTTATCTGTCTTAAGGGATCTGTCGAAAGACGGTCTACTAGATAAGCAGTGTTGCTTTTTGCTTTTTTTGTCGATTTTCTTTTTTTTTTAAATAATTAATAATTTGTTTATTTTCGCAAACCGCTATACACCATTTATATTTTTTTAAATTAAAGATCGCTTTACCTGAGCAGGGATCGAACTCACGACACATCCATTATCGTTTTACGCTTTCAATCGCTAGACGAGATCGACCAAGGAACCACTTGTAAACTTTTTACTAGATAAAGTTATAATTGAATAAGATTTCAAACTTCCGCTGATAGAATGAAATGCAATAGATTCAATTTGTCAATTTTTAATGACCAGTTATATTAAAAAAAAGTATATATAGATGGGTATTATCTGGTAGGCTTAATAAATAATGACCTAAGATGGACGTCCACTGGACGTCAAAATACTACTAAACTTAAAATTAAGTCCAAAAACAGACGTTCTCTAGGTATCCATATTCAGCTGTCAAATTAATTAGCATAAACGGACGTACACTGGATGCCCGGATATGGACGTCCTGTCCCTCAAATGGATCTAAAATGTATGTGTGCTGTCTGGGCATAGACGAATTTTTAGAAATAGTACTTATTTAAGTATGTACCAATATTTCCAAAATTAACTACAGTATGATTCATTCAATAAATATAAATATTAATGGGCAAAACATCTTTATATTGACATAATTGTAACTTAAAATTTAGCCAAAATAAAGGGAATTCGCCCACTTTGACCAATCCTAATTGAAACACGCGGATTTATTATATTTTTTTAAATATAATTTCAAAATAAAATAAACAAAATCTGCAGTTCATTGTTTATTAAATTTATTTAAAAGACAAACATATATTTCAGAAAATTCAACACCTACATATGAAAAATAAAATGTCAAAAATGATTAAATTATTATACCTATACTTAATATTTATACATGTTATAAAACTCTTAGTTTCCTAATAACTTTTTTGGCACATTTTATATTTGTATTAGAATACCTAAATGTGTAAAAAATATTAATCTTATTACTACACAAAACAAACACCAAAAAATATCACTTAACATTGCTCACGTACTAAACACAACTTGGACTGACTTTGACAGGAAGCTTTTGTCCTCATCACGCGGTGTACACTTTGTTTACATTACTTCTTTTTCAGTCGATCGTAGTATTAGACGTAATTTTATTTGGCAACGTCTCCAAATGCACAACTTCTACTATAATGTATTTTAAGAGCCAAGTGATTCTCGAAAAACCGGAACGAACTGAGCTCAGTGTTCGCGGATTTTTTCTTTTTCAGTATATGTCGTTTTGAAAAATCAGTAGAAATCGGTAGCATACTGACATCTAAGTCAAAACTCTCTGAATCGTTCCCAGTGTCATCTATAAATTGATGGAAAAAGTTTAGCTTTCTGAACGACATTTTTTAATGTGTTCAAAATTTATAATTTTACTGACCAATAAATTAATGGAGGAATAAAAAAATACAGGTTTATTCATCTAATTATTGTTTATTTATATTTAAACTAAATAAACTTTCCATAATATCAATAAAAAAAAAAAACATATCAAAGCAAAACAGTTTTCTACAACGTATTTTTTTAGTCAACAGAGTCTGTGTCCGGGTCATCATCGGTAAGCCCTTCGTCGATATGCTTTTTATACATGTTGGAATTGTGATATTTTAATATCCCTTTTTCAAAATCCGTAGAAAAACAAGTGTCGTTTCCGAGTTTTAGATAGTTTTTTGTATGTAAATGACCCACTATTGAGACAGTAGATAGGCGATTTCGATGACTTGTCTTCATAAGATTGACTTCTGAAAATGCGCGCTCTACATTTGCTGATGAATGTGGCAAGCACAACATGTTGAATGCAAAGGTAGAGAGTACAGGAAACATAAAAATGGATCGTCATATGTCGTATATTACTAATTTTTGCCAAAATTCTTTTGCGTTTATAACAGAATCAGAAAAATAATTTAAAATATTGCTGAATCGGAGAAGACGCCATTCGTTATCCAGATATTGCATGTGGTCTTCGCTAATTAAATTAGGAAAATGTCTTGCCAAGGGAATTATGCTAGGTGGCTTTTCGTTAATGATTTTTGCAGGATCAATTAACTTCATATTAATTAACACCTCATTATTAAAATCAAACCTTTTGATAATCTGGGTTACACTTTCAATGAAACAGTCCAAACACCTTTTCCTTAAAATTGAGTCAGACTCCGAGTTTAGAAAGGAGTTTCACCAAATGATTTATTAAATTATACGATAAATTGTGCTCAGATACAAATGCCGCTAAGTGCATCTCAGATATTTTTGATGATTCCTCTAAACTGCTGAATTTTTTTATTGATTCTAATGTCTGTTGGCCTTTTATAGATTTCAGCAATTTTTTGTGAGTTTCAGAGTCATTGTGCCGTATCATGGCTTGTCTTCCCGTTGTCTTTATTGAAATGATTTTTGCAAGCTTTACAGAAAGCGCTATTCTCCTCCTTTTCTTGTTACAAGTTAACCAGGTTTTAAACTCAGGCTCACATAGCCAGTCTTTTCTAAATTTCTGAGAATATTTCATTTTCTTTTTCGACGGCCCCTCGTTTCCCGAATCTGATGACTTAGAATCAGAATCATTTTCTCTCCTAAAAAGAACAGGGTTACCAGGTTTTTGAAAGAGATGACGGACAGACATGGAATTTTAGGGGAAATAGGGGGAAGTAAAAACTACTCTATTTTCATTTTTTTAATCAAAATTACTTATTTTGTAAAAAAATCCGTACCTATTTTTTGGTAAAGATAGACTGAGGTATTTCAAATAATAAGGTGAAAATGTTTTCTGACTTTGGATTTCGATTTGCGATTTCTCGATTTTCTAAACTTTACATTTTCACCTTATTATTTGTAAAATCACCTCAGTGTATCTTTACCAAAATTAGGTAAGGATTTCTTGCAAAATAAGTAATTTTGATTAAAAGATTAAAAATAGACCGAGTTGTTTTTACTTCCCCCTATTTCCCCTAAAATCCACTGTCTGTCCGTCATCTCTTTCAAAAACCTGGTAACCCTGAAAAAGAAGCGACACAGATTTCACGCAAACAAAATATTAATAAGTTAATGATAAATTCTACCTCATTTTATTCTGTAATCTAGCACAACTTATTGTAGCGTACACTACATACAAAAATCACACAGTGCAAAGTGCAATGCAAAGGCAAAATATAATAATTTTTCGTTTCCCGTCGCGTGGCAATAAAACAAGAAGCCCCAAGCGAAAGAAGTGTCAAGTCAATGTCAAAACAAGTCAGGCGCTTTCTTTTATTCAGCAATGAATCCACCGGTGGGCAGGCTATCTTTGTTTAAATAATAGAAAATGACAAGGACACGTTAAAACCGGTTGATTCGCCGCTGAATAAAACAAAGTGCCAATCTTTCTAGGGGCAAGTTCATAAATGACACTCGGTGTAGTGTATTCATAAATGCCACAAAGCAGGTGCGTGTGGGTGCGACTCTATTCGTTCCTAAATGCTATTGGCACACCATGTTCCGTTCAGAGAGTACTTCGGGCGCGCTCCAGGCTTCGCAGTTCGCACTGGTCACACCGTAATTTTTTGGTGTGATGGTGTGTCGTAAAATTTAGTAGTAGTGACTAATTACTATTTTTCAGTAGATTTCAGCATGAAATCAGTAGGTCAGTAGACGAAACGTAAAATCAGTAGATCTACTGATTTTTCAGTAGATCTCCGAACACTGACTGAGCTCTGCTCTTCTATTCACTGCGCATAGTACCGGCTTCATTCTGCCGTACGGTAATTAGTTTATTAAACGCGGACCTGAAGTGAATTTGACGACAGATGACAGATGAGTAGGTAAATTAATCTTTATATCCATGAAAAGCTTGTGCTGAGAGGGACGGATATTATTATTGTCCGTGGTGCTCCAGGGTGCCTTACATATAATTCATGGTGCCATTTGACTTACAGAAACACCATCATCTATTTTTTTTTTTTTTTAATATGAATGTCGTATCAACGGGAATTAAATCACTGCTAATACGGCACTCATGCAAATTAATTAAAAATCTGCATGGTTACTGGGATTCGAAGTAGTGTGTTGCTTACCTACCACTACAAAGACCAGTTAATGAATACTCGTTGCTCGATATTGGTTACCGAGACTCTATCATGAGTAGGGTTGCCATAATTTCTCCAGCTTCTATCGGGACATAAACGATTTTTAAACTTAAAAATAAGTTTTTGAGAAATTAAAATTTGTAAAAAAAAGTTTAATGCATGAAAAATACATACACTTAATTTATTATTATAATATAATATACATACAAATGATATTAATATCTACACCAACATAATTAAGAAGTACTTGAAATAATAATTTTTCAGAAGATTTTGCTTGTCTTAAAACTTCTTTTTGATTTTTAATGTATTTATAAAATTCCGCGCATGTCAGTTTAAAGTTATATGTATTGGTATTGCAAAATGGCCAATATTTTCTAGCACCAATTGGTTCCTCTCGTCTCGAAAGAATAATTTTGTATAATAAATATTGACACATTTTGAGAAGTTCAAATTTTTTATCTATATTCTCGAGTTTTTCAGAATCGGGACTTTTTGCAGTCTAGTCGGGAAGGTCAATAACGGTGACAGTCCCGATATATCGGGACGAACGGCAACCCTAATCATGAGGTATAAGAAAGTGACAATGCTATTTAATCCACAAAACGTTCAGTTTTCTCCTGAAAACATCTTTTTATTTATTTTTCGATAATTTAATATAAAATTGTAATAACTGAAGCTGGTCTTAGTTTGTTATCTTCGGATCATCTATTTTTTTTTTATAAATTCGTGTAACCATACCAATATACCTACCTATTTACATATTACCAAGACTCGGTACTTGGTCTCGATGACTAATAGCGTTACAATCCTTATTTCACAAATGACTGTTTAATTTAATATCTATTTATTAAACACATTTTGATCCCATTTTACTCTGTATATTGCTCTAATTAATATAAGTTGCATAAACATTTTATGAAAATATGCGTGGAAGTCGAAGTTTATTTATTCATGAATTTTAAAGAGTTTACAACCACTCTAGTGACCTGGAAACTATTTTTTAGTCAGTTCAAAGGCAAATGAAGGTTTAAAAATTCAAATTGATGGACCCTAGCTATACCTATTTAAATAATATTTAAGTTAGTTATGGTTATTTGAATTATCTCTTTAATTTTTTGTTCATATGGCGCCTATAGGTGTCGGGAATGATTTATTTTAAATAATATGAGTCACCAAATTGTTTATATTGGCCAATAATTTTATTATTTTAACAATTGAATAATTCCCTAATTGCTTAAAGGAATTGCTGTTATATGTACTATTTCAAATAGAATTACGTAATTTTTCATTAAAAATTCTTTGAAATGCTAATTTATTTTCATATTGCATCTGATAATTTATTCAGACTTGAAAACCATTAAATACAAAAATAGAATGTACATGAATTAAAAAAAAAAGATGCATGTAAATGTAGATATTTTAATTTTATTTAAATATTTTAAAGATGTAACTACAAAAGTGTCTACTAAAAAGTGTATGTCTTAGGTGAATCTATAGATTTGTGGACAAAGCCAAATCTCTTCCCAACAAAGTTACAAATTGTATTGTTTATATTTATGTTTTGATGTTATTTAGCAAAAGCAATGGCAACAAAAATACCAAATGTAACTATACAGAGCTTGAAACATGCTGGTTTTTAGACGGGGTAGATAGGGTTTCGTTGTCGGCATCTACCCGAGTGATTGTACTAGTGTTGTTTATGTACGATGCCCAGGTCCAGGTCGCATATTCGTATCAAGCGTGCAGTATCGCAAGCTCGTTTTTTCCGAGTACCGCCGAATGCATCGACGTATCCAGAGCGCGAGAACGCATTATGCTAGATGTATCCAACGTTCGAAATTGCAATTATTAATTTGTGGCATTTGTTATGGTCACTTGTTTTTGTATCGTGCATATAAGATGGAGAATTTTTGTTTGCCGCCAGATTTTCCCTACGTTATAGAAAATGACACAGTAAGACTTAAAATAACATTACAATAAAAAAAAAATATGCCGAAAAGGAAAAAAGATATCGGTTCAACCAACATCAGTTTCAAGAAGAAAGGTTCATGCATGTGGACGTAGAAAAGTGCAAAGTGGACGAAAAGTTTCTTCTTTAGTTAAAAAGAAGGCGAAAGCACCCCACAATTTACTCCTGTGCGTAGAGAAAAATATACCTTTAGGACAAAATAAGTTTTTAAAATAAGCAAATTGTGTATTTTCTTAAAAAAAAAAAAAAACATTAAAATTACTTTGTTTATACTTGTAATAAAACTTTAGGGCGAATGTGTTTTGGATTATATGCCACATAAATTTAAAAATATTACTTAGAGGGCACATATTTTGTCAATATGTTGCGATATCGAACGCTGAGTACCACGCTAAAAGCCTGAACAATGCGTTCCCCGCGCGCTGTATACCAGAACGGATTCGAGGGAACTCGGAAAAGGTGAGCTTGCGATACTGGACGCTTGATACGAATATGCGTCCAGGTCAGCATACATTCTACGAGCCCTGACAACAATATATATTCAGACACACTTAGCATTTTCTAACAAAAACTAATATAAACGAAAAATAAACTTTCTGATGCAGTTTGTAATAATTTATAGTTATAAATACAAAATGCAAGGTTTGGCAATAAATGAACTTGTGCTACAAAAACATTTTATAGATCACCAATTACATTAGAAAGTTTATCGCCATCAATTTATTCTTCTTGTTGATCTCTATAACGATCCATACGCATTTTCCATTGTTGAAAGAAGCAGTGTTGGAAGTCCGCTTCTGTCAGCTTTTTAAGAATGTCCGTCGTTTTGGCCTTCACTGCTTCCACACTGTCAAATCTTAATCCGATTTGACCCAAGGAAACAAAAAAATCACAGGGAGCCAAGTCTGGCGAGTACAGTGGGTGGTCCAACACGGTGATGCCATATTTCGCATAGAACGCCTTCATAAATAAGGCAGAATGCGCAGGCGCATTGTGAAGCATCTAGGACTTTCTCTTCCACAAATCAGGTCTTCTTCTCCTCACTCGTCCACAAAGGACAGCCAGAACCTCGACGTTATAATGTTCATTGCCTGTCTGACCTTTGGGGACCCAATAAACTTAGACAATTCCACGCTTGTCCAAAAAACAATTATCGTGGCCCTGCATTTTGATTTGCTCATTTTCGAGATTTTTACCGCGGGAGTTTGGGTTCATAAAATGCATCAATTGTCGTTTTGTTTCATCACTATTAATCACTCTGTCTTAACAATTCTGGATCATTACCAATGCTGTTTAAAAGGTCAGCATAAATATTCATTCTCGATTTCTTTTGATCTGGAGTGAGAAATTTTGGCTCCATTTTTGCAGACTTTGTTCATGTTAAATGATTCATGCAAAATCTAACGAACACTTTCTTTGCTTAGTGCTGAGACTTCAGTAAAAGCTCGGATACTCAAATGATCAGTTTTCGAGGATGAGTTTACCAATTTTCTGGATATTGTCATCCGTTTTTTGTAATGAGGGTAATCCAGAGCGTGGATCGTCTTCAGTCGCTTCACGACTTTGCTTAAACCTTTTAAACCACTCAAAAGTGGGCGATACAAATTGATTTTTGTACACTTTCCTTAACATGGCATGAGCTTCTGTAGCAGTTTTCCCCACCTTCATAAGAAACTTGAGGTTAACTCGCTGCTCCATCTGAACACTTTGCATTTTTTCGACATGGTGCAAGGACGCCTGTGACAAAGGTAGATATTACCTACAACTAGTGTAATTTTACCTTAGAAAAACCAAAACCACACAGGCGTCCCGCTATACATTTAGTACAGTTTCATTATTCCATCGATTTGTAATGTATCTCTAGGATGAACGTCGCGTTTGTTTACAAATTTTAAGCGAGAGCCTATTGTTTTGACTTGCAACTATTATTTTTTCCAAAAATTTCAATATTGTCCCTTTCGCTGCAGTTTTTATTTATTCCCCCAATGGAATACTTTAGCACATTAAGATTGAAGCCATTTTAAGTAAGGAATCTCCTGCGTAATCTTCTTCACAACAAATTCACGAACTTTGATGAGTAGTAAACCAACTCCCTTACACTTACATTTTCGACCGATTAGGGTCGATTCCACCGTTGTGTTAAACCGAGATTAAAATGACATTGTTAATGTAAAAATGTCATTTTAAACTTCGTTTAACACAACGGTGGAATCGGTCCTTAGTTACTTTATAAAAGCAAAAAACTAATTTAAATGGTGGTGCAAAGTATACCACAGAACGGTTTTACTTTGCATGATATAAAGGATTTCCCAATAAGAACGCTCCAACTTCAAAGTGTAATAAAATAAAAAGTTTCAATAAAACGAATATAACTTAATATTTATTTTATAACATATATGGTGACATTATGTTTTAAAAATTTTGTCACTTAAATGTCCGCCGCGGCTTTCCTTGGTGAGTCGAATTCTGCGAGTCCAGTTTTCGATAACCTCATTACACAGATGTGGCTCAATCGCAGCAATTTCGCGTCCGATGTTGGCTTTAAGGGCGTCAATCATAGATAAACTAATAAAGAAGATGGTCGGATTCTGTGTTAATCTTTGGAAACGTAGTGCTGCGAATTAGTATGGAACGGATCTTTTTTGAACTACACTGGCTGATTGATTTGTCAGTAAGAGGCATAAAAAAAGAAGAGTGTTAACGTAACCGCGGTTCATTTAAATATCTTTATTTATTTATATTTTTTGGGGTTCATTACTTTAAAAAGAAAAACTAATATTTATATTAAAATATTGTATTTAACATATATATTAGTTTTTTTTTTTAGTTATAAAACCCCAAAAAATGTATACAAAAATGTAGACAAAAAATATTTACACTGAAATAAAATATAAGACAAATATATTTAAATTATTTATTATACAGTAATACATACATAATGTGTTAATAAAGATCAATTGTAAGTGAAATGAATACTAGTTTCCCCACATTCTTGTAAAAATGGACCATACTTTGATGGGCGTCAGGTGTTTCCTATAAAAACAAAACAAAAAGTGTACATATATGTTATTGAACAATTTCTCTTATCAAAATGTTGACCATTTTTATAAAACTAAGTTATTTTTAATTATTTGACGAAGATTGAGAACGACGCAGTCAACATATCCAACAATTTTGTCATTAACTGTATCAAAAGTGAGTTTTTCGGTTAGAGCTATTTCGTCGAACATTAAAATACAATTCCTATCAATTTCTGGCATTTTTCTAACAATTTCTTTAAATCTGGAAAACACTGAATCATTTATCCCCGTTTCAAAATGTAAATCACTTAAAATTTGTTGGATAGTAGATTTAGTAGGCAACGAAATGCATTTTCTTAAAAAATTATATGCTCTTGGACCATTTTTATATAATGCTAAAGAAAAAATTTTATTCTGAGTGGTCCAAGAGGGTTTCTTTCTCTTACAATTTTCTAAACTACTTTTAAAGAATTTAATTCCAATCGGATCTAATTTATTATTAAAATCTGAAAATAACTGAGTTTTGGATAATTCAAAGGCTTTCCTGATTTTATTTTTGGAAACACATAGAGCTTTCTTTAGCTTACAAATTCTAACGTTTTGTTCTCTATTAATAAAATACAGCTTTTTCTCTTTGGGACTTAAATTTTTGACTTTACTTTCATTTATTTGTTGCAAAACAGTTTTTCTCCGTTTGGAGGGTTGTTCAAATTGTACATCACTAATATTTAGTTTACGTTTGCAACTAATTTCTTGATTTTCGTTGCTGATTAGCAAATCTATCTTATGCTGCTGTGTTTGTGCTTCAGCCTCAATATATTCTGAAATCTGGCTCTCCGGTTGTATATTTGAACTGGATGCATAATTATCTAAAGAAATTGGTACAGAATGTACAACTAGTCGTTTACGTTTTGAGGAAACCTTACTAAAAGACTGGCAAAAAATGATCTTCACAAAGATAGCGAGTATTATTATCATCTAAAGTTAAATTCTTAAACCAGTTCTGGCGAACTTTAACATCAGAAGGAAAATGAAAAAATGCTTTATTTGAATAACCAACTTGCTGAATATTAGAATAATACTTATTTAAACAATTAGGAGCTGAACAAGAATACTTAACTATACCCGGGCCAGACATTTTTGTTTCAAATATTAGAAAAGGAATTGTTGAAATATGAAATTAGATACCTATATATCGTTAAGGCTAAGAAAACAATGATAAACAAAGTCCTTAAATACTTAATATTAAATTAAAGTTAATACTTACTAATTACATCAAATCAGCACCGTTTGTTTCTTAACCTAAAAATAACTTACCTACCTATGTAACTTACATCATAAAATAAAAATAAGTTATTTTATCATCATATCCCGCCTTCCGCCATCACGTTTTTCATTTTTTACAAGGTTGTCAATCCCGTCTTTTAAAAATCTCAGCAATAGTATGGACATTGTATGGATGGTATGGTGCGCATGTAGATTGATAAAAAATTAAAATAAAATGAATTTGAAATAACTATCATCTCATGAAAGTTTACGGAAACCGGCAACATCGCTTTCATACTATTGCGATGGTGGCGCTAACTAATAGTATGCTGGGAACTACGCCGTGTTGACAGTGGCGGGCATTTAATAAATTCATCTTGTTTTATATTAATTTATCTATGGCGTCAATAGTTCGTGGTTTATCGGCATAGACACGAGATTTAAGGAAACCCCAGAGAAAAAAATCCAGCGGAGTTAAATCGCATGATCTGGGCGGCCAGTTGACGTCGCCATTTCGCGATATAACAGACTCCTCGAACTGCTCATGCAATAATGCAACTGTAGTATGTGCAGTATGGCAGGTTGCTCCATCTTGTTGTAACCACGTGTTTCTCAGATTCATACCACCCACTATAGGCCACAAAAATGTTCTTATCATAGCTCTATATCGCTCACCGTCGACAGTAAGTGCAACTCCTTCTTCATTTTCGAAAAAATAAGGACCGAATATTCCGCCGGACCATAATGCACACCATACGGTTACTTTTGCGGAATGTAGTGGCACTTGGTGAATCTCCCGCGGGTTTTCGTCGCTCCAAATTCTGCAGTTCTGCTTGTTAACGAAGCCACTCAACCAGAAATGCGCCTCGTCACTAAAGATTATTTTTTTCCCAAAATCATAGTCACCCTCCAAGTGTTCTAGCGCCCAGTTAGCGAATTCACGCCGCAGTCTATGATCATTGGGCTTTAATTCCTGAGTCAATTGCACCTTATATGGGAGGTGTAAGTCATAATGCAGAATTCGCCAGGTTGACATCCGCGAAAGTCCAAGCTCTTGAGCACGACGCGGATTCTCATGCACACTTTCCCGAACGGCAGCAATATTTTCAACGGATCTCACTCTTCGTTGGCGTACAGGCGTTGGTCGATCTGCCACTGAACCACTTTCTTCAAATTTCTGCATTAAACGGCATGGACAACATAAACTTGACGAAGTGCGCGGAACGTTTGCCGAACAGAACATTGATTTGGTAATAAATTTTGACGATTTCGACACGTTGTTCAATTGTATACCTCTCCATATTAAATGTTGAAAGGCTAACTGAATACTCCTGGCAAAGATAACGCGTGTGTGACTTTCGACCTTGCAATGCGCTGTTGCCAAAGATCGCGCGTTGTTATTGGGAAACCCTGTATTAAAGTACCTACATCTGATTCTATAACTATATTTTTGAGACATTCGTTTAAATCGTCTGATATATAATCGGAATATTTCCGCGAGCCTAATTTTCTTTTATACTGCCGCGGCATTCCCTAAAAAGAGGAGAACATACAAAGTTGGGCCCTTTATCAAAGTAAAAAATGTGGTTATATTTGGCACCATATGACTGGCGCAAAAAAGTGGGGATACTCTGCATCATGGCACAAAGTATCACAACTTTTGCCAAAAAAATGCAAATGTAAAGAAACTATTTCATAATCTGATATTTTATTATAATAATTTTATTTCAATGTGTACATTTATTAAGACTAAAGCTATACAGGGTGTTTCCGAACTTGGCGTCCAAATTTGTAGGGGTAGTAGTTCGCATAATTTGAGACCGATTCGCAGATTTCATTTTTCCAAAATATTTAAAATAAAAATAATTAAAAATTTTAAACAGGTACGGTCCTGCACAGCGATGGCAGCGCCTCGACTCGCGCGCGCCACGATCGCACTAGAAAAACAATCGGCTACGTCTTTCGATACCGGCCGGGCGGCGTAAATAGAAAACCTACTTCAATACGTCCCCCAGGCAGTGACCAACTAGACTAGGGTTTTTATGCGTTAATCATGCAGAAAACCTACTTGAATATATCATCGGATGGTGCCGTATTGGACTAGGATTGCGCGTTATTACGCTGCCTAAACATGCGAAAATACTACTTCAGTACAGCCCGTAATTTCTTGCGTAAAAAAAACATATATGTATTTGCATAGTTTATTCAATATTTGTTGTAAATGATTTTCAATATTGAAGGCTATATTATGGGGTTAATTTTTGGCACCTTAACTGAAATAGGTATCTTTAGCTCTTCGGCGAGAAGTAGTTGTGGGTTGTTCTTTGGCAAATTACTGTAGATATAAGTTTTATTTAGTAATAATTGATAATCAAATGGCGACATTCTTACCTGTAAGTGTAGTGCTATTTGCATCGTTTATTAATGTTTTCTGGCACACTGTAAATTATTCTCAATATTGATTGCTATGAGTATATTATGGGGTCGCTTTTTGGCGCCTTGGCGTTCTAATTTTGCAGGGCGTCCAGCTTGAATTCTTCCTCCTAGCTTTTCGGCGTTAATATTGCACTAAGTAATGTTTCAATAGTTACTTCCATTTTATTGGTAGGTTATATTGTAAATTCAGTTTTTGTTTATAAACAACCGAATACCAAGCCGCCGCGGTTATAAATATAACCAAACATAACCACTAAAGGAACACTTGCCGTATTAAAGTAGCAATTACAGAATATTACGCCGCGTATAGACCGGAAAATCCTACTCCAATACGGCACCATCCGGTGCTATATTCAAGTATTCAAGTAGGTTTTCTGCACGAATAACGCATAAAAACCCTAGTCTAATTGGTCACTGCCCGGGGGACGTATTGAAGTAGCTTTTCTATTTACGCGGCCGGGCGGAGGGAGAAATTTGCAAATCGCATCTGTTTTTGAGTTGTAAATCCCGATGAGTAACCGATCAGGCGACTATTGAGCTACGCTCTAAGAGTAGGACCCGCTTTTTGATTTTTTTTATAATGGCTCTATTTTGTTTATTATAATTTTTTTAGAAAAATGAAATCTGCCAATCGCTCTCAAATTATGCGAACTACCACCCCTACAAATTTTAACGCCAAGTTCGGAAACACCCTGTATATTCGATTAATTATGAACTTGCCAGTATTTATTAATTGCCGGCTTAGTGACAATACGATTTTGCAAAGCTTTGAAACGTTAAAATTTTTAGGTTGTGATTGGTGCGGAAACTGACGCTATTAGACGATATCTGGTCGGTTGGTGTGACGCACTGGAGTATCTAAATATCAGTGCAGTGGCGGCTGGGGTAATTTAAAATGGGTGTTCACTTTTTCCAATAATTTTATCATTTGTAAGTTCGGTTCAAAACTTTGTACAAGAGCCAATATCACTGTTTTTTTATTATTTGAGTTTGTATTAAGTGTAGTTATTATTATCAACATCATACTGTTTTCAAGCACTACAACTATTAATAAATGAATATTTTAGTTATTGTAATATTTGTTTTGTTTTTAATACGTTGAAAACCATCTATAAACATTAGTCAATTGATTTTTCTTCATAATTTGGAATTATTTTTAAATATATATCAGGTTATGTAGAAAGTCTGTGTATCGTGAATGACAGCACGCTTTGACACGATATTATTTTATTTATAAGCATGACCCTCTAGCTTTTACAGTATTTATCAGTCCATGCCCGAACATTTAGTTGCCAGCAAAATATTGGTTTGTTTTTGATTTTGTAATAATTTAGCTCTATGATTGGCATTTAAAGTTCTTGTTCTGATTTAGATTAAGAATGTTAATTTTTCATTCATATTAGCTTTTGTTAGAAAATGGTGTCAGAGCTTTTAAGGCATCTAATATCCTGGTGTGACACAAAAGTTGCATCCAATTATTTGTGCCTCTTTAACATGAGGAATGTGCATCGACAAAAATATGGCGTGGAACACCCAAATGGGATAAATTCGGTAAAAAATAAATGGGGGCGTGTTCGGACGTCGATTGGTACCTATTTTTAGTTGCGCATTTTTTTAAACAAAAACTTTTTATACAAGGAGTGTCATGTACCAGTGGCCTATACCAACTTTCTTATTTTAAATGCAACACCCTGTATATTTTTCAAGAAAATTCTAGACATATTTTATGTACTATGTCCTATTCCTAACTGTTTCGTAAATATTAAATGTTTTCTGATTTATTGCAAAAATTAACATTAATAAAATTAAATTATTTCATTACAGAAATTCATTACAACACACTCAAAAACTAATAAGTAATACTGTTTATTTCTTGATAATGTAACAAAAAAAAATCAATGTAGCAGTGTTCAAAATGTTAATTTTTGCAATAAATCGGAAAACATTTAATATTTCCGAAGCAGTTATGTATAGGACATAAAATATGTTTAGAATTTTCTGAAGAATTGAATAATATACAGGGTGTTGCATTTAAAATAAAGAAGTTGGTGTTGACTACTGTTACACGACACACCCTGTATAAAAAGTTTTTGTTAAAACAAATGAGACTAAAAATACCATTCGACGTGTCCGAGTGTTTTGCCGAACACGCCCCTATTTTTTTATTACCGAATTTATTCTATTTGACTGTTCCATACCGTATAGTCAACACCTTGTGTCTTCAGGTATCTCACCCCACACTATATGAGGCAGATTAGTCACTTTTCTTCCCATAATATTCCACACTAATTCGATTGGTGATGGATCTGGAGACTTGGCTGGCCATTGTAGAAGATCAATTTGAGAGTTTTAAAAGTAGCTACATGTGGTCAAGAACTATCTTGCTGAAATATGTTATATGGTGAGGTTCCACAATTTCCAGGAAATAATCGTGAGCCGTGATATTGCCTCTAACGAATACTAAAGGTGGCCCCGACCCCGACTATAGTAGGCAATAGCCCCTCCCAAATATAACTAAGACAATAACTTTCAAATTATGTGCTTGGCACGATATTCTTTTTTTGTGAAATTGATTTTCGACTCAGCGTTTTGTCCAAATACGGTACTGAATAAAACCATTACTAAATTTTTTATTTAGATTTATTCATTTAAACAATGAACGCAACAGTAGTTGCATTCATTTAATATTTATTGCTAGTAGATTGTTAGCAGCTAGATAACTTTTAGGAATGGTCAGAATTATTGTGTTCAGTAGTGATCATAGTTATGGATTGGTCGTGTAAGACACCAAGTTCCCCACGCTTGGATCCATTGGGCTATCTTAAGACGTATCGGATTGTTTAAAAAAATACTGTTTCGAGTAGAAACTTTACATTAATAAGTAGGATGGATTTATTAAACAGTTATTGTAAGTTGATAAATATTTAATAGTACAGGAAAAATTAAAAAAAAGCGTGTTTTCAGAAAATAACTTTTCACTTCACGCGATTGTAAATCCACATTTTCGAATAGTCTAAGCTACGAAGTAAGGTCGACCTTCGCCCATCTGTTTAATGGATAAAAGGTATTTTTTATTAAATAAAATATGTTAATATATATACCGCAAATGGGTTGCCAAATATATATTATATAACAAAATGCCCAGGGAGATTTCTAAAATCTGGTTTTAAATTTAATTTGCGGTCATCTAACATTCTTGAATTATGATCGGTTAAAAAGTTTTCTTTTTAGGAAAGAAAACTATTTTTGTTGTACTAAAAACGCATGGCATAGCAGGGACAGAAGTTGAAAAGTTCTCCCACTTCATACACAGGATTTGATAGTTTTGTCGCGGAGCTAACCAAAGTGAACACGAAACAGCGTAGAAAATTATTTTATAGATGTTAAGGTAGTTCACTCGCGACAGTGGTACATAAAAATATCGCTTAATGGTGAATACCAATAGTTCGAGATTCTCAATGCTAATCAATTTTATTTTTGTAAGAGACTGTACAAAACACATGTAAGCTTATATATATATATATATATATATATATATATATATATATATATATATATATATATATATATATATGGATTTTAATAAAATCCATCCGGCAACCTCATAAATATATAAATGGTTTGCTATAGAAATTTGTGACTTCCTCATATTAATTTTAAGGGTTTATTTTGGTTCAAACAGAACCGCTGATTCCAGTTCTCAAATACAGTGAACGAATTAATTTTTCAAGAACGTCGCGAGGTTATAACATCCTCTTAGCTGATCGAGTGTTATTTTGATACAACGCTTTGATTGCAGCGTATACAACGTTGCCAAGTTGTAATAATTTTACGCAACTACGCGTCGATTGCTTTAAAAATATTTTTATATTAAAATTCTATATCATTTTACTAAGACGGTCAAAAAATTCAGCGTTTCTTTAGAAAATTTTATAACTTCTTGGTTTACATTACATTAATTTTTAAAAAATATGGTAAGAACCGTTTTCGAGATATCTTGAAATAAATGCATTACTTGTGTACATGAGAGGTTTCAAGAGTGTTAATTATGCACATTTTGATTGTTAATATCTCGTTTCACAGACTGTCAAAAAATGTAATTTTTTTTTAGTTACATAAAAGACACTTTCATTAACCTTATATTTCAATTTTATTGAATTCTTAAGAAAAGCCGTTTTACGAGTGAACTACCTTAATAACAATTTCGCGTTAATTGTGAGCAGCTGTTGAAATTTCGTAGAATTATGATTTGGGATATTATTTGTTTAAATAATTATTTTTAGCCCATAAATAGATACTTTCGCCCAATTTCGCCGGTAATAATTTAAAATGTTTGGTATCATTTTTATTCTATGATACGGCGAACAAACATTACCGCGAAATTCTCAAAGCAATCCGACTGGTTTTGACGTTTACCACCTCTCTATCTACCAAAAGCCTTTCTAACTTCTGTCCCATCCTATTTTAAAGAATATTACCGATTTTTCGCCAACAACTGATTTAATAGCTATTAAGACAACAGTATTAAGTGCCTACTATACATAATTAATTGAAAATCTTATTTTACCATGTTTATTTTCCTACCTTTTTTATCTAATAGTGGTTGGTGTAACCTAAAAACAACTTTTAACGATATTTTGCTATTTGCCTATGCCAATCAAAAAGAGTACAATAACAGGCATTTGAATTTATCTTTACCTTTACAATTCAAAGAATGAAATGCTTATTTTAATCTAGATAAATGAATGACTGACTGATTTGCCAATTCGTATGAAGAATATTTGAAAATAAACAAAACTAAATTCATTATCTACGCTTAATGAAAATGTTAGAAATAATCTTAAATTTATCAATGCCACGTCATTTCACACAAATTTAAAAATTCTTCTTTATCTTTTTTAAATATTTTAAAAACACAAACATCTTCTATCTAGTCAAACGTGTAATCTTTATCTTGAAATGCTTTAGCCATCCTGTGGTTTACTTCGGAAACCTCTTCTGCATATGAATGTGCTGCCTTCTGAGAGATCGCCTCCATTGTTATTTTTAACGTCCTTGACCTACACTATTGAGCCGACAATAGAGTAATAACGCTGCTTTATATAATAGTATATTTTTTAACGAGGAAGGAATGGTACTCATTTCCTACGATTATGAATACTAAATCATGCAAGTAAGAAATGAGCATTTGAACAAGTACTATGGCTATAATCCGCTACTACCCATTTTTAATTAGTTGACATCTAGATAATTATTTAATTAAAACGAACCAACCATTAGCAATGAAAAACATTTGAAATTTTTCTTCATTGGTATTTTTTTATTGTTTGACTTTTTATGGCACAGTTGATTTTATTAAAATATAAGGAATGACTAATGTGTATTTTCAGATAAGGATCTGATACGATTTTTTTTTAACTTTTTATGATCCTTTAGGCTGAATACTTCAGATCCGCATTAAGATATTTCTCTAAATAATAAGCATCACATATTTCAGAAAACAGATTTCATAGTACTTACAAAGGACGAAATTTTGAACATTTAATTTAGTCATAATAAGAAGTAAATTGGCATTGTTTCTAAAGAAATTTTGTTTTTAAAAAGTAGTTTTATAAAAATATTTACTAAAGGTAGTTTTTAGCCTTTTTTGGTAAGTAAAGAAACATAGTTGATTAGTTGCTAACGAAATTTTATTTTTATAAGGATATTAGATAAAATACAGGATGATCTACTAAAAATTTTAAAGTTTATCTTATTTCCGGTTAAATGGGAAGTGGAATTTAAACCTTAAGAGCATACAGGACGTATACGCATACACCAAAAATTTTGATTACTTCTCATGTCGTTAATAATATACGCATGGATACAGTATTTCACTAGTAGATGTTAAAATTAATACTTGAGACTGCTACAAAGAGAAAATATAAATATTCGGCATAATATGGGTTTAAAAGTTTTTTTTTGTTCTAATATGTTTTGTCTCATTGTAGCAGTTTTCTATGCACAAATGCCTAAATAAATGTTAGACAAAGTTTTTTAAAATTATCAACCAATTTTAAATGAAAAAGAATCCCCCAAAATTACATATACCCCTGGAAAAAGCGCTGCGCAACGACAGTCGATCTTCTACTCATACTCGCGGTGTAAATTGGCAACATCGGTTATTGCAGACGCTTGCGTAACTTCGTAAAGAAGGATGAGCCGGACGATCCTAGATTATCTACGTATTTTATTTATTTTACGGCAGGCTTTGTCTTTTGTTTGGATTGTAATATTGTTAGTGCCGTTGTTATGTTGAAGCAATTTATAAAATTAATAGTGTCAGACTTACAACATTTTTAGACTTTTTTCGATTTTTTACACATTTTAGTGTGGATTACATACGAATATTGAGTGTTTTTATTGTAGTGCATTTAAGATCGAAAAATCGAAAAATCGAAAAATCGAAAAATCGAAAAATCGAAAAATCGAAAAATCGAAAAATCGAAAAATCGAAAAATCGAAAAATCGAAAAATCGAAAAATCGAAAAATCGAAAAATCGAAAACTCGAAAAATCGAAAAATCTAAAAATGGAAAAATCGAATAATAGAAAAATCGATAAAATAGAAAAATCAAAAATATTGAAAAATCGAAAAATCGAAAAATCGAAAAATCGAAAAATCGAAAAATCGAAAAATCGAAAAATCGAAAAATCGAAAAATCGAAAAATCGAAAAATCGAAAAATCGAAAAATCGAAAAATCGAAAAATCGAAAAATCGAAAAATCGAAAAATCTAAAAATGGAAAAATCGAATAATAGAAAAATCGAAAATATCGAAAAATTGAAAAATCAAAAATAGAAAAATCGAAAAAATCGAAAAATCAAAAATAGAAAATCGAAAAAATCGAAAAATCGAAAAAATCGAAAAAATCGAAAAAATCGAAAAATCGAATAATCGAACAAATCGAAAAATCGAAAATATCGAAAAAATCGAAAAATCAAAAATAGAAAATCGAAAAAATCGAAAAATCGAAAAATCGAAAATATCGAAAAAATCGAAAAATCGAAAAATTAAAAAAATATGACAACAAAAAGGAAAAACACGAGTAAAAGGATGGAAGTGTCAAATCGATCTACTTAATGCAACCAGTTGCATGCATGCAACTAATTACGAAAAGTTGATTATGTCACTAGTTACGAAATGAAAACAAATGCCCTTTTGGTTTTTAAATCGAAAAAAGGAATGTATAGCAAGTGACATTTCACATTTAAAAATGTCAATGAAAATGTGGTAGAAACAACCATATAGTTGATTATCGGACTTATCAGGAAAGCATATTAGTGAGATGGTATCTGAAATTGAAAATATTTCATTTTGAATGTATTCTTCCAGAATTGTTAGATTCCAGAATACGCAAGGAACTTGAAATAAGAAAAATTTGTTTAAAAGAAGAAGAGAAGAATGTATGTAAATGAAACTGTGTTTTAATAAAATTTTAAATCGATTTTAATACATTTTATTTCTGTCAATTGTGTCCCTAATATGTCAATAAAACTACCCAAGTACAACTTAAATAATAGCCCTTTGTTACTGAGAAAAATACATTTTTCTACACCCACATGGATACTAGCTTATCTACGCACAGGCTACTAAATGAAAAAGTATGCTATTGCGTTCAACTGAACGAATATATTTCATATCCATTCTAGGTAGTGAGCACACTCCAAAAAACTAAATTCTGCAATCATAGTTCATATTTTGGTCAACCGACTACTAATATTTTTAAAATTTTAAATAAGTGTTAAACTAATTGTCAGTATATTTTTTAGTTATTGAGATTAAACATACATTAAAATGATATATTTTTGTGTATAATTGATAAATAATAGCATTTTTATTTCGTCTATAATTATAAATAATTTGTTAATTTAAATAAAACTATATGACGTCAATTTAATTACAAGTATTAAAGCAAAAATATTAAACGCATAGATCGTGGTGAGGTCACCGCTCTTGCCTTTTATGCGTAAGGCCTACGTTCAAATATCGGATGGAGACAAATGAACTCAAATCTTTTTTCTTTTTTCTTTTTTTTATTTTACTTTATAAATTAAAGTCAAATTATTTTTAAATTAGTTATTTTATCTTAATGACATAAAATAATTTTTAATATTTGTAGATTTTCGTTAGTGGGTCGTGGAAAAAATCTACTGTGCAACTCGAATGGATTGTCCATATCCACTATTCTGCACAAACTACTATTGTAGTGTTTTGATGCTTTTAATTTGTTTTACGGAGACTTTATTAGTATAAAAAATAATTTATAGCAAAATAATATACATAAGGTATTACAATAAGCACAAAGCTGTAACATTCATTCGACTGGCCTGACCAATACATTATTTAAATTTCACTTTTACCATTCTGTACTTCTTGGTCTATAGAGCTTATCGCCTTATCGGTCTCGTCTCGTCGAGGACCCCTAAGATCTCGTGACATCAAGTTACTTTTTTTTAATTATCTATCTTAATCTTAACGATAAAATTATGATTCAAACAGCACTATTATCACTAAAGATGTAGCTAGAAAAAATTAAGAACACTTTTTTTTGAATTAATACGTAATTTTTGTGATATTGGCGTGTGTAATTTAAAAATCGGTAAGACAAACCTATTTTTTCAAGCTCTAAGCGAGAAATTATACGTTGCCACATTATATCCTGTAAACTGAAACCAAAGATATGGATGCCTACAAACTAAATCATGAAGTGGTAGGAGGAGGAAAGATCCGAAATGAAACGTGATGATGTCATAGCTTACTGTATCCTCTTAAGTCTTAAAGTAAAACGTTCATCTGTATATATATAAAATTGTTTGTCCTGACTGACTGACTGACTGACCTATCAACGTACAGCCAAAACTACTGAGTCTAGAAAGCTGAAATTTGGAACAGGTTTATTTTATAACGTAAGCATTCACTAAGAAAGAATTTTTGAAAATTTCAACTTTAAGGGGGGTAAATGGGAGGAAATGGGGGAGAGAATTTTTTATGAAAGTCTCTGTTCTTTGAAGTTAGGAACATGAAAATTTGAATTACAGCTACTGAGCATAAATAAATAATGACGTGTTTTAGGGTTTTTGAATTTTCACATTTTAAGGGGCGCAAACGAGGGGTGAAAATTTATATGAGAGTATCGATTTTTTTGTTCTCTTTGAAGTTAGAAAGAGGAAAATTGGAATTGCAGCTACTGCGTGAGTACAAATTAATAATCACGTGTTTTAGGGTTTTTGGATTTTCACATTTTAAGGGGGGAAACGGGGGTGAAAATTTATTTGGAAATATCGATTTTTTTAAAGGTAGGAACTTGAAAAATTGGAATTGTAGGTTCTCATCATAAATAAATAATGAAGTGTTTCAGGGTTTCTGCATTTTAACATTTTAAGGGAGGAAATGGGGGATGAAAATTTGTTTATTAGTATGTATATATTTTTTTGTTATTTAAAGTTTGAAACATAAAAATTTTAATTACAGCTACTGATTAAAAATCAAAAATGTTGTGTTTCATGGTTTTTAGATTTTTGTATGGTAGTATCATAAAATAAAAATAAACTAAAATTTAAAAAAAATAATTATTAAAAATTAATAAAAATTAATATACATTAATAAAAATTAATTAAAATTAATAAAAATTAATAAAAATTAATAAAAATTAATAAAAATTAATAAAAATTAATAAAAATTAATAAAAATTAATAAAAATTAATAAAAATTAATAAAAATTAATAAAAATTAATAAAAATTAATAAAAATTAATAAAAATTAATAAAAATTAATAAAAATTAATAAAAATTAATAAAAATTAATAAAAATTAATAAAAATTAATAAAAATTAATAAAAATTAATAAAAATTAATAAAAATTAATAAAAATTAATAAAAATTAATAAAAATTAATAAAAATTAATAAAAATTAATAAAAATTAATAAAAATTAATAAAAATTAATAAAAATTAATAAAAATTAATAAAAATTAATAAAAATTAATAAAAATTAATAAAAATTAATAAAAATTAATAAAAATTAATAAAAATTAATAAAAATTAATAAAAATTAATAAAAATTAATAAAAATTAATAAAAATTAATAAAAATTAATAAAAATTAATAAAAATTAATAAAAATTAATAAAAATTAATAAAAATTAATAAAAATTAATAAAAATTAATAAAAATTAATAAAAATTAATAAAAATTAATAAAAATTAATAAAAATTAATAAAAATTAATAAAAATTAATAAAAATTAATAAAAATTAATAAAAATTAATAAAAATTAATAAAAATTAATAAAAATTAATAAAAATTAATAAAAATTAATAAAAATTAATAAAAATTAATAAAAATTAATAAAAATTAATAAAAATTAATAAAAATTAATAAAAATTAATAAAAATTAATAAAAATTAATAAAAATTATTAAAAATTATTAAAAATTAATAAAATTAATAAAAATTAATGAAAATTAATAAAAATTATTAAAAATTATTAAAAATTATTAAAAATTAATAAAAATTAAAAAAAATTAATAAAAATTATTAAAAATTATTAAAAATTATTAAAAATTAAAAAAAATTAATAAAAATTAATAAAAATTAATAAAAATTAATAAAAATTAATAAAAATTAATAAAAATTAATAAAAATTAATAAAAATTAATAAAAATTAATAAAAATTAATAAAAATTAATAAAAATTAATAAAAATTAATAAAAATTAATAAAAATTAATAAAAATTAATAAAAATTAATAAAAATTAATAAAAATTAATAAAAATTAATAAAAATTAATAAAAATTAATAAAAATTAATAAAAATTAATAAAAATTAATAAAAATTAATAAAAATTAATAAAAATTAATAAAAATTAATAAAAATTAATAAAAATTAATAAAAATTAATAAAAATTATTAAAAATTATTAAAAATTAATAAAATTAATAAAAATTAATGAAAATTAATAAAAATTATTAAAAATTATTAAAAATTATTAAAAATTAATAAAAATTAAAAAAAATTAATAAAAATTATTAAAAATTATTAAAAATTATTAAAAATTAAAAAAAATTAATAAAAATTAATAAAAATTAATAAAAATTAATAAAAATTAATAAAAATTAATAAAAATTAATAAAAATTAATAAAAATTAATAAAAATTAATAAAAATTAATAAAAATTAATAAAAATTAATAAAAATTAATAAAAATTAATAAAAATTAATAAAAATTAATAAAAATTAATAAAAATTAATAAAAATTAATAAAAATTAATAAAAATTAATAAATATTAATAAATATTAATAAAAATTGTGAATAAAAATCAATAAAAATGAATAAGTATGAATAGATATAAAAAAAATTAATAAAAATCAATAAAACTAATAAAAGTTAATGAAAACGGAAGTCAGTATTTTTTTACATTAATAACACGACTACATGCGAGCAAAGTCGCGAGCAAAACCGCGGTCAACAGCTAGTTGTTAATAAAATGTTACATTATAAAACTCTGAACAACTCTAAAACAACTTGTTTATACTAAAAATTATATATTCTTTCAATAGTTATTATTTATTATACGAACGAATGCGGTTTTAATGATAAAGGTATTAAAAAATCTGAATCTAGGAATTTTAGAGATAAATGCTCGGATAAAAGCAAGCGACCGATAGGGGTTGCAAAAATCATCAATTAATCGATTATACGTTTTTTTTATAAAAAAATCGATTTATCGGTTATAATTAATCGGTTATTTTCGATTAAGCGATTATTTTCGATTTTTCAAAGATAATCGAATAATAGATTTTAAAGGAAATACGGAACGAAAATAGATTATTTGAAAATAATCGATTTATATTACTTCATTGTCAGTAAAAATAAAAATCCATCTATAAACAACTTTACTTTGAAATTGACAGGTTACATGACAGCTCCCACCATCGGGACATGGTATATTTTGTGTTAAAAGAATGATCAAATAAGGAAATGTACAACAGTTAAGAAACAGTATAGACGTAGAAAAAATTGTTTTGATTTAATTTAGTATAATCCTTTTACATTTTGTTCCACATTTGACAATGTATACCAAATACGTTTATTTATGTAAAAAATCAGTTTTAAACTATATCGGTTATTGGCCCGAAAACAAATAGTACATAATTCTTTCGAAATTTCTAAATACATTTTTTAAAATTACCCCTATGAAATATTGAAAATATTTTTAATCCTCTAGGGGAAAAACATGCCCATGCATGCACATACTTCCCTTGGCAGCCCAATTGGTAAGTCATTGTGCGAAGAACACGAATAGATGGGTTCGAATCCCTCCGGGGGACCGTTTATTTTTCAAATTTTTCAATAAATGTTTGTCTCGATTTTTTGTAAGAATGTCACATTCTCGCACGCAAAATCTTAAACGATTTTGGTGACATCTTTTGTGACATTTCAGTTGACATTCACTACTTTGCTAAGAACCGATTCCATCGTTATGTTAAACTAAGTTTAAATTACTAAACGAAGATTAAAACGACATTTGTACATTAACAATGTCATTTTAAACTTAGTAAAACGGTGTAATCGGCCCTTATGTTATGTTGAGAATGGGGTGTTAATACACTGCGACCTAAAAGATCTATTGTGCCTCCTTCTGTCGCCAATGCACTAAGGAAATGTCTCAATGCCTATAACGATCCTTTCAATCTTATTTTCTCATGGAGGTTTCGTCCTCCTCCTCACAGAATATGCACTCACTATCCTCTACTACTCTCAGTTTATTTAGGTGTCATTTTAGTCGGCAATGCCCGGTAAGGATCCCTGTTACAATACGTAGCCTGTTCTTGCTCAGGCAGATGCAGGCTTCCGATCTTTTCTGGTTATATTCACCCAGAAGTATCTTGGCCTGTCTCAGCCTCAAGAGATTGTTCCAATTATCGGTTCTTCTACTGCCCAATTCTTTTTTAATCTCTCCTAATATTTTGTTCCTTCTGATACCGCAGAACGGCTCAGGTCCTACAAAGGGTGTTCGAGCCCCTTTCCTTGAAAGACTATCTGCAATCTCGTTACCCTGTACCGCGTTATGTCCCGGGACCCAAGTGAGAGTAACTCTATTTTTCTCGCCTAGCTCATTCAATTGCTCTAGGCATCTCCAGACCATTTTTGAGCTGATTACGTAAGAGCTGAGCGCTTTGATGGCTGCTTGACTATCGGACATGATGATAATCTCTTGTCTATGATAGTTTTTCTCGATGTTAAACTGGATACACTTCTCGATGTCGTGAATTTCCGCCTGGAAGATGCTTGGGTATGTTCCCAAGCTTTCGGAGTGCTTGGTTCTCGGCCCATACACTCCTATTCCAGTTCCTTCTATGGTTTTGGAACTGTCCGTATTCCACTTTCGGTTGCAAGCGCGATGGATTCTTGGCTCCATTCTTTCTTGCTCTGTGGTTTTGAAGTTTTTCACAAAAATGTACTTCTTTAGCATTTCATCCTGGGGCATGTCCCAGGTATCTTTAGTCTTTAGTATGATTACTCCGTTCCTGATCATTCTATATCGTGTCCTTTTTGCCACATTCTCTATCATCAAATGTAGAGGGGTGAGGTTTAACATCACCTCCATTGCGCCCGTAGGACAGATTCTCATTGCACCAGTAATGCAAACATAGGCTAGTCTTTGTACTTTTGAGATATTAGCTCTCGTAGTAGCTAAACTAGTTCTGTTACTCCAGGCTATAGCCCCGTAAGTGATGATTGGTCTCACTATTGCAGTATACATCCATCGCAGTATATTTAGGTTACATCCCCATCGTTTACCTGCAATGTTTCTGCATACCATTAGGGCTTTGTGCCCTTAGCAACTGACATATTTTGCGAAAAAAAAAATCCCTAACTAACCACGACTACAAAAAATTTTAAAAATCGGTAAAGTAATTTACCCAGAACTTCCCTCGATATAGAAATTGTAAAAACAGGGAACTCCTAAGCACTTACATTTTACGAACGTGACGAAGAACACCGAACGGACGCGAAGTAAGAGTTCCGGTCGGATCAAGAGTAAAATCGAGAAAATATTTTTTCACCGCCGTTATTGAACGATAATGATTGGCTGCTTTTAAAGTGGCCCAGTTACACAAACCAAAAGGACGCTTTTTATTATTTACATTCAAGGGAGACCTTTTTTGATTAAATACGATTTCACCGCCATTTTAAATTTTTAAAAACTTATTTAGGATTTGTTATCTTTGACTTCTGAAATACTCGGATACCAATTTTAGTCGAAATCTACAGACTTTTATTTTTTTTTTAAACTGCTCACCCTGTATATAACTGACTAGAAGTATAACTGAAAGTAACCTTATCTGAATAGAAAATTTGAAGTTTTTCTTTAAAGACGTTTTTGAGCTATTGCGCCAACAGACAGACGGCGACAGACATACGGAATGGGGAAACATGTTTTTCGTAATCTAGGGACCCTGAAACGTGAAGATCTGAATAATCTTGGTGGGTGACTTTTTCACGATTATAATACTTTCCTCTTATCGAGGGAAGTAAAAAACCGACAAATAAAGCTTAAAATCAAGAAAATAGTATAAAACGCGCATTGCAGAAGGCAATTCTCGCACTCATTCGTTCGTGCACTCGCTCCTTGGTCGCTCGTGGTCAAATTTTGAATTCATGCTGGAATATGTGGCCTTCTGCAACTTCTATTTTAATATACTATTTCACGTTCAAAAATAATTTTCAATATTTTGTTGGGAAAAATTTATTTGGGGATTAGATAAATACAATTTATCATCTCTTTAGGGAAGATTCTGAAAATGCCCAATCTACATCATGGATCAGGAAGGTTATTGACATTCTAAAACCAAAACCATATAAAGGGGTCTATTCTGTAACAATTCCTTTATATTTAACGGCCTTTAAAAATATTGGCGGCCTTTAAAAGTATATTTGTATTCGTTAATTTACTTCTATCATTATTTAAACAGATTTCTTTAAGATAGTCCTCTAATGTATTTTGAAGATCCGTTTAAATAGTGACCGAATTAAAGAAGAAAATATTTTTAAAGGCCGTTAAATATAAATGAATTTTTACAGAATAGACCCCAAAGGGTGTTTCAAAATGAACGCAAGATTTGAATATGGCGACATTTTGTGTTGGACTAAAAATTTTACAACTGTCACTTAACGCATCGTAATTATCAATCCTGTCACGACTACACGAACTAACAACGAATTTTAATAGTGAAGATATATTTAAATTACGGTGAAAGGTTAACGGAAATTGTACGCAAAATGCGTGCCGTTTTTGGTCGACAAAAATCCACCAAATTGTTCTATAGTTTGTAATTCGATAGAACTGGCTGGGTTGAGAGTGAGAAATCATCTGGGGACCTATTTTCAAACTATGGGGTATCATTTGTTTCAAGAGAGATATGTCATACGTTAACGCGAAAACAGTATTTTGAAATCCAGTGAGGACTCGCTCTCGGTTTATTTCGAGATAATTAAAATTCTCAAGAATTTTAATTCTACCTGGCCTTCAAAATAGTGGTTTCACGTTGACGTATGACTCATGAAAATCTTGACAGAAATCCTTTCTCTCGAAAGTAGACCCCCAGAATCGCGCATCCGAGGAAATTCGACGTATCATTGGATAAATATATTGAAAGGAAAATATGCGAAAATGCAAGAGCCAAGAGTGTGGCAGCCATTTGTTGGATGTTCCATTACATAATCGGCATATCATATTAGAATAAAAATATACTGTAATATTCAGGTACATTATGTGTTTTATTGAAGATTTAAATCGTCTTGTGCTCATTTTGAAACTTCAACTTCTGATTTAATTGAAAGTAGTACTTGAACAAATTTTCTTGGTTTACCAAATGGAAACTGGAATGTTACCTAATGTACAGTATCTTAAATATTGTAATGCATAAAATATACATGCACATATTTGTACTTACTGATTAATTTTGTCTAATAGTCTAATACATCTTCAATATTTCATAAAAATTATGATTACATTTATATAATTAGGATTTTGTCAATAAAACACAGTCTCAGAATATGTATTTGCTTTATTAAAGTACAAAAATTTAAATATATACCTACTTTTCAATCGATTTTAAATCGTAGTTTAATCTTTGCCTCTTACTTTTGTTTGGTTAACTAGACATTCTACTAGAGTACATCGATCATATTTTTTTTAATTTAAGAAATATCGATACTCGTAGAGACACCTATTTTATTTTTTTAAATTTAATTTACTAAGTTTTAGAGTTATAACACCCAATTACAGAGCAGGAGTAGTACATACATGGATAAATATACAGGATATAAACATTTACAGACAAAAAGAAACAAGTTACTTCAAAGTTATAATTAGTCATATTGTGGATAGTCCAATTGAAAATTTCAAGATGGCAATTAATATTGTTATATTTGAAGCTATCACATGAATAGTGGGGAAAATTTTGGGATATTTGTTCGCGACGTAAACATATAAAACGGATTATCTACCCTTGAAACCACTCTTAAAGTTAATTTTATGCTGCATAGCTGAGCAATCTATTTTATTATTTGTTAGCTTGAATAAAAATATCAGGAAGTGACAGTCCCAACTTAAACTGTTAAGACCATGGCTCAATAACAGTTCTTCATGAGGTTTGCCCATTTATTAGGTATCGATTATCCTCTAATAATTTCAAAAACGAATACTCAATTTTTGATCTAACATATATGTGTATGTTTTCAAATCCTCATTGCTGAAACCATTCGAATTCCTTACTAACAAACCGTACATTTTTGTAGCAGATGAATAAGTTGCTGCAACATGTGGATTGAGAGTCCACAAATTTTGTAGGATGTTTTAGAATTATATTATTAATAGAGTAGTCATATTTCAGAACGGTTTTCTTTAAGGTGTAAGTCATAACTTTGTATTTATTTGCATTAAGCGGAAGGTTATTAGACACTCCAACTGCCAAAGATTATATTGACGTATGTGACGACAGTCTTGCGTGTTTTCAATCTTATACAGCATTTTTAGGTCGTCCGCATAAAGCAAGCATTTAAAATCTATAACTTTTATAATATCATTTATGAAAACATTAAACAAGAAAGAGCACAAATTACTTCCCTGTGGAACACCAGATGTCGCCAAATATTCAAGAACTTCATGACCATTTACGATGACATTATGAACCAGTGAACGAAATAATATGAGCATATCAATATTAGTCCAGGCATACACGGCACGAACCTTGTATAAAATGGGAAAGAAATGTTCAGTGACTTTACAATGTTATTATAATGGTATTCTTCCATTCGTATTCTGTTCAATTGTTATGATCTTCTATCAATGACAGCTGGTTTCATTTCTGCTTTTGGGTCAGAAATGATTTTTCTTTTGTCTGGAAAAAATTGTATTAGCTTATACTTATTTTGTTCTAAAAATCAACATTTACAAGGATCAATTATAATCAAGATCTTGATAAATAATATAATTGGACAATAAAAAACAAATTTGACCTTAATTTAAATAAATGCTTTATTGTAAGCTACACAAAAGTACAAAATATAGTTAAATACAGATATTATTATAAATAATCATCTACTTGAAACAAAAACTGAAATAACTGATCTTGGGGTAATATTTCAAAGTACATTAAATATTAATGAACATTTTCAGTAAATGGTAATTCAAAAGAAATGCTTGGTGTTTTTAAAAGAATTACATATGAGTTCACAAATAGAAAAACAATAATTAAAGTACTTTATTCTTCTTTAATATGAAATATATGCTGGAATTTGCAACAATCATATATGACCCTGTGATATTAAACTTGAAGAAACTTCTTGAGACTGTCCAAAATAAATTCATTGCCTATTTGCACAATAAGAAATTTGGTCGTTTGCCTGAAAAACCTCTTACGAAATAATAAAAAAGGAATTTAATTTAGTCAAATTAGAAAAGCAAACAATTAACTATAAGTTGTTTGTGTATAAACTGCTAAATAATAAAATAAATTGTGAATTTTTACTATCGGAAGTTAAATTTTATATCCCAGGTCATGCCGTTCGCCCTAAAAACAAACTTTTTCATACCAAAAGGCATGCTGCTATTGGATAATATCTGCTGCATATATAACAACCACAATATACTGTTAAATTTGGATATATTTAACACATCCACTTAAAACTTTCAAATCGCAGCTGTTAAAATTATAACTTAGAGATTTAAATATAAAAAAAAAGAAGATTAATTGTGAAACATACCTAAAAGTGTATATGTATTATTTATAATTTAAATGAAGCATTGATAGATGCAAGTAGTTATAAGTTTCTACATTATTTTTGTTTCTGTACTTACATATTTTTTTTTTCTCTTTTTTATTAACTTTATTTTTAAGGATGAGATCATTGATAAATACATTTAGTTGTAATAGTCCAGGAGGCAGTACATTTTTTTATTCTTATTTTCGCAGTCGGTGAATGTGACATTGTACGGATGGTGACACAAAACGACAATTTGTTAGTCTGGTTAAAATTTTTGGATGGGTTCTCTAGATGAAAAAACGACCAGTCCACTTATTTTCCCAGCCATAAATATTTAACATTATTAAAGTGAATCATTTTATTAATGGAAATAACAGTCTGGCATATCCCAACAGGGGAAAAGTCAATCTGGCTGAAAATTTGCGGATCCAAAAATTTGGCCTATTTTTGAAATCCGTTACTCTTATTTTCCCATGCTTGAAATTTAACGTATCATTTGATACTGTCATAAACTATAATCAAAAGTAAGTCTGGCTGATTTACGAAATTGCTAAATGAGTCTGGCGGCATCTTGAAAATTGTCAAAATTACAAAATTTTTGCTCTTATTTTCCCGGATTTAAAAATTTGTCACATGATAAATAATACTATAATTTCATAGAAAATACACGTCTGGCTGTCATTTACAATCACGAAAGCACCGCCAGGCTCACAAGTAAGATAGTTGAATAAAGAGAGGAAGAGGCAGGTGCGTATTTAGGTAACGAGGCTGGAATGCGAGTGCCTGAGAACAGCTGACTGGGCTCTGGTTCCTTATATTTCTACCTCTCTCAATTACCACGTGACTATATACAGTATAAGCACTTTTCTATGCGTCATTGTCAGCATACATTAAAATGCAAACATACCCAGCCAATCAGAATTCATAATGCTCCAGCCGATCGAATGATTCTTTGTTTAGTATCGTGTCAGTTCGTATTTCCTTAGAGACTTTGGAATTTGACAGTAATTAACCTAACCTACCCTTCTTCCATTCTTTAGATTTCAGAATTTCAGATTTCATTGGTTTGATAATATTCGCTTATTCGCGATATTTTAAATCTATACATCTTATAGTTTGTATAATTTTGTTAAGTGCATATAAGAGTCGAAAAAAATTAATACAACAGCAGTTTTAATATTTCTTCATCTGAGCTGGGTTAGTTTTATAGTGGTTTTGAAATTCACTAATTAATTTATTTAACTTTTCAGAATCTTTAATTTTGAACATAAACTAAACATTATTTTGCAGAAAATATGGAATCACAGGGGGTAATTATTTTTTTTATTTTGTGGCATTTTCAGGATAAGAACATTAAGGTTATAATATAAATAATAATAATAAATTACTTTATTGCTTTCATAAATACAAATTAACAATAATGTAATTACACAAAAAAAATATATGTATTAGGTACCTGAAAGCAAGAGGCGGTGTTCGCACTCAAACGTTATCCCGATAGGGAATAATGATTGAGCAGCGCTCTTCCACGCAACCTCGGACAATAAATAAATTTATATTACTGTAAACATATAAGCCATGAAATACAATATCCGCTAAATTTACTTGATTAACTAAATTATTAAACTAATCTAGCCACAAAATTACCCTAAATCTAATGAACTAAAATTTATATACTATTTACATTAATGTTTTTGGTAGATCTGTGTTGTGAAAATAATTTAAATTTTCTTTTTTTTTTATTTTTTTTTGTTTCTTTTTTTTTGTTTTTTTTTTGTTTTTTTTTTTAATTAATATATTGTTTTTTTTAAATCACGTAATTAATTTTCCATTAAATATGTGAAGTCTGACGATTTTCTTGAAACGGGAAAGTTGCGAGGTATTAAACAATTGAGGAGCTATATTATAAGAGAAGCACGATTTGAATAAAGAAGTATTGTGTTTAGGGATTGTTAGATTATTTTTGAATCGTACGTTAATGTTGTGGACCTCTGATCTTTTTTTTATTTTTTTATGAAGGTAGTTTGGTTTTTTCGTTAATTTTTTGAAACTGCTACATGCTGAACAAAAGCATGTAGCAGTCTTCTGTTGTTTAGCCAGCCTAAATCGATCATATAATTAGAAGTTGGAGTACGGCGCCGAATACCACAAATTAACCTTATACAGGCATTTTGAATACGCTGTAATCGATTTCTATTAAATTGGGTTAGTGCTGGGCCATATATTATGTCCCCATAATTAAATTGAGACAAGACTAAACTTTCACACAGTATTTTTTTGTATTTTGGTTTAAAATTTCACGATTTGAATAGATTAATTTTAAATTACAAAAAGACTTTTTAATAATAAAGTCAACATGTTGGGAAAAATGCAAATCTTCGTCTAAAAGAATACCTAAATTTTTTTCGCAATTGGAAAATGTCAAACAGTAGTTATCAATATAAATTTGCATATTATTTTTAATAGTGTTTCTGGATTTCTTGCGACCGAATACCAAAGCTTTTGATTTTGTGTGGTTTATTGTTAGGCAAAATTTCTTCGATAGTTCAGATAAATTTTCAAGGTCTCTGTTGATTTGCAATGCGGCTAAATCGGCGTTTGATTCGTTAAATTCGAGGTAAAGCTGGGTGTCGTCACCATAAAACTGAGATTTCATATTAGTGATGTATTTATGAAATTGTGATGTGTACAAAGAAGAGGGCCCAATATTGACCCTTGTGGTACACCTCGAGTAGTTTGTAATACATTAGATTTACTTTGTTCCAAGTAGGCCCGCTGGACTCTGCTTTTTAAATACGATGATAACAATTTTAAAGAAGAATTACCAAAACCTAGATAGTGACAGATAGCTATTAACAAAGAATGATTAATTTTATCAAAGACTTTTGAGTAATCTAACAGTACTAATACACACAATTTATTGGCGTCAATGCAATTATAGATATCGTCCAGAACTTTAAGTAATGCAGTTGTACAACTATAATTTGGGCGAAATCCTGATTGATGCTTAGGTAAAAGGTCAAATAGAGAGAGGTACTTACGCATTTTTTCATCCATGATTTTTACAAAAGCCTTTGACAAGGTGCATAAAATGTCTATTGGTCTCAAATCAGAGTAATTGGTAGGTGTTTGTTTTTTTGGAGAGGTAGTACTTTCGATTGCTTCCATATTAATTGAAAGTCAGATTCTTTAATGATAAAGTTAAATATGTGTGTAATAAAAGGCAAAATAAATGGACAGTGTAAAAGCATTATTATATTTATATCATCTGGCCTAATTGCATTTGATTTAATGAAAAGCATTTTTTGATATACTTTGTTCTCATCTATTTCGAGAAAGTTGAACTTGTTATTTACATTTTCCATTATTGACGAAGAGTAGTAATTCAGCATAGTAATGTCTGGAATATCTGAACCTCCAATGCCGTTAACAAAGTAATTATAAATTTCATCTGGTTTTCTTAACACATGCGGGATGTTTTTAGAAGAGCTTTTACTATTTATTAGACCCAGCTTATGAAGTTCTTTCCACATATTACCTAAATTCAAGGTAAGCTTTTCTCTCTCTTTTGATGGCATAATTGATTTCATTTCTAAGTGACTTATAGTAGTTTCAATGTTTTACGTTTTTAGTCCTATTAAATTTTATCAAAGCCTTGTCTCTTAAGCTCATCATAGTTTTTAAAGTTTCTGTAAGCCAAGGGGCTTTCTTTCTAGTGATTCTTACCTGACGTAATGGTGCATGTTTGTTAAATAACCGTAGCATATTGCTATTCAGAATTTCAACTTTTTTATTAATATCATTAACATTGTAAATTTCATCAAAGTTTGTTGAATTTAAATCTTCTTTGAAACTATGAGTATTAATTTTTTTTAAATGTCTATACATATGCAAGTAGGGTGTAACTTTTTCAGTTTGATATCCAATGGTACATGAAGAGATTCTATGGTCCGATAGATTAGTAGAAATCTTATGTTTATTTTGCAGCCAACAAAATGTGATTTGAGGAATTGGAATCTGTTGGACAGAAACAAAATAAAAATATATGTTCAATGTATAGCAATAAATTATGAAAAGTAAAAACATGTAGAGATGACAACAATCACCTGATGGTGGGTGAGGTTTTCCGGGTTTTCCTCACCTGTAAGTCAAATGGCACCATCAATCATCCTTAAGTCGCCCCGGAGCGCCACGGCAAATAATAATAATAGCCGTCCCTTCCCCTACACAAGTCGTTCAGTCGACTTCAGGGGTTGAAATTCACTCGTAAGGGGGTGAATTAGGGAGAGTATTATTATTATTATTATTACCTGTATAATTAAACATGCCGAATTTAACGCGCCTGGTGAGCGTTGGACGAGTCTGGTAGGGCTTTGGGGATGTTCCACATTAGCCACACTATATTTGCAGCTGTAATTATAATATAAACTATCATCTGACAAATTTTTTGGACCGCGAAAATAAGGTCAATGGCTTTGATATTTTTTTTTCCAATTTTTCACCTGCCAGACATATTACCCATACTCACAGATTAGCCAGACTATTTTTTTTTCTTAACTTCACTATATCTCTCACTAATAGAATGATTTTTATTATTAAAAAAAAGTGCAGTATATTTGTACTTTTAAACGCATTTTTCGCCTCAGCCCATCGGAAAACCTCCCCCTACATATATATGAATTTTGCTTCGAATAATTCTATCGGTGTTTCCTAACTGGGAAAATAAGTACCAAAAAATTTCACTGCCTCCTGGACTATAAGTTTATTTTCTAAGGAGAACATGTAATGAGGTTAGAAAACCTGTTTGTTTTCTGTTAAATAAATAATACTTTGTAGAATCCATATCCCATTTTTTCATTGTCCTCAAGAAGCAAGTGTCTTTAGAAATTTGTCTGTCAATCCCTTCTCGGGAAGAAATTCGTTGATTTTTCCTTTTCGAAGAGCACGTTCATCTCTTTTTGAGATCTTAGAAGTTAGAGCAGCTTTGCTATCAACATGATCAAATTTCTTGCACTTTTTTATGGTATATCAGATAACCCTTTTCCACGCACCATTTTGAAAACTAAATTATGACTAAATCTGCCAAAGTCGTCAGCTATCACATTTATTTTTTCAACGCTATGTTGATAAAATAACACTAGGAAATTAGAGGGGGAAAATAGTATTCCTAAAAATGATTCAACTACCTAATATGCTTCCGGGTCATACCGTTTAGTTTGCAATTCTATACTTTTCAATCTTATAGCTTCATTTCCTGATTGATAAATATATTTTGGATATTACTTTGTGCTGAACATGAACAAGACATCGTATTAATGTAAAAATATTGGAGTTAGTTTTAACACTTGTAGGGTAATTAGTATTATGTTTTTTTAACATATGGCGTGCTGATAATATGTGCCCCAAGTGGGCATTATGCAGACAGTGAAATATCATTTGATAAGCCAGAATCTGACCCAGCTGAATGTGTAAAATATAAATGTTTTTGAAATTTATAGATATTTGGGTATTTAATTTTTTTGTATTTTTATAATGAATTTGTCTAAATACATATAGGTAGCATGTAGCAGTGTTCTATAAAAAACACCAGCTGTATATTTTTTTTGTAAATTTCAATCAACATAAAGTTGCAATTATGAAGACTAGAGAGAAGCAGGCGAATCGGCAATGGTCAAATTTCAAATTTCCGTCCTTCTTTTTATAAATTTCGCGAAATTGTAGTTGGTATATCGAATAGCAGCGGTGTTAATTTTCTAAGTAAGTCAATGTAAAATGAAGTGGTTTATTAAAAAATTGGTGAAAAGAATTAAAATAATGTAAAAAAAGTACCTGAGAATAACCTGAGTACAAGTAACATGAGTGACAAAAAACATCAAAGCAAAATTTACGTCGTTCCAGATTGTAAAACAGGATACAAATCAAATGTAAAACTAAAGAAAACACAAGGAGAAATAAATTCAATGTCTTTTTAAAGCTTCTAATGTAAGTAAAATAATGTATTTATGTCTAAATATAATATTTATTGTAAACTAGTCACAATATGTATCTTACGGAGTGTAGTTTATTTTATTACAAGTTTCTATAATATAATATTTTACAGTCATAGATCCTGACTTACAAACAACAATAATTATACATTAAATTTAACTTACTAGAAAAGGAAATTTATTTTTTGTAGTTTTAATGTTAGATAAAGAGTTGCTACTGTTATTTTTTGGTTGAACCCCAACTGTGTCATTGTAAATGTTTTTTATAGGATACTAAACGCTTAGAACAGTGGCAGCATATATATCGTTCCTAGTATCGATAAAGCACTTTCTAGAGATGATGCTGTTCTATACTTTTACTCTTTTTAGAAGATATTATCAAATACGAGACTATTTTTACTGATGGTACTCTTAGCAAAATAAAAAGGGGAAAGCTGAAATTAAAGGATGAGGTAATACCATGTACATTCCAAAATCTCCCTTTATACTTGTATTACAACAATAAAAAATCTGTTAACTGTGTTTTATTTTGCTCAATTAAAAAAAAAATTGCCACAAAACTGTACTTATCAAACTTCAGTATTTAACAAACCTTTTCATGGTCATATCTACCTAATGTGTATATTATATAGATAAAATAAATAATTTATCAATTAAAACATTCAAGACTTATTTAGCAATAAATACAACAGTATGTTCTGTGCTTTATTTTTATAAACAAGTTTATTTTTATTATTTTACAAAATTATGTATAATTCCCATGAACACCGTTAGCAGTACCAGCGCCCATGCGGTTAATTATAAAAGCTCAATTAGCATGCGTTGTTTGGGAGCGAATTTTTAGTATGCCGATTCGCCTCCTTATCTCTAATCTTCATAGTTGTAACTAATAGATAACACAGTGAAACTGTATTATTTGCTTTGAAGAACTTAACATATTGATCCTAAATTTAATTTGAGAATATCTATTTGACCATTACCTTTATTAAATTATTATGGTTGCATCAAGAAAAATTTTGCTGAAAGTATTTTGTCAGGTTTTAAGAAGAAAATATTTCTTACTTTATCAACTCTCACCTTGATTTAAATCTGAAAATCCTTGATAAAAATACCTACAATATAAAGATAAATAATAAAACAACTTAAAGTCAATAGATTTTAATCTTAGTACTTTTGTAGAAAATATATTCTTAAAAAAATATATAAATTACATTTTCTAACCAAGAATATATTAACAAATTTGGCTAGCATCTTTTCAATTATTAGTAAAAAAAATTATGTTTTATGTTCACAAAAAAGCTTCACTAATAAATAATAAACAAAGTGAAGAAATATTATTTTGGTTAAAAATTTTTAACTTACCTTTTAAAAGGTCTGTTTTGAATAATATCCTCTATAAATTAATAAGTATCTAATGAACATGGTACTTTGGAGCTATAATCTTGGTATTATATTCTTGGAATTCTTTTAAGTGGAATAGATTACAACTATCAATATTGAATTTGTTTAAAACTAAAAGTCCAATGGCTCAAGCGTATATATTCAAAAACGCTGTTATCTCGTCGATACTTTAAAAATAAAAACTTATCTACATCTGGTCTGGAACAGTTAATTACGTTAACGATAACATTTATTTATCTGATAATTAAGAAGAAATAATAATCTCGAGTCGTAAAAGCAGATAATTTTTTTTATTTTATTTAACTAAATGTATTATGATGGTATAAGAAAGGTTGCATTATTCAGTGACCCTAGTTGGCGACTACTGAAAACAGCTAAAATTATTTTGAGTTACCAGTGGTCGGAATTGATTTAAAACGCGAGTGATTTACATCACAAGGAATACATTAAAATAATAATTAAAATGTAAACTAGTTCTTTTAATATTTTCTTCAAAGGCTGATAAATTTTTGACTCGTTTAAAAAGAAAAAATAATATTATTTGTGATTTTAAAAGTTATCTTAAACGCAGTATAACCAGCTCATTGTTACTCATTCATTATAAATTACCCTCCCTTTAATATCGTTATTATTGCATATATTGTAGTGACTTATTCGCTCCGTGAGTGACAGCAGCGCACATTCATTTATGTACTAATGGACTATTTTTGCGAATACTGACAATACAATTTTTAATAGAACTCGTATAAATAAAAAGTATATATGTTAGTTTTAATAAAAGTATATGGATTTGTAAAAGAAGTGATTTATTATTATATATTTTTATCGCTTAAACTAAAAAAAAAAATCAATAAAAATCTATGATTTTGAATGAGTAAAACCAAATTTGGTAGATTTTCACAAAACTTTTATTTTAAAAAATAAAAATTAAAAACACTACACATGACATGTTTCGAAGTACAACTTCTTTTTCAAATGTGACTAATTTACAATTCGGTATCCAATATATATGCGAAATAATTTAACAAAACAAAGTACTTAAGAAAACATCAATAACATAACAAAATAAACTAACTATTTAAAGTAAATAAGGGTACTTAGGTAATTATGATATCAATCAGATAACAATAAGATAGTAACATTACCGGGATTATCTCACAGAAAACTAGGAAAGAGATTTAATAAGGGTGAGTTATTAATATCTAATTGATCATTGAGTAGGTTATCTGAATTTTTAAATCTATTTATTTCAAGTGTTTCTAAAAGGTTTAGTTTATTGCCCTTATTTTCTATATGTAAAATTTCAAAGTTATCTGTAAAAGAATGATTTTCAGCTAAAATATGATTTGAGTAAGTAGAATTATTTTTGTTTTTTGTATAACTATTATAATGTTCGGAATAGCGCTTTTTGAAAGTACGGCCTGTTTGATCAATATACAGTTTTGGACAACTACCACAATTTAATTTATATACCCCCGATTTATTATTAGGTTTTAAAAGCTACGTTAATATTTTGGTTTTTTAAATATGATGATACCTTTTCACTAGGAGCTCCTATATATGTAAGACTCTTATATCTGCAATTTTGATCTTTAATTATGGGATAAACTTGTTGAATAGCATGTTTAAAAAGTTTTTTCTCTAAAATGTTTACTAACTTTGAATTAAAATTATTGTTTACTGCGATTTGTTTAATGATATTTAATTCTTTTGTGAAGTTATCTTTGGTAAGGGGGATATTAACTAATCTATGGATCATACTGTTGTATGCTGCCAGCTTTTGTTTGTATGTATGAGATGAACTATTATTTATTGTAATATCAGTATGTGATGGCTTATGAAATATCCCAAAACTATGGCCTTTATTAATTTTAATAATATTTAAGTCTAAAAAATTAATTGAATTATCCTGCTCTGTTTCCATAGTAAATTTAATATTAGGGTGTATAGTATTGATAAAAACTAATAAAGAATTTAACTGTTTACTAGTACCAGTAAAAGCAGTCAGTATATCGTCAACATATCTATGCCAATAAAGACAATGTTTACTTAAATTATTGCTATGAATTTTATGTTCTATATTATCCATAAATATTTCCGCAAGCAACGGGCTTAATGGGTTTCCCCATAATAAGACCTTCAGCTGGCAGCATACAACAGTATGATCCATAGATTAGTTAATATCCCCCTTACCAAAGAGAACTTCACAAAAGAATTAAATATCATTAAACAAATCGCAGTAAACAATAATTTTAATTCAAAGTTAGTAGACAACATTTTAGAGAAAAAACTTTTTAAATATGCTATTCAACAAGTTTATCCCATAATTAAAGATCAAAATTGCAGATATAAGAGTCTTACATATATAGGAGCTCCTAGTGAAAAGGTATCATATTTAAAAAACCAAAATATTAACGTAGCTTTTAAAACCAATAATACGCTTGGGAAGTATATTAAAAACAATAAGGGGAAAATTAATCCTAATAATAAATCGGGGGTATATAAATTAAATTGTGGTAGTTGTCCAAAACTGTATATTGGTCAAACAGGCCGTACTTTCAAAAAGCGCTATTCCGAACATTATAATAGCTATACAAAAAACAAAAATAATTCTACTTACTCAAATCATAGTTTAGCTGAAAATTATTCTTTTACAGACAAATTTGAAATTTTACATATAGAAAATAAGGGCAATAAACTAAACCATTTAGAAACACTTGAAATAAATAGATTTAAAAATTCAGATAACCTACTCAATGATCAATTAGATATTAATAACTCACCCTTATTAAATCTCTTTCCTAGTTTTCTGTGAGATAATACCGGTAATGTTACTATCTTATTGTTATCTGATTGATATCATAATTACCTAAGTACCCTTATTTACTTTAAATAGTTAGTTTATTTTGTTATGTTATTGATGTTTTCTTAAGTACTTTGTTTTGTTAAATTATTTCGCATATATATTGGATACCGAATTGTAAATTAGTCACATTTGAAAAATAAGTTGTACTTCGAAACGTGTCATGTGTAGTGTTTTTAATTTTTATTTTTATTTTTTAAAATAAAAGTTTTGTGAAAATCTACCAAATTTGGTTTTACTCATTCAAGATAAAATGGATTTTCATCAACTAAAGGCCGAAACAATAAATAATTTAAAAATATATAATAAAATAATAGACAGGCAACAGTATTTACGGGGAAATGTATGAGCAATTGCCTAAGTCTAATAAGTTGTCTTTAAAGAATTAACGTATATAAAGAAAAATAACATTAAATAATAGCGTGAAGTTAAAATATATATACAGAAGGATTGGTATTTATATTTTCATTTTTTTTTTCGAAAGAAAACAGAATGAATCATTAAAACTGGTTTCCTATCAATAATTCACAAAATTGCATTCCAGCCACATACAATAATCAAAGGCAGAAATCTAGTTCTTGCTGAACATTTAAGATTAAAGGGATGTTGAAGAACATCGTAAAATAATAATTTATTGTTTATTTAAAACCTTTCAAGTTTGTGATGTCTACTGCTATTTCCAGTATTACTGTTATTATTACAAAAATAAAGGTAATTTTTCTTCTTATTGTACAGCTATCCATTTATTTCTTTGATTTAATTTCCACTTTGCTACTGAAATTTTTCATAATTTACACTGTTTTATTCGCTAGTATTTTTACAATTCACAACACAGCAACTCCGGTTGCTTATTGTATTGTTCTTTCCTATTTTTTTGAAAAAAAGTAAAATGTATACGTGTAGATGATATGCCAAAAATTACAAAATATCGCCCTAAAATGCACGAATTATCCGCTTCTAACGCTAGTATCGCTTTTACTTCCCCTACCATAACTCCGCACTGAGCGAATATGTACTACATCTTCTTCGCACTTGTATTACTTCACATGCATCAAACAACTTTTGATAACTTGCTATTACGTGACATCCTAAAGACAAAAGATTAAGCTCATGTCTTTGGCGACCTCGGTTGCCATCGATTCGATATTGATACTTTATTATAACTTTTTAAATTTTATACGGCTCCAATCTATTTTTTATTTTTTTATTCGATGGGATACAAATAAATAAGATCTCAAATCAATCTTACTTATGAGATAAATTAAAAAGATCTCACATATATAAAAAATTATTTTAAATAAAATTTGTTTCGTTATGACTGAGTTTTATTAAAATACTATCAAAAATGCACTGCCGTGCAAATTTCACGGAATACAACATAAAATTATATTTTTTACACGGGATATCGTGTATTTGGAACGCTTATTTTTTCCTTCTTGATTTCAATAATATATCTAAGATATTAGACATTTAATTACTCGAAAACGGTATAAGATACGGGTATATTGTTGAAAAATGTTTGTTGAAATTTAAAAATATACAGGATATCCCATTAAAAATATATATCCTTGTGAAATCTACACTCCACTGTGTTTTCGATAGCATTTTGAGAAAATTCAGTCATAGCCGCACTACTTTTATTTAAAATATTGTTTTATAAATGCAGTAATAAAGATGATAAAGTATGAGTAATTTAATAGATTGATCGACTTACGTGTAAGAATGATCGATCTAAATTATGCGAGCTGTTGTCCGTTCACCCTAAAATTAGGACATTATCAAATTCTAAACGATACAAAATTGAATTAAGTTTTAAAAAATATTTGACACTGTTCGTAATTGTGGAAAATTGTTATTCTAAAAATGGTTTATAATTAAAATTTTTCTTTTTATAATAATAATGATGACTAAAAAAATATATATCGTAAATAATGTCCTACCTGCGATTACGACAAAAACCAAAAACATTCTCCAAATACAAATCAAGTAAGTAATGGTACATAGTCGATAACCTACTTGGTGGCGACCTTTTCGCTATTTTGAATAACAAATTTCTCTAATTGACTACAATCATTTATTTTTTCGACGTCAACGATTCCACATTTTGCGATTTTTTTGCTTCAAAAACAATTAAAATGTTAATTACGGTGTTTATTCGGAAATTATCTTGTTTACTCGAAGTTTTACTTAAACATAAATTAACCTTCCCCTTTAAGGACCTCTTATCAGAACGTTATCAACGTTTCAAAGATTACGAAGCAAATTATTTTGTGAGTTTTGTACGTTCAGAGTGAAGTGTTGGTTTATACATTGGCATTGGGAGCATTTTAAATACCACGTCAAATAAATGAGAAATGATAACGCGAATACATATTTATAAGTGAAGAACAAAACGATTACATCTATTTTTAATATTTTATAGATAATATGTGAAATTAAGCCTGAAATGGCGGCGATATCGTCTTAAGCTTCTTGAAGATTAAATCCAATTGTATTTGTGTTATAATGATGAAGTTATTTGTGTCTCAGTTTATAAAAAATATATTGTGTGACGTGCTGGAAGAATAAAATCCTGAATGCATCAGAAATCACCGTGATCATCACCATCAGCTCCTCAGTCATTTGCTTCCAGTTCTTACATCACATTTTAAAATAATTTCCTTAATCATTAAATCATAGATTCATCTTTCTTACTAATCTATTTAAAGAAAGTTTGTTTGGGGAAAAATTTTATTGATTTTATATCTTGTATTATTTGTATATCGTACCTTCGGAGAAAAAAAATGACATTCAAATTTTTTATAAAATGAACTATTAAAACTACAATATTCTTAAAACGCAAGTCTTGCTGGAAATATAAAATTATTGTTAACTCCTTCTATTTAGGCCAGATTTGTTTGGTTGTATCATATTCCCCTTCCATTACAGTTTTGCTTGGATACTTTGACAATTGGTTCTGGTCATTCCATTGGCGAATTTCAAATTAAGTGCCCGAATTGACAATTGGGTCCCATCATCCCATTGGCGATTTTCAATTTAAGGGCCGGAATAATTCTTGCTGACCAATTGTGTTCCAGCTCCATTAAATAAAGATAGAAAACCATAGACAAGACGTGGTAGTTTGTACGCTTTGTTTGAATTTTGCTCTGCGTCATTGTGGAAATTTTGTAGTAGATATTTATTTTTTTGTGCAATCTATTGTAAAATATTCAGAAAAATGTTTGTTTAATGTGTTGTTTGTGGTAGAAAGTACTTTAATGGCAGTTCTGTAACTCTTCACAGGTAGTTAAATAGTGCTTAAATATCATTAAATTTTTTTATAAAACTGGTTCGTTTTTGCAGTTTACCATATATTAATATGGTTTATACTGTGTATGTATCCTTTTTAAATCTTAATTATGTTTAGATTTTTTTGGAAATCCTGAATTAAAAAAACCTTTGGGTAGAGGTCCTAGGGATATTACCAGAGATTGGGATCAATAGTAGACATTGCTATACATATTTTAGAAAAACTGAATTTATTTTTTCTCCTGATGGTAGAGTATTTTTGAATAAGGGAACTAAACCTACTTCTAGTGACAAAAAGGAGAATGATAATCATAATTTATTAGATCCTAAACCTGGCCCATCTTCAGAAAAAATGTACTTAATTATTTATTTACGTAGCATTTACAGAAAATAATTTCTAAATAGTAGAATATCTAACCTAACACAAACAATTGTAATGCGTCAAAAAAATATAAAATATAAAAAAAAGGAAAAACACTACAACACACAATATAACTTAGACGCTCAGTAGTTGCAAGTCTCTTTAGCACTACAATATTAAAATTAAACGCACTTTGTCAGTAATTGGTTGTCTTTTTACATTCAAAAGTGATGTGTGCTGAGTCCGTCGGACAGGAACCAATAGTTGAACTCGGGTTGAACTTTTTCAAGTAGTGATCCGGACTTGATAGAACCACCTATTAATTTTGACAGGACTAGGAGTAAAGCCTCCGTTTTTCTACATTTGCTTTCTTCTGCATTCCAGGCTGTGCATGCCACAAAGCAATAATCTTGTTTAATAACATGTGTTATGGCTATGAATTCTGTGTTTAAAGAACAGGTATTTTACGAATTTGTTGCGCCCTTTTAATTCTATTGATATAACAGGTGTAAGTAGTTTGCAAAATAAAATAGTGTAAAGTGTCATGATTGCTTTTGTATTATTCACATACCTAGTATGTCTCTTGATAAAGCCAAGCATTCTGAGGGCTTTGCATACTATGGAATCTATGTGGTTGTTAAAAGATATTGTGGTATCAAAAATAATGCCTACATCAATAACTATCAAGGAACTATCTACCTAGGTAGATGCTGTTAATACTGTAACTGTAGGATTAAGGAATCATGAAAAATGCATGGTTGTGCACTTACAAACATTTATAGAAAGAGCATTATTTTTAGACCCGGTAACAAACTTATTTAGGTCAAACTAAGGCGGAGTTATTGCCACTGTTTCTACTAAAAATCTTTAAATCATCTGCGAGATTTTTGTTGTAAAATTCATAAATTTGCACAATTTCACAATTGTCGGCCATTAAAAAATTCGTTGCACCATAATACCTCACGTCACGTATTGATCTGTTAATTATCTTCGTTTTATAGTAGTACATAAAATAGAAGTATATCTTCGATCCATTTATAGTATATATCGTGTATATTGTAGACAAATGTGTATTATATTTCAATAAAGACTTAAAAAGGTTATTTTTGTTTATTTTAAATCAACAAATATAAGCCTATACATTTTATAATAATGAAAATACCAAAATTAAAAAATATTAAATCTCAATAATATTCCTATCATATTAAAATAAATTTATGATACGCCTATGTGATGTAAATAACCTCCCTCTCCCCTCGCCTATCCTTTGGTTTGAGTGTTCCGACAAAACAAACCCTATGCTAAAAGATTATACTCGTAGTTACTTATCAAGATAGTTTGCTTATTCATCTGAGGTAAAAGTAAAAGTAAAAAAAAAAAACGGCAGAAAATAAGTTTGTGTCGTTGATTCCCAAAAATTAAAAGGAAACGATTTGAATTGAAATCTTTAAATTTTAGCGATTTTTCTAATATCAAGGCGCTCGCTCTTAGATGACAGGTTATAACGAAGAACGAAAGTGGTGACCAAATGAATTTTTCAGAAATAAAAAAGACCTTATATTTCTGGAAGAAAAAAAGAAGCTTAACAATATTATCTCACATAATTTTATAATTATTTTTTTTATTATTTTCATTATTATTATTAGGTAAGTATTACCATTTTTTCTTTTAATAAAATACAATTTTCATAACTTAGTATTTGTCTTTTAATATGTATTTTCCTAAAATCCGAAGTCTAAAAAGAATTAAATTTTGGGGAAACAATGACACATTTGTGATTTACTTACACTTTTAATGAATTAATGAGGTAGATTTGCTAAAAATTAATAAAAACAATTAATATATAGAACTGACTCGACATACAAATAATAATATTCTAATTTTTTATGCAATTCGTATCCCATTTTTGTTTAAAACAGTTCTAAAAACTTTAAATGTATTTACCCAACAATTAAAACATTATTTGCACTTACGTCAATGTTTCTCCGGAGGTGCGATATGGTGTTCAGTTTTTTTCTTTTGAATAATTCAGGGTTGCTATTAAACTCAGACATGTTCACTCTGTGTTTTAATACTGACACTGTCAAACATTTTCTTGTTCGTTTCTCCTTAGATATTTTACACCTTTTTCATTGGTGAATCATCTCATTCACACCCCTTACTTCAAAAGTGACACAACTCAAAATTCACATCTTTTATTACCATAAATGACACAGGCTGCACCTAAACGAGTACCTTCTAAGCTAAGTTAAAACAATTTTGATGTACTGTAGATACTGTAGAATTGTTTACTAATCACATTCATGATATTAAGTCAAAAGATGTAAAACAATTGTGAATTTTGGGTTGTATCACTTTTGTATAAAAAGAAGCCAGTACCTAGTATGATGATTATGAATGGCAAAACCAATGGTTACCTTATTAAAAATATAAAATGCAATTTTGCTCTGTAATACTTTATAAGTCAGACAAGCTAAATGCAGTTTTGTGTAATTTTGGTGTACCTACATAATTTGATCTTTGTAACGAAAAAGTCTTAAAAATTATGTAAAATGCGATCAGACGAAAGCAGCACTTCTTGAACTCTCTCCCATTCGTAATAAGTTTTACTCCATTCCCTTTTATAACCTTCCATGGTTTATTACAATAATAGTAGCATGACAATTTTTATTGTTGCATCCCTAATCTGATGTTTAATAAAGGTTAATATAACGAGACCTTAATAAATAGTCAATTATTTTTATTGTATCTAAATTTTGTCATTAATAAATGAATGACAAAATTATGTCGAGACAAATTGCAAAATACACGAAAAATTTAGTAACAATAGAAACAGGCGCTAATTTATTAAGGTCAAGTTATATTTAATTAGATTATTTCTAGAGCCTTAGATGTAACTTAAATTAATAAATACACAATAAAATAACTTTTATTTTCGGTTCATTTTGAAACGTCCCACGAGATAGGTTGTACTCTGACAATAAATATATTTGACAGTAGAAGTTATTAAATATTATACCTATATAATCAAGTATGCGAGTTGCTGTCAACGTAGGTGAATATCAAGCACCTAGCATGGATAGTCGATTTGAAATAGTCAGTGAAAATAGTCGATTTATTTGGTTCTGATTGGTTCTAATGATAACGTAAATTGCAATATGATTGTTTAGAATGTCAAAGTTAACAGGCGATGGAAATAATAAGTTACATAGACAATTGCTCGGATTATACTTTAAACAGTTGTAATTTTTCACATAGCTAAATTATAAAAAAAAAATAAAAGGATTTTGGATTATAATTGACTTTTCTCTAAAACAGCCTTGAACATTTTTTATTGTTCATGTTTTTTAATGACCAGAAACAATACAAATAATGTGTGAAGTTTAATGTCAAACATGTCAATGTGCATCCTAGATTAAATATCAATGAAAAATTTTAAAGGCTGTCGTAGAGTGAAATGTTCAAAAAATAATTCAATCTTATTTTTCAGGGTACCTATATGGATATATTCATATGATCATTAAAACGTAGTTTTGAATTATAATCAACTTTTTTTTATAACAATCGATATTGTCAAAAATAAAGACACTACTCTTGCATATAATTAATAGTTTTCGATAAACCTCGTATACGACTAAAAACAATTGATATCTGATGGTTGCATTTGCTCCATGCAGACCTTTTTATGAATAATACCTTTTTTCCATATGATTCCAACTTAAGTAGATATATTGCATAAAAAAATCCAAGAAACCTCTTCAAATTCAACTTGGTAATGATACCATGAAATATAGCGGTGGTATTTTTATAGTCCTCGTCTTTACGATGTGTTTACAGCGTGTGTTTCAATATGCAGTTTCATTTATGACACATATGGATCTTTATGACGCTTGATACAGAATATAAACACATTGTAGCCAAACCACGATTGATTCTTATCAACATAATCGTGGGTGATAATACTACTAGATAACTTTTTCCAAAATGGCTCCTGGTGGCACTAAATATTAATACGATGGTTCCTCATAACATGGAAAATAAGATTCTTAAAAAATAGTGTGTTGGAATAATTTAAAAAGTTCGATAAAAATTTTCGTTAATTAAGAAAAGGAAATCTGAATTATTTATTGAAAAGGTAAATATAGGGTGTTTCGTAATAAAGTACCGTAAACTGAGGGACATGTTGATCTTAACTAATTTTTAGGAAAAGCTAAATATAATTTTCCTGTAAACGTTTAGTTTCTATTCTACAGGGTGATAAAGTGAATTTCATAAATATATAATTTTCTAAATATCAGGGGCGTGTGGTCCATGGAAGCGGGGGAAGCACCGCTTCCCTACACTTTGAGATTTAAAAATAGATATTACAATGCATAGAAATTAATATTAAATTAGGCTATATTTTCTCTCAAACATTACGTAAACTTCGTAAATGTAGTAACGATTGATTGGTGTAATGTGTAAACGCACGCACCACCCATGAGAAAATTAATGGTGTAAACGTACACACCATATACTTCGGGTCCGTCGGCGGAAGCGCGTCTTAAAAGAGCCGGTTCATCTTCCAAGAGGTTTCGCTTCGTGTTATTGACCCTGCTTTGCCGCGACAGTTAGTCAGTCTGTTTGAAAACGTGAAATACGATCGTGAGGCAGCGATTTTTACGTCGCCTTACGCATATTGCAATTCGCACCGCGAATCGACGTGTGAGGAAAATCGTAGATTTCGGTTTGGTTTTCGTAGTTGTTTTTCTTTTTGTAAAATGGAGGAACTATGCACTGTGTCTGTGAACAATACTTAATAATGTGGTAAATTGTGTCTGTATTGTGAGCTCTTTGTTGAAAAAAGGATTCAAGTAGAAATTTTGAAGAGAAAACGGACATTATTATTTCTAGTAGACAAAAAAGGACTATCAATTTAGAGACGAAAGTAGAAAAGTCAGCAAAGAAATTTACCAGGCATTTTCACGTAGGGCTCTATAAAAAGTAGGAATGATTAACCGGCTGCAAAACTTTGAAGAAATTGTTTTGCTGGCCTTGCCTACTTTTTAATATAGCCGAAAAAACACATTACAGACTTGAATAATTTTCACAAAAGTGTAAAACGACATGTAAATAGCAAATCTCATATAAGTGCTACAATTAAAGAAAAAACATTCGGAACCTATCGCATTGAACATAGTTTGGACAATCATTTAAAAATAAGCAACAAATTTCACAATGAAAGAGTAAAAAAAATAGAGACGCCTTACAACGATTAATAGATATAACTTGTTTCCTGGGAAAGCATGAACTAAGTTTTAGAGGTCACAATGCAGCAAGTGGATCCGCCAATCGAGAAAATTACATGGACTTTCTAAGTTTTTTAGCAAAATACGATGATACCCTAAAAAATCATTTTATTGATTCGACGACTTTCCGAGGTACCTCAAACAAAATCCAAAATGATTTAATTAAATGCTCTGCCGACATCGTGAAGGATCACATTAAAAGTGAAATTAAAAAAGCACCTTTCGTATCAATTGCGCTTGATGAAACCACAGATGTAGCAAACTTAAGTCAATTATCCATTGTTGTGCGATATGTATTGGATGGCATTCCTCAAGAGCGATTCTTAGGATTTTTAGACGTCACTAGCGAACGAACTGCAGATGCATTGTTTAAAATTTTTTGTGAAATTACTTCAAGTTTAGAATGTGGTTCTAGGTCTAAGCTTGTTGCCCAGAGCTACGATGGTGCTGCCGTAATGGCTGGCCATTTAGGAGGCCTTCTAGCCAAAGTGAAAGAGAAGTTTAACCATGCAATTTTCGTTCATTGTATAGCACATAGACTTAATTTGGTTTTATCGCGAAGCATGGATAATATTAAAGATTGCAAAGTTTTCTTTTCGACGCTTAGTGGTTTGGCTTCCTTCTTTTCAAAGTCATCGAAAAGAACTCGCGCTTTGGACATTCACGTTCAAAAAAGGTTTCCAAAAGTTGCTCCGACGCGATGGAACTACAATGGACGTTTAGTGCAAACAGTGTTTCAATACCGTGATTCTTTGATACACTTTTTTTAAGACGTTTGGGATAATAAAGAAACATGGGATGCTGAAACTTTCACTGCCTCTAAAGGGTATTTGCATTGGCTCAAAAAAACTTTCATTTCAATTTTTTGTTCAACATTTTTGCAGAGATTTTCCCTTTTACTGGCATTTTATTCGACATTTTACAGACAAAGTCAAATGACATTGGCTTTTGCATTAAACAAATTGATGATTTTAAAAATAAAATGAATAAAAAACGAGATCAGTTTGAATACTTTTGGAATATGACTCAAAACATTGGCTTAGAACCTAAAAGAAAGAGAATTAGAATTGATAATATCGGCGACAGAGAGACCTCCTATCGTCGATTATACGCCGAAATTTTTGATAATATTTTACAACAAATGAACTCTCGATTTCAAAACTTTAACGAATTAAAATTTGTTGAATTGTGCAATTTTAATATTAGTAACTACGATTCATAAAAATTTCCATCGGAAGCTTTTAATTCACTAAAATTAAATTATGGAAATTTTTTCGATATTCCAGCATTAAAGTCCCAGTTAAGTGTTGTTTATGAAACAACTGAAATTAGTGATAAAAAGACGCCTATCAATGTGTTAAATTTTCTTATAACAACTGGTTTAAATAAGCCCCTTTGTGAAGTCGTCAAGTTCTGTGAATTAGTACTAACCATCCCAGTCACAAGTGCGTCAGTTGAGCAAAGTTTTTTAGCTTTAAAGCGCAATAAAAGTTTTATACGAAATCCAACAAGTGAAGATGGACTCTCTAATATAGCCCTAATATCCAGATTGTTAAACAGTTATCAGAAAATCCAAAATTTTACGACGATGTTATAGACAAATTTGCAACTATTAAGGATAGGCGAATAGATCTTAAGTATAAATAAATGTCAACTGTGCGAAAAATGCTGGAAAAAATAAAAAAAACTTCAGTTAAATGTTTTTTTACGTTTAAATAAACCAAGGAAGCTTTTCAATGGTAAGTTTTTTTATAGCTTCAAGTACTAAACTAGGGAATAAAGTAATAGCAACACTTCAATAATCTCAATCTCGAATATACGTAGTACTGCTAAATATATTTCCTTAGGATAAAGACAATAACTTAAGAATATGTAAATCACCATTATTAGTACGATTACGATGACCCATTGGCGTAGAATCAGGTACTACGAAAATAATTTGATCCAGACTGTTTTAACATCCTGTACAGTGGCGTCTCGTGGGGGGTTCACAGTTACAGAATATATGACAGATGTATGAAAAAACTTTCAGTGTTTTTACCTATATCTGTACCGGGATCTATATTCTGCTACTGTGAACCCCCAAAATTTTGGTCACAAGCCGCCTCTGATTCTGTATACAATAAAAATTAAGGTCCACAATTATTCCTCACACAATTTGTTAAAAAAATAGGTACTCTTGGTTGGTATCTGCAGAATATTCCATTTCCGAGAGTAATACTCACAAATAAAAGCTAATTCATAATTATGAAATTTCAAAAAATACAAATTTTTACTTAATAAAAGATATGAAAACAAAATTACACAAAAATTGCTGGAGAACTTTAAGTTTTTGTTACAAATGTTTTTTGCAGCTAAACTTTTTTTCGCAACCATACAAAGTTTACTCTGCAAATGAAAACCTACAATATAGCAAATATCTAAGTTCAATATTGAAATAAAGCAGCCCTTGGTTAATAATAATTTATCGAAATAAACTGTATTAATTAATAATGGTGATTAACTAACATAATATTTTTAAGTTAATGTCTTTACCATAAAGGAAGATATTTCAAAAATTGTGTATTTACGAAATCCACTTTACCATCCTGTCGAATGTCTGAAACACACTGTATAACAGTGTTTAAATCATAAATAAATTGAAAACTAATGGTAGTGATATAGATTTAAATGAGAAAAAAATATTTGATATGAGTTTTCTACTTACTTTTAACTGTTTTTCTTACTTACCAACTAACAACTTTAATTTAGAGTAAAAACAAAAATTATCAAAAATTCGTGTAATCTCTCACACATTCTTAAAGATGTCAGTGAAAATACCTGTACGTTGAGCAACAAATTACCAAAGTATTTTTTTTTGTTAACTGGTTTGGAATATTTTAATTATTAATTAATATTTGTGATCCCGAAACAAATATTAATAAACACATTTTACTGCTTTTATTTATTAAAATCTGTTTATTGCAAAATATTTTTAATAAATTGATTTTTATTAAATGAAATATCTTGTTTTTTTTTTTAGTTATCCTACTGTTAAAAAACCGATTTAATTGTTGATGAATAAATATTTCTTTATGTTGTTATTATTAATATTATACGAACAGGAATATTTGGTGAAAACAATGAATCGATTCTTATGCCAAATGTATGAAGGAAGTATATGGAATTTATTTATTAAAGAAGAGCATTTTGTCAAAATTTCAAAATTTCAGCTTTGCAATAAGTCTGATTTTAGCATGAAATTTATTTGACTCTAATTAGGATGTCACTATTAGTGGCTGGCGTTATAGAAATTTGCAATATCTCTCTAATAACTCGAGTTTGCAAGTTTTTGCTTCGTGAGCGTAAGTAAAGCCGTTTATTATTCACCTACTAGCAAGTTTTCGCTCAAAAATTAGTTAGTAAAAGCCAATGCTTGCATTTATTCACCTCACCCATTGATAAAATATAATATTCACGATGTCAAGATGAAGTCGACAATCATAACACCCTAGTTGTAGGGACGATAAAGAGAAGAGTTTTACGCAGATACAACTTATTTTTATCAATGAATAAATGTGTAAGCCGCTATGCGCTTATAATAAACATATATCCATGCTGGTGTAAGCCCTATTGCCACTTCCAACCTAACACACTAGGTTTTGCAATTTATTAAAAATTATTACATCTAATTTAGTGCATGTCACGGAAATGGAACGACGTAATATTGAGCAATGGTATGTCCGTCAACATGATCCAACCTTTCTAGATCGTGTAATTAGTAATTACTGACGAAGAGAGTTGGTTGTTTCAGTATGATCCTGAAACAAAACGGCAAAGCCAACAGTGTCTATCTCCTGGCTCAACAAGGCCAAAAAATGCAAGAATGACAAAATCCAAAGTCAAAACGATGACGACTTGCTTCTTTGACAGCAAAGGGGTGGTGCATAAGGAGTTCGTGCCATCTGGACATACCACTAATCAACAATTCTACCTCGAAGTACTCGTACCTTCAGTGTAACGCAATTTTTGATCTCAAAAACCCACCGTATTCCCTGGCATGGCTCCTTGTGATTTTTTGTTCCCCCGGGACAAACAAGTTGTGACAGGAACGCATTTCGAGTCGGTAACTGAAATCAAAACGTTAGTGACAAGGGGCTGCCAGTCGAAGTATCCTAGAAGTGTTATGAGAACTGGAAAAACCGCTGGACTCAGAGTGTGGCTGCCCAAGGGAAGCATTTTGAAGGGGATCATATCGATGTAGCTTATTTTTTTGCAGTTTCATTACTTAATTGGCAGACCTCGTATTTTGTTGACTTTAATTTTCCTAGACTCTTAAAATCGAACTGTCAACTGAATTATAGGTCAAAAACTACTAATATAACAATTCTAGAATGTTGGCAATACAAGGATTACTCGATTTCGCGAAATTTAGCAGTGCTCCTCGTACTACCCTTTACACAGCCAGTATACTAAGTGTATAATTAATATTGAGACATGTTATGTATGGAATGTTAATACATTGCAACCTAGAATATATATTGCCCCCTTCTATCGCTAAGGCATCAAGAGGATAGTTTATAATGTTATAACGGCCCTTTCAATGCACCGACTGAGGTGGCTCTGCCGCTTGACCTGCTATGAGATTTTCACACTTTTTCATAGCAATAGGCAAATGCTAGATCTATCTCCCCAGACCCGATACCTGATCCCTCCAATGCGGTGAATGAGGCTAGGAAAGCTCCCAACTGGGAGAATTAAATAAACATTCTTTACCTATTCCAGTGCTATCTTTCCAAGCTGGTCTTCTTCTATTTGGTAAAGTATAAGTGCTCTTGTATTCTGTAGTGCTACACCTATTGAGAAATAAAAGAAGCTCACATTTTAATCTACTAAAAAATGTTTATTTCAAAAATGGCTTTACTTTAATCCTTTTAATTAATTTAACATACCTTTATTTTCAAGAACAATTCTTCGTATATTATATCGTTATTTTTTTAATAAAATAATCCATTTGTAATGGAAAATAACACGAGAGTTATAAATATACCCTTATCTTTATGACTACGAATCTGATTGTTCACTTTATTTGCGCTGAAGATGGAAAATGTCAAGTTATTTGTTATTTCAGAACAATAGCCGAGCGATTAACTGGCAGTAGGTAGGCATTTCATTTTTAATTTTCGGAAATGTTTAATTAAAATTTATATTAACTTGAACATCGCAGAACATTTCATTCAAAATTATCTACGGCTGAACCAACAATTTGATAGTCATGATTTATTTGTTGTTTTACAATACGATATCTAAACCGATTTTATCTTTTAATAAACATGATTAGGAAAGGAATTCTTTATTGTATTCCATTACATACAGGAACAACACTTTTTATTGGACTCACTCGTATTTCAGTTATGGTGAATCTCATTAATATTAATAATCGCCACTCTATTCTTTTACATTCAAGAATCAAACAAATCAGAAATAATATACAAAAATGTGGTGAGTAAAAACAATTCAGGGAAGAAAATACAATATAAATAATACATGTTCGAAAGTATTGATTGTTTTCAGAAGAACTTCAATTAATATTTATTTCGTACTGTCTAATAAATGTACTTACCCTGTACTGATTTGCGGTTAAACACTTTCTAGAGAAAATAACTGGATGCCCTACTAGATTATTACACAAAGATTTCTATTAGGCATTCCAAAGAAAAGAACTGTCGGTGGAAGGGTTGGTATATGTAAGGGGTTGCTACATACGATGTATTCATAAATACAATGTATTATAATAATATTATTTTTTAAAAAACTGTCCCAAAAAACGCACGCTAATTGAGCTTTGATAATTAACCGCATGGGCGCTAGTACTGCATACGGTGTTCAAAATACATGGCTTCTTATGGGAATTATACATAATTTTGTCAAAATAATAAAAATAAAGCACAGAACATACTGTTGTATTTATTTCTAAATAAGTCTTGCATGTTTTAATTGATAAATTATTTAATTTTATCTATATAAAATACAAATTAGATAAGTATGAACAAATTCGAAAAGGTTTGTTAAATGCTGAGATTTGGTAAGTACAATTTTGTGGCAACATTTTTTTGAATTGAACCTATATATAGTTTTAAGAGCAAAATAAAATATAGTTGACAGATTTTATATTGTTGTAATACAAATATAAAGGGAGATTTGGGAATGTACATGGTATTACCTCATCCTTTAATTTCTGCTTTCCCCTTTTTATTTTTCTAGCAGTGCCATCAGTAAAAATAGTCTCATAATATTTGATAATACCTTCTAAAAAGTATAGAACAGCATCATCTCTAGAAAGTACTTTATCGGCACTAGGAACGATATATATGCTGCCACTGTTCTAAGCGTTTAGTATCCTATAAAAAACATTTACAATTTTGGTTCAACAAAATAAATAACAGTAGCAACTCTTTATCTAACTAAAAATCTATAAAAAATAAATTTTCTTTTCTAGTAAGTTAAATTTAATGTAAAATTATTGTTGTTTATGAGTCAGGATCTATGACTGTAAAATTTTATATTATAGAAACTTGTAATAAAATAAACTACATTCCGTAAGATACATATTGTGACTAGTTTACAATAAATATTATATTTAGACATAAATACATTATTTTATACATTATATTATTATTTTACATTAGAAGCTTTAAAAAGACATTGAATTGATTTTTCCTTGTGTGTTTTTTTTAGTTTTACATTTGATTTGTATCCTGTTTTACAATCTGGAACGACGTAAATCTTGCTTTGATGTTTTTTTACTTGTGCTCAGGTACTTTTTTCACATTATTTTGATTCTTTTCACCAATTTTTTAAAAAATCACTTCATTTTACATTGACTTACATAGAAAATTGACACCGCTGTTATTCGACATGCCAACTACAGTCAATTTCGCGAACTTTATAAAAAGAAGGACGGAAATTTGAAATTTAACCATTGCCGATTCGCCTCCTTCTTCATAGGCTTGGTGACATGAAATAAAAATAGCGTCCAAGATGGAAGCGTATGTCGCAACCCCCTTAGATATACGAGCCCTTCCCACTGACAGCTATTGTTTGAACTATCAAACAATAGTTGTAGTAGGTCAGGGCTGGACTATCTAAAGTGGTTGCGACGTAGCTTTCCATCTTTGATGCTATTTTTATTCGAAATTGTAGAAAAATGTATAAGCGATTTTTTCAAAAAATTACATTTTCATGGTGTTGCTAACTACTATTTTCTCCCTAGCCTCAGTAACCCCTTCATAATTTACTGGGTCCATGTCGCAACCCCTAAGATGTGCTAACCCTTCCCTTCGGCAGCCATTTTGTTTGGAATGCATATTTGTCAATTTTTAAATTTCATAATGTAAGCCTGTGCTATAATAAATATCATTATGAAATTGAAAATTAACTTGTAATTAATAATAGCTATTTATGAAACCAGTTACGAAATGCCTTATTTTATGTAACGAGTGAATATTTGCGGTAGGAGCAGAACGAGGTCTCGCAACATGAACGAATTACATAAAACGGCATTTTGTAACGTATTCTATACAATATTTTTGCTAATTTTGACTAGATTATTTTTTATAAAATTGTGTTTTGGTAAAAAATTACTGACATCTAGGCAACCAGTTATACTTTCTTGTATTTTTAGTAGCATATGCATAACTTTATTCATTTGATTGACAAATAGAAAATCATATTAATTTATTATCAACTACTTGTAGTGTGTTTTTATTGCTTGTTAATTGTGTATTGTGTTTTAATTAGTTTATGCTGATTTAGAATAACCAATAAGGACCAAAACAACATTATTGCTAGATTGTAACTTTAACCAAATTGTATTTTAATAAGTTTACCTGCCTGCCCTTTTTTGATATAAACTTTCTATAATAATGTATAATAGCGGGTGTCTCATTATATTTTCCACATTTTGAGGACTTGTATCTTTCGAACTAATTAAGATATGCCGATGTGGTTTTCACTAAAGACTTTAGTAGGCTCATAAGTTTTATTTGGATATACCGGAAATAAAATTGTAACTTCTGCATAGAAAAAACAAAAGTTCGTAATCTAATTTTTTTTAAAAACCCTCTATATTCTTACATTTTCGAAAAACCCCATCTTTTATCTATATACCAGTGTACTTAGTTTCAAAATATTTTAGAAAATGGTTACCGCATCGGGATATCTTAATTGGTTCGAAGATATAAGTCCTCAAAATGTGGAAAAATATACTGATTTTGAAACCAAAAAGGTTTATTTTTATTTGATTTCTTTTAGCAACTGGTGACACTTAATTTTTCGTAACCAGTTTCATAATGTTCAACATTATGCAACTGGTTGCATAAAGTAGATCATTTTATATGTCAAAATTGGAAAAATTGTAATACAGGATTAGAAAATATATCATACGAAATACATCCAAAAACTCAAATATAAAAACAAAATATATCGAAATTATATATTTTGATTATCTGAAAAAAATTGGTCATATAGGTAATATTGTTCTTTCTATTTTGTACTTGTATGGGACTTCAAATTATTCCTCGTGCTGTTTAATTAATTGAATATCCCTGAATATTGTTCACCTATTTACTTTCTCTAAATATTTCTAAAAGAGATTAAATTCTTAAAATTCAATATTCATTCAATTTTAAATTAAAAATATTTACATAATATATAAAAAATAATCATGATTCAACCTCATAAATAGCAACACTCTAATATTATTTGAAGATGTACTTACATTTTAATCGTAGAAAAATTGTAAATAAATTGCTAGTACTGTTAAAATTACATACCTGTCTAATGAAATCTTGACGGTGTCTGTATACATGCACTCATATAATAATTAGCTTAGGGTCACAGTGTTTACTTTTTGTCAACCATTATCACTTGACGAGCTAGTGCAAATTAATAAATCTAATAAGTCATTGTCGTTTGATACAGTTAATTCAACATCAACAGTAAGTTCAACTTCTTTTTTATGTTGATATAACATATTATATATATACTTCTGTATTGATCGAAGACTGGTAGTGATATTAGAGACAAATAATATCCAAATCTGTTAAGTAAATTTTGAGTTTAAAATTCCTGTTATTGTCATTATTTTACTGTACATTGTTTATTGTATCAACTGGTAAAATATATACATTCATCAATTTCTTCACGATAAAAATTCACGAGGGTTTGTCTCATATATGTATTATGTTATTTAAAAGGTGTACCAACACAACGAAAAAGTGAGGAAAAATATCAATTTTTTGACGGCATTAGAACATTTCAACAACATTCTAAGAAAAGATATCTATTTTCAATCCCGAGTGATTAAAATATTTTTTACTATATCGCATATTTATTGTTATTTTTCTGGAAAAATAAAAAAGGCTAATTTTGTAAAATATCCGGTAAATATTACAACATTATCAAAACGTCACTCAAAAACGTACACAAAACTAAACTAGGTTATCCTTACGAAATTAATTTTCTCGGAAATTTATTGGCACATAAAAACGCATAGTTAATAAACAATACTTAATAGTTATTAGGTATGAAATTGAAGATTAACTGTATTGAGACCTACTAGTAAGTATTACATTTTTTGTCTTGACAAAAGCATTGACACTTAGAATACTAATTAATGATTTGAATTATGAAAGAATGTATGGTCTGTAAACATAATTTATCGCTACATTCCTTAAAAGAGACTATGGTCCTTTTCATCTTTTTTGCCTTTGTGATATTATTTTTTCTAAACAAAACAAAGTAATCATGACAACGGTTGTGTCAATGCTGTCACGGTTGTCAACACTTTAAATGTGGTTAGGTTCGTTCTTTGTTTACGTTGAATTTAATGGTTATTAGGTATGAAATTGAAGATTAACTCTCTTGAGACATACTAACTATAAAACATTTGTAGAACATTTAATGACTTGATATTATGACAAAAGCATTGGTACTTGGAATAATACTTAATGATTTTAATTATGAAAGAATGTATTCAGATATTTCCTGCATATTGTGAAGAAAATCTCAAATTCGTTAAGAAAGAAACACTTTGACCCTTTTAATTTGTTTGCGTATATGACAGACATCACAGTCACAAAAAATATAAACCAAACAACTTCTTAATTTGTCATTGGCGAAACTAATATTTTCATTAAAACACATATTATTTCATGACACAATTTATTTGTACTAAATACAGCACTAATTTATCTCTTTTGCTAATGCACTAATTCCTATTCACAGTATTTATCTGAACCCAATCATCTCTTAAATAATACTGACTGCTCGAACAGCAAATCAGCCTATTTCGAATATTCTTTGAAAAGAAGGCCGAAAAAGGTCCAAATAAGGCAGAGAGGGACTTTAAGGGGTTAGAGCAGGACCGGACTGGTCAAAAATGGCTCGAATTACAATATAATATATTTAAATATACTAGAGACGTTTCCAAGTGTTTTATTGGAGAAAACCATCTAGCGGTATGTAGCGCTTTTTGCAGTAAAATGTACTTTTCTACTAACTTTAGTAAGTGATTAAAGTTTTACATCTGTAGAGGCTTTTACTTGCTTTTTTATTACAGTAATCGACTATATTCTGGACCCTGCTCCTATGTCGCCTCGTTCTTAGAACAATTCCTACTGTAATAAACTCTCATCATTGTGTTTCAACTATAATATATCTTCGATTTAAAAAAATAATACCAAAAACTTGTTTATTTTGAACTCTGGTCACTCAAACAACTGTAAAATGTATTACACTCAAAACTAACATTGGTTTTTAGTGATATTTTTGCACGGCCTAAGCCGGATATTAAACATTTCCGGCCGCATCTGATACCTGGATAACTATTGGTTTCCGGACGGAGGCACAAAATTATACACATAATCAACAAGTCATTGGAGAAAGTGTTCTTTACTTCTCATAAAAACTTAATCCTAAGCTGGATATCAATTAGAAATTAATTATTTCGATGTTTTCTTGTCCATTATCATTTTTTTTTTTTTTTTTTTTTTTATTTGATAACTTATGGTGTGTTTTATATTTATTTTGTGGTAAAAAAAAAACTAAAATGCTTCCGTATTACAATCACGGGTTATTATTCGGAGATTCAAATCCGTTTAATCTACTTTATTGTTATTTTGTGTACACTAGTAATTTATTATTATTAAATGTAAATAAGGGCAGAGGAAATAGTATATTATGCAACGATCATGTAATGATGGTTATTAATACACGAGCATTAACCGGGATACGAAACGAGCCAAAGGCGAGTTTCGTATGGTTTATGCGAGTGTTTTAATAACCATTACATGAGAGTTGCATACGCTATTTTTTCTACACCCGATAAATAATCAAGACCTATAAATATTCTATTTATATTGGTATTGAACACAATAACAGTAATTACTCGTATTTCTATAAAAAATTCTACAAAATTGTAATTAATGGTATTACCTTGGGTACTGGTATTACCACAGATTTTTGGGGCAAAATATTTTGTACTGCATTTTCTCCTTTCTCCTATATGTGTGGAGGAGTGTTCTATATCGCTGATATCAGACATTTTAATATTATAATTATCGAAGTTTAGCTATCTACGAAAATTTAATACGTTTTGACAACTAAAACAATTACATAGGAATTTAGGACAAACGTCAAACATCATGCTTGATTGAAAAATTGTAGGTTTCTATTGATTAAAAATCTGTATCATAATGAAAAATCTGTATCATAATGGGTATCATTATGAAACGGATTATGGGCATATAAGTGCATTATTATAATACGGGTGTAGAAAAAGTCTATTTCGCTCCAAAAAGGCAACACAAAAGAATTAATATTCTACAAAAAGTATAAAAAGAATGGTTTCTACGCCCACATGAATATTATCTATTCTACGCAGAGACTACAAAACGAAAAAATAAGCCATTGCGTTCTACTGGACGGATATAATTTTATATTCATTCAGGTAAGGATACTGTACGAATATGAAATCCACCAGTCACAGTTCATATTTGGTTACCGGACTACTATTATTTTTTAAAATTCTATCAAGCTAATTGTTAGTATATTTTTAGTTATTGAGATTAAATATAATTAAAAATGAGTGATTCTTGAAAAGAATCGATAAATAATAGTATTCCAGAACATAATATTCGTCTTTATTTACAAATTAATCTAATTCTTAGTATTAAAAATAAATAAATATTATTTGTCTCGTTAGCGCAGAGATAGAGTACTGGGTCCCCGTGCAAAAAGGTTCGGGGTTTAAATCCATGATGAAAACTAATTTAAAATCTATTTTTTATGTTTAATTTATAAATTGGTCAAATATTTTTTTCCAATGTTGACATTTTTTGTAGTCGCAGCAAGTGTCAAAATTATCTAGTTTTCGCAATCAGTTGCATAATGTTGAACATTATGAAGATGGTTGCAAAAAAATTAATTATGTCACGTCACCAGTTGCGAAAAAAAAAAAAAAAGAAAAATAATCATTTTTTTCTTTTTAGTTTTAAAATCAATAAATACTTGCATTATTATTGAAAGTTTATAACATAGAAGGGCAGGTTGACATAAAAAGAGAATTTTGTTAAACTTACAATCTAGTTATAATGTTGTTTTGGTTCTTATTTTCCATTCTAAATCAGCACCAAATAATTAAAACACAATACATGATAAAATAACCCACTTTCTTGAAAACTAAATAACTTTAACAAGCAATATAAACACACTACTACAAGTCCTTAAGAATAAATTTGTCAATAAAATGATTGAAGTTATGCATATGCAACTAACAATACAAGAAAGTAATATTAGTTGCCTAGATTAGATGTCAGTAAGTTTTTACCAAAACACAATTCTATAAAAAATAATCTAGTCAAAATTAGAAAAAATTTGTATGTAACACGTTACTAAATGCCGTTTTATGTAATTCGTTCGTGTTGCGGGACCTCGCTCTGCTAGTCCCGCAAATATTAATTCGTTACATAAGTAATTTCGTAAATTTCGTAACTGGTTTTATAAATAGCTATTAAACAATCTAAAAACTTTAAATAATTAAATAATTTATTTGACGTTCAATAATGACAGCAATATAAAACAAAAATGTATGTGGTTTCACAGTTGACAGGTATGGCTATCAAGTGAAATCGTTAAATCAGTAGCCGTGTCGCAGTGGATAAAATAAGCTCTATAAGAAATTAATTACAAATCGCAGTGCGTTATCGTTTCGGTGATGGTGCGTGAGGTTTTCCGGGTTTTCCTCACCTGTAAGTCAAATGGCACCATTAATCATCGTTAAGTCCTCCCGTAGCTCCACGGCATTTAATAATAATAGCCGTCCCTTCCCCAAATAAGCTTAGCTTTTGGGGTTAAAATTCACTAGTAAGGGGGTGAATTAGTGAGAGTATAACCTCTAAATTTCGTAAATTTTCATTAGTGGGTCGTGGAAAAAATATACGGTACAACTCGAGTTAATTGTCCTTTTATACAGAGCGAGTCCAAAAATTGGTATATTTTGCTTGCTGTCAAAATGTTAGCTAGTTTTTATTTTTTATTATTTCTTAAATTATTAATTATTTTTTGAGTGGATTTTTCTGTACAACGAAAAAAACTTTCTTCTTTTTAACACGAGATAAAAAATAGATCAAATTTTATCAATAGCTAACAACTTTTTGACCCGCCCTGTATAAAATGTGACTATTTAATCAAGACTATTTCATCCCATGATAGAGTAAAAATAAAAATTAAATTTACAGTAATTTGTGACAAAACCCTTAATAATATTTAATGTATAAATAATTGAAAGTAAACAACTCATTTGAAACATAAACTTGTATTGAATGCGTCTGTAATTTGATAATGATATTTACCTGTAATAAAATTGTTTACAACCCTAAATCCGCTGTTTATATGGTATACAGTAGTAGTGAAAGCACCGCTCCTTGAGGTATTTCCGGAACTCCTAGCCTAGATAGGACGTGTCCCATCTTGATCTGGAATTGCCTTTCACAGAGGTACAACCTGAGCAGTCTCGTTATTCTTTCTATGTATAATTGGTTGTTCATCTTATATATCAGTCCACCATGCCATACTCTGTCGAATGCCTTCCAAGAAAATGGCTCCCTTTGACTGATTTCTGTTGAATCCTCCACAAACAGCCGACGTAACAGAGGTAAAAGTCTTCAGCAATGTCCTTTCTAAATGACGATAGACGGTAGACAAAATGGGTTTAACAGGATTCGATCCAATTTACAGGATGGGAACTTATTATTATGTATTTGTCAGTTTGAACCTAAAGCTGTAAACCTACAAGTTTGTTTGTATTTAATATTCCACAAGTAGATGTTACTTACCTTGATGATGCAGTTTTATACAATTAATACGCAACATTTATTTCTGAGAATGAAAAATATAAAACTCAAAAGTAAGTTTCGTATGGTATTTTTAGTTTATAATATTTGACAACATTGTAACCATTTGTAATTATTCTATTCGCTGCTTATGAGCGCGAATAATAAATATTAATGTTTTAATACCAATTTGATTATAAATGTTTAATTAAACGGATGAATGAAGGTTTTCTTAGAAAACCAAAGAACTTTATTGATGGTTTTTACGTAAATGGGATTAAAAATTCCGATGCGCGTTATAGCTAATTACAGAAACAACATTAAGCTGCATTCTTCTGAAAAATATAAATTATTGGCCTTCCTACTTTGAGCTAAGCTCTTAAATACCTCAATGAATAATTGATGAATATCGGTTTTTTTCATGATCGTTTTTTTTTCTAGGTAAACATAGCACTTACCTACCTTTAAATATAATAATAAATCGACTATATATTCTGCTCAGCACTACAGAATAAAAATGGGACAACCCCATTATATGTATGAAGATAAAATGCTTTCTATCGATCGACGTTCAATTTTCTGTTCGAAATAATATTAATAAATTATATCCGCCAATGTCTTGACCTATCATTAAACAATTTTCTGCCATGAAACATTAAACAGCCAATTGGTAAAATATTTAAATTTGCATTTATAAATTATACACCTCAATTATTATTGTTTTGCATTTAGTATTTCTTTCGAGACGAAGAGGTTTATTAATTTTATGCAGATTCATTTTTTACAATGCTGCCAACGAGCTTAGACTGAATAATTAAAAAACGAAACCAAGCGATTTTTTACTTAGAATTTATGACGATATTTTTTTTAAATATTTTGAGAAAGGGGGTGTCATGATTCAATAGCTTATGTTCAACATATCGATGGATGTTTTTAATTACATATTTTCAAGAATGAATGAAAATGAAGAGTATTTTCATGTAAATCTGTGCACATCTTCCCAGTTAAGGAAGCGGAATCCATCAAATATCTCAAATCTGCGTCAAATAGATTTATATCCGGAAGATGCACGCACAATATATCCCCTGTAGTAGTGCATCTCACTTGTTAAAAAGTTGGCACTAAGTTTGCAGCGCTAAAATGCGTATATGTATATATAAAAACAGAATCTGATTTGAACAAGATCTTAAAAGGGTTTAAATTGACACTAAATGGGGAAGAAAAAGTATTTACCCTTTACCTTTTACATTTGTAAACTACTCAATTTAACAATGTAAAATTCCGTATCTGAGACCTACGTCGCCCGATCTGCCCGCCCGAATACGTGAATTGTGGGCGCAACAACGTTTAAATCTGTCAGTTAAATAAAAATAAATAAAAATAAATAAAAATAAATAAAAATAAATAAAAATAAATAAAAATAAATAAAAATAAATAAAAATAAATAAAAATAAATAAAAATAAATAAAAATAAATAAAAATAAATAAAAATAAATAAAAATAAATAAAAATAAATAAAAATAAATAAAAATAAATAAAAATAAATAAAAATAAATAAAAATAAATAAAAATAAATAAAAATAAATAAAAATAAATAAAAATAAATAAAAATAAATAAAAATAAATAAAAATAAATAAAAATAAATAAAAATAAATAAAAATAAATAAAAATAAATAAAAAATACGGGTGGCACTCGGGAACTGCTGCGGGAAAGCTATTGCATAGCATTTTTATCAACTTATGCAATTATAATTATTTATTTATTTTATTTATGCAGTATTTTTTTTTCTTTGATATTAATTCAAGTTACACTTTTTGAGCGTGGTGACCGATAAGAAAACAAATATTTTTCTTTTATTGAATAAATGAGAAGTTAATATTGTTTAAAATATTTTTATTATCTTACAATACATGTAGGTTATTCAGGAATTTTTATCATTGAAACTATAGGTTTATGGTAACTGAAATAAGAAACATAAGTTTGAGACTTGATATCCTCTAAATATCTGGAAAATACCGCGTCAATGGTGGTCCCATATTTTGTTGTGGATTCTTGTGGAACATTATTCATTTTCAAATTTAATTTTTCCGAAATTGTGTCTAAAAGAGGTAGAATCAGTTATGAGCAGTTAGCAGCTAGTCTATACGCATACGTCTAGTCGCACGCACACAAACACCGTGCCGAAGTCTGCCGAAGAACTGAAACGACGTTAGACGATGCACGGCTTTCAACGCTGCACCCCGCTGTGTCGGTCGGAGTGGGGGGTTTTAGGTTTATTTTCGTTACGGAATTTCTTTTTCGATTTTTAGATTTTTTCGTTTTTTCGATTTTTCGGTTTTTCGATTTTTCGGTTTTTCGATTTTTCGGTTTTTCGATTTTTCGATTTTCTTTTATTGAATAAATGAGAAGTTAATATTGTTTAACACCGCACCGCTGTGCCGGTCGGAGTGGAGGGTGTTAGGTTTTTTTTTCGTTACGGTTGTTACGGAATTTCTTGATTCGGTCGCCGCGCTCAAAGCCCGCAATAGCTTAATAAATAAAAATAAATAAAAGTAAATAAATAAAAATAACCAAAAATTACCAAAAATAACCAAAAATAACCAAAAATAACCAAAAATAACCAAAAATAACCAAAAATAACCAAAAATAACCAAAAATAACCAAAAATAATCAAAAATAACCAAAAATAAATAAAAATGCTCTGGCATGATAAATATGAGTAGTGAACCTAAGGGAGGACTGCTTTTCTGATGGGCATTTTTATGCGGCCTATTAGAGAGTCAATTCCGCAAGCAATCTGGTGATATTAGCAAATGAGATCTGTGCCAGAAAGGTGGTAGACAAAGAGATTCTTAATTAAATTACTATGCTTAAATATTAGATTACTCTACTTTAATCTATAATATATCACATACATACCATAAACACAGCATTAAGACGGACCAGCAGGCGTACTCGATAAGAAATCCTTTGATCTTAGAAAAGAAAATCAAAGTATGTGGATCTTAGTAAGTGGAATTTCGTCCGTTTCAATCGTAATTCTGGTGCATATGCACCGACTTTGACGTGTGAGAAAGATCCTTTTTTTTTTTATTAAAAACACGACTACACGCGTTCAAAGACGCGGACAACAGCTAGTTTTGTGTAAAATAATAAATTTATCAATTTTCTGTAAAATTACCTAAGTTAGGCCTTTATTTGGCCGAAAATTAGATTTTTAAAAACTGTATATTCGGAAATCAGTCTAAAAATACGGTTTTTATACAAAAGGATACCCCGGTCCCAAAAGTTCTAGGAATAGTATATACCTACCAACTTAATACATTTGTATTACAGTCTTCAGATTAGCTATGTTTGTCATAGACTCTGTCACTGTCTGTCGAAATTTTGCAACTGATTGCAGCACATACGAATGATAAATGAGCGTATGTTTGGTTGAATAAATTTTCCGTTGTCCTAGAACATTTTTTGTTGATTTACTTCCTCAAATAGCTTTACACTACAGAATTAAGGATTATACTTAGCTAGTTTGTGTATATTACTGCAATCCTCACTATGTAGAAATTATACAATCTCTCTATCTTTTAATGCGCCAAAATACGGAGTTCAAATCAATATGAAGAATTTACAATATTTTGAATGAAATCGAGATCCCAATTTCAAATCGATTTAAAACAATCTTATTAATGTAAGATAAGTAGCTGTCAGAGGCCACCTCAGTTGGTAACATTGAATAAGTTGGTATCACTGCTTAGACATTTTGACAATGTCATTATTTTTATGTCATTCAGTTTAGAGGTTGATGTGTCATTCAGTTTCAATGAACTGGAGTGGGGTAGAAAGCCAATGTGCATATTGTATCAATAGAACAAGATGAGACTCTATGGGCGCAGCCATTTTTATTTCTCATCTCACTCGGGAGTATTTATGATAACCATTTTCTGTTTCACTTTGTTATTGTTCAATCCACATGCTGGTGGATCAGACAATAACAAAGTGAAATAGAAAATGGTTGTTTTAAATACTCCCGAGTGAGATGAAAAATAACCTGTCTTTGCCCATAGAGTCGCATGTCAAGCCTATTGACAAGCATTCTACCCCACTCCAGTTCATTGTTCAGTTTAGAGGTTGATGTGATTATGTTGGTTCGCCACGTTATGCGTTAAGAAATAAAGTGTTTTTATGAAGAAATCTTTATACTTTTATTTTACATTAGAGCCATCCTTACATTAAAAATATAAATCCACCCTTATCAGTTACTTTGAATTAATATTGGATAATGCCTTATATTTATTAACTTTTAAGAAGCGAACGCTGCATGAATCCGTCGGGTTTCAAGTTGGTGCATGTCGCTGCATTTGCTATTCCTATCGATTTGTAATGACTCCTATACGCGATTAAAAAAAAAGAAGAACTTATGATTCGCCCTGTATAAATATGTACACGGCGCAACGTAGATAAGTAAAATTTAAACAAGGATTAATGGAGTTATTCAATATTTGCTTGTAATCATTGTTAAGGTACAAACACAATTTCTCTAGTTTCTATAATAAATAGAAGATAACGGGATATCCTAAAATTCCCCAAAAGCCATTGTTCAACTCAATGTCAAAGCGATACCTATCAGAATCGTAAATCAGTGATCTGGTTATAGATAGTACATACATGCTACCATGCTGCTAAACGGCTGCAATCACAAAATTTTGTTTTTTTTTTTGTCGCAGTAATAAAATTACATAATTTTAATAATTATTAGACAATTACATCCACACATGCTAGTACATATATTGTTTTAAAATCACGCAAGCGTTTTCTTTTAAACCAATTATTAAATATATATGTTAACGTTTGTCCTTCTGATGGTCAGATTTTTTAGTCACAGTATTCTTAAAATTTTATGTGATTTCAATGTTTTTATTTTTCAATGGTACATCTGGGCGGGGTTCCCATTTTGTGTAATTTCCTGCTAACTCTGTAATAAAGTCAGGGCCAAGATATGTTTAAGCTAACAAAACAACATTAATAATAAGAAATTAATAAGAAAACGTGGAGAGCAACTAATTATTTATCTGCACCGCCTATCAGAAGGAAGCGGATATTTTAGTAGGTACAGGTTCTAACTTCGCCTCTTTAAATTTTACGCGCCATTGGAAACATTTTCATTTTATATTTTTCATTTCTCCAATATTTTCTTCATAAATTACGTAATATTGTTGCATTATCGTCAATTGAGTAATGTTCAAGATATTTGTGTTTTAAAATACAACATCCTCATTTCCATGCCTATTTATTAAGACACGCTTTCTTTCAGATAAGCCGGACCTGTCGATTAACAAATATTCAATAAACAATTAGCCAGTCTTAAACTGCGCGCGCGTAAATTCTCAATCAACATATATTCAACTACGAGTAACAGAGACACAAATAAAGATAAAACTGACTCTTTTTTCAATAAGGAGTGATGCACAAAGAATGTTTCTAAAATAGTCCATGACTGACAAAGACAAATATACGACTCATATCCTAATAACTTTGCTCAGTTCTGAATTAAATCCAAAATGACACTTGAAAAGAAGAATTGAACAATCTGACAAATTTTTCCAATGCCTACTTTAGAAACATTTTCTGTGGATCAACCTTTAACCTTTTAACACGCATAACAAGTGAAAAATAATTTTAAAGTTTTTACTATAACACTGACTAATAATATTCAAGTATAACTCCTCTATGCTGATGCCGGTAAGCGTCCTTATACACGATATAAATGGAAAAGTGCATCAATTTCGACTGCTATAAGGTTTTTCAGAGGTCTTCTCATGTCAATAGGCAAATAGTGGGTCAGTAACATCGTCTCAGATACTAATCATTATTCCTTCTATCCCATCCCCTCAGACGCGATCCTTAATCCCTCCAATGCGGCTGAAGAGGTTAGGAAAGGATATAGCGGCCTGCTTCCAACTGGAAAAATGAAATACACATCCTTTCCCTTTTCTTTAATTCCGCTAAGCATTTATCGCTTCACCTCCAAGAAACTATTTTCTAACTACACACCTAGCAATTTTGCCATACCACTAAAGTATCAATACTGGTATCGGAACAAAAGTATCGATATTGGTATTGGAACAAAAGTATCGATATCGGTATTGGAGATATCGATATCCGAGACCGAAATCAGAAATTTTTTTTATTCTCGTCAATATACATTTTTAGAACAACCTAAAAAAAGGCATAGGTAACGTCCATTTGCACCTACTTTTTTTTAAGAAACAATTAGGCTAACAAATGTCCTTTAAATTACCTGTAGCGGTTTTTGTGTGTTGCACCAACTTTAAGAGGGAAAGCCCACTCACGCGACATGTCGCGCGCGACTGATCGCGCGCGGCAATACTTTTGATGTTTTTAAATGACTCAAAGCCCATTAACGCGGTTCTGTCGCGTGGTCATTTAAAAACATCAAAAGTATTGCCGCGCGCGACATGTCGCGTGAGTGGGCTTTCCCTCTTAGAGACTCTTAAAGCAGCATTAGCTAACTTGTCAAATTCCTTCGCATGTTTTTTTGTTTTTTAACCTTTAATTTATAAAAATACAGTGCTTAAAGATGTGTGGCTTGTTAAAATGGAAAATTTTGATTAGGAATTCCTGGTGGGGGATTTTCTGCAAGATGACTTAGATTTTGTAGATATGGGATACCCCAGTCGCATTTTTCTTATGCCTAATTACGATGAAGAGATGTCCGAAATGGACTTTTTTAGAAGACATTTTCTAATATATTTTTGCATTGATGTGCTAATGTAAAAAGATGATTCATTTCCTTAGGGCTAAAATTCAGTCCCCTATTCTATTTGCTTTTGCCGACAAACGAAAACCATTGAAAAGTTGTTAATGGCGGAAACTAAAGATATGTTTTTATTTTAAAGTTAAAGACAGGGTTCCACAACAGAAAACACAAAATTACTGGGTTATTGCGACGTTGCCGAATTGTAATAAAAATGAAGAACCGTTTAGAAAAAGTTTTGAGAAAATGTTTCCGTGCAAATCATTTGAAATTTAAGTAGCAATTAAAGTTAAAGGTTCATTAGTTAAATAACTGTTAAAAAAAAGTTGATGTAAATGGGCGCGTTAAAAGATGTAACAAATACCATAAAATGATCCTACACTACATTTTTAATGTCAAAACTAGTACTAATTAGTATCGATAGCAAAATATCGAACACTAAATTACCCGGTATCGAAATAAAAGTATCGATACCTTTATCATATCGGTAGTATCGCAATATCCCTTCCGGCACACCTTACAAGGGCGGCTCCAGGGGGGCTATGGGGGCCATGCCAACCTCCCCCCCAAGATGAAAATTGTTACGATTTATGTGCGAGGCTTTTATTCAAAAAAATATGCTAAAAAGAGAATGGCCAAAGGCAATGTCCCTTGACACCTCATTGAGTTTTTCATTCCTCATCAAATAAGTTTATCATCTCACATTAAAAGAAAATTCAAACGGTACTTAGTGTAATAAGATAGTTAAAATCAATGATGTAAATATGTAAAAAGTGTCTAGTTATTGTTAACAAATAATTACTATTTGTAAATGATCGCATTTTCTATCTCCATTGGCCTGTATTCAGAAAAAAAAGATACGAATGCAGATCAGGCCTTCAATTTAATAAGGTTCATCTTAAATGAAAACTACACAAGCAAATACGAATTGATGTTATCCAAGTGTTTTTATTATAAATCTTCATGAAACATCGTGTATCTGAAGAGAACTAGTGAGTTCTTTTAATAATTATTAGTACCTCTTTAAAACATCTTATATTGCATGGACATTATAACCAAACATGGTTTGGTGCAGCGTTTCTCTTCCAAACGGTAGTTCGTGTCATCAAGCCCTGGGAGTTCGTGAAATAAATATTTTAATGACGTAATTATGTCCTAAACATCTCACCAGATAACATCGCAATAACATGACAAAGGCAACTCTGGCGATGGGAGTACATTCTCGTACAATTCGGCAACTTCTGCCTCCTGTGAATCGAGCGAACCGAGACTTTTCTGGACTGCGCCCAAAATAACTAAAATAACACGTCTGCCGATGTAAAAACGACACAGCCACATAAGAAAAAAGAGATTTGAACTGAATAGCACGGCCCGCTTAAAAAAAGTGGTTCTTTTTGTTGGATTTTTACATGTAATGAGATTGGGGTTCCCGAAATGCCTGATCCGCCAATGCTCGTAATATCATGTTAGGCTATTATTTACCTTCATACTGTACATATTGTAGAATAAAATTAATGATTAGATGTATTCGGTAAAAAGTATTTAGAATTTATTGGTGATTTATTTAGCATTTCATAAATTGATCAATGTTCTAGGCTATATAATTCACACGAACACGATTTAGAAATAATAGCCCAATTTATCTTCATTTTAAAACTAAAATTAAAATGAAGGCCGCTTTAAAATAATTACACAAAAAAAAATGAACGCATTAAATATTGAAATGCCAATGTTATGGTCGTGAACAATGTAGAAAATAATGAATTTTAATATGTGTATATATAGTTTGACGCGTATTTTATAAAATTTATGTAATAATAATAAATCAGCGATTGTGTTTATGAAAAGGTACCAAACAATGGCAGGGTATTAGACCGTCAGATAGTGACCGATTTAGGTGCCCCATTTTCGCATACAAGCCTCGAAGAGGGTTGAGAAGCATATTTATGTTGAGTAGAATACAAGAAAATTTACAAGTGGCTCTTGGGGATAACACATGGAAAATTCGATTTTTCTTATCAGACAATTTTTCCGACCCCAAAATGCACTTATACATTCAGGTCATTCAAGAAAATATGTTTTTCGGACTAGTGACGATGTACGTTTTCATACATTCGATGGGCTTGTTTGGAAAAATTGGATAAAATCTCGATTTTTTTCCTTAGAAGATTACGCCCTTATTTCAACCCTTTGGCCACCTGCAATATTAAAGCCTTTGGTTTTCCGAAACCTAGTTCCATTAATTAATAATTTATTGAAAATGGCTTGCGTGGAAATATGGGCAACAAATAACTTTTTATTTTTGTTAGAGAAAATCGAATTTTTCATGTGTTATCCCAGGAGCCACTCGTAAATTTCCTTTCATTCTACTTAAAATCGATGTACTTTTCAACTCTGTTCGAGGCTTGTATGTGAAAATGAGGCACCTAAACTTGTCACTATCTGACGGTCTATACCTATGTAAGATTTTCTGTAGGCCACAGAAACTACTTTATTTTTAGAAAAATTCCAATAATTGCTTTCTTTCGCAGATTGAAAGATCTCAAAAAATTTCAATCGTTCATTATCAAATGTCTAAGACTGTCATAAAATTTTTCGGTCAGAAAAGTTACAACAGGTAATTAAAAAATAAATACAAGCTACAATTACAAACAGACCTCCGAAAATGGAAGCTATCTCGGAACGAAGCGAAATTGGTCAAGAACTATCCTCAACCCAAAATACGCAAGACTTCTAATCTTGTCTTCTACACATAAAGCTTTTAAAAGCTTTCTGGAGCAGCTGCAGGTCACAGAAGAGGATTGTAAGAAGACTAAACCTACACCTAAATAATGAATATTCAATTTTAATCATTTTATAATGTATCTTTCCTTCATACAACTTTACAAGTCAACGGGTTAAACTTTTCATGAGAATTGCTTTTTGGATAAATAAAGAATAGTAAAAATAATATTAAATAAAAATGAAAAAAATCCATTTCAAAATAATGGAAAAACAATCTAAAAACGTACCTAAACGGTCCGCAATATGCGGTTGCTGTCTACTGCACTATGAAGTCGCTTGACACTCCACAGTTTAGAGTTTAGTACAGTAAGATGGCTGCAGCTGCTATTGTGGACTGACAAAATGCAACTGCATTGTGCAGTCGACAGCAACCGCACATTGTGGCCCGTCTATCTCCAAACCATAATTGAATAAACACAATTCTAAAGGGCAGAAATAGACGGACCACTATGTGCGGTTGCTGTCGACAATAAGAGCTTGCTACACATTAACCGTCTAACGTAACAGGTATTATGGGGTCACAGTTGACCCCAATTTAAAACTGGTACTTGCATAAGGAAAAAAAATTAATAAAGAAATTTTTGAAAAAAAAGCTTATTTTTTAGCAAAGTAGGTATTTTATTTGATAAAGAAAAACATATATTTACTAAAAATATTATAAAAAAAACTGAACATTTTTATATACATGAAAAAAGACATCATTTTTGGTTTCTGCAAAATTGGTCTTAAAATTTAATCGGACAATATCGTCGAACCTGTAACAAACAAAAACCTAATTAAAATATTAATAAAAAATGACAGTGACGTTTTCTCTTATATTTCCAATGGAGCAGAAGTTGAAGACAAATATTTAATCAGCATGTTGCTTTCCTACATTTTGAATATTCTTCAAAAACTTCAGATGTTACTGGTAGCTTTGTTCGCGGAGCCTGTCGGCGACATGTCCACGACAGATGAGCATGCGCATTTCGATTTCAAGCTGTTTTAAGCGTTCGATTTTCGGCTCTACGCACGCTAAAAATCGAAATGCGCATACTCATCTGTCGTAAACATGTCGCCGACAGGCTCCCCGAACATCCGAACAAAGCTATTATTATGGTCAGGGATGACTCCGACCGAAGCGCGACGGCCAGTGTTGCCAATTAGACGCAAAAAGCGCAACATTTGTGCTTTTTGTCTATCTGTTGCGATATTATTGGGCCCTCTGCTTTTTTGCGCCTTTTTTGTGATTTTTACCTGCAAAGGCGACTGGTAATGATATTTTATATTTTTCCTTTTTACATTTTTCCTTTTTACTCTTATAAACAGACAAATACACTTATAAGAAAATTTGTATGTCAATAAAAACGTATTGAATATAGAGTGATTACTTGGGAATTGCCGTAAATTCTCTATTTTGTGATTTTAAATCGTATTTGAGGCAATATTTTGGCTTTTTTATATTGGTAATAAAGTTGCGCTTTTTGATCAAAAATTGCGCTTTTTATGCTGGAGTTTTGCGCTAATCGTTTCTTTGGTACTGGCAACACTGGCGACGGCCTATATCTTCAAAACGTTCGCCCGTCAAGCACCGAAAAGGTTTCGACTCAGAAGAAAACTGGGTTTATTAAGCTACTATTGCATAGCTTTTATCGCTGGCTTTGAGCAAGAAATTCCGTAACGAAAATAAACCTAACACCCGCCACTCCGACTGGCACAGCGGTGCGGCGTTAAAAGCCGTGGAAGTTTTTATCCAACCCTATTCGTATTAGTATGAAGCGGAGTTAAATATACGTCTGCGGACTGGGACGTTTATGCAATACAAGAACTAGAAGAGCTTTCTCTGGCTTCTAATAAATTGGTATCACAAATGTTCCCGGCTGGCGTAAATATTAGATATTAATTTTTTTTGCAAGATTTATAAAATATTAATTTTTATTTTATCAGTGTTAACTATTTCATTATTAAGCTATTGCATAGATTTTATCGCGGGCTTTGAGCGCGGCGACCGAATCAAGAAATTCCGTAACGAAAATAAACCTAACACCCCCCACTCCGACTGGCACAGCGGTGCGGCGTTGAAAGCCGTGCATCGTCTAACGTCGTTTCAGTTTGGCAGACTTCGGCATGATATTTGTGTGCGTGCGACTAGACTTATGCGTGTAGACTAGCTGCTAACTGCTCATAACTGATTCTATCTTTCTTAGACACAATTTCGGAAAAATTGAATTTGAAAATAAATAATGATCCACAAGAATCCACAACAAAATATGGGACCACCATTGACGCGGTATTTTCCAGATATTTAGAGAATATCAAGTCTCAAACTTATGTTTCTTAATTCAGTTACCATAAACCTATAGTTTCAATGATAAAAATTCCTGAATAACCTACATGTAAGATAATAAATAAACTTCTCATTTATTCAATAAAAGAAAAAAATTTGTTTTCTTATCGGTCACCACGCTCAAAAAGTGTAACTTGAATTAATATCAAAGAAAAAACTTGAATTAATATCAAAGAAAAAAAACTGCATTAAATAAATAATTATAATTGCATGAGTTGATAAAAAATGCTATGCAATAGCTTTACCGAGGCAGTCCCCGAGTGCCACACGTATTTTTTAAATCATTGAATTAAACTTATTTAACTTTAATTTTAGTGTACATGCATTTTTTATATTTATATATAAGTAACACAAGCACCCACTTCTAGCATGCCTAGAGAGCCCAATATACACACCGCACAAAAATTATCGCATCACCAATGCTTTTAAATATTTTGGCTACAGTAAATTTATTTTTAAAATTTCTTAATTATTTCCTGAATGGGCATTCTTTACTGATAAACTCGAGTCAAAAAACTGGTCGTTTCTTCTTTTGTTAGGTTCTTGTTTACCTTTTTCGGGCGAATGCGGATAGGCATACATTCCACTTTGCAATTATGCTGTTCATTTCTGTGTTTTCTGCTTTGATTTTAAGTTGTACGATAAAGGTGTATACTATGGCTGGTCCACAACGTTTAACTCGCCATTTGACAGATGAAGAGGCCGTCAGAGTAATTGCGCTGATTGAAGATGGGCGAAGTCAAAGGTACGTGGCGGATTTATTGGGTGTACAACAGAGTACCATTTCAAGAGTTGTTCAAAGGCATAGGGAGACTGGACGGTACTCTAGAAGAGAGGGCCAAGATCATCCTAGAGTTACAACATCTCTAAATGATCGTTTTTTACGACTTTCAGCCCTAAGAACACGATATTTCACTGCTCGAATGCTCCAGAATGACCTTTTAGCTGCCGAAATGCGTACAAACCGTATTTAATCGTCTTCGAGAGCATGATATACGTTTAAGGGTTCCAGCCAATGGCCCGCGTCTTACCAGAGAACATCGAGTTTGCCGTTTACAATTTGCTAGAGACCATGCTGGATGGGGTGTAGAAAAATGGTCCAATATCCTCTTTACAGATGAGTCCAGATTTTGTTTGTTCTCTTCAGACAGACATATGCCAGTATACCGAAAACCAGGCGACCGTTCTTGGCATTCTTTATTTACCCTGTACATATTGATTTAAAATGAGAAATTTTATTTATGATTTATGTAATTACAAAGATTCAATATACATGGCCAAAATATTTGAAATATTAGTGATGCAATAATTTTTGTGCGGTGTTTATTATTTTGCTAGAGAGATCTGCCCGTATGCATGGCAGGACTGAGTCTTTTCTGACTGCTTAGTATGTACTTACATAAATAATATGTGTGAGCAAGTATAAGTAGAAACAAAACGTAATATTTAAATCCATGTAAATTTGATATAAAACAATTTTTGGTTAAAAAATATAATTTTCTAATACAAAACATTTTTGACATCATTATCATTACAATCAAAATAAATTCCTAAGATTATTTACCGAAGTTGCCAGAAACCTACTGTTTCAACCTTTTTTTGCTTATTTTTTCTTTAAACCTAGAACAACATTTCTGCATGAAAATAGATAATTGCGTAATTAGATGATATTTTAATCCTGAATAACTAACAGTAATAATATCATCTTTAACTATGTTGATTCTTCTTTTTATTTTTATATAGCGTACCGTTGAATTTTTAAAAGTCTTCGTTATCGATACACTTTAATTCTATTCAGTCATTTGCATGTAACGTTTCAACTAGGTGCTAATAGTTGTGTTTTTATTTGTTCTAGTGCCTCATGCAGAATGCTGGACAACAGTATGGCCAAGGAGGTGCGTCCTCCCACCAAGCGGCACCTTTCGGCGGTCACACAGAAACCACAGTGAGTACAATAATAGAAATTAATTAATTATTAAATTTGTATATCGCACTATTAATACAATACTAACGCAACTCGAAAAATCTTTGATTTAAGGCCCGAACTAGATATAAAAAGTACACAAAACTCAAATTCAACACTATCACGTAATGATAGCAAATTATGCTAGTTTTTTTCTCTTTGTAAACATACAGACTAGTTGTGTTAGTATTTATTACATGATGGTACGATATTTATTTGTGTAAGAGTTTGACTCAATTGGACATAGGACATCACAGTATGAACAGTATTGCCATATTCAATCTTTAAGATTTATTAAAGTAAAATTGATGATTGTTCTTATAGACTATGGACCATTTTTGATAGAAGAAAAATAACAGTTAAGGTATTTTTTTTTAAATAAAAAAGTATTATAATTAAAAATTAACCAGTATCACAAAATGGGGTAAAACATTTGGTAAAACGTTCGCCCTAAAATCATTTAAAAATTCGAGAGATCCTAAATTTGTGCCAACTCGTAGCATAAAATAAACAAGAACGATTTGATTTTTAACGAAAGACGATAAGAAGTATCGATACGTTAAATTTTCAGGTTTGTGAAGCTTTGACATTGCTTAAGCTAAACCACGTAGATGTTTTTAAGAACCCTTACTTGTTTTTTTATTAGAGTTTGAAAATTGTTTGAGCAACTTATGTAAAAGTATTTTTTCAATTTTTTCCTCAAGTCTACCCATGTAAAAATATTTGTCTTTTATTTCTTAAGCCTGTCCATTTAAAAATATTTGGGCCCTGTTGCTCTTAAGTCTACCCATGTAACAACATTTAGTCATTTTTCCCATTACGCCTGCTCATGTAATAATATTTGTGTGTCCATGTAAAAATATTTGGATTCTTTACCCCTTAAATCACGTCCAAGTAAAAAACAAGTATTTATCTCCTTTGCACCGCATGTCTGCCCATCATAGCCCTCAGAAAGTCTAGATACCGCTTGGCGTATGCTGTCAATACAAAAAAATGACCCCATTCAAGCTTGTCGCCATGTTAGGTAATTTATGTTTTGGCTACACTGATTTTTAGTTTGTGTGTTCTGTAATACGTGAACACCGATAATCTGCACTTTGTTATTAGTTATAAGTGAGTGAGACGCACAATTTCTAATTTCAAATTAAGAACAAAACTTTGACAAACCTATTTGATTTTCTTAGATCTGTTCAGACAGGACCGGTTTTATACATTTTCTCGTTCTTGAAATGTTATTTTTACATGATTATATATATTATTGGATAAGTGTTTTGTGTACATATTGCTATGAGAATTATAGAGAAATTCAGTGAGATTTATGTAATATAATTCAAATTACAAGTAAACCATCTGTTCCTGTTTGGCAATATGGAGAAAATACCTACTTCATTGTCAAATGTACTATTTAAAAGAATGTGATTGTTAACCGGTCATTTATTTATATTATGAAAATAAATGAATGAATTTTTTAACTAGGGAAAGATATACTTACATCGGTAACAAGGTATTTTTAGAAAAACTAATAGATTACTCCTATTCCTATAGTTTATTTGAAAATGAATAATAGCAAAATTATATAAAAATATGGACCTTTGCCATAAAAACTGTGCTACCAAGCATTTTCAAATAAACTATAATGATAATTTGATTTAATAGAGCGAGTATAAGATCTCACCTGTTAGAGAAATTGGGGCATAGGGAAGAGATTATGAAGCAGGTAAGCAAAGTCGTTGCAAAAGATAAATATATAGAAGTTATTTTAAAAATTTGATAAAAAACTAGTGGAACAACAAATGGAGTTGTCGCTATCGGAGATCCAATCAGCAGAAAGTAAAAAAAAAACTTTGGGGATGTTGGAAAAGGGCACAGCAATAGGCCCAAAACAATTCCTTGGTTTTTTAATAAATATAATCTTGTGAGATGTAAAAAATACTGCTAGAGTGGAGAAGCAGTATTGTTCTAATGTAGAAAACCCAGGGACATACAGCAGTGCACTAACCATAGGTGAATAGTCACTAAATTATACAAGAGTCCCATCTCGATTTTATTTTTAAATATTTTTGAGAATACCTATTATTATTTGTTACATTGAGTTTAATAAAACCACAGATTTCGAATGTATTGAAAGTTATTTAAAAAGTACCTCTATAAATATATAGAAAATGTGTATATGACTAACTGGTTTTATTAATCTTTTTTTGGGGTAGGTAAATATATTTTGAAAAATTTACAATCTTCTTTTGAATAAAAGACAAAATATTTCTGTTTTTATTAACTGAACAATATTTTATACAAACGTAATATATACCTATTTAAAAGAAAATATTACATTTTACAAGTATCGCATATTTATATGAAATAACTTACTCAATAAGAAAGAATTAAATGAAACAAATTAATAAACAATGGATATGAAAAATTGCTTTAACAATTTAATCCTTAGATAAACTTATTCTTACATATTACTTTAATCAATTTATTTACTATAAAAGTATATTTCCTATCATTTATTACATGTAATAAAATAAAGCATAAAACATACAAACAATAATATGTACCTACTTAGAACGGAACTAATATTATTGTATCAAGGTAGTAATAGTGGACATTTTCCGAATAAAAAAAAGTAAAAAAGAAGTAACGGTCGACACGTTTTTCTGACTATTGGTCTTCATCAGTACGGTGCAGCCAAGTTCAAAGAATCATGGAACGTGTGTTGGAAAAATTGTACAATAGGTCACTAACAAGGAGCCAATAACACATTTGCCGTTTCAGCTAGTATCCCCAAATTTTCTGGACTTATACTAAAGTCACAAAATGATTCAATGGTCTTCCTATGGCTATCAGTTATTCTTTCCTAAAATTGTTTGGTATGCTACAACAAAACACAAATTATTTGATTTTGAAAATATACAAATATTTTTGAAAACTTACACATGAAATGTTATTCCTTCCTTGTATCTTCTACCGTTGGATGCATTGTTACATTCACGTACAAAACAACAAGAGATTTTGAAAATCCTGTAAAAATTTAACACCAAACCACAAATGTTTTTTATTAAAATAAAACACTAAACGACTAAACTAAAAAATAATGTTTGAAATAAAACCTTTACTAGAAGAACAAAATAAACAACACAAAAGATAATAAAATCGATTATATACGTCGAACGCCGATCTTACGCTTATTACTAAACTTGTGCCGATTCTGTCTTGTCAGAAGCGCCAACTTAAAATTTATTGACATTTATTTATCATGGCGCCCATCATATGGGGGGTCAAAATGTTTTTACGATGCGGTATCTAGACCTTCTGAGGGCTATGCTGCCCATCTAAAAGTATTTGGCGCTTGACTCATTAAGCTCAACTGTGTAAAAATATTTGAAATCTCTACCTTTTAAGCTTGCCGGGCTCTTTGCTTACAAAGTACCTATCATCTAGAGACCCCCACGCCACCATATTAGCGCCACCTTGTTTTTGAAGTAAGAACAATGACAATTGACAAATGGCGGTAAATTCAAATTGTAATTTTTAGTAGTAAGTTGTTATTAATTAAATTAAAAATCAATTCCAAATAAATTATTTTATAAAATGGACCTAATTGGATCAAAACTTTTATTTTACAAAATAATTCACATCACGACAAGATTTTGATGGCAAGTCAAAATTAGATGCGCACCAGCAAATCCAACAAGTATTAGAAATTAAAAATTAAAAAAACCGATTTCAACAGCGTCACCACATCTAAACCAAATTTATATGGGACTGCCCCTGAGGTACCCTCTTTCTAACAAAAAAAGAATCATATAAATCGGACAAGGTGGTAAAGCTAAACATACATAAAAAATGAAGAGTTTGAGGATTTTCTAATAGACCCAATTATTAGATTTTGACCAAATTGATATGGGACCATCCCTGAAATACCCCCTTTCTAACAAAAAAAGAATCATTGAAATCGAACACCGTGTTAAAGAATTATTGCTGAACATACATAAAAATATTGCGACGAATTGAGAACCTCCTCAATTAAAAATGGGATGAGTTATCTCAGTTAATGGCTGAACTTCTATGCTCTGCTCGTCCCGCAAATATTCATTCGTTACATAAAATAAGGCATTTCGTAACTGGTTTCATAAATAGCTGTTAAACAATCTAAAAACTTTAAATAATTTATTTGACGTTCAAGAATGATAGCAATATAAAAAAAATGTATGTGGTTTCACCGTTGACAGTGAAATCGTAAAATCAGTACCCGTGTCGCAGTGCATAAAATAAGTTTCATAAGAAATTGATTGCATTAAAAAAAAAACTTATAATTATAAAAATCGATAGTCTACGAGTATATCCATATCTTCTAAAGAAGGGCATGATTAAATTTGGTAAAACTTGATTAAAATTTTAAACTCATTAAAAAATATGATTAGTTTCTTCTTAACATTAATCCTCATAAAGTACAAAACTGGTATACACAATGCATCTAGGCTAAAATGATTTGAAATAGATTACCAGGGGACTGTTTTTTTTACATTATTTAATTCGGTCAGAAAGACAGTTGCACCTACAGAAAAGATAATCACGTCATAAAAAAAAATAATGCATTACCTGTCTTTTACCCGGGGAACCCTTCAATTTGATGTAGATAATGGTTAAGTTATAAACCGAGCCAGTAGTGTTTATTCGCGTTACACTAAATACAAATACTGATATTAAAAATACTGTGGGTAAAACCATAGCTATTAAAACGTCTTACTCAATAATTAGATTAATAATTTTTACATTGAGAATAAATACCCGTCAGCCGTAATGTATAGTTTATGTTTATAACGATTAAATTGACAGTCATTATGAACAACTGTCTTACTAAATACCTCGTGTAATTGCCTGTTTTATTTAATACTTTTAATGATTTTATTTTCAAAATATTCTCTACGATTGTCAAATCAAAATACCGAAATGAAAAAGTGTAATTTATTTATTTCTTTAATGGACTGTATTTGTTTGTAAATAAATTCACCACTTTTCTAGTAACTTGAATTAAAAGCAGACACTCGAGGCTTATTTCTAAAAGTTAAAACTAATTAATTTACAAATATAGTCCATTAAAAGAAGAAATAAATAATTTACAAAAAGTGATGTTATAATTTTACTCTATTTTGATTTATTTTTAACTAAACACTGAAGCAGACTTGCTCCCTCTTCTATCCCGATTAACTAGCCTACTGTCCTAAAGTAATGGCAAACTATAAAAACATTAGTTCTAAGTTAGTAGACTTAATATAAATTGATCCATATACACATGTAACATGACACATTAGCCTGTATGAAAGAAGTTTGACAATCAAATTTAGAAATACTGTAAACTATAAACCCTGTATGATATTCTAGACCTGAACGAGAGTAAAAGAGTGTATTCATATTAAATTTCTACTTTATATATAATCTAGTTATTTGTGGCATTTGCGGTAGGTTGAGGAAGAATTTATGTAGGATAGATAGTGTGTATTACACATTTGCGGATGATTTAAAACGAAGTAAATTTATATTGATATGATTAAATATAGATTATTATTTGAGAATGATAATCTTGAATTGATTTCTTTTAAAATCAGTAAATGAGGTGGTATTTATAATTATTTAACCTACCTTATATAACGTCAAAATATTTCAAAACAAAATTTTATTTAAGCACTAGGTTCATAAAGTAATTCTTGATGACCTTGCATTTATTGATTTTTTAATTTTTTTTTTTTGGGGTTATTAAAATTCACTTATTGTAATTTTTTCTCTATTTGCAAATGCATTTTGTTTGTTTTTGTTATTATACATTGGTGTTTCAGTGGTTACCTAGGAATAGCTTATAACAGCTAGACTTCGCAACTGATTGCATCACTTTTCTTCTATTACCGTGAATTGAAAATTTGTAATTTAGCGGGCTTAAATCTGGTGGACTAGGTGGCCGCTCCATCATTGGGCCTCGTCTGATTGTCGTACTTCAAAAGCGCAGTATGGAGGTGCTCCAGCAAAGGTTCAGACCTATTATCATCATTTTCCAGAATTCGGGTTATTTCGGGATCAACAGCTTCTCTAAATAATTGTAGATACAACTCATCATTTAAATTTCCATAAAGAAAATATGGTCCAATAATATGATTACCTACCAGACGTTCAACTTTTGTGGTGTTTCAGTATGAAACTCCCGCATTACTTGAGTACAATTATGTTGTTGACTAAACCATTTAGTGCAAAGGTACATTCGTCAGAAAAGTAGATATTTTCAAAAAAGTCGTTGATTCATTAATTGACAAAACTGTAAACGCCGAGGGTCGAAAACGTCTTCATATTGTTTTTGCACCAAATTAGTTTCTACAAATTTTTGTAGCAATTCAGTTACGTACTTATGTGTTGCAGTTTTTTTGGAATGAACAGCGTTAAATTGTCTAGCTGCATTTCATCTCTTGCAAATTTATTATTTGCATAATAGAAACCTATAATTTCAACTCTTTCTTCGACCACTGTTTTTATCCGAAGCAAAGCATAATTTGATTGTTTTGAGATTTAATACATACCCCTTTCTGTTATCAAATTGAAACCTTATTTTGAGATTTAGTAAATGCACCTAATTGAATTAAACCTTTTCTGTTATTAATTCGAAAATATCTGTAACTTCCAAATGATTAACTTTACACCTCATATACTCATTTTTGGAATCGAATGAGAGAGGAGAATAGAATAATTCGATAATATATTACAGTGTGTTCTATTCCAAAAACCATGGGGAGGTGGCCTTGGGGAGAAGAGGCTGAAACTTACAACGAATATACATGAGCAAAAAGACGTCCGTATATTCCCTGTATATTCTGCCCTTCTAATCAACACGATTTATTACAGATTATCTTCGAATTAATTCGGAAAAAAGTAAAAGAAAAGTAGTTTTGCATTTTTTTATAGTGGCATACGAACTGCAATAACTTTCAAAAATATGTACTTTATCTGCGATCGATACATAATTTGACCAAAATGAAAAATTCACAATATTTATTATTTCGGTTTTGGTCAAGTAAAAGTTCCAAGGCTAACTAGATATCAAATCAAGCGAGTGGTGGCCCTAGATTCGTTTCTTACATGTTGTCAAACTGTTATTAATTAGTACCTAAGCTTTAGAAATAAGTAAAACCAGTTGAAAAAAACTAAATTAGTTCAATTTCTTAAACTTATTTGATGTTTTTGTTGAATATAATACAATACTGAATACCTACTATATTAGACCAGGAAATAAAGTAGATTTACCTCTGAAAAATGCTAAAACATGGTATCGTGGTCCAATTCGATGCTTTGGCTTCCATTTTTTTGGGGTTGCTTTTTTAATTCGATTTTTTGAGAACGCTGCGCCAACGACTAGACTGAAATGAAAAATTCTTGTCCAATCTTCATTTAGATATTTTTGACAGAAAAAATATACTGTACAACTCAAGTGGATTGTCTGTATCCGCTCTGGTTGCACAAACTACTAGTCCAGTCTTCATCTAGAGGATATTTGTGACTATTGTGATAAAAAAACCCAGCTTAAGTACTACCTTAGCATTTATAGTTTACCCTCTATCTAGGGCATCTTGAAGATAGGCTCAGGCATATCTTGGCTTTGAATGTCACGCCATAGATAAATTAATATATAAGATAAATCGTTTACATGCACGATACTGGTAACAAGTTTTAGTTCCTCAGCATACTATTTGGAGCCACCATAACACATTACACAATTGGCTGATTGGCTTGACAGTTAAAGGCAGCAGAAAAGAAAATAAAAAGAAGAGTGTCTAGTTTCCCCGCGGTTCATCCAAATGTACTTTATTATTTATTTACATTTTTTGGAATTCATTACTCAAAAAAAACTAATATTTAAATTAAAATATTGTATTTAACATAAATATTAGTTTTTTAAAGTAATAAAACTCCAAAAAATTTAAATAAAGAAATATTTATACTAAAATACTTGAAACACAGGTATCATTTAATGGAAGTAAGGTGCATTTAAACGTTTATTACATACATAACATGTACTCAATATTAAATAACAATAATTGTAAGTGAAATTAATAGTAGTCTCCTCTCATTCTTGGAAAATGGACCAATTTCCGACGCAGGTGTTAGGTGTTTGGTGTTTTCTCAGGGCGTTTTCTATAAAACAAAAAAAAAGTGTATATACCTTATTGAACAATTTCTCTTATCAAAATGTTGCCAATTCTTATAAGTACAAGTTAATTTTATTTAGTCTAAAATTAGTTTATATTGCATAGTGCAATAGTTAATTTGAATTTTATTTTAACTTTAAAACAAATCTGTTCTAGTTTATCTAACAAATTAGAGTTTGAAAATTACTTTTAATTTTTGACAGAAAACAAAAGGATATACTTTAAATTCTGTAATTAATAATCATTAAAGTTCACAAGCCCTCTCACCAAGGCAAGATTTCAATCCAAGAGGAGGAAAAATTGAAACTTATTAACTATTAATTATATTCAAATTTTTAAAATTAGAAGTTAATTGAACAATCAAATTATTTAGTATAGGTTTACTGCAATTTAAAAAAATATAAATAATTTTTAAAGAATTTCATTCCAACCGGATATAAATTATTATTAAAATCTGAAAACAATTGAAGTCTCATAATTTTAAGTAGATTCATGAAAATAACATCTCTCCAAATTTTTGAAATAAAAAATGTTAACGAAAAATGCCAGTTTATATAAAATATGAAAAATATCGGTACGAGAAAATCAAGAAAAAAGTAAATGTTAAAAAGTTTAGTCATCTGTCTTATAGTTAAGTGGGCGTGAATCACATATTAATTCAGATAAGAGATTTACACAAATCACACAACTACTAAAAAATTATTTTGATACCGTAGGAAATATGATGCTGACCTATTGCAAGCAAGATTGAGTAAATAAAGAACTGTGCTGGACCAAAGATAGCTCTGGAAAATTCCGACAATGTCTCTAGATCTGGCACCCCTTGAATGTGAGGTTTTAAAAACAAGAATTTGTAAAAGTCCACTCCAAAATATTCAAAAACTAAGACATATGATGATCTAAAAATTGAGTTCTACAACCAAAAATGGTCTGTATACCATCAGGGTTATTACTTAAGGGTCAGTGGCCAAAGACTCGGCAGTTAGAGGGTTGGAGCTATTCCACAGTTCAATTCAATGGCAAGGACAGTTAGGTCAGAGGTTTCATATACCGAGTACCTACTAATCCAGAATGATGCAATACTATTAGTCCTACTAAAGGGCCTTGTACTGGTTTTTTCAAGGTGAGGGGGAAATTTTGCAGTCCAGGAACTGTGTTATTGCGAAGGTATATCAAAACAAATTCCGTATAATTAGAAAAAAAAGCAAGGAACAAACATTTACACAATAGAACTACTTTCTAGGCTGTGAAACTTACTAAAAAAGACCAAACTTGATAAAGGTCGAGATGGAAAAGGCCCCACATTCCTAATCAAATTTATTTATAATATAACCCAGAAAGTTGGCGACGAGTTCTAAAATAGGTCATGTTTTTGTCTAAAGAATATATTATTTTCTCTATGTATGTTTTATTTATAAATACATTAGGCCTACATAAATTGTCTTTTAATGAGCTATTTTGGATTAGAAATATAATAGAATACATATTTTAGTAAAATCGATTTGCAGTAATGGATTATCCAGTCTATGAAATAAACGAAAAAAAAAAATGGTTATTATTTATTAAAGTTTAACAGAGCCGATAGAGCGCTAAATATTAATAAATAAAACAATAATTTGTATAATTGGGTATCTAATCTAAATGCATATTATCTGAAATGAATGACTTATTGCATTGTATTGTAAATAATACCTATCGAAAACGTACCGCAAGGCATTACAGGGTGGAAAAGACCTTTTCGGCGAAATCCAAAAACACGTCAAGTTTGTTTATCAAGGCGACACCTTTTGACGCAAAAAGCATAGTAAAACCTTCAACACCCTCAGTAGGGTTGTCATCCTCCAATTTTTTCAAAGAGGAAGGGGGTTAAGTGATACCTCATTAAAAGGGTCTTGACATTCCCTATACAATGCTGCTGAGTTTTTCAAAAGCAAACCATTCGTTTAGAAAATTATAAAGCTTTGAAAGTTAAACAATAATGTGTGACGGAAAATGCAAAAAGCGATTTAATTTCACTTGAAACCTTGCCGTATTTTGGAAATTACATTATTTATTCCCAGATTTAAAACAAAACACTTCATTAACTCGAAACACTAAAACATTTATTGCTATAATGGTATTTTTCAAATTAATTTGCTGTTTGTGCCGCTTTGCAGATTCTTTAGGCTCTTTTTTGTTGATAAAAAATTGTCGGGTTTCTTCCTTCACGTTTAAATTAAAGTATTTGCTAGATAACTCTCTTATGGTTAGTGTTTCAGTATCATTGTCATTTTGAACATTAAGATTTATCTATTATGGTGTATTCAATTGCAGAAAGAGTGGAAATTATTGAGCTTTTTTTCAAAAACAATGAGTATGGAAATCGGGTCGTGGAGCTGTTTAACCAACAGCATCCTGATAAACATCTCTCTGGGAAAATTGTTAGCGAATTGGTGGTAAAATTTCACAACACAGATTCGGTTCACAACAAAAAGAGGAACCGTGAAAATCCAGTGTTAAATGAACCTACGGAGATAGCAGTATTGGGGCTAGTTACAGTGAGTACGCTGAGTACAAGACAATTGGCCATTGCGACCGATGTGTCTCGTACAAGTGTCCAACGGGTTTTAAAAAATACAAATTCCATCCTTATAAAATTCGCTTAGTGCAAGAACTGAATGAAGACGACTTCGATCGTCTCTCGCAAGTTTGCGAAATTATTAGTGAGCGAGCGTTGAACAATGATAATTTCCTATTTAATGTGTGTTTTTCGGATGAGTGTTCTTTCTTCCTACACGGTTTAGTGAATCGCCACAATTGCCGTTACTGAGCTGACAGCAATCCAAGGATTTTCCACCAAACACACACACACAACACCCCGAGAAGTTAAATGTATGGGCTGGTATTTTTGGAAATTCCATTGTAAGTCCATTTTTCCTTCCTGGAAATTTAACAGGCGATATGTACTTAGATTTACTACAAAATGCCATCGACCCAGCTCTAATATAGAGAACGACCCCGCATATAACAAACAAGAACTGATTTTCAAACAAGACTCGTGAAATGTGCGCAATTATTTAAATGACACATTTTCACGACGATGCATAGGGCGAAGGGTCGCAACTAAGTGGCCACCTCGGTACCCGATTGTATATTTTTTTAGTGGGGACACATAAAAAGCGTAGTTTACAAAACTGCATCTGGCACATTAGAAGAGTTGCGAAAAAGAATCATTAATGCATATCGCGAAGTGACACTGCAAATGCTCCAAAATGTACGCCAACGATTTTAAGATGTATCACAATATGCAAGTTGGCAGGCAGCACTTCGAGCATTTACTTGACTAATACGGTAAGCATTGAATCGCTTTTTGCATTTTCCGTCACACATTATTGTTTAACTTTCAAGGCTCCATAATTTTCTAATTGAATGGCTCGATTTTCAAAAACTCAGCAGCGTTGTATAGAGAATGACAAGACCCTTTTAATGAGGTATCACTTGACCGTTTTTCCCCTTTAAAAAAATTTGGAATAGGTTGCCCCCTTGACAAACAAACTTGACGTGTTTTTGGATTTCGCTGAAAAGTTATTTTCCTCCCTGTAATGCCTTGTGGTACATTTTTGATGGGCCACCCTGTATATAAAAACGCCAAAAATGAAATCGTTAAAAAACAACGCTAAATATTAATACAATTTTGATGATAAATCCTTGTCTTATAAAAATCAATTGTTTCAAAATATACAGTGAGGTCCTAAAGTAACGGATAATTTAATTAGCGAACTTATTAATGATTTAAAGAGAAACTCCTGAAACTGGTCAATTTTTTATTTTAAATTCAAAATTTTTGACGTAACAACTTTAACCTTTAGGTGAGGTAAGTACCGGTATTTAAAAAAAAAATATTCTTTTTTCTGCCGAGGCAACTTCTACTTTACATGGAACAGTCAACAAGCAAAATTGTCGTTATTGGAGTCGACAAAATCCTCATTGAATGGTGGAAAGCCACACTCAATATCCTAGTAAATTAAACGTTTGGACTGGAATATTAAATGATCGAATTGTCGGGCACACGACACATTGACTGGGGAGCGTTATTTGGATTTTTTACAAAAAGTTAAAAAGACTTTGTCCTTATGGTGTTGACCCTAACGAAATAAACGTATGGTATCATCAAGATGGAGCTACACCATATTATGCAGCAGCAGTAAAAGCCTATCTTAATCAAATTTTTCCAAGTAAATGGATTGGTCGACGCGGTGAAATACGAATGGCCTTCTCGTTCTCCAGACATGACCCCTCTGGACTATTTTTTATGAAGTTATCTAAAATCAAAGGTCTACTTCAACAGACCAACCAACATAGATTATTTAAAAACCAGAATAAGTCATGAAATTAAACAAATCGTCCCAGAAATTTTACATAATGTTTTACAAGAATTTCAACGTTTTTTTTATTTGAACACATGATCTAAATTATTTTCATTTAAATTTGTGTTGAAGATATTAAAATGCATTTTCAAATTTGTTTTTTAAGGAATATTTAAAAATTAAAACCTACTAAGTTTCTGAATAGAGAATTAAAATGAGGTGTCACATTCCCATTAGTTTTATTTTAAAAGACTTAAACGGGCAATTACCCCACCGAGAGGGGCAACCTGACCGGTAAAGTTGTTACGTAAAAAATTTTGAATTTATAATTAAAAATCTCAGCATTTTTCTTCAAATCATTAATAAGGTCGCAAATAAATTTATCCGTCACTTTAGGACCTCACTGTACGTACAATTTCATAATTTTAAAGCAAATTCACTTTTTAAACAAATTTATAATTGCTTTAAATTTAACCCTGAACTTCACCAAAAACGATGACTGGTTAAAATATCTTTGTCAGTGTCAACTAAGAGTACTAAAGTACTAAAATTGTGAGGCAATAGTAAATTGTATGCCTAGGCGGAAAATTGTTTTCCACCATGGTTCGCACATTTTTTTACACGCAAACATCTTTTTTAACATTTTAGTTTGTTAACATAGACTTTTCCATAAAGTCTATTGTAGACTTTGGTTTTAGGTTAATTTATATTTGACTGTTCTTAAAGATGTCCAGTAAATTATGGTAAAATCATTATTATTTATTTTTATTCTTTTCAGACATCTAGTGGAAGTATAACGAGCTCCCTTCGTCAATTCAGAAGAAAAAATGAAGATAAACAGTCTCACAGTGAGAATAATACTACTTCAGCGCCAGCCGAAGCTCATGTAGCGAGGGTGGCGCCTCACAGTCACTACCCACCTAGGTCAACCACTGAGTGCTACCGGTATCCCTCCCAGTATCCAGATTATGGGTAAAGACTTTGATCGATTTGATTCTGTTATATTCTGTTATATTGTATACTTTACTTTTAGATTACAACAACAGCCTGTAAAATACTCCGAGATCTCCGAACCACACGCTCAATTGCAAGACCACTTAACGCCGTCAGTTATTCAGAAAGCTAAAACCAAAGAGTATATGGAGATGTGTAACGTTCAACAGCAGCACATGAAACCTTCGTACGACCACCTCAATGGCCAACAAACTTACCCCGATGCAAATGTTCACCCGCATACTCAATATCTTAACAAAGATTCACAAGTAAGTATGAAGAGTAATAAATTTAACACCCCATTTACCGTCAAGTTCCACGAGCTAGATTTCCATTTAACCCTTTATTTTTAGGTTCATCATGGATACAAACCAGAATCTCAATATTACTCCAAAGATCCACAATACTCCCAACAACATCTTCCTCATCAAATTCCCAAATATCCGCAAATGCCGTCTCAAGTTCGGAAGTACCCTCCAGGGAACGATTTTCTCTCAAAATTACAACGAATCCATCCCACTATGGCCAGATCCATAATGACTGACCACCATCTCCAGGAGTCCCAATCATCCTATCAAGCAATGGATCAGAACCGAATGTATCCAATTCAAAACCAGAGATATATTAATTACCCTTCGGGAATGCAGAATAGCGCTTACAGCCACGGATACATGCCTTATTCAAATTATCCTGCCAGTTGTAGTTACAATAGACCACCACAGATGGCTCCGAGGTTTCCACCCGCGAATCCTCATGAGAGGAGCATTTCGCCTAGACGGGGTTATCCAGATAATATGGGGATTCCCATGAATTACGGTGGGATTACCTCTCAGAAGATTTCTCCGAATTACCCGCAATACAATGCTCCTGAATATGCTCAACATTACCAACACAGGAGAGCTCAGATGACACAGGAATACTATCAGCAACATTGCAGGTAATTCAAATCTTATATATTGTTCACATTGGTTTTAATTTATCTATGTTTAGGCCCAACCAATACCTTCCACATCAAATGCCTCCACAAGATATGTCAGAAAGTCGTGTAACAGTCTCTGACAGCATAAAACACTATATAGAGAATTGGGCAGACGAAGAAACAGCTTCAGAAATGAACCAAATGGAGAATTCTAGGTTATGTAAAGATAATATTAGAGGAAGAGAAGACCAGTCAACAGAAACTGTTTATATGATCAACGCTTCTGAACTCCAATATTTAGAAAATGAAATGGTAACTTCTGAGAATGGTGTACCTGTACCTGTGGTAAGAACTTAATCGTTTCCATATTCTTCAATTTCCTAAATTATCTCTGTTTTAGGTGGCCTCTGAATCAGGGCAGTACATAATAAAGAGTGGGGTTTCTATAGTAAACGGACAAGAAATGGTGAGGATTGTGGAAAAAACGGGTCAAGTAGAAATCGACCAAAATGGAGAACGAGTAGTAAACCTGCATATCATGGATACAACCAAACCAGATTGCATGCTGGCGAATAAACCAAATGAATTAAACCAAAGACAAATACATGAAACCTCTTACCCAGTGGGAGAGAATCCACGCGTAGTGGTCCATCAAAATACAGTTATAACTGCTGGGGTACCAAATCTTAATGTACAAAAAGAATCAATTGATGCACCAGACGATCCTATCAAAATAGGGACCAGTTTACCAATAATAACAGACACTCTAGAAGAGGAGCTCAAGCGAACTATTATAAAAGAATGTAGAAAAGAAATGGCTGATAAAAATTGCTCACCTATCAATTTAGACCAGTTAGAACAATATGATGAAACATGTCAAAAGTCTTTAGAAAACAGCTTAGTAGAAGAAATTGCCAGTATACAAGAATTGTCTGATTCGCCAAAAGATATTTCTTTCATAGACGCTCATCTTAGAAATGAAAATTCAAAGACTGAGAAAGAGGAACAACAAACTTCTACTCTAGAAGTCGATGATCCTCACAAACACATTGACACTCTCTTAGGGGATACTATTAATATATCAGAAGCAATAGAAGTCCAATCAGAAGTTTTGTTAGAAACAAAAACAGAAATCGTTGCCAATAATGAAGAAAATGATGTTCATAAACAAACAGAAATTCCAGATACTTTACACATATCTAATAAAGATAACATAGTACAAGAAGAAATGAAAAAAGATGAGACTGAACTTGAATCAATTACTAATGAATGTGAACGTCAAGAAATTAGTCATACTAATAATAAAAATAGAGAAAATCAAGAAAATAACATTGGAGAAACTATGGATTCCCAAAACCAACCCGATGAGATAAAATCTAAAGAAGGTGAAAAAACTAAACAAACAGAAAATCAAAAAGAAATTATTATTAATAAGGAATTAAAACAAAATCAGGAAGTAGCTGAAAGCACGTCTAAAGAAAATATTCAAGAAATTGAAAATAAGCAAAATTCCAACAATACCGTCATAGAAAAAAATTCAGACTTAAAAGACTGCTTAACTCAACCTTCTGTAAAAATTGACAAGACTCTGATTAGGAGGAACAGAAGAATTTTTTCTGTTGACGATATCATAAACAACATTGGCAAAAGACTAAAACAGTCCGATAATAGCGATAATATTTCAAGACGATTCAGTTTGCAAACTACTAAAGAATTTCTAGATAAAGAAAGCAAAAACATATTTAAACTTGCTGAATTTGTTCAACAGAAATCGGATGTTCCGATAAAACAAGCAGAAGAAAAAAATATCTTAAAACAAGATGAGCAAGAGAAAGATGATAATCAAAAATTATCCAAAAATTACGTTATTGAAGAAAAAGTAATTAATGAATGTTTAAAAACTTCAATTATTGATCCAGATATTAAAGATGATGTTATAGAGGAAAAAATAAATAATGAATGTTTAAAAATTAAAAATAATGATGCAGAAATTAAAAGTAACGTTGCAGATGAAACAATAAATAATGAATGTTTTAAAATTAAAAATAATGATGCCGAAATTAAAAGTAACGTTGCAGATGAAACAATAAATAATGAATGTTTTAAAATTAAAAATAATGCCGAAATTAAAAGTAACGTTGCAGATGGAACAATAAGTAATGAAAGTTTACAAATTTTAAATAACGATGCTGAAATTAAAAGTAACATTGTAGATGAGAAACTAAATAATGATGTAGAAATTAAAAATAATGATAGAGAAATTAAAAATAATGATGAAGAAATTAAAAATAATGATGCAGAAATTAAAAATAATGATGCAGAAATTAAAAATAATGTTACAGAAATCAAAAATAATGTTGCAGAAATTAAAAATAACGTTGTAGAAGAAAAAATAAACAAGGATTGTTTAGATATGACAAATAATGATGCAGAAATGAAAAATTACATTAGAGAGAAAGAAATAAACAACGAATTTTTAAAAATTTCAAATACAGATTCAGAAAAATGTAAGACACCGGAGATTCAGATGGAGGTAACAACTGAAGATTTCGCAGAAGGAAAAATAGCTGAAAAAAATTGTAATTACGTTAACTCACTACATAACACAAAAGATGATATAATAATTCACGATAAAGTATCTGATGAAGATGTTTCAACCCAAGAAAATGGCTCGCTTTGTTCAGAAGATAAAAGCAGTTTTGTCAAAGAAAAATTAATAAATTCTGAACCAATAAATGAAGAAGTTACCTTGGAAGATAACGTTGAGGTTCCTGAAAATAATGAAATTATTACAGAAACTCCGATAACTAAAGTTAATAGTCAAGACACAAGTGAGGAAATACCAAAATCTTCGTCAGTTCTTATTGATCTTAATAAAAATATTGAAAATAAAGAAGTTTCAGAGTTAGATGTTGAACCAAAAGAAATCCCACTACCTATCCAACCAGAAGTGCAATATCGACATGTTATAAGAGTAGAGGAGTCAAATGTACTTCTTGAAATCGCTGGCGAATTAGTCGAAATTAATGTTAACAATATAAATGGTAAAAATGTAATTACTGTTGTTCCACTATCAGACACTGCTATGGTTGATTTTAATGATAACTATGAAACCTACGATAATTCTGAAGCTACAGATCCCTTAATGTTAGACGAAGTACCAGACAATACTGAACATTTGGAAGCTGTAGATTTTGTTGAAACTCCAGAACCTGAAGTAGTAGAGACCACCAGCGAGATCATAATAGGAATGGATCTAAGCCTTGAGGAAGAGATCAAGCTTGATGTCGAACAACCCCCAGTATTGTGTACTAAAGCTGCTAAAAAGGCATATGATTGTGATTTACAAATTCCATCTATAACCACTAGCGAAGATGTACTTAGATCTAACAATTGCACATCTAATGATAAAGTCAGTTCAACCAAAACGAAATCAAAAATAAATAAAATTAAAAATAAAACTAGCTCGCCAGATTCGTCCAAATCATTCGATTTGCGAAAACGATTAGCGAAGAAATGCGATAAAAAGTCGTTATTTAGAGATCTCATAGCTGCTAGAAATCGAAAAAAGCTCAAACAAGAGCCAAGTAAATCTGAAGATGACGATTTTGTTCCTTTCAAAGAATTAGTAAGAGCTCGTAAGTTGAAAAAACTTAAGTTGTTAAAAATGAAAAGAAATGAAGATTCTAGAGTGGATTCGACCATCAAAATTGATGAAACTCATAAAGAAAGTGAAATAGTTTTGGAACAAGACAAATATGATAATGATAAAATGAAGATTACTAGGAATCTCCATCCAATTTTGAAAGTGCCTTCTGAAGATGAAGTTAAATTAAACAAAACTGATCCGAAAAAATCCAGCAATGAAGTTAATCTAAATGAGAAATCAGAAACGAAAATTCAACCAAAACCTATAAGAGTTAAAAGGGTTTCTTTTGTTGATATAAACCAAGAAATTGAACAACCGGATGATAAGGTGGTGGTCGAAAGAAAGCAAAGTGAGGAAAAAATTAAAAGTGAGAATTTTAAATTAGAAGAACCTCGGGTACCTTCTCAGAATGGTCTTTCAAAGCCTGCCCAAACAAAAAAGAAACTCAGCTTAGAAGAATACAATAAAAGAAAACGAAAACTACAGGAGCCTACTAAGCTGGACAAAGAAGATATTAAAATATTAAAATTAGACAGATTCATTTCAGACAATGGAAAAACTCCTGAAAAAATTAAACCTCACCGCCCGAAATCATTAGATGACCTCAATACACTGAAATCCAAAGAATCTTGTTTAACTAAAAGAAAGTCAAGTGTTGAATATTCCCCAGTCAAACAAAATTATTTCGACTGGGAAGAAACTCAATCGCCAAAAACGAACTTTTCTAAAGATCAAGATACTAAACTTAGCGAATTTAAAGGTCTGATAGGTGAAAGCAAATGCAAGGCGAAAGTAGTCATAGACGTAAATGACTTCAATCTTAAACCAAGCACGGAAAGTTCTGAAGACGAAATTCTTCAAAACTATAAAGTCCAAGTTGAATCGAAGCTGAATAATTTAAATATTCAGATACCCAGGCCAAAGCCTTTAGACAGACAAATTGCAGATCCGTTTACTAAATCGGAAACTAACTGCTTAATAGATAGGTTCCTAAAAAATGAGAAACTAAGTTCTGAAGAAATGGAAAAGATAAGGAAGATAATATCTTACAAAAGACTGGTTCAGCAGTTAAAGAAGATAAAATCGCCAGATATTTCCAGTTCGCCCATGAATCCTGCCTGTGAAGTTCGAAACGAAATGAGCAAAAGAGAAGCGAAGCTTCTGCTCAAAAAAGATCAAGGTAAGAAGAAAACCCGATTTCGAAATTTGTACTCTCAATCAGAAAGTGCATCAGAAGAAGATTTTAGGAAAGAATCTAAGCGCGGGGATTACTCGGTAGTTCAGTCGAACTGTTTAGCAGGGGTAGTGCCTAAATTAATCATCAAGAGAAAGACTGAGATGCCTCTACCCGTTGTAAGGCTAGAAAGGCTAGATCTTGGTCTGCTTGAAGATAAACATAGCCGATACGCCGTTTAGTGTTATTTAAAAGGTTTATTCAAATTATTTGACAGGTTTATTTAATAATTCGCTAAAACAGGTTTACACGACATTTTAAGGACGTCAAAGGCTTCTAAAAAGTATAATTTTTTATATACATTGCTAAAAAGATCAAACCTTCAGTCCTACTTTGCTTGTTTGGAAGGAATAGTACATGCAGAAAAAGAAACGACATAGTATCAATGTTGCAATTCACAGGTGGAGTCATGTCAACGTCGATACTACATCCTTTCCTCTCCTGCACATGCGATCGCCATTTACTATTCTTTGTTCTTGTCAAGTATGTATACAGTATGTATAGAGAATTATTAAGAAAAAATGTCAAGTGATGTTCATAAACCTTGTTAATAGTGATACAGGGACCAAAATACCAAAGTAAGTTGTTAATTGTTCCAATTTTATGTTTCTAGTTAGTTTTTATAAAAAGTCTTATCTAGGTTATAATTTATTGTTTGGTTATTTTTGGGTGTTGTTCTCAAAATAGAGCTGATAGATGTGCAAAACTGATCTCGAAAATCTAACGCATTCTAACAATATACATTCCAGTTAAAATAATTTATAGAAATGAATATAGATATTTTTTAATTTAATGTACATAGTAAAAATAGGGAATATATTTAACTTGCTTGATTACGCTGGTATTAAAACTGGTACAATAGACGGATAGTTAGCAAAATAAACCTTTATTGTATCTTTTGATTATTAAAAACTAAAAGCGTTGATGTGATAAAACTGTGCCTGCAAAAATATTTGATCGTTTTATACTAGCACTAAATATCTATATTATAAGATAAATAAGTTAAACTTTTAATTTTTAACAAATGTATTTCTTGAGGATTTTTGATAAAATTTCATCAAAGATCATTTAAAAATTGGATACAGATTATGTTAAAAACTTACCTCATATACCGTTATTAATATAAACAAATCGCCCGCAATTTCCTTATCGAAAACGGCTTTTGGTCGAATCTGCTGAATTTTATATATGTTTTTAATTAATTAAAAGTGTTCATAGGTACAAAATTCTCCCATGACCAGTTTTTGAGATACAGGGCGTTGAACTTGTGAATTCTTATGATTTTCAATAATACTTAAGAAGTAAACATTGTAATTTTGCTGAGATTTAAGGAAGCGTCCGTTAGTTACGTGATGTGTCATCCTTGATGAGATTTGGTAACATGCAGTGGTATCCCCCTCCCCTTCACGTGAGATTTACCCTATAATTTTTAAATCATTTCATTTATTTGATGTGCTCATGTATGCTTTATACCTCTAAATTTCTAAAGGTACCGTTTCGAAACGCGCGACAGACGACAGCAGAAGCGACGGCAAAGAAGACCAAAAACGGTCTCTTCATGTCTGAACACATGTAATTATATGAAACACATTTCGCAAGGCGCGACCAGTGCAAGAGACAGAAGTCGACGACAGATAGATCGGACTGGGGGTGGCGTTTGCTACCTGTCTCGCTTAGTCATCGCTTGTATTTCGAGGTAATTAGTTGATATTTTATAGAAATGTTAGTTGCAAAGTTCTTTCGATCTCTATCCTGGGCAGTGTTGCAAGATGAACATTTGCTGGAACAGTAGGTGGGCGAAAACAGTAGATTTTAATACAGGGGGAAATAATTATAATTTGCAGTGTAGTAAATAAAAAAAAACAAGTATATAAGAAACGAAAAATAAACATTTTTTTACCCAAATTAGAAAGTAAACAAAGAATAAAAACAAATAATAACATTTTTAATATATACTTAATGTACGAAAACAAAAGTATTCTGAATCAGATAATTCAAATACGTTGTGTTTGGCATGCGTGTTCTTTGTTGCATTTTAAATAAAAACATAATGATTATCTTGAGGTTTTTTTTTATGGGGCAAACCTACAATAGTGACTGCTTATTACGCTGCTTTTACTTCAGCAAATTAACTAGAGAAAATATTCTTCGACCATTTGCTGAAGAATAAGGAAAACTTAATAAATTAAGAACAAAATTTGCTAAGTTGGCGAAAACAGTAGATTTCATGCCTAAAACAGGAGAACAGAGACAAAAACAGGGGATCTACTTAAAAACAGTAGGTCTGGCAATACTGATCGTTCCCTCGAATGGTTGTCTGCGGTTGTCGTGTCGCCTGTCTCCTTGCTTCCCAAATGTGTGAAGCGTAACGTAAGTGAATCTGTCTCCTTTGCCGTCGCGTCTTTTGTCGTCTGTCGCGCGTTCCGAAATGGTACCTTAAGACTTAATACTGTGGTACATAGTTTTCTGAAAAATAAGAGGTCAAAAATGATACTACGTTTAAGGTGCACTATAACTAATTAAATTAAATTTAATAAAAGTAAAAAAAATCTAATTCCTAATTCAGTCCATGAGCATTTATGTGCTAAATAAATGTCGTAAATACTGATAAAATTTTATAAACAGTAAATAAAGTCGTCTCTCATTGCGTAGACAATATTTAGTATCACATAACTGAAATTCGACAATTTTGTTAGATAACTGCTTTTACCAGCAAACCGCAGAACTATTATTAATACTTTGTAAACTCTGTAAGGTATATTTCAACTTTATATAACTTTTCACTCTACTTGTATGAGAAGTATATATATTTTTGTTGATGTGATGTACTTGTTTGGGACATATAACGATATACAGAGGTATTGTTAAAATAGAGACACTCACTGAACTAACTATTTGACTCATCCCGTGTATGTGTTTTTTGTTATAATAATAAAGTATAGTTTAAGTTAATTAATAATCCATTTATTATCATTATTTTAGGCGTTAAACGAATTTTTAAACAGGCACTTTTTTATACTTTAATATAAAAAATTACTCACTATATGTTAGTCACAAATATCTTAGAAGGTCAAACCATTAAGATTTATGAATGTCAGGAAAAGGTTAATTCTTTAAATATTTTTGAAAATTGTGAGAAGTCACAAGTTCAACATCCTGTATCTCAAAAACTAGTAATAAGAGAACTTTGTGCGCATGTACATTTTTAACTAGAAAGTCAAAAACTGCAACATTTTATAAAAAATTCAGCTAATCAACCGGAAGCCATTTAACATAAGGAAGCTGAAGAGTCCTTTAAAAGAGGTTGTGTCTTCTTTACAGTATATTTCCATTATCTTTATTTATTACTCCCAGATTATTTTTGACCTATTAACCACTATGGAAGAACATAAATGTATAATTTGTATCCCATTTTTGAAATAACTTCAAAATGTTGACCATCTTTCAGTTCTATTGGGGGACATATTGATTTATTTGTTTGGTGCAGATAATACTATTGTTTATTTTTGTTTTTGTTAGCAGATTATCTAATTGTTCCTGATATTAAAATATTTAATAGTCGTTAAGTTCGTACATAAATTTGACGTCAACAGTAACATTCCTTAATTTCAAAATAGTCTGCAACTTTCTCTTTCAATTCATAGATATTTATATAAAGGATGTCACAAATATCGCCAATCGAAATTTTAACTTATACATATATTGACCAAATGGTTAAAAATATTTCTTCTTTTAATAAAAAATATATTAATATAAAAAGTATTACGAAGATTAACTCATACATTTTTACTTCAAATTGTGTAATCCCAAATTCTTATTAAAAATAATAAACTCGTAATAATTTTTATAATTTGAGAAACTAAAATGTTACTGACCTAGATTTGAATAAACTTTTTTAAAAAATGGCGACATCTTTATGTGACGATTTATTTTCTAGTATGTTGCAGCTACATTCATATGAAAGTACAATTTGTGTTAGAAATATATATCTATACAGAGTTTAAAAATTGTTGTTTGAAATATAAATATAAAAAAATATTTTTCGTAAAAATTTGAATTGAAATTTGTGCCGGATTTGTTAAATATGCTGAGAAATAATTTAATAGATTATATAAATATATTCCATATCGATTTGAAATAATTGTTTTACATTTAATACAGGTATAAAAATTACCATTATTATTATTATTTTACAAATATTTTCATACATTGAATTTATAAATAATTATTTCAAATCTTTCAAACCTCCTTTATCTGTCTTATCAGTCTTTGCAGATCAGATACAGTATTATAGTGGCCTTTCCCACGAGAGTGTAATGTCTTTTTGGAAGTTAAATTTACACATTTTTAGAATTTTTCACACGTTTATATCTACTTGTAATTTACAAAGATTATGTATTGTGCGTTCAATGTACTTCAAGATTTCTTTTTTTTTTTTGTTGGAATGAACTAATTGCAAAAGAATTAAAAATGCGATTGCCTAATGCTAAAAGTTTTGAAAAACAAGAATGCCTTAATATGCCTTTATTAAAGTTGAAAGAATACGTACCTATTTTGTTAAAAAATCATTTAAGCATTGCCGCCAAAATATGTTTATATTAGACATTATTTTTACAAGGTACGTTTCTTTTCGCATCGCTCTATTTAATATTTAGTAAGATTTTTTTAGATGACAACAAAATGTTAACAGTTCCATCACATGAACTCATCCAACGGTTGTTTAAATATTTTTTGTTCTGTCACTGACATTATAGTTAGCTGCAATTAGTTATTAAAATATGAATTTCGGGGCTAAGATAAATTGTTATTTTAAAATTTTGCCTTTGCTACGTTTGAAAAGTACCTCCTGGAGCGGAGTAGAGCTAGTAGATTTTTTAGTCACGTGATCATCGAGCTTATGTGGATTAAAAGAACCGCTATGGATTTGTTTGTGTTTCCCGTTTTCATTAAAATAACAAACTTAGACCTTTCATTTAAATCAAATTTGATCTCTTGTCTCGTGGTTTTTGTTGCAAGTTGCAAAGTAAAGTTAATATTTAGCTTGTGGTATTTTTCGCTTTTTGCTTTCGCTAGAAAATAAACCATGTTCTCATTTCTCATTTTTATAAATATTTTTTGCTCTTAATAACCAAACACGTAAATAATATGAAAAAGAATAAACTGCAACACAAGAGAAGGAACGTCGTCTGTACATCTCAGAGAAGTACATCCTTTGTAAATTGTCACATAAATTACATTTACTCCAAAAGCTCTAAAATTTAATTCGGAGTAAATAGATCTTACTCGACTTACCAGCTCTGCATTAAAAGACCACGGAGAAGCCACATCGAGAAGCCACAGATGTATTAAAAGAACGGCTTCGAGTAAAAAGAGAAAAACGAGGTACCTTTCAAATGCAGCACTTATCGATAAACTGGCAACAAAATACAGTATAAGTAAGTAGAGTCCACAAAAGTATATTTCTTATTGCTCAAGAAGCGGCACAGTTTTCAAAATACATTAATTACTTATAGCTGATTTTTATTAACTAATGTGAATATAAGAAAAATGGAAATCAACATAAGCAACTAGGTCTCTTAATTTAACGATTAATTTATACAGACAATCAAATTTTGGCATAGAATTTCGGTATTTTATGCAACTTAAATATGACGCTGTTATGTTTAACAGTATATTTTTTTATGAAATAACCTTTTAATCAAAATTATTAGGCTCTGCACTTATAGTTTTATGATTTAGAATTCTGGTTTTCCTTTTGTTCCATAGTGAATTTGTCAAGTCTCATTTTATTTTTGTTGTTTTAATAATTTTCATTGATATCAGGAATAGACGAGAAAAAATACAGGTTGTAATTTGACACAAAATGAAACATTATTTTAAGGGGAGGGGTAAGGTTAATTCGTGCAAAAAAAAGGCACATTTTTGTGAATTTTTCTTGACACATTTAAAAATCTGTTTATTTAAACTAATGGTACATTAAACTATTACATTCAAAGAATATTGTGTCAAATTTTCATGTAGAAATATTAAAAAATACGGTAATGGCAGAAATTATTCGGATGCGTCTCGGAAAAAAGTAGAATTGCGGTGCCCCTCCTAACTCGGTGCTGGTTCATCAGACATAAAAAAATTAAAGTTCTCTCGTTACATAATCGTTTTCCCCAGGTAACGCTGGGAGGGTTTTTCGAAATTTCAATTTTTCACTTTTTGAGAACACTGAAGTAAAAAAACGCGATTCTTGCGAAAAAAATAGGCTAATTTGTTATCATAAAATAACAAAATATTAACAAATTACCTCGTAAATTATGTACAGAAATAGTGTTCAAAATGATAGGTGCAGTAGTTTTGAGGTTATGAGGGGCACCGACTTTGGAAACGTGAGTTGTGGGAAAAACGCTTTAAAGTTTTAAACACTAAAAAATTTGGAATAAAACGTTTATAAGCGAGTTTTATTAGCTTATCTCACACTGAATCATCGATGCCAGGTCCATAAAAGATGTTGCTTTCATTCATGATGTCTAAAGCATCTTTTTGCTCCTGTCTACGACGAATCCTCATTCATGAGCGCTTGATCCACTACTGATTCCCATGTCTTGCATGTATGGTTAGTAAAGCAAAAGAACATGCCAGGCCAATGCTACACTAAATTATATACAGTACAGTTAAAAACACGTTTATACTTGTGGTAAAATTTCTATAAAGAAAGGTAGGAGGTAAGGTTAGGGATTATATAGAGAACCAAACAGCTGCCAGGCAAGGGCGGCTCCGAGACGAATTTTCGGTGGGGGCCATTGCCTTTAGCTATTCTCTTTTTAGCATATTTTTTTGAAAATAAGGCTCATAAATCGTAAGAATTTTCATCTCGGGGGGGCTCCCATAGCCCCCCCACCCCCTGGAGCCGCCCTTGTTGCCAGGTAACAGTAGCGCGCTCGGGCCGGGCAGGTATTTTCTGATGCGCTGAGTCATGTATGATGCGCGGTTACTCAAACCGCTGTATCTTCGTTAGTTTTGCTCCGATTCATCTCAAGTTTTCACACAATATTCTTGAAAGGTTCTCCATTCTCAAAATCAAATATTAGAAAATACAAAAAAAAATTTAACTACTTTATTCCCCCCTAATTAAATTCCTCCTAACTTAATAAAATATTGATTTACCAATCACTGTCAGAGATACTTGTAAAGTACTCTTTTACGAATTGTCTGTCAATTTGATTACTTTAGTTTAACAGCGTGATTACCTAATCACAAAATTAAGAAGCTTGCAAAGTACCGGACTATATATTTAGTTATGATTGATTCTATATTAAAATAACTAATTGTAACAATAATAAAAGATATAAAAATGAGAAATTCAAGTCAAATTTTTTTTTTATACATATCGTGCCTTAAATTTTGCTATCTTTAAATTTGCATTTAGTTCTTCCAAAGTAAATAATGTTCTATAATTCTAAGTATTTTTTAATTTAAGCTATCTACGGGTAAAAATTAAATACCAAAACAACATTTTCTACGAAGATTTTACAAAAAAATATTGCATTTAGTAATGCTAATAAAAAAATTAAGATCGGTTATTTCTGCAATGGGTAAATTAAAAATATTTTAGAATTAAGCATTTTCTGTATCTATTAAATATTATTTGTTTTTTTCTTTCTTGACTGTGTGTATATTTTTTTGATTTAAATATCATAGAAAAACTTGTACCATAAATATTGTAGCGGGGTGTCTACTATCTAGTCTGTTTTGTACAGGAAAAAATAAATGTAAATAATTATTTAATCATAAGTAGTACGTTTTGTATATTTTATATAAAATAAATATTATAGTTAATTATAGTTAAAATATTAAATATTACAGTTTTTCTATGATACAAAACTGTCATACATGGTATTTTATGTGCACTACATTGTAAAGGTGAATGATTTTTTATTATGTATTGCATAATAATACGTCAAAAATGTAGTTGATAAATTAAAAGCCCAAAATATTTTCCCAAAATCCTGAAAAAAACTAAAGGTTATGTTGTTATAAAATGAAATGATATGCAGATATTTCGAGGTCATCTTTAATTTTCTTAGATCCCATCATGTAACTTTCTAATATTGAGTTTTTGTTCATTTCTAGATTACTATGCGTCCAAGTTTAGTTTACTGTAGAATATTTTCAAAATATTCTTTGTCACGCTTTTTAAGTCACTGTCTGATTAAATTTCATTTTTGTAAAATATTCTTAACAGAAGGAACAATTTAATAAATATTTATTTTATTTTAATAAAAATTAAAAAAGTTCAAATAAATAATTTCTGGACTTTTAAAATAAAAATATCCAATGTAATAAGAAAGGAAACTTCAGTAAACAAAAAATCGTTTAAACATTTTGTATCTTAAATAAAAAATCATTTACCGAACATTCACAAGATGTTTTCTCATGTCAAATTTTTTGCTGTTCTCTGATTTAAAAAAAAACTATTGCTTGGAAGTGTGTAATTCTGTATTTCTTAGTATTATTTGTTACCATGCATTACTGAAACGAATAGATTGTTGGTTTTATTTTTTGCTAGAAAATTTGTTAGATAAATCGTGAGAGTGCCTTAGCACCAATATTGACTGTTATTTTTGTACCAATTTACTGGTAAATTGTATATTTAGCACTGTGTTATTAAAAAGGTTAAAAAAAAATTTCGTGTTTTCTTTATGGTTCCTTTATACCAATGCCAAAGATTGTCAGTTAATTATGATGATTAGGGACCGGACCTTATCTGTTAAACTGAATATAGGATGCTGCCTATGCCTATTACAGAAAATTATAATAAAAAAATAAAATTCTCATGTACAGTTGGCAATTATTAAAACATTTTGTTTCTTTGAAAATATCAAGTGTAGACAAAGGATTGTCTCATAGACGTAGAAATATCAGAAAAGAAAATAAATTATTATCCAAAACAGTAAGAAACTATCCCCTAGCCACATAATATCACAATGTACACTTATTTATAATTCTCTTAACTTAAAAAAGTACATAAGTCATGTAAAAATGCAAATAAAGTAGCTTACATTTAAAATATAGAAATAAAACAACATTGGTTAATAAGTAAAAAACGTCATATTGCTATATAAAAGAACAAAGATATTGTTACGCAGCACCCTACAGTAATTATAGGAAACGTACAGATAGAAAAAGAAGTGGAATGTTACTCATCGCCCTACAGTGTGCTGCGATCGTCATGAGTAAAAGTACAAGTAAAAGAAAGTAGAATACTCCAGAAATGTCATTAGCCGTCAAGAATATTCTAGACGACAGTTCGAGAAGGGTCAAGCAAGCTATATAAGGATGATCCTGACGTCAGTTTTCAGTTTTAGGATAGACGTTACACGTTAATGTTATCAGTTGCATTGTTAAAGTTCAGTTGAAATAAATTGTGATACCAAAAACCTGCGTAACAGTTAAAAAACTCATTAAAAAGACTTCGTTAAATATAAATATACAAATAAACTGTTAACCGGGCGGGACGTTAAATACGTCAAACGTAAACAATAGCGGGTACGTCCTTGATGCAAATGCATGCTTATAAGAACTTATACTTTCCTATCTGTATACAGATAAGGAAAGTATAGGAATCATGATTTTTTTGTGTATGTGCGTGCGTGTGTGTGTGTGTGCACGTGCGCGTGTGTGTCTGTATCTGTATCCACCATAACTCATAAACCAATACAAAGAAAAGCACCAAATTTTAAACTTAAGCTTTATTCCGGCCTCCAGAGAACTGATTAGATTTTGGGCAGTCAGAACATTTGGGGGGGTACTTTATAGGTGGTCATTTTTATATTTTATAGAATATATCCGTTATTTAGGTACGTTTGGAGAAGAACATTCTTCAAATAAAAGTAACTTACAGTATTATCTATAATTATTGTTCTATATAAAATTTTTCTAAAATGGTCCGTATTCGAGAAATTTGCCAAAATCTAAAAAAGAATAATTTTTTATAAAAATTGTTTAAATAAAAGTTGTTTATAATATAATTATGTATAATTTTTATCCTATACATAATTTCTCTAAAATGGACCGTATTCAAGATATTGGAGAAAATGTGTAAATTTCGAATTTTGAAGAAAACTCAAAAACGGATGAAGGAAAAAACATTAAATTTTAAACTTTAGTTTTATTTCGGCCTGAGATGAAATGATTAGATTTTGTACAAAGTTGGAACATCTGGGGGGGTACTTTATATGGGAGGCTGTTTTTATATTTTATGAAATATATCTGTTATTTACGTTTGGAAAAGAAAATTCTTCAAATAAAAGTTATTTTTGCTATTATTATCTATAATTTTTGTTCTAGGTATACAACATTTTTCTAAAATGATCCGTAATCGAGAAATTTGACAAAATGTAAAAAATTAATTTTTTATAAAAATATATCTGTTATTTATGTTTGGAGAAGAAAATTGTTCAAATAAAAGTTACTTCTAATATTATTATCTATAATTTTTGCTTTATGTAAAATTTTCCTGAAATAGTTCGAAAAATTTGACAAAATGTGCAAAATTCTGATTTTTACATGATTTTTCTAAAATGGACCGTAATGAAAAAATTGGAGGAAAATTGCTAAATTTAAATTTTTCAGTATTTTCGTTTTCAATGAGTATCTATAAAAAAATGTTTTACTACAATAGATTGTACAAAATAACCGGAAAAAAGCCTATAATAATAGGAAAGTCATGTGTTGCGACACATCAGATTTTTTTTTTGAAAAGTCATATAACAAGACAATTTTCTTGAAGATATAAAAAAAATTGAATTTGAATATTTTAAAAATAACTTTGATTTAACACAAAATCTGTGACAAGTCATTTTCAGCAAAACGATTAGCTTCTGAAACCTCCAATTGTTAACTGTTTCATATTTTTTTTTGTGTATCTAAATAAAAAATACATATTTTTTGTAATCTTTATAATTGTAAAATTTATAATTTTTTTAATTCGAAGTTTCTATTTTTTTCTTAGTATTTTCTATTTGTAATTTTGTATTTTGCTTTGTGCTTTATATATAAATAAACGAAAAAATATATATTTCATATTCTTTTCATTTATTTTAAGCATAAATAAAAAAAATAACATAAAATTACATTCTCCAGGCGTCATGTATTGACACGTCTTAGTGAAAGAGTTTGCGCCCGTTTATGCTACGTAATTAAAAACGGAATTCCCCGATTAAGGCCAAGTTCAATGACAAGTGACGGCAACTTTTTTATCACAAGAAATACAGCTCTGAACGATAATATTTTCAAAAACTGTTTTCATAAATGGGTTCAAAAAACTGTAAAAAATGATGGAAAGTCTATGGTTTGTTTTACTTTTAATGCAAAATATTTTAATAAGTGATATTTAACAAATATTTAAAAGTTATGGACTTTCCATCATTTTTTATAGTATTTAAAAGTTAAAACGCAACATACATTCTTTTATTTTTGCCTAATTATTTCAGGATTCTTGTGATAAGATTTAAAAATGTAGGGCCCATAAGATGCTGCCATCTGAACAGACGGAATAGACACTAAAAATTGAAAAATTGCAACATCGCTCCCTATGCAGACGAATGTAAAATGGCTTAGCCCAATTTGACCATGTTTATGGGTGAGGGGCGAGGTGGTGTGTGGGGAAAGGTTGCAAGTAAATAAATTATTCTATAAATGCTATTTTCTGTTTGGAACACAAGCATGTTTGTTTTGAAAGTTTGACGTTTATGGTTTGACGTGTCATTTCAATTTAATGGACTTTAATAATTTAAAAGATGCAATGTACTTATATTATTTATATATATATTATTGTAGATCCAGGTATGTTTTCGGTTTTTATTTTATTTTTATTTGGCTAGTTTGATAATATCACAATATTCAAATTTAGTAAAAAATAATGTAATAATATAACAATTATTTTAATAACATTCTAAATAGGAAATGTAATTTAACTGCAACAGTATTTGCATATATGGTCTGTGAATTTCATCTGTTTCCAAATAATTACCCTTAAATATTTGAATTTTTCTACTAAATGTATAGATTTTCTTCCAATTTCCTATATTGTTTGTCCACAAACTGCATATAGTTATTACTTATCAGCTTATATTTTGTTTTAGGTATTTGTGTTGATTTTTAACAAATGATTGCAACATCATTTATAAACATTTTGCAGAGTTTCATTGACAATTAACTCTTAGTTATCTGAATCCTTACAACTTACAAGAAACATAGATAAGGACATCAAAGGCAAACAGGTAAATGTCATATTAATTATTGCAACATTAACAATCATTAATATAAATTAAAAATAACAGGGGACCTAATTTTCTTCCTTTGATGTGGTTAATTTCTTCTGATCAGAACAGCGATTCTTTTGTGCCAACTCGACACATTACATACAGAATAGAGAGAGACATTACATCAAAATCGCTGTCTGTCGAACAAAGATAGGAGTCTCGATAGGAGACGAGATGAGAATCCCACTACATATGTTATTTAATTTTAATCTCTCTGACCTGATACTTTGATAATCTACATGCTACCCCAATGCATGCTTTATAGCATAGATATAAAAACCACCTTTATACCAATACTTTTTAATTTTTTTATCGAATGGTTTTGATCAACAGAATCAAGTGCATTTTAAAGAAATACAATTAATTTTTAATTGTACATATGGCGGGTTGTACAATAGGCAGTTAAAATGTAAACTTAGTTTAAACTGTGAACCTTGTTGTATACTCATCGGTTATTGTTAAACATAGTTTTAAAAATGACATTTGTTTTTGAATATAACTAGTTAAAAATAAAACTCTTGTTAGTTAAAATATGTTTAGAATATTTTTTGTACAACCTGCCCATAATGTATTTTGTAATAATTCAAAATCATAATATTCTTGTAAGGAAGTTGGAAAGCTTAGGGTTTGATCAGTCGCTGTTGAGATTATTTTCATCTTACCTAAATCATCGTTGTAATTATGTCTTTTACAATGAATTTTCATCTTCACCCCTCACAGCAACATCTGGAGTTCTACAGAGCTCCAATCTGGGGCCACTATTATTTGGTATATTTATAAATGACTTGGCAATAAATTTAACCTGCTGTTCGCTGCTGACTTAAAAATATTTACCTCAATCTCATCAATTCAAGACTGTTACTTTTTACAGACCCAACTTGGGAATCGTTGAAAATTGGTTTAATGAAAACAAGCTGTTTATGAATGTGTCTAAATGTAAAGTATGTTCCTATATATACTAGAAGTAATAACAAGGTGGAGTTTGATTATTTATTTAACAGCCTACCTTTATCGGACTTGTGGCACAAATTGAAGATTAAGGTATATTATTCAACCAAAAAGTTACTTTTTCGGATTATGTTGAAAATACCGTTGCTTCCGAGGTTGCTTCTGCGTTGAAAAGCTTAGGGTTCTTAATTCGTAATACTCGTTCTTTTACAAACTCTTAAAGCTTGGAGATCCTTACTTTTCTTTAGTTCGTTCCAGGCCAGAATATGCATCTCTTGTCTGGAACCTTATTTACAATATTCATAAAAGATCATTGGAAAATGTTCAGCGGCGATCTCTTCAGTACCTTTCTTTTAAAATAGATGAGCTGTATCCAATTCGAGGTATTGAAGAATCTCTGCTTCTTTCGAAAAAAGAAGCGTATTTCCAGTGTTACATTTTTTTATAAAATATTACATAACACTATTGATGTACTATTTTTGATAAATTAAATAAATTTTAATGTTCCCCAAACAGCCATTAGATATCATAATACATTTTATACAGCAAGTATTTGAACGAACTTGGGAAGAAATTCACCTATAACGATAATGTGCTCAAATTTTAATTAATTTTGTTCTGATTGGGATATTTATTTCGACCATTAGTTGTACTAATTTGTAGCTAATGAATTTAGGATTATTTCTTTTCTTTTTCTTGCTTTCGAAATATTATGTTTAACATTTATTTCATGTATTTTGTTATGTAAATGGATTAATTTGTTGGGCAATAAAATTATTTTTATTTTAATAAGCAAAAAAATGTTTATTTTGATGCACCTACCACCTTTAAAAGTTTGTCAGTATATTAACGAGAAATCCTATATAATTCCCAAAGAAAAATATTTTTAGAATAAATTCCGAATTCTATTTATTGATATTTGTTATTTTTTAGGTTCAAAGACTCGAAACATGATGATCAGATACACCAAGAATATCCTTGATACTTAAAAAAAATGGTACGAGATTAAGCAGATTTGATGTTATGTCACATTGTGGTGCGAAGACATGGCTTGTATAAATTTGGGGTATCAGTTGATAGGAAACAGTACGCAAAAATAAATTTAAATCTGCAGATGCATCAGAGATAGCCATATTCCATATTACAATATGTCATGCGTGAACTCGATGAGATTTCATCGGCTAAGTATCATTCCTCTGTAATGTTTTGTATCATTAGGAACAGGCAACATTGTAAACAATTATGACCAGGGTTTTCTGACCTTTTCCCTAGGTCAGAGAGAATAAATGAATACTAAATAATGTATATTAATAAAGATTGAAAATATATATACTTTTAAGAGTTTTATTATGTCAGCCATAGTTTTATACCAAAAATGAAAATAAACTGAAATTATACATTAAAAATATATTCATAAATTAACTATATTTATAACACTCATCGACTCTCTCCTGGCTAAAATATTACTTTAGCCTCCTTCTGACACTTCCATTCGTTCTTATTCAGTGTAGTATTCACATAGTTTTCAGAATATCAAGTGTTATACCTATCTGATGCTTGGTCCTGCAAAGTTCATCTTTAGTACACCTGCTTATGTGACATCTATCTCGATGTCAAGTTTGATTGAACACCCGTTTCTTGCCTATTACTCTTATACTTAACCAGAACTAGCTTAGACTTGAACGCATATGTCTAATTCGGCCAAAACACAGCCTTGGTACACAAATATCTATTTTACCGCTGGTTTCATTACAAAAAACTGGAGTAAAGGGTAAAATTATCTCTTGTCCAGTACACTCGTATAATACACTTGAGTATTAGCCTATATTATTTTTGATTGAAGACATATACATTTAAAAATGTTTACTTAAAAATAAACATTTAATTTTGATATTTTATTTAACTCGATCAAAACATTAAATTATTTTCTATGGCTTATACCGGACCTGTATGTACTCTAGTAGCCATAGAGTAGCTGAAAGTGTTGCCGTCAGTTGCCACCACATATTCATTAGTGACATACGTTTTATAAATTCATCGTGTTACAAATTTGTTGACATAAAGAGATAGAAATTTAAAGTGACGTCTTTATTACTTCGAATGAAAAAAATCGATAATGCAATTTTCTAACCTAAAAAAAATCGTGATTATATGTCAAACAAAATTGAACTTGGCCTTAACAAGTTAATAATGTGTACGCCTATGCGATTTACCTGTGATAAACTCATGGAGGTAGAAGGTAGGGAGACGCTGTCACGTGGTCCAAGACATGGAGGAAGGATAATTAGTGGGATAATTAAGTCCAAGACGGGTTAACTTCCGCCATATTGTGTTCACGAATCCTTCAAACAGCTAATCGTGGTTTCAATCAACGTTCTCTCTATTTTTATGTCGTTTGCAAACTAAATATTTTTGTTGTACATATGAAAAGTTAAACAATGGTTGCTTGTGCTCAACGTATTTGTATAGAGAAAGTAAAAGTTGAAAAGTCTTTTGGTAGGTAGAGAGGGGGTAAACGTCAAACCACGTCGGGCGGCTCCGAGCATTTCACAGTAATTACCTGCCAATGTCGTTTCATAGAATAAGTAATTTTAAATTGTTATCGGCGGAACCGGACAATCGCATGTATTTATGGATTATAAATAATTATTAAACATGTATTATAATATTCAAATTATAATTTTACAAAATTTCAACAGCTATTCACAATTTATTAAACTATTTACTCGAAATTGTTATTAACATCTATAAAATAATTTTGTACGCCAATGTATCGCGTCCACTTCGGTGAGATTCGCTGCCAACCTGTCAATTTATGTGTATAAAGTGGGAGAACTGGCAAAAGCATTTCCAACTTTTACTTCTGTTCTAGCAACCTAATAGATGTTCATACGATGAAATTATCAGAAATAACATTCCACAACTAACAATAAGTATTCAACATAGTAAACAATGTGCAGGGTCGTATTTGGGAAATTGAGATATTAATTGTGTTTTGAGTGAGTGTTGCAATCGCATTAGGTTTTGTAAAGATGAATTAAAAATGAGAGAATTTACTGAAGCTGGTGCAATAAATTAGATTTAAAAGAATGCTCAGTATATTCAGAAACACGTATGCACTCCGAAGGTTAAAAATAATATAAATTCTGATATTCGACACCGATTATCATTTTCTTTGTTGGGTATTTAGGGTTAGATTGAACTCAGAACATCGCGGCATTTGGTTTTGTCCTATTTCGTACCGTCCCAGTTTGTACCGCACAAATATTTACCTATTTTTGTTCCAGTTTGTACCGTCTCTTCCAAAATAATTGAGTGTCACATTTCGTACCGTCACCCTTAAGGTCGATTCTCACTGTAGTTCAGGTCACGCTCCTCCCAAGGCGCGATGCAATATTTCTGATTGTGAGAGAAAAATCTTTCGATCTCGAGAATGTTTCCTTTGTGTCATTAAAAGTACTTTCGGAAGAACTACATTTAGTAGTTGCCGTTGAGAATATTATTTTCAACACTGCTTTTTCATTTTTTTGCTGGCCCGGCGCGGCGACGTTTTAATTGACTTCCCACGCCGGTCCAAGGGGTCCCATCTGCCGTTGGAGCCTAGTAAAGTAAAACAGTTTATTTACGAACACAAAACATTTATTTATAATTTTTTAAAGTACTCTCCTCCACAGTCAAACAATTTTTGCATTCGCGAAAACCATTCTTGAAAACATTTTCTCCTATCTTCTGGCCGTAGTTCGTTTATTTCATTTTTAAAGGCATCAACCGCTTCTTCGGCCGATTTAAAACATAAACCCCGTAATTTATCCTTTACCCGCGGGAATAAGAAGAAATCATTATACCCATTATTTCTATATTTTGGGCATTCAAATACTTATTTGTTCCAGTAGCAGGGTGAGCCCGAGCATTTATCTTGAAAGATGATCCTTGCCCTTGGAAATTTTTCGCGGACCATTTGGAGAACCTGAGACTAACAAACTGTAGTGTATCATTCTGAATTAACAGATCTTCTAGTCTCCAGAGCTACAGTGGAAACATGCCCAGGTAATGCCAAAAAAAGTAGCGACCATTTTTTGTTTTAGTTTTTTTCACAGATAACTTTTGTTGGAGCCGACTTATTCTCAAATACCCAAACTGACTATTGTGCTTTTTTCGGGATTATAGCAATGTACCCAAGTTTCATCATCTGTGATGGTGTACACCAAATTAGACGATACACGATCAAAGAGATCGTCACACGATCTTGGGCAACCAACCCACCCTACAGATACAGAAAACATGTTATTTTTCGAAGATATAGTGGTATTTTTTTTTTCTAGTATTAGTTACAAACCGGGTCCTTAGTTTTACAAATATTTAACACCTAGGCCTAAAATACGTCTAGTCGATTCCCATGAAGTGATTTTTGTAGGACCCCCAAAATTTCGTTTAGAGTTCAATATAGTTGTAACAGGAAGAAAAAAAGTAACCACAAAAATAGGTTAAGAATAGTTTTATTTAAACTTATTTCTTATAGAGGGAAATTTACATTATTGTTTGTTTTGTTTAACCTAACACATGTGTGACCTTTTCCATGTCTCATTTCTAACCGGAGGGATATGAACGGGCCTATCTCAATGGAACAGGTTAAAGTATGATGACACACTATGGCATATTTGTTATCCCTTTATAGTTTGCAATCATACACACTGCTAATAGAATACCTGAATACGTATTGTCTGATATCAGCTGTATCACGAAGAGTATGGCGAGATATGAATATAAATATGTAAATGAGAAGTTTAAACTCATCTTGCGTCACGCATTTCCACTAATATCCCAATAACTTGTTTTTCGATTGTTCTCAGCACTGCATATATAGCAATAACTTGGACGACAACAGAACACCTGATATAAAGGGGGATGCCCCTTAGGCCCACTTTTGGGGTATCTTTTCTTAAGATCCATGCTGCCTCTACAGGCTGTTCTGTCAATAGACGTGGGGAAAAAGTATCATTTTTAGGCTCTACTATTGGGACTCCGCACGTATTATGGGTGGCTCAATGCTCTTTTATGGCGCTTTACTCTTTTGCTCTAATTGTCGACAAATCAATGCAATAAAGGCAGCTCCGAAACCACAAGCTCTAGTCCCACCACAATCTTACCTCATTTTTATAGCGGAGTTATATAACTGTTGGCTTTTTTCCTCTTCGGGGCTTTAGTCAAACTTAGGTTCTCATCAAGATGCTTTACGGTAAGGCCATTGAGGGTGATAATTAGAGAATACGGCACTTCAAAAATAAACTAGATATGTATTAACACAAAGAAATATAACAATAACGTTAAAAAGATAGTTTTTATGTACTTCACCTCGACTTCTCACTCTTCCGATGTTCACTCTCTTCTCTCTCATTACTCAACTGACATTTGATCCTCCCAAAGAATTTCAGTTTAGAAATTTAAAAAACATTAATCGTGTTATTTTAAAAGAAATGCTGCTATTTACCCCTTTTGAAAATATTATTACTTTTAATAACATTGATGATAAGGTTGAATATCTTAATAGCACGATATTAAATATTTTTGATACTGTAATGTGAGCCATTTCATTAGTCAGTCATGCTCTAATACTCCAAGTCCCTCTCTGTATTACTTGGCCTTTGAGGCTCAACTTGTCCGCTTATTATACATAATTAAACCCCTTGAGACCAAACCTATGGGACGACTATAGTGGAGACACTTTCGCGAATATTCCAGAGTCAACGAGTTACTATTTCTAGTCTAAATATAACGTTTCTGGCACCTTCTGGCAATTTTGGTGGGGGAGCATTCTAGACCACCAATTTGTATATAAATTGGTGGAGGAGAGCCATCAGTGATCAGTTATTATATGGACAGTGAAGATAAATAGTGGTGAATATAAATAGTGATCAGTTTAAAGACATTCGAAGTATATATAAATTAAAATAGTATTGTTTAAAATAAATAAGTGTTTAAATAAATTATTAATAAATAAACTGTTGTTTGAAAATAAACAAACATCACAATACCTTAGCGCCAGTTCATACTATTAAATTTAAAAAGCCTAACCCACCTTGGTTAACCGATAATGTTAAATTGATGATTAAGCTTAGAGATAAGGCATTTAACAAATATAAATCTACTAGAAACCCAAATCATTATACCAACCCAAATTATTATAAAAACTTGAAAAATTTTACAACTTCTGCTATAAGAAATGAGAAAAAGGCCTATCTAGAATATAGAATACTGTATAAATAAATCCAAAGGTAATGGTAAAATTTTTTGGAAAAAAATTAAAGAATTTAATATATCTGCGAAATATCCCATGAATTCGATTCCTATTAACCTTAATAAGCCAGATGAAATTAATAATCATTTTTTGGGTCCGTCGGCACGTAATAAAGAACCAAACACTGATCTAATTGAATTCTATAGTAATAACCTAAAGGATAATTTATGTTCTATATTTTCATTCAGTGTTGTTAGTACTCCAGTCGTATATAAGTATTTGGTCGAAATAAAGTCTGTAGCTTCGGGAGCGGATCAGTTAAATATTCACATGCTACTTCTTTGCTGTCCTGAAATTTTACCTATAATTACACATATCATAAATGTTTGCCTCACCGATTGCATCTTTCCGGAATCTTGGAAGCTATCAAAAGTCTTTCCCTTGCCCAAGAAAAAGAACGTTACTAGTGTGAACGATTTGCGTCCCATCTCTATCCTACCAGTGTTATCCAAAGTGATTTAAAAAATCATGAAATTTCAATTAAATATTCATTTAAAAAATAATCAAATACTTCCACTGCGACAGTCAGGTTTTCGTTCTGGCTATAGTTGTGCTACAGCTTTACTGGATGTCACTGATGATCTCTTCAGGGATATTGATGTCAAAAAAACGGCAGCACTTGTTATGCTAGATTATTCCAAAGCATTTGATACTATTAATCATAAAATTTTACTCTCAATATTACATTTTATTGGTTGCTCTAATGATGTTATCAGACTTTTTAATAGCTACCTGTATAACAGGAAACAATTTGTGGTTACTGATGCAGGCTCATCAAATACTAAGCAGATTTCCTGTGGAGTTCCTCAGGGATCAATACTTGGGCCATTATTATTTTCACTATATACCTCCAACTTTGAGAATAGCATTAGGAATGGTAAGCCATTTTTTTGTGCTGACGATACTCAAATTAAACTTTCTTTCAATTATAATGATTCCTTAGAAGCTAATAATCATATTAATGAAGATCTTGACAGACTAGTTAAACTTTCAAATATTCATCAACTTAATATTAATTCAGCTAAGAGTGTAGTAATGTTATTTGGTAAATACCGACATCAACTACAAAATGAAATGCAGATTCTAGTTGATGGGAATATTTTATCATTTTCCTCATCTGCTCGCAATTTAGGTTTAGTAATTGATAATGACTTGAGGTTTAAACTTCACGCTAACAAGTGCATCCAAACAGCTTACATGAATTTAAAAATGATTTACCCACATCAACATATTCTTCCAACTACAACAAAATTGTTATTAACAGATTCCCTGGTTCTGAGTAATTTTAACTTTTGTGATTCAGTTTATGGGCCCTGTTTAGATAACGCAGACATAATTAGAATTCAGAGAGTACAGAAATCTTGTTTAAGATTTTCTTATGGAATACGGAAATTTGATAGAGTCTCTCATAAACTCAAGGATTCAAACTGGCTAGATATGCAATCCAGACGAAACTTACACTCGGCTAATTTGTTTCATTCTGTTTACATAAATCCCCTCCATATCTTTTTAATAAAATAAGGTATCGTTCTGATGTTCATAACCTCAATTTACGTTTTTGTGGTCGTATCTCACCTCCAATACATAATACTGCTATTTTTAGACGGTCTTTCACTTATAATATGTATGCAATGTACAAGGTTATCCCACAACATTTTAAAGAAATGTCTGTAAGTAAATTTAAAAAATTTTACAAAAAGTTTCTTCTTGGCACAGCAGAGTGATAGCTACTTTTTAGAATGTTTATAATTTTTTTTTCTCACTATCATTTGTGTTTATATTTATATTGTTTTTTGTACGATGTCCTGTGGCGTTGGTAATACTCAGGGCTGGTGCTTTGATCAGTATCCACTGTTCACCAGTCCTTTTTGCAGCCTTCTTTGGCACTTTTTTCTGAATATTTTTATATGTATAAAAAACTGGAAGTTGCAAATAAAGTTTATTATTATTATTATTATTATTATTATTTCAGTCGTACCAACTTCTTAAAAAAACAATATAGGTAACCTAATAAACAAAAATTTACAACATAACCTATGTGTTAAAGATAACCTAAACACAATACCGAAAATTACATTGTTGTCCGCATGTATACCACCTAAATGAACGCAAAAGACGATAATTTGTAGCCCCCTCGAAAGCAGGTCGCTAAACTACCCTAGGCCATAAAAGGATTATGCACCTGATTCTAATGGTCATAAATCGGAAGGGCTTAATTTATTAGTTGTTACAGCTGGATTTACAATAAATGATTTTTCTTATGACAGTAATTCTAATTAAGTGCCCTATAAAGTAAAATGAAATTCATTGAGATTGAAATGAAATAAATACCCACATCACTTAACAATTTATTAAATTTTACCCAAATAAGAACGGTTCCCCTTTTAAACACATAATTTAATAACAAAATGATACCTGTAATAAAACCATACTGTATAATGGATGGAACACTAAATAAACGCGGGGTGTGTAAAAACACTGTTCTCAGAAACTCAGAACGAAGAAAAATATATACGACAAGTTGTCACCTTATAGGTAACAGGATAATTTACCTTTCGATATACTTGAGGAATATAATATACCTTATAGGCAACAGTATCGCAAACTTATCACCGCGTTTCCCAAAACCAAAAGTAGTCACCTTTTAGGTAACAGGATAATCTACCTTTCGATATATTTGAGGAATATAAAGAAAGAAGTCACCTTATAGGCAACAGTATCGCAAACTTTTGGTTACTGAACTTGCTGACGGCAGGAAGATTTCTAATTCTAACCCCTTTCTTACATTTGAACGCGATTTTTACACTTTAATTTTTACGGTATGCTAATGCATTCGACAAAGAACGATTGAGTTTCTGTCCCACTCAACTTTCACGTAATGTGTAGTAGCACCACGCAAACAGACCTAATGCGCAACATCTGGCTTGCGTCCCCAACGTGTTAACTATACTCTTTGCCCCAACATTCGAGCTTACATCTAAACAATTTAAACCGGACAAACAAAATACGTGGAAATAGGAAGCGATTGATATTTCCTCGAAAAATTCACAAAACATTTAAGAAAAGAACAAAAAAATATCAGACCCAGGGGCCTCGGGTTTTATAGTTTTGTTTTTAATATTGAGTTAAATGCTCTTTATATATTTCCCGCTCGGCTATCGCTTCAGATGAAAAGCTTCAGAACTCAACAAAAGTTCACCTTCTTCTTCTAGTAATAAAGTTTTTCCTACGACCAGTAAGGAAAAAGGAAAGTAACACATATGGATGGCACCATTTAGTCTTATGGAAGTGCCCTATATTATACGCGTGTGGATAAGAATCTACTTTTCGCCTGTCTAAGTGCAGGGCCGACTAGAGGGAGTGGGGCAGCCGGAACTAATTCTCGGGGCCCGGGCTCAAATGGGGGCCGGGCAGCGGTATTGTCACGTTATGCGTGTTTTAAATAAAGAAATGTCACGATTCACGTGTTTTAAATAATTTTGGGACTATCTATGTCCCGGGGGTTAAATAACAAAATATAACACTCTGGGCCTACATAACGTAAGAACTCTATAATGCCTTAAACTTGGCTTCGTAGCCCTTAACTGTATAAGGGTTCTACTCTTGATATCAGAACCTAACCTAAGGGCTGAAGAAAACACAGTGTTCTCAAAACGAATATAATGATATAAATATTTAGGATAATTACACAGAACTATGTCGCAACTGGAAATACACAAATATAGGCTAAAACTATAATAAATATCTTAAAAACAAATTAACTTACCAACTCCAATTTTGGGGTACACATCACAACTTCTGACTCAAGTCAATACCGCGATTCAAAATACAAAAAAAGGACTTAATTTAAACTATAGAGAGCTGCTACTGGAAATCTCCTACAAGGGGGACCTCCTATGAAGAGGATCCGTTCCCTGTGGAAAAAGAGAGATTCAAGTAAAGGAGGAGAAATTTTTACTTTTTTTTTTAGAGAAATTCAAGTAGAATGCTTGAAGACTTTTTGTTATTTAATTTTTTATAAAATTGTCGCGGGGCCCGATCTGGAAAATTGTCCTGGGGCCCGATCTGGCTTTCGGCGGCCCTGTGTAAGTGTAACCATGAACAATAATCTAATTTCCGCATCAGCTGTCAAATATGTCTGATGCATAATTTCCATTTTGATTTATGTAATGTTTGGATCAGTGGTTCTCAAACTTTTTTGGTGACGGAACCTTTTTGAAAAGCGGAATATTTGACGGAGTCCTAAACACATTTCTAAAAAAAAAACAAAAAAAAAGGTCCATATCGTCCTTCCTCTTAGTGACTCTAAAAAAACAGGCCTCGAGCCAGGTCCCTCCCCTTTCTTCGCGGAGCCCCCACAAAAAAAATCAAAATCATATCCTCCTTCCTCTTGGTGACTTCTAAAGGTCCTCCAAGCAAAATCATACCGTCCTTCCTCTTAGTGACTCTAAAAAAAAGGTCCTCTAAGCAAAATCATATCCTCCTTCCTGTTAGTGACTTCTAATTAAAAGAAAAAAGATCCTCAAGGTAATTTCATCCCTTTAGTAGCGATAGTACTGCTTTTTTTTATTATGACTATTATTTTCTTAGCGGAGCCCCCACAAAGGCTTTGCGGAGCCCCAGGACTCCGCGGACCACACTATGAGTAACGCTGGTCTAGATTAATAGTCAAATTGATTTGATGATTAAAATGTTAACATAGATTTGTATAGCTAGATGTTATTTATTTTTAATAATCGTTATTACAATAATTTAAAAATAACTACATTAAGTACTTTGATTAGATAATTCACTTAACATAATCCTTCATGACTTTTAAATATATTTTATGCACGACCGGGCGATAAAGTCCAGATTATAAATACGTTTAGCGGGCGTAAAGTGTCACTTTACCGCCCGCGGACTACTTTACCGCCCGCCGGGCGGTAAAGTAACTTTCTTTTTTTTTTCTTTTAAAAATTCACATGTAGTTAGTAAAACAAACTTTATTATTATTATTTATTATCATGGAAATATTTGGTACAATTAACAAAATATGAGTTTAATAAAGAAATTATAACTTTAAAAGCCCAAACATAAGATCCTCTCACTTATAATTTTATACTAATAACACAATTTGAACAATTACTTATAGAAATGTTAGGATTTGCTACCTTGCTTTGTTGTAAGTTGCTACGAACTTCTACTAACTCCGTATGATTTGGGTTACTGCTGGAAGGTGTATGTTCAAATAATCGGTATGTAAATTTGAAAATTCAGCTGTGCGACTAGTAGAAGGCATATCAGCATTGACAATTTTTTTGGCGATTTTCATTTTATTTGCCACAGAATCTTCAATATAACCTTCTGCCACCGTTGTAGACTTCCAACCAGCATGTCGCTTTATGTTAAGGATATCCTCACCTGCATTAGCTAACAAAGTTGCTGAAGATCGTCTAAAACAATGGCCTGTGTAGTCTTTTGGAGTAGGCAATTTTAAATAAGTTGCTATTTTAAAAGGAATTTGACCAAATGTATTCTTTCCAACCACCTGACTGGAACATTTTCCATTACGATAATACACAAAAAAAACGTCCGTGGTTGGTATTTGTCGTACGTAGTGAAGCATATTTTCGATATAAGTCGAGATAACTTGGTGATTTCTGCTCTTTGTCAATCACACTGAAAATGCGGTCAATTTTAGTTTTAGATGCTCGTATGGTTACCAATAAGGTTGTTCCTAAATCTTGAATATCGTCTATTGAAATATTAGCTAATTCCTCTCGACGACATGTAAATACCAAAAATTAGTGCAACCTACAATAAATAATCATATTAACATAATAGTCTAAAATAAAAAAAAAAAAAAAAACAATTAACTTACTTTTATCATAAGATATAAATTATCTGGAGCATCTACTAAAAATAATTCTATTTCTTCCCTGGTTAGAATTTTTGATTTTTTTGGTTTATAACCGTCTGATTTCCGTTTTAAGAATGTTATCAATCTTGAATATCTAGCGATGTTTATATTATTGTGCAAATTTAGAGTTGCTTTTAACATCGAATAATATAGCCATAGAGACGACGGCTTACGGCATTTGGACTTTTCCAGAAAAAATGCAAGAAATACATTTTCTGTATAGTTACCGGCTATAACATTCTTCAATTTGCACCAGCTAACAAATTCATCGTAGACCTTATCGTATATTCTCTTAGATTTGGCGGGTAGTAAACTTAATTTTGCATCTTCTGCTGCTTTAAAAATTTCCGGTGGTATTCCGGAAACTATTTCATCGTCACTACATGGGCGAAGTTAGGGGAGGGCTTGGGGGGGCTAAGCCCCCCCAAAAACCAAATTAGCCCCCCAAAAATAATTTGAACATTTATCGCACATCCACCCATACATTTCAGATTTTAGAACAGAAATTAAAAAGAATCGTGCCATTTGATTGATTCTGCAATTTTACATTTAGCTCAGGAGGCAGTGAATTTTTTTCGTACCTACTCATTTTTCCAGTAGGTGTATATGAGTAACAAAAACAAAAATTTTGAGTCTGACTCTTAATTTCCCAGTCATAAATATTATACATTTACTAAACTAGAATAAAAAGTTTATAAAAATAGCAGTTTGGATTATCTCAGATAGTGGAAAGTGAGTGTGGCAGAAAATTTAGCATATAAATTGATACAATCATGAAATGTTAATAATAATGTCTGGCTGATTTACGAAATTGGCAAATAAGTCTGGTAACATCTTCAAAATCGAAAAAATATAATATTTTTGCTTTTACTTTCCCGGGTTTGAAAATTTGTCACGTAATAGATTATATTGTAATTTTACACCTCTATTTTATAGCCGATCAAATGCTGTTATTTTAAAACGTTTCCATGACAACCAGAAAAATTTCCGGTAATTTTCCTATTGGTGGGTACCCTAAACGAAATTATACTGAAATTTTTTTTGAAAGTTGAGAAGCCATTCCATGCATAAAATATTACGACGCAACGCGATAGTGTGATTAAAAATTTGCCGTTTTAGTGGTTAATATTTTATTTAATACCAATTATAACTAGGTAGAAATACACTACATTTATTTTAAGTAAAATAATAATGAGGTTTTTCGCGTCAACTAAACGACTTCAAATATGACAAATGGCCATGGTTTGGCCACAGCATTTAAAAATATATGTTTTATTGAAAGTTGAGAAGCCCTTCCATGCCTAAAATATTACGACGCAACGCGATAGTGTGATTAAAAATTTGCCGTTTTAGTGGTTAATATTTTATTTAATACCAATTATAACTAGGTAGAAATACACTACATTTATTTTAAGTAAAATAATAATGAGGTTTTTCGCGTCAATTAAACGACTTCAAATATGACAAATGGTCATGGTTTGGCCACAGCATTTAAAAACATATGTTTTATATGCTGTGGTATGGCCAGCTTTGAAAATTTGATTTTAGTCGTTTTAATGTATGTCTGTCAAGTTTTGAAATTTGGATATTTTGGTGTAAAATTTTCTTACCCAATACCACATGTGCTTAAATTAGTATCAGTAAATTTTTGCTCACTCACGCATATTTTAAGAAATTTATCCATCGTCTTCGACTAAATTTCAAAATATTATTAAGTTCGAAAAAATGAAAAAGTGAAAATACACGTCTGACTGACAATTACAATCACGAAGGCCTGCCAGACTCACAAGTAGTGTCCGACCGAAGGTTCGGTTACGGTTTCGGCCAACTTCGGCTTAAAATAAGAGTTTCGACTACAGTTTTGGTTTCGGCGGAAAACTGGCCGAAACTGCAGCCGACAGCAAAACTACTTTCGAAAGTTTTCGTATCACACTTGGTTGTGTCCTGCACAATGGCGACTGTGCCGGGTGCCATTCTTACACAGTGCACGTACACACAAACTTCTCTGCTTTGTTTCAAGTCAACAGTCTTCAGTGCTCCTGGCCTAATTTATTTGGATCAGAGGATCAATTTTTTAGGTGAAAACGTGGAAAAATATTTTTTTTACCCTACAACGTTAGACTGTTTACTTACTATTTTTTGTTACAAAATATCTACTACAGATGCAGAAATGATTGATACTTTGTAATTCACTTACTCTTTTTTTTTTATTTTAAAGGTAATAAAAAAAACAATGTCCATAAATTTATTAATGGTTACTTTTGATCACCAACAATAAATAGGTAATAAGTAAATGTAGCTTAAATTTATAATACGAATTAATTAGTCTAAAACAAGGATTACAGTAAGATACTGCAAATTTCAATAAGAGATTGCCTTAAAACAAAGTTCTTGTTTCTGTTTCGGTTTCGGCCGAAACTAAGAAAGGAGCCGAAATTTAGTTTCTGTTTCGGTTATACCTCGGTCGGACCTGACAAGCCAGGTAGTTAAACGAGGAGAGGAATAGCAATCGAACGTGCAGAATTTAGCACGCCTGGCGATCATTAGATGAGTCTGGCAAGGCTTTCGGGGTGTTCCACATTAGCCAGATTGTATTTGAAGCTGTTTTTATATTATACATTTTTCTAGTAGTGAGAACACTTGTAACAGGGATCCTTACCGGACAATGCCAACTAAAATGACACCTTAATAACCTGAGATTAGTAGAAGATATTGACTGCAGATTTTGTGAGGAGGACGAAACCTTCGTTCACTTTCTAACTGAATGTGTAGCACTCCAGAATAAAAGGGCACCATACCTAGGAGCATATAAAATAGAAGAGGGAAATTTACCTAACTTGAAGCCACTCCAAATCCTACACTTTCTTGAGAAAATATAATTGGAAGGATCGTTATAGGCATTGAGACATTTCCGTGCTGCATAAGCGACAGAAGGGGGCACAATAGATCTTTAAGGTCGCAGTGTATTAACACCCCATTCCCAACATAACATAGTGAGAAAACTGCAAAAAAATGAAATCCACCAATCACAGTTCATATTTTGGACACCCAACTAGTATTATTTTTAAAATTTTAAATTCTGTCAGTATGTTTTTTAGTCATTAAGATTACATACGTTAAAATTAGTTATTTTTGTTTAGAATCGATAAAATATGGCATTTTTATTTTTATTTGGGCCACATTTAAAAAAAATAATTTTAATCAAATTGTATGAAACTGATTTAATTACGAGTATTAAAACTAAAAACTTGGAGTGGAGTGGAGCAGAGGACAGAGCATCTAGATTCCACGCGAATAGCCTGGGTTCGAATCTGGACAAGGGGCTTATTTTATGTTCATTATATTTTATAAATTAATAAAATTCATAAATTATTTTAAAATTAGTTATTTTGTCTAAACCTAAAATAATTTTTTAAATTTTTATATTTTCCTTAGTGGTTCATAGAAAAAATATACTGTACAACTCGAGTGAATTGTCCATACTTACTCTTGTTGCACAAACTACTATTTCATGACTGCGAAAATGAGGACATTTTTTTAATGAATTATTGTGATGAAAATTTTTTAGGTTTTTTACTTGATATAAATATATATTATATATGATATTTTATCCATTTTCATAGATTCACCAGAATTTTTTTACTAAACTTCAGTATACCTCTAGAACTATTATATATCATATGACTAGGGCTAGGGCTTTAGCCCCCCCAGATCTGATGACATAACTTCGCCCATGCGTCACTACTGTCCATTACATAAACAAAATATATAAAACTTCTTCGAAAATATACTAAGAAACTTGCAATACGTGAAGTCGACTGTAAATAAAAATGGCGTCTACCTATTCTTGTTCTATTGACTTGGTTGCTATGGTAACGCGTATAGGTATATAGATTATTGTTATTTTATCATCTTATTAGTTTCAATAAGACTTATTTTTATTTAACTATACAAATGATTTGGTAGATTGTTATACAGGGTGAGTTATAATAATATCGAGGCATAAAATTTATCCAACTTGAAACATTTATAATAACCTACTCACAAAAGGTGAAAAATAGAAAATAAAACATATTTATTAATAAATTATTATTAATACGATCGTGCATAAAATTTTGTATATTTATTAATAAATGACTATTAAAACGGTCGTGCATAAAATATTGTATGCATTTCGGGCGTAAACAGCGTTTATGGACCTTACTTACACGTTGCGGTCCATAAACGCCTGTTTTATGCCCCTGATACATAAATAACTATTATTTATCATAATAAAACTGCTACAGTTAGGCAATCCGTTAATATTTCCGCTATTTATTTTGTACTATTTTGATACCAGTTCAGAAACAAATTGTAAGTAGGAATAATATTTAATAACAAATAAAATTCTTGCTCACAGTTATTTATCTTATTATTTGCTATATTAAAAAAAATAAACTAATAGAAAACATTATGCATTCTAATATTTTTCTACCTAACAATATTTTACCTTTAGAATCCTATGAAAGTGAGTAGGAACAGCGGGAAACTAAAAATTTCATTTAAACTTTTTCTTACGTATCTGCAAAAACAATTTTCAAATTACACAGAACCGCAGCCTAACAGGTTTTTTTAACAAAAAATATAATGATAAGGAAGAATCCCAATTTTCCGCAAATTTAACGGTTATCTAGGGGTTGATTTCAACGAAGCGGAGGTGGTTTTTTTTAATAAATTAAAAGTAAAGCAGCGACATGCGCCCTCAAAGGCTCTCTCATAAAGCGAAGGATCTTGCGTACAGAAATCAATAAAGCTGTGGAAATGTGCCTCGGGAAATCAAGGATAACCGCTGTTTAAACTCCGATATTTTCAGCTCAAACCGAGAAAAATGTACCGCAAATATTCTAGTGACTAAAAAACCTGCCGCAGTTCCGCGAAAAAAATCCGAAAAACTTTCAAAAATATTTTAAAAATGTGTCGAATTAGGAATAACTCCCATGCTCTATTAGCACAGTTACCGACTTTACGAAGAAATAAACAACATTTTTTTAGTGTTTGACAGGTCTTGAAATTGCCGCACGATGCACCGTTTAGCAGTGTTGACGATTGTTTTGTTGTTAATGTTTTTGAAATGTTGTAAATTTCAAAAACCGAATATGGACAATAAAAGACACGACGTTTACGTAGCTGGATTCTTTCCTTACGGAAGAGGGGTGGAAAATTCTGATACAGGTAAGATTTTATTTTGATAAAATACAATTAATTAAACACAATTTTCTTTACTCTTTAGTGAATAGTAGTATTATTTAATTTTAAATCACCAATGATACTAATTAACCAAAGAAATTGGACATTAGTTAGAATAAGATACAAAATCTTATTATTTAACTTATTATATAATAACAAATACCATCTGCATTGTAAACTAAGATGTACGGCTAAAGAATCAGTCATCAATAATGTTTAGCTAATACATATCACGAGAAATTACAAGTATTTTTATAAAATAGAACTCAATTGATCCTATTTTAAAAGATGGGTGGTTAGTTTTTATTATCCTTTAGTTTTTTGAAAAAGTCTTTTGTGTCTTTTGGCTAGGTAAATAATTTTTTCTAAACGTTTGTTCCACTGCTCTACCGGTAATTCATTAATATCATCTTACACCTGATCTTTATTTACATCTGCTCTTTGGTCTTCCTTTGGATGACAATTTTGTGGCTGGTGAACATACAACACATTTTGTATTTCCTACAAAGTGCTTCTAGAAAAACTCGAATATTACGGAGTATCTATTATACAGGGTGTCCCAATGAAAAGTAGCCCATTTCCAGAGCTTACAACTTTTAAACAAATCGTAGAAACGTGCGGTTTTTGCTAATATGTGTTATTTTGCTATAAGTTTTCAGTGACACAGAAATTATGTATTACCTATACAGGGTGTTTTTTAAAAATCTCCTCTTTTAAATTAACCCTAACCAAATTTTATCAAATGGAAACGGGCTACTTTTCTTTGGGATACCCTGTATAATAATGTAACTTCTAGTTCGCATCGTTTGGAGGAAGGTTTAGTTCTTCGACCATTACTATTTATAATTTAAATAAACGATCTTTTTAGCCATATTAATTATATAAATTTTAGTATGTTTGCTGACAATGCAACTTCCCATCACTTGAATTCCGATTTTAATGGACTTCAATTCAGGGACATTAATAAAAAATTAATGAATTAAATGAGTGGCTTATTGCGAATCAACCGACACTTAATGAAAACTTTTATTAAAATTTAATAAGGTAAACTTACTTGAAATTTCAGTTGATGACTCTTTAAAGTGGTCACAACATGTTTAAAATCTTTGAACAACTTTTTCGAGACAAAACTTTCTGCTGAGAATTTATATTTATCAAAGTCTAGTGAAAATGAACAATAATGTTCCAAATCTGACATTTTAAAAAACGACATACAGTTACAAAATACTAATGGAATGTTAATTGTGTAAGAAGCGATAGAGACTGGAGATGTCTGTTAAAAAATCCGCTATAGTATATTTAAGGCGATTTTTTACAAGCTTACCAGAACATACTAGAACATACTTAAGTAACCAGAGCAATTCTTTATTAGGTTTGGTAACTCTGCTACCAAATTATATGTAGCTACATCTAACGAGGCATTTATTTATAAACTTACTAGAACATATTCTTTTCTTCCTGTTGTAAAAGTTGTCTTTTAAGCCGTTTTATGCTAGGGCTTTCTAAGATAGATTCCTTATTTGCAGTTCTATTTGATGGGCCTGGCTCAGTTTACAAATGCAATACTCTTCTTTTTAAGTCCTACAAACAATCAATCAATTATTACGGTAATGTTTTGAATTATACACAGAAGGGTTGGTAAATTCTTAAAAGTTCATAACATATATATGTTTAATTATGTTTATCATTATACGCACCTTCTTCGGCTGCATGTATTTAGGGAATTCAGGAAATATAATAGGAGCTGCTCCATTTAGTAAACGTCCCATAAAAAAAATGTCTTTCAAAATGTTTTGAACACAATCTATCATTTGGCGTAGGCATCCAATTTGCAATTTTCGTTCCCTGAATCCAAAGATTTTTTGCTGGATCCACAGGAAATTTAAAATTAAACAAGAAATAATCATTGCTGCAATTAAATAAAAAGCAAAAGTAAATTAGAATTTAATAAAAGTTAATATTTAGAATATTGAACGACACGCCACTGGAAAAAATTACTTGTTTGGCCATTTTAATATCATTAATTGCTTAAATATCAATGAAAAACATAAAATAAACAAAATTGGTGGGTAAAATGTATTACGCTGGAGTAAGACATGTACAATATGTAAATACCAAGTTGTATAACACCAAATAAAATTAAAAATATAAGAAAATATATAAAGTAAAAACGATTGATGTTTATTATTTACCTGTGAAACGTAATATCTGCTTCTTTCTTGGCGCTATAACTTTTACACTGATATGCCACACAATAAACCATTATAATAAACCAATTATTAAATGTTGTTAAATTCAAAAATCAGAAATAAACACGAACAAAAACTTTGGTGTCACCGAAATGCTTAGCACCAAAATAATACCGGCAAATAGATAATCGGCACAGAATACTACGTGTGCTCGATATACTTGTTACGCGTCCTCTCTTTATTACCTAGTCTAAGCTAAAATTCAAATTCCATTTACAAATCCCCAAACTTAAATTAAATTGACACATGACATTCAATAATAGGGTTACCACAGTAACCACAATCACAGAACACTTACCATAATACTGTAACCTGCAACTATGTTGTAGTAAGCTTATAAATAAATACCAGAGACAATCCAGCGAGACGTGTAACTCAATGTATTTTTTTGTTCGGTAAAAGTTATTTGGGCGATTGTAACCACAACCAGTCTATGATGGCGCCACTAGTAAATAGCGGGAAAATTAAAAATGCTTTAGGGCGGGAAATTCAAACATGGATTCAGAAATAAAGTTTTTCTATACAAATTTACAGGAGAAACAAAAACTATTGTTTCACTGTATATTAAAAAAATATAAAAGCTTCCAATAACATCAAATTTTTTATCACATAAATAATCATTTTAATAAAGGAAGTTTTAATCAGTTTAATATAAACAGTGAACATAGTTTTTATTACTCTTGTAAATTTCGCTAAAAAAAAACTTGAAAATTCTATTGATTATTAAATATTTAAACTTGGAAAAATAATACACCAAACTCTTTTTCTATAAATTATATTTTTGTAAGGTACAGAAAAACAAACTAGAATTGCTTCGTTTAGAAAGTACCTCCTATCATTTTGTGACAAATTACAAAGAAAGTAACAGTTATATATTCATAATATATTTAAAAACTAATGTAACAAATATTTTATAAAGTATAGTATCGATACTTTTTTGCCAGACTATCATAAGTGCCATTTGAACAAATGTCACTTATGTTAGTCTGGCAAAAAGGTATGGATATGTTATGACTGTTTATTTTAATAGAAACCATGGAAACGAAACACACATACACTCAACACAAATGTATAAGGCCCGAGTCAAGTAAACTGTAAACTGGATCAAAACCTGCTAGACCCCTGCTAACTCCTCTTATAGTAATCAAGATCAATAGATTTATATGCCATGCCTTCTAAAAGGGAATGAAGGATGACATACTATCATCATTTAAACAGGACGTTGCTGAAGGCTTACCCCTGTTATTTCGTTTGTTTGTGTATCTTGTGTGCGTGCATTCCTGTTGTGTCCCCAGTCATGTAAAAGTTTTCCTAGTCTCCTAATTTGGTTACTAGGTGGACCTTCTCCAACTAGTAGTCTAATCTATTCCATCTGTTCGGAAGCAGGAGGTACTTTTTAAACATAGCAAATAATATTATTAATAATAAACACTATTTAAAGATAAATACATTTTTGTAATTTTTTTGTCATTGCCACTTACCTTTCTCTTACACCACCAGGGTATACCTATTTTCCATATTCTCTTAATTATAGATTACCTTACAATGTTCGAATGAATATAACATTTTACTCATGAAAAATCTAATTTCATATTTAACTCTTTTTCAATTTCATTTAAAACAATAATTGGTACCTATATTACAATTTATTATCAAAGAAAATTTCTAATAAAGTTATAGCAAATCCTACTTAAACTACTGGTTGTTCTGCAGGATAAATTAACTTTTCTTGAGATTGATCTCTCTATAAAATCCAAAACCGACCTGATGTCCCCAAATTTATTTTCCAATGCATCCTGATTTAAAATTCTGCCCTTTTGTGATTCAATTTTTTTTTTCTTCCTTTATAGAGTGGCTGTTAGAGGTAGGTGTATGTAAGAAATAGCTAATATCTAATCATTTCAAAAGTCCTTTGCCAATACTACATGTGCAGATTTTTTACTCAGCATACATTTTACTTTTCTAGTAGATAGGAACTTTGTGCTGCCATTAAAGCTGTCCAGACATTCATCTACCTACTTAATGAACACAAGTAGCTGTAACAATGGATCTCTGTTCCAATTCACCTAAAATAATTATAGTCATTGTGTAATATATTATTAAACACACATTATATAGTGGTTTTCTTAATAAATTGGAAATTACTTACCTCTAGAAAGAAATGTGTACAAAAAAGCGAGTTTGGTTCCAGAAATTGCTTCATGCAAAAATAAACATTCCCCCCCAACGAAAATTAATTAAACAACAAAATCAGACTAAGAGAAATATACGGTGCCCAAATTAAATTAATTTTAATAAAATGCACATGTTTATAACAACATTGTCAGTTGTCAGTTTTAATACTTTTAATCGATATTTCTACGTCAAAAAACCAGCAACACCAGCGGCCTCTGAAAATGGTGTTAGTTTTATTGGAGAGAGATAGACATATGTAAAGATCAATGTAAAAGAAAAAGAGGGTCATATATGTAATTTAAATGGACCACCGAACATATTTTCCTATTAAATTACACGTCTCTGTTGTCTCTGTAAATACCTTTAATAAACTTCCTGATTAAAATATAAAGTGAGGAAGTTCTCAATTCGTCGCAATATTTTTTTTATGTATGTTCAGCGATGATTCTTTAACACGGTGTCGGATTTCAATGATTCTTTTTTTGTTAGAAAGGGGGTACTTCAGGGGTGGTCCCATATAAATTTGGTTAAGATGTGGTGATGGCATCTGCACGTTTTTGAAGTCGGTTTTTTTAAATGTTTAATTTCTAATACTTGTATATAATAAACAAATTCGAAGTGATTACGAGCCAAAGCATTTAACTTCCCATAGTTGACCGCGGTTTGTCGGTCTAAAGTATCTTTGATATATTTTTTTGACTATGAAGTCCCATACATTTCAATGGGATTCAACTTAAGGCAATACATTTATGTTGTTGTTGACTTACTCTCTTACTATTCGAGCCGTATGAATTGGAGAATTATCCTGTAAAAAAAATCAATTACTATGAAAATTACTATACCAAACTGATTTCTTGAAAGGTAAAATTGTCAGGAAAAACGTATCTTACTGATTACGTTATCTAAGAGGTTTATTTTTTTTTTAGTTTTACACCCTTAGGACCAACCGTGCCATCGCCCTAATCCGTCTATAGCTTGGCGGCACTGCAACCTGCGGCCAATTCACTCACTCATTCATCGGCATTCATTTTCATTTCATTCATTTCATTTCTGCAGTTAAACACACTTTGCAGAGAGCAGCATAGTTTAAGCATTGTCTTGATTTTCATTTGATACCTCCGCTAGACCTTGTCTGAAAGGTATTCGCAATCTTTGTTCTTCTTGTTAGCGTTTCTTAACGTAAAATATGCATTTTTTTCTTACATTTAATTCAGCATACACTTCACTTAGGCCAGTTCTCGTCCAATTAAGTGCTGCGGCATTTTTGTAAATTTATTCGATAATCATTTTTAGAGCTGTCAAATTTGAATGCGACGAACGGCCATGATGCAAAGTATCGCATCATTAAATTTTGGTGGTCACATTTCGGTTTCATTACAAACTGTATTGTTCTGTAAAAATGTATTTTGTCTTTTTAGTTTTTTTAAACATATAATATACTTCATTTACAGCAAGAGAATATTTTAACTAGTGTTTAACATAAAGAGTTTTTAAGTTTTCATTGTTCAGGAAAATGTTTTTGATTAAAACTTTTTTGTTTTAAGGTCGTGGAGTCATGCCGAGTGTCAAATTAGCATTGGACCACGTAAACGAACATTCTTCTGTTTTGAGAAACTATAGACTACATATGTGGTGGAACGACACAATGGTAAGAGCGTATTCCAAAAGTAATTTAATAACCTAGAAGTAATTGCACCACATTGGCGACGAGACAAAAAAAATTAATTACCTAAATAATTTATAATTATCAGATTTACTGATAGGTATTTGAATTATAGGTCTATTGCTGAATATTCTAGGTCATAAATATTCTCAGAATAGCTTAAGGAGCAATTTCACTGTTCTTTGGAATATTCCAAAAACGTTTCTATAATATTTCAATACAACGATTTGAATATCAAGTAGAAAAATATTTTTAGTGTTATGTTTGAAAATTCGTATATTGTACTGATGGGATTTGTATGGGTGTAAAAAAGTTAGGTCATAAATTTAACGAGAGTGTCTGGAGATGAAAATAAGTCGATTTGAAGTAATGTCAGAGAAATGTACTAGTCCATTATATCAACTTGAATTTTCACTAAACTATTAAAGTAATAAATTATACATCACATTCCAAGTAATTTAAAAACCTTAAATACCTGATTAGCAATTTAAAAATGCAAATAAAAGTTATATTGAACAAATGCTACTACAGGGTTGCAAAATATCTGCAAGACAAACCTTTTCAAATGTTTATTATTTATACAGTGAGCACCTTAAGTCTTACCCCCCCCCCCTATCTAACTCGTTACTGGAGTCTTGTTAGGAAAATCGCCGAGACACATCAATTTTTGATTTCTACAATGTACATTTTTGTATGAATAGTTTACCCTTAATTTCATCCCTTACTGGGAGGGAGCAACCCTTTCGAAAAATTTAAATGGCATGGGGTGGTGAGTGATAGCTCATTTGAAAGAGGTTTTTATTCTCTATTCAACCGTGTAAAAAAATTTGAAATTTGCTTTATTAATTCTCGACTAATTGTTGTTTCAGAATAACGGAAATTAACGTAGCGCACTCATCCTTAGAATTAAAATTCGGCCCTGCATGATTTCGGTTTTGGTTCAGACGTGAAGTAAGACTTTTTGCCATTAGAAGGTCACTGTTAGTCTAGTTGCTTCCCTATTTTGTGAGGTTCTGTTATTTTTAAACATTAATAAATCAACACGTAATGAAGCAAATTTCAAATTTTTTTGTACGGTTGAATAGAAAATAAAACCCCCTTTCAAATGAGCTATCACTCACCACCCCATGCCATTTAAATTTTTCAAAAGGGTTGCTACCCTCCAGTAAGGGATAAAATTAAGGGTAAACTAATCATGCAAAAATGTACATTGTAGAAATCAAAAATCGACCTGTCTCGGCGATTTTCCTAACAAGACCCCAGTAACGAGTTAGTTAGGGGGGGTAAGACTTATGATGCTCACTGTATAATAGAAGAAGGGCATTTAATTTTACCACTGTTTTACTCTTTCTTAATGTTAGCAAATCTTATTACATCACTTTATTTAAAGTGATTTGAAATTGAGAATTTTAAACTGTATAAACCTGACTACATTTTTTTGTACTGTCTAATAATATTAGTTCTATTTAAATTGCAAGATTTTGAATTCAAATGGAAAAATTAGCTTGGAACCTAAAGTGGCAACTTCAACCTCTTTGCGGGATTGAGGACCCTGATTATCTACACAGAACACTTACTCTGAGAAGCGAACATACCTAAAGAGGAAAAGATTGTAAGGGCTGCAAAAGAAGGGTCGGCAAAGGTTATATTAAAAGTATTTTTAAGGATAATATTACATAAATTAAAAATATTACTGGTATCTATTTATACCTGATTTATAAATTGTTTTTTTTTTGAGAACTTTTCTCACCATTGTAATTTATGATTCGCTATAGAAGATCCCAAAGCCCCCAGAGCTGCGGGATAGAATGGATAACAATTTTTAAGAAAAAATAGTGTAATATGTAGCTAATAGTACTTAAATATATTTGACGAATTTATTTTTCAAGAACACGTTAGGAGCTGATCCACTGTAATTACCTCCTAACTGAAATCTGAACTAGTTCTTGAAGAACCTAAACAAGCCTAATATTGCTACAGCTTGACAAATCTTGCTATACTACAATTCCAAAATAGTAGGCAGTACATTCTCAGAAATGGTTGTAACGTGTTTTTAATCTGTCTCTTCGAATGGCGTAAATATCGTAAAAAGTTTACGACTTGTAAATCGTCAGAGGATTATTAATAAGCATAGGATTGTGTAATAAATAAATTATGGAAATGTCGGGAGTCACAATCGGTATGGACGCTATTTCGAAACAAAATAAAAATTACTTACTGTATTATATTATTATTCATTATCGTCTGAAGAAAACTCGTCTTATGGCGAACAACTATAATCGTCATTGCTATTATTTAAGTTGATAATCAATGGTTCAACTGCAACATCCACTCTAGTGTCGAGATCCCACATTTTGTCTTCTTCTTTTATCGTGTGGCTGATGCAATTTTTCCATGACTCGGGCAGTATCTAGCCATGCCTTTTATCTTGTCCATTGTTAAAGTAAAGTTTTCTCTCGCCACTTGGTTTTTTATTTCATCCCATATTAGCTCGATCGGGTTTAGCTCACAATGGTAAGGAGGGAGGCTGTGTACTAATTATATTCTTCTATATCGGAATAATTTTTGTTTGCTTGACAGACTGGAACAAATACTTTCTTGTAATGGATTCAATTATTTTGTGACTCCATGGCTTACTTCCGGTTTTTCCGGAAATAACAGAAAATCTCAATTTATTTTTTATTTTTAAATTGAAACCACTTTTTTTATTGTAAATTTGAATATCTGGGACATTTTTGTATATTAATCGTATATTGAAAATTTTCTGACGGCGGTTAAAATGGCCGCCATATTGGATAATATTTTTTCTAAACATGTTACTATTAATTCATTTATGGAATAAAATGTACGTACGTGTGATCTTTATAAAATCTTTGTAAGCTTCAAAGTTTGCATTGAGACCCATTTACCGTATACCGCAGTGGCGTATCTAAGCATTTTTATTATTAACAAACCGTTTAATAATTTCAACCGCTTTTATCTTTGTTGTTAATTGAGATATCAGAATGAACACTTTTTTGTTTAAAAGCTTATAACAGATACTTTCATATACTAGATCCAATTGGTCTGTGACGTCATGGCTTACTTCAGATTTTTCCGGATATAACTGAAAATCGCAATTTATTTTTAAATTTAAAATCGAAACCGCTTTTTTATTGAAAATTTGAATTTCTGGGATGTTTTTGGATAAGAAGCGTATATTGAAAATTTTCTGTCAGCTGTCAAAATGATCGTCATATTGAATAATATATTTTTTAATATGTTACTGTTAATTCGTTTATGGAAAAACATATGGGAATGCATAAAATCTTTGTAAACTTCACAGTTCCCATTGAGACCCATTTACAGTGTACCAGTGGCGTATCTCAGATTTTTTTATTAGCTAACCGTTTAATAATTCCACCTGCTCTTATCTTCCTTATTATTTGAGACATCGGAATGAAAACTTTTTTGTTTAAAAGCTTGGAATAAATACTGTCAAATACTTCATTCAGCTGATCTGTGACTTCATGACTTACTTACGGTTTTTCGAAAATAACAGTAAATTGCAATTTATTTTTAATTTTTAAATGGAAACCCTACTATTTTGGAACAATGGTCCAATGGTCCAAGGATAGATCCAAGTGCTGGAAGATAATGGGAGCTCTATCTGCGTCTATCTAGTGTTAAATAAAGTTATTATAAGCATTGCTTATTTTATTATTATATACTTTTCAATGAACCATGTAATCTCTTATATCGACAGATTGTACATTAAAATATAATCTACAAACTAGTGACAGTTTCAATAACTTTTCTTACTTTTCTGAAAGGTTTCAAAATTGTTTACCTTGGTATTACATTAGATATTAATTGTGACAGGCTTCTGGTTCACCTACAGTGAATCAGGAAGTCTATAATTAAAACACTTATCTCCTTTATACCTCGTACCCTATGGTACCCTGAAAGAAAACGGTTAAGAACCGGCAATAAGAGAAACACAGGAATAAATAACAAAATATATTTACAAAAAATATATATAACAGGTAGTGCACGGTTCGGCACACTTGTATACCGGAAATAAATTCTTAGTGAACAATATTATATGCAACAATTGAAAATGACAGGAAAATAATTAGGGATACGGATACGGAAAATAAATAAAATTAATTAAATATTGCAGTTAGAAAAACACAGGAGAACAATTGTACTTTCCCCTGTAAACGGAAAATAAATTTGTCAATGAATAAAATTAAATTCTTCCTAGAAATTAAGTTAATTTGAAAAATAAAGTTTACAATAACTAAAATTAAATTATAAATATTGCTTGAACAGTACAGGAAAATCAGGACGAATTACAGGCAAAAGCTACTATTAATTTGAATGATTATTTCGCCATGTCATACATCAATAATCCTATAAGAGTAACAGTCAACACTTCAACTACTCTTGACTACATTTTTGTAAGATCAACTATAGAAATTACCAAAAAAATTGACATTGAATCAAACGTATTTCTTTCAGATATGACTGAACATTACAGTCCATTCATTTTTATATGAGACTTATCTCACAAATCAATTACAGATCAAAAGAATAATACTGTTTTAAATTTAAATTTACTAAATGAATTAATTAGTAAAGAAAACTGGGTAGATTATTAGTTACTAACGACTCATAAGTTGCCTATAACATTGTTATTAATAAAATACTTACTTACATAAATACATCAGAAAAAACGAAACATATCCCACAAAATAAAGATAGGAAAATCAAGCCATGGATTACATATGGTATTACCACGTCCATTAAACACAGGGATTATTTGAAAAAAAAACTTAAATAAGAACTATTCAGATGCGCTAGAATCTCAGTATAAAAATTACAGAAACAAACTAAATACATTAATTAGGAAAACAAAAAACGACTATTATAGGAGAAATGTAGAAGACGCAAATAAAGAATATAAAAAATTTGGAAGGCTATAAATAGTATAACAGGATATGAAAAAAATCTAATCAAATCGAAAACTCAACTATTATAAATGATAAAAACGAACCTATAAGTAACAATAAAGAAAAAGTAAATATTTTTAATAATTATTTGACAGAACTAGGTGAAAAAAAAAAAAAAAATAATCAAACCGTTCTACCAGACAATTTCTTAGAATCAGTTAAAAATAACTCTTCGATATTCCTACAACCTGTTACAGACAATGAAATTATTGTGTTAATATCAAAACTAAAAAATATGGAACGGACAAAATTTCTGCTAAAACAATAAAACATATCCACAATTATATTAAATCTCCTTTGAAACACATAATTAATCTCTCTTTCGAAACTTCTAAAATACCTGCTCAGTGGAAAGAATCTGTCGTGACACCCGTATTTAACTTAGACCCATATCTGTCATAAATAAATTCGCTAAAATGTTTGAACAGGCTCTAAAACATAGATTTATAATTTTTTTAACATTCATAAGATAATCACAGATAAACAATATGGCTTTATTCAGGGTTCTAATACTGAAAATGCCGTAGCAGATTTTTTAACCGAAATAGTAAAATACCGTATCACATGCAACTTTAATGGAAAAGTTAGAAAACTACGGAATTCGAGGTACAGCTCTACATTTACTTCAAAACTACCTTGAAAATAAAGTACAATTAGTAAAAATAGATAATGAACTAAGCTCAAAATTAAAAGTTAGAACAGGAGTTCCCCAGGGAACAGTGTTAGGTCCAATACTGTTTCTAATTTATATAAATAGCATAGTTAAAATACCAAACCTTACGTCCAGTCTTATATGTTATGGCGACGACACAGCACTATTAATCACCGGGACGAATTGGGATGCCTTAAAAACTGCGGCTGAAAGAGACTTAAATAAACTACAAATCTGGCTAGACTATAACCTACTTTAAACGCAAAAAAACTAAGTTCCTAGCATTCACCCCTACAATTACCATACAGCCACCACCCGATTTTCAGTTAAAATTGCATGAATCAAAATGCACTAATGATAAAAATTGCTTATGCCCAGTATTAGAAAAAGTATATTCCATGAAATAGTTAAGTATTCATAGATCAGCATATACGATGGAAAGAACATATAACAAATGTAAATAAACGGTTAAGAACTCTTATACATAGGCTTTACATTTTAAGGGACATACTGTCAAGAAAAAATTTGATTATGCTTTATTACTCGCTAATTACTATTATAAGGTACGGCATAGTAATATGGGGCGGCACTTTTAATAGCAACTTACACGATTTACAAATCACTCAAAATACAATTATAAAAATTATATTTAAAAAAAATATACTATATTCCACTGAATTCCTCTATAGAGAAACGAACATTTTTAAAATAAATTTAATTTATACTTACCAATTCATAGTTAGAGCTCATAATAATAAAAATGTATATAAACTAAACAATACCTGTTCTACAAACTAATAATAACTTTTATATTAATACATATAAAAAAAATCCATCGCGCAAAGAACTTTCTTATTCTTTGCCCCTAAATTATATAAATCCATCCCATTTGATCTTAAAAATATAATTGAAATAAGCCAATTTAAATTTGAATTAAACAAATTCGTGCAGTTCAATAGTGATATTTTTATCAAAATATTAAACTTTGCTTAGTACAAAAATATTAATAACTGCTACAGCTAACTGCTAACTACAGATTCCATCCACCATCCCTTATGGTAAATGTCTTCCTTTTTTTTACTAATTTGATTACTTAATAAATATAAACACACATTTCTAGTATTAGTTCTCGACATTTATTTTTCCTATAAATTGTGATTCTATTTCAATATTTTAAGTCAAGTTAGGTTAGATTCAGGTCAACATATTTTTTTTTCATAATTGTCTTTAATTAATTACGTGTTTAGGTACATTATAACGTTGAAGAAGCCTCAACCCTCACATGCATACGGGCAAAACTGCCTAACCATGTACGGAATTGGGTGCTTGTCCAACAAACAAAATTTCAAAATTAATTCTCTTAAATTGTACGTTTTGAGAATTTAATAAATTAATTAATTTAAAATCCAAGTCATAAATTATTTAATTAACGAATATTTCTCTAGAAACAGTAACAGCCTCTAGAATTAGAAAGTTTTAATTGTATCTGTATTATCCATATATATTTTGATATTAGCAAACTAGCTTAATAAAGGAAATAAAAAAAAAACATTAATGAGCTGTTTGAAAAACAGAAGATCCGCTTTTCTAATAGCCAAGTTAGGGGTCTATTCTGTAACAATTCCTTTATATTTAACGGCCTTTAAAAATATTTTCTTCTTTACTTCTGTCATTATTTAAACGGATCTTTAAAATACATTAGAGGACTATCTTAAAGAAATCTGTTTAAATAATGACAGAAGTAAATTAACGAATACGAAAATATTTTTAAAGGCCGCCAATATTTTTAAAGGCCGTTAAATATAAAAGAATTGTTACAGAATAGACCCCTTAACCAGGTGGATAATAAAACTAAAGCGATATTTAACCCCGTTCAATTTCATTTAAAAATTTTACAAGGCCAATGTTTATCGATCGTAGAACTTTTACCACTTTACATGCATGCTAATTTTATATTGTGAGCTGTGGAAAACGGAGAGGCGACAGGTACATGTTAACCTGATCTATATGTTCACCATTTAATTTTAGAGCTCGACGAAGGGCGCTTACAAAGGACAAGTAGATTAAAAGCTAAACGAAAACAAAGACTCTCGAAAATCGAAGTATGAAGCGAAATTATAATATCGAATAATAGTATATTGTTTACTAAGTAGAAAAAGTCTAACATTCCTGGACGACTGTGAAGATTGCTAGGTCGAGACGCAAGCTGATGAGACTTATATAGCAACACAGAGTCCAGGAATGTGGCTTTTCCTACGAGGTAAACAAACTATTTTTCCACAAATCGTTTAAAATTCGATAGATATTAATTAATTTTGAAAAAATCGCGAGTAATTTTAATCACAAATAAATGGTGCTTTGAAATTCGTAATAAAATTGGTTGCGTTGCTATGGAAGCGTATTAATGTTGAATTGTCAAACTTGACGCATATAAATTGAATTGCTGGTTTATTCGAAAGCAAAACAGTGTAAAATGAATTTTGCATTCCTGGAACATTTCCAGAGCTGGTTGAGGCAGTGAATACTGCTTCATTAGAATTATTACCAAAGAAGTCAAGAGAGAAGTACAAATATGCATATACACGTTTTATGGACACTAACAACTGCAAAGAAATATCATTTCCTTACAGTTAGGAAATGAATAATTCCTAACAGTTAGGAAATCTGGAATTTTTCTTTAAGAAATTTTGTTAGGAATGTCAAAATTTTCTATCGATTTGCGGAAAAGATTTTTTCCACTTTATTTTTATTACGCAATTAGTTTAACCTTGAAATATTGCATAATATATGCTTGTAAGCATAGGCGCAGGAATTCAAAAATTGCTTTGGGTGCCCGGCTTCTATGCGGAAAATGGGGGCTATCCTCCCTCCACCCTCCACACCTCACTTAAAGGCTCCACCGGTTCTTTAAAAAGCTATTTTAAAGTTGATTTTATAAAAATTTTCTTGAAAAAGAAAAGGTATTGTAAACTGTCCAATTGCTGGATAGGCTGGAGGCTCCCACCTAAAACGGGATATCTGGCAATCCTATATGCTCGGTGCAGCCACCATTGGTATTTTGAAGGTATTTTTACATAGATTATAACCCCCGAGTTTTAAATCGCTTCTGTCTTCCTAGCCATGATCTTTTAACGATTTATTTTCTGTAAAGCCTACCAGTTACTCGAGTAAATGCTAGAAATGCTGACCCTGGGCCTCCATACAATAATAGAGGTTTTGTTCAAAATACTCTCGGACATTTTGAAGCATTTGTCGGGTGATTTGATGACATTCATCAATTATCCGTTGTCGCAGATTTTTTAGTGATGTTGGCTGTGTGGCATAAATTTTAGTTTTTAAGTGGCCCCATAAAAAATCCAACGGGCTTAGATCCGGAGACTGTGGGGGCCACTCAATACTTTCTCTTCTTCCGATCCTGGAAACTTTTGATCCAAATACTGACGAACAGTGGCGCACCGTCATGCTGGAATATTAAGTTGTTTGCTATGTACTGATCGTCATTCTCAATCAACTCTAGTATTGCTGGATAAATAGCGTTTTCTAATAATTCCAGATACATTTATGCGGTTAAAGTTTTTGGTAAAAAAAGGGGTTCATTATACGATTACCAAAATGCCAGCCCAAACATTCAGTTTTTCCGGATGTTGCGTATGCACTTCATGAAATATTCTGGGATTTGAATCGGACCAATAACAACAGTTGTGACGATTTACCGTACCATTTAGGAAAAAAGTGCAGTCATAATTTCACAAAATTGTAATCGCCTGTCAAAATCGTCATCGTTAAGTTCTTTTACCAGATGTATTTTGTGGGGATGAAACTTGTGTTTTTTCAATATCTTCTGAATGTTACGTCTCTTAATACCAGATGTTTATCGCCAACTGTCTTGTACTTAATATGGGTTCTTACGTTATTTGTTAGCTACTGACCCCGTTTTCCAAAATGTTTCGACTAACTTCAAAATGTAGTTGCGATGGACTTGTAGATTTTGATGTAGATTGTTAAATAATTAGGCATTTCTATTAGCACATTCATTGTTCGCAAAAAAAGTTAAATTATTTGCACCCTCTCAGCAAGTAAACCATTATCACTGATATGCCACTTTTATGCCGATTCTACAACGAAATAAACTAAACCTTACTACTTTACGGCGATAAAAGAATGTCATCTGATAACAATAATTGAAAGCCATAGAAATAAAAGTAGAATTGTTACAAAGAATTCCTTTTTTTTAATAACAATGCAAAAATTATGTTAAACCGGTTTTGTACTTTTGGTGACCCACTGTATGGGCTACATAAATAGTAGCGATGTAAAACTTGGGGGCTATTATCTAGGTAAAAATACCTTCAAAATAACATATCATATTTTTTAGTAAATGACCTGGTTTCTTGCCAGCAATACTAGAGAGAGCTCTAAATGAACGTTCTTTTCTAACGGTGCTTGATCGGGAGCAACTTTCAAATGTTCTCCCCTTTTCTCCTCAAGCATTTGCTAAATGGCATATGTACAAAGATGTTGTCTTGATAATTGTTGACTGTTATTAATCTTTCTTTTTTGACGTAACAGGGTTTTGTACACCAAGAATAATAAACCCTTAAACCCAAGTTCAACGCGTTGTCTATGACAAGTCACGCTGACTTTTTTTATCACAAAAAATACAGCTCCGAACGATAATATTTTATTGAGGCATCTGTCGCTATACCAACTTGGGCCACGACAGCTTCTTCATATTACTTATTGACACTTTTTGTCCTCGTTGTGCTATGGGTGCTCCGCACCCTGTTTAAAACTGCTCTGGGTGCTTGCGCACCCAGAGCTCCGGGGATTCGGCGCTTATGCTTGTAAGATAAAATCAAGAATGTAAAAAAATAAAGTACTTAATTCCATAGGTACTCTCTAAAGTTATTTTATTTGGAGGATCATTCATTTCTTCAAAAAGATTACTGCAGCTACAACTTTTTAGGTTAGAATAGAAAAGCTTAATTTTATTTACAAATCTTTAAATTGGCAAATGCTAAGCTGCTAATTTCCTCGTAGCTTCAAATTAAATATGTCAAGGTGAGATGTCGTTTGTTAAAAATGTAAGGTCTGATAGACATTTTGCATTCTACAATTATTGGATTTTCCAGTTCCGTAGGGTCGGACTTAACATCAATTTTAAGAATATGGAAATTCCATTGCGTAGAGCGCCTAGCGAATATCGGTGAGAAGTAAACAATATATAAAAGGTCTGTGGTGAGAAGTAACAAGTCCCCCAAGTCCCCATATGTAGCATCTATTTTGGCTAAAAAATCACGAGTCAAAGTACGATTGCCCCTCTTTTTAACCACCACTTTCATGACCTTCATTTGACGTAAGGGCTTTTGACATCGGGTTTTTTGCAATGCAGTGTATCAGAGGACAGTTGATATTGTTTTGTTTTGAGTCCTGCAAATTCAATTTCAGTTCATATCATAGCTCTGGCTCTATCAATGACAATACATGACCATTTATCAAATCCCATATAGAACGGTACCACCTTATTTACAGCTTCAAAAATATACTTACCTTTGGTTGTACCATTGAGAGGAATAACATCAAGCATCTCCTCTGCTACACTGAATTCCTAGTGAACAAAAATTATAAGTTGGCTGAAGTTAATGCTTTCGTCCAGGTACAGTGAAAGATATTTATTAAACAACATTTTCCACTCTAGTATTAATACCATTTGTGAGATTACATCGATTATCACTGGGACTTTACCTGTTGCCATGAATCACTAGATATAGTCGATTTGGAGTAGTTGCAAGCAATAAGACCTGATATATTTTGCCCCTACTTATTGACTTATAGACTATTTTTTATTTTATTTTATGTTGTTCAGGGTTTCAAAGGGGTGAGCTTCGGAATAGTGAAACTTTAATTTACTTGTAAATAGTTGTTGTAAGCAAAATATATTTGTTTTATCTGATTGGCTTATAATTGTGGTCATTTAATCGTGATCGACTCTATTTAACTCTTTCAGCTTCCGGGAATTCTATGTCGTATCATTATCGATTAAAATCCGATATTGACACTATCTAAAAAAATCTGATGTGTCCAACACATGACTTTCCTATCTAGTTATTACGTAAAAAACTAAAATTATAGAGATCGATATCGCAAACATCTTTTAGTTTAACGACAATTTTCTTAAAAATCAGAATTTTTTACATTTTGAAAAATTTCTCGAATACGGACCATTTTAGGAAAATTTTGTATGGAACAAAAATTATAGAGAATAATATTAGAAGTAACTTTTATTTAAAGAATTTTCTTCTTCAAACGTAAATAACAGATATATTTTATAAAATATAAAACTGACCACCCATAAGATACCCCCCAGATGTTCCGATTCTGCCCAAAATTTAATCAGTTCACCGCAGGCCAAAATAAAGCTTAAATTTAAAATTTGGTGTTTTTATTTATATCCGTTCATGAGTTATGGTGGATACAGACACACACACACACACACACACACACACACACACACACACACACACACACACACACACACACACACACACACACACACACACACACGCACACGCACACGCACGCGCACACACACACACACACACAGAGACGTCATTCCGAAAATAGTCAAAACGAATTCAGGGGACCCCAAAACGTAAAAATCCGTCGAAAACTGGAGGTCGAAAAAAATCATGATTCCTATACTTTCCTTATATCTGTATACAGATAGGAAAGTAAAAAATAGTCTAATATCAACGAAACCCCTGAATTATCTGTTATCTCCGGTTGAAGCTGCCGGAACGCTTCAGCTATCTGTATCGGAGGTTGTGGAGCAAACCGCGTACGCGTTAACAAAACTGGCGCTCGAGTGTTTTCCGATGATAAAGCGTCAAAAGTAAGTAAAATTTTCTTGGAGGCAAGAAAACATCTTATATGTTTTTTTTTAGTCATACCTATTGATTAATGTGGTCTACACGTCTTGTAATTGTTTGATTCGACACTGAGACAATGTTTCTAATTTTTAGGCAATTTTTGTTTTATTAAATTATTTTAATTGCACATAGCAAAATAAAAACACTTTGGGTTTATTTGAGTTTTAAAATGGTTTTAATGTGATAAATAAGAAGATACTGGTTTTAAAGTTACCTCGTAGATATACTGCGGGCACTTAAAAGCTGTTTAGCATTTAATACTGGTTTTAAAGTATCTAAGATTCGCTAAAAAGTGTGATTAATCTTAAAAGTGTGTTTGTCTTGTTGTTGTTTTAAAATAGATTAGTTTCAATTCATTTTAAAACTACTTAGTTTTATGAAGGACTTGCAGGTTGTTTGGTTTTATTATATTCTAAATGGTGACGTTATAGTTTTTAAGCAGTTCTAAAAAGATTCCTAATATAACTAATAAAACCTAGGACAATTTGGTCAGTAAATATTGCATGTTAAAACTATTTCATTACTTTACCTTATACCGGCTTTCTTAAATGCAATTAGAAAGCTATATTAAAACGGAACGCTCTTAACGAAATCAATTTGGTTATCGTAAAGACAACTGTACTTCTTGTTGGAAACAATAGAACTAAACTCAACCCCTCTTCTTACGTGGCCTAAATGAATCCCGCATTTTGTCTCATGTCAAACAGAGGTACCTACAATAATTAGAGAACGTGAATATTGTTTCTCTAAAAATACACAAAACACAACCGACTGATACGACACGGAGATTTTAGGGTTAGGTTTACATTAAAACCGAACAGCATTTATCACAGTCGCATTAAAACTAAACCGTTTAAATCACAAGCGAACCTTGCTTTTGTCTAGGGTATGTGCTCTTGGAACAGTATAAAACTCGATTAAATAAAACCCTTTGATCTTAACGTTTCTTTGACCAATAACTAAAAGATTTTATTTAATTTCAGGCCATTTTACTTTCTCGAGATGGTGGAAGCCATGGTAGATAAAAATGTTTAGGCTGGCATAAAAACGATAATGATAACCATTTAAACGTATAATTTCGATTTCTTTTAATCTAAAATAATATATAAAATTATTTTTCTGTCAAATTTGTTTTTTCAATTTTCATTTTTTTAATTTTTTTATTTTTGGATTATAAAACTTTTTTTTAAGACTTTTTCGTTAACATATCGATAAAGTCAGGTGCGCAGTATATATTTCTACCCTGACATTCCGAAAGCACTACCTTACTTTTTGTTATTTTATAGTTCTATAGTACATATAAATATTCTTTTTGATTAGAGTGTCACTATATTATCTATTATCATCATCTTTAAATATAAATTGCTTTTATTTCATATGTTAACAATAAGATAAATTATCTTTAAAAGTATACATGTAACTAACATTTTTAAGTCCACTTTAAAACCGCTTGTGTTCAAAATGTGTTTAAACTGGTTTTAAAAGGATCCTCACAGCAGCTTTAAAATCAGTTGTTCAAGGTAATGGTGGTTTTTATTTTTGCTTTTATTGACCTCTTCCAGTGTGCTGAAGGCGTATTTATTACAACCGTGAATAAAACCGTTCGGTGCTTCTTGGGCAATTCTTAAAAAACACTCAATCACTAAAAGGTTTTTCGCTTTAACTGATAGTACTCGCATATAAGCAATGCACTGAAGTTTATTATTGTTTGTTGTTAAATAGTGCGATTCCCAACGGCTATTATAAACTCAATGTTCGTTACTTGTATTTTCTGCGAAGACATATTTCACTTAAAAAATCTTAAATTGAGTTGCTGCGTACCGCACACCAGAACAAAATATCTACATTTATAAACAAATATTTGACCGGTACAAAAAATAAGAGCAGCAATGGATTAACAACACATTTAAAAAAACATGTAACATACTTTTCAATTTCACCTGAATCACTTATTTTTTACCTATAGAGGTTAGATCTGAAAAAAATTGGCTCTGGTAAAAAAAACAAAAAATTGTATAAAGTATTTTATTTGAAAAATTATAAAACTTATTTAATTTATTTTAAAGTCGAGGATAACTCTAGCCATATCCATTTTACTGAAAAAAAAAAGAATCTATCAAATGAAATCATTTAGTTATTAAGAGATGTTTGTGATAATACAGTGACAGCTATCGAATGTTGTACAATACGTTTTGCTAATGTCCAAGTAAAAACTACAAAGAGTTAGCATTAGTGGGAGAAGGAATAGAATACTATGAACGTAGCCAGTCGGCTACGTGTGGATGCATCGCCCCGTGTGCCTGTTCATATTACACAGCACACAAGGCAACATTCATATTATTCGTTTCCTGATAGCACTAATGCACTAACTCTTTAGTTTTCTCTTCGATGCTAGCCAAGCGTATTGGAAAGTGTTCATTAGCCGATACTGTATATAAATGCTAAAATCAATAAGTGAAATAAAAAATTTTAGTTTAAATGGACACCTACTTCGAAAAAGGAGAAAAACTGAAACAGTAAATTATTATACTTGAATTTTAAAGGCTGTTGCCACTGGAAAACTATTATCTAGAGCTTGGATGACAGCCATAGGACTCCCTCCTTGAATCGTGTCCATAGGAAAGCATAAGATCTTAGTTAAATTATAATATTAAGAGGGTAGGTATTAACTGAAAAAATATGAAAAATTATTACAAACTTACTTCACAATTGGCACCTACATTAAAAGAAGGGAAAACGGAAACATAAAATTGTTATACTTGAATTTTAAAGGCTTTTCCCACTGGAAAAGTATTATCTAGGGCGGAGACTCTTGAATGACAGCCATAGCAATCCCTCTTTGATTCCTCTTTTTCTGAGTTTGTTCCCATATTAAATAAGTAAGCACTTAATACAACAACACAAATCACAATAAATATCGCTGAAACAAAATTAATATTAATAATTTCGTAGAAGAAAAAAATCAAAAAATTATCACTTGTCAATACTGACACTTCATGCTTCGCTTGTCAAAAATTTCCTCTTCAACCAATGAACGTGCCGATGTTGGACGTGTCAAAATTCAAAACGATACTAGCGCCATGAGACCTGTGTCTGGCCGCAGCGTAACTCAAAGCCATTTCTTGAATCCCAGTAACATTACTATATAGGGGATATCTTGGGTCCTATGATTGAACGTTTACGTTATTCGTAACGTACATGTTAGACCGAATTTTAAAAGTAACGAGGCAAGTTCTTATGATGGAAACCTGTTAAATTAGAACATAATAGGCGGACAATAACAGTAATGTGTTGGAAAAAGTTTTCCATAGTACGAACTGCCTTGTTACTGTTAAAACTCGGCCTAACATGTACGTTACGAATAACGTAAACGTTCAATCATAGGACCCATTGTGTTACAACCTTTTATCCATCGCCAGTTTTATTTTATTTCATCGTTGATGTAGGAATGACTCGCTTGCGTATATTATCGTCTTTTAGGCACATTTCTATATTTTTTTCTGATGGTAAAAATGTCTTAGCGGGCCACATGTTGCGTTAACTTTATATTAACTTCATTAATTGAAAAGACTGACTTAGATAGTTTTATAAAATTAAATAAAGCAAACATACACCTCTTAAAAAGTTCGTATTTTATCATCTCATCGCAGCAGGGCACCGTCGTAAAAAAAATCAAAAGGTTTCACTTTATCTGATTCTAGTGTGAAATGGCTTTAATCTACCATCTGGTTCTTTCTCAGTCGGAAAAACCCTTTTCAGCAAACTGTGACATTTGATGGGGTCGGGAAGTCAGTTGCGGCGGATTTTGTATTTGATTAAGTCCGTTCTCTGTCGTCCCGTCCTCATTTAATGTTTCTTTCTACAAGAAATTGCTTCGAGCGACCGTAAATTGTCTATTAACTGCTTTACCAAAACACAAAACTAGAAGCACTTACTAATATTTCTAAAGATTTCTGCAATCTTTGTTACTAGTGTTTATTGCTGCAAATCTTCAAAATATGTATAAATTACGAAAATAACTGCTAGGATTATGTATTTGTACAAGCAGGAAAAAAAATTGTAACATCCAAGTTTTGCAAGTGAACAAAATAATGTACTCAATGTTTGCGGCATTAGCATGCATTTGAATGAAATAAATAGAAAGTTATGCATCTCACATGAGTTTTTAAATGCAATTAAAACAAAAATAAAAAAGTAGTTTTGGAATTCATTCTGTAGTAGGATAGATATATGTTGAAAATACCTTATTATTGCTACTAATAACTCTAATTTAGATTTTTTTGGCAAATACGGAGTCAAAAATTAAATAACTTCATAACGTGAAATACGTATTAAAACAAATTCTAAATAAATTTGAAATTCTTTTTGATTTTATAGGGTTTAAAATTGTACCATGTTTTTTTAAAGTTCTACAACTGAAAAAAAAAACAAATATGACTTATTTATATTCCTAGTTAAAAATGTTAAAAAATTACAAGAAAGCGTTATATGATACTAAAAAATGAAAAAGTTCCAATTTAGTTTTCTAGAATTTGCGAGCCTAGGTTATTTCCGGGGGGTAACTTAGAGTAGATTTGAAAGGAGTTCGACATTATCTGTCCTTGTCCATCGCGACCATTTCAGATCTATTGTAAGAATCCGTTATCTAGGATATTTCGTCTAACTTGGCGTTTCTATTAGACAGTAACTCCCGCATGTAGTTCCATGCATGTAGGCATTTCTAGAATATTATCCTTTTTTAGTTGCTAGTATGGTCAGCATTATGTAGTTGCGTTATTGGGTTTTTACCCTGCATTAGCCTATGAATAACGAATAACGGACCTGATTTCTCCTTGTATGAAGATGTGCAGTGGCGTGAGGTTTAGTAGTACTTCCATTGCTGCAGTTGCTGTAACACCGGGCTCCAGTGGCATTCAGACAGGCGTGCCGTTGAATGCCGGTGAGTTGGCCTATTGCTCTTACCTGTACAGTTAGGTATATATAGGTTATCATGAGTCTTATCACCCTTGTGTATAACCATATGGTCAGTTTTTCCCACATATTCTTCTACATCTTACGAGAGCTATTTTAGCTTTATATGCGAATTTTTTGAGATGTTGATTGCAAGTCAGCCTTTGCTCGAATATGACTCAGAGGTATTTGGCTTTTGTGACAAATGAAATAACCATGTTGTTTAGTACTAGTGGCCTTAGTCCTGTAAGTACCCGTTTTTTGTGAATGGTACAACTGTTGTTTTTATGCGTTAATGGACCATTGCTCCTTTTTGCACGAGTTGTTCACTATGTTTAGAGCTGTTTGACATCGCTCCTAGATTGTGCCTTCATCATCCCCTGACGATGATAGCTGTAGGTCGTTTGCTTTAGACAATATTTTGAGTAGGTCCTCCACTACAACTGACCACAGTATTGGAGATAGCGTTCCTTCTTGTTGACAGCCCCGTGTAACTTTTGCTTATATAGTTGCTTTTCCTAGAGAAGATAAAATGAGCCTATTCTCTAGGCTGGCAGTGATCCATTGGCATATGACCTGGTTGAAGTATTATTGAAAGAATTCCAAGACGGATACTAAATATTTTCGACCACAAAAAAAACGGACCAAAAACTCTACCTCTAAAGCAATGAAATGAGCTTATTTAATTATTCATATCTGCCATTGCCAAGTTGTATACCTCATATCTCAAAAACTGGTAATAGGTAATAGCGAGTTGATATATACTTTTACTCTTTATTAGTAAACCCAAAATAAAGGTAATGTAGAAAAATTACGCATTTTAAGCGATGCGATATTAAAATATAAGACAAGACAGATAAAAGCAATTTTATCAATTAATGATATTAATTTGGAACAACGACGAACAACTACTAGACTAATTTTGTTTACAAAAATCGAATTACAAGCATTCACAGTAGATAGTATGGGAGAGTCCTGTTACAAAGGATTGTTAATGGTTATAAATTCGGAATTGACTTAACATAAGGCTGTAAAACGCATAAAAGACTTTCAAAATTACGGTAAGCACATATATTTGCATTCTTAATGCTAGTTGTTATCAGTTTAATGTATTTTTCTCGTTTCAACTTTCATAGTTGAAGGTGATTTTCAAAAAAGTACGCAATTTATTTTGAAGTGTGACAGTAGTGTAAAGCAAGTATTGTAGTCGTAAATACTCATATATTCATAAATCGCGTGCTAGCACCTCAGATAAACAAACTCGCACAAACCATCCCCTCTCAATTAAGCATCGGTCTCGGTTGTTCTAATACATAATATAAAACACAATCTAAATACTTGCAATAAATAAGGGCTTAAGTATGAATGAATAGATTAATCTAGTAGTTTTTTGTCGTTGAGTTGGAGAATAATATCCCAATCTTGAAGTAAAAATTAAAATTCCTTTCTCTATAACAGCGACTTATCTTTTAACTAATAATAATTTACATCAAAGGTTATACTTAAAAGATTCTGGAAGGACTTATATTTGTCCTTCCATATCCTATCATCATATCATCAAAACTCCAAAACCAAAATAATCTATTTCTTGTCTTTTAGTGCAATGCTGCCGTTGGTGTCAAAGCCTTTTTCGATATGATGCACAGTGGTCCTAACAAGCTGATGTTGTTTGGGGCTGCATGTACTCACGTTACTGATCCCATCGCAAAAGCTTCCAAACATTGGCACCTAACACAGGTACGAAAAAAAAGTACAGCTTTAGTAAGCAAACCAAATTCAAACCTAAATCTACTATCCCAATGTATTAATCTGTATAGATTCCATTTCCTTATAACAGTTTTCCTATAGTTCAATTTTTTACAGAAATTTACAGTAAACTTTGTTCATTTTTAGTTATCTTATGCCGACACCCATCCAATGTTCACAAAAGAAAATTTTCCTAACTTTTTCCGAATAGTGCCGTCGGAAAATGCTTTCAATTCGCCAAGATTATCCCTTTTAAAACAATTTAATTGGACTAAAGTTGGAACAATATACCAAAACGAACCAAGATATTCATTGGCCCATAACAGGTTAGTAAACCCTAAGAAATAACTTTCTAAAAACATAATAATCGATGCTGAAAAGAAATGATTAATCATTCTGACGTTTTTATGATTTACTAACTTTATATATTTATCTATTTTTGTAACTTAAATTATTCATATAAATTCTTAGAATGTCAACTTATTGAGAACAAGTGAAGGAAATTTTAGATTTAGAAATTGGAATTTCATTAATATTGGATATAAATTTTGAATTAATATTTGGAGTATTACTAAGTATTAAATGTTGCAGATTGGTTGCTGAACTGGATACAATGGGTTACCAAGTATTAGAAACCCAAAGTTTTACCAACGAAGTGAACTCAGCTCTAACGAAGCTCAAGGAAAAAGACACAAGGATTATTTTAGGTACAGATAAGCTTTCTATGACAAGGGTTTTTTTCGTATTTGTAGTGCTATTCAGATGCCTCTCCATTACTACATGTTGTTTTTCTTCACGTTATAGGTAACTTTAACGAAAAATGGGCTCGCGACATATTCTGCGAAGCCTACAAGCTCAAAATGTTCGGCAAAAAATACCAATGGATCATCATGGGCACCTACACCTTCGATTGGTGGCATCAATTAGATCCCGAATTCAACTGCACCCAAGATGAATTAGAATCCTCTTTGGAACAAACGATTTTGACTGATCTACTGCCTTTGTCTACTAGTGGCGAAATTACTATATCTGGAATTGTAAGTTCCAAATTATCCAAGAAAATTATTTCTTTTTATAAATCAACCCTTAAACCTGTCAAAACTCCAGTCGGAAATCGTCCATATTGTATGCTGTAGTTGTAAACTCTTGTGGTAACGCGCGCATCGTCCAGAAAATCTTTTAGTATATTCTCTACTTGCAGCAAACCGCCTACCATTACATTTTGTTTGATAATAATTGGCAGAGTAGTTTCGGGAAAAATTGCGACAACTCCACCCACAATGCGTCGGAGTGGGAAACGCTCCACTAGGATCGAAAAAGAATTGGAGAGGACGCTTGACGTGTCGCAATATATCTCGAAACTATTCTATGAAATTGTTAACTAACAATCACAGCTATAATTACAATTGTTGTTTTCTTCTTAATCGCCGTCATAGAAATAAGGGTTTCTTCCCATCAGCTGGGAGCAGTGGACTATAGTAATGTAGCTAGTAGAAATGTGGGATTCTTGTTGAGGAATTTCCAGACAATTATTTGTTAATGATGAAATTAAATATGTTCTTCAGTTAAGAATTTAATTTAAACCATGAATGAACTTGCTTCAACTTACAACAATTTTACATAAATTTATTTGCATGGTTCTCTATAGGATTTGATGGAAGTTGTATCAGCAGAATTTCTGTTGATATTAAATCCAGATTGTAAAAATCGCCATGTGTTACCGTTTCGATGATGGTGGGTGGGGTTTTCCAAGTTTTTCTAAGTAAATTGGCACAATCAATCATCTTTAAGTCGCCACGGCAAATAATAATAGTAATAGCCTTTCCCTTCTCCTACACAAGTCGCTCAGTACCTAGGCTTCAGGGGTTGAAATTTACTCGTAAGGGTGTGAGTTAGGGAGAGTATTATTCCTAATATATTGTTACACAGGTTTTTGGTATCGCAATTTATTTCAACTCAACTTTAACAACAATTATACAACTGATAACATTAACATGTAACGTCTATCATAAAACTGAAAACTGACGTCAGGATCATCCTTATA